>OX345669.1:15000-5015000 GCA_947044415.1 Eupithecia dodoneata | reverse complement strand
CTTCAATTTCAAATTACATACAATATTTAGCTAAGTTAGATAGTCTCTACTCTAACTAAAAACAAAACTAACATAACTAAATTCGTGTAACTAACCTCATAACTCTAAATAAAAACGATTAAAATGCCTTTGCTGACGCTGTTTCTCGATTTAAATGCCCAAAAGTAGGTAGGTATATTACCTGCCACATATCCTATTTCATATATTATTATTAGCAATATAGAAAAAAAAAAATTATTAATAATCTCTTCACTTCTATCTAGGCTACTCGAACGAGTTATTTTAAAAGTTGCGTTGTACTCAGGCTATAATTAATATTTAAAATATTTTTTCATTTTCTTGCTTCTTTCGTGTAACTAAATTCATAGTGTATCTACGTAGTTTTGAGTTTATTGTGTATGGTAGTTTTAACACTTTGAGTGCTGAAAACGCACGGTATGAGTTTTCTACAAGTGACTAATATGCGTAAATCCACACTAGCGCAGCGGCTGAGAAAATACAGATCTTTGTGACTCAGCAGAGCTGTAATATTTTTCGAACGAAACGCATGTGCGGCGCAACACAACCGCTGTGTAGAGCGGCAGCACGAATTTTTTAGGTAAAAAAAAAGATCGCAGTCGTCGAAAAAAAACCGCAGTCAAAGTAGCTAAATAAAAATATTTTCTTTCTTTCTTTCTTTGTACGCTATGAATTTATAATTGTTTTGAAATCCTACCTAGATAGTCACTCGGTTCTTTCCGGTCTTTCATATATAACTCATCATTACCACGTTGTTGACATGGCAGCAACTAACGGGAACAGTAGTTCCATTTTGGGGCAATAACTTCGAACTTTGTGACACATCGCTAACAGCAATATACTCGTAAGTCACTAGGACAAAGCTTTTATATGTTCAGCGTACGTGTCTATTGAGTATCTTTTAGTAGATGCTGCCGGCGGCTTCGTATGTGTTTTTCTGGTTTTTCCGGGATTAAAGTAACTTATAGGTAGAACTTTCTGCAAAATTTCAGTCTGATCCCTCCAGAAGTTTGGGCATAAAGAAACAAAAATCTATAACTCCAAACTTTCGCTTTTTGCCTTACGAATAATAACAAAAACATACGGTAAGCTGATCTAAATAAGTTTATTAGGTTTCTTTGTGAAAGGCCGAAACTAGAAAGGTAGAGCTATTACCGAAATTATGTGGATCCGAAATGATGTTATTTACCAAATTAAATGAACGACCAAACATACGTGTGTAATAGTCAATAGTCATGAAGATGTAATGGCCCTGTTAGGGGCTATTTTTAGTGAAATGGTATTGATTTGGATCAGTTGTGCCAGCTGTAGATTGTTTGCAATAGACTGCAGTTAGCTCAATTGTTTCAGTTGTTCAACAAATATTTTAGGAATAGATTTTATATTTTTTTTGTATTATGCGTGTCGGTCAAAGGCCGCGCTCGTGAATAAACTTTTTTACGATCTCATATTAAAATCTAATAATATATTTTAATCCACTTATTGAAGACAGAAATATCCGGGCAAAACAGACAAAAACACGTCATTGAGGAAACTCTTTCTGCCCACATAGAACATTTCTTATTATAACTTGCGAAAACAAAACAGCTAACTTTATTCTTCATTCTCTTTGAGAAAGCCAAAAGTTTTATTTGAGGGTGTCAAAGTGGTATCAACTTAACTATAGGCTGGTGCCACTTGAGTTGGGCCTTCGCTACAGCCTACCTACACTATGAAAATAAAAGAACAAAAATTCTGTTTGTTGCTATGGTTTGAACAAAATATGCCATTCTCGTCATAATTTTGTCCTACAGTTTAATAGCTCTGGTTGTTTTTGGATATTTCTCAGTTATGCTATTCAGACAATTTGACCATTGAACGAATATATCGTTAAGTGTATCATCAGATATATTTTTTGTAGATTTATAAAATAATGCAGGACAATTCACACAAACTGAAATTGAAAATTATTACGTTAAAAAAATATCGTGATGAATTTTGACCAAGGCGGCCAGTTTCAAAGGAAACTAGCAAAATCTCGATCATCATCACCCTATATCAGTCCACTGCTGGACATAGGCCTCCCCCGTCTTCAGCTTGCCGCATCCAGCATCTACCTGCAGTCTTTCGCAGGTCGTCATCCCACCTGGTCGGAGGGCGTCCTACATTACGTTTACCGAGTCGCGGTCTCCACTCAAGAACACGTTTGCCCCAGCGGCCGTCGGTTCTTCGCGAGATTAAAAAATCACAAAACAAACAAAACATAAATATTTACCGCACAGCGGAGACTAAGGTTCTGTACCGTAAGGTTCGGCTAACGAACAGTAGTGGTTATCACTACATAGTATAAGACAAAGTCGCTTCTCGCTGTCTGTCTCTCCCTGTATATGCTTAGATCTTTAAAACTAGGTACGCAACGGATTTCGATGCAGTTTTTTAAATAGATAGAGTGATTCAAGAGGAAGGTTTATAAACCATTTGGCTCATAGAAAATGAATTGGAAAGTATGAAAACATCAAAAAATTGTAAAATTCCCTCTAGTACAAAGTATCTAGGTTTCACTACCTGTAAACAGCCACGGCTTTGTATTTGATAGACGCGCTTTCACTCTTACCGCGTTCCATTTCATTCAACGTAAAACAGCAACAACATTTGACAAAAAGATTTTCACGCGGGCGAAGCCGCGGGGCGCAGTTAGTTGTTAATATATCACATTCACTGCCAAGCCTTGACGAGGCTGCGCCACGAGGGGCTGCTGTGGGATTTGATTGGGCATTGTAGGAGTTAAGGCAAACCACTTTAAACTGATTTTACTCATTCATTCATTACTTGTAATTACTATGTATATCAGATAAACTCGTACATTTAAATTTAAGGATATCTAAGTACCATAAGGGAAAACTGTGTTTCTACTAACTAAAATTTTACAAGGTTGTTTTCTATCTAAATAAAAATGTAATCAAAATAAGCAGGCTCGTAGAGAATTTTATCGCTTCTGCTATATCTGTCAGAACCTCTTTCATGCTAGCTTAGTACGACCTACCTGCAAGTTAAACGCCTAATCGCAAACCACTCAGCTTTTCTATTCGAAATCAAAGTGCTATTAAGCCTCTGTAATAAGGGTGCTTACCTTATTACAGAGGCTTATAGTTGTTGAATTAAAGATGTTTAGTCGGATCAGGCCGTAGGGAGGCCAGCAGTTATCTAAGATCGGGGCGGTAATATGAGTTTGAGCTTTGTTTTAGGGCGATAGAATTGAAAGTTCTCATTAAAGCTGAACCGCTACTGTCCACACAGTAGGAGCCGCACTCACCGCAGTCGTCGCATTTTCTAAATCTTTATATGAAATAGTATGCAAAATCGCGCAACTTTATAGAGAAGTCTAAAAAGGCGCAAGATATCTTATTTAATTTTTTACTCGTGAAGCGAGGGTTACTTTTTTACTCGTGAAGCGAGGGTTACTTTTTTACTCGTGAAGCGAGGGTTACTTTTTTACTCGTGAAGCGAGGGTTACTTTTTTTCGATTGTTTCTATGAGCTCCGATTCTATTTTCTCATATTTTTATGAGAAAATTGAAATTAACGTAGTTCCCTATAACACGATTACCGACTATTCATACGATAGGCGCTGCGCTGTACCGAAATCTATGTAAAAATTGGACGTCACGCTCACTTCTAGTTACCATCGTCAAATGGACTCAAAGCTGTTAATGGCGGACTCTATCCAAGCAATTTCAAAGTTAAAGATAATTTATTTACATGGTAAGTAATTTATGAATATCACAACATGTTTGACCAATTGATATCGGTATGCAAAAAATAATGTCGAGAGTATGGCTTGCAAATCTAAACATTACAACAAAATGATTTAGGTAAACATTCATTCAGTTTTTATACATTATCTTTATCACAGACAAAGTACTGGTTACGCTAATAGTGCGTTTGTATTAATTTATATACCTATATAACTGTGGGTGACATTGGATGGTTATTACCTATCTAGGTACTTAAAGGGTTGGTTTACTCTTCTGAAATCGTCATGCAGTCAACCCTGAAGTTCGCTGTCATTGCACCGATCTGACGTTCGATGCAGTTGTCGCTTGACCATAAAAAAAGCCTCCGAGCGACGCCAGCCGGAACGGACGTCTCAAACCAAGGAATCGTCGCAGTATTTGATTCCAGATAATATCGCCTCTCCAACTAAAATATTGTTGTCGAGAGAATTTATTCGCTAATATACCCGCGGGTCGCGACTGAGTGATCTATCCTCAAGAACTGAACATTGTACCTAACCTATAAACTTTGTGCGTGACGTGTGACCCTGGATTTACAGCCGTGAATTGATGGAGATGCCACGCTGACGCCCAGACAGGTAAGCCTTCCCAAAGTATCTGTCGGGGGTTAATTATCCAAGGTCATCCCATAGTTTTTAGATGCTGTAGTTTTCTGCAAACGAATTAGCACCCCTCGTCGAGGGGACCGCGGCGTCATTATACGCATGGTGTACCATTTCGCACCATTTTGATCCATTCGAGCCGTATATATATATATATGTTGGTCATTAAAACCATATTTAATTGTTCCTATCTATAAAAATCTAAAAATTATCGTCATAAAATTGCATATCGTTTTAGGAAGCTCGACCTTATTGCGACGTGCGTAAGGTCTAGTATCATCTGCATTCTTTATCGAAGTTCTGTGGCATTTCATAATTATAGTTTGTTATTTCGCATTTATATTACTAAAATCATAACGTAAGTTAATCAGTCATTTAGTACAGTGATTTGTGTCGTAAAATATGGTATTTTCCAAGAACTACGCATAACATTCCATCATATTTTGTGATAGCGGGTAGGAAATTTCTTCACTTCGTGAACGTAAAAGCCAGCGTGGTTGGGGTTCTCACATCGTGTGTGTTGAATGACCTACCTTTTGCACTAACATTCGCCGTGATTCCAGGAACCACAATTATTATTGTTGATCGGTCATTGAACTTTGTCATATTGAACTCGGTTAGAACTGAAATCTTATAGGTAAATGTTATTCTATTTAATCGCCTCGTATTATACGAGTATATAATCGCAATACAGTCCACTTCGCATTTGATTAAATTATTGCAATTTAGTTAAATTAATCGCACTCAATTTCATGTTCTCAATTCTTGTTTTGGTAGGTAAAATTGTGTATCTACACCGCACCTACTTAACGCTACGATTGTAAGATCGGATAAGTTATTTCTGTATTACATCTACGGGAAGTAGGTTTCCTCATGGTTGGTTATTATTTCCATACCTAAAAAAGACCTAAGTTGTTCTTTGAACTTTGGTTCTTATCTCGCATCGCACCTACTATAAGATATTTAGGATTATTACGGTCTACTTTTTTCATGAGTTTACCGTACTGAGTTTCGCATCTAGGTACTCAGTATTTTATTAAGGTACTTACTACTTAGGTTTATGTTCGCATTCGGATTTTATCTTTTATTTTCTACTTTTGATTCTAATTGCAATAATTACCTATTCGGATAGTTTAGTACGGTGCATATACCTACCTTTATACTTACCGAAAGGGTGTTATTGTGCAAGGTTGTCGTCGTAGTTTCCTTTAACTGTCACTAAGTTATTGTGATTGGTTATCGCGCGGTCGGAAGAGTGATTCCGTACCTATTACTTTATATAACGTTTGTTGCGCATTCTAATTAAGGTTCCGTAGGTAGGGAAGTTGGTTCCGTTCCATTTTTTTAAGTGATTTTTTGTGAATTCTGATTTTTGTTGGAGATTCAATTATCCTTTGAAATGGAAGATTTACAAAATAAGTTAAAGTTGTATGAAGGCAAACGCGCCGCATATTTTTCTCGTGCGCAAAAAATATTTGATTCAATAAAATGTCTAGATAATGAGAGATCGCGGAACACCTTTATTGCGCAGGCTAAAACAATCGATTTAATGCGTAATGAAATTATAACAACGATTGATAATATAAATATTATTTCAATGAAGGTTGATCCCAAATATGAAGTTAATTATAACTCATTGAATGCCTTTGACGATCTTGCGTGTGAAATAAAAATTGTTTTGAATTCTTTAACCACAAGTAACGAATCATCGGCTAGCGGGAAGAACTCAGGTTCTCCGCATATCAAAATACCTAGAATCGAGCTCCCTACCTTTGATGGTGACATTCAGAACTTTCCGTTCTTTTTTGAGACATTCAAACGCGTCATTCATACAAATTCTGATTTATCGGATTCTGATCGCATCCATTATTTATTAGGTCACCTAAAAGGCAAAGCCAAAGGCGTAGCCGCTGGAATTGTCCCTGCTGCAGAAAATTATCGTGTTATATGGGACGCGCTTATCGCTAAGTACCAGGACACACACGCATTGGCTGTGAACTATTTAGATCAGCTATTTTTGCTAAAGCCAGCTGGTTCGTCGCCCGCTAATGTAGAAAAGGTTTTTGATAAATACACCGCTATTGTGGCCGGACTCAAACAATTAAAAATCGCCAACATGTCTGATTTTATCTTTATGTACGCGGGTCTTAAGTTAGTAGACTCCGACATCGCGAAGCATTACGAAATGTCACTTCGCACTTTAAAGGACCCTCAAAGTGTTGACTATGATTATTTTGTGAAGTTCGTGCGAGAACAAGTAAAAATTCTTTATCGCACAGCTCCGCAACGGCCTGAGCGCTCGGCTGCTGGCACCAGCGCTCGTGTGCCCCCCGCACCTTCATCTAAGGTCTCGCAGGTGTATGTAGCTACATCACCTAAATGTTCGCTCTGTCGTTCGGTACACACAAACTTATACAAGTGTAGCGCTTTTTTAAAATTAAATACGAATGATAAATTTAAACACATAAAAGATAATCGTATCTGCGGTAATTGCCTAAGTACTCAACATACCGTATCTAAATGTCAATCAACGTTCACGTGTAAGAAATGCAACGGTAAACACCATTCCCTGTTACATTTTGATCAACCACCGCCACCACAATCGAAACCCACGCCTGCAGTCGGCGCCGCGCCATCTGCCAGTGCTGTAGATCAGACCTCGGATGAAGAACGTGTTTCTTTGTGTACGCATTCAGCTTCGGCTCATAATAGTACTCGCACCACGGAGGTTTTAGCTACTGCGAAAGTTTTAGTGGTAGGTAGGAAAGGGAAGGATGTTGTCGTTCGCTGTCTACTGGATCCGGGTTCTCAGAAGAACTATATTACCACCCGATGTTGCCGTAGGCTTGGGCTACCTATTCGTGACGACTCTATAGTCACGGTGAAGGGTATCGGTGGTACTTCGCAGTCGGTTCGCGGTTCAGTCGACTTCACCTTCAGCTCGCGCCTTTGCGCCCAACCCAAGTACTCCATTGATGCGCTGGTACTCGATGAGATAACCGGACAGCTTCCATTGTGCTCGATAGATGTTGCTCACCTCAATCATATCGGGTCGCATTTATTCGCGGATGATACTTGGGGAATGCCGGGGAATATTGACATCCTGCTTGGAGTAAAGTTGTTTGCTAAGCTATTGCAACCAAGTAAAGTTACTTCTACTGTTGGGTATCCAGATGCTTTAGAAACTGTCTTAGGCTATATATTTATGGGAGAAGCGCCTATTATAGACCCTCCTACCGCTACGATGTCATTTTGCGCGACGTCTTCTTTGGAAAGCTGTGACTTGCGTAAATTCTGGGAAATCGAGGAAGTTCAGGCTTCTTCAATAACAAGTGTGGATGATAAACACTGCGAGCAGTTTTATTCCTCTACCACTACTCGCTCCCCCTCTGGGAAATATGTCACTGCTTTACCACTTAAAACAGACGCCTCTGCGTTAGGAAATTCTTTGGAAATCGCACGTCGTAGGTTTTTTAGCCTCGAACGTAAATTTAAAAATCATCCTAACGTCAAACTTTTATATGATAACGTAATTAAAGATTATCTAAAAAATAACTACATTTCCTTAGTGGAAGGAGTACTTCCAGGGGAAGTCTCGTTCTATATCCCGCACCATGCTGTTATTCGCGAGGATAAGACAACCACCAAACTACGGGTGGTTCTTGACGCAAGTGCGAAGTCAGACAATGGAATTTCGCTAAACGATATTCTGTATGCAGGTCCCGTTCTTCAAGCGGACTTGCTGAACATATTGTTGAACATGAGAATTTTCGCTGTGGCAATAACTTCTGACGTGAAGGCTATGTATCTCAAAATAGCCATTCGTCCTGAAGATCGCCCTCTTCAGCGTATAGTCTATCGCTTCCACGAAGATGAACCTTTGAAAATTCTTCAGTTTTCAGTTCTTCCCTTTGGACTTAAGTGTTCTCCCTTTGTCGCAATCCGTACAATCCAACAGTTGTGCAAAGACGAAGGAGAGCAGTTTCCTCTCGCCAGTAAGATATTGAGCAGAGATATTTATATGGACGATATAGCAAGCTCTTCCTTCAATGTCGAGCAAGCAATAGAGTCTTCTCGTCAATTGATTAAGTTATTCTCACTTGGTGACTTTGAATTGACTAAATGGTCAAGTAATAGCGCTGAAGTTCTTCAAGCTATTCCCGAGTCATTGCGACTCTCACACAGTGTCGATCTAAATAAGGATCCGACTCTGAAAATTCTTGGTCTACGCTGGTTTCCCGACCAAGACTATTTCGCCTTCCAGGTCAACCCTGATGATCGCCCCTGCACAAAAAGGAATATTCTGTCGTCCATCGCTCGCCTTTTTGATGTATTGGGTCTAGTCGCGCCCATGATCCTTTATGCTAAGTTATTGATCAAGGATCTGTGGCTTGCCAAAATAGGATGGGATGATGTCCCACCAAATCGGATTGTTCGCTTGTGGGATCAATTTCAAGCTGAGTTACCTGAAATATCTCAGCTCCAATTCGCGCGTCATATTGGCGTTGTTGAACATTGTAAAGTTTCAATAGTTGGATTTGCTGATGCCAGTGAGAAGGCCTACGGTGGCGCTGTCTATGCCCACGTAGTTAAGCCAAATGGTGACATTGTCGTTTCACTGGTATGTGCAAAATCTAAAGTCGCACCTCTTAAGGTTATATCGCTTGCTCGTTTAGAGCTATCTGCCGCTCTCCTGTTGTCAATTTTGATTAAACGAGTTTTCGATCTCTATTCCCCTCGATACGCCATTGAGGCGGTTTTAGCTTTCTCGGACTCTACTATCACTTTGACTTGGATTCATTCCTCACCACATCGCTGGCACACGTATGTGGCCAACCGCGTCGCTAAAATTCAGGAAAATCTTTCGTCAGATCACTTTTTTCATGTCAAAGGAACGGAGAATCCGACTGACTGTCTTTCTCGAGGTTTAACTCCGGCCCAGTTAGTTCAGCATCCACTGTGGATGAGTGGACCTCCATGGCTGGGAACACCCCGATACGAGTGGCCAGTGACGCCATTTTCATCCGCAGAAATGCAAGAACTGCCCGAACTGAAGCCGGTGGCTCTACCTGCAGTACCGACGGCAGACATTTCGAATTCCGATCCCAGGTGTTCAGCGGAAGATCTCCTGTATAGCCGGGCGAATAGGTTTTCTTCTTGGATTAAATATCTGAAAACCATTTGTTTCGTTTTTAAATTCCTTAAACGTCTCCCTAAAGGACCCGTTACCGCATCGGACTTGGAGTTCGCTGAATTAGTAGTGTGGCGCTCTGTTCAGCGAATCCATTTTGAATCAGATCTTGATCGCTTAAACCGCAAACAATTATGTTCTAAGCCACTACAGAAGCTTAGTCCGTTTCTGTACAATGGACTTATTCGCGTTGGTGGACGTTTAGCCAATTCTGAGTTGGACTTTGACTCTCGTCACCAAATTTTACTTCCCCGACAGGACTACGTAGTGGAACTTCTAGTTTCCCACTATCATGTCAAAAATTTCCATACAGGTCCAAACTTACTTTTGTCCCTCCTGAGACAACGGTATTGGATTCTGTCCGCACGACGTATTGTTCGTCATATAACTTTTAATTGCAATATTTGCTTCCGCGCTAAGCCACGACCGGTTTTTCCAATCATGGCTGATCTGCCTCAATCACGAGTTGACGTCGCTCCTAAAGCATTTTCACACACTGGGTGTGATTACGCGGGACCGCTCATGATAACGTCTGTGCGTGGCAGAGGCCAAAGGAGTCGTAAGGCTTATATTTGTCTCTTTACGTGCTTGACAACGCGTGCTCTGCATCTGGAAGTTGCCTCAGATCTCAGCACTGCGAGCTTCCTGTCAGCACTAAAACGCTTTCTCTCGCGCCGTGGTCCCGTCGAATGTCTATATACAGACAACGGCACCAATTTCATCGGCGCCAGATCATATCTTCGCGATCTCTACCAATTCCTATCTCAAGAATACCGCCCCTATTGGGAAACCGCACTGACGGAGCATAAGATCACTCATAAAACCATCCCCTGTAGAGCTCCACATTTCGGTGGATGCTGGGAAAGTGAAGTAAAGAGTGTCAAAACGCATCTGTTGAAAGTCGTCGGTCAACAAATACTCACCTTTGATGAGCTTAACACTATGTTAGCTCAAGTCGAGGCTTTATTAAATTCCCGACCTCTCTATGTACTTAGCTCAGATCCGTCAGATCCTACCGCTCTTACACCTGCACATTTTCTTAATACAAAACCGCTTGTGTTTTTACCCGCTCGCGAAGTTACTGAAAAGCGTTTACACCTTATTTCACGATACGAATTCACTGATCAACTCGTCCAATCTTTTTGGAAACGGTGGCGCAATGAGTTTCTGCACACCCTCCAATCAAGACAAAAATGGAATACTCCTTCTAACCCAGTACGTGTTGGGATGGTTGTTATTTCCATGCAGGATAATGTAATGCCCTTGCATTGGCCGTTAGGTTTAATCACAGAAATCTTTCCGGACAAGAAAGGGATATGTAGAGTAGCGTCCGTGAAGGTAAAAGGTGGAATGCTTCAGAGCAGACCGATTGTTAAATTGTGCCCGCTCCCAACTCAGTAAACCTTATTTAGATTATTATTATTGGTAGCTTCGTATATGTATAATATCCTATATATATAAATAAATTTAAATTTGTTACTCACACCGCTGGGGTAGAGCTTTCGCGACGATATGCAATTATAATATTTTTATATAAATAAACAATTCTAATTTCTTTCTCAATAATATAATTTCGCTTTCTCTGTGTTTTGAAAGTAGGATCTTTCAAGCCGGGGAATATGGTTACGCTAATAGTGCGTTTGTATTAATTTATATACCTATATAACTGTGGGTGACATTGGATGGTTATTACCTATCTAGGTACTTAAAGGGTTGGTTTACTCTTCTGAAATCGTCATGCAGTCAACCCTGAAGTTCGCTGTCATTGCACCGATCTGACGTTCGATGCAGTTGTCGCTTGACCATAAAAAAAGCCTCCGAGCGACGCCAGCCGGAACGGACGTCTCAAACCAAGGAATCGTCGCAGTATTTGATTCCAGATAATATCGCCTCTCCAACTAAAATATTGTTGTCGAGAGAATTTATTCGCTAATATACCCGCGGGTCGCGACTGAGTGATCTATCCTCAAGAACTGAACATTGTACCTAACCTATAAACTTTGTGCGTGACGTGTGACCCTGGATTTACAGCCGTGAATTGATGGAGATGCCACGCTGACGCCCAGACAGGTAAGCCTTCCCAAAGTATCTGTCGGGGGTTAATTATCCAAGGTCATCCCATAGTTTTTAGATGCTGTAGTTTTCTGCAAACGAATTAGCACCCCTCGTCGAGGGGACCGCGGCGTCATTATACGCATGGTGTACCATTTCGCACCAAAGTACATTACAATTATTAATCTTCGTTTTTTATAGTATAAAATAAAATTCGAGATCGATACGATCGATCGGGAGATCGCACGTGACCGCACTGAGTGGAAAGATTTGGGGGAGGCCTTTGCCCAGCAGTGGGACGAAACAGGCTAAATAAAAAAAATAAAAAAAATTAAACACAACATTTTGAAATTCGACAATTTGATAATAATAGCATTGGTCACATAAACGTTTTCTACATTTCCTTAAATAAAAAAACATTTTCGTATTAATGATGTATCATTAATGCTCATTGGTCTCATAAGTGGTTTCTTAGCTACATTAAGGAGGCCTTCAACCTGAGTGGCAAAAAAGTGAAAAGCGAGGACCGAGTTGTGTATTTAAAGCTTGCTTTTGATGTAAGCCAATAACTATGCTAACACTCATTAGGTATAAGTGTGTTCCAAAAAGCTGTTTAGAGTCATTATCTTTCCCCTTAATTTTCCCCACATGGTGCGCTAATTTTCCGACCCATCGAATATGGCGTGTTAATACCCTTACGATCGTGAATAAATTGGGGCTGCGCGAAGTGAATTATTGATTAACTATTTTGTGTTCAGTTAAGGGAGGCCACAAAATTGCTTGTTATCTCATGTTGTACTGTTACTAATGATACCTACATATCTCCTCATGAGACTATAATGCTGTGTGGTATGAGTCCATTTAGAATACATCGGAAAAATTAATATATTATGTATATAATGTGAATTCTTTTGTTATCTACATACATAATTGTAGGAACCTAGTTTTAGAAATTGTTTGCATGCCAATGTTATGGTGAACTATGTGAAACTACCTATTCTAATGTTTAAGACCTTGTATTATGACCATATTTCTTGCAATAAATTAATTGAATTGAATTGAATTTCTAAAAAACTTAGGAAAACAAAAGTATTTATCGGAAAAAAAAATATTTTTGGAAAATAAAAACGGAAAAATAGGCATTAAGTCCCGTAGCAGTCCGAATCAGAAAGGGTGACGTCACGCTTTGTGAAACGGTTTACGCTTTCATAGAACAGAACGGGTTACTTGATATTATAATTAGCCTTTTGCATTTTTTCGAGTTGGTTCATCCACTTTCATCTCCAAAAGCTACCCTGTATATTCCGTAACTCGGGTAAATTCTGCAGTTAGGTAAAAACAATTTCGAGAAGGAGGCCAAAAGGAGGATCCAGCTGGGCTGGCAGTGCGTCCTAACCGTTATGACCTACGGAGCTGAGACGTGGACACTCACGATAGGGCTGGTCCACCAGTTCAAAGTCGCTCAGCGAGCTATGGAAAGAGCTATGCTCGGAGTTTCTCTGAAGGATAGGATTCGCAACGAATACATCCGACAGACATAGCTCTGAGATTAAGCAAGCTGAAGTGGCAGTGGGCCGGCCATATCTCGCGAAGAACCGACGGCCGCTGGGGCAAACGTGTTCTTGAGTGGAGACCACGACTCGGTAAACGTAGTGTAGGACGCCCTCCGACCAGGTGGGATGACGACCTGCGAAAGACTGTAGGTAGATGCTGGATGCGTCAAGCTGAAGACAGGGCGCTATGGCGCTCATTGGGGGAGGCCTATGTCCAGCATTGGACTGCTATAGGCTGATGATGATGATGATGATATTCCGTAACTAGGGTTCAATCAACTGTATCATCGTTATCATCAACCATACTTATTAGTTCACTGGATATAGGCCTTCCCTGATGAGCACCATAGCGCCATACGCTTGCCGCATTCAGCTACTTCCAGCAGTCTGTCTCAGGTCGTCATCCGACCCTGACCGGAGGGCGTCCAGCACTATGTTTGCCGAGTCAGGTTCACCACTCACTTTTACAATGATTTACGGTTCTGCGGAAAATGGCATTCAAGTGTATGTTTTTTCCAATTCCAAAACATAAAAAATGCAAAATTTGACTTTATTTAATGTCCTGTAGAGTACCCGGACAAAGAATCCCGTAGGTCCTATACTACTGTCCTGGAATAACATACGAGTACCTATGTTAGTCCAGGACATCAACTGTGATTTTGTCATTCAGTAGTTTGGGTGTGAAAACGCCACATACAGAACGTCACTCATCTGAATTTTCATGAACGCACTTATGATAGTGTGACTTATTATAGGTATTTTGGTATTGACAACCGATGTGGCGCGGCGGGCGAAGGAAGCGCCTGCGACGCAGGAGGTTGCCGGTTCGATTCCCGCCTCGGAACAATTGTGTGTACGCTCTGCAGATATTTGTTCCGAGTGTTCTGGTCGTTTTCTATGTATAATAACAAATATCTATCTATATAATGTATTGTATTATGTATATCAGTTATCTAGTACCCATAACACAAGCTCTGCTTACCATGGGGCTAGATAATGCTGTGTGAATTGTCCAAATTTATTTATTTATTATCATTTTTGATATGATTCCCCTTCAATTGAAAGCAACAATGGCGTAACTCTCGTATTCTGTAAAATACATTACAAAGCAGGGTCGGGCCTAAGAAGAAATCAATATAATCTGTTTCTCAAAACAGTAATATAATTTTACGCGTCTGGTAAAATAAATCTTGCCTTGATGCTGTTTTTCTGAAGCTTTGTTTGTCTTGTATATTGCTAGGTTAAATTGTTTAGACAATATTATAATAATTCATATCTATTAAATATCTGAGAAACTGCCATTTTACTTAAGCTGCCTTTCGACGATCAGAGCCTGCTTAGACCCAGTGGACTTTACCTGTTTAAATAATATTTATTTGTCAAAAGAAATTACATTTCACTTCCCTGAGAAGTCTTAAAGTTAAGTATGTTAAATGAAACTTCGATCAATCCAATTTTTTTTGGTATCTACCTACTTTAAGTATACAAAAGCTAATTAACAATCATGTAATGTAGAAGTTAGAGACTTTTTTAATATTCAAAAAACAATTACGTAATAACAAGACAAATATCAAAAAGTATTAATAGATTTAGTAAATAGTTTCAATAAAGTAAGGAGGCTGACTGCAGCTATAGAGAGAATACCAAGCATTGAGCAATGCAGTGATTGGTTGATTGTGTTTGATGATAAAATATTTCCAAAAAGTTCTAGGACCTAATAAAGAAATCTTAACAGACTGTAAACTCTATCGCATGGAACATTGAAGTAGTACAAAAGAACTTAAGAAGAAAAATATGACCTCCATGAATTATAAACTCCTCACACCTAATTAAAATAAATCTACCAGTTAATTTTCAAAGTTCAACGCTAGCGAGACAATCTTCATATGGCAATAGAAGCAAGATAAAAGCGTTCCCAAAGGCATCGCTTACACTGGTATTCCCAGCTCGAAATAATAAATGAAAATGCATTAGTTTATATTACTCGGAGTTCAGTAAAAAGGTTAGCAACCTTGGCAACTTCAAACATCACTTCATGAATACAGCGTACTTTCATCTGTTTTACGTAAATTGGAGCGTTACATTTGAATATTAGGATGGGTATTATTGTTAATGATCTGTATGGTTCAAATGTTACGCTGCTGAAACGTCGAGCTAATCAAAGATAGGTAAGTTACCTTTTCAACATAATAAAATGTACCGTTGGGTATTAAATACCCATAAAATTACCATAACATTATTACGTTTCTCTAAATCAATTTTACGAAAAATTACCTTCCAAAGTATCAATCTTTATAATGAAAGTTCGTTTAACATAATAATTAACTTAGTTATCTAACTACCTACACGTATCACGAAGCGGATAAATTAATATGAGTGTGTTCTATCAGGTTACGCTTAGTAATGAACTAGTGTGTTTAATTAGGTTAAACCAATTAAAATTATGATGTGAACAACTTAACTATGCCTTTGTGAGGTTGCGCTGATACAGATGAAAGGGGAGTGTTTCTGTAAGGTTGTGGGTGTTTAGTTTTCAGGCGTTTGAGTTGTTAACTGTTAATTAATTAACCAACTTATTTTAGCCATCGCATCATCATCATGGAAGCAACATCTCTTTGTTGCTGATGTGCTAAGCGTCTTCCAAAGATCACAACAATGACTGGTCCTACGCTGCCTGCATCTAGCTGCTTCCAGCTATCTACCATATTTGTTTCGCCGGAACTAACTGACTAAATGTATTTAAAATCCATAATGTTAAGTGGACTTCTTTTTGCATGTACCTTACTTTCACTTTTATTTCTGTTAATATGTACATTTATATTACATAAAACAAGCTTAAATAGACAACAAATTAAAAGAGACAACAAAAAAATATGAACGTACATTTTGAAAAAACTTTTTTAATCTTTGTAGATTTATTGATAAGAGGTAGTTCAAAGTCCACAGACAATTCAAGGAGGGAAAATACACAAAATATTTGATCAGACTGTATGTCACAGCAGCGAAAACGTAAATAATTTTTACTCACGAATAAGATAAACCTAAAAGTTTCGTATCTAAATCCTCATGCAAACATCGAGATTGGCACGAGGCGACGAAGCGAGAAAAGGATTTACTGTCGCTATGGGATCGGAGACCAAATATTGCAAATAATATGCCCTCTACAGATATAATGTAGCTATTCATTTTTTTATCGGGTAAACGACACGTAGTTATTAGTAGTTGGAAGTAAATCATTTGTTTATTTTTCTCTCAAAAAGCTTAATGTGGAAGGTATACAGACTCTAATCTGAACCTGCTTTGTGAGGGACTGGTACCGGAAAAAATCTCATAAACTCTAAACCCTTTTATATATGTATTTATATAATAACCTGTTTTACAGGTCACCAGTGCTCTCGCTCCGTGGATAGAAAATAGGAAGGTACTGCTTTTTTTTAATCGTATTTGCTGAGATCTTAAATATTTTTTTTTCATATTCGTGCTTTGGATAGGGTTTTTGATTCACTCTCATTCACCGCCCGACGCTTTAGAGATGCGAGCCGAGGTGGATTTTTTCATACAATATATTAATGCCGTCAATTCAGATCCCCTGCCTGGAAATGTGACCTAGGTATCCTATGCGTGTGAACGTGACAAAATGCAATATGAGGCTAAAATTTTATTCGACATACCTATGTTATCTAGCAATTGTTATCCGCTATATTTGAAAAAGCATTGTGAAAATGTATGCCTCAATTTAAGTAGGTAATTAGCTGGTTGTTGATTGATTTTTCAATAATTAGATCAATTAGACTTTGGACAGAACCAAAGCATAAAAAGCTTGAATATAAAATATGAAATTATTGAACCTAAAACGGCTCCTCATCTCTGAATAAATAATACTTGAACAAAGGACATTTTAAGAACATGCTTACCTACGTTATTTTTTTCTAAAGCTCGTAGAAAATACTGTTCAATATACTTAGGACCTTTCTGCGTCAAAGATTTATGTAAAAGCCTCGTCCACTGGGGGAACAGATTCATGACACTTGCGACCTTTTTGTAAAAAGCTAGACAGCCTATTAGAATCTGACAAGCTTAATAAGAAAAGTAGTATGAAGTTTTCAGTAACTTTTATTTTATGAGAATAAAAAAAAGCTACGGATCGATTTGTTTTACTTAATTTGTAGTTGCAGGATAGTGTGACCGACCGGTATGGTGATTATGTAACTCGCGACCGGTTTGCGACAGGCGTAAATTAAGCAATCAGTGCTGTCAAATGCCAGTTTTGACCAATTTTGACGTTGTAGCTGGTGTCAAACAGCCATCGTCTATATTGTTTGTTCATGTCCAGTCCATCCCAAGGTTGCCTGGAAGAGATCGCTCTCAGCGATAAGGCCGCCCTTTATTCTAAGTTTGTATCTCTGTATTATTTTCTGTTTTGTGTGGTGTAATAAAGTGTTATTAATCTATCTATTGTATACCGTAAATGTGAGACAATAAATAAACCTAACTAAACTAATAGTAATCATATTATTATTCAACTCCATTAGTACCATTTTTTGTCTAATCATTGCAGTTACAACATATTTTGATGATTCTTTTATCACACTGTTTTCTTTATTTGTTTGAGTTTGGTACATTAACTTTATGTCTGCCATGTTTCTCGAGATTTTTACTTTCTGCGAGGATAATATGAGCGTTGTATGTTATGTGAATTTAATGTTTGTTCTGAGTAAAAAAGAAAGAAATAAAAAAAGAAGAAATTCTTCATGTCCGTGGAAAATTATTACACAAAATAGAATTATCTACAGAAAAGTATATTGTCGAGACAAAAGCCAAAATTGAGCAGAACAGTACAGCCAAACCTCAGAAGTGGGTTTTCACCAATCAATAGCTTTTGTTGTAACTGAATTTGAAGCAACAAGATTCAGCGCTTAATGTTGGTAATAAGATTTTCTCTCTTTTAAATTCACGTGGCGTGGAACGTATGACCTACTCCTGATAAATGTCATCCAACGTTGAGCCATCAAAAGAATTTGCCTCGTAATCTTTTTGCGTTAACTGATTGCTGACAAGAGACGAAGGGACGTTTTTACATTCATTATCTTAGGACTTTTATTCAGTGCGATTATACAAGGTGGAATAAAGGAACTTTATCTGCAGGACAAAATAAACATTCCTTTTTTTAAATAAGTAAAACTGCATTTAAGCTATGTTGAAATAATTAGGGCCTGTACTGTAGAAACGAAAATCAAAGTGTGTGATTCGTTTTCGTGCAAACGCTATCTTAATGTAAGTGACATAAGAAATTTTTCACGAAAACGAATCACAAAATAGGCTTTTAGAGTAGGCCTCCTGACTTCAGCTGGGAATCGAATCGACTGCAAAAAGACATTGTGTCTTTTTGTTGCACCGATCGTTAGGGTCAATAATTAGGATAAAATTAAACCATAGTACTCGTCCTCCAGCAAACGTTCTGTTTTTTCACCCTGTTAATCGTGTGGTTCAGTAATGATAATATTGTGTACAGACTTAAGTTTATTATGTGTGCGAAATGAAACTAAACGAAGCCCAAATTTTATAATTGTCTTTACAATTCTCGACTCAAGTTAAAGAACGCTCTATGGCTTTGTTGTATGCAGGTAGATATAGTATTGTTAAACTTTTTTTGATATTGGGTGTATGTTGCGAAATTACTTAATTTAATTTTTTTTGGCTAAAACTCGTGAAATGAATGAAAGCATATGCCAGAATAAATTAAAAAAAAACCAATAACTTCCATTACAGACTATCGCAGATACATATGTTATACCTCAGAATACTATTATTCAATAAGTATAAGGATATATAAACACAAACACAACATATAGTCCATTCGAACGTTGTCCTTGTCTCAGTAATAATAACATTTTCCCCGAACACAAAAGTCACTTTTCTTGAAAAGCGACATTACCGTGATGGTTTCACTCTTTTTATTTATTAAACATACTTTTGCACTTTTATCTCATTTTATTATTCACGAGAGTTCAAGATAAACACTTTAGCGACACGCTCCTGTATTTTATTTATTTAGTTAATGCCATTTCAACTTTACCGTATTTCGAATAACCTTTGCTGGAAGAACCGTACCGAACACATTACTTTTACTATAAATACAAGCTTTAGTGTTCTTTCAACACAAACAAGGTCAAACCCTTCACATTGATACTAAATTTATACATGTATTGTTAAAAATTATATCTTTAGATTGAAAGGAAGGACATCATGAGATACCTACAAACCTGTACCTGGTACTTATGTACCTACTATCTGTGCAACCAATTGATCTCGATAATATCAGGATATAATTCAAGTATTGAAGTTTAAGTTTTACTCAAATAGCGTTTCAATTATGTCATTATGGAAGACAACTCATCCAAACTCCTCTTTAATTTAACTTTACCAAAATGTACACGCTAAAAAACCAACCCTAAACATATTCTTGCGGAGTCGTGTAATGAGGTGAGATGTTTATTATCTTGCGAAAACTAACCATCGACACAAAATATTTTTTACTTTTCTGGATACAATATATTTTGTTTACGTAACTTGATAAGCACATCAATGTTGAGCTAAAATTTTTGAAGCAGAAAAGAATGTAATTAATACCTATATTTTCGATACATGCGATTTTTTAACAAGCTTTTATTCTACATGTCCTGTTAGTATGTGTGGGACAAATCTAGCAACTGAATTTTAGACCAGTAATCCTCGACCTTGAGCTGAATTTTGGCATACTCATTTAAGTTCGGCGACGATGCAATGTCATGGTATAATTGAGCTGGTCTGATGATGGAGACAAAAGGTGGCCATAGGAAATTCTAAACTTAAAGACTTCCCCGTCGAGTTTGTAATATTTATTTAATTCTTAATTATAATTATTGATGTTTGATGTTTGACTCTTAGTCCGATTATGAAAGCGTAACAAAGCTTGTGCCATAGAAAAGCGTTACTCAAGCATAGATCGATGTTAGAGGGCTTAATTTCGTTCGTTCACGGTCCCGTGATTTGTGACGAAGTTTGAGTGTTCGGAACGGAGTTAGCCCACACGATCGTGTTAGATCGCCGCCAGCACAAATAGCTGCAACGCCGGGAGAGATCATAGGTCATCGGGTCACCCTCTAATCTCAATGGACTATCACTTAAACGATCTCTACCTATTAAAGATGAGGGTTACGTTTTAGTACGCTAGAACAAAGTTTATTAATCCAAAGTACTTTTACAAGCACTTTAAAGTACTCTAAAGTACTTTATTTTGTATTCTTCTGCTGAAATATAATAAGAGAATTTCTAGAAACCCAGCTTACTTACTCTCTCAATAATTGCCACGCCCAGCTTGGGTACCATTGTATCTCTTATACATGACTTAGAGACTAAGACCTACAAAAATACACAATGATGCTATAAAATATATGTACGTATATGAAAAATCTATTTTTTTTTTGGTGAAAAGTTTGGTAACGCTTTGGCTATGAGTAACATAGACATGTTAAAGGATAAAACAAATATGCTACCCATATTATACCAATTCTTTTACATTAATTTGTATTTAGTATTTCTTTATAAAAAACGTGACCAATTATGCACACTACTTATTTATGATTTTGTAAAATATAAACAGTATTATACCTATATATCTATGTTTTTATGTATTTCTTTAAGAACGATCAGGTTAAACATTAGAGAAAGACTTGCTGAAATTACACTTTTTTATACTGATTGCTGTTGAAAACTTGGTTCTAAAAATAAGATAAATAAACTCTTTCAAAAGTAAAATGAAGAGTAGAGAAAATGTATACCTACCTAAAAAGGTTTACCACGAATGGTAAAACCATCGACCTCTCTTTCCGTCCACTACGTGACTCGGTTTAAAAACGCTTGTCCCTCACTCAGATTTATACAAAGCGTCCACTTCTTACGTAAAACAAGTTCACTGCCTTTAGAAAGGCAGTGAAGTGAAGTCAGAATGTGTGGAATGACTTTGTGCAAAAGGCTGTTAACTAGCGACATTAAACTAGGAAAACCAAATGGAAAAATATTTTCTAACAGGGAAAATATTAGACCAACCTTTGTCCTGCAGTGGGCCTGGGGCTAAAATAAAAACTCTAAAATATAAAAGGGTCGCGCGTTTGTATGCATTGTCCCACCCAAAGACAAATTACAAAGTAATAAAGTAAACCCAAGTTTATTGTTGTGTTTAGAATATAATAGAATAACAATAAAAATACTTTCAGTCATTTTTATGTACAAAATATAAAAACAAAAATAAACCGAAACAATTTTCTTCAAATGGAAAGCAGTAAATCCGAAAATGCTTTTAAGCTTTAAATAAGAATCGAAATTTTAGTACCATTCGATAAAAAGTCCTAATTGGTTCAACTCTGATTGTTGAACTACAGAGTAAATTATAAGAATCGCTAATCAAAGCAAAACTTTCAACTGTTTTATGAGTGTAAAGTTCTTGGAAACTGTTAATGGTTACCAAATTATAGCCGCAGATTTTAGGCATAAAAACCGGAATAGAGGTAAAAAAAGTCAATGTTTTTTACCGTTGAAAACTCTGCATTGAAGTTATGACAGGCTATTAGCAAATGTCACTGGTTGGAAGCAGTTGGAGGTTATCTACGACTATGTTCATAATATCTGAATCTTTAATTAGAAAGCTCTAGCGTTTTAGTTATCTTATATTAAGCAAAGCATTGTGTTTTTTTTTAATTAATTCGAAACTCTTTGCATCTACACCGAAATTACTATTTGTGGAAGAAGCATCTATCATGATATAATATTACTTTTGATTTGAAGTACATAATAACAAGTTGTACATACTTCATAGTGAACCAATCAACGAATTTTCTTTCTTTCTTCTTAATTTAATGAAACAACACTAATAATGCATATTTAGGCATGTATGCTTAAAAAAGATATCATGTACGTAGATACCAAGAAGTACTATAAAATATAGTTATTCTGTAACTAAGCTTAGAGTAAGCCGCAAATAATGTCCACAAATCCGAACAAAAGTTAACTTAAATCATGACACCAATCATGTGAATATTAGAATAAATATATGAATGAAAAAAAAATAGTGAATGTTATATTAGATAAAAATATGATTGTTAACAATATTTCTTAGAAAGGATTTTCAATAGACAAGTTTTTTTAATTGTGTTTATATTTTAAGTGATAATGCGATTATTTATCTTTTTCGTAGTTTAATAAAAAAATCACCATCCAACGCTAAGAGGCGACGTGGAAGGCCCAGGATGAGATGGCGCGACGAGCTCGAGGAACATCTTCCATCATGGCCTGTTGCAGCGTTGGATCGCGAGGAGTGGAAGGAGAAAAGGGAGGCCTTTGCCCAGCAGTGGGAAAATAATGGCTTAAAATAATAAATAAAAATAATAAAAAAATCGACCACATATTACTCGTAGCTGGTAAGAAAAACCACACGGGTTAATATATAAATAAAAAGCAGGACTACACAACCTTTTTCCAGTAAATACGGCCCGCTTACAAATCGTTGCTAAAATAAGACAAAGGCGCTGTCCACAGATTCGGGTGGCAGCCGGTAAATGAAAGTTTTTATTTACCCGTGCTTTATCATCATTACGGATCTTATTGTTTCCGTAAAACCTTGCCACTCAAATTCGAGGAAAACGTGCTGGGTTTCGGAATATTTAAAATTATAAAAAATGGGCTCCAGTCAAGGAAATGCGCGTGGGCGACATGTGTTTTAAAGAGTTTGTGATATGCCAATTAGAGTGTTTATATCGGGTTCTTTCTGATCTTCAAACGCTCATTTATGTCATGTGATAGGCCTCGTCGATAAATTCAATTAACATATTCGTATAATACTCGTAGACTAGTTACTGCGTAGTGACGTAGCACCATGGCGTAGCAATCTAGTAGCTTGCTACGGCGTAGCACTGCTACGACGTAGCATTGTAGCATATGCTCATCGGCACACATGCATTATTTGTTTTTGCTGAACAAACCTCCCCATAAAAAGGGGTTTTTACCATAATCATAATCTCCGCGCTTAGTATGCGGATAGCTTAGTAATCGCAGCAGAGGTGTTAAAATGTACTGAATAAAGCCACGGCCACAAAGAGCATGTTGGTTACGTGGGTTCGCCAATTTGTTTAACAACTTCGTATTCCTGCGTAAAGTGTGCGTGGGTTGCAGTGGACTTTCATGCAAAATGAAGCTACACACGCGCGTAGCCTCTCCGTGCGTGGTGGTGGAACAGTGGCTTAAAGCTGCTGCCTTTCCTCTGGAAGCTTCTTTTAGTCGGCTCTGACGACATTCACGAGCTAAGTTATGGGAATTAATTCTTACGGATTTTTTTTTTTTTTTAATTTTCGTTGTAAATTAGTTATTTCAGTAAATTCAATATTTTGATTGAGGGCTGAAGTGATTACGACTCTTCCTTATTATGTTATTAAAATATCTCCTAATGAAAAGCTAAACGATAAATATAGTGTCATATTATTTTTTAACTAGTAATTTGTCCCTGTTTGCCTATTACCCGTTATAATAACACAACTATGCTTCTAATATCTAAATGCAAAGAGACGGCTCACCACTTACTATTTTCCGTAAGTAATTACTTTAGCTCTCTGTTCCGTACTCTCATGACCTACAGACCTACATAATGCTCATGTTATGATATCAATATACTACAAACGTATTACTGTAAGTAAATGCATGCTCGCTTTTGAATGTTTGAAAGTAGGTAATTCGTATAAATTGCTTTGATTGCGATTGTCTTTTATTTTTTCATGCAATTTTACTAACGCTTACGTCACAAATCCAGGCTTTTAGTATACGAAAACCAAAAGAAGATAAGATAAGATAAGAATTGTTTTATTTGGCCAAAAAAAACAGGCTACACAATTAAAGCACACATAAAAAAACCACAGTACACAGTATAAAAAAAAAACAAATAAAAAGCCTACAGAAAAACAAAAACTATAATAATACATGGCTACCGTGCTAGCCTGCTGGCCAAAAAGGGTCAAACTCAGCTATGTGCTGAACCACGCGTGGCGCGGAACAACGCTGGTTTTCAGTTCGAACCTTTTTATCAGTCACATCACGGGCAAGGAAGAGAGAAGCTCAAAACAGTCAAAGAAGAATAGTAAATAAAAACAGTAAGCAGGACATAGAAAAACAATATTCAGCAATAAGTGGCAACATAAATACAGCAAGCCATAAAAATAAGAATATATGTATAACAAATAAAATTAATAATAGAAAAAAAATCTTGTATTTACAATTAATAAAACATTGATATATATTTGAAATGGCACTATTTGTTAGAAAACATCCCCATCTTTGCCCACGCAAGTCTGATTTTGTAGTGCGAAATAGACGTGATAGCAGTAAACTCCAAATGCCTAATAGTAAAACAGCTTTCCTACAAAAAACTGTAGTCTGTATGTCATGCAAAATATACAACAAAATACCTAAATCATTTAAAGATCTTGACGACAATATATTTAGGACTAAATTGAAACAATTAGTAATTACCAAATGCTATTTATAATATTAACGATTTTATGACAGATAAATTTTGACATTACCTTTTTTACTATTGCGCCTCTTACTATGACTATTATTACTTTAAGATTTTTGACATTATATAAAATTATCAGGTTAGAACATTACTAAACTCTACTGTGACATTTGCATGCTATCTTAATTTTGCACGCCTCGATGAGGTAGTAATGTATTGGAAATACCATTTTTAATTAAGAACTTTTGTACCTACATTACAGCAAATAAATGATTTGATTTAGATTTTTGACTGATGCATAGTAAAGGTGCTACAAAAGCTGTGCTTCGAAAGCCCTTTACATCCTGCAACTATTCCGAGAGCACTAATTACTGTTAAGTGCATATAGATCCGATGTACTTTGTACCTGTCATGGTTAAGTGCTCTAAATAAAGATGTTTGCAAATAGGTGGCTGCTATGTATTAGGTAATGCAAGTTGCTTTTAGCCTCCGATGCAAAAGGACCGGGGTGTATAAGTTTAGCTCGTCTATTATGTCTATCTGTGTGCCTATGCTATTAGCTAGTAATATGGTATTAGTTAATAGACAATAATATTGTCTATTCTTATGGTTCTATGATCTGCAGTATGTATTTGATCCTTTTTAACGTATGTTCGTAGATTTCTCCGTCAATTATGGACCGGTGTGGATAATTATTTCGATATTATATTGAGAATGATTCCGAAATATTCCCATTAAAAATGATCCCGAGGGATACGTATTTTATATAAAAAAATAAGGAATCTTTATATTTTTCTTTTCTTTTTTTTATGTTTTTCCAATTTGTCCCGAAAAACTTAAAAAGTAGAGTAAATTCTAAAAAAAATTTAAGTTGGTTTTTAGTTTATTTTAACGATCAAATGTATTCATTGAAAGGTAAGTTTAATAAACGTACGAACGTACAATTAGTACCGTTCCAATTATGATATGATGTTAGTTCTGATGTGATCGATTTTCAATGTGAAATTGTCGAAATATTAATTATAAATAGTAAAATTAATTTGTTCTCGAAAATACTTATCAATAAATGTCCGTAAATTTATTTGGAATAATAGGAATTCACGAGTACATTTTGAAATAACAGGTTTACCTCGAACCTTTATTCTCGATGAAGCGTTATTTCATGTAAATTAATTCGACAAACCACAAACGTTGTTACAAGTAGAAACCAATATATTGTGAAAATATAACCGACTTACATTCATATCATTATCATTATCCATACTAATATTATTAATACCTAAGTAACTCTGTCTGTTTGTCTGTTTCACGCTTAAATGGCTGAACAGAACTTTATAAAATTTGGTAGGAAGGTAGACTGTATCCCAGGGATGGACATAGGGTACTTTTTATAACAGTAAAGTACGTCCGAAGTAGTGGGCAGAAGCTGGTATATATTAAGGGCCCATACAACCTCAACTTTGTGTGAAAAGGTCAGACATATGATTTTGCGTTCATAAGAGCGGGACAGGGCATTGCAACGCAAGTCCAAAAATCAAGTTTTAGCTTATTACCTATTAATTAGGACATTATTTGAAAAAACCGAAACATATAACATTTTTATTTATACTTAATTCTATTACCACGCTTATTGTCAAGATCTGAACTTCTGTATTTATTGAGAAATTTAGGTTTTAGTAAAAATTTAGAGGTAACTTTGCGATTTTTTTCTATCAAGAAAATTTTATGGAATCGTGTTTTCGAAACATATGATCGATAGATTAAGTCCTGAACTTTACCATATATCAATTTCAAAGTTAAATATTCAGTAGTTTAGACGATATGGACATCCGGCGGAGTTGAAAATTAGCAGTTTGAGGTAGTATACACTCTTAATTTGTAAAACGGGCTCTAAGGAGATAGCGCAACAGACTCATACTAGTGGTTTCTTCTCACTTCTTCCACTGGTGGACAAAAAATTTAAGTGAACATCAAAATAAGGTTATTATAATAATAATGAATAGTATTAAATATGACCTAAATATGTCTAAGTGCTTATTTGTAAGCCTAAAGAAATAAACTTTCATTTCATTTCATTTCATAATATAACTAAATATGTTTATCTGAAAATAAAAATACCTTTTCGTAAATAAAGATATGTACGTGTATATGTACTCTACGGTCATCGCAAAATGTTCATGAAACAAATTTCCACCCGGGCGTAGCCGGGACAGGCCGGTAGTAAAACATATTTCTTCTCTAGAAATTATTAAATTTTAAAATTTTACAAGAATTCTACGATAATTCTTGTAAAATTGATATCGAGTTCGTGTCCTTATAAGCGAGGGGACATAAAATCGGGGTTGATTGAGATGGATGACCGGATTCGTTTTTACTGCCGCATCACCTATATTAATGATAAGATTTTCTTAACCTCCTCTTAAAATTACAAAATACACCAGACACTTATGCCGTAAATGACTAATATGTAATCTCGGGGATTGTTCTCTAGGGTAGAATATAAAGAAAGAAATAAAAGAAATTAATTTTCAACTACAACCAATCACACAGACATAAACTTAAAACTATAATCATAGGAGTAAATTAGGTATATTGTGGATTGTAGCTATAAACTTAGGCTCAGCATGAATGCTACAGGTACTGGTAGAACCAATGCTACGGGTACTGGTAGACAATAATTACATCGCATCGCATACATTGCGTACATTATTGAAAGTTGAAGTAATGAATTTCAAATAATTTACGCATTCGATGACAAAATGACAAACATTTTTCTATTCTACCTTCTACCCTGGACAGCAATAGCCGCGTTTGTGCCTACAACAGTAACTGTACTGCGTTTTGACATCGATCGGTTTCGCTCACTGACCGTGCCCTTTTGCTTTCATCACTACCTAGTCACTTTCCTTCTACAGGTGAACTCATCCAACACAGTCCATAAAACATAAGGCAGTTGAACTGAGTCTCCAGATAAACGAGGGGACATAAAATCGGGGTTGAGACGGATGACCGGATCCGTTTTTACGGCCGTATTATCGTATCCTCATCTTGATGGAATCCGACGATAGTGCGGGCTCCTCTCTCGAATATGTTACGTTACGATTTTAGGGTAGAAAATGGCAAAATAAAACATGTTTGAGATTTTGTGTTTCTTTGAATAAATATAGGTCCACTTTTATCAAATTCGGTTAAAATAGGGAAGTGATTCGTGACACGTGACGAGTTTTCTGGCCTGGCACATAGCTTTTCACGCTAAGGCGAACTATCCGCAATATTTTATAGAATCTATAGAATCTGCCTGCTTCACATATGCTCTTCATCCGCGTCCATAGGAGCCAATTTCCTTGCATATAAGGTAAACTTATGAAACCATTTAGGTAGTCATTAATGTAGACGACAAGATAAACTAAAATTAATACCCTAAATCAGCTCTATCGAGTCAGTTGTTCGCAGGCAGAGCCCAATCGAACCGTATCTACCACGGACCGATGTCACAATCTGTTGCTTCCCAGTTATTGAGACAGTTACGGGTATATTCCCATTTTATTTATTTTATTTCTACGGAAGGTCTATTTGTTTTATTGGTACGCTTATTGAATTGTTTATTTGGTGCCTCTGGATCTCCACTTCGAACAAAAACTGTTTGGCTTTTGACTGTTCGCAGAGCTTTTACTTATTATTAGATTTGAAGAGGAACGCAATTTATGAGATGGATCATGGATGGAAATTAAATCGTTGCTTTCATAAAAGCTGATAGAGTTAGAGATAATTTAATTAGGGTACTATGAAACCTCTCAGCGTACTCGAGAATTTACAAAGCTTGGATAATATTTATATTGTAGTTACATTTTGCTGTTGTACCAGGAGTTCTGTTTAAGCTCAGACTCAATTGATGTTTCAGGTAGTTATTATGTCTTTCATTTACCATGTTCTTGGGCCATAAAGTGACCCGGTCTTTGGAAACTTGGTCTTTTGGAAGGCTTGCGTGGGGCCGAAGCCAACAGCACAGAGGCCATTTGAGAAGTTATTCTAAAGGCGATGGCTACACATAGCGGGTATCATCCTCGGGTACACAAAACATATGATACACCCAAACATGGTAAGCGCCAGGTGTAGAGACTATTGCAAAGAAAAATGAAAGAAATAAAACCGGACTATTGTGATGGATGGGTGGACTGGGTAATCGGGCTATAGGGGAGATTGCGGAAGTCTGCCATAAACAAGTCAATCATAATGTTAAGAAGAGTGGCAGATGGTGGCTTGCCGAATGCTGGATGGGTTCCTTAAAAAGCCGGAGTAAATTACCGGAGAGGAACAACATCGGCGCAAACGACTGAGAGGTGTCGAGAGGTGCGGCCCCGATTTCACCATCACGAAGACTGCTCGTGAGCGGGTTTCCTCGCTATTACGCTATTAGACACTTCCACCCCTGAGTCTACATCCTAAGATGCATCTCTCGCGACTCCACTGAGACCGGCCAATGAAGGCAAGCAAGAGGTGGGGATCTGGTTCTCTTGGGATGCCACTCCGCAAGCGGAGACGAGAACCAGGAACTTCCCCGGGAGCACTCGGTACCCGTGGTGTTGCTACTCATCAACGTAGTTATTATTATTATTATTATTTATATTAATTACAATAATCCAAGCTAGATGATGCTGTGTGGGTTGTCGGTCATTATTTATTGATTTAATTATAGTAGAGGTTGGTGTAATCTATATATATAAAAGAAAGTCGTGTTTGTTACAACACTTATAACTCGAGAACGGCTGAACCGATTTAGCTGAAAATTGGTGGAGAGATAGCTTAGAACCAGGAGTCTAACATAGGATACTTTTTATAATTTAAATCATTTGACACATAGATTTGGACGGGGGCGAAGCCACGGGGCGCAGCTAGTAAGATATATTTGTATCATGACACACTACAGAGAGACCAAAAAAGTCGATATTTAATATGAATGGCAGGTATTTTTATCAATAGTATGATTTATAACTCAAAATCCAGTGCTTTATTTGCTTTAAGTTTTTTACATTACAGGATTCTTAGACACGTCTGATATTTGAAATTATATTACTTATTTTTATTAAATTGAACATCCAACAATAGCATAAGTATGGTGAGTAAGAAATACAAATTATAAGCCTACATTTTTATGGCAGTAATTATGTTTTCAAAGACCTATTCAAATCCCTAGAACAAAAAAATAAGCTGTCTCTTTTACGACGCGTGGAAAATAAAACCTCAGTCAGTTTCAAATGCCAAACGTGACTCTTTAGCTTCTTTTTACCGTTTTACCGAGGGAAACGATGTGTGGAGGACTTCGTCAGCCTTTTTTTAAAGGGCTCCGTAATTGGACAACGTATTGACACTGAGAGTGTTCAGGAGATTGTGTACAATCACTTACGGCAAGTAAATTGAACGAACATTGGTCCTGAGATTGTGAGCCGACAAAAGAATGTTCTAACTTTGAACACTTGAACTTGAATTATTATTGTAGTTGTTAACAAGACCTCAAAACTTTGTGCAAATAATACCTCCAGATTAACTCTCACAAAAGGTATTTGTTATGTTGGCTTCGGCTCCAAACAACACTTATAAAGGTACGGTCCACTTCATGGTTTGAGTTCATCGAAATGAGAAAAACAGAGGAAGGTATTTTTATTTGGGCTTCTTCAAGAGAAAAGTCCAGCATCTAGGCAAACGTGCTTCAAACAGATATCGTTCCCGTTAAGCGAGACGACATCGTCATAGAAATGAAATATGTAAAAAACTTTATAAAGCGTTAAAATTGCAATCAAATAAGAAAAACAAATTAAAACTAGTATTTACCATCAAACAATTGAGCTAACTGCAGACTGTAAAAAGACAAAACAAAAGGACGTTGTTAACTTGTGTTTTCTACTTGACTACTTTCTATTTGACCACCTTCAGTTTCGATTATTTTTTAAATCCTGACTCTGAAAGTCCATCTGAAAACATATTCTGCTAGCATTTTCAGTGAAAACATGGTTTTAAAAATAGGTGTTAGGAATTCCTGTATCGTCCGGTTCAACTGATTAAAAAACAAAATCACGCTTCTTCATGTTCCCTGATTGTAAACTTCGTCGTTTGATCCCACTCACTGAGCGAATTCCAATTGAGTAGGGCCGTGCTTACTCAATTTCTAATTATATCTTTTGCGGCCCCAAGCAGGCTTCTTACCTTGCGGAAGCCCAAAAAATGATACGGTCCTGATCATTTGTGATGGTAATAAAATTAAGAAGGTTTGATTGTTGGCGCGCAATATAATCTTTAATATAGCTTCTCCTCTTTTGATATTAAATTACGAGTCCCCCTATTGGTCCCTGTCGAAATAGGTACCTACGGTTTATAAGCAAATCATATGTTCTATGTACTAGACACATAAGTTATGAACGTAATTTATTAGTGGTTTCTTCTCACTTCTTCCACTGGTGGACAAAAAATTTAACTGAACATCAAAATAATGTTATTATATAATAATGAATAGTATAAAATATGACCTGTCTAAGTGCTTATTTGTAAGCCTAAAGAAATAAACTTTCATTTCATATAACGTACTTTAAATAAGGCGGCGGTTCCGTATTCGTCTTTATGTACAATACAATACATAAAAATGACATGGAAAAAGACCAGAACACAAATATCTGCAGATCGTACAAACATTTGTGACAATCTAACCAGTAACCTCCTGCGTCGCAGGCGGACCTTCGCCCACCGCGCCACATACATCTCAGAATCTGTGACATTGGCCACTCACAGGCCACTCAACATAAACCGTGGGCAGAAGTTTCTATTTTAAAAATAGGTAAGATAACCCACTTCTCTTGTATCGACCACGAAGAATAACGTAGGCGGTTGCGTGGGAAGATATTAGACCTAGTTCTAAACAAACTATACCGAAATAAAAGTCGGCTTCTGTATTATTAATATTTGCAGAGATGTAGCTATAAGCCTATAGAACATAGACTTCTTTTTATTTCATAAAACAGTTCCCATGGGATATAAATAAATAACCTTTAAACGTTTCCAAAGACACAGTCACACAGCAAGTGCAACGGCGTAGGCAGAAACTAGGGAATAAATAAAGTAGTTAGTCACCAAGGCTGAAAGGTCTTGGGGGTCAAATAAATTTGTGAATCTCACTATAGTGATTATAAGATCTACAGAAAACGTTTTTTTTTTTGCGAAAGATGCTGCTGGATACCTTCTAGCTTAGATTTATTTATCTATAGAGTAGCCCAACTTGATGCAAAATATTTGTAAACAAACCGCCTATACTTATCCGAATATTCAGTCTGTTATCGCGTCTTTTTATGTGCAATTTACATTACTTGTCAGTTTGAGATCCTTTCTCCAATAAATATTGCTTATTTATCCGAGACTCGACGTCAAGCAAATAAGTTTTAGTTATTTGTGTCAATGCTTGAAAACTAAAGTTTTCAACCAGTGTGTCCTACTCGTTATGACCTACGGAGCTGAGACGTGGACACTCACGATCAGGGCTGGTCCACCAGTTCAAAGTCGCTCAGCGAGCTATGCTCGGAGTTTCTCTGAAGGATAGGATTCGTAACGAATACATCCGACAGAGAACCAAGGTTATCGACATAAATCAAAGAATTAGCACGCTGAAGTGGCAGTGGGCCGGTCATATCTCGCGAAGAACCGACGGCCGCTGGGGCAAACGTGTTCTTGAGTGGAGACCACGACTCTGAAAACGTAGTGTAGGACGCCCTCCGACCAGGTGGGATGACGACCTGCGAAAGACTGCAGGTAGATGCTGGATACGGAAAGCTGAAGACAGGGCTATGGCGCACATTGGGGGAGGCCTATGTCCAGCAGTGGACTGGTATAGGCTGATGATGATGATGATGATTGTTAACAAACATTCTACATCGAGGTTGGCTAGTGTATAGGTACCTCGTAACTTAGGGCATAGATGCGAAGGCTCATACACGCTATTAGAAGAATAACTTACAAAGTATCATAATCCCTACTCAGATTGTAAGTGCGTAAATAAATCCAATAGCGAGTAAAAAGGTACTTTAAAATAAACAGCAAAGAAGATGAAGCATCAAGCAACGCTAATGGATCCTACTAAATGGAGCAATCTTTTACCCGTTGATTAAAATGTATATATCTTTGTTTGCGACTGGTATTTTGCTGGCACTCAGTGAATAACAACTCGCCTATAATTCCTACAATACGTGTTGTTGAGTTGCCTGAAGTTTGATAATATATGTACCTTTATATGTATATGTTACTCCGTGATCATGGCGCATGCAACTGTGCCGAAATATTGGATAACTCTACAATCAAATCATGGTAAATATCCCGTTTTAAATGACTTTAGTATTAATAATCTTGATAGTTTCAAAAGTTATTATGTACCTTCGATTACGAAGGTACATATATTATTAAACTTTAGGTTACCTACCCATACACTACTTGTAAGTTAATACTTACTTGTAAGTTAATACTTACAAGTAGTGTATGGGTAGGTGACCTACCCATCATCATCATCATCCTATAGCAGTCCACTGCTGGACATAGGCCTCCCCCAATGAGCGCCATAGCGCCCTGTCTTCAGCTTTCCGCATCCAGCATCTACCTGCAGTCTTTCGCAGGTCGTCATCCCACCTGGTCGGAGGGCGTCCTACACTACGTTTGCCGAGTCGTGGTCTCCACTCAAGAACACGTTTGCCCTATCGGCCGTCGGTTCTTCGCGAGATATGGCCGGCCCACTGCCACTTCAGCTTGCTAATTCTTTGAGCTATGTCGATAACCCTACTCGACTGACTGAATTTATTGACTTAGTAAATTCCGCTGTGTATTGTAGAAATATTAATATTATTTGTGAGTTTTGGCATTCATTACAAATAAACGCTATGGAGTGTATCTTTAAAAAACACTTCTGCCAATGAATAATTAAACTGTATCGGAATAGGCTTTATTTTAGACTTTTCTTTCTTCGTATATTATCTACGGCGAAAAAAGTCGCCCAGCGTTGGGCTACAATCAGTATTTAAATACGAAAGCATGTATTACGGTTTTGGGTGTACAAACAAAGATAACGACAAGAATTGATATTATATTGATATCCTTAGTTTTTGATAGTCAACGTCAAATATTACCCTTCCCACGTTTGTTATTTTGATGTTTTTATGTTGGTACCACCTAACCTTTATTTAGCCAAGGATTCCATAAGAATTATCGGCACCTTATTTCCTGCTTAGGAAAATAACATTTCTTAACGCCTCTTTGGTGCTTAAGAAAATAAACGTTATTGATCTGCATTTCGTTGTTCCTTAACCTTTACTTGAACCCGGGAGACAGCCGCTTCTTCGTATCAATGCCGCGGCGGCGACTGTACACAATCACGGCCTCTCGTTTACATGCAAATTCCCACCCGGTCGCATCATCACTCTCGCCCTTCTCTATAATTGCACGTTAAATACTCTGTTGCAGGCGGAAAACGCCTACATTTACGGGTTTCCATTTAATATGGCAACACTAACGACAACCTACCATACAGTACACATACAAATGATAACTTTGCGTAACTAATTGGTATGAATTGTGGCTTGGGCAAGATGTCGCTAGCCTTTTCAAATTGTGGGCAACTTGCCCCTGTGCGAGATTTTGGGTGGGCAAGGTATCCCTTAGCCTAGAAAACCCTAATAGAGAATATTGTATTATTATGGGACATCTTATGAGATATCCCTCAATTTATGCAATAATGACTGGAATACGTACTCAAATCAATGGTTATTTATACTCAATATCAATCCAATTAACAATACCCCACAAAAAGATATATAATACAATATAACTTTATTGCACCATCAATACAAAAAAAAATATCAAAGGATCTTAATACTAACTAAATCTAGTGGCACAATCGGCGGCCTTATCGCTAAAAGCGCGATTTCTTCCAGGCAACCTTTGGATGGATAGGATCGGCACGTATTAAAGCTGACGGTGGCGTAATTATTTAAGAAAATTATATATAAATAATTAATAAATAAATAAATAACACAGCATTATCTAGCAATTATATTAAGAACGTAAATAATATTTATATTAAGAACGTAAATATTAATAATAATATTTTTTTTTTTAATAATGCTGGACAATTCACACAGCATTACCTAGCCCCATGGTAAGCAGAGCTTGTGTTATGGGTACTAGATAACTGATATACATAATACAATACATTACATAGATAGATATTTTTTATTATACATAGAAAACAACCAGAACACCCGGAACAAATATCTGCAGATCGTACACACAATTGTTCCGAGGCGGGAATCGAACCCGCAACCTCCTGCGTCGCAGGCGGACCTTCGCCCACCGCGCCACATGGGTCGTCCAAAATATAAAAATAGAACAAATATATAAAAATAGAACAAAAATACACAATATATCATATACAGATACATAATTATATCAACTGAAAATCCATAAAATCTGTCGATGTTCGTTAAAATATTACTCTTGTACTAATGGAATGGCATCGGGATTTCGGGAGGTTTTTTTCCAAATCCTATTGTGCTTGATGGATGAGTTTTTAAAAGCCTTTTCTGTGCCACCTACCTACCTACCAACCTAAAAGAACCTAATAACTCGTGTCTGCTTGGATATAGTAAAAAATGGCTTTTCCTTGTTTTACGTACACTTATACCTATGTCCTACTGAATTGTATAGTCTCCTGGCCGCTGTGGCTGACGATTCCACTAGGGAAATATCATTAATTACCCTTTAATTTAGCATTTTCAACAAGCTGTTTTATTTAAGCGACCAAATAGAGGAAATAAAAAAGTCCGAGACCAATTAATTATAACAATCTGCTAATTCAAAGGTTTTGTTATTATAGTACTTAAGCCTTCGAACTCGGGGTCTCTCTAAGATATTAAATAATATAGATTTCGAACGTTTTTGGGATAGGTTTTATTTACCTATAACGGTTTGAAGCATGCACGTGAAAAAAATACAACTAACTGCATCCTATGTTCAGCACACGCTGAGCCGACCCCTATTTCGGCGCAGGGTCATGGAGGTAGTCTTATTTTATTCTTAATATCACCTATTTGTGTCACTTACCCCCCTGTTAAACTACTTTATTTGCCGTAATTCTATGCCTGTATTTTGTACCTGTGTTTAAATAAATGTTTTTTTCTATTCTATTCCATTCTATTCCATTTTATTCCACTCTATTCCATTCTATTCCATTCTATTCCACTCTATTCCACTCTATTCCACTCTATTCCATTCTATTCCACTCTATTCCACTCTATTCCACTCTATTCCATTATATTCCATTCTATTCCATTCCTGGAATATCGATGACCTACCGTTAAATGTTAAATAAACCAAGATCGCTCGCCAAAGGACCATCCGAGTCAAGTTGAAAGATTATTTTAGCTAAAGTAATTACAATTTCTCCATGAAGTTAGTTTTGTAAGTAAAGTAGATTTAGCAAATGAGGGCCGATGAGTCTTCAAAAACTTTCTACATAATAACTAACTTCACGAACGAATAAGCTAACCCAATAGGGTTAGGTATGTTTGTACCAGTTTTTTAAAACACTTAAAAGGTTGAAAATAATGTTCAATCACATATTTTTTACTTGATAGAGAGGTGCCCTGAAACGTTAAAACATTATAAAGAATATGGTTCGACGACGTAACAAGTTATGATTAATTTTACGATCTTTTGAGAGTGATTTAACTACAAATAACCAAATCAAAAATCTAACGGCCAAAAGTCCGGTTCCCTTTTAAATAGACCGAGCTTGAAAGACTCAATTAAACGTTTCGTTAATCTGTTTAAAAAGCCTCTGGCAAAATATTCCATTATTGCAAATAATAATTACGTTTTGATTAAGGCTACAGAGTCAGGTTTTTAATTATTGTCTCGACCTCCAACGGTTAATGTTTTTTGTAAGTTTCATTTGCCTGAATAATATATTTTTCTAAGACTTTCTACTATAATATAAAACGTATTCATAGAATTTATTATTATTACACTACTATTACACTACTGTTGGAAAATCGTTTGATTTTTTGGCCACTGACGATAAAATTGTGGTTATCGTTGCAGCATAGGTTTCTAAAACAGCGGCTCACAGCGAAAGTTCGGTACGTGCTTGATTTAATGTAATTTGTAATATTTTTTTTTATTTCTTGTTTTGAACGACCCACTATACATTTTGTGATAAACCAAACTAGTTGAATTGAATATCTAGACGAATTCCAGCCTTAGTTATTTAAGTTCTTGAAGTTCTCAGCCAACTGAGATTAACTGACCAGTGAACTTGATAAACTTTAAATTACTATATTTACATTGTTTCAGATACTTCAATTGCTTTAATTTTGCAAAACCTTTTAGGTTTTTTTTACCGAGACTGACGACCGACGTGATTTTAAGATTAAAAAAAAAGCAGACGCCACGAAGCATTAAGCGGCCGTCCCACCGCCTCGCACGCTGTACTGCACGGCCGCGTGGCACAATTTAGCTGTATGGGTTTATATTTTTGTATTTATTTGGAAGACAAACAGTTCATAGATATAGATAAAGAGGTACAATAAAGATTTTCATAGACCAGTGAGGTCTCCACCAATAACAAATTTACACATAAAACTAGTGAACAGACTTATCGTTACAGTTTTAAAAAAGTATTAACAGAAACAAATAATTCCTTTACACGACAAATCTACGATACGAGACGGGTTTATTTGTTAGACAACGTGGGCCTAAGTTTCCACTATATCACACACATAAAGCATAGCATATCTTATGAAGTTATCGACATAGCTCTATGAATTAGGAAGCTGAAGTGGCAGTGGGCCGGCCATATCACGCGAAGAACCGACAACAGTCGGGGTAAATGTATTCTTGAGTGAAGTCCTCAATTTGGTAAATTTAGTGTTGGACGCTCTCCGGCCAGGTGGGATGACGACATGCGAAAGACTGCAGAGGTTGCTGGATGCGTCCAGCTGAAGACAGGGTGCTATAGTGCTCATTGGGGGAGGCCTATTTCCAACCGTGGACTAGCATAGACTGATAATAATGATGACACACTATACACGCTATGTGGCGCATTTTAACTGCGTGGGTCTTTTGTTTGACAACGTAGGTCTACGTTATCGGCTTACGTATACCGCGTGCTTATCGTTGACAGCGTTGAGGTGCGTGGGCGCCATATACCAATACAAAATAACAAATCTTTAAGCTCCGATACCGACCCAAAAGAATTTGCTGAATATGTATTGATGTTGGAAGAGAATTAATTATTTGATTTGAAGGGACCTCCGAATAATTTTCAATACAATAGCCAAAAAAAACAGTCGTTATTTGATCGAGAAATGCATTAAATATAATATAAATATATGTATTATATATACACCCAAACAAAGACACTTTTCCTTTTCTCGAAGTTAGTTAAAAATGGACTATATTAAACAGTTATGCAAAATGCGCAGTCTAATTTCAAAAGTTAGCGTTCAAACATTATATGAAAACCATCGCAAAAGCTGAACCGCACCACTATCAAATTAAGTGAGAAAGTGTGTTTCTATGTAATCCCAGTTCCGAAAAGTCCAATACCCACCTTAAACCTTAAAAGACGGCACATAGGCTACTAGAATCTTAAGCATCAAAAAAATATACCAGGAAGAGAAACCTAGAGATTTCGCTGCTTGAATGGATTTCTGTTTAGGTGAAATTGTTCGTGTATCCTACGTCACAGGTTCAATTCACTTTGCATAAATAGGTCTGCGTAGAAAAACGACTGGTTTTGCCAGATATAATACATTTTATTTCATGACTTGCGCCGTCATTTAGGATACGAATTATGGTATGCTTTATTTGGACAAAGGAATATGTCAACTCACGCGGGTAGGTATTATGTATGTATCAAATCTCGTTACCAATAGTTTTAATAATAATAATATTTAGTCGTGCTTCGCGGTCGGTGATCTACCGTTTTGTCACATTTTTGACAGTAGAATTGTTTTATAATATAACTAGCTGTTTCCCGCGATTTCACCCGCGTTAAATTCAAATTTCACATTTCAAATTTTAATTTTAATATAGCCTATGTTTACCGCGGATAGTGTAGCTTCCCAACGGTGAAAGAATTTTTCAAATAGGTCCAGTAGTTTCGGAGCCTATTCAATACAAACAAACAAAAAATTACCTACTATTACCTTTCCTCTTTACAATATTTATAGATGATTGTATTTTCTATAGTAACATTTATCTACTATGTAATCTATTGTATTAAGTATATCAGTTATCTAGTACCCATAACATAAGCTCTGCTTACCATGGGGCTCGATGATGCCGTGTGGATTGTCCAGCATTGTTTATTTATTTTATTTTATTTATTTATATAACGAGAATAAAATTAATTCCTGTCCAGCAGGTTTGATACTCAATCAGAAATAATCAAATCACTCAATGAAACTTTGCAAGCAAACAAGCAAAGCAAACTAATTCGTCTCTCAGGTGAATACACCTACAGAAACACTATAATAGTAAATACAGCATCGACTTCAAAATATAGATTGCTGTTTGCAGAATGAACTAATAACAGACCCTTGAAACTAATATCAAATGGTCGAATCCAGCGGCTTGTCTCAAACAGACCTGGGGCAAATTCAATAACTCACTATTTCTTGTTTATTGCGATACAATAGCAATCTCGGTGATCCTGACTTGTAGTTTCAGAGCCAGCGTTTGATTCCACCACCTAATTGTGGGTAGATACGTTCTATTGAACAGGTAAGCATGCAGCCCCTCGTCATCCATACCTCAATGCATGAAAACGAAAGTTTTCAATCAGTGCGTCCTACCCGTTATGACCTACGGAGCTGAGACGTGGACACTCACGATAGGGCTGGTCCATCATTTCAAAGTCGCTCAGCGAGCTATGGAAATAGCTATGCTCGTAGTATTTCTGAAGGATATGGATTCGTAACGAATACATCCGACAGAAAACCATATTATCGACATAGCTCTATGAATAGCTGAATGAGCAAGCTGAAGTGGCAGTGGGCCGGCCATAACTTGCGAAGAACCAACACGACTCGGTCAACTTAGTGTAGGACGCCCTCCGACCAGGTGGGATGACGACCTGCGAAAGACTGCAGGTAGATGCTGGATGCGTCAAGCTGAAGACAGGGCGCTATGGCGCTCATTGGGATTGTATGGAGGTGCCTATAGAGGTGATGATGATGATGTTACAGCCGAATATACAACCTCCTCCTTTCTTGTTTTTCGTTTCGTCGGTTAAAAATAAACAAAAGGCTCTTATTCTAGAGGAACCGCCAAAATTTTGCCAGCATTAATATTTTGGGTCTCAATAGAAACGGTCAGGTTCAGTCGACGACCGACGTTCCATATTTCATGTTTTAATACTTTGAGTGCTGAAAACGCACGGTATGAGTTTTCTACAAGTGACTAACATGCGTAAATCCACACTAGCGCAGCGGCTGAGAAAATACAGATCTTTGTGGCTCAGCAGAGCTGTAATATTTTTCGAACGAAACGCATGTGCGGCGCAACACAACCGCTGTGTAGAGCGGCAGCACGAATTTTTTAGGTAAAAAAAAAGATCGCAGTCAAAGTGTGTGTGTTTTCGTGTTGATACTATTGGCATTGAAGCTTATTTTTGACAATTTAAAAGGACTGAATTTTGAATTTAAAAAGAAACAACAAAAAAATTAAGAATGTACAAACATCATTATAGTCTCTTTTTGCCAAAACTGGCAGTGTTCTTCAAAGACGCACAGAATCTGCCCACAGAATATACCTATGTATAACAGCCAGTATGTGGTGATAGATATTTTGGACAATATATCTTTATGAACTAGCCTATATGTTAGTCTGATATCTATAGGTATTATTGTGAAATTTCATCAAAATCCCTTCAGTAGTTTTTGCGTGAAAGAGCAACAAATATACTTACATACATCTTCTTCAACTTTCGCGTTTATAATATTAGTAGGATGTCTCTGTCATCATTTATCATAAAACATTGGTCCTCCATAGCACACGACCGTGAAACGAGGAAACAGAATAGGCGTCTTTACCCTACAATTGGAACACACTTGCTAAAATAATAAATAATACTGGACAATCCACACGGCATCATCTAGCTCCAAGCTAAGCAGAGCTTGTGTTATGGGTACTAGATGACTGATATAGATAATAGAATACATTGAATAGATAGATATTTTTTATGATACATAGAAATACCCAGTACATCCGGAACAAATAAATTGGAGATCGTACAAATATTTGTACCAAGGCAAAAATCGAACACGTAACTTCCTGCGTCGCAGGCGGACCTTAGCCCGCCGCGCCACATCGGTCGTCAAATAATAATAATCTGAATGACAGTGTGATACCTCCTTATAACAAAAATTAATATTTTTGTATAAAAGCTCTCAAGGACTCTCCATTCATTTGGCGGTAACTTAACTTATATTTCTTGTAGCGCCCGCGGCACGAAGGGTCGTTACTCAGCCTCCATAATTTTGATTAAGGGTTTGTTACAAGCTTTATTTAAATTTGACCATAATTTCCATGGCAGTATTTTTTATTGAATCAATATTTTCACTCGAATTTATTTCTTTCCTTTACTGTGGCCGTCGTGCCGTCTTTACCACTTAACGTTACGTAGGTGACAAAACATGTGTCTACTTGCGCACTGAACCTTAGATCGTCAAGTATGTAATAAAAGTTACTCAGCTAAACTAGTTAAGATAGCCACCGCTTACCATTAATATTATTACCCTAAGCGCTAGATTCCGAGCACGTTACCCAGCTTAAGTGAGAAAAAATGTATATTTACATCAACTTTCATTTTAATATTTTAAAATGACTTTCTCAATTCAATAATCTAGGGGCGACAGGGTCGTCTGGCAAAATTACCAAGAAATAATACGCTAGATCTTTAACAAGAAGATATTTGAAGATTGATATATGAATAAACCATGGTACCAATCAATATACCTACCATTAAAAGAAATTCCGAAATGAGAGCTTTTAGTTCATCCTCGCTCATTACATTTCAACGGTACCTTCTATTGATCAAATATTCGATTCATCCCGAGTTTCGCAGAAAACCGGTGAAACCACAGTCACCGCTTTCATTTAGTTGATGTATTTTGATCCCAAACGAACCTTTTGTATTCAAAGAGCTCACCAAGTTTTACAGGAAATAAAAATGTTATTGGGGCTGAATCTCCGGATATGTGGGATGAGTTTTTATTCGGTTCTTTTTATCTAGGTACTATAACGAAACTTTTTGTTACCTATATGCGAAATAGTCGTTATAACACTTTATTACACCACACAAAACAGAAAATAATACAGAGATAAAAACTTAGAATAAAGGTATAAAGGGCGGCCTTATCGCTGAGAGCGATCTCTTCCAGGCAACCTAGTTAGTTTTCCTAAAATCCTACACTTGAATTTTCGAGTAGGATTAAACTGGATTTTATTTTTACCTTTTAATAAAACTTCAGCCAGCTACGAGACAAGAGGGTTATTTTCATGATAAGTAAAGGTTAAGTTTATTTTGAGAACGAGAGATTTTTCCAGCGATAATTGTAAAGCACCTAAACCTGTGATAGAACACGCTACAGTGTGGAGATGTAAGACGATTACATCAGAATATTCGATTGACGAACACAAAGCCGAACAAGATGTGAGCTCTAAGAGGAATTTATTTTAAGGTTACCTTTTGAGTTCGTTAATTATGTATCTCATTGTTCACAGAGGATGTACCGGAGACTGATATGATTTTAATTATTACTGTATATTTTCTACCTCAGTGTAGACTGAGGACATCCTCTGTGAACACTTCGAAGTATGAATACTGTTTCGATATCTTGTCGGCAGCCCAAACCAACCAGCAGAATTTGTCCCCAAATTCAATCTAAGCAATCGCTATAATAGTATAGTGATCCATTATCATAGGATAATGGTATTTTCGCAAAATTTTAAGAAATCCATAGATTAAGGGAAGTGTAGATAGTGCAAGCGGTGCTATTTGCATGGAGAGACTCATAAAATGATTTCAACCTTGACATCCTTCCATCTGTAGTTTCTGTCATCAAAAATAAAATGCCAAAATGAGTCATTTTGAGACGATGCCATTGTTATGGTGAACCGATTAATTTAGTGGAATGAAAGCCTAGCTGATACCTCTTTCAATCTATAATAATTGAATACAGAATACGACCATAAGACAATACTCGTATAAGGGTTATATTTGCTCAAACAATTTACAACCTCATAATAAGGTACGAGTATATTAAACAAACCTGCAAAAGGTACATTTTCACGCACGGCTTGCCAATGTAATTTAGCTCGACGAACCGAGCGCAATACAGTTTGGTTTCTTTTGATGTATGTGAGTGAATAATATAGTGTTTGTGTGTAGACTATCTGTCTAAATCTGTTTTATCTTTAGATCTAAGAGTTTAATTAAATTAGTGAAAAAATTTATAGCTCTGCTACATAAATTAATTAAAGTAAAATCAGTTAGTACCTAAAGAGGTTAGACATGTTTTTTAAGAGCTATCATATTAAGTTAAGTTTAATGCAACAACAACATTTATAATTATACCTCTAAGTACTATTTACGGGTAAATTTACAGGTATTTTTACAGGTTTATCTATAGGTATTATACATACATATAATATCATCGCGTTTATTTACCAATTTTTCCGACGTTTCAACACTGTCGTGGTCATGGGATGACAACGACAGTGTTGAAACGTCGGAAAAATATAACTACTTAATCATTCCTTCATATAATTATGTGTTCAAATCGCGTAAGTTTAAAAGTACTTATCTATACGATTGTCAATGGAACTTATCAACTCGCCACAAAAAAATGATAAAAGCCAACGCTCAGATAGGTGGGTTTGTACCTTACCTAGTTACTTAAGTCAGGAGGGCGGCAGGTACAACCAAGATACACAAACGGTCCTGGCTATGGCTTTATTGATTTCCGACCACGGAGGGAGATACAAAATAATTTTATAAGCAACATTTACGCAGCCTCCTTCGAAACCGGATTAGGGCTGATCACACCGGATTTCTGACACGATAGCGTAAACATCACCTTCGTAGCTTCACCAAAATTGTACTTAAATCGGGGATATTTATCGTTTCGAGCAACAATTTTTTGCGAAGGATTTATTCGACACGCTTAGGAGATAAAATTGCCTCCCGCGGATATTCCCGATATGTGGTAATAACCTAGTTTGAGATTTATTACCGCTTTGAGTAAGTCATGATCTCTCGTAACGATTAGTCACTTTGAACTCTATATTGATAAAGACAGTGAATAATATTGATTTAAAAAAAATCGATGACAATTAGCAGCCAGTCACAATTTTGCAATCAAATGTCGATATCTTAGTCGATACCTAAATTGTTCTGAGGTCGATACTCAATAGCTTTAGCTTAATGTTCAATGAGGCAATGGAACATTTAGTGTACCTCTCCGAAACCAGAAAAATAAGGCTCTTACCAGTTTTTCCCCCTTGAAAAATCCCATTAAAAAAAATTGGGAATTTTTAAGTGCTACCTCAGTTTGGCCTTCAAAGCCGTGCTAAAGATCCAGGTAACTAAAATATATTGATTAAGATATAAAGATAGCCCTTTATTGTACAACTATATCAAATACAAGAAACAATGTAAAGATGAAATGTCGAAAATCTCGGGAGTACAAAAGGCGTCCTATTTCCACCAGCGACCTCTTCTAGGCAACTTCGGCTATACTAGATATATACGTAAAACGAATGATAAAGAAGACAACGATAATCAAAGTTCACCTTGTCTTAGGCACTCATAAAGTTCTAGAAGCACCAGAACTAACAAAATACCTAGCCTTTGTCCACAAAGTAAAAGTGTCACGTACCAAAAGTTGTGCGTAAGTGCTACTTAAATATAACGTAAGTCCAGCCATTACAGTTTACGGGCAATGGCGAAATGCTGCGTGAAACGAACCAGATAGATTTTTGTCACAACGTTATATACTATACATTCTTTTCACTTCTTCCACTAGTGGACAAAAAATTCAAGTGAACAGTAAAATAGTTTTATTTGATAATAATTTAATGTATAAAATATGACTTGTCTAAGTGCTTATTTTGTAAGCCTAAAGAAATAAATGATTTTTTACTTTTACTTTACTTTAAGCGGTCGAGGTCGGCCAAAAAAGCGCTGGCGTGACGACCTTAAAGCCTTCCTCGGAGATTGGTGGGAGATCGCACGTGACCGCACTGAGTGGAAAGATTTGGGGGAGGCCTTTGCCCAGCAGTAGGACGAAACAGGCTAAATAAAAATGCTTCTAAGCGATAAGGCCGCCCATTGTACTGGTATCATGTGATGTGTTTTATAATGATCTGTAACTGGTATACAATAAAGTATTTTTGTATTGTATTTGTATTGTATTATATTAATAATAATAAATTATACTGGATCATTCAGATTGAGTTTGACCCTTTTTGGTCAGCAGGTTAGCACGTGTATTATTATTATTGTTTCCCTGTTTATTAGGTTTATTTAATTTAATTTTTTGTTTGCTGTGTTTTACTGTTTTAATGTGTTATTTTGTTGAAACCTGTTTTTTGGCCAAATAAAATTATTTTCTTTCTTTCTTTCTTTCACATAGCATTATATAGCCCAAGCTAAGCAGAGCTTGTGCTATGGGTTCTAGATAACTGATATAAATGATACAATACATTACATAGATAGATAATTTATTATATATATAGAAAACGACCAGAACACCCTGATCAAATATTTGCAGTTCATACCAACAATTCATCATACAAAAACAGCGTAGATATATTTTACGAAAACCTGCCGAAAGCCATGGAAAAGGCACAAAATGTTATTGAAAAAAAAAACATAAATTAGTATTGTGTGTATGTACAAAAATATGTAATTTTTAGTATAATAAGTAGTTATAACATCGCCTTAGGGCTTAATAAAAATCCAGTAATAGGTTTAAATAACTTTATTTTCTCATAAAAACATTACAGTTCACTTAAAATGAGATAAATTTATACAGAGATATGTGTACTAAATATTAGTTAAGTAGGTATAACTGATAATGATGTTACTATCTCAATAAATAAATAAATCAATTGTACCAAGGTGGGAATGGAAGCCGCAACCTCCTGCGTCGAGGGTGAGCCTACGGCCGCCGCACCACAGAGGCCGTCATCATAAGCATGATAATATCGTTTTGTGTGATAGCGGTAGTCTTTACTCTACTCAAAGTCAGGAAGTTACACCCTCGCGCTTCGGAAAGCATTTAAGGCCGTTGGTCCTGCGCCTGACCTCACCCCGATCGTATCGGTCTGTTGGATTATGAGAGAATAGAGAGTGCATCTGGGTTTACACACACACCTATGCACTATAATATAAATAAATATACCACCGTCGTGGTCGAAATTTGGCTAGGAAGACAATACTAAAATCACTCTACTAGTTTAGGTTATTTTTTAATTTCGCCCAAATAATATAATTCTTTTAGATCTAGCTTGTCAAACCTCCGAAATTCTATCCTATTCTTTTATATGTCGTTTCCTCGAGAGACGGTAAGCCAATAATATTTTATTTTATTTGCCCCACATATTACTAATGGAGGGGTAAAGGCTTTATAAATTGTATTTCCTGTGAAGGAGGATCACTCAATTTCTATTCCATTCTCTCATGCCAATTAAATATCCGAATTCTTGTTTCGGGGAATATTTGTCGGAATACTATATTCGCTCAATTTCACCGTTATTAGACCTTACCTACAAGCCACGACTCAACACTGTTTCACGGTCATTTTTTGGAGTAGGGAACGTAAAAAATATTTATTTTTTGCCACAGAGTTTAAATCCAATAGTCCAATAAAATAATTATTTTAGGCTATATATTTTTCTCAAAGTTTTAACTAGTAGAACTCCTATTATAGGAAAAATATTGGAATAGACGAATAATATCCAAAGTAGATGCCAAAATAAATTTAAATGACTCACCTATAAATAAAATTGCCTCAATATATGGGTGTGTGTATGCTACGCCGTTGTTGTCTAATAGTAAGCTACACTCGACTTGTTACGCGGTAGGTCTCCCCTAGCCAGCTACATAAATAATTGTTGCTGTGCCGTAGCTGTCAAGCTACATAAATATTTTGCTACTCCGTAGCTGTCCTGTAGCAATCTAAACCAATCTATTGCTACACCGTAGCTGTCCCGTAGCAATCTAAACCAATCTATTGCTACGCCGTAGCTGTCCCGTAGCAAGCTACACCAATCTATTGCTACACCGTAGCTGTCCCGTAGCAATCTACACCAATCTATTGCTACGCCGTAGCTGTCCCGTAGCAAGCTACACTAATCTATTGCTACGCCGTAGCTGTCCCGTAGAAAGCTACACCAATCTATTGCTACGCCGTAGCTGTTCCGTAGCAAGCTACACCAATCGATTACTACGCCGTAGCTAAGCTACGCCAATCTATTGCTATGCCGTAGCTGTCCCGTAGCAAGCTACACCAATCTATTGCTACGCCGTAGCTGTCCCGTAGCAAGCTACACCAATCTATTGCTATGCCGTAGCTGTCCCGTAGCAAGCTACACCAATCTATTGCTACGCCGTAGCTGTCCCGTAGCAAGCTACACCAATCTATTGCTATGCCGTAGCTGTCCCGTAGCAAGCTACACCAATCTATTGCTACGCCGTAGTTGTCCCGTAGCAAGCTACACCAATCTATTGCTACACCGTAGCTGTCCTGTAGCAAGCTACACCAATCTATTGCTACACCGTAGCTGTCCCGTAGCAATCTACACCAATCTATTTCTACGCCGTTGCTGTCCCGTAGCAAGCTACACCAATCTATTGCTACGCCGTAGCTGTCCCGTAGCAAGCTACACCAATCTATTGCTACGCCGTAGCTGTCCCATAGGAAGCTACATCAATCTGTTATGGGCTATAGTATCGGCAGCCATACCTGGCCTATTTAATCGCCTTAAGCAGGAAAAACAATGTAATTACATTAAAATAATAAAAACTTAAATAAATCATTTTCGCGCAGCATTTTCTAGCCTCAAAGGAAGTAGAACTTGTTTTATGATAGCTAGATACCTGTTACACATAATATAAGAGTTTTATATGTTTAATACAAAGATCACACTTAGACCGGAACCACCAACCACTTAGACCGGAATCTATGTACAAAAAGTTCCAAAAATAAACCTGTAAATAGTTTATGTAATGGCGCAGATAAGCGTATCAGTACGAGTACTTATTTAAAATTCGAAACTGCTAGACGATCTGTGGCCGTGCTAGCACGTCATACTACAATATTCGTGTCACCGTCACTCATTGTTTAAATTAGGACTCGGTGACACAAATTACGCTAAAGATAAAATTAATATTGTGAGAGAAGGTATTTAATAGAAAAGTTTAATTAAAATGTTTTTCAAAATAACTCGTTGTGTTTTTTGTTTACCTAAAAAGAACCTATAGTTTTGTACTTATGTATTACTACTATTGTAGTATATTTGTAACAAAACTATAGCTATATTTTTGTGTCCTTTCGAATATTAAATAACAACTCAGATGTAAACACATCTCGAGTAACGAATGTTTAACAGATGTTCATTGAAAATTATCAAAAAAACGCGACTTGAAATGTAAAGGGAATTTAATCTCAGCTGTGTTTGAGTATTTGGGCCGTAGCTGTAGGCTAAAACAAATACATATATGCCTCATAGAACTATAGTCAAAAACAATCGAGTTTTATACATTTAACACAATGTTTACTAGCTGTGTAACCGCGGATTCGCCCGCGTGGAAATCTATGTGTCAAACAATTAATAAACCTTCCTCTTAAATCACTCTATCTAAAAAAAACGCATCAAAATCCGTTGCATAGTTTTAAAGATCTAAGCATACTTAGGGACAGACAGACAGCGGGAAGCGACTTTGTTTTATACTACGTAGTGAAGAATCAGTTTTCATTAGAATGCGTACGTAGTCCCGAGCATTTCTCCGACTAATTCTACCCTCGTAAGAAATCAGAGCGGTCTCGGTCCCTGTTAACACATACGAGGAATATCTGACACGCACTGGGGATTACGATGTGGGATGATATAAAACCTACGGGGTATCCTGAAAATCTAATCTTTAGAGAAAGCAAAATCAGAACCTCATTCATAAGTCAATGTTAAAGGAAATGAGAAGGGATTGACAGACGACCCCTGTGGCGTAGAGGGAAAAGGAGGGTTTGGATTCAGGCCTCAGGATAAATATTGAAAAAAAAAATGAGCTGTTTGTCCTGGGCTTTTTCTATGTAAACTATAATAAAAATACCTATCTATGTAATGCATAATGTATATAATGCATTGCAAATTATCAGTTTATTTAGTACTCATAACACAAGCTCTGCTCAGCTTGGGGGTAGCTAGATGATGATATATGAATTGTCCAGTATTTCCAAGAAATCAGCACAACTACATAATAACGTGTTCTTGAGTGGTAAGACGCCCTCCGGTAAGATGGGATGACGACCTACGATAGACTGCCTGCAGTTGCTGGATGCGTCAAGCTAGACAACAGGGCGCTATGGCGCTTATTAGGGGAGGCCCATATCCAGCAGAGTAATAATACAAAACGACGATATTGATTACGACGTAATTTTAACGTAAGTACTTGATGAATATGGCACCAGATCCAAAAACTTATAAATCCCAAAAATAATTGAATCTACGGCATATTAACATGACACGTCGATTAATTTAAAGTGAATTAACAACGTATGTCAAACTTTGTGAGCGGACGAGTGGTTCGAATCCTTAATCCCTCCAATTTGTTTGTAAATGGGTATTTAAACTGAAATGCAGCGCTAATGAGCGGGAAGTACAAAAGTGGGTATTCCAGCGAAGGTATATTAAATATCAAGGGGAGAAGTTCAGAGTTCTCTGAAATAAACAGTAATCGCTTTTCCATTTAACATCATCTTGAAAATGTTTGTTGTCTTAGAATCAGTTTTGCATTCCATTTAAGTAATGAAGGTGCCTACGGATTCATTAGAGTACTTTTCCATTAAAGTACTTCAATCACAATCTACTACTGGTTACCTAGAACTTGTAAGCTAGAACTTGGTGACTAATATTGAGCGAGCGAGAAACTCCAGCAGTATCAAAAGATACCCTCAGGAATTAGGTACCTACCTACAAAAATGCCACCAGTGGAAATCTACCTATGTGCTAATGGTTTAAATGATAAAAAGTATTCTATGTCCGTCTCCTAGTTCTAAGCTACCTCCCCACCAATTTTCAGCCAAATCGGTTCAGCCGTTCTCGAGTTATAAGTGTTGTAACAAACACGACTTTCTTTTATATAGTAGTATCTAGTACATAGTTTTTTTTATTATCTATCTATAATAGATAATAAAAAAAACTATGTACTAGTATTATGTATATCAGTCATCCCATAGCAAAAGCTCTGCTAAGCTTGGGGCTAGATGATGCAGTGAGAATTGTCCAGCATTATTTATTTTATTTATTTATAATAAATTGTTGTAAGTATAAATTTACCTGTGCCTCGGGTAAAACACGTAACATCACCAGATTATGATTACTTGGAACCTTTTTGTTTCCAACTAATTATAATTCACATCATGGTTTTTTATAAGCCTCTCGGTTGGTTCGTTCCTAATCCGAGGTGATCTCATAGGGATCCTGTGGGTGTCACAAACTCCATGACATTAAGTGTGTGTCTTTAACTGGTCTAGTTTTCATTATCTACATATATTGCTAGAAAGTAGGTAAAAAGGACAGAGCATATTCAGCCAAGCCTATATCTCCATAATGCTCCAGGGCGTGGTATTTTACCCAAATGTAGCACATTACATACGATGACCTTATTTCATGCGTGCTTATTATATGTGTAACAAAAGAAGGGTCTCGTGCTCATCCACGAAAAAAATCGACAAATACTAAGGGATAATGGCTACCCTTTCACCTTGATTCCTTCAGAATCGTTATGCTTACAAATGGAAAAAATTACTTTCATTCTTTGCCTATGTCGTGGAGTTGACAATAACATTCATCATGCTAATTATAAGTGATGAAATGAGAACAGCGCACCGAGATATAACAATAATGAGCAGAGAAGAGAAAGACAAATGCAGGGTATTAGCATCTCTGAGAAATCGGACTCTTGGTGTATAAAAAGCTTCGTTTTTCAGGAACGCGTCTCTAGTAATAAAATTCCATGGCGAATGCCGGGATATAAGCCTACGAGGGTAATTAAATTCTGTCTGGATTCGCTGAGCGCATATGTTGGAATATTCAAAATATTTGCATGTATATTTTAACTTTATTTGCGTTACTTTGTTAGCGTGAATGCTTTTCGTGCTTGAGGTTTAAGATATTTTAGGTTAGTTAACGGTTTGGCCATCTCAGTTCGCCATAGTTTTAATATATATATGCATAGAAGATCAGGTAGATGCTGGATGCAGCAAGCTGAAGAGAGGGCGCTATGGCGCTCATTGGGGGAGGTCTATGTCCAGCTGTGGACTGCTATAGGCTGATGATGATGATGATGCATAGATCATAGTATCTTTACTAAGTTTCTTCTAATTATATAAATTAAAGATTTTCTCTCCGTCGCGGTGACTCGCCAATTGCATACGAGCCCGCAAGGGCCTGTCACTAGTTAGCATCTCCCTACAGTCTTTCGCATGTCGTCATCCCACCAGTCGGAGGGCGTCCTACACTACGTTTACCGTGTATTGCAAACTTACTACCTGAAAAGCATCAAAATATCTTTCCAACACTCAAAGGTACTAAGGTACATACAACTATTAATTGAGCTTATAAGCTCTCAAGAGACCCGCGGATATTTGGTAGTCTAGTCACAGAATACCTATACAGTATTAACAAAGTCTAGTGGTACTTCCCCGGCGCTAACCCGTCTGCTACGGCAGGCCCTTAGGGACTCGTGACGTGACGCTCGTAAATGTACGCTAATAATACTGGCTTCTGCCCCCGGCTTCGCATAGGCTCTTGTAATATCATATACCACTGCATTGAACGACCTCTGTGGCGCGGTGGGCGAAGGTCCGCCTGCGACGCAGGAGGTTGCAGGTTCGATTCCCGAGGAACAATTGTGGGTACGATCTGCAGATATTTGTTCCAGGTGTTCTCTATGTATAATAAAAAATATATATCTATGTAATCTATGATATTAAGTATATCAGGCTTGATAATGATGTGTGGATTGTCCAGCATTATATTTTATTAATATCAGGGCTGCTGCTGTATGGAGCCTATTATTTAATATATAATAGAGATCATATTGAAATTGTACGCCCAATTTCACCGTAATTAGATTAATTCATTAATTATCTTTTTATATCTTAGGGAACACATATGTTGACATCTTTAGTCACAGTCTTTTGTCGTCTTAATGTTGTATACCTACAACATTAAGAAGACATAAGTCAAGGCACTAGACTAATTACTAAAGCAAGCGCAGTTGTATTTAGTTTTTTCATAGAATAAACAACGTTGAACGCACAGATTTGTCAATACTGGCAGCCTTCTCTTCTAGAATAGGATATTTTGCGAATTCCTAAACATTTTGATCTGGGTTGCAGGCTACTCATTTTATTATAAGGCATATTAGCCTCGTTAGTAATGAGCGAGAATGAGATAAGAGACTAAAATGAAAGATAAATTGTCGCTGTTTATGAGTTTGAGTTATTACCTATTGAGTTTGATCTATTATCTCTTAATTACTTTAAATAAATTAATAATATTATTCGAACAACTAAAAAGTAAATGGAAACAAGAGTCAATTATTTTTAATCTTAAGATCATTTGTCTGAACTAGGTTAAATAACCTGTATTTCAGGCAGAAAGTGCTTAAAACTAAAAAAAAAATCACGTCAATCAGTAGTCATACTAGAACAAAGCAAAACGGTGCAAATTTGTAAAATAACAAATTATGCTAACTACGCTAAACTAGTAATATGAGATAAATGTGCTTAGGTGCAAACAATATTACTTTAACAAGGCCAATGTCTTTTCTGTGACTTTGAGCGCAACAAACTTTTTAAATATCTAAGTAATTGTAGTACTTAACTACAATTTATTGTTCTGCTAATAAAACTTCATTTAACTAGCATCTGCAATAATTAATTCTAAGAATGCATTTCATCGTGTTCACAGAATTAATTTCTCCGAACATTTCTCTTTAAAGTTCACTTGTGGTGCTTTATTCAAGTTCATATCAATATCTCCGCATATTTCTGTTCAACTGCGTATAAACTATAAATTGCATATAAGAAGACTTAATAGGAATGCAGCTACATTGTAAAAGTACCTATACCAAGTCGTAACTTTGATACGTGCTTGATTCCACCTGCATTTTATACGTCTAGCTTTATGACCACACCGCTGCTTCATCAAGACTTAATAATAAGATACTCGTAGATAGAAAATACTTTGATGCACACTTTACGTGGAAATCATTTACAAAAGAAACATTATAAAATAAGCGACAATTGGCTGTCGTATTTATCACTCAAAACCGATCCCTCCCTAACAACTTTGAATGGATAGGATCGTTGGTTTTTACATGAGGTAGATAGATGGAATTATTTACACTAATTTGGCTAGTAGTGGCATAAAATGAATTAAAGGTATTAGGCAGACGACCGGAAGACTTTGCTGCCTCGCAGATGAGACTTGAAGAGTGTGGAGCTCTAGCAAAGGATGTCACAGGCTGAGATGATGATAACTAAATTAGACCTTTACTCCAGCAATTTTCGGGATACAATATTTGAAATCATGATCACCGCGTATAAATGCCCAGTTTAGAAAGGTTTTCCAACATTTATTTTGATAAGCACACTAATATTATAAATGCGAAAGTTTGAATGTTAAGATGGATGGATTTTTCTTACGTCTTCACGCGAAACCTTCTGAACGGATAGGCTGACATTTTGCACAAGCCTGGAATCAAAACCAAGCTACTTTTTATCGCATAAAACAGTTCCCATTGAACAACCTTTAAACGGTTCCATAGACAAAGCGAACTGGCAGAATTGCGTCAATCCAGACGCAGAGCCATCTAAGAAGTTGATGTTGACAACACGAACGAAGCCGCGGGCAGAATATAATTATCAAACAAAATGGAATCAGTATATTGGTAAATCAGTATATTGCTTGCATATAAAAGGATACGCCCATCGTTGACTAAGATACAAAAACTTTGTTCAAATAAACACAGAAATGGTATCGGAACGGGCTTACGAAGTTTGTCGGAAAGCCTCTTTGGATACCTGTTTGATTTTAAACAAATGTTTGTTATGGAGCCTTTGAGCCTGCTTTAAAATTTCCTTTAAGCTTGATGATAAATTAATTATGTACGTGTGTACCTAATTTATTTTAGATAATTAATTACAAAGGGCCACTGAAATGAAATGAAAATGAAATGAAAATATATTTATTCTGATAGAGCAAAAAACTTAATTATCGAACTATAGTAAACAGATACAGCACACGACTTAAAAAAAAACTTAAAAGTATATAATTGATAATATGCATTGATTTATATAATTTTTTTTTATTATTAATAGACATATCTAAATTAATATTGTGTAGATCAAGCCGTCTGTGATGGTCAGTGCCGTGTTCCTGCGCTACCAGAACAGGTTCATGCTCAGCTGAATGTTGCGAGTGGCCCCACAACGCTGATTTTCAGCATGTACCATTGTGATGATGACGTACGAGACTTTAAAAGCTAGAATTTAACTTCACTGAATAACTATACTTAATTAATACTATATGTATATCAACACAGAAAAAAAAATTGAGGTTTTTGTTTAGAATTTGTAACGTCTAATCGTTTTTTTTTTCAATTATTCAAAGGTCAAATGCTAAGCTTCCTTTTGACCTCATAGGACTGTTGGACATTATTATATGAATATTGATTCAGATTACAAAGAATACAGGAAATTTGAACCTATTCTGTCGTCTGTTAGCGAAATAAGTATGTACATGTTTATTATTTCCGAAGCGTCACATCAATGGGTCGCATGCGCCCAGTCAGGTAGCGGTTACTGAGGTCAACGAAACCGTGGTCGAGCTGGTGCCTTAATCTGTTATTAAAATATGTGGTGGATCCTTTGGCGTGCCGCAATGCCCACTTAAAGATCCCTAATCTGTACAAGGAGCGAAAGAGTATCTTACGAGGACGTAAAAAATGCCGTTGTTGATAAGTAGAAATATATATTAGACCTTCCCGGCTTCGCTCGGTTTGAGTACGGTTCCCTTACTTTTTTGAAAATATAATATAGCCTATGTTCGCCGGGGATAGTGTAGCTTCCCAACGGCGAAAGAATTTTTCAAATCGGTCCAGTAGTTTCGGAGCCTATTCAATACAAACAAACAAAAACTCAATACTAAAGTCATTTAAAACGGGATATTTACCATGATTTGATTTTTGAGTTATCCAATATTACTCATTCAGTTACTCCGTGATAAAAACACAATAGTGGTGACGAAGAAGAGCTTTGTCCTTATGGGCTTCTAGGGTAAATAGGCATAGTGATGGCTAGCACACCATCGGCTAGATGTGTCGATGTATAACAACCTGATCGACCCGTTACCGATGAGGTACTACATTTCAAAAATATTTAATATTTAATATTAAAATATTTAATTTCCTAAATATTGAAGTTTCAGCCTCATTCGTTCAGTAGTTTTGTAGTGAAGAGGTAAAAACATTCATAAATCGAAACATATAAACATCCAAACTTTCGCATTTATAAATATAAGTGTAATTTTAAAACATTATCTGTTCGTATGCATCTTCGAGTAGAAAGGAAAGTACGTATATTTTGCGAATTGTCGCCGCATCCTGTCACGGGCCGAGGGCGGGTTCGATTTTTTTATATAATAGTAGATAGGGCTTTGTTATTGTCATCATATAAATGAAATAAAATGAAATGAAATAATTTATTTGACACGACACAATTAGGTATACTTTAAGAACATATAGGTAGGAAAGCTAAAACTAGGTACAAACTTATTACTAAAACAAACAGAGGTGAAACGGTTATCTACTTAAAAATACAAAACAAATGAAAAAAAAAATCACCAAACATCATTTATTTTAAAAAGTAGGTACCCAACCAATAGCCTCCACAACGCATATAACTTTGTTATGACAACAATGACAGAACGCTATCATATCTATCATGCATAAAGCATCTAATATATTAAATATACCAATATGTATTAGGGAGGTAAGGTAGGTATCTCCGAAGACACTATTATCATAACTTGTCCTTGTCAGTAGGTTACATTAATTTGCTTTGATCAGTCACGTATACAATTACGACTGTGGGCCAGTGGATAATCCCTCCCAACCTTCGGGGACCAATTTGCTGGATGCGTGTATCGGGAACAAATACCTACATGCCAATGTTTTGTTAGGGCCCGCTAATCTTAGGCCCGTCCTGTAAAAACTTCGTCTTACTTTATTCATAAACAAAAGTTCCGAATTTGAATATAGAAAGGAATAGAAGTTTTTTTTGCATTTCACGTGTGAGAAGTACTCGAACAATCCTATCATTATATCAGCGCATACAGGGTGTCCACTGCTGGACATAGGCGTCTCCCATACGACACCACAAATAGTGGTCATGAGCCGCCTCCATCCATCGACTACCTGCGACCGCTACGATGTCCTCGGTTCATCGAATGGATGGCCTCCCAACAAACTGCTTTGCGTTGCATTGCGGCCGTTACTCTTGAACAACCCTCTTACAAAAATAATTTAAATTATTCGATATAATACCAAACCGTACTAAAACTAAAATCTGACATCAAATTCTGTTAAGTTTTACAGGACAAACGAACCTTATGCGACTACTTCGATATTATAAATATTATATTATATAATAATATCTTTAAAAAACCAACAGAATCAACTAAATCGGATAACAAAATAATCAGATCATCCTTCTTTTTTAAAGTCTGTTGAAAACGAATACATAACCATCGCAGGCTTTGGGAATAGGTGCAGATGCAATGAAAAAAGTGCCATTGCACCCCTGGCTATCATTGGTTCTGGTCCCATCTACTTAATTATTCGGTATGGTTCAACCTAATGAATAACCAGACAACTTTTGATCTGTTAAGGTTCGCAAAAGGTTTGGCTTCCAACCTTTTTCGAACCTTGTCAGATCAAACCATACATTTTGTCTAACCAATCTTCCAAAGTTATTTAATCAAATAATAGAGTTGACATTGTGAGCCCTTGGGAAATGTAGGTACCCTAATCACAATGAAAATGTTCGTCCCAAAAGGACAATAGACAGAAACCTATCAACAATTCTACTTAGTCTCTCCCTTCAGTAGACTTAGAAACCTAAAGCTTCAAAATGTAAGAGACAGAGAGATAATTATGTTGATAGCAAGACTAATAATATGGAATAAAACATCAAAGAGATTCTCAAACATGGTTTTAAAACATAAAACGGTAAAGTTTGCAAACTTGTTTACAGTAACAAACCTTATAAAGTAACCGCGTGTTTACTTTTAAACAAGATTTATTTTGAGTTCGTTTACATTTTAGTAAGGTCTTTTAGTAGAGGTCAAAATTGTAATAGAATTTTATTTAAATTTTGACCGCAAGTTCAGGGCTACTTATCATTTACTACTACGAGTACTATTTAACATTTGTCACGCGACACGGCACGAATGAATCCAGGGCAGGGAAAGCGGCCATAATGCTGATGTCGAATATCGGCTATGGCGGCCAGTCTCAACGAAGACGCGCAGTTATAGGCATATTATAGTGCACAAGTGTGCGCACAACCACAGGTGCACTCTCTATTCCCTCATTCTTATAATCCAATGAGATGGCAAACCTACACGACCGGCGAGAAGTTAGGCGTAAGACCAACCGACCTTCCGAGGCACATACTTAATACTTTATTGTGTGTACAGTAGAGATTTAAAGAATAATCAAGAAAGCATGAGATGGCAGCGCCAACTGAAGCTATCCAGCATTACTAGATACACCTAGAGCTAAAAAATCTCCTGGCCCTAAAATAAAGAAACCCTGTCACAGATAACAGAGTGAGCTGATTTAAAGATCTATTAATTAAAGTAATAGGCACTCATTATAAAGGTTATTCAACTATAAATAACCTTTAGCTAGGTAACTAAAATTCAAAAGCGAAGCCCTTGCCTAAGGCCTTGTTTTTGCCAACTTAAATTATTAGTACGGCCAACTATTAGCAAAACAATTAATAGTTGGACGGTTTTGGGCTCCGCGTGTCAGGCACTGTGGTAAATAATTATCATGTTAGTTTTGGACGGTACGCACAAGAATTTTTGATTCCGTTCACCTTAAAAACTGTTTTTGAAGAACAACTTCTTTGAATTATCTGTAAATTATAATTAAACTGGACGAAAATAATTATCTCTTAGCCGAGTTTCGGCCACGGCAATCAGTCTTAACGTAGACTAGTAATTTCCGCAGGACATAAAATATTATAGTGCACAAGTGTGTGCGCCAACAAAGGTGCACTTTCATGGTGCCTGATTCTTTCCACTGGACAAAGGCCTGCCCCAAATAGTTCCAATCTTTGCGGCCACGCGCTCAAAAAGTTTACTAATTTAATTACACGCTTTATCATCATCATCATAATAGCAGTCCACTGCTGGACATAGGCCTCCCCCAATGAGCGCCATAGCGCCCTGTCTTCGGCTTGACGCATCCAGCATCTACCTGCAGTCTTTCGCAGGTCGTCATCCCAGCTGGTCGGAGGGCGTCCTACACTACGTTTACCGAGTCGTGGTCTCCACTCAAGAACACGTTTGCCCCAACGGCCGTCGGTTCTTCGCGAGATATGGCCGGCCCACTGCCACTTTAGCTTGCTAATTCTCAGAGCTATGTCGATAACTTTGGTTCTCTGTCGGATGTGTTCGTTGCGAATCCTATCCTTCAGAGACACTCCGAGCATAGCTCTTTCCATAGCTCGCTGAGCGACTTTGAACTGGTGGACCAAAAGAAAAATAAAAAATTATTATTGTATTAAAAATATTTGTTGTTATTATTTATTATTATTAAAAAAAATTGTTGTGCACTAATTCATAAAACAGCTTTTACCTCCCAAGGGCTTTGAATATCTTTTTATTTTTAATGAATGTCCTAACCGTAGAGGTATTTTACGCTTTGAGCAATGGCCTGGAATTCTAAATACCTATGTTTTTATTACTTATTAGCAGGTTTAAATATTGGAAAAACCAAAATTGTCCCTTTGACTTTCGATTTTCGATGCTCAGCACAGCGCACACGAATTCTCAGTACATAAAGATCGTTTTTCATTTCGTTTTTCAGTACACAAAGATCTGAGAACTGAGCTGTTTAGATTTTACAGAATGTCCCGTTCTATTTTACCGTCGAAGTCGAAAGAACAGAATCAAATAAAATGCATGCAATAAACAGAAACACATTTTCACATCTGTAAAATGGAAGGAAAAGCCAATATCCGAGCCATTCGAAGTTTTAAATCAGGGAAGTTCTATTACGAATAATTTATTGATCATAGTAAAGTTTGATTGCTATCCATTCTAATCAACATTTTTGTAACTTTTGCAGTGTTTTTTTTCATTTTGCCATGGATGTATGTATTTTTTTAACATGGACTGAACGTAATCCGAACACTTTATTATTAATTAATTCATGACTTGTTTTTGAAAGGTAGACTCTACAGAAAGGTGGTTTTAATAGCTTATGATAAATTAAAACAAAAAAAAAATAGTTTTGAGGACAGGGCGCAATGGCGCTCATTGGGGGAGGCCTATGTCTAGCAGTGGACTAATATAGGCTGATGATGATGATGATGATAAATCAAATAGTATCTTATTATATTTTTTTACAGTAGATATAATCAATTTATGTAAATTAAGTAAGAACCAAGTGCTTTGACAAACCTAACATAGACTTTAAGTTACTGTTAACTAAGTAATGTTACTTTATAATTAATAAATATTATCTATATATCTATACTGATTTTTCAATGAGTTACTTTACCATTCTTCGGCATGTAGATAAATTACGTACGTAGATACATACAAAAAACTCACTTTAATACTTTGTTGTGATTTAAAAAACAAGAAGTACTTATTTGTCATTATTTATATACACAAACTTCTAAAATAACTTAACAAAGGACTTGACGACCGATGTGGCGCGGTGGGCGAAGGAGGTCCGCCTGCGACGCAGGAGGTTGCGGGTTCGATTCCCGCCTCGGAACAATTGTGTGTACGATCTGCAGATATTTGTTCCGGGTGTTCTGGTTGTTTTCTATGTATACTAAAAAAACTATCTATGTAATGTATTGTATTATGTATATCAGTTATCTAGTACCCATAACACAAGCTCTGCTTACCATGGGGCTAGATAATGCTGTGTGAATTGTCCAGCATTATTTATTTATTTTATTTTTTATTTACTTTCTATCGAGATTCTTTCCGAATTGTTGCAATAAATTTGATTGCTTTACAAATTTAACCCATTCTTTGACTTAGATTAAGTTCTATATATTAATTTCAATGGAAGAAGCTGACGTGTAGTCAGCATTCAAAAGTGAATTTCAGAAAATATGATTTATTAATGAATTCAAAAGCTATTGGAGCTTGTACCTAAGTCGATTCAATTTCATAGACATTGAGTAAGCCTTTCAATAACTAAAAGTAGGTATTAACTTTGATGATTGTTTATTCGAAATCTAACCCCCATATCTTTAGTCATTACCTCAAATAATTCTCCACTCAAACTTGTTCAAGGGTGTTTCGAGCATTCCTCCAAAACATGCTCGAGTTTGGTATGCTTAGTCGTTAATTTGGTTATATATCAACCTCTCTTATATACCTTCGCGATGGGTAATTGTAGGTTTCATCGTCGTAAATGTAATTAAGATAGTCTCCAAAATCCATTGTAAATAAAAACAAACTATTTCGAGGAGCATTCAAGGTAGGTAGCGAGGTACCTTGAGATGACAGTTCGTTATTCCACTCGTATTAAAAAATTCTCGAAGGCTGTTTCGAGTGAAGGATTTTTTTACGATCAAGCATACCGAAACGCATTTGGAGGTTGAGTAGAGTTTGAATCGAAGTTGAGGTAATGACTAAAGATATGGGGGTAAGAGATTCACATTTGGTTATTAATTGTTAGGCTAGGCAGGTTTACCACAATGTGTGTTATTGATGAATCAATCATATTTTACGGTGAATAATCTAATTAATTGGTAAATAGTGTATTTTTTTGCGTATTGTAAATTTCTCTTGATAAAATCTGAGCCCTTTGCCAAAGTCCTTGAAAGAAACATTATGGCATTCCTACAAAATGTGCGTGACCACACACAATCACGCTTGTGATCGTTGTTTTTCAACTAAAGACGATTTTTTCGTGAAATTCCACTAATACAATCCCTCTATTAGGTATGCAAATCGTCCGTGTAACGTGACTGTGCCATTTTCATTTGTGTCTGAGTGCTTTGGAATAAATAAAATAAGTACTTAAGTATAAAAACGTCGTAAAGAAAGATGTTTCACCAGTTTTCCTTATACCTGTTGAACGCGTCTTCTTTTACCCATTACGTCGTGATCTCAGGTTGCTGCCAAAATTACACCTTTTATAAAACTGTAAAACGAGTTCCTAGATGGCGGATCCAGACTTTATTTGGATGAAGCTAAATAATAAAAAATTAAGAAAGTATAAGCACGTATCAAAGTATCTCAAAAACGTAATTAATTAAACAGCTTCGTTGTTGAAGAAAATGTACAGAGTCACGAAGTGTACTGGAAAATTATTTTAATTAAAGTTAACGGGCATTAATTATTCACTTACCTGAGGTCGGGAACGCTTCTCAGCTCTCAGTGCGCGAATTATTATTTTACGCGACGGTTATATATTATTTAAATCGAAGGATACAAACATCTAAGCAAGTTTTCAACAGTTAACACAGATACGAGTAATAACAACAGTTAAATATTTCAAAAGTTTACAACAACGCGCATGTCGTCCCGCGTCCTTAACAATAACACGAGGGAAACGGGACCGAGGCTTGTAAAGGCAGAGAGGAAGCGAAGAGTAGGCATCACAGGTTGGAGAATTGGGAGAAAACGCGGGTATGAGTACTGAACACGCGCGGATTGAGCGATTTGGGCATTCAACAAGTAACGCGCGTGTCTGGAGGCGCGGGCCAAGGAGACCGCGCGACGGGAAGGCTCGCCCGCCAATGTCCCGAGGTTGAGCAGCCCTGCGCGTGTGTTCGCCCAGCCTCACAGCGGCCCCGCGTGTACGTACACGGGCGCAGAGTCCCGCGCTGGTACACCTCTGCGCGTGTGTGCGGGTAGCCTCACAACGACCCTGTGTGCGTACACGACCGCCTTTGTCCGTACAGGTCGCTGTGTGCGCAGTGACGCGGCTACCCTGTGCAGGTGAGCCCCGGGGAAGCAAGCCCAGCCGCCCAGCTATCTATACCGCTTTACAGTGAAATGGCTCGGTGAGCACCAACTACCTGCGTGCTACATTAGCGGACGCGTGTGCTATGGTTATAAAATAATTTCGAATGCTTTATGAGGAAATAAATTGAAGAGCTTTTATTAATAATGATTTTATGCATGGACAAAGATAATTATGTATTTTTAGTTGTAGTCGCTCGTGTTTTCGGTAAATTTTTTTTTAAAAGCTGCGTTTAGTGTAAGAATGTTATTTTAAGCCCACACAAAAGAAATAAACGGAGAGAAAGTAACTGTACAAAAGCTTGTAAAACAAAAAAATATATAGAACCACATTTTTAAGTGTTTCGCTTCACTTGGTGCCGATTTCGTAGCAGTTTCGTAGCAGTTTAGTTGCAATTTCGTAGCAAATTCGTAGAAGCGGGCGTAGCGGTTTTGCTGCAAAGACGATTTCGTAAAGCTTACGTAAAGCGGTTACTACAACTATTATCTGTGCTACAACTATGTACTTATATATTTCGTTTAAAAAAGCAAACATGATGCATTATCACACAAAAAAAAACGTCGCTTTCCGCTGTCTGTCTGTCCCTATGTATGCTTAGATCTTAAAACTACGCAACGGATTTTGATACGGATTTTTTAAATCATTCAAGTATCCATTTGATTCATAGATTTCCATGCGAGCGAAGCCGCTAGTATAAATTAATATAAAAGAAAAATAGCGTGACACATTTTTTCAAAATTGGAAGTTTGTGAATCTCAATTATTCTTGGCTAAGGCCGTAATTTACTGAGGCCAAAAAAATCGTTCAGTATTCTGACATATATTTATGATTTTTTCAACCAATATTTTACTCTATCTCAATATGAGATGATAAACCGCAAGGTAGATACTCAGGTTCAGGTGGGGGTACTCCATTTTCCGCATTTGGACTCCAGTTGGTCCTTTAAGGTAGATACTCGTAAATAGTATAGTCATATCCATGGGTCGTATCTAAAGGTCGTCACAACAAAACTACAGAGTGCTTCGAAACTTTGCATGCCCCAAGCTTAAGTACATATTTATTCAGTGGCCTAAACAAGTCGAGGGACACAGAGGTAGTAGCCATGAAATGGAAACGGTACCTACATTACTCGCGGTAATTTATTAGTTCCACTTTTTTAGTCATAGATAGATAGACAATATCTTTATTTATTTATTTATTTTGAGCCATTATTGTCCCACTGCTGGGCAAAGGCCTCCCTTTTCTCCTTTCACTCATCTAATATCTTTATTACACCTTATAAAATAGTTTAACAAACAATAACTACTAATGAAATGTTGTGTGGCACAGACGTATTTAACTTGATATAATTATTTAAGAGGCCTCCGGAGGGACGAATTCTTCATACAAACGTAATACCAAAATGATTTCCAATTCAAGCATATTTACACTATAAAATTGTATTATTTGTATTTGAATAGAATTTATCTAGGTTCCTAAATAGTTGTTTTTTTTTAAAATACTTACCTAAAATTAAATAAAAGCCAACCGCATTTTGCACATTTTTATGCGAAAATGGTCAATTTTTCTTGCTGTTTGTCGTATTAAAAACACCAATATCTTAGGAACATAGCTTATATTGTCTAGTTACAGAATAATAATACTTTGTGAAGAATACAAAAAGTTTTCAGTCATAATTTTTGGTATTACGGAACAAACCAAATTTTGAATGGCTAATATTGCTATCGCGCACGCATGGGGCGCGGCGCAAGGGTTAAACAGGGACAGCGATATTCGTAGCGATTTTTGCTAGCGAGGGTCGCCGGACCTTTACGACGGCGAAGGTGCATGCGATGCAGGAGGTTGCGGGTTCGATTCCCGCCTTAGAACAAATATTTGTACAATCTGGTAATATTTGTTACGAGTGTTATGGGTATTTTCTATTTGCATTATTTATTTTGTTTATTCCGAATTCTAATAATCACTCGCGAATAAAATTTATATTGGACTACTCCGGAAAGATTCTATAAACAAACTCAAATTATACCTACACAGCTTGTCAATACTATAGGTAAAAGTTATCACAGGTAATTTACCGACTCAATAGCCGAAGGTAAAAAATGGCGGTCTTCGCTCTTCTCGAGAACTCTACAATTTTTACGGCGGTAGTATTGCAAGACGAGTAATTTTAAAATAATGTTTGACTGCAAGACGAGAGAGTTGAATGCAAGACTACATGTATATAGTATTGTATTGTATTCCTTAGAAATATACTTGGAAAACTCAAATTCATACATGTGACAAGCTTGGAGAGAGGTATTTGCGGAATGGCATAAGCGCAAAAATCAAGTTATTGTTTATTTACAAGAAAACTATGCAACTTTGGTAGAAACTGGTTAAAGTGACCAAACAATAAGTAATAAAATACGAATCAAGCCATTTCTATAGACCACATGGTTTCTGAGTTCTAGACCTAATTATGTCCGAAACAGATGTACTTTCATTATTTTTTTATCACAATTTTTATCCTAGGCTTTTTTTCACATTCGATGAACAAAAACAAAATTGTTGAATTTTATATAATTCGAATTATTTCCACGGGGATCCCGTTAGTACCTAACGGCTTCATTTGGATGTTTAGATGGATGGGTAATTTAGGCGTGAAGATGTAACAAACATCCATCCATAATACGGATGGATGTTTGTTGTTTGACGACCGATGTGGCGCGGTGGGCGAAGGTCCGCCTGCGACGCAGGAGGTTGCGGGTTCGATTCCCGCCTCGGGACAATTGTGTGTACAATCTGCAGATATTTGTTCCGGGTGTTCTGGTCGTTTTCTATGTATAATAAAAAATATCTATCTATGTAGTATATAGTATTATGTATATTAGTTATCTAGTACCCATAACACAAGCTCTGCTTACCATGGGGCTAGATAATGCTGTGTGGATTATCCAGCATTATTTATTATTTATTTATATTATACATCTTCACGCCTAAATTACTATTATTTATTAACGATTCTGGCTGAAATTGTGTATCGATCGAGCCTGGAATTAAAATTATCTACTTTATCCCATAAAACAGTTCCAGGATAGAAATACCCTTTATACGTTTCCATAGGACACAACGCGTGCAAAGCTGCGGGTAGAAAGTAATAATTTCTATTTCGTGACATGCAACTTAATTGTGATGAATAAACGAACTAACGAACTAAGAACAGAAACTTTCACATAATTATTATCTGTCCCGTCCCGGGGAAAATGCTTACCTATTCCAAAAACTCTATGTCGATGACGCTAGTAAATAGTTTGCATTTCTATTTGAAGAAATATATAATATATATTATACAGAATGGTTTATTTTAATCAAAATAGACAGCGCTCTCTAATAATATTGTTAAGAGTCTGCTGGAGTAGAATTTTATGGTGCGCTGGGTAAGATTATTAAAAAATCATTGTTTTCTAGGGTATTAAAAATAGCACACATTTTTTAAAATTTTCACATGGCAGAACAGTAAAAGCAAGCGTTCCTTTTGTAGAATTTTAGTACTTGTACCACTTTCTTAGCATCCATAACATTTTTGTAGCAGACTAGGTTCCGTTTTATAACAACTTTATTTATTTATTGAGGAATAATAAACGACTACATTTAACTTATTATACATTTGTGTTAGTACTTTACAATGTAAAGTTGAGCGATATTCAAAATGTAGCCCACAACGCTATCCACATATGAGTTACATACATAGAATATAAAAAACATGCAACTAGGTTGTCTAACTAGCTAGGCTCCTCTTAAACAACTAAGTATAGCAAATAAACTAAAGATCTATAAAACCATTTGTAAATTTACAAATTAATTCTAAAGAATTAATAATAATAAATTATATAATAATAACAAAAAGTACAAATAGCAATAAGTTATTTTGGGTTATTAGTGAAGTTAACTCGATTACTTAAGTGCCGTTTACGACGTATTTTATTTGGCATGAATTTGATCAAAGCAAACTTGCATGATAAGGGCCCTAACTGCCAGTTATTAATACGCAGGTCATCTCTTTGTTACTAACTTGACTTCCTTGATTTGGCAATATGTGAAATTATCAAATCTTTGGCTTTTAACTGTGCATTAGCCCTATTTTGCACACTGACACAGAATCACTATATAGGTATAATATGACACTGATTAGAAGGTGGGCGCACGATCAACCAGCTGTTGGCGTTTTTACTACGCCACCGATCAAAGGACGTTAAACAACATAGACGTGTGTATTTTATCTGAAACACACTTTATAAATCAGTATCATATTCAACTAAAAGGCTACAAAGCCTACTACGCACTACACCCATCTTATAAAGGAAGAGGAGGCAGTGCAGTCATCATAAAGAAAAATATAAAACATCCCGAGCTAAATACATATGAAGAGCCAGATATCCAAGCTGTGGCAATTTGTATAGACACCAAACGATACTCGCTTACGGTAGCAGCAATATATTGCCCTCCAAGACACATTATCAAAACAGAAACGTTTGTGACCTTCTTTCAAACACTAGGTGAAAAGTTCATACTAGGGGGTGACTTTAACGCCAAAAATACTTACTGGGGCTCAAGATTAACCAATACAAAAGGAAGAGAGCTGATGAGAGCAGTAAGAGAAGAAAAATAAGATGTCACCTCAACAGGGTATCCAACGTACTGGTAAACAAATAAACAAAAAATTCCTGACGTCATAGATTTTTTGGTGTACAAAAATATATCCCAAAACTATCTACAAGCAACGCAGAATTACGATTCGAACTCCGATCACTCGGCAATAAACCTCGAAATGAGCGAGAAGATTTTTCACAATGAAAGGACTCCAACATTGGTAAACATTGGTAAACAGACTGGGAAAATTGTTTAATTTGCTTGGACTATAAGGTAGAACTAAACGTTCCACTGAAAACTCCCGAGCAACTCGACCAAGACTTAGAAAAATTCGTCAAGCTTATACAGGAAACTGCATGGGAAACTACACCTACCATTAAATCACGAAGACGAGTTCAGTTTCCTACCTTTGGATACGATGGAGCAGAGTCCCGAGTTCCATACGCCGTCGCCGCCACTAGTAGGAGACGAGGCCGAGGAGGAAGCGAAAACAACAATCATACAAACGATAGCCAAGTCAAGGCAAAGATCGCAGCTAACACGTAAAGTAACCGTAAAAGAGTATTACTTACTACCGAGTTATGTACCTATATACATAATAAATAAAAATAAATAAATAAAATAAAATAGCCTTTGTTGCTGAACTAATTTTTACAATGTTTTACAGTTTTCTTACAAATATGCTTACTTTATAACAGTTACTTATCTTTTTACATAAATTAAGGATCGGTAAACGGTCGTTTCTGCATTTCAGCTTGTCTTTCGACATAGGCCTCCTCTAAAGATTTCCACTCTATTCTATCTTTCGCTATGCGGGTCCATATACCTATATACATATAATTAACACTATTTAATGCAAAAGAGACTGAAATATTGTGAGATGGGAATGGATTTGATTGATTAAGAATTTATTTTAACGAAACTTTGAAAAGGATATTTTATTGGAACGGTACCCATCCACTGTAAAAACTTCTCTTGAATTGTCTTCTTTGTATTTTGGACAGTTTATGCCCCCCGGGTAAGTCTTTATTCTTGATCTGCGCGTCCAATGACCTCCGTATGACTTCTTGTAGGTATGTATCGCTGTTCCCTCGCGATTTGGCTCGATTGGAACATCGAAAATAAGTAGGTAGGTAGGCAGTCGAGGCGATTTTTTGGGCCTTTGTATTATGGTTAACAATATTCAAATGCTTAATAAATGAACCTAGGTATAACTTGAACTGAAATGACTGCGCCGCCGTGCGCGGGAGCTGATTTTTCTTCTGAATATTTCAAGTGAATGTGGTGAGGTACTCCGAGGGCATGATTGACCTGAAGTTGCAGCGTTGGTTGTCCTATCGCTGCAGTCGGTTGTGTGCGGCGATAACAGTAACTTACCTACTAATAATGTGTATGATACCTGATATACTTAATACAAGACGTTATATAGATAGATAATTTTTATTATACATATAAGTAGTTATCGACCAGATATCGAACAATCGAGAAAAATATCTGCAGGTCGTACACACAATTGTCCCGAGGCCTAATCGAACCCGCAACCTCCTGCGTCGCAGGCGGACCTTTGCCCACCACGCCACAGACGTCGTCGTCAAACAGAGAGATTTTATTCCTATTATCCTCCAAGTACAAATATCCTTTAGGCTAAGTTAAAAGAGCTTATTAGTTTTCTATCATACCTCGTCTCTAAGCTTTACCTTTTACAGACAGTTTCGCAACACAAGCTTGTAGTAAAGCACGGAATATAATAACTATATACCTACCTACTAAGGTTTAACAAAGAAGACTTGAACAAAATTGCCCTGTCATCTTCTACAATATTATTTCATGAAATTCTTTCGACAACAACACAAGGTAGTATCTACTTACCTACCTACATTTTTGTATTTTACAAGGCTCTATGAAGAATAGGATTATTTCAAACAAACGGCAAAGCGCAAAGAAATCTTTGTAATAAAAAAGATAGCTTTGCAATAACAAATAAAAAAGAAATGAAAATTTATTTGGTTGTGGAATATAATCCATCTCTGTCAAGCAAGAATTAAAAATTGCAATAAGCGCCATCTCGCATCATAGCTGCAAGCTTCAAAAATGGTGAGTAACCAAAGACCACTGAATGAACCAATCACTGAACTTCAATCATACACTTAACAGCTGATGTTACATGCTTTTGCAGTTAGATGGCTCTATAATATGGAATGATGAGTACCTACTTCATTTTATGGACAAGAACTGTTAGAAAAATTGTAGTAGGTAGAACATAGTCAAAGGCGTGCCTCTAGTGCTACTATCATAAAGTAAAATAAAATTAATACCTACCTAAAATTAAATCCAGTCTGTCTGCTTGAACTTTTAATTTTAGGTTTTATTTTACTGAGATATGGTACTAGATCACCTACTGTATCTTGGTAGGTAGGTAGGTTACCTTCTTACCTATTGTAAATACCTTCTATCGCCGAGTCGAGTAATTATTTTCTATCGACAGTTCAGCCAAGCGCTATGCTTGGCTCTATTGATTGTAAGACTGCCCATTATTGACTGTTTCATTTCTAGGAAAGTGTCATTTTGAGCAAAAGTAATGGTGGAAGAGCTAAAGGCCCTGGCCAATAACTGCAGAAGTTTACGTAGGTATGGCACACGAGAACAAGCCCAGACCAATTAATGAAAAACGTTATTTTAGAAAAAGTTAACCGCACGAAGCATGACTATTATTCCGTTGAATAATATCGAGATTTGATAGAACTAAAAACAATCAATTCCCACAATTTTTGTATAGTTCTTTACATGTTCAAATATCATCTCTTTTGTTGTAAGAAACGAAACGTTTCATAGTGCAACTGGAAACACAAGCAATGGAACGTAAATAAGCTTGTGCTACCAACTTTGCTGTGCGTGCGGAATCTAGTAGTTTTGAACTCAATTCTTAATATACGTATTTAGTTCCAATACAGAGTGCGCCGCCGCGCCGCCGGCCGTCGTCGTTGTCGCGTCGTCGCGTCGTCGTCCGTTCAAACATCCAACGACACCGGCGTGGCGGCGGCGTTCTGCCGTTCGAGCGTTTCGTTTCGGCCTCTAAATAATTCCGGTGCAGTCTATGATTTCTGCAATACTAAACTTATTCATCTTTCGATGATCTGTTAATGATACAGATGAATTTCCAAAAATAGGTTAAGAACTAAATTTTTCAAAGTGCCAATTTTTTTTTCAGAATTTTGTGTAGGTAGACAAACATAATTATCAATGGAAAATTAAATAGTTTGGCCCCAACAACGTTATAGAAGTAAATATTTACACCGACGACGAATCCTTAGATCTACTATTCTTGATGAGTCTTTCTTCGCTGACCGAAGAAAGAATTAGCTATTTGCAACCTTCATTTACCACCTATCAATTTTCATTTGTTTTATCCATAATTTCAGTTTGTTGAACACACATTTAATTGGTTTTAGTAGTTTCATAAGAGTTTTAAGTTGTATTAAACAGCCGCCAGACTAGTAGTATTATTTTTTAATATTCTATATGCTACTTGTTTATATGTTTTATAGAGCTATGCTCGGGGTTTCTCTGAAGGATAGGATTCGTAACGAATACATCCGACAGAGAACCAAGGTTATCGACATAGCTCAAAGAATTAGCAAGCTGAAGTGGCCGGCCATATCTCGCGAAGAACCGACGGCCGCTGGGGCAAACGTGTTCTTGAGTGGAGACCACGACTCGGTAAACGTAGTGTAGGGCACCCTCCGACCAGGTGGGATGACGACCTGCGAAAGACTGCAGGTAGATGCTGGATGCGGCAAAATGAAGACAGGGCGCTATGGCGCTCATTGGGGCAGGCAGGCTATGTCCAGCAGTGGACTGCTATAGGATGATGATGATGATGATAATATGCTACTTGCTTCTGTCCGCGGCTTTATACGCGTTTTCCGTGCCAAAAAGTTAGACAGGTTAACTTACTGCTGTAAACTATAATTTTATGTTAATGTAATACTTTTTCGTCACCAATAAGTTGGGTCGATAAAAATCGAAAATTTCGTAAGTACCTACCAAAGCCCCCCGAGTTTCGAGCCGAGAGATTCGCATCTCTATCTATCAAAAGTAACTATCTAGTCTATTCGAATGAATATACACATTTACTGAATGACAGAATAGTCACTAAGTCTTCATTCACACCTCCCAGTCAACATTACGGGAATTTCATAGTCGTGCATTAACGGTTGGTTTGATACAGTGATATTTTTTTATAATTTGGGTGCAGCTTTATTTAATACCCGAGTTGGCAGCACTGCTTTTTTTTTACGTGATCGTCTGAAACTGACGTGCATATGACGTCATTCATGACTGACGTGTTGACGCTTGACAGATATGAGACGAGCGAAGCAAGTTTTATTTTGATAGATCGTTGTTGTCGGTCGCCTCTGTCGGTAAATTTCAATGTAAATTTTGATTTGGTTTACTAAAACCGCGCTAAAAATATTGATGTTCTAAATGAATTGTGTGAAAATCATATTATAACTAAAAAATATGCGTTTACTAAAGTAGTGAATCCGCTGTATGTTGTCGTGTAACTACTCACTTATTCGACAAAGTAATATGCCTTTTTTGAATATCAAAAAGCAATACATAGCAGTCGGAATGTTAGTTTCCGTGGTGCTGCTTTTATTCCATAGCAAACCCGCGTTTCAATGCCAGCTGAACACAGAAGAAACTAGAACGCTGCCTACAATATATGGGATCACACCGACATACACACGGCTCTCCCAAAAGGCAGACCTCACAAGGTAATATTTGATAAATAATCGTGGCGTACATGTCCTTCGTTTAGTGTGTTTGTTTGCTTTTGGCAATGGACCACTAGGTCAATTACTTTATAAACTAATGGCTTGTATATAAGAATGAATGAGTATCTACCTACCTATTTAAGGATTTGTTAACAATGATTAGCCACTTCTGTCTCAATGCAGAAAATGTCTCATTTCCCCTCTTCCACTCTTAGTACTTACACTACACATCAACTTATACCTACAAATAGCTTCAGATCTTGCTAACTCTTAATTTATTATTACATGTGAGCCATTGCCAACACTAAACTATAATGTTGAATTGATTTTAAACTGTTTCATGCAGGTTATCACAAACTCTTATGCACATTAAGAACTTCCATTGGATCATCATCGAAGACTCAATATCGAAGACTACATTGGTGGAAAATCTTCTTAAAGAGTCTACACTCAAATATACCCATCTCTTTGTAAAGACTAGCAAGGTTAAACATTCCACTGTAAGTATTATATCAGCAACTTCCTAGTTTCTGCCCACAACTTCAAATGCATTGTTGCTATGAAATGTTTTAAGGATGTTTCTCTCCCTTAGGAAATTATTTTTGGCAAAAAAGTATATGTTTTATTCCACGCCTAGAATTACTAGTAAGTACAAAATTTCAGCTTGAACCGTTCAGTAGTTTTGGAGTAAAGAATAAACATCCACCTATCCATCCAAGCATCCAAACTTTCACTTATAATATTAGTGTGCCGCCATTTACAACCTGGGTTTCTTCAAGAAAGTGTGAATAAGTGTCTTCTTGACCTTCATGTTACATTGTTGGCCATATTGTCACTTACCATCATTTGAGATTGTGATCAAACAAACAAGTCTGCTCGGCAAAAGAAAAGAGATTTATGCAATACATATTTTTATTGCCACAATCAGCACGCTTATAGGAGAAATGTATGAATGAAACCTGTATTAAGACAAACCAAAAGCCATTATCATAAAAAAAGAAAGTTTGTACAATGTTTTTAAATATCTTCATAAACTTTGCAGGTAATGGATGTGAACATATGCATATTCAGAACTTCTAGATTCAACACATCATGGTTCTGTGTAGGTGATCTAGAAAATTTAATGTTTTTAATTGGTTATGATGTTTAACAGTATTCTGTTTAATGTAGCTGTTGTGTACTTCATCTCATGGTTTATTTAATTTATTAGTTTACTAAAATAAAACCGGATAAGTGTGAGTCATCTCACACACTGAATGTAGATTTTATTGCATAAAATCTATGTCTAATAATTGGTCTTCATTTAAGCTAGTAAAATACCTACTGTAGTTATTGTATTTACTGACGACCGATGTGGCGCGATGGGCGAAGGTCCGCCTGCGACGCAGTAGGTTGCGGGTTCGATTCCCGCCTCGGAACAATTGTGTGCACGATCTGCACATATTAGTTCTGAGTGTTCTGGTCGTTTTCTATGTATAATAAAAAATATCTATCTATGTAATGTATTGTATTATGTATATCAGTTATCTAGTACCCATAACACAAGCTCTGCTTACCATGGGGCTAGATAATGCTGTGTGAATTGTCCAGCATTATTTATTTTTATTTATTTTGTATGTCTGTTACTATAACTACAGTCACTACAAATAAAGCATGGACTTACATGTGCTAAAACTTTGTTATTTCTCTGGTGTAGTAGATTATGTGTTAGGAATCATTGTAAAAATGTAGAAGGATAAATTGTGACTAAACTAATGTTATCCGAACCAGAATGTAATGAATTAATATAGCCATTTTATTTGGCTGTGCGTGCAACCGGTCAAAGGAGTCTCTATTTACATATTTTCCTTAAAATAGGTGCATTTGACCATGACCGTAGTATATTTCTAACTTCTAAAAACGTAACCAACAAAAAAAAAATAAGCAGTCCCTGAATGCACTCAATTTTTATACCTGATTGTATAATGAGGTTCTAAAATTAATACTTAGCAATGAAAATATGTACTGTCTAGTGAAATTAAACTTTGGTGTTTAGGCCAGCGGAGTGGAGCAACGAAACACAGCCCTCAACTGGCTCAGAGATCATTTAAACAAGGCTGAAGACAAGAGAGGAATCGTCTACTTCATGGATGATGACAACACATATTCACTGAAGGTCTTTAATGAGGTAAGTTAAATTAGTAGTGTGTTAAGAAATTGTGCTGTTGATTTTCTCTTCTCTTGAATTTTTTGTCCACTAGTGGAAGAAGTGAGATTTTGTGTATAATGTAATATTCTGTTCTATAGCAATGTTACCTATTTTGGATGGACGGGTCCGCCTCAGTCAGTTTCTTCTTTCTATCAATCCAACATAATACAATAATATAATAATTTGAATAAAACGTACGAGACCACTAAATTTGCGGGATTGGTTCCGCTCCCCGATAACATTTGTTAGTTCTGGCTATGTTCTAGAGCTTGAAACCCGCTAAATTTGCGCAATTCGACCCGCTTATTTTTATTTATATCCGCGATAGAGATAAGATTTTTCTCGATTTCCATAGGTGAAAGAATCTCTAGATATTGCGTGCGAAGCTATTTGCATTGCAAGGAAATATCTATTAGAGTGGTTACAACCTGATTCCTTTAACACGCGCGCGTCCCTCCACCTGTTAGTTTCTTTCATCAAAGGTAAAATACCAAAATCTGTCATTCTTCTAAACGATACAATTGTTATTGTGAAGCGATCAATTTAGTGGAATTAGGGTCCAGAGCTAGTGTTTTAGGTACCAGATGAGATGACTGATGTACATATTGCACTTAGCCAGACCCAAAACAAATACCTGCAGATCATACAAAAATTTTGTTCTGCGGCAGGAATCGAGACCGCAATCTTCTTATTCCCAAATAATATATTGGCTGTATCGCGTTTTATCTAAGTGACCATGAACGAAACATTGATACTCTGTTAGGACTAATGACATGAATTAAGATAATGGGGTTTTTACCGTTTTGAACTTCATAAAATTAAAAAAGTTGTGAAACACAACTCTCATTTTCTGATCAGAATCCAGCAAAATTCGATGTGAAATGTTTGTAAACAAACAGCCCATATAAAGCCTAAAATTCGCTTTGTTGTCGTGTATTTTAATACGCAATTAACATTCCTATTCGATTCGAAATCTTTCCTTCAATAAATATCGCTAACAATTATATCTGATATGAGTATCGCATCACCCTCGTGAATTTTAGTTTTTTTGGTGTGGTTTGTTTACATTTCGACGACCGATGTGGCGCGGTGGGCGAAAGTCCGCCTGCGACCCAGGAGGTTGCGGGTTCGATTCCCGCCTCGGAACAATTGTGTACGATCTGCAGATATTTGTTATGTATATCAGTTATCTAGTACCCATAACACAAGCCTTGCTTACCATGGGGCTAGATAATGCTGTGTGGCTTGACCAGCATTATTTATTTATATTTATTTATTTTATTATTTATTTCGCATTGAATTTGGCTGCATATTATTTTCATGTTGATCATTATGAACATCGTCTGCGTTTTTATGTCACCCACTGTTGGGAATTTAAATAATAAGTTTTAGACAGCATAATTGCTGTTATTTTTGTCATACTGGACCTGAAAATACGTACCAATAGGTACTTGGTTGTAGAATCCAGGCTTATGACCTCTATTTTAGTCGTTTGGGAGAACCCATGTTCAGCAGTGGACTTAAACAGGCTGATAATGATGATGTAACACTATTTCCTTTGTTCCGTTTACGTATTTATTTACAAAAAATATCTAAGATTCTGGAACCGACAATAGCTATTATTATAGCTTGCATCTCCCACCATGTTTGCTCAAACGTGAGCTATACCGAGGTTCAATTGTGTATTTACAGAGGTTCATTCGATTATTTGTTTTATTTCAGCAGTAAAGGTAAATTAATATTAAACATATCAGTTTTGTTTACATCCTGTGCACTGATATCAGTCATTGTGGATGCTGCTTTCTCGATTGGTCACAATAAACAATACATTGACCACATTCTTAATACATAACATTATTTAAGGGAAAATTAGATAGAAAGAAATTACTTTATTATACCACACTAAACAGAAAACAATACAGAAGTAAAAACTAAGAATAAAGGTATGAAGGGCGGCCTATCGATGGACTGGACATGAATAATTGGTAACAAAAGAAAACAAATACACTAAAAACCTACATTATAATAAACTTATTAGACATAAGATAAGGCTATCAATCTTTCATATGGATAAATAATGCTGATGCAGCAGTTTTTTGAAGATAGGGAGTGATTTTAAAATTATGTAATATTTTTTTTCTTGTGGGCTTCGATAGCTGTTATTCAACTCTCTTACTTGCTGTTTGGTAGTTCTACTGATAATCAATTAGTCATGCCCTAGTCCTTATGCTTTACTAATTCGATTTTCCATGTAAATCGATTTTGTTTATGAAGCAGCTCTTATCGATTTTGTTAGTCTTGCTCAACATTTTGTATTATTTAGAGACTTTTCTCAGGCGCCTAAAATACTCTTTTTGGAATCAGAATAGTCAATAGAATAAAATAGTATTATTTTTGTTTTATTTGCTACTTGAACAATAAAAATATACAATGCCTCGGGCAAAAGCCCGGCATTACACGCGTTTCTTCGTGAGTTAGACAGATTACTGTGGTAAATTATATTTTATATTGTCAAATGGCCAGAAGCCATTGAACCATCATCAATTAATTAATTATATTTATACGTTTTATTTGAAAAAGCTAGTTAATCTTTGTATCACAAATTACTCAAAACGTCTCATTTGCATAACCACGACAAATATTTAGACGAAATTTGCCTTTAGATTTATTCTATCGGATTTAGTAAGGTGTTTAAATAAATCTCATAAAAGGTAACCTAACTCCGTAGAGTAAAAAAAACGCAGAATTAACAAAGAATACAAAACAAACAAAAAGTATTTATTTACAAAATAAAGACACCAATAAAATAAACTTTTATGTATTAGTTAATACAGAGGTCTTGATGTAGAGTAAGTTCTCGAATCCTCGCTCTTACTAAGAAAAATCTCGTATGAAGATGCGAGGGATCCCAACTTCGGTTTAAGTAATAGCATGGACGAATTGTTTCCTTCATATATGGTAATAGTAACAGTAACTGACAAATTTAAAAATATATTTAATCACAATTACAGTTTTTTTACTAAAAACAAATAAGTATACTTCTTTATGGAAATTTACCTACTTTATTTACCTAATTTAGACATTTATCCCAGAACATCACAACTGTCCCTTTAGTATCACATCTGGGAATCCGGTTTTAAGAAGGTTTTTGGCAGCCAAATGCAGAATTTTAGTTACTCTCAGATCGTTTAGTAACCGGATTTCTTGAAAGGTTTGTCCGGAAGATATAGCTGAAAACGAGTCACTTGGATTTATATCTACGTAAATTACGCATGGGATATGAGTTTAACTTAAAAAGCGGCAGAGTGACTGACTGAGAGACTATCTAATAAAGTAGCTGCATAAGTACATACATCAAAGGTGTGCCAAGCCAAGCCGTTAGAGAGATCGACGACCCCGCTTCATAGCATCTTATCTTAGCCCAGTGACCTAGCTGGCTATGTATCGGGAGTTATGAAGTGTGACGTGATCATAGGCAAACGTAATGTTACTCGTATGAAAAGATGTATGTAACAAGAATCATATCTTTAGCTTTAAATATGCAAGACTCAACTTTCAAACTTCAACGCAAGGTGCGTGTGAGGTTTGGTTTATCTAGCTTTGCCAGAAAATACCGCTAGGTTAACATTAGGTATTCGAAAACTGTTATTTTTTAGAACTAAGTTTTATGCGATGTATATACATCCAGTCAGACTAAAGTTAGTTGGTGAATGGTCACCTCATTTATCAAGATTTAAGAGTTATGATCGAAGCATCAATGGAAACCAGTTTCAAGTTGCTTTAAATGTTATGTGCTGGGCATTTGCATTCATCACCATTAGTCCTAAATTACCTATTAAGTATAAAAGTAGTATTGAAAATAAAGCAAAATCCTTTTTTTTCTGTAAATATTACCTAACAATAGATGTTCAATTAGCAATGAAGGTAAAGTGTTTTCACTTTGTTGCCGCGTCTTTTTATTCGCAATTTATATTTAAGATCCTTCAATAAATATTGCTTTCAATATATCTATAACTCGACGCCAAGCAAGTTAGTTTCAGTTATTTATGTCGTGGTTTAACAAACATTCTACATCGAGTTTTGATAGTGTATATCTACCTACTTCTAAGATACTTACATAGGTAATTAAATTATACACCCTCTTGCGTATTTTCGGGTTAAGGTAACCCGTCTCAACCTACGTTATCTGTTTCCTAAATCTTCAGTAGGACATCACGATCTACTATTATACCATATTTACGATGTTGTGGCTAATATACCGATGGCACGCGCGGCCTATCTCTATAGCTTCCAGGTTCTTAACGTTTATTGCATAGGATAGGAGACTATTCAATCGTTATTGCTGATTAAATTAAACTACGAGACCAACTAGGAAACCAGAATTTCTAACTTTTTATGTATCCGTCTGTCTGTGAATACTTTCTGAGTACTGCTTGCATTGTATAGCGTTCTAACAGGGTTCTTATTACCTAGCCTTTAATTGAATTTTTTAAGACCTCTCACATTCTATGTATTATGAATTTAAGATTGAAAATCGATAAACATATATATATATATATATATAAATGAACCCCTATTTCTCACGCTATAACTTGGAACGGCTTTACCGATATTTAAAAAAATATGAAAATTGCGCAGACCACGCGGGCGAAGCAACGGGCGAAGCTATTATATAAATTAATAAAATAGTATTTTTTAAATATTTATCTATATTTACCATTGCATGCATTGTGGAGTCCAATAATAATTTACTTTGTCCCTATCTGGTGCTGTAGGCACTCCAGATCCGGTCCTCGATAAGGATCGATAAGCACCGATTTTGTCTACACTGTCGATAGAACCACCAGTTTTAAATCAGAGACAAAATCCTTTCGAGATTCCTAATATTTTTGAATTGTATAAATTAAAAATATTATTTGAATATATAAATTAACAACTTATTTCATGAAAATAAGATCTGGTGCCTCTTTTGTTGAGGTCTTGTGTGAGTAAATCGTGTTCCATATCAAAAACTACTTATAGTAATTCGGTAGATACCTACCTACCTAATTACTATAAGTAGTTTTTGATTTGGAACACGATTAACTAATACCTATTATAATTTTTACAATGGTCATTTTTATTTTTTGATGTAAGTATTTAATAAGTAATGGTAATTTTAAGTACAATAAATTGTTCATTCATTCATTATCATTTTCGCTATAGTATCTTCAAGAACAGATTCGTACTATTCGGCCGTGAAAGTGTTAAAAGGTTAAACAGTCAAGGGTAGACTCTTCGATGAAGGTTTCATTTAATTCTATTAGCTCATTTGGCATCGACATCGGTTCCATACGAGTACGTACCTACGTACAATGTTCGTGAGCCAAATCACGACACTAATTTAAAGCTTTTGATGATGGATAGATCATTCATTCATTATACGTTGGTTAGATAACATTGATGACAGTGCCCTAGAGCCTGTTAGGAACGAAGAAAAACAAATTTAAACACTAGGCTGTCACTTACATTACGGTGCTTACATTATCGCTTCGTGTACTGTACATTTGTAAATGAATAGCTACGTAAAATATTGATGTAGGTATTTCTCGATTGTCGAATGACACTCTTCTACGTAGGTACCTAATTTACGATTAGCCTTGTCTCTCACTCAGCTCAGCTCTGTACCGACCTATTATAGCATTACCGCGACGCACACTAACCGCCGCCACTGCTATTTATTTAATTATTACGTTTACGTTACGAACAAAGAACATTTCTAAAATTTCATTGGGCAGTGGTACCTTATCATACATATTATAAACTTTTTTTAAATGCTTCTGCAATAGATGATGTGGCGCGGTGGGCGTATAGGTCCGCCTGCGACGCAGGAGGTTGCGGGTTCGATTCCCGCCTCGGAACAAATGTGTGTACGATCTGCAGATGTTTGTTTCGGGTGTTCTGGTCGTTTTCTATGTATAAGAAAAAAATATCTATCTATGTAATGTATTGTATTATGTATATCAGTTATCTAGTACCCGTAACACAAGCTCTCTGTGGATGGGGCTAGATAATGCTGTGTGAATTGTCCAGCATTATTATTATTTTTTTTTTAATTTTTAAAGTTTTATTTTGTATAGCTTAGGCAGAGATACGAAATGCCCTTGGTGGACACCAAACTCTATTTTCGCATCTTTGCTATACAAAATAAAACGATGGTGCTCTTTGGTGGCATATACACAATATATTTCTGTTCTAAGCATAAAACTTACAAAATCAAAATCACTTTCCAGATGCGGAAAGTACGAAAAGTCGGCGTGTGGCCCGTCGGCATCGTCGGCGGCATGCGAGTGGAGATGCCCGTGGTCACAGGCGGGAAGGTCACCGGGTACAACGCAGTGTGGAAACCCTTCCGACCATTCCCTATTGACATGGCAGGGTTCGCGATAAATGCCACACTGTTCCTAGACCGCCCTGACGCTAAGTTTTCGAGGAAAGTCCAATCTGGCTTTCAGGTATGTTTATGAATTCTTTACTCGGTTCTAGAATGTCTCTAATCCAAAAACTAAAAGAAAAGTTAGTTATAGTTAGTTATTATTGCATCAAATACATGTGGTACATAGTTGTTGTATATTATAATAAAATATACAATGTATTTGTAAATTGCGTGTAATATATTTATAGGTACAATGTCAAATATAAAGTTAACAATAACAGCTGATAAAAATTTCAGTAAATAACAAGGTAATCGCTAAAATATTCCAACATTGTTACAAACAAACAAACAAACATACATTCAGGTGAAGCTAATAAAAGAGTACCTGTATGTATGTTTGTTTGTTTGTTTGTAACCGACTCCTTTGGACTCGATTTTGACCCAAACAAACAAACAAACATACATACAGGTGAAGCTAATAAAAGAGTACCTGTATGTATGTTTGTTTGTTTGTTTGTAACCGACTCCTTTGGACTCGATTTTGACCCACTTGAACGGTCAGATTTCATTTAAACTTAGTAAACTTATTAATAACTGATGACAATACAATAATTTAACTAAAAAATAGAAAATAAATAATAGTTTAAAAAAAACTAAAAAACCACGCTTTTATAAATAAATCGAACTAAAAAGCCGAAAATATTTCTTTAAAATAAGTAATTCAAATTATAGATAAGAATGATACTGATAAATAAAATAAATTATTTTAATGTAAAAAAGCTTGGGGTTGCTATTCATTCTAGCATTTAGATCTTTATCGTCAACGTAGGCATTACAAATAAATAAATAAATAATAAATAAATAAATAAATGCTGGACAATTCACACAGCATTATCTAGTCCCATGGTAAGCAGAGCTTGTGTTATGGGTACTAGATAACTGATATACATAATACAATATATTACATAGATAGATATTTTTTATTATACTATATAGAAAACGACCAGAACACCCGAAACAAATATCTGCAGATCGTACACATAATTGTTCCGAGGCGGGAATCGAACCCGCAACCTCCTGCGTCGCAAGCGGACCTTCGCCCACCGCGCCACATCGGTCGTCTATATATTACAAAATCAATGCAATAAATATTGAGGGAAAATATAGACTGTCCGCCATGAAATCATCGTCATGTTATTGGAAGTAACATGTTCTGAGCTATCCCGGTGTATTTTACCAATATTGTTTCTGATTATTATTTGATTTAGTATCGTAATCACATTACTTCTAATAGTTCAATTATTATTTTTGTATTTGTATATATTTATTTTTAAAAAATATACATGATTTCTTATATTTAATACTCTTTAAACCCGTAGGGGTTTGACCCGAATGTTACATTCCTCGGGTTTTAATCTTAAAATAAAGTGTACATAATTATGTAACTTTGTATGTAGGTACAAGTGAAATAGTTTTCATAATTGAGTGCCATACCCACCTTTAGATTATAATATGACCCAAAGGTAAGTATGGCACTCTGTCATTATTCATTACTCATTAATTATACAAGCTCTATGTACATACGCGTTATTCTGAGTTATACAGTACAGTTACTATTATAGCTACTGTCTGTGTTGCATGCTATTTCTCACAATTTGTACACCGTAATCGGTAATACATGTTGATACCTACATACTTGTTAATAAAATCTTATATTTACACATGTATAAGCAATTAAATTATCTTTATCTTTGCCATTCTAGAGGACGTATCCCGTTTTGGTTAAAATACCCACCCGTTGTGTACGAGTAGGTATTGTAGAAAATTTATTCTTTTCCTCGTTGGCACCAATGAGTTAATGCGATAATAATGTCTGATGTATGTTGTTAGTTTCTATATATTTTTTTAATTAGGTGTTTGGTGACGGAAGAAACACAATTTTACAACAGTAGTTAAAAGGTACATATTTGCATGAACTAATATTCTTGCAATTATAGGCGGCCACGTCGATAGCAGAATATAAAAGAGTTGGCAAGACATAAAATTTATTTTAAAAAATATTGTGTATATGTGCTGATTATATATCTATATCATTCAATTATCTAAAAGTGTACCTAATAGAGCATAAAAAATCTACTTCCTCAAATTAACTTTATTTTTCTGATTTTCATCAAGTAATTGTGGTGATTTATTCGATATTTACATGTTATTTGAAACCTATCTAGCCAGTGCGATACGTTTCTATTTCCATGACTAACCAGTCAAGTCACGCATTTCAGTAATTATTATTCTAATTTAGAGTTGTTCGCTTTGGTTGTTAAGAGTATTTATCGAGATTTCGCGATAAACAGTTGTTGATAGTTAACTGTACCTACCAACAGTAACACTAGTTTACCCGGTTTTCATAACCCAGCTGAAAGTTGTTATTTTATTATTCATTGAGGTAGAATTATCCAGAAAAAATAATATTTAAGAAATATTTATTAACTTCACTGAAATAAATAATTTTGGTATTAAAACAAAAAAAAAAGGCTAATTTTTGCCTTCTTTTTATAGTTATTTGAATCAGTTTCTCTTAAAATGGACCAACAGTAATCCCCTAACATGTTTTCATCCCAAAATCCTTGATTTCGTTCTTCAAAAACCTTTAAAAGCAGCCTCACTGCTTAGCAGAGTACGTGGGAGTACCAACACCATCCTGGCTGCAGTAGCCGGTAAATTTGATGGAGTAATATATAAACACTCCATCTCTGTATTAATTAAATAGAATTATGATAATTAAATTAAAACTAACTTAGTCTAAGATCTTGTTTTTATTCTTACTAACATTATGGATCTATTGTAATCTGAAAAATAAATGAATTATTATTATTATTAAATCTTGGTGAAAACGTTCCCCTTGTTCGTCACTCATACTTCCTAAGTTTTAAGTTCCATTGTTGTAAGCGGGAACCAAGAAGCTCTGCTTTAGATCTAGATAATTGTAAATCTCTTATAAGATCATTTAATTCAGCTTGGTTAATTAAATGTGGAGTGTTTTCTTGAAGTGAGAACTCGTCAGAATCACTAGAAATCGATTTGAATTCAACTTGAATTCAACATCACTTTCATTGTCATCAAGTGTATTTTAGCACTCGAATTACCGGGACAAACTGGATGTGGTAGATCTTTCGAATGTAATATGGGCTTAGTAACAGACGGAACTTCGGCATATATAATACTTGCCTTATTTTTTTTATTATATCCCAACGCAAAAGTAGCAATCATTTTCATGATTACTAGGTTCTCTCCATAGCAGTGGTGAACCAAATGGAAGGTAAAGGTTTTCTCCTGATGTCCACTGGAGTAAGACAACTCTACAGCTTTCGCAAAACACTGAGGCACCCACTTTTTATCCTGATTTGCAACAGGAAATCCAAAATAATGAAGATATGCACTTTTTAACGAATCAACAATGGGTCTTCTCTTTTTTCATAATATAAACTATCCACAAACAACAAAAACGATCAGAATTTTGTTTACACTTTCTACTCGACATTTTAAATCAATCCGAAACAAGATAATTGTCGTTTGAAGCGGACGTATAGACAACAAACTAATAAATATATATACTCGTGAGTATATTTTTGGATGATGATTATGTTTAGCCGTCGCTATAGTAGGGTAATGCTCGTACAGAGTTCATTATCATGACCTCCGATGCCTGTCAACCGAATGACTCATGCAACACTGAAATATTTGTTTAGTAATAATTATTATAATCATTTAGAATACTTACTTTTGCACAACACGGCTACCACATAGCACAATAAAAAGGCATTAATTATAGGCTATAATTTAGATTTAATAATATTTTAATATCTATGTTATATATTGTATTATGTATATCAGTTATCTAGTACCCATAACACAAGCTCTGCTTACCATGAGGCTAGATAATGCTGTGTAAATTGTCCAGCATTATTTATTTATTTATGTTATCAAATAGGTATCAATGATATATTTCCTCTTATCTATCTAACAGGACAGTCCTGATCTACGAGAACCTTAACACGCTGTTCCATTCTAATAGGATAAAACTGTGTAGTTTTTAATTTTAAAATGGAACTAGATTTAATATGATTATGTATAAAAATAATCAATAAGCGAGCCCTTACCTTATAAATAAATAATAACATGGTTGTTATAGGTATTTAGTATTTTATTTTTGACGCAATGGAGATTAATGAACGTTTTAGTTCACTAATCGTAAAAATTAGTTCACTAATTACGAGCCCGCATCGGCGTCAACGGGGAATAATCAACAAAAAGTTCACTTATCCCCGTTGACAATCCCCGTCAACGGGGATAAGTGAACTTTTTGTTTATATAATTACTGGAATAAGCCATTTTGAAGATGTACTTTTAGTCCGTGATTCAAAAAGTCAGAAAATTACTTACGTCGTTAGTAAGGGTTTTATCCGAAACCTTAGTAATGGTAAAATTATCTGGGATTTGTGACTTATCGTTTAATATATGGAAAGGTCAGTTTAACATGTACAAAGTATAAAACATTGATGTATATACTCAGTGATAACCTTATCATATCACCATGTAGGACTAACGCAGCTTTCCCTAATTTTTGTGTTACATGTAGTATAACTTTGTTCTATTGCACACCTAATTTGTAGAAGAACACCAACGTTTCGTCTCTTTACTTGCTTTTTTTCTGTGTTCTTCTAACGTAACTAAGGTATATATAGCTGTGACCAACAGTGGACTACACTCAGGATAGGGCTGGTCCACCAGTTCAAGGTCGCTCAGCGAGCTATAGAACGAGCTATGCTCGGAGTTTCTCTGAAGGATGGAATTCGAAATGAATACATCCAACAGAGAACCAAAGTTATCGACATAGCTCTAAGAATTAACAAGCTGAAGTGGCGTGGGCCGGCCATATCTCGCGGAGAACCGACAACCGTTGGGTTAAACGTGTTCTTGAGTGGAGACCGCGACTCGGCAATCGTAGTGTAGGACGCCCTCCGGCCAGGTAGGATGACGATCTGCGAAGGACTGCGGGCAGACGCTGGATGCATCAAGCTGAAGACAGGGTGCTATGGCGCTCATTGGGGGAGACCTATGTCCAGCTGTGGACAGTAAGGCTGATGATGAGATAGCAAAACTTCTTTCTCCACTAATAATTGTTTTTTTTTATTTCCAGGAGAGTGAAATCCTGAAATACTTCACGACGCCTGAAGAATTAGAACCGCTCGCTGACAACTGCTCAAAAGTATACGTCTGGCATACACGGACGCAGAAACCACAAATACTCAACCCGAAGAAATTGAAACACCCACCGCTTCCCGACGACCACATCGAGGTTTGAACAAAAGTATTACGCTTTGTTTCATTTATCTGAGTCTGTGTTATTGGCTACGGGCAGAGAACAAGTGTGGTCCCTTGTCCTGCGCATTACTGTCTAAAGGCTGTTCAGATTTACGCGGTATTCGATACCCAGACGCTAAGTTAGCGATAAATTTAGCAAGGTTACTCGCTAGGTATTTCTAATCAGTTTTTTTGTTAAATAGTAAGATTTCACGCGTCTCAATACGAAATGTGAACGATTTGCGCAATACAATACAAAATACTTTTTCTTTAATAATTTAAAAAAAAATACTTATAAAATAAATAAATACTTTATTGTACACCAGATAGAGATCATTACAAAAATACACTACATGCGACAAGTACAATGGGCGGCATTATCGCTTGGAAGCGATCTCTTCCAGGCAACTTTTGGATGGAAAGATTTTTGTGAATTTAAGAAAGGCAGGGGGTGTACCAAATAAAGAGAATAATAACCTTATGAATATTTAAAGACAAATAAATCGATAAATGTTACAAATATATACATATATGTATAATATTTATAATAGTAGGTACCTACACCATCAGCATTGTCACAGCCAAATAGTCTGATGAACCCACGCCACTTTGTCTGATCACATATCAGTCACGGAATAGGTAGTTACTTACAACTGCATACAGTTCAGACCCACTCTCTTTTCGCTACCGCTCTGGTTAAAAATACCGCGTAGGTTTGAAAAAGCCTTAAGGATATCTAAGGTTTCTTTAAGATCTCAATTAAGCTACACATTTCCGAGCTTTACTGTGTAGTAAATGTGAAATAAAAATGTGTGTCTAACATATAGGATCGCGTTGCTACGCAAATTGAGTAAGTCTTTCTATTGGTTTGGCACAATCCATACCTTGCAAATTAGTTCTGAAAAAAAAACCTTATTTATACCTCGATAACACGAGGTGGACGTACACTCATCAAAGGGTTTAAAAGGACTCTAGGGGTCCCTGTCTCTCTAGTGTCGTATGTATCAAGACAAAAAGAGACATAGAAAATGACCTCCTGTGCCTAACTTCAAGTTCAGCTCAGATAATTCGAGACAAGTGATTTGTGCGACAAATACAGTAGACTTCGTCTACTTTTAAACGCAATTTAAGGGCCTATTTCTCAAGCTAAATACTCAGAACAATACTTAGCTTGTAGTAAAATTTACTGATTTTATATGTGGTAATTTTTTCTACCATTTAGATAGTTTTATTGTATTGATAGCTAAAAAATCTAGTTATTTTAAATTTATTTATGCCCGGCTAACGTTTAGTGCCACTTTCAATCTCTGTTAAGAGTCCTCAGTTTGGTTGCTCCATAGTATCGAAACTATCAACCGTCATCGAGACGTTCCATTGTTGTATAGAATTTAGTACAGCGCATATGGGAACATGGAACTAACCAAACCCCATAAAAAATGGACGCCTTAATACATTTTAGTAACCAAACTGAGGGCTCAATTAATAGTGCGATCCGCAAGTATTTATTTTCAACCAGTTAGTCATATGAAATGTTGTCTACTAAAACAGATAAGTAAGCACTGGACGTACCGAAGTAACTTAAAATAAAATACTCGAATATTTGACAAATTACCTAGAAAAATCTAAATTTTATGCGATAATGTAGTAGGAATTTTGTTTGTTAGTATTAGGTATAATTTTAAGCGTATTTTGGTACCTAAATTTTGGTATATTTTGTATCCAAGCAATATATTATTATCTTATGTGATTCGAACAATAATAAAATTCGCAATGAACTTATATTTAAATACTCAATCATATCCGATGAACATTAAAATGTGTTTCTTTTTTAATTAGATTTATTTTAAAGGCGAAACTCTTTTATATCAGTGTTTTTTCGCTGTAACTTCTGAACGGATTGTAAATAAATTTGGTAAAACATGTATAAGTGTTCTGACGCATTCCTTACTCCTATTCCTTCTTTATTATAAGTTAACGCTAATGCCTGTATTTTTTACATTCTGTTTTATGTTTTAGTACTCATACAATTTTAAAAATCAGTATTATGAAATTTAGGCGCGTATTACTAATTTCATCGTATTAAAATATATAGGAAAACGGGGCTTTATTTATTCTACTATTACATACCTTGATAATTAATCATCGCTATATGATACTATAACTATTATTAGCTAGACAAGTTTTATCATGTTTTTGCGTTAAAAGTGATAAGTAATATTCAGGAATTTTGTAGGGAACCCAATAAAATGTTTGCTTTTTTTATTTAAAGCTGTATCAGCCATTTTATTTTAATCAAATTTTTAATTATTTAACTTATTTATATCTAGTCCCTAAGTTCGACTTGTCATCTTAATCTAGTTTTAAAAGTATCTAGCGAATGTCATTATAAATAATCACCAACATAATAATTGTGATCAATGTATTTTCTAAAATGTAGTTAGATCAATTTAAAGTTTTTTTTATATTCGTTTATTCTTATTGTCTTTATGTAAATAGTTCTAAAGCCTGCTCAAATCTCCATATCGGTCTAAACTTGACTTTCTTTTAGTGTTTTAGTGATATTATGTACTTGGCCATGAACTTAAATTAATTCCTATAGAGATTTATCTATTTCTAGTTTATAATTATGATATATATTATGCTCATGGATCTTACCGAAATAGGTACATACAATTCCATGCACTTTCGTGTACCTATGTTATATGAAATAGGTTTGTACGTCATGGTTATTAACACAGTCATTAATAACGGGATATTTACCATGATTTGATTTAGGTTTGTATGTTAATACTTCCTTATTTTGACGACCGATGTGGCGCGGTGGGCGAAGGTCCGCCTGCGACGCAGAAGGTTGCGGGTTCGATTCCCGCCTCGGAACAATTGTGTGTACGATCTGCAGATATTTGTTTCGGGTGTTCTGGTCGTTTTCTATGTATAATAAAAAATATCTATCTATGTAATGTATTGTATTATGTATATCAGTTATCTAGTACCCATAACACAAGCTCTGCTTACCATGGGGCTAGATAATGCTGTGTGAATTGTCCGGCATTATTTAATTATTTCCTTACCTAGAAGTACTACTAAACTGATTTAATTGATAGCTTTGAAATTGAAGTAGGTACAGGGAGACTAATTTGGTCCCAGACATGACACCCTATTAACAGCGCGGAAAAAACCATGAGGCAATATTTAACGAATTTTTTATGTTTCTGTCTATTAGTTATAAAATAATATTTATTATCTCCTATGAGTAGATTACATTTTATTAATTTATTATGTAAACCTTTGAAACTTTTACAGATTATTTTAATTGTAGCTAATTTTTTCGAAATTTTTGTTTCGAGAATTTATTACCCATCATTTTTTATTTATTTGATAATTGTATTTACACTGTCTCTACAGTTTTACACCAAATCGACAAAGAAATAAAAAAAATTAAATAAAAAATATACTAAAAACTAACATTCATAACTGAATACCCATAATTTAAAGTAGGAGTACCTAAATGTGAATAGCCTGTGAAAGTTTTGAAATTAGATAATTTTGGACAAACTATTATTTCCATTATTATACTCGGATACCAGTTTTTACGAGTATGAAGTAAAATTAGCGCTTAGAAACGAATAACTAAGTAGGTGACTCTTTATGTGATGGATTTATAGATTCTATGATTTTGTATATAATTGTAGTTTTTACTACTTACATGAAAATAAATTATGTACTTCCAAAGATTTTCTTGTTTTATTTAGGTTAGAGGCACAACCTATTAAGTTGTGTGTTTAGAGCCAAGGCAAAACTATAATACTTCATCATCAGCCTATATGAGTCCACTGATGGGATGACGACCTGCGAAAGACTGCTGGATGCGTCAAGCCGAAGACAGGGGCTATGGCGCTCATTATATTGGGGAGGCCTATGTCCAGCCGTGGACTAACGTAGGTTGATGATGATGATGATGATCTATTTCCCATGCGATTCCGCCGATCTGCTCGATCACCTGTTTCATCTCCGCGCTCGGTCCATCATTTCGATTCAATAGGTACCGCGTTTGTTTTCCATAATAATGTATCATAATGGACGTTCACAATTTGATTTGATGACAGACAAGTCTACAACTTATGTTCCGTTAGAGAGATGCCACACGGGCGCTGCTGCTGCGCTGCGTCGTCGCTGCGACGTCGCAGCGTTGACGCTCCGTAGTCCTACATACATATCTGCCCGGCATGCCACACGGTGCGCTGAAACAACGTGCATCGAAAGAACGCACGCACAAGCGAGTAAGGGAGACGAGGCGGGAAGGCGAGCATTATTGTTTAGATTAGAATATCGAAGCTGACAGTTGTTCGTCGTCGCAGCGCTCGTGTGGCACTCATTGCGTTTAAGTCACTGCGTTGCGACGTCGCAGCGCAGCGGCAGCGCCCGTGTGGCATCTCCGCGAACGCCGACAAACAAATGTAGGACAAGATCATGGCGAAACTACTGCGGTTCCGCTGCTATGTTTTCGCAGAGATGCGCTACGGATCTAATGTTGCGCAGAACTCTCTTTGCAGTTTCGCTGCTACGATTTCGCGATGGAGATTTGCTATACCTATATCTATCTGTGTGTGCTAAGTCCTAAAACATTTTTATCAAATCATTTTTATCTCTTAAGGTATCCAAATCCAATCCAGTGCCCCAATTACCGACTAGGTATGCCTCTAATCTTATAATCTCGTATCTGATTCTAGAACGTGTATTTCAGGCTTACCTACCTAATGTAAATGACGCCAAGATGGCGTCCGTAATCAGCTTCCCAAGTTACCCAAGATGAGAATATAATCGAATAACGCTATTGCAGCGAAACTTTAATTTTGCGCTTAGCTAATGATCACTTTAGCTTGTTTTTGCTAATAGGAATCGGATGAAGGGATAGAGAACCTACATTCCAGCTTTCAACTTAAGTTATCTCCTAATATGTTCGCTGCCAATCCTCAGGAGTGCAACGGTGGGCACTGAAAGAGTTATTTTTGTTGTACCTAAGTTATACAAATCATGTTGATAAAGACTGGGATTCAAAATGCAATCCTGTCTGTCGCTTAGATTTTATGTACCTACCTATTTGTAAAATAGCAATCTTTTTACACGACTTATACGTATAAATCTCTGCCTAGTCTATTACAGCTAGTTAATTTACTAACAAGAACATCTGCCGATCGTAATTAATGGAAACATTTATGAGGCGCCATTGCTATCACGCTATTCAACCAAAACGCTGTTATTTGAGCTGGGTACACACTGGCCTCGCAGATTTAGATGGATTGGTTAATTTTAGCTATAATTTGCTAGATTAGTTATAGAATATATTCGTTGATCATTGGTTCTTTCTATGGGCGTAGTCTGATTGCAGCTTAAAGAATTAAATTGGTTTAATTCTCTAAGGATTGTAGGGAATGAGCGGCAAAAAAAGTACCTATAAGTTTCATTCAACAAAATTCGATCAACAAGGTTTAGTCAACGAAGTGTCAGACTCGGTTAATGTCATAAATTAATTTGCTTTTAAAGAGTTTTAAAACGACCCCGACCACGTCGCGAATGTAACGATAAGGCCTATTGTAATTTTATGTTCATGTAAAAGTATATATTTTCGAATTACCGCAGTTTACAGCAGACCTATCTAACACGACCAAATATAGCCGGCATATGGCGCGTCGAAGAAGATCCGCCTGCAACGGATGAGTTAGCGGGTTCGATTCCTATCTTGGGACGAATCTTTGTAACGATCTGCAAAATAAAAAGTTTAAGGTGTAATGGGTATTTTCTGTATATAATAAATCAGAAAAGTATAATAATCAGTCATCATCTACAACACATAACACAAGCTTTTATTGGCTTTAGGTCTAGACTCTAGATGATGCTGTGTAGATTGGCCAGCATTATTTATTATTAACACAGTTGTACTTAGGTACCTCCTGCTCTTACGAGGTAGGTGCTCCATATCGGCCTAGGCCACTATTTGTCCTGCTGTCACTAAGCGCATAACTGAGTTCCTATGTTTATAAGTAGTATATGTATATTTTATGATATATATGTAGTATATTTCTATGTAAGTACTATAAGTATTTTATTTATAATATCCCACAACTTACAAGCACACAGATCCCCTGGTACTGTCCACGATCCTATCCATCCATGGTTGTCTGGTAGAGATCGCTCTTGAGCGATAAGACCGCCAATTGATAAACTTAATTTTTAAGTTTTTACTGTACCTACATAGTTTATAGTTAAAGTGCAATAAAGAATTTTCTATCTTCTATCTATCTATCTAGGTCCACTAACGTATACCTATAACCGCTTACAGTGTGAACTTACCATAAATATACTGGGTCATGATTTAAACATGTTCGATAGCAGAGCGTGATTTAGAATGAATGATTGGTTAGCCGCCAATCTGATTAGTTAATACTGCTATAAACTGGTTTACGATTTAGGACTACATTAGTTAATTAAAAGCCAGTGGCTAACATCATCGGTAGTTAGGCTAGTCTGTTCGGCAATACTGATTTTTTTCAGCGGTTTATAAACTAGTTTAAAAAACTATTATGTATGAGGTTTCCTGAGATGCTTTCGCACACACATGCTTTGAAAGTTTTATATTACTACGGCTGACCTTGAAATTAAAGTAGTAAAAATGTTTAAGTTTGTTACGACGGATGAAGACAATGTCGTAGCATGGCTACGAAAGTTGTAGCTTGCTACGACGGATAAAGATAATGGCGTAGCACAGCTACGAAATTTGTAGCTAGCTACGGCTGATGTAGAAATTGGCGTAGCACCACTACGAAATTTGTAGCTTGCTACGGCTCATGTAGGCATTGACATAGCGACGCTACGAAAGTTGAAGCTTGCTACGACGACCGTACATTGAAAGTTACATATTGCACCGATGCCATGTAGCAAAAAATATATATTATAAGAATAACTCATTCAAAGCATGTTCTAAAATTACGGACCCATTTAAATGTCATATCGAAATTCCTATGCACCCATTGATTATGCAGCTCACATAACTTCCGCAGCCAGATTGTGGTGTGGCCGCCCCTCAATCATCCCTCTTGTTCAGGCAATATGCGCACAATTCATTCGTTAGAATCATTGAAAACGTGATTAAATTGCCCGCTTTTATAATTAGGGGAATGTCAAAGCTCCCTGATTGGGATTATTGAGTTTTGGTGTTCGTCAATTGGGATCGGAATAGCTTTTAAAATACCCAAGGATAGGAAGTTAATGGGTTTCATGTCGGGGTTAATTTTTTCCAAACCAAAATCAAGTGAACGTGAATCTAAAAATTTAGATAGATAGAAATAATTAATGTTTTTGGCAGGACCAAAATTTGTTCATGACTTGGCCTCTATCATAATGAATCGAATTAAATTTTGAAGAGTATTGTTTGTTATGAAATCCTGTCGATGCCTACGAATTTCGATTCGCGAGCCAAACTATTTTCCTAAGAAATATGAATAAAAAAGAAGCTTACAAAACATTTCCCTTCACGGAATTTTCTTGGGTCATTTTGGTCCTTTCATTATTTAGCTCGCTAAAAGCCTACACACATCCCATTCTATTTTCATATCGAAAGGCCCTTCGGAAAAGTTCAGCAAATCTTATCAATAGGCACTCTGAAACCCTATTATGTACCGTTTGATTGATTACTGTGAATACCGTCTCGACGGACCCCTGACATGTTGACCCAAGATTGAATTAAATGCGAAAATTGATCGAGGGAATTGGCTTCCGATAAGGCTTACTTACCACAAGCTTAGGAGCTTACCACACTATGATAAGACATGGAAAGTTTTGTGAACTTGTTACAAGACAAGGCTTACGCTCTCAAGGGTATCACCCCAGCGCGGTATGCCTAAAGTTCTTTGTAAAACTTTACCATCTTTTTTCTAATCTAACCATCGTTTATTAACCAGGCTTGCTGATTTACTGGGTCTTCCGAACTAGGTACATATGCCCATATTCACACCCAAGTAAAAGCTATGTAAAAACGTGAGATATTGCACCTACTTGTTTGAAGGTTGTTTTCGAGCACAAATTACAGATTTTCCGTAATTCTTAGTTCCACGTTGGAAACTGCCATCCTGGTGGACTTTGAAAATAATTCAGAACAGAAGCGCTTGCACGTTTAAAACATTTGTTCAGGGCGCCAACTCACTAATGGCTTCTGGCGAACGTGCTTGATCATTCGCTCCACGGACAATTTAGTTATAGATAGTTATCGGCACCGATATTGAGCTCTAGGTGACTGCGTGCGGTACCTTCCTATAATATAAAAATAGTTACTTATAGTCTGTAGCATTTTTGAGAGAGAAGTTTTCAGAATTTCTTAATGACCAAGTGTAAGTAACTACATAAAAGGTACCAATAATTAACGATTTAATTATGAAATTGGTGGCTAAGCTAGATAGATAAGTTTATTTTCATCTTTTCAAGACTGTTCCTCATCATCATTGCCAACCAGACCACTTTACTGTGGCGCGTGGGCGAAGGTCCACCTGCGACGCAGAAAGTCGTGGGTTATATTCCCGCCTCGGGACAAATGTGTGTACGATTTACAGATATGTGTTTCGGTGGTTCTAGTTGGTTTTTATGTATATAGTAAAAATATGTATCTATGTAATGTATTGTATTATGTAGATACCTATATATCAGTTATCTGTTACCCATAACGCAAGCTCTTTTTAGCTTAGGGCTAAATAATGCTGTGTATTGTCTAGCATTATTTATTTTATTTTAATAATAATGTTTTGAAATATGCTTATGCAATAGTATGTACATAATGCGTGTGTGCATTGACTCTTCCTTACAAAAGCTAAGTAAAGTATGAAGGAACGTTCAACGTATAGGTATGACATGGAATAATATTTTATACAAGGAATATTCCATGAAATTGAACAGCATCCAGATCGGATATTGCAAGTCAGAAGATGGTGATATTGCTTTAGACGATTTTCAGCTTTGGATCCTAGTACCTTTCATTTAAGGTAGGCTAAAGTGTCGGAATAATATTTGATCTTACTTGCCTCTTATTATGACCGGCTGGCTACCATGCTAGATTGGATTTTTCATTATGCAGAGAAATGTAAGTAGATTCCAGGGCAACGCAGAACTTAAATTAGAACTTAAAAGAAATCTTAGTAAAACTTTCCAGAAACATAATTATAACATTAACTTTACTAAGTATTATGGTTAACGTGGAAACAAAAATACATTCTAATAATCTTACGCCTTTATGCCAGTTTCCTGAAGTTATTTGGAGAAGTGGAATAAAGAACATACATATTTAGATACCTATAAGATGTCGATTCATGTAATTAAGTATTAAGCAAAGCAAGATCGTTAAGGTGATAGATCGGTATTTTTGGTAACCAATAAAAAAGCAAAGAAAATTTTACAAGTAATGTACAAAGCTTTGTCAAATATTTAAATATTTTCTGAATAGAAATAGAAATATAAGATATTTATTTGAATACGTAAATTATTCTGAAATTTACTTAATTTTAACTACTTAACCAAAACTAAGAGCTTGATACTGCTTGCAACTAACAACAAAGCAAAAGAATGAAGGCACGACGTAAAGTGCGCGAGGGCAAACCGGCGAAGTTTGGAATGGTGTTCATCCCTCGTTGGCTTGCGGCGATCAGCTGTAGTTTGACATCGTGTGGGCGAGAGCGAAGACCTAACTGGCTCCTAGATAGGGCTCAATAGAATATAATATATTTAGGAAGCAAATAAAAAGGAAAGTAGGTACTACAAAAAACATAAATTAAAACACATTAAACTCACATAATAGAAAAACAGTCAGGTATAATATAGGCCTTTCCCTAGTGCGCGGCTAAACAGGTCCAGACTAAGCCTAATGTCGCTACCGCCCGAGGACTGTAACGACGACGCTGGTTTTTAGTCTGAACCTCTAGATGACGTCAGAAACACACACACAAAGACACCATAGATAAATTAGGGCTTAACAAAAAATTCACATGAGTTAGCTACATAATTAAGTGCTTGGACGAAAAAAATTACCACCCGCGCTGTCGAAAATGTGGCAGCTAGTTGACATTAGCAAGACTCAGAGAGGCGTTTTGAGTTTGTGCGCTAGGTACTTAGGCATCGAGATACCGTCGAATGATTTTATTGACGACCGCTGTGGAGCGATTCGATTCCTGATTCGGGACAAATGTTTGTAGATCTTACTACAGATATTTGTTCCGGGTGTTCTGGTCGTTTTCTATGTATAATAAAAATATCTATCTAATTCATGTATTCTATTATGACATGTATATCGGTTATCTGGTATCCATAACACAAGCTCTGATAATCTATTGCCTAGCCTAGATGATGCTGTGTAGATTGTCCAACATTATTTATTTTATCGCACTTTTGTTTTCAGGCAGGTATGTTGCTATTGATATGGATCAGTTGAGCTACCTGTAGGTTTTTTATTTGATTTGTCTGCAGTTAGCAAAGTTTTTTCAATTGTAAATAGAAGTTCTAATTTCTTTCTATTATTTGACTGTTATTACCTGCACGCACTCACCAATCTTGACATTGATATATTTTTTTGTGTGTCCAATCCAGGAAACACTTATTCTTTGTTCTAAGCTGAACTTTCAGCGTTTGTGTAAGCGTGTTTAGAATGTTTCAGAATGCTGGTTTGCCGTGATACGCTGCACGGATTCATAGGCTCTATTCACACGGGTGTTAGTACGAGTAGATACTAACGCCGCGCCGCCGCGTAAACTATTGTATAGCAAATGACGTTGCGAGACCGTTGCAATGCAGAATGAAATGTTTGGATATTTTGCCAATGACGTTGCTGTGGCGTCCCGGTGAGAAAGGGCCTTTTCATATAAGATTATCTAGTCCCAAAGTAAGCTATGACGACAGATCACCGAGCAGTCCACGTCATCAATAAACATTTACGATAGACAATGCAACTGTAACTACTAATTACAGTTGCATTGTTGTTATATATAAATTGTAACTACAAAGCACTTGTTTAATCGTCAATCAAGTTTAATGTAAGAGAGAGGTTGTATAAAACTTCCAGACCCGGAACAAATATCTGTAGATCATACAAACATTTGTCTCGCGCCAGGATCAAACTTTTACGTCGCGAGTGGACCTTCACCCACTAAACCACAGAGGATGTCTTTATTATTTTTGAAATCTAAATAGCAAAGCCACAATTTGTTTAAATTTTATATACGCACCTACTACATAAACAACCGGTCAAGAATAAACATAACTAAAAGCTTTTTTCTTTAACGTCCATCATTTAACATAAATAAGCGCTAGCGATGTTTAGATGCTGCTAGTTATTTATTTAATTAATTGAAATGCTACATAACATAAAGTCATTTAAAACGGGATATTTACCATGATTTGATTTTTGAGTTATCCAATATTTCGGCACAGTTTCATGCGCCATGATCACGGAGTAACTGAAGGCCATGTCTGCCCATAAAAACTCGCAGTGCCTTCAGTTACTCCGTGATCATGGCGCATGAAACTGTGCCGAAATATTGGATAACTCAACAATCAAATCGTGGTAAATATCCCGTTTCAAATGACTTTAGTGTTAATAACCATGATAGTTTCAAAGGTTTTATACATAACATAAGGTCACTACAGCTTAATTTGTTTAGTAGATTAATCGAGTAAAAATAAGGTAGAGAAGAGAGGCGTTTGTCCAACGACAGGGATGAAAAATTTCAAAAGTCTACGTCTTGCCCGAATTTAGGCCCGTATTATGAAAGCTTACTGAGTTATCAATACATGCTTGAATAGTAGGAGAAAAGCGTCACTCAAGCAAAAACGCTGACTAAGCAAGTTTTCAATAAGGGCATTCGTCTCCCTATAAGCGCTCTTGAGTATCAATGACCCTGGTACTAAATGTACATAGTACTGTCATTCTTTCGACTGCCAGTACAGTAGGCTAAGCACGGGTACTGTTTTCTAGGGAAGAATAGACAATGATGACATTGCATCGTCATACATTGCTTGCATTATTGAAGTTGAAGTAATGAATTTCAAATAAATTACACATTCTATAACAAATTGACGCAATTTTTCCCTACTGTACCCTAAGCAACAATCGTTGCCCTACCGGGTACTCAACTGAAAGTATCTACTTTTCCTCTCCATTACCTTTATGAAACTTACCATCCAAAACAAAAGAGCGCCGGTTCTTTTAATTTACCCAGCGGAAGTTGTAGCCATGGAAAGCCATTATTGACACCTGCGGACTGCCTGCGGGCCATTCAGTTAGAAAGCCTATAAATTCCGCAAATAGACACGTTACTCGTGTTTTAGGGATGTCCGTGGAGGTATCAACGAATATTTGCCACGAATTTTCCGAACGGTCTTTGTTTTTCGTTTCTAGGTTTGGAAATGTTCAGCCGTTTTTCTGGGATTCGTTGCGCTGATTCTCTTTTTTTTTGTTTTTGATTTTTGCTTCCCATGGTATGGGCATGTTCTAATGGCTCGTGATATTCAGTCGGAACTGTTTGGGAAAGTTTAGATGTAATAATTGTCTGATATAGGAACATTCATGCTATTGTAGTAAGTGATAGTGTGAACCGTTATAATAATAAAATATACTATAGTAAATGGCAATTAAATAAGCGACCAGTAAAATAACGGAAAGTTTTAATTGGAATTATTTATCAAAAAGTTTATAAATCGCATATATTCGTATTAACCTTCCGTTGTTATAAACATATAAATAAGACAACCCTAAGTTATTTTGGCGTTAGAAGATACCTGAGAAATGCCAGTTGTATATGCATGCAGGCAATCGTTTTACAGATTTTCGTACTGCCCAAACGCAATAATTACTTGGCTAATGGATTTCCGAGGTAATATTGTTTTATGAGCAATCAAAATTAATGGGCAATGATTATGATGTAAGGCGTGATAAGGTAGATTTATGTATACCTACCCTTGTCGAAAACTCTACTCTCTTATGTTTAAACATAAGACAACTAAACATAACTATTCTCGTACCTAACCGTAATATAGAAAGATACCGATGTTCATCGTTACATACAGAAAATTCACAAACAGGTGAATTCCTGCCTAGCTTCAACAATGAAGTATTTTTACCAACGTTGCCATTGGTGAAATGAACCAATGGCATAAATATATACATACTAGCTGCGCCCCGCAGTTTCACCCGCGTGGTGATAGATATTTTGGATAATATACAATATATCTTTATAAATTGTAGCCTATGTGTTATTCTGATGTATAAGCAATATTATTGTAAAGTTTCATTAAAATCAATTCAGTAGTTTTGACGTGAAAGAGTAACAAACTCCATCCATACTTACAAACTTTCGCGTTTATAATATTAGTAGGATAGTGGTCTCTATACTGTTCATTTTTATATAGTCAGACAATCTCCTAGGTTCTGACAAGGCGAGAAACTAGGTTTTGAAAAGGTTATGAACCAATATTAATTCTTTGCTGTCAAACTTATGGCTTTACCCCCTAGTAACCACTGGACTGCCCGGCCAAATCGACTATATAGCCTTATATGTCCGAGCTTTGCGGACAAAAATCACGGCGCCGCGAGCGAGTCCCATTATTTACATAAAAGGTTATTTCTAACTTTCCAAAATAAATTTGATCATAAATTGAAGCTCACATTCTGTTCAGCAACATACAAAGTTATTTCACACACTAATGTGCGGACCACATTGCGCAAGCACGCGCCCTGCACTCTCGTCCTTGAGGTTAGTACACATTTACCATAATGTGCCACAACTTTAATGAAACACGATTTCACAGAAATACTGTTTATTTACAAAATTACTCTTTGGTTCTCTTACCTATCTGTATTTTTATGTCATGAAAACAATTGTTTATTTAGTGCATGGCAACAAAGGGAATTCTTTTACCATTCTTGATATAAAAAAGTTAGAAGTAGGGATGATGATAATTCTTTGGTAATGGTAACTGTGTCTGGTTGGAAACTTATCTGCCAGTATGTTACAATTAGGATTAGGGAAGTTATTTGTAGTTGATGACACTAACTTAGGCAGGCCTTTTCCCATTAGTGGGTAAGAACCGGCTGTGAATGATGATGTTGAAGAAGAAAAGCATTATTTTTAACTGCATAAACTAAGATTGGTATTGTTCATACTTACACTGAAAGTAAATAATTAAGAAATTGATGTAAAATATAGACACTCCATTTGGGAATTATATTTTAAAATTGGAAGAGATCAACGGTAATTAAAAACAAGACATAAAAGTTTATTATAGACAGATATAAAATCAAATATTTAAACATAACCTGAACTTAAACAAATCTTTATAAGTTAGTACTTAAACAAATCATAATACAGTTTTTCATCAATTAAATTACCTATTATAATTTTTTATAACACTAGAAGATACCAAGACATTTTTGATAGCAGTACGTAGGTAATAATGTTGATGAGGAAGATTCTGTACAATTTCATAGGAATAAAATCAATATGAGATTGATCATGGCAACAAAAATAAAAATATCAAAGTCTATACTAATACAAAACCAAGGCATACATCCAGACAACATTTTTCAAACCCGTTAATATTTATGAGTCATACAATTATCCGTCTCTTTTGAATTTATCGATGTCATCTCCTTTGGTATGGAAAATATGTTCGCTTCTATTCTATACAGCAGAGTGTTTTCCAGTGACAATGCCTGTGTTTCTATTGTACTCGAACTCTCTGTGGCTGTTGTTACCTTTTGGACTTGTATCGACTCGTTCTACTAGTAGGCCTTTCTTGTCACTGAAATTAAAATAACTTATTATTAACTTATTACTTAACTTATCTACCTATGTAATGTATTGTATTATGATCTTAGCGTGGGGCTAGATGCTGTGTGGGTTGTCCCGCCTTATTTATTTATTGATACAATTGAACCATACTCCAGCTATATTTTCATTTATTTCATAAATGAACTTTTTAAATTTTAATATAAATTCATGGTCCGTCTGTTCATTTGTTAATCGTGTCATGTCAAACGTCCTCTGCGATGATAAGTTTGACCTTTTGTCCTCTATACTCACAATGACGCAACTTAAATTTGAATAGACCATAATATTTATTTTAATCGTATGTATATTCCATGGAGAAATTACAGAAACTCCGTGGCATATTGGTATATTCATATCAGTTTCTAGTATTCAACAATAGTCTGTTCTAGTATTGTATTCTTTAAAACCTTGTGTCTGATGGACGGTGGCCTTTCTTGTCGGAGAAACCAATATACCTAGTTGAATACGTGTATTCAACCCATAAAGACATAGGTTTTGCAGAATTCAGGTTACAGTAAGAGTAATAATGAGTTCAGCCTTTAAAACGAAGATCTCTTTTGAAATGTTTTATTAAATTACACGATGGGAAAAACAAGCATAATAAAATATCGATAACTCAACTGCGTCGGTAGCGTTTATTTTCTTGTGTATTGAAAATTGGTGGTGGTGAATTATACAATTTTGCTGTAGAGGGACTTGCCACTATTGAGTCAAGGTTTATGTTAAGCATAAACCTTGACTCAATAGTGGCAAGTCTAAGGTTCTTGTTAATCTATCACATTAAGTAAGGTGCTTCCACGAGGATGTCCGGTAATTTAGAGGATTTTACATTAAACTGTAATCATCTTGATTATATACTGCGTTTTGTCAAGCACCTAAAATATTTCGTAATTCAGTATTAAACTTAATTCCATTTGTTATTAATTTTAACTATAGAGGAGCTTCTTAACACTTTGACTACTGAAATCACACGGTATGTGTTTTTTACAAGTGACTAATATGCGTAAATCCACACTAGCGCAGTGGCTGAGCAAATACAGATCTTTGTGACTCAGCACAGCCGTAATATTTTTCGAACGAAACGCATGTGCGGCGCAACACAACCGCTGTGTAGAGCGGCAGCACGAATTTTTTAGGTTAAAAAAGAGATTGCAGTCATCGAAAAAAGATCGCAGTCAAAGTGTTAAGATTATTCTGGGGAGCAGAATTAGCATGTTAAGTAGGTATGTGCTGGATCGGTCATCATTTAATTTCGCGTGGCGCTATAATTACTACCCCTTTTAGTATATTCACCTAAATGTAGTCTGACATACTCTATGACATCCATTATGTAGACTGCTACTGATGTTAATTTGCGAAAGTTTCTAAAATGATCGTGACATAATTCTCTGAATTTTTAATAAAACACAACACTCTAACGGCACGCTTTTCATGGTCTATTGAGCTCCCAAAATAATTACATATGATATAATCAAGTGAATGAACCTATCATAGCATATCTTTAAGAGGTTCGGGATCACCATTCGCATCACTCTTTTTTGTTGATCAACACTTAAACACCCCAAAAACTAAGCCACCCATTTCAAAATCAACGAAATTATTGGTATCAATGAGAAATAAAACTCACCGTGAATTCAAAACATCCTCCTTACTCTTGTCCTTGCTGATGCAGAAAGTCGCGAGGATACCTTGCCGCCTCCACGCAAGGAGAAGCAAGTCTAGTAGTATCAAACAGACGAGCACTATTATTATGGATATACCGATAATGGCGCCCCCTGACAGATACGTGGATGGGTCCTCCTCGACTGGGGCTGAAATGTTTAAGAAATTTAGATAAATAAATAATGTTGGACAATCCACACAACACCATCTCTCCCAAGCTAAGCAGAGCTTGTGTTAGAATAGATTATAGAATTATTTTTTATTATACATAAATAGATAACGAACAGAACACCCGGAACAAATATCTGCAGATCGTACACACAATTGTCCCGAGGCGGGAATCGAACCCGCAACCTGCAAATCCTGCGTCGCAGCCGGACCTTCGCCCACCCCGCCACAGAAGTCGTCAAATAGATGATATAATATTGAAATGAAAACAATATAAAAGCTATGAAAACAATTCGTACGGTTGCATTTATGAATTTTACGTTTCATGTAGACACAACTTTAAAAAAAGTTGTGGTATTAAGCAGACTTCGATTTAGCGAAAACTCAGAGCACATTTGGATTTAGCGATACAGTCGACTATCGATTAGTAGGTAAGTGTGCGAGTTTTCATACGCTTTTATACAAAGAATTATAAAATAAAAAACGTAAAAATAACGAAACTATCAATAGATGTAGTTAGCATAGGACCATGGTAGGCAAGTGGGGCCTACTCAATAATGTGGAAAATCCGGGTGTGGAACGAATAAAGAAGAAAAGAAAACGTCTGATAATGAAAACTGTCTAGCTATAACTATATGTATATATAGGCCTCCTCCTCGATTTCGATGTCGGCGACCCTAGCCATTACGGATTCTTCTTTTATGGCCCTAATAAGGCTCGCTAGACCGAACTTAGTCTAGCTGGAATTAATCCGTTTCTGTAAGTTTATTGGCTTCACAAACCTGGAACTCTGATAGAGATATTGGCCGGCGTGGAGTTTCCCTCAGCATTGTGTGCGATCAGCTCCAGGAAGTAAGTGGCGTTGGACTGCAGGTTCGCCAGCTCTAGTTCTGTTCCTTTTATGTGGCGTACCTCGCAAGATTGTTCACCGGTTTCTTCATTCACCTGAGAATCAGAAAATCCAATACGTCAATAATCTCCTTCTGTTTCATCTCATCTTATCACAAGTGCCTATTTTTATATTTTGTTTTGTGTCTTTATTTTTATAGTGTGTTGTTAGTCATAAAAACTCGTAGCATATGGACTCATTATTTTGTCTGAAATAAAAGATTTTTATTTGTTTTATATTATTTATTTATTAATAATCTTCAGCAACTACACTTACATACATATATGTCGATGATCCTCAACAGATTATTGTGGACTGGGATAGGTAAGTGTACGAGTTTTCATACGATTTCATACAACGAAAGAATAAAGTAAACATTCCACTTTTTAGTATAAATATCCAAGATTTCCTTTTAATCAATAGATTTGAAATTCGTTAGTCTGACGAGCGTGAATCTATGTGGTTGACTTCACGCCATAATATTTTCATTTTATTTTCAAGTCTAACCAAAATTCGATGCTACATACTTTATCTTTATTTATGTGTGTAATGTAATGTCTTTGTTTTATTTAAATGTATAAGTAATTGTGTATTTCTATGGACCGGACCTGGTCTAAAATAAATGTTTTTTTTAGACCAGGTCCGGTTTTAATTTATTTCTTTATCGAGACACATTTACGTGTTTTCTGAACCTGACACTTGAATACTAACCTTACAATACTTCAACACGTATTGGTCCACAGGCTCTCCGTTGTCATCCACCTTCTTCCATTTCAGTAGATGGTTTCCATTAGGAGAACTTTTGAGGGACTCTTCTTCTAACACTGGTGATTCCGGAACTGACCTAAATCACATTACAGCTTCTTATTTACTGTATTTAAGGGGTATAATTTTATATTTGTTTCACTGTTAACAATGAATAATTATTATGTGAAAGTTAACAGAAAAAGCTTAGTTAATCTCATAATGCAAATAAAAAAAAACTGAATGCGAAAATAATGACGTTCCAGTTTTGAATTTGATAATGTTCGTAGGTGACCTAAATCTAAATGGGTGTATAATGGACAAGAAATTACTGATGCGTGTTCCGTAATATCCCTTTTTGTAAATTAGAGCTAAATATCTACGAATTGTAAGTTTATTGTATTTGCAGTAGATTGTCGTTCCAGTACAATTGCTACGCAATCGAAGTAGGTCACGTGAGGTAGGAAATAGCCAATGTTAGGAATTATGGATTAATTACCATTATTTATCGCTCTATGCTCCGAGCAGTCAGAGCTCTCAGCCAACTCTCACTTATTGCAATATTTTTCAAGTTGTGCATTCAAATCTAAATTCAAAATGTTTTATTTCTTTAGGCTTACAAAATAAGCACTTAGACAAGTCAATTTTTTACTATAAATTATTATCAAATAAGGTTATTTTACAGTTCTCTTCATTTTTTTTCGATTAGTGGAAGAAGGAAAAAGAAATCATCAAGATCTTGGAGGTATGGCACCTAAGTTACCTGGTACTGGTACTCTTAACAATATAAGTGTGGTTTTATGGCGAAAAATATCCAGTGAATTGAGACCCTGAGTTATGTTTTGTTATTTAGAACGGGATATTTGCCATGATTTTATTTTTGAGTTATTCCGTGATCATGGCACATGAAAATGTACCGCAATATTGGATAACTCAAAAACCAAATCATGGTAAATATCCCGTTTAAATGACTTTAGTGTTAATAACCATGTTAGTTTCAAAAGTTTTATTTTAAGTTAATAAGAAATATTGGCAAAATGTAAGTAGGTAAGTAAGTTCCTTTTCATACTTTTCAAGAGTGACGAATTGCAGAAGCTCTGTATATTCCCCTGCACCAACTTCGTTGATTGCTGCAAAACTGACGTTGTATGTCGTATTGGGTTTCAGCTTCTCTATCTTGAAGGGCCTGTCTATAGACCAGGTTCTGTTTGGATGAATATCTGAAAATTTGTACAATAGCTTTATTTATCTTAGATTTTTGTTACAAGCTCGATAATTTCTCAAACGCTCGGTTTTGTTTGAAAATCTGTCAACACTTGCTGAGGTTTAACAAACGTCAAACGTCGTTAGTTTCGTTTCAGTTTATTGAAATCGCATAATAGTGCTACGTGATTTCGACAGCCTGCACCGACATGAATTTTGTTTTTATTTATTTTAGTATATTTAATGTTTGTCTACTATTGGAAAAAGTGAAAAAAACCACTAGTAAATTTATGTGAACATGTGAATAAGGATTTGCTATGCTATAGGTAAAATTTTGGATGTGTTCTATGAAAATATTTTAATGATTAAAGTTCTTAGTCATAAAATATGTAGATTACCAGTAATATCATAGTTCCATTCTTCATCGTACTGCGCTGTGTACCCCAAAGTTTCCGGGATGTCTTCTGAGAATTCACTTTCGATTTCGAAGGTGACTGATGTCGCTGTTAAATCGATGAGACTGATCTTCTACAAATTTAAAATCTATTTTTCAATTACATACAAAATTTGTAAGTCTAAAACTGCAAGGAAACTTGACAAGCTAGTTTATGGCAATAGTCACGTCAGACCACTTATTTCTGTCTGTATAAGCATATTTTTATTCAGTCATTTATGACGATGCACTTGCTTTTAGAGGATTGGTCCCTTCATTATACAAATAAAGTACTTACAGATACGTTTAAAGCCGGTGGTCTAACACCTTCTTTTAAGAATACAACTTTTGTGGCTTCTCCAATGGTATTCCTAGCAGTACACGTATACATCCCATAAACAGTATTTTTGTCTATGTTTAAGGTAAGGTATTGCTCTCCCCTTTCGTTTAGTTTGTTTAGCAATAACTTATTTATCATGACTTGCTCTTCAGTTGGTATGGAGTTGCTTTCAAACCTGTTGAATAGACTTGACTGTAAAACTGGTTAACGGGTTCTATCTAAGACTGCTTTCGTATAAAAATATTTTCTAGTGTGACAAATTAGAAGAAAATGGCTAATTCTAGTATTCACCCCTGAAAACCAAAGTAAGGGGAAAGTGGAATTTCGAATATTTATTCCACTTTTTCCCGTTGAAATTCCCCCATAAGAATCACAGGAAGAAGAAGTGCATTTCTAAATAATCCTTGGCCATGGTGGTGGCACTTGATAGTTCGCCCTTAAGTTGACAGAGTAAGATAGATATAGATAATATCTTTATTGCACACAGATACGAGTATAGATCTATCTATACTCGTATCTGTGTGCAATACTCGTATCTTGATAATCTCTCCATCCGAAGGATATTATCTATAATATCCTTCGGATGGAGAGATTATCAATAACTTCATCTGTTTCATTTCATTTAACAGCTTGCAAGCCTAATTGTGCCAGGTTCACCATGTCTCATAGGTCAACATGTGTCTGGGCTTTAAAGCAGTATGGTAGCGTAGAAAAAGTGCAAACCTCCATGTTACACTCGCAGGTGGATTGCTATCGTGAGCACAACTCAGCTTCACTACCTTCCCCTCATAGCCCCACTCCACTCTGTTTGTATCCTCCTTGAAATATGGCCGATGCAAGACCGTTAAGTACATTCCTTCAACACTTGGAAGATCGACTGAAAAACAAAGTTCTAATGTATCTAATGTTATGTTATCAACAAAATCTTTGGTAGAGTCTAAAAATACTTTTGTCAATCGCATTATTGTGGGCATTTTACAGTTTTTTAATAACCAATAACACTATATTGATTTATCATAATGTAGAGTTTGCTACATCTGGCAAGGAAAGATGATTTCCGATGGACCAATGCAGATAATTATAAGTATTAAATACAACGGGTATTTATCGCGTTTATTTACCTATATTTCCCGACTTTTCAACAGTTGTATTAATAATTATAATTATGTGTTCAGATCGCGAAGTTTAAAAATATTTACTGTCTTGAGAAATGCGGCAGCCTCGAGACAGACCACCTGCCCGATGGTCAGACGATATTGTGGGAACAGCAGTCAGTTAGACTGGCACAAGACAGCCAGGGGTGGCGAAATAAAGGGAGAGGCATATACACATCAGTAAGTGTTACTAGATAGTTAGTTATATAGATAAAGCATGATACAATAAAGAGCATTACCGCCATTGCTTGCGTTACATATATAAATCCCTTGGCTGGATCTATCTAGTGTTGCAAACGCTTTGTTAGGTATCATATTGTATTCTGATAACTCCCTGGAAATAAATGCAACGTTAGTTATGAAAGAAAAGAAAGAAAGAAAATATTTTTATTTACCTTAAAAACTAGCATACACAACAAACTTAAAACTACGCAAATTAATACAATATATATCTTACAAATTATTGTGCGTAGCAGAGTTCATGGCAAATATGGCCTTCACTCAGCATTGTGCTGGATGCACACTAATGTGTCCACCCAGCGCTGATTTTCAGTGAAGACCAGAGGGAGTCAGGGAGGAGGGAGTTACATCACGATTATGAGAGTATGCCTATCATAATCGTGATGTAATACTACAGATCATACAAATCTCGATTATATCTCTGTAGCTATGAAAAGGACCTAGAGGGATATAGATAGATAGAAAATTCTTTATTATATTAATACTACCCAAGGACAAGACACGGATATAGAACGAAATGCATGATAGAGGAAGGATAAAGGAGAGTACAAAGATAGATGCGTTTTTCATTAAATATTATATTGGATAGACTACGTAGCTTTCGCAGTGCGACTTAAAGGTGCGCGCCGCGGCAATAAAGATTCCGAGGACGATATGTGTCGTCGTGTCCAATGAAAGTGTGCAAGTAAAAGTGCGTCGTAAAATATACTAACCAGTCACTATTGTAGTCCACTCCTTCATATCCCAGTGTTATATTCGGCTCTGGGTTACCAGTCGCGTTACATACAAGCTGAATCGTTGTCCCCTCTACTGCAGTAATGTTTGGAAAATACTCTACTTTTGGTGGCACTAAAACCTGGGGCAAAATATGATAGAAACTTAAGTGTCAATAATAATAATGTCATGCAGCTAAAGGGCATAATAACTGATAATTTAATCTTCATGCTTCATCAATTATCATTCTTACCTCTATTTCAATACTACTAACAGACTCTCCAGCGGTATTGAAAGCATGGCATTCGTAAACTCCTTCATCATCTGCAGTTATGTTCTCGAAATATATTTCGTTGATTATCTGCGTCCAGGATTGGTTAGTTTTAGGTCCAACTTTCTTCCATGAGTATTTGGCAGGTGGAACGCCTTCAGCCAAGCATTCTATAGAAAGATTCTGGCCAATAACGACTGAAGTGTTTTCTGATGCTTGCAATTTTGTTATAACTGGGATTGTTAGTACCTAAAATATTTTGATATAACATATTAGTAAATCCTGCTTAAATTATCTTTTCCATAACAATGTGTTGTAATAGTTTCCCGTTGTTGCAAGAAATCAAGTTAGATTCTTTGGATTTCTTGCTAGATTCTTGTTACTTACTTTTACATCAATAAACTTGTCTACTTCTTCACCGGTAGATATGACTAGTGCTGTGCATTTATATTTGCCCGCATCATCTTCTGTTACATTCTTTATGAACAGTCCTTCAGGGTGTATCTCATACTTTCCCGATACAGTTTGAATCTAGAATAATAATGTAATTTTTAATTCAAAAGAAATAACGAATGACATAACGCTTTAGATCACATTAGATGTTCTGTTAACATTTTAATTGTCAATTGTCAGTTATAATTTTTATGTTACCGAATTCTATGAGACGGACATTCGCGGAATTGCGTTAATCCAGACGCAGCAATCAAAGCCATCTAGAAAAAGTTGAAGTTGACCGAACTCTAAATTTACTACCTTTAAAACTTACGTCATCAAATTCATCGTTATCACCTCTCTGCCAGCTTATTGTAGGCAGTGATTCTCCTCTAGCAATACAAGTTATGATAGAATCCCTTTCCAATGTCAGATATTGATCGTTTGGTGTTTTGAAAAAGTATAGTGGTTCTGAAATATAAAATTTGTTGACGACTGTTAGCATAAAACCTGTGAATCTGTCTCATAAGAGTGCATATAGGGTATAAATAGCAGAAATCTGAATTATTTAAGCCCCAATATTAAATTTAAAGATATTGGCTTCAATAAGATCATCTAGATACGTACCATATGCGTCAAGGGTGTACGTCTGAACGTATCTCTTTCCATTTGCATATATGACGCACTTGTATTTACCCGACATTGATTTGCTAATGCTGGCTATGTGTAGGTTGATGCTATCTGGCGTCTCCTCCGTGTATACAGCTTCGTTTGTACCTGGTCTTGTGAAAACAATTTACTTTAGTTTCGAAATAGAATACGATGAGCGAAAATTTTGGGTTCTTTTTTTCAACTAAAGAATGAGACAACCTTCAACGTAAAATGTTACACCGGACATGTCACTTAACTTTTAAGCAACTGTATATAATTAATTATGCTCTCAACTCAACCTGATTCTATTGTTTTTATTGTTCTGCAAGACACTCGCCTCTGTAGGTAGCGTCTTATATTTTTATCAACACATTCGTCGCTAGAATTTATTAAGGGAGTATCAGATAGAGACACGTGCGTGAGGCCACGTCCATTGTCGGTGGTCCACCTGTGTTGTCCACCTTAGTGGAAATCACATCAGCCGCCAAACAAGTATCTGCATGACTCTGACCACCTACTCTAACATAGAGTTGAACAGAAACTGCACCATTCTTGTGAATCTAAATTAAAATTCTAGTCTTTTGTCACATACCCCTCTTCAATCAGCTGATCGTGTGGATCCAGCCACATCTGTCTTTGCACGGTGAACTCTGGCCCTGTGCACTGGCATTCTTGATAATACGGGCTGCCCGTAGTCAAGACTGTCTTCTGATCTTCGTTGTTTCTGAAGCATGCGTCGCTTTCTGAACAGAAAGAACCTAATTTGTAATTTGTGTATTACCTACATTATGTCTGGTTGGATAATGAAAGAGGTCTTTAAAAACAAACTATTCTTATTAAATTTAAAATAAAACCAATGGAAACCTGCCCACTCCCCCTGCCTCATGTGTGCATAAAGCTGTTTAGTAGACATTATTAATGATAGGTATTGAGAAGTCTTAAAATCCAGATGTATTGAAGAAATGTAAACAAAATAAGAGTAGAAAACCTACCTAAGCTTTTATGATCGTAAAAAGAAACCATAAAATATCGTTATTATATTTTAATATAGTCCCAATAACTTTTTAATTATCTGTACTACTGGTAAGGTACTATATTTTAGAAAGTATTCACATGCACTAGTAAATACATTAAAAGTTAGTTTATCTAGTTTCTGAGAACTGCGCCATAACAGCGCTCTGTTAAAACTCTCATGTTTTATTTTAATCAAACCTCCAAAAACGACTTGCACATGCAGACAATCTGTCCAAATCATTACGTCATTGTCTATTTTAATCCGAAAATGACGATCATCGCCGTTTTATGGGGACGAAGTAGATCAATTCTTTGTGTTCCAAATATAAGTCATAGGATAGAAATGTCTGTGTAAATGTAGCTTTAGCATAAAGTGGTGTGCGAGGTCGAAATGGTTAAGAAATTTGGTGTCCTGATGAACATGACACAGACCTGTCCAATATACAGACCACACACGCTTGCAAAGTAAATGGTAGACGCTATTAAATAAAAATAAAAAAGAGCACGGTGGAAGGTTGAACATATTTGAAGGTTTTGTACACGTCATAGATAGTTTGATGGTGAATCTCATAGGATTGGTAGGAACCAATCCTATGAGATCACCATCAAACTCAACTTTACTGATTCGGATTCCTTTTCAACAGCAGACGCTTTCAAAAACACAGTGAACTTTCGCAGCCATTTTTCCCACGCCTCGAATCGGCCCAACAGGCTGGTCCGCCTTCCAAGCAAAATTCGTCTGGAGGCCGTGCATGTTCCATTGTTTATGAACTTTGCAAAACGAATTACTTACTAAGTATCACTTTTTTAACGCGATTTAGTTGTTAATACGGCCAAAACTAATACATTTTTATACCTCCACTGTCACCATGTAGTAAATGAAAGGCAGGTTGACCAAATACTATTTTTATTCTCTACCCTCATATTGTAAGTACCCACAAATATACGAGTTATCTACCATAAGGTAATCATAAATGGAAAGGTGTGCATGTCAGTAGTACCTAAGCAGCATACCTTCCAACAAGAAACAGATCTCATAAATTTGAGACCCGTTTGCATTGGTACGAAAGCCTATCTACGATTTAATGTTATTTCTCCCAGTTGTGGAAATTAGCACATTAAAAACAACCCCTTGCAGTTCTGGACCCCTTTTGAATACATTTTTATCTTTAGGATACAGAAAATATTTTGTCTTTGAAATTGTATTTATTATGTCAAATAGTTACATCAAATGAGTAGGTAAAGTAAAGTAAAAAAGTATTTATTAGGTACAGCTAAAGACACGGGTATATTTGATGCACATTTTAAACTAAGGTAAGTATCTAGTTTTATGAACAGGGCAGTGAAATAACAAAAAATCGCTATATAAATGTACAAATTGTGCAGGGATCTAAAACTCTAACTTATAAAGGCTCTAAAATGAACTCATGAGGCTTCTTCTTTCAAACTCAATGTAAATAGGATCCAATCAGAAGTATCACAATCACTTCCCAGTTTATCAGTTCAATCCAGTGTAGGAACGCAATCATTTATCAGAAGCCTTTCAACTGTTTAGCTAATATAAGAAGAGAAACCCTACTATATCTACCACATTTGTACGAAGCACTAGAGCTATAGTAGCTACGACGAGGAACAAGTTTAACCAATCTTTTTTATGTTTTGCTTCAGAATCAAGATTGGTTAAATGACGCATGGCTTTTAGTACTTGATTCAACACAAAGCACCAGTTTGTATTTACTGCGCGGACTTGTGTAGTTTGGATAAACCTGCATTCTCTTTGACTTGACCACAGTGTCAACAAAACAGCGCTGGAAATTTGATTGAATAATTTTCAAATTGAACATTTTAGGTAAGGTAAGAGCCATAAGGCCTTCGTTCGAGCATGTTTTTTTCGCCGTGAGATTCTGCGGTTAATTCACCGTGTGAAGGCGAGGTCGTCAGTGTTGTATGGATCACTCTGAAAGCTTGTTGACACACCAGTTTTTTGGCGTCAAATCTACTGTTAATTTATTTTGTGTCTGCACAGCGCTGTCAAGAAGTTTTCAAAGTTATCCATACCATACAATGGATGAACGTGCCTGCACACGGCAAATTAAAAATGATTTTTACGACGAAGAAACGTTGGGAAAGTCATAAGCACAAGTTATCTCTTGTTTGACGAAACGATCTTTGTATGAAAATTTACAAAAATACTAAATGAAACTAAAAACCGTTCGAAATACCACAGTTTAACTTCCAAGCGTCCGTAAATGTCTTTATATCAAAGTTAACAAGCCTTAATACCATGTAGTTTAATCGTCGGTCGGCAGTGACTGTAGTTCGTCCCCATCGTCGCGTGGCCGACACTTGTCCAATTAGCTTCTACAAGACCGTTATTATGCTTGTTTAATAAATTTTTCGTGTTTGTTTTTGTTGAGATAATAGTTTTGTTTTATTATTAAGGTAAACCAACTAACATTGGGTTCGGTTAACTAGCTTTTGTCTGATCTTTTGATTTTTCCACTTTGGTAGTTACCATTAATTTATTCAATTTTAAATTAAAAATAACTATTATTAGATTAAGCAACCTTTGCCAAGGTTGCATGAAAAAAATGACAATGAATTTATGAACAATGGACATAATAACACAGATTTAGTTATCAAAGCATCAGACCGAAATAGAAACCTAGGAACAGAGGGTACTGACCCATTATTGTTTACCATAATAGTACAGCATGGAGAGACTTTTTGAATTGTGTAGAAAGTATGTGTGTTATATGTAGAAGTAGTGGGTGGGTATACCTACCTAAATATTTATAAACTAACTTGACAATAAAATTGAAGGTTGATTTTTAAAGACTTTGGGAAGTCTCTTGGATTTCGTCGTCTTGAATATTCAATGCAAACGATTCAAAATAGATAAATGCTAAAGAGGTGAGGAGAGGGTGCTTCTATCATGTTCATGTTTTGCCATTTTATGTTAACTGCTTAATTAATTTTCCCGCTCTACTTGAATGAATTCAAAAATATTTTTAATCTTATGTATTAATTTATTTTATGCATGCTATTGAAGATAGCCTGTAATCATATTCAAATAATTTTTATAACTAACAGATAGAGTTTACACTATGTTGGTGATCAAAAAATAAATAAATCTATAGTCACAAGAAAAACCAACTCTAAGTAGTATAATCATTGTCCCTCATTGTCCAATTGAATAAATTTGGTAAATGGCCTACTTGTCTGGTCGCATAATAAGATAAATCAGGATGGGCAAGCTGCATTGTTATTGAGATTTTTCAAACACTTAGTCACTTACCATTAAAATGTACACATCATTTCATTATCTAAGGTCCAAGTAGAAACACGGTTAATTGATTTACAAGTAGTAACCCAAAGTAATCAAGAAACATCATTATAACTTTGAATCGTAGAATTTCAATTTGCAATTATGTTGAATGCCTTCATCTGGTACAAGCGGTTTGTGTTCGATAATTACAATGGTTTGATAATTTTGTTTCAACAAGTAAATTATAATTGAATAAGAATTATCTGTGACTAGCGGACCTTTCCGGCTTCGCACAGATTTACTACGGATCCCTAACTTTTTTGAAAATATAATATAGCCTATGTTTAATTTTTAAATCGGTTCAGTAGTTTCGGAGCCTATTCATTACAAACAAAAAATCAAACTTTTCCTCTTTATAATATTAGTATAGATGTAATTCAATTTCAATATTGAAATATAGGATATACTCCGTTAAACTAATCTCTGATATTTTTATTAGGTGATAGCGTATAGGCGTATAACTATTAAGAAACCTGTTATACATACAGGTTTCTTATTAGTTATATAGATATGTGTTAAGGCAAAATTCACTACTACTCTGTCCAGCTGTGGCATTCTTATGGCTGAAATGAATAAGACAATATGTTGTGAGAATTTTAACTCACTAATTTTAACTAATTCTCATGCATTAGGTTCTGAAAGGTTATATAAAATGAAAAAACGACTTTTCATAATGTTTACCACTAGTAGACTGGTAGATTGGACAGTATTGATAAAAAATAATATATGTGTCTGATACCTTGGTGGTGGAAAACGGAAACCCTAATCCTTAATTTAACAGAAGTTAAAAATTTCGTCCTTTATACGTATCGCTGTATCTTGCCAGGTACTTAGCCATCATAAAAGATGATTATAATGTTTATCCAACAAAGTATTAATTGAGGGCACAGCATCACATATTATTACCGCGGGACGCCATGACACCAATGGGGCATAATTTCAGGAATTGCTATCGTCACGATGCTTAACGAGCTCAATAAGCTGGTGACCGAACGCATCAAATACCCGTTTGATGCTCCAGTGTTCTGTTACGTTAAATTATTTGTTATGGCAGACGCGTGTGGGTTTATTGAAGAAAATATTGTGTCACGTACTAGAGACGTGTTCGTCTAGGCTAGGCTAGACATTATTCTAGATCAGTTGATAGAAAAACGAACGTTTAAAAAATCTTACAATACGTAATTATTATTCAATAGAACAATAGAACTAAACTATTCTATTATAATTGTTTAAAACAAAGAAGAAGCAACAAGCGAGATTGTTTCAATATTCCCAAATTCTTTGATAAAACTTGTTTAGAACTGCCATAAATTCCATCAAAATACTTTGGAAAACTTTATTAACTTTAAATTAATTTTCTTAACCGATTCCGTTCCCATAGCTGTCACGAAAACTGGTTTCGTGAACTCGAAATTATAATTATTTCCTGGAATCCGAATAATTTTTGGTGTTGCTATTAAATTAATATGTGAAGGTAAATGGCGTGCTCTATGAATACTTAAATGGGTGATATGTTAACAAGATTCCATCAGTTGCACATTACTGTTTACCTAAATGTTGTAGATATGTTAACTTAAGTAGTAAATTGCAACACCTTTGAATAATTTGTAACTGGTTTCTGTACCCTTTCGGTAATACTAAAATAGCCCTGTTTTTGGGTCAATTGGATGAAAGTCAGATGATATTTTCCAAAAAAAATATTAGATGACATGATAATATTGGTGGTAGATCCTGTTCCTTCTTTTGAAAGTCTATGACTGTGCTTCAATTGACTTTAATATATAATAATTTCAATGTCGCTCAAGGAGCTATGGGTCTTTGCTCAGAGTTTCTCTACGCGATAGAATCCGGACTATGCAAATCTATAGAAAAACCAAGTGAGTAATAAAGTTGGGGAGTAAAGGTTCTCGAGTGGCGACCGCGATTCAATGTGAAACAGAGTGTCCTGAGACTCGATGGATCGAAGACATTGTAGCGGTAGCAGGGAGTCGGTGGATGTAGGTGATTCAGGACCGCTATTCGTGGCTCCGTTCGGGAGAGGCATATGTTCAGCAATGGACTTGTATGGACTGATAATGAGATAATAATTTAGTTCTTCAGGTAGTTAACCATTGAGTATGAATGTTCTGTATAAATCTTATAAGATTGTAATGGTTTCTGTTAAAAGTTGTTCTGTATACATTTTATAAGATAAAGGGCTTCTTCAAAAATGCTTTCGCATCACATCCATATATCTATTTGCAAATGTTACATGGCCATCCTCAACCAAATTATGTAAACTGTTTCTACCTAGGCACAACTTATCTAAACATACCTCTTTAATGAGTACCTAGACCTACTACCTACGTACTTAGGTTACGTAGGTTACGTGCAGGTAAACCATGTGATGTGTGTGCAAGGTGAACCCATACAAGGGTTATCACTATCATTAATCGTATCAGTAACTGCAGTGTCGGTTTTATTCAACGGGTTTCCGATCCGACCCCTGAGCCTGGTTGACGATAGTATCGAGAAGTGATTGTTTCGTCTAATTTTTGTATGAGATTTGCGTAGTTCCCCCTCCGCACGATATAGGAGCTGTACTAAATCCCTTGGCAAAAGCAAAAGGATACCCACCTACCCAAAATTATTAAATGTACTAGATGATGCTGTGTGGCTGTCCAGCATCTTAAGCAGAGATTACCTATGGTATGGGTAGGTATAAGGTACTAGATGACTGATATACATACTTATTACTAAATCCAATACATTACATAGACCTATGTTTTTTTATTATACATAGGAGACAGAAAACAGACAATAAAATATTTTCAGATCGTACAAAGATATGTCTCAAGGCGGGAATCGAATCCGCAACCTCCTGCGTCGCAGGCGAAACTTAGCCCATTGAGCCACATCGGTCATTAAAATAAAAAAATTGTGTGAAAATTTATAATAACATTTCTTTATTACACTTACACTTAACACAATCGTGAATGGCAATTAATAACATTCTACTAATCCGGATTAACAATTTACAACAAGCAACATGGAACTTTAACTCAACTTCGCTATGTTCGTACTACAAAGAATTTATCTCCTTTGTTAGATTTGATACCTTCCTAACACAAAGAAGTTTTATAAACTGTAAATCCATCAAAAGCTAAAAGAAGTCAGTAAATAACTAGCCCGCGAAACAAGTTTTATTAGCACAAAGTACTTGTAGGTAAACAAAGGCAACAGAAACTGGTGGAGCGATTCTGTCAAACCGTCCAACTGGCTTGGCATGCCCAAAGTTTATGCAACTCGATTTTCCAGTGTCCGTCAACCATGTCGAAATGTCTGACCTAACTAGGGTACGGTGCAAACTTAATCTGTTGTAAAGTGGGAGATGGATTTTGGAAAAATCATCATTATCAACTTATGATAATGAATTATTAGAAAACTTCAACTTATGATAATGAATTATTAGAAAACTAGTTAACCTGAAATAAGTGTTATAGTGATAATTCTTTTTTCTGCGAGTATCGAAGTAATGGAAAATAATTATTGTAAAATATAGGAGTTATCAAATTATGAAGATAGTTTTATATTTCCACCAGAGCCTAGTTCGTTGTCTAGCAGGGTGTACCTCGTGCAGGTTAGGATGGCTTAGGAGACGAGGAGACGAGATATAGGAGTCCCCCCTATATCTCGTCTCCTCGTCCCTTTACACCTTGAAATAAGTGATATAGTAAAATAAGTGACAGGACGTCTGTCTGCCAAGAGCGTCATGTCACTTATGGCCCTTATGTTTACTGTGGCAAAGCCCATGTTTGGGCAAAACATTTCCTGTTTTGCAGTGAAAGTATATAATGTATATGCGTGCTGATGAGAACATCATATACGTCATACATATAAATCGCCGCCTGATCATAAAATCAGCCCATTTGTAGAATGACTAGGCCGATTGCAAAACCAACGCTGATTTGTTAGGAATACCTAATTAATTTCATTCGACGAGATGGCTTAGTATTAGTTATCTGGTACCCCTATGGGTACCATTTAGGGGTCACAAGCTCTGCTTAGCTTGGGGCTAGATAATGCTGTATAAAAATTGTCTAGCATTTTTTTTCTCCTAGTGTATTGTTGTTTGTTATTATCTGAATTAATAATTCTATATATCTATCTATTTACTTGCTGCAGTGATAAGTAGTTTTGATACCTGTTTATTTTTTGGATAACCTAGTATTATGTTGGATGTTAGCAATCATTGTTTAGGTCATAGTTCGAATTTATTTGCAAATTTTTTACTGTCGTAATTGACTGAGAGTGGCGTCCAATAAACATTAGTTTGCAAACTATTGCGACCTTGGTCTATAATAAATCAGGAGCTCATAAAAATTTGCTAGAATAGAAGAGAGACACCTTATTCCAACCAACATAATAATCATCGTGACAATTTTAAATATTCGCAAATTTCTTGTTATTTACAGTTTTTTAAGTTTTTCGGAATAAATACGAATCTCTCAGGAATTCAATTTTATGGAACCATTTCGGGATTATTCTCTAAAAATAATGAAAGAATCATCCAAATCAGCCACAATTGACGGAGTGTCATCCGTCCGGTATACTCCATCATGATGATGATGATGACGGAGTATAGGCCTACATTATCGATTAGGCAGGCTTTATAGATAATTTTAGGAGGAATATGAAAAGAGCTATCTCACTAGAAATTATCAATGAGGTAGGCTTAAGAAACAGGATCACTGGCATCGAAAAAATATTCCGTGTTAAATATAACCCATTTTACGCTTACTATAATTTATTTTTAATATTTGAGGGCGGAGATAAAATTTTCTCAGCTACATCGGTTAAGATAACTGCCCTTTCTGCCCCGACCAAAAAAACCACCCGTATACTTAGTATTTGATCATCCCACGGGAAAAATCCAATTTTCTGGGATCAAAACTAAGTTTAATCCAGGATATAAGTTATAATGGTACGAAATTTCATCCAAATCCGTGAGCTGTTGAAGCGTTAAGGACAAACATACATACAAACTGTCTCCTTTATAATAATAGTGTAATAAAATGTAAAATACCTAGGAATCTAATTGCAGCCTTCTACAGGATCTATTAGGTCTTATGAGAATATTACCAACACCTGAAAATACCTGTTACCAACTGTTTTTTAAATGAAATTTGTTGATAAGTATGTACATATATCAAAATTTATGTAATTATAAAAATATATTGCGGATGGGCTTTTAAAATAATGTGTTCATGGTCATGGCTACATATTAATAAAAGCTAAAGAATTTTATATTTTCAAATGACTTTAAAATACACTTTGTCAGATTATAATAACTGTTAAAATAAAGTTTTATTTGTATTATTGAAATAGTCGGTATTTTCGCGCAAAAGAATGTTACTTTGAAAAATTTAGGTTGTTACAAAATATTTTTACCTACCGAGTAAAAATAAATATCTAAGTAGAGGTTCTTTCGATTAAATTAATTAAAAAGTAACAAAGGTCACGTGGTGTGAGGTAGGTACTTAATGCCTGAAGATAAATCATGATAATGAAAATTAGACTTACTTAATTGCTAACCAATGATAAAATATCAAAAATGCTCACCATTCAATGCAATGAAAATAACCACAAGAAAAACAAAATGTCCTCGAATGCGCAACATTTTCTTAATTCAAATTTCCGTTTTTCGAACACAATAGACAAATATCAAGGTTGACACATCCTATTTTCCCGCGTTCTAAGTTCGTATTCGAAGTTACGTTCCAATACAAAAATAATTTGTTTTATGCGTGTTAGTTGGACCGAGGTTACACAGAACTAACGTTTGACTTGTGCCTGTTTAGCTGACACTCTGAGCTCGGAAATGGGACGTAATATTGAAGCATAAACATCATGGTTATTTTTAGAGCGCTCTCGAATTGTCCCATGGAATGTTATGATGCTGTAAGTATGTGCTGGATAATGTCGGAATTTCTTTTGGAAATTGACAAAAATTATCTTGAGAACTTTCCGTTTCGTTGGTTAGTTAATGAACTAACCTTGGTGGGTTAGTCACACTCTTCAATTAGTTATGTACTTTCACACACTTTAAACGACACCTGTCGTGCAAGTTCTTCAATATACATATACGACGAGGCTGCAGAAATTGCAGTAGGTATTGCAATGACTGCGGCATCCTTGGTTATATTATTTCAGTGAATTATTTATAATGGATAAAAGTTTGCTTCACATAAATTCTAAATTTTCTTCGCTTTCTTTAAACATTAATTTTCTTACCTTCCACAACGTTAGCCCCAACAAAATTGTATTTTTATCATAACATCCATCAATTTGATCGTTATCTTGCTAACGAGATATTTTTTTTGTATATCCACCCTTTTTGTGGGTCTTATTACTGCGGAAAATGAACAAGCAATGAGTTTTCTCTCCACTTAAGCAAATCGCATCTTGTTACAAAAATGGGGTTGAAAGAAAGGGTTGTAGAAAAGTGGAAATTTTGCTTAATCATTCGCGTTTGGGAGTGCAACGTGGAAACCATCCTGCGTTTGAAAAGCATCATTGTTAGCCAGAAGAATTTACGTCTATTATTTTTAACAATAGTCATCATTTACAAAAAAAGTCCGTCTTTATTTTCTGGGCAAAGCTTTTAGTGCGCTAAGTACCTAAAATTAGCAGTACTAATGCAACCCTACTAATGCAATCTTAGGTAATTTAATAATTTGACAAATTCCCACTAGGAATCATGAGACAAAGTTCCACACGGTACCAGGAATTTAACCAAAGTAGATAGGTAATCTCCTTGATACAAAACCAAAAGCAATAACGACAGACGTAGGCTTCCTGCAATAATTTCGCTGGTATTGAAACAAACCTTTCAGCAAGGGAAACAATTTTCCCCAATTTACCCTTTTTGGGGACTGTTTTGACCACTTTCCCCTAATTTCGGGTAAATGTTCTGAGCATTGGTTAACGTTACCTTCTCTTCTGTTGTGTTCTAATAGGATTGAGGATATTACCTACTAATGAATATCAGGCCTTCATTCCCATATTCCCGTGGGAGATGCCCTGAATCCTTTTCTTGTTGTTTTCTGACCCGTCCACACAGTTGTGCTATGTACGAGTACTATCAGTTGCCTGACACTTTGAGTGCTGAAAACGCACGGTATGAGTTTTCTACAAGTGACTAATATGCGTAAATCCACACTAGCGTAGCGGCTGAGAAAATACAGATCTTTGTGACTCAGCAGAGCTGTAATATTTTTCGAACGAAACGCATGTGCGGCGCAACACAACCGCTGTGTAGAGTGGCAGCACGAATTTTTTAGGTAAAAAAAAAGATCGCAGTCGTGGAAAAAACCCGCAGTCAAAGTATTAAGTCAGTAAAGTGTTATCTTTTTTAAGATAAGTAATAAATATAGTAGTTGACCCGGCGAACTTCATACCGGCTAACAGTCAATGTTCGACAGTTACGAGACGTACGAACATTTTGTGTAGGAAAATGTTTTTCTTTTTATATTTTTTTCGTAATTTTTCCAATGTTTTTAGTTATATTTAGTTATTTTGCTATTCGGGATGGAGTCAAATACAACAAACCAAAAACCATGAAAATCGGTCTAGCTGTTCTCGAGTTACACAGTGTTCGAATAAACCCGACTTGGTTTTATATTTTATTTTATTTTGTTTTATTTGGAAGACATACAGTTTTACAAACTTAACAGATAACTTAAATAAAAAACCTATAACCATTTATGTGTCCTCGCATATAGTAGCTACAGAATTGCTTGCTTGCAGAGGATGAAAATGATGAAAATGAAATACTTAACTTAGTCTATAACTTCGACATAGGAACATTGAATAAAAAATAAATAGAACTAACAATAGACAATAAAAATATTATGATATATATATATGCAAGTACCTACTAACAATTACCAAAATTATACAATATATACAGAAACTAATATATAGTAAAAAACAAAAAAGCAGAATTTACAAAGAAAAATGATACATAATCCTAATAACTTAAGGTTAAGATGATAACGCATCAAACCAGCGCTTTGTCAGGAGGGTTTTGACTCTTTGAGCTTTTGAATCAAATAAATCGAGTTCGGTATATATACATATACATATGTATGTATAAGATACTTAATAATAACTAGACACTAAAGTCCAAAATTCTCACCAATTTTAACAGGAAACCATCCTCTACATCTGAATTAATTTTAAATCGGTTGACTGGCCAATTACGAGCTAATATCCATAGTTGACATCTGTGCCGGGGCAGCAGACGGGCGCTTACCCTATAGCTCGAGAGGATGTAGTCTTTACCTTACGACATATATGTAGGTGCTGGAAAAAAATTATTTTAATTATCCTAAAGTATATAATACAGATATTTATTTCGGTTACGATACAATTCACAAAAAAATCAGACTATTACAATGTTCAAGCATTTTATCTAAGCTTGGATATTATAAACCAATGCTTTTGCCAAAATTTACAAGGTCGCCTTGTAAATTTTAGCTTTCAAAGAAAATATTGCGCATGGCAGACATGCATCCTCCTAAAAATTGTTGACTACATAATAATATAATCTGGTTTATTTTTGCTGTAAATATGCACCATTCGGGCCTCATTAGTCATTACTATAAGAACGAGTTTAGCCGATCACGTATATTGGGTCAGCATTGTCTCCTAGTCTTCATCGGCGTAGACTATTTCAGAACGATTGTTACTTGTTACTTACTTGTTACTTGTTTCTGGACTGGTTTCCGCAACTTGGCCGCCGGTGGGCCTTTTTTGCGTGTCGGGTGGGGGGGCTGCTATTCTAACCACCCGATGTCCTCCAGGAAGGCCAGCAGCTCGCTGATGCCGGTGCATGCCTCCCTAGGCGTCCTCGGTGTCCCAAGGTGATGCAGTCTTTGAGAAGCCACGCTGTCGCAATCTACAAGCACATGCGCTGCCGTCTCCTCTGCATTCATGCACCCTCTGCAAAGGGGGCTGTCCGTGATACCCAAATTAAAAAGGTGTTTGTTTAGCATGCAGTGTCCCGTGACAATACCGACGACTTTCCGGAGTTTGTCACGTTTGAGATTGAGGAGTTTTCGGGAGTACCGTGGGTTTAAAACCGGGAATGCCTCCTTCGACTGCCTGCAATCTGGAATACTTGCCCAGTGCTCTTCGTGTCGTTTGGCTGTGCGTTGACGGATCCATGAGCGGACTTGACTAAAGGGGAGGGGAATTATTGGTTCAGGCCCTGCCGTTTGCCTTTCTGAACCTCTCCTCGCTAGTGAATCAGCTTCGTCGTTACCCCTGGATCCGCTGTGGCCTTTTATCCATTGTAGGGTGACTCTATTGGACTTACTTATTTGCTCTAGCAGGTGGTGGCATTGCAAAGTCAGTCCTGAGTTGTGTTCTCTCCTGTTCAAGGCCTGTAGTACTGCCGCGCTGTCCGAGAGGATCCTGATGTTTTGGTCAGTTACCTTCCTTCGTAGCACTGCAGTCGCAGCTTGGATAATACCTACACATTCCGCCTGGAAGATGGAGTTGTGGGCACCCAGTGCTGTTGTTTTGTGAATATTGAGATCTTCCGAGAACGTTCCCGCCCCCGTACCTGTTTTCATTTTTGAGCCGTCAGTGTATATTCGTACTTCATGTATGTTTGAGCTATCACTTGGCTCTTCGTGCATTTGTAAAGTGAAGCTTTTTGAAAGTATGTGTGTTTTAGGCACCCTATCATATATCGAGAGTAGCAAAGGGTTACTTTTTGCATAATCGTCTATAATTGTGGTGTGTTGTGCTTTTGTGTTGTGGTTCAATAAACGTAAAGCCCAGAGTCTGTATGCAGCTGCGGCTGCCTCTTGTTGCACATGTAAGTGCAGTGGTAATAGGCCAATCAGGGCTTCGAGTGCTGCCGTGGGGGCAGTTCTCATACACCCTGTAGTCGCAACGCAGGCCAGTCTCTGGAACTTTTGTAGTTTATTTATGGTAGTGCTTTGATTTGTTCTTGGCCACCAGACTAGGGCACCATATGTCAGAGAGGGTCTAATTACAGTGTTGTATAGCCACAGGGTGATCTTTGGGCTGAGACCCCATGTTTTCCCTAACAATCGGCGACACTGCCAGAATGAGATGGTAGCTTTCTTTATCTTGTTTTCTAAATGTGTTGCCCAGTTTAGTTTATTGTCCAAAGTTATACCTAAGTATTTAACTGAATCGGATAATGTAAGTTGCGTGTCGAATAGAAATGGGAGCTGATATGTTCCTAATTTACGCTTGTTGGTGAACAGTACTAGTTCTGTTTTCGTTGGATTCACGGTTAGTCCATAGTCTGTACACCATTTTTCGACGGTCTTTAGCGCGTTACTCATAATGTTACACGTCACGCTGGCAAAGTGTCCCGATATGAGTATCGCAAGATCGTCCGCGTAGCCTACCGTGAAGAAGCGTTGAGCGTTGAGCTTGGTGATTAGATCGTTTGCTACCAGGTTCCACAGAAGCGGTGACAAGACTCCGCCTTGTGGACATCCTCTTGAAACCACTCCTCTGGTCCCCCCCTGCACATCAATCCGTACTGCTCTCAGCTTGAGCATACTGATTATCCAATCTACCAGCGTTGGCTCTACGTTGTGTTTCTGTAGGGCTGCGTTGATGCTGTTAAAGTTTGTCTTGTCAAAGGCTCCTTCAATGTCTATGAAGGCTGCAAGACACAGTGTTTTGTTTGAAATGTCTTGTTCTAATCTACTGACTACTGTGTGTATCGCAGATTCAGTTGATTTACTTGAAGTGTAGGCGTGTTGTTGTGGGTGCAGTGGTTTTACAGTTAGTATGCTATCTCTTATGTGTCGATCACATAGCCTCTCTAGCGTCTTGAGTAAGAATGAAGTGAGACTGATCGGCCTATAGGATTTTGCTTCAGTGTAGTCGCTTTTACCTGGTTTGGGTATGAATAGGACTCTAACCTCTCTCCACATAAGCGGTACGTAGCGGAAGGCCAGGCAGGCTCTGAAAATAGCCGTCAACGCCCCGCCTATGTGTGCTATCCCCCAGCGAAGGAGGCCAGGAAATATTCCGTCCATCCCTGGCGACTTGTATGGTTTGAAGGTGTTGATGGCCCAGTTTACCTTATCTCCGGTTACCACTGAGCATGCTACGGTCCAGTCGGTCTCCGATGGTGTGACTTGACTGGTATCGTGCCACTCTGTTTCACCGTCTATGAGGCACCCTGGGAAGTGTGTTTGTAATAAGAGTTCATGTGTTTCTGCCGTCGTTTTCGTGTAGGTGTTGTCAAACTTCTTAAGCGAACCGATCTCGCGGTTTGGCTCTGCCGCCAGGATCTTTCTGATTCTGTTCGCTTCAGAGTTTGATTCTATGTTAGTGCAAAAGTTTTTCCATCTGAGACGACTCCTACGGCGTAACTGTTTTTTGTAATCGGCCCGGGCCTTCTTGTATACGTTCCAGTCGGAGTCGTCGTATGTATTCATGGCTCTGTTAAAAGACTTACGAACCTTACCCTTGAGCTCCTCCAATCGTCGAGACCAGCCTTGCTTCCCTTCATCCGTTTCTCTATTGACGGTTAGAGAGCAGGCTGACTCGTAGCTCTTGTTAAGGCTTTGCGTGATATGCTGTACTGCTGCTTCTATCTCTGCTATGTTACCTATATCCGCTACCGGGCCGCCCTCGCCTAGGTGCTGCTGCAAGGATTTTGCAAACAGTACTGTGTTTGTTTTGCGGGGATTACGCCTGGGTGCTGGAGTAGTTTTGTTTAACGTCAGTTCGTACCTGATCCACCTGTGGTCGGAGGAGGAGGTCTCATCTGATACCCTCCAGTTTTGCACGTAGTCTGAGCAATTCTCCGTTACCAGTGTCAGATCAATTAGAACGATTGTCTTGACGCTTTACTAAGTTTTAGTGTACTCAGTGATAGGGACCATTTAGTGTAAGGCCCGGTTTCCACCGCGAGCAGAGCGGACTCATTTAGGACTCCGTTCAACTCGCAAGAGTAATATGCATACTTGTATTTCCACCAACAAATAGCTAAGCGGAAAGGACTGAGCGAGGAGAAACCGTTGAAATGACGCTCCGCTCACTCATCTCTCTTTTTTATTTTGCGGTGGAAATCAGCAGACAAAACTTTTTGTTGGTGGATTTTTTAACCTATATTTTATTTAGGTTTTTTAGTCCCATCTACTATTTTCCTCTCCCAACTAACCTAACCTTTCGGGGTGAAAACCCGGCTATATACTCGAGGTATACGAGTATAAAGGGTTTTCAATTAATTTGTTCAAATCCGTATTTTACAATTAAATACGGACATTACGCTGAATTTGGCTACTATTATATGTATGTTCCTGAAAGAAGTGCACTTAAAGTTCAACCAAAGCATTTTTTTTTAACTTTGAAAAATACTACACGATATTAAATTATGATACGTTTGCTCTGTGTATTTAAATTTATATTCAAATCGAAACATACGTTCAAAGATATAGGGAGATATAGGTAGTTAAATCACGAGATCAAAGTTCAGTACCAATTGCGATTTTACGATTCATCAAAAATTTGTGATGAATCGGTCATTGAAGCCGGTGTTTTAGCTATGGGCACTGGGTGCTACTACCTAAAGTAGGTGATACCGACTTAAAGCTCTGTATGTGCTGCCTGCCTTGCACCTAGCAATAGCAATAAATAGTTTTGGAGTCGAGCAATTTCTCGCGTCGCAACTCACGCCTGGAACTCTTACCAGAATTGTTTATTTGCAATATAACTGCCAAAAACTTGGACTTATTCCATTTCGCTGTTGCGTATTTCGTTTTCGCTGTTTAGTAGCAGGTAATTTCTGTCGTAAAAATTTCCACAAGAAAAATTCTTGAGGTTCTCCTGAAACTAGAAGAATGTACCTAATGACCTCTGATTTTTTTTTTAAACTATTACTTTTTAATTTGGACGCCAACAATTCTGAATATAATGGCATAGTGCAAAGGAAGCCAACTTTTTAAAGACTACAGACTTAAACAGTACAGAAAAATTGTACGAAAATAACAAAACAGTTACATAGTTCTTACAAACATAAAGAAGTACCGCTCGTTAAGTCAAAAAGAGGAAAAGCCAAAAGTCAATCTTCCAAAACGGACCTATTGTGTTCCCTACTCACTTGTGGCAATGATTGATTTAGTGTAAGTGCGTCAGAAAAATGAGCAGGCCTATTCATTTCCCTACGGCGGCGGCGCGGCGGCGGCGCACAATAGGGATATCAGTGGCCAGTAGCTCAGCTGCACAACCTGTTACATTGTAATTTTTTTTATGTAATACAAAAATACAATACTTACATATTTTAGAGATACAGAAAATACACACTATAATAGTTTTTTAAATCTAATAATAAAATACAATACAAAAAACTTAATTAAGAAATGAACATACATTGTGGGCTAACCTATCGCAAAAGTTTAAAACTGTTTAGCGCTTATTATTTCCTCTTTGTTAATAAGTCGATAGGTACTATTTACATTATGGCGCAGTTACAAGTTTTAGCGACATTTGCGACGTTTCTTGTGACAGACTTACAGCCTGTACTGTACCTACAAGCAGTGTGTCAAGGCTCACTTTGCATTGGAAAATATTGTGGATGTGTTATTAGAAACGATATTGAACATTAGAATAATTTCGATTCTAATGTCTCAAAATATTAGGAAAGCATTTCGTAATGTGCGTAATATATTGTTATGTGATGATGATCATGATGATGATGATCAATCACTTAGTAACCTTGCTAAATTAAATAGTCAAATTATTTATTCTGTGTAAATTTAACTAAAGCTATAATACTGATCAAAAACTACATCGTGCACCGCCTTCCATCCTTGTAAGCGAGACTTGCGGTAACATAGAATGGCTTTTAGGTGCTTTTAGATTAAAAGCTGGCCAGATGGCCTCCGCGACCTCAGGGGTCTTGCTTGATTGTCATTGTCACACTCACACCTCCCTTGAGCGATAAGCTTTTAATTTTGCCGACAAAGTATAATTTTGATTGTTTGTTAATGGAAATGTTTTAATTTTGATTTGATTACCTACTAAAGCTTTCATGGCATATGGTGTTCTCACCTTAATCTAACTATATTTTAGATTAAAATTCTGTAATTAGTATAATTGGCCTACGGCCGTTCTGATTACATAAATAAATAAAGAAATGGTTAGCAGCAAACTGGTAAAGTTAAACTGGCCCCACACTATTGTGGCGTGGCAGATATATATCGGTTTTTTTGTATTAGACATATAATGGTTGTGGAAACACTTTATTTCTGTATTAGCTTCTGATTTATTGGAATCACTTGCATCGCCACAAGCGGTCCATCAACGACATCGACAAATTACATCACACCACAATAGTGTGGTTCTAGCTTAAGTAATTTCTCATGATTACACTTGCACCAGCAGCATTGAAATTTAAGGAAGATTCAAAAATTACTGAATATCACTTAAAATTAGGTTAGAGATAATTTGTTTTTGAATTGCAAGCTCAATTTGGTGATAGATAATAAATTCGTTATTGATTAAAATTGATCCATTTACTTTAGTTTTAATGAATGATTACCATTTTTCATTGTTCTATTATTGTCATCATTCATTGTTCATCATTCACCATTCATTGTTCATCACTCATTGTTCTAATGAATGATTCTCATAGAACTGACCGCAAGGCAGCTTGCTCTACTTTCTTCCTTCCAAAAAATAAACCAACATGTTTTCTAAATTCGCTCCTTCATAATACCCACCGCTAAATAGACAGCTATTGTTGAAAGACGTTCAAATAACATGGCCAAACTGACGCATCCCTTGCCTTAGAGGGGAGAGACGGCACAGATGGTCCACTGTTATTACCACCTAACAGGGGAACTTTAAGAGCAAATCGGTAATCAATATCACCGGGGTAACCTTTGTTACCTTTACTCTGTACTATCGTGTGAAAAGGTATTAGCTATTGTGTATTTTAGTACCTACTTTTGAAGTAGAGAGAGCAAGTACCTGTATTTTTTGTCTCAAACATCAAAGTGCTTTATTGTTTATTTAGACCTTAGAGAAATCTTGGACACGTCACAAATTTCAAATTTAATAATTAACTAGGAAATAAAGTCACTGATTTTTTGTTCACTTCAGTCTCTTGGAGGTAAAGTAAAGATCTGCAGATATTTGTTCCGGGTGCTCTGGTCGTTTTCTATGTATAATAAAAAATATCTATCTATGTAATGTATTGTATTATGTATATCAGTTATCTGGTACCCATAATACAAGCTCTGCTTACCATGGGGCTAGGTAATGCTGTGTGGATTGTCCAGCATTATTTATTTATTTAAAGAAGCGAACAATAAACCTTTACCTTGTTAGATTGTTAGTTTTTGAGTGGGAGCAAAACTCGTCCCAAGCATTTTGCTGTCTTCGTGTTATCTAGAACTAAGCAGTTTTATATTTCTGTATCAAATTTTATCTGTGTATTGTGTCTAAACAATAATTTTCTTTCTTTCTTACTAAGTTACTTTACTACTCCGTATTCATAGGAACTGTCGAGCTCAAATGACACATAGGTGACGGTGTTATGTACCTATCAAATCAAATCATATTTACTTTAGACACAGCTCGCTATAATGGACTGTGCCATATAGCGAGACACTACTATGCTGTCTTTGGTGCGGTGCATGACCAGACCAGTTTTTTTCTTACTCTTGGGACTCTACTACACGCTACATTATGTTAAAGTTTAAATCCCTCCCTACGATGTTGTTCCGACCTATGTTGTATTTTTGTGTGTTTTCCTTTATTTTTTGTAACTCTGTATATACATTGTGTGTGTCTGTGTGTGTGTGTGTGTGTGTGTGTGGCTATTAATAAATTCTTTATTCTCACCCAGAACAGGAAAAATTATTATGTAAAAGTACTAAGCTATAGACGTTGTGTTGAGACAGCCAGGTGATTACATCTATATATATAAAAGAAAGTCGTGTTTGTTACAACACTTATAACTCGAGAACGGCTGGACCGATTTAGCTGAAAATTGGTGGAGATGTAGCTTAGAACCAGGAGTAACATAGGATATTTTTATCATTTAAACCATTTGACACATAGATTTCCACGGGGGCGAAGCCGCGGGGCGCAGCTAGTATCTTATAAAAATACCAGATTAAATGTTATCAGGATAGGATCGTACATAAATATGTTTTCTCAATGCGGTATGATAATCGCAATCTTTTGCATCTCAATCGGACCCACTGTGCAACAGACATTCACAAAATGTTTTGAGGTATTCTTGTACCGGTTAACCCTTAATTACTCGCGTGGGGTGTTTATCACTGTTTCATAATCATCATCACTGTTGCCAGCGACTGTTTGATCGTCTCTAGTTGTTGGAGTTTCGAATTTTCAACGCTAATTTTTGAATTTTTTACATAAATAAAAGTCTGATTTTGTATGTATTTGGTAGTTTTTTTCTAATTCTAAAATTGGGGTGGTAAGCACGCCACGCGAGTACTTATGTATGTTTTTATGCGAGAGTAACTAAGGGTTAAGAGTCTCGGTAGAAAGATGAGAGCTGCAAGTTTACAACTTTTAAAACATGGCCAAAGTTATAGCAACGCCGCTGCTGAGCCAAATACAGTTAAACCATGTAGGAATCTGTTCCAGCCTTGTACACGGGAAGTTTTGACAGCCAGAAGTGGAAGGGAGAACTTTGGGAGGGATTCGTATGAGACCAATTTGTATTCGAGGAATAGTTTGTGCTTGTTTGTTCTGTTAATATACTGATGAATAGAATGACAAGTGGTTAAAGATATATAACAAAATGAAGACTTATTAATTAGAGTTTATTTTTGTCTTAACTCTATCTATACTATGAGTAAAAAGGTCTAAATCAACAGGATAAATATAGTCTAAAGTCATTTAAAACGGGATATTTACCATGATTTGATTTTTGAGTTTTCCAATATTTCGGCACAGTTTCATGCGCCATGATCACGGAATAACTGAAGACACTGCGAGTTCGTTTTTATGAGATATACCGATCTACCCTCATTTTCTGTCTTTTGCTACGAACGTTACCACTACCACCGGTTTCATTATTATCGACCGCAGCTCGATCACGACACACAACACTGACAGTATCAGAACGTGGCGCGGTTGGTACATCACTTCTTCGGTTTTTACACATTGTCACAACAGGGTTCCAGGTTCCCGATAATTGGAAACCATCTTCTCGGTTGAAGTTCCTGTGTTTTCTAATCTCAATGGCCTCCACTACCATTCTTGGTATGTAGTGTCGCTCTGTTGAGATTACTTTTGGATTGTGTAACTCGATCCAGTGGTTTGAACCAGACTCGAGAAGATGTTCCGCTATGGCAGACTTCTCAGTTGCCCGATTCTTAACTGCTCGTATGTGTTCTTCGACTCTGCAGGAAATAGTGCGCTTCGTTTGGCCTATATAGGAGCTCCCACAGCTGCAGTCGATCTTGTACACCCCTGGTTTTTCAAGTGGAAACGGGTCTTTAGGTGTGCGCAGGTAATTTATGATCTTTTTCAGCGGCGGGCCTTTAATGTTAATAACCCTGATAGTTTCAGAAGTTAAATATAGTCTAGTTGTAAATAGATAGACATTTTATTAATTGTAAACTTTATTCTCATACGAATTACAAAAATTCACTTGTAATGAGAACTTACGCCGAAACGCTAATATACCTATATCGCTATAGGTGAATTACATTAGGGTGAATTGTGCAGTAGATATTATTTTTATTTATTTATTTTTTATTATACATATTCCATGAAACTATGTTTTTTGGTAGTTTGACTGACATAATGATCTGATTGTCAGTCAAACTACCAAATATAAAATACATAGTCATATCTTACAAAGAACCGACAACCTGGGGTAAACGTGTACTTGATTGGAGACCGCGACTCGGCAACAGAATTGTAGGACGCCCTCCGGCCAGGCGGGATGAGGACGCTGGATGCGGCAAGTTGAAGACAGTGCGCTATAGCGCTCATTGGAGGAGACCTATATTATGTTTATCCGTCATTATATGCTGATGATGACGATGATGCTGTTGAGGTTTTTTACTATAAAAACACAACACACAAAAGGATGTTTTGTCTGAATAAATAAATGTTCAATTTCAATAGTCAATAACGAAATATTTAACATGATATGTTTTTGCCCCCAGTTATTTCGTAATGATGGCGCATGAAACTGTGCCGAAATATTGGAAAACTCCCGAAAAAAAAGACTAATCATGATAGTTTCAAAAAAATATTCGTAGTTTGACGATTACATAACTACGAACCTAGATTGTGGGACGCATCCAGAACTGACAGTCCACACAGCATCATCTAGCCCCAAGATAAGCGGAGCTTGTGTTACGGGTACTAGATGATTGATATTACTTAATACAATACATTACATAGATAGATATTTTTTATTATACATACTCGTATATAACCAAAACACCCAGAATAAATAACTGCACACTTGTCCCAAGGCGGAAATCGAACCAGCAACCTCCTGCGTCGCAGTTTGACCTTCACCCACCGCGCCACAGAGGTCGTAGAATTGATGAAGCGTTAGTGGATTTCCAATACAAATTAGGCTCATAGTTAACCCTCTTAGATTCATAGATTATTACATTTTAAATATTTGATCGTTTACAGTTTCCATTTCAACGTACGGTCGAAGTAACATTACCTAAACTATTATAGTACGGTAATATAGATATTATTTAGAGATCATTCGGTTTGCTGATAATGAGGTAGGCAACCTTATTAATTAAATAAAGACAAAAGAATTAATAATTAAATCTATAAAAATAAATGGTTAAAAACAATAGGTTAAAAGCGTTTTGTTGTGCTCTTTTGATAAAAAAGTGAGCGACAGAATTCATTCACAAAATATTGAAGAGAATTATTTTTCCTATAACCATTTACAGTTTTTAGGTTTCAGATAAAATTACAATGCGGCCTTTTGATCCTGACAAGCTCCTTTGTTTGCCTTATCGTTTGTTTTTTTGAAACCTAAAATACTAAAAAAATAATGATTAAGTTGTTTTCTACTATAGTTCGTTATGTTGAAGTTGTACTATTAGCATAAGTACATTATGTTTATAGGTATGTAAGCACACTCGTACTAAAATAGATATATAAGTATATACTTAGGTACATCCTACCGCGAGTCAGACTCACGAAGGGTTCCGTATTTGTTTTTATAGTGGCTACAGAAATACATCATTTGTCTAACTATCACGGTTCATGAGATACATCCTGGTGACAGACGGACCGACAGACAGACGGACGGACAGCGGAGTCTTAGCAATACGGTCCCGTTTTACCATTTGGGTACGGAACCCTAAAAGAACGTTACAAAAACCCAAGTGCATTTTGATTTCACAGTTCATTATGCAGGATAGGGTGCACCACAGATTTGCTAACAGTTATTGTCTAGATCCAAAATCGATTAACAGTTGCTACAAAAAATAATGACGACGACATAGATTAAAGTTCGTTTGTACGAACATAAATCGAAGCGAGTTAGAAACGACAAAGGGAAATTAATTATCAAGTCATCGCGGAAGAGGTCGATAAATCTTGTACAACCCTAAGATTATAGCGACTTGTAATGATAATCCTTATGACTGATGACGTTGGGTTGATTGTTGTTTAATGAGTTGCTAGCCACGGAATATCATATAATATTCGATTCTTTATCGATTTTCTTTCGACTCGTCAAGAAGAATTTGATGGAAACTTTGAACTAAGATCGACACTAAAAATATTTCGGATATTTTATTTCCTGCTTATCCACACATTTTAAGATTAATGACGTACAGATATTCTATTTCACGAAGAAAGGTTTGATCTTGGTTGTTGTGAGCCGTGCATATGCACAAAGTTAGTTTACGTAACATCGGGAACACGCTCGATCACTCAGTCTCGTTTACGACAAGTCAAGTCACTAGTGTTTTTGGGGTGTCCACGCAAAAGTCAGCACAAGGCAAAAGCAGAAAAGTCATCGGCGAAACCTTCTTTGTGAAGTAAAATATCTGTACCCCAATCCCTAAAACCCAAAGATTGTAGCAGCCTAGACGAAACATGCAAAATCAGAGATTGAACTATTGAGAACTAACTGCTTATCATTATTGTCATACAGCAGGGCATTGCAGCCCACGCCTTGGGGAAGCTTCCTACTATAGTATTGCTATGGATCAGTTGAGTTACCTGTAGCCAATTAACTGTTGAAAGCAATCTACAGGCTGTAGATTGCTTTCAACAGTCTGCAGTTAGCTAATTTTTTTTAATTGTAGATACTAGTTCTAATTGGTTTTTATTATTTATTAGAGCTTAAAATGATTATACATATACGAAAATTGAAGCCTCCAAAATTAATTGAATCGGACAAGAGATCTATAAACTACAAAACGAGATAACGCCAGCTTTACTTTATCCATGGCTTTCAATGTAATGCACGAACTGTTATTCTGTAGCTAGGGGTCAAAGCGTTTCCACCATTTGTACTAAAAGTCCCTTTGATAAGGGAAAGTTTAGTTCGTCGCCAAAGGTCGATAATGCGGACCTCTAAAAGTTCAAAGAGGCTAGGAAAAGTTATTTTATTGGAAAACGGCATATGTTTATTGCCAACAAGCTTCTGTTCGCGGCTTTTCTTTTTTATTTAAATAAAAAATATTTACTTATACAATATAATAATATAAAAATAAAATACAAAAAATAAATAATACAAAAATATAAATACAAAATTCTTTATTGTAGGTACACCATAATCAAATCATCATATGCGACAAGTACAATGGGCGGCCTTATCGCTTAGAAGCGATCTCTTCCAGGCAACCTTTGGATGGAAATAATTATATCAGGAAGGATTATATTTTATTTATTCAGGTCTTAAACAGGAACACATGTGTTATTTATTAATAAACTAGTTTTTGCCTGCGGCTTCGAACGCTTTATTTTTATGGAAACGTTTTAAAGTTATTTCTATCACATGGGAACTGATGTATGGGGTATAAAGTTTTAAAGCTTATCTTTTATTCCGGGCCTGGATGCAAAATTTCAGTCCGATTCGTTCAGTTTTACTTGCGTCAAAGAATTACAAACATCCATACTTACAAACTTTCGCGTTTCTAATATTAGTAGGATATTAGTAAAAATTTAAAATTTGTATAAAACATGTAAATATTTAGAAACTTGAAGTTCTAGTTCAAGTTCTTTCTTGAAGTAGATTTTTAGTTTCTTTTTTCAAAATTAAACGTCTTGTTTAACCTTGTGCGGACTAAAAGGAAACATTAACACAAGCTCTGCTTACCATGGGGCTAAATAATGCTGTGTGAATTGTCCAGTATAATTTATTATTATTATTATTTATTTGATCTTATCTAATAATATTTCTATACAAAAAATAATAAATTATAATCCTTTCCGACAAAAAATACTAAGTCATTCCTTTCAAAAATCCAATCCATCATTCTAAAACAAGAGTCATAGCTTGAAGGCTTCTCGAAATAAACATGGCCATTTCTATTCATTTAGACTCAAGTCTATTGTACATATGTCAAGACCGTCTCTGACTGTCTCTCGTGGTTCATTTGACATCGCCTAGAGTCCGGAAAAGATCGTTTCAAGCAATGAGAGGTCTATTGTACTACTATTTACGACATAACTTCCTACTTTAGTGCTCGATAAGCATCCTATAGTAGAATTACGGAATTAAAGAAATGAGGAAGAAAGTAGTTGTGTTCATATTGACCTACCAAGGTTGCCTGGAAGAGATCGCTCTCAGCGATAAGGCCGTCCTTTATACCTTTGTTCTAAGTTTTTATTTCTGTATTGTTTTCTGCTTTGTGTGGTATAATAAAGTGTATAATAAAGTGTTTTCTATCTATCTATTTATCTATCTTACTCCATTTCTCTCTTGTCAACACACTGCTTTACAAGTGTCCCTAACAAATTATAGGCACTGACCATCACACACGGCTTGATCTACACAAATTTAATTTAGAAAATATGTCTGTTTTGTTTAAATTAATGTAATAATTATTTACTTTTAAGTCTTTTTAAATCGTGCGCGTGTTTACTATAGTTAGATAATTAAGTCTTAGCTCTATCAGAATAAATATATTTTCATTTCATTTCAAATTTTTGTTAGGGTCACTTATAAAGAAGTGGTCGTGAAATTATGAAAACACCTTTTGATTTCATCTATCGAACCAGCATATACGATAAGCATTACCTGGAGCATTTAATAGAACTATGAAATATAATTAAAGTTAAATGACGCGACAAATACCCGTGAATTGTCAAATTATTACGGGGTTATTAGGTCTAAACAGGTATCTACCTACCTACCATTCATATTGTCCAAACACCACCGATTTACCGTAAATTATGATTTATTTACACAAAGCATGATTGATGATGGCGACTGGCGTATAATTGCGTCATCAGCACTGGATTGCTTCTTGAATCGGCAGTAAATATCTATAATTAATTTGATTTTTATGAATTAAATAAATAAATAATGCATTATCTAGCCCCATGGTAAGCAGAGCTTGTGTTATGGGTGCTAGATAACTGATATACATAATACAATACATTACATAGATAGATATTTTTTATTATACATAGAAAACAGCCAGAACATCCGGAACAAATATTTGCAGATCGTACACACAATTGTTCCGAGGCGGGAATCGAACCCGCAACCTGCTGCGTCGCAGGCGGACCTTCGCCCACCGCGCCACATCGGTCGTCAATTACAATCAAATTTATACAATTGCCTTGTAATCCTCTCTTTAGTAAAATACTTATTACTGATATAATTACCTCTATGTATAAGTAAACAAAGGCATTCATAGCGTTCACTAAAACTGATGAGAATAACAGAAAACCTCCAAGAAATAATTTATAGACGCAGAAAATAATCACACGTGCGATTACGTGCCGAATTTGAAAGTAAGAAAGACAATTTATTATTAGATAAAACACATACAAACTCAAAGTTACAGTAATATAAGACTACTTAGGACTAGATAACACGTATAGTATACAAACAAAAAATACGATTAGAATATTAAATGTACTAACACAAGTAGTTACGATAGGGCTGGTCCACCAGTTCAAAGTCGCTCAGCGAGCTATGGAAAGAGTTATGCTCGGAGTTTCTCTGAAGGATAGGATTCGCAACGAATACATGCGACAGAGAACCAAAGTTATCGACATAGCCCTGAGAATTAGCAAGCTGAAGTGGCAGTGGGCCGGCCATATCTCGCGAAGAACCGAAGGCCGCTGGGGCAAACGTGTTCTTGAGTGGAGACCACGACTCGGTAAACGTAGTGTAGGACGCCCTCCGACCAGGTGGGATGACGACCTGCGAAAGACTGCAGGTAGATGCTGGATGCGTCAAGCTGAAGACAGGGCGCTATGGCGCTCATTGGGGGAGACCTATGTCCAGCAGTGGAGTAATATAGGCTGATGATGATGAAGTAGTTAAGCACTGGGTTAGTACTACCTCTAGGTATCCACTTAGCACTCAGCTTGTTGCTCTAACACAAAAACCTTTGGTAATTTGTGAGAGAGCGCTGGTTTTAAGTAAAAAAATTAAAAAATATTTCTCGTTGTGCGAGGAGGCGGATGAAACGCCCCTCCACCCGCTAGGTGAGTGTAGAGCACTGATGCACAAACGCAGCATCCATCTGGGCAAGCATCTGCATAGCCCAGACGAGCTGCGAGACATCACCCCGAAGAAAATCCTACAGTTCCTAGCAGCTGCAAGGGTTAGTGGCGAACTATGAACGCTATGGCTTCGGGGCTGAACGTATAAGTGGCGATCACAATAGGCCTATGGCCGCTGTGATACCCAAGCAACCAAAAGCAAATAAAAACAAAATGACGATGTAATGTCATTATTGTCTATTTTATCCTTGAGAACAATCTTTGTCTTTGGCCCCGTAGATGTCAACAGGCTGACGATGAAAACGTCACGGTAAGTTTGTTTCTGAAAACTTTTGATAGGTACTACCCTCCAAACTAAAGTAGGTATCTAAGCGGAGAGAGTATAATCCCGGTTGACGTCCTAATGGTCCGTAACATTGTAAGCCGGGATTACCCGAAGGACAATGTAGGTACTTAAATATTTAGGGATATTGATTTTAAGTTTGAGATAAAGTAATGATACAGTTTCATCGGGGAAATTATTCAAAGGTGAGTTTACCAGCACATTATTAGTTCACTGCTGGACAAAGGCAGGGGATGCCCATGTTCATTAGTGGACTAATGAGCGCCATAGAGCCCTGTCTTTAATTAGCCGTATCTAGGATCTGCCTGCAGTCTTTCACAAGTCAATTTCCCGCCTGGTCAAAGGTCGTCCCATACTACGTTTGCCGAGTAACGGTATTCACTTAAGAAAATGTTAACCGCGTTTATCGTTTATTGGCGAGATTTGGCCGGCCCACTGCCACTTCAGCTTGCCAAATTTCTGAGTTTTATAAATTAATTTAATATTAATAATGCCGGACAATTCACACAGCATTATCTAGCCCCAAGGTAAGCAGAGCTTGTGTTATGGGTACTAGATTACTGACATTACATTGATAGATAGTTTTTATTATACAAAGAAACGACACAGCCATCTCTACAGGCCATGTCGAAACATTGGCTCCGTAAAATTAATTTTATTTAAATAGTAAATGCAAAGTATCCGTGATATTTCAAAATCAGAAACCGAATAAAAAACTCGTCTTGTGCAGCGTTTGTGACGAGAAATACGAAGAAATTAAGGAGAAAATAAGAGAGGACCAAGTGGAAGTAAAACTCATTTATTAAGGGACAATCGGAAAACCTAATACACCTACAAATAGCCCATTAACTAACTGTGAACTTTGGCAATCAAATTACAATAAAAAATAACCGCTCCGTATCAGAAGGTCTATCAAGGAAAATGACGTAGTTTGCAGAACGTCGGCATATTAAAACGTCTATATGGTGGCAATGTCTTGAGCGGCAAAACGACTTACTAGTAAAACGTCCAAAATGTTTAAACATTGCCACCATATAGAGGTTTTAATATGCCGACGTTCTGCAAACTACGTCATTTTTCTTTATAGACCTTCTGATACGGAGCGAAAATAACATCAGCAAATGAGGGTATTTTTGAATATTGCAAATCCTCCATACTTCAATAATTGTATTGTATTCATGTATCTTTAACTTACCCCGCTACTAGAAACTGTATAAACCATAGTTTAGTCGTTATGTCCGTGTTCCACCCGTTTTACAATGCGACCGTATGTACTCGTATTACCTACTAAAGAATAACGGCGTTACTAAAAACAAAACAAATTGTCCAAATTAACGCATTTACACCCGCTATCAAATCCCATAGGTATTAATTTGTTTGGGTCACTAATCTGTTTAATCCTAGACTGCAGCGACCCCTATAGTTCCAACTCTGGGGCAACGACTTCAGAACATTCAGATCCAATCTCAACCTAAAGTTGTTCAGATTCGTCTGTGGTTTCGTTTCGAAGATATCTAAATAGTTGATCAGAATCGAGGCCCTGAATTACCTGAGCCCAACTACGTTTGTATTCCAAGGGTTACACAAACGTAGCTGGGGCTAACATTGTACGTGTTTAAGTACTGATAAGAAGATTTATTTGGGGTAAATGCTTTGGCTCCATTGGACGTTGGTATTGTTGAAAGGTTTGGTGATATAGAAATATAGTTGAAAGGTATCGTGTAGGTTTAAGTTGTTGCTAGCTAGGAACGTGACTATCGTCGGTTTTAATTTTGTGTGTCAAATTATTTAGTTTTCAATTTGATAAATTGTTCCGTCTTTTGTTTAAATGGGATTATTAAACCACATAATAATTTATCCCCATGGAAGGACTCCGGGTTTCCTATGTAACTGAAATACGATATACGAGTAATAAGCAAGCCGAAGCAACCTAATTAAATTAGTCAGAATTTATCTTATATTTTGTAACATATCAATTTATAATAATAACTTACCTACTAAAAACGCGCTCCGGTTTTACAAGTGTAGCAAATCAGTTTAATAGATCTATTAAAGGGGAATAATTGAAAAATAAAGCTGGACCAACACCCAGTACATGAATTCCGAATGAAAATCTTTTCAGTCGCTTTGGAATTTATTGCGCTTAGACAGACAAACGCGGAGGGGAGACTTTGTTTTAAAAAAAAGTAGTGATGAGCTTGCAAAGCATTCAACAAGCCTTATATATTCTGAACCTTGCTCAGGTTACCAAACTATTGACTAACACCAGCACCTGGTAACATAAATTTGTTACCTACTCGCTACCCAATTCCCATCTGAAGTATTTATTAGGGTGGATCTAAGCTGGAGCTATGTAATTGGGCTACAAGATACACGAAGTTAGCAAGGAGTAGTGCTTAGGTGGTATTAGCGAGTTGGTAATTGCCTAGCTGAGATCTCGGCTCTGATAACAAACTACTCCGAGTCATAAATGGTTCACTAGAATCTAGTTAAACAAACGTAAGAGCTATTTTTGGATCCACATTATCGCTAAATTAAATACATTTTAGTTGAGTAAGGTGAAAGGAAACAAACAAATAAAGGTCTTATCGGTCTTATGTTTTTTAATACCTATTTAACTACTTAGAATGCGTTGCAGAATAGTCGCCAATAAACCAAGATTAACACCTACCACTTACCGTGCATCTATGGTGTCCGGAAATCGATATTTTACAATTGATTACCGGCAATCCATCTCTCTAAGTACCAGGAGGTCAGCAACCGAGAGGAGGTTGCCAAGCGACCAGACGGCGCGACTTGTGGCGCGACACGTGACGCATATCTGCATCCATGGATACAGGGACTTGGGGGGGTGAAAAGGAAAGCTTAGTTCACCTTTGAAGTGATTCATTTATAATGTAACTAGTCTACTGAGGGGAGAGTCAGGCTTTCAATCCTAATTTCGAACCCTGTTATTTCAAAATTAATAACCAAAACCGTTATTGATTTAAAAGTTAAAGCTGCCTAAGTTTAAACTGTGACTTATAAATCGTAAATATTTACCTAGTAAAAACTAGTTTGGTAAGAGCTTTAAAGCTTTTTGAAGGACCAATATCAATATCACGAAATAGGTACTTGCTTGGTTCTTTATATCTGAACGAAATGTTAGCTTACTTCCACTATAAGCGGAAAACTTTTACCACCGGAAGTGGATTTTCAGCGCGTTAGTATTGTTAGGTTGGCAACACAGTCGGAAGTGGTGTTACGGGGCGTTAGAGGCACAATGATCGCGTCAGTTTGCATAACAACAGCTAAAGTTGAGCTAACTTTAGAGCTTTTAGAATTTAATTGTTTTGAAGGTTATATAGTTTTCGGTGTTTCCAACTTCGTAATTAATTTACGTCATCACTTCGTATTACAATTGTTTTCGTTATTAATCTTATTGTTTAAGTAAGTTATTTAATTAAATCTCTTTGATCTTACTTCGGATATTATTTAACCAAGTCTACTCCTTCCAACCTTGGGTACACTAATAATGAATCGAAACCTTTTAACAGTACCTTAGCGCGTAATTATACCTGAACATACAAATTACTTACCCAAACCCCGCATCAAATGTATGAATGTGATTCTTAAAACATTTTCCCCGCGGCGGGAATCGAATGCTCCAACATTTCTGATTTCAGATTTTAAAAACTTTATTATATTTCTTCTTACAAAATAATCAGAAAAGTCAAATAATAAACCATAAATTGTTGTCAGATGAAATAAGGAAATAATATGTTTTGTATCTCACTTCAATTAAATTTTTGGTCCTAATCAATTCTTCACTACGCCATAGGGTCTTCGAACATTAATTGCCTATACCTTATACAAAGGAGGTAATCATTGTCGTTAATCCAGTTTCTATTAACTACCCGCATGTCGCGATGTGTTAATGTTTGATTTTGGCATGTAATTACGAACATTGATTATACTGGGCACTATACAATTTGCACACACCTGATAACAGCATAGAATTTCTACCTAAAGGGTAATGGTGTAGGGTTACCTATAATCGGATCTATAGGTAACCCCCCAATGACGTTCTGTATGGAAGCTTTATAAAAACTGACTTGTTACTATATAGTTTTCGATCTGTACGGAAATGCGATGGTACCTATTACTTTTTGGGATATAAAAAATCGGAGAAAGTTAGATTAGTATCCGAAACCAAATAAAATGGGATAAACCTTCAGTTATTGCGCAGTATACTACCCTGATGAGGCAATAAAAGTGAAGGACTGAAAAAATAAAAAGCATTTCGTGATTGTGCGCCCCTCAGTTGCACCCCGCTGACTGACCGAACCCCAGAGCAACAATGACCGGTCAATGAGAGATAGAGGCGCTCACATGACTGACCGTAGTAGGAGTATGAGTTTGAACCGTTGCAATTTCAGAAAATGGGTATATTCTCCGAGATTTTTTTCCGTGGAATAAAAGCTCGCAGAATTGTGGCATGTATGTTCAGCAGTCCCATTTGTCTTGTGGTAAAATCGCAGTCGAAATCATCCAAACCAAAGTTATCGACGTAGCTCAAAGAATTTACAAGCTGAAGTGGTAGTGAGCCGGTCATATTATCACGAAAAACCGAAAACCGCTGGGGTAAACGTGATCTTGACTGGAGACTCGGCAAACGTAGTGTAGGACCCCCTCCAACCAGGTGGGATGACGACCTACGAACGACTGCAGGCTGGATGCGGCAAGCAGAAGACAGGGCGCTATGGTGCTCATTAGGAAAGGCCTATGTCTAGCAGTGGACTATTATAGGTTGTTGATGATGATGACTTCTTCATTTATATTAAGGCCAAAAATCATACAATAAGCGGGATTTGTTTATAAAATGCCATAAACCTTTTCCAGTGGCGCTAGAATAGGGGTGCTACTGATTGAAAAGTAAACCCAATCCAGATAAAAAGACTGGATTTACCTGGATCCAGTGTCTTTCTCAAAAGACGTAGGTACCTTTCGTGTCTGTTAACTACATTCTTTGTTCTTTGAGCCACTGCACTATTCTTCGTAATTTGCGAATTTCCCAACTACTGGGGTGGTTCCTCCGAATTAACGAAAAACGCAGGATTTCCGTCTCATTGTAGGGGTGGCAAAGTGTATCGAGGGACTTTGTTTATTACATCATAAATGTTATATTATTGTTTTAGGCTTAGCTAGCCTAAAACGATAATATTAGATTTGGAAACCAATTGCAAAAATAATCTATGATTTTGATAGATACTATCGATTCGTATTTATCAAATTAATTATTTGAGTTTTTTGTTATAGCATCTACAGGCCTATTTTAATTCTACAAAATAGTCAATTGCGTGTTTCGTTTTGTTCTGTACTCTTATTATAGAGTACCAATTAGCACAAAAGAAACACGCAATCATTTATTAGAGAATAAAAACTGACCAATTGTACTTTTCCCTAAACTTTCTTGATTTATCTGAGGAAGCAACTGCTTTATGGAATAAGGATGCCAATTCTACTGACATTCGTAAAGATTATGTATGATTCTACAAAAAAAAAATACAATCGAATAAATACATATATTGTACCAGTTTTTGGAAGAGAGTGAGATGTATGAAAATCCCTACTTTGCTCTTTTTATGATTAACATTACTTATACAAAGTTTTTGCACCCTATTTTTAAAAGAGAGCTTTTCAAAACATGTATGGCTTGTGAAAAGCTCTACTTTGCTGATAAACAATATAAAAAAGCAAAGTAATTTTTATATAAATAACGACAGATCAAAAAGTATCCAATAATAAGTTCCACAAATAAAGAAGCTTCAAAAAATATATCCTCCCTCAATTTGCACACGTCGGACACGTGCACAGTGAAGAGAACTTTGAATTATTTACAAGTTGAAGAAATAACAATATTTTTGGGGATTAAAATGCTTTTTTGCTTTGATATAATATTTTTGGCCGACTAGTCTAATCTACCGATGGCCTGATCTACCTGGTGATTGGCATTCACTACATACTGAATCAATAACAAAATACTGAACATTTAAAATAGCTCCTCACATACACTAAGTATTTTTTTTTACTTTTATTTTATATAATAATGCTCGAATATGGACACTTTCATTGTTTCTGTACCATAAATGATGTCTGAAATAAACGAATTGAATTAAATAGCTAAAGCTAGCCCCAAAGACAGAAGATATTGTATAATATACAAAGTCTTATAATAATATACAGGAATCAATACTGAATCTTATTCTGTATTTATTACCGTAGGTACACATGTTACACCTGTTGTCGTCCAACTTCTTAACAATGGTTAACACTTTGACTGCTGAAATCACACGGTATGTGTTTTCTACAAGTGACTAATATGCGTAAATCCACACTAGCGCAGCGGCTGAGAAAATACAGATCTGTGTGACACAGCACAGTCGTAATATTTTTCGAACGAAACGCATATGCGGCGCAACACAACCGCTGTGTAGAGCGGTAGCACGAATTTTTTAGGTTAAAAAAAGATCGCAGTCGTCGAAAAAAAATCGCAGTCAAAGTGTTAACCATTACTGTATAATGGTTACACACAATGTAAAAGGGATCAAGGGATTGTACGCAGAAAAACAGTCAGACAATGATACGTACTTCTCTTACATCAAAATACACATGATAAACAAAGGATTGGCTGTGTAGAAGACCTAACACTAAAATTAAAATAATTTGTCGAGATTAAAATTTCGAAGTCAAATCAAAATATGCTGCTGTATTGCGTTTTGGTTATAAATATTGTGTTGCGAAGAAATATAAGTATTTATTCCGATGTTTAATTACAAGCGTACCAATTTTTTTAATGTTTATTCCTTCGTAAAATAAATAAAAACCAAACATATACAAAATCAATAGTTGAAAAATAAACAAATAGCAATCAATTCAACACAGACCAGTTGGAGCGTGCTACGCAAGGCCGTTGTAACTTATAGCCCATGGCAGTCACTGATATTAACCAGACGAGCTAGGTAGACTAGACCCGTAGTTGGCAACACGGAATTAAAATGGTAGAACCACCTTCTACTAAAGTTATTACTATGATATTTATCTTTGCTAGTGGTAAAGTCTTCATCTTGAACTAGTACTAACTAATGTACACTCAACATTCGATTGAAATAATTAACTTTTTTAAGAAATCTTGTGTCGGAGGCCAAGTTCCACTTTGGGTCGCTTGCCTAGCCATAGGAGTAAGGACTAGAGTAAGTTTTCCACTGATTTATAATGACATAGTTATATGCACATTGCACCAATAATATTCTGTTATTTAAGTGTGAAATATCAATAAAGTTTCAAAAGTCTACAGTTATTCCAGTGGTTAAAATGCTATAAAAATCAGTACCAATGTCATGCGGAACACGAGTACATGACGTCTATGCGTAAACCTAATTGCGTTATTGAGGGCATTCCATTATATTCTGCTGGTCCACCTAAATGATTAAGACTCAAACCGCCCTTTCGCTATGCACTAGTAGACTATGGGCCATAAGAACTGAATTGAAAATCGACTTGTTACAAATTACGTTTAACTTTAAGGCATAACTAGTAACATCTATCTATCTAATCAGTCGGTAACACCCACTGCTGAGTATAGGCCTCTTCCTTATCTCACCACCACTGGCGGTCTTGTGCCAGTCGGCTCCACTGCTTCCCTACAGCCCCCACAATGTCGTCTGACCATCGGGCAGGTGGTCCTCGACGCCGCCGTATAGACGACTAGTAACATAAATAATTTTATTTAAAACTAGTATACACGTTGCTAGTTACAATGATAGTTAGATGCACATTTATTTGCTTCTGCAATACACAGTAGTTTAAGAGGGCGCCATGTCACGCGACAAATTCTATTTTTGCCCCCGTTCCTCTCACCAAAAACACGAGTAAACAGAATATCACATAGTATCTACGCATCTGTGCGTAAAATATCGTATTCTGTGTCGTGTATACAATATCGTATTCTGTGTCGCGCGCGCTACAGAAGATAACATAGTACGCTTAGTTATAAACAATAGAAGTTTAATATGGTCCAGGACGAGCAAAGGCAAGACTGAGAGTCTCAGTTCTAGTTTTTTACGATGTGAAATATTTTTTCATGACATAAATAAAAACTTTATATCACACAATTGAACACCTACGTGTAATGAATACTCCGTTGTAATTGTACGTAAGTAATAACTTCCTCATCAGTAAATTAATGCTTCCACTGCGACGTAGATTTCCGGAGGCGACTGTGATACGTCTACCCACCTTACCTTTAGTCACCGTGTTGCCCAAGTAGATATTGACCAATAGTGCTTCGTGTCTCTGCTAACAAATAACCCAAATCCATCGACTACCGTTGCTTACACCTGCACAAGTTTTAAACATAAGACTTTAGATTTATTTATTTATTAAAGAAGATAGAATTTTACAGTGTAAGAACCAAAGCCCTCACTGTATTAACAGGTAGCTCAACTGATCCATATCGATACCAGTCGTAAAGAAACGAAAATTTCAAACCACAAGAGAAAATATCTAACCTGCCTAATATTTTACATAGTATAAAATAAAGTCCCTTCTGCTGTTTTTTTTGATTAGATCTTTTAAACTACTCAACGGATTTTAATGCAGTTTATTGCAGGTTTTAGAGGAAGGCTTATAAAGTATTTGGCACATAGATATCGCGGGCGAAGCCGCGGGACGCAGCTGGTATAGAATAATAGAATGTTCTTACCTAATTTCTAGCCAAGCCTTAAAATATATATGAATACCTAGACGAAAAACTAAAAGTCCATAGACACTAGTTAGTAATTTTTATCTTACCCTATTCTGGCCTTTCTACCTCCAGTGATTTCTGTGGCCAACCCTTTGACTGCCAACCTTGATAATTAATCGAAACCAGCGGTGCCAGTCGCCAGTCGCCCATTCAACTGGACATCGCTCTGTTATTCCACGGGATTGCGACATTTGTCACTTTTTGCTAACCAATTTTGGCGTTAAAAGCCAATTTTGGTTTCGCATTGTTAGTTCGGATAAATGCACTTTCAAATTGTTCCTATAACTTACGAAGCTTTTTCGGTTAGATAAAGCGAAAAGGGTTACGTTGTGTGATCCATAAAGGTATTTTAAAAAATACAGTGAATTACAGAGGCTTTTTGATAAAGACGAAGTGCATCTAGCTTATTTTTAAAAAGTTTTTTATTTTTTCGGGATTAATAACATTCCTCGGGAATAAAATTGATATGGGACCTTGTCATAAAAGGAAGTCAAATCTTTCCATAAATGACGAAGAAATCGGACAAAAAACATATAGCCGAACATAGATACTCCTCCTTTTACGAAGTCGTTTAAAAACGTACAAAAATCAGCTTTATTAGTAGGTAAGTGGTATATATTATAGATTTTTATTAATGATTAATGATTTCAAAATTATAACCAAGTCATTAGTTTTAAGTTAATTCATAAAACTTTTCAAGAGGTTTGAAAAGTTTCATGAATTAACTTAAAAGTCGAGTTAATAATATAATATTTACCGAAACTAAAAATTCGACAGGAAATAAGACCAATAACATTTTCATGTTTTATTATTCAATATTTATAACCCTTCATTGGTCTTTTATTGCGTTGCCACCGGGGAATAAAATCCCGACAAGAAATGAACTGAAAAGCGAAAGGGTTGCGACGCGCACCGAATAGCCAATCCAGCTCCATCCGCATGTTGATTTGCTTAACCGTTCCTTGCATACCAATACACCCGACTTGAAATTAAATTGTCTTTACAAAGAACATTTTTCAAAACTCCGTCTTTTTTACAGAACATTTTTCAAGATTTTCTCTCGCTCGACTGAAACTTTCCGCGCTATTTTAATAAAATTGTTTCCGTCGATGGAATTGTGTTTCTTTGAATGGAATTGAAATTTTACAGGAAAGGATTTTCAGTGTTTCCACCATGCTGCAACGTTGGTTGAAATAGGTAATAGCTTACTGAGTCGAGTTAAGACAAGTCGACTATTTCAGCAAATGTTTTTGAAGTTGGTTGCATTTAGGTATACTGTTCGAGTAAATGGTACGCTCCACAAAATTAATTAAAATAGTAGAACAAAAACTACATAGAGACTGGACGCATAATGAAACAGGAAACTCAAATATCACGAAAAGACATTTGCATTTTCATTCGCTTTGCTAATAAAAGTTGTTCAGCATATTTCAACTACACTGAAAATTAAACAGGTAGTGCAATTTACTGTATGTGTGATTATAATCAAAAACCTAGAAACTACTCAATTAGAAATTTATTATTGAGTTGAACAATGGGTAATCAAATAAGTTTCGAACTAGCTCCTTGCTCAACAGTAACTGTTCGCAGTTGAGCAACGGGGAATGCACAGTAACAAACCACCACCGTGTTAAAACTCATACTTACATGTTTTTATACACTTTTGTAAATATTACGAGCATTTTCGAATAATCGCATCGAACGTATCAAGTAAATTGAGCCGTTTTAATGAAGAGCAATTAATTATTTCCGTAGCCGATAACAGAGTATCCGTAATTAAGGCCCACGAGGCGAGTAACGGAACTTCGTTATTTATTTAATGAAAATTGGAAATTATTGAAGAACCGATGATTACATATGTACTTTTCAATCGTCGAGGCATATTATTAACAAATAGGTGTTTTTGAAAGCTTATCTCCATATAAAGGTATATTATTTATAATATTACTTTCCCTCAATGTGCATTTGTTATTTGTGCGTAATCAACGCAAAAAATACGGTAAAGGTTGCCTGGAAGAGATCGCTTCTAAGCGATAAGGCCGCCCATTGTACCTGTCGCATATAATGTATTTTTGTAATGATTAATTTGATTATGGTGTACAATAAAGAATTTTTGTATTGTATTGTATTGTAAAATACTGAAAGGATCGGGCTGAAACTTTGCATAGATGATTGTTCTAGGTCTGTTATAGCTAATTAAATTAGCTATAAGTATTTACTCCCCGTAAGAATTAACTCTTCGGCCCGTGGATATCGTAACAGCCGAATAAGAAAACCTATTAGTTAATTCTTAAATCATCCGAAATAACGTGTGCAAAACTGCCAGCAGAAGCTAGATGGAAATAATCAGGATATCTGAATCTAAGCCAAGTTGACCATAAAAGAAAACAACCTGCCAAATTAAATAAAGAAATGTCTTCATGCAATGATTCATCGTTAGCCCTCAATGTCCTCAAATCTCGATGCGAGGGAAGTGACCCCTCGGAAACAGGGTGAGATGGCCAAATTTACTTAGACACAGGCCCTGCACAATTTTCGCACTTTTGTAATGTCGAGGAGAAAAGTTGCTAGACTATTTTGATATTGCCATATTTAGAATTGAATAGAATAGAATAGTAAGACATTTATAACAACATAACGATTAAGTTAAGGTCGATTGTATTGTTAGTAAAGAATTTTACACGAATTTTATCAGACCTCTTTTCATTATATGTAAAAAAAATTTTTTTTTTTTACCTATACATAATTTTATCTGAAACTATTTTATTCTAAGCAAAGATTACATAATGGTGAATATTTATACGTAAATAAGTGGAGGAAAATACACACTTATAGAATAGGTACATACATGTAAAGAGTTGTTATAAAAGGGCTCTAACTCAGCATAATGCTGGTTAAGCTCCGTAAGAGACCTAGCTAGCGCTGGTCTTCCGTTAGAACCTGTACAGGTGACGTCACGAACAGGCCTACGCTATGAGATGAAAAAAGTCGTAGAAAAATACAAAAATTAAACACTTTCAACACAAAAATCATTTGTGTTGAAAAAAACATGCAATACAAAAATTAAAAAGCTTATTTTATAAATAATACTAATTTTAAAACAACATCTTATGGTCTGTCTACATTTTGGCTGAGTCATTACAAGCCTAGACTGGCACCGGATGTCAATCTGTATTCTCAAATTAGTTTCCACCTACGTTCACGATGGTTCAACTAACATGTGGAAGGACCATAACATAATAGGCACAATAACATAAACGGTGAAACTTATGTTCCTTGAAATTTTACGAAAACCGTATTAAACAACGGCTAACGGTCTTCGTGAAATTTCAAGGAACATAAGTTTCACCTACATTAAATTTTAAACTTTATTGCTATCATAAAAATAATACTAAACCTATGCTTCAAAGTTTCAGCGTCACCAAGTACCATATAATTTTTACGAGAGCTTGTAGCATGCGACTTTACCTAAGGGCGTTCGCAAACATTGCAGATGAATCATAAAAACGCACAATAGTTTACGAGTACTCCGAATTTTATGACACTGCATGGTCCACTTCCTACCTTTACTGCTTATTTGGCTAGGTACTTCTGAAGTTTTATCTTAGTATTATGTATAGCAAGCTGAAGTGGCAGTGGGCCGGCCATATCTCGCGAAGAACCCACGGCCGCTGGGGCAAATGTGTTCTTGAGTGGAGACCACGACTCGGTAAACAGACGCCCTCTGACCAGGTGGGATGACGACCTGCGAAAGACTGCGGGAAGATGCTGGATGCGGTAAGCTGAAGACAGGGCGCTGTGGCGCTCATTGGGGAAGGCCTATGTCCTATGATAGGTTATCACTCCGTAATAAGGTGCCAATGAATCCACTATTACTAATAGTGATTTCGCGACCTAAATTGAAACAGCTCTATGAAAACACTCATAGGTTGAGTATTTCATCGCGATTATTCTACAACATGTTAACTAACAAGTGCAGTGGTTCATTAACGGCCGACGGAAAATTGGGGTCAATTTATATGACCCAAAATATTTGAAACCGTCCCGTTTGAAACGGCACAGAAGGTTAAAACGTTAGTTATTACAAAATTCAATGAAGTGTGTACTATTTTCAGAGGCCTTTGTATGAGTTTTGCATAGAGTACGAAAACTATAAAAGCTTACGTACTCTCCAGCTTATGCTGCGCCTCTACTGAACTTATTTTAGATGACGGCTAATGGATCCAATAGTTTCATACGAACTCGATGATAGTTATCGAATGATTTTGAGTAATTTGGAAGTACGAGTGCCTATTTTGCCAAGTGCAGGACTCAGATGAGTACATTTTGGAGTAGCAGACCAAACTCATCTTTATATACTTTTATTATGTCTTACTAGCTTGTAACTAAAACGGTCTTGGTGGCCGAATCTTCGCAAAAAATTCCTCGAAATGTATACCTACTAAACAACAAATTAGTCAAAGGATTACTCATCGATCTCATAACCTAATTCATGGCACGTTTCAGGTTTTATTGGAATTAAGCTATACGGAACCCTTCCGTTGACGTTTCGCCAGCATTACCAGGGATTACTAGGTACAAAGGGTGTGAATCGAAACATCGTTGGTAAAATGGCGTTTTCCACGAATTTTAAGTGACAAATAGCTTATCCGTGCTTCGTTTTTAAAGTCCCTGTCAGTTCGAATGAACAGATAATCGTTACAATATCCTCACTAGGCTAGGCTTCTGTTAAAATCGTTAGATTTACAACAGTGAAATGAAAAAACGGGGTTTTCTGTATATGTTTGATGAAACTTCCGAGTTTTCGGCACGTGCGAAAAATAATGTACAGGAAATGGAAAAACTGATAAACACGTAAGCAAAAGCAGAAGAGACGCACGCGTAGGCTTCTAGTTTAGATGTGAAAAAGTCTCATGATGATGAGTAGGGATAGAGATAGGGATATGTCCCGCACTTGTGCGATTTCCACTTTCTATTGTCCATCCGGGATATCTATGGTACATCTGCCTACATAGATATATAGATTACTCTTTATTGTACCACACAAACACAGCGATAAGGCAGCCGTTAATACTTTCTTGATTCTCAACATGTTGAGAATCAAGAAAGTACTAACGCGGCTGCCTTATTGCTTTGAGCGATCTGTTCTAGGAAAAATTAGATGCAGGGAAATCCGGTAGTGTAAAGGGTCTACCACATTAATTTAATCGTATATACATATATATTATATACTGAAATTCACCCTTACCGCTCAAATTAGGTTTGGTGCCTGAGATGCTCTTATACTACACAAAGTATTATAATCTACTAAACGAGTGGCTTTACAATACTTGCAAGGCAAAGTGAAAAACTTTACCTACTCCACGCACAAGTGTAGACAGAACCATGAGGCATATAGGGGATGCAGTAATGAAATGCTGATGCTCTTCCCCTCTAAACGTCTACAGAATATTGATAACAGTGGTTGGTTCACTGCATGATTCATCAGAATAACAACCTTTTCTCTCTAGAAATACAGTTGAGAATGATATTTTTGCAACAAACGCATGGTATGTCAACAGAAATTGTTCTTTTGAAAATAGAGCGAATGAAAAATTGCATTGTTTCGTTTTCTACTTTTTCGTACCACGACAGGCTATACCTATAAGAATGACGCCGAGGGCGAAACCATGAGAATTAGAGAAAAGTCGTGAAAGGAGTCAGGACCTCGATTGGATAAAGGGGGTTAGTGGAGGTAAAGTTGTATTCTACTAATATTATAAACGCGAAAGTCTGTATGGATGGATGGATGTTTGTTACTCTTTTACTGAATTTTAATGAAACTTTACAATAATATAGCTTATAAGCTCAGTAGTTCAGTAGTTTTTACGTAAAGAAATCAGAATAATACATAAGCTACAATTTATAAAGATATATTGTATATTATCCAAAATATCTATCACCATGCGGGTGAAACCGCGGGGTGCTAGCGAGTCAGTAATAAATAAAATAAAAATTGTCATTCACTCCCATCTCAAAAAACAACATTCCCACGTGTGGTTTTTTAGAAGGAATGACCATATAGTAGGTCTAACCCGAACTAATATTTTTATTGATAACATAACTAAACTAGAAGTTCCAAAAGCTGTCGTAATAAAACCTCCAGCTCCATAGTAACATGATGTGGGTTGTCGTTGTAATAACAAGTTGTATCTCCAACCTTCGCCGACATCTCGGAAATAATGGGAAAATCGTGTAAATTACAGTTTATACTCGAGGTTTACCTTTACTTTGTTCACAGCTTTCTGAAATTCTGTTAAATTTGTGCGGCTCAAATTTTATGAACTGAAAATTCGATTAGTGTGGTTTACTTTAGATTCAGTATTCTAGGAAACCTTGATAATTATTATTTGGCTTCATAGTTATGAAGCTTAAGAGGCCTCCGGAGGGACGAATTCTTCATACAAACGTAATACCAAAATTATTTCCAATTCAAGCATATTTCCACTATAATATTGTATTATTTGTATTCGAATAGTATTTATCTAGGTTCCTAAATCGTTTTTTTTTTCAAAATACTTACCTAAAATTAAATGAAAGCCAATCTCATTTTGCACATTTTTATGCGAAAATGGACAAGTTTTCTTGCTATTTGTCTCGTATTAAAAACATCAATATCTTACGTTTAATTTATTAAGGAACATAGCTTGTATTGTCTAGTTACAGAATAACAATACTTTGTGAAGAATACAAAAAGTTTTCAGTCATAATTTTTGGTATTACGGAACAAACCAAATTTCGAACGGCTAATATTGCTATCGCGCACGCATGGGGCGCGGCGCAAGGGTTAAACAGGGACAGCGATATTCGGAGCGATTTTTGCAAGCGAGGGTCGCCGGACCCTTAATGACAATTTATCAAGGTTCAATTATCAGCTGATATGGATGTTGACACTTTGATTGTAATGAAAAAACTGCTTCAAATTTCTAAGTATGTATACTTACACAGTTTTAAAACTTTTTCGGTACAAATACTTTGGGAATTAATTATTTATGTGGGTCCGCCCGGGATTATTCTCTATACAAAAGCCAAAGAATTTTCCATATCGGTCCATAATTGACGAAGAAGTTGACGAGCATATAGATTCGGCTATATGCTAGATAGAAACACCTCTTTTGTTTTTAGTCGTTTAAAATGTAATGACCGTTTTATTTGCGGTTCCTAAATGACCTGCACCAGACATGTGTTCATGTAAATATTTTCGCAATTTTTCTCCGTTGTTACAGCTAGCCGAAGAAGCGTAGCGTAGCAACAGCAGCGTAACTACGACAAGGCGTAGCAAAATAGACTTAATAAATCAATGGGTCTCATCAGCTGACACTGCCCCTGGCAGGTAACATTCGTTTTGGTTTTATTTGATTACATTTTGTTAATGTAAAACGGCTTGCTTTCTTTAAAAGACCGTAATATTCTAGTTTTTAAATAGAAGTTCTGTACCTATTCATAAAAAAGTGACTTCAAACGTAACGGGTCAGCTAACATTGAACGCCACTGTACGAACCTACATACGTAACTTGTAATGTAGGCTTGAGTAAAAAAAAACTTCAGAGGTAAGTCAGTAGTTAAAATAATTAATCAGGGGTTTAGTTGTTGAATTCCCTTGAGGCCTCAAACATCCCACTTTCATAATTTCCGACCAATTCGTTTCGCACTAATTAATTTTAACTTCTATCTGATACGCTTAATTGGAGTTTACAGTTTGTTCTATAATTCGTCTTCAAATTTAATACTTAGTTGGAATTTCATTGTGAAATTAAATTAAGTAAATGAAAAAGGCTTTGTAGTTTTAGATTCTAGTAGATCTTTAATTTCGTCATTCTGTTATTCGCTTTCCATATACCTGCCTAGATCAAAGAGGGAATAGAGATTGCATCTGTGTTTGCGCACACTTGGACACTATAATACATTCTTGTCTTCATGTCTAGTGCACCTAGCTAGTCTCTACGCGTCACTTCAGTGACGCGTACCAACCAACTCTCCAAAAAAGCCGCGCAGTTTCAACTGCGTGGCTTTTTTGTTGAGTTACAATAACACGTAGTGCGTTGGGCTTGAGACCACCAAAAAGTCCAGTTTTTTGAAATGGGGTAAAATGGAATTACCTACTTGCTAGATATCTGCCAAAAGTGGTATCTTCGTCCTTTTTGCGACTTATTTGGTGATGAGTCAAAAATTTTGCGACTTAATTGGCGACGAGTCTTAAAATAAGCATTCCCCTTCCTCCTTTTGTCGCCGTCGTCATCGCTTAAACCAAACAATTATATCGTCCTTATAGGACGCCAGACCTATGACTCACTTTCCGGCCTTCCCAAGTTCATCTAATAGGAAGATTACTATATCTGAGTAACTTCCCTGTTTAGGTGTATGACGCGTTGCGACTTGAGAACTCATCCCGATTCCTCCTACACGACGAAATAAGATACCTCAATGTCATCTATAACGTCATCTGTTTTCTGAGAAATAACCGAACGCTACAAAGTTATACCAACACTAGCGGACCTTCCCGGCTTCGCACGGATTTAGTACGGATCCCTAACTTTTTAGAAAATATAATATAGCCCATGTTCCCCGGGGATAGTGTAGCCTCCCAACGTAAAATAATTTTTCAAATCGGTCCCGTAGTTTCGGAGCCTATTCATTACAAACAAACAAACAAAAAATCAAACCAAACCTTTCCTCTTTATAATATTAGTATAGATATCAGAGTATGCACAATACCAAGGCGATAAATGTGGGAACGAAAACTTTTATACTTTTCCTATACTATGCAAAACTCAACACAAGAAAAGCTAAATACCGAATTCGAATCCCTTAGTTTTGAACAGTTTTCTTTATTTTCGCGGAATAAATACAAATCCTTGGGGATTACAATTGCTGGCTTCAAGACGAGCGGGTCGGCTAGGCATACCTATTGTTATCTTAAATTTGACAAATTGGTCCAAAGGAGCACTGGGTGATTAAAATTCACTAAGTCAAAGTGTTTGTAAAGAGACAATATTAATAACTGATCTTTTGTTTTCTGATAAGTATTACCTCCAGATATTTCGTTTGAAAGACATGATACATACCTATAGGAAACTCATGACAATTTTCATTATAATAATATAATAATGCTGGACAATTCACACAGCATTATCTAGCCCCATGGTAAGCAGAGCTTGTGTTATGGGTACTAGATAACTAATATACATAATACAATACATTACATAGATAGATATGTTTTTATTATACATATAAAACGACCAGAACACCCGAAACAAATATCTGCAGATCGTACACACATTTGTTCCGAGGCGGGAATCGAACCCGCAACTTCCTGCGTCGCAGGCGGACCTTCTCCCACCGCGCCACATCGGTCATTTCTCTTAAAGATCTATTAAAGTAATTAATAAAATCTAAGGATACCTATCTGAATTCTTAATCGAAATGATTGCTTATTGTCAGCACTCTAGAGTGCTGACAATAAGCAATCATTTCGATCTTTTTTTTAACCTAAAAATTACGTGCTGCCGCTCTACACAGCGGTTGTGTTGCGCCGCACATGCGTTTCGTTCGAAAAATATTACGGCTGTGCTGAGTCACAAAGATCTGTATTTTCTCAGCCGCTGCGCTAGTGTGGATTAACGCATATTAGTCACTTGTAGAAACCACGTACCGTGTGACTTGTAGAAACCACATACCGTGTGATAAATTCGATTAAGATGAATATGAATGACGTATGAATTCGAGACAACATGAATAACACAATATCGATATGTTTTGGTATTGCCAACATGAATTGGCACTCATTCATACGGGTCATCAAAATGCATTTCAATTCGCATTAGGTACCTACCTACACTTCCTTGTAATGCCACCACCACAAAGCCACAAAATGCAATACACATCCACGGTACGCGATTGTAAACCGATCACGAAGATTTGTGAATATAACAGCACAATAAAACTCAAGGGATATTTACTATTTTATCGGGACTTTTATAGTGACTATGATTTAGTACCAGACGATTTGGAACGGGGCGGCCATTTCCGATTTTACGCATGGATCGGTCCCGCTTACAAGTTTTTACATCCCGATTTTCTTACGTTGCATATTTGAATTGTTTCGCTCGATCGAATTTAAGATGTGTGATTTTGTATCTACATAAGTTACATAAGTTATGAGGTTAAGGATTACAAGGTAACGAGTTGTAAACGATATGGCGTTTGTACTGTATTGTTTTAATTTGTACTAGCTGCGCCCCGCGGTTTCACCCGCGTAGTGATAGATATTTTGGATAATATACAATATATCTTTATAAATTGTAGCCTATGTGTTATTTTGATGTATAAACTATATTATTGAAAAGTTTCATTAAAATCCGTCCAGAAGTTTTTACGTGAAAGAGTAACAAACATCCATCCATCGATCCATACTTACAAACTTTCGCGTTTATTTTATAATATTTGTAGGATGGTAATATTTTGACATACCTCGATTAGTTAGGGTTAGGGTTTTTCTGGGCATTTTCAGACATCATAAAGATACACGAACCACGAAATCAGGGCCAGATTTTAAAATAATGTAAAGAGAATAATCCCGAATTGGTCCCATAAAATTCCCGATCGATTAGTATTGACGCCGTGAAGCTTACAAACAAAAAAAATTGATCGCGCTATTGTATGTTGGGAATACCTTTGGTGCTCAATGCATAGGTGCTCAAACGGGAATACTTCCCCTTCCAAACCCATTTTCACTATGAAGGAATTTGAAGGAGATTTTTATTTATTACAATATAAAAAGGTATTCCCAACATACAATATGTTGGGAATACCTTTGGTGCTCAATGCATAGGTGCCCAAAAAATAGGTGCTCAAACGGGAATACTTCCCCTTCCAAACCCATTTTCACTATGAAGGAATTTGAAGGAGATTTTTATTTATTACGATACGCAAAATTATTGTTTTTTTCCGTTCACTGTTTGTTTATGACCACTTCTTAGAAAAAAGCAAGTTAACACTTTGACTGCGATCTTTTTTTTAACCTAAAAATTACGTGCTGCCGCTCTACACAGCGGTTGTGTTGCGCCGTACATGCGTTTCGTTCGAAAAATATTACGGCTGTGCTGAGTCACAAAGATCTGTATTTTCTCAGCCGCTGCGCTAGTGTGGATTAACGCATATTAGTCACTTGTAGAAACCACATACCGTGTGATTTCAGCAGTCAAAGTGTTAAACGTAACACATTACTCCAACAGCACTAGGTTATAAAGCTTTTACAATATGAAAAATTCATAGCAAAGAGAATTCGTAACGAGATAATGTTTTGTTAGAGCTTTTACCTCTGGTTTTTACCTTTTGAGATACATAATATTTGGAGAGATACATAATATATAAGAGGCTTAAAGGGTTGTTTTCGTTGTATCATGATGTGCGTATATTAAGTACCTACTCCCACTGAGAGTCAAGTATATTAGGTATTCATTCACCATTGGAACATTGGAAGTTATTGAAGTTGACTTGCCTTGTTATGTATGTTGTACAAATTTGAGCAAGATTCTTAATTATATTCTAGAAAGATATTTCAACAATTTTATAAATAATACAATGTTGTGCAATATGTTTTGTTTACATTTATAAATTCAAATTCTAATTTAATTTCCTTACTTTTCTATTTCGTAAAAAGGGGTTTTTAAAACATTGCTCACATAAATTCATATATACTAAACTAACATGTTAATTGTTAGTTTATGATCCCTATGTAGGTAGTTTTGGTTACAGTCAGACCTATTACGTAATAAAAACAAGGTAATAAGTAAGTAGCACATTCTGCTACGAAAGTGCTACGTCGTAGCATCCTGTACAGTCATGGTTCAAATCATTACAAACCTCCACTATCCCAAAGTACAGTCAGAACCAAAAGTCTCCAGCCAAGGTGAACGACCCCGCCCCACGGGACACCTACTGATGTTATTGACAACATGCGGAGTTCCTTTTTATTTCCCACCAGGCACTTGGGGGTTGAGTAATAATTCTACGAGTACCTACAAGGGTTTGTTTTTGATGATTATTGTGGGTTTAATTTTCACTGTACCCTCCTTTTCACGGTCCAGAATGAAGGATTATTTTTTACGATTTTCCCTGCTTAGGGTAAACAATACCTGCTATTCCATTTGTGGTGTTTTTAACGCAACCACGAAAACCGTTTACACGTGTGGCTCCCACGAATAAAACCACATGTTATATATGTTAGAAATACAAGGCAGAGAATGTATAACAATACTAATTAAAGTCTAAGTAAGAAATCAATCAGTTTATCAGTTTATTGATTTCCACCGTAGATACACAATGTTGCACTTGATGTCGTTAAATACTATTTTAAAAGATAAATTACATTTTTATTATAACACACACTAACTTTTGACAAAGGAAACACCATAGGACATTGTGCAAAAAAAGCAGACAGACATGCCTTCTTAAAAAATTAAAATAAATTCATTTATAATAAATTGTCACAATAAAACAGATAATAAATAATGGTATAATATTTTTGTTATGCGTAAATACAACTTACAACTTAAAATAAAAATCGTCTGGTACCATATATTTTAGTGATCGTTTCATATTAGTTTAAGGGCTGAAAACACAGTTTCATCGTCACCAGCCCATTGTTTGTTTAAACAGCAAACATACCAATTTTCGCGGTTTAACGAATAACCTTCTCAAGGCCCTTCCGCCCTAATAAAACTCTACTTATTTGTGTCGTAAAACAAAGCATAAGCCCCTTCCCGCGGGACGTCACAGGGACATCGAAGGGACAACCTCTAAGGGACTGACCGACGCCCTTAATACATTTTTTATCTGAAACTCAACGATACATTACTGTTTTATATTCTTTTCAGAAAACCGTAAAGTGGGAAAGATTGTTTTTGTTTGTCCCTATTTATTTTGAATGTCAGAAGGTTGACAGGTATCCTTTGCCCTTTGGGCCGTAAGGACTTTTGACTTTATAATCTTCAGTGACACAATTACGAACTTGGGCGCTTACGTCCGTAACTTTTTACTTACCTTTGCAGGCCGTACAATTTTGAAGTAGGTAACTTATTATGTATATAGGTGAGTAAAGTTATATATCTCTGTCCTCGGGGTCCTAGGGCACACGCAATATATAAAGATCTTAGAAGACCTTTTTCTTTTTAGATGATTGTTACGGTGAAAATTACATTTAAAATAACAGAATTAAACCATTATAACTAGTACACGTTTATTTATTTCCTCAAAAGCTAGCCTTCGACAATCTACCTTCTGATGAAGGCTTAGATTATAGCTTATAGCTTAGGAAATCTACTCGTATATTATGTGTGAAAGAGCTATGCTTAGAGTTTCTCTGAAGGATAGGATTCGCAACGAATAGATCCAATAGAGGACCAAAGTTATCGACATAGCTCTAAGAATAAGCAAGCTGAAGTGGCAGTGGGCCGGCCATATCTCGCGAAGAACCGAAGACCGTTGGGGCAAACGTGTTCTTGAGTGGAGACCACGACGGTAAATGTAGTGTAGGACGCCCTCCGACCAGGTGGGATGGCGACCTGCGATAGACTGCAGGTAAGATGCTGGATGCGTCAAGTTGAAGACAGGGGGTTATGGCGCTCATTGGGGGAGGCCTATGTCCAGCAGTGGACTAACATAGGTTGATGATAGTTATGTGTGAATACTAGTTGTAGAGGTAAATGTCATGCGTCTCTGTTAAAATTTAATTCCAATAATACTTATTATTTTCTTCGGCGGTAGGCGCGAAAAAATAAGCTCTGTCTGTTTGATCCACTTTTATATAAATTATTTAAAAAATACTTACAATCAATATAATTACAGTACTTATGAATTAAAATAACCATCTGTGCACCCTACCAGCCATCCTTTGTTTTCTCTTCAAACAGCAAACTAATTACAAAGTATACAAAAGTTAACTGCTCTGCACTTTATAACCTTCAATACAAGTGATAAAATGGATCCCAACACCATTCAGAGCTCCATGGCACAGCTGAGCACTATGTTCTCTGACGCCATGGCTGAGTTCGAGGAGAAGCTCCAGAAATCAAAGTCCCCGATCAGTGATTTGGCAGCTCTTGCAAATGAGTTTGCTATTTTCAAAACTTTCATCTCTAAGTCGCTACGAGCTATGCAGGATCAAGTTGTGATGCTGGCCAGCGACATTGATAGGCTGGAGATGCGGGGCAGGAGGAAGATCTTGCTTATCCATGGTGTTCCTGAGGTTAACCAGGAAAACATTGAAGATGTTGCAGTGAAAACTTTCACGGACAAGCTGAAGGTTATGGGCATCTCAAGAACGGACATCAGTCGTTGTCATCGCATGGGACGCTCCACCAATAATCGACCCCGTCCCATACTCTGCAAGCTGCGGGATGTAGCCCTTCGTGACACATTATGGGTGTCCAAAACCGCACTGAAGGACACCGGTATAACCCTTTCCGAGTTCCTCACGAAGTCTCGTCACGACACCTTCATGGAGGCTCGGAAGCGTTTTGGAGTGGCGAAATGTTGGACGCGACAGGGCTCCGTGTTCGTGGTTGGCGCTGACGGGACGCGGCATCGAGTGTCCAGCATTGCGGAGTTGTCGGCGGTGCCGGTGTTAGTCCCGGCAGTGGCGCCTACACCTGCGCCTGCTAAAGAAATAGCTGCACCGTCTAAAGGCCGCCGAGCTGTCCCCTCTAAGAAGTGATTCCCTGTACATGACGCAGTTTTCATTGTGGTCCGATCGGAACTTGCTAATGTAGTAAGTGTGTAGGTAGTTTATTTCTTTTTCTCGCAACACATGCAGGTAGACAGTAAGTTAATTTTTTTTTTCTTTGAGACTTTTATCTAATTTAGCACCGCGGTATTCCATTTAATTTTGGCTCTTTTGTTTTGATTTGTTTATTTTTCATCTGAAAGAACTGTAGCGTACGTCAAATTATCTTTATTTACTGTCAATGTCAATCCTCATGTTAACGTTCCAATATACGGGTTTTTATAAATTATTTGTACGCGTGTGTTGCCAACACTGGTCCTGTTATCTGGTTGGATCTTTTGAATAAGTCCTAGAATAATTATAAATTTTTGTGTTATTGTTTCATTATAATTTGTCTTTGTTCGTTAGGTTTACCAGTGTTGTTTGATCCTCTTATTCTTTCTCTCTATCCTTGTTAGCTGGCAGATGGGCACAGATGGCAGATTGGTTCATAAAAGTAAGGTATTTATTTTTTTATTATAATATTATTTTTCTAAATTTATTTTAATATTATTTTTATTATATATATATATTTAAATAGGTAAAGTATTTAATTAGTCATTATTATATACATATATAGACCATTATGATAAATAGTAGCAGTGACGACTTTTTGTCCTGTTCGTCTTCGGGTAGCGATGATAGTTTCGTAAGCATTCCAACTCTCTCTGATACGTTAGAATCTTCTTTTTCTGATGTTTCCAAAAACTTTAACGTAGTGCATATTAATGCACAAAGTGTCCCGGCTCATTTTACAGATATGCTGGCGTCTTTTAACCAGGCTAACATTCACGCCATTCTTATTTCAGAGTCGTGGTTAAAACCGTGTCTGCCTTCAACACTTTATTCCCTTCCTGGCTTTGATCTCATCCGTAATGACCGTACTGGTACCGTGGGTGGGGGCGTAGCCATATACATTCGATCGCATATTCCCTACACTGTTATAGATATGTCTCCGCAACGACCACCGTCCAGTGCGGGTGAACATCTTTTTATTCAAGTACTCCTTTCCCATCGTAAGATTTTGCTTGGCGTTTACTACTCTCCTTCTCTCCGTATTAACTTCTTTTCCTCATTCGAGAAAATTCTAGATGAGCTCACTCCTCTGTATGACCATACCATTATCATGGGCGATTTCAACACTTGCTTGTTAAAACGTGACACTCGAGCACGCTCATTAGAGGGTCTGGTCCAGTCCAGTAACTTGTCAATTCTTCCTTCAAATCCAACTCATAATTTTCCTAACTGCAACCCTTCGCTTCTTGATCTTATTTTGGTTTCCTCCCTCTCTCACGTCGCAAAGCACGGTCAGTGCTCAGCGGATGCCTTCTCTTATCATGATCTGATCTTTCTCTCCTACAAAATCCGTCCCCCCAAAGCAAAACCCCAAATTCTTCTTCAGCGCAATTTTGGTGGCATGAATGTCGAGACTCTACGTAAGGACGCTCGAGACGCTGACTGGTCTGAAGTTTTGGACGCAGTTGACATCGACAGCAAACTCGCTAATTTTAATCGCATTTTAATTAACTTATACGACGTGCATGCTCCTGTTAGGGCTGTTAAAATAAAGCATCTTCCTGCTCCTTGGCTTACCAGCGAAATAAAAACTGAGCTCAGTTATAAACTTGCAGCCAAGGCTAGGTACAAGCGAAAGCCGACAGCAGAAAATAAAGACTTATTTACCAAGGCCCGTAATCACTGCAATAAGGTGTGTAGGGATGCACAACGCCGACATATCCATAAATCCGTTGAAAATAATGACCCCGCTAAGGTATGGAAATTCCTTAGATCATTAGGTATTGGTAAATCGCGGCTTGGTAACAGCTCGAAAGATCTGGACATAAACGCCTTGAACCTTCACTTTTCCTCTTGCTCCAAGTTCGACGGCACTATTAAAACCCAAACCCTAAATTCTCTATCCTCTTTACCTACTCCTGACTTTCCTCCTTTCTTACTCCAAGACTTTACCGATTCCGAGGTCATCAAGAGCATTTCCTCCATTTCTTCTAATGCGGTCGGTACAGATGGCATTAGTAAGAAAATGATAATTCCCATCCTTTATGACATTATCCCTGTTATAACACACCTACTGAACTTCTCCATAAATAGTGGAACTTTTCCCAGCACGTGGAAAGAAGCGCAAGTCACTCCACTTCCTAAGAAAGCTAAGCCATCTTCCTTCTCCGATTTCCGTCCTATTTCCATCCTGCCTTTTCTATCCAAAGTCCTCGAGCGACTTGTGCACCAACAACTTAGTTTCTTTCTCAATATAAATGACCTTCTTAATCCCCTCCAGTCCGGTTTCCGACCAGGCCATAGTACCACATCTGCTCTAGTCAAGATTACCGACGATATCAGAGATGGCATCTGGAACGGAGAAGCAACCATCCTCTCTCTCCTGGACTTTAGCAATGCCTTTAACAATGTCGATTTCGACATTCTTTTAGGCATCCTTCGATCTCTTAACATATCTTCAAACGTAATTCACTGGCTTCGTAGTTACCTGTTCGGTCGCAGGCAACGTATCAGCGTTGACAATAACATCTCCTCTTGGTGTCAACTAAGTGCTGGCGTACCACAGGGCGGCGTTCTATCTCCTCTTCTTTTCGCTATATTTATTAATTCTATCTCTAATCAACTCTCTTCTTCCTACCACCTTTATGCAGATGACTTACAAATTTATGCCCAGGCTCCAGTAGAGCGATTAGGTGAAGCCATCGGGATAATCAATAGCGACTTAAATAAAATTCTTGATTGGAGTAATGCTCACGGGTTGAAAGTCAACCCAGCGAAAACCCAGGTTATCCTAATTGGTAGCTCACGAATGGTGTCAAGGATTGATTGGGATCATCTTCCTCATGTTCTTTTTGACAATGTTCAAATCGAAATAAGTAAAACTGTTAAAAACCTTGGGATTATTATCGACAATCAGCTTAACTGGGGCCCGCAACTGGCGGAAATTAGCCGTAAGATTTTTGCATCGGCTGCTTCGTTAAAACGTCTGCGAAACTTTTTACCAACATCAACCAAAATTGCGCTCGCTCAGTCACTTCTGCTCCCCATTCTTGACTATGCCGACGCCAGCTATCCTGATCTAACCCAAGCACAGCTTGATAAGCTTGAGCGGCTTCAAAACTTCTGCATACGCTTCATATTCGGTCTGCGCAAGTATGATCACGTCACAGAGTACCGCAATAAGCTTAAATGGTTACCAATCCGTCTTCGCCGGGACGCACACTTCCTCTCCCTCCTGTACTCTATCCTCTACGCCCCAAATACTCCTCGGTACCTCAAGGAACGGTTCAAGTACCTACACCAAACTCATACCCGATCCCTTCGCTCCACCGATACCCTTTTGCTACAAACTCCCCGCCCCTTCCATGCCTATAGTTCTTCGTTCACTGTACATGCCACCAGACTATGGAATGCATTACCTACCCCAATAAGACAAGCTAAATCTCTCCCTATATTTAAACATATGGTCTACGAACATTTTCTTTCTTCAACTTCAAATAGTTAATATTTAATGTATGTATATGTAATAGTGTCTGTAATCAGTATTTATTTCCATTAACGTATAAACATGTATTTATGTATTTGTATTGTATATAATTTATAAACAACATTAGTCTATAATACGCCACCGTCATACCTGTACTTTAGCTACGTGTCCATCCAAAGGTTGCCTGGAAGAAATCGCTCTTAGCGATAAGGCCGCCCATTGTGCATCTGTATCTTTGTTCTTTACTGTTTTTGTTTTTCTGTGTTTGATGTGCAATAAAGCGTATTTGTATTGTATTGTATTGTATTGTATTTTCATCCGTTTTAAACGAATCTTATAAAAACTAAGGTTTGTTATTTATTCATTTTATGAGTAAAATAGCTGCTATAGATAGAAGAGAGTTGGCTACGATTGAATATAGACCTTAATACCGACGTTATTTGTATATAACACCCTACCCTAATACAAGATATGAAATTTCATCATGTTCCATTTCCGTGTGATATTATATCCGTAATGAAAGTCCGGTCTCCATCAAAGCAATCATCAATTTCGATAATGAATTTAGTCTGCAAGTGTTGCTACTGTCCGGCTAAATTACGACTGATCGGAATCTTTTGTCCGGCCCTATAAGTAATTTTAGAGTTAAAGTCACATCAATATTCAAGACCTACTTACGGAGAACATCAATAAAATGTGTGTCTATTTTTTACCTAGATAATGTATAAGAGTAGAATAGTCGTATGTGCTTGAAAATATACAATAACAATGATAATGAACGAGGGATACGTACCTACCTTACCCATAGTAGACCGGCGCAGCGTTGGGACATCATCGGTCTAAATAATGTATTCTCAAGTTTAGATGCTTATTATGAGACTATATAAGGTTATTAACAGTTTATTCTATAGTCACATAGGCTGGTATTTACCAGGTATGTCTTAGCTTATAATAATTCATAATCCGGCTTTTTATAAATCATAAACCTGCTTTCAAAGTCCGGCTTTTTTCAATTAAGTTTCCTAATGAATTTGGACTGTGCATTGCTGAAATCCGACGGGCAATCGGCCAAAGATAATTAATTAATTGACAATACAATAGGGCTGACCCGAGGGTGGGCAGAGTGACCCTTCTAGTTCCAAACTGTTTATTTTGCGTGGCCAATTGGTACATGTGACGCTTTTAGGTTACTTTTAGCTTTGGTGGACGTTTGAATTTATGGTGTTATGGATTAATTTGTTTTGAAGTTTTGAAACTATTGGTGCTGGCTTTTGGGTGTGCCCCCTTAGCAAGTCAACCACACTTTGGGCTGTGTTGGGACAATTTTATTTCATGAGTTCTTGTGTGCTCACCAGCGTTATAAGTTCCATTTATCCTATCTAGTTTTTTGTCTGATTAAAAATCAAACAGATCTCTTAGTAAGACGATGAGTAATATGATGAGAGAGCGAAGGAGAAGCATTCGCTCACTCATCATAAAATAGACTATTATTGACGAATATTTGCATTTACAATAAATAAATTCAATATAAATTTATTTATGGTAAATGCAAAAATTAGCTTTTTATTGTAGGTATTATTTGTGTTTTTTACAATAATTGTATTTTGTTTCTATAAGTAGAAACTTAATTATAGCCACCAGTTATCTTTACACATCTGTGATATGTACATATTTGTGTGTGTTTTCTGTAATATAGAAAAAGTAAAAGTAAAAAGATTTTTATTTTGTCAGAACAGAGACTCTTATAAACTAAACTTAGATTAACAGACGACAGAGACTGACAAAAATCGGTCTCCACTCAGCATGTGCTATGGTAGAGCAGATCGTACCATAGCGCTGGTCTTCTGTCGAGACCGTGGTGCGCAAGGTGGCCTAATATGTAGATCTCCTAAAATAAATAGATCAATCAATCAATCAATCAATTCAGCACAACAATTCACACAGCATTATCTAGATAGAAGGACTCGTTAAAAAGATGCTCGAAGTTGAGGAGTTGTGAGTTGAGTTGATGCTTTTCAGATGGGTCATTCTGAGTGACCTTGGTGTTGAGCATGACATGACAGCCAGTCTAGTATTTAAAGGTACCAAAATAGGTAGGTGGTTACGACTTTTTTCGAACATCTCGGTTCCTATTCTTTCATGGTAATTTCACCAAGATGATATCTCCGGGTAACAAATCATACCATTGTCATGCGAACCCTCCCAAGAAGTACATTTTCCGCGCCATAAAATTAAATATGGAGGCAGAAAAGGAATAATTTTATTATTGCGAGTTCTTTTATTCGGGATGAATGTTTTATTATCATAATGCGCTCGTATTTTAATATCAGTTACATTTAAAAGAGGCTTTTGTTTTCTTTTCCGGTTTAGTAATACCTATCGATGTGAAAATAACAGCGAAATTCAGGCATTAGGTACTATTAAAAGCTCTAGAACGCCTGTGTGATAAATATAGCAAGCTATTAATGGTGCAGTGAGTATTTTATGTATAGTTGCAGCAGTTTTTAGTTGACCTGTTTTAAATCGTGTTCACCAAGTATCGAATAAAACCCCAATATGGAATACAAAGGGGTTTGTATTCCATATTCTTTAGTCCTAAGTTATTTTTGAATAAATTATAAGCCTGAAAATAGTTAACCATAAACCCAGCATAACATATTAATCAATAACCCTATAACTTTCAGCGAAGACACCGCTGAAGTCGCTAGGTACAGGTTTAACTTTAGTTCCGGACTGCGAAGTAGAGCGCGTGCCTGGATAATTAATATTAGCAAGTTAGTATGTGCATCGACTAAATAGTCAGGCGTTGGGTAGACGATGCAAGAACACTTTGGTTTTAGTTATACCTCGGTCGGATCTAAGGCCCTTTATATGAAAACTTGCTCAGTCATCACTTTATGGTTGAGTTAAGGTTTTCTATGGCATAAACGTCAACGTGAAGCATCTATGACTGAGCAAGCTTTGATACGGACTTAGGTAGATAGCTCGTCTTTATGTGCAATATAAAGACAAGCTATCTATTATATACAACAATTATACAGTACTAGGGAAAACAAACAATAATAAAAAAATAATTTTTGAAAATTGTCTGGGTCTACTGCAGTACCTACATCAAAAAGCCCTTGGTTCAGCGTAATCCTACTAATATTATATAAAGTGAAAGTTTGTTTGTATGGATGTTTGTTACTCATCAACGCAAAAACTACTGAACGGATCGGGCTAAATTTTGCATACAGGTAGTTCCAGGCCCGGAATAATGTACATGTATCTTGCCTATTTTATACCTAATTTATTTTTATGATTGAATGTTACCAGCAATAACATTAAAAGTAATTCTCTCATATTTCCACCGCGATCCTAATGCGCTGTTGCCGTGGCACCGAATTAGCACACCCTTGTAATGGTGATGATGGGGGTTGTCTCTGAGGCAAATAGCCCAAAGAGCGATATGAAATGCTTGTACTTGCAATCAACAGCGGGTAAGTGAAAAGGAACCTTCCTCTGTTTTGTTAGGACTGGGGGAAATAAATTGATTTGAGGCTGTTACTTCAAAATTATAATTAGCCCAGGTGGGTTTTAGCCGTGTTTCGCTTTTATATATCTTTTTGGCAAACAGACAAAGCTTTGTAGGTTGTAAAATTACCAAAAGATTCCACTAAAAAGAAAAAACCTGTACTAACTCAAAACTATAATAATCTAGAAACTACTACTAATCTAGAAAGGAGAGACTTTTACAGGCTATTCCACGCTTGGGACTTTTTTCGGAGATGGGATGTGGCAAGACTTTAGAAGCGAGAACTGAGGAGAACTTGTCGGTGTTGTCGATAGGTCTAATGAAAGGGAAGCCTGCGTCCAGCAGTGGACCAATAGAGGCTGTTGAGGATAAGGATGAGTAATATGCGAATAGACGCGCTAGGATGAAATGCACTATGATTCATTCCTAAAATGGCCGCGTAATAAATGAGAATAGATCACAATGGCTATTATAGAAAAACTATTAAGTGTATCTGTTCAAAATAAATTTATTTCAACTTTTGAATAACTAAACTATATATGTAGTTTAGTTATTCAAAAGTTGAAATAAATTTATCCAACGTGACCAACATTGGAACGGGGTTTACGAGTTTTATTTCTCTGTATATCATTTATTTTCGCCCAAAAATTAGTGTTGAAGTGCGAAAGTTTAGAATTTTATATTTAATAAATAGGTAAGTAAGGGTTCTAATTAATTAATAATAAGGTAATAGGTAATTACCAGGTAATTGAAATATATACTTCGTTACGGATTTAGGTGTATAATATAGATATATATATATAATATAGAAATATAGATTATGACGAGATAAATTGGTATTATCCTTAATTTTAGATGGTCAACATTAAACATTGTAGTACACCTTCATTTCCACCACGTTCTTCATTGTATGGAAAGATTAGACACTTGTTAGCCCTTATGGACGAAAAAGCTTTCAAAATAGTAGCTACGACTCACTAAGTTGTAGCAGAAGGTAACAAATTTATGTTCATACTCCCCATGATCTCAGGTGCAGCGTGCTAGTGAGTAAACAACAGCATTAGGGCTAGACAGTAGACACACCGCCATTTCCACAATGGAGAAGTAAGACTGAACACTGTTGCACTTATCTACATTCCCTACCTACCTATGCTAAAATAACTTGTCTGATATTTAGAAGTAACCTGCATAGACTGAGGCATAAAGCAATTTTATTTTCTAGTTTTTCTTATGTAATTAGAATTTTGTGGCGTGTCTAAGTTTCTTGTAAGGTCTTATGGAAATAAAGCACTTTGATATTTGATTTGAGCTGAAAACTAGTATTTGACAGTTATAAAGATTGGTAGTTGGTGATATATAAATAGAAAACAAAATTTTCCTACGACACTGCTGGTAGTGTCAAGCAGTTGTGTCATGCAGGATGCACTCGCAGGTAATAGTAGCCGTGTCATAAAAATATTCAATGTTCTAAAACTTGATGCCTCCGACTGTATGAACGCATTTATAAAAAAATAAATAATGCTGGACAATACACACGGCATCATCTAGCCCGAAAAGCCGAGCTTGTGTTAATGGTACTAGATGACTGATATACTTAATACAATAAATTACACAGATATACATTTTTTATTATACATAGGTAACGACCAGAACATCCGGAACAAATATCTGCAGATCGTACATACAATTGTTCCGAGGCGGGAATCGAACCCGCAACCTCCTGCGTCGCAGGCAGACCTTCGCCCACCGCGCCACAGAGTTCGTCGAGTCGATTTGGCAACGTGAGCATTCAGCTCATAAAAGCAGAACTTTTGCCGGTTGTGCTCAAACAAAACTTAGTATCTGAGATTTCATAACTGCGCCAGTCCACGATAGTCCCGAAACCTAGATAATGGCTCCGAAGGGTGTTGTAATTATATTATAAAGTTCTGGTGGGTTTTGGCTTCGAGGAAGGGTCAACTCGACACGTCCGAGCCGCACTGAGAAGAAGTACGTGACAAGATTGTGAATGAGGCCTTTGAATTGTTATTTTGAGTTAATTAATGTTGGAACTTGATTTGACTGATAATTTTATATGAATGAATAGTAATGATTAAATTAAGGTTTATGTGACAAAAATAATAGAAAAATATGGAATTAGAGATGACAGCTTTTATAATAGGTATAAATATTTTATTGTTCAGGAATGAAATAATCGTCTACCATTAATAATAGCATACGTAAAGTCGTAGACTATTATTTAATGGCCAAAGGGCCAGTAGACGACATATTTTTTAAGGAAAAATGAAAAATCATTACATTAACTCATGAGCATTTCTTTCAACAACTCTTCATTATTAGCGTGATAACGTTTTGTTTGATTTTATATAATTTACCGTGCCATGAAAATATAACATAAATTTAAGAAAGTAACTATCTTATGACTGGAATGGCATCTTATAATTCCAAGACTCGTTCTGTTCTAACCTTATGAATGAGTGAGCATTCCTATTCTCAGTGCGATCTCGTCTCAATGGCATATCGTAAAACTTTACAACGTGCCAAATAAAGGGGCTTAACTTTTGCATTTTGTTTTATTTTGCATCTAGATTGTTCAAACGTAGGTAATGTTGTGAGAGAAGATACTGACGTTATTGTCATAGGACAAACAAAAGGGATTTAATATTTTGTCGTCTATTATGTATACGCAGACCAGTTACTGCCCGCAGCTTTGCACGCATTGTTTCCGTGACGAAAGCTGCCTATTCAAATGAAAAAAGGAGTTTCTATCACATAAGAACTGGTTTAAGCGATTAAAAAGTCAGTTTAAGGTAAAAGGTAGGTTTCAGCCTAATCTGTGCACTAGTTTTATTAATTTATTTATTTAAGAAAAAGCCAAAACGTAAAAAAAATTGAAAATAGAAGTGATATCCAATGAAGAAATATCAAACAAACATCCATCCATCTATTCCTCCATACTTTTCCATTTACTTACCTATATTATATTTCTTGTTATTCTGTGGATAAGTGTGGTTCTAAGGTGCTGTTATTTAGAGACCATTATTTCTCAAAATATAACTGTTATTTTAAAAGTATTAGTGGTTATCTTTTTGCTTATTTTCTATTTCAGAAAGTTCAGAACATAATTTTGATCATACAGAGTGCACTCTACCGTAATAAAACTAGAGTTTACAATACAATACAATACGCTTTATTGCACATCAAACACAGAAAAACAAAAACAATAATGAACAAAGATACAGGATGCACAATGGGCGGCCTTGCCTTAAGGTAAGGCAAGGCCGCCCATTGTGCATCCCAACTCTTTACTTATGATTTAAGAGTGTACACTACCTCAAACTGCTAATTTTCAACTCCGCCGGAGGTCCATATCGTCTAAACTACTGAATATTTAACTTTGAAATTGATATATGGTAAAGTTCAGGACTTAATCTATCGATCATATGTTTCGAAAACACGATTCCATAAAATTTTCTCGATAGAAAAAAATCGCAAAGTTACCTCTAAATTTTTACTAAAACCTAAATTTCTCAATAAATACAGAAGTTCAGATCTTGACAATAAGCGTGGTAATAGAATTAAGTATAAATAAAAATGTTATATGTTTCGGTTTTTTCAAATAATGTCCTAATTAATAGGTAATAAGCTAAAACTAGATTTTTGGACTTGCGTTGCAATGCCCTGTCCCGCTCTTATGAACGCAAAATCATATGTCTTTTCACACAAAGTTGAGGTTGTATGGGCCCTTAATACGTAAAGTGAAATGTGTGCATGATAATAAAACTTCTACTTTATTTTTCTGTAGTGCAAAGCCTGGGTAGACTACAAAGTAGTCCAAATAAGAACCCTGTTTTACGAGTTATATGCTCATGCATAATAACTAAGCTTTCGTTCACTCCACCAACCCTAGATTTGAGAGAACTAGGGTCGCATTTTAAAACGGATATTTTAAATTAACAAACGAAACAGCATATACGACGCAATCAATGATGACTTATCTATAGAACAAGGTCCGGCCGGGTGATTAGGTATGTAACCGCGACCGGTTTGCGACAGGCGTAAATTAAGCAATCAGTGCTGTCAAACGTCAATTTTGACGTTGTAGATGGTGTCAAACTAATACAAAATTGACGTTTGACAGCACTAATTGCTTAATTTACGCCTGTCGTAAACCGGTCGCGAGTTACATAATCACCATACGGATCAACGTCCCACCTTACCACGTGGCAAAAACTTCCGAAAAGTATATTTACTTATTAAATACAGACACAACAAACTACTATATTTTAAACTTAGCATAGGGTAACTAATAGTTTGCATCCTATATACTCGACAGTACAATTTTACTCGAAAGTAGCCCACCTCTACAGCCTATATTGGTCCACTACTGGACGCAAACCTCCTGATATGTGCCATATCGGTGTTTATCTCATGGGGGGGTGTATCTCTAGCGTGGGTTTCAATCCCCATGCTGGGCATACGGGTTGGAGATTGGAGTTCGATGGTAAATTGTTCTGTAAAAGGTGCTGCTGCACGCCCCCCGTGGATATCCCTTAGTTGCCTCCTACGACACCCGCAGGAAGAGTTGGGGTAGCCCATGAAACAAGCTAAATATGTGCTAATACTATCAATACTTGATGATGATAATGCTGTGTGAATAGTCTAGCATTCATTATTATTATGATTGAATTTTAAGTGGGAGCAGGGGACGTCCGCCGGCCCGATGAGTCGACGACATTCGAAAGACCCTGGCTGCACCTGGCCTAGACTAGCGTAGGACCTAGACGAACAGCATAAACAAAAAACGAACTATGCCCTGCAGTGGGTCGACAAGGGCTGCTGCTGCTCATGATGACTATTATTTCCAGAAGTTTGATTTTTGATAGTCGGGCTTTTAAGTATCATTTCCTTCTAGTATAAAGCCTATTTCTGGAGGCCTGAATTACCCACTCTACGCACCCATCGTATAATACTTACTTGGAAAACTGCCCTTAACTAAATACCGAAAAACTTTCTTTACGTGACCCCATCAGAAGGTCCCTAGGGAGTGCGTTCTTTTCCCATCCGTAGAAAAGTATGTTCGCGTTTTATTGCCCGTTTTACTTAAAGATTACAGTTTTATGTGAAGGGATTCATTACGAAGATGTAGAGCTCACGAAAACGGAGGATTTACATAATTTATGTAGTACTTACTACCTGTAAACCGCGTACCGGTGTTTTACCAGGAATTCTCGTGTGCGGTAAGAATGGTTAACCTCCGTGCGCATTTTTTAAGAGGGTTTTCGAGGTACCATTCTTTATTCTGGGTAAGAAAACAATTGGCAAGATATATTAGGGCTATAAAAGGAGTAATGTAGGTCTTTAATAATAGATTTGCGTGATAATGCGTGGCCAATCTTTTAAAGAATCGTAGCCGCTCACTCCACGAGAGGAAATACGTCGTTGGAAGTTCCACAGAAGAAACAATAACCTAGATGCGAATCAACTGGATCAGATTTATGTTACCATTGTGGTGAATTGAATTTATAGTAATGGACGCATTCACAATGAAACTATATACATGTTGTCGAAAGATGGTTTCCGTAACGTCTTACGAATGATTTTGATTTAATTATGGTTGTACACTCGTTTTAATGAAGTTCAAACAACCTTTGTAAACAGGCTTCCCGCGACACAGGCTTGCCTCGTGCTTGGGCCGCCAGTAATGTGTACGTATCTAAGTGAAATGGCAAATAAATAAAGTTGTATTTTTGTATAACAGCCAATTCTAATAAAACCTTTGAAACTATCATGATTATTAACACAAAGGTCATTTATAACAGGATATTTACCATGATGAGATTTTTGAGATTTCCAATATTTCGGCACAAACTGTGCCGAAATATTGGAAATCTCAAAAATCTGGCATGCACCATGATCACAGAATAACTGAATGCACTGCGAGTAAGTTTTTATTGGCATTGGCAATCTACCCTCATTTTTTGTCGTAATATAATAAATATTGGAAAACTCAAAAATCGAATCATGGTAAATATCCCGTTATAAAATTATTTTATGCAACATCTGGTTTATTTGTAAACGTGGTAAGAGTGTATTTGTGTCGAAGAGTCGAATATCATTGTATGTGAACAACAGTGCATGTATGTCAACTTTGGATATAAAGAGACTATTAGTTATGGGTGCAGTATTGTGGTTGTAAATCCGGTTATTATTGAACTGACAACCACCGGGGTAAACGTGTTTTTGAGTGGACACCGTGGCTCAGCAAACGTAGTGTAGACGCCCTCCGGCCAAGTGGGATGACGACCTGCGAAAGACTGGATGTAGCTAGCTGAAGACTGCGCTATGGCGCTCATCAGGGGAGGCCTATATCCAAAAGTTGTCTATTATAGGTTGATGGTGATGATACATTATATTACATTTGATTTCCCTAAATAAAATGTAGGTAGGTAGTTAGTTCATCAAAATCATCAGTGTGTTATAAAATTATTAGTGTAAATTTTTTTTGTGGTTTTTTGGTCACTTCATTTACTTAGCAACTACCTACATTACGTAGCAATGGCAACGAAATAATTAAAATTATACCAAACTTAAATAAATGAGAAAACTATACTTACTAATTACACCTTTCATTAAATAATTCGTGCCTTGTTAAAAAAATTGCGAATTGCTGAATACAGAGTACATTTAGCAATTGGCATGCCCCATTTCAACAGACCTTTCCAAGAAGCAAATCCAAATCCATCCAAATACGAATTTCAATTCCAACTCGCTATGAGCCGAAAAGCCAACAATTTTCGATACCCTTACATCTGTCGATAGCTACAATAGTCGAGTATTAGGTGAGATTTGATGTGTAGACCGCGGGTCAATTGCCTGACCATCTGCCAAGGGAGGCCAAGGGTCAGGCTCAGGCACGATTTTGATAAACGATTGGTTACGGCTATTCTACTGTGGGTTTGTTATGAAATCGAGAGCTAGGGATTATGGTTGGTTAGTTTTTGTGATATTAAATTATTGGTTTTCCTTCTCGTTTAGCTAGATTAGGATCCTTATCAAGCTTTACATGCTTAGTCCCGAATACTCACGCAACTTAAATACTGAATGAATTTTATCCGATAAAAAAAAACATACCACTGAACATGTACCTCCTTTTTGAAGTCGGTTATAAAGATACGATTGAAGACAGGGCGCTATGGCGCTCATTGGGGGAGGCCATAGTCCAGCAGTGGACTAACATAGGTTGATGTTGATGTTGATAAAGATACGTTGCCTGTATTTTGATAGGCTGGCACAGCACAGTAGTGACCATATCTCGACTAGCAGCTAGGTTGTTAAACGTAAACCTACACAAAATACAAATCATCACTTCACTGACTTACACTACTATGCTTTACCAGTAGAAGAGTAAAGGGAAAATATGTAATGTCACAAAGACATACAGTGTATCAATATTTTTGAACGAAGATTACGCAGCGACTGTGAATGTTACTACAAAGTGTGTTTTGACGCTTTGTTGTATCACATGTGAACATTATATAGTTATACATATAATGTCAATATTATCACTGAGCTATTACCTATTTCAAGATGTGTGTGAGGTTTTATTTTAAGATGTCAATTTAATGTGTATATATATTTTTTGTCTTATCTGTGGTCTGCCACCCGTGTGGACACGCGCGCGCCAATGGTTCTGTCAGAAAACCAGCGTTGCTCTACTTCTTATGGAGAAGTAGAGCAACATTATGCTGAGGCAGGACCTATTGGTTCGCTTTGTGGAGGCTTGTTGCTTGTATATAATACATACGTAGTTAATTTTATTTATTTCTTTATGTTCTTGTTTACCTTATAGATTATTATTATTTAGTAACCAGCTGTACCTACTTGTGAATCAATAAATGTATTTTCTTTCTTTCTATTTGACACTGCTACATTGCCAGTATAAAAAATATAAAATGTAACATCGCATGGTTATTATCCACTGTGCCCTTCAGTTATAACACTAAAATACGAACCAATTCAATTAGTAAAACTTAAGAACAATTAAACTGAATGGTCGTTGCACAAACAAAAGTTAACTGCGCATTTATTTTAAAAGTAATAAAGAGAGATGTTGAAGGGGGTTCTTTAATTGCCGACCGCAAATTTTTGCGCTCCGCTATAAATATGAGTCGTTATGCACACAGTCCGGATCGATGCACAGCTTAAATTGAAACGAGCTGGTAAACAATTTAAATTCCTGTTACTTTCCAGTTCTGTTTGTTTAGAGCATCTCTCTTTCATTGTCCGTGATGTGACTAAATAAAAAAGGTACAAACTGAAAATCAGCGCTGTTCCGCGCCATGCGTGGTTCAGCACATAGCTGAGTTTGACCCTTTTTGGTCAGCAGGTTAGCATGTTTATTATTGTTTCCCTGTAGGTTATTTTATTTATTTTTATGTTTGCTGTTTTTAAGTTTTAATGTATTATTTTATTGAAACCTGTCTTTTAATAAAATTATTTTCTTCTTCTTCTTCAGTTCTTTATTCTGAGAATAAATCTTAGCTCGTTGTATTACCTAAGAGTTTTGAGGACACAGACTTTTTTACGTTTTTTACGGACAGACTTCATTTTAGAAGCGGTTGGATCAAATTCACGTAGCCGTAAACGTATTTGTAACATAATGATAAAAATATATGTACCTACGCTTAAGTTTCTATATTTGTAAGAACGTCACGAAGGTCTTCACAAAAGTTCTTTCCGATAATTATTATTTGCAATAATATGTTTAAAACACTTTAAGATAGTTTCACAAATAAGAATCCCGTACAGCAAAAAATGGAGCGAGGAAGATGTTTCAGTATCGGGCCAATAGTTTCACAGGTAACCTTTTACATCCAAATTTAACTTACTACTTTAGTACAAACAAACTTATGGTATGGTAGGTACTTACCTAGAGACGAAAACCAGTTTTTTTTTAAAGTAACGATACACTTCGAAGGTCATCCAGCATCAAGACGCATTGCTTATTGCATCTTAATAAACCAGCTAACCATTAAGCCTTTCAGCTGCCAATGAACACCGCACATATTAATATAATCGTACTGTTTGTTTGTAATACAACCCTACCCACTGACCAAACAGGGGGTGGGATTATGACGTTACACTAATTGACACGGTGGGTTGAAAACCTGGGCACGAGCGACCCTCGTCCGTGATGATGCATGCTGATTAGAAGTCTGTAATCCTTTGGATCATAGAGTTATTGTGCAATTTTGGGATGGAGTGAGTAAACATGGGGAAATAGATGGATTGGAATATGGATGGCGATTTATGTTTAGACTACATGGACGAAGTCGCGTGCCACAACTAGTTCGATAAAATATGAGATTGAAAACTAGATATATAACATTGAAAATGTGAAAAATACGTGTCCGTTCATTTATTAATAAATAAATAATATTTTTACTGAGCAAAACACAAGCATTATCACAATGGAGATACTCGTACATTACAACTATACACAGACTAGCTCAGTTTTTTTTCATAGTGTTGTCTGGGGATTTACACTAAGTCATAGACTTGTGCTGTAGATAGCACGTAAGTTTTATATCATACTTGCTTATGCCAGTGGCTCTCGCACGTGTTTGTTTAAAAGTAGCCTAAATATCATTACAGGTACACACGTATCTTTATCTGCAAATTTTCAGTCCGATCCATTCAGTAGTTTTGGCATTTACTTTGGCCAAATCTTTACAACGGCACAACTCACACACTTTCGCTATATAATATTAATAGTGTAAGATCAGCCGCCAATAACAGTAAAGTAGACAGGTAGGTAATTTAATTTAACATGTTACCTACATGGTAACCTATTTTTTTAATTTCGTCTAGCATTAATTAAATAAATAAATAATGATGGACAATTCACACAGCATTATCTAGCCCCATGGTAAGCAAAGCTTGTGTTATGGGTACTAGATAACTGATATACATAATACAATACATTACATAGATAGATATTTTTTATTATACATAGAAAATGACCAGAACACCCGGAGCAAATCAATATCTGCAGATCGTACAACAATTGTTCCGAGGCGGGAATCGAACCCGCAACTTCCTGCGTTGCAGGCGGACCTTCGCCCACCGCGCCACATCGGTCGTCGAATTATAGTCGTCCGTTCATTTAAGTCCGACTTCGCTCACCTATTTTGAACGCAATCTATCCTTTTAGGAAGTAAGAGCTCTACACGAAAAGAATAATATAGTAGCAAAGTTCCTGAAGAGGTAAAATAAAAGCAAACCAAGAAAAGTTTCTACGGAAGCCCGTGAAAATTTAACTTGGTTTTCTGAAACGCTGGTTGCTTGTCTAACCGTAGGAATCAATGGCAAACTTTATGAAACATATATCCAAGTGTGTTTATTTATGGAAGACTGTCTAGACGTGGAAACCTCCCACACCCCACGCTGTAGTAAAAGCTAAACCAGAAAATCAATGCCGACTCATATTTATAGCGGAGGTTTTTTATACTTTATCAGCACACATCTGAGTACAAACTTACATTTTTATTAAAACTATAAAAAACGAGAACAAATTAATGGTTTTAAAGGGTCCATCTGACAAAACCTACTTAGCAAAATGACTAGCTAGCAATACGTCAGCACCTCATCTTCTCTTCATAGCATTTGAACGACATCGCTAAACTGACTTGGTAGCAAAAAGACTACTTTTTCAAAAGTACTGTTAGTAACAAAAACATTTTATTTAGAAAAAATATGTTTAATAACCAACAAAAAGAAAAGATTATTCTTGTTTTTATAACATAAAAATTACACTAAGAATTATACTTAAACATTAGTTTTAAACCCCTCATTGAAAGAGTCGTTTTTACCCTTAAATAAAAAAAAATTTAATCGGCTTACTAAAATTTTAAAAAATATGTTTCTAATGGTTCTGATGAAGAATTTGCTTTTTAATTTCAAAAATGTTTTCTAAGAACTGCATCTCATTGATGTGTCCATGTTTCAGTGATGTAATTTCATTTTTGAGCATTTTATCAAATTGTATGTGGCGACGCAACCGTCGTGATTTGTTAAAATAGTGCTGCTTGATAGCAATATCTTTCAAGCGTGCTTCTTTTCGCAGGATATACAAAAATAAAAGCAACGTAGCCTTATGTGGGATCCGGACGTTAAGGCGTCTGTGCCAGCTCTCCATGCCATTGTTCGTTCTATGCCTTTCAGTAGCACAACAAATGAGTGAAAAGGATTTTTCCCATTGCCGTTTGAAGTATTTAATGAACTTGTCATTACGTGCGGTTTTTGGAGCTCGATTCATTATTGCTCTCCAGCCAGCGTCTATATATTTAATTGGCAATAAAGGCAAATTTGCTGTATGTCTAATAATTTCATTTTTAACCTTAAGTTCGCGGCCCTTTTTCCAAACTGCTCGATTGTAGTGGTAAAAACAGCCCGTAACAACTGCCCTTGGAAACACTGCTTTAAAGGCGTTCATAAGACCTGCTTCATAGTCGCATTTGAAATTGCGAATATCAATATTGAGTACATCTCGTATGAGTGTAAAAAGCCTTATGTACGTGACTTCCGTCTTGTTAGGGAGCAAGGCGTATATAACGGGCAATATATTAGTGTACTCACTAGAACTATTCAAATCCACATGTATCGAAAAAAATTGAAAAAATGGTTTCGGACACCTTTTAAATGTTCCGTCGCCGAAGAAATATTGATTACGTAATACTTTCAAAGTTTTTTTGGCTATCTTGGAGCAAAACAACAATATTTTGTCATCTCCGCCATCATCTGCTACCAAAAAATCAGACGCCATAATTTTGGGTATGACTACTTCTTGTATTTTCTTGAATTCCGTTCTTTTCACATTCAAAGTTTTCTTCCGGGCTCTATATAGGTTATCTTTCACTTCCGAGTAAGATGGCATTATTAAATTTTCGGACCCTTTTATTGACGACTGTATGAGAACATGTCTTTCAAATATTTTCTTAACCGGTTCCATTTTACTACAAACTTCTTGACGGCACAAATCCATCATCAACGCTCTCTTATTGTCGTCTGGATGAGGTGCACAACAGTGAGAACTTTTTCGTACTATCTTATCTTTAGTGTCATTTAAAGTCACTGAAGCGGAACATTCACCTTTATTTACGCACCTCCACAAGCTTCCATTTTTATTGTTTTTAGCAAAATTATATCTATGGCTGTTATGAAGAAGTGCTTGTTTTCCTTTTTGATTTGTAATAAATTTAAGGTTATCCGGCATTTTCTTGGCTTTCACTGCTTACGCTTCTATTACAACCAAATGAATCAATAACAATGAAACAATATTCGATGTTATCTTTCAAGCATACTTCAACATGACAGCTTCCTTCTTAATTTATAATTGACCAGTCTTGTTTTCAAACTACGAAGTTTGAAACCATGAAGTATTAACACCGTTGTAGCCGATTTCGTATTTTTTGTTCAAAAAGTACTAGTTAGCAACATGATTTTCTAAGAGGTAATAGTTAATGTCTATATACTTACTTGAAATTATATTTAGTTTAGCGTACATAAAGGAAAGCTAATAATTACCTTTTTGAAACTTCTGTAACCCTAGTACTTTTCAGAAACCGAATCAGGATGCAACATTATAATATATATGATATTTAAACCATAACCACTGCTCATTCTAACAAGTCTTAAAATTTCAGTATTTAGTAAACACGACATGATTAGGATTTCAACTTTTTGTAAATGACTGTACCTGTTTTGAAAAAGTAGTCTTTTTGCTACCAAGTCAATTTAGCGATGTAGTTCAAATGCTATGAAGAGAAGATGAAGTGTTGATGTATTGCTAGCTAGTCATTTTGCTAAGTAGGTTTTGTCAGATGGACCCGTTTTAAAACTTCTTCATACCTTGCCAATCGGTTTTTTTTCTAGGAGTATTTAGAAATTCACTAGCTTTGATATTGGGTATGGATAAAGGTTTAGAAACCTGATTTATTTTAATGTTATGATAAAAGCTGGTTAATATAAACCAAAATCTCAAAATTCCCAGACCAATCATAAATTGCGAAAGAAATTAACCATAAGACCTAACCCATCAAATCATCAATCTCTTTCATCGAATTTTGCTAATAAATATTTTGTGTACAAAGATAAGACACTGTTTATATTTACTGCGTCGAACGAAACGCAGCATCTTCGCACAACCCCAGGCAATTATAGAAAGTTCTGGAAAAACTTTAATCTTGTGAGTGATGAGAATACCGACTGCTTTGACGGATGGGGTGTGTTGATCGGATTATAAAACTAAAGAAACGAACGACTTTTCTTACAGTTTTTCTTACCAATATTTTGGTATCGGCAAGGGAAAGGCTTTTTAGGTAGCAAAGTTAAATATCACATGAATTGTGAAAGTTTAAATGGCTGTTTACCTAGATGTTTGTAATCTTAATAATAAACCTCATCACTCCAAAACGATCGAACGGATTGGGCTGAAATTTTGCAAGAATGTAGCTGGCTTGATATAGTTTTAGATCTGGATATAATTTTTTTTTTTAAATTTACCTTACCTAATTTACCTTATTTAGATTCTATCAGTGAATACCTATTATTAGCTCTCTGTTGTCTTTTTTAAGTCTATAAATATTATAGTAGCTGATGGTGTTCCGAATTAAATAAATAAAATAAAAATAAAATAAAGGTGGATGATATACGTGCGAAGCCGCAGGTAGAAGCTAGTAAATAAAGAGATACCTAATATGAACGAATGATAACTAAAAGTTACTGCATCTCTAAGGATATTTTGCAGATATAGGATTTTATTATATTTATACAACAAGAAAACTCGCATAAGTGCATGAGAGAAAACAGTAAACTCGTATTATCGCAAAAATTTATAGCTTGAGAGCCAGTGCATCTAGCGCTCTAAAATAATGGCCACGATTTTATACCCGCTCTCATGAATCGTGTAGTCTACGTAGCATAGCAGTCCTATCATCTGCCCTACATTGTGTAGGCCAGATAGTAGTACCCAGTCCTTGAAGTTATTGCTTCGAGAAAATGTTTGGTATTATTAGAAAAGTACCTAAAATTTTGTATACAGGTAACATTGTATATGTGATGCAACATTGTGGCCTTTATTTGACTGCAGTTGGGTTGCCGTTAGTTTATGGAAGACTGCAAAAATGTTAAAGTGCTATCTCTGCTAAAATGCAGCCCATCACCATTTCCCAGTGTTTCTATGGGCAACGGCAGCAAAGAGAAAGTTGGAGGTGGTAGACGGAAAAAAAAGACAACCACGTGCAATTTCCACCAAGTCCATGAGTTCAAACTCTTTCAGCGAGCTTTGCTATGCGTTTCTTTGAAGGGCAGGATTTGGATTGCCGCGTAGGTCGCTTTAGTTTGCTAATGCTATGTTAATAGTGTTGGTGGATTACCGTCGATGGGTCGAAAATATCTCCCGCAAAACTGACAACCGCTGAGGTAGGGAAACGTGTTTTTGACTGGAGAGCGCAATTCAGCAAGCATAGAACGCCCTTCGGCAAGGTGGGATGACGACCTGCGAAAAACTTCAAGCAGGTGTTGTATGCGGCAAGAAGATAAAGACGGGGCGCTATGAGGGCCTGTTTTCATATTTTTGTTATTATTGACTAATGATAACGTTGCGTGCAATTTCTAGCGAAAATGCGCCTTGATCAGACGTGTATTAACAAGAAGGGCGCGTTAAAAACAAGATTTAAGTAGGTAGAAAGCTACGCGATCGATTTTGGCCGTTGTCGTCTGGAATATAAACACAAATTTAATTTGAAACAGTTTATCATGTCGCCCGAACACTTTGGCGTTTTACCGAAGCGGAACAGGATCTAACTTTCAGATTTAAACATTTAAGAATGTATATTATGAATCATAAAGTTCTCACACACGCATAAAGTTCTCAGGCACATTGATCCAATACCGCTACCACCCAGCCCAAAAATATACTATTAAATTGATTCCTGTACACCTGTACCTTTGGGGCCTCGCCCACTGCTGTTAAAAAAAAATTTCTAAAATGTTTAAAAGGCAATTTTGAACGTTAAATTACCCTACCGATATACATATCTGTGCCTAAAAAACAACCTTTACGCTTTGGTTAAGTCCTACCTACCTTGTTTCCTTTAGGGTGACTACTGTTAGCCACCCTAGGAGCCGAAGCACGGGTTATTATCATCGGAAGCAGATACAGTGGCAGCTTGATGGATAGCATTCTCTTTGCCTTGTCAATAACTGCGGTAATTGATAGAGTGGGGCGCTATGTTTATCCTAGGGCTTGTTGTGACACGATGGTAGTTTGAGGTGCAAGGAAATGCTAAACCAGAGTACTAATTATAAGCATCGTTTCAGCAATCTCGCTCGAAAACGGTGACTATTCTGATCAAACACCACTTTGTTACCACCACTTTGTAGTTGAAAAAATAAAAGTTGTCACTTTATTTCGTAAGTTTTACTTACGTAATTGGCCTGTAAGGTCTATAGGAAATATAGGACTTTGAAGTTTGAATGAAGCTACTGGCCAATTATTATTTCTAATATATAATTTGACTCACTAGTCAAATTAATGATCATATCAATCTTTTTAAGGACAACCCAAGCTTTTTATCGTCTAGCTAGATAATCTGATATTTTGTAGTAAACCCTTTTACAAAGGAAATGTATGTAAATTTGTTTGAATTTATTTATTGATCATTTTTGCAACTAACTTGGAGTTTTGTTGTAGAAGCTTATACATTGTCCTTTAAAAGATACGTTTATCTTGTAGTTGTTGTGGGCACAGCTAATTTATTCTGATTTCTGTGTATTTAAAACCTCCACTGCAAGCATCAATCTGATCAAAAGAACTGAACTGAATCCGTCTGCCATTATTAGCTCAAGACTCATCATCATCATCCTATAGCAGTCTACTACTGGACATAGGCCTCCCCCAATGAGCATAACCGCCAGCGAGTAAACAAATAGCCTGCTCTAAATAAAACTTTCAAACAAATTTACCTAAAATAAATAAATAATGCTGGATAATTCACACAGCATCATCTAGCCCCAAGCGAGCAGACCTTATATATAATACCCATAATACAATTTCATAGATAGATATTTTTATCATACATAGAAAGACGACCAGAACACCCGGGACAAATATCTGCAGAACGTAAAGACATTTATCCCGAGGCGGGAATCGAACCCGCAACATTCTGTGTTGCAGGCAGACCTTCGTCAAAGCGCCAGAGGTCGTCCCTACATTTAAAAGATGCACCATTAATCGATGTCAAACCACCATAAATTCAACCGCTACCTAACGATAAAATATTGTCACCACTTTTCACACAAAATACAAAATGAATACGTATAGCGTGACTGTGAAAACGACCCTTGATTAAAAAGGGCAGTTGGTAAGCTTTGTATCTCTTACTCTGATGAGTCGACCCATTTTTACTGTATTACAAGGTGTATAAGGGCAGGGTACTTTTTTCATAAAGGATAGGGTGTATCGTGCACGGTAATCCGTATCATCTGCTACCGGGGTAATTATTTAAAAGGGAACTATTATGAACCACACTAAGCTCGGACGCGTGGCGGGCCCTAATTTCGCGTCCGATAACCAATATGGCTTAGGATAGGGTGGCCACGAACTAATTGGAGATTAGAGTTACTATTTTGGCATATTAAAATGAAAGGTTGGCCTTTCATTTTCAGAAAAAATCAACACTATTATTTTTGTATTGATTCTCTAACAGTGCAAAAAAGCGTCTTGGCGCAATTTATCTAGTTACACCTAAATATAGGTAGACAATTTTAACAGTTTGGTATCAAACCAACCAACAGGGGCCAATCTTTAAAATAGGTTAATAGTTGGTTGAGTTATTTCTTTTTTTAAAACATCTAATATATTTTGAAACAAACATCCTATCAGTTTGTTTCAAAATATATTAGATGTTAAACTACCAGGTAAACATAAAGAGTAGAGTACCTTTATTCTATACCAAATCAATGTATATTCGTATCAATAAATCAACGACTTCCTATTTCACGGATAAACATCACCATGCCATAAATATGTGATCGACTGTAGAGAGAGACCAATTCATTAATCTTGCACTTCCATAAAGATTGCGCACGTTTGGTCCCCCTATCGTGAGAGGAACGTAATTTATAATACAGGGTGTGTCAGTCTACTTTGCCCATTTTTCGAAATGTATTAAACCACATCGATTGACTGTGCCCGGGTCAACCGTGACGCATAGTATTTGTCAAAAATGTAGAGTTGTACCCTACGTTTTTGATACGATTTGATGATTTTCAGTATTAAAATATCGATGAGCAAAAAGCACTAAAGATACACTTAAGGAAAGTACTACACCAACATGAGTCGCTTTAGAACTAGAAGTTCACTCTTCTGAGTGCAGTGAAGGCGGTAGAGAATACTACCATAAATTTCAGATAAGCGAACTGAAAATATCCAAGCTGTTACCCGGTTTATATCTGAAATGCATGTTACTGATATGACGAAGATGCGTGTTTCTGAGTGGCGACCGCGACTCAGTAAACGTAGTGTAGGACGTCATCCGGCCAGTTGGGATGACGACCTGCGAAAGACTACAGGCAGATGCTGAAGACAGGGTGCTATGGCGCTCATTAGGGGAGGCCTATGTCCAGCAGTGGACTACTATAGGTTGATGATGGTGTGTTTGTGATTTGAGCGTGGTGTTACTAATTTGTGCGACTTAAACATCGATACTTAGTTGCACATTTAATCGACAATAGTACATCACTATTATTAATACTCTTGCAAGAGTTGTTACACAACATTTGGCCTATTGTTATCGAGCTGCGGGCCCGCCTGCAATTTGCGCATCCCCTCGTAAAAGATTACATTGTAATAAGAAAAATTAAAAAGCGTAACAACACTAACGAGAATAAATCAAGTCCTTTTGTCGGCAATGTTTTGGGCGGACAAACGTACCTATTATTATTATGTATTTTTAACATAATTTAAATATTGTAAACTGATATTGTTACGCTGCTAAAAAGTATACCTAATAGATAAAATACACCTTATAATGTGAATATTATAGTTGTAAATAGAATAAAAGCCAGTAATTATTTGAGATTTTTTAATGAAAATGCTTTTCAGTATCATTTGTGTTTAACATCAACGAACAAGAAGCCGACATACATTCATACAAAACATTCAAGCAATACCAATAACCATGCAGTGCCTTTTATTCTTAAGTACAACAGTAAGAAATAGAAACCTGTGTTTGAATTATGAAAAAACTGTTTACTTCAAACGACTAAGGCTTGTAATGGACTAAAGGAATCAAAATACCTACAGAAGAATGTCTTATTTCATCTGATTTATATAATGAAAAACCTACTGGTATAAGTACAAATATAAGCGCTCCACCTAACCTACATATATGAGATGTCATAGTTACTTAATTCATAGCAATATACTAAATGTTGACAATTTTAGGAACTAAAGCTAAATAATTCTTAAAGTAACTTTCTGTTTATAAAATTAAACAAACGAAGAGCTTATCATGGCTAAATAAGCGAATATAGCTTTTATAAAACTGTCTCATATACTTTCACGTTAAAAAAATCTGATTTGTTACGTCCGGTTATGATTACATTGTTAAATTATGTAAATTTAACAATGTAATCATAACTGGATTTTTTGTTGTCCTACGGCTATAGGAAAATTTTAAAAATTCTTTATCTCATATTGTAGAGATGATTCGTATGAGACAAAATGATAAAAATTAAGTTATTTACAAATATATCAAAATAGGTTTCTAGCAACTACTTTATATACATTTAAGAGCTAAATCTTATTATAACCTTAACATAGAAATAGTTGTAGCTATAAAAGATAATAATATTTTGATTAGTTGTTTTGCCTTAAATTGAAGGCTCAAGAAGTAAAATTTAAGTACATAAAAACAGTACATCTTAACTTTAGTAGGTAAGCCGACAGACAATGCAAATAATACACTGAATCAATGCAATGACATATTAGTTATGTCCGTATAAAAATAATACCTAACTATAGATATTTGAGACGATAATTACACATAAATGTATATGTTAAAGATATTAATTAAGTCAATTTAATTATATACATGACCTTAAACTATAATATACCCTCATTAATGCAGAATACATTTGCTAGAAGGCACAATACGTACCTTTCGAAGCAGCATTTAAAAAATATATATAAGTAATTAAGTCATACAATATAAACCTAAAGTTTGTCTTATTCAACGGACTATTTCCTAAAAGTGTTGTATCAAAATATGTATTTAGCATATAATGTGATGTGTATCATACGTAAAGCTTGGTTATTTATGATTAAATATATCGTTTTGGCAGTTTAAAATACTGGTAGCGCTCCTCACAAGACATAAGCTACATGTCCCATTTAATGTTTTCACAATTAACTTCAACGTCATGAATTGATCTTACTATTCAGAAGTTTAGTTTAGTTTTAAGATATCTTCCCGTCTTCCATTTTGAAGTCATGTACCAATATTTGCTACAAGTGATAATTCATTTCCTCTTCATTACCACTTTACCAGTTTTACAGCAATCATAATCAGAGTTAATCTAAACAGCGGAGTTTTTGCCAATTATCGGGCCTCCACTGGTTGCGTATACTCTATGACCATCGAATTCAACTGAAGAGTTTCTCTTGATTGCGTCATCTTCTCTCAGCGGTTCCTTTTCGTCCCTGTTAAGAAATGTGCGTTAATCATCACGTAAAAAACTAAAAGCATTATGTACAGCATCTATAAACACTAATTTACCACCAACTTATTCACCAAACTACATTGTATTCTAGAAGTACGCATTACGATAGAAGTAATATGTCTCAACTCAACAATCAACCAAGATTTCTATATAATGTTTCAACAACTCACGGCATATTTGCGAGCAAAAAAATCTAACAAAGAGCTCAAAAGCGAAACGCAAAAATAGAAACATTGACAAATGAAAACAATAATGATGTTAATATCTTACACTGGTGTGGTCGGGACATAACTACACATGGTTGATGCAGCAGCGTGGGGAAAGACAATACCGAGTTAGTGAAAAGTGCAATGTTAATGTTATACAAATTCAATTATAGGTAATACAATAATTTATAAAGATATGATTGCGTTACTTGAGATTTGCGAAACATGAGACAATGATTGAAAAGGACAAGACCACTTTAAAAGTATTGTCGTAAGAGATGTTCCAATTGCAGCATTACATTTTGATGTACTTTTTCTGGAAACTTAATTTACTAAAATATTATTTTACAGTTAAAAACCAGGCAATGTTTTCTAAATCACAACTCAAAAACTTCAAAGCTTTTATCTACAGCCATATTTACATAACGCACAACGCCAAGCTCTTTATTCCGCCACATATTAATATTTACAATTCTGGAGTAGCAAAACCATATCATGGTTACGTTTTGACAAACCAAATCCGCACAACAAAAGCATGCAGGCGAACTATGGCAATTGTATAGTGCCTTACGTCGGAGTGGACACGAGCTTGACCGGTGGCGGCAGAGGCGCTGGGGAAGGCGGAGCTCGCGGCTTCGTGCTGCAATAAGGGAGCGGGAAGCGCCAACCGTACAGACTAGCGGGCAGAAACATCTCTAATCGACACATCATATAGGAACAGGGAGCACGACTTGAACGGTTAATGAACACTGAAGTGCTTAGTGAACTTTATCGAACAAATATAAAAATGAAAGTGTTAACACAGTGAAAAGGATTACGAAAGTTATGAAGTATTCAAATTACCTTCCGAGCTTGGCTTCGTCTTCTTGGTGCTTCTTTCCACGTCTCCCGCAAATGGTAGCAATGACGCCCTGCCGCCGGAAACACAGGAGCAGCAGATCAACGATGATGAGGCAGATAAGTATACCCGACAAAGCTATCCCAATAATAGCTCCGCTTGTTAACAGCTGGGGAGGAGCGTATCCAGAACGAACGACACCTGTTAAAATACAAACGATTTTATTTACGTTCTATAATTCAAGAGCAGTAGAAGCAAAACACCTGAGTTTTAACAATACAAAATGGTATTCTAAACATCTACTGCTCTTCAACTAATGTTAGTTAAATGCATCGTATAAAATAAGCTGATGGTTAGATGACATATCGTGAGATTAATAAACGCAGTGGCGAGCATAGTAGGAACAAAACTTCAGGAATAATCATTAGCCAACACGTGTGTTATATGACTTCAGATCTAGATATTCAAGGGTGTGATTTTAGGAGTAAAACGTGCACCCAATCACCAACAACTCAACTTCTTCTATAATAATACCAAGAAGTTTATAATACATACAGATAGCTCTCCACTATATGAAATGGGGTTTGAATTAAAATGAAATGACGGTGAAATGGAAACGACCTTTGAGCAATGCATAAATTACTGTAACCTTAACTTAAGTATAATAATTAAAAAGGAAGAAAAGTTGTCAAGATGCAGACATTCCAAATGATTACGTTGCAGCAAATATAAATAAATTGTATGTTCAAACCCCATGACAAAAGATTTGAATCTAATTAAGCAATACAACATTTTAATTATAAGGTAATCTAATTGCTAAAAATTCAATTATATTTATTATATCTAATCAAAAATAGAATAAAATTTAATATTTCTTAAACCATCACCTAAGATAATAATAGAGGATTGTAGTTTAAAAAAAGTAATTGACCAAATAATACAACGTAAGAACGCATTTAAAACAACAACCATTGAGTATATAGTATTATAGTATTTAAATAATATACAAAGCCCTTAATTGAACATAGCTTACAAATGAATGGGTCGTTGTTTCAAAAAAATCATGCTCGGAGAAATAATAGGATACAACTATTTGAAACTAATCACGATTTTCTAAAATTATCATCTAGAATGAAATTACTAATAAAAAAGAACTATGGTAAAATGTTAAATTATATCATGTGTCTTATTCAAGTAATATATTTTAGGGAATAAGAGCATGCTAGTGGAATATGGAGCTCTTTATAAAGGGTGGACACAGAGAGCATGCATAAGTAATTAGTACATTCCAAAGGAGTCTAGCTAGCTGGATTATTTACTATATTGTACGAATGTAAGTAAAATATATTTACCCATATATTTCAGTCAGGGCGACACAAACACTTCAACGATCAAATACTATAGATTTGTTGTCTGGCAAGCATCTTGACAGCTTTCTTTGGGACATTTTAAATGTTAATTTCATTACAACATTTAAAGGGAAGTAGTGGGGAACACTAGAAGGTAGAGGGCTATCACTATTAGGGGATTCGGTTATGCAAACATTATCGACTACATAGGACAAATTTGTATTGCAACGAAACATATGGCTCGCAATTTTATACCAAATTTCGTTGCGACACAAATCAATTTACCAGAGATCTAAATAACATAAAATGTTTTCAAAACATTTATTTCCTTTCCACATTGGTCATTTTTTTTCATCCTGAACAAATCACAATTTTCTATTATGTCATCCAATAAAATTTAAACTAACTACATTATCTTGTTTAGATTTTTGTTCAACAGGTGGTAATAAAATTAATCATTATAAATAACTCGTCTTTCATGTCAAGAGATTATCATTAAGATGGACGACATTCTTCCAAAATCCACTCTTATTATACTATTCATTTATTCTCTAAATCAAATGACAAAACAGTCGTCAAAAATTCGTAGACAATATCTTATATTATAATAATACATAATAGTATATTATTCTAAACTTTAATTATTTACCAATTATTTTGGCATCACGTTAAAATGCTACGATTTATATTTTGGCAGTGTTAATTAGTTCAATAAGTTATCTACTACCTAAAGATGATGTTGGAAATACATTAGGCAAGGTTGTTATAGGCCATAAAATATAATAACAAAGGAACATCAAATCGACATCATAAAAGTTTAGAGAACACAACAGTAGGTAGGTTATTTACACAGAAGCAAATTGTTTATCACAACAATTATTTTTCTAATGATCAATAGTCATCTTTTGGACTAAATATTTCGTCTAAAAGATCGTTCTAAAGGACTCTACATTTTAATTAATATTATCATTAAAACTGCAGACATAATTTCCAACTTAGACCATGCTGAAAGTCTTGGGCTTCCATTTGGGTTACCTAAAAAATATTAGTAAGATAATAAACACGGCAGAAAAAGCTAATAAGTTTCTAATGTTGTAAAACAAATTATAGAAAGTAATAACGATAACTCACCATTAATCAAATTAACACCAACATAATATAAACTCGTTAATTTAAAAACTATAAAATGCCAATAGTTAAATTGTACTTAAAACATAATTGAAAGCATTATTTGGTTACAAAATAATAAAAATCATGCCACACCTTACAAAATTAATACATCACAATCATTTTGAACAGTTAGTTTATGGTTTGTACCTACGAATGTTTTAATGTGTTACAATGTAAAGGCAAGACTGGACATGAAAGCGTTAAACCGAGTAACATTAACATAAAAGTAACTGAAGAAGAAAATAAGTTAAACATGATCCAACATATTAAAAGCACGTCTACGTCACTTTACAAGAAGCAAAATCAAGTCACTGGAACTAATAGAACGGAATAAAAGAGCACGAAATCGAAACACTGCACTATTCAAAAGTCTCAATCACAAAAACCAACACAAAACTGATGCAGCGAAGAGGATGTGAACATAAGAGGTGATGGTGGTACATGAGTCTTTCTGTGGTACTGATGTGTATTCATAGAAGCCAGCCTGGACCGGCACTTCGTTACTCTCTTGGTTGTACTCACCGAGGGCGGTTTGGACGTATAGCTGCGCAGGTTGAGAGAACCCAAGGACGTTGTGAGCTCTGAGGTGGATGCGGTAGCGAGTGTCTGGGTGGAGGGCTCGGATCTCATAGTTTATCGCCTCGGAACTTTTCAACTCTTCCTTTATGCATTGGTTTTCGGAAGCCACTCGCCAATCACCGCTCACTTTCGTAACCTGAAAATCATTTTAGTATAAATGTGAATTTTTCTCTTACCAATTTTATTTAAAAATATCAATGTTCCGTTCAGTATCAATCAAAATAAATGAGATTATGAAAATTGTATGTTTTTAGCCAGGTATTACTGAAGTATACTTACAGGGCAATACGTAATGTCATAGATATCAATAGGTTCACCATTATGGGCTGGGACTTTCCATTTCAGCTCAAACCTATCGGCATATTTGCCATGAACAAGCGACTCTGAACTTGTCCCTTCTCTCCATTTGGGCTGCTCTGGTGGTGACCTGAAACCATAAACATTTTAAAACTGTACCTAATTTACGAGTCACTTATAAAATTTCGTTTTATATATTTTTAGAAACTGACCTTCTTGGCATTATGACAGTAATCGGGGCACCCCAAGAGCCAGGCCCAACTTGGTTGACAGCAGCAAATCTAAAGTCGTAGGTGAACATTGGTTTCAAATCCTCAACAATGTATGGGGAGTTGGCAGACCATGTCCTTGTTTTCGCAAGATTCCAATCGAAGTTTCCATTTTCTTTGTACTGAGTGGTGTATGCTAGGATTGGTGGGCCCATATCTTCTGCTGGGCCGACAATGCTGAATGATACTGAAGTTGCTGTGATAGTCTCTTGTCTCGCCTAAAATAAATAAAATATGTTAAACTCGAAAAAGTTCAAACAGGGTGTTTGGAGAAATGATGTAGGGATCGCAGGAGCCGAACTAGTGTACTAATATGATAATTTTAAACTGCATTTGCCATGGTAAAAAGTGCCCTGTTTAAAAAAAGTTGTAGATCTTACCTGAATAACAGTGCCAGGAGGGAAGGCCTCTCTAAAGTCAATGATATGTTCAGCTTCTCCAAGAAGGTTTGTAGCAACGCATTTGTACATTCCGTAAGCACTTCTGTCTGAGGGGGTAATTTGAACAACACTGATGGGTCCTGATCCGTAAATTCTGATGCGTGGGTTCTCTACTAAATCCAGGTCACGGAAACTAAAAACAAAATCGGATTATAAATATCATCTTGCATATTATAAGCCTATTTATGGTGCATTTACCCTTAAATTGTCCCAGATCTACCCACATATTTATGGATTCATGGCGAGCCTTGGCTTCCTTAGACTTATACGGGCTGTCAAATCAAATCAAACAATCACTAAATAAATGACGTTTGGAATGATTCGGCAAAAATATGGATCATAGAACTCGCAAGGGTCAAACTGGAGCATGAATAGGTAATGCCATTACTTACCGCCATTTGATAGTCGCGTTAGGAATACTTTCAGCGACGCAAGTGAGATTAACGGCCTGTGCGTTCCAGCTCCAAATGGGGATGGTAGGCATTTTTTCGAAAGTAGGTCTAAACTGAACAGTCAAGAGCCCATTCTTTCTAGCTTCACCACCTGAAGATAAAAATAAAATTAAAATAAATTATCACTCGAAATTACCACTTATCTCTGTTTTTCAAGAATAATGCACAAATTAAAAACCAGCATTCAAATCCAGACAAAAGCACACACAGAACATTAAGAGTTTTATTGCTGGTTTCAGTCTTAAATAAATATATTTGATTCTTTTCATTAATTCCTATTGATTTTACGAAAATTACCATCGTTTTCAGCAATGCACTCGTAAAGCCCGTCATCGCTTCTGTTCAAGTTCGCAATAGTGATCGTTCCTATAGTTTGCATCGTGTCCCCTGTTTGACGACTGGACGTTTCCACTGTGATACTGGAAAAGAAAAAAAGAAGGTTTTCATGGATTCCAATTTTCCCATTGTGGTTCTAGAAATAATTATTTATTATTAATAGACGCATGTGGCTGATGTGTCTATATCACACAGTGTTGAATTTATTAATTGCGTAACTTTTTTAGTTTGTTATTTTTGTCTCGTGATCAGTTGTTGAGTTTATTCTGTAAGGCGTTTACTGATGTGGCTGATATATTATCATTCGAGTTTGAGTATAACAGTTAAAAAGTCAAACTTGCCTTCCATTGTTGGGTCCGTTCAAGAATACTTCGCCATTAGGGAATCTTCTGAAGCTGATTCTAGGCGCCGGTCGTCCAGACGCTTTACATTCCAACTTCCCTTCTTGCCTCTCAGGAGATGTCGTGTTGAATAGTTCGAATATTTTCGGCTTAACCAGCACCTCTACTTCGATTTCGGTCTCGTTCTGTCCAGCTTGGTTGAGCGCGTTACAAATGTATTTTCCGTAGTCACCAGCTTCAACTCGGTCGAAGGTTAAGAGGCCAGTAAGTTCATTAACGCTGTAGCGCGATGTCGTTGCCAAGTTCTGGGGAGTAATTATTTTTTATGAGAAAACTCACAAGATCTAGAAAGTATTTCGCCAAATTAAGTAATTACTTTACGTTTGAAAACATTAATACGTAGAACATTTACATATATTCTTGTGGTTTGATAAAATATTTAAAATATTGGTATGAATAGGCTACATTATGGAATAGAAATTAAATGCAATGTTGATGTAGCATTATTAATTTTATCTTTTAAACTAAGTATATTTTGTTTAATACAAATAAATACTATTGAGTTTAAATTGTTCTCAAAGGAATAGACGTTTCAGTAGGATTACCTCACGGGTCGACGCTTTAATCCAAGTGTAAGTCGGCGGTGGCTTGCCTCTGGCTTTGCAAGTAATCGCGGCTGACTCTCCCTCTTTGATCACGACCCTTGTTTCACGCTCCTCCATTTCAGGTGCCGTATAAACCTGCAATCGTATTTGGTTACTCATCGCTCTAGTTTTAAGGTACTGTTTTGTTAGTATTAAGTCAGAGGAATAGATTGTTATTTACTTCAAGTTTGATGTTCCTCTCTGCAAGTTCACCGGTTTGATAGACTACTGCACGGCAGGTGTAGGTGCCATCGTCACTTTCTTCAACATTCTTGATAAGAAGTCCGTTGGTATGGATGACGTATCTATCTCCTGTTTCAATCTGAAAAGAAATTGGTTTATTAACTATTTCTTACAGGCGGTATTAATATATTTGTAAGATTTTAGATCATTTCTTACATTGGTTCCATCTTTGAACCAGTTCACCGTAGGCGCTGGCTCTGCAGTTACTTCGCACATGACTTTATGCTCCTTCCCCTTTGTAGCGTATTGGTTTTCATTCGCATTCGTCCAGGTTATGGCGGCTGTAACAAAACAATTCTGTTTTATCATCTCTTCTAGGAGCAATCGTTTTATTACTTGTATTCTTTCCTGATTTACAAGATGATCGGAATGGATGATAGGATTAGAAACACAATCTGCATGAAATCGACACTCAGGTATTTTTCGGTTTAGATGTGTTATTTTAATACATGCATTGCCTAGCCTATGCAGCGCGTCCTACAGATTTAGCAGGCCATTGCTAGTAGATCTGTTACAAGTCAAAATACTTGTCGTGATTAATGAAAGTGTTTACGTTTATATTACCTTTTCCAAACAAAACATGATTTCGCATATACAAACCAGTTTTATGGATAAAATACTCTAATGAAAAGGGTAAAGTCTCCAATCGTAAGACAAGGTTATGGTACTCACTGAATGTATCCAGAATGACGCTAGCACTCAGGGGCTGGTTGGTGTAGGTGGCTACACAGGTGTAGTTGCCAGCCATGTTCGTGCTGATCGAGGATATGTAGAGTAGCTGCAGCTGTTTAGCCGGCATCGTTTCCGTGTAGATCTCAGGTCGTGTTCCAGGTCTATTGATAATGAAAACATTTATACTACTAAATAATAGAATATAATTAAAAGAGAAGCATTAGGTATTTTTTCTACCTCGCCTTCCTAGTAATTTGTTTACTTTTTCGGCGTCTGATAACACATTTATATGTACGAGTACCTACATATATACTCCCTTAACTTACGAGTTTGCTTTTGTTATGCGTTAAATTTTATTTTAATTACTCAGAGTAATAATGTTTAATTTTTCAATCAGGATACGACAGATATATTTTGCTTTTGTTTGGTCATTGTGTTTTTTATAATTTTACCACATCATAACTACTAATTATTAGCATGCAAATTTGTATCAAAACAATTAAATATTATTTAATTGTCAAACTAAATTAAATTAAGTTTAATTGGTTTGTTAATAAAAAACCGAATTCAAATTCCGTAGTATGTACCTACACGGTTTTTTAAGTTTTGCGGAACAAACAGATATTCTTGTAATCCCTCAGGAGTATAATTTTTATGGGCCACATCGGGATTATTCTACCAATAGCGAAGTCATTTTTAAAATCGGACTATAATTGCCGGCCCACTGCAACTTCAGCTTGCTCATTCTTCGAGCTATGTCGATAACTTTGGTTCTCTGTCGAATGTATTCGTTACGAATTCTATCCTTCTGGATCTACTTACGAGGCCTCATTGATGACTTGTCCTTTAGGGTCCTTCCACTGCGGTTGTGTGACCAGCGAGGGGTCCGGAGCCTCCGCTTGGCATGACAGCACTACGGACTTGCCGATGGCCACCGTATGCTGCTTCTGCTTCGGAAATATATGCAGGTTCTGAGCTGAACATCCTGTGGACAAGAAAGTTTAAAGTTAATGCTAGTAGTAACTTGAAGCATATATCTAACTAGTTAACCCGGCGTCACAGTCATGTTTGAAAGTTACAAAACCCAAGAAGATTTTGTATGGGAAAATGTTTTTTCTTTTATTTAATTGTTTCGTCAATTTTCCAATGTTTTAATAGTTATTTTGCTAATCGGAACGGAGACAAATACAAGTATAGTTGCAAGCAAACATATTTTTCAATTTGTATCATCATCATCATCAGCCTATAGCAGTCCACTGCTGGACATAGGCCTCCTCCAATGAGCGCCACAGCGCCCTGTCTTCAGCTTGCCGCATCCAGCTGCAGTCTTTCGCAGGTCGTCATCCCACCTGGTCGGAGGGCGTCCTACACTACATTTACCGAGTCGTGGTCTCCACTCAAGAACACGTTTGCCCCAGCAGCCGTCGGTTCTTCGCGAGATATGGTCAGCCCACTGCCACTTCAGTTTCCTAATTCTTAGAGCTATGTCGATAACTTTGGTTCTCTGTCGGATGTAGGTATTCGCTACGAATCTTCCTTCAGAGAAACGCGACGAAAGCGACTTTGAACTGGTGGACCAGATCTATCGTGAGTGCCCACGTCTCAGCTCCGTAGGTCATGTCATAACGGGTAGGACGCTCTGGTTGAAAACATTCGTTTTCAAGCATTGCGGTATGGATGACGAGAAGACTTTACGTAGTTTTCCAAATGCTGCCCTCCTTTTGGCCGCATTTGGGAAACTCTCCTCCTTTTGGTCTCCTCAGTTTGTATACCTACCTACAATTATGTAATAAAATACCGTAATATTATTTCCCCTTTATTATTTATTTATTACTGATCTTAGCAAGAAAATGAACAAAAAACCAACTAAATAAATCTACAAATTATCAAATAATGATCGAGTAATTTCTTAGAGGGTCCGACCTAATTGTTTTTTATTTTGAAATAGGACACGTCTTGCAAAAGTCCTACTCCAACCTGTTAATTGGATTCTCCACAATTTACATTCCGGCACGTGACGAAACTTTGTAACATTGTTACTAAAATTTAGCGAAACTTCATTTGTTAATTGGATACAAAATGGAAGGATGATCCGTGATCAAAGTTTTACCATAATTACCTCGAAGTTTAGCAAACTTACCATTCAATTAGGCGCTCTAAACTTAACAGATTATTTTAATACAATACGTAAACAACGGTGTGAGCTGACTGAATTATCTCAAATTAACAAAGTAAGGAAGGCCCAGGATGAGATGGCGCGACGAGCTCGAGGTACATCTTCCATCATGGCCTGTTGCAGCGTTTTTTTTTATTTTATCTACTATCTTCATATACTTAAATTTTTCTTTTTTGTATACTTACCTATTATTTAATGTGTCGTGTTATGTGTTATGTATGGTTTCAAATAAATGTATTTTCTTTCTTTCTTTCGTCTTACGTATTACGAAAAGCTATGCACCAGGTTGTACTAGGCATTAATAGTGAACGATAGCGAACTAATCACTTCATATGCTTCCAAGGATATCAAATTATAAGTAAGATCAGTTCTTCATTATTCGTAGATTAGTTGCATCTGTGGCCAGAAACTCCCCATTCATATAATATGCTGTTGTTGGGGTAGTTGATTAATCACTCTTGCATAAATGAGTAAGACAGAAAGTTAAATCATACGAGTCGAGACGGGTAAAATTACTTAGCATAAATTAAGAAAATTTTCTGAAACGTGAACCACACGCCTAATGTATTTGATAGATAGATTTAAAACCATGAAAAAGGCACAAAATGTTATTGAAAAACAATTATAAATTATTTAGTATTGTGTGTATGTACAAAAATATGTAATTTTTAGTATAAGTAGTTATAACATCGCCTTAGGGCTTAATAAAAAAAACCTGTTATGATGTTATTATCTCAATAAATAAATAAATAAAAACTATGTTCAAGGAGCACTATTTGTCCTGCTTTCACTAACGCATAACTGAGTCCCTATGTATATAAGTAGTTTAAGTATATATATTTTATGATATGTATGTAGTATGTAATGTATGTAGTATATTTCCATAAGTATTTTATTTAATTTTATAATATATAATCTGCAAGCACACAGATCCCCTGGTACTGTCCACGATCCTATCCATCCATGGTTGTCTGGTAGAGATCGTTCTTGAACGATAAGACCGCCAATTGTAACTAGTTTTTTAAGTTTTTAATTTACATTGCCATGTACTTAGTGTGCAATAAAGAATTATCTATATATCTAGACTCGATTCATCTATAATAAAAAGTTGTAAAGTTTGTGAGGTTGCAGAGGTAATCTCTGGATCTACTGAACCGATTTTGAAAATTATTTTACCAACAGAATGCCACGTTATTTGTGAGTGTCATAGACTATACTACCATATGTATACTAGCCCGAAAAATGAAAATACTTTTTCATGCATAAAGATACATTTACTACGTTTATCACAAAATGTTTATGAAATGTCCACCCGGGCGAAGCCGGGACGGGCCGCTAGTTTCATAATAAAAGTATTATAGTAACTACATTTTCAGGGATTTTTAAACTCGTAAGTGGACGATCCATAAAGTTTTTCCCTCAACACATGTTGCAAACAGACAACGCACTTTTTCAGCCGAAAAGCTTCAAACCATGTCATGCACGGTAGGGTATGTAACACAAGGATTTTTTTACAAAGTCCGTAGGTATTCTAGGCACGTTTTGGGGCCCTTCGCTTATCCTCGACTTTCCAACAACTGCGCCGGTTGCATTTTTACGATCTTGTACGAAGTGAGGCAACAGAACTTCTTTATGTATTACTTCTCTGAAATCTTCGGGCTTATTGCAATTTTTCCCCGGAACGGATAAAGTTCTGATTTTAAGTAATGCGGTTAGTTTGGGGTGAACGAACCGAGGGTGCCTTGCTTTTGAACTATGAGCTTATGGCTGTTTATTCTGTACATATATATAAATATATAGTTCATAAAACACGTTTTCTGCCTAGTATGACTAGATTTAATTATATTTATACATTTTATTTCAAAAGTATAATGCCTTTGCAGTTGTATAGATGAAAATCTATTTATTTATCCACACTATTTAGGCAACAATGGAAACAAAGGATTTTAGTTCATCTAGTAGGTACCCATAACATCACAAGCTGAGACGGGACCTTATTAGCCGCGCACATAGGGAAAGACCAGTTTTTTTATGTTTTTCTGTATTTATGTGTCTTTCGTTTTTTTTGTAGCTTTGTTTAAGATCGTGTGTGTTTTTTTTGTGTGTGTGTGTGGCTATAATTTTTTTTTAACATAGCCCGTGCTCACAACAAAATCAACATCATCCTGGCCTCAAGCTAAGAAGACTTAGCTTGAGGCCAGGATGATGTTGTGTGGATTGTCTAGCATTATTCATTATATTTATTTACTTATCCTTCAAGGCTCTTTTATTGAATATAGATATTTTACTTAAGAATCAAATGTGTACAAACGAAGTTACAAAACCGCTACGCGACGAAGATGTAGATATTTCCGACGACGTAAAGCTTTCATTTTCATATAAAGTATAGGTTTCGGAAAATCTTCCGTAGGAATTGGTTGAGGGAATTCTTATTCAATCCCCATACGGAATTGTAGCAACATATGAGACAACTTTTCTTAGATTTTCCTACAGTATAAGAAAATGTATCTAGATAAGTACAACTTAGATGAATTTTTTACATATTTGTGGTCCACTTACATCTAGGCCGTGTTGTCGCAAACACCTCACTAATATTAAAAATGCGTAAGTTTGAAAGTTTGGATTAATGCATAGATGTATGGGTGGATGTTTGTTACCTCTTCACTCCAAAACTATTTTCTAGTATACCTGCTTTCAACGATCTGGTTGAAATTGTGCCTACAGAATGTTCCAGGCCAGGAATAAAACAGGCTAGGTATTTATTATCCAATAAATCAGTTCCCATGGGATTATTTATTGTTCTATTGTTGTTTATTTATGTTCTCATCAGCTTTTTTTCTGTCAAAACTTATTATTTTTCTCTGTTTTATGTTAATATGTGCCTTAGTTATTGTGACCTTTGTACCACGTGAATGTCTTAGTCCATAAGAGAAACGCAGTGTCCTTACCAGTTTTTAAAGCTCGCGTTAAGGAATTTTACCTGTCAGAAAAGTGAATATTGGTACTTATTATTTATTTATTAACTAAGTATTACTAAGAAGTATATTAGGTATACATATTATATATATACAATGTGTATAGTCGAACCTTGATCAAACGAGATGTGCGAATACACGACATATATTTATCGATAAAAAACAAAAAATAAAAAATTATGTGTTACCTATCTCAAAAATAAGGCCGATTTAATTTTTTTTTTTTACATACTTTGAATAAAATACACCGTTTACTCAAAAAGAAACGAAGAAAAAACCAGATGAATTAGTTTTCATAAAAAAATATATTAAATCGGCTTTATTTTTGAGATAGGTAACATATAATTTTTTATTTTTTGTTTTTTATCGATAAATATATATCGTGTATTCGCACATCTCGTTTGATCAAGGTTCGACAATACACATTGTATATATATATATATTTATTTTTAAATATTCGTGTTATGTTCATATTTATTCTAGCTTATGTTTGGTACACCCCCTGCCTTTCTTAAATTCACATAATTCTTTCCATCCAAAGGTTACCTGGAAGAGATCGCTTATCAGCAATAAGGCCGCCCATTGTACTTGTATCATGTGTGGTGTACAATAAAGAATTTTTATTTGTACTGTCTTATCTATCTACCTATCTACCAGTAACATGTCGCCTTAGGAGTATAGGTATCACTTCTTTTTTCTTTCGGCCTATCATGGCCGCAGTGATACCCAAGCCGGGTATCACTGCGGCCATGATAGGCCTATTGTGATCGCCACTTAAATCATAATTCGCCACTAACCCTTGCAGGTCCTAGGAACTGTAGGATTTAGTATTATCACTTACAATTTTAAGTGAAACTGAAGCCTCATTATATTTTATGTACGTAACTCAAATGCATATCAATAGAGTGGTAGGTACTATACTAACCCTTACGAATGCATTAAAATAACAAAGACTCCATTACACCTTATCCCCTCGGGCCCCATTCAGAGAATGGTGCACCTGAGAAGTAACAAATAAGCGTCAAAATCCTGCCTACATGAATGTAGGAATATGTAATAGATGCGGCAAGTTAAGTTAGAGAAATATCAACATAAAACAGCTTCAGCAAATTATTTATAAATTATTAATTGTATATTGTGTAATGTTATAAACGCGAAAGTTTGTTTGTATGGATGTTTGTTACATTTTCACGCAAAAACTACTGAACCGATCGGGCTGATCTCGGATGCTCTGTTTTACCAGCAGCATTTTACAATAAAGAATTTCAATAAAAAGTAATATAACATAAAATAACATTTATCCTCCTGTATATCTTTGTAATCATTGACTGGGATTCATCGTCGTCATCAGCTTATGTTAATCCACGCCTGGACATAGGCCTCCCCTAATGAGCGCCATAGCAACCAGTCTGTTTGTAATTGACTGGGATTGGTAAGTACGAATATTAATTCCTGAAATCACATATAAGTTTCACAGACACAAATTAAATACAAACTATTCCCCCGATAGTATGTTTCTGGCTAATCTAGGAAAATTAAAAAAACTACATCGGCAAAACTGAAATAAAGAGGCACTTCTCACTGTAGGCTACGAAACTTCGGGTCGCTGAGCCATACGAGTAAATGGCTGGTTGTAGGAAAGGCGACTGTATTGTAACAAGCATAAGCACTATTAGCTACTCTATTCTACAGCAAAGCGTATCACAAACTTACCATGAATTTTACAGTATACCGCCGTACTAAGCTGCTCTAAGGCATTACCAAAATTTCATCAACTGAGGAGTTTGGGGAGAGTCGCAAGGGGACAAGTGAAAACCGTGGATAAATAGTACAAAATAGCGGGTAGAAGCGAAAGTCGCGTAAAATTAATGACAGTAACATATTAAGTAAACGCTATTACAATATTAAAAAGTAAAAATTAATTCAAATCGTCAACTAAAAAGTCAGAGCGTTTACTTATTATATGACTTTTTAGTTGAGGATTTGAAACTTTGACTATTTAATTTTAAGTTTTTTAATTCCAGGTTTTTTTTTATATTGAAACATTTAAAATATTTAGGATCTACAACTGTAACCTACATTATCTCAACATAATGTAGGTAATGGCAAATAAATGAAACATTATCATTCACCTTATACTGTAAGGAAAGTTAGATTCGAAATCTTAAGTCCGTTTGAAATTTTGGTGAAACTACAGTGGCTGTAGAGAGCAGGTAATGCAACGTAGAAGGTAAACATTTCTAGCGTATTTGCTCTGAGTTCCTTTCAAACAATGGCCACGGGCTTAGCACAGACGCATATAAAATGAAACTTCTAAAAAAAGTAAAGTAAAAGAAGTAAAACGATTTTTATTTTGTCACAACAGAGACTCTTATAAATTAAACTTAGATTAACAGAAGACAGAAACTGACAAAATCGGTCTCCACTCAGCATGTGCTATGGTAGAGCATACCATAGCGCTGGTCTTCCTTCTAAGGCTTAATGACAATCAAAGCTGAATCAGATCTAAAATTATTTCACTTCTACGTTGAATTCGTTATAGAATGGAATGGTATTAAAGGGTTTGTGGAAATTTTGTGTGCTTCATAACAGGCGACGTCCCCAAGCAGTTTTGTATTACCAATTATGTACAGTAAATACATAATACGTTACAAGCTGCTCGGATGTATTTGTAAGCGCATTAATAAGGATCAACTTATCTCATCCGAGTTATACAGTTCGTTTTTGTTTATGATAATATTAATATTCTCATATCTCTTTTGATTTTCTCATATTTTTATATCAATTATGACGTATATGATAATACCTTTTATTAGTTTCTGCCTGCTGCATCTCACACGCTTTTCCGGAATAAAAGGTAGTCTATGTTCCAACGCAGGATATTATCTTTTCCCCTGCCAAATTTGAGATCCATTAAGCCGTTTAGAAGTGAAAAGGTCGATAGACGAACTCACAAAATTACATTCAAATTTAAAATAATTAGTATGGATGGATAATACTCCATTGCTGAGACCGATCCTTGTTTATTATTATTAACTAAAGGTGCTTTTTCAGTAGACTTTGGTAGCAATAGCGATTTTTTTCTTTAAATGGTCAAATATCTACTCCGGTGTACGCTCCCGCCGTTCACAAAAAAGCAGCCTAATCTCAACCGTATTCTATCAGTAAATTTTAAATTGAAAAGGTGCTTCAAGTTCCCCTTTGCAGAAACGCCATTCAATACCAAGCCCCTAAAAATCGGTCCACTTAACCTTTGACTTACAATACGCAAAGCAATGGGCGCTGTGAAACGAACCACGACCGTTTCAGGTCGGCCGGACACCGTCAGGTCCCGTTTGAAATGGAATCAACTTTAAGACTTGTGGTTTCATTTTATTATGTGACACATCTAAGGCCCGATTTCTGCTCCTATTTCTCACATCACACTACATAATAATTTAGGAAAAACACGCACTATGACACTAATATTATAAATCCGAAAGTTTGGATGTGTCTTATTTCTTCACGCCTACTGAATGGATCGGGCTGAAATATTGCATACGGGTACATCATTCCAGGCATGAAATAAAACATAGGCATATGGGATGGAAATTGCCTTAAAACTTTTCCTTAGAAACAATGCGTGTGAAGCCGTGGGCAGAAACTAGTTGGGCATAAGGCAAGGACAAGGATTGATGCGGTGGATGTTTTTTTATTTATCAATGAACTATTCATTAAGCCACACATGATGATTATTCATACACGTATCTTAACAACAAAATAATTAGAAATTTAAAAGAAAAATCCTTGCTTGCATTCAAACAAAAAACCCCAAAACTATCTCACAGTAAACAAAAGCAAATAAAACGTGAATTACGGCAGTTACAGTTTTCATCCTGCATTTTATTTACCTTTTGTAGCACTTTGCTTTAGCGAGATTTTATTTGCAAGGGATTTATTGCTGAGAGACAACAACTGTCATGCCGCAAGGCGCAATTCTACGAGGAAATCTAAAAACTGGAACAGAAACCAAGCGAACTGAGCACTTGTTAAAACAAAAGACTGCGAGCCTAGCCTTAGGCATTGCGAAGGGCCCTGCGGTAGGGGGCCTGTGATTAATCGCTTAAGCATTATTTCCTAATTAAGCCCACCTTCCCCTTTCGGATGCGTTGCTCGGGGGAGCTGAAACAAATACGAATGACTGCCGCCTGCCAGACAGAACGGAGAAAATCGGGAAATCTGTTGAATTAGCGAACACAAATTAGGAAAGGTAATTTTGTGTGAAGCGTATTAGAGGGATGTGTGGTTCGGTCCAGGGAATTACTTCGAGACTAGTTAAGGATTAGGAAGGGCCATTGAGCTGTTATTACGTGCTAAATCAAAGGAATTAATGACGACGTCTTTACCAAAGTAGTAGGTAGACGTTTCTTTCTTCCGTCTAAAATAAAAAATCTATATATACATATATAAAAGAAAGTCGTGTTTGTTACAACACTTATAACTCGAGAACGGCTGGACCGATTTAGCTGAAAATTGGTGGAGAGGTAGCTTAGAACCAGGAGTCTAACATAGGATTTTTATCCCATTTAAACCGTTTTACGCATAGATTTCCACGGGGGCGAAGCCGCGGGGCGCTGCTAGTAAACATATATAAATAGAAACGTTTTTAATAAGTTAGACACATACATTTAAAAAGAAAATAGTTTGAGACACGACACGTTTCAGCATAAGTTGTTGTAGGTTAAAGAATAATAATAAAATAAATTATTGAAAAATTACTCGAGACAAATGATTAATATGACAATAATAATAACTTAGATCCTAAACGTACCTGAACTAGGTGAAACCTGTATCTCAGGTAAAATTTCTAACAACGAATACTTGATCACACTAATAAATCTGACGACCGATGTGGCGCGGTGGGCGAAGGTCCGCTTGCGACGCAGGAGGTTGCAGGTTCGATGCCCGCCTCGGAACAATTGTGTGTACGATCTGCAGATATTTGTTCCGGGTGTTCTGGTCGTTTTCTATGTATAATAAAAAATATCTATCTATGTAATGTATTGTATTATGTATATCAGTTATCTAGTACCCATAACACAAGCTCTGCTTACCATGGGGCTAGATAATGCTGTGTGAATTGTCCAGCATTATTTATTTAAAAAAAAAAAACACATAAATAAACAAAGTGCAAATGCAAATTTTCGTACGCTTGCATTAATTGATTCCCATTATACGCAATGGGTAAAGGATTATTATCATCATTATAATTTTCATTCATATCAAAGGCTTCAGATTGTTTTTGTTGGCTCTTACCGTAGATGTCTTGTAAATGCGAAAAAAAAGACAGCTGCGACCGCAGTACTGTCATTAACTATTGCAAGTAGATAAAGAACTTAAATGATGAATTTTGCATCATCAAATATACCAACACTGCCTAAGAGTTCTGAAAACACGTTGACATGCCTAGATTGGGAAAACTGAGCGTAAACCTAAAGGATAACGAGACGGACCCCCACACCGGCTCAGTAATTTATCTAATTTCCCACAATTACAGTCTTTGGGAGTCACATGTCAAATGGGGTAGGCTCAGATTGTACATGAATTACGCGTGCAGCGGTGGAAATAATTGAGTTTATGGATGTTCATACTGTGTAATTCGCTTGTTTGCTGTTACATATATTTTCTATTTCATTTTGGTTTGCAGGGAAACCACAATTGGTAGTCCATTGTAGCAAAAAGTTTCGTATGGTAAATAAATACCAGTTCAGTTAATATTACCACTGGGTGAAATGTTAATCCATTTCACGCAATGGCGTTGGCAATTATTTGGTGCAGTTCGGCCAAAACCATCACGTATTCAACAGTAGCTGCTCGAAACTGTAGACAGTAAATTGACCCATAGCTTCGCAGACAGCAAACACAGGTGCGTGCAACTAGAGCACAGTCATTTATAAGGATTAAACTAGCTATCCCCGATAAACAATGGCATAGGGGAGATAGAGGCGTCTGTGGAAGACCTCCCAAGTTTGCTATGACTCACGTCACGTCGCTGCCAACTATTCGGAACCAGACAGCGCCATCGATCCAGAGAACACTAACAAGTCTCCTAAAATTCAAGTGGGCACTTACTTAAACGTTACGCGTCAGGTGTTCGCGAACTCAGGCTTACTTACCAGTTAAGAAAGGCATTATAGCCATTACAATAAATTTCCTTAGCCCACTCCCTGCGCTAACCCCCAGAGTCAGCCCTGTCATTATCAGTTTAGAGAGAGGGCACTTGCGCTAAAAAGTATCAAAAGACTGCTCGAAAAATTCGGCTAAGGGCTGGGGCGTAACGAAGTGAAGCCCACTTAAAACAATAGCCAAATGCAGGGGTCGGATGTTCTGCCTCCACTGAACATCCTATACTTAACCTAAAGACCACTCAATATGTGCTGAATTCGTAAAAATTTTATGGGGCGCATTTGAGTCCGTTATTGCTCGGAATATTTACGGCGTCCGTAGGGACCTATAAATTTTGGTTTAAATTTAAAATGTCGGAAACCCACAACAGTGTGGAGAGTATAATTGAAAAGAAGATAGACGACACAGCGTTTTTGATATTCACATACGTTAATATACGACCAATAACATTCGTTTTCATTAATGAGATAACCTACATCTGATGCGGACGTCAGTTTGACTGAGAGATTTATAGATTAGTGATAAATTAGATTTTTTAGCGTTTTTGAAGTTTATTTCCACAAATAAACCTACAAGTATGTTTGTTAAAAAGGGAAACAAGAATACAACCTTTACTGAAATTGTTTTGTTTAATCAACGTGTTTACTTACTTATCCGCAAAGCTAAGAATAGCTTGCAAATTGATCCGATTGCACCCCTTCCTCAGACCGACCATTAATTACTACCTTCCGCCCTATTCTCCCTTTTCTTCAGTTTACAACCCGCAAACAAACCGATCATTTCAACCCTACATTTGTTTATTGCCGCCCTTAGACTTTCCATCTCAAATCGACTCAAATGTTTTAAATACTGCGAGTAAATGACTCAACTTTTTGATTTACCAGAAGGGATCTACGATGTCAATCGAGAAAATTAATTGTTCATGAAGCGTTTGGTTATCAACTGGAATATTGTGAAACATCTTGACGAACTGGTTCCTGTTGGGAGAGGCGAGATCGTATTATATAAAATACTTGACCGGTATGATGTCACAGATGTGATAAGCATCCAACGTGACTCAGTATCACCTACGCACTTATTACTTTCAATTGAAGACGGTTTAGGACGGTGTCGAAACTGGTTCCGTGGTCTCTTGCCGCATTGTTACCTAACTAACCAATCAATACGACTACGACTACAAAGGGCAAGGTCAAACTAGAATTAGAAGTATATCAGTCTTCCAGTACCCATAACACAAGCTTTGCTTACCTTGGGCTAGATGATGCTGTGTGGATTGTCCAACATTATTTATATATTTAATTCAGCTTTCAAAAAAATAATAATAATAACGTTTAAGTTTGACTTAAAACTTATAAAAAACGTAACAACTTGATGCTAATAAGCAAAATAGACTGAAACAATGAATATACTCGTATATACCTTGATCTACACACTGGGATTCCCGGTGTCGGGTAGACCAATACAACAGTCAGAATATACAAATATAGTCAGTAACAGTGTTCTCGTATCCTACTTAAAATACTCCAGAAAATCTGGTTTTTACTCGAAATGAGGCACCTCGAAGATTCTAAAAGCGAAGTTATTTCATAAAGTTGACATCGAGTATAATAAAGACTTGCGGAAGATGAGCTCCTTCCCATTTTAAACTGGAACCTTGTTGTCCGCGCGCTGTCTCGGCGAAATTGCTTGAAAATTTCTTTTACCTCAAACATCGAGGCTTAGTCGTGAGGAAACCCTGTTCCGCTGCGATGATCGTGAGAGTAATGAAAAAGGTACGTTTAACACAGATTCGTAAGGAGATTGCCGTTCCTGAGGTTAAGCTGTGGCTTTTAAACGTAATCAAATTTTCTTGTGGTATAGGTACTTGCGGATACCTGAAGGGGATTCTCGGATTCGTTTATAGACGCTGTGAGCTTCAATCCTTTCCGCAAACCTTTCAAAGCAAACTTCTCTGAAGGAATGCCAATTTTGTTTGCAAACGCACCCGGAACAAAATTAAATCGCATTCGCTTCGCTTCGCATTACCTCTGCGGAACACTTAATTTATTTTCGGAATGCTTATTGAAATAGTTCTTGTAGAATTCTATATTTTCTCATCTAAATTAAAGGTTCTAGCAAGTTTTAACCTTGCTACAAAGCTTTACAATACGATGCAAATTCCGTTGCGTCATTGCTCAGAACCTATAATGATATTTGATGGTTATTCTTTCCAATTCAAATAGGCATTCCAATTTTTGGCACCACGTGACTGTGTACTTTGTAATTTGGTCTGAAAAAAAAACAACCAGGCCACGTACCGTCGACAGACGAGGCGCGTCACGATTTGTATTCCAACCCTGTGCCTCACCATCCGTCTGGCCAGATTAATTATCAACCAACCCTCCATGTTTGCCAATGCAGCCCCAACTTTTCAGTATAAATCTCTGACATCAATTTGTACCCGTGATATACGATATAACGCGTTTCAAAGATCATACAGCAAACTTTTATAACGGCAATTTAAACTTTGGTGTAACTGTGAAAACGTTCAGCGAAATCAGAATTTGTTTTGAAAGCTTCGTAGAATAATTTTAACTTGTTTTTGATATCTCCTTTCAGCTACATATTGCTGTTAAAATTTAACTTTAAAATTCAAACTTTACCGTCCAAACTTTTGATAAACCTGGAGTTTACACCTCGTGTCTTAATAAAATTATGCGCTGTTTACTCAGCCACGTACCTTAATCCTTGTATCAGAATTTACACACTCGCAAACACACACTGACAAATAATTTTCTAGTATAATAATAATAATTTTATATGTAGTAATAGTAGAGTTAGTAGAATAAAATAAATTGACAGAACAATGCTGCTATAGTGAGTTGTAGTGAGTAGTGAGTCAAGAAAAAAAACTAAAATGCCTCATCCCTTAGATATTTACGTAGAGGTATTGTAAAATTCTACGCAGTAAAACGCTGTAATAGCTTGAACAGTCGTGTAATGTATAGTAAATGGCCAGCTCTTCTCTTCCGTAAAAAGTAAACACCTCCTACATTTCCACTTCAAGAATATAAAGAGGTTCTTTAGATTCTTGCTATAAAAGTAAGAAAACTATTTTGCTTCCTCATGTTGGAAAATACAAAAGGAGTTCAGTTTATTGTAAAGTAAAGCATTCAAGAAATAAATATCGTATAAATATCAGTGAATTCAATTTATTCATCATTATATTATTGATATCACTAATATTGGCATGTCAATTAAATACTACTGTACAAAGAATAAACCTGAATTAAAATAATATTATATAATGATAAAAAAATAAAAAAAAACATAAAATAATGCTGGACAATCCACACAGCATTACCTAGCCCCATGGTAAGCAGAGCTTGTACCAGATAACTGATATACATAATACATTACATTACATAGATAGATATATTTTTTATTATACATACAAAACGACCAGAGCACCCGGAACAAATATCTGCAGATCGTACACACAATTGTTCCGAGGCGGGAATCGAACCCGCAACCTTCAGCGTCGCAGGCGGACCTTCGTCCACCGCGCCACATCGGTCGTCCTCATCGTCGATAATAAGTATGTCCAACAAAAAACAATAAATATAAACGTATAACAACCACAAACTAGCAATTGAGTTCGTTAAATATTAACTGAGATTAAAATAACCGTGACTACAGCTTGTAGCTTCTAACAAGATTTCTAGGTACCTACATGGTAGAGTAGACCTATGAGGTAAATTATTAAACCCGGATATTCCACAGAAACTAATGTTATGGTTAAAACATTTGAAACTATCATGGATATTATTCCACAAAACCATAAAAGTCAATGTACTTAAGATAAATATCGATTATTTTATATATATCTTGATAATTACGCCACCGTCAGCTTTAAAACATACCGATCCTATCCATCCAAAGGTTGCGTGGAAGAGATCGCTTTTAGCGATAAGTGCCACTAGTTATAATTAATATTAAGATCCTTTAGTATTTTTTTTTTTTGTATTGATGGTGAAATAAATTTATATTGTATTGTATTGTCAATTATAACGTAGTATATGTATATATTTAAACAATAATAAAATAAATATTGGAAAACTCACAAATCAAATCATATTAAATATCCCGTTATAAATGACTAATCTTATGGTTGATCGTTTCATGTTGGCGCTAGAGTAAATCGTTTGTGACTTTTCTGCATTTTACAAGGAATAAAACGGAATAAAACCATTGTCATAGTAATGCGATTCGTTAGCACAACTAATCGTCTGATTATGACAAACTAACGCCTTCACTGCGGGGTATGACAAGCGTGCTTCAACACTGGGATGTTGCAACAGCGTAGCCAGCTCTAAGCTTTGTGCTGTATCAGCAGCTCAGCAGAATCGGGAACTTAATCTGAGGCTTGTGTTCGCCGAGAATAGAACGGGCGCTCAACTCGTTCATTGGTGAACATAAAAAAAGTTTTTAATTGGTTACTTGTTTCTTCCCACGGCTTCGGACGCGCTTTACAGGTAGCCGTAAAATTATGCAGGGATATAAACGGTAACCCGGTGAAGGCCACGGGAAGCCTTTTTCCTTTCCGTTCTGCCGTTTAGTCGTGAAAACGGATAAACATACAGATTTACTTTCGTGTTTATAATTTAGTGTAGATTTTTTTTTTCCAACCATAAACCGTTACTTCCAATAGAATAATATATAGCCTTTTCTTCGGATCACTAAATATCAGGTTAAAACTTGAGCAAGCTGAAAGTATATAACCTAATTAAAATTTGTTTATTTTAGCATGGTATTTTAATGTTTATTTATTTCTTGTAGATCCTTTTGCAGATCGGCAAAGGCTCCTTTTCTATTCAGATCTTTTTTGAGCCACTCTGTTCCACATCACTACTGCCACTGTTTGTCCTCGTCCCACCTTTTCTGAGTCAGTTACAGTCCTCAGTTACATCCAAAGAAACTTAAACAATGCATATTTACCATTTCCCTGACCTTAGAAAGCCCTTACTATATTTAGCAGCCACCAACGATCCATGAAGTTGAATTTTGTGATGACGAGACTCCAAGTTTCCGAGGCGTTTGACAGGATTTAATTAAGGAGTTACGTACGCGTCAGTGTTTAGAAACAGTGAATCATATTCATATTGAACTGGGATACAGTTATTCGGGGTTCTACACAATTAATTAGTTTATCCTCGAGCAACAGGCATTGTAGGTAACGAAACAGTCTCGTAGAAAATCAATTTCATAAATGCACCGGTGAGTACAAATCATAAAAATACGACGTATACGTGGCCTCTGACTTTGAACAGAATTCAATTCAGGTTTTCAGCAGCCAAGTGCATTTGACAATAAAGTACGAAAAATAACACAAAAAACACAACACAATTCGGAAGGAGAGACGAAGTGAAGTGAAAATTCTCAAGTCAATTGCAGTCAACCTCCGAACCATTTATTCGCAAGTGTATTATGAAAGGATGCATTTACACAGGAAACAGGCGTTCACCTCTGACGCCGGCCAACTACCTACCATTATCAAGTCGTAAAGTGCGATGTGGATCAGAAAATTATACCTATTTAACACGTACAGGTAGTAGTACTACTAGGAAATACTATTGGATATAGTGTTCTATGAACTCTGTAAAGATTTTTTTTTAAACTTAGAAGAAAAACAGAGTGCAGTATTGAGAACTACTAAAACTAACAACATGTGTATCGTCACTACTCAAAGGAGAGGTCAAGCAGGTTTGCCGACTACCTGAAAATTGATTCGTAGGTTTTACATTTTCTGTGTAAACATGGTCTGACTCCCTAGTTCGAGTGACAGCGACAGTCCTTGTAGGAAATTGAAAATTGTGACGAGTCATGTACCAGGAATAATAGTCGCAGAATTTCAACTATAGACGTTCTGTAGACTTCTTAGAATACTGTTGTAAGGAAAACCAATTTCAGGGAAAAAGAAAAACAGTTTCAAAAGTCGTCCTTAAACTATACTGGTAAAGCAAAATTCTATCGAAATAAACTGTTACAAAGCTGAAAGTAATAGTTTTAAATTCGGAAAAACACAAAAACGCTTTAATACCGAGCTCCAAGTTTATATCAGGCGCTCCTATTATGAAGGTAAAAAGGCCAGTAAAACTAAATTGGATTAAAATAGGTTCCGTGCGGAAGAATAAGAAATTTCTTGAAGAATAAACTTAGTGAAATGCAACAAAAAAAGTTTATCATAACGACTCTAAAAAAACTGCGTGGTTTTTTAGTGCAGAATGGACGTACTCTTTATTATATGTTGCTACAGTCTGCAGTTAGCTCAACTGTTTATATTTTCAATACTAGTTCTAATTTGATTCTACTCTTTGATCGTAATTTTATTTGAACCTCTGAGTAAAAGTTATTTGAAATTTGGATTAGTGTCATCTTTGCGATTTTTTTTATCGAGAAAATTATTTTTATTCGTGTTTCTATTTATACAAGTCTTTCGAGTATATGTTCAATTTTTATAAAATGTATTATAAGACAAACCTAACATAGGCTTTAAGGCACTACTAACTTATTGATGTAACCTATTTGTATGAATAAATAATCTATCTATCTATCTATCTATCTATTTCGTGCTTCATTTACATTTTGGTAGAGATACGGTTATTTAAAAAACCTAAAAATGGGACTACCTCGCCTTAATAAAGACCATTAATGCCTTTATTATAAATAGAAAGCTTTACTTTTTTATATAACCTCCTTGCGGAGGCTGTTGGATGTTTGGGGAAAGTTTGTTTAACTAAAAAGGTGAAAGAATATAATATACCCTAATAGATAGAAAGCATTGTTGATAATCCCACGAAAAAACTAAAAGCAAAACATTTTTTAACACAATAATTCCGAAAGGGTATAAATCCGAATGAACTTAACAAGAGAGTTCGAGTAATATTAATAGACGGAACATTGATAGTACAGCCCACCCTAAGCCTACCCGAGTGTGCATTTGACGAGGGCCCAGAGCGACACCTCGGAAAATTGGACGGGAAATATAATTGGGAAATTATAAGGGCTCCCTGTTAGTGCAACTGCGGCTGAAAAGCCCGGAAGCCCCAAATCGTGGTGCCCTCTCCAACTTTTTGATTAGAAATATTATCCAATTTTGGTTCGTGAAATTGATGCCAAAAAAATACCGACCGGTTTTATTTTTAAAGCGTCTATCTACATGTATTTAAATAAATAAAAAAAACTTTGCTTCGAATATTGCAGAATACTAATTGTAATATCCTAATACTGTAAACAAATAACAAAAGTCGCTAACTATTGGTTCCATAAATAGTTAGTCAGCTATTCATATTCACATTATATTACTTTTCAATATAAAACTATATTGTATTGTACAACATAAAGGTATTATGTACTACAATATTTTTATTTGTAGTCGCTAACTATTTGTTCTAAGAATAGTTATTCAGCTGTCCATAAGAATAGATGTATTCACTGGTAAGTGAATACTAAACTTCTCCACGACTTGTTGCTGAATGTTGAGATGAACATTAGAACATTATGAACATTAGAGAGCGTTATTATCTCCTACAGAACAAATCATCATCCCACAATTCCCGTTTCTAATACTCGGCCATAAATATCCTGTTCACGGCTTATTCACGCTAAATTATCACGTAACTATCTATTTCACTAAATAACGTTAACACGTCGCGAACTAACTCGTTAATTATAACTTAATACCTCTCTTTATCATCCGGGATAAAACTTGGAACGGGATCACGGAAACTTGGACTGACAAATAGATTTCTCTTGCTTGTGTCGGGTAAATAGTGTTATAGATAGTTATGGCTGTAAAACCCTTTTGTATGATTTGTTAGTAGTTAGCAATTAAATATTGTCTTACGTTACTCAGAGACTTTTAGATGGATTTTTTAGGCATCCTAAAGTTTGTTTGTATCTTAAAAGTTTATCCTATTTAAATTGTTGCGTTGTTCGAACAAATAGGAAGTGAGGTGTGGTCTGTAGATGCAAGATTGAAATCCCTACTCCAAAAAAATGTATGAAAAATCTAGTGAGTTTCAATTATCGGTTTTCGATGGTTTTCAATAGTTTCAGGCAGAGCAACAGGCCAATCTGACGGACGAATGAGCTTTCCGCCGAAACGTTATTCAGTGTTAGTTAGCACAAAACATTTTTACGCTCGGAATAGCGGCGAGATGAAATTCGTTTAGTATCTATACTGGATTTATTGTTTACTGCCTTGCTTTTATTCTTTTCGTTATAACTACTTACTTACTTCACTATTAACCTCAACTTCAACAGCCTATTGGTTTACTGCTGGTCATAGGCCTCCCGCTGATAAGCGCCTTTAATGGCCGGCTTTAATGTCATTGTTTATTGTAAATAATCATAATTATGTAATATTACAGTAATTTACAGTTAAGTCGCACCATTATCCGTCACCTGTACGGGCTCTATCGGAAGACCAGCGCTGGCTAAGTCTCTCACGGAGCTTAGCCAGCATTATGCTGAGTTAGAGCCCTTTTATAACAACTCTCTACATGTACCTATTCTATAAGTGTGTCTTTTTTTCGTTTATTTAAGTTGTTATGAATAAATGTCTTTCTATTCTATTCTATTCGATTCTATTCTATTATGCACATAATAAATAAAAACAGAAAGAGAAAATACTTAGTTAGGTACCTACTACCTAACAGTAAAAAACTGAATAAACTCGTATAAATTACTTACATTCACAAAAATCTGAAAAATCTGTCATGGGGGTAATGTCCATAATCCCCACGCTGGGAATGCGTGTTAGAGATGTGCGATGTTGCGCAGTTTGGTGATAAATTGTTCTGCAGGAAACGCCGCTGCCAGCCCCCCGGTGGATATCCCTCAGTAGTCTCTTACAACACCCGCGGGAAGAGTTGGGGCGGTGCAAATTCTAAGCCGGCACCACACGGCTAACTATACAAAACCATTAAACTATGAGCAAAACTCCACTCGCGACAATTCTCCTTTTCGTATTCTATACAAATTCTAATTCCGATTCTATACGTGCCGATAACAATAGAAACATACGACGATCGAACAAAATAAAGCTGTTACTTTATTTTGGTTCATTTAGCCCCTTTAGCGAGTTACATTATTAAAATAACATGGCACGCTGGCGTATCACACTTCGCACATTATTGACAAGTTGTTGACGGTACGCGTCTACGCTCGGCGTAAATTGGCAGTGGGGGCGAAAAGGCAACAATTTTACCAATTTATCGTGTTATTTCTAAACATACGATCCCGTATTTCATATAGGGATACAGCAATATATTATTAAAACATGGTTTGTATGATGTTGAGCCAAGTGTACCTGATTCTTGGCAAGAATTGGTGTTACCCTTATAGGAAATTAAATGGAAAGATAATTTGTTATCTATTGGGTTGTTTGTTTGATAAATAATATACATATGACACCTAAGCTATCATGCGAATTGAATTGCGAACTTAAGTTGCCGAGTTCGTCTGGCTGAGTATTTGTTCTACGGTCCTTACCCACGCCTTGTGAGAATTGACACAGGGTGAAGACATCATTGAAAGCATTTTGTGCTTTCATCCATTCTTCTGAACCACACATTGTATACTGCAAAAATATTTCTCATTCCACACAATATACGACATTTGTCTATAGTTGCAGAACGACCTGTCCTGTCAACGCAGGAGGTTGTGGGTTCGATTCCCGCCTCAGGACAATTGTGTGTACAACCTGCAGATATTTGTTCCAAGTGTTCTGGTTGTTATCTGTGTATAATAAAAAAAATCTATATAATGTATTGTAATAAGTATATCAGTCATCTAGTAACTACCCATAACACAAGCTCTGCTTAGTTTATGGCTAGATGATGCTGTGTGGATTGTCCTGTATTATTTATTTATTTTATAGTTTAGTTTGCGTTTTGTTCATGAACATAACCTATGAACACTGCCACCCAAAATAACCCTATGACATAATTTACCTTACAATAACGCGCCCGAAGCTTGCTCCCTAACAAATTTCTATAACAATTTTGTGTGTAACTAGTGTATTATACGCTCCCCTAAATTCATAAGCGACTGCGGTGATGGGCACCCACCCCAACATTCTCAATTTGTGCTGTAAACTTTACTGAAATTAACACTTAGGATCTTCGTACCACTCGTCTGCGAGGATTAGTGGCTTGGAATTAATATGCCCAAAATGGCAAAACTTAGAGTGATGAACACGAGAACTATACCTACTCAGCAATAAGAGGATGTGTCTTAAAAGCTAGGTACGTCATTATCATCATCAGAGACCTATATTAGTCCACTGCTGGATATAGGTATCCCCTAATGAGCGACATAGCGTCTCTCTCTCTCTCTCCCTGTCTTCAACTTGCCGCAATCTCTTCTGCCTGCAGAATTATCGTAAGTCGTCATCCCACCTGGCTGGAGGGCATCCTACACTACGTTTTTAGAGTCGGGTCTCCACTCAAGAACACAAAAACAAAAGTAAACATCTTCGCAAGAGACTGTGCAAATGCCATCCAATTTCCTGCCAATCTCATCTCAAAGTTAATTATTTCCAACGCTACTGTATCTAACAATAGCGCTTCCATCAATTTTCAACAGAACCAAATCTCTCATTAAATCGATTCCTCTAGAAAGCTTTCAAGACTGACTTCTAAATAAATGGTGTGGCCTCTAATGGGGCCTAATAACTATGATTGTGGCCGAACAAATATGCTTTTATGGATAAAGGAAATTACCTGTGTCCATTGATAGATAGTACGATCGTCGAAAAAAACTTACTTAACTTACTTTTGTAGTCCCTTTTATGAAATACGTGACAATAAATGTGACAATTGATTAGGTCTTAACTTATAAAACTTGAGGGTAGCATTCTAAAATGTTTACGGACACAAAACAAAATACGGCTCCATGCATTTTAGAATACTGAGATCGTGTGGCCATATATTTATAGGAAGTTCTAAAAAGTCACTAATATTTGTAGAAGTAAATAAATAAAAACTGTACCTATTACCTTTTACGAAGACATTTGAAACACAGTGACATGCCTATGTATGTCCTGTATCATGCCTGTCTGTGTATGTTGACGACCGATGTGGCGCGGTGGGCGAAGGTCCGCCTGCGAAGCAGGAGGTTGCGGGTTCGAATCCCGCCTCGGAACAATTGTGAGTACGATCTGCAGATATTTGTTCCGGGTGATCTGGTCGTTTTATATGTATAATAAAAAATATCTATCTATGTAATGTATAGTATTATGTATATCAGTCATCTAGTACCCATAACACAAGCTCTGCTTAGCTTGGGACTAGATGATGCTGTGTGAATTGTCCAGCATTATTTATTATTTTATTTATGCCTTCGGTTGTACAGCTATTTAAAAAATACTGAGCAAACACACATAATGTTCGAGTAATAATCGTCTGGGTTCGGTATAATTATCTATTAGAAATTATCTTTCTCATCGGTAACGGAAGTTATTTGGTGAAAATGCCGGAAGAGGTATCAATAACTCACAAATTGGTTCTTTACAAGTCAGTTATTACTATGATGTAATGATAAACTTTAATGTTTGTTGTAAGTTAAAAGTTTTTACTTATTTATTATAGACTAGTAACTCTATGCACAAGTAGGAGTCAACGAAAAAAAAATAGCTTAAGGGTCCGCGACCCTCGCTTGCAAAAATCGCTCCAAATATCGCTGTCCCTGTTTAACCCTTGCGCCGCGCCACATGCGTGCGCGATAGCAATATTAGCCGTTTAAAATTTGGTTTGTTCCGTAATACCAAAAATTATGACTGAAAACTTTTTGTATTCTTCACAAAGTATTGTTATTCTGTAACTAGACAATATAAGCTATGTTCCTTAATAAATAAAACGTAAGATATTAATGTTTTTAATACGAAACAAATAGTAAGAAAACTTGTCCATTTTCGCATAAAAATGTGCAAAATGCGATTGGCTTTCATTTAATTTTAGGTAAGTATTTTGAAAAAAAAAACTATTTAGGAACCTAGATAAATACTATTCAAATACAAATAATACAATATTATAGTGGAAATATGCTTGAATTGGAAATCATTTTGGTATTACGTTTGTATGAAGCATTCGTCCCTCCGGAGGCCCCTTAACAAGAATAACCTTTAAAAGTACCTATTTTAGTTTTTAATTTTTGAAACAACTAAAATACTTTTAGGTTTTGTGAAACTTGACATTTTTTTTTATTTGTCGTGTACTTTATGTACTTACCCTACAGAAAATCATTGTTGAATATCTACATTATATCTAAAGATTAACTCTGAGTACAAGCAAAGCTCATCGAAAGAGCTCAACGTGGGTACCTACCAACTCCCGGTTCTCGATTAGAATACGATAAAACGAGATATTCATTCTCTCATTAGTATTTCCCAGCCGTCGCGTCCAATAAATTCTAATAAAGTTAATCGCAAAGGAGGCAACCCTCTTTTAATTTGAGAAAATCCGAATAAAAAGTAAATTCCCTTTATTGGCTGGAAGTAGGTCGCTCTTTATTTAGCACAGCCGTTTGTATTACCATCAGGCTTATCTACAATGGCTACATCTTTTTGGCTAATCATTTACATTTTGTATTACTTATCATAGATCTATGTATGTATAAATAATATAAATATAAACATTGCTGGATAATTCACACAGCATTATCTAGCCCAATGGTAAGCAGAGCTTGTGTTATGGGTACTAGATAACTGATATACATAATACAATACATTACATAGATAGATATTTTTTATTATACATAGAAAACGACCAGAACACCCGGAACAAATATCTGCAGATCGTACACACATTTGTTCCGAGGCGGGAATCGAACCCACAACCTCCGCAGGCGGACCTTCGCCCACCGCGCCACATCGTCGTATGTAAAAAAGGAAGGTTATTGTTTATTTTATTGTTAAGGAAAATCTTTAACTTTGCTTACAATAATAATAAATATACAAAATACACATATTCTCTTCCTTCCATCGATCTTCCTTCTTGTATATTGTTTACTTCCTGTATTCTGACTAAAATACAATTTGAATAAATAAAAAAAGCCATTTATTTGATACAATTTAAAGCTCTACAAAGAAACAGAATAACACATTCACGTTCTTCGTTCAATTTAAACTACGAACAATTTAAAAATTAACAGACCTAAAATAAAAGAGCGTTTCCTTTGTCGCATTTACTTTGTAAACCCTATTAATTTGCATCGCACTGCATATCCTAGTAAATAAATAAAGGTGCGCGCCCACTGCTCCTCAACAGGCGCGTCACGTACAGCCCTGTAACGAACCGGCGCGACGGCAGCGCCCCCGCACGTGCGCCAGACGCTGGAAACCTAATTGTTACACATTGTGTATTGTATAGGTAAGCACACAATGCCAAATCATTTGCCGATCACGAATATTTTATGTGTCAACAAAGCTCCAAGGATAGTCAATTACTAATATCCAATTTGGTCCAATTCGGTCATGTGCAATTTTGATTTGATGTGATTGATGAACAGTCTCAATAGCACTTTCACCTACTAAACAGCATCATTTTTAAAGACTGGCTTATTGTATCTTGACTTATTCATGATTGTCTATATTAGTTATTTGATGAATAGTAGCTTACTTTGATATAAGCACTGTGATTTGGAATAAAACCGAGCGAAAAGTAACAAAAACAGATATATGGGTAAAACAAAATCTAATAGATTGCGTTCAGCAGTTTTTGATAGGGCTACAAATAACGCAACTGTCAGTTTCAATTTGTTAACAAACGGTTTTCTTTAATATAAAATAGGTCAATTCCGATGTATTTGTTTTCATACTATTTACCTTCAATATTTTTAATTTATTCCACCATCGGTATATGTTCATACGCTTTGATTACGAATAAAAATCTAATGAAAAAGAGTCGAAGTCGCTGTGAAAATGTATGAAATATTTCTGATCTTAATTGACCTGCTAGTTTTTGGCTCAACTAGCAACAACGTACCTATTATACAAACAAACTATAATGAATAATGAAAGCCATCTGACCACACCATAACGAGGCAGCAGATAATTATACAAACAACCAACCGACTAATTCACCGCAACCCTACCCAGACAGTAATCCCATAACGAATTAAAGCGAGCGTCCCAACGCTTGACACAAGAGTCCCATAGCTCTGAGTACCCCATATGTCCCGGCGACAGGTTCCACCGAGCTCAGGTGCTGGGACTAATACGTCATGTCACTTGCCCGCCACTATGCTCTGAGCATATTAGCTTGTTATCTTCAGGTTGAAATTATTATTATTCGTTTATTTCAGATTTATCAGTAGTTACATTAAATCCATATAAAAAATAAGATATCAGCATCATTTATCCATGCAAAAAGTTTGATAGCCTTTTTTGATGTCTATGTAAGTTAATTATAAACTTTGTAATGTAAGTATTATGATTATACTACATACCATAATACTTACAACAACAAGCTTCTATCGACCTTTTTCGAAAAAATATGTAAAATGTTAATTGGAATAATAATTACCTATGATGTTGGTGAGATACGTCACACACAAGATAGAACTTTTCAACTTTTTAATTCACACTATATTAAAGAAACACAAACAAAAGTTTTATACTTAAAATGCTCGCACGCCAAAACTATTGAATAGATCGGGCTGAATTTTTGCATTTACACCTAATAATGTAGTTTTAGAGCTCTAATTTTATCTATACTTCACTTACATACTTCACATATCTTCTTCAGACACCTATTTACGTTTAAATATATAATGACAAGTACCAATCGTCCAAATCTTATATCCGTTAACGAACAACGGCAAAAACTAAACCCACGATTGAAAACAAGTCTGCAATGTTTCACGGTCTGTCAACTTTTTGCCACTGTTTCCGTTACAAAACAAGAGACAGTTGACAGGTGCTATACAGTTGTCAAGAAGCTTTCCTTGACGTAAGAGTCCCAAATTAATTAAACTGATTTAAGCCATATTGGATTAATGTTAGTAGTTCAATGATAGATCGCTTTGTTTTTTTATATACCTAATCTAAATTAGGTATTCGAAGACTTCTTCTTCTTGATCTGACCTCTTACAACAACAATACTAGGGTGGCTGGGCTACGTTGTTCCTTATTATACTTATTTGTACGTGATAGAAGGGAGGTAATGCCAACAGTGAATGTTTCAGGTTATAGAATGTATAATCAAACAATATAAAGGAAACTTCTGAAACCATCATGGTTATTAACACTAAAGTCATTTAAAACGGGATATTTGTATATGTTCGTAGCAAAAGACAGAAAATGAGGGTAGATCGGTATATCTGCTCATAAAAACGAACTCGCAGTGTCTTCAGTTATTCCGTGATCATGGCGCATAAAACTGCCGAAATATTGGAAAACTCAAAAATCAAATCATGATGTAAATATCCCGTTTTAAATTACTTTAATATAAAGGAATGTGTTAATATGAATACCTTTAAAAATAAACATAAATTACATGTACCTACTTTGAAACAATACAAGAATAAAAATGGGTACCAATCTTATATTTAGTAACACTAAAATATAAGCATACTTTATAATTAAAGTAGGTATAGCTGTTAACATGTTTTATATTCATATAATTTAGTTAAACAATATTAAGATATAATAATTGAATTTTAGGTACAGGAAATATGAAATATTGTCAAACCTAGATTAATTTGTTAAAAAGATGAATTTAATTATAAAGTGAACCATGTGTCTGTATGCGAATAAAGTTCTTTAAAGCTATAATCAAATGAATCAAACGTATACAGCATAACCGGCTGTAAAATTGCCCAGTTATGGCCTTTTTTAAATAAATCATTACATAAAAATATGTTTGCACAATTTTCACACAATAATTCATTTACAACCGGGAATAGTTTGCAATATATTAGTTAAATTAAAATCGTGCGAGAGCAGAGAAATTTATTACTGTTTTATAGGCATTGGAAACCATTGTTGAAGCAAGTTCTTGTGAAAATATTGCAGCGCGGTCGAATGGTCTGTATCGTGGTCTGTATTCATAGGTCTGCCAACCACGGAGTCGCTACTATTTATTACAACGACGGTCACGAGTTTGCTATTGCTTAGCTTTTGTACGTTTCAAAGTTGAATCTTTAATGTCCCTATTTCTCTTTGCTTTGTAACTGTTTTGTAAAGTAGTTTTCGTAGTGCATTTACGTCACATTTTTTTTTACATTTACAGTTTATGTAGAGGTAGTTACAGTGGCGTTCATTATTAGCTAACCTCCTGGCAGGATTCAAGGCTTGTAATTACTTCAGTTTTGGTTTAATTTAATTTATGTAATTTGTAGTTTTTATATAACATGCCTTGCGATCCCTATCAAAATTTTTTTTTTTAATTGTTCTGTATTCTCAGAAATTGATTTCAAACGTAACACCGGGGGTCTGTTAACAATGAACGCCACTGTACTTCGTTCGTTAATTTGTAGAAAAGCGTTCTACGATTCATAAGTAAATTGAGAGGTTTTCAAATTTTCAACAAATTATATCTCTCATTTGCTATGGATATTCAATGTGTTTTGTTTGAACAGCCTCCGTGATTTCTTTGAACGTTAATTGAACTAGAAATTGATATTCATAAATGCATTGCACGAACTCACTTTAATATTTAAGTATAGTTTGTTCCATTTTGAAGTAATTTTGTATTAAAAAACGGGATCACAATTGAGAAGGAGTTTCGTGAAATTTGGAATTAGGGCGCGATAAAATACACCGAAACATAAAAATTATTTTACAAAAGACGTACCTGAAAATTACTATATTTAGGAAAATTCTTGATAGATTTATATCGTGGTCTGTATTCATAGGTCTGCCAACCACGGAGTCGTCCTATGCTACTGATTTTATAACAAAACTGTAGTGTCGATCGTCAGATCCCTAATTTATTTTCATGCTCCGAGACCGGAACGAAAGTGACGCGCTAAGCAAGCTTGCTTAAAACAACAAAGGGGTGTTTGTATAATCTTCAACTAAATCCTTCCCTAGGGCAGGCTGGATTTAGTGATAAGTGGCGCTTTCTTAAGGTCACGTTATATTTTGGCTATAATAATGCTAGGGGAATAATATTAATCCAGAAACAATAATAATATTGGCTATGAAATCTTAAACAGACGAAGGTGCTTTTGACTACGATGTTCCATTTTTGACTGTAGTCTACGATGTTCCATAAGGTTGAACCTTATAATATTAATCCAGAAACAATAATAATATTGGCTATGAAATCTTAAACAGACGAAGGTGCTTTTTACTACGATGTTCCATTTTTGACTGTAGTCTACGATGTTCCATAAGGTTTAAATCAACAAAGGTTTATAGCAGTTAAAACTTAGAATTGCTTTTTGTCTAATGGTTCTATCTATGTGATTTTAAAGTACTCAGTACCTAGGTATTTGCATCTTTCTAAAAAATACCATATATCAACGTAAATTATTAATTACATACCGATGAGAACGACGATCTAGAACCTTCAATTTCACAATAGAGCTAACAGTAGGTACCTGAAAGAAAAAAAATACATATTATTAGTGAAGGAAAACAAATGACGAAGCATTTCATGAAATAAGCAATTCAACTTTGTCTTCGTTTAAATGTAAGAGGAAATGATAAAAAAGCCTATCTACCTAGCGATATTAATTTTCCAGTTGCAAATGTTGCCCATCTCATTTCATTACCCAAAGCCATAATTTTGGCGAAATATCAAACAGGTGTAGAGGTTATCATTACGACCAGATTAAGTCCCCCTTAATTTTGCGTCCCTTTCTTCCCCATGGCGCTTTAGAGTGTTTTCTTTTTCTACCAGATGCTTAGTATTAGTGAACCGGTAGGTTTATTTATTTTTATATTTAATGAGAAACCTTGCAGGTACAGTATTGGGTTACCAGTCTTCACATTGTCGATTGCGGTTAAAGGGATAAAACAATTACCTTCATGGTTATTTTGATAAGACGAATAAACTTGCTATAAATAAGCTTTAAATAAGACCTTTTTAAGCTTTCAGACTGTTAAAAATAATAGCGTAAGGCCCGCGCGGGCACGTTTTTGTATGCGGATGATGAGTTATCGTGGCCGACAGGTTAAAAAGTTTAAAAAATCATTTATTCATATTATTAAGTTTGCGACAAGGAAAATTTACGTATCTATAAAATGTCAAAAGTCCTCTTTTATAGACTCTCAAATTCCATTCAAAGAGGAGACTTTGTATGCAAAAATTCAGTAAATTACTTTCAAGTGCAATTTATAAAACATTTTCTTCACAAAAATAGACTGGAAAATTCCGAAGAATTTGCTAGCTTAGCTGCTCATTCGTGACTAGGAAAACACTGTTCGGTCACGTAGAAATCGCCTTTATCTCACTTCTTTCCGGAACACCAGGCTGACATTTTGTGTTTTAATTTGGGGAGGCAGAAATTGACACAGATAGTACCTGACGCTGAACAACTTCATTAACTTTATTAAAATTTATTTTGCGGGCCATGCTCGAGTTAGCTTATGAGGTTGTAATGAAAATCGGTGATAACGTAAGTGAATGTCTTAATGAAATAATGCAGAGTAGAACGGTCCTAATGGTTTATTTTATTTTACGCTAGAGAGTTGGCAATGAAACAAAATCTTTCAAAAAGTACAAACAAAAGAACAACAACTAAGAATTTACTTAATAGACCGACCTCTACCATTGCCAACACCAAACAAAAGAACATCAGACTACTCCACTATGTCTTTCTAGCAACACGCCAACAGCAAAACAATCACAGAACATCCAAGAAAAATGTCTTAGCATAATCCCATGCCATCTCGAAGAAATCCAGCGTGTGTTGAATGCAAAATGCTGGTCAAATAATAGGTCTGTCGGCTGTAACAAACGGGCAGGACCGCGGTGCGAGCACTGACTAATGTGGGACTTTCGACGCCAGGCCCAGGGTCCTGAATTATTCCGGGTAATATAGGCACTCGTAGGTACTGTGAGCTGCATCAATAGGTAAGGTAACCCCCTGAATATAAAAGAATAGAGATACATTTATTTAGAATAACATACAAACAATTCCAAACAAGACACAGTTACAGAATATTCTACTACATGAAAACCCTGACACGTTTTGTATTTCGATATTAAGTTTGTTATTTTTCTATAGAACAGTTTGCCTCTTAGATAATGCACGTCATTTTGTTTCAAATGTTTTTGCATACCGACTAACGGTCAAGCATGTTGATTTATAAAATGTATTTGGGCACTTGGTATAGAGGTACATAACATATATTTTGGGAAAATTGAATCAAAATCATAATAAAAAAGTTTTGAAATATTTCTGTAGTAATAGAAATTGGCTTCGAACTTAACAGGAGGCTGCCTATCGATACACCTCTGCATCTAGAAAACGGAGAAGTGCATGTGTTTTGAAAAACCTTTTTTTTTAATACATAAAACTTTACATATTCGTTAGCCTGTCGTCAATTACTTAGAAAGATAGGTATATGATCTTTGTAGTTTTCTTTCCTTACCCGTTATTATTCTTATCATTTTCCATCTGATAACCCCACGTCTGCTTTTATGGTTTTCTCTTTCAATTTAGAGTCAGGTTGCAATATCACGTACTGCAGCGAGATTTTTATCACTAATTAAAACGTACATTTAAATTTACCTATTACTTCTATAATCTTGAAATTTGAATGAGCCATGAACTTTTTATATGATTCATCAACAAATAAAATTACAATTTTAAAAAGTAACAAATTATAGCTTGTACGTAAATAGGTACTCTATTTACTATAAGTATTAAACAGTTAGACTGACTGCAGTATGTTAAAAAAAATATAAAGGATTTATAACTGATCCAAATTAAAAGCAATTGCATGCTTCGACGCTGAATTGCCCCGTTGTAGGGCAATGCTGATGCGCTGCGCAGTACCACGAGATCTCGGGTCACGCGTTGCGAGGTTTCATACCATTTTGTAATAACTCGTTTATGAAACGTAGTAAGTATAAGAAACATCTAGAATTCAAGAAGTTCACATCGTAATAAAATAGCCAGGCTTCTTTGAATTAATAATCATGACCTAATGATGAGTATCAATGTACAAACCGCAATACTTGTCTCGGCTTACGATTCAGACAGTAACAGAATCCCTATGACCTTTGTTTACGATTACTGTCAATGGCAAACTTCTTTCTTCTTAGGTATTTTTTTACTATAATTTAACATGTTTGGTACATTAAAATTTAACGTAGGTTTTATTTGTAATGAAATTAATACACCGTTTTTTGAAAACTTTATTTGACGCGAAATTAGAAGAGGCATTTTGAAACATAAAAAACCCTCCGCAAAAGTGAGTTCTTGGCAACTTTAAGAAAGTCAAAGACAAGTAACAAAATCAGAAAAAGAAAACAAAAAGTTAAATAACGTTAATTAACTTTTTAACAGTTTTACTTTCTTTTGGTACGGTTTAATTTAACGTCCGTGATTTATCCTGACCTCTTAGTTATGTACTTTCCAAGTATTTACAACTCTGTGTTCATTATCTAAAAGGTATGGCCACTGCCCAATTATACTTTTTCTTCGTCCGAAAGATAGTAAACCGCAACCATTGTAGGTGACAGGATGATGCCTCGCTGTCATTTTCTACTCTATTATTTAAATTAGATACTTAGAAAATATATAAATTGTTTATTGCACACCAATTAGAGACCATGCACAATAAAAACGTTAAAAAAATATTTATTTATCAACACGGTACGACATATTATACCAGACTGTCGGAATGCTGTTCGGTCTGCCTGCCTGTTCGGTCTGTATTTTAATATAAACTTTGATAAATAAAGGTATTCCACTCTCTTACTTGCTGTTTGGTAGTTCGACTGACAATCAAATGGTCATGTCCCATTTTGTGTATGAAGAAATTGTAGATAATCGATTGTTGCTCAACATTTTGTATTATTTTAGAGACTACTCAGGCATCTATGTGGAATCAGAATATTCGATAGAATAAAATACGAGTAGTATTATTTTTGTTGTTTTACTTGCCCGGGGCATATGAATACCCGCGTATTTTCATGATAAAAATAGTAATACAGATTGAGTAAGTGTGGTACCATAAATTTAATATTATTTCAATACCTTTTCATGGAAAAAATCATGTAAATAAACTTTGTTACATAATATGTCGGCTCGATAAAAATCGAAACTTTCGTAAGTACCCACATTTTTGAGTCGACAGATTCGCATCATTAACTGTCAAAAATTACCATGTCTGTAAAAAACTTCATGCTTTCATTCGTTCAGTCTTTATTCTTTCACATGTCTACAATAAGGGAACTTCATATTCGTACTTATACAAAACAAAAAAATTATACGTTGACGTATAGAACTTCTTCGAAGTTCTGTAAGATTTCGTCATTCAGGCAGCGTCAATAATTAGAAATGGAAGTTACGCACTTTATAAACTTCGGATTATATAGATTACCAATCAATCTAAGAAAACAAAAGACAATAAATATGTCGATGCTCTTTCGTTTCTTACCAGCAACCTATCATTAGGCTGCCTAGATAGTAAGATGGTAGCATTCAAGTCTATTGTATTCTACAGTAGATAATTGGTGCATTCCTTACAAAATCATTTTATGAATCCATTGACAAGCGATCAAACTATTACGAGCTATTACCTAGACAATGTTATGTCAATGGCTTCCCATTGTCTTTCAAATAGATCGAAATTTCAACTCTCCCAGGAGGTAATACATTCGATAATTGAATAACAAATTTATTTGTAAATTAATGTACCGATTTCTCAAGAATAAAAACAGTAGAATAAAAAGGTAGGGTATCTAACGACGAGGTACAATTATTAAGGTAACTTAGAGAGGTGTTCTTATAGCTAAACGGATTTAATATCAGCTTTAAGGACATTTTACTTGACCATTTGCCAGAGACATTTTCATACATATACTATAGGTACATACATAACCTACGTAAAGTTAACCGACAAAGCTGCTGGTCTGGTCGTCCGATTATGTTCCAGAGAACACCCTTAGCTTACGACAGTCTCGTCTCATTCGTATTTTTTTAGAAAGTACCTTTACTCCCTGTACGCACGCCCCGTACTGAAACTTCTATAACTCCTCCCTTAGATTAAAAACGTTTAGAAACTCCGACCAACAAATGGTAAACTGAGTTATTGTGAGACTAATAAAACTTTTATTAATACGACGTGCCTCACAAAAATGTCATCAGACTCTCAAATTACAGCGTTACAAGTTACTCTCGATCCATAAACCACTCACTCGTCTCATCTCGGAAGAGTAAGACAGTACAGTGTCCACCATAGCGCTCCAAACACGAGCTTGCACAGGGCATACGTACGGGCAGTACAAGCGGTATTTTTATTTACTTATTGTTCTCTAATTTTATCTGTGTTATGTTATGATATGCCTTTCTTATTGTATCATGTGCTGCAGCGTCGAATAAATGACTTATCAATCTACTGATAAAATTATAAATGTAAAGGTTTTTAACATTTTACAAAGAGTGCAAAAATACAGCAACAGAGTGAAGTTTTTGATAATGTATTTAACTACTATGAGATTGATATCACAATAATATTAGACTTCTTGGTCGACATGGCTCTTCAACGATCTAGCTGTAAGTAGGACCTAGAAATGCTCAGCTTTGCTTCGACTCTTAAAGCTGCTAATAATTGAGCAACGATGCTCTATGTACTTACGTATTTCTTGATCTAGTACAAAGTACAAACTATTGTGCCACAAAAGTAATTTTGTACGAAAAAACGATCAGTGGATCTAGATTTGACTAGTTATTAGGCTAGGTGTAGTTTGTGGTCAAACGTTTATTTTATGAATAGTCAGGAAGCACCTGTTTCCCTGAAACATTTATCAATCGCAATCAAAATTGCAATCAGGAGAAGCCTAACTATGGTTCAGTAGACGTACAGCCTAAATAATCTCGAAAATGTCATCCCTAATCAAATGTAATCTAGTTAAAACTTTTCCAATGATTCCCCCTGTGCAGCCCCGCATGCGATCTCGTAAAACGTTCTAATCTGCCGAAAGCCGAAGCAACCATCTTGGGGGACATATGTATTTGTTTTTGTAAGATCTTGTTGAGCTTTCGCAGGGTATTCAAGCGGTATTTTTATTTACTGTTAAGATTAACAAATTTAAAGGTGATAATTATCATCAAAGAGACTGCAGAAAATACAGGAGCAGTGTGGAGTTTTTGATGTATTCGACTACTATGTAATTGATAAAATCAATCTCATTACACTTTTTGGTCTGGATGACTATTCAAAGATTTAGCAATAAGTAGTATTTTATATAATGTTTTGTAGTATTGTGCTCTCTCCTGTGAATTTACGAGTACAAACAGAAAGGTGATAACACATTTTCTTTTAAATCCGCTCTCTGTAAGGAAAGAATCCAATTTGCGAAAATTCTCAAGTTAGCTTATTCTCCGAAGCCTAGCCTGACTTGCTGTCAGACGCGCCATTTAACTAATGAGATAAATCTTCCTCCTTGGGGTGTGTTCAACCCCCCGGCAATAGCACGGGTAATCTTTCAATCTTTTAATGATATAAGTTCTGTAAAGGTTATTGCTCATTTTTACTAGAGATGATTCTTGTAAGAATTGCTTTATTGGTCAAAAGAAATTGGCAGCAGCTTTCGATCACAGTATGGTGTCTTATTGAGATAGTAAGAAGCCCCAATCCGACCAAAAGAAAGATAATAGTGTTTTGACTGTCCGACTTCGAAAAATGGAGGAGGTTCTATGTTCGGCTGTGTAAATGTATGTATTATTTATGTATATTCGTAGTTTCTCCGTCGATAAAGGCTGATATTGTATATTTTTTGCTATTGTATATATATATGAGAATGTTACCAAGTTCGTCCCATAAAAATGTTAATACCGAGGGATTCGTATTTATCCCACAAAACTTAAAAACAGTGTAATATTATGGAATTCGATTCGATTAAGGGAATCAATTTTTAGTTGTTTTCAAAACAATCAAGTTATTACAACTACTAATTGCTTTGTTTTTAGTCGTCGACTCGTTCGGAGAAATTGGCAGCTTTCGTTCACAGCATGGAGTCTGAGTGAGTTAAGAAACCCCAATCTGATCTCACGAAAGAAAATAGAAAGTAACCAGAGTTTGAATTATCTTCTTTTTATTAGCTCTCATTGATATTACTTAGAACGAATCATAAATTCCCAGCTTCCGATGAATCATACATTCCAGGCTCACTTATTTGCAAGTTGCCGGAGAAATTGCGAGTTTAATCTCAGAATGTATTGCGCGATGGATGCCTTCAGATTCCTGCCCTAGACAATGAGCGCAGTGGAATGGAATCGATCAAAAATGTAATCCATTTCCTTTTAGGGCCGTTCCACACTAGCGAACTGAGAGATCCAGAATGTCTGACAACATAAATGGCAGATACGTTCTACGAGCTTTGTTCGTTTTAACTTGAATCAGGTGTTCCAGTGAATTTGCTCACTAGCTGTGCTCTAACGTTTGCAGCAAGATTTACCTATGAATCTGTCTTTGATTAATTTGAGTGCTTAGCAAATAAAGTTAGTTTGAGATTAAATAATTAAATTTGTTTCTAACTTTATTGCACTACAAAGGGACACTTAATGCAGAGGCATTTTCTACCTGTCGACCATAACGACCTTTGCAACAATGAGAGAAAAATCTGATTAGGTAAAATAGAGTAAAATAGCAATATCAAGTTCATATTCACTGTAGCAAAGTGCAACGTTATTCCGGAATTGATTTCCCCTTCAAAATTTATCCAAAAAAGAAGGGAACAAAAGCATTTCGCAAAAAGCACTCAGCCAATGTATCGGACCATTAGCAGAATTACTCAGGGGACGTTATTGTAACTGTTAACAACTCATTTGAATGAGGAGTGGATGTGGGCGACGGGTTCTTATGAAAAATTGGTCGAGATCACAAATGTCAACCTCTCTGCTGCTTACAAATGATAAAATACACTCATAGTAGACAAGGTCCCACAATATAGGGTTTCTAAGCAGAAAGGGCCACAAATAATTATGGGTAAGTGTATGGTCCAGTGGGATAAGATGTCCACATGTAAGACAAAAATAATTTCAAAATTTAGGTAAAAAAGCTAATACAAGCGAATTAAGTAATTCTAATTACTAACGCGCAAGGTAATTTCAACCAGGCTCGCAAATAAGTTAATTAAAGAAAAACATAATAAAAAGAAAAAGCATGCCTAACCTCTAATCATTTCATTTTTAACGATACTAATGTTTGAAAGGAAATACATACAAAGAATTCAAAATAAACAGCCAAACAAATAGCAAACCACCGACGGATGGGAACACGACGTAAAAACAAAAGAGTAAATAAAAACAATTCGAACAATGCAGAGAGCATTTAATAAAGTAATTGAAACTTCCGGCATGCATGAATTGCAGCAATCGACGACATTTACATGCTAAAAGTCTGGGTTGTGGCTGTTGTTAACTGATCGCAGGGATCAGTCAAAGGCAATTAAATATACAGAATTTTAGATTTTATTTTATTGTCCGTGTGTGTTAGTCAAAGGTTGCCTGGAAGAAATCGCTCTTATCGATAAAGCCGCCCAATGTGCATCTGTATCTTTTTTTGTTTGTTCTTTTCTGTTTTTTCTCGGTCTTAATGTGCAGTAAAGCGTATTAGTAGTAGTTATGCCAAAAAAAAGTTCTTATACAGGGTGTTCCATAATCAGTGGATAACCTTGAAGGTGCTTGTGGTCAACGCCAACCAGAAACAATAACATTTTTTTTAATAACTCGACCCGGGACTTATTCAACTTTTTTTGAACATAGAGAAATTCGTATGTACCTTTGTTCACGTTTTTAGGCACGTTTTGGAGTAATGGTTTACCTACACAGAAAAAAGCTGTTGCCGTCCTTCTGGAAGATTCCACAGTCGACTCTTACGACTTCTACATGTTGAGTTTAAGAGGTCCACTCTTACACAGCGACCGCCACTGCAAACATTGCTGATTAGTCCAATCAAATAAAAGAGTATCAATCCAACCAATCAGCTCAGTAAACATTGTAACCAACTAATCATCTCTTACGATCACGGCACCATTAAGAGTTCTGCGTGACGTCACTTCATTATCCTCTCCGCTCCATATTCCCATAACATATTCACTCACATCATTAATATTATTAGCCTACATTGTGCCACATATTTTGGACATATGCCGGCGTTCGTTTGGGCGACACAGCTTAAATGGAAACCGTTGGTTTATTCTAGTTTTCCTTTGAAAGTTTTTACGGGGGAAACTCAATCCTTCCAAGATTGTAAAAGCTATATTGCAGGACTAAAAAGTTTGGTTAAAGTTTTCTCATTATAACTGATGTTTTCTTCTTAATTTTAAGATCTGTGCTTAGGGGAATGTGCTGTTCTTATAATAATCTCTTTACTTCTGGTGATAATAAATGATGCTGAACAATCCACACGGCATCATCTAGCCCCAAGTTAAGCAGAGCTTGTGTTATGTTTTATGCAATTCATATTGTTATCTTGGTAAGGTCCGCTTTTTACTCTATGTGTCTCCGACGTCGCTTTCGTTAGCATAACACTATCACAATTCCTTTAACCAAACTTATACATCTTCCAAGAACCCGCAACCTTCCCTCAGTACGGGAACCTGCTATCTAGCACCACAACGATATTATTTAATTTAGAAGTTTCCCTAAGTGTGGGTAACGAATATGAAAAACAAAAAACCTTAAGTTTCAAATCATACAATGATTCATGTGTTCTGTACCGACTGTGACGCCCGTGAGCCTGAATATGACGCATGCACTCAATGCTTGTCAGGTTTGACCGTTGCTAACTTAGTTACAAAAAGTTTCCATTGTTTTCAGCGTATCACTATTCAAAAGTAGTAATATTTATCCAGTAAATCCAGTAATGCTGCAAAACTTTTGAAACTGTCATAGTTATCAACACAAACTCATTTATAACGGGATATTTACCATCATTTGAGTAATGAACTTTCCAATATATCGGCAGAATTATATGCGCCACGATCATGGAAAGTCAACGATCAAAACTTAAATCATGGTAAATATCACTAAGTACATCGTTTAAAACAAAGTCGCTTCCCGCTTTCTATCTGTTCTTTGTATGCTACCCGATGTAGCTTTAAAACTAGGCAACGGATTTTGATGCGACTTTTTTAATAGAGAGATTCTATTTATTTATTTACTTATTTAACAAAATCAAGAGGAAGATTTATAAATCTTCCTCAACACATAGATTTCCATGCGGGCGAAGCCGGGGGGGTGCAGCTAGTCTAGTTATAAATGAATTTTGTACCCAGTTGTTATTTTGTCAAGTTATCCATGATAAAAATTAATTACTACATCAGTAGAAAATTATTTTCATTCTAAGACTAGGAAAAAATATATTGACGTCTAGCTTCGTCGTAGTTGAATTAATTCAAAGCTCATCCATAATTTCCTCAGTGGCAATACGAAAAACTTTGCGTTATTTATAGCGAAAATACAATTTAAGATTTTTCATCGCATATTTTTATCTAAAACAAAGCAATGCCATCAATCTCCATTTCCTAATTAGCAAGACCAACAGTCGGAAATGAGCAGCGGACACAGAGAGCTCATCAATCCTAATCTAAAGCAGTTCGACGTCCAGCAATTTGGCGACGACCCCCTGATTCGAGCCTGGATGTTTAATCGGTATAATGCGTGAATGTCAATTAAGGATGTCACGTCAATATTGTTTTTGTGGAAGCTATACACGACTACGACCTCTGTGGCATGGGCGAAGGACCGCTGCAGGAGGTTGCGGGTTCGATTACCGCCTCGGAACAATTGTATGTACGATCTGCAGATATTTGTTCCGGGTGTTCTGGTCGTTTTTTATGTATTATAAAAATATCTAGCTATGTAATGTATTGTATTATGTATCTAAATCAGTTATCTAGTACCCATAACACAAGCTCTGCTTACTATGGGGCTGGATAATGCTGTGTGATTTGTATTTATTTATTATTATACAACCTTTTTGAGTCAAAGGAATTTAGCATGTGGTCGAAATACCCTGAGTTTGGTTTCTTTAGATGGTCATCCCACTTGGCCGGAAGACATCCTAAACTACGTTGGCCGAGTCGTGGTCTCCATTCAAGAACACGTTTGGGGGAGGCCTATGTCCAGCAGTGGACTGCTATAGGCTGATGATGATAATGATTTAGATGCTTTGGAGTAAAAGGTTTGCATCTGACACCGCTAAACCGCAGATCCGTCAATTAACGACGTGACTGATGATAGACAATCAAAAGCTAATTAAACGCAGGTACCTTGATTGTAATTAATTAGTTCCTAGAAAGTGATGGGCATGAGAAAATATTAGAATGGACGATAATACCGTAATAGAATGTCTTGTCAATCAAAGAAGATGACGATATTTTTTTTTAATTTGTTTCCTGGAGAAATAAGCTAGCTATGAAAACCGTTTTTTTTTTGCAGATGCAAGTCTTATTTACAAAATATAAATTATGTAATACTTAGGTCATACCACGGTTTTGCACGCATTTTTCCTGGATAAAAAGTATCATTACCTATTCTGCGGGAAAACATCTTCTACATCATTGAAAGAAAATCACTCAGATCAGTTCAGCCGTTCTTTAGATGTAAAAAGGCTTAGACAGGATTTAAAACTTTTGAAACTATCATGGTTATTAATACTAAAGTCATTTAAAACGGGATACCATGATTTGATTTTTGAGTTATCCAATATTTCGGCACAGTTGCATGCGCCATGATCACGGTAGTGGCAACGTTCGTAGCAAAAGACAAAAAATGAGGGTAGATCGGTATGTCTGCCCATAAAAACTCGCAGTGCCTTCAGTTACTCCGTGATCATGGCGCATGCAACCACAGTACACATATAGAACAGTATGGAAACTAAGCCTAGTTGATTAAATAAATACCTACGCTCCATTATAGCACTAGGGTTGTCACTTTTCTTGTTTTTGATATATATTTTTTATTAAGACGATTTTTTTCTGTACTGATCAATAAATGGAATTGAAATAACTAGCTTACAAATGTGGTCTGGTATAATATAATAATATCTTCGTCTGGTCGAAGCGACGCGTGATCCGAGATCTGACGAGTATGTTGCGCAGCGCATCAGCCAGCATTGCCATACAGCGTGGCAATGCAACCAGCGTCTTGGGGACGCTTCCGACTGGTATTGATATGGGTCAATTGAGCTACCTGTAGATTGTTTACAATAGTCTGCAGTTAGGTCAATTGTCTAACTAGTTAAATTTTCTTTGTTAGTAAAGTATTTGCTTACAAATACAATTTAAATAGGTAATCTCATGGCGTCGCGTGTGAGCCGCGGTTGGACGTAAACGTTTCGTGAGCTCGTCGGAGCGGGCGCACGCAGACATTGTAGGCCGCCATCTTGGATTCACTTTTTGACAGCAGTATCGGCTTCAGCACCCTCGAAAACCATGAAAATGACACCCATGACGGAAAAAATGATAATTTATAGCAGCCGCCATCTTGGATTCATATTTTGACAGCAGTATCGGCTTCAGCACCCTCGAAAACCATGAAAATGACACCCATGACGGAAAAAATGATAATTTATAGCAGCCGCCATCTTGGATTCACATTTTGACAGAAGTATCGGCTTCAGCACCCTCGAAAACCATGAAAATGACACCCATGACGGAAAAAATGATAATTTATAGCAGCCGCCATCTTGGATTCACATTTTGACAGCAGTATCGGCTTCAGCACCCTCGAAAACCATGAAAATGACACCCATGACGGAAAAAATGATAATTTATAGCAGCCGCCATCTTGGATTCACATTTTGACAGAAGTATCGGCTTCAGCACCCTCGAAAACCATAAAAACGATACCCATGATGCAAAATTTCATAATTGATTGCAGCCGCCATCTTATATTTAAATTTTGAAAGTCTACAATCTAGTTTAAACAATGATGTTATATTTACTAAAAAATCAGTGCCGCGAGGTTGCCGCTTTGCCACCTACACGAACGAGACAAGAAATGCGTGCGTTGCGTTTATGAGTGACAGAGATAAGGACATATTATGCCGTGCGGCGGCGCGCGGCGTCTCGTCTGTTCGAACTAAAATCACTGTTGCCGCTTTGCGTTGTCTGCTCAAACAGTGCTAGGTAGGTATTAGGCTACTTTAATAAATTATCGCCAAGTTATTATTTCTTTACAATGAGTATGACGTCTCTATTTGTAAAATCTCATTAAATAAATAAATAAATAATGCTGCTAAAAATTCACACAGCATTATCTAGCCCCATGGTAAGCAGAGCTTGTGTTATGGGTACTAGATAACTGATATACATAATACAATATATTACATAGATAGATATTTTTTTATTATACATAGAAAACGACCAGAACATCCGGAACAAATATCTGCAGATCGTACACACAATTGTTCCGAGGCGGGAATCGAACCCGCAACCTCCTGCGTCGCAGGCGGACCTTCGCCCACCGCGCCACATCGGTCGTCAATTGACTTTAAAAATCCTCAAAACCGCAGCCATTCTTGATTTACATATAAGTTCACGGATTCATTATGTATGATCGATCACACGGACTCATTATTCTATAACAATCATAATAATAAATTATTCTTACCTTTCAAAATCAGCAGGAAGTTTAAAAAACGACAGCTCCGCTTTTGATGAAGCCGTGTTCATACAGCCGTATGCAACGCAATATCTGTAGCGGGTCATTTTTCACTTTCACGCGACCGCACGCCTAGACGCGACAACCGCTACCTGAGCATCCCCGAGAATCACCCAGAAGCCGTGTCGATGTGCATGTTTGTGTGAGTGTGCCGTTTCGAGTGTTTGTTCCTAGTTTCCGTACTGTATATATTTATACTGAGATGCAACTGTACCGAAATATTGGATAACTCAAAAATCAAATCATGGTAAATATCCCGTTTTAAATGACTTTACTATTAGACAGAATTTGTTTCCGACACGACCACGCTATGTATTTATAAGTCAGTTATGGATTTGTCGTCAAAAATTATTACTAACGCAACATTATGCATTGTAGAAAACATTGTAACACTCCCTCGCGTATTTTCACATGGTATAAAAATACCGCGCCTTGAATAGCACCATCCTTAAGGTGAAGTGTGTCTCAAAATCTATATACAATAGTTTTTGAAGAGCATCAGAAGCTTAGAATTCTAGTCAGTAAGTTATAGGGGTCAAAACTCGATTAATATACAAAAAAGAAGAAAAAAAAGTTTAATTTCCTACTTATTTAACATATTTCAATGGAATTTAATTCTGTGTCCATCCAGACAGATTGAAACAAACAACAGACGTGTTCTCTAATAAATTCTTAAGATGATTATGGTTTTTTCATTGCAAAAAAGATATTTTAAAGCAAATTTATAACTAAAGACAAGTGAAATTGCGCGCGGACCGGCCATTCTGCAGCTCTTGCCGTCCTTTCTCGCCTTCCCCATGCGGCGTTCGCTTATCCATCGTCCCGGAACCCACTTCGCCTTAAATACGAATAGCACGCAGTACTACGTGCGAATGTAAACAACGCCATATTCTCAAAGAGTACAGTTGTTCAGGGACCAGGCGGCAACATCTTGGGAAATTAACAAGGTTACTGATTCTTTATTAACAAAGAAAGTTACAATCAAATTTTAGAAACAAATTAGACCTTGTATTTACTGTGGAAACATTTGAGCTAAATGCAGACTGTCGCTAAAAATCTATAGGTACCTCAACTGATCCATATAGATATCAGTCGGAAGCGTCCCCAAGACGCTGACATTGCCCCACTGTTGGGCAATGCTGATGAGTTGCGCCAGACAACACTCACCAGATCTCAGATCAAGCGCTTCGACCAGAGACGTTCAGATATTTTTTTAAAACCTGGATAGCCTCGGTGCCTTGCGTACTTAGGGTCTCGACTCCAAGGGGAGAAATTGCATAGGCTCTGTCGAGACCTGCATATTTGCAAGGTCACTTTTCTCTCGATCTTTTATATGATACATTTCGGTGAATGCTCTCAGAAACTTTTTGACCTGATCCTACTATCTCCCTTCCACTACACTCTTCAGAGCAAGTAGACGATTTGACATAATACCATTTATACCTTGTGGGTATTTAACTTAGGTTAAGTTAATCTCCATACTTTATAAATACTGCCTTTCACTCGCACTAATGCAATTATTATAATCATATGACTTAATCTAATAAGCTTATGGAAATAAACGTTATTATATTAAGTTACTATTATTCTAATTCTGTAATCAAGATTTATATCTGTGATAATTTTGGTTTTATAATCCAAGCACAGGCATTGTTGTCTTAGGTTGAATACTCGTAGATAAAAATGTTATTGAAGTTAAAGAACTTTAATTCATAATTATTTTACGCAGTCGATGACGATGTGATGTTCTCTATTCGATCCTAGACAACAATCCCTAATTACCGATACCTTAATATTTTACAACAATTATATTGAGTCAGAATGGTGAACATTTAGTTTCCATTCTAGAGTTTGCAGTTCCAAAGATATCCTCAAACGTCGGAGCAATAATCTCATCGTCGCTTTGCTGCAACAAACGCTTTGTGCAGTCTGAAACTGATAGGTATTAGAACAGATTTCATTATGGGAATCATATTGTTCTCCTTTGCGGGTACGTCTTCACAAGTTGAACTGATTTTAGTCTCCGTAGCATAACTCCAAGGCTTTAATTTATAGTTCTAGTGTTTGTGTGAAATCGCGATAATTGCTCCATAGATAATCGTTAAAAAATATTAAAGTGAACATAAAATCTAACATTTTTTTATAGTTTTACTAATGTAGTCATATATTACTATTGATTGACTGTGGTTTGATTTGGTAACATGTACAAGAGTCCTTTTTTGAGACCTACGACTTCTGAACGCGTCTTTTTTTACTTGGTAGGTCGATAAAAACCCTATTAAACTGAATTAGATGCATAGAAAACACTTTATTATACCACACAAAACAGAAAACAATACAGGAATATACAATAGAATAAACGAAGTATAAACGCCGGCCTTACCTATAGCTAAATTAATCCGATAACGACCAACGAAAGACTACAGGGAGATGCTGGTTGCGTCAAGATGAAGACAGGGCGCTGGAAATACATGCGCGTCATAGGTCTCTATGAGCGCCATAGCGCTCATAGGGACCTATGACTATTTCCAGCAGTGGACTAACATAGGCTGATGATGATGAGAGTTATTCACAACGTAGGCATCCGTAACCAAACGTTCTTTGCTATTCACATTTGCAGACATTTCCACATTTTATACCACTATTCCATTCTATTCGATACTCACAAAAATAGCACACTCTAAAATAACCAGCTATTCCCATCAAGTAACATCGGCAATGTAAACAATCTTATTTCAATCTCAGAGTCCGTTGACTCGACGATGTATTGAAATTACTCGCAAAAATACAACTTATGAAACTCTCATAACACCAAAGTCATTTAGCGGAATATTTACAATGATTTAATTTTTGAGATTGATGGTAAATATCCCGTTATAAATGACTTTTGTATTCGCGAAAATGTAGCAGAGGTAAAAAGTTTACGATAGCAATCGTGGGAATAGCGACGGGGGATAATTGTGGCGAATTCCACTTGCTTTTGTCGTTTTGTTATAAAAATAGCTCGCTAATGTAACCACGTTGAAAATGAATAAATAAGGCTGGACAACACACACAGCATCACCTAGCCCCAAGCTAAGCAGAACTTATGTTATGGGTACTAGATGACTGATATAGGTACTTAATACTTGATTGCATGAATGAACTTGTAGTTCTATGGAATTTGTCTTGGTTTTAGAAAATTTAAGTATATAGTAGGTACTCATAGATTATGCTGTCTCTTTTTTTACGATTTGACACAATACCACACAATTCTAACCTGAATGCGGGTTTTGTATCAGTGATATGTCATTGAGTTAAATGGTTTGGTATCCATATTACTTTCTCTCTGAACAGAAAGCTAAATGATAAAGTGTCTTTTGACATCAATGATATTGGAAAAAACGAACACAATTCAGAATACCAATCGTGAAATAACAGAACCCTCGCAATCAGCGTTCAAAAAATCAATTTATGTCCTTCTCCATTACCTATTGCGATTCCAGTCGTGTTCTAAAAGCGATCGTAATCGCCGTAATCAAGGCTTCACAAAAGAGAGTCATTAATTCTAGCGGGCTTACTCGTACAACAAAAACATTTTAGCTACCCGCCACTGTTGAAGGAATCTTGTGGATGGTTTGTATCGGGACAGTGTTTTAGTCCAGTCAAACGATAATTTGATGTTTAGCACTTTTTAAACTTTCGCGATCAGTTAACTAACATATAATCATGGTCTCATATCATAGTCACAGGGCGGTAGTCGCTCCATGACCACGATCGCTGGAACGGGATAGAAAAGTAGGGAAGAATAAAATAAAAGGTAAGCGATAAATACCCGATAAATTATCATTAATTTTATATTTTCACAAAAAACAAAAACCGATAAAGGTCATTGGGCAAAATTCGTCCTGCTGCTTTAACGTTTACACAAATCCAAATAAGTTTAAAATTGTACTATTTAGCATGAAAACATTTTTTAATAAAATGAAGTTTAACTAAGTCCTGGTGTGTTTTTTCTCGATGTGTGTTTGTACAAGATCAGTTTTTACCAAAACTTTCATGCCTTCAGTTTTGGTTTGAGCTCAAATAGTTTTTCTTAAAAACTGTGCTTAATTTGTCTTAAATTTTTCTGCAACCTTCCATCACAAGGATTACAGGCAACATCTATATCGTATGTCTATAATGTAAACTTAAACATAAAGGTAATTCTCACTAATCTAACGTAAAGAAAGCATCAAAACAAAAACATTTTGCTCCTGCCCGCTGGTAGAATCTTAATGCTTTATCTGAATTTCAATAGATTCAAGTAATCTGGTTGGTAAACGTTTAACTAACATTAACTTTATAACGTTTATTTGTATATTCAAGTTTGAAACACTGATGAGTTTATTCAGGTCGGATTTCAGACTTTAAATAGGGCTAAGATGATAAGTAAATCAGGTTAAGCTTTTCGCAGAATTTTCATGCCTTCAGCTTTAGTTTTCGCTCGAGGTAATTTTTCTTTAAAAGCGTGCTTAATTTATGTCTTAAAATTTTCTGCCACGTTTCATCTTACTTAAGTAGAACGATCAACGTTCGTTCATACTCTGACAGAGAGTTGTTTGTAGTTTTTCTTTTCAATCCTTCTGGCTTAAAAAAACTACTTGTAAAGATTCCAGAAAAGTTGGTAGGTATTCATCTATTTTAAGCCTTTTGTGCCCGATAAAGAGGGCTTATCGCCGTGCCCTTGCCTTTAATAATGTCACCAGGTTTTTTCATTAAACAATCCGCCCCAATAATCCCCTTGAGTTTTTATGTAAATCTCGAGTGAGGACGCACAAAAACAGTCCCGAATCTATTTATCGTAAATTCGTAACGCAAGCGACACCGCTTACAACCGCTCACAATAGCGTTCGATATTCGAATGGCACAATACCTCACAAACACAATGCCACTCGGAAGCCTCTCGATATCCGCCGGATGTAGGTACTACTTACCCGGATGTGATCACCGCAAAAGCTTCTTTTTAATAAAGAAACCCCCGAAATTTTGAGGGCGAGAACACGAACCAGATACGGTTTTTTGATGACACGTGCCTTTAATAATCAAGGGTTGAACGCGCTTTTGTAATTATGTCCACAACAAACTAGAGTATTGTGGCATGGTCCGTAAAATAAGGTAAATATGCATGTCGGGAATTCCTACGTGCAAGAATTGTTTAAGTCGGTATCGTGGACGCTTAAATAATGCTTGACAATTCACACAGCATGATCTAGCCCCAAGCTAAGCAGAGCTTGTGTTATGGGTACTAGATAACTGAAACACACTGAACAAATATCTGCAGATCGTAAAAATTTTGTCCTGAGGCGGGAGTCGAACCACCTCTTGCGTCGCAGGCGGACCTTTGCCCACCGCGCCAGTACATGGCTAGTCCCCGTCGCCTAATAGGATGGCATCACCATCATCATCAAGAATTAAGAAAGGCTTAATTAAGTTAAGTCTCTTACATTCACATTACAACGGTACTTGTGGTACTTGTTCATTAAAGTTAATACCTAAGCAGCGAGTTATTGCTTGAAGCTGATAAATTACGGAGAAATCAAAGGTGTTCGACCGGAAAATTAATATAAGCAATTTTGAAAGGTTAGCGAACTGAATTAGCAATGACTGGCAAATTAGAAAACAGAATTTAATATTAAGAGCTAAGATGTTGTTTCAATGGAAACGTTCTCAGAATTCAATTTAAAACAAACTATTTTTCAATTGAAAATATTAAGTCATCTCCCACTTTTAATATGTGAAATCGATTACTACAGTTAATATTTATTTATTGCCCCAAATTGTATATGAGTCAAGTAGCCTATTACGGCACCCAGGCCTCTTGAAACCGTCATCGACCAAGAACGTTGAAAAACTTAGGGACGTTCTACGTCTCAAGCGGCATTTTAGGTACTACTATTTAAGTACTCTAAATCTAGCTTCCTAGTATTAACGCAAAAACTATAAAAACAAATAGCCAAACCTTGTATGGCTTTAGTACAAATCCAATTCAATATTGTAACCACGATCGACAAACATTGACAGAGTTCCCGAAAAGGGACTACGGTGCGTCCACTGAACCGATATATCTAAGGCCGGCTCTACACTCTCAAGCAAGAATATTTTATTTTGCCGAGACACAGTTTCACGTCAAATATCAAATAAACATGGGAGTAAGTTCATTTCTGTCTGCTGTGATCTTATGGACTTAACAGAGCTAATTTGATATAGAACTTTCATAATCCTTGGATATTTCGCAATTCATTTAAGTACGGTACATAAAGGTATGTGTGAGCTAAATAAACCTGCAATATATCAGCTTCAAGTCTTCCTGTAAGAACACACATTATTTTTATAGGTTCTTCAACCACGCATTGCATAATTTTCTTTCTTTTAGTCACAGTAGTTTATTTCGCAGAACTACTGGGACAATTCATGTACCAATAGTTCTGTAGAAAACTACCCCAAATAACTACTGGAAGTTAATAAAATTATGCAGGTTAGCCTTTGAGGACTGCCGATAGAAGTGAAAACTAAGTAATTTTATTTATACTGGGAAGCGTGCGGTGAGAATGACGTAGAAACAGTTGTCAAGTGACGTCGAAGACGAAACGTTGTGCGGTTCATGTTTCGCGTTCGAGCTGTGCCGAATGTGTCCCCGCCTATATCTCAAGCTTTTCAAACAACGAACCCCAATAGAAAACAAATTGACATTTCAATGGAAACCGCCCAAGGGCCGGGCTATTTGCAAGTCAAAGAACTCTTCAATAAGCGTATGGTAAATAAGCATTTTGAGAAGGATCAGATTTTGGAATCCACGTTCACACTCTACAAGCAGGTTTCATCCATTGTTGATTCGAGTAAAAATCCCGATTTGGCTTGGCGATTTTAAGCGAGCACTGAGTTTTGAATTTCGAACATGATACTTGGCGACATAAGCTGTGTTTTGAATTTGGAAGATGAAAAACAAATGGCAGAAAATTAGTGCCTAACCTTTTTGATCGAACCTTAGGTAGGTACTGAATAAAATCACTGATTGGTTCATTATTGTATAAAACCTCCTTTTGCAACTCGCATGTGCCAAACATGGAACCCCCGCGATGATAAAGCTATCTCCTGCTGGTTTAATGGAAGACTAGTGGCTTTCTGGGAGACGCAATAATCATTTTGTTTTATTACACGCAAACTATTTTAGTAAATGTACCTACTTACAGCATGATAATTTTACTAGCCTCTGCATAAACTAAAGGACAAATCTACATCAAATAAAAATGCTTTTACCGCGCTTCACACATTTTGTGATTATGAACATTTTTAAACTTCGAAAAGACAAATTGGGACGACTCTATTTCTAATCAAAAAAAGGTTGAACATCAAAATCTCACCATAAATATGTTGATGCCACAAAAAAGAGGTTCAAACCGGAACGGGTACATTACCTTCGATGACAGACTAATATAGGTTCGTACATCTGTTCCAAGGAAAAGTAATCTTTCTTTCAATTCAATGAGAGCACAGAATAGATTACAGTATCATGGAAAAGCTTTAATATTACAGTTATTACATCACGCCTTTTTGCTCCGTTCTCGGGTCTAATATGAAAAATGGAAGCGGTATTATTCACTGAATTGCTAAGCTTCACGCATATCGAAATGGTTTTTTCGGTATATTACTTTAATTCTTATACATTAATATCTGTACTTTAAGTATACAGATATTAATGTAGGTATGTACCATCTATAACGAATAAAAACACAGTTTAAAAATAACAGAAAAGTTAAATTGACTAAGCTAGAACAGAAAGGACAAAAATTTAAATTATTTAGAAAAAAAATACATACAACTACTGTGGCATAACAATGCCACGGTACATCGCATCAACGGCCGAAAATTAAAACCAGCTAAGTAACAACGTCACCCGAAAATGTCAGTAACCTTTTGTTTCTTTTAATCCTGTACAATAACAATCCTACCCGTGTTCAGACAGCCGCGAACAATCCCTACTAAACAACACACTTAATCCGATATTATGAAATCTTACATCTGCTACGGAATTACGCAATAATGTTACAAGTAATCAGTAAATTACTACTTGTTACAGGGTAATTATAAGCTAGCAGTAGAGCAATTCAAAAGTTTTCAATAATGTAGTAATTTTTTTTTACGAATTAGTTACCTACACACTGCTATCCAATTAATCGAAAATTAAAATTACCGAAGCTAACTTGGGCATAATGCTACCGCAATTTTCTTCCCAAAAATAAAAACTTTTTTTTTTAAAACTTAGATATGCCTCACAACATCAAAATAACAATGACTAAGATCTTTTTCATAAAAACCAACTATTCAATTCAATCTTTGTTTTACAACGTTTAGCATAAAACGGTGTACTTACGTAAAAGGTACTAAATGTCTATTTTACTAGGTCCATTTTCATTTTGCACTTTCTTTACTGAACTGGCTATAAAAGCAATTTCTTTACCGACTGGCTACTGTAAACTGTGACTCAACACAAAGGAATGCCTATAGCCTCTTTACTACACATGTTAATAACAAAAAACAATAAAATAATTTTAATGGTGACCGTATTCGTGTTCATTCCGAATTATGTGACTTATTCCGTGAAGCTCATAACATGAGATGCAATAAAACTCCATACTAAAGTTTATGAGTTGTGACGTCAGGACATAATTTTATGAGCGCCTGCTTTCAACAGTTTTTCAACGATTCAGAAGTTTATTTTATTGTTGATTAATCAATCGATCAACTTTTTTTATTGAAGCTTTTCAAAAGAGAGTTTATGTAAAGTTGATTTAACTTTTTGCTTAAGCAAAAAGGCAACATTGTGACTGGATAAACTGTTAGCTTTATGTAGATCGGTAGATTAATGATCTCAATTGTTTTAGATTATAAGAACGTAGCGCCTTATTGGCTTATCTCAAGGGGTAATGCCCATAATCCCCACGCTGGGCATGCGGGTTGCAGTTCACTCTAAAAGCCAATAAGGCGCTTATGAAGTGTAGGCCTGCGTCCAGCAGTGGACCAATATAGGCTGTTAAAGTTGAGGTGAGGACAAACGTAGATTAATTGAATTCTCATTTATATGAACAAGTAAATTAATATCTTAAGTAATAATAAAAACACTTCCAATATCCCAGAATTCATAGCTGTAATCAATCTGTCAACGAATGCATTTCTAATACGAGTACAATGATTTGTAACCACAACATGTGCCCGTATTTCATTCAATACGCACATTTGTACCTACACATTAGGTGTACGTTCTATTATTTATTCTATGCCAACACAACAAAAAGCTTTGTCCCCATTACGTAATCGAAATTTGAAAATAGAATCTTTGTTCATTCACGTGTTTGAAAAAAGAACGTTTAAGGACTTCGTATTTCAAATTCCTTCTAATAATAATGAAGCGTGGATGATGGATGTGAACTGTGCTAAGTTTGATTTTAGGGGATTTATTTTATTGACAGCGGAGAACAAAAGGTCTTTGTTCTTTTGTTTATTATATTGCCTAAATTCAATTGAGTTAAGAAGTTGATTGGTTTGCAAAATTATCCTACTAATATTATAACCGTGAAAGTGTATGTATGGATGGATGTTTGCTACTCTTTCACGCAAAAACTACTGAACGGATCGAGCTGAAATTTTGCATAGAGGTAGTTCTGGGCCCAGAATAAAACATTGGCTCCTTATTATCCCATAAATCAGTTCCCATAGGATAGAAATAATCTTAAACGTTTCCATAGAAACAACGCGTGCGAAGCCGCGGACAAAAACCAAAGTAACGATCTACGGTCGATGTTCGCTACAAATAGCGGTAGCGAAAGCCGAGTAGTAAGGCAATAGAAAATGCCCTTGGGAAGACAAGCGAAAGCAAGCAAAAATGTTCGCTGCCATTTTGGGTAGTTTGGTAAAAAGGTAATTCATAGTCGTTATCTAAAAACTTACCACTTAATTAATTAAGATATTTATTCAAATCAAAGCAATTTACCAGATAGATGCAATAAAATTTGTTTCTTCTTATTTAACGCCATTTTTACGTGTGTGATCACTAATTTTACGATATATAAAACACAAGATCGACCCAGCATCCGTTTCTTATACGCCTATCAAAATAACTACTTGCATCCGCAAGTCAGACTAAATATCACACTAATATAAAAAATGCGAAAGTTTGGATGTTTGTTAGGTGCCTCATCACGCCAAAACTACTGAATGGTTCGGGCTGAAATATTGCATGCAGGTACATCTAGGCCTGGAATTAAATATAGGCTACTTTTTATTCCTTAACAGTTATAGTATAGAAATAAGTTATTTCTTAATAATAAAACTTGCCGAGTACGCAGAGTACCGAGTATCAACCGAGTACTCGGCCTATCTCTAGAAATAACCTTAAACAACGCGTGCGAAGCTGCGGACAGAAACTTACCTATAAATGCAAAAGTATATGTGGATGATGAGTATGTTTGTTGGTTCTTCACGCATCTGCTGAAAGGATCGGGCTGAATTTGAAAAATTAAAGGCTAGAATGCCGGGAAAGACCCGGCCTTCTAGTATTTAATTTACATATTCTATTAATAGAATATGTGCCCATAACTCAAGCTCTGCTTAGCATGGAGCTAGATGATGCTGTGTGGATTGTCCACCTATTATTATTAAAACAAACATGAAACAAAGATGTCTGGTTTGAAAGGACTATTGCGGTTTAATGACTGGTATTAATGACACCTTTGAAACCCATGAAGATGGCTGGCTGTTGCTTACGGCTGAATCGGCTTGGATGGAACCCACGAAGGTGACTGGCTTTGCTAACGGCTGAATCGGCCTTAATTATTGTTATAATAATTTAATTCATTTGAAAAAATTCTAAACATGCTTCGAATAACGAATAACGTGTTCGAAGCCGCGTGCAGAAACTTCTTAGTACGTATACGAATTACAGTGATTCAAGCACTTGCCGATATCCCTCGGAAATATTAATTAAGCACAGTTTGAGCATCTTAAATTGGAGTGTGTGAAACTGCGGTCGGGTCTCATCAACCAATAACTTCCTGTTCAGGAACTGGTGAATTGCCAGTGATTATGTTTATTGCTAACCAGACATTCGTTTTAATGTTTCGAAGATTGGGAAGTGAGATGTTCTCAATTCAGAATGTTTTTGCGTCTTAAGTCTTTGTAATAAGAACTATTATAAACTCATAAATCATAATGTATGTTAAAGAAGAGGTAGTGGTTTCTACTTCTTCCACTAGTGGAAAAAAATTTAAGTGAACATTAAAATTAAAATATTGTTATTTGATAATAATGAATAGTATAAAATCTGACTTGTCTAAGTGCTTATTTAGTAAGCCTAAAGAAATAAATTAGTTTGACTTTGTTACCTCCTAATACATTCCTTTACATAAAATGAGGTCTCGAACAATGAACAATGTACAATACAATATAATACAAATACGTTTTATTGCACATCAAAACACAGAAAAAAAAAACAGTAAAGAACAAACAAACATAGATACAGATGCACAATGGGCGGCCTTATCGCTAAGGGCGATTTCTTCCAGGCAACCTTTGGATGGACACGTAATGTACATTTATGAACTATAAGAGAACGACAATAAACATTTTGTATTTGTATTTGTTTTTGATCAAACTCGAGGGTTAAGTCTAGTTTTTATAGGCCAAAGCCGAACTGAACTTGGTTGGGCTATTTTTCCCAATGCGTGTACTGGTTTTGTTTGGTTATGTATTTATTTATCGGAGATTTATCGCGTACCTGTAACCCTTATCTTAATATACTACGGGACGACGTCTGTGGCGCGGTGGGCGAAGTGGCCTAGACGCAGGGTTCGATTCCCGCCTCAGGACAATTGTGTGTACGCAGATAATTGTTTCGGGTGCTCTGGTCGTTATATATATTATAGCATAACACTCTGCTTAGTTTAAGGCTAGATGATGTTGTGCGGATTGTCCAGCATTATTTATTTATTAATTAAATTACTGACCCTGATCTATTGAATTCTATATTCATATCGACATTGTGCTTTCACAGCTGGATTCATACCTGTAACAAAGGGAAATTAGATTAGGTAAGTATTGAATATAATAGAAATACTTTCATAAGAAATCTTAATTACCTACCAGTTCCAATGAAAACATTAATTATGGACTTTAATTAAAGTTTACACAAAGAACCAAATTATCAAAGAAATTCCTCCATAGAAATCATATTAAATCGAAAATTTTCAAAGCCTAGCGTTTATTATAAGCACTCAAAGACGCGGTCCGATTAAAAAAATCATTGGTATGACCGTTGACTTTGACTAGTGTTTTTTTAATCGGACCATTAATTTTGAAAGCATATCTTCATACAATCATAATAATGTCAGTTGTGTTTTTTTTATCGGACTATTCATTTTGGAAGCATATCCTCAGCATATCCTGCCGAACGTGCCTCCTCCAAAGAGATTTTACATATAGAGACGTCATACTCATTGTAAAGAAATAAAAACATTGCGATATTTTACTATAGCTACATACCTAGCGTCGACGTTCGAACATACAACGCCGCATGGCATTATCTCTGTCACTCATAAACGTAACGCATTGCTTGTTTCGTTCAAAGCGGCAACAGCGCGGCAGTGATTTTAGTTCGAACAGACGAGACGGCATATGTCCTTATCTCTGTCACTCATAAACGCAACGCACGCATTACTTGTCTCGTTCGTGTAGGTAGCAAAGCGGCAACCGCGCGGCATTGATTTTTGAGTAAAATTACATTTATTTTATGATTTTCCATTTTAAACAGTACAAAACAAATAGAAGACATAAAAAGACACATCCTTCTTGCTTTTCACAACCGTCCCATAGTAATATTGCACTTTATAAACGCACAACATGGCATTTTAATATTTTTCATACTCCAAAATCCCGCTTCAACGTACGTCCGCGTCGCGGCCAGGAGCAAGACGTACTGAGTTCAATTCAGACACGTACCTGATTTTCATCTTGTTAGGCAGACCTCGGTACAACGTATCTACGTATATATAACATCATTGGCCTCCTCCTAATAAATTATAAACGTGAAAGTTTGTATGTGTGGATTTTTGTTACTCTTACACGCAAAAACTACTGAACGGATCGGACTGAAATTTTGTATAGGTACAGGTAGTTGCAGGCGCGCCACGGCTTTTTACACTACGTTGAAATTGAAACCTATCACATCCAAACAAATTAACAAAATTTATTAGTTAGTTAGAACTTATAGGTACCCATAAACTAGCCAAACTGGATGTAGAATGTTTGTAAACAAACACCGACACAAATAACTAAAACTCACTTGCTTGGCGTCGAGTTTCAGGTATTCGTATGCAATGTTTATTGACTTACATTCGTAATGAATTCATCAAACTACTCTAAAAGAATGTTTATTCGATATTAGAAAAATCGAAAAGAAACAATTTACGTTTCTTTTCGATTTTTCTAAAAAATGTGTATAAAAAGACGCGGCAACAGTGTCAATTTTAGGTTTAATATGGGCGGTTTGTTTACAAACATTTATATCGAGTTTGGCTAGTGTATAGACAAATATCTTGTACCTCTGCTGTCACGGCAATTCAATAAATAACTCACTACCATTTGCGTTCTGTGGTTTTAAAAAATGTTTTGGCAAATTCATAACACGTGCATACGCCCATGACAGAAGTCACTGCGTTTGAGTATTAGTTAATAATTACCTAATCTACCCGCATCCTATCGGTAATTAAAATATCCGTTACTTTTACTCAGTCATACAGTCATATACATACATTTTTTTTGTAAATACATAGAGAGATTCGTGTACTGTGTTTGACCTTCATTTTGGTTTTGAAAGTGTGTCATTAGTTATTTAATTCGTCTGAATTTGATTTGAAGTGTTAACGAAGTTTGTGGTTTTATTTTTAGTGATAAAAATAAAGAAAAATTATTAAGATTAACTTGCTGTTATCTTGTTATTTTCTATTAGGGTTATCTTATCAGTTTCTGTGAAGTTTTTAATCCAATACGAAAGGTATTGTTTGTTTACATAAAATATTATGGATTCTAGAACCAAGTACAGTGAGATGCTCCCCCATCAAGTTACTAATACTGAAATGACTTCTATACGACTTATAAAATAGCGAGCAGGCCTCTTCATCAAACTTGGCAAAGATGGCATCTCCGTTAAGCGAAGTTTTATTTCGATTGGCCATAGAGATCCCCCTGCAGCTTCCACTATCCAATTACTTACATCTCCGATGCGTGTGCACGTCCTATCTTCAGTAATCTTCATCTCAAGAAATCCTATCTATAGTTTGACTTCTAGGGTTATGCCATATATTTAACGTGCGTCCAGTTGATTTTTACAAGCTTTTAAATTAAACCTCGCTAAAATAAATAATTAAGTTTATTACTTATTAATTTATTAATATATATATATTTGTATTTATTAATCAAAAAAATAGTCAGTTTGATGAGCCTCATCAAACTGACTATTTGCGAGCGATTTCAAAGAAAGGCTGCTCTAAGTAATGTAATAGTCAATAATTTAAACCAACGTTAGTTTAGTATCCCTCTTCTCAATATGCTGCACCCTGACCAAGAAAATATATAACTTTAAGCTACCATTAAATGTGTTAATATAGAAAAATATTCATGTACCTATAATTATCTATTGAACGACCGATGTGGAGCGGTGGGCGAAGGTCCGCCTGCGACGCTGAAGGTTGCGGGTTCGATTCCCACCTCGGAACAATTGTGTGTACGATCTGCAGATATTTGTTCCGGGTGTTCTAGTCGTTTTCTATGTATAATAAAAAATATCTATCTATGTAATGTTTATTTATTTATTTATTTACTGAGATAATAACATCATAACAGGTTTTTTTATTAAGCCCTAAGGCGATGTTATAACTACTTATACTAAAAATTACATATTTTTGTACATACACACAATACTAAATAATTTATATAATGTATTGTATTGTATTATGTATATCAGTTATCTAGTAACAAGCTCTGCTTACCATGGGGCTAGATAATGCTGTGTGAATTGTCCAGCATTATTTACTTAATTATTTATTAGGATGGAATAAATGAAATTTGGAAATTATCCCAGTACCTACTCATAACCATATCCATGATTTCTATGGAAGAGCAGGACATCCTGGCACAAAATGTCCTAAAAACTGCTGAGCAAGTAAAGAAATATATTTTATACATATAAACAATAATCTTAAGGTGCTGTAGTACTACAAGTTACCCATTTTCAAGTTCTTACTTAAGTATTGAATGGAGACAAGGGATGTTAAACCTGACTGACTCAGCATTCAGTCCAGCCCTAGTTCTTTATCTAAACTGCATCTTAAGAAGTATCCACCCCAAGATACATGCTCAATTCCATTTTATATCGACACTTATAAACAAGATAGCCGATAATGGATGCTATCTTGCTATTGTGCTGACTTTCAAAAGAACACAATACACATTATATCCACGATATATAAATGTATCTACAATCCATGTGCAATGCATGAATGGACATAGCCTTTTGTTGGGTTTCAGCGTTGTGAGTCTCTTCTGTATGATGAATAGAAAATATTGAAATAGTTACTCTACCCAATAGGTAAAGGTAGGTAGGTCTACGCTAGTCTATCAGCGCGGTCCCGCTCGCGTTTTTTAGATAAATGTTCTAGATAATCATTCTAGAGCTTTAATCTAAAAAAATGCCTTGATATAGTCATTTTAGGGTTCTCCTGTAAACCTAAGGTTTGCTGGAAGAAAACTGTAACTCACGGTTAAGCTCGCCTATGTACATATCTTTTTTAATTAAGTTATTTTTAAGTTTTGTATGTGTACAATAAAGAATTAGGGTTAGGCCTACATGAAAAATTTCATGCATATCCAATTAGTAAATTTGGCGTCAGCTTTAGCCGACGAAGATTACTTCACAAACTTTCGCCTTTTTGTAAAGGCGAAAGTTTGCAAACTTGGATTTTTATAAAGGTCGAAGTTACAAGTATAACCTTAGGATATTTTTGGGTATTGTTGGATATTTTTGTTAATTTTCTGTAATAATAAAACAGTTCAACAAGCGCAAACAATAATGTAGTTTTATGTCTTTCAACTAACGTAAGAATTATTCCTTTAAAACACTTTAAATTCTTAAAAATTACAGACTACCATGGTTACAAACAAGCTATTCCAAGAGCGCCCAATCTGGCCATGATTGGCAATAGAACCTCCTTTAATTCGTATAAAAAGCAAGAATTTATATTAAAAGTAAACATCCACTCCAAAATTGAATTAGATAAGCGAACGCGGTTAATCAAAGTTCGTTTTCGTATCGTGTTGAACGAGTCGGGGCGAGTCGGTCGTAGAATTTCAATTTTCCACTTGATTTATTCGAGTTCGTTTAATCTGAAGAACTTGTCCGCCATATGTTGGTCTTGTACGGTAAAATATGAGTTGAAAATATTCAGATTATCATTCAATTCGATGAAGGATCTGTTCCAAAATTTTGGTTGCCCATATAAATGATGGCGATCGAAACCCTAAACGAAATGAGGTTGAATTCAGTTAAGGTATTTGGCATAAACACTTTCTTTCAATGTTTTAAAACTTACTCGATCAAAACACATAATTAAATGTACTATTGTAACGGTTTTTTATCGCGTTTCAACAGGTTTACACACTGTCGTGGTCACGGGATGACATCCCGCGATACATACCCGTTAAAATAGTACTTGTAATTAACACTTTCTTTGTTCACAGCGCGCATGGACGTGTTCGATCACCTCCAGTTGCAAAGCGCTTCATCGGGCGCACCGCAGAGGCTTTGTAGTACTAGTAAATAGAAGTTAATACTTAGTTATTATTTAATTTAACGGCAGATATCAATTAGGTGAACAATTAGGTGTGCCAACCCTAAATAACTCAATATTTTGGTCTACCAACGTAAACTTTAATCCATTCTTGATATTTTCTTAAATATACCAACATACCTACCATATTTGTTATCAATAACTGTTGGTACGGTATACAACGGTAACGGCCTTGCCTACATCATTTTGATGGATAAAATAAGACCTTTTCCAGAGCAATAAATTAGAGAACTTTAATAAAAATGGTCCAGGTTTAATAAAATGAAAGTCTAAGCCGGGAAGACGTCAAGATAATACCACAAAAGAAATAGCTTAGGTACTTTATAAAAGTTTATCATGAACTTTGGTATTTAAAAGTAGTCTTGAATCAATTGGTGTCTTATCTTCAGTAGGTAACTGATTTGACTGGTTTTTAGTCATCCCTACATATTATATTGTTTTTGTTATAATAATAGTTCAAGTTCCGTCGAAATCGTTTTTTTTTATATTTAATTTCATACCTACATATAATTTTGATAAGGTACATAATCTAATATTGTCAACAGACTTAAAACAGATAGTGGCATTGATGTTTTTACAACAGCCATTTCGCAAAATTTTATTAGCGCAAATATACCCAACAAAGGAACCGAGAGCTTTATAAACGCACCCATTTGTATTTTCTTTCAGCTCATTTTGGGACAATACGACTATTATAATGCCACAAATGAATAAGAAATTCCTTAGGGGGATTTCCTTGGATGGGGTGGCAAGGCAACACAGGAAGAGGGCACGCCGCGCCGGACGCGGTTGAATTAATTCGGAGAGACAAGTCACTTCCCTACTCGCGGAGCTTCCTTATAACTCGCATGTGATTAGATATGACATTTCAAAACATTGTGTGAAGCATATTATAACCTAAATATTTTTAAACTTACGCGATATGAACACATAATAATTATATTACAGTAAATATAGTACCTAAATATTCATAGTCATCCCGTGACCACGACAGAGTATAAACCTGTTGAAACGTCGCGTCGGGAAAATAGGTAAATAAACGCGATAAGTAGCCGTTGTATCAATACTTATAATTATTATAACCTTTCTGTGTTTTAACTTGAGCCAGCTTGGGGTATTAACCGAAAGAATGATTTGTAATAAAAACTGTATTGTAAACGACTGGATATAACTTCCTAATGTCATAGAGTTATTCGTTAGGTAGAAGTAGATGAAAAGGTTATTTTTTATTCATTTATATATCTTTATTAACAAAGAAAATGACTATCATATAAGCAAAGAGCTTGGGGCCTAGATAATGCTGTGTGAATTGTCCAGCATTATTTATATTAGATATATTTCACATTATTGCAAACATCTTTTAATTACGCGTTGGACATGCAACTAAGAAGAGCTTTCAGTCTTTTTAATGAGAGATAAAAGCAAAATATATGATCATTAATCAATTTGCCGAAATTGATGCAGCAGTCAACATTCGAAAACATGTTTTTCATAAAGGCTCCACGAAAAACAGGCTAGCAACGCACGGTCTCCAATAAAATTTGATGGAGTATCGCTGCCACATTTTCACGGCTTACTGTTTTCCCCGGAAAATATAATAAGCGTGTTATAACATTTGCATATAGATCACCTTGTCCGGGTTCCTACCGGGACCCCTTGCGGTGTCTATATTGTTATTTACAGTTCTTATGGAGAGCTCGTAAATAAAACGGGATGCGCACATGCGTTATTTGCCGGATTTGCGTTTTGCATATTTACCAAAGTATAATTAAACCTCTTGTTGTTCTAAATGGGTTTTGTTGGTTGTGTGTTGTTTGTTTTTCATAATTCATGAATGAGTAAGTATCATAAAATGTAAATATACTGAATTCCTTGGAAGGTATTGTTTGCACAACGGCATCATGAAATTTTTGCAACAAATGAAATTTTCTTTTGTTGGTACTTTCAGGTAAGCAGATGATTTAGAATGTAGATAATGTTACACAGAAACTTTAAAATATGTTACACAAAAACCAAAACCTTGAAACGGCTGAAAGCCCCAGGAACTATGCCCAGGAAATTGTAGGAAGATCGCCATGAAGAATAAAATTTCTGGAATATTAACCATAAGATATTTTTTTCCGTAAAATTTTCGCAACATATCCCTGATATTCGTCACAATAATCCTGGGATTAACCGAGTGATCCCAGTTTATCCCGCTTTTAGCACTTCTGCTGAAAATTCCTGTTCTATTTATTTCATGTCACACAATTTTGTGCGTGACATTTCGGATAAAAATGGTGGAAATATGGATAAGAGTAGGTATTACCTACCAGCGAAAGATGATTTGTCGATTTTTTTTTCGTCGGTGTTTTAATACCATTTCCTTTATTAGGAAGCTACTTACTAACCTACCTTCCAGTTCATACTCTTTGCTAAAAATGATTTAGGTTGAACTAAGCATCGGCTACTAGAAAAACCGATATAATATATATATATGGAATAAGTAGTACCTACCTACTCAAAAACTAATTCAATTTTCTTAGGTTAATTATGTAGATAAAAATGAATAACCCTTAAAAAAGGCGATAAATACCCGTCAATAGACCAAAACTTTGTGTTTTATCTCTCATCGACCTTTACACATGTAAGAAATTTCAAATGACGTAAGTACAACAAGGCAATTGTATTATAATATAAGAGTGTTTAGCTCGCGTAAGTTTATTACACTTCACGTAGGTAAAGGCTGATAAGTTGCTAAGCTATCTTTCCTTTAGTCTAGTCTAGTTCATCAGAATTCTGGGCAAGTCTGAGCCAGGTGTAAGGAAGGGTAAGGGGTAAGATAGGGACAGGAAGACATCCTGTTATGGAAAACAGATCAGCATTCGTACCGGTAGCGCCACCCAAGATGAATGAAGTTTCCTACTTTGTTTTGTGCCCTCACTGTCTGTCACTGAAATGGACGAGTTTGCTGAATCACTACATAATATTGTTTTATATTATAGTCTATTCTATATAATAGTCGCTTCCCGCTGTCTGTCCCTATATATGTATGCTTAGATCTTTAAAACTACGCAACGGATTTAAATGCGTTTTTTTTAAATAGATAGAGCGATTCAAGAGGAAGGCTTATAACCATTTGACACATAGATTTCCACGCGGACTACGCCGCGGGGCGCACCTAGTAACTTGCTAAGAGCTGTCTTAGGCAATATACTAAAAAGCATAGTGTAAATCCAAAGCAAAACAATATCTACCTTGTTATATCGTATTTCACAGTGTCTTTTTATAACGCAAAACACACCGTATTAATAATAAATTAACAGATACGTGCGTATTGAATTGTTTTCCATAAAAAAATAAACTTGCATGATAAAATGGACATTACCAAACAGCCTCAACTGGCCCAAATTGATAAAGATTAGCTATTTGTATAACACTAACAAAGCGAACACCAGACCGTAAAAAATTACAACACTTTATGGAGTACCTAACCGACCTAGATGTTGCAAAAATCTGAATAGGTATTCAATTTGATTCGGTATTACTATAGATAAAGGTTTTTAAAACATCACGGTTTCAGAAGACAAGTCTGACCGACAAAGACAAGATTTTTTTTTTAAATCGATTTTTGAATAATCGAAACTTGGTCAGGTTGGCTTCTCCCTTGACTTTAATTTCTAATGGAAGTAAAAAGGAGAAACTCGTTATTCATACGAATCTTTTATAATGTGAATATATCTTATTTCTAGCATGGTACCTACTCCAAAATTTTCTCTCAGCTCCATTGGTATGAACCAGATGAACTCAGCTTTGAGGGATGCAATTTCCTGAATGCAACAAAAGCCTCTCGTCGGCTTGTTACTCGAATCACGTGCACAGCACTATTTTGACGACTGTCTGTTTAACAATGCACAATTGGCTGGCAGTTCCAGATTTAACCAAGGTACATTTACATTTGTATTTGAAACGGAATTTCTCGTAATTGATTTTGAATCCTCAGATTCGTCCTCGACAAAGACGAGTAGCTAATCGTGACGTCATTTTGTGGAGGCCTATGTTCAGTAGTGGATGTACGTAAGTAAAGATTATTGGTAAATACAAATATGTACAAAATTATTTATTAAAAAAAAATATTTATTAGCCATTTCACTTAGGTACTCGTATGTAAACATTACTGGCGGCTCCCGCACGATGCAAGCCTGTAAAATTTATAGAAACTGATACAGGGCAAACAAACAAAAATAATATTAATTAAATCGAATCAATTATAAAAATCCAAGTTTCATTCCGAATCAAATACTGTTTCTGTCTCACAACTGCCCAGACTTCCCAGAAAGATCTTCATTAGGTAAGGTTGACATAAATAGAAATTTTCTTGTGAAATTATATTTCTAAATCTAGCATCAAATAACAAATACGTATCTAGACATCAAATAGACTAACCCAATTAAAAGCCTATCTCAGAATCGTAATTAACAATATTAAAACAGAAACAGGTTGAATGTTATCGCTCTATCATTCTCTCTCTCAAAACAAAAGCTTTACTTTCAAAGTTCAATAAATTCCCTTATCGCGATGAAGTCGACGCCGCGGGACGATAGCACGGACTGCGAAAAAGAACTTCCATTTTATTGTTGATTCTACTTACTCTAAGGAACCAATTTCATACGAAGAAAAATTTGTGCTGCTTTATTCCACAACTCATCTACGAAACCTGCTACTAATACTGCTGATCATACCTCCCGCCAAGGAGGAGTTTTGCCATAAAAATAAATTTAATTTAATTCGTTCATTTCTAGTACATACTAATCATAAAATTAAGGAACCGTATCAAAATAGAAACTTAAATAAAATAAGTACACAGTAAAAATTAATAAAACACAGATTTATTTTTACATCAATGTGCTTACGAGCTGTCACTTGTTGTTGCAACGCAAGACATAATCACACTTCGCAGATCGTCTTCCCACATGGCCGGAGGGCACCTACACTACGTTTGCTGAGTCGCAGTCTCTACTCAAGAACACGTTTACCCCGCGTTTGTCGGTTCTTCGTTATAATTTAGCCGGTGCCTTCTGCCATTTCAGCTTGCTAATTGTTTGTTTGAGCTATGTCGATAGCTTTGGTTCTCTGTCGTTTGTCAAGACAAGACTACAAATTATTATCAAATCTTTATATATAAAAATCGATTTCCAGGGAAGGTTTAAACGGTGAGAAAACATGGTAAAATTGCGCAGAAATTTCCACGCGGGTTAAGCCGCGGGGCGCAGCTAGTAAGAAATAAGATTTGTTTGATTTTCTCATTACTTTTTAACGATTTAGGTATAATAGTTAGTATTCACTCGCCGCGATTCACTCGCCCGTGAAAGTAGGTACTCCTTCAAACTACAAACAAAAATACTATATTATCAAGAAAAAATGTGAGTGTATTTCCATCATAGACTTTTAAAGAACATTACGACTTTTTCAAAGATAATGGGGACTTAAATTGATAGTGAAAGGTTTAATGGGCATTAGTATTAAGCTGCTCCGTGAAAGTAATAAGACATTATTGGTAATATCACAGAGGTCCGAGATAATATCGAGGTATTACTTCAACAGTCCAGTAAGTAAGAGGTAGCCCATTCTCTGCAATTAACTTGACTTATTTTTACGCTGGAGTAAATTGGAAGTACCTACCGATATAACTTCTATTCTAGATATGTTGCGGCTGGCTAAGGTCCCCCTGCAACGCAGGAGGGTGTGGGTTCGATTCCCGCCTTGGTAGAAATGGTTGTACGATCTACAAATATTTTTCGCCGGTGTTTTAAGTATTTTCCATGTATAATAAAAAATATCTTTGTATGTAAATGTATTTTAAGTATATCAATCATATAACAAAAGCTCTGCTTTGCTTGGGATAATGTGTAAATTGTCTAGTATTACCTATATATATACACGTATAAGTTTATTTAGCCAAAGTATCATGTTTTTAAGTACCTACCCTATTATGAATTTCAGTAGGTCTCAATGACTTAAAATATTAGGTTGCTAGATTTTAACAATGAACAATCGTTGTTAGCTGACACCGTGATTGCGTCATCAACAAGTCGCAATTATAAATAAAACGTACCAACGAATTTATTTAATTTTTATATTTTATGTACTATATTAGTTTAAAAGTTAAATAAGATTACTAATACTTAGCCACTTAACACTTTGCAGATATTTGTGTTCCGGGTGTTCTGGTCGTTTTCTATATATAATAAAAAAATATCTATCTATATAATGTATTGTACTATGTATATCAGTTATCGAGTACCCATAACACAAGCTCTGCTTACCATGGGGCTAGATAATGCTGTGTGATTTTTCCACCATTATTTATTTATTTATTTATAACCTGTTCTAATGTTCAATGAAATAAATATAAGTAGTATTATAATTAATTTAAATTTAACCGGGATGTTTTTTTTAAAGAAATGTAAACGTAATTCATAACCTAAACCTATACTATACATACAGTACATTATGTGCCAAATTATTAATTAGCTTAGAAATTATGATAGTAACAGATTGTGCTTTGTCGAAAACCCAATCGTTCTTAAGCTCCCCATTCTGCTAGAAAGGTCGTCAAAAATAAAAGCTAGTAGTAAAATAATACATTAAGAAAGGACCCGAACCCATGGAATCAGAATAGGAAGCCTTAGACGAATCCCCAGTCCTAGGGCTTCGAACCCGGTCTCTTCATTTCCTTTTCCCCTCGGCGGCTACAAGGAACAGTGTATAAAACTGCTTTATTTAATCACATTTTTCAATTCAATTGTGTCTAGTTTCTTTGTAGTTTCTTTTATTTTATTAACAGTTTTACAGACACCTACAAAAATAAATAGACAATGTCACTCAGGGTAAAAAAGTTTTTAAAGTTAAATTTGTTCGACAAATATTATTGAGTTGGGTAGGTACTGCCAAATCCAAACATTAACAGCACCCTGAAGTACATTAAAAGTTTTTTTTACAAATCGTAGTACCTCTGGGAGCTTGGTAGATCCATCAAAATGCGCATAAATCAAAACTTTAGACAAGACAGTCTGTCTGTTAAGAAAATGTCGCTTTTATCTCCCTTGCCATTCCTAAAAACATCAAGTTTTGAAGTTCTGTTTGTTTTTAATATGTTTTTTGAAACGCTGGAAAGAATAGAATTACGTTCGATCTTACGATAAATGTCAGCGATTCCAATGCATAGGTAGGCATGTCTGTCATGGATTTAATTTCGATGTAACTGAGGTTGCCCAAAATTGGTCTCCCAACTGGTTTGTTTTTGTGGACAGCGTTTAAAATTTCAGACATATTTGGCCAGCTACACCGAAAATGGGAACTTTAAAACTCGCCATGTACCTCACAATTACCGTGCAGTGTCGGTGAATAATATTATGTAGTCATAGCACATACTGCATTATTCAGAGTTTTTGATAATCGGCCAAGTATTAAGCCATCTCGGTCCATAAAATTTTATCACACAGAGTTTGTGCTATCAAGTTACCGTCCTGAATTCTAGTCAGTAATTTAACAGAGTTTCGAAAACGTAGAATAACTAAACTATGGGACTCATTTATCTCAGTAAACCAAATATTTAATCGATACGATTGCAAAAAAAATTCATAGAATTTATATATTTCCAAGCGACAAGATTTGCTTGATTATCTTTGTTAGCAGTGGACCCTTTTCAATCCAGAACTGATTTCCTGCAAAATCTTATTTGCAGGCGGGATTAAGTAAAGGATTAACCTGTCTCAACTCAGATAAGAAAAGACGGTCGAATCGCAATGAAAGGAATTGAAGTTGTAAAGTCTTGAAATGTTCAACCTGGGATTTGAAGCTCTAGAGAAAATATTCGTTATATGGAAATATGGCAGTACAAAACAGTTATGCAACACTAATAAACAATCAAGTGCGCAGTAAAAACTTCAAGCGAAACGAAAGTTTGTTCAGGAAAAACTGAGGTCTTTGTTCTCATGCAGCCAAAACAAACGAGCAGTTTAGGCATTCGTTACAATAACAAACATTCGGGAACAGTACACGCCCCACATAATGGGCAAAAACGTGCCTAATCGAAGCGATTTGGAAATAAAACCTTGCTGATCGGTTCAACGTGTCAGGTTCTTGCGGAAAGGGCTTAAGAGCTTATTGTGGGAGAATTTCTTGGAATTTACCTGTTGTGCTTGCAACATTACGTACGCTTGATTTACAACTATTTGTTGAACCGAGGTGCTCCACCTGCATGCACCGTGAAACCTACAAGTGATTGAGTGCAATTTCACGAGTGCAGTGCAGACTAAGCTTGTTTGAGGTACGAAAGCAGAATTCTCAAGAATAAAGCGAATGCATTGCGAATGCATAGTCTCAGTCGTGCATGAGTTGCGTCGCTGAACCTAATGTAAATGTAAGCTTACAGATATTCCATATTTTGAACAAGCATTGTTTTACATTTAGACTATTTCATGAATACCAAGCGACAACTAAATATTTTCTTTTGCATTTGTGCATAGTAATATGGACATTAAGATGTTGACACACGTGAAATGTTCTGGTTTCATATCAAAAAACACACGTGTGAAATAGTTTCAGCAGAACCCTAGCAAAACAATGTTTTATGAAAACATCCAATTAGAACAGCCCTTACACGTCACTGACTTATTTGCAGCAATTTCCCGACAAAACTAAACAAACAAGGGTACGAAATGGCTACGGAACGAAACGTTTTGATTCCGGATGACATTTCGCTGACAAAGCAATATTTCGAAGCTCATCTGATGGGTAGGGGACGCTAATTGTGCAAACACTGCAGGTACAAATGGCTAGTTCTATACAAAAGGGAGTGTACCTAACTAATTGGTATTGTATCTGAATAAGTACGTGCTTAAATAATTTTATCCGACCCATGCGGCGCGGCGGGCAAAGGTCCGCCTGCGACGCAGGATATTGCTGTTTCGATTCTCGCATAGGGACAATTATTTGTACTATCTAATATTTGCAATATTTGTTCCAGGTTTTCTGGGTATTTTCTATGTATGATAAAATCCATCTATGAATTATATACCAGTCATATAGTGCCCATAACACAAACTCTGCTTAGCTTGAAGCTAAATGATGCTGTGGATGGTCCAACATTATTTATTTATCTATTTATTTATTATTGGCAACAACCCACGAGTGTAAGGCATATTATACCATAGCTCTCTATCGTAAGATCACATTTTACGATTACTATTTTTCAAATGCTCCTGAAATTATTACAAATTGTAAGCAAAAATCATTTTTCATTTTAATTTATAGACTCGTTTTATGTTCTCAGGCATTCTTGAAACGGGTCTTTGCACATGTTAAAAACCCACAGGACAACTCGACCGCAAAATCGCTGCCACATGTCGCGAGTGTTTTAAAAATTCGCAAAAAAACTTTACCTGCAACTCAAGTGGGGCACTCGAGAGCATGGAATTTAAAACAAAGGTACACGCTATTTTTGTATCTTTTTTACGACAAAATACCAGAATATGCATTTCACAAATTTATTGCTGCACAGATAACTTTACTACACCGCGCCGTTATGTATGAAAGAGCCGTTTTCGGACATTAAGTTTAAAGATCGTGGGTTTTATAAAATATAACGTGTTCTAAGCGGTAGAAACCATCGTTCATAATTTAATGATTGCGGTTACGACTTTTGGAATCTACCTACTTCGTTTCTAAAGTATAATTCGGGAACGTAGTTATGTCACTACATAGTATAAAACAAAGTCGCTTCCCGCTGTCTGTCCCTGTCTATGCTTATACCTTTAAAACTGTGCAACGGATTTTGATGCGATTTTTAATAGATAGAGTGATTCAATAGGAAGGTTTATAAATCATTTGTCACATAGATTTCCATGCGGGCGAAGCTGCAGGGCGCAGCTAGTTAAGTGTATGTAGTACCTACAACTAAAACAACCTCATAACTTTACCTTACCTTGCCATTTAAACTTACTTTGCTGAAGCAATTACAGGCACCGACGGTATAATGAAGTAATTTCCGAGACTCAAGAAAGCAACCACTAAAGGACTAGTTCCTTCAATAAATAATATGGAAAGTCAAAGCAACTTGCAGTATAATTACAGTGCAATGGAGAATCATAAAGACGACAAAGTGGACACTTTCAAAGCTGGTGTTAGATCGTAAATTGAAAATGAGCCATGTCGCGACAGAAAGAGGTATTATTGCCTTTTGACGACTCGCGGGGTGGTCCGCGTCCCGCGATGTTTTTTATATTCATACGACTTTGGAAAAGGTAATTAAGTACCTATTCACAGTTTATTTAACTCTTATTATAATTAATATGATCGAAACCTATAATAATCAAATGATTTGATTATTATAGGTTTCGACACTTATTAATTATTGAGGACATGTAGGTTTTTTAATAGAAAAAATATGACACATTAAATATTTACCTTACATATTAGAAACAAACTAGAACTAGGATTAGATCTAGGTCTAGCTCTCGGGGACTCTTCCGACTGGTGCCCTAGACGCTGGATGCCTATGTATACGCTTCCGCGTGCATTAATTTAATTATTTAATATTCCATATTTTTGTCCTTATTATTTTTGTTTGAGTGCGTACCTACATCAATAATGGACGCAAGACGCCAGATACGAAAACAGAGACCTAAGCCACCCTAAGCCCTCCTACACGTATACAATCTCATCGGGCCAACTCTAATGCCATGCGTGCCGTAGGATATTCAAGACCAAGTTCGGTCTAGCGAGCCATACTAGAGCTCATGATAGAAAAATCCGTGATAATCTAGGGTCGCCGTCATCGAAATCGATGAGGAGGCCTATACATACATCAATAATAATTTATATCAATTTGAAGATACCTAATATGGCGTCAATTTCTTCTTCCCTGAGTCTTAAGCAAGGATAGTAATAATTCAAAAACGACATGGAAATACCAATACCTAGACAGGTCGTGTATCATTAATTCAACTGTTGGCGCTGGTCGACGCCTAGTTGACGGTGTGAAATGCATTAAATATTCCTGACTGTCCTGTCAGGGAGTGTTCAAATAGCCACTTATTATTTTCTATTTCAGTAACAAGAAATAAAAATTACGTAGTTTATTTCATAGTATACGACCTCTGTGGCGCGGTGGGCGAAGGTCCGCTTGCAATACCGTCCGACTAAGGTTAAGGTTTCGATTCCGGCCTACAAACAAATGTTTGTACAATCTGCAGATATATGATCCGGCAGAAAAACAAGCAGAAGTTGATTTTCTATAATAAAAAATAGCTATCTATGTAACGTAAGGAACATTACATAGATAGCTTAGGAGGCCTTTGCCCAGCAGTGGGACAATAATAGCTTAAAATAAATAATAATAATTATAAACTACTATGTAACGTATTGTATTATGTACATATATCAGTTATCTAGTACATATAACACAAGCTGCTCTTCTCTGCTGCTTGGGGCTAGATAATGCTGTGTGAATTGTCTAGCATTATTTATTTATAGAAAAATTTCGTTCAAAACTATGGCACATTTGTGAAATCCGTGCTCGAAGCGTTCCAAACATAATTCAAACTTTTGAATGGACGATTGACGACATGGTGCTTTAGTATTCCCTCTTGCGATTTCAGTTCACTAAATAAATTAGAAGAAAACTTTGAATGCAGCCCGAAGAGAAGTTACTAAATCAATGAACTATGAGAATTTGAATAACTTAATTAACGTGAATTAAAATACTTTAGGCAAGACAAAAGTTTCAAATTTCTTTCAAAATTGCTTAGATGCATTAAATTTATCTTAACACTTTGAGTGCTGAAATCACACGGTATGTGTTTTCTACAAGTGACTAATATGCGTAAATCCACACTAGCGCAGCGGCTGAGAAAATACAGATCTTTGTGACTCAGCACAGCCGTAATATTTTTCGAACGAAACGCATGTGCGGCGCAACACAATCGCTGTGTAGAGCGGCAGCACAATTTTTTTAGGTTAAAAAAAAGATCCCAGAATTATAAATCACAGTCAAAGTGTTAAACACATGATGATGATTTTCTTCCAAGCCAAATTTCGGCCACGGTGGCCAATTTAGTGTACCAGCGTATGCACGTCAAACACAGGCGCACTCTCTATCTCATTACTCTCATAATTCGATGTGACGATAGACCGATACGACTGGGTGGTCAGTATTGTATGCAATTGATAAGTCATCCTGGCCAACATGTTATAAATAAAAATCGTTTTTAAACGTTGGCTCTGCGTAATTGTTAAAAATGTTGCCCACTAAAATATTCCCAGCAAACTAATTTGAGTAAAGCAGCTGGTATAAATTCCAGAAGCGTATGAAATTTATTTGTGACAAATACGATTCCGGTGCCTGCTACTCAAGCATTCATTTCGTTTTCATTTCCTACGGCTACACCTGAAAATTGAACCTTTATACAACATTTAAAATAGTATTTTTAATGAGGTATTACCTCATCATAATACATACTTTATTATTTTGATGATATTTTATTTTGACCAGCAAAATGGTTGGTTAGGTCATGCATATACGTATATCTACATAAGCAATCTTTTACTATCTTAACTGTTATCATCATCTTGACTACATAAATTTATTTTAAAGTGTTTACTGTACATAATTTCTATTTAAAATGCAATAAAGAATTGTCTATCTATCTACATTTAGTCCACTGCTGGGCTTAGGCCCCCTTATGAGCGTCATAGCGCCCTGCATTCAGCTTAGCGAATCCAACATCTGCGTACTTACGTGATATTTTAGGCCTAATTATGTTCTCAACTTTGCACATCAAGATTTAGCTTACTACGCAACAGTTATTTGTCATTCACCCCTTGAATTCCCACAAAGTAACCAAGTTCCAAACACAATTAACCAAGCTTTACTTAGCTTTGTTAATTATAACTTAATATACAATACCGCATGATTTATACTTTATGAGCTAAACCGCAAATTTCACTGAGTTTGCAGTGCCGAGAGAATAATATTCAGTGCTAAAACAGCAACTTTTAAGCGTTAGAGCGTGTTTGTGTATTTTATTTTTAGCTAAAAATCAAACAACACAACAGCAACAAGAACTACAACACCGTGTATATTCATAAAAAGCTGCATTTTTCGGTGACTAGTGCAAGTGGAAGCTGCTCCTTTACGTTTATTAAAAGTAAAGTAATATGTGAAAAAATATATAGTAGAGCTTTTTTAAAAATATTTTAAACCTTTTTCGATCCCGAGAGAAAAATCAAACCGCTTTAATTTTTCTCTCTGAATATTAATCCGAAATTCAAATACCCAGCACTGCTCATTGTTCTGTTGTAAATGAAATATCTATTGTAGTTTCAGCTAATTAATAAAGTTCAATAGATAACTTCGCTACAGTTGAGGTACTCTATTTATGCAGACAACGTAATGTATTATCTCGCTGAAACTTTCAGTGCTTAGTCATTTTATTCCAACGGATCCCGGCGCTTTAGGGAAAGGAGTTTGAATATAAAACTTTCTATTACTATCATAATGGAGTCTACACACTAAAGTCGGCAACGCCGCCAACCCATCCCGATGGTTTGAGGTCAGCAACATACATACATAGTATAAAACAAACGCACTACGCGCTGTCTGTCTGTCTCCATGTATGCTTAGATATTTAAAACTACGCAACGGATTTTGATGCAGTTTTTTATAGATGGAGTGATTCAAGAGGATGGTTTATAAACCATTTGAGACATCGATTTCTACGCGACCGAAGCCGCGGGGCGCAGATAGTAAATCATATAAATAAAAATAATATAAGTATCTCCAAAAACAAAAGCTTACAAAAACAGATTAATATGAACAGAGGTCTTATATTTGAGTGGTTGAGAGGTGGAGAGTTTAGGTGGATATAACAATTTACAATGACCCCTGCACTTGGCTAGGCCTGTTTCGTGCGGGATCATATTGATTAGTGCCTTTTCATACGTCACGGTTTCCAGGTAGCCTGTGCCGGGTAGTCGGCTAAGTGGTTGGGCGTGTACGATAGCTTTCACACGTACCAGCATAATTTGCATACAATTCGCCTTCGTGTACCCAGCAATAGCTACGGCGACCGGCAGGCTGATTATGTAAAAGCAACAGCAACAGCGACGCGACCGCGACCGCAATTTTAGCAAGCAATTTTTAGTTCACCGATTGTCCGGCAGAGGGAAACCTAGTGCTCGATTGCTGGGTGACGTAGTACCTGGTGTCATGTTAGTACAAAATTGGCTTTTGACAGCACTGATTGCTTAATTTTCGCCTGTCGCAAACCGGTCGCAGTTACATAATCAGGGGGCGGGACCTGTGAAAAGGCACTGACAGTACCCACCGACGCGACATGTCCGCGACAAATGTCGGCGGCACGTTTGCAATAATGTCATCGTGTCAAAAGTTGTTATTATCATGCCGCCCACAATTTTTAACAACCAGACGATACGACGCGGCTTTGGTGTGTTGGCTCATGCAGATGTAAGCTGCCAACATGTAGCCATCCAAGCCGTGATCATCCAAAGCGCCAGACTATAACGGCGGCGTAGGTGTGTAGTAGATTCGTAGATTCCTTAACACCCAATATATTATATTGAGGTTCTGGACGAGTTTCACAGTGGCTGGCATTTGGGGTTTTGTGTCAATACTAGCTTTTTCCCGGAAGCTGAACTCTAACAGCATGTTTTATTATTAACATATATACGTAGTGTTTCGCATCTGTCATCTTCATCGTATTCTTCATTACTAAAGATGTTTTCTACATGCATTTATAAGTCAAAATATTTTCCCATCACTTTTCTAAGAAAGCCAGAATGATGATTATGATGGTGATCGTAGCCACATATATGTACATTATCAGTTCACTTGGAACATCTATTTATAAACTGCTTTATCTAAATGCTTTTGAGTTAAGTGAACCAAATATTGCAGGATCAAACGAAGCGTCTGCCGGCAATTATACACTTGAACGAATTTGGAACTTGGAAAGCATACAAGCATTTCAAAATATGGCCGATGTTATATCATCGCCACAAGCAATGAATGGCTACTTGTAAATCAATCTGCAGTTAAACATTGGTGTTTTTGTGAAGCTACAGTGATTATTGTTAAAATGATTTCGGAGATCATTAATCTCTAAGGATACATTGATAAGAATGAAACTTTGTAAATCCAAGCTTTTCGTTTTGAAAATATATTAAAAGTAAAAGCTTTAAACTCAGCTTTAACACTTTATCTACAACTATATACATACTCTCACATAAAATAACTTAAAATATTCTAGGACAGATAGGTTCCTGAAAAAGGACTCCGTGTTAAGCTTGAGCAAAGAAACGCATTCCACGCAAAATTATAATACTAAAATCAAGTCTCAAGTTAGAACGCCAACAAACGCATAAAGTTCGATGTATCTTAAGAATTACAAGTAGGTGCTCTTACACCTTAACAAAGTTTGTTATGCAGATCCACCCTAGAGTGCCACCGATGTTGCTATTAACATATGAATAGAAGAATTTGCTGTAAGGAGCGGAGAAAACATAAAATATGTGTTTGCAGACAATGTAAATGGCGGTATCTAAGATCGTACAGAATAAGGGCAAAGGATCTTAACGTACTTAAATATTGAACAAGTTTTCCTAATAGAGCTTAGACTTCATTGAATATTAAAAAGAGCTAAAATAATACTCGTATAAGTATCAAATTTAGACTGTTAAAAGTAATATCGCAAAATAACAGAGTAATAGTAGTAATATAAGACCCCATATCAAAATACAAGAAAGACAAAAGACTACCTGACACTTACCCTGTCTCGGAACAGGTAATGATTTATGAAGTGCGCTCAAGGCAAATGATACAGAGCAGAGTCAGTAACATTAGACCGCATCAAAATAAGAAAAGGGATCGTATCAAAGGCAGTAAGGCTTTCCCAAGGGAGCTCCCTTTATTTATGACTAGAGCTTTTGTTCCGTTCGAGAAATATAAATAGTTGTTGAAATATCGACTCTGAGGCTGCTGAGGGTGCGATATTGTAGAAAATTAATGATGTGGTCAGTACTTGGATTGGATTATAGGTGCGGGTGAAAAGCGCTAAAAGCCTTGGGCGTGTTTGTATGGCTTTGTGGGACATGAAACACTTAAACGAATGGAGAAGAGATCAGGAGGGTCGCGGAAGGGTGGTGAATGCCTCGGGCATTTATGCATTTCGTAATTGAATTTTTGTGTCATGAATACGGTTAGCGAGCTGTTCAAAAGGTTATTTTTACACAGGCTTGTGAAAGACTTTCAAGTGGGCAATGTAGGACAAAAGTAATGTTTTCAAAGGTACGTTAAGTAGAAAAGGTAGACTCGAAATGGCTTTGGCAAAGGTAGAGGTCACGGCAAATTTTATTCAAACACCTGATACCTTTGTTCTCAGGAAAACATTTTGTTTTGATTTAATACATAACATAGAACAACTAAATAGTATCTGCCTAAAGTTTCAACGAGATCAACTTGCTTCGGCCTTCATTCCCGAAAATCTATTTCATTGTCTTATCAATTTCCGTGAATCACAAATTATCTGGTTAAATCGTGAAACTGTACATTATAGTAATGGATAACTATAAAAAATTTACTGCTGCAATCGTATTTAGGCACAGAACGTTTCCACAGCGTCGTAAATACTGTCCAAATTCGAAACGACCTTACGGAGTTACGGTTAGAACTATTCACGATGCATTCGACACCGATGTTTACGTAAATTCTGTCGTTATTTGGCTCCTGGGATAGATAAACTACATACTTGAAATAACGTTCAATTCAACACAAAAATATTTTCTACTGAAGTTACTGCAGTAAATTACCCATGTAAGTAATTCTTAGTAAGTCCATAAGCCGAAACATTGAACCTTAAGTTTTTTAAACCTTGACATTTATCATTCCGACGTCTGATATCCTCAAGAAATAACCAGCGAATAAAAAGTGTCGAACGAGAACCGATACGAGAGCGATTTGTCACAGAGGGTCTTAGAAATATCGCTGTATTAAGTCCGCTGGCAGAATGCTTACGATAACGGACTCCTTTTAACCTACTTTGGTCACATTTCGGCTTTTGAATGTATTATGTTAATTCAAAAGTCTTAAGTGTACTACTCTGAGATTTCAAGTAATGAGAAAGCGTGGAAATCGGCTTATGCGTTTGAGTAAATTCTTGGTACGACTGTGTCTAATGGGAAGAAGTCTTCGACTTTTGTATTCCAAAGTGCCCTAATTCTACAATATGTCAATCCCACAACGGGATAAACTGCGCCATCCTGCCAAAAGCGCAAGTCATTTATAAACCACTAGCTGCGCCCCGCGGCTTTGCCCGCTTGGAAATCTATGTGTTAAATAGTTTATAAAACTTCCTCTTGAATCACTATCTATTAAAAAACTGCACCAAAATCCGTTGCGTAGTTTTAAAGATCTATCTAAGCATACATAGGGACAGACAGACAGCGTAAAGCGACTTTGTTTTATACTAGGTAGTGAAGATCACTACCTACCTAAGGTAGTGATTATTTCCTAGGTATATACGGTTAAAGGTTAGGTGTTGGGTAGTAAGTAATGTTTAAATTAAAAAGTTCAGTGACCTCTCATCTCATAACATGTGAACATTATTATCTATGTATGAGCAATAACTATAGCATAGGTGGTGCATTATTCATATCCACAGACGCTCATATAAAAATTCCTTACATTTTCACAGCCCACTAGCCTGGAGAGGAACTAAAGGGGGTTATTACGAGATCGTGCGATAGCCGCTTTGGCATTCGACAAGCGCCGGTAACCATTCTAGATATCGAACAATCCCTGGCCTTCATTGTTAAACTAGGTACGTGCTGGAGATGAATGCGAATTTGTGTTCTGATATTTTTTAAACGGCTCCGGAAGTTTTCGATGCTCAGTTCATTGGAATGTTTAACCGACGAGAAAAAGAAGAGTTTTCTGTGTTCGGCTGTATGTATTTTATGTTTGATAGTAGTTTTTGTTAATCGTGGATTTTCTTATGTCTTGGTAGAGAATGATCCGATGGTAGACTTATAAAATGTTTTTCCCATGGGATTCATTTGTCCCGCAAAACTTAAAAAACAGTGTAAAAAATAAAGTAGAATTTATAATATAAATATAAAAAAAGGAAATAGAGTAGAAAATTGAACTCGGTTTTTAGTTTTGTGAAAAACCTCAAATTAAAATGTCTTTTTTGACTATAGCTATGTCTGGTATGCGATCGTTGGGTACATACATACATGCTAAGTAAAATATTTTATTAGTACTTCAACATTAACAACCTCACGATGACGTGCAAATGAAGCTCTCGGCAATTATTCTCACGTATACTAAAAGGTCCTAAAAATAAACAAAGCCATATGAGTAAAGCTCCATAATAACCCCTTTGAGAGTTATAGCGGCCCACATCACATGAGTGTTAAGCAAAATTACTGATAAGATAAGGATATAGTCCGTTGTTTAGCTCCTTAACTTAGTAAGGATAAAGTGCGTAAGCGTACCTAAAGGTTAAATAATGACGTTGACCACTTCTTACTGGTTTATTAGGGACACTGTCCACAACAGCAATAATGCGGGCTACAGATGTTTTATATTCATTTTAAACCTTTTATTCAGAAAAATATGTATAGTGTTTTACTTAAATAGTAATGCTTAAACTACATCTACATACCTATATTATCTGTTTGCCCTCTTTTGGCAAATGCCTCCTGTAACCCCTTCCACTTTACTCTATCTCTCGCCAACCTTACCCACGTTTTCCCTGCTACGTCTCTTAGCTCGTCCTCCCATCTTTTGAACTGTCTCCCTGTATTTCGCTTCGTGTATCTCGGAAATCAATCCATCAGCAAAAGGTTAAACCTACCTTTATTCCTGTGTACGAGTACGTTTGAAACCGACGCGTCGAGCGGTGCATTTACTCTAAGAACCACTCTTTCATTCTTACGCCACGCGCATCGAATAGAGGGAGTTAAAAGTGTAAAAACGCTAAAAGGTGCTGAATGGGTTAAAGGCTGATGCAAGAAGAGCGCCGATAGAAGCGAATCATCGAGTCTATCTCAGCCAGAATAATATATTATCTTCTAGCTATAATTATAAGTATTAATACAACGGGTATTTATCGCGTTTATACCGTGACCACGGCAGTGTGTAAACCTGTTGAAACGTCGGGAAAAATAGGTAAATAAACGCGATAAATACCCGTTGTATTAATACTTATAATTATGTGTTCAGATCGCGTAAGTTTAAAAATATTTATCTTCTAGCTAGTCTGAACTGAACATTATTATTTCTCGGTGATTGGAAAGCTTATGGTACGTAAGTATCGTTTTTACGATTTTTGAATGAATCGGTAACATTTTGAAAGCGTAACGGTGCGGTCTCGATTTGTAACAGTTGCACGTGATTGTCTCAAGTGGGTGATAGACGTACGAACTTAACACTTTGACTGCGATTTTTTTTCGACGACTGCGATCTTTTTTTTAACCTAAAAAATTCGTGCTGCCGCTCTACACAGCGGTTGTGTTGCGCCGCACATGCGTTTCGTTCGAAAAATATTACGGCTTTGCTGAGTCACACAGATCTGTATTTTCTCAGCCGCTGCGCTAGTGTGGATTTACGCATATTAGTCACTTGTAGAAAACACATACCGTCTGATTTCAGCAGTCAAAGTGTTAAAGTACGCGGTTCTTAAGATTCTTAAGATTAGGGTTCTTAAGTAAGCTAATTATGCATACTTTTTTCGAAATCGTTCCAATACGGAAAATAAATGGGTTTATTCACTTATTTGGCTTTAAATTACCTACATTGGAGCAGTTTTTTGCAAAAAAGTTGTAATATATTATCCAAAAACCTTTTATAATATTATCCAATTCAATTATTATTTATTCTTGCCTTATTTAACCAATGGTTATTTAAAAATGACATTCCTATATCGGAACAATTGTGTGTAGTGTGTACGATCTGCAGATATTTGTTCCGGGTGTTCTGGTCGTTTTCTATGTATAATAAAAAAAAAAAAACTATGTAATGTATTCTATTATGTATATCAGTTATCTAGTACCCATAACACAAGCTCTGCTGACTAAACTAACTTTAAAATTAGTTTGCTGTTCACTTCAATTTTTTGTCCAATAGTGAAAAAGAAACCACTAGTATGTTCATCTCTTATATGTCTAATACAGGTAGGTTATTGGTCTCGCTCCACGTTTATATCAAAACCTACCCTCAATCCATTAACAAAAGCTTCTTTCAATCTCTTCCCACTTTATACTCTTATCACGATGCTCTCATAATCATAACCACTCTATTGAATACACCTCTTATAATCAGATTTCAATTTCCGATTCTATCTCACCAGCTCTTGTAAGAATCCAATTAAGGGAGGTACTCGCGCGTAGGGCTTTGTTTCATTTCGGAAGATACCCTCCACCTTGGGGCTTTTAGAAACTGCTCCTATTTACCCCAATCATCGTTTAGTTAGGCTAATAGTTTTGCTTTGTTTTCACCACTGAGAATAAACAAAGGACTCATTGTTACTTTTATACTTGAGTTAATTGATAATAATAATGTGATTTGTAGTTGATTATTTTGATTTCTTGGCATAACTTTGGCTTATTTTATTTTCCTAATTTTCTCTCTTATTACAACGCTAATTTTTAAATCTTAATCATAAATAAAAGTTTGATTTTGTATGTATTTGGTAGTTTTTTTCTAATTCTAAAATTGGGGTGGAAAGCACGCAACGCGAGTACTTATTTATGTTTTTATGCGCGAGTAACTAAGGGTTAAGATTCGCTAAATCATGAAGGTTAGATATGAAAATTCAATCAAAATTACGCTAAAACAAACCTAAAATACCAACGAATTTTTTATTTTTTATTGTACATAGTTTCCTGTATGAAAAGTGCCATACATTATTTTCTATCTATCTAAAAACAGTTATCTTCCTAAAACATACCTAAATAAGTTACAATCATCTAAGAAAAGTTCAAATGCTCAAGTTCCCGTGAAGGGCTCTTGACCAAAGCCACCCAGGAGAGACCAGGCCCTTCTGTGGGATCCCACCCACGGTAGAACATCCATAAATCCGATATGGCTCATTAAATTCAAGCTTTCGACACGCATTCACCTGAACGAAGCATTATTCTAATCTAAGGTTGAAGGTAAGTATAAAATACTGTGAAAGAGAAATTGGACAGATACTCAGGAAATTTTATTGCAATAAGGGTTAGATTCGCGGAGATGTGTATAAGTGCCTCTACCTACTATTCATAAAAAAAAAACAATTGAACAATTGCTGCTTGAGCTACTCCTCAAATTGATTTTCATTTGTTTTCTATTTCTTTGGACACAGCATTGATTAAAATCGTTCGATTATTAAAGTAGTTGGATGAAATTGAAAAGAGAAAGTTCTAATGGCAAAACAATGTTACGATTTTAACAATTACAGATTTTATCGAAAAAGCCAGAAAGCCTTTTGTGTTAAAATGCTCACGATGATTGAGCGAGTTATCTAAGGCGTTACTTTTAGCTTTTTACAGTCAGTTACTTGACACGTTTGGAAGCGAACCATTTATCAAGTTTTATCCGAAAGCGTGGCACGATTCTCTAAAAACGACCAACTATTAACTTTGTGAGTCATTTCGCAATCTACCGATTTCATCGAAATTAAACTGAATGAAGTGGCAGTGGGCCGGCCATATCTCGCGAAGAACCGACGGCCGATGGGGCAAACGTGTTCTTGAGTGGAGACCACGACTCGGCAAACGTAGTGTAGGACGCCCTCCGACCAGGTGGGATGACGACCTGCGAAAGACTGCAGGTAGATGCTGGATGCGGCAAGCTGAAGACAGGGCGCTATGGCGCTCATTGGGGGAGGCCTATGTCCAGCAGTGGACTGCTATAGGCTGATGATGAAACTGTAGGATAAATTGGAGCCATGCCTTTCAGTTTGACGAATATAATACAATCTAACTTTTACTTACCTTAGGATTTTATGATTTTCAGGCATAGAAGCTGGGGTGAAAATTATAAAAGGTATTCCAACAAAGTGCCCGTCCCAGAATACAAATTGCTATGATTAGCGACCATCTGAACTTGGGTTACCTGTAACAATGAACAAACATAATTACCACTGTTCGTTGGACCTGTTCTGTACTGCTCCCTAAAAATTATAATAAGAACTAATAAAAAAGTAGATTTTTCTTTTTTCGTAAAGTAGCTTCGTTTAAAATTATTTTTTCCGCTGACTTGTGTTTCTGCTGTAAAAACCAAAGTACGTAACTATAAAAAAATAGGTGGCTAAAAAGTAGCTGCATTTATATATACTTTTAGGTCACATTCCTTTCTTGAGAGCACTGAGGAATAAGCCTAAAAGTTACTTCATTTCGTTATTATTAAAAAACCAATCCTCTGTCACCTTATATTAAATTTCGTTGTACCTCCGCAACGTATGAAATTAAAATACTTTTAAGGGCCCATACAACCTCAACTTTGTGTGAAAAGGACATATGAGAGGATAGACATATGATTTTGCGTTCATAAGAGCGGGACAGGGCATTGCAACGCAAGTCCAAAAATCAAGTTTTAGCTTATTACCTATTAATTAGGACATTATTTGAAAAAACCGAAACATATAACATTTTTATTTATACTTAATTCTATTACCACGCTTATTGTCAAGATCTGAACTTCTGTATTTATTGAGAAATTTAGGTTTTAGTAAAAATTTAGAGGTAACTTTGCGATTTTTTTCTTTCGAGAAAATTTTATGGAATCGTGTTTTCGAAACACATGATCGATAGATTAAGTCCTGAACTTTACCATATATCAATTTCAAAGTTAAATATTCAGTAGTTTAGACGATATGGACATCCGGCGGAGTTGAAAATTAGCAGTTTGAGGTATTATACACTTTTAAACAAACGTTATAATTTCAGAACAGAGAGATGTTAGAGAAAAGTACTTAGCCATATCCAGTCAGTTTTATGCACAAAATTTGCAAATAAGTACCAAGCCGTGTAGCTAACACTTTTAGTGTTTAATTAAAGTCATCCACATCGTTTCTTACCATCAGGTGAGATCGTAGTCAAACGAAAGTCAATTGATGACAGTTTGGTTTTTTTAATCCTGTAAATAAATGGTTTTTTGTTTTATAAATGGTTTTATTTAACACGTTGACTGCGATTTTTTTTCGACGACTGCGATCTTTTTTTTAACCTGAAAAATTCGTGCTGCCGCTCTACACAGCGGTTGTGTTGCGCCGCACTTGCGTTTCGTTCGAAAAATATTACAGCTGTGCTGAGTCACAAAGATCTGTATTTTCTCAGCCGCTGCGCTAGTGTGGATTTACGCATATTAGTCACTTGTAGAAAACACATACCGTGTGATTTCAGCACTCAAAGTGTTAAAACAAATATTTTGATTAAGTACATAAAACATATATACATATAAATATACCGTCATATAAATATACGTCTAAATCCGCCTTTAAACTACTCATAAAAAACAAATAAGCCAATTAAAGAAAGTACTTCACCCATTAACTTTGAATGCTGTCATAATACCAGCACTTACTATTAATTAAAACTACTGAACGAATGAAGAATAACAATGAAGCTAAATTTTATGTCTCTGCGTTACATTCGAGATAGGTTACTTATTTCTTGTAGAGCAATAGAAACAGCTCGTCCACTTTGACAGCCAGATTCTCGGCTGTGGTGGTGTGGCGGGGCGGCCCGGCGCGGGGGCAGCCAATCTTTACAGACTAGTACACGGCGCATATTGCGGTGCATAAGTGTGTAATCAAACTCAGTTGTACAATCTATTCTCATAATCTGATGGAACAGCGCAGATAGACACGAAAAGCGAGACATCAGGCACAAGACTAACAACGGCTTAACGTGCTTTCCGAGACACAGGGTGTAGAACCACTAACTTTTTGACTCGCACTAATACGAAGAAAAATCCCTTTATTTAAACTCCTTGATTGTCTTTTCCCAGTAAAGATTGAATTAGAACAGGTCTTTTCTGCAACCCAAGAGCAAAAATCAGAAAGGAGAAAGCGGTGTGTACGACATGTACTAGAAGTAAGTTATTCGACTTCGAGTATATCGGATGAATCCCATAAACCCAATGATCTAGCCATTTTCATCAGCTATGGTCAAACTTTACACCAGTACATGTTGGTTACTCTCAGTGCGATAGTAACTGTATTAATTTATGGTTGCAGCGGGTGGTAGACAATTGACTGCTAACCATTTCTTTAAATAGATGTACTCATTTAGATGCACGTTTACAATTCTATCAATAAAACACTTGCTTTGTTTGGGATGCTCTCTCTTTTTGATTGTGAAGGCTTTCTTCTGGCAAAAGAAGGCAAATGCGTCTTCATAAAATTTCCATTATTGAGCTAAATTTTATTGAGCGTTAACCGAAGAAATCAGTTTCGGTAGAAAACTTCGAATCAAACTGGTAGATAGTACTTTATCGCATTTTTATACATAACGATAAAATATTGACGGCGATATGTACGAACTGTGTACCGAAGTATTTTTAGAAAACACCTGAATTTACGAGGAAAGTTTACGACACAATATGTAAAACGTTATCGCGCATATCAGTGAGCCTTTAGATACTTAAAAAACTTTTTGGCAAGTCTCCTAAAGTCCTAAATATGCCGAAATAAACGGAACCCGTAAATACTGATTTTATAAAGCCTGGCATTACCATCATTCATGCAATACCGTAAGGGTTGGTTGGCAGGGATTTAAGGGAACTCTTATTTACAAACAGTTTAGGAGCTTAGTTTACTTTTGTTGCTCGTGTTTGTTGGATTTTATTACTTACTACGGCAAAAGTTGGTTCACCTTCATCATTATTAAAATTTAATTGTTTGGAAAAAACTAAAAACTGACTTTGAATCACTTAGTTTCAAACTATTCTGAAGTAATGCGGGATAAATGCTAATTAATTACATATAAATATTTATTTATAAAATTGCCTCAGGATCATTATTTATATAACTGCAATTCCTTATCTACCTACACTGGACGCGTGAGATCCAAGAGCCGACTAAGGAAATCTAACAGAAATTAGGTAGTACGTTCATTGTGTGAACTTTTAAATCTTCACTGTTATCTCCAATTCTATTAATTAAAAGATGGTGGTTATAGAAAATCTCTTGTTTGGGGCATGTTGATTGTTACTTACATTTATGTAGCGTAAGTAGTAAGCGGTTAACGGTTTAAATGCAGAACCATTGAGAATCTATAAGTATTCTGTAATAGAATTAGGATCGCATGCAGCTACTCAAGCAGCTATAAAACGTTCGTACTTAAAAGTTATGGGCTCTTACTCCAAATGTAGTTTACGACAGGTAAGTATCTGAACTTAAAGGATAAGGTATCGAGCTAAGTGCATTACTTGAATTTATTGAAAATTGCAAACTAATAAATAATTTAGAGATCGAGGCTGCCTGTAGAGTCGGTCTCGAAAGGCAATCGCACAAAGTAGAAATACTACAAACATTTTTGAAAACTAGTGCAGACACAAAAACCAAAAGGCACTTGACCATGGCTTGGGTAAACGCAGAGGGCGCCCCTTGCCATAAAAAACAAAGCACTTTGGACAGAAGCCAGACCCACCCCTGATTCAAGCTCATTGAAAACTAACATCTGAAGCCAAAGTGAGCACTTTAACTCATTTCATGAAACCATTTAAATTCTTTTAAAATTTTAGCTTAGCTGAGCGAAAGCTTTCAATTTGAATTTGCCAGTCAGGAAATCAGAAAATTAATTTCATTGAATGAAATATTTGTTTTGGTTACCTCGTTACGCTCGCAAGTTTTCTTTGTTGTTCTACTTCAGCCTCCATACATCGCAGCGTTGCTTTAAGCAGAAACTTTGTCGTCGCTATTTTGTTGTCACAAAATGAGGGTAAAAGGGAAAACAATAAATACGAGTTGGAAGACTTCTTAAACTCGTCGAATATTGTTGGAACACTTGGGAGCAGGCGACCGAAGCTCGCGATCTTATCGTTTATTCTGTGGTAAGCAATAAACAATCTTTTGAATTCTTCATTTGTGCGGCATTGCGTTTATTGGGTAGTTTAGGTGAACGGGGCCGCACGACCCTCAACACAGATTCCTCCACTTCCACCGAATCTATCGTGACATTCCTTTATTTGAAAAATTGCGCCTTTTTGTATTCCGCCACCGGATGCCCGATCATTGGTATTCTTTTCATTTCGCCTTCTGATTTATCCGTTATCATTCAACCAAGCTATCCGAAATTTGCGGACAAATTCTATGATTAAACCGAATCCATTTTCCAAACCTCGTTTCTACTTAGTCCCTCGCATTTATTCATAAACGTTGCTAGATTTACGCAAGGAATTTCATGAAGCTTTTAATTTTATTTGGAGCCTGAGGTGCTTGGGTCTAGATGGGCTGGTTTTGCGAGATACCTCTGCTTAAAATAGGCAACCGCCGCCGCAGGATAAAAAGCTCAACATTTCATAGTCCAGTTTGTTTCATTCATTGTTTTGCAAGGTTTAAATTCTCACGTTGAAACATTACGTCTGAACAAGAGCATGTTGACCGTGTTAAGCTAATTAAGTAGATAAGTATTAAATGCGCAAGAAGAACAATCAAGCCGTTTTGTAACGGTGCTGTGAGATGATACGTTGCAGCAATATCTCGATTACTCGTCTCAAGATGCACTTGAAATTCGATCACTTTGGTATATTTAGAGCTCTCGAGTATCAAGAAGGTCCGATGAATATTTAGAGCTTATTCGGTCAGTTGAATTAACAATACGAAGACAAAGAACTGTCGGAATCGATGCACATAATTCATGATGCATCCTGGGAGGCAGACTAAATGTTTTCGGTTGAAAGGGCAACGGCTTCGCCTTCCCGGAGTGATAGGGTCTGGAACAATGGACGATCGTATCTAAGGTAGCCCCAACATGCCCCAACATCACGCGCGCTTTTGTTTGAGAATCTTTTGATTTTTTTCTACTGTGGTGCAATTTAGCGGGGAGTCTGTCTGATTAGGCGTAAAATTGATGCAATTTAGCAACTTTTAAGCCAAATAGAGTGGAAAGTTTCGGAGGATTTTGATTAACGATAAATTGGGGTGATGATTCATTGGAACCTTTGTTCTATAAGTGATTTCTTTAAGAAGCAATAATATGCTAAGGTAAGATTAACGACTTTCTAAAACAATAATACAAACAGAATTTCTTGGTAAGTAGATTTTAAAATATCTCCGAGCAATCTCACAATACAGAACACGCGCCAGCTTACAACCGCAGGTGGATGTCACCACAATACAACGTGAGCTTAGAGCATTATAACAACGAGACTATTATTTATCTAACAAATCGTAGAACGACTGTTAACTGTTAACTATTGAGGCTTCCAAGGGTCTCAATTCAGGATGTTTCAGTGCCTGTGTTAGATATGTTACGTTTAGATATGTTATTGAAAACTTGTGAACTACTATAGGTGTGAATAATATATAGGCCATATATCCACACCCATTGTAGTTCACAAACCACTGGGTGCGAACACAATATACATAGGTAGTTAGTTGCAAGATGTGAATTAATGCAAAGGATTTACGACTATCCAAATACTTAGCTTGTGGTACCCACAGAACAGAGAATACATAGAATTAGCATGATGCCTTTTTACTAAGAGAACTAGTGTCGCTAAACTCACACATGTATAAACTAATACACATAGAAATAAAAATTCTTATTGGTTGAAAGAGTACGTTAAAAGGGCATAAAACCATAAAACTAATTTTATTGATATTAAACCTTATTTCGGTAGACACATGGTTCAAAACTCAATCAAATAAACAGCGATAAAAATGAATATCTACTTTGTCTACTTAGCAAAAGATGGCGCTTTTGCTAAATATTTTTATAGTCTCTATTCCCAGCAAATAAGATTACTAATACAATGGCTGCCTTTCTTGATTATACACAACACAAAGCTACTTAACAAGAGATGGCGCTGGCGCTATTGCTATCGACTTTTATTATAGTCTCTAACAACGGGCCATAAGATCGATAATACAATGGCTGTTTATCGATTACCCAGAAAACACAGCTACTGCCTTATTGATGTACCAATGAGAATACGAGACGAATCTATCGATATCGATTATTACCTACTGATGAATAACGAAATAGGTATTGTATTGTATTTATTGATTCCATAAAGATACATTAGTACACTTGGAAATGTCAAATTTTATACATATTTTATGTTACAGAGTAAAACGTGCGGTGTAAGTTAATAATCAGTAAAATAGGTACGTCAGGTTATATTTGTGGTGGTCGAAATAAAAAGCTTACCTTTTCTTTTATTCTTTAATGAAAATTTATTGTCCTTGAAATAGGACGTACTTGTTAAATAACTATCTTTTCGTAAGTTTTACGTTTAATTTTAATAAATGATGGATACGCACATTTATGGCTTTTATCAAATCACTGACATGGTTTGATACGGGAAACTGTCCGACTTGATGAAAGTTTATATTTTCGAACAGTTTTTCTCCAACATACTTACGTAATATTTTCATTATTATAAATGATTTTTTTATTACCCTTCTATAGTATAAAATACATCCAGATTAAATCATCACAAAAACAAAACAAAAATTAACGCCCTAAAACATACTTAAATGGGTAATGTTTACGAAATCATAACCATTAAAGTTATCGATAGCACATTTGTGTTTATTACGGCACATCCCTAATTGAGTAGCGAAAGTTGCGGTTTAAGAAAAATCGACCTTAAGTGTTATGACTCACAGTCTATTTTTCTATGTCTGTTTTCTATTTTTGTTTGACGGTTTTGCATTTTGAACAAAACTAACAAAAAAACAATACAATAATGCTGACAGTTGATATGATATGCCCCCTTTCGTTAAATATTTGGTTCGGCTTTCGTTTTTACACTCTAAAACGGCACAATACGGTATTTTTATATTTTATTTGTTTTTTTTTTGAAGTATGTTTACTCTAGCTAAATTAAAACACGACTGATGTAAGCGGAGCTTGAAGTGCGCAGTACTGCGCCTACTAGGTTAGACGCGGGCCCCGCCTACTTACTATTTCTATGTATTCTCTGTTCTGTGGTGGTACCTATAGAATTACAAGAACAAAGATATTAAAACATATCAACATGAATAGAATGAAGAAATTACCTATACCTACTCTCGAACAGGTGCGGTCCTTAGAACATTTCTTTTTTTCTGTATTATAAAATTATTTCTAATTTTAATATTAAATTTAAATATGTACTCTATTGCATTGGGTGTTCCCGTAAAAATAGAGGTACGTTTGTTAATAAATAAACATAATAATAACAATTCATTTGTTTTTGGCAACATTAGTCTAGTACAGGATGGAAAATACGTAAAAACTACGGCCCATGTAAAATATATACCTCAATCTGATATACATAATATAAACCTATTTACTACCACGTAATGTCGTAATAACAAAGAGGCACTTCTACAGTGCAGTGCCAAGCTTGTATTAGCTGCGGTAGAAGTCAACTTCACATATTTCCGGTTTCCAATCCCGAGGTAAAACCTTCCAGGTAACATTCCCAACCATATGTATCGCGAATGTAAACATTGTTAGCTGGTCGCCTGGCTTGAAAGCTGGAATATATTTCGTATTCGATGCTTGACAATGTTGACTAACACACTTAGTTGCCCGCATTACGGGGATATACTACGTTAGTTTTTCCTACCGATATAACATAGTACCTACTAGTAAATTTAGAATTTTTGATGGAACTTGCGTTTGCCCGCGGTTTTGAACGCGTTTTTCGGTGATATGAAGTAAAATATACAGGCCCAGAGAAACATTTATGCAAAATTGGTCCGTTGATGATGTTGTTTTTTATAAGTTATAAGTTTAGTATAAAGAGGTAACATCAAAATATAGATCCAAACACTCGAATTTATAATATTAGAGTGTTGTGATCGGTACAGATAAAAAATATATTGCTCAGCTTAGAAGTTTTGAGACATTATTAAAGTAGGTAGTGTGTTTGAAATGAAAAAAAATGAAATGAATTTATTTGTTATTAGACCAACACAGAACATAATAAACTTAAACTAAGAGGAATTGTGTTGGTCTTGGGGTTCCTGAGAAACAGCAAAAGGAATCTATTTAACGCAGCTCTAAACAAAAAATACAATTATTAAAACTTTAAAAATGAAATCTCGCTAAACAAAGCCACTAAACAACACTATATAATTTCCAACGGTGCCGTTGGATTAACCGCTAACTAGGTAAAAGGAGCAAAATGTAATGAAAATGAATTTATGCTTTGTACAGAAGATGACAATCCTGTCTGCGTAGTTTGAATATAAAATCACGATATAGCTGACAGTGAGATAGCTGGTACACTTCTTGACAGGATGCTGATTCAAAATTACCTGATAATTCCTAATTAGGTCATCTACACGCTGTCGCCGTAATCACAAGTAGCGTGTTATTATTAATTTAGTCTTTTTTATATTGTATGTATGTTTGTTATATAGAAGGTACATATACATACTGTGGACTGAAGAATAAATTAAACAAGATATCGTACTTTCCTATGGTCGGAAATAAATGATATTATTATTAATGTAATTCCAAAATGCTATTGTCGACTACATGGCCAAACTAAATCTGTCTGTACCCAACCCATAAATATTCTAAAAACCAAACTGCACTCGGAAAACAATTGTGTTAAACTATTTGATATTTAAATTGATTTGATTAATAAATTGTATTTCTGTCTATGCGTCAACGCGAAATCCGGCTGATTTGGAGATTTCATCCGTCATTCATTTATACTGTTTCGAATTGAATGGTTCCCAGTTTTGTAGTGAATTTATTTCATACTAGTTTCTGCCCGCGGCGACGCACGCGTTGTTTCGATGGAAACGTTTTATGGTTATTTATATCCCATGGGAACTGATTTATGTGATAAAAGGTAGCCTATGTTTTATTCCGGATCTGGATATACCTGTATGCAATGTTTCAGCCCGATCCGTTTAGCAGTTTTTGCGTTAAATAGTAACAAACATACATACAAACTTTCGCCTTTATAATATTAGTAGGATATTCATGTTCATAATTTTATTGCATCTACTATCGACTCAAACGTGCTTGACTCCAGTCTATGTAACATTCGTAAGAAATAAACCAGTTATTCATGTGTGGTCTGTGCCGCTCAGATAACAAAGCTAAGCTCGAAACGCGGTCGTGTCGCGTCCATAATTGTGCCAATTAACGAAACGTCTTCTCTAATTTATAAGCTGCTATTAATTTCAAAGGAATATGGGCTCTGGTCTGCATAAATTGGCGTTCTTTCGTTTACGGCTGTTTGCTGCTAATCATTTCTTATTAGCTATTATTGTGATAGATTTGACGAATAGCCGGTAAACGTGATATTTTTGGGCGCCTCGCTTGAAAGAAGTGAGTTATATATTGTATATGTACACTATTTTCTGCCCGCGGCTTCGTGCACGTTCTTTCTATGGTAACGTTTAAAGTTTATTTCGATCCGATGGAAACTGATTTTAATCAAAAAAAATTGCGTGAAAAAGTAACATAATAAAAAAATAAAATAAAAGTAAATTACAATAAATAAATAAAATAAACATAAAAAATAAGTAAAATAAACATACATCCATCCATCTTAACATCCAAACTTACGTATTTACGAGTAATATATTAGTGTGATGTTATCATGATGTTTGGTGGAGATGATATTACATGCAAACATAAGTCCAAAAGTATTCCTAAACTTAGGTAGGTACCTACTAAAATATTAGGTATACAAAGTTGCTCTTTTGGTCGGGCAAAAAGCAACGACCAGCTTTCTTTACAAATCTGGGATAAGTATTCGATTTGGAGAACGTCAGTTGCGAAGTTGTAGACACAGTTCGAAAAGAACTCGACAAAGAACACTCCAAGAACACTTGGTTTGTAATACCCGCAGAAAATGTCGGGTACGCGGCAGCAAAAGTAATCTCTAAGTAAAATCTAGAGTAGGCTCGCCTTTCTGGCTAAAGTATTTTGTAAATGAGTTTCTCACGCGTTCAGATAGCCTTTACACAGTTGTGTGAATGAAGAGATTGATGGGAGCGAGGCGAACGTGCGAAGAGTAATGAAGGTAAGAAACCCTTTTTTGGCCCCGGTTTATTTTTGCTGCTTCTTCGAAGAATTTTTTGATTTATTTCTTGTATGTGGTGAAAATATCTACTCAAATATAGGCCATGCCCTGCGAGTTTTTCCTTTCCCATCGGGTAAAATATTTACCCGACGGGTAAGGCAAAAAATATGGTTTGTAGATGCAGTAAAGAAAAATGGAAGGCAACGGGACATACTTATGAATAAGTACTTAATATATGGTTCTACGAACCTTGGAACGTAAGTAACAACAACACAATCGAGGAAAGTTCTCCCTTGACAACAAAACCAGCGTTAAATAAACCACGCCTGTAACTACATCAGTTAGTTAATTCGGATGCTCAATCGTGGTTCATAATACACTGGTTGTGTTCCAAACTTGCAGCGTAGCACAAAATAACTGAACTTCTCGTAAACCACCAACAAAACTAGCAAAACAGGCAGCTCTTCTTCAAACACTAGCATTAATTCAACACTCGTACAGCAAAGTTCACATGCATCGTGGTCAGCACGAACCTCCCGGTTCAAGGGTAAATACGAAACAGCTACTACACTACTACTACTCTGAGCATTTTGGTGTACATGTACAGTACAAGTCATTATATTCCGTGCAGTTACTGAAGTTTGTACAACATGCTGCATGCGTACTTAAGCCCTGCGCACATTAATCCAACATCGCTGCCGTACAGCACACAAATGAGCATTCACTATGGGCTTAAACTAGTTATCTTTAATACATTTCACATTGACAATAGTCAAAATGGTTTCCATCAAGCTTCAAGCTAGTAGTCACGAGCCGTCAATACAAGAAGCTAAAAGATTACTCCAAGTGCGAGGGGTTACGCACTATAATCAACAACCTTAGAATATAAAAAGTATCTTAATGTTACAGATTAAACCCCATATTTAAATGCACATTTTTGTGTTGTGCGGCAGCGGTACTTTTCAAGTGCAACTTAACTTGCCAACTGCTACAATAGTATTATATAGTTATTCTATGCTGCCATAGATAGTAGATTAATAGTACCCGCAGTCTTTTATCGCACTTTATATCCATAAAAAAGCTAAAGAACTAAAATATCGATAAATGGTACAAAAATCAGCTGCTGCTGATAAGCTAAAGCCAAGGGATATAACTTCTACTTTCTAAAATTAGAATCATCGACAGTAATCTAATTGGGCTTTTCCTCCGCTTATTTATGCTTGAGTGAGTCGTATAATATATTTATAGGCTTCGCTTGTTAGAACCGATAATTGGTATTGGTAAGTAATGAATTTTTAAGTGATGAATTATTTTTATAATAACCTAATTTTATATCGTTTTGTGTTGTGTGTTTCTTTTAATTTTCTTTAAGTCGTCTACTTTCACTGTTCGTTATTTGTTATTCTATTTAAGTACATACCTGCGGAAACTTGATGATTGCCCCTCAGCACACATGCGCTGGTATTTACCGGTATGTACTAAGTAATTAAATAACTATTTTTAAGACCTAGCTGTAAGTTTTCTCAAAATTTTGAAAATAAAATAAAATAAATAATAGGTATAAATACTATAAATAAATTGATACAAAGTTGACGACCTCTGTGGCGCGGTGGGCGAAGGTCCGCCTCCGAGGCAGAAGGTTGAGGGTTCGATTCCCGCATCGGGACAATTCTGTGTACAATCTATGGATATTATCAGGATCTGTTCGTTATCTATTAAGTAAAAATGTATTAAATATATCAGTCATCGAGTACCCATAACACTTGCTCCGTTTAGCTTGGGGCTAGATAATGCTGTGTGGATTGTCCAGAATTACCTATAAATTATTTTTAAAGTTTCCAGTTTATATTTGTTTATAATGGGTTATTTCACCACAACTGAGCCATAAGTGAAAAATATTATCCTCCCTGCGCAGTCGGCTATAAACAGATTCTGGCCAGGGCCTGAACCAATAAATAAATAATGAATAATACATGCTTTATTTCAAACAAATTTCGAATGAGTGACCAAGGATAAGATTAGATAAAGATAATTTAATTATTTGAACAAAATTTAAGTTACACAGATATTATTAAAATTTTAGTTTCAATTGTTCTACTAAAATTAGCATACTAATGTTACTGTAAGTTCAAATTAAAGTTACTTTTATTCGGATACCACGGTTACGAAGAGCGGACATTTTTTTCAAATAAAACTACACTTCGATTGACATAAACAGCCAACGTTAGAAGGACTGTGGCAAAAACTACCCATAACTCCTAACGTGAGCAGCAACTTGTATAAAACATCTAACTGTATCACCGCATAGTATGGTCAGCTGGTCGTTGGAACAGATGGTGCCTTCATCCTCTATCTATAGTAAATTTGAGGGGCTATCTGTCTGTTTTAAGCTTATGAAATAGATTTTGTGGTTGGGTTAACACTCAACAAGGCAACACTGCAAAAGCGCAGATGCGGTTGGAATTTTAAAATATAGAGGTATCATACCTTTATTATAAAAACTTAAAATAATTTCATTTTTTTCAATGGGTCGTTTGCCCGCCTAGTGCTTATTTTGTTTAAAATCTGTGTAATAATACACTCTTGTCGCCGCTGTTTACTAATGCTCTGCTTATCAAATTTACTAGTCACCCGTGACTACTTTTTGTGTCATACTCGGTTCGTACTAGGCTTAGAGTCCAAAATCTATATCAATAAAAACATAATATCAATAATACCGAAGAAAATGTATGTCCAAATACAGCGTCCAAACTCCAACTTCGAATACAACGCGGTATGAACGGGATAAAATTCAATCGAAAAATACCAGAAACCACAACAAAGGGACAAAGTAACTCAATATGAATTTCAACACCACTCTGAACCGAGTATTTTAATCATTTCCTTTCCCAAATGTACTCTAATTGGTCCCCTTTGTTTGTACAGTGCAACGTGACACTGCGCCCCGGATGCATTACTCGTTAGTCAATAAAGTGTTGCCCAAAACCAGGCGACACTTATTAACAGCTGAGTCACAGAAACCCACACCGTGGGGAAAGAAGTAATGTTGATCAGAATACGTTATGTATGGAAGATGTAACAATAGAGTAGTAACTCAGGTAGTAGGTAACTGAACTTTAGAATACAAAACAATGAGATTATTACTGTTTATAATTATTTCATAGATTTCCACGACATTTATTATAAATGTATTGATCCTTGATTGACATTATAAAGATATAGTTATTGAATTTTATAAGGAGAATGCTTCATATTGGATTCTTTTCTAGAAGTTTTTTTACAGTCTATAAAAGCTTAATGAAGAAATCAGCACCAAATCGGCTCTATACCATAAAGTCTGCCGTTTCAATCAAATTTGTTTCAAACCACAAAAACACCTATTCACGTTATAGGGTAGTTCCAAACTTGCGGTATCCCATCACATCCTGCCCTTTTTTTGCCTGGAATCTGTGAGTCACTACTCACTACCTGTTTGGAAAGGAGATCACACACAGCCCACCTGTTCAGTGACCGCATATGTTGCTAATGCATTGTCAATAGATCGAGCCTTTTCACACCTATTGAGTGCAATATCAATAGATGGAAATATTATGGCTACGAAGATACCAGGGGGCGTAAAAGTAGCATTAAATCCGAGGTTAATATGATACTTTCGGTCAATATTACTAGGGAACTGGGGAAGGCATTTTCGGTGAATAACGGAAGTGAGATGGAATGTTCACGTCTACCCGTCGTTGTCAAAGATTCTACTGCTGTTTATCAAAAAAGCACCAATTCAATTGATTCAATTTAATTCATTAATTTCCATTATAAACAAAATACATATATCGTGTGAGGAAAACATAGATCTATCCGTCACCGTCTATATTGTTCCTTTATGTCCAGTCCATCCTAAGGTTGCCTGGAAGAGATCACTCTTAGCAATAAGGCCGCCCTTTATACCTTAATCATTGTTTTTATTTCTGTATTGTTTTCTGTTTTGTGTGGTATAATAAAGTGTTATCTCTCTATCTATCTATAAAACACCATATGATATTGAATGAAATCGTTCTCTAGTGACGGATGCGGTATTCTTGAAGAGATTGTACAGCAGCGACAATGACGCACTCTTGCTGCGGGTGGCATCGCTAGAACCTAGCAGTCAACGCGTGAAGTGACCTGACTTCCTGAACAAATTCCACGCTTTCAGCGTGAATCCGTGGTGTACAAAACAAATGACGACTATTTGTTTCGTGAGCTGGGTATTCCACATCCGCGATACCCCGTCACTAAGAACATTTCGGTTAGAACGGAAGAAATAATCAATGTATCTGGTCCTGGTCCATTACTGAGATGAACTTTCACACTCCCATCCAGGATGTGTCTAATTGCGGCCGTTTGATGAAGTCCATCGTAAACACTCGGCGACACATTAACTACCTCTGTTTAGCTTTAATTCGTATTAACTTTCATTGGCAGTAATGGGAAAAGTTTTTATCGGTCGCTCGGCGGGAAATTATAAAAGTTTTATTGTTTGAGAAACGACAATATTTAGATTAACATCTATAAAATATCAACCAATCTTGATCCTCGGTGACCACCTACCCAACGGGAGTGTATTGAAAACCAGCGCTACAAGTCTTGGAATGCAGCACAATGCTGAATACACTCGCTTTGCCTGTTATCAGTAATTTATTTTTGTATTTAATATTAGTTTAAGTTAATTAATTTAATTATAGGCAATAAATGATTTTCTTTTTGATTTTTGAACAAGTCTCTGTTTCAGTTAGTTTATTGATAACGTTTTTATTACATGTTATGTTCTTAATTCTAATTATATTATGAATAACAAAGTAACCTTGTACTTAAAAACCATGCTTAAATACGCAATGCGCTAAGCCGATCTTTAAAAACCGTCGATTCAACGTCATTCCTAGACCTATCTTCTTTATAATATAAAAATTAATCGCTGAATGTGTTGCTAAGCGCAAATCTCGAGAGCTGAACCGATTTCGCTAATTCTTTTTTTAGAATATACCTTGAAGTACGAGGATGGTTCTTACGGAGAGAAAGAAAAGAAAAATTGAAAAAATTGCTTGAAACAAATGACCACCGGGACGGGCTACTAGTACGATATAAATAGAGTTATCGAGAATGTAATTCTAGCGCTTTGAAGACTCCATCTCTAATTTTTTATTCACACCCTATCAGTCACGGCGCGTTTACCTTCACTGTGTCCAATTGAAAGGGTATTTTGACTGCCATTTTATTGTAAAGGGTACAGCGGAGTCATTCCATGCAATTGAACACATTAATTTTAATAACAAAGACAAGTGCACCATTAATATTTATGCTGGTTCAACAGCAAGTCATCTTATCGTTGCATCATTAGAATTGGGTGGGATAGATGGTGGTACCGAGATACTGCAGTGTTATGGGGTCAAACTTTACATTCGAATACCGAATTTGAGACGAGGCTCATCCTATTGTAAGTCCGTAAAACCTAAGAAAAGGAATTGTAGAATTCGTAATACCTTAGATTTTTTACTCGTTCGGTACAGTGTTCAATCGAGGTTTTGTGATTTAGGTATTTCATGTGCTTTCTGTTCGTCGTTACGCGGTTAACTGTAATTTCTGACGACCTCTGCGCGGCGGAGCAGATGAAGGTCCGCCTGCGAGGCAAGAGGTTGCGGGTTCGATTCCCGCCTCAGGACAATTTTTTTTAAGATCTGCAGATATTTATTCATGGTCTTCTGGGTATTTTCTATATAATATAATAATTTTCTGCATTATGTGTAGTTGATCTAGTATCCATACTACAAGATCTGCTTAGCTTGGGGCTAGATTAAACCGTGTTTGTAGATTGTCCAACATTATTCATTTATTTTATTTAATAACAACAAAATATTATACTAGAAAATGTATAATGAAAAGCGAACCTAAAAAGTGTTATCTTCCAGCAAACCTTATTATTATTATATTTATTTATTTATTTACAATAGCTTATTACTGTTCGCCAGTATTCCGTAGTACAGCCATGTCAGCTGTCTCTCGGGGCGTTCAGCTCGGCAAGATGCAGAGTAATATGTCACTACATATAAATTGTATTTCATCAATATTAAGTTAGAAGGTTCTGCTACGTAGTTTATATGTGTAATGTGTTTAGATAATTCCTAGAACCGTTATTTTTCAGTCAACTAGCAAAACTATTTCAGATAACAAACAAAATGGAACGTTAATAAACAACTGTAAGCTTTTAGCCTAGAAATAGCTCGGTCCGAATTATGTTGCAATCAATTCGAATAGTAACACTAACTCACAAAACAAACGACCCACCACATTCAAAGATCATCATAACTTCATTCTAAAATATTTAACTGACGAAGTTTACAATCTGGAAAGTTAGAAGGTCTTTAACCCTGGCATTAAACTGTGGTTTAGCTGGGTCGAGCGGTTATCAGTGGGCTTTCCGCCAAAGTAGCTTTTATTCGATGACGTCACTGTTATAAAGCTGCTTTCTGCAGAGATCAGAGCTATCAAACCCGCCTGCTTTAATCACACTTGTATTGTCAAGTACTTTTTTCCCGCTGGTCCACACGGGGTGTGTCTATGGAACTGTTTATATGTTTTTTCTATCCCATGGAAACTGTTTTATGTTTTAAAAGAAGCCTATGTTTAATGCTAGGCTTAGAACTGCATCTGCAAAATTTCAGGCTAATCCGTTCAGTAATTTTGTCGTGAAGAGGTAGGTAACAAACATCCAAACTCTCGCATTTATAATATTAATGTGATATGAATGTCTGTGTTGAGATTTGTTACGTAAAAGAATGGACCGACCGTTTTACATTAACTTGGGGCTAGTTGATGCAGTGGGAATTGTCCATTATTTTTAATTAATGTTTAGCTACACACGCAAATAACTTAAACTTTATTTCTGTAAAAGGCGTACGAAACTGCGTAATGCAGCTAGTGTTAGGTATTTCGTTTTTTTTTTAATTAAACGGTATAAAATTACTATAGAGATAAAAAAAATCTATGAAAAGCACTAATGGTTCAACGTATCCTATTATTCCACATTGTAGCCTACACTATACCTAACCCTACTCCATTATATATATTAAATAATGTCATTATCTACATAAGACGGGAAACCTAATGGACTATCCAGTAATTTGGAGCACATTTGAACATAAAAAGAAAAGGAGTACCTATAAATCAGAGTAAGTGAAAACCGGTTACGCGCAAGGGCTCTTTATTTAATGACGCAAAAGAACATGTTAGTATGAAAAATTCTGGCCTTGAACCTTTTTCCACCTCGACGATCTTTGAATAGACTATTAAGGTCTACCGTGTTTCTTTCGGATGAGCAAAAGTAGCCCAGATTCTTTCATAACGCTGTTTTGTAATGTTAGAGTTCAGCAGACCCTTACATTTAAGATAGAAGTTAATATTATTTGGTTTGAAACGTCAGCATTGAAGTTACCTACAGACATAATGGTTTTGAAAAGGTTGATGGTAATGTCAATTATAGCGACAGTACTACTAATTTGTTTTATTCTGACAAATTATTATAAATTGACGACCGATGTGGCGCGGTGGGCGAAGGTCCGTCTGCGACGCAGGAGGTTGCGGGTTCGATTCCCGCCTCGGAACAATTGTGTGTACGATCTGCAGATATTGGTTCCGGGTGTTCTGGTCGTTTTCTATGTATAATAAAAAATATCTATCTATGTAATATATAGTACCTATTATGTATATCAGTTATCTAGTACCCATAACACAAGCTCTGCTTACCATGGGGCTAGATAATGCTGTGTGAATTGTCCAGCATTATTTATTTATATTATTTATAAATCAATTTATTTTAATGTTTAAGAAGGCATGTCTGTCTGCTTTTCTTTGCACAATGCCCTATGGTGTTTCCTTTGTCAAAAGTTAGTGTGTTATAAAAATGTAATTAACCTTTTAAAATGTATAGTATTTAACGACATCAAGTGTAACAGGTACCTACGGTGGAAATAAATAAACTGAAACTGATAAATACAATGTGCCTTTAAATAGCATTAAAATAGAAGCTGCAACACAAATCATTTTGAATATCCCGTTGTCAGTATGATATGGTGTTTAGATTCTTAAAATTTCCGTTTCAATTGACACAAAACTATTATAGATTCTCTAATTTTAGATTAATAATTGCTGCCGTAAACTTCCTTGATATCTCTACAGAATAAACACAAGCGTCCTGTGGGTAGGGTACTTTACAAGAGTGATGCTGATCGCTCCATTATCTGACCACTTGAGTCCAGGAATAGCCACGATTAAGATATGAAAGTCATTACGCTAAGCTTACAACGGAGCAGTGTGTTGATTAATGTGTGGCTGCAAATGAGCATGCAAATGCTGTTTTGAATTTTATGCTTGATGAATTTGTATTTTAACACTTTGACTGCGATTTTTTTTCGACGACTGCTATCTTTATTTTAACCTAAAAAATTCGTGCTGTCGCTCTACACAGCGGTTGTGTTGCGCCGCACATGCGTTTCGTTCGAAAAATATTACGGCTGTGCTGAGTCACAAGATCTGTATTTTCTCAGCCGCTGCGCTAGTGTGGATTTACGCATATAAGTCACTTGTAGAAAACACATACCGTGTGATTTCAGCAGTCAAAGTGTTAAGACTCTCTGATGCAAAGAGATTTAATTGTATGACCTTGAATGAAATTGGTGTCTAAGTTTTTTAAGTTTTAATTATTGTTTCCACAGTCCTCCGTGATTGTTTCGAAATATTTAAGTAAAGTAGTCATTTTCAACACTTATACCAATATATATTTATTAGTGTAGTTTGTTATGCTTATAAAAGCGGTTTTCCAGCATAGATATGAAAAAAATCTCAACTAGGTACTCATATAATGGTATCAAAATAAAATTAGCACCACATCCATTTTTTTAATTAAAATAATAAAAAATAGAAGCCATAAATAATTTCGTTTATGCAAATAGTAATTTCGTTTATACAAAATAGTTTAGAGCTAATAAAAGCAGTTTTCCAGCAAATAAAAAACTATTAATTACTAACTGTATGGTGTCAAAATAAGTGGTTATTTATACAATTACTAAACCGGTATGGTGATTATGTAACTCGCGACCGGTTTGCGACAGGCGTAAATTAAGCAATCAGTGCTGTCAAACGCCAATTTTGACCAATTTTTACGTTGTAGCTGGTGTCAAACTAATACAAAATTGACGTTTGACAGCACTGATTGCTTAATTTACGCCTGTCGCAAACCGGTCGCGAGTTACATAATCACCTGGCGGGAGTAGGTAAATGTCTCAAAACGCTAAGCAGTTTTTCGTGAAATTACAATTAGTTGTAAACGATATGTTAAAACGAGACAATACTCGTGTGAACACAAAGATGTCTGATAGCCGAAACTAGAGCTTTTAACACCTTTTAGCGGCTCCTATCTAAAACTTTCTATTTGACACTATCCACACCGTTTTACAGCAGTCGCCCAAAATGGTGCATAACCCGCATTTAAAGTGAATTATGGTGTGAAAGTTTATTCCTTGATAAATTATAGCAGTGGATGGTAAAATTTACGTATATAAATTGTCGTAAATTTTTGTACATTTACGTGTTGTTTGTATTGTTCTAAAAATGAGGAAAACAAATTCAGAAAGGGCCGAGATAAGGGTCGACAATGGTAAATTGAAAACAATTTTCTTCGACAATAAAACACTACCTAAATTTGAGTAGCCGTGTTTCTCCTATCATATCAATAACGTTATCAATAAAAAAATCTGACAGAACAACAGTAAAAACGACATCAATCCTTAGATAGTGATCGCACTTATTCATTAACATTCTCCGATTATTGTCCTAAAACAATACTGAGAATCAACTCATGGAATGAAAAGTACATTCGCGTGGGAAAAGCAACGCAAATTATTGCATTTCTGAGCAGTTAGAATCGGCTTTTTCTGCAAACATCTTTTTGAAACAATGATGCACAATTTCACTCGTTTCATTCACATACAAATATGTCGAGTTATAATCACTTTCCATCGAAATGGAAGACGATTAAGAGATCTAACCACATATATTCTATTCAAAGAAAGCGACATACATACATATAATTCTATATACAGTGTTACCAGCTGCAAGCGTTTTTGTAATGTAATCTGTAAATCATTAGACGTGCAATTCTCAAAACTCTTTCATTGATTTGATACTAAAGTCATTCAAAACGGGATATTTACCATGATTTGATTTTTGAGTTATCCAATATTGCGTTAGATAATAGTGAAACCGGTGGTAGTGGCAACGTTCGTAGCAAAAGACAAAAAAATGAGCGTAGATCGGTACGGTATGTCTGCCCATAAAAACTCGCAGTGCTTCAGTTATACCGTGATCATGGCGCATGAAACTGTGCCGAAATATTGGATAACTCAAAAATCTAATCATGGTTAATATCCCGTTTTAAATTACTTAAATGTTAATAACCATGATAGTTTCTAAAGTTTTATTCTTTCATTGATTTCTAAACAGATCTCTATATTCTATCATATCCCACGTAAGTGAAAACACATGTTCTAAAGCAATTTAAAAAAAACAGAGTTATTTCGAGTAGGCGTGAAGGTTTTCACTAATTACCGTAGCAAATGCTTGCTACACGCGAGACAATAGAAATTGAAACCAAGGTTGGTAGCAACCACGTGAAGCTATAAAAATGCTGAAGGTAGGCACAATGTCCCCTTACGTTTCAAATTCCCCATGACAGCACTTAAAATTTTTAGAACAACATTAAAGTCAACATCTTTGTAACGTTTGTTTCCATTTTAAAGCTTAGTAATCTTAAGTATCCAAGTTGGCAATAAATCTTCAAGTTTATTTCGTGGAAGGGGATGCCTAGCAGCCGCTTTAGACAAAATATGAACCACCCAGACTCGGAGTTATTATGTACAAAGACAGTACTTTTTACAGAGATAAGTGAAGATTATATTATGCTGGTCTCCAACCCGCATGCCCATTGTGGGGATTATGGGAACTAACCCCTATGAGATAGATAAATAGATAATTTATCCAAAAATATCTTAGGACTAAAGAGTAACAAAAAAAAGTACATTACTTAAATTCTGATGGAAATAACAATGCGTGTGCCTGAACTAGGTGATAACCTGTTTTTCAGGCTGAAAGAGTGGTAACAACAAATAATCAAATGGAACTTGCTTATTATACAAAACGACGAACAAGATGAAAGCCAATAAGGTGCTTATGAGAAGGTCGACTGCGTCCAGCAGTGAACCAATATAGGCTGTTGAGGCTCACCTCAAGAGCCTATATTGGTCCACTACCGAACGCATGCGTCTTCCTCTCAGTTGTATTACAGTTTTAAAGAAGTGTAAGGTCTAAGAACAACTACCTCAGCATAAAATCCCCACCTCAGTGAGGATAGGGATAGATAGATAGATTGAAAACACTTTATTATACCACAGAAAAACAGAAAACAATACAGAAATAAACAATAGAATAAAGGAAGTCTATAGGGCGGCCTTATCGCTGAGAGCGATCTCCTCCAGGCAAACTTAGCATGGACTGGATATGAAGGAACAATATAGACAACGTAACTAATTACGAAGGATATTAATTATGCCTAACTGATCTTCAAAACTGTAACTCGAGATAAAAAACTAGGTTTTGTAGAAAATACCTCGAACAAAAACTTTTAACACTTTGACTGCGATTTTTTTTCGACGACTGCGATCTTTTTTTTAACCTAAAAAATGCGTGCTGCCGCTCTACACAGCGGTTGTGTTGCGCCGCACATGCGTTTCGTTCGAAAAATATTACGGCTGTGCTGAGTCACAAAGATCTGTATTTTCTCAGCCGCTGTGCTAGTGTGGATTTACGCATATAAGTCACTTGTAGAAAACACATACCGTGTGATTTCAGCACTCAAACTGTTAAGGAGGTACTTAGAATCCTTAGATCAACGCGCAACCTTCTCATTTCATATCAAAAGTAGCTTTAAATAATAGTTCGTGCGAGTAAATCGAAAAAAGTATAAACGAACACTATAATTGAAAAGAAGTTAGTCTTGAAGTTTTCCCAAGCCGTAGTGAAATGCTAACCAGTCGACCGAGTCCTGTCAAGAGAAAAACTTGCGTTCATTTCAAACTGTAACAACTTCTCCCGACCCTCTCAAGTCAACTGAGTTTAATAATGTTGCGAAGTTTGCAATAAAATTTATTGATGCTTTTAAGAAACTACGCGGTTCAGTTAGCATTATTGTCTCGCAGAAGTAGCGTAACATTATTTGAAATGAAGACTGTTGTTTCTCCTGTCAATGTCAACCGCGATGTGGAACCAACAGATCTTAACCTAGGTGTAAAACCGACATTCTTAAATCATCTACCTAGTTGATATATCTTATCTATCTATACTAATATTATAAAGAGGAAAGGTTTTATTTCTTGTTTGTTTGTAATGAATAGGCTCCGAAACTACTGGACCGATTTGAAAAATTCTTTCACCGTTGGGAAGCTACACTATCCCCGGTGAACATAGGCTATTTATGTTTTCAAAAAGCTAGGGATCCGTACTAAAACCGTGCGAAGCCGGGAGGGTCCGCTAGTGATTATATAAATAGGTATTAATTTGAAATTACCAAATATAATAGAAACAAATTAGAAGAGGTACAATTTAAACAATTGAGGTAACTGCAGACTGTTGCAAACAATCTACAGGTAGCTCAACTGTTCCATGTCAATATCGCATACCGATCGGAAGCGGTATTAATTTAAAATTGCTACACGTACGGGAACAATGTTTTATGTACATGAAAATGTGTGTTTTGTTATACTTGAAATCTACGAAATAAATTGTATTATTGTGGATTATTATTCTAATCGGAATCTATTTTAGAACGAATCGGCCTTATCCCGACTCTATCATAAACATAATCTGACCTAAACCGAACCAGGTCTATGGCGGAGCGTTTGTTCAGTACATCATTGCTTGTCTGTTTGCTACAATCATCGGATAGCGTAGTTCCAGCAGCGCTATCTGTTTTCCAAGCGTTGCTTAAATTGCCTGGACACACGATCAATGCAGTCGGGCTAACTAATCCATTTTTATTTTTACATTAAGCTTTGAAACTTTCCAAATTTATTTCATTCATTTATTTCAGCGTAGGTACATGAGTCATCATCTATTTTGTTACCTAGTATCTCCAAAACTAATGAACAGATCACGATAACATTTAGAATTAGACAAAGCCTAACTTAAATATATGGCTATGATACCGAAAATATGCGTGCGAGACCGCGGGCAGAAGCTAACAGTAACTAGAACTTTTACCACAATCTAAATAGAAATAGAAAAACATTTATTTGGACACAGGTACAAAATACAGGCATATAGTAACAAACGGCAAATAAAGCAGTTTATTATGGATGTAAGTGACACAAATAGGTGATATTAAGAAAATAAGACTATGACCCTGCGCCGAAATAGGGGTTGGCTCAGCATGTGCTGAACATTATTATATTCAGCGCTGTTTTTCAACCAAAGACCTTAAATACTAATAATTGAACAGTTACGGACGACAATTCGGTGACAACAAATTCGCAATCTCGCCTGATGTTATCACCGTGTAGCAAAGACAAGTGGGTAGAAGCAAAGTAGTGCAGGTACCGGTTGGAATAATGCAACCCCGTCAAGGTCTGCGCGCGCGGTCATCGGTCCGGTCTGGACACACTCTGTTTGGCGCTGCCCTCGCTGCGAACCCGTTGTCTTGGTCATTCCTACATTGTGCGTGGCTTCCTTTAGTTTACATTAGGTACTTGCAGACCACTTGTTGCATTGATAACCAAGAGGTGTACGAGTGTTTCTTTTATCTCTACATAGTATAAAACAAAGTCGCTTCCCGCTGTCTGTCTGTCCCTATGTATGCTTATATCTTTAAAAGTACGCTACGGATTTTGATGCGGTATTTTTAATAGATACAGTGATTCAAGAGGAAGGTTTATGCAATATTTTCCACGCGGGCGAAGCCGAAGGGCGCAGCTAGTTTATCTTTAAAATATTAAAGTGTAGGGATAACTTTATATTGATTGACTTTTCTAAATGTGTCCTTAGTTTTTCGATAAAAAACTTTCTGATTTTGTTGATTTTTTTATGAATGTAAGCGTGAGTTTTATTTAATAAAAAGAAGCCTATATTTGATTCCAGGATTAGAACAACTTCTATGCAAAATTTCAACATAATTCGTTCAGTAGTTTTGGCGTGAAAGAGTAACAAACATCCTTACTTACAAACTTTCGCGTTTGTAGTCGAAACTGTCGTTAGCTTTATTTGTTCTAAGTCTATTGTTACCTAAATATTGTTTCCTAAATAAATAATAATAATAAATAAATTCATAAAGAAACCGTTAAACACACCTTAGTTTATGCCTATTATCATAACAAGCTTGATTTTAGATGATAACCTCCCAAGATTCCTCGTAGTGATGAAGCGTGCTATAAATTGTAACAAGTATGCGTTCTAGAGCATAAGAGCAATATTTCATAGCAATTGTTATATACAATAGACGAGGCAATTTTATTTCATAAGCTCGTGCTACCATATCAGACAATTTACGAAGCAACAAGGAGTTCATGACTTGTTTACGATACTACTCGCTTTCAATGAAGCGCATTCGACTTGAATTGAAACTCATGACTGTGTCCATAATTTGTATTGTCCTTACACGTATGAATTAGAACTGCTGAGCGCGTATGTTTCAAAGAAAACGACTCTCATAATTTTTTGAATGAATAACGCATGGTTACCCGTACCCTACCTACTTGTTAGGTTTTATTTGTGCGTGATATGATTATGAAATTCGTTGCCGGCTTACTTCTAATCAAAGTATATCAAAAAGGTTATGAAACTGGGCGAATTTTTCTTCCGAAAACGAATGTCTTCTGGCACGTAAAAGTTACGAATCCGACAATTAGTTACGAGGTTTGCAGATCGCTCACAAACTTTTCAATTCCGTTTTCACTTACATAACCCGGATTGTTATGGTTTCTCATGCCGCAATTTAAATACCCATATAAAAGGAATGCTTTCTAATTTTGTCGGGTAAAGGTTGGAGTTTTTTTATTAACTAGCGTAAAGCGTCATGGTACAGTAGCTTCCCTTTGACGACGGTGTCAACAGAGTATGACGAGCGGTGAGAATCAAAATTCTGTTCACGTTTTTATTTTATACTCGCAAAATTATCTTCCCTGTTTTGAATTTTTCATCAACTTGAAAAGAATCAAAGGCCCTGTATTTTTACTTTAGGAAGTATAAAATACAAAACATTACTTATAATGGCAGCTTTATTTTAACTACCGAGTTACAAAGTAACATGCCTTCTCATAAATGCTTTCTGGACCAAATCGCATTGAATAATAAACGTAACGTGCCTTATGAATGCCTCCTAAACCAATTGAATATTATATTGTAAACAAATAATAAATTAACACCACTATTAACACACTTCCTTCACATACGCAAATCAAATAATTGTAGAGAAGGCCCTCAGACCCTAAAATAGAAAAGTATTGCAAAGGCATGCAATTTCCTAAGAGAACGAGTTTTATCAGTGGACCGACGACCGGTAGCCAACCGGTCGTCTTCAAAGGCACGAAAGTGATCTATGCAGTTCTAGGGTAAACGGAAATTGACTTCCCAAGAAATGAGGATTTCGTATTTCGTATTTCTAGAGGAAGTTGGATGCATAGAGTTCTAACGAAGTGTGGTATTTGGGGGCTCCATTCACTCTACATCGAATTGATTCATAATTCTACATTGTATGTATGTTCTGCAACTTCTGATAATCTTAATATTTTATTGACCTCAGTCGAAAAAAAAAAAAGTCTCGGTTCGAGAAAACTTGATATCGACAAAACCTTCCTTTGAAATTGAAGAAAATCATGAATGTTGTTCATGTCGATCGCACCGAAAAATATCACAGAACTCTAAAATCCATTTTATGCAGAATAGAACCTTCGAACACTTTACTTCGCTTGATCCTCTAAGAATGGAGCATCCAAAATCACTAGAAAATACACTAGTTGAATAATATTAAAGCAGATGTAAATAGATCTGGAGAAACTTTCACATGCACCAGTGGTTTATTGAATAAAACATGCGGAAACAAGTTTTGGACAAAAACGGTGGTACATAACATAACATATGTCATGCCTGCACATGCTAATACCTACCTACTATATTCCGCGCACATTACTGCCCTACGTCGCCGGTGATTCCACTTGATAGGGGACTACCTATCTAGCTGATTAGATAAGTGCTATCAGCTGATGACATAGCCCAGTTCCGATATGATCAGAATTGTAAACTACTAAACTATTCAGTATTGTATTAATGAATGTTATTGATTAAATTCCAAAATATGAAAACTCGTACTATTTCTTAACACCCACAATGTTTTTATTGAAGAATGAATTTAAATAGTGAATTGACAAGCCATCCCGTAGGAGAAAACAGTATGCCTAGGGAAGCATGACCTACAGTGCAGCTTCTGTAGCTATAGCTTATATTACGGTCTATCTATGGCCTGTAAGATAACGTGCAGTTATCATCCCATAATAGTAAAAACATAAAATAAAAACGATTAAGATGACAGTCATCCAAAACCCACTCATCAATGTTTAAGAACTTTAGACCAAAGACACGACGGCTAACTTGGCCAGCATTTTGCCAGGCTAATCTCCGATCACCGTTCCGCTCCAACCCCAATCTCTAAGTCAGTAAAATGTTTCATTGAATTCAGTTCTGTACATCCTTGTAATCGTTAAATTTCAGTTGATTCAAAAGCTGTTACTGGTCTCGTGCGCTACAGCTTCCTGAACACTAATAGAAGGGATATAATGCAATATGTGTGTATTATGTTGCGGTAAAAACAGATAAATAATAGCCACAATAACATGTACAAAAGGCCTTCGCAAAGAGAAATAAAAGTTGCGACTGTGACATTAAATTTGGTACATTTCAACTTCTTTAATATTTGAAAAAACATATTCGCCACTTTTCTATCAGATAATGGAAATTCCGTAGACTTAAATCATGGACGTATAGAAAACTTTTGCTGGGAAAGTACATGAAAGTTCTAATAAAAACTGCAGAGCTTTTCTGGCAGAACGACAGGACAATGAAACTAGGTAACAGGACATACATTATACATATTCATGTAGGTAATGTCATTAATTACCACTTACCCATATCAAAGTGAGCGGCTAAAGGTAAATAAAGTGTCTCTAATTTTGCTCTAACAGTATGGGAAGGCGTGATGTGGGTCGCAGTGATGAATCACACGTGAACTTAGCGGCACGTAATGTGGCTATATGGTACGTGACTCCGTAATCTGTGGAGATAGTTTCTTGGATTTTGTTGATGGTTACTAAATTGCTTTCTAGGAAATATGAGAAAAGCTGAGAATTCTCACCATCATTTCTTGAAGTCTGAGATAAAATTTTGAATGTTCGGTTTCGATATCCTGGCTTTTCATAATAAGGACAAACCTTTATGGTCGTGCGTAACAAAGTGTAAGCAAATATCTATCAATCGATATTGATGATTCAGGAGACTTTCTAAATAGCCTTTTAGGAATTATCAAAAAGCACCTGTTTTATTGTAACTATTAAATGATTGTGTGAATTAGTGCCGACCTTCGTGATACATCTCCAGCCACATCGTCACTTACCGTCAGATGATTGTGACCATACGAAGGTCGATAAAAAACCATACCTTCATTCATTCACAAGATTCCATCAGAATATAGCACAAACTGATGCGTCACACATGCAATCTTAATAGCTCCATTGCTATTAGTACCTACTAATTACCAATTAAGGCTCAGGTTTGATAGCAACTTAGTCTTCAGCTCATTTAGAGAGATTCCCATCAAGATTCGTCATTCTCCTAATTACCGGTCATAATCGCAAACGGTCATGACCGAGGAAAGCCGTTGACATACCATTAGAGCGGTCTCGCTGTTAACTAGCTCAAATGAGCGCGGGTAATGACTCGGCAGATGCTTCGAATTTGTGTAAATTGTATGTGAACATGTAGATTATGAGATAATAGAGAGGTCTCACTCCACAAACGGTAAGCTATAGCTAATCACTACGAGAATATAATCTTGAAGAGCGAATGGGCTATATAGTTTGGGGATTCAAATTCAATGGAGAATATCTGGCATAACTAAATCTAATGATTTCTCTAGCGATAAAGCTTCGATTTGATATTGGTGTACTGGTACACCAATATCAAATCGAAGCTTTATTATATATATTTGCGAACAATTAACCGTCAATAACTGTTTGTGGTTTGTCCCATTATGCATCGGATCTCGACCACGATGCATTGTAGCTAATAGATGATATTGCACGATTTCCAATAATCTGTCTTCTATTGTGTGAATTATATTGTATCCCATAATCTTCGACACTGAATACAAAATTGAGATCAAAAAGTGATTTCTAATCGCAAGATTGAACTCTGATGTTACACATTTTTACTACTTAAGTTTACATAAACCTTAGGGCATACTAATTATTAACCTTTATGCATCTACCATAATGCTTCTTAATACTTCAGACCCGGGGCTGGACTTACTCAATCACATTTTCAGTGTATTCAACTTGAGATGTAATATCAGACTTCCCGTTACCCTTTCTAATCTTGATTCTACCACGTAGGCAGAGAGCCCTATCAAAGATCCTCTCAACAATACTTCGTCCCATATTTCCTCGAGAGAATCAATTCAAGACTCAATTAATATGTTCACTTCGCGTGTAATGTAAAGTGTAACGAAAGCAAATCACGTGCTGCAAGGCAATCTGCTGAGCTATTGAGCTGAGATTAGTTTGCCATTCATTCCGTTTTCAGATGTACGAATCCTATTTGCGTTGATCAAATTGCAGTTGGTCTTGCTTTCGCGATTATCAAAGGATTATTGTTCTCGATTTCTGCTTTACAATATAGAAAACAATTCTGCAAGACAAGTTTCGTTCAGAAATTGTTTTTGAATTTACGGGATATATGGTATTCCTCGTTTCGATATATCCATGTTCTTTTACGTTTCTTGCTGCTTTTTTGGTATGTTTTATTTATTCCTTCTTGTAATCTATGTGTCAAATTATTTATAATCCGTCCTCTTGAATCGCTCTATCTATTAAAAATACTGCATCAAAATCTCAGCATACATAAGGACAGACAGCGGGAAGCGACTTTATTATATTAGGTATGTAGTGATTTTAAGCGGGTTTACCCTCGTAGCGATAAAACCCTAGCTCTCTACGTCTTTTAATGAAAAAAACCATTGATCAGAGCGACAAATATCCATCTGATCCCATGAATCGAACTAAAGTAGTATGAGAAGTTACGCACTGCTGCACCCGGAACGAACGTGGCAGAATACACAATTGTTTCAGTAAACTCTTAGCAACTATTAATTATTCTGCTCTGTCCCACCTGTTCTGTTCAGCGTGTAACGGACGACAACGGTTTTTGCACAACTAGGCTTGTCGTGGTCACGTAAATTCAGTTTCTAATTGCTGAGTTGCTGAAGAGCAATGGTTGAACGAACTAACTGTATCGGTTGTTACGTTTCATCAATGAAGTGTAACTCGGCTGCTTGCTTCCATGATTCATTGCGATTGTGAGTAGCTACGAAGAAATGGTGAGTAGAGTATAATTCAGGTAGAGCACATAGGTATGTAGATAGGAAAATAATGTAGTAAAGACATTCTGTATTTGACTTTTTCCTGTCTGTTTACTTATGTATCTGTTTTTTTTTATTTGGTGTGCAATAATGAGTCATTTGTATTGTATTGTAGTAGTGTAGCGGTAGCCAGTAGCAGAAAAAAAAACTGATAAAAATACATTATGTAAACAGATAGAAATATTAGGTATTAAAAGATTTCCATAACAGTTAAGCCCTAAGTTTAGGGTCCTCAATTTTGAATAATATTAATTATTTTAATGATACAAGGTGCCACGGAATGTATGAACTAAACAGAGAGGGTGTCCTACTGTACCCCGCAATAGTCAACTTTTAAGATGGAAATGACGATGTTATTGTCTTTCGTAAAATTAAAATAAATTCGTATTTTAATATTACTTACTTAAAATAAATTAAATAATATTAAAATAATTATAGAAAAATAATAATAATAGACTCTATTACGGTTATTAAAAATATAGTTAATATAATGTAGTATAATTATCCAAGATCATCTCTTGCGTAGAAAATAAATTGTACGCTAGAAGAGGTCGGCCTTGAGTAATCAAATCAACTAAGCACTTATTTATTCAAAATATAACCTCAAATGCTGCCTGTATGAATCATAGGTAGCCGACGGCACCGACGACGTCATAAACGCAGCCTTATCGTCTTTTCTCGTGAAAAATATTGATAAATCTTTTCATATACGAATCCTATCTTAGTAGAACAGGTGGTAAGGGACAAAAAAAAACAAATAAGATTTTGGTTCAAAGTTACCTGTTATAACCGCCAGAAGGACCGCCAAAGCCGCCACACCTGTCACTCCCGCGCCTTTGGACCTCATCTTGTCTCTTTCCAACACGCTGCTCGCTTGCGTCCTCATAAACAAAACAGAAAATTCAAAAGCGAATCCTCAACGGAATCTGTCCTCGACTTTAAAACAATTTCACTCGCGTTTTTGTCACACCGCGTATTTTATCATTCAATCGCGATAGAGCACAATTGCACAAGAAAAGTGTGCAAAACTACTTTAAAAGTTTGTAAACTTTTGTTTTAGAGGCAACACTATAGTCCATTGTGATGTTTGAGTTCGATGGTGGGATCGGGACAGGGTCCCTAGGGTTCAAGTTGTGAAACTTGTTTCGAGGAGTGTTCGGGCGAGAGGGGAAAGACCGACGTACGTCCGTCCTCTGTGAGCGCTCGGCAATACTGTCGCGCGTCCGGGGCGCCACGCGGTTGCGTCGAAAGAACTCGGAACTACACCGAGCGTTGCAGAAGACACAGATTTAACAACAGTATGTACAGAGCTGCCGGTTGCCGGGTGATTGGCATTATAGCGCATAGCAATGGTAGAGCAGGACAAAAACATGTTAATATTGGAAAAAAAAACATACACCAGGAACTGAATGATCAGGGTTTAAGTAAGACTTCTATTATTCTTCACACTTTTAGTTTCTTTCATCTAGCAAAGTTCTTCACTTGCTTATGGCAGCAGCACTCATACAATAATTGAGACTAGTTACTCCGTTTATTAGGTTATTAGCCTAGCAAAGCAGGGCTTGCTTTGTGCCAATGCAACATTCCATTTAAATAAGCAGCTAGAGACTACACGGTAAATTAGATTAAACGACCAGACTTCATGCACTATGCTCTAACAACCGAATTGCTAATAGAACTCTATGAGACTCTACCGATAGAGTTAAACTTGTAACTAGGATATTTGAATGCGAAGTTATTGTAATACTTAAAGAAGTCTTACGTAGTTAACATATTGATTTGTATAACTATGCCTATTTGTTGCAGTGTCATTACATATTTCCAATTGGGTTCTTAAATAAGTAAATAAAAACTCATACTAAAATAAAAACTTTTGTTGATACTTAGGTACATATAATATCACGGATTTTTTCTATCATGAGCTCTAATATGGCTCGCTAGACCGAACTTGGTCTTGAATATCCTACGGCACGCATGGCAGTAGAGTTGGCCCGATGAGTTATATGTATACGTGTAGGAGGGCTTAGGTCTCTGTTTACGTATCTGGCGTCTTGTGTCCATTGCCTCGATGCGATGAAAAAATCCGTGATTGCTTAGGGTCGCCGTCATCGAAATCGATAAGGCCTATATATATATATGACGGGGAAAGGTCCCGAGGCCTGCCGTTCGGAGCGTCAGACATGCCTCGAAGTCCACAATAAAGAAATGCAACGTATGTGTAGTCCAGATGTTTATTGGTTGATCACTTCGCTACGTACAATACCGCGAAACAGAAACGCGGCAAGTTCAAGACAGAGGCCAGACTGGACCAGTGCTCTGCTCGGAAGTCGCCAACAAAGTGCCACACCTCACCGTCCATCCTAACCTCACTGACACTCTGTCTTGACCATGCCCAAGTGACAATGACAGTTGTCTACTTGACGTTTCTTACGAACTAAACACTCCTCAATGCGCTAACAGATGGCGTTGGAGACCGGACTGGACCACAAATGAATCATCGCGGCAGGTTGATCTCCGACATATATATATAATATAAGGAGGTCCTAAGTACAAGTTATGTTTTTCTCGTGTAAGGGAACTAAAGTTTATGTTCTTTGAGAAAATAAAGAATATATAAACCGAAATATCTGATTTCACATCTGCTGTAAATAAAGAATTTTATGTTAGGTTTTCTATTGGCATTAAATAAACATGTGAAAAAATCCCCTCAAGGGGCAATGTAGTTTTCCTTAAAAAAAACTAATTCGGAAAAATGTTACGGATGACCGATCCATCAATAGCCCAGTGACTTATGAATAACAAAGTTAGAACGAATTTCATTTTACCATTGGAACATAGACACCTGGTACTGGCCCATGAATTATTTACTATGCCTTGCATCCATTCGTAGGCTAATCCTAACATGCAAAACCTTTGGTACAAAGTTATTTCCTTTTTAATTAAGTTGGGTGTTTTAAATTCAAAGTTAACAATTTGACAGCTGTCAATGTATTTTCGTATGCCGTTCTACTCTAACTTTTTTGAGAACAGTCAATTTGAAACCCTGAAAAACACTGTATATTGTGAGAAAAAGGTAGATATAGCTATTTTCTGATTAAAATATCTTATCTACATTACACTTGACTGATCTCTGACGATTTGAAAGACTGACTATTTGAAAATCTGACCATTTGAAAGTCTGACCATTTGAAAGTCTGACCTTATGAAAATAAAGGGAATATTCCATGTAAGAAAAATACCTTTGCTAATAAAAATCACTCGCGACTGTGTGCCTTTCATCTTGTAGATATTTTCAAAAGCATAATTGATGGAGTAGATTTTGGGAAATTCCCATAAATCGTAAGGCGCCCTCTGCGCCCGTCAAAAGTCCGGTAACGCTGTCATGGCCATCTGAGGTCAACAGCATTTATGTCCATTCGAAAAAAAAAATCTCTCTCTCAAAGAAATAAGAATAATATCTTTTGAAGTTGTGTTTTTATGATGAAGTAAATGAATTTTTGGAAATATGCCAATAAATAAATATTTCTGGACTATCTACACAGCATAATCTAACCCCTCACTAAATTGAGAAATAGAAAGTACCCTGAAGAAATTTGCACATCGTACAAACATTTTGACCAATGCGGGAATTGAACCCAGCAACAAGCTCCTGCATCGCAGGTGGACCTTCACCCGTCGCGCATTCAACATTGGTCATCAATAATTTACTTCAGATAATCAACGCCTTTAAAAATGTAAATATATAAGTCCAAGTATAAGGGTAACCCTAAATAAATAGAGATAGGCCCGCGTACCTACCAAAATGCTTCACATTTCATTTAGCTATCAATTAATGGTACTCTGACTATCGCGGAGACCGCCAAAGATATAACCGAAGAGGTTGACGGCACTGTAACATTGTGCCATCCAGCCTCCGTTCACACGGCCTGTCACGACGCAGAGGTAGATAGATGACGGAGATTAGCTACCACAATAGATGGCTATGTTAGTTTTCAGATCACCAGCTTAGAGGCATTCTAATCTGATCCTAATTGACATGGATGAAAGAGCTTTCTTTATCACTAGATGTTACAAAAGAAGGCTTTTAAATATAATTGATTTTATTATATGAAAAATTACTTGTTTTAGTTTCTCTTTTTTTAAGAGAGCAACATTTTATTTCAATATTATTGTACTAACCATTTTTTGACAAGGACTTGACTATATATTTTGTCTTTGAAAATTATATTGTGAACTGTAAACAAGGAACTTACAGAAAGATGTTAATAGGTTTATTTTAAGTTTAATATTAAGTGGTAGTTAGTAGCGTGTTGGCGCCTCTTAAGAATGTTAGTTTTTAGTTATTTGTATATTTAAGTTTTTTGTATATCTTTGTCGCTTTGGTGTAAAACTGTAAAGGCATTATAAATATTTTATAAAATAAATAAATCAAACTTTCTATGCCAAAGGACGAACAATGTTAGAAAATAATAAGAGCGAGTACACACACCCGACAGTATTGCGGATCCAGTAAATGATTGTTTCTACAAGTAAAGAAAAAACGGCCCAGGTAAAGACTTATGTGTAAATACGCCTTTAGATCTCCAAAAGTACCTACCTACTGAACAGATCATGATGAAATTTGGCTTTCATTTAGCCCACAATATGATTTAGATAATAGGCTAGTTAATAAACTAAAAATATGCGTGCGAAGTCGGTTGTGTTTGCTTGTGTTGTTGGTTATTACACGTCGATATTATTGTAAACAGTTTCCATTGTCCCTCTTGAGAAACTATAATGTCACTCAAAGAACAAATAAAGACACGACTTCCTCATAAAATATTTATGGACTCATTCATTTAGTTTCATTAGTAATTTGACGACCGATGTGGCGCGGTGGGCGAAGGTCCGCCTGCGACGCAGGAGGTTGCGGGTTCGATTCCCGCCTCGGAACAATTGTGTGTACGATCTGCAGATATTTGTTACGGGTGTTCTGGTCGTTTTCTATGTATAATAAAAAATATCTATCTATGTAATATATAGTATTATATATATCAGTCTAGTACCCATAACACAAGCTCTGCTTACCATGGGGCTAGATAATGCTGTGTGAATTGTCCAGCATTATTTATTTATTATTTATTAGTAGGTTTCGGTATCAAATATTAAAGTTAACATGATTACTAAGTAATCAAGAATGTAGGTAACAAGTAGATTTAGGTAATTGCTTCTTGAAATTATAATATTATTTTAAATAGAGTTAAACCACGGTGAAGTATTTAATTTTTATTTGAACTAAAAGTAAAGCAGGATCAAATGACTCAAATGGCCGTTTGCTCCAAAATACAGTATGAAATGGGCATGTGACCAGGAGTAAGAGTTAGAAACCTACATAAATAAATCGATTTGTCAATCGAATAAATTGTATATTGTTTAGGTACTGACAACATTATCACTTTCTACCTTTTAGAACTTCACAGACAGAATTCTTACGTTTCCAATTCGATTGAATCGAATTGGAATCAATAACAGCAGAATAAATCGAATGGGGGCGTCGATTTAACATCAATCTGAGATGGAAGCTTATTCCTTTACTGGCTGCGCCCCGCGGTGTTACCCGGGTTGATAAATATTATCTATGTAATTTATCGTATTAAGAATATCAGTTACCTAGTACCCATTACACAAGCTCTGTTTCGCTTGGGGCTAGATGATGCTGTATACATTTTCTAGATTTATTTTATGTGATCCTCTCACAGAAATACTGAACTTTTCCGGGAATAAATGTAGCCTAAGTTTTAATCCAGGATGTAAGCTACCCCGGTTATCCAAATCATCCAAATGCGTTCAGCCTCAAACGCGTGAAGGACAAGTAACAAACATACATACTTTCACCTTTATAATATTAGTCTGATCATTATCAGTTACTTGAAACAGCATAACAAAAGGCAGAAGATACTAACATTATTTTTTCAAAACTATACACTATTCGTTGAACAAGGTGTAAAAGAAAATGTGTACTATATGAACTGGGGTTCCACTAAACCCCGCTGTTCTTTATTATTTTTTTTTTATCTAAATCGTCGGCTTACTACAAGAAGTCACTAACTACGTTAAATACTCAGATGAGTTCGTCTCAATGAGCTCTACATTTTGATAAAACTCACTAATTTGTAGCTCTACAAACTTCGACATTATGGCTTAGTAATAAAGTAGATAACTTAGTTTTTGGTATATCTGGTTTCTTAAAATTAATTATCTAACATTTAACAATAGAAATAAAATAATTGCTATTTATTGATCGTACAATAAATAGCAATTATTTTAATTTCTCAATGTGCCCTAACAAAATGCATTTACGTTCATAAATGTTTAAAATTTTGGCTTCAATTCATTTTTATGACTAGAAGACATTGTTTTTATGCTTTTAAAAATTTATATTTTTGTACAGATTCCAATTTATTATTTAATTAAAATAGAAAACTAACAGATACATAAATAATGTTGTTAATTGTCGTAGTTTTGGTGATATAGGCCTTATAGTCGGTCTAAAAGTTGAGACTTTTGGTTTTTGCCATTTTTTAATGGCGTCTTGCAGTAAGCCAAAATTATCAATATTATTCAACAAAATAGTTGACAGTTACTTTTGTGGGTGTTTCAGCGGGTCCCTAAACACCGCCATAAGTAGATTAACCACCTTCGCAATTCGTTGCACTTTGCTATATCAAAAGTAAAGTTAATACGGAAATAGACTTGAATTAGTTAGAATAATTTTCACCCACCAACGGCCACACAGGGATCTATTTCACTCTAGGAAAACAATCTGGAAATGTCGTAGGTATCATGATGAATACTAGAAATAGAATTGTATGTTTGCAATTTGAAGCTTAAGAATATTTCTTAACATTATATATATATATATTTATTTATACGTACAGACACACTCTAATTCGTTAACTCATTTTTTAAACTTGGGGTTTAATATCAACCCGTTGAACTTAATTTTCAAGAAGAATAATTATGTAATCATGTCGTGTCTGTTTGTTGGTACCGTAATAGGTTGTGGTCAATGGCAACGTGGACAATGTGTCAAGTAAACCTGTTGAAACGTCGGGAGAAATAGGTAAATAATCGCGACAATAACCCGTTCAATTGTAATTATACTTAATGATGTGTTCGGATTTCTTAGGATTAAAAATATTTGGTGCCATACGAGTATGTTGGTTCAACATCGAATCCCAGTCGTGAAATAAAGAAATTTAAATGGTCGTAGATAAGATGCCAAAATTACACTATCGCACAAAACGAACTTTATTATAAATGCGAAAGTTTCGATGAATGGATGTATGTATGTTTATTACTTCTTCAAAAAACTACTGAACGAAATTAAACTTTGCACTGAATATGCAGGCTTTTTTCCCCATTTGTACCTTTTTAAACGTTTCCATAGACACAACGCGTGCGAAGCCACAGGCAGAAACTAGTAAATAAAATAAGATTCTCCGATTCCACCTAATACAATAGACTTCTCTCAGATGTGACTCAGACACTGACTTTTATAAGAGTTCGTCGCCCCCGACAAAGAATAACAAAACGCTAGGGTGGTTGCACAATAAATCAAGACCACGTCATAAATACCATTCCTCCCTTCCAAGGGTAAGAAGTGTCGCATTTTCCGACTCATAGAAAGTTCCTAATGTTCGCGGTATTCCTTATATGGAATTCCGGAATTCCGCAAGCTCAATTAAGTTAGGAAGTCGTTTATTCTAATAATGGGTACGAGGACGGTTTTGGTTTCAGCACTTGATTATAAGTCTCGAGTGAAACCTTGTTTGTGATCGTGTTCTGTTTCCTGAAAATGTTTAATCGAAGTGCTTATGTAGCGGAAGTAAATTGATGAATGTAAGCGGTTAACAACGAATCTTATTTGTGTTAGAAGAGCATTAACATTTCATCCCTTAAAGAGGGACTATCTCTCTCTTCTCTCTTCCTCTCTCTCTTCTCTGGCTCAGGGTGAGTGCGGTTCTAGACGCACGCGTACCGTGTCCGTCTGTGAACCCACTTACATACGTAATGAATTCGCTAAACTACGATAGTTTTATAGTAAAACTATAAAACGGTCTGCTGTGTGAAGATTCCATTGCAGGACTTTTAGGCAATAAAAAATGCCAGGTGGTCTAGCTAGCTCCAAGTTAATTTAGGAGTCGCAGAATGCAGAAGTGCCTGTCATGCGTATGGTAGAGTAAGAGTCCTGTGAACGTAGAAATGTTGAAATCTATAAAGGTTTCGTAAATTTCAGCAGCCTCGCTCTTGACGCTCTTTTATCATTTTAATAAAGCATGTCTGCCACATGTTCCCACTAATACCTCAGTTATGAAGCAAACTTCCATAATAACAGCAGATTTACCTGCAAAACCACAATTTTCCTGTTCCTACAAGGTTCTTACCGTGAACGATAAAAGTTCTACACTTTGCTCGGCAGATTTCGTGTCATCCCTTCATTTCGCGCATGATCGCCGCCCCGTATTGCTATATTTAGAATTCGCTATAATATTTCACGTAACCTTAACGATATTGGTGGTTCGAGATAAAGCCACTGGACCGGCAGTAATCCTCGGGGACGGAGGGCTACTGTGAAACAATAACTGAAGGAACGTAACGGTCACAAATCTTGCGAAAAGTCTAAAAGTTGAACAAGCACTTGGTTTATTAAGCTTTCTTTATATGAGATGTTACAATTTTTTTGGTTAGATTTTTCATCATTCAAAAATGTTTGAAAACTTTTCCTTGGCCTTTCCATCTTCATTTTTAAACCTCAGCAGAATCGGGAATTACTGGTAATTATCACAAGAAGTGGACACTTCTCGATCTTGTTAGACAACAGCGTATAGGGCAGCAGGGCCCTCTCTTCTCTTTCCAGCCATTGTCGATTAGTAGACTGGTGTAGACCTCCTTCTAACTCTTCCGTTTCCTGCTATATTGGGCAGTTAATTATAGTACTTAAATACCTTTGATGAAAGAAACTAAGATGGAAGGATGCATATCAAAATATCGGACTGTTACCCTATCCGCTCTACCTCTACAGTTCTTAAATTATTTGAAACGATAATGATTGCTTACAGTAAAAAACAGTGTCGCTATTATTAACACATTCCCTTTCGCAGGGTATTAAAATAATCCTGATACTCAATGTTTGTTTTATGAGTAGACCTTGCGCTGCTTTTCGCGCCCCCTCGCGACGCTGTCATAGTAACATGAGCCAGCATGAGGTGTTGTCAGGTACTTTTCCCGAGAAAGTTGCTTTATAAATCCACATTATATCCTGTACGAGATAGTTTTATTTATTTAGGACCGCCTGCGACGCAGGACATGGGTTCGAGTCCCGAAGCAGGAACCGAACCCGCGTCTTGCGTTTTCCTGAAAAATGTTTGTATGATCTGCAGATATTTGATTCGCTCTGGGTATTTTCTGTGTAAATTTAAAATATGTATCTATCTACTTTGGGGGCTATATATGTGAGCTGTCTAGCATTATTTATTTCATTTTTTTTTTATCATAGGAACTTTCTTTCTAGGACTTACTAATCTTATAAGCTCGTCTTATCTTCAAGTTAAATATTAATCATAATTTATTTTTATAGGCAAAGCTATATCTAGTTATAAATGATACATAGTACCTACGTTGTAGAACTACATATGTATGTTTATCAATGATAGTTATTCACAATCCATTTGAAACATACTTAATTCTCAAATAAATAAATAATGCTGGACAATTCACACAGCATTATCTAGCCCCATGGTAAGCAGAGCTTGTGTTATAGGTACTAGATAACTGATATACATAATACAATATATTACATAGATAGTTTTTTTTATTATACATAGAAAACGACCAGAACACCCGGAACAAATATCTGCAGATTGTACACACAATTGTTCCGAGGCGGGAATCGAACCCGCAACCTCATGCGTCGCAGGCGGACCTTCGCCCACCGCGCCACATCGGTCGTCAAATAGTCTGATATCGAAAGTAATACATTTACAATACCACGAGTTTCATTATTTCCTTCATAATTAATGTATTCGTTCACCGGCAGAATGATCTGCAAATATTAATTTAACTTAAGTATTAAAACGTCCTGTCGATTAATTCCTCTTACTTAACAAGTGAAATTATTAATTCCTCTTACTTAACAAGTGAAATTATTAATTCCTCTTACTTAACAAGTGAAATTATTAATTGTTATTAAAAATCTCTTCCTGCTGAAAATTAATTAACTTTTTTATTTGTTTATAAACAAACTAGCGACCCGACCCGGCTTCGGATGATTTTCGATACATATAAACCTTCCTCTTGAATCATTGTATCTATTGCGAACAGACAGCGAAAGCGACTTCATTTTATCGTATTAATCTTAGTATTAAGGGCCCATACAACCTCAACTTTGTGTGAAAAGGCTAGACATATGATTTTGCGTTCATAAGGGCGGGACAGGGCATTGCAACGCAAGTTCAAAAATCAAGTTTTAGCTTATTACCTATTAAGTAGGACATTATTTGAAAAAACCGAAGCATATAACATTTTTATTTATACTTAATTCTATTTTCACGCTTATTGTCGAGATCTGAACTTTTGTATTTATTGAGAAATTTAATTTTTTGGAATCGTGTTTTCGAAACATATGATCGATAGATTAAGTCCTGAAGTTTACCATATATCAATTTCAAAGTTAAATATTCAGTAGTTTAGACGATATGGACATCCGGCGGAGTTGAAAATTAGCAGTTTGAGGTATTATACACTCTTAATAATGCGGACAATTCACACAGCCATTATCTTAGCCCAAGCTAAGCATAGTTATGGATAATAGATAACTGATAGACATAATACAATACATTACATAGATAGATGTATTTATTACAAAATTAATAGAACACCCGGAACAAATACATAACTACAACAATTATATAATTTATTAAATAAATTTCATTTGCATTGTAAAAATGCAATTTTATATAAATAAATAAATAATGCTGGACAATTCACACAGCTAGCCCCATGGTAAGCAGAGCTTGTGTTATGGGTACTAGATAACTGATATACATAATACAATACATGACATGGATAATATTTTTTATTATACATAGAAAACGATCAGAACATCCGAAACAAATATCTGCAGATCGTACACACATTTTTTCTGAGGCGGGAATCGAACCCGCAACCTCATGCGTCGCAGGCGGACCTTCCCCCACCGCGCCACATCGGTCGTCAAACAATATAACAATCTATCTTTTCTAAAAAGACACAACAGCAATCCCCGTAAGAATTTGTAAATATAATGTATATTCTTATATAATGTATATTTGACAAAAATTTAAGTAAACTTTATTTTATGAAAAATATATAAAGACACAGAAACAAGTAGGTACATAATGGCCATACTTTCAGTATTTTCTCTAGCCAGCCTAAAACATAAAACCAAAGAACCTCGCCTTTTAGTCCATAACTGAATTCAAAGGTAAAACCAAGCTAATGGACACCGTCCATCAACAGTCAGATGCATCATCTCTGATGTCTGCAGCTGTGTTGCGTAGTTCTAGGCACTCTATTTTGTATCAAGTAATCTGTATAGGATGTTGGAGCACAGATTTACAAAGTATTCCGCGGCTATGAAACACGGAGGGCCTACATTTTTAGATAGTCATACCAAAATGGAACATTCCTTTTTATAAAGTGAAATCGAAAATTTGTGTCGCATTTTGTTTTTTCATTGTGTGTGGCTATCAATAAATTTTTTTTTTATTTTTTTTTATTCTTATTCAAATACTAAATTTATACGAAAAAAATGCCTAATTCCCACTAAACTCAAAAATCGAAAAAATAAGATTCTGTATTTTTATGGCACCGAATTAGCGATCGGGTCAATAAAACGATTCTATATATAAAACTCTAGCTTCTGCCAAAAAGTCCGTATGTTAAAACCAGGCCTAGATAGTTCTAGGCCTGGATCGGTAAGAATCGGTCTGAAAATTTGCATATTCCTAGTTCTCTATAAAAAATTTCAGCCCTATAATTTCAATAAATTTAGCGTGAAAGGGTAACAAAAATTCAGACATTTCCAAATATTTGAAACTTTTTAATTTATAATATTAGGTGGGGTGTAGTGTGATAATATGATTTATTAAAATAAAATGAGTGAAACCCCATATTGAAAACCGAATTTCACATCGTATTTTTTTCGTGTTGTAGACAAAATGAGAGTATGAAACGAGTTCATTAATTATAAATGAATAAATAATGCCGCATTATAAGGATGCCGTGTGGATTCTCCAGCATTAAACGGTCCCAAGGTAACCAGAGTTTGTTTGTTTGTTATGGGTACTAGACGTGTTGGACAATTCACACAGCTAGCCCTAAGTTAAGCAGAGCTTGTGTTATGGGTACTAAAGATTTATATACTTAATACGATGTAATATACATATACAAAAATGACACAATTTATTAATGTATTTACAAATGAATGACGAGGAAGACGACCACTTTGTTAACGACAATTGAAAAAGACCCATAAGAAACTCAGCTCTACCAAGAAATCGCACAAAACCAACAATGGAGAAAAAGGGCCGATCCCAAATAAATGGGAAAAGTCGAGGAATACGATTGGTATATACAAATATTTACAAATAATAATTAATTTAAAAGACCGACGAATATTTGTACGCTAAGTCCCAATATTAAAATTATATTTTGTCAATTGCCAAGTCAATACAAGCATAGGGCCGGGGATTATCGAATTTCAATTTAATTACCTCCTCTACATATCCCGAGGCATTGCATGTTAATGTGGAAACTTTAAATTTATATTAAATAATTCAACAATAAAATAAATTAAAATATTGAAATATTTAACATTCGTGTGAACATTAGGATATGGAGATACATACATTAAGAAATCACGATCAAAGACAGTTTAGTAGTTGTTATGTTCATTACTTCTAAGTTACTTTTATTATCATAGTAAATTTATTATTAGTACCCTGCCTTTTAAATTTTTTGCATCAACAATCGCAAAAGGTTGTTAACAACTCATCAATTATTAACACCACTTTTATTTTATTTGGGAAACAAAAAGCTTACCTATATTTAGTTATAAATATAACAAAGACTTATAGTAAAAAAAAGTTAGCACTTTGACTGCGATTTTTTTTCGACGACTGCGATCTTTTTATTAACCTAAAATATTCGTGCTGCCACTCTACACAGCGGTTGTGTTGCGCCGCACATGCGTTTCGTTCGAAAAATATTACGGCTGTGCTGAGTCACAAAGATCTGTATTTTCTCAGCCGCTGCGCTAGTGTGGATTTACGCATATTAGTCACTTGTAGAAAACACATACCGTGTGATTTCAGCACTCAAAGTGTTAACTACAGTTTCCACTCGTAGCTTTTGGGAATGCTTACATACTATAGACATGTTAGAGAGCAATGCGGTAGCAGAGGGTTGCATACCGGTTGCAGACATCTATCAAATCCATTGAATGCAGTTGACATTTGATTTCAATTCCGTGGGTCCGTTTCACAGTTCATTATTCACGTATCATTTTGTTCATGACAAGTCTGAAAGCTGTCGGAGCCCTGTCCTGTCCACAGGGCTAAATCAAATCTTTTGGTACCTTAGTTAGTTGTAGGTACTTACAGCTGCCTACACTGTGCACGGCTACGCGACGCATTTTAGCTGCGTGGTTTCGTTTGTTTGACAACGTGGATCGGTTTCCACTACAGCACACTATAAATGCACGCTTTGCACGGCTACGCGTCGCATTTAAAATGCGTGCGTTCGTTAGTTTGACAACGTAGGTCTACGTTACCGGTTCACGTGTACCGCGTGCCCAGCGTTGAGCTGCGTGGGTGCCATATTCGAGCAAGCCAAGCTGGTAGTAATGACGTCTTTAATCTCGTATTGGTGCGAAGCGTGTTCGTGGGTTGCAGTGGAAATTATCACTTATCATATCACATACATTTTCTTGCGCTTCAATGCGAAGCTAGACAGAGTTTTTTAACATTCATAAAACCATAGAGTTGTGTAGGCTTTAATAAAAACTTTATCCATACCTCGATAGTTGATTTTAAAGCAATGTAAAAGCAAAGTTGATCAATAATTCAATAAAAAGTCAACTGCCAGCAAGCCGCAATGCCCGCTACGCGTTGCTGTTAATAAAACTTCAGGCGTTTCATTGTTTATTGAAAGTTGAAACTTTGCCCGCCATGCGCCGCGCTACCGCAAATTACTATTTTTACGGAAGCTGGTCGTTAGTACATAAACAGCGAACGCTGATTCTGGGAAAATGATGAAATGGATATAACATCTATTGATATTGATTTGAATTAAAAAAATGGGTAGGGTGGTTTATTTCCATTAATAACCTACACTGATTTATTGCATCATATTATGGTACTTACATACAATTTTTCAGAACTTAGGGACTATAATTATTAGAGAATACACACAATATGTACCCATTTAGGGGTCGCAATTTATTTTTAAACAATTTTTAACGAATTTTTGTTCATTTTAGTAGAATCATTCTAGTTATTAAATATTTAGAATCAGAAGCTGGCTACATAGCAGTGGGGTTACCTATAGATGGAACACTCTTTGTCTGTTTATTATACAGGGTCACTCGAATAACTCCGTATAAGTCGGCGGAACGTGGAACCCATCCCTGCCCTGATTATGAATAGTGTGCAGTCACGCGATGCCCTACACGAAATGGCTGCGAATGACCTGCCTCAACTAACGGCCAGGTCGATAATCAGGTCATACTCAACAGTAGGTCGAAGGTCTACCTACCTAACATGTATGGATGATGAAGCTTTTTAGGGTTCCGTACCCAAAGGTTAAAACAGGCCTATTACAAACCCTATTACTAAGACTCATCAACTGTCTCCAACATTTCGTCTCTCGAGCGAAATGCGGTTAGAATCGAACTTAGGTTCTTTCTTCTGGCTTCAACGTCGAGCGAAGACTCCGCTGTCCGTCCTTACGTCTGTCTGTCTGACCATTTATCACCAGGCTTTATCTCATGAACCCTGATAATTAGACAGTTGAAATTTTCACAGATGATGTATTTCTGTTGCCGCTATAACAACAAATAAAATAACTAAAGAACAGAATAAAATCAATATTTAAGTCGTAAAATAACTTTTCAATACCTGCCATTACAGTCTAGAATTCATTTTCATAGCGACCTATTTAATTGCAATATACTAGGTCTCCACCGATGCGTTCATGTGAGGAGTATTGAACACTCATCCCTGAATGCACTCAGCTCAGATGATAAATGGAAGCAAACTCAAATATTAATTTACTTGCATAGAATCGTGTTCGATTGTTGTTAGCTTTGAGCTGAGTTCAGAGTTCTAGACTGTGCCAAGATAAATATTGGGTATAAGGGAGTGTATTAGAGCTACCTTCTTGGAACTTAGCTTGATAAGGTTGTTTGCAACGTAGTTTTAAATTAGGTCAATCTAGCTAAAGCTTTAGCCTTTTTATAATAGACATTGTCCCACAGCTAGACAAACGCCTTCTCCCAAAAACCAATTAAGGTGAATAAACCTACCTAAAGGTAATTTGTGTAAACTATTTAAGATAAATTTAAACAATCAAAGGCACACAACATTTATGTATTTAAGTTTAATATAAAGTGTTACTAATGCAATTATTTTTTCTAGTGTTACGTCCAGTTCGAGCTTATAACGGCGAGCGGAATAAATAATCTGATAAGCTGTTAACCCAGGGATACAGGGTGTTCTATTTTAATCAGCGCTACATCGATTCATGCATACAAATAACAATGCAACGCCACATCGCCAACTGTCATTCATGTCAAGCCGACTGACAGGCGTCGACGGCGAGCACGTGGAGTTGTCATATTGCTTTTAATAAAAAGCGAAGGGGTACAATGACAATGCGAAAATCTCGAATGAATTGATGAGCAATTTCTATTGCGGAATCCAAAAATAACTCTGAAAAGTAGGTAATTGAAATGCCAAACTAAATATAATGGTAGCGGAAAGTTACGTTTGAATCATTTTTATTATGTACTTTTTTATTCAATCCTATTTATTGGCTCAGGCTGATTTGTAATTGGCCAAAGATGATTCTTATAATTTAAGTTCATTTTAAGATTGACTTGACTTATATAAAAATCCGATAGAAAGCAAAAACAACTACATTGTCACTGAGACCCTGTTTTATTATTTAAACGTATCATTGCTAACAATGAGACAAATTAAAATACATTTATCTCTGCGATCACAATTGTAAAATTACTCCCCTAAACGATTTGGAACAATAGCAGTTAAGTCAAATGCTAAACACGTGTCAACTGTCATGACATCCCATTTGACGTATAAACGAGACTCGTAATAATATAACAGTTGATATGAAATCACAATAGGGGACGAATCGTACAAAGCATTGAAAAAAATATGGTTTGTGACAAAAGGTCACAAGTAGACCGAAATAACTCGTCGGAATACCTTCGTAAATATTTGATTTCGATATTCGTCGCTCACGAAATGTCAATTCTTAAAATAACTAATTATATCCCTTTGATTGGTACTCTAAGAAGCATTTTGGATAATTATATGAAACGTAGAGCTTGGCTTATAAATAGGCCTTAATGATTATTACAAAAACGGAGTTATTATTATTATATTTATTTTTAAAACTACTATTAAAGTTCATATTCATTTATTTATTGCATACACATACGTTGTCACATAATTTTAGCTTAGGTCTTAGTTTAGAGGTGGGTAAATGTACCCACCTCTAAACTAATAACTTATATAATGAAAGGTCGCAGCAATTTATTTATAAATTATAATAATAGTAACTAATCGGATGATTTATACAATATCATGCACAAGAATCAAATTTATTTCATTAATAACTCGGTAGGTAGGTATGGCACTTATAAATTCAGGTAGCGAAATAGTTATAGTTTAGATTTATCATTTGATGTTACCTGTTTTACCACCAAAACAGTAAAAGGTTTAAAATGTAGTAGCTCAACACTATAAACTCCACTTGTGTCCTTTTGACTACAAACATAATAACAATGTGCACTGGCGAAGTGCGATACCCGTGACGAGACCGCGCACCCTGTAGATACGTCATGGGGCATATGACATATCCAATGGCGGAAAAAATGGAATTAAAGCCATAGTTACTGTAGCGTGGAATATCCGAATATTGTTATTATCTCTTTGTGGAAGCTGTTTCAGTCAAAAGACCCAAAGTGAAATATAGGGCTGTATCAAATAGGTACCTACCTACGTACATATTTTATAGATAGAAAACACTTTATTATACTACACAAAGCAGAAAACAATACAGGAATAAACAATAGAATAAAGGAAGTATAAAGGGCGGCCTTGTCGCTGAGAGCGATCTCTTCCAGGCAACCTTTGGATGGACTGGACATGAAAGAACAAAATAGACGGTGGTTCTTTAGTAAATATATAGATTAAAAAAAGAAAACAAATACTTACACTACATACCATAATACCTACATATAAAATTTATGTTTTGCTTACGGAGAGGTTGGGATACTGTAGTAATGTTGATGTGGATTAAAGTTACCGACAGGAAAGAACATTGGTCAGGGTGTAATGAATCTTAGATCTATATAATAAAACTGTTACAATTGGCTAGGGTATATCCGACTAGGTACATTTATTTAGAGTTATTTTAAATATTTATATATCGTTGTATAGAAATCTTATTTCTACCTTATTCTAGCATAAGTCGTTTGGAATAAATAAATAATGTTGGACAATCTAAACATTTTCTCTGATGGATAGGTTTCGTAACGAATACATTCGACAGAGAACCGAAGTTATCGAAATAGCTCTAAGAATTTGGCAAGCTTAAGTGGCAGTGGGCCGGCCATATCTCGCGAAGAACCGACGGCAGCTGGGGCAAACGTGTTCTTACGTGGAGACCACGACTCAGTAAACGTAGTGTAGGACGCCCTCCGACCAGGTGGGATGACGACCTGCGAAATACTGCTGGTAGACGCTGGATGCGACAAGCTGAAGACAGGGCGCTATGGCGCTCATTGGGGGAGACCTCTGTCCAGCAGTGGACTGCTATAGGCTGATGCTGATGATGATGAATCTATACATCATCATATAGCCCCAAGGTGAGCAGCAGCAACAGAGCTTGTGTTATGAATAACTGATTTATTACATTAAACTGCATAGATTGTTTTTTTTATTAAATCTACATTAAAAAACACCCCGAACACCCGGAACAATATTATCTGCTGATCATTGTACAAGCATTTGTCCCGAGGCGGGAATGGAACCCGCAACCTCCTGCGTTGCAGAAAAACCTCCACCCGCTGCACCACTGAGGTCGTCAATGAACAGAGGTTTGCCTTTTGGCACCAGAACTCTCTGCAGTCTTTGTTTGCACACAAGTCGTTATCCGCTCAAAGAAAAATCGACAAGATTTTAATCCATTAAGATTGAGAAAGCTTTCTTACAACAGCGACCAAACATTTGTCTTTGTTAAGATCGGATAAGTTTCTAGTCGGTAACTTTCTTAGCCGGTACAAAAACCAACCGAGCAGAGTGATAAAGTAACTTTAAGTTCGCGGTAGTGGGTTTTGGTAGGCGAGGAGTCGTCGTAGTTATTATATTTATTTAACACTGCGATCTTTTTTCGACGGCTGCGATCTTTTTTTAACCTAAGCCATTCGCGCTGCCGCTCTACACAGCGGTTGTGTTGCGCCGCACATGCATCATCATCATCATCATCAGCCTATAGCAGTCCACTGCTGGACATAGGCCTCCCCCAAAGAGCGCCATAGCGCCCTGTCTTCAGCTTGCCGCATCCAGCATCTACCTGCAGTCTTTCGCAGGTCGTCATCCCACCTGGTCGGAGGGCGTCCTACACTACGTTTACCGAGTCGTGGTCTCCACTCAAGAACACGTTTGCCCCATCGGCCGCACATGCGTTTCGTTCGAAAAACATTACGGCAGCCGCTGCGCTAGTGTGGATTTACGCATATTAGACACTTATAGAAAACACATACGATGTGATTTCAGCACTCGAAGTGGAAACCAGAAGCAGAACCAGAGAGGAAAACCAGAAGCTTATTATAACGGGTGTCCCAAAAAGGACGCAAGATTTGAAATTGATGAAAAACAGTTTTTTTTTTCGTTATAATATATTTGTATATAAAATCTTGAAATACATAAAATAGGGTTATTTGTGGAATAATACGTCAGGCAAATGTCCTCCTAGGCTTTGCTGGCACATACGCACTCTTTTGTCAAAATTTTCTATGACCATTTTACATAGATGCGGCTGAATTTCTCCAATGCAGCGTCGAATTTCCTCTTTTAAAGCATGAATGGTTGTGGGCTTATTGGCATAGACTTTAGACTTTAAATAACCCCATAAAAAGAAGTCCAAAGGCGTTAAGTCGCAAGATCTAGGGGGCCAATTCTGATCACCGAATCGAGAGATCACACGACTAGGAAATGTTTCATGCAGTAATTGCATCGTTTCTCTGGCTGTGTGGCAAGTAGCCCCGTCTTGTTGAAACCACATTGCTTCCACATCGATATCCTCTAATTTGGCTAGAAGAAACCTTGTTATCATGTCGCGATATCGAGCTCCATTAACAGTAACTGCTTGACCGGCCTCATTTTGAAAAAAATATGGTCCAATAATAAATAAATAAATAAATAAAAAATTGTTTATTTCGAGCACAGGACTCATACAAAAGATAACATTAAAATTTACATACTCAATCACAAATTAATGACATAAAATAAAATAAAATAAAAATAAAAATATGCGGACGCGAGAGACCATCAGTGACCGGGGCACCGCCCCTTAAAAAGGGTTGCGTGTAAATTTATCCAGTGCCCCGTAAAAGGAGAGTCCCACCTGTCCGCCAATGTGCTTAGAATGGTGTTGGGGCTGGCACGCAGGCGCTTCAAGAGCGACGCACAACGCTTTCTTACGATGGCGTGAAAGCCATCAGTGTGCGCCTCACTGAACATACCCGATGCACTGCAGAAACGTGGCAACCCCATCAGCACTCTAAACCCATTGTTGTATTGCACGCGCAGCGCGTTGTACGCCTTCTGCGTATAGCTTACCCACAGGCTGCCTGTGTATAGTGACTGGCAATATGCTTTGAAGAGCGTCACCTTCACCTCCCTGGAACTGCGAGCAAACCTGCGAGCTACCATGTTACATCGGACGGCCAACGCTCTGCGCTCTCTCTCTATGTCGTCATTATCATCTAGGTCCTCGTTGACCCAGTGGCCCAGATATTTAAACTTCGACACGCGCTCGAGAGGAGCTCCATCTAGGGTGATGGGTGGTACATTTGAAAAGGTCTTGGACCCTGCCTTAAACACCATAAACTCACTCTTTTTCGCATTATATCTGAGCCCATGGGCCTTCGCATAGGACTCACATATGTGGAGTAACTTGCGTAGGGCTCCAATTGAAGGGCTCAGCAACACCATATCGTCGGCGTAGCTAATGTTATTGATACAAACCCCATCTATGTGACAGCCGACTTTGGTGCCACTGAGCTCCCCAATCAAGCTGTTCATGTACAGGTTAAAAAGACTTGGAGAGGAGACCCCCCCCTGCCTCACACCGCATTCCAGCCTGTACATGTCCGAGTATGAGTCCGCCCACTTCACAATATTGGTTTGGTGACTATACCAATAGCGAAATAGTGCCGCCAACTCTCGTGGGAAGTCCGACTCAAGCTCCAGCTTCTTCCAGAGTATGTCATACGATACCAGGTCGAATGCTTTGGACAGGTCCAAATAACAGGCGTATACTGGTGTTCCTCTAGCCGTATAATACTGAACAGTTTGCTTGAGAGACAAGATAGCACTTTCCGTTGATAAACCTGACCGAAACCCAAATTGGGCATCGTTCAGTTTAATGTGCCTCCGTAGGTGTCGGTCAAGCAAACTATCCAGCACTTTAGCCACGATAGTAGCCAATGAAATAGGCCTATAGTTGGACAGGTCCGAAACATCACCCGTCTTGTTTTTTACAATAGGCACCACCGTCGTATGCATCAGGTTATCAGGTAGGTATGAATGACTCAGACAAAGGTTAAACAATATTGATAGCACCCTAGGCAGATGACCGCCTGCGCACTGCAGGTGTTCGATGCTGAGATAGTCGTAACCCGGAGATTTACCGCGGACCATGTTTTTAATTACGCTTTTGACATCTTTAGCAGAAAATCTTAGTTCTAGGTTATCAGTAGGACACTCATCATCAAACACCGCAGCCGACGACGGTCCGAGGGGCGAGTCAACTCTAAAATGCGCCTGAAAGGCCCTAGCTATGCCAGCAGGATCGTGCACCCCAGCGACGCTCACGGGAAGACTCGGCCTCGGACTAAGTCGGTTTGTCATTTTCCAAAAGAGTTTAAAGTCCTTGCTGGAATGATGTTGCGAAATAATGTCCATTTTCAGTTGTTGCTGGTTGTTTTGGCACCATTTCAACTTAGACTTAAAAACTCTCCTGGACTCTACCATCTCATTGTAAACCTGGCCAGCTCTAGGTTTACCGTGAAACTGCCACATCTGAAAACAAAGGCGAGCCCTCCCGTGCGCGGCCCTGACGTGCTTATTCCACCCAGCTACTTGTTTATACTTTTTACGCCTCGTTTTATTACAACAGTTTTTGGCACCCTCGCTCAAAATATTTATGATATCATTATAAAACGTATTAATTAACAATTTGTGGGATTTTTCATTACAATTTTTATTGACACAGTCTGTACATTCTACTGGACAATGCATATCTTTTAATTTAGAATTACAATAATCATTATACTTATCAACTTGAGAGTTATCCCTATTACCCCAAATTACATCATTATGTAAATTATCAGAAAACAAAATTTTAGGTTTTATTAAATTTATATCACATTTTATCTGTAAAGGGTAATGATCCGACCAATAGGTGTCATATAAAACCTTAACACTAAGAATGGTATGCCGCGCGGCACCTGTCACAGCGCAGTGATCTAGCCAGCGCAGACTGCCATGGGCATCACTGACATATGTATGCGTATCCGCCGGTAAAAAGTCTAAATCAACGCATGACCAAGTTTGTTCTGCACAAAAGTTCGACAGTTCTAGAGAAAATAGCTCACCAGGATGTGCGTTGTAGTCACCTAGCATATACACCGAGTCCACATTTTGATTCTCCACTACAGCACTAACTTCACTAAGGCACTGAGTAAACTCTGTTAAATTCTCAATTGAATCAGTAGGCATATAAATCGAGAAAACTAGCAAGGACCGATCGTGAAGTGTTATTTTAATAGCGGTAAGCCTTACACTATTACACGGTATCACTGACACACAGGTGAAGAGAGTTTTTCGCCACAATAGCGCCACACCACCGTATGGCCTCCCGCGCAGCACGCCGGCCGATGTATCCACTGCAGATGTAGCGGTGAACGCAAAGTTTTCATCTATGCTTCCCAAAAATGAAATGTCATGAGGTAATAACCACGTCTCTTGTAACGCGATCACGTCGCTGGTGCGACATATTCTCCTCACACATTCGACTGACCTTTTTACATTTTTACAATTAAAACTTAAGAAATTTACTGTGTTTATTGTGTTATCCATTAAGATTCCAATTGATTTACACTGTTGACTCGATCATAGTGCGTATAGCCAAGATTGTGGAAGCGTCGAAAAGCTATCCCATCTGGCCAAAAATCATCACTAAGAAATATTTCTTCTTTACTTTTCGGCACAAAAATCTTGTATGCGTCATAATCTTTAGCTATTTTCATATTAATTTTAACTAGCTTCACCTCGATATTAGTCTTATTCTGAACGTATTTTTGTATGTCACACACAGACACGTCCTTCGATACGTTGTAAATATAAATAGGCGATTTGACGTCAGCTGCCTTAAATTTCTCGTCCGGTTCTGTAGTCGCCTTTCCTCTATTGCCCACAAAGCGATTTCTCAGCCGTCTACGCTGAACCATGGTCCAGTTTTCATCCGGGGTCTCGGTTTCGGTTATGATAATGCCTCCAGCCCAAAATCCGCACCAAACAGTGACCCGTTGTGGATGCATTTGTTTTTGAACAATCACATGTGGGTTCTCTGAGCCCCAAATGCGGCAATTCTGACGATTAACAAAGCCATCGAGATGAAAATGTGCTTCGTCGCTAAAGATGATTTTGTTTGAAAAATCTGCATCCCTGTTTTGGCGGTCGATAATCCATTCAACGAACTCTCTTCGCTGTCCATGATCATGAGGCTTCAGTTCTTGTGTTATTTGAACTTTGTAAGCATGGAGATGCAGATCTTTAGTGAGTATACGCTGGAGAGAGCTTCTTGAAATTTGCAATTCTTGTCCACGATGCCTAATGGATGTTTCTGGATGTTCACGGACATTCTGACGCACTAATTCGATATTGCCATTTGAACGGCTTGTTTTTGGACGACCAGTGGAATGAACATCATGAATTGATCCACTCTCCCTGAATTTTGCAACCACTCTGCTCACAGTTGATGAAGTCAAGTCAATATTCCGACCATATTTTGTACGGAATTTTCGAACCGTACCCGCTAAACTTTCATTACTTTTGAAATATTGTTCAATAATAAAAACGCGTTGATCTTTCGTATAACCCGCCATTTTTACAAACCCTAAACATCAGCTGTCAAATTTAGTTTTTTTAGGGTTGCCAGCAATAAAATACAAAAATGGCGGCAAATTTAAATCTTGCGTCCTTTTTGGGACACCCGTTACAACACACTAACAAGTTCATTAATACTAGAAAGCTTATTGAAGGTTTTCGCGGATATACATTTGAATTGCGATTATATATTATATGAAGTTTAAGTAGTTCATTTTCAAAACGTGAATAAACACATTTACAATACACATTTAAAGGGGATTACCTACTACGTAAGTACTTTAATAATTTAAATTCCCACGCTTCAATGACGCTCAGAATAATGGTTGTTGCAGAAATAGCTGCGAAAAAACAAAACTAGCTGAGCAAAAACTGGGCTCATTTCACCATTTCTATACGAGGCACAAACAAACCGAGCTTTTGAAATAGCTGTGAACTCTGAGACATTTAAAGCCAAGTTAATAAGAATTTCAAATAAACTACGACATATATTTTCTCTATTCTACCCTAGACAACAATCCATATGCTTGCCCTATAAAAAAATGTATTTTAGATTAAATTTAAAGTTTAGGTAATTTTTTTAGTTTAGATTCATTTTAGATTACTGCAAATTAAAATATTTTTTACATTCTACTTATTGATGTATTTAAATTTAACACTTATTCCGTTTTAAATTTAATTGATAGCAATGGTTAGAATCCCTAACCTCAATTCCCTCAGCGCAGGGATAATTAGAATCCCCCAAACCCCAATTCTCTGTGTGGGTAACGTGACAACTCAGTAACAGAGATTTGCATGCATCTTGATGAATCCTTCATCAGTTCACGTTGAACATGCGCAAGCCAAGCTCCGTCGCAACGCATTCAATAAGTTTAAGGCAAGTCCGGTATTGCTTCTCCTCGCCTTGCATATTCATGAGGGACGCTGACGCCAAGTTTATATCGTGTCTTGTTGTTGATCGAGCTATTTAATTGAGTTTATGTCAAAGTGTTTAGTTGCACTGATGATTAAAAAGATATTGCTTGACTACCATTATATTATCCTATGTATATTCGAGCTTAAAGTTGACTGATATCCGAACTTTTGACATGAATTAGCATTTTTTCACACTTACTGTGCCTTCAGTAATTCCGTGATCATGGCGCATGCAACTGTGCCGAAATATTGGAAAACTCAAAAATCTAATCATGGTAAATATCCCGTTTTTTAGGTGTAAATTTAACACCTTGATGTCGATTCGTATTCAATGTTACATAGTACATAGTTAGTGTTTTCCTTAGGGTCAGCTCAGACCGAGACGCAACGCTGGGGGCACGTTATTGGTTCAAAATATAACTTTATTTACTACGCAAAAAGTTTCAAATTTGATTGACATACGAAAACTCCCCGCAGTGCAACGCTGCGCCGCGCTTGCGATTGCCGATTTGTATTTTTATGTACATGTAAAGAAATTTTGAATCATCTCGGTGGTGAGAGCTGACCCTTACGTAGAGTAAGGGTCAGCACAATTCACAAAAACGAAAAAGCCATAATTTCTCTTATAATTTCTTTGTGTATTTGTATGCACCGTCGAATTCTCAAAAGTACAGTATCGCATTGAAGCAAATGTAGAGCAATACACATCAAAAACAACAATCAGTGTTTTTCATGGCAAAAATCCAGAGTTTGAATAAAACTATTGCTGAAAAATCCAGTTTATTTAATTGTTGAACCAAATTAGTTCCGGATTTATTTTATTCACTGACCGATATATTCAGTGCTTTGTGGTTTACGGATTCGACCACTGATCCATTGTCGGTTGTAAAGGCTATTGACCAGTAGGTAAACCAATTATCGACCACACATTGTAACGGCTCGTGTAGGGAGTCTCATCTCTTGCTTTGTTATTCATGTTGTTGTCTGGGCTAGAATACGTTGCAATACGTACCTACATACATAGCTTTTACGTCAAGAGCAGACGGGAAACTTCGAATCGGCCACTGGATTCAAATTTCTTTATTTCTTTAGGCTTACAAATAAGCACTTAGATAATACCTACTACTTATACTATAAATAATTATCAAATAAAAAATAGGGTGTTTTTGATATTCGGTTCACTTCTTCGTTCTCCACTAGTGGAAGAAGTGGAAAAGAAACCACTAGTACATTCATATATCAATGAAGTATTTAATATATGTTGGATTTGCTTATCTAAATATACATATATGTAAAGAAATAGTATTTAATTTTGAATTCTGGTGCGCATTGTGAAAGTGATTGATCGGACACATTGACAGTGACAGTACATCATAGACAGACAGATGTCATGTCAAAAATACGAATGCTGATAAAAAACCTCGGGTGTCCGATCTAATAAGGTGAAAATTATTGGTTTAAATTGTAAATATTAACTTTAATTGTCGTTTCTTTGTTTTTCAGGTAAGATAGATACCTAATTAGATTATAAGGAAGGATTAGCAACGCATTATTGTTTAATTAATAATAAATAATATAATAAATAATGCTGGACAATTCACACAGCATTATCTAGCCCCATGGTAAGCAGAGCTTGTGTTATGGGTACTAGATAACTGATATACATAATACAATACATTACATAGATAGATATTTTTTTATTATATATATAGAAAACGACCAGAACACCCGAAACAAATATCTGCAGATCGTACACACATTTGTTCCGAGGCGGGAATCGAACCCGCAACCTCATGCGTCGCAGGCGGACCTTCGCCCACCGCGCCACATCGGTCGTCTTATTAATTAAATACCATCAATCTTATATAAATGCGATTATACTCGTATATATGTACATGTCAATATTTTTGTAGATACATGTCATGTTATGTAACGCTTAGCACAACATTGATTTCTTAATTTTTTTTGTCGCTGCGGATCCATCATCATTATCATCATCAGCCAATGATAGTTCACGGCTCGACATAGGCCTCCCCAATGAGCACAATAGCGCCCTGTCAGCTTGACGCATCCAGCATCTACCTGCAGTCTTTCGCAGGTCGTCATCCCATCTGGTCGGAGGGCGACCTACACTACGTTTACCGCGGTGGGAATCCGCGCAGTGTTGATTCCCCATCATTGTGGTACTCGATGGTGCGAAGCAGCTACACTAAAATTGTTAAGTCGACTGTACAAATACTTACTGTCCTAAAGCTAATCTGTCGTAACCGGAATCTTACTTTAACAGAATTTGACTTTAAACGAAAAAGGGCAATGGATGTATAAATAAGGCTATCGCCGCTTTCGACTGTCTAATAGCCAAAGTGTGGATAGCGGGAGCGAGACCGCCAGAAAAACTATTTTCCTTTTTTTTGACATAGGTATATTTTTCTCTCCGAAAATTGCCCTGCAGCCACAAAGGATTTAAGCTGTTATTTGATCCGGGTCTTAAGCGGTGACCGTCGCTTGTGGTCGGACTGCGCCGATCGTTGTTACAACGACTAATAGGTGACAACGGAGGGATGTAGCCTCCATAGTTTGCTGTAGCCATTGTCTCGCCTCTGCTTCATGGAAGTGTCAAGCTTGCAGACAGAATACAGAACTACCCTTAGGGTATTCTATACTTGTAGGTATAGCTCGAACCAAATAAAATTGAAAAGAATTACTTGGTCGATAATATGCTGCAAGAATGATTCTAAATATTTTAAGATGCGCCAACTTCTGCACAAAACGGCAAAAATATCATTATTGATCTAGAATAACAATGTATTTTTATCCCAGAAACGTATGGGAAGCTATTTAAACCATGACTTTAAGTCCCGCCAATTTTGTATTAGTTTGACACCAGCTATACCGTCAAAATTGACATTTGACAGCACTGATTGCTTAATTTACGCCTGTCGCAAACCGGTCGCGAGTTACATAATCACCCGGCCGTACTGCTCTTTGACCTGCATCAAATTAAATTGGCTTCGCTTTACGTTGGTAGTACTAGCTTAATCTGTCCAACTTTCTAAATAACCCAGTAGGTGCTCCGAGGTCTGTTTGTACGATGAATGAAACATGAGCGCCCCCTGTATGTACACATTGGTCTAACATTCGCTTAGAAAGACGTAGAATAGATACCTACCTACCTAGTTCTACCACTGAATAACAGAAAATAGAAATACCTATGACAACAAGCTGAGATTGGACCTTATTAGCCGCGCACAACTGTAGGTCTAGACAACCGGCATTCGCTATGGAGCGATTCGATTTCTACAATCGTCATGGCTCAAGCGATGGCGAAGTTCGATTGGTAGACAAAGTAACCTTCGCGTGGCGATCGCCTTTTCTATTCGTTCGATCGCTAAATACCGGGCTTAGTCTATGGTTGTCTACATCAAACGTCAAATGTGTCATTCGCTTATTTAGCCCGTCTCGATTACGTTCCAGTCTACGCAAAACTAATATATCTTTGATTTTATTTATGAAAAGGTTTTCTATTTTTTATTACGTGTGGAGGCTTATTATATTTAGTTTTTGATAATTTGAGTGGGTTACTAAAATTTTACGGCATAATTTAATACGTTGAAATTGAAATAAAAACTATTTGATTTTTCGAACCAACTTATTAAAACAATCTCAGTCAGTTGAAATGAAACGCAGTACATCTGTCATGTCAGAGAACGTCTACTTGTGCTTGCTTGCTTCGTTGTTTGTGTTGTGTTGTGTCTTGTTTTGTTTTGGTCTTGAATGAAAACGACTTTAAATTGTAATTTTTATTTGAGCAAAAGATACCTTTTTGGCCTGAGTGTTATAATATTCTTTTTGGCCTCAGTGTTATATATATATTTTAAGTATATATAAGAAAACGATAATGGAGTCAAGAGCACGGGCCAGTGTTGAACAATTTTCAACTCTTTTGGAGTATATGGAAAGGTAAGATATTAATTTAGTACCTACCTACCTACTTACCTGTCTTTGTTATAACTATAATATGCTAGTGTATCTAGGTATCTACCTACCTACCTCTAAGATTTAAATATCTACATAAACAAGAGCGCACTTATCATAAAACACTTGAAAAGTTTCAAGTTGGAAGGCAATACTGTAAACAATGACGCGATTCACAAAGAAATATTTGGAAGGAGAGCTCATTAGTTTATTTATGTCACACATATATATCATAATAAAATAAATTCTTTGTTAAAAACTAGATTTAATTAGATTCTAAGCTAGATTACTATTAGATGAAGAATCTTAATTTTGTTTCTGTACATTAAATGAGCAAATAAGTCTGTAATGTATTATGTAATGTCTGTTATAGAAGAGACCTTCTAACACAAGTACTTATACTTAAATGAAGGTCTCCACAACGGTGTAATGTAAACAATTGATGTAAAAGTACAGAAATAAATTTAATTTTAATTAATTTAATGTTATGTTACAGCCACTGTGACCTTGCTAAACCTCAGCCTGGTGCGCAGGGACGTTTGAGGTCTGATCGTTTGTGGGAAGAGCTGGCTAACACCTTAAATTCTGTTGGTGGTGGTGTCGAAAAGACTGGACAAGTGGAAAAAGGTACCTACATACTTACAAGTACTTAGAGTACTATTATGATTTTAGCAAGTAAATTAATTAACCTACTATTTAAAAACAAACCTATCCAAGTAGGTACCTCCTTAGTAACTTACATAAATTGTTTTTCAGCAATTAATCAATATGAAATGTTGCCGCCGCTGCCTACTCCATCACCACCAAGGACTCGACCATCGCCAGAGCCAGTGGCGCCTGCCACTCTTTCGTGTACCAGTCGTCAGCGCCGGCGGCAGCTGGCAGCGCCACTGGGGCCGGCGGCGCGTTGCTCACCGACGGGAGTTACCAGTCCTCTCCCGCCTGTGCCTACCAACCCGCTCCCGCCTGTGCCTACCACCCCTCCTCCTCCTCCAGTGTTGCTACTCCCCATCGTCGACATTTGAGAGCGCGCTGAAGACGGGCGCTAACTCCATTTGACCGTGCAACGAGTGAGTTCGTGACCATAGAGCACAGACGCCTTCAGTTGGAGGAGAGACGGGCACAGACTGAAGCCCGTAGGGTAGAGGTAGATAATGAGCGGAACAATCTTCTCGGCCGTTTCGCAAATATTGCTGAAGCCTTACTTCAACAATATCTAAGTAGGGCTAGGGACAGCGATATAACGGTACGGCTTGATAGTGAGTGAGTTTGTCGACAACGTGCCGTCCGTGTATATGAGCCCTTAGTAAGTGAGCTTAATACTGCTAAGACTATGATTGTATTATATTAAATATTAAGACTATTATGAATGTAAATACAGCAGATGTGTACCCAAATATGTTTAAAAATAAAAAATGTTGGAACTTTAACTATGTACTTTTATTTATAATCAACTTAGAATTCTCATTCTCATCACAACCTGCTGATTAAATGATTGAGCATTGCTCTGCCTCAGATTAGATCAGTTTGGTTTTCAGCATTAGAGGTGTTAGCTTTTTAAATAAAGCTTTGCTGAGTCTAAAACACTTTCCAATTGCTGTCGAGAAAGGTATCTTTTGTGGCGTCTAAGCCAAACATTTTCATTTTGAGCTGACCACAGCAAACGCAGCGTATGCATCTTGAACTAGGTATGTAACACTTGGTAACACTAGCACTAAAATTATTTTAAAATCACAAAACAAACAACGCAATATACACATCCAATTGATCCTTATTGATTTCTTTCTACAGCTGTCTGTTTATAAAATCGCCATTTTGTTTCGATAACTACAGGGTCTCAGCGTTCGCTGGCGTTTCCATCAAGAGAATCGACTATTAAGCGAAATCGCTTGTCAAAAGTGTAACTTGGCTACGCATTTGTATGGAAATAATCGTTCGATGTTGTCGATTCGTTTGGTGGAATCGCAAAGTATGTACATTGTCTACCATTATTCTATACGTTAAAAACAGATCACGTGACATATCTAAGGCTTATGTCAAACCCATACATTTTTGGACTTTTCTACTATCGCTTTCGCTAATCTATTGTTACATTGTCTAGGCCAGCTGGTCTTTACCAGTTATTCTAATACTTGGGACTACTACCACGCTACATTATGATAAGTTTAAATCCCTACTACTAAGTTGTTTTGTATTTTTATGTGTTTTCCTTTTTTTGTAACTGTTTATTATTGTGTGTGGCTATAAATAAATTCTTTTATTCTTTTTTTTTCTTTTTTCTATAAATAGTTTCATTATTGAGAAAGTATTGAATACTGTTCAACGAAAAGCGAAAATCATCTAACAGCCTAAAATATCTTATTAATAATATCATAAAATAATCTCATTCTTATATTATAATCCTACTAATATTATAAACGCGAAAGTTAGTAAGTATGGATGGATGGATATTTGTTACTCTTTAACGTAAAAACTACTGAATGGATTTTAATGAACCCTTACTTATTTGAAACTCTCCGTTCTTAAACAAAGATTATTGAATGTCGTTTGTTTTCCTTACAAAACTCACCGTGTTTAGTCACAGATACTAATTATGAGTAAGGGGGTTCGTTCGTTAAAAGTTATAGTAGAGTTATAGATATACTTATTATTTATATCTATCTATATTGTTTAACTAGCATATTATCTCGTATTGTACCTATATTATGTAAATCAGTCATCTAGTTCCCATAACACAAGCTCTGCTTAGCTCGGGACTAGATGAGGCTTGTTTGGTTTGTCCAGCACTATGTTTTTAAATTATTAATTTCAATGAGTGGAAATTCGCACCAAGCAGTCACATGGTTTAAATAAATCACTTTACTTGCCAAGGGGGATACATGGAAGCATTTGTATCCATTACAGTCGTGAAATTAAATCCGTCGTACCCTGCGTCCACACTATTTGCTAATTTAGCACATATACGTATTATAAAGTAATCGGTAGGTACTGAGAGATATTAGACCCTTCCATCCATAGAAGGCTTAGAATGATAGAATTAGAATAGACACAAACGTGTTACCAAAAAAATTCAACAAATTAGTCTCAATTTCCTATCCGTATGCGTTCACTTGTGTGTGTCAAAGCACTAAAGTTATATGTATAAATAAATAAATAAATAATGCTGGACAATTCACACAGCATTATCTAGCCCCATGGTAAGCAGAGCTTGTGTTATGGGTACTAGATAACTGATATACATAATACTATATATTACATAGATAGATAATTTTATTATACATAGAAAACGACCAGAAAACCCGGAACAAATATCTGCATATCGTACACACAATTGTTCCGAGGCGGGAATCGAACCCGCAACCTCCTGCGTCGCAGGCGGACCTTCGCCCATCGCGCCACATCGGTCGTCACACGTATGCTTATCAACTCGCACAAAGATTTGTTTTTAGTCATAAAATCGAGAAATTTTTTTAATGACGCTATCCCTCTGCTGTTACAGAAGCGTGCTTTTCCTCTATGCCTCCTACATATTGATGACAATTTGATTCTGATGCTTGTTTTTTTGTTGACAAATTATTGAACAGGTTTTCGCTAATACAAAGAAAATGACGTAGTTCATGCTTAGGGTGCTTTAGTCGAGTCTGGAAAGAAAATACTACTTTATATCCTACTAAATATGTAGGATTGTTGAGATTATGTATATGTTATGTGTGTGTTGTTATGATTATATTGTCTTTATTATATATAGTCAAGTATTCTTGCCATTTTGTGCAAGGTGGCTATTTGCATTGTATTTAGTACATATATGTATGTATAGTTTGACCGAAACCGCTGTACCGCGCCTGAGGTATGCGAGCGGCGAGATGGGGGAGAAATATCGGCCGCTCCGATCCATCAGTCTGCCGTCAACGCTTACTCTTGCTCTTTTTTCCTCGCCCCCCACCTCGCCGCACTTTCCTAAGGAGCGGTACAGCGGTTTCGGTCAAACTATAGTAGAAAAGGCATTTATTCTAACTATAATCGTTCCGTGTGGTTAAGTTAGTAAAGTAGATTTTTACTATTTCAGTATTGTTCTATCAGAAAGTAGGTAAGTATCTTCCCCACCGTGAAGTTTCAATGTATGCGCAATAAGCTTCTTTGCGAGTTCGAATCTGCAGCTTGGGAACTGGGAAATCAAAATTCAGGTATTCTTTCAAAGGTAAGGCGATTTACTTTAATATTTCACTCCGGAAGCTGCGGTGGTTTAAAGTCGATGGTTGTAGTTTAGAACTGAACTTGCTAGTTTAGTTTAGGAAGAATACAAAGCATTCTAATGATTAGTATTAAAAACTAGGAGAAAAAAACAGGTGCAGGGCCCTTAACTTTAGTTTTTATAACGAAAGTTTTTTTATTACTATGGATGGTATAATACGTTTAATAATATTTGTGACTTTTCTATGGTTTGAAATAATTGATGAATAATTGATGAACTTAAAAATAAAAACATCAATTCTTTCTAAAAAAGTAGTCGTTTAACTAAAGTATGTATCTTTAATTTTGTTGTTTTCATCTTTTTAAAAAAAAAATACTCTGAGGTCTTATCAAGATTCAGTTTAGCAAGCAATTAGTTGCGTTTCTATAATAAAAAAAATTCACTGAAAACGCCAGACAGATTTGCGTAATATTGAAGAAAGTACGAGAATCAATCTAAGTGGAAAGTAGTTTTAAGTTTGATTCATTTGACTTTCAAAATGGTAAACGTACGCCTAAATTACATAAAATCCATTATAATTTTCTAATCCCGGTTTATTGTCAATTTTCCGTGAAGTCAAGTAAATAAATATTCCTATTAATCAGCCATATCATGAAACTCTGTCACGTTTTTAATAAAAATGCAAATAATAAGGGATATCTTGTCATGTCGAGACTATGGTGTCATCACCACCCACTTTCCCCTATTTATAAAGTTGTCAGTACATTTATGATTCATCTACTAAATTATCTTTCGCAGACATAAACAGAACAATAATGCCGATGATGGAAAGCATTGAAGATTGTTTTGGAATGGCCAAGTTAGGCTGAGTGACATCAGAGGACGAATTCTGCTACCTAATCTCTTTACTATGACAATAGTCCCATATCGTCGCAGAATCGTCCATACATGAAAGAAACTGTAGATAGTGCATGCGGTGCTATTTTTACGGAGAAATTGATCGATTGGTTTTAATCTTGATGCTGTTCACACGCGTCACTCTACCAAAATAGTATAACAAAATACCGTGCATACATAGATATATATTTAATTTTCTTATTTAAACAGTTTTACTGCCTTATGACTATAGCTGTAAGTATAAATTCAAGCAGTATAATTTAATGTACGGACAGAATATTTGCATTAGCGCTTCATGTTTGTTTTATAAGCGTAATGACTTTATGGTGTGAAATTTTCGGGAATGACTGAAAGGCCCATTGGCGCTTGCTGTCGTATAAGCTAATTGCCAATGTAGGAAGCCGTTTTTGGTACACCTTGTTACTTCGCCAGAGAGCCACCTTCTGTAGTATGCCAGAAGTGAAGTAAATGGTGAAGTTAAAATAAAAATAATGTCACGCTTTGTAGCTGCACTCAAAAACTCATGCGCGTAAAAGAAGACGTCATCTTTAACAGAGGCTGCTATTATAGTATTTTTTTCACGCGTTCTTGCCGCTCGCTACTGTTTGCAAATGAATTACCTAGCTCTTATGTTATTACTGAGAACCAAGGTTATCGACATAGCTCAAAGAATTAGCAAGCTGAAGTGGCAGTGGGCCGGCCATATCTCGCGAAGAACCAACGGCTGCTGGGCCAAACGTGTTCTTGAGTGGAGACCACGACTCGGTAAACGTTGATTGACGCCCTCCGACCAGGTGCGATGACGACCTGCGAAGGACTGCAGGTAGATGCTGGATGCGGCAAGCTGAAGACAGGGCGCTATGGCGCTCATTGGGGGAGGCCTATGTCCAGCAGTGGACTGCTATAGGCTGATGATGATGTTGTTATTACCTACTTTAGAAAAAGATATGAACACATTAGTTCGGAGTTCAGGCATGGAACAAAAAGCAAGTCACAAACAATATTGTTCAGCAGAGTCTACAAATTGTCGTCAAAGTATAAGATCACGTCAGCATCAATCTAAAAGTTACCTACGTTTTAGATAAAACAATACATTCCGCTCATATGAAACTCTTTGCTCCTCGTTCCAACTAAATGTTATAAACAAAACTATTGTTTATAATAATAAATAATGCTAGACAACAAATCACACAGCATTATCTAGCCCCATGGTAAGCAGAGCTTGTGTTATGGGTACTAGATAACTGATATACATAATACAATACATTACATAGATAGATATTTTTATTATACATAGAAAACGACCAGAACACCCGAAACAAATATCTGCAGATCGTACACACATTTGTTCCGAGGCGGGAATCGAACCCGCAACCTCCTGCGTTGCAGGCGGACCTTCGCCCACCGCGCCACATCGGTCGTCGTTATAACAATTTATCTATTCGAACACCGGGCAATGTTTGTGAATTTAATTATTAATAACTAACTTGGGTAAACTTTTCATAGCAGTGACTAAAACCTGGCTATAATAATTATTATAAGGAAATATTGAATGACAGTATATAGCCCACGGCTTCGCGCGCGTTGTTTCCGGGATCAAAATAGCCAATAAATTAATTACGCTTGCAGGTCTAACTTATTATCCATGGAATCTTTCAACCCTTATTTATGGGATATAAAGTAGCCTTTATACTATCCCAAATTAGACAAATCTACATAAATTGCAGCTCGGCCCGTTCAGTAGTTATAACGTAGAAGTAACAAACAGATTCATGCATCTAAATTAGAGTAAAGAATAATTTTCAAGGTCCCAAATTTTCTGTCTCCTTTGATCAATTTTAGTAGGCTACGGCGTAGCCTAGCTACGGCGTAGTTTGCTACGTCGTAGCTGACTCGTAGCAAAGAGCACCCCTAGTAAATAAGTTAACTAGTAAATAGTTAGAGAGAGAGTTAGTCGCGTAGGTGCTTTACATAAAGTAAATGATAAGCATATATATGTATTTTCATTCTAGAAGAGCCATTTCTAAAATGAAAATATATAATTGCCTGATCTCCAACGAAAACAAAGAGATATTGACGGTTCTTTTTAGACATTACACATTAAATGTGGTAGTAACCGGCCCTAACTTTTATAACAGTACTTTCCAAGGTTTCTGTTTTTTTTTTGTATTTTTCAATGTTTCATGTTTTGTTTTTCTTTCACACACAGAAGAGAACCCATTAACGTCACCTAAACACCTGCTCAGAACAAAAATAGATATAAGAAGCAAAGTTATTGAAACATCGGTAAATCCACTTAGCTTTACGACTCGGAAAATGCGATGCCATGTCGGAGGGGGCACTATGAGCTATTCCCTTCAGCTTCCATGGTTACTTATTGGGTTTTTTGCATTATCCTTACTGGGTGGGTCTTCTGATATGCTTTGAATTCATTTACGATAAATTAAAGGCGGAGAATACCCCTTATGTTAAGGTCGATAATACTATTAGAACATGATTTTCGGACCTCTATCCTACTAATATTATAAACGTCAAAGTTTGTAAGTATGGATGGATGGATGGATGTTTGTTACTCTTTCACGTAAAAATTACTGAATGGATTTTAATGAAACTTCACAATAATATAGCTTACATATCAGAATAACACATAGGCTACAATTCATAATGATATATAATGTATATTATCCAAAATATCTATAACCACGCGGGTGGAACCGCGGGGCGCACCTAGTAGTAAATATTTACATGATTGAGTAGGGTAGAGATGGGATGTTAGGACGCGTTCATACAGCATCGGTTTAACAGGATCCGTTTTATTCTGTGATGGCGTATGTAGTTGTAGGAGCGAGTTCATACACCCGACAGTATTCCGGATTTAGTAAACGATTGTTCCCAGTTGCAAACTAAATGATAATGAGCAAATAAATAATTTTGATTTTGAAAAAATCCGTGAAAAACAGTCCTATAAAAAGGGATCTGCCGTGTGCGCCCTTAGGCACTTTGCACACCGGGATGAAAGAACAAGCGCAAGTTTTTTGGTCTTAAGTACCTACGTAGATAAAGTTTCAAATTATTTAACACCAAAAGTGCTTTCACGTCAGACCACTGAGAGTCCGGTGTTAATCCTACTAATATTATAAACGTCAAAGTTTGTAAGTATGGATGGATGGATGTTTGTTACTCTTTCACCTTTCACGTAAAAACTACTGAATGGATTTTAATGAAACTTCACAATAATATAGCTAACATATCAGAATAACACATAGGCTACAATTTATAAAGATATATATATAGTATGTATATTATCCAAAATATCTATCACCACGCGGGTGAAATCGCGGGGCGCTGCTAGTTGAAGCATAAAAATAACCACTATCATGGTGTCGTAATAGCGTCCCGTTGACATCAAATTATTTTTTTAAGACTAGATACTGCTTGTGGCTTTGCACGCGTTTTTCTGCGATAAAAGTATAAAATGGTTTAGTCCAATCGCTTCAGCAGCCTTGAAGTTCTTCATCTTGTGATAAACATACAAGTTTACAAACATTTTGAATTTACAGATCGCAGAACAGACAGAATTTAGGAGATCTTACAAATCTCTGCCCCGTTTTGGTGAAAACCAACGCATAAGCCGTTAAAGACTACATACAAGTTTTCAGTACATTTGCTGGGAAGTTTCATATTTAACCGAGTAGTTTGAGAAAGAGTAGTTAACTTGATTTGCGAGCGCCTGTGAGTTCGTAATTGCAAGAACGAGGCCTCGTTGAAATGCTTGTGGCTTGCACTAATTAGTTCAGTTTTCTGGATTGTACTTTCCACAGTTTATTTATATTTCTTTGCTTAAATTAAATAAGTGTATATGTATATGTTTTTAATCGGAAATTCTTGATTAAGGCAAAAGTTTGTGAAATTAAGAAATGGTTGGGAAGATAACGACTGAACGGATCGAGCTGAAATTTTGCAGGGAAAAGGAAATTCCAGATCCATCATCTCAACTAATGCCAGATCTGGAATATTTTAAACTTCTTTTTTCCCTGATAAAATGAGCTGGAAGCCACGGGTAGGATTGCAATATAATGGTTAAAAAAATGCAATACAAATCGACAAAACGCTATTCCAATACACGCTGTAACTGCAGACACTAGACAAACATTGTCTGGTGTTTAGTGTGTTTTATAAGTATTTATCGTGGATGACTTTTGAATAGAATAGAATAAGTTTATGTAACTCAATACACAAAAATATGATTATAAAAAATAGAGGACAAGACAGATTTTTGTAATTGAGTCACAAAACGGACTCTATCTCAGCATGAGTTAGTTGTAAGAACGTTACAACCAACGCTGGTCTTCCGATATTTGAATACAATATTAAAAAAATGTACACATTTTCACTTTGACTGCTGAAATCACACGGTATGTGTTTCCTACAAGTGACTAATATGCGTAAATCCACACTAGCGCAGCGGCTGAGAAAATACAGATCTTTGTGACACAGCAGAGCTGTAATATTTTTCGAACGAAACGCATGTGCGGCGCAACACAACCGCTGTGTAGAGCGGCAGCACGAATTTTTTAGGTTAAAAAAAAAATCACAGTCGTCGAAAAAAAACCGCAGTCAAAGTGTTAAAACCTTGGAGTAAGCAGAGCTTATACTTAACAAGAGTAACAGATATGAAATGAATTGAACTTCAACCCCTTATTTGGCAAGAATAGCCTTTGTCACCAACTTATTAATATTGCTGTGTACAAGTAAGGGCCAAAGTGAGAATCTGTGTAGACTTTTTTGGCACTCTATACAACTCTCACTTTGTTACGGAAATGGCACTTTGCCTCTAACAAAAACTATGATATGGACAAATTTGGCGGCAGACGGGGAGTTTGGCGACTGTGCTTACCGTCGTCGGGTTATTCGGAAACTGTTGGGAAGATCTGTTACGAAAAGTTGTACCATTTAGGAAATAGGACCTGGTTTTTGTTAGATTAACTATTTATTTTAAGTTAGGTAACGGTGATTATAACTAAATATTTTTAAAGAATTATATTTGCGATGTAGTTTCGAATATCATATGTACCTACTGAAATCATTGCAACTCCTAGTAAGTACCCAGTATGGGCAAGTCAGATTGCTTCCAGTCTCTAAAATTTGCGGTAAACATATTACAAACGCAAAGTCAAAATTAAAGCTAAATCACACCAGCCAACGTTTCATATTTTGTTCAAAAACAGAAAGCCGTAGCACTAATGAGAATTACTCAATAAAACCCGACTAACCAGCCACATTCATGCCCAACATTGTAAACCAGACTTAAATCCTTCAAAAACCTACCTTAAATCGCTACCTATTTCGGTAGCACAAAACGTAAACTAACCAAAGCTAAAATGTATACAAAATGAAACTTTTCCCCGCATCAGTAACCGAAAGGCAGCGCGGTCCATTCGGATAAATTAAAGTCCACTTCACGTATCCCTTTTTAATTCGGAATTCACATGTTCGGTAATTTAAGTTTGGAATCCACATGCTCGGTAATTTGTGACTTTCCTGTCGAGGTCCGATCCGAGGCCATTATTTTTTTATTTGTATGCAGAGTAAGAATTATGTGATTGACCTCTTACACGCCTAAGAGCATTTTAAACTTTTCGTTTTCTGTGCGCTAGAGGAATGTTAGTACCAAGGTAAAGATTAGCTACTTGCGTTTTTACCTACGTCTTCTAGTCCAGAACATCGATTTCCTAATGAGCGCCACAGCGCCCTGTCTTCAGCTTGACGCATCCAGCATGTCCAGTCGTGAAAGGCTCATAAAAATAAAAAATAAAAACTACTATTTTGTAATTTTTAACTTTGCAGAAAATCGAACCCTAAGATTTTTCTATAAATGTGACCCTCTTTTGGTTCTGTCAGAAAACCAGCAACGCTGGTTTTCTGACAGAACCAAAAGAGGGTCGTTAGTCGAGAGCAACGTTATACTGAGACAGGACCTATTGGTTCGCTTTGTGGAGTCGCTTGCTGCTTTTATATAGATACGTAGTTAATTTTTATTTCTTTATGTTCTTATTTACGTATATTATTATATGTAGCTGTACCTAGTTGTGAATCTATAAATGTATTTCTTTCTTCTTTCTTCTCTCTTTCTTTTTGCATGTATGATGAATCTACCTAACACAAACTTGTAAATTATGGGTAAATAAATTCTTATATTAATCTACCGCTCTCTTATTTCGTCTCTGCGATAACTTACCTCCAGATAAAATAAACTTTATTTTCCTATCAACGGAAAGTGTTTTTTTGTATTCCATTTCGGTCGTTTATTGGTATAGCCAGTTTGGCTCTATTTGCGGCGCACTAATGATATTGGAAGCTCAATTCAAACAACATTATGCACAAAACTCTGTACCTAAGTGTATTTCCATTTTCAATTAACTTCCGAAAACGCTTAATACAAATAAAAATCTGCGCTAGATATTTGCACTAAAAATGTTTTAGTGTACTTGCTTACTAATACAATTTTACCACTACATAGTATAAAACAAAGTCGCTTCCCGCTGTCTGTCTGTCCCTATGTATGCTTAGATCTTTAAAACTACGCACCGGATTTTGATGCGGTTTTTTTAGATTTGATTCTAGAGGAAGGTTTAAAAAACCATTTGACACATAGATTTCCACGCGGGCGTGGAATTTTATCTAACTAATCAATCCCAATCGTTTATATTGTCTAAACGATATAAGCTCAATATCTGACCCGGTAGATTCAGGATCCATATAAGCCAGGTGAGGTGTTGAACAGTAAATCACTTCATTGTCTCTGTGGTCCACTAGCTTGGCTCTAAATATAAGGAATGGAGCCATTTATCATTGACAAAGGAACCTGGTTTTCTGTGTCTTGGAAAACGAACTAGCTCCGATATTATTATATACTCGTAGATACCACACGTATTCTTGAACTAATATCTTAAAGGTAATATTTGGGAGATTGGAATAGAGGTGATATATTTGGTACGCCATCACGCCATTATGCAAACGCATTCATTCGGCTGTAGGTAGGCAAACGCCTACCTACATGAATTTCTGCACCTGATATAACGTTTTATGATACATTTATCCAGAAATAGCGTATAAAACTAGTTGGATAACACACATAATGTAAATGGGTACAACCAGCGCACCAAGAAACAAAGAAACAAGAAAAGCAAACTCAGGACACGTAGGGAATTCTCAAATAGGCGAATGTCACTCTCCCCCTGTTTACGTAGGATATTGACGAAAAGTAATCGAAGGAAGGTACTATTGACAAAACGTGCCTGTAGCCTCGGGGAAATATTAAAAATAATCCACCTCAAAAGCCTGCGTATTGAGCCCGAAACGATTGGAAAAGTGAAGTGCTCAGCAAACCACAAAGAAATTATTTTTGTACGAAATTATTGGAGCATTTCAAACGGTATGATAGTCAAGACCTTCCTCAGCAGTTCTAGCAGCTCCTGATAGGCTTGATTTGTCAATTCTGAAGATATGGTCCAATCAAACTGTGTACAAAAATCAATGAAGCCTATCAAGCATAAATATGGTGAAAAACTGCGAACACCCTATAAAGCTATCAATAACATAACTGCAACTGACACTACTACTACTAAATGTGTACCTAAATCTGATAACTATTAAACATAGGGTAAAATGGGTCCCTATCTCAGCATTTTATCAGAGATATTTTGTTGGTTCTCTAAAGTCAAGAAAATAACCGGGAAAGGTTCCAAAAGTAAGACAGAGTGTATTTAAACTTTTCTACTGATATTTTCCCCCAGACCCTGCACTCCCGTATAAAATAACCCAAGAAAAATACTGCCTGAGAAATACTGTTCATCTAGAAAATGCAGAGTGTAATTGAGCATAGTTCGGAGTAAATGAGTCACCCTGGAGTGCAGGCGCCGGCGCGGCGGCGGCGGCGTCCCGTAATGACGGGCCCAACGCCCCGCAATGTCCTATTTAATAACTTGTTTACCCCATTACAGCTTTTACACCGGATGAGCTGAAGAATAGGAAAATTTTGTAACATTTCTACTACAATAACGCCATAACCTGGTAGTGTAAACAGTCACTGGTTTGACTCGAGCTCCGATTGGTTGGAACGTCCAAAAGTCAGTAAAGTCACGGTATAAAAAGCCGGACTCCGACCAAAACGGGGTTCAGTCGTGCTAGTAGACTCCTAGGGGTAACTATGCCCGATAAGTGAAGTCGTGGAATTATTATATTGCTAAAATACTAGCTAATTATTTTATTTGCCAAGTCCATTGTTTAGAGTTAAAACAGGCCTAGTGTAAGTGTGTTACAATTTATAATCTGTAACACTTTATTGAATTCTAGGTAAATCAGCGAAAGACGAATAGACGGACGCTATATCTCCGCATTCGGTCCGCCATTTACCGCGTTTGTTTCGCATGTATCTTGTGGCAGTCAACAATTTATATCCCACTACTCCAACAGCAATAAATGTAGTCCGGTTTCTATGATTTTGCATCGAAGATGTACTACTGACCTAAACTTGTAAAAATATAGCGACCTGAGACGAGATTAAAGGCCCTGACACACTATCACTATTGATGGTGCAATAAAGTTATATTGTATTGTATTGTATCACGCCATACCAACCGACGAAACGCGATGCGTGTTGAGTTGATTCAATTCATATTATTTTCAACAAAACCACATTGTAAACACTCTGACGAGTCGTCTGTCGCATCACCTTTCGTCGGGTCACGTGTCGATTCAGTAGTTTCTTTCCGGCTTCAATCTTATTTGCATTTCAGTATTTAAAGAGGCTGGTATAAGCTTTGAAGAAATACTGAATACGTATGTTTAATTTTATAGTTTTTGCGTTAGTAGGGATCACTCACTAGGTATATACCGAACAATACGAATCTTGAAATGTGTAAAACAGTATCTAACATAAAGATTAGTAAAAAGCTTATCTCATAAACGATTAGGCCTTAGAAGATATTTCATCGAATAGAAAATCTTCTAAAGTGCCTTACAATATCCTTCATTACAATTCAGTGTAACAGTCAGCCATTTTTTATAGGCGCTGCTGTGTCACTGCTCTCGTTTAATAATCATGATCAAAATAATTTACAGCCGCTCTTTAATAGGTGCTCTCCAATTTCTGATAGAATTTTAATAAGAGGACAGATTTCTAATTTTAATTATCTTGGAACGCTTGCTCAGTGCGTAGGTTATTACCTACGCACTGTTTATCCTGGATAAACAAATCTCTTCCTAGCTTCCATCTGGATTGTTAATCAATATTTATTTCTTATATTCTAAAAATAAATATTTTTTTAAGATTCCTTTATTATTTTGACCTGAGGCATCATTTTCGTGGTGGGTCTACCTACACCCACTGTTGTTTTATACACGTAGGTGTATAAAACGTAGCATGTAAAACCAAGGAATGTACGTCACTAATGAATAACAGTTTAGACAAGTACTCTCAATTATAATCCAATTTATATTTATTAGCACAGAAATTAAACTGGGAGGCAGCTAACGATACAATAACAAACCACTGGCTGACCACGTCAATTAACTAAAATATTGACGAAAGCTAAATTGCATTCTGCACATGAATTTGTTAGATCGTAAATAATTTTAATCTATTCCAGGAAATTAATTCTGTTTAATTTTGTTTTGTGAATGCAAATAAACTAATTCGTTTGGAGTTTATTTATTTACGTACATCCACCACAAATCGCACTGTTTTCATAAAATGAGGATAATTACCTACCCGTCTATTTATTTTTCCCTATTTGGTATGCAAATTATTTATCTTGGTACATGAATTACTTACTTTTTTTAACTATTACTAAACTTCAATCCGATCCTGGTAGTGCGGCTGGTAATGTCGTTGTTGACTGTACAATTTGATCCAAAATAGGCGCGGTAGTGTCGTTGGCTGGTAGTGTCGTTGCCAGAAAATGGAAAAAAGTACCACCACAATTAAATAAAATTAAACTAACATTATTTTATGCAGTGGGACTTTAGTACAGTTCCTTGCATATGCTTGCAAAGCAAGTTTTCTATGCAAAAAATAAAACACATTTCAGTCTGCAACATTGAGTGGAGGCGATATAATTTATAGCTAAAAAACATAAAGAGAACAGAGCCAACGCCACTTAACGAACTGGACACAAATGATATATCTGAAGAGGGAGAAACTATGTCAGGGACTCTACACCTGATCACCACTTCCAAAAAAAATACCTCGGGGTAATCTCTCAAAGAATATATATTATATATTCCACATATCTAGCGCCGTTAGAGTCAAAGCAAGTGCCAAAAATTTTCGACTCGTCGGTCACTTGATTTTGTGGCTTGATCTTGCGGGCTCAAGTCCCTTGAAATCGAAAAAATTTGATATTCGTTAATTTCTTAAAAACTAAAGTATTTCAAACAAATCGTATCGAATTTTGTTCGACGTATCGGAGAAAATAAACCGAAAGTCGTGCATTCAGTGCCCAGGCATTGTTTTGTAACGAGTGTGCATTTCCGATTCTAGTTGAGCTTGAATTGGATGTTGGCGGTCCAGATACATTATTCACATGCAAACAGAAATAAAACTAGGAACCATCCAAACCTGGTCAACGCTTTATTGAGCTTAAAATATATCGTCGTTTGAATATTATATTTCTTTACCCCGAGTGAACGTTTCATGCTGTTAAAATAAATTAATCTGTATTTCACTTTGCTTAAGTTGAGTTTAGTATCAAAACTTTAACTAAATGTTGTTTTAAATAAAAACACAAACGAAAATAAATAATATTGAAGCACAGCTGACGCTTCCAAGTCAGCGTTCCAAAGAAGCTTCACTTAAGAAACACTTAACCCAATTGCTCAATACGGGAATCGGGCCGTGGAATGAAGGGGCACTGCAGACACATCGCCCATCTTAAATACAGGTTTAAATTATCTCAAGATCTACATATTTTTAGAAGTGTAGGTTACGTTGAAATGCTATCCCTTCCTATCTTCAAAAGTATGGTTCATCAACACTATCTGACCATTCTTGATAAGTTTTCTAAATTTTTATTTTCTATATTTTGTATTATTATGTTAATTGTTCCTGTCTTTTTGTGAATTCTTGCTCTATTTCTATTTACATTCATATGATAAATATTAATAATAAATTAAATATAGTCTATTTATCTTCAATAATTACGCCACCGTCAGCTTTAACACGATCCTATCCATCCAAAGGTTATCTGGAAGAAATGCTGTTAGCGTTAAGGCCGCCGATTATGCCACTAGACTTAGTATTAAGATACTTTATTATTATAGTTTTTTGTATTGATGGTGCAATAAAGATATATTGTATTGTTTTACGATAACATTATTTTTTTAAGCAAGACATGTCCCACCTAGCTACCCTAGCCATTGAAAGATTATCTTCATGAACATAATAATATTTTATTTTCTTTTATTTTTATCACTAGTTTAAGTACGAACACTTTATGGTTTCCCATAAAGTACGCTTTCTTTCTTGTCACAATGTTAGTGTTCACACATAATTTAGCTTATTTAGATTCTATCAGTGAATACCTATTATTAGCTCTCTGTTGTCATTTTTAAGTCTATAGATATTATAGTAGCTGATGGTGTTCCGAATTAAATAAATAAAAATAAATAATATGTGCGTGAATGTGTCATACGCTATCAAAGGTATGATAATAAAGACGTGCATAATAATTATACAACAGTTATGCGCTCACCAATATGTAGTAGCGCTATCATCAGAGCGATTAATTTCTCCATTTTTTGCTGGCTGTTTCAACAGATCACGCTCTAAATGACGTTTTCGGGGGGTTAATTCAGCATTAATAAATAAATAACAATTTATTCAAAAATGACTTGGGACTTAAAAGATAACGGAAAGTACTTAATCCTATATTTTTTATGGGAAAAGATGTGCCTGAACTAGGTAAAACACCAATGATTCCATTTTGTAAATTAAAGAAATATACATATGTAGTTAGGTACCTACCTATACTCCGATTCAAAAAACTGGATATTTTTTGTATACAAAGGGGTTACAAAACCAGAGGAATGTTGGTGGAAAATATTTAACGACATTGGTATCATTTCAGCAAAGCATAGAAGCTCGAAACAGTTTTTGATTTTGAAAAGTTTCATTCATCATTTAATTGATCTCTCTTTCATTTTCGAATACAAATTTAAATCTATTTCGCTCCACATGTGAGATTATGTGTTGCTGAAGTTTGTGTTGCAGTTTCTAGTGATAACCTTGTCGTTTTCTGTTATTTTTATCGATTTTTGTTAAGTTTTCATTCATAAATGTTTTTGTTGACATAAAATATCTAGGATTTTAAATAGGAGTATAGCGCCTATCTAGTACCTACCTAACTTTAATTGTAAATTGAATCTTACTACTGAAAATAATGAATTCCGAACTAAAACAACACTCGAGGAAAAGCTACGTGCTGCTAACCATCGAGAAAACAATTTCCGTCGTAATTGTTGCCCACTAAACCTCCCGGGTCAAATTGAATTTGAAGAAGCGCTGCTTCAGTTGCCAACCAGACAAACTGATCTTTGGAGTTACAACTCGAAATGTTCTATAAAAGAACATGAAACTGCAAGATTTTAATGTTTTAACGGTAGGATAATAATTCTTCCACTAGTGGACAAAAAATTGAAGTGAACAGTAAAATAATTTTATTTGATAATAATTTAATGTATAAAATATGACTTGTCTAAGTGCTTATTTTGTAAGCCTAAAGAAATAAATGATTTTTTACTTTACTTTTTACTTTTAATAAATAAATAATTTATTTCAGACCATAGAAAAGTACCTAATTTTAACTTGTTCCATAGTATACCTTAAAACTAGCATACATAAAATATAAAAAAAGACTAAATTAATAACACGATTTTTTGTGATTACGCCGACGACAGCGTGTCGGTGACGTAATCAGGGTGTCAGCTGACGACGGTGTACGGCGCGGGCGGTGCAGCGGTGTCCCCTTGCAGGCGGCATGTAAACCTTCGAAACTTGAAACCCTTCGGCCAAAACTCTGCTGAGAGATGATGAGTTGGTTCTCATCATCTCTCACCATAAATGAATTGAAGCTCACATTACGGCGAAATTTCATCTAGTCTACATTTGTAGGTACTCCTCCACAGCCTTGGTCTCCACACAGAAGAGTACGCGTGAGACGTAGAGCTGGGTAACCAGAATTCAGGTCTATCGGCCCAGTACCGCAGTGTTTCCGGCTGGTTTATCCCTCCGCGTCACAGGGCCCCTTCCCAGGAGCCGGCGCAGCCCGGCACTACGTGATGGTTCACAGGACTGCTTGTTTTATCCCTCCCTTTTAGGGTGCGCCTCAGGCAGCAAATTAATATATAATGGATGATATTTGTAATATATGTAATATATAATGATGATATTTGCCGTGGCAAATATCAATAATGTGGTGTAAGGATCGACACCTCCAGCTCCACCAACCATACCTGAAGAGGATATAGGTAGCAAAAAATAACATGATAAGCCAGAAAATGAACTAATTCTAAGTATTTATTTCTGTTTTGTGTAGTACAATAATGTGTTTCTATCTATCTAAAAATATTGTTTTTAATTGCTACGAGTGTAATCCGCGATGAAAATTATATTATCTCCCATAAGTCTGGCTACAGCTAATTTTGCCTGTTAAGTGCTTAGGGTGGCGCAATGAATATCAGCCATTACAGCACCCTGGCAATTATAATGCAGGCTTATCTTAATTACGGAAGAAATACAACCCTTTAAAATTACTGATATTGTGTTGAAATTATTGAAATTTACTTTTTCGAGGAATAGAGTATCTTTCCCTTTTCCGAACTTCTAGAGCTTTTTGTAATAGTTTCACCTATCACGAAGTAAACAAATTATATGTCTCTTATTCCAAGAAACTCAATATTAATGAGCCAAAAATTACATATGGAATTCTGTCACAAAATTACCTATTATGTATAAATTACGCACCTGACGACCGTGACGTGACACGATCCCTCTGGTCTTCACTGAAAATCTGGACACATTAGTGTGCATCCCGCACAATGCTGAGTGAAGGCCATATTTGCCATGAACACTGCTATGCACAATAATTTGTAAGATATATATAATAGTATTAATTTGCGTAGTTTTTTCACATGTTTACCTAAGTAAGTAATTTAGTAGCCATTTTAATTGCTCGTTTTATTAATTGTTTTATGGTAATTTAGTTTAATATTGTATCTTTTTCTATGTTAATTGTATGTGTGTGTTATTAGTACCAAATAAACGTTTTTTTTTATCTATTAATCTTCCGTGTATATTAAGAATTCTATAAAATATTTCGTATAATCAAAATAACAGAACTCTTTTGCCGTGTTTGCATTGTTCTTTTTATAACAGCTCTTATCTAGGTAATGTTAAATATGTTACGTGTTGTGAATAAGATGTGTAAACTAGCTAATAAAGTTGAAATGTAATTCTGTACGAAGCGGCGTGCCGCGGCGAAGTTGTATGTTTCTATTATTTGCTGGGAATTGTAATTTAAGCTTAGTTTAAACTAGTTTACTAGACGAGTAAATTTAGATTATCTAGTTCTACATGCTGTGGGAGTAAAAATATAATAATAATAATGCTGGACAATCCACACAGCAACATGTAGCCCAAAGATAATAATAATAGGGATCAAGAATCTATGATAAAGTTGAAAATTTAAAAAGAATTCCCTTCGATTCCATTTCAATGTATCTTGACACTTTGACGATCGATGTGGCGCGGTGGGCGAAGGTCCGCCTGCGACGCAGGAGGTTGCGGGTTCGATTCCCGCCTCGGAACAATTGTGTGTACGCTCTGCAGATATTTGTTCCGGGTGTTCTGGTCGTTTTCTATGTATAATAAAAATATCTATCTATTTAATGTATTGTACTATGTATATCAGTTATCTAGTACCCATAACACAAGCTCTGCTTACCATGGGGCTAGATAATGCTGTGTGAATTGTCCAGCATTATTTATAATATTTATTTACTTAGCGGTCATATATCGTCTCTCGTAGTCACACACAGTTACGTCCGTTGTTGAACTGTACATGCCTCCCCCAACCACCAAATAAGGGGGATTTTGCCATTTACAACACACAATTTCAAGAAAATGTAGAGCTATATCATTACACACTAAAGTCATTTAAAACGGGATATTTACCATGATTTGATTTTTGAGTTTAAAAAAAAAAAAATAATAATAATAATGCTGGACAATTCACACAGCATTATCTAGCCCCATGGTAAGCAGAGCTTGTGTTATGGGTACTAGATAACTGATATACATAATACAATACATAACATAGATAGATATTTTTTATTATACATAGAAAACGACCAGAACACCCGAAACAAATATCTGCAGATCGTACACACATTTGTTCCGAGGCGGGAATCGAACCCGCAACCTCCTGCGTCGCAGTCGGACCTTCGCCCACCGCGCCACATCGGTCGTCAAAGTTATCCAATATTTCGGCACAGTTTCTCATCAAATCATGGTAAATATCCCGTTTTAAATGACTTTAGGGTTGATAACCATGATAGTTTCAAAAGTTTTATTATATCATTACATAGTTATATATAATAATATTATAAAAATAATGGGGGACAATTTATTCACACAACTATTAAAAGAACTGAAGTTTACATATATAAACGAATAATCCTCCTATCACTGAAAATCTTTGGAGAGATATCAAATAGAATATCTGACTTGCAGCCAAATGCTCAGAGATATCGGCAAGTATAACCCCAGTCTCCTCCCTAATGTCCGACGCGGATGCACACAATTGTCTAGCGGGGTTCATCCTAATAGGGGAGGTAGGGCAGACAGATGTTTCATTAGGTTAATTGGCTTTAATAAAGTAGTAACATAATATCTGTGACTTCAGTTTCCAGGTATTTTTGACTTGATAGTTCGAAAGGTATCTTGTAACACTGGCAAAGATGTTAGTTGTATTTATATTTACTTGTTCATATAATACCATAACCAACCTAATCAATGTCATTATTGGTTAGGTTGGTCTCTACGGTATTATATAATTATATGTATAATATTAGAAAGAGCTATGCTCGGAGTTTCTCTGAAGGATAGGATTCGTAACGAAAACATCCGACAGAGAACCAAATTTATCGACATAGCTCAAAGAGTTAGCAAGCTGAAGTGGCAGTGGCAGTCAGCAACACATAATCTCACATGTGGAGTGAAATAGATTTAAATTTGTATTCGAAAACGAAAGAGTTAAATGATGAATGAAACTTTTCAAAATCAAAAACTGTTTCGAGCTTCTATGCATTGCTGGCATGATACCAATGTCGTTAAATATTTTCCACCAACATTCCTCGGGTTTTGTAACCCCTTTGTATACGAAAAATATCCAGTTTTTTGAATCGGAGTATAGGTAGGTACCTACCTACATATATTTCTTTAATTTACAAAATGGAATCATTGGTTTTTTACCTAGTTCAGGCACATGAATTATCTTATCCCATAAAAAATATAGGATTAAGTACTTTCCGTTATCTTTTTAGTCCCAAGTCATTTTTGAATAAATTGTTATTTATTTATTAATGCTGAATTAACCCCCCAACTACGTCAAGTCTTCACGTCATCCATACCGCAATGCTTGAAAACGAAAGTTTTCAATCAGTGCGTCCTACCCGTTATGACCTACGGAGCTGAGACGTGGACACTCACGATAGGGTTGGTCCACCAGTTCAAAGTCGCTCAGCGAGCTATGGAAAGAGCTATGCTCGGAGTTTCTATGAAGGATAGGATTCGTAACGAATACATCCGACAGAGAACCAAGGTTATCGACATAGCTCAAAGAATTAGCAAGCTGAAGTGGCAGTGGGCCGGCCATATCTCGCGAAGAACCGACGGCCGCTGGGGCAAACGTGTTCTTGAGTGGAGACCACGACGCGGCAAACGTAGTGTAGGACGCCCTCCGACTAGGTGGGATGACGACCTACGAATGACTGCAGGTAGATGCTGGATGCGGCAAGCTGAAGACAGAGCGCTATGGCGCTCATTGGGGGAGGCCTATGTCCAGCAGTGGACTGCTATAGGCTGATGATGATGATAATATGTATAAGGTAAATAAAGTAAAAATGTTTGCAAACATTTCACCTGTACACATTCTTGTTTAAACAACACTCGGAAACACGCATAAAACTTGTTTTAAAGTTCGTATTTTTTGAAGCGAAGCGTTATAAAAGTGTGAACGCGTTTGTCAGCAGATTTGTTTTAATACTCGCTTGGTTAGAAAAATTTATTTACTTACGGTGTAAATAAGTGGATCAGGGTATTTCTGGAACTCTTGTCCACAAATCCTTTGTGCGTTTTCTCTATGAGCGGACGGGGGATTTCTGGACCAAAAATTCCAGAAATCCATTAGTATAAGGGGATATTTGGAATAAGCCGTTATTACTTGGTAATTTCTATCCTATCGGGTCTGTTTTATGGAATAAAAAGTAGCTTAGAGCTCTCTATGCAAAATTTCAGCCTGATTCTTTCAGTAGTTTTGGCGTAAAAGTAACAAACATCCAAAACGCATTTTTATATTAGTGTGATAGGCTTCTTAGGACTTTTAAGCAATTACCTAGTCATTGACCTATCATATATTAAATAAATCAAGGGCTATCAAAGAAGATTTTACTTACATTCCATCAAATCAATCTAATCTTTATGTTATCTTTAAACTTAGTTAAAGCTTGGCAATGAGATTGGTAGCATACATCCGACAGAGAACAAAAGTTATCGACATAGCTCTGAGAATTAGCAAGCTTAAGTGGCAGTGGGCCGGCCATATCTCGCGAAGAATCGACGGCCGCTGGGGCAAACGTGTTCTTGAGTGTGTCTCACTCAAGAACACGTAGTGTTGGACGCCCTCCAGCCAGGTGAGATGACGACCTGTGAAAGACAGCGGGTAGATCCTGGATGCGTCAAGCTGAAGACAGGGCGCTATGGTGCTCATTAGGGGCGGCCTATGTCCAGCAGTGGACTAATATAAACTGATGATGATGATTAATCACACATATGTACGTCCATTGATGAACATGCCACCCCCAAACAAGGGGACTTTTGCCATAATCACTTACAATTAAAAAAAAAATGCAGAGCTACATACATATATATATCATAAGATTGGTGATTGTGATTATATTGAAATTGTTAAAAAATCATAGAAAAAAACTAGTGTCCATCATCTGAAAGGTCATTTAGAATAGTTTTTTTAGTGACAAGTATAATATGGCATCTTGTTTTAAGGAATAGCCGGAGTTTTTACCGAAATAAATTGTCACCTGCCCAACACGGTTTACGATCTCATTAGCGAGAGCCAAGCTTTCAGCTTTTTAATCATGTCAAAGCAACCACAATAAAAAGAGTTACGACTCTCATCACAGCCAAATAAGATAGCTAAAACGTATCCTAAAATTCGTGAGAATTTTAAATTATTCTCATAACCGGACAGAAGCTCGGGAAAAGAATTACCTTGCGCGAGCTTTTAAAGTTGTCTGCCTTATTTTTAAAAGTTCTGGCTTCGTGAAAGTCTTACGTGACCCTTCTATGAAAATATACAAGATACGACTTTTGTTAAATTTGGCACTGAGCCAGGTAGATGCTAGTTTTGGACAGATAGAACCTGGCTAATAAAACCTGGTAAATAAGCTAAGCTAATAACCTGGCTAAACAAGTATTTAAAATATATTTAATTTTCTATTTATATTTATATGCGCATGTACGCTATAGGCTGATGATGAATGCGTACGTAGGTATATAGATTTCAGATTATCAAAAACTTTCATTCTTTAGGCTTACAAAGTAAGCGACAAACACACATTACAAAGTAAACTTAGACACGTCAAATTGTATGCTATTAATTATTATAATAATATATAATACAAATTATGAGTAAAAGGTATACGAAGACTAAACAACAAATCTAACATATACAAGCACATAAAATAATTTGATTATTTTTGAAAAAACTAAAATCCATTGGACTTCAACTTCATTGTATTTACTTAGCAAGTAGCGGACTCGCGTCACCTAAAAAGTGCTTTAGCTGAAATACACTGCATCTCATGGAAGTAAAAACAATTAACCACAACTGCAATGATAGCCAGAACTGAACAGGTAAATTCATAATAAATCTTCATCAGAGAAATAAATACCTCGTCATCTGGAATTTTGCCTTCGATAATATTTTTTTATTATAGCGGACCTTCCCGGCTTCGCACGGTTTTAGTACTAGTTAGGATCCCTAACTTGAAAATATAATATAGCCTATGTTCACCGCGGATAATGTTAAGCTTCCCAACGGTAAAATAATTTTTCAAATCGGTTCAGTAGTTTCGGAGCCTATTCATTACAAACAAACAAAAAATCAAACATTTCCTCTTTATAATATATATAATATAGATGAGTTTGTATTCCCAATTTTCAACGCAAGGTATGTTTATTTGAAGTTAAAGTTGTTTGTTCTTATTATATGCGGTTCCAACATGCAACTTTTGGCTGTAGATCGTCTAGTCATAGGCCTGTCAGCATCCATGAAAGATGATACAAGTGACGTCAGTTTGACTGGGAGTCAGCCAAACACTTTTGTGTATAGCTGCAGAGGCATATCGTCGTCAAAAATTGGGGTCGTGCAATTCTAAGCCGGCACCACACGGCACTAAACCTGCACTAGTGTTATATCAAACACGGGATACTGTATCATGCTGCAAAAATTAGCAATGTGATATCGAAATGTTTCTCATTCCATCTTATCTTCTATAGTTTCATAAAGATAAGTGATCGGTTGCATGTAATTTCCTCCCCAATAGGGGCGGACAAAGACAAAAATAAATTGAGTGGGTACTCCCCGTCACGGCAACTAAATTGAGATTTATCTCAAAACATAGCAATATTTTCACTTTATCCAATTACTTGCCAAATATGAAAAGCAAGAAATGTGCCCCATTTGTTCTAATAAAAATGATTTTATCAAAATTGCACTACATTTTAGAGTACCATTTTGTAGAAGTTAGATTTAAAAGGACTCAGTTCCTTTTAAATCTAACTTCTACAACTTTTCGCTCTAGATCTAACAAAACAACAGCTTTTGCCAAACTCATAATAATACGAGAGTAGCTACATTTTAAAACAGGGTTTTAAATTTAAAAGTGGGGAAAGATAACTGCGTCCTTGATTTATGACGTCATTATGGTGAAAATTAAATGAAAAACTCCCCAAAAGGGACATTAAAGTCCACATGCACCAAAATTTGGAGGTTTTGGTAATACAAGTATTTTAAATGAGCTTTAATGAGTTAAACTGCTTGGAGTGGAAGTGGAAGCAAAACAGGGAGTTATATGACCAGCAGTGGAATACTAATAACTTCAATACAAATAATAAGTGAATTTTATGTTGCGATTTTAACGACTTGACCATTCTTTGCTGTCTAAACGAATATGGTAGAACCCATAACATACAAAGACACTACCTATGTATTTTGTGATAGCAAAACTCAATTTGCTTGCATACGTATGTAGATATTATTTAAATTGACAGCACAGTCATAAAATTCACCCAACTACCTACCACCAGAACTTTATCACCATTGCTACAAAACTATTAAATCACGCAGTACAACTCTCATTCCATCCGGGCATAATCAACAGCGATCCAGAGCTTTGAATACATTTTGAAACATTGTGGTAAATGGAAAAGTTGTCCTTTTTAGACAATTTTTTCACGCATCGCTTGATGGTAGCGGAATATTCAAAAGGTTTACCGATGTGGCCACGAGCTAAGTCGCTGGGGCAAGGTTTGAGGCACTTTGAATGCGATTTTTTTTCGACTACTGCGATCTTTTTTTAACCTAAAAAATTCGTACTGCCGCTCTACACAGCGGTTGTGTTGCGCCGCACATGCGTTTCGTTAGAAAAATATTACGGCTTTGCTGAGTCACACAGATCTGTATTTTCTCGGCCGCTGCGCTAGTGTGGATTTCCGCATATTAGTCACTTGTAGAAAACACATACCGTGTGATTTCAGCAATCAAAGTGTTAAGTAATCGATAAGGCATTAAATCGATAAGGCTCTTAAGCAAAGTTATCTTACAAGACTCACCTAGTCTTGTGAGATAACTTTGCTTAGGAGTGGGAAGAATAGGAAAAAGAGCATGTTTATAGTATTTATATGTAAGCATTATACATATTCATTTAAAATACTAGTATAACCCCTTAAAGCACACAAATCCCCTTGTAATGTCCAACGATCCTGGTTTTCTTGTAGAGATCGGTCTTGAGCGATAAGACTGGCAATTGTTACTTAATTTTAAAGTCGTTTATTGTACATTTCTAATATAACTATGCAAAAAAAATTCAATCTATCTATCTATTATATAATAATCCAAAGGATGGCAGACTGACACTGCATGCTTTCCGAGGCATACCCCGTAACATCGCCAACCTGGAGATTTGAACGCGGAGCGTCATTTTCAGCGGTTAACGACCGCTAGAACAACGAGGCAGTCTAAATACTACTTTACTGATAGGCTCCATTAGTATTGAGTAAATAAAGGCTACGTTAGAAACTGGGGACAGTGGTTAGTTTGTTTGAAAACGCATTTGTCGTGGCTCTACTCTTATGCATAAACAAAAGTGAGTCCATGCGGACGCTCCGTTGCAAATAATACGCCCGGTTTAAGCTTTAAATCATTTAATGTACCGCTACTCAGTTTACCGACATGAAAAATGTTGCCATTTTTTGTTAGAAACATTATCATTTTAGATGTAATAAATTAAAATGCTATTTAATGCTTTTAAAAGCTACACTTTTTGCTAGCTTCTCGTGGTGTTCGTTAAAATTTTGCTTAAATATTTATGTCGCATAAATGCACAGACACACGTACGAATATATTGAATAAACACATTTTTTGACGGCAGATGTGGCGCGGTGGGCGAAGTTCCGCCTGCGACGCAGGAGGTTGCTGGTTTGATTCCCGCCTCGGAACAACTGTGTGTACGATCTGCAGATATTTGTTCCGGGTGTTCTGGTCGTTTTCTATGTATAATAGAAAATATCTATCTATGTAATGTATTGTATTAGTATATCAGTTATCTAGTACCCATAACACAAGCTCTGCTTGTCATGGGGCTAGATAATGCTGTGTGAATTGTCCAGCAGTATTTATTTATTTTTATTTATTTCTTTCGCATTAAATTGAAAATTTCATCAGATTTCATAAAATTACGATTTGGGCAAGAGAAAAACTATAGATGTCTTTACAATGTGTATAGCTACAATCATTCTTAACATTGGTTTCCTATAAACCAAATTCACTTTCAATTTCAAATCCTGAATCTAGGGGAAACAGCAAATACCTTGTACTATATCTGAATCCGTAAAAGTTCCTTTGACATCTAAACAGATCTGACAACAAATCGTGGTCAGCTTGTGTAGGTATTTCTTTGAAGTAGGTAAAACTTTCGCAATTAGCACGTTAACGAACTTCAGGGACCGACTGACGACGGTTCCAACTTTATTATGTTTGAATTCAACTGAAATGTATTTCACCTTTAATACTGCTCGAGGTGATGTGACTGTACAACAATTTCGTTTCCATTTGCCGGACTTACAGAATGGACATTATTCACTTACCGTGCATATATGGGCAACGATCGGCCCGCGGGCCGGATCCGGCCCGCCTCGACTTTTGACCCGGCCTGCGAGACATTTTGAAATTTCTATGAAAAAATCTTTTGATTTCTTGGTATGGCCCACAGCTGCATTTATATAGTAGGTTTGGCACGCAACTTGCCGAAGGTTGCCCATACCTGGATAGCACATACTTCATCGCTCTGAAACGAATTATAATAATGATAATATAATAATACTAGCCGCGCCCCGCGGTTTCAACCGCGTAGTGATAGATATTTTGGATAATATACAATATATCTTTATGAATTGTAGCCTTTGTATTATTCTGATATGTAAGCTATATTATTGTGAAGTTTCATTAAAATCCATTCAGTAGTTTTTACGTGAAAGAGTAACAAACATCCATCCATACTTACAAACTGACGTTTATAATATTAGTAGGATAATGCTGGACAATCCACACAGCATCATTTAGCCCCAAGCTAAGCAGAGCTTGTTTATGTACTAGATGACTGATATACTTAATACAATACATTATATTTTCATAGATAAACCAGACCAGACAGCCCGGGACAAATATCTGCAGATCGTACACACAATTGTCCCGAGTCGAGAATCGAACCCGCAGCCTCCTGCGTCGCAGGCCTCCGCCCACCGCGCCATAGAAGTCTTCAAATTATGCCCTTCTAGTGGAATTTTGGCAACGACGGCCGGTCTCAACAAAGACTAGTCAGTTGCGCAAGACATATTATAGTGCACACAGTGTGCATGCAGAACCGCAGAGACGGCAGACCAGAGAGAAGATCAGGTGCAGAACCAACCACTTATCACAACGAATATCACGTAAATGGTTGGTAGGTATGTAGATAGGTTAAAAACACAGAACGGCTAGAGAACTCTTTTTAGGGTTAAGTTCGCCTTTGTATTAATTTTCTACAATACATTTTGTATAATGGTTTATCGTGCAATAATTATAAATAAATTAATTTAAATAAGTTTTATTCAGAATAGGCTACAAAGTACATACTTTGCAGCATCCCTATGTAATATGACATAGGGATGCTGTAACTACAGAAAGGACGTTTCTATAGTTTGATGCAGAATTGAATTGCAGAAGAGAGGTTCTACATACATATGTTTGAGGTGTATGTATATTTCTATATGTATGTTTCTAAAATCCATCAATTGTGAGCTGATTTTGATGAACATTTTGTTTATGTACAGACAATAATCCCGCAAATGTTCCATATAAATTTTATTCTCGAGGGTTTTTTCCATTTGACCCGCAATATTACAAATTATAATTACTAGTTCAATAAAACAAATAGAAAATGTTAAATAAATGAATGTTTTATTACCTGCCGAGTTATTCGTATTCGTATTCGCCAGATAGTAGGTTTGATATTCGTATTCGTAAAAGTAGTATTCGTTGCATCACTACTAAAAAGTATTGAAAATATAAAGCAAATCCAAATTAGTCTTTCGTTTTTATAAAAAAAAACATTATATGTTTAAAGTGGGTATGATACTACGCAGTTCCCATTGATTAAAAAGCAAATATTTAGCATTCGTTTTCAAAAGAAAAAGAAACTGAAGAGGTGCCTGCGTTTTATTAAGTAAATCAACATGGTAACAGGATGCTTTAGCAACATTCAGCCAAATTAAAAGACCCTTCGTTAACTCTGATACAGTAGAGTTTTCCTCCAAAGTTCCTAAGAACAAATAAATCATCTTCACTACATAGTATAAAACAAAGTTGCTGTCTGTCTGTCCCTATGTATGCTTACATCTTTAAAGCTACGCAACGGATTTTGATGCGGTTTTTTTACATAGATAAATTGATTGAAGAGGAAGGTTTTTAAACTATTTGACACATACATTTTCACGCGGGCGTAGCCGCGGGGCGCATCTAGTTATATGTATATAAAACGAACCCCTATTTCTCCTGGTCACGCTATAACTGAGAACAGCTTTATTGATTTCATTCATCTTTTTTAAAATGTTTTCTAACAATTCGTAGAAGGTTCTTACATAAAAAAAATAAGAATTTTGTGCAGAAATCTTCACGCGGGTGAAGGCGCGGGGCGCAGCTATCAAATAATAAATAACGCTGGATAATACGACGACCGATGTGGCGCGGTGGGCGAAGGTCCGCCTGCGACGCAGGAGGTTGCGGGTTCGATTCCCGCCCCGGAACAATTATGTGTATCTGCAGATATTTGTTCCGGGTGTTCTGGTCGTTTTCTATGTATAATAAAAAATATCTATCTATGTAATGTATTGTATTATGTATATCAGTTATCTAGTACCCATAACACAAGCTTTGCTTACCATGGGGCTAGATAATGCTGTGTGGATTGTCCAGCATTATTTATTTATTAATATAAAGTGATAAAAAAAATGTTAGGGCAATACTATAATCCTCCCTCCATACTTAATATTCTCCAATCCTTGTAAAAACCCATGGGAAAAAAAACCTGCACAATGTCTATCATTGGATACACCATTAATTTTGTTATTTTTTCACCATTAGAAATTATGAAGCATACTTTCTGTTTTAAATTATATAGTTCACTATCTTCCTAAACTAATTAATTTTACTCGCCTCCATACTAAACCAATATCATCAAAACGATAACACCTTCATAGAAACTCAGGACAGTCAAAAAATATACAGTTGCTTATAATAATTAACATTTATCAAATTAAATTATTTATAAAATAGTTCTCAGTAAAAAATGTCTTGGTCTATTGAATATGAGAAACTGTTTACGACAACCGCAAAGTAGATAAAAATTGCTGAAAGAAAAGGAACAAAATTAACTCGAACTGCTTGCAGCTCGCGCCTTCACAACTATTTGTAATATAAGATTGACTTACATATATAAATGATTCCAATAACCCCGATCATCGATCCAACAATGAAATCCTTCTTCTCGTAACAGATAGCAGCCTTAACACAGAAGAGGATGAAATAGAACGTAAGTATAGAGAGATGTGAGACGTGCCACAGGGTGCAGTAAAATATATTCTCTTCCTGATGTGGTATGAGGGCAACGACGCGTCTTATTCGTGACGGAATCGCTACGTGGTCGAAGGTACTACTAGAAAAGAAGAAATTCAGAATCCTTCAAAATAAGTAGTACTTTAGTTGCAGTGGTTGGTATGTATAATTAGTTATAATTAGGTATTTTTGTTTTTAGTAGGAACGTCAAATACTTTCCTACTAAAAACATAAATACCTAATAATATATGTAATAATTTAAGAATTGATTTAATGCACACAGATCCCCATGTTCAATCCAACGATCCTATTCATCCACGGCTGTAAGGTAGATATCACTCTTGAGCGATAAGACCGCCAAATTGTCACAAATTTTGTATTTTTTATCTTGTTTGTTTTATTTATAAGTGTGCAATTATCTATCTACTTTATAGTTTCTAACGAAGTATCGTCAGCCTAGTAGCTTTTTAAATCCTTAAAGAATACGAACCCTTTCTTACTTAAATAAATACCTTCCTTTGTAACTTTCAACTTATCTTGTTATTGCTCACCCATAGGCTTGTCCTGCTAGATGACAAGTTATACCAAGTTGGCAAGTTTGACTGACAATAATGTAGTACCTACATTTTCATTTTTTCTCTAGAAGTCGCGGGTAACCTCGTATTAAATCACCGATTTAAAGTGGTCAAATTGTGCACAAAATAGACTGCATGTCGATGGTGGATCCGTCAAGCTGAAGCAGGGTGCTGGTGGCGCTAATTGGGGAGGCCTATATCCAGCATTTGGACTGACGTGGACGGCTAGGCTAATGTGGACTAACATAGGCTAATGATGAGGTGTAATGGGTGTTCTTTCATTCGTACACCAGTAAAGAATGCATAGAAGTCATTTTTTTTTTAAACAACATTTTTATTTGCAAGTTATGAAATATTCAAAATTTGTCATCTATCATACAGAGGAAAACGGGATGTACTTTTGTATTTTAAATTATGTGTAACTATAGGTAAAGTAAAGTAAAAGTCTTTATTTTGAAACATACGTAGGTGCTAGAACAAAAATATGAAGCGATGCGACCTGCAGAAGTAAAATACTGTGTCGCAGGTCGAGTCATGTTACTCTTACACACACACAAATCGGACATGCCTTCGGTTGCATTTAAACTTATAGTAAATCGTAACTTAACATAGTTCTGGTTTCCTTGCACGGTGATTTGATTCTGTTTAAATCTGTATCCTAATTACAATTTAAATCTGACCGTGGAACCCCGAGAAGGCTTGAAGGTCGACCATTAAATTATATGTCAAAACGAAATCTCTCTACAATGTACCTATTTCTATAAGTGTGTTATTTGTTAATTTTAGTTGTTATGAATAAATGTCTTTCTATTCTATTCTATTCTATCCTATTCCATCCTATTCCATCCTATTCCATCCTATTCCATCCTATTCCATCCTATTCCATCCTATTCCATCCTATTCCATCCTATTCCATCCTATTCCATCCTATTCCATCCTATTCCATCCTATTCCATCCTATTCCATCCTATTCCATCCTATTGCATCCTATTCCATCCTATTCTATTCTAAATAGTAAGATCGCCTCGCGGCAACCCCATCGGTTTGACACATTCATCATCTGCATGCCTTGGTACTAAGAAGCACTCATTTCTTAATTGAAAAATACTCGCTCCCCTACCATTAAATCCAGTATAAATAAATAATGCTGGACAATTCACACAGCGTCTTCTAGTCTTAACCTAAGCAGAGCTTATGTTATGGGTACCAGATGACTAAATATACTTAACAGAATACATCACATAGATATATCTTTTTTATTATACGTAATAAATGCCCAGAACACCCGGAACAAATATTTTTAGATCATACAAACATTTTTCCCAAGGCGGGAATCGAACCCGCAACCTCCTGTGTATAAGGTTCCATAAGACCGATCTTACCACACTCTTGGAACTTACGCTTTAGCTTGCCATGCTAGCAATAAGGATATTACAATCTGATAAAGCGACGCACTGGCGGCAAAGAGTCCAAATAACAGCTGCATAGCAACCTCCGGGTCGCTGTTATACCCGTTTTCCGGAGGGTCTTGGAGTATACATCCCAAAGCATAGATGAACATTAGTACTGATAGAGCCTGAAAAACATCACACCGTTTTATTTTGCTACGAAATGTCTCAAGCTCTGACGAGTCTACGAAAATTCTACGGTGCTACGAAAAGCGCTACGGTTCTACAAAATGCTACGTTTCTACAAAATGCTACGAAAACCTAGGTACGGAGAAACTAAGCCCCCAACTGCACACATTATATACAAATAGCCTAGCCTGTTGGTCAAAAAGGGTCAAACTCTGCTCTGTGCTGAATCACGCGTGGCGCGGAACAACGCTGGTTTTCAGTTTGATCCTGATTGCCAAATTGAAAACCTAACTTAAGAATCCCACCCATCCATCCACGTAAATACAATATCTACCCCCAAGCAAGTTTGTATTTTGGCATAATCAACACAGTTGGCTGGTGGATTAGTAATCGCAGTGATTGGGTTCAAAATACACAGAAGAAAGGTACTGTCTATATGAACCCGAGTTATTATTATGTAAACATATTATTGTATGTCCAAATAGGGTAAAATTGTTGATACCTACTATATTTTCATTATAAGACCGAGAATTTTACAACAAATTTCTTCTTATTCTACCACGACAATACCATTAAAAGCAGAACCCAATAATACGCTTATTATTGTTATGCAATAATTAATTATTTTGAACTTACCACAGTAAATAAGCCAACTACTAAGCAACCTTGACGAAGAGTGTATCCGCACATGGAGGTAACCTGGAATCTGATACATTTCATTTTAATTAAAAAATATCCAAAAAATATGTTTTCAAATTATAACATGGGTAAATTATTCAAAACACAACAGCGCACTGACAGGTAGTGTTACAGTGACAATGTGGTGACAAACAAGGATTTCATTATGTCACCTTTTCGGTTATAAAATTTCATTATTTTCGACTTTGACGAACAAAATCACGCTTTATAAGATGAGTGTAAGATTGTAATAGCCCGTGGACGGAGCGAAACACTCTTTTTGCGAAGTACACTTTCGGGAACACAGGGGACATTTGATTTTTGCCTATGTATAAGAAATACAGGGAGTATTTCGTATACAAAGGCAAATTTTTTAAACCCTATTTTTAAAAAAGCTGATGTAATCATCTAGGACCAAAGTTCTTGGGGTGACAAAGTCCAACTAACCCACACTCGACGGTGCTAAGTCGTTTCGTTTAAAAGTTCCTATGGCCTCTTTCTGCACCCTCTGTTTCTGTGTGTGACGGAAGACCAGCGTTGGATGCTAGCTTGCTAGTTATTCAACACATGCTGAGTCAAAGCTAATTTTGCAAACGATTCTAAGTTCCTACGGTGTTTTTTCTAGTATTTAAGTTTTGTGCATAAGTATTTTTGAGTAGGTACCTACCTAAGTAATAATTAAAAAATAATTATAGATGCATTTTGTTCATTAATTTCTCCATCATTAGAAGCAGCTCGATGTTACCTACCATAACTGAGGATTGTCATCGAACTTACCTAAGTACCTATGCCAAATTTCAGCTCAATTGGTGGAGCATGACGACCGCATGAATTCAGTTGCAAGATTTGTCCCACACAAAATAACAGGACCTAAAAGCTTATAAGATTAGGGGTTACTTGTTTGTCATGCTTGTCACTTGAATTGTGAATATCTGGTTTATAAACCCGTATGGTGATTATGTAACTCGCGACCGGTTTCCGACAGGCGTAAATTAAGCAATCAGTGCTGTCAAACGCCAATTTTGACCAATATTGACGTTGTAGTTGGTGTTAAACTAATACAAAATTGACGTTTGACAGCACTGATTGCTTAATTAACGCCTGTCGCAAACCGGTCGCAATAAAATTCAGTTGCAAGATTTGTCCCACACAAAATAACAGGACCTAAAAGTTTATAAGATTAGGGGTTACTTGTTTGTCATGCTTGTCAGTTGAATTGTGAATATCTGGTTTATAAACCCGATAATTCGGTCATGTAGTATATAATCTGGGCCAAATTAGCTTATTCCGTAGCCCGACGCTGGGCACTCTGAAATTGGCCTGTATTACAGTTGGATAATTACACCCAGCCCCGGGCCAGTTCACTTTGATCGCAGAGATTCCGTTTACATGTGTTATCGCACGTAATTCACCTGGAAACAACGTTGCTTTAACATCGTAATTTTGGAAGTCTTCAATCACTACATAGTATAAAACAAAGTCGCTTCCGCTTTCTGTCTGTCCCTATGTATGCTTAGATCTTTAAAACTACGCAACGGATTGATGTGGGTTTTTTAAATAGATGAGTGATTTAACTGTTTTATGAGACAAAAAATAACCAATTACAGCTAAATTTATGCAAAATTTCAGACTGATCGGTTCAGTCGAGGTAACAAACTTTCATTCATCCAAACCTTCGCATTTTTAATATTAGCGTGATTATCTACCGCAAGATATCATCAAACAAATACAACTAAACAACAACAGTCATAGCGAAATGTCTGTCTAGAATTCCTGGACAAAATCCTGAAACCACGTGAATCCGTGGAATGTGCCGCCGGACTTGGCACACTCACATATAATAAACTTTAGCTTTTAAAAAGCTTTATAGTAGAACTCCTATCCGGCTTACTTCATACGATATTATTTTTAAAAATGTTTCGGAAGCTGCATTCAAAAGGCAGGGTCAGGTAATATATTAATCTCTTTGTCTCTGCGAAATGTATTTAACGTTAAAATAAATAAATGGTTAATTGATTACTCTTGCAATAATGGAAGTTAAATGAGATTGCAGATGATACGGAATTTATTACAGTAGAGAATTTATAACCACAAAACAGTGAATTTATTTTTTAAGCCGAGTTTTCGGATGTTTCGTAGTATTAAGCTAAACATGATTCCAACCATCTATTATGAGTTTCTAACTATTCTTTTTGTATAGTTAGAAACTCTAATTAGAGTTTTTTTATTACTGACCGAAATACAACAGGAAGTTCAGAATTTGAAGAAGCTATCTTTAATTAAGTTGTAAGTTAACTTCAAACAACGGGAATTAGAGTGGAGATAGGAACGAGATAGGAGAGAAAAAATAGACCAACTCTGGGTAAACTGTCAGCAAAGTAAACTCAGGCCACACCAATTAAAATTAAATAACTTAGTCCGTTAAGTTGAATGTGATTCAACAACTTTTATACAGTTCATTTCATTCAGACAAGGTTATGTTGTGAAACGTCTTTGTGATAAAAATGACAGGACAGTAAAAGAAAATAATGATAAATGATGCTGGACAATTCACACAGCATTATCTAGTCCCAAGCTAAGCAGAGCTTGTGTTATGGGTACTAGATGACTGATATACATAATACAATACATTACATAGATATATATTTTTTATCATACATAGAAAACGACCAGAACACCCGGAACAAATATCTGCAGATCGTACACACAATTGTTCCGAGGCGGGAATCGAACCCGCAACCTCCTGCGTCGCAGGCAGACCTTCGCCCACCGCGCCACATCGGTCGTCAAAAAGAAAGTATTTAAGCATGACACCGATCTGCATTTGCGTCGCCGTGGGCACTGAAAGTGGTATGCTCTATATCCTCAATTACAGTCCTATTCCTGTACAAACCCAGCTATTTTGAGACAAAACTCACACACAAATAAGATTACATTCAATTTAACATCTTAGAAACCTTCTTGTCGAGTAAACTGGGCCTAAGTGGTAAAGTTTCGTCTCCATAAAGAAATCTGTGTCCATTATGAAGTTCTAACGGCAATGGGCCTAGTCATTACTCTTCCAGTTCAGGACAAGGGCGTCTCCTAACTCCATAATTCAAGCTTTCTCAGGACACGACGAATATGTGCCGCGAGCATAAATTACGTTCCTCATGGGACAAGTTAGGACACCACACCCTTAGACCCTTTTATGGACCACAATAAGGGGTAATGCGGTCGCTGTTATTTGTCCGTGTTTGTTGTTTGCGGCTTGTCTAGAGTACCTTCTTATTATAATGGGACGTGTAAAGTAAGATAAGAGTTACCACTAACTAGTTGATCTCCTACTAAGAACACAAAGGAACTCCGGAGTAGCTCTAGACGTACTTAAAGTGCGTTCGAGACGTTGGTGAATATTACGTAATCCCTGGTCTAGACACTGCACAACGTCACGTATAATTAAATTCATCAGAGAACCTACGTGTGCTATGCAAGATAGGTCTCTAGCTGTATTTTAAAACTATGATTTTCTTTTCTTGTTTGATGATTATTTGGGGTGGTATACTTAATTTACCTGAGGTAATTCACCCGGGTGCACTAATATGTACTTTTAGTACAGGTACTTGATTCAACCTTGTCATTGTTTGACACTATTACACTTGACACTATTTAGTAGATTTAAATCACCTTGATAAATCAATTGATTATCTATACAAAATCAGAGTATACTTTGATATTGTATTTTGTTATTTTAGAAATGCCATCGTCTCATATGCTCGGAAAATTTACCTACTACCAAACCAAATAATACACTGCGACCTACTCAGCTTTAAATGATACATTCGTGTGAATAGCATGAAGCGAACGTGCTCCCAGCTAGATTCGGTATCATGACTTTTTTTTGGCAATACACTTTATTGCATCCAGCTTTATGTCCGTGGTGAAAATTGCAACTGGAAATGTCAGCAAGTTTGTCCCCAGCCGAACACTATCGCATTCTGATCACGTTTGTCATTTCGCACAGATCCGTAGAGACACAGAATTTTCACAGTCTATAAATTTTCACCAATAGCGTTAGGTGGGGAAATCCGAAGGACTTTGGGACGAAGCCGCGGATTTTGTTGATGTATTGCGGTAAACAGTAAAATGCTGGTTTGATTTAGCTATTTTGAGCTTTTCTTTTTCTGAATTGTGGAAGTTACCGCGGAAATTCTATTCACTTGTTATGTTTTTTTAGATGAATATCACTAAGTTTGCTGCTTTATATTAATTGATATTAGACGTACCTCTCTGAAAGTTGTACACTTTAATACCTATTTATGACTAGCCCACATAATTGTACCTACACATGAAGACCGGATTCACGATGCGCGTCGAGAAGCTGAACTCTCGCCATAATGTGAGTTTCAATTCATTTATGGTGAAAGTGCCAAGTCATCATCTCTCGACGTTTCTAAGCGCAGAGTTTTGGCCGAAGGGTTTTGGCCGTCAAGTTCAGAAAGTTCACTGGCCGCCTGCAACGGGACACAACTGCACCGCTCGCGCCCGCGCCGTTCACCGACGACGTCAGCTGACACCCTGATTTCGACATCTACACGCTGTCGGCATTATCATAATAAGCGTGTTATTAATTTAGTATTTTCTTTATATTTTATGTATGCTAATTTTAAGGTATATTATACTATGGACCGTAGAATAAGTTAAATAAGATCTGTTACTTTTCTTTGGTCTGAAATAAATTATTTATTATTATATTATATTATTATAATTATGTAGCGTTGTATTTATTTCTTGAAAGTAACTTTGTCAGTAAATTTATTGTACGCTTCCGACTAGTAATATAGATCAGTTGAGCTACCTGTAGATTATTTGCAACAGTCTGCAGTTAGCTTAATTGATTTAATCGTAAATACTAGTTGTTTTATTTGATTATAATTTTCTTTGTTTACAAATAAACTAGTACCACCTACCAACCACTATTACAAACCCCATTTCAACCACAACTTTTCAAAAACATATAGGTAAATATGTATAATAATTATTAATGTGGAAAATGATGGAACCACTTGATTTATTTTATTTTTTAGTTAGTAAAATACCCATTTTGATTTAGTGCGGTTTATAGTCGGGCTTACGGATAATGATTATGAATATGGAATAAGGTCGGATTTATTACCTACTTCGTGCATAGGCTTGACCTACTTGCCGACCCTATGTTTTATCATTACTATTATTAGTCAGTAGTAAGTAACGACGTGCTAAATAAGGAAGTACTTAATAATTAATACACTGTAATTTCAGTGGGGTTAGGTCATTATTAGGTTATTTAATTCTCTAAGGGTAATAATGACATAACTTTACTGAAAATACAATTTCAGCTTTGTTATTTTTGACATTGCTGTGCGAATGTCTACCAATATTAGTTGTATTAAGTTTTCTTACAGTTTTTTAATAAAAAATACTGTATAAAAATTTTACACGGTTTTACACAAGATTCTGGTTCGGTAGTGTATAGTGAAACATAATATAACTAATATTAAAATGATATTTAAAAATATAACCTATAACCAAAAGAGAATTAATAAATGAACTATGAACTAGAACTGAACTATGTGAAATTAAAATAATATCATATTTAGATTATATTGTATAATAAATAATGCTAGACAATTCACACAGCATTATCTAGCCCCAAGCTAAGCAGAGCTTGTGTTATTGGTACTAGGAAACTGATATACGTAATACATTACGTAGATATATTTTTTTATTATACATAACGACCAGAACACCCGGAACAATTATCTACAGATCGTACAAACATTTATCCCGAGGCGGAAATCAAACCCAACCTCCTGTGTCGCAGGCGGACCTTTGCCCACCAAACCACAGAGGTCGTCAACTTTTTGTGTATCATGAAAGAACGAACAAAGAGCTTCCTTTCATGCTTCAACTTTAAAGATAATAGATATTTGCACATTTTTTTTTAAACATAACATGTTTTAATAAGATTTTACAAACAGGTATGTAGGTATCAACATGGTTTAACAATTACGATGCACTAATTGTAAAAAATTGCAGAACACAGAAACAGTAGCTAAAATAATAATTGTATTAATAGAATAAATGTAAAAAAAAATATTAAAAACTCGCTGTTTAAATTTCATTGTTTTTCCGTTGAAACATCCATCCAAACTTTGACAGCTTGTTGTTTGGTGAATAGCTTGTCTAATCGGCAAGTTGCATTGCCAGTGGTAAGGTAAAGAGCCACTAACCGGCTCTTGTTGGTTTGCATAATCCCCGGGAACCTCCGATGCACTCTGTGTACCGGACCGATGCAAACCCATCATGCTGATTATGGTAGACGAGTTAGATACTGGCACTAGATAATATCTAAGGGCCCATAGCTCTGATAACACTGACCCAACACAATCAAAACATTCAAAACACTGGATGCGGGTAGTTTAAGACAGGGCGCTGTATATAGTTATTTAGATCCAACAGGGTACATGCATGATACGAATAGATCAATGATGACGCAACCCGAGCTATCAATGTCTTGGTCGCGCATCTTTAAACGGAAGTCCAAGCGAGACTTGATCATTCAGTAGAGAACGCTATCTCGCATTATGCTCGCACGTACAACTGTATGTACAACTTTTGTACAATAAAGTCTATTCTCGTTAGTCTATCTATCCGCAGTTGACAGATATTACTATCAACGAAAACCACATTTCTCCCGAAGAAAGCTTTTCTCGGTAGTTTCAAATACGGTCTTTCATTTATCCTGTATATACGTCCCACTACTAAACAAAGGCCATCCCTCTTTTCACATTGCTACAACTAAATACCTAAAAAACAAAAATATTTATTTTTATTTATTCAAAGCATTACATCTATTCTTACAGGTATAGAATATAAAATAAAGACATTATAAAAGAACAAGGTATCAAATACACAATCCACCACCAGAGCTCACATCGACTTACACGCCACAGTAATCCGTCCGAATACTAATACCTACATTCGAATGGTTCCAGAATCCTTTTTGCTCTAACATCAAATCTATCAGCTCGTCCCATAAATCCATTAGAGCAGAGGCTTTTAGTCTTATGTCTCTGTATTGATAGAATTTGTGCGACAAATTGTATGAATACATCGATTTGATGCAAATGAAATTGCCTTTGAATTTGTGTTATGAATCCCTGAAAAGGACTTAGTATATCCAGCTGAAGCTGATAACCATGAATCTAAGCAGTCATCATCATCATCATCATCAGCCTATATCATTCCGCTGCTGGACATAGGCCTCCCCAATGAGCGCCATAGCGCCCTGTCTTCAGCTTGCCGCATCTAGCATCTACCTGCAGTCTTTCGCAGGTCGTCATCCCACCTGGTCGGAGGGCGTCCTACACTACGTTTACCGAGTCGTGGTCTCCACTCAAGAACACGTTTGCCCCAGCGGCCGTCGGTTCTTCGCGAGATATGCCCACTGCCACTTCAGCTTGCTAATAAGCATACTGAGTGCTAAAAAAGTCCCTTGAAGAACAATGATGATGATGATTCTTTGTTAATGGCAATTGTGTCTGGTAGGTCACTTTTTTGCCAGTGTAATAGAAAATAATTGTAAATTTTATCTGAGTTATCAAATTATGCATGAAGATTGTATATTTTCGCCAAAACCTAGTTCGTTTTCCAGCAGTGTACCACGTGGTTTGGGAGACGAGTAGTAGGAGTCGTCCTTATACCCTTGGTTCTCAGTCGGATGTATTCGTTACGAATCCTATCCTTCAGAGCAACTCCAAGCATAGCTCTTTCCATAGCTCGCTGAGCGACTTTGAACTGGTGGACCAGCCCTATCGTGAGTGTGCACGTCTCAGCTCCGTAGGTCATAACGGGTAGGACGCACTGATTGAAAACTTTCGATTTTAAGCATTGCGGTATGGATGACGTGAAGACTTGGCGTAGTTTCCCAAATGCTGCCCAGCCTAGCTGGATCCTCCTTTTGGCCTCCTTCTCGAAACTGTTTTTACCCAACTGCAGAATCTGCCCAAGGTAAGTGTACTCGGAAACACAACACAACTCGATAACATAAGAATAGACAATAACATTTATTAGTCTATAGGTATTTTATAGTATTTCTTATGATTTTGATATAAGATGTCTGGAACAAAAGAAAGATATTTCAACAGAAAAGAAAACATAGGCAAGTAGTATTTATAGAAATAAGTAAGTTTAGAATGTACATGTTTTTGAAGTTTTTCTTTACTTTCTAAAAAATAGGTACGAACACGCCCTAAAAACTATAGACGAATAGGTTAGGGAGGGGGAAGACAAAAAGCCTATTTTTGGGTAAGTAGGATTTTAGGTCAAAAGATCTGTTTTCAAAAATATTTTAAAATGCACTCAAAACTGTACAATAATATTGTAATAATGCAATATTATTGTACGGTAAAAACAACATATTCAAGTCAAAAGCGAGACTTATCACCGTCGGACTAGACTTGCCTTTCAAGTGTTACATGTTCCATTTCCTTTGTGAAGTTGTATTAAGTCTGCCAAAAGCTCGGTCGCCTGAAGGATTAGGCGACGAACAACGTAGACTGAAGCCAAACAAAATGGTTACATATTGTAATTTGTCCTATACTCAAATCTACCTACATTACTTAACATAAGAACTTACTACATAATGTTCCTCCTACTACCTACTGGTAAAATTAACTTTTTTGTATGCAAGGACATATTTCAATATACGTACCTACATATTAAACTTTAGAACTTTTGATGAAATTATCATGGTTTTTGTTGAAATTACAAAGAAAACGACATTTTGAACACCTAAGTGACACAAGGTCCGCCTAAGACGCAAAAGGTTGCTGGTTCGATTCCAACGTCGTCGGCACTAAATGTTTGTACGATCTGTAGATATTTGTTTCGTAACTGGGTGTTTCACAATTACAGTTAGCCTACAATATCCCTGTTATTTTTTTTAATAACGCATCAATTAAGTTACCATATTTAATGTCAGTATTTCTATGGGATAGAAGGTAAGAAGGCCTATGCCTGGAACTACCTGAATGCAAAATTTCAACCAGATCCGCTCAGTAGTTTTTGCGTGAAAAAATGCCTACCAAACACCCATACATACAAACTTTCGCGTTTATAATATTAGTAGGATAGGATAAAAAATAAAAGTAAGGATAATATGGAATATATATATACATATACGCAACCTATAATAAGGTACAATTAAAATATTGAGAAAGTAAGTACATACCTATATAACAAAAGACAGGTCGTAGAAATTGCAACAAGCGAAGTACTTAAGTCCTAGCTGGTCCTAGTAAACGTGATTATCAGTAAAAGCTGGATGGTAGAATGCTATGGCACTTTCTAGGGAATGGTATTATTCCATTTCGATTTTTCTTAAAAACGGAGATATAAACGATAAGGCCGCCTATTGTATTGTTGCTATGTAAGATTTAGATATAAGGTGTTATTTTGGGTACAATAAAGTGTTCATTCATTCATTCATTCATTCATATAAATGACGACATTGCTTGTATTTACAAATGCATTCAAATATGAATATGAGTATGACTTAGGTACCTTACCTACTCGTAGATTTCTATACAAAACTAGCTGCGCCCCGCGGCTTCGCCCCCGTGGAAATCTATGTGTCAAATGGTTTAAATGATAAAAATTCTATGTTTCGGCTTCGCCCCCGTGGAAATCTATGTGTCAAATGGTTTAAATGATAAAAATTCTATGTTTAATCCTATGTTAGACTCCTGGTTCTAAGCTACCTCTCCACCAATTTTCAGCTAAATCGGTCCAGCCGTTCTCGAGTTATAAGTGTTGTAACAAACACGACTTTCTTTTTATATAGATATAAGAAGGCAGCGAGTAAAAACGCACTCTTGTCATTCTAAGAAAGTCGATATCTTTAAGATCCTACTTTGAATTATTGATGATTTGGGCCACATCTTGCGCCGAAGTAGAAGAACCAACAAAGTGACAAACTTCCGTTTTTCAAAGACTATTAGTACCTAATGTATAATCTAAACTCTAAACTATACTTAGCTAACACACCATATTAATTTGAATCTCACCACTAGGACACAGATTATCAGGTCCATAACTGACACGCAACGGAGTAAATCAGCATTGCGCATTTTTTCAAACAAACGAATGTTATTTACTTCTCGATATTATTTTAAGCCTGAGCAGAACTTAGAAATTAAAGAGCAAACTAACAAAATTCCGGGACATGGTAGCAACCGGTAACTGTATCTACAGGATGTTTTTATTTCCCGTTCACAGTGGCGCTGGCGCTGGTTAAGTTCGTTACTATTCCATTTACTGAAGATGTTGGCTAGTAATGCCCATCTGGCATCCTACTTTACTAATTGTTCCACTTCTAACACACCTAACTTGGTTATCCTTAGAATTTGGACTTTAAAATTAGAGAAATAGCTATGATATTTGTAAGAACGAGTACTTTTTTAAAAAAATTGAGAAATAGCTATGATGTTTGTACGAACGAGTACTTTTTTTTTTAAATTAGAGAAATAGCTGTGATATTTGTACGAACGAGTACTTTTTTTTTAATTAGAGAAATAGCTGTGATATTCGTAGGTTTGTACGAACGAGTACTTTTTTTAAAAATTAGAGTAATAGCTATGATATTTGTACGAACGAGTACTTTTTTAATGCTGGAAAATTCACACAGCTTCATCTAGCCCCAAGCTAAGCAGAACTTGTATTATGGGTAGATAACTACATTTGAAAATGTCAGTAGAAATGGAGGGCACGTGCCAGAAACACATAGGTAACTCTGCCAGACGATTTATCAAATACTTCATTGAGTAAGTGTTTAAAAATAAGTTTTAGTTTCCATAAAAGACGTGAGAAATCCTTGGTTTTCCTATCGCAATAAACTAAATTTTCCGTACAAAGGACTTCTTCCAACTTTCAGAGCTGTTACTGAAGTTCAGACGCAAAGAGCAAGTATTATCCCGCCACGGTAATGACGGGCTAATTCGAATAAATATCACTTCGTATAGTTTAATTAGGGTCGAAGTTTCTGTGCACCCCAATGATCGTATTTCACGGGAATGGGTCCCATGGTGCAACCTTGAGGCACACCTCCGCGGTTGCGGGCACGGGGCAACCCACGGGCAACCTGTGATCATTGAACGTTGGATTAAAATATGGAGTTAAGTATAGGTGATCGGTAGCTTTGTTTTATTTCGTTATTGATTGGCTTTGCGTCGTTACGAGAAAACCTAAGGTTTTCTACCTAAGCACTAGCTTCTGCCCACGACTTCGACGTGTTTTTGTAATAAATATTACCTTATATTTATTTCAGGTTAGATCAGTATGTGTGCAAAATTTCAGTGAGATCCATTCAGAGAATATAAGTAATATTTATCGCATTTATTTATTGTTTGTTTATTTTAAAAGTTCATTGGTTAATATTAGGTTAAGATTACAAATGTTTATAATGGAAATATGAAAACACTGACATAAAACACCGCTATGAGAATATCTATTATCATTTATTAATATCCCATCACCCTGTCTATGCTATTTCTATTTGTCCATTCAAATTGCACACCATGAGTGTATAGCAGGTATAGGGTTCCGCACATAAATTGAGTTAACGTCGATATTATGCAGTGCTGAGTGTATTTTACCGTGACAATGATGAATGGTCATCGCGGCCCGTTTCCCATCTGCATTTATATCTAGTGGCAAACATTTAGATTCAATTCCATAGAGAGCAAACTATGTATGTAGTTGATCTTTATAACGTTCTCAAAGCTTATGATTACGACTTCGGTTTAAAGATGTTTATTTTTGATGCTGAGGCAAAGCCATTTCGTTACTAGACTTACAAGTTTCCTCTTAGTTTAAGTTTATTATGTTCTCTGTTAGTCTTTTAACAAATAAAAATTCATACATTCATTCATAAAAACAAAATGTTCACTTATAATTAGATAAAAATTAGATAGAATACATCATAAAAATAATGCTTTATCTATATTATTACGCTTTAATGAACAGTCTACAAGACTTAATAAAAAGTCGTAGTTTTCCTAAGCTTCTTTGTTAGTTTACTAAGAAATTTCATAATTTTAGAGTTCTTCATGTACTTAATCATTCAGGGAACTCAACTTTACTCTGCTTATAAACAAATCTGTTTCCCAGCTCAAATATGACTTTAAAATATGAAATTGCTGAAGTTAGAACAAAACTTAAATAACAGAGAGTCTCGGAGCGCATAATTTAGTTTTAAACAAGCCCCAGATGCAGCGAGCAGCTTCTTTGTGGCATCATTTGCCATCGACGGGACGCAGGCTTTGAGAGTTTATTAATTATTGTACCAAAGACCCTATACCACCTTTCTGACTTTGTGCATTTTCTAGGAAGCCACCTCAACATGAACTATAAAGCAAGATTTACTATAATTAACTTGCCAACACGTCCGAGAAAGACATCCATGGATATTGCTATCACCACCCACACTATTCATGCTTTATTATTCCCTTTACGCCAATCCAAAGCTGTTTATTTCGAAATTACACCAGCACATTTGTCAAGAAGTTGGTTGCCTCGTGGAAGTCATTAAAAATGTAGATTTTTGTGTGTACCTTCCTGCCGTTGAATGTTAAATAGAGCCACGGATGCTCAGCGGCGGACCGCGGACGCTATAAAGCGTTCCCTTTAGTGCCTCACATCAGAAAGGGATTTGCCAAAAAGCCTCAAACAAGTCCAACATCCCGAACCACTCTAAGCTTTATCCCCAGTAAGCTTGAGACTAAAATTGCGGGGCACGGAATCGTTCCGTGCTGCCCGTTGTGGAGTCAAACGATGCATAAGCATATTTTTATGTATACTTCAGGGCAGGGTAGCGCCTGCACTGAATTTAAATAGCAAGTTGGCGAAATATGCAAGTGATATTCGTAGTTTTATTTACAAGAGCCGTTGAATAACGTAGCACGTGTAAGCAAGATGAGAGATCGTCTTTCATAAAGATGTAGCATGTAATATTAACTTCAACCTTCCACAAGAATTACCTAGACCCAAGCTGTAAATAGCTTTTTTAAAATAATATTCATATGATATAGTGGCACTTATATTTTCAGAAACGTCCTTGGAAGGGATACCTACAGTACAAGGCTTTACGACTAAGTGTAGGTTCTGCAATTAATGTTAAAATTTAATCTTTTGTCTATTTCTTATTTCATTTATGCACATGTACCAACTTTTCTCTTCACTTTGTCTCTCTCTCCCAATAAGGTTTGCTGGAAGAGAACTCTTTTTAGGGTTAAGTTCGCCTTTGTTTAAATTTTATAGAAAAAGTTTTGTGTTATGTTTTTCGTGCAAAAAGTATAAATAAATAATGTAATATTCTATTATATTAGATCTAACAAGCCTTTACACACCTCTTAGATATATTTCTCTATATTCTATAAAGGGTTGTATGATGTGTGCATAAAGTTAAAAAAAGATTCCACTTACACATATTTTAGTTATATGTATATTAGTGTATATTATATTTGAAGTGGTGTAAGTGTAGTTAAAGTTAAAAAGAGTTTTTTTACTATTATTAAGATAAGTACATTAGAAAGAAAACTGTAAATTTGATCTCAGATCCAGTTGTTAATATGTGTCGGGAAAGACACCAAATTATTCAAAAAGGCGCAGGATAACGTGCAGTTCTCAAGCCGTTGATTCTGGAACATTGCCCGATGGCTATCGACTGTAAATTATTCCTGCTACAACTAGCACAGAGCAGTTTATATTCAGTATTCTATTGGCAACTTACCATTTGACTGCCCCATCAAGCAAGGTGTCTGAACGTAGTGCTAGAAATTGTTTCAACCAGACTCTACTACGGGGCCACGTCATGTTGGCTTTTTGTATTTTGTACTTAAAAAAAATATTTTTTTTAAGGTTTCTTTGCGAAATAGTTTTGTACGGAATTCGACTCGCACTTGGCCGGTTTTTTTTATTTTATTTGGAAACCTGCAAGGTAAAGTTTCGGTGACGTATTTCGACGCCTTCGATAATGATTCGAGTCTGTAGAAAATTATGTCAGGTTGACGTGTATTTGAGACGAGTGACGAGTTGTAAAGCAGAACCGATGAATGGGAAGCACCAACTTACAAATAAAAAAAGAATCATCAAAATCGATTCTTCCAGTCGAAAGTTCTGACAAATACATATATTTAAAAAAACAGGCGAATTGAGAACCTCCTCCTTTTTTTGAAGTCGGTTAAAAACGTACAATACTGGTTCAGTTTACTATGTCTTATAACCTCGATTCTGGCGACTCCAAGCCCACTCACGATCCCAGCACAAATCTCCCACTTCGACACTGTTTCGTATTCGAGAGCCTCTCAAAGCATTGTTTCCGTTTCAAACGAATTTCACTTCCTACAAAGTTTGAAGGAATGAATAAAATATCGTTAGAACAATAACATTCATATTGGAAGCTCTTTCAAACATTTTCAAGCAAGCTTTGAGCTGGAAAAGTCTGAAATGTATTTACTTTGGAGATTTTATTCGATAAATAGCCATGAGCGAATACGGAATTCAATTTTGGACGTCTCTCAATGGACGTTCGTGTTAGGTGTAGTTTAGTACCAGTTATATCAACAAAATGAACACGAAATAGCAATATCGAAGTACGAAAACATTTAGCTCGTGCAACTACCTAACAACTTAAGAGGCCTTATTATTTAGGTATTTTTCTGCGAAAATGGACAAGTTTTCTTGCTTTTTGTCTCGTATTAAAAACATCAATATCTTACGTTTTATTTATTAAGGAACATAGCTTATATTGTCTATTTACAGAATAACAATACTTTGTGAAGAATACAAAAAGTTTTCTGTCATAATTTTTGGTATTACGGAACAAACCAAAATTCGAACGGCTAATATTGCTATCGCGCACGCATGGGGCGCGGCGCAAGGGTTAAACAGGGACAGCGATATTCGGAGCGATTTTTGCAAGCGAGGGTCGCCGGACCCTTAAGACGTTACCTACCCCGAGGCACACTAGCGCCGCCACCTATTTTATCTCATTTTTACGTTGAACAAAGGAAATATCAATCATTTTAGTGGGCATTTCATGATACCTACTTATAGTAAGCTTTTTTAATGCCTCTGAAATAGTTTCTTTCTGCAAAATATTGGTAGTGATGCGAAAATAAAGTTTGGTGGCCAACAAGGGAAACTACGTATCTCTGCGTCAACTATAGGTACCATATAAAACTATTAAAGAGACATTAAAAAACCTTATAATAGTTATCACAAAATCTCCAATGAAATTTTATGTAGATATAGGTATCCTTTGTTAGAACAAATATAGTATAACTTAATATAAAAAAGAAACAAAAAACATTAAGTGATAAAAAACAAAACAAAAGCAAAACTATTGTAATTGAAGCATTATATCTATGACCTATTAACTTGAAAATCCCATTATAAAAGGTAAATGAACCTTTGAAACAGTAGTAGAGCAGTGATGTCTTGCTTGGGTAGATTTAATCCAGCAAGATTTAATCAGCGTTGTGGGGCTACTCGCAACATTCAGCTGAGCATGAACCTGTTCTGATAGCGCAGCAACACGGCACTGACCATCACAGACGGCTTGATCTACACAACATTAATTTAGACATGTCTATTAATAATAAAAAATATATATATAAATCAATGTATATTATCAATTATATACTTTTTGGTTTTTTTTTAAGTCGTGTGCAGTATTTGTTTACTCTAGTTAGATAATTAAGTTTTTTGCTCCATCAGAATAAATATATTTTCATTTCATTTCATTTCAAACAGGAGTGCACGCCATTTATAGAATACCTAGGTGAAATTCAAACAGCAACTTTAGAAAGTTTTCATTGTTCCTTAGTGATACCATTATTCCTTAGGGTAAGAAGAAATTAATTTTAGAAATAATTTTAAATTATAGATAGATAGAAAATACTTTATTATACCACACAAAACAGAAAACAATACAGGAATAAACAATAGAATAAGGGAAGTTTTTTTTTTTTATTATATTTTATTTTTTTATTTACTATAAAAAGTATCAAATTATTTCCCATTTTATGTGGTATAATATTTTTGGTTTTCTATCTATAAATTTCACAATATCTTATGGTTAAACAAAATAGAAGAAACGCTCGAAATTCAGGATTGAAACTCGAAGAAGTGTAATATTGTGTGATTGTGTGATAGTTCGAAAGCCTGCCCGCTCGATCTTGACCAGCACTTTAGTAGAAAGAACAAACTCATTTCAAGACATTAATAAATAAGAAAGAACCAATACGCACTATTTTGCTGTTAAAATTGGCGAACATCTCTCATCAAACCTCGATACAGTTACATAATCATAATTCGAATAAAAAAAGTCGGGTGAATTAACTTGTATTTTTTGTAGTAGTACTAGAGATACAAAGGTGTGTCTTTTGTACTACCAGTTGTACTTCTTACTGTAACGGAGGCCTTTTATTTGCTGTTTGGTAGTTCGACTGACAATCAAATAGCCATGTCCTAATGCTTTACCGATTTAATTTTTTATTACAATCGATTTTATTTATAAAGAACTTGAAATCGATTTTGTCACTTTTGCTCAATGTTTTGTTTAATTTTTCACTATTTTTGGAATCGGAATATTCAATAGATTTTTTTTTATTAATTTGTTGTTTTATTTGCTACTTGCACACGGAAAACGCTTGTAAATTAAAACCGGCATTTGTTTTGCCGGACAGATTGAGTTATTGTGGTAAACGAGAAAAAGTTATTTTTAAATATGTAATTTTTTGGGATTTTATTTAATTTTCTGAAAAAAAAAACCCACACAAAAGTGTTATTCCCATCAGCAATTCCTGAGTTCAAATAAACAGCCAGACAGAGTTGGATTGAAAAAAGCACGATTTTCAATTGCAATTTTCCTTCGCCCGACCTCAAAAAGTAAATCGAAGAATCGCTCGTAGCTTTGCATTCTAATTGCTTTGCGAATGAACGTAAACAAACCCGTTGCGGTATTTCCATCTATAATTCTGACTAGCATTTCCCTGCCGTTCCTGTTCTCAAGTTAGCTCGCTACTTTTGGAGTTTAAAATTACGATAACATTTGTAATTTACCTAATTATAATAAATAATTTTGGACAATCTACACAGCATCATCTAGCCCCAAGCTGTGTTATGGATGCTAGATAACTGATATACATAATATACAATAGATTACATAGATATATATTTTTTATTATACATAGATAACGACCAGAACATCCAGAACAAATATAGGCACATACACACAATTGTCCTGAGGCGGGAATCGAACCCGCAACCTCCTGCGTCGCAGGCATCACCCACCGCGCCACAGCGGTCGTCGGTATAATAATGCAACAATAAAGGACGCTAAAGTAACGTACTAGGTATATAGTAGGTTACTCATTAGGTTGAATTCCAAATACAATCTACCCGTTATGTAAATAAAAATGTTAGATGGTAACCGAATGTTTAACACTTTCGCGGCCCACGACGATGATACCTGATTGTCCTCTCCCTTACGAAGCACAGCTGGCTGGATAGGGAAAGCGTTAAGCATTTGTTTTTAAAATGGCATCTTATTCCATAGAAGGCGAAGGACGAAATATTTCACAATACAGAAAGATTTTACACTTTTATCAAAACTTACACAAAGAACAAAGCCGAAGAAAGAGATTGCATCGCCATTCGTGTTGGAGTATGGAAATGTAGTCATGAAAATTTGAACGGCCAAATGAGGCTGTTCTCTTCGTTTCGTGCTTTGAAACTTGTAACGAATACCTGCTTATTTGGATAGAAATCTCGGTATTTCTGTCGAAATAAGAAAATACAGAGACATTTCAAAATATCTGATTCTAAGTTCGGGCGGGGAAATCTACCTACGTAATGGGCATGTCTTGTTTATTCTATTCAAGCTCTAGCAAAAATAAATACTTTAGCAATAAGTATTAGTTATGCAGACAGAACCCTTATACAAACTCTGCTTAGCTTCGGGCTAGATGTGTAAATCGTCCATTCGTCCAGCATTATCTTTTATTAAGTAGGTCAGTACCGGCTTTGTTTATAGATGACTAGTTTCTGTCCGTGGGTTCGCACGCGTTGTTACTATGGAAATATTTTAAGATTATTTCTTTCCCATGGGATTTATGGAAATGTAGCCTATGTTTTATTCCGGGCCTGAAACTACTGCCTGTGTGCAAAATTTCAGCCTGTTCGGCAGTTTTTTCATGAAAGAGTAACAAACATCCATACATACAAACTTTCGCGTTTATAATAAATAAAAAATAAATAAATATAACTGGACATCACCTAGCCCCAAGCTAAGCAGATATTGTGTTATGGGTATCTAGATGACTGATAATATACATAATACAATACATTACTTAGATCAATATATTTTATTATACATAGAAAACAACCAGAACGTCCGGAGAAAAATATCTGCAAATCGTAGGTATAAACATTTGTCCCGAGGCGGGATTCGACCCCGCAACCTCCTGCGTCGCTGGCGTATAATATTAGTTAGTAGGATATGTATACTGAATTTTGTTTTGAACTTGGGTAGTATCACTCTACAGGTAGGTACTTCAAACGTAGAGTATCAGGGCTGATCATATCAATAAGTCTTAAGGATTCTGTCTACACAAGAAAACGTGTTCTCAGTTCGCTGCAAACAAAGTTACCGCACCGGCAGGTTCCATCGAAATCAATTTGGCAACTGCACAAAGTTTTTAGAAGAGGCAACTCCAAGTTTCGCTTCCCTTAGGATGCTTGAAGCTAATCTAATTTGTAGCTAACTTTTATTGGAAAATGATGGATCGGTTTTATGTGAAGGTATAATAAAGTTGAAATAAACCCGTGTGTGGTTAGAAGCTTTATTTTTCAACTTTGGTTCTACAAACAGTGAGCTAACTTTGTTATTGTTATTGATATTACGTATAGCTTATAAATATTACCTAACTGTGCACAATATAATAGGAAAACTGTTCTAAACATGTTCATGAATCATATTTAAATAGTAAATTTAATCAGGTCAAGGAGAATCCGATCATCTTAATAGTTATTAAATGACTAAGCTGAGCTTAGGGATAAACCTGTACTGACAGCAAATAAAATATTCAATAGAACATAATTCGTTATGCAGAAGAAATGAGTTAGTTGTTGGGGAACATAAGACATACAAGGAACAACGCAGATATAAAGCCTCAACCTATTGTCGTTCGACCCTTTTTGGGTCGGTTTGTCTGAATATAATGGCATCTGACTCAGATAGCATGTAATAATATAAACAAAAATTGAAATAGAATTTTTCTTCATTTTTTTATATGTAAGTCTTAATGTAACCTCCTTCATTTAAACAAGATTAATAAAATCGGTAAAGCCGTTCTCCAGTTATTGCGTGACCAGGAGAATTAAACGCTAATTGTTATATAAAATATAGAAAAAAAATATTAGCGCAAATTCCAAATTGCGTAATTTTTATCTGACTCTACCAGATTGACCTAAAAACTAATGGTACTTTAGAAATAACCATCGTAACAGCGCGTTCAGTGTTCGACCACAAATTACTGACATAGGACGTGCAAGAGGGCTTTGTGCGCCGATCGCCACAAATCATCACATTGTCCGCGAATAATAGACGAGTTTTAGCGAAATCATATCACAATTATCGCAACCAGTGCAACATCCTGCAATCTCTTTTACAAACGCATCCAGTGAAATGACGCATGCAAAATTGCTTACACTGTTAATTGTTCTTACACTAAACTCAGTGTGTACTCAACTGAATGGCGAATTTTGGTGGCTGAATGATAAGTTAAATAATATCAGAAAAGTACAACCAAAAGAACCTATCATTGAGATCTTGAGTGATTTCGATAATAACGAAAGTGCAAAAATAGTTTTTAGGGACAGTGAATTGTTTAATAATAAGCTTACTAATTCCAATCACAGGAATAAGAAGCGACGACTTAATGAACATACTGCTGGTAAAATTGTTTGGCCAAAAGAATATAACAAGCATGATAGTAAAGCGAGAGAAAACAAAGAAAATTTTAAACTAAATGATCCGAAACACAAAGTCGGAGATGAATTTGTTTTCAACTTTTCTATGAATGAGAAATACGGTATCAAAGTGGATGTTGTACACAATTCAACAAATACGGAAAATGGTTTAAGTGCTGAAGTTTTGTTTCATGATGATAAAATATCAGCTGGTGCTCACAAAGATAAGGAAGCTCAAAATATTTGTTCGTACATAAAGAAGAAAGATTGTTATCTAAATAAAGGAGTTCTCTACACAGAATGGTAAGTACAATCTTAAGTAAATAAAATAATATAAATAGCAAAAGTTTTTTCCTAAATCTTTAATTTTTTTACAGGAATCAAACGGAGCCTAGTGACGAGGAAATAGTTTGCTGCATCCTACCAATCCGACCAATACCTAAAATAAATGATGCTTCTCTCATTTCGTTTCCCGGTGCAACACACAGGAAACCACGAGACAAAAGATCAGATGATGGAGCTTTGAACCAAAGAAACTTCCTGCTCCTTCATAAATTATCTCAGCAACAGAAAGCCCAGCAAGGACCTAATCCTACAGCGAAAATTGTCACAAATCCAGCTGAAGATGAAGAAGATCCATATTTGAATATTAAGAATTCTAGATTTAGACCACAGACTCACGAAAACATTGTAACTCCGTCATACAATTACGACACGAATGATTATGGCGACTATGCTTCAGAACTGCCTAAACCTGGGTTAGTGGGGCTGTATTCTGACCATGACATGTCGCCTTCTAGCTGGAGTTTTACAAGTAATACTGGGCTCTCGTATGGCGGAATACCAGCCGAGTCAGTTCCAGAGGAGGATTATTCTGATGATGATGCTGGTAATGATTACGATACATTTGGTTATTCGACAATAGATCCTCGAAAAGGTAAGAAAAATAAGAAAATCGGTAAGTTTTGTTGCAGAACTTGAATATAGAACATTTTCAAACAATTTGATTGTTTTAGTTACAGGACAGAAGCAAAAGACAAAGCCAGTGAAATTCACAACAGTTTCCGATGTGACATTGGACGCTCAAAGTCATACTATTAACTTCCACTCAAATCCAGATTTCCAAGTGTTACAAGGTTTCAAACTACTTAACTTATTTAGAGATAGAAGAAGATTCCGTAGTCAGAATTCAAAACAGACTACTACTGAGAAAATTTATGATAGCAGAGAGTTTTTAGGTTCAGTTCCTGAGGAGAGTGAAGAAGTTGGGGATGAGTTTTTCGAAGAAGATCAGCTGTTCGGTGGTTGCGGAAAGGCCGTGGCGATCAAAGCTAAAGATAAGGGTAAGTTAATTTATCACAATTAGAAGCACTCGCCCAGCGACTTTTTGTAGCGATGCCGTCGCGCGATTTGTAAGCACGCGACATTCGACAGCATCGCTACTGTCGCGCGTCAGTCGAGTGCGAGTCCAGTTCCCTATCTGACCCAGTCTAGCCTATGCTAGACATCAAACACATAAACAACCAAAGCCTATGTTTTGGTTGTTTATGTAAGATAGTTTAGTTTCTTATTAGTTTTTCAGATTTCTAGATGTAGGTAATTTTTTTTTAGGAAATTGTAAAGACATACATTTATGTGACTCATCAGATAAACCCCTCGGAGACGCAGCAAATGGTGCCCACCCCTGGTTGGCTCTGGTGGTGCTGACGAAGCGGCGGCACAACGTCCTCTGCTACGCCACTCTCATTCACCCTCGGGCAGCTATCACAGTTGCTGACTGTGTTCATGGGTAAACTAATGAACTTTTTATTTTTTAATTTTCTTCTTTTATTTTACGTGACTTTACACGCTTTTCATGAAGGCTACATGAAAAGCGTGCGAAGTCACGGACAGAAGCGAATGTTCGTCCCCGGAATATTGTTTACCACCCCCTGCCAAATTTCATTAAAATCTGTTCAGCCGTTTAGACTTAAAAGGTAACAGACAGACAGACAGAGTTACCTTCGCTTTAATAACATTAGTAGAGTGCGACATGGTCAACATCGGCTTACTTTTTTTTATTTATTTATCAACTTAAAATGATATTAAAAAAAAGCTTAATAATAACACTAAGAAACCCACAAAAGTTTATAAAAGAGTGTTATTAGTGAGTCAGCCGAATAATTATAAAAAATGACTCCCAAACAAAACTCCTTAAGTTTTTATGGAACATTATTTTCCACTGGTTTTTTTTCTCAGGACATCACCTCGCGATATCACAGTGTTCGCAGGAGCATGGGACTTGGCTGACAGGTCCCGGTTGAAGTCTCGCGTCGCAGACATTCAAGTGCACCCGCGGTACAAGGCTGGAGATGTCGACTATAACCTTGCAGTATTGGTAAGTTTGAAACCAATAATATCGGTATATCATTCGGAGAGTGGAAAAGAGAAACGGGCATACGAATAGACAATAACTATTGTCTATTCTTATGTCCAGAGTAAAAATCGAATAGTTAAGGTGGATTAACGTTGAGTGACTGTAGTGGAGACACCATTTCTATTTCAGATATTAAATTTGTTGTTCAAACTCTACCTACTCTGACTGTGACCTTCAAGGGCACCTGACTGACGCGCTAAATAAATTTGTTTTAAAAATAGAGTAAGCACTATACATCAGATTTGTCGACAGGATTTTTCAATCACACTAATTATAAGCTACTAACATCAGCCCGCGGCTTCGCATGCGATGTTTTTAATTAAAAATCGCCATACGTAATTCAGGGTCCTTTGTGGGCAAGATTTCTGCCCATTTCATTCAGTATTTTTGACGCTTTGTTTTTAGCCAAACTTCTTCACAACGGCACAAGCCTTTATAAAATAAGTAGGATAAACAAATGTTTTATTTTATTTTAGCACTGGATGCGCCCTTTAGTGTTGGGGACAAATATACAGCCAGCTTGCCTAAGCGAGCCCCACGTTGGTGATGACTGCAGATTTTACGGCTGGGGCAGTCTTGATCAAGGTAACAAAGATTTTACACACAAATAAATGAACCAAGGGAGTACCCTTGGTTCATGTTGGTATTTGTTTCTATTGTTTGATTGTAGTAACAATCAAACAATAGAAACAAATAAGAACTAGTATTTACAATTGAAACTTTTGAGCTAACTGCAAACAACAAGTAGCTCAATTGATCCATATCATGCATGCATATGCATGGCTGCATTGCCCCGCTGTATGGCAATGCAGACGCCAGACCAAGGGTTGTTCTTTACGCAACTGGAGTACGATAGAATACCTAATCAGCTCACATTCTTCTGATTAAACCCGGAAAACCTCATTGTACTTAATCTGACCGAATTCGCGAATGGCATAAATTCAAGTGGATTCCGCAAACGAAAACCACAATTAACCTAGTAATTGCATATTTTGCTTGTTGTGTCGTAATAATATATTTCCTCTACTTTATGATTAAACTGCTTATTTCTAAAAGGAATCCAAACTCGATCCCGTTGGCAACGTGCGACTATCAGAATGTGCGACGCTCGAAACAAGAAGTCATACAAACATAGCGAGACGTTTTGTGCTAGTGCATCAAGGGGCCATGTTGTAAGTGCTATGCTCGTTTATTTTTGGGGGACTGTTGGGAACAGATTTTTATTTAATCATGAAAAACTGTCAATTTTACATGATTCATAAAAACTAGTACCTATATTCAAAGGTTGTAAAAAGCGTTCAATGTATTGGAAGTAATTTTCATTTGGCTAAAGAAATCGCTCCTTGATAATCGGGTTTAAAGAACTGAATGTATTCTTGGTTAGTAATGTTTTCCTACGTTTCAGACAAGCCTCGGAGGTCCACTAATATGCGAGGTAGACGGCCACTGCTCAGTGGTCGGCGTAGTGGTTTCAATGGAAAAGGGATATGTGCTGATGCCTGTCCGAGAGTTCGGGATGAAAACGAGCGAGTTGCTAAGTAGTGATTAGGTAAGTTGGGAAACAGCAAGTAGTTTGTTCTTAATTTTTTTTAAATAAATTAATTGCAATCTAATTTTTAATGTAGGCGACTGTATTTTAAAAGTGGAATCAGTATTTTTTGTATTATATTATATTACAATAATTTAACTATTTATAAAATTTACAAAACTTTTTACAAAATATCACCTCTCCAACTCAAGTCCCAGGGTAAAGATGACTATCACGCAAAGCGTTCAAAATAATCACCGCCACAACTAGGGAAGTAACTATAGTCTCGCGAACTCACTGTAAGCTTCGGATGCATTGTCACCACACCTAGCATACACAACACACGCACCACTTCAGTGTATACAATATTAGAGTATATAGATCGATACGCCATTGTGAATCGATTGCGTCACAGGCAGGAGGCACATACCTAATAACTAATAATACGCTACCGGCGCTCGCGCGGCGAAAATTGCAACTGTCGTGAACTAGGTCAAGGAAAGTATTCTTTCTTTCATTGCTACCCTCAAACAAGTAAGTACGTATATGAATCAATAAAACTACCGATAACGTTTTACATTCATAAATTTTATTTTATATTCTCTTTGTTTACATTTTATAAGTCAAATTTCTACAACCATATATTTTGAAACTATGATTCGCTACGAACACGTTTGTTGATAACTACTAGGAACTAAACAATAAAACTAGTGATGTACCGACTGCTATTATGGTATTTCACCTTAGCTATTTCGATATTTAGTTATTTTTAGTTGTTTTCTTGTTGTTTCATTTTTAAGGTGCAAACGCAGTACGCGTCAAAGAACTGTGCGGCGCGGCACTGCGTAAGATTTGACCAAGACGCGTAGTGCGTTCTATATCGTACGATTTCATACAATTAATAGCCGCGTCGTCGTTCCGTTCAGTGCGGTATAATATGTAGTATATTTGATTAGATCATAGAATCGGTCACTATAGTACATTAACCACCAACGAACCGATCCACCCTTAGAGATTTTAATTAGGAGTAATCGATTTTTTAATGGCTATTACCAGTTATAACTTCTAATTTATGAATTTTCTAAAAATATTCGGTACACCCCTATTAAAGCCTATTCACAGTATATTAGGAATGTCGAGATCCTACGGTTACATGAATTTATAAAAAGTTCAACACAGATATTAAAAATAAATTAATTGTACTTATAGCGATCTTTGGTGCCGAACTTGAAAGCTTGAGATGAGGTTACAATTAAATCTACATAAATTCAGTAATGAGCGATAAACTTATAAAATGTTTACGTAACAATAGCTTCATAACAAGTCTTAAATATTACAGCCCGTTTGTATTGTTTTCATTTCACATTTTGTAGATTTATAATAACACTAATATAAAGCGGTTTATAATGAGATAACTACTGAAGCCATTTTCAAAAATACTTCTAAATAACATATTAGACTCAAGATGGCAAGAATTTGGTAGGTTTTCTATTTGTTTGGATGTTTTAACACTATCACAGTCCAAACTCTCATATGTGGCTAAGTTAGAAGTAGGGCTGTGAAAGGTTAAAGCTTTCATAAAATGTGAAATGTACAACTTTACAACTAAACATAATTTGCCTTCAATCTTTATAATACTCAGAGGGCGATAAAAATATGATAAAATAAAGATTTTTAAATTTTGTGGTTGTTGGTGCGTCATTTCTAGCTAAATTGAGCAAAATAAATTAATTTCGATATTAAATAATTTAGTTTAACTTTCGAAATTATCATAAGACTTACATTTTTATATTTTTTTAAATACACACACAAAAATAAAACTGGAACAATAATCAAACACAGTTAACTTTCTACTACAATCACATTAAACTGAAAACGACGTTATTTTTCGATGTCACTTAAATAAAAAAATAAAAATGAATATAAATTAAATAATATACATGAAAATTACTTTAAGACTCAAATATAATGTACTTAAGTATTACAAATTTAACCAACAACCACTTTAAAACTAAACAATTCATAAGAATAACTAAGGAATACTAGTTTTGACAAGATCAAGAGTCTTCACCACGAATCACCTATCGGATAATGATAATGAATACAAAATATCAATAATTTTAGCCAATCACGTGTTAGCTTATTCAAAATGGCGACTGTAAGAGCACTAGAACACACCATTTTCAGTTCAGATTATTATTTCAAGCGCGTTTTCTTGTATGGTAGTCGAACTAAGTGAATAGAAAACTGTAAGTTTCACTTATTATTCATATATCTGGACCGATGTTAACTTATGCACAGACCGGTCCTTTTTAGGCAGAAATGAGAATAATAACGATCGAGAACTGCGGCCAACTTAACATCGGTCTGGATTATATGATGATATAGCCAGTTCTAGACATAAAGCGAAAAAACAGCCACTAGATAGCTTTTCGTTTAGCGTTATTTACATTATGCATTGGGGTCAATTCAAATTTCAGATGGAAAAAAACTAAACTAATATATCAGCTCTGAAAATTCGGCATCATTTGTCTTTCCTTTCTTATCTTACGAAATAAAGAGGATGTTAGTGAATTGACGCCAATGGTACACCGCCCGTACAGAGGTAAAAAACATGTTTATGTACCTATTCAAATATAGTTTTCGCAATACGTTTCTAACAGGCTATTTTAATGACGATAGAACTTTTGAAACTATCATGATTATTAACACTAAAATCATTTAAAACGGGAAATTTACCATGATTTGATCTTTGAGTTTTTGTTAGTGGTAAAGTTCGTAGCAAAAGACAAAAAATTAGGGTAAATGTCTGCCAATTCAGTTATTCCGTGATCATGGCGCATGAAACTATGCCGAAATATTGGAAAATCGTGGTAAATATCCCGTTTTGAATGACTTTAGTGTTAATAACCAGGATAGTTTCGAAAGTTTTGTCTATATTTTGACAACGGTTTGTTCGTGATTGTGGTTTATGTTAGATCACATTGCAGTTCACGCAATGACGAGCGGCTCGTCGTCTGAGAAGCCGTGGATCGGCGGGACGTCGTCATCATCTGGAAGTGATGTGTTCAATTAATAAAGGTTTTTTTATTGTGTGATACTGTGTATTTTATTTTGAATCGAGGTATTTTGTAATGACGTCGTAATATATTATGTGAGTAGTATAGTTATACAAATTTCTTGTGTTTCTGTGGACGCGTGGAAATCTATGTGTCAAATGGTTTATAAACAGTCCTCTTGAATCACTCTATATATTAAAAAAACTGCATCAAAATCCGTTGCGTAGTTTTAAAGATCTAAGCATACATAATAGGGACAGGCAGACAGCGGAAAGCGACTTTGTTTTATACTATGTAGTGAAGATAAACAATACAGGTAACAGTTTACCATCAGCTGATCTAATACATACCGTGCTCTATAGTCGCCTGCCCCCGCCGGCTGTCGTACCGCGGCGTATGGGCTGTGAACCGGAGGAAGGAGCGCGTGAGTCTGCGGTTGCGGAGCGCCACGTGCAGTAGGGCGCCGCCCAGCGCCACGGCCACGATCAGGGCTCCGGCCGCGCCCCACCAGATGGGGGACACTGAGCGCTGGGGCTCGGGCGATCCTGGAACAACTGAATATAAGCGTGTCATGGAAATAAAATTGTTTTAGTTTCGCCTGTTTCCTCCCGCACAAAAAAAAAGCTCAAATCCTTAAAATACAAAAGACGAATTTTCATTTCTGTCGCTTCAATATGCTGCCTAAAGTAAGAAGGCGACGAAGAAGCATGTAAGTTATCTTCAAGTTAGTAGTAGTATCAAAACCAGACCTAAAGCTTTTTTTAACTCTAGAATTTAGATAATCTGATATTCAAGATTTTATATACCTTAGAATCTAGATTATCTGATAGTCAGGGTGACTTACCTTCCATCTGCAACGTATGGACTTCGCTGATATCGCTGTAGTATCCGTCAGAGGTCACAAGCCTCACTCCCACGTATAGCGGCCCACTCAGACTACCCCTGGTGATCAGTAACGCGGGCGAGTAGTCAGCTATCATTGATACCATGTTAGGTGTTGTGTGTATAAGGTCCTCTGGAATCTCTTCTGTTGATAGTATCACTTGGTATCTGAGTTTACTGTAACATGAAACATTACATTCATTTATCATGGGATATTTATGCGTTGGTTTTTGTGTTTTCATTTTCATATTTCGGTTCACAGTTTCATGCGCCATGATCACGTTATAAATGGCATTTGTATTAATAACCATGATAGTTTATAAAGTTTTTTATCAGGAAATATTTCGATTTTTCAAATGCTTATTCAATCAGTACAGCAAAGAACCGACGGCCGCTGGGGCAAACGTGTTCTTGAATGGAGACCACGACTCGGTAAACGTAGTGTAGGACGCCCTCCGACCAGGTCGGATGACGACCTGCGAAAGACTGCAGGTAGATGCTGGATGCGTCAAGCTGAAGACAGGGCGCTATGGTGCTCATGGGGGAGGCCTATGTCTGATGCTGCTGATGATGATGATGACAGCAAAGATACTAGATTTTATTTCATTATTAATTTTCAAGAAGTTTTCCACTTAGTGACTGTATCACTTCGGTATGAGATCGAGGGGTCTATCTTTAAACCGCGGCCGCCGCGACAAAGGCGTAAAAGGCTTAATGCTATACCTCTTCGCAGAAGATCCTGGGACATGGTCATCATTCCATGAAACCATGACGTGACCGCGGGGCCCCAACCACGCGAGCACGTTGCTAGGCGCCTCCAGCTCTTGGCTTCTGAAGAATATGCATCGCACTTCGGCTTTTTCTACTGCCACCTGTATGGAAAATTCGTTTTATCTATATATATAAAAGAAAGTCGTGTTTGTTACAACACTTATAACTCGAGAACGGCTAGACCGATTTAGCTGAAAATTGATGGAGAGGTAGCTTAGAACCAGGAGTCTAACATAGGATACTTTTTATCATTTGACACATAGATTTCCACGGGGGCGAAGCCGCGGGGAGCAGCTAGTTAAGTATAAAACTCACTTTAATGTCGCTCAGCGAGCTATTGAAAAGCTATGCTCGTTGTTTCTCTGAAGGATAGGATGAGTAAATTATATAAAAAATTTAATACAATTATAAAAAATGTCCATGGTCACACAAACAAAATATCGAACACCATCGGCGTTGTCTGTCAAATCCATAACCCATCTGCGCTGCGCTCCGAACGTATAACCTTATGGTGCACCATAAGGCCCTCGGGGCAAATTGCTTTTTCGGACATATTTTTTGCAACTTTTGAATACATTGCGGCATTATGACACGTGTTTACGTTGGCTGTGTTTCAATCGAACTAAACAAAATAAGAGCTCACATTTCAAGTGCGCTCTTATTTACAGAGACGGATTTTTGCGACGACCCGACATCTAGATGGATTTGTGATCGCAGGGTCCAAAGCACTTAGTCGCCTCATACGATACCCATGGAAGAGTTGGGGTAAATTCTAAGCCGGCACATTCTCTATTAGGGACTAGATAAACCTGACGTCAATTCATATATCCCAAAACTATACAAATTTTATCGTCGTATCATTATGTATTTGAATTATAAAATAAATAATAACTTACATGGACACAGATGTTATACCGTGCGCCGATGGGCACATTTTCCAAGACATGTTCGTAGCTGGTGTTCTTGGAAGCCGGGAGCGCGTAGCGACTGGTTCTTTGACGCGTCTCTTCTTCTATGCTCAACTGGTAGGTAAGAAATGTATTAAAAGGTAGTAATGGTATTAAGTAGTAATAATTTAACATTGTAAGGAGAGATATTGCTAGATAGATAATAATTATTGCAAAAATTTACGATTTCGCCGGGATTTGAAACCGCGGCCTTTCCTCAATACGGGACCAACTCAGCTACGAGATCAAGTAGCTTGTGTTTCGCTGAGTGGAAAATTCAAATAACAACTGTCATTGCGTATAGAATACCCTCCAGCGTACAGCGTGTATATTGTAGCTCAAGGTGGAAGCATAACAACTAGGTTTTCAAAGAATACTCACTCTAAAAGAAACCGGTCCGAGATAAATACTACAGCCAGCTTCCCACAAGACTTTCATCTCGGATTTTTCTTTGTTGTAGTCGACCCGCAGATTGTGCACCGCAGCCCTAATAGGAAAAAAATATGGTTAGATAGATATATTTATATATTGTTACAAAGGATAATGAGCGAAATTGGTCCAAGAGCCTCCACTGATGAGACTTGCGGGAAATGAAAGGGCATAGTTGCCGTATCATTCTGGCAAAAGCCTATTAAATTCTGTCCCGGGGTTTTTTTGTTATGGTCATGTTTGTTCTAACCATAAAATATGACTCTACGTTAAACGATTTGGCTTGTATGTTATCTTGTTTTATTAAGATCCATGCGATCAATATCACTACAAGGCTTTGCCATAATCACCACGCTTGGCAGAAAGATTGATGATCGCAGTAGAGGTAATAAAAATACACAGAAGAAAGCTGCTGCTCTGCTAGGTTCGATTAGTCGGCTCTTACAACATCATCTGAATTGGAGTTTCCGATTGTTGCGGCGTGATCGCAAAGTTATCAAATAATTGTACAATGGATTGTAACCCCTATATCATCTGAGCAATAAAGTTCAATAACTTACGTAGTTTGAGCCCTGGTGAGTACTTCGGGCGTCTTGGTAAGCGGCCCGCCGAGTATTCCCACAGAAAATACGTAGAATTCACACGCGTGTAGATTCTCTATTGTGACTTCGTTCAGAGTCGTTATTATTGTTGTGTCTGTAAAGGGTATTTTCATGATTTTAAGGCGCCATCTAGCTGATTATCTTTGGAACCTCTTAATTCCTTAAAAAGTCAAAAAATCCTGTTGACACTGGTTCTGTAGTTCAATTTTCACAACAGGTACAAGAGTTTAACCAGTTTAGCTCATATTTGATAAAATATGGTCTTAGCAGGGCAGCATGAGAGAGGCTGTCATTTTCTATCCCATCATCTTTATTTACGCGACTTAGACAATACATTACTAACAATAACAATTAAATTGAGATGACAGTCGCAGCAACTTAACAATTAACAAGATTGAAGGCCTCATCATAAAGCTACTGAGATAAAAATATTTTTTTTAACAAATACGTTCACAAAAAATAATTAATTTTAAAAACCGGCCAACTGAGAGTCGGACTTGCGTTTTACCCTTTGGTTACGGAACCCTGAAATATTGACAAAATGTTGTAATAGTATAAAAGTAGTTAAAATCCGCGTAAAAAAGAGAAAAGCTTACCGTTTGTGTACTCGAACGGATTGGCCCGATGTATCATGTTGGAATAGTGCACTTCGTAAGACAGCGTCTTGCCGTTATACCGATCGCTTTTAGGCGGGTCCCACGCCACAATCACCTAAAATACATTTTTTTAATACAACATAAAGATGTTTTATAAGCTTTCTAAAAAGAACCTAACAGATAGTCAATTTAAGAAATTAAATTAAAAACAATAGTTTGAAAAAATGCATTCTACAGCCATAATTCGTGATGATCAACATCATCTAGTAGACCCAAGCTAAACAGAGCTTGTGTTATGGGTATTAGATGGCTGATATACAATCCCTTACATCGTTTTTTTTATTATACATAGAAACCGACCACCCCGAACAAATATCTGCAAATCATACAAACATTTGTCCCGAAGCGGGAATCGAACCCACAACCCCCTGCGTCGAAGGCGGAACTTCACCCGCCGTGCCACGGAGGTCGTCAGTCCACTACAGCCTGCTAATTCTTTGAAAATCGGAAGGCTTACCGTGTTGACTTGAGCTTGCAGCTCTACCGAGGGTCGAAGCAACTCGTCCGGTTCGCCTTCAGTCTTCAGTTTGCTGATTGTGAATGGGGCGCTGAACAGTTCGTCTTTGAACGCTCGTAGCTCGACGCTGAATTCGACGCCGGGTGGGAGGTTTATTACTGTGGGGAAATGTATTAGTTTTATTCAATATCACTACATAATATAATACAAAGTCGCTTCCCGCTGTCTAATCATACATAGGGGCAGACAGTCAAGTCAGAAAATTGCTCAGAAATTTCCACGCGAACGAGGCGCAGCTAGTACTTACTATTAATTTGATTATCCGTCGTAACATAAGGCGGTCGTTTCGCGTAATTAGCGGGCAACTCTAGTTCAATCTGGTACCCCTCGACAGCGCGAATCTTGTGCCACTCGAGATGTATGGAGGAGGCGTTAGGCCGAGACATGCTGACGTTGACAATCTCGTCTATATCGCCGCCTTCGTCAAAGGTAATGTACGCTACTTCATAGTTGTTTGATGTAAATTGGCCGTTTGTAGCTTCAACCTGAAATAATTTTACATACAAATAATGGTGGACAATTGACAAAGAATAATTATAGCCCCAATCTAAGCAGAGTTTCCGTTCGAATACTAGATAGCATGTTCCAAAACGTCAGTGATTGATTTTAGTTGACCAATAAAAGGTCAACTTTCTTCTTAATAAAAGAGCAATTATTTATAAAGAAAGTTCTATTTGGTTTGATTGTATCAAATAATAGAACCAAATTAGAACTGGTATTTGCCATTGAAACTATTGAGCTAAGTGCAAACTGTTGCAATTAAATTACTAAATTTATTTTGTTTTTCGAATTATATCTGTTCTTATTTTAACAGCCATTGCATCGTCTTTAACGGTTATCATTACGCCTACGTAAGACGCGGCCAAAGATACATTACCCCCTAATACTCAAACGCATCTCAGATTTAAGCACATCTCAGGTCGACGTTTTCTGACAGGTTTAAATGAAAATCTGTCAGAAAATCGTCATCTTGAGACGGGCTTAAAACTCGAGTTGTGTTTGAGTATCCGGGCATAAGAACATTCTAGAACACTCACCCAGAAAGAATAGTTAACGTGCGGCTTGAAGAGAGTGTTAATGACCACAGACATGCTGGACTTGTTCGTGGCGGGGATGAATCGCTGCATGGGCGGTACAGGCGGCGAGTGGTACAGGGTGTAGTGGTCAATGACCCCGCGGGGGAACTCCGGCGCGTCCCATAGAACCTCGACGCGGCGGCCGATTGCTTGACGGACAGTGATTTTGCGAGGGGCGGATGGTACTGGAAGATAAGCAAATGAAATGTATTAGACACACAAGCGATATCTGAACATACTAGTGTTTTCTTTTTCACTACTTCCACTAGTGGACACAAAATTTAAGTGAACAGTACTGACAGTATTTGACTTGTCTAAGTGAAAATGATTTTCATAAAAATTATGTTACACAAAATTCGACTTTAAAAATGTGTTTTATTTTTTTGATTAAATTTGAACTACAGGGCAGGCTTTTTGATAAACAAAATACGAAGTTTCGAAAGGATACGAATAATATTATAGCACCTACCACGAAGATGCTTCAGACGCGTCAACAACTGACTGAAAACTTTCGTTTAAAAAATATTTCTGATCTGAAACATATTTGTTGTAGGAAAACTTCTGACTCACAAGGTTTGAGTCGCCATCCAAAACTTCGTACTTCGCTCTGAATAAAAATGTTGTATTTTTTGTGTTTTATCTAGCTTGAATCTAAGTAAGACACTCAAAAATGGGTGTAATAACAAGAATAATAAATAAATAATGCTGGACAATCCACACAGCATCACCTAGCCCCAAGCTAAGCAGAGCTTCTGTTATGGGTAGTAGATGACTTTTAATTTAATACAATACATTACATAGATAGATATTTCTTTTTATACATAGATAACGACCAGAACACCCGGAATAAATATCTGCAGAGTACACACAATTGTCCCGAGGCGGGAATCGAACCCGCAACCTCCTGCGTCGCAGGCGGACCTTCGCCCACTGCGCTACAAAGGTCGTCATACCCTATTGTGTAGCCCTAAATAATGCAATATCGACTTACTTCCTTCTCCAGTGGTCGTGTTGACGTATACAAGTGACGGTGTAGTCTTGTTCGTCTTGCTGTCTCGGATGTAGAATGTCACATTGTAATTTGTGAATGGTTCCAAGTTTGTGAATCTGAAATCAAAGTGTATTTAGACGCGTGACGTAGTGGAAGATGTGTATCATATTTGTGTGGAGTGTGTCCGAAACGAAGCAGAAAGATCATCCAAAGGTTGCCTGTCAGAGATCGCTCATAGCGATAAGGCCGCCTATTGTACAACATATTTGTATTTGATTTTTTTATTTTCCTGTCTTTTGTATCTGTTTTTTTTATTTGGTGTGCAATAATGAGTTATTGTATTGTAAAGATTACATTTTTGTTACATGTTTAATTTGTTTTCTGTTGGTGTGGTCAACCATGTTTTGGGTACTCCGCTCTTGGAGTCGGCCATTAACATGTTAAAACTTGTTAAATTAGGAATCTATCTATCTATCTTAGCGTAGGTACTAAGTTAATTACGAATCCTCACGAGTGTGGCAAATCATGCTCATAATAATTTAATAAATATTTTAAAGAAGGGACGCCCAGACTGTATCATTAAAATCATCAAAATATGACTTCAAGGATATAATAAAATTTATAATAGTATGCAAAACGACACATTATCATCATCATCAGCCTATAGCAGTCCACTGCTGGACATAGGCCTCCCCCAATGAGCACCATAGCGCCCTGTCTTCAGCTTGCCGCATCCAGCATCTACCTGCAGTCTTTCCCAGGTCGTCATCCCACCTGGTCGGAGGGCGTCCTACACTACGTTTACCGAGTCGTGGATGTGTGATCACAAAATATGATTTCAAGGATATAAGAAAATATATAATAGTATGCAAACAACGACACATCATCATCATCATTAGCCTATGTTAGTCCACTGCTGGATATAGGCGTCCTTTAATGAGCGCCCTATCTTCAGATTGACGCATCCAGCATCTCCCTGCAGTCATCTCACCTGGTCGGAGGGCGTCCTACACTACCTTTACCGAGTCTTGGTCACCACTCAAGAACACGTTTACCCTATCGGTATTCGGTTCTGCGCATACTACGACACACTTACCTATAAATACTATCATTGGTCCACGTCATATTGGTCCAAACGATATCCCCCACTTTAGCAATAGACGGAAGGAAGCTGTACTGGACCATCTTCTGTTGCGACATCCAGCATGAGATGAGGAAGCTAGTAGAGTTTATTGTGGATTGGTCCACACCGACGCTTAGTATCTGTTGGTATTAAGAGATTGTGAGATAAACTGTTAGTTTTTAAACTAACGCGATCTGAACACATAATTACATATCCTATTTTAACGGGTATTTATCAGCGTTTATTTACCTATGTCCAGCAGTGGACTGCTATAGGCTGATGATGATGATGATGATGATGATTTACCTATTTTTCCCGGAGACGTTTCAACAGGTTATAAGTAAATAAACGCGATATATACCTACCCGTTAAAATAGTACTTAAACTCTAAGTTGATTAATGTCTATCGTTGTCACTAGGTGGCAATAAGAATAATACAGTGTGCCTTGTAACATGTTTACTAAGGGCCAGCTCACAGCGAGACGCGACGCTGCATGCACATTATATTTAAAATATTACTTTAAATACTACGCAAAAAGGTACAAATTTTATTGACATAATACGAAAACTCCATGCGGCAATTTGTATCATTTTGCGTAGTAAATCCTAACTTAGGTTATAAATGCGAATGTGTGTTTGTTTTTTTTTGGTCCTTCCTTCACGTCCTAGCTGACAAGCAACCAATCGACTTGATACTTGATTTTTGGCATAGAGTTCTTTGAAAGGATGGAGTAACATAGGCTGCTTCTTGCCCCGGTATAAAACATCAAATTCTATATTATTAGTATTTTTAAACATAATTCGTCCTCCATTGACGGCCTAAAAAAACCAAATCGTTTTTTGGCATAGCGAAGAGTTGAAAGGACGTGAAATAACAGGCGTCTTTAGGTCCTGCAAAAGTGAAAGTCGACTTTAACACAACAACATAAACCGCGGGTAACAGCTAGTAAAGGTATATTTTGCATCGAAGCGCGCGCAGCGTCGCGTCACGTCTCGGTGTGAGCGGACCCTAAGTCCAAGGGGGATTATAAACCACGAGGCGGTCAACTGTTATAAGATTTTTGAATTTGATTTTTTTGTATTAACAACTTTTTTACAACGGATCACCGATAGACCATAACTGTCACCGAATGGTGGCCTAAGGATATGCGGCGGCGTCGAGGCAGACCAACTGCCCGGTGGTCAGACGACATTGTGGGGGCTGTAGGGAAGCAGTGGAAGCGACTGGCACAAGACCGCCAGGGGTGGCGAGATAAGGAAGAGGCCTATACTCAGCAGTGTTACCGGCTGATTAGATAGAACAACTGTTTAATTTCCAACTTACATGATACAGATAATTATCATTGGCGACAGCGGAGCAGTTCGCCTCATCGGACCCGTCGTAGCAGTTCTGAACACCGTCGCAGACCGCGCTCGTAGGGACGCATAATGTTGTATCGTCGCATGAAAACTCGTTAGAAGTACATTTGGCGTTTATTGCCGTAGGGTGGAGCTGAAATAAAGGAAGATAGAATACATTTAGCGTGTAGCAATGAATAGAGAAACAAGAGGTATGCACAAAGTTGTTACTAAAATGCACTAACTCTGTATAATGCTATGAGTAGCAAAAGGTAAATAGCCAGCTCTGATCAGCAATATGAAAGACAGTAATGGGTTATCGTCGTACACTCCGTCGCATATTTTAAGTACAGACACGCAATGCGGCCGTCGCACACAGGGCATCTGGTCGGCGGGACAGGGCGACGTTACGTTGTCTCGAGGGCAACATGAATAATTCAACAAAGTAGATTCTAGCACTTACTTTTCTGATGCTAGGGCACAGTATCTCGTCGCTATGATCGGGACAGTCGTACACTCCGTCGCATATTTTGAGTACAGACACGCAATGCGGCCGGCGCACACAGGGCGTCTGGTCGGCGGGACAGGGCGACGTTACATTATCTCGAGGGCGACATTCCTTCTCGTCTGAACCGTCCGCGCAGTCTTTCACGCCGTCGCAGGCCCAGGGGAGAGGGATGCAGATACCTGGGGGTTTAGGATAAGAAAGATAATTATGCAAACTTAGTCAGAGCGAGGAGTCACCTTGACTTTGAAAGGTTAAGTTGAAGTACTAGGTACTTCATTTAATAATGTTTTAACTGTACAATAGCTTTAAATACCTACTTGTTAACCTTTTTTTGTATGAAAAAATATTTAAAAAAAGTAATAGTGTGTTTATTATACATTTCTGAAGCTGAGTGACAACCGGATAAAGAAGTATGGAGGCTCTGAGGCAACAAGGAGGTCTCTAATAATTTACCAATCATCATTTAATTTGTTAATATTAAACTACTCGTATAAATAACACTACAACATTTATAATATTTCGCGATTTGTACATATTAAAGATGCAAGTTTTAATTAGTTTGTTACCTCTTTACGCCAAAACGAATGAACAGATCGGGCTGATATCTTGCATACTTGTAGTTCTATGATTATAATAAAACATAGATAAAAAGTAGCTTTTTATCCCATGCCGAAGACAGAATCTAAAAATGATGATGAATCCGCATCGAAAGGCAATTGACAATAGAAAGTGTAATATAGTAGCAAAAGAAAATTAATTAAATACTCACATAAAATCAGACCATTCAGTAACATGATGAGACTATTAGTGGATCGTATTAAATACGACAATTACCTTATTTTACTTGGTTTTCCGCATATTGTTTTAATAACTAGATCCCCCAGCTTCGACCGCTTTGTCTATAGAACCATTCAAAGGTTATTTATATCCCATGGGAACTGTTTTATGGGATAAAATGTAGTCTACGTTTAATTCTAGGATTAGAGCTACATCTATGCAAAATTCAGCCTGATCTGTTTTGGCGTGAAGAAGTTACAAACATCCATCTATACATCATATATTGGTGGAGGCCTATGTGCAGCAGTGGAAAGCTATAGGCTGATGATGATGATGATCTATACATCTATCCATTACTATATACATCCAAACTTTCGCATTCATAATAATATTGATTAAATAGTGTGATTTCACAATATATGTTGGTCCGGTGACTGCAGCAGGATGTTAGTCGCAATTGACGCAACAATGTTCTGTAGGTTTTATTTCAAATATAAGGAAATTGTTTGTGTTTATTTTGGGACCAAGTCTATACTCGGCAGTAGGAGGTTGCAGGCTAATAGTAATTGTATTCTTTAAGAAACAGGCTATAGGTAGACCTACCTAAATCATGTTACAAAAAGGAACGACAAAAGTTTAGGCGCAGTTTTTAACATCAATGTTAGCAAAGGGTTTATCAATATAAATCATCATATTACCCAGTATTTACTCAGTTAAGTGCTTCATCATATTTTGTTTAATAAATTTATTTTTATTTTGCCAATGTATGAATTTATTTTGAATTATTATTTGATAGGGAACTTTATCAACAAAAAATGACAATCAAAAAATATAAACAAATTAGATTAATTACCCTGCGACCACAAATACTATCTAGATTTCGATACATAAAAAAAAGCCATGTCCGTAAATAAGAGGGCACTTGAGGTAAGTTAATGTATATATAATATATATTTTAGCCTTCTAATAAATAATATTTATTTTTATTTTTGCAACTTTTGAATACACTTTGCGGCACTGTGACACGTTGGCGTTTTGTGTTTACGTTGGCTGAGTTTCAATCGAACTAAACAAAATAAGAGCTCGCTTCACAACTGCGCTCTATATGTACGGAGACGGATTTTTTGCGCCGTCCCGAGATCTAGTTATTTGTGACCGAAGATTTTTTTTTTATTTAATTACTTAATTTCACTTCAAATAATTTCATACTCAAGGATCTATAGATTACTCACCAGGCGCGCAAGTAAATTGACTCTTCCCGCATCTCCTCTGCTTAGGAGTAAGCTCGGGCACAGGAGTCGTCTCGGGTTTGGAGATGCCACAGCCTACTTCGTCGGAATGGTCTCCGCAGTCGTCAATCCCGTCGCATCTGTTGGTTAGACGTTTATTATTTATTTATTCAAAACATTACATCTATATTAACAGGTAATACAATAGAGTAGTCAACATAATAAATCACAAGTAACGAATTCAGTAAAACCAATAATCCATTATCTACTATTACCGATATAATTATGCGGGTTAACTACGAACCTTATTTGTGTTGGAAGAACACTAACGTTTCATCCCTTATCGAGTGCTCGGAGGGACGCGTAACGCGTGCGTTACCAACAGCACTCACCGTGAATAAATCCCCGTTAAGGGATGAAACGTTGGTTTTCTTCCAACATAAGTAAGGTTCGTAGTTACACTCACGCAGATGTGATGGAGACGGACGAGACATAAAGAAAGGCTCTATGTCCCAAAATCTAGAGTAGAACTTGCGAATAAGAATGCATATCATCAAGCAATAAGAATTTATAATAAGTTACCCGATGAATTTAAATCTATGCAATCTTATTTATTTAAAATTAAGCTTAGAATATGGTTAATTGATAAATGTAACTATGACATGAAAGAATATTTAAATTACAGGACTTTTGATAAAATTGTAAAATGTTCTTATTGACATTTTAGCTATCTACTTTTTTATTATGATTATATATTTCTTTGACATTATTTATAAAGCCTAACCATATTGTACCAAATTGTAATAATTTTGCACGCCCTGATGTGGCCTTATAATTAAGAATATCTATTGTACCGACATTCCTACAAAAATAAGTGATTTGATTTGGTTTAACCCGCTTACATCCGCAATGAGTAACACTGATTTTGAAACCTAAATGTGGAACCATTTCTGGCATCATTATCATCATCAGCCTAAATTAGTCCACCGCTGCTGGGCATATACTGACTCTACTAAGCGCCATAGCGCCAGTCTTCAGCTTGCCGCATCAATTGTAGGGTAGATCGCCATCTCGGTATTGTACAGTTTAAACTGTACAAAGTTTTTATCCTTAATCAAAAATATGGCTTAATTAAACCATGATACAAATTTAAATATTTTCTAATTTTATTACCTCCACCAATCAGGAAGGCAATTCCCGTTATCGCACTTGAACATCCAATCGAAGCAGGATCCCTTGGCAGTGAAACTTGGTCTCTCTGTGCCGGGGTATGGGATCAGTTTCGAATGGCCGATATAGCTGCAGTTCTTCTCGTCAGATGATTCAACGTCGCTGCAGTCGTTTTCGCCGTCGCATACCTAATGGAAAATATAAAATACATTAAAATGGATAGATAGATAGATCATTTATTAAGACATATAGGTTAGTCATTTAAAACAGGATATTTATCACGATTTGATATGAAAACTCAAAAATCAAATCAAGGTCCCGTTTTAAATTACTTAATGTTAATAACCATGATAGTTTTAAATGTTTTATTACAAATAGGTAACATAACTTAGTTAATTAGTATTGATGCATATCAATACCAGTCGGAAGCGCCCCCAGGACTTTGTCTGCATTGTCGCGTGGCGTTGCCTAAGTGTGTTATTTTGAAAGCCTATAGAAATAAAGGATTTTGAATTGCTTCGTTTTTATGTAGATCATACTCACCCAAGACTTGAATATACACTTCCCAGACGGGCACTGGAACATATATGGCGCACACGTGGAGTTCTTGCATCTCTCCTCCTTTTCATCCTCGCCGCCGACACAATCTCTTTCTCCGTCGCACACCCATGAACTCGGAACACAGAGGCCGCTTTCGTTGCCGCAGGCGAAACCGTTCGTACACGAGACTACTGGACGTTTTAATGAAACCTGGAAAAATAATATCACTTATGAAACTATCGTGGCTTATGACAAGAAACTAAGTCACTACGAACAATAATAATAATAAATAAATAATAATAAATAATCGAATCAAAAATAATCATTACATAATTAATTTATCTTACATTTGGAAATAAGTCCAGTACATAATGAGATTTCAGTTCAAACTATTATGTAGCCTCAGATGCCTAAACTAGCCTGAAAAGTCTGTAGGTAATATATAAACCTATAATAGTCTGCTGCTGGACATAGGCCTCCCCTGCATGAACGCCATAGCGCCCTGTCTTCAGCTTGCCGCATCCAGTCTGCAGTCTTTCGCATGTCATCATCCTACCTAGCCGGTGGGCGTCCTACACTACGTTATTTGCGTCGCGGTCTCTACTCAAGAACACGTTTACCCCAGCGGTTGTCGGTTCTTCGCGATATATGGCCGGCCCAATGCCACTTCAGCTTGCTAATTCTTTGAGCTATGTCGGTAACTTTGGTTCTCAATGTTAGGGTTATGTTTTGGTTACATCATGATAACCATCCTCGTAAGCTATTGAATAACGTTACAGCGTTGGTATACTTACAGTGCAGTTACGTTCATCAGACCCATCCTTGCAATCATTGTCTCCGTCGCAAACCCAACGCTTATCGATGCAGTGTCCGTTCGTGCATTGGAACTGTTTGTCTGTGCAGTTGTGAGAGCCGCAATCTGTAACGTTTGAAAAGAACAATGAAAAACTATATAGATAACTAGTTTCTGCCCGCGGCTTCGCACGCGTTGTTTCTAAGGAACCGTTTAAGATTATTTATATCCTATGGGAACTGATTTATGGAATAATAAGGAGCCTATGTTTTATTCTGGGCCCAGAACATACATACAGGTAGTATACAAAATTTCAGCTCGATCCGTTCAGTAGTTTTTGCGCGAAAGAGTAACAAACATCCATCCATACATACAAACTTTCACGTTTATAATATTAGTAGGATAGTGGTGACTACTTGACTTACAGAATGACTGAAGTACTAGAGAAGTATTTTAAACGAAATTATGTAATTTCTAGTACGTAATTACTGTGTGGTACCCCAACTCTTCCCGCAGGAGTCGTAAGAGGACCGGGGGGAGTCCCAGTGCAGAACAATTTTCCCACCCAACTGCGATCCCCAACCGCATGCCCAGGGTGGAGTTTTTGGGCTTTCCGCCGATTGTATGGTATATGTTGTCGCTGGCAAAGACAGCTTAAATATTCGATATGTACAGAAAGATCTAGAAAGTTCATTACCTTGCTCATCGCTCATATCCGCACAGTCCATATCGCCGTCACACTTCCAGCTAGGCAGGTAGCACTGCGTGTTATCACAGGAGATCATAGGAGCTTGGCATAAACAGCCTACTTCGTCCGATAAGTCACCGCAATCGTTGTTGCCATCGCATCGCCACGTTGCGGTTATGCAAAGTCCGTTTTTACACGTAAATTGGTCCTGAAAGTAAGATTTATGTCAAGCGGATAAAGTAACAAATTGTATGTAGCAAAAACTATAACCTGCTTGGCTGTAAAGATATTTCTATTATAACTGACTTGGATTAAACGGATGAATCTGTGTACATCTAGATCATCTTGATTTTCCCAAAATAATAAATAGCACAATTTGAAAGGGTGCAATGACGCTTATTATGAAGCTGTATACTGTTGTAAGACGATGATTTGATGAAAGGAAGAAAATAACTTGCCACTAGACACCGCCCTTGGCATACAAACTAACAAACTAATTATTTAAGATACTTACAGGATCACAACTCCCTCCAGGTTTCTGAGGGCAAGTCATATTCTCTTTCGGCTCCATACCATTAGGGCACATACATTTCCCTCCAACCATCTTAAACCCTTCCGGGCACAAACAAGAGAACGTATTCCCTGGCCCTCCAAGGCACATAGTCTCACAGCTCGCGTTCTTATACGAACAAGCATTGCTACCATACTGAGTGAAATGCGCGAACACTTTCAAATCCATCAAACCAGTGAAGGAATCGTTGATCGTTATAATGTTATCCCCAGTGTCTTTGTCCGCAATGAAAATGGACTTCACCTTCCAATCGTCCCAATACATTTTATCTTTCAAAACCGCAACGGCAAACGGATGGGATACCTTCTCGTCGTTCCACAGAATCCTTTTAAAGTAATGCCCGTGCAAATCAGAGCTGGATATGTAATCTTCCATAGCATCAACCCAGTAGATTCGTTCGGACATTTGATCGATTGTTATACCGTTCGGCCATTGGACAAGGGGTTTTCCGAACAACTGTTTCACATCAGTTCCGTCCAAGTTTGATCTAGAGACTGAGGGGTTGGCCTTATCCCAATCCGTCCAGAACAAGAAACCGGCGCGGGGATGCACGGCGATACCTCTCGGCTTAGATAACACTTTACTGTTCAGAATAGTGACTCTCATTCTCCCTTCACTGGTCAGATCAGTTCGCACCGCTTCTATCTTCTTTCTCATTCCATCGACGAAGAACAAAACATTCGATATCCAATCCAAAGCCATCCCTTCAATGCTTGCTAGATCCGTATCCACCACCACTTCTTGAGCGGTCCCGTTGTTAAAACACTGGCGGTTGATCTTATCCATTACGATATCAGCCCAGTAGATGCAATTATTCTTTATATCGAACTCGATAGCGACTATGTTCTTCTGATCTTTGACGGGATATATCGTAGAGTTATCGAATAGATCGATGCGAGCGATTTTATCCCTTAACGCTACGAGCATGAATTCTTGCGGTTCTTCGATAGGACATGGGATTCTGTCAGGAGCGAATGACATATAACCGGAAATGGTGCAAACATCTCCGTCTATTTTGCGGTAGCCTTTAGTTCTGTGGTAGGTTTTTCCAGGGCGGCAGCTGGTGGGTATTTTGTACGGATCGTGATGTACCGATTTGTTGCGAACGCATTCGTTGCCTGAGAGCATGAAACCGAAGTCGCATTCGAAGTCTCGGCGACTGCATTCGCAGACCTCCTTATTGACTGCTCTATCGTATTCTTTACCGTGGTAACAACTAGTGTACGGCAAGCGTCTTTGATAAGTATTCTTTAAGCCAAGTACGCAAGAAGCAGACGAGTTGGGAGGCGATGGCGACCAGAATTTGAAGTCAGCGTCGGTACAATTCTTTGTGAAGGTGTTTCGTAGGTCGATGGTGATGATTATCCATTGATGCTGGTCGTTGGCTGACCCGAACATCGTGAAAGTCGTGGTGTTTTCTCCGGGTTCTGTCATAAGGCCGTATATGCGAAGATCGTCTGCGTTGAATCTGGAAAAAAAGAAAATTTACAATATAATAAACTCTTCGGCAAAATTTACAAATAACACTGTTAAACTTATTTATTTCTGAACACAGCTAAATTAGGTAAAATAATGTCTATACCTATGTGCTTAAAAAACGACAGAGAGTTAATAATAGCTAATAGCTTGAATGAAAGAAAGAAACTTATCTAATTGTAATTTGCTACTTTGATTATTCGGTTGATTGATTAAAAAATAACGAGTTTTCAAACGTATCGGTCATTCACATTTACACAAAAAACCTAGAAAATAAAGTTGATTTCCTGTTGTTCATGTTTTTCCTATAACCATTAATAATAATCACTACTTTGATTTTGTCTGTTAAGCGATAAGGATATATATGTACGATTTTATTACACAAATCTGTTTTATAAATAAGTTTTTCGAATAAAGAATTATCTGTTACTCACTGATGATAGTTCCAGTCGATGCCTTCGTTTGTAGAGTATAATATCCTTCTAGTCTCGCCTCTGGCCTTGAAATACTTCACTGCTACCAAAACTCCGCCATGGTCGCCGTAGTTGAAGAAATAATAATCCTGCGAAATGTGATGTCTTGTCAAGTATCATACTTACATTTTGAACAAAATATAAGAGTTGAGTTATCTAGAACAATATACAGTATTTGTTTAAAATATAAAAATGCTGCTTTGAAACTGGATCCCAACTCCCATTTATATCTCACCATATCCGAACGAGCCTAAAATCGATTTCATAAAAGTAGGTAATTACGATTACACTCAAATGCGATCCCAATTCTAAAAACTACGTATAGGAATTGTTCTGATACTTCTAGAGTGTACACACCCAAATCGTATACTCAATATTTTTTTTTAACTGATTTTTATTTGAATTTGCACAATTATCGACATTCCATACAATAAATAAATAAATAATGCTGGACAATTCACACAGAATTATCTAGCCCCATGGTAAGCAGAGCTTGTGTTATGGGTACCAGATAACTGATATACATAATACAATACATTACATAGATAGATATTTTTTATTATACATAGGAAACGACCAGAACACCCGAAACAAATATCTGCAGATCGTACACACATTTGTTCCGAAGCGGGAATCGAACCCGCAACCTCTTGCATCGCAGGCGGAACTTCGCCCACCGGGCCACATCGGTCGTCAATGACTGTTTTTTATTCCTTAAACAGAAAACTACATATAAAAATAGTCAGCTAGCGTGGAGGCGGCGTCAAAGATGCGTGGAGGCGGCGTCGAAGATGCGTGGAGGCTGCGGCGTCGATGGAGCGTCGCGGCTCGGTCGAGGCGCATCGGCTCTAGTATGAGCGCCTATTTAAGATAACGTAGATGGGGCCCGCGACTCTTGGTCCGGCAAGCGACGCTCCTTAGCAATATCCGAAAAATACGCCTAAATATACTACATACCTTCAGTATCCTCTTCCAAGTCAAACCGGCATCACGACTCATGTAGACACCAGGGATCCCTTTCAGTGACTTGCCCATCACGCCAGTAGCCATTATTATACCGGGCGCTGATTTTGAACTCATTATGCTCGCAGATCTGATGAAAAATATCTTGATGTAAGAAAATACTATAGTTGGTCCATATGTTATATGCTTTTTGACACTTGTGTCAATTCGTGACGGGTCCGAAGCTACTTGGTGGTAATATTGTTCGTTTCGTGCAATCCGTCACCCGAATTCAGAGTTCCAAAGCACGCCTTCTGATGCTGAAGGTTATTTGAATTGTGCTTTTGAATTTGCCATATAACCTCCAAATAATCAAACGCAGATCAGAATGCAGTATGTCTGACGTGACCATTTTCGAGCATACTTAATTGAAAACTGACAAAAACGATGAGTTAAAAATACGAGTAGTTATGATTGAGTATTCGTGCAAGCCCCGAATACTCAATCATAGTCATCGTTGCATCTGTCGGGGTCAAAGACAAAGAATAGTAAAAGTTTGGAAAAAATGGGCAGTAATTATTAAGTTTTCTTTAGGTAGATAAAGATTGCAGCAAATTTAACAACCAAGTTAACTGATCTCTGCAATTAATCACATGCACTCAAAAAACCAACACAAATTCACACAGATTAAGAAAACTGATAATTATTTGTCTATAAAGCGAACTGAATATGTTTTATAGAAATAAGCGTCTTATTAAAGCATTATTCAACTTCAGCAAGCATAAAATTTATTTCTAAATAAAATTTCTTAAGGAATAACAATTGAGTATTTATATCTACCGAAATGTTCATTAGAGAGTTGCTTATCTACATATTTACCAACCGCATCTAAGAGTTACATTCATGAGCAAATTTTTTTCTGTGGTTTTAACATTTCTTTTACTCAAAATACCTACATGTTTAAGTAAGATGGCTAATATTCACATGAAATAGCAAGTAATTAAGTATGAGCTCGTATGATTATTTATGTATTGGGGCTATAATTAATAACACTTCACGCATGAATATATATTTTCGCTAATTAAGTTAATAATTAATAAGAACACAAACACATCCAAATCCAAATTTTACCTCATGCCGTCCATAACCACTTTTCCTGGTGGACTGCAAATAATTATGATTCATCAGCTATAGATATTATTAAAAAGCAAATTTCTGTTAGATCTATTAAGTAAAAGTTGTCGAAATAATCATGCATGCACTACTTAATCCTATAGTTCTAAAACCGTTACCTACAGGGTTATATGCATTATTTATAACATAGAAGCCGACGACGCTGTGTAAAGTACTTTATAATAACTGCAATGGACCATAACTTAACCTAAGTACAGATATAAAAACATTGCTGACCATTCTATTTTTTATCACTACATAATTACAAAACAAAGCTGTCAGCAATCGCTTCCCGCTGTCTGTCTGTCCCTATTATGTATATAATTTTTTTTTTAAATACGCAACGGATTTTGATGCGCTTTTTTTAATAGAGTAATTCAAGAGAAACAGATTTCTGTCGATGCCGCGGGGCACAGCTAGTATAATATAAAATAGTTTGGGGAAATTTGCCGCAGATGCAACACAATGTGACATTGACTTTCATCGCATGGTCACGATGATCTATATAAACGTAGTACAACGCGATAATAACATAAATTTGTAGAATAAATGATAACCGTACCGGTTATCATTTATTCTACAAATTTTGTTAGAAGTTTATTGACCTGTCCTTAGGTCAGTTACAAGAGCATTTCGTATGAAGGCCTTTGTCACTGTGGCGCTTGTATTTTAGTCACCGTAGGACCGGAAATAATAACGTATTAAGGTGGGTCGATATACGTAGTCTAGGAGATGCATCTTTATACGGTTTTATAGTTTATTTGATGTCATCAAAATAATTATTTTCTTTGGTAATTTTCAACGGGATATTTTAACCATGATTTTATTTGTACTGGTACTGACCGACCAACTTTAAATACCACAAACCATGGTCAATATTACATAAGTATTAAGTTATTTGCCATTATGTTCTGTGTAAGTCTAAGAAATAAATTCATTCTATTCTATTCTATTATTTTAGTGTTCATAACTATGATTGAACATAGTTTGAAAAATTGTTATGTAGTTTAACAAAAAGATTTTTCATAACTGGTTCAAAAGTTCTGTTTGTGTGTGTGTGTGTGAGGGTGTGTGTATGTGTGTGTGTGTGTGTGTGTGTGTGTGTGTGTGTGTGTGTGTGTGTGTGTGTGTGTGTGTGTGTGGTGTTTACCCATTATGAGTACAAACCGACATCATAATAATTTTTGCATAGACTTAGGAATTGATTGCGCGCTGTTTTACTTTATGTTTTGTTGTTATCTGTTACTTAACATGACAAGAGGTCAGTGCGCTATCAGTTTCAATACACGTGAGTATAAGAACTATTCCTTATTTACATTAAACTAGCAAGTTCTGGCATAATACGCTTTAACGATAACTATTTAGAGCTCATTTTAGGATACCATCCCGATTTTTATTAAGTTATTTATAACGTAAACGTTGAAAATTAGAGCTTATCACGGTTAATTAAGGCTTAGATCAGAAAGAAAGTGTAGCGTACATGCGTTTGAGTACATTTTAACTGTCTTACCTTGTTACTGGATACAGTTGACTGAATTTCTGGCACAAGTGTAAACTGCATGAGTTTTCAGTGTGGCAGTGAAGAGGTTTGCCTGCAAAAAAACAATTGCATTTCTACTTCTGCATAATAATAACATTGATGGTAGAAATCACATATCTATAACGTTTATTATTTTTCGGCTTACAAATAAGCTAGTCATCATAGACAGGTCATATTTTAAACTATAAATTATGATCAAATCAAGAACTCTTTACGGGGCTCGTGTTAGCAAATCCAACTTCAATATTTTTTATGGATCTCAATATCATCGCAAAATGCGGGGCAAAGGCTTTATAAACACAGCTAAAAATACTCACAAATTCAGAGGAGTATTTTGGATAAAAATCGCCTATGCCGTTATGTTTTGGCCTTTGATGTAAGTTATTAAGAGTCCCAGGCATCCACATACATTAGCTCGAAAATATATATAATTCTCTCGCGGGAATATTATATAATATTTTTCAAGTTCAAAACAGCCTTATCATATGTCTATGTAAGTTTATCATAATGTTTGTAATGTAGGTATTATGGAATGTAAGTATTTGTATTTTTTTATCTAAATATTTTTGAAAGTGCCACTTGATGGACATGAAAGAACAATAGACTGTTCCTTCATGTCCAGTCCATCAAAGATTGCCTGGAACAGATCGCTCTCAGCGATAAGAACGCCCTTTATACTTCCTTTATTCTGAGTATTAATTTCTGTATTGTGTGGTATAATACAGTTTTTTCTATATATCTATCTAACAAGGTAACTTACCATTCTCATCCTCAGTAGGTGGGTTGATAGGCGACCACGTGACTCCATGGTCGAAGGTTATGACAGAGATGAGGTGTTCTGGTCCAATGCTGGTGACGGGTCGAGAGTCGACCCTCGAGGCTATGTAGATGCCTTTGAGGCCTTCTACTCGATAGAGATCCGTGAATGGGTCTTCTGTGACGTCCCTGGATTACCAACAGTACTTTTATGTCACAGTAAAAGAAAGAAAGAAAATCTATTTATTGGTTCACATCACAAGTAAACAGAATATTATAAAAAAATCTTCATAAGTTGTGTTGTTTCCCATTTGGTACCTTAGGCATATGAATATTTATTTATTTTCCGTGTTGTCGAAGTAATACGGAAAATAATAGCCATATAGCCTAAACGGCGCTGCACCAAGCCGATCGCAAACCATCATGCCTGTTTCCTCTTGTATCTAAAGCATTCGACCTGTTTACGATGGTTTACGATGTTCTTGTACTGCCACTAAAATCCACGACAGAATACCGCGGACTCAGAAAAACTTAACGCTACCACTTAGGGTAGCAAATACTGCTTGGATCTAAACAGGCCTTAGTCTTATTTTTTCGGAATTTGCTATTGAAAATATGTTTAACATCGATCGATAGTTCCACCTAAGCGTATTAGTGATGACGAATTACTTACTTAGTCCCACCTAATACTTAATCCCGGTTTCGACCGCGAACGTAGCGGATCCATTAAGTCCTTTCAACTCGCAAGAATAAACTACATTCTTGTATTTCCACCAACAAGAAGTCGAGCGAGCAGACTAAAGAAAGATGGCAAACCTTCGTTTTTTTAAAAAGGCAGGGTGCACGTAGCTGTGGACGTATATGTGCTCATTAGAAAAAACTTATTTTACATATAATATAGTTACTTACTCAAGCCAGCTGTCCTTCCAATTGCCATCAGGGAAATAGCACAGAATCTGCGACAAGCTTTGCACAAAGTTGTACGTAGTGAAATCGTTGCTGATCTCAGACACGTACAGATTAGCGACCGTGTCTGTGTGCATGACAGAGACAAAGATACGTTTGTCTGTCACGTCTGCGATGTGGAACTTGCGGAGGTCTAGTTCTGTTTCGAACTCTGCTTTGTGGAAGGGTCCGCGTTGGTGTGAGATGTAGAGGTGGATGGTGTTTCTCTGTGGAGAGCAAGATTATCTGTTTTAGATTCAGATGGATTTTAGTGATATAATTAGGTATTAATTGCCTTGAGGACTTTGGTGATCTATCTGACTTGGAGAATATCCGCTAAAATATCAACTTACAAAGTTAAGCTAAGGAAGTAAAACCTCGCTGTGCCCGCTGTACCCTGCTGACGAGGATTGAAAGCCACAAAAGATTTGCTATCACTCTGATTTGATGTCAATCCTGCAATTCCAATCTAGAGGTTTCTTGCAAAACAAATATAGAATTCGGGCATCATTATTCATTTGGTAGTTGTTTTTCTGCTAGAAAATCTAACTAGATAATTCTAGAAATCCGGCCCACTTTAACTCTCATTACTCATTACTCATTACATAGTATGACTAAGACTAATTGTAGGCATAGAAGTATTAAAATTATGGACATGGCTGCATTCATTTTGTAGTTCAATGGACCTAGGTATCCGAAAGAAACGAATGAATTCTGAGAATTCGTCCGACTCAGCACGGACAAGTGTACTAGGCTCATACGAGTATCATAATTCATAAACCATACAATTTCTTGCAACGAATGCTAAAATGTCGCTATGTCGGGACGGGCTTTTAGAGATTTCTTTCTCCATATATCATTTATCAGCTAAAATCAGTGTTAAAATACGAAAGGTTAGACGGCTGTATTTTTCAAATTTAAACTTTTTTCGATTTTGGGTGCAAACAAACATAGATAATGACGAGATAAATTTATATTATTCTTAGATTTGGATGGTCAACATCAAACATATTTGTTTAACCTGTCTTTTGTCTCTGCTGTGTATGTATCGGTTTACAAAATAACGCATTTTTACTTTTACTAATCTTTCGCAATGTTGCCAATGCAGCAATATATTATTGTCATACGTTTATACCTAATTTATAAACAACCTACTCGCAGGCATTAGATTTGCTGATTGCAGTCGGTTTGTCAGTTCAATCAACGGTCCAGATAACTGAGTTATTTAGGCAATTTATTCATAACGCCTGACAATGCAACGATTTCCCGTCCAGACGATTCGTTCTAATGAGATAAGCTGCGATGTGCGTCATATCATATGTCGTGTTTTTTAGAGTACCTATGTATGAGGAAGAACCCAATAAAAGTCTATAAAATTTAAAAATCAAAAAAGTATATTTTTATGAAGAATAAAAGGAGGATAAATAACATGCAACGACACGTAAATAAGTTTATGTTAGTTAATTTATAAAGTTTGTAAAACTGTTTGTTCTCTGAATACTATAAGATAAAATAAATAGTAGGTTTAGAATATAATATAGATTAAACTTAAACCAATCAGTGGACGACTTGAGGGCTGTACTATTAATTTAATAGAAGTGGTATCAAAGTTGTTAGTATAACCTAGTTGGTAGCTACCTGTTAGCAATCAGAGCTTCCTATCTGATTACCTTGGGACCAGACGATTTGTGAAATGTTTAGCATAAAAAAACCTTTCAACGTTCTAGGGGTTTTAAGAGTGACTTTTTTTGGTTTCGATTAGTCATAAAGCTAATGAATAGTGACCCACCCAGTACAGTTAGTTTATCGGTTTTTAGTAGAATATATTAATTAGAGAAAAAAATCACGGAAATACACTTCGTCATTGAAATACCACTGAACTGATAGATACGCGGATTGGATTAGGGGGCGGATATTATCTATCACTATAATAATAGGTACCTATAGAATCTCAGTTTTACACCATCGAGGCTTCCAGACTTATTTCTAAAGAAGTATTTATTATCATAAAACAAAATAATTCTCAATACTTTTGCTCTCTCCAACCGCGCAAATAGTTAAGTACAATCTTCTATACAACTTTTATTAAATCTAGAGGAATATTCGTTCAAGGATTGGAAGGATTTCCATTCAACTTTTGAAATTTTCATGGTTATTAAAACAAGTTATTTAAAATGGGATTTTCAATATGACATTTTGAGCTTTCCAATTTTTTCATCATGGCGCTTGAAACTGTGCCGAAATAATGGAAAGCTCAAAACTCAAAATATCATGGTAAATATTCCGTTTCAAATGACTTTTGGGTTTCTATTTGTCTCGTAAAACTTAACAACAAATACGTATTTAGAAAAGTCTTTGTTTTTTGTAGAAATATCTAATGATAGATTTATTACAGGTCATCATAATCTGCCCACTGCTGAGCAAAGACTTCTCCATGATTGACGTATTTCGTAGCTCCTGCCTGCGCTACTCTGATCACATATGTAGGTATATTTCTATGACATTAAATTTTGGTTCAGACCAAGATTCAATATAAATGTTGTTTTAATTAAGTAGTTGCCTTATAGCTGCCCACTTGTGCGTACAATGACTCACACAATCGGAAGCACACAACACAAGGCGATCTGTTTCTGACCTATCGTCCGGTAAACATCATTATTGAAACTGACTCACACTTTCAAAGGCTGTTATAATAAAATTATTGATAATGTATGTAAGTCATTGACTTACTATTTAATATTTCAATGAATACATTGTTGTTCTATTAAAAGTAAAATAGAGGGGTGTGTATTAGTCGTCATATGATAAGGAATAAATGAAACTAATGGAATTACAAGGCTATCAATCGGCTAGCTTTTAGTATAATTACGGTTCTTGATCAATTTTTTTATCCTTATTTTTATTTACGAAATTTCTAGTGTTTCACTCCCAGATATTTTGTCTTCAGTTCTTAGTACCTACCTACAAAGGATCTTATTCATAACATTTTTGATATATGTTCACAAAATTGTCAAATAACAGATTTCAATGAAGCATTAACGTCGTGGAAAATAGCCTGACACTAATCTGCCAAAGTCCTTTCTTCTCAGAGACTGGGATGAGCCGCTTTGTAAGTTGGTACGGAAAAACCTTATTACTAAGTCTACCAGCTCATCAGAACGTGCTCGTTTACACGCCGTTTCCGAGTGGAAGTCTGAAGCTTGGTTATATGTTCTGCCTCCCAAAAATCTAGGTACCCTTTTAGATGACTCGCTCCGAAATTAGTCATTGTCATTAGCCAATGGCCACCTCTTTGCGTTTAGGTTCTCCTTGTGCACATCGTTGCCAGTGTGGTGAAACCGTTGATAACTTCGGTCACCATGCACTGGCTTGCGTGTGTGTCCTGTCATAGTTTAAGTAATGATCTTAGATTATTTACTAATCTGTCGGGTTTTTACCACCATCAGTGTGGCAGCTACTTTCGAACCACGTGGCCTTATGCGAGATGATAGTAAAAGGCCTAACGGTATGACACTGGAAGATGGTTGGCCTTTAGTTTGAGATGACACGTGTGTGCGACACCCTAGCGCCTTCTCATCTTGCAGGGACATCAGTACAGTAAAGGCCGGCTCCGCAGTTGTAATTTTCTTAATAAATTAATGGACGAATTAAAAAAAAATGAGTATTCCTTGAAATTAAGGTATTTGAGTTAAGATAGAAATAGGAAGGTACACATAAAACTGTCTGTCTTGTTTCTTTTCACTAGACACTGGTCTTAAAAAAATCTAAGCACTCCTGCAATGTTTACTGGTTTCGGCTTTTAATTCTAGTTTAGGAGAGGAATGCTGTAATCCGCACGAATAAAGATGGATCAGATTTTTAGATTACCATACTTGGTACAACACACTGTCACTGAAGTCAAAACGGTATGTAGGTCATTTTGAGTACAGAGTGGCATCATTATCACATGATAATCACCTACTGGCCATACCATACATATGGTATGGCCAGTAGGTATTTCCTTTCTTGATTATATAAACAAAGACAATTAAAATTCCAGTGGTCACATTACAAAGCTCCTTTCCATTTACAACAAAATGGGGCCTTATTTTCATAAGCATTAAAGCACAAAGAGCCACAACAATGACATCATTGTAACAGTAGGTGCTTATGATTCTTAGAACCAAGTTACGATCGGCGGAACAAAGTTTTATGGAATTCATTATTAATAAATAATATACTGTTACGTTAGGTACTATCTGACTCATTTAATTAACAGAATGCCGAAGTTCTACAGAAAACTAAATTATTATTTAGATTTGTGTCTGTGCTAAGTCCAATGACAATTAAAAATATATGTATATATAATAAAATTTATTATATATATTTCAATTTTATTATATATCGCTTAAGCATATCTCCCACCAGCAGCGTGGTTATCGTAAGAACTGGCTTAGAAGGACCGCCTACCAGAATCAGGCAGCAGCTTCTTTCTGTGTATTGGACCGACCAAACGAAAAACAAAGAGGAGAAGGTTTTATGTTCGGATGTACTTATGTTTTTTTTTTGTATATCGTCGATTTCTCACCTATGGACCTATAAAGAGACAGATTTGGAAAATTAATTCGCTATTGTATCTATGGAGAATGAAGCGGAAGCGCGAAGTAGTCGCATAAAAAAATTGTTGCCGAAGGATCAGTTTTAGTTCGAAAAAACTTTAAAAACTGTGTAACTTCTGAACATTTTACGGGCTCATTATCTTTATAGGTAAGTAGGTACGTTCAGCCCTCGACACATACATTATCTAATAGGTAGAGATATCTTGTAATTACGGAATAGGATCATTATAGCCGGGAAAGAGTTAGGATGGCAAAGGACAGAAAGACGAAATCTTAAATTTTTGGGACATTATTCAATTTCTATAGCTACCTAGTATTGTCGCTTCTGTAGGTACTTTTAAAGTGTGTGTTTAACAAATAATTTTCTTTATTTCTTAAGTTTCCCACAGTGCTAAAATAAAAACTTTAAACGTATCCCAAGACGAGGACGGTAATCCCGCGGTCACATCGAGGTGATTCGTAGTTACAATTCATGACAGACAATCCTCGGCAATTTGCTCTACACTCTTAACGAGACGCATCCGCCAGATTTAACAGATTGACAGGGGAGGCGAGGAGTTGTAAGGTCTAAGCATATCAGTTCTATTAAAGTCATTTAAAACGGGATATTTACCATGATTTGATTTTTGAGTTATCCAATATTTCGGCACAGTTGCATGCGCCATGATCACGGAGTAACTGAAGGCACTGCGAGTTTTTATGGGCAGACGTTCGTAGCAAAAGACAAAAAATGAGGGTAGATCGGTATGTCTGCCCTACGTCTATAGCAGTCCACTGCTGGACATAGACCTCCCCATTGTGCGCCATAGCGCCCTGTTCGCCAATGTGTGAACGAAATTCAATGGGCTGACACAGTTGGTCCAACCAACATGTTGGCCCAGCGCATTGGCCCATTGTGTACTGTCCGCTTTTTAATCATTCATAATTCATTTAGTAGGTACCTAATAAAGAAAACAAACCGACTGCCATATGTCATTTCCTCAAATGTCCCATCATTTCAAAATAATTAATTACCCTACAGAGATAAGTGCTGGAACTTTCCTCATAAATAAACATAAAATTAATACTGATACAAATAGGTATTTCAAGTTTTCAACCAAGATATAAAATGCAGATTGTCCAATCTAAAATAATAAACAAGTGAGCACATTCAACCTGGGGCACGTTTCTGCTAAACTAATGGCTTCACTATGACAATGGTATCGTATCATCACAGAATAATGGCACATTCTGGCATTCTATCTACCTCAGATGAATGAAACTACAGATGGCGGGGCGCGTCATTTTATCAATCTCTCCGAGCAAATAGCACCGCACGCACTACCTAGCTAGAGTTTCTTTCATCTAACTAAAGGTTCTAATTGACTATTCTGCGACATTACCATACCATTGTCATAATAAAGAGATTGGTTAGCAGAATTGGGGCTCCGAATACCTACGTAGCGAAATACACGTAGTGATAATGATATACAAAATAGACAGACGTAATGATTAAACCGTCTTGCTTGCTTAAAGACGAAAAATGTTTCAAGATAACGTTGTTTTTGTATTTTATGAATCATGATCGCAGGATATCACACTCAAATATCTGCTTCCTTATGTTTTGTATCAATTTTAAGAAGTGCCGGCTTAGAATTTGCACGACACCTACTCTTCCCGCGGGTGTCGTAAGAGGCGAGTAAGGGATATTCACCGGGGGGTGGGCAGCAGCGCTTACTGCAGAACAATTTACCACCGAACTGCAATCCACAACCCGCATGCCCAGCGTGGAGATTATGGGTTGATATTTTGCGTGGACTCAAAAACACTAGTGACTCGGACCGCGTCGAAATTGAGACGCAGCAGGATCGAGAGTGCTCCCAAGGTTACGCTAACTAACTCAATGTGCATGTGCACGGCTAACACAACCAATATCAAACCTTCTTCGTGAAATAGAATACCTGTACCAGGGTCGAAAAGATTTTTCGCCTTTTTTTTGTTTTGTTACCCCTTTATTTACAAAAAGTATGTAGGATTGTCGGGTTGAATGAGTTCAAATACGTTTTAAACAAATTAAAACTCACCTCTTTCGACTGCTTCGTAGCGAACATATAATCTCCTTTGATCTGGAAGTCCTTAGCCTCTTCGAACAGTACAGTAGCATTGATCAACTCCGTAGGGTCTTCAGCAGAGAACACGGTGCTTGTGCTATCTGGCTTCCAACGTTCCACATAGAATACTTTAGGGAACCCCGGACCGGATGACCAGAAGAACGTTTTTACGTAACTTTGGATCAATTTGAAAGACTTGCCGCCGTCTAGGGTTAGGAACAGCTGAAATAAATCGATGTGTTAAATAGGTACCTAGTATGTGTTTATTATCTGGAAAAAGAACGTCTATTTGGAAAGTAAACTTTGATAGCAAGAGCGTATTAGTAATCAAGACCTATCCGAACCCAATCGAGCGCTCAGTAATAAAGTTAGAATAGTGTCATATTCTACAAAATCTAGTTTAGGTTTGAAATAGATAATCATCTAAATAAGGAGTAAGCAAGACCGACGTTCTTATTCTTTGCGTAAGTTGAAGGCGATCAATAATATGATATCATCACGACCCAGATTTGTTTACCGTAGGAATTTAAGATAAACTATGCAATAGCCATAAAATGAGATCACAATAAATGTATAGGTATTGTAGAAAACACAATAAGCAAAGTATCTCATAAATTATAAAATGCGAAATATAAATTACGTAATTACTTCGAACTTGTTTGGATGTTTGTTAAAAATATATATACTAATTAATGTTTCATATCAAAACTACCAAATTGTATTGTATTGTGAAATTGCATAGAAGTAGCTCTTAACTTAAACCAGAAACAGTAGCCAGTACAGACTCTGGCTCTAGCTACTGTTTTTCATCCAAGAAAAATTGGGTAGGGAATTCACACCAAGAAATATAAAAAAAAATGTTTTAGCCAGCAAATTCGCAATCATTTTTTTTTATTAAAAAACAGTTGTCAGAGTACAGGTTTTTGTAGGAGAGCTGGCGTTTTAGCATCAGAAGATTATATTTATAACTCTCGGTAATTTATGAGGGATATTTTTTTACTTCAAGTATTGGTAGAAGGAACTATGAACAATTCTTTATACATTATATTTTACGGTAATATTTTTTTTCAATTCGGGACTCGGGTCTATCATAAAGAACGCTCAATTGTCAATCACCGCAATACTTAGGTTGTCTTTGTGTAACTATTATGGCATGTAATGTTATTAGTATCACTTACCTTCCTATTAGTGTCAACTTTGTCCAGAATAACGAATTTATCCGGGAGTTCCTCGTCAAAGGCTAGCTCCGTAGGATGAAAGTTCAGATCGGACCTGTGTATGGTCTGGCCGTTGTCGCTCGTGTAGAAAAGTTTCTGATTTGTAGAGTCCACAAACACGCACTGTGAAACAAATTTATAGTGAAAACTTCGAAATCGTTATCTAGCATTTATCATATTCTAGCGTTACATGCTTAAGCTTTAGGAACTGAGCGGAACTTCCCGGCTTCGCACGGTTTTAGTACGAATCCCTAACTTTTTTGAAAATATAATTATAGCCTATGTTCACCGGGGATAGTGTAGCTTCCCAATGGTGAAATAATTTTTCAAAACGGTCCAGTAGTTTCCGAGCCTCTTCATTACAAACAAACAAACAAAAAATCAAACCTTTCCTCTTTATAATATTAGTATAGACTACTAATATTATGAGGCGAAAGTTTGTGCCCTTATGCCATTGTGAATATGTAAGGCTGAAGACAACGCAATTACTGAATGGATCAAGTTGAGGTTTCACACCCAGATGATGAATTGGAATAGATTCAGTTTTTTTATTGTAATAAATAAAACATATAAAAATGTACAGCATAAAGGTACCTTAATTATGCTGAGGCTACGACTCGTCAAAACACGATATATAGGCTACTTTTTAATCGTAAAAACCCTTGCAAAGCCATAAAAGATACAGAATCGCGGAGACATCAGCAAAAAATGCATTGCCAAATATGTCAAATGAAATGGTGAAGGGAATGACATGACTTTCCATTCACGTTATGTACAATTTGGAAGTCGTGGGCCTTTGGCAAGCGCACAAAGATTTTTCTACGAGAAAACGTCTTATGGCTTTAAAAACGCGAAGGTTTTAGGCCCTCTATTTAATACCAGGTGTCCTTAATAAATGTTTTTACAAATAACGAGATATAAAATAAGTTCTTTAAATTATTTTGAAATGTACACTTAGTCACTTTTATACATTAACTAGTTGTTAGATGTGCGCGAGCTGCAAGCAGCTCGCGGGGGTTGTGTATAGGTATTGATTTTTTTTTCATTGTATTCCCCTTGTCGTGATCTACACCTTTAATTATTTTGTTTGCAATCGATAGCCATGAGAAAATTTTGCGATGAAAAAATGTCAGCCATCTTGGATTTGGAAATGGACATCTTTTTCGTAATCTACGAGTTCAAGTTACTCGAAAACGATACCCATGTCAGATTTTTTGATTGGGGAGGAAGTTCAGGGGAGCTGGGGGCGTGGGGGGGGTCACGGCACGGCTCGCTTCGCTCGCCGTGCCGTTCCCCTTGGTCGCATTGTGGCTCGCTTCGCTCGCCACAATGCTCCCCCGGGTTATAAGTGAGGGGGTCTTAGGGGGTCGTCGGGGGGGTCACAGCACGGCTCGCTTCGCTCGCCGTGCTGTTCCCCGAGGTCGCATCGCGGCTTGCTTCGCTCGCCGCAATGCTCCACCCGAAAAAAAATTATAGTTGAGGGGGTCTTGGGGGGTCGTCGGGGGGTCACGACACGGCTCGCTTCGCTCGCCGTGCTGTTCCCCTTGGTCGCATTGCGGCTCGCTTCGCTCGCCGCAATGCTCCCCCGGGTTATAGTTGAGGGGGTCTTGGGGGGTCATTGGGGGGGTCACAGCACGGCTCGCTTCGCTCGCCGTGCCGTTCCCCTTGGTGACATTGCGGCTCGCTTCGCTCGCCGCAATGCTCCCCCGGGTTATAGTTGAGGGGGTCTTGGGGGGTCGTCGGGAAGGTCACAGCACGGCTCGCTTCGCTCGCCGTGCTGTTCCCGGCAGTCGCATCGCGGCTCGCTTCGCTCGCCGCAATGCTCCCCCGGGTTATAGTTGAGGGGGTCTTGGGGGGTCGTCGGGAGGTCACAGCACGGCTCGCTTCGCTCGCCGTGCTGTTCCCCTTGGTCGCATTGCGGCTCGCTTCGCTCGCCGCAATGCTCCTCCGGGTTATAGTTAAGGGGGTCTTGGGGGGTCATTGGGGGGTCGTCGGGAAGGTCACAGCACGGCTCGCTTTGCTCGCCGTGCTGTTCCCCGCGGTCGCATCGCGGCTCGCTTCGCTCGCCGCGATGCTCCAACGGAAAAAATAGGTAAAAAATTGGCCAATTTTCGGTTTTTCCTAAAAAAAGGGGGTCTGGGGGGCAAAAGGGGGCAATTTTTATTTGTTATTCAAAACCATTTGTCCTCCTCTACAAGACTGTGAAAAAAAAATTCTTCCAAGCCTATCCGTTTTGGAGATGGAAAGGGGGGGCAAAAAAGGGGGTCAAAGGGGGGGTTAAATTTTTTTTTCCTTCTAAAACTACGACAAACTCTCTATACGACCCCGCATTCAGATCCCCTCTATCGCGACGGCATCTGGTAGCACTCTCAAAAGGGGGGTCCTGGGGGCAGTGGGGGGGGCAAAATTTTCTATGCAATCAAAATCGCTTGTCCCCCTCTATACAACCCCCATAAAAAAATTAAGCAATATGGCTCCACGTAGGAGCCCCCCCGCTGGGGGGGGTCTTGGGGGGGCAAATGTCAAAAAGTCGGAATTTTCCCTAGGAGACTTTTACCTCCCCTATACGATTCCGTAAAAAAAAACATACCTTTCCATCCACCATCAAGGCGAACAATTATGTCAATAAGTCAGTCAATCAGTCAGTCAGTCAGTCAGTGGTAATCTAGCTTTATATATTATAAACTAGTTGTTAGAAGTGCGCGAGCTGCAAGCAGCTCGCGGGGGTTGTGTATAACAGTTATTTTTTATTAAGACCCTTTTTGTAACCTAAACCTTTGATTATTTTGTTTGAAATCGATATACAAAGGAAATCGAAAGGAATTTTGCGATGCAAAAATGTCAGACATCTTGGATTTGGAAATGGATATCTTTTTCGTAATCTACGAGTTCAAGTTACTCGAAAACGATACCCATGTCAGATTTTTTGATAGGGGAGGAAGTTCAGGGGAGCTGGGGGCGTGGGGGGGGGGGGTCACGGCACGGGTCGCTTCGCTCGCCGTGCCGTTCCCCTTGGTCGCATTGTGGCTCGCTTCGCTCGCCACAATGCTCCCCCGGGTTATAAGTGAGGGGGTCTTAGGGGGGTCGTCGGGGGAGTCACAGCACGGCTCGCTTCGCTCGCCGTGCTGTTCCCCGAGGTCTTATCGCGGCTCGCTTCGCTCGCCGCAATGCTCCACCCGAAAAAAAATTATAGTTGAGGGGGTCTTGGGGGGTCGTCGGGAAGGTCACAGCACGGCTCGCTTCGCTCGCCGTGCTGTTCCCGGCGGTCGCATTGCGGCTCGCTTCGCTCGCCGCGCGTCGCTCCACCCGAAAAAAATTATAGTTGAGGGGGTCTTGGGGGGTCGTCGGGAGGTCACAGCACGGCTCGCTTCGCTCGCCGTGCTGTTCCCCTTGGTTATAGTTAAGGGGGTCTTGGGGGTCATTGAGGGGGTCACAGCACGGCTCGCTTCGCTCGCCGCAATGCTCCTCCGGGTTATAGTTAAGGGGGTCTTGGGGATCATTGGGGGGTCACAGCACGGCTCGCTTCGCTCGCCGTGCTGTTCCCCGAGGTCGCATCGCAGCTCGCTTCGCTCGCCGCAATGCTCCACCCGAAAAAAAATTATAGTTGAGGGGGTCTTGGGGGGTCGTCGAGTTCAAGTTACTCGAAACGAGTTCAAGTTACTCGAAAACGATACCCATGTCAGATTTTTTGATTGGGGAGGAAGTTCAGGGGAGCTGGGGGCGTGGGGGGGGTCACGGCACGGCTCGCTTCGCTCGCCGTGCCGTTCCCCTTGATTGCATTGTGGCTCGCTTCGCTCGCCACAATGCTCCCCTGGGTTAAGTGTGAGGGGGTCTTGGGGGTTGTCGGGGGGGTCACAGCACGGCTCGCTTCGCTCGCCGTGCTGTTCCCCTTGGTCGCATCGAAATCGAAATCCTCACCCCAAATAATTCAAAAACGATACCCATATCAGATTTTTTGATTGGGGAGGAAGTTCAGGGGAGCTGGGGGCGTGGGGGGAGTCACGGCACGGCTCGCTTCGCTCGCCGTGCCGTTCCCCTTGGTTGCATTGTGGCTCGCTTCGCTCGCCACAATGCTCCCCCGGGTTATAAGTGAGGAGGTCTTAGGGGGGTCGTCGGGGGGGTCACAGAACGGCTCGCTTCGCTCGCCGTGCTGTTCCCCTTGGTCGCATCGAAATCGAAATCCTCACCCCAAATAATTAAAAAACGATACCCATATCAGATTTCTTGATTGGGGAGGAAGTTCAGGGGAGCTGGGGGCGTGGGGGGAGTTACGGCACGGCTCGCTTCGCTCGCCGTGCCGTTCCCCTTGGTTGCATTGTGGCTCGCTTCGCTCGCCACAATGCTCCCCCGGGTTATAAGTGAGGAGGTCTTAGGGGGGTCGTCGGGGGGGTCACAGAACGGCTCGCTTCGCTCGCCGTGCTGTTCCCCTTAGTCGCATCGAATTCGAAATCCTCACCCCTAGTTAGTCAAAAACGATACCCATATCAGATTTTTTGGTTGAGGGAAGGGGTACAGGTGGGCTGGGGGCGTGGGGGGGTCACGGCATGGCTCGCTTCGCTCGCCATGCCCTTCCCCTTGGTCGCATTGCGGCTCGCTTCGCTCGCCGCAATGCTCCCCTGGGTTAAGTGTGAGGGGGTCTTGGGGGTCGTCGGGGGGGTCACAGCACGGCTTGCTTCGCTCGCCGTGTTGTTCCCCTTGGTCGCATCGAATTCGAAATCCTCACCCCTAGTTAGTCAAAAACGATACCCATATCAGATTTTTTGGTTGAGGGAAGGGGTACAGGGGGGCTGGGGGCGTGGGGGGGTCACGGCACGGCTCGCTTCGCTCGCCGTGCCGATCCCCTTGGTCGCATTGCGGCTCGCTTCGCTCGCCGCAATGCTCCCCTGGGTTAAGTGTGAGGGGGTCTTGGGGGTTGTCGGGGGGGTCACAGCACGGCTCGCTTCGCTCGCCGTGCTGTTCTCCTTGGTCGCATTGAAATCGAAATCCTCACCCCAAATAATTCAAAAACGATACCCATATCAGATTTTTTGGTTGGGGGAGGGAGTACAGGGGGGCTGGGGGCGTGGGGGGGGGTCACGGCACGGCTCGCTTCGCTCGCCGTGCCGTTCCCCTTGGTCGCATTGCGGCTCGCTTCGCTCGCCGCAATGCTCCCCCGGGTTATAGTTGAGGGGGTCTAGGGGGTCATTGGGGGGGTCACAGCACGGCTCGCTTCGCTCGCCGTGCCGTTCCCCTTGGTCGCATCGCGGCTCGCTTCGCTCGCCGCCATGCTCCACCCGAAAAAAAGGTCAAAAATAGGCCAATTTTCGGTTTTTCCTAAAAAAAGGAGGTCTGGGGGGCAAAAGGGGGCAATTTTTTTTTGTCATTCAAAATCATTTGTCCTCCTCTACAAGACTGTGAAAAAAAATTTCATTCAAGTCTATCCGTTTTGGAGATGGAAAGGGGGGCAAAAAAGGGGGTGAAAGGGGGGGGTCCAATTTTTTTTCTTCCAAAACGAAGAGAAACCCTCTATACGACCCCGCAATCAGAACCCCTCTATCGCGACGCATCTGGTAGCACACTCAAAAGGGGGGTCCTGGGGGCAGGGGGGGGGGGCGAAATTTTCTGTGCAATCAAAATCACTTGTCCCCCTCTATACAACCCCCATAAAAAAATTAAGCAATATGGCTCCACGTAGGAGCCCCCCCTGAGGGGGGGGTCTTGGGGGGGCAAATGTCAAAAAGTCGGAATTTTCCCTAGGAGACTTTTACCTCCTCTATACGATTCCGTAAAAAAAAACATACCTTTCCATCCACCATCAAGGCGAACAATTATGTCAATAAGTCAGTCAGTCAGTCAGTCAGTGAGTGGTAATTTAGCTTTATATATTATAATTAGGGTATAATATTGACTAAGGTATTTTCCAGCCAGTAAAAAATATGTGTTTTTGTTAAATGTTTCTTATAGACACAAAATGATGATAGCAGAACAATAGGTATTTGACCGGTTTTTGACCTATGCATGAGCAATGTCAGCAGAGCTAACTAGGTTGATAACTTGTGACTATGCAGATTCTTAGAAAATTGAAGTCTGCTGTAATGGCAATTATGAAAACCTTTTTTTAAATTAAAAATGTACCTACCTATACATATATGAAATCACAAGGGTTTGGGTTTGATACCTTTAAAATAACATTTTTTAAGTCATAAAAATGTTATTTTTATTTTGTGTTTCATGTAATGGGTAAATATAACAAATACTTACAAATTCAGGAAACTTTGGATGATTGAAGAATTTATCCAGCTGCGCATATCCACTATTAGCATCATCTCCCAATCTGAACTTCTCCGTTTTATTTGTGAAGGTTTTGCCATAGTCGTAAGATATAAAGAGGGTGGACGGTGAGACACCTCCTTTGTTCCGAGGGCTGGAGTCACGGGCAAGGCAGATTATGACATTGGAGCCTTCACCAACCCAGTGCACCATGAGCTGCTGGTGACTGTCATTGAGGTGGGTAGTCTGAAGGAAATAGGTAAAAAAGAAAAAGTCGATGTAAATAACCTTGAATTTGCTTCGAGTTCTCTATCAAAATAAATTGATTGTTAAGAACAGGTGAAATAATTACTATTTCAACAACTTTTAACATTTTATCAGAATGGCGGTAGTGGAATTGAAGACAATCAGATGTAGTTGTTAAGTGAATAACCTTTGTTTTTTTCTACCCACAAAGAAATAATTTATAAGTGCTGTAGGTAGACAATTGCAAAAAAAAATGTCTTGTAATTTTGTACGTAATTACAATGTAGGTGGTAATTACGTACGGCATTACATAGATATTCTAAAATATTTTTTACAGAAAGGCGACCTTGAGGAAATACATGAAACAGATAAAAATAGTGAAAGTAGGTAGGTAAACAATGCCACCGAACGTACTTTACGATGACAAGCAATATCATTGCCGCATCAATATTTTGATAAACAAAGGGGTTGATAAAACGTATTGCTAATACTTACCCAAGTACTAATATTGCTCGGTCCTGTGCCCCAGGTGTTGTTGTTATCCGCTGATATCGGCGAGTCAAGAATTGCCGCTTGGCGTTTTCTCCTCTCTAATCCAAGATTAGACCCATCAGCACTGTTTCTGTCGAATATTGCTACTTTTCCCCTGGTGTGTTCTTCATCGGCTGCCACGTATAATGTTTGTCCCGGCGTACCATACTGACGCTGAGCAGTACAGCACGAAATTATCAACAAAAATGCAATAAAACCTAAACGCTGAAATGCCACCAACATTTTGATATCACTGCATGTCCACAAACATCCGACCATTCGAACGCAAGATTTTTCTGAACTGACAAACAAAAATTGCTGCTGTGGTGTGAACAAAAATTTAAATACAAGCTGAAGTTAGCAACAAATAACAGCTGACTGACACTGACAATTCAGTACCTATCATCAGCCATAGATTAATTACAGACTTCTTTCTAGGCTATGCTATGTTTTGTTGGGTTTTATTAATCCGTCCCCTAGAAGAGATGGGCCGTCCAGGAATTCAATTATTCACATCAATTTCAGTATTAATTACTGTAATTTCAGTTTATTGGAAAAACTGGTGAATTATTTTCTACAACGCCATCTATTGTTGTGTAGCTATTTAGTCATTCGTCCGCTATAGGATTGTACACCTTTTGGTATTTCCCAACATTTATAAAATTAAGCTTCTTGAGTCTAACTATGACGAAAGTTCACTTACCTATACCACAGATAATATAATACATACTGCACCTATACCTACTTTTTATGATTTATGAAACTCAGACACCACGAAAAACGTCTGGCCATGGAAGTATTTGATTTGTATACTATCCCGAAAAAATAAAAAAAAATAGACCGTGAGCGCAAATTCAGCAACTTTCATGCCAGTATCTCCCAAAGCCTATTTTTTTACTATGACCTGAACTCCATAATTGGTAATAGTAATAGTTCCTATCTGTGTTCGGGAGCATGCGCCGACAAAACCGTCAGCCCTATAACTATGGGAAACAGTAAAAGAATATCTACTTTTTAGGATTTATTTTTGAAACTTATAGTACGATGACAGCCTGTCTGGCGGCGATCTTCGCCTTCTGGCGGACTTGCGCGGCGATTCTGTCGAGGTCCCGGGTTCCCTGTACGGAAACAACTCGGCCACCATCAGCAACCTTCTCTACAAGCTTGAGCCCCTCCAGGGCTTGCAGAGCTTTGCGAGCAATGCTACCTGATGATCTGAAAAAAGAAATACATTTAGTACATGTGTAAGTTATATGTCCTGTTTTTTCGTTTCTCCTCTGCAAGCAAGCAATCATTTAGCTTCTATATGCACACAAATGTTTATAAGTTATTATTCAAGTTCTCTGTTAGGTGTGTAAAACTGTTTCTCTTCTGAATAATGCAAAATAAATAATCTCACAAGTCTATGACTTTCGTAAACAAATTCATATTCATTAGTTCAGAACAATCCTAAATTCGATATTTTTTTTGTCAAAAAATCAAAATTCATTACCTGCAGAAGTGGGAGGGTGTGACTCCATTACGCTTGCGGCCACCAAAGATCTTAGTGACGGTCTTGACTCCAACTGGGGAGCGGATGTAGACGTGTCTGAGGATAGCAGCGCATCTGACATAGAACCAGTCGGGATCGTAAGGAGCCAGTTCCTTGAAGCGTGCCGTCTTAACTAAGTCCATGTGCTCAGGAATACGGATTCGGCCCGATCTGTAAAGTTAAACCTCAGCTGTAGAGTTGTTTTTACTGTTATTATCAGGCAGCAGTTTTATTGATTGGTCTCCATGTCTGCCGTCCTTAAGCTAAAATGCCGTTAACTACCAAAACCTAATTTTAAGGTATGCGCAAAATAGCGGGAAATAATTTAAAATGTATGCTGTTTTGAAACCATCAACAATTTGTTCGACCTGAAGGTATCAAAAAATAGTACTTCAGAAGTACTTTCTAATAGCTTATCTTTCATCTTATAACTATAATTCAAATAATGTAAAAATATGTTTTGTATGGCCAAATGTTAGATAACGGCATTTTAGCTTAAGGACGGCAGATGTGTAAGTGGTATAATTAAACTTTTTGTTGATACTTACTTCTTCAAGTGAGCGGCCACAGCCTTGACCATCTTGTCCTGCTCAACATCTTTCAAAGTAACTGAACGAATCTGAAAAAAATATGGAAAATAAGCAAGGTTTATAAAGTTATTTAGACAAAACTATTTTTTTTAACAGAAATAGGAGCACCAACTGTGATGAAGATAATATCTTGAGAGAAGGAACCAGAAACCAGAAAAAATATTGATACCATCAAGATTATTGACGCAATCAATGAAAATTATTTCGCGTGCGTTGTACTTGCGTGAATTTAGTCAAATACAATAGGCCTGATCAGACGAATGGTTCCTTTAGCATTATTTTGAATCAGCTTGAGAAGTTAGGTTATGTACAAGGAATACCGAGCCCATAAAGCTAGGCATTAGGACAGATCTAGGAATTAAGTTTACACACGCTATCTAGGACTGAGGGCTATTTCAGTCATTCATCTCAGCAATCGGTGAACGCAAAAGATGTATTTCGGATACTTTGGTCAAACACCCATTTTCCATCACCACACCACACTTAGAAACACTGATAAAACGCAGAAAAACTTTCTGCGAGCAAACCAACCAACCTTGCCCATGATGTTTATAGTATTCTTCTCACTTTACTGTATAAATATACGACTTTTCATCGAAAAACCATGTGGTTTCCCAACAAATCGGACCGTGCCACGGATGACAACCGGAAGAAAGAAAGAAACTATTGGAATGGATGGAGTTACCAACTTAACTAAATACTTTTTACCAAAAACATAATTGGAAGAACTAGGTTGCGTGCGTGTATGGTTCTTGGGTTGTAATTGTAAGTGAAGTAAGTCTGAGGGTAGGAACCGCTCCAGAAAAGTTTTGATCTTAGCGGAAAATCATATTCCACATCTAGTAAATGTCATAATATACCTATTTTATTGTTTCAAAATAATTTCAGCCATTCATAGGTGCAAATGCATTAGCTAATCCTCAGGGAACGGTTCTTATGTGGAATGGACTATAAAGCAGATTATAGTAGGCACATGCCTCGAGGGCGTCCTACACTACGTTTACCGAGTCGTGGTCTCCATTCAAAAACGTTTAGGTAACCTAAGTGGTTGTTGGTTTTTTGCAAGATATGTTCAACCCGCTGTCACTTTAGCTTACTAATTCTTTGAACTATGTATAACTTCGGTTCTTAATATCCTTCAGAGAATCTCCGAGCATAACTCTTTCCATAGTTCGATAAGCGATCTTGAACTAGTGGACCAGCTTTACCATGAGTGTCCACGTTTCAGCTAGCTCCGTTTGTCATTAATGGCTTGGCTAGGGTAGGATGCATGCACTAATTTGAAAACTTTCCTTTCAAACATGGCACATACAAAGATTCTGTATGGTCCACATGGACGAAATCGCAGGCGGCTACTAGTTCTAACGTGATGGGAAATAAATTTGCAAGATCTCACATTTCTTACAATGTGAATGACATGTGATTTATGGTACAAAAATAGAAAAAAACTGAATTCAATTATTGCAACATCCTTCATCCTGATTGGCTCTAATATGGTTACTCGGTTCTTTCTAGGTTTTTTCATCTAGGTATATTTGTTAAGTTACGCAACAAAAATTGTGTACATCACAGCGCCCACGACGCGACGACGACGTGACGCGACGAGACGACGACGACGTTGGGTTGCAGTGGCGACCTCTAAATGTGGAAACACTATTTCTTAAGATGTTGTGTAAGGAATGTTTAAGCATAATTTATATATAACTGGCTGCGCCCCGTGGAAATATATGTGTCTTATAATGGTTTAAATAAAAAAAAGTCATTATGTCCGTTTCCTGGTTCTAAGCTACCTCCTCACCAATTTTCAGCCGAATCGGTTCAGCCGTTCTTGAGTTATAAATAGTGTAACTAACACGACTTTCTTTTTATGTATTTATAGATGTATTTATTATACTTTGACCGAAACCGCTGTACCGCGCCTGAGGTACGCGAGCGGCGGCGAGACGGGGGGAAAGTTTCTAAAACAGTAGGATTCGTTGTTTTTGAGTTGTTAATCCATCCAAATGCCATCTAATCCAAAGCATTAAAAAAAAGGCATTCTCGATAGTGGGATGGAGCCACTGAGATGGACCACGGGCGTAAATGTGTGCCATAGACATAGACACTATAGTATTTGTAAAATTTGTCTATGGATTGTCTATGTTTCTGAAATGTTAACTTTTGTTTCTGTCAAAAATTGTCATTCATTTGTTGGAAAATGGCCGCGAAACAAAATATTATAGTTCTTGATGGTAATAATTACAATAATTTTGTGATTATGGACCATAATGCGTAGATACCATATCCAAATGTGCTCTTAAACTAATTCATGAAGTGAACATTTAAAATAAAATAACTAAGAAGGGTGATCCAAGTAATTTTATTTTTTCAGAACAACCACCATCAGTTGGTATTCCTTTGACGTCCTTGGAAGAAAGCTTGTTTAGTTCGGAGAAACTTGACCGTGCTTCACCTGAACTATGGCCGGAACAAAGTTAGTTTTCACAGGATAAATTTCTTAGGATTCTTTTGTAAATTTCCCTCAACAAGGTCACGACTAATGATTTTTCAAAAAGCGCGCGATTTCTAATGTTGACATCCCCACTTCTATCTCTATTGATTTAGCCTGCAGGTTGGAGGTTGTATTTTCGGTTAAAAAACGATTTATTTTCAAATCAAAATAATGAGCGAAGGTGAAGATATCGAAGTTCAAGTGAATGTGACCACTCTGACTCAGTCTGATGTGGAGAAACTCGATAATTATGAGTCAACCAGCTCTGCGGATTTTTCAGTTCCTGGTGTTTCCGAGTTTACGCCACTGCCCAGCGCCACGGAAACCACCGCATCCTGGAATAAAGGGCTGACGAAGGAGGACTGTTTGTACATGCAACGTAAGTTTTAAAATTACCTACTAAATTGGAATCATCAGTTCTAACAGAACCATTTCTCTGGTCATGGCACCAAAGAACAAGTTAGTACATTGCATCACAAAATAATGAATTAGGCGCTAGTAAATTGGTTGCTGTTTACCGCACAATATCCAAGCGTATGACAAAGTATACTTTGTAGCGCAATTGTACTTAGTGGTAGATCTTAGGTGAGAATTATGATACTAAACATCACCTTGCAGGCTAGCATATTACAGCATGTGTTCTTCAAAAATATAATTGGACAATAACAAATAATCCAATTCAAGGTTTTGACTTATTTGATTAACTTTAACATTTATTTACATCAACACAACAAGTTCACCAACAGGTTAAAATTTAACATGTTGGTGAACTGGGGTCTTTAATGTGAAAGATAAGCAACAATGATGCGTTTGGTGAACAAATGCTGCAAAGCATCACTGAATCAAATATATATTGAATCCTTTTTATTAATAACTGTAATCTTACCACCTATCATGTATGGCAGCATCAGGCAATCACTTCTTGCTTTAATTATGTGGTGTGTGCCAAATCTAGAGTAAGCCAGAGCATACAATATATTCCTTAACAGCTTTTTTATTTTCAGAATTGGGCACACTTTATGCAAGCGGACTTATAATGGAAGTGAAGAAATTGCATGATTTGGCTTACCAGTTAGGACTCGATGAGGCTAAAGAGATGACACGAGGAAAGTATTTGAATATTTTTTCGTCTCGAAGAAATAGGTAGCTGTGATATTAAAATTAAATAAAATTAGATTGTTTTATTACTGTCTATGTATTATAATAAATTAAGTTAGACTTTTCAATATGTTATTTCAATGGTGTGTACAGAACATTTCAATTTTCTATCTAAACTCTATCAATAAATCTCATTTTCAAGGGCCTGTTGGGTATTGCAATGAAAGCTCCTTTCTTAGGTTCAATATCTCCATAGTGATACTCAAGCTTATACTTTTGCAAAATCTGTAAAAAATATCAAAATTATTGCAAAACATTAATAAATTGTTAAAAACTAAAAATTACAAAAAAAAAATCACTTAGGTATATTTGGAGATCATAGAAACAATTAATTTTTTCGCCATAACACAAGTAAAATAATGGATACCATTGATGGTGTATAAGATCTATACAAAAGAGTTATTAAAACTGGTCCATAATTGACTGAGAAATTGGCTACTTACTCTTATTGTTAGCATTGACATCATGGTTTCAGCTATGTTTTGGGCCATGCATTTTCTAGCGCCATACCCAAACGGTATAGATGCAAAGGTGTGGTAGTCTTTGGAATTTGCATGTAGCCACCTTTCTGGGTAGAATCTTTTAGCGTCTTCAAAGTTGCTCTCTTTTAGTGATGCATCATGATTAGAAATAATAATTAGTGTGCCCCTAGGAATGCTAAAAAAAAGGTTTAAAGGCATGATAAGTAACTTGCAATTGTCGGTAGAATCTATCTGTTTTTAAGCTAACAAACTTACTTATATTTGTCTATTGTAATATTCTTCGGCAAGATCCTCGTAATTACTGGTATTGGTGGCACTAATCTGAAATTGTATAATTGTAAAAACATTAATTTACTTTTTTTGGTTGTAAATGTGTCTGTGTGTACAATCACATCAAACTAATATTAAAAATACGGATGTTTGGTTGTATTGTATGTATGTATGTTAGCTAAAAACGCTAAAACTACTGACACCGTGGTGAACGTATACGATATTATATGAATAACATAAAACTAGTTTAGTTTTATCCCGAAAAGCGCGTGCGATGCGGGCAGAAGCTAGTATTAAATATGAGATAATTTGGACTGATGATGGATAGGGATTAGAGATCGATGTTTGTAACGCCGCCGCCGAACTACTTAACATATCGGTACGAAATAATTATGCAGAGATATACACAGGGTGCCAAGTGATGTGGTACTTAGCCGAAAAGGCAGGGCAAAAAACAATGTCAGGGTAAAAAAAACACGTTTAACGTCCCCAATCCTCGGGGTCACACCCTTTCGGCTTAGTTAACACGTTTCGTGATCTACCTGGAATTTAGACATAGGCTATCCCTGGAAAAGGTGTGCTAAGTTGCGGGTATAAAATCAATTTATAAATTTTGGGTGCATTAATGTCGGCGGTTATCGCTCTGTATTTAATTTCATAAAATCTTACCTCAAAGTTTCTTTTATGCAAGCTTGGAGAAAGGGAGTTTCCTTAGTAACTTTCTTAAAATCAATCTTATCAGTATCTGGGTAAACATCACAAATTTCATTGTAGAGTAGTTTTTGAACTTTTGTATGCTTAGCTAGATGGTATAGCAAGAATGATGTAGATGAAGTAACCTGTTAAAGATATAAATTCTGTTTGGTGAATCGATTTACTTTACTCGGTGCTCTGGAGCAATGTAAAAAATGGTCCTTAATAATTTCTGCATTCTACAAGGAATAAAACTAGCTAAGCTAAATTAATTTGCTCTTTCAGCTATTTGTATTTCTCGATATATCTGTTAGTATTGCCGCTACCTACAACCATCTTTTTTGTGTCTGTCTGTAGTGGATTGAAAAATTACTGGAAAAGCCACACAGCATCATCTAACCCCAAGCTAAGCAGAGCTCGCGTTATGGGTGATATGCAATACAATACATTACATAGATATCGACCAGAACATCCGGAACAAATATCAATACTATAAACTTACGGTATTTACTCCAATTAGTAACATGTCCATAATAATGGTGGATATGTCTTCAGGAGTCATCTTGTCGTCTCCTAATACCATTGCGTTAATCAATGACGTGCTTGCTGCAAATAAATTGAAAGTTGAGGATAACTGGAGCTTAAAGAAAAACAAACGTATTATACTCGTTTCCAGATAATCCGATTCAGTTAAATACTTAGGTATAACTGACAGTAAACTAAACTGGGCAACACATTTAGAAAACAAGATAAAGAAAGCTACCATCTCATTCTGGCAGTGCCGCCGATTGTTAGGGAGAACATGAGGTCTCAGCCCAAAGATCACCCTGTGGTTATACAACACTGTAATTAGACCCTCTCTGACATACGGTCAATGGTAACATTGATCCAAGGCAGGTGGTCGTACATGGTCAGCTTCTTGAAATCGTTTCCGAATAAGTACACATATCTCGGGCGGCTTCTGCAGTTAGGTAAAAACAATTTCGAGAAGGAGGCCAATAGGAGGGCTGGGCAGCGTTTGGGAAACTACGTCGAGTTTTCTCTTCATCCCTACCCCAATGCTTGAAAACGAAAGTTTTCAACCAGTGCGTCCTACCCATTATAACCTATGGAGCTGAGACGTGGACACTCACGATAGGGCTGGTCCACCAGTTCAAAGTCGCTCAGCGAGCTATGGAAAGAGCTATGCTCGGAGTTTCTCTGAAGGATAGGATTCAAGCAAGCTGAAGTGGCGGTGGGCCAGCCATATCTCGCGAAGAACCGACGGCCGCTGGGGCAAACGTGTTTTTGAGTGGAGACCACGACTCGGTAAACGTAGTGTAGGACGCCCTCCGACCAGGTGGGATGACGACCTGCGAAAGACTGCAGGTAGATGCTGGATGCGGCAAGCTGAAGACGGCGCTATGGCGCTCATTGGGGGAGGGCTATGTCTAGCAGTGGACTGCTATAGGCTGATGATGATGATGATAAATTTTGAAAAGCTGCTGCGTTCTTTTTCATACAATTTTATTGGTATACCAAAAACAAAATATGTCTGTGCGGTCAGTCTACGAGTAAAATGTAAATCGGAAGAGGAAAATTATAATATAACTCACAGGTAATATCAGAGTTCTGGTACGTCAGGTTGTGCTCGGCTTCGTGAACGTATTTACCGATCAAACTGAAAAAAAAGCAGATATAAAATACATAATAAATATAAATAATAATAGGTCTTTACCTATGAAATTGCCGTTCTGCAGTACTGGCCATTTCAAATCAAAATAATTTTTGTTTGGCTAAGAATTCTAATTTCAAATTAATTTTATTTTAAAAACATGGAATTCTTTTTCCAAAAGTAGTCATTTGTTTATTGATTAGTGTTACATTTTCATCACATTTCAATCTTTTTCGTCATCATGGATACGTTAAAAATTCGAGTAATTATGGAATAATGAGTACCGTCGTGGCAGCAACGCGGCACAAGCGGCACGCAACATCAACGACGTTTACGGAGCTAACACTACAAACCAACGCACCACCTGTTATTGGTTCGCTCGCTTCCGTTCTGGGAATTTCGACCTGAAAAATGATCCTGGCGGTCGTCCGAAGACTTTGGTCGACAATGACGAATTAAAGGCGATTGTAGAAGCTGATGATACACAATCTACGGCTGAATTAGCAGCAGCTTTCGACGTAAGCGTCAAAACAATATTGGTCCATTTGCGTCAAATTGGCAAGGTAAAAAGCTTGACAAATGGGTGCCCCACGAACTCAATGATCGCCAGCGCGAAGTACGCGTCGAGACGTGCCTTGCACTGCTCAACAGACACACAAATGAAGGAATTTTGAACCGCATTGTTACCTGCGATGAAAAATGGATTCTGTTTGATAACAGCAAGCGCTCTGCAAGTTGGTTGGATCCTGGTTCAGCACCTAAACAATGCCCTAAACGAAAACTCACCCCTAGAAAAGTGATGGTCTCTGTTTGGTGGTCTAGCGCCGGTGTGATTCATCACAGCTTCTTACCAAACGGGATGAGCATTACTGCAGATGTGTACTTTGAAGAACTGAACACAATGATGGAGAAGCTGGCATATCTCCAACCAGCATTGGTCAATCGCTCCTCTCCGCTGCTCCTGCACGACAACGCGCGACCTCATACTGCACAGCAGACGGTATCCAAGTTGCAAGAACTGGGGTTGGAACTTTGGAAGCTCTCCGTCATACGCCCTACTCACCAGACCTTGCGCCTACAGAGTACTACTTTTTCCAGAATTTGGATAACTTCTTAGCGGGAAAAAAATTCAATACCCGAGAGGCAGTACAAAATGCCTTTGAAGAATTGCCTCCCGTCATGCTGATTTCTTTAAGAAGGGCATCAATAAACTGCCACTGCGTTGGCAAAGATGCATTGATTGCATGGGTGATATTACTTCGATTAATACAAATAAAAAATACTTGAAAAAAAAATCGTTTAAATTTTTTCATACAAAACGGCAATTTCATAGGTAAAGACCTAATATTTCGTCGGCTGATAGATACTGATTGCTTATAAAATGGCTAACACTCAGCCGATGCTATGGCAGAATGTATCCTGCCTGACATAGCGCTAATTGAGAATAGTTTCAACCTTTGACAAGCGTCCTTCTATCTAGGTATATTCTATAGTTTCTTTCATCTAACGAAGAATACCAAAATCTTTATAATAATTTTAATACCATACCATTGTCATGGTGAAGCAATTAATTCAATATAATTAATTCCGTTGAGGCCAGAAGTAGAATGTTTTGTTATGCAATATCGATAGGTTAAAGTGAGGTGGAAAATACCTAACTAAAATCAGCGTGTCCGATGGTAGCCTACAATCTAATTCGCTGTTGTTGATATGCCTTATCAATAGAACATAAATATTATGCAATTTTTATTAATAAATAAATAATGCTGGACAATTCACACAGCATTATCTAGCCCTATGGTAAGCAGAGCTTGTGTTATGGGTACTACATAACTGATATACATATACAATATATTACATAGATAGATATTTTTTATTATACATAGAAAACGACCAGAACACCCAGAATAAATATGCTGCAGTATAATAACTGCAGATCGTACACACAATTGTTCCGAGGCGGGAATCGAACCCGCAACCTCCTGCGTCGCAGGCGGACCCACCGCGCAACATCGGTCGTCAAATTAGCATAAAATATAGAATAATAATGCATATGAACAAACGTGAATTCGATTATAAATGTGTAGGTACGCTACCATCACGGAGACTCATCAGCTTAACGTATGAATGCTAAACGAAATCACCACGCCTTAACAAGGGGATTGGTGATCGTAGTAAAGTGTTAAAAATACACAGAAGGAAGCCCTCTGGCAGGTTCCATTCGGTTCTGACGCCACGGGCTGACACGGGCAGGGGTGGGGTCGATTCTTACGCCGCGCGTCATCAATGGTAGGGAATGTAACCATAGGAGGATATAAAACCCTACTATTGTTTAAGGCGCAAGTTAATTGTGTTCAAAATAACTAACATTTTTGGATATGGCCGGATTTTTAATTTTACCGGATATCCGTTTCAGCTTTCATATTATAGGCCGGATACCGGACATTCGTTTTATTTTTAGCTATTTTTTATCCATATCCAATAAACCATACTTATCCAAACTATCGCAGTGTTTCACAAGGCTGCTCCAAGAGGGTGTTCTGAACATCTTCCAGAAGTGAAGACCTGACTCGCACTTCATAATCGCTTCAGTTGCCTTCCCAAGACTGTGGTACAGCCAGGACATATCGCACTGACTGTACACCAGATCCGTTTCGAGCATTGTAAAGTGTTTTGAGAATATGATTAGTCCTGCAAGCAATTTATTTCATAAATAAGGCTAGATAATTCACGTTAATACAATTTGTATTTATTATTATACATTACACAGATACATACATAGAACATGTGGCTATGAGCCAGCGCAGATGGCCAATAATCAACATCTTACGTGGAGTTACGTGCAGTATTGAGGAAACGACGCAAGTGACGCGGTTTGTGGAAGATTGTAAGTAGGTATTTTATTATATACAGGTAAATTAATCACATAATTGGCATAAGCAAGACTATGTCCACTGCTAGTGATAGAATATATGCCTCCGGATTATGGGCATCCGTTTCATAAGAACCGGATAAGGCGTTTATGAGAAGGACGCCAGCGTCCTACAGCGCCAAGTAGCGGCTGTAGATGAAGTGTTCTCACCCAAACTATCAAACGCCCATTTATGTATCTCTGTAGTCAAATCCTTGGTGACTTCATCCTGATAGTTCCTTAAATTGAACATCTTGCGGGTAAAAACATCGGACACATCGTCCAGGGATTGAATATGGTTGAATACTGAGCATTGCAGAGGTTCATAAATCACTGTTCTCTGGCGGTTCCATTCATTGCCTTGACTGGAATTATAACGAAAGTGTAATGAGAAACCATAAAACACGAGTACTTATATAGTCTACTATGTAGTCTATAAAATATTTATATTTCGCAGTCAGTTCAGATGAATGCCGTATCCGTAGCGTAAGAGTATAAGGCAAAGGCCTGGTCAGTGTGTGCTGGTGCGAGGTTCCATTCCCGCCGCGGTGCTGCAGCTGTGAAACGCCCTACGAGCCGCTATAGGTTGTACCTACCGACAATTGGTATAGTATAGATATATAATAATAGGGCTTCAAATCCCAGACGCCTCGTCATAGTAGCGCGGACAGCTTATAAAGTCGATAGGGTAGGTAACTACAACCTGCTCAATGTATGTAAGTAATTGTTAGGGACTTACGATGAGAACAACCCGCCGTAAACATGGTTTCTATGCTCTAGTCGATATTTCTCCAAGGAATCCAACGTAGACCTCACGGGATATTCGCCCTCCATGGTGTAAATCTTCTGGATATGATCTGGGTGATTAACGAGCACAATGTCGCTACCGATTGGACTGACGAAGCGAACCACCGGACCATATTCGTTAAAGAGTAACGAGAGACTTCTCATTGGTGTTTTCTTGTTTAAGAACGTTCCTGAATGTAAATAGATAAGCTTGTTGTGGCCTATTGGTAAATAAATTAGGTATTCTACGGTACGGTTACCTACTTTACTTACCAACATTGAGTCCAACAGTCAGAATACCTGCCGTGACATGCGTACCGAAATCAGACAAGTAGTTCCGCATCGTAGCAAGGTGTTTCAATGCCTTAGGTCCAGGAATTTCGTCAAATGAAAGAACCACGTTCTCTCTATTCGTTACCATCATAGGAACTGCGCGTGCCGTAGCCGTAGGCAATACTTCCTTGGATATTTTGGGACATTCTGATGTTTTTTCTGGTGATCCAGTCGGTGCTGTCAAATCGTCACTTTCCTGAGTATAGGCATTCTGCGATAAAACTTTAGTCAACATGAAAGAACGATTTAAGTATCCAAACCTCACAAAGCGGGTTTGAATAGAACGATGTAGATTTAGTATCATTGCTAACGGTTTTGAATCGGATTGGTATAATTTTATTAGTTCTTTGACAAAGATCTTTGAACCGAAAATATTTTTAGTGTTTGACAAGACAATGGAATGCCGAATATTATTTTGAATCTTGGCGCCATTTATACTCGAGAGCTTTTTCTAAAAAGTTGCCTGTACACCATCAAGCTATGTCTTCTAGCTTGAACGTTGTCTATTCTTACGTCGTCCCTACAATGAGGTTACCGAACCTTGCCGCCAATGCTTGGACTCTACCTTTTTAGTTTTTTATTTTTAGAGAGTTGTCTACATTGGACTTTTGTCGAAAGAACTACTTCACTTCACTCATTTCGAGAACAAAAATTCGTGAAAGAAACGAGAAAAAGGGAGCCAGCCAGCAAAATCCAATGGTAGATGGCGGGAGTGATCTCGTGTGATATAACTGTGTTAGATTAGTTTATAAATTTTAGTGTATACTTGTAGATTAGCTATAAAAATGACTAGGTAAGCAAGACCGTAACCATACTGTACTGTCCGTCTTCAAAATCCCAGTTGTCCTGTAGCTATATACTCATTATTGTACGAAGAAGACGATTATTCCTTGCTACAGTATTTTGAAACTAAAACACAATTTTATTTACAGAGCTAAAATAGAACTCGGCGATGTGACACCGCATAATATAAAGCAACTCAAGAAACTGAATACAGTGGTGTTCCCAGTGTCTTATAACGATAAATTTTACAAAGATGTGTTGGAGGCTGGAGAGCTGGCGAAGTTGGCTTATTACAATGATATCGTGGTGGGAGCCGTGTGCTGTAGGATAGACACGACTGACAACTCGCGAAGGCTGTACATTATGACCCTGGGGTGCCTTTACCCGTACAGGAGACTGGGCATTGGCTCCCTGATGGTAGAACATGTGCTCAAGTATGTTGAACAAGACGGAAACTTCGATAGCGTCTTCTTGTAAGTAACGTTTTATTGCAATAATGAATCCTCTATAAACCCCTTCATATTTTTACACCAATTACCTACCTACTCTGTTTACACTGAGTAAGAAAGTTGAAGGTTATGTAGCTGTAAGCTTTGCTATAGTGAAACCATTATAACATTGGATTGATCTAAAATCTTAGCCAACACATGGACATGTTTTGAATACAACTCCGCTGTTTGACACATTTGATTGGTGCTGTGTACGCACAGACATACTTTACCTTGCACCTCTACGCTGAGCAGAAATTACCTTTTTAGTGTATTACTACCTACTTATCAAGACTTTGTTTTTTTTAGGCATGTGCAAGTAAACAACGAAAGTGCAATAGATTTCTACAAAAAGTTTGGATTTGAAATAGTGGAGACAAAAGAACAGTACTACAAGAGAATAGAGCCTGCTGATGCTCATGTCCTTCAGAAGACAATCCGCGAACCATCTCAACAAGCTGCAACCCCTCTAGTGAATGGAACAGTCCCTCATGCCAAAACCAATGGCCACGATTGAGCTTAACCAAATAACTCAAACTCAAGCCACTGTTGTTATGTGTAATAAGTGAAACAATACTACATAATGTAAGGAATGCTAAAAACCCTCTGTGTATACCAGATGTAAGGCTATTTTGTAATTGACATGGGTTTTTGAATGTGGTTGTGGACATTTTGAGGCCATAAATAGTTGTAATTATGACTGATGTTTCACTAATGAGCGGTTCAGCAAATGAATGACAATGTAAATTGCTTATAACCACTAGGTCAACAAATTAGAGTTGATTTTAATGCCAACTCTATATCTGTAAAGTTTTAATCAAATAGAACATAATAACTAGCTCTAGCCATTCTTTTAGCTCTGGCCAGTACTATACTGGTGTACTACATTGTAGCAAGGCATGAATTACAACAATCTCAAGTTTACTGATATATGGTTTGAACGGAAGTTGTTACACCTCACATTAATTGGTTTATTTATCCACGCTTGTATGTACAAATGAGGAAAATTTATTTTGATAAGCTTTGGTGTATGATCGTGTATAAAATTATCATGCTTATTTTTTGCACTTACGATATTGGTTTTTATTTAATGTTGAATTTGTAACGAAATTTTTGTTCTGTTGGTTTATTTTCTGAAAATGTATGTAGTATTTATAGTTGTTACCAAAAAAGTCAATTGTCTACCCCAACCTCCCAAAAAGTTACTGTTCACTGCAACTATTAGAAATAAATGTGATTAACAAACTATACTGTTTCATTTCACTATTTAATCTAAAGCAAACTATTATTTAATTATATTATTATTATTTAACCAACCCTAGCAGTTTTGTGCTATATCTTTCCTGGCCCTGTGTTGCCAGAGTCCTGAGGTTAGTATTATTATATTCTATGCCTTAGTTTATCAATAATAGTATTGAGAAAAATATTTTTCGTATGCGCTACACATAGTTCTACCGAGTTCAGGGCTCTGACATAATTTAAACAATTTGGCAATTATATTATAATATTGATATAGTGGTAGAAGATGCTTTCTTCATCTTTAGGGCCTCATCTCATATAAATATAAGGTAGTGTTGGGTAGAAAATAAAAGAAAGAAACATAATCTGAATAATTTTATTGAAATTAAATAGGTACATACTTACAATATTGTCATAGTGACTACTTATTTGATAATGCAATAAACAACCTTTGGCCGTACGTAATAAAGTGTACTCAAACACAACATTCGTTAACATATTTAATCTATTTCTGGAAAAGGCCTTGCTTTAGTAAGTACATAATGAAATAAATAGGTACGTACACCACGCAATAATTTAGTGTCCCTCAATAAAATCTATAAAAATATTGATTGAATACATTTATACAATTCCATAATTCACAAGAAACAGTTAAAACAGTATACATTTAACTACTACAATTTATTTTAATTTATTAAACATACGTTTTAAATACTGACATATTTTAAGAGCTGCAATCGCTATCACAGACGTATTAAGAATTGCGTTTTATCATAGTCCAGTTTTGAAACCAGCAATATTATCTGGCTGGATTATATTTAATAAATTTAGCGAGTTTTTTACATGTACCAGGTACTACGTTATTGAATAACTTAAAGCATTTACTACATCTACTAGTAAAAAAAAACGTAACCTATTAGATAAGAATCCATGCAGCGATTCAATTTGTACCTACAGAAGTTTCTGTCTAACTATGCTATGTATGATTTGAAATCTATCAATAGGTCGCATACCTATCCTAGCTAGCATGTCTAAAATACTTTGACAAGTTTTTGGTTCAGTTACGTACCTAAATAAAGGGTATATAACAAAATTAAATATTTGATTCATAGAAAGATTTGACAATTCAAAAATAAATATTAAAAATATGAAGAGACTAACAATTATGCATATGGAATGCTCCATTGTTCGTTACTTTATATTTTAAGATATAAATTCATTGCTGATATATTGTTTCGCCTTCTGTAAAATGTAGATTATAAGAACACAATACTTCACATCAATTAGTAATAAATTTTATAAACAATCCAATAGTAACAACACACTCTTCAAGTTTATTTTGAAAATAACATTCGTGTTGATATTTAACTAAAATATTAAACTTTTTCAAACTAAAACTAATGTAAGAAAGTGTACATATTTATTAAGTTTTCGGAGTTTAGAAATCAGGTAACTTCTAATCGTACTTCGGAAGGCTTTATAAGCTTCACGTCACAATACTTTAACAAACAGTTTAATATTAGGACACCAATTTAAATAACACCAATTAGATTTAAAGTTTTTAGCCTCTTTACCGTGCAATTTTAGACTTTGATTGTAATTCCTTCAAATATTTCATGTTAAAAGTTTTAATTTTTTTTCTTGAGTATGTTTTCGAAAATATTGCATTTTAGTTCTATTTAAAAGAAGCCGAAATCTGTACTTTACACCATAGTATAACTAATATAACGAACTTGTTATTTTTAAGCTTGCTATATTAGATTTTCCCGTAAGAAAAAATACTCACAAAATAGTATAATCTAGAAAGCCTGATCTTTGGAAAGGTGCGCTTTATTATGGGTAAACGCTAAAGTTTAACTTTGTTTTGTTGCAAATAATAAATAGACAGGGAAACTCATGAAAAAACTAAAAATACCAAGCTTAATCAACTCCAAAATATAAGACTAGTTCAAAAACGAGCGCGATTCAAATGATTCAATTTATACTGCTCATCAAAAGTTAAACCTAGAAGGACTCAAACCCGCTACTACGTTTAAAATTAAAATTGGTACCAAGTTTCGCCACCAAATTGTAAACTTGTGGCGCCTCGAAATTCTCGATGAGCTTTGTTTGGATTTTAACGCTTTACGTATAGGTTGGTAATGGAAAATGAACTCTTTGGTCCTGCTATCAAAGCACTAGTCGGCACGGCAACAGAGGCCGCACATTCATAATTCCGTCGATTCAGAGGTTTCTGACACGCCGTTCTCTAAATCCATCAGCTGTTTGATCCGTTCTATGCAGAGCTTCGAGCCTTCGTTCGCTTCTTTGGCCATCTAGGAAAACATTTTTTTTAGTATGTATACAGCTGACCCAGCGAACTTCGTACCGCCTAACAGTCAATGTTTGACAGTTACGAAACCCATGAATATTTTGTATGGGAAAATGCATTTTCTTTTATTTAATTTGTATTAAATTTGACTTTTAAAATTGATTACTTGTAAGCCTAAAGAAATAAAACATTTTGTATTTCAAACTTTTGAAACTATCATGGTTATTAAAACTAAAGTCGTTTAAAACGGGATAGTGGTAACTTTCGTAGCAAAAGACAGAAAATGAGGGTAGATCGGTATATCTGCCCATAAAAACGAACTCGCAGTGCCTTCAGTTATTCCGTGATCATGGCGCATGGAACTGTGCCGAAATATTGGAAAACTCAAAAATCAAACCATGGTAAATATCCCGTTTTAAATGACTTTAGTGATATTGTATTTGAATTTGAAAAGCTATATGGTGTGAATACGTACTAGTGAGAAGTTGAGGAACCCGTGTGGTAGCCCCTCTAACACCTCTATGCCTACGGGGTTGCCGAGTTTCTTCAGCTTCTTGGCAAACATCACGCAGTCGTCGAGGCATGGGTCCAAGTGCACCGTCTGAAAAACAATATAATTTATTGCAGGGGTGAAGATCCGCCTGCGGAATCGAATCCCGCCTCGGGACAAATTAAGTGAGAACCTAGTGTTTTGATTAGACATACCTTGTAGGCACTAAGTCATTCATTCATATTCATATCATTTATTGTAATTTCATGCATACAGGTAGTTTCTTAGGTGTAGTCATTGTGGGTAGGTACACAATGCATAAAAACCCTGTTGGGCACAACAATTTTTGGGATCCTTCTTGTTAGCTAAAATTCTAAACAATCATATTTATAAAATTAATTAATATAGGAATGTCATTTTGAAATAAGTAGTTAAATTAAATAATAATTGTATTAAAGTAAGTTATGTGACCTAAATATATTTTTTTATCAACTTTGTGCAAACCTGTTAAAACGTCGAGAAATATACTTATAATTATGTAACTTAAACAAAATAAATAAATAATGTTTGTTTGTACAATCAGCAGATAGAGAGATAGATGATTCCGGGTGTTTTCTATGATAATATAAAATATCTGTGTATGTATTAAATTAAGTATTTCAGTTATCCAGTACCCATAACACAAGCTCTGCTTATCTTGGGGCTAGGCTAGATGAAGCTGTCTGAATTGAACAGCATTATTTGAATATATAAATAAATAATATTGGACAATCCACACAGCATCATCCAGCTCCAACCTATTTTTTTTTCTTTGGATGGCTTGGCTATCACTGTGGCCATGATAGGCCTATTGTGATCGCCACTTACGTACCACTGTACGTTCATCCTCGAAGCTGTAGCGTTCATAGTTCGCCACTAACCCTTGCAGCTGCTAGGAACTGTAAGATTTTCTTCGGGGCGATGTCTCGTAGCTCGTCTGGGCTATGCAGATGCTTGCCCAGATGGATGCTGCGTTTGTGCATCAGTGCTCCACACTCTGTGTTGTGTTGTGTGGAGCACTGATGCGTTTCATCCGCCTCCTCGCAGCATCTGCATGATTGTGAAGCACCAAGCTAAGCAGAGCTTGTGTTATACTAGCGATGTTTTAAAACAGACTTACTAATATTCTAACAGGCGGGAACATCTTCAGCAAGTGGTCCTGCGCCCAGTAAGGTGACAGGAACGGGTCGCGCGGCACTGAGAATATGAACTCGTCGGACGGACTGCGCGCTATTAACGCGTCTAGGTTACTCCGCGCTGCCAAGCTGAAAGAAACAATATTTTATTAATCGTTGCATGATAAAAACATAGTATTAAACAAAGTCGCTTCCCACTGCCTGTCTGTCTCTATGTATGTTTAGATCTTTAAAACTACGCAATGGATTTAGATGCATTTTTTTTACCGGCGAGGCGCCCTCTGCGCCCGCCAAAGTCCGGTAACGCTATCATGGCCATCTGAGGTCAACAGCATCTATGACCATTCGAAAAAAAGATGCGTTTTTTTAATAGTTAGATTCAAGAGGAAGGTTTATAAACCATTTGATTTATTTTTGCTAATTTTAAATAATAATAATATATAATTATAATTAAAATATATTTTTTACCTGAAACTTCTGGCAGCAGGAAAAAAGAATAGGAGTGTTAATATTCGTATTAAAAAGTTCGATTCGTTCCACTTCATTTTGTCCACAACAGCACCAATAAATTGATGACTATAGAAATACTAGTTTCTGCCCGCGGCTTAAAGCTTTATTTTCTACTAGCTGCGCCCCGCGGTTTCACCCGTGTGGTGATAGATATTTTGGATAATATACAATATATCTTTATGAATTGTGTTATTCTGATATGGGAGCTACATATATTATTGTGAAGTTTCATTAAAATCACTTCAGTAGTTTTTATGTGAAAGAGTAACAAACATCCATCCATCCATCCATACTTACAAACTTTCGCGTTTATAATATTAGTAGGATTGTTAGAAATACTTACTCTTCTTGCGTCGGCCTTATTATAGTATGCGATCCTGTGATGTAAGAAAACCTTGAAGACATCGCTCCCATGAAACCCGTCGCCGCTTCACTTATTCTGAAAATAGATAAGAAATTTTATTTATCTATCTTCTATAATATAAAAATGAATTGCTGAATGTGTTGCTAAGCGCAAATCTCGAGAGCAGCTGAACCAATTTCGCTAATTCTTTTTTTAGAATATTCCTTGAAGTACGAGGTTCTTACGGAGAAAAAGAGAAAAAAATTTAAAATAACAAATGACCACCCGGGCGAAGCCGGGACGGGCCGCTAGTTTCTTATTATATAAGTAATGTAGATAAGACGATCTCTGTGCTTGGTGGGCGTAGGTCCACCTGCGACGCAGAAGGTTGCGGGTTCGATTACCTCCTCGGGACAAATATTTGTACAATCTGCAGATATTTGTTTCGGGTTTTCTGGTCAAAAACAAAGTCGCTTCCCGCATAATACAATACATAACATAGAATTTTTTTATTATACATAGAAAAACGATCAGAACTCTCCAAACAAATATCTGCAGATCGCACACACAATTGTTCCGAGGTGGGAATCGAACCCGCAACCTGCGTCACAGGCGGCAGGACCTCGCCCACCGCGCCACAGAGGTCGTCAATACAAAATGTAAATAATGAAGGAAGTGTCTATAAATAAACCTAATTTATTCATCGAGATGGGTTTACAAAGCAGGAACTTACTAGCCTTTTCTTCTAATATGAAATATACAATATATTTCATATTAGAAGGAAGATAAGACTAGTTTCCTTGTTCATTACGTACATACAATACAATACAAATACTCTTTATTGCACATCAAACACAGTAAAGAACAAACAAACAAAGATACAGATGCACAATGGGCGGCCTTATCGCTAAGAGCGATTTCTCCCAGGCAACCTTTGGATGGCGACTTAGCTATAGTATATCTACATTTGCATACATTCAAAGTTAATGACACTTCGCTCTAAGTTCGCTAACTCTTATTTACACGAACGCTCAATTCTCTGGCTTTTTATAGGGTCGGTACATACTTTACGGAACATGCGTCGCGTATGATCATCGGTAGCGTTACGCCAGATGAGGCAAAACATTCAAACTTTCACACTCAACCGATGATTGACCGATGATGACCGCGTTGGTGCGTCGAGCGTACAGCGTCTGTTACGTTTCCGTCAACGCATAGTCGGTGGACGTAACGTGTCGCGACACGTGTATTTTGTATGATGCATTCAGACTAGGCGTAACATCAGCAGATATCATTTGTGTATAGGCCGTTCGAACTGACTAGACGCGTAAATCAAACTGAAAACCAGCGTTGTTCCGCGCCACGCGTGGTTCAGCACATAGCTGAGTTTGACCCTTTTTGGCCAGCAGGCTAGCACGGTAGCCATGTATTATTATAGTTTTTGTTTTTCTGTAGGCTTTTTTATTTATGTTTTTTTTATACTGTGTACTGTGTTTTTTTATGTGTGTTTATTGCTTTAATTGTGTAGCCTGTCTTTTTTTGGCCAAATAAAACTATTCTTATTCTTATTCTTAAATGTGGCAGGTCTAATTTGACCGAATAGACGTGACCGATGATACACTCGACGCACTTTCAGATATGTACCGACCCTTAGGTACACAATAATTTGTATAATATAAATTGGCTTAGAGCAGTGAAACTTGATAAAGAAGATATACTAACCGTGTTTTCATCCGCTTCTTTATTTCCTTTTCGTTATCTATATCATTCAGTAATGGCGGTTCGCCTATGAGAGTGCTCGAGTTTTCGGATTTCAGATCTGTTTCCCTGTAACAATACATATATAGAAAACACTTTATTATACCACATTAAACAGAAAACAATTAATACTTACAATAACGGAAGTATAGATAGATAGACAATACTTTTATTGAACACCTAAAAATATATCTTATCGCTCTAGAGCGATCTCTTTAGTATATCTTCTCCTTATCGCTGTCAGTGATCTCTTCTAGGCAACCTCAGGGTAAGAACAGAATACATCTATGTATTTCTAGAAGTCTTAGAACGTTGCACGTTTGCGTTACGTAATGTATTTAGGGCATTTTTACCAGGCCTGCGCCTGACCTCTCCCCGGACGTTAAGAGTGGTCGGTTTTTAATTGTGTATGTATTTAATATTATATTCCATTTTTCTGTTTATTATCATTTTTGTAGCAATTGTCGCTCTAGTCTTACAATTTACATGAGCTCCAAGATGAACATTTCCACAATAATTGACACAAGTTAAAGAAATAAATTAATTGATGCTGCAAGTTTCAAACTACAATGCTTACCTTAGAGATTTGTCCCCCGCATTCGAAATAAATGAATTGAATTGATGCTGCAAGTTTCAGACTAGTGCTTACCTTAGAGATTTATCCCCCGCATTCGAAATAAATGAATTGAATTGATGCTGCAAGTTTCAGACTAGTGCTTACCTTAGAGATTTGTCCCCCGCATTCGAAATAAATGAATTGAATTGATGCTGCAAGTTCTGACAAATCTCTAAGGTAAGCACTAGTCTGAACTAGTGCTTACCTTAGAGATTTGTCCCCCGCATTCGAAATAAATGAATTGAATTGATGTTGCAAGTTTCAAACTACAGTGCTTACCTTAGAGATTTATCCCCCGCATTCTTGTCCCTAATAACGGGAATCCTCCGTCCTTCGGAGTCGGTGTCGCTATCGAGACAGTAGCGCTCCAGGAAATCTGACACCACTTGCTGCGACTCGTCCGGTGGTGTTATACCTAGGACAAGCGTAAGTATAAAAAATTAATTCAAACAAATTGTCAAAAATATCCTATGTAAAAAGGCTTATTACAAAATATCAGATTATCTAGAGTTTTGCTCCAACTTAAAAACTAACAGGTAAAGGTTTCTTGTTCGCTTCTTTACTTTAAAAAGATTGAAGTGAACAAAAAATCAAAATTTTCCTAGTTTTTCCTAGTTCCTTCATTTCCTAGTTTTACTTATGTAATTTGAAATTTGTGACGTGTCCAAGAGTCCTGTTGTCCTGAGGTCTAAAGGAAAAAAAAGCACTTTGCAGTTTGAAGTTCTGAAGAACGGTTGAAATGAATAACACAAGTGCCAATACAGCGCTGGTTTCCAGCGGCGCCAGAACTAAATGACTTTTGTGTTAATAACCATGAGTTCCAAAATTGGTTGGCATGGCGCTGAGAAGATTTAAAATTGAAAAATGTTGTAACTTTTGACGTTGACCGCACAAGTGGGATATTTTGTATCTGTTTGTTGTATCTCCACGGTTTATTTTTATTGTATTGTTCCACTGCTGGGCCTATATCTATAAATAAACCTTTTATGGTCAACTAGCTGCGCCCCGCGGCGTTTTATAAACCTTCCTCTTTAATCACTCTATAAAAAAAAATCGCATCAAAATCCGTTGCGTAGTTTTAAACTAAGCATATGTACATAGGGACAGACAGACAGCGGGAAGCGACTTTGTTTTTGACTACGTAGTGATAAACAAAATACTAGAGTAACCCATACGTTCGCTCTGCAATAAATGAGTGCAGCATTTCATCTGCAAGGAGGCTGCGCTGCGATTGTTGTGCGCTAACAGATCGCTGCTTGAATCTTGAAACGCCATCAGCTCACGGGAAGACGATAGTATAATCATTTTCGGGTACTTCAAACAGCATCCTGTATTATGAAGGAGGATTTATGTTTAGGATAGATAGGATAGGTGTGGGTAGATTTATGGGGAGTATATTTGGGATTGATTTTGGATTATATTTATTTATGTATTGAGGAATAACAAACGACTACATTGAACTTACTTTACATACAAGAGATGCTCATAGAGCTTTCGTAGCTCAAAAAAAGTGTATTCGGGCCATATTTGGTATTAAGCGGAGATATTCATGTAGACCTATATTTTTAAATAATAAGCTGTTAACATTTCCATCACTGTATATTTTTGAGATGTTGAAATTTGTAAAATAAAAGACAGATAGTACAAAAACCACTTAAGGTGCCTCCTCAACTGAGATTAGAAGTATGTAAAAAGAATTGCTACGCAATGGCCATACGGCTTTATAATAAACTACCAAATGACATGAGAAATCTGACAAATAATTAATTTAATCGTAAATTATATAATTGGCTCACTCAAAACAAATTTTATTGTATAGATGAATATTTGAATTTTAAATTCAAAAATCGTCATACCAGCCCATGATTGGTCTATAGAACACAGTTGTCGCGATCTTCTTTTGTTTTTCGTATCCTGAACCGATATTTTTGTTCTTTTTTATTTTGACCCCATTATCAAATATCGTCATACTAGCCCATGATTGGTCTATAGAACACAGTTGTCGCGATCTTCTTTTGTTTTTCGTATCCTGAACCGATATTTTTGTTCTTTTTTATTTTGACCCCATTATCAAATATCGTCATACTAGCCCATGATTGGTCTATAGAACACAGTTGTCGCGATCTTCTTTTGTTTTTCGTATACTGAACCGACATTTTAGTTCTTTTTTATTTTGACCCAATTATCAAATATCGTCATACCAGCCCATGATTGGTCTATAGAACACAGTTGTCGCGATCTTCTTTTGTTTTTCGTATCCTGAACCGATATTTTTGTTCTTTTTTATTTTGACCCCATTATCAAATATCGTCATACTAGCCCATGATTGGTCTATAGAACACAGTTGTCGCGATCTTCTTTTGTTTTTCGTATCCTGAACCGATATTTTTGTTCTTTTTTATTTTGACCCCATTATCAAATATCGTCATACTAGCCCATGATTGGTCTATAGAACACAGTTGTCGCGATCTTCTTTTGTTTTTCGTATACTGAACCGACATTTTAGTTCTTTTTTATTTTGACCCAATTATCAAATATCGTCATACCAGCCCATGATTGGTCTATAGAACACAGTTGTCGCGATCTTCTTTTGTTTTTCGTATACTGAACCGACATTTTAGTTCTTTTTTATTTTGACCCAATTATCAAATATCGTCATACCAGCCCATGATTGGTCTATAGAACACAGTTGTCGCGATCTTCTTTTGTTTTTCGTATACTGAACCGATATTTTAGTTCTTTTTTATTTTGACCCAATTATCAAATATCGTCATACCAGCCCATGATTGGTCTATAGAACACAGTTGTCGCGATCTTCTTTTGTTTTTCGTATCCTGAACCGATATTTTTGTTCTTTTTTATTTTGACCCCATTATCAAATATCGTCATACCAGCCCATGATTGGTCTATAGAACACAGTTGTCGCGATCTTCTTTTGTTTTTCGTATCCTGAACCGATATTTTTGTTCTTTTTTATTTTGACCCCATTATCAAATATCGTCATACCAGCCCACGATTGGTCTATAGAACACAGTTGTCGCGATCTTCTTTTGTTTTTCGTATCCTGAACCGATATTTTTGTTCTTTTTTATTTTGACCCCATTGTCAAATATCGTCATACCAGCCCATGATTGGTCTATAGAACACAGTTGTCGCGATCTTCTTTTGTTTTTCGTATACATAACCGATGTGTTTATTTTATTAAACACGATTATCAAATACCGTCATACCAGTGGCAGTGTGTTCGCTCTGCAAGGACGCAGCGCTGATGGTGGTATCGGATGATTTCCGCCGCTCGCTGCCGGACTTGTGCGCTTCGAGCTCCGCTAAGTCTGACGGTGATACTTCTTCGAAGGATGATGGGCCTTCGCTTATTCCTTCTGAAAGATAAAGATTTAAATGTTAAATATCAAAGTGTAGTATTTCGTTATAAGCCGCCACAGGCGAAGGCGTGCTGGTTGTATCATACGAATTTATATGAAAGACTACACATACTCCGGCCAGGCGGGATGACGACCTGCGAAGGACTACAGGCAGATGCTGGATGCGGCAAGCTGAAGACAGGGCGCTATGGCGCTCACTGGGGAGGCCTATGTCCAGCAGTGGACTGCTATAGGCTGATGATGATGACACTACACATACACCGCCCGACGGTGGCTAAGCGTTGCACGTAAATTCGTATGATACAACCCGCACGCCTTCACCTCCGGCCCGGCCACGGTTATTATATTATTTTATATATATTATATTATCTGTGTGTGGAGGCTTTGAGACCTTACATGACTCTTGGACACGTCACAATATTCAATACACATAGTAAAACAAGGAAATAAAGGGATCACTTTGATTTTTTGTTCACTTCAATCTTTTTAAGGTACATTTTCCAAGTAATTTGTTAGTGGTTAAGTAAGTATACCAGTTATCTTGTACCCATAACGCAAGCTCTGCTTAGCTTAGGGCTATATGATGGTGCGTTTCCAGCATTATTTATTTATTTATATCAGCCCATACAAGTCTACTGCTGAACAAGTAAAGGTTATATCAAATTAATTCTAGAAATGAACACAGCCCTGGCAACATTTTACGAGAGGAAACCTCAGTTATCCTGCATCGATCAATTTAAAATTTATTGACATTCACCACGTAAATGTTCCTTATAATTTGTTCTAAAGATGAACTCAACCCTGACAAAAGGCGAATAGGCTGTTTATTAGTTTATTCAAGTACCTATTAGTTATTTTACCGTGTAATCAAAAAGGTTCTTGAGTGGAGACCACGACTCGGTAAACGTAGTGTAGGACGCCCTCCGACCAGGTGGGATGACGACTTGCGAAAGACTGCTGGTAGATGCCGGATGCGGCAAGCTGAAGACAGGGCGCAATGGCGCTCATTGGGGGAGGCCTATGTCCAGCAGTGGACTGATATAGGCTGATGATGAATCAAAAAGGCCTGAGCTTAGCGTAATATTTTGCTACAGAAGCAAACTGATTTTCAGCCAGAGAGAGAGCAAGCAGAACGAGTTTCAATTTAATGTGTAGGTACACACTAGCTACTAAAAGTGTCCTAATGATTGTGATATGTTCGGTGTGGCTGTTTATTAGTTTATTCAAGTACCTATTGGTTATTTTACCGTGTAAGCCTTACCTTGCGAAGGGCTAACTTTGAGGAAGCCGTTACTGTCCAAGGGCGTGACTGGGTGAGACACGTTTTGTCCGTCTTTCTTATCACCTATTCCTCTATTTCCCTTATGATGGCTCGGGCTGGCGTATGCTGGAAAAATAATAATACAAATTTAAATCGTGTAAATACATATTCTAGAGTCCGCGCCACCACTGAAGACAGAACTAAATGTTGCTGTTGCTGTATTTAATGTTGTTTAGTTCCCGCTTTTGCCGTAAGACTTCAGTGGTGGCGAGCACTCTATAAGGAAAATTTCTTTAAAAATTTATAAATTTACCCAGCATTGTTTTCCCTTATACGCCTTGTTGACAGCCCAACCACATTATACATCATATTAGCCCTACATCATACGCCCACTTTAAAAATACGCGCCTTGTTAATAGGCATAAACTCAAATATTGCCATTTAGCTGCCAGCTGCGCGGAGATTTATACAATAGCTGCCTATAGCAGTCCACAGCTGGACATAGGCCTCCCTCAATAGGCACCATAACGCCCTGTCTTCAGCTTGCCGCATCCAGCATTTACCTGCAGTCTTTCGCAGGTCGTCATCCCACCTGGTCGGAGGGCGTCCTACACTACGTTTACCAATAACAATTACGTTTGCAATAGTTATAATATTATATTTATGCAATACTAGTTCCGCCCGCGGCTTCGCACGTGTTGTTTATATGGAAACGTAACATTATTATTTAATAAAGTGCAGTATTTACCTTTAAGACACCTCATCATGAATCCAAACGGCAGTATCGGGTCCATGAGGCACAACATCCGCGCCGGACTGGGCACGAAGCTGATGTTCAGAGGCGCGTACGCTAGGAACATACCCTCGGGTATTCTTATACCCGCATTTAGAACCTTCAGTGTGCAGGCAGCGACGAGGTTTGCGCCCGCAGAGTCACCGGCGAATACTATACGTTTTCCTGTTGACAATCGTTTACTATTGTACTTTACTTGTTGTGTGAATTCTTTTATGGGCCAGTTTATTTTAATTATGTGATTTTATTTGATTCCCATTCTTTGTGTTAATTCAGTTTAATTTTAATTTTAGTACTAAGTATTTTCTTTGTCTGTCTTTTTGTGATTTTTATTTTCTTTATTTTTATAATTTGCATAATGTATTGGCTTAGTTTTAAATGGCTGTAATGTTACATATATGATTTATAATAAACAATAAACCATTAATTATAAACTGTATGATCATATGGAACATTTACATATAATCCTATCCAATATATGTATGTATTTTATATTGTATCGATTTTGTTCGTCGAGTCGCGTAGATAAGAAAGGGAAATATGTCGCTGTGCTTTATATTTTGACCGATCTGAATTTTCCAGCATTATTTATTTATTCATCCATCATTTTACCTAACTACATTATATCGGCACATGTTAGAAGTTAGAAAGAATATCGCAATTCAATTAATAACTGGCAAAACGCTGCAAAAATTAGATATGTATTGATTTTAATCGGTAATATACGAACGAGCACGATGTTTACCAAAGGTATATTGCAAACTAAGCCTTATCAAACTAACCTGTAGTTCCAATCTCCTTAAAATGGTTCAGCATCCAACAGTACGCATAGAAGACCTCTTCCAAAGCCCTGGGGAAGGGCGCTTGCGGTGCCAGGCTATAGTCCACCGACACTATAGGGACATTCAACTTGGCCGCCCAGTCTCTAAGGTATGTTTCATGGGATTTTGAACTTTGGGCCACGAAACCTCCGCCGTGACAGTGAAATAGGACGCCTTCGGCCGATGGGAATGTGGAAGGGTTTTCACTAGGCTGGAAAGAAAATCTATATAAATAATAAAAAACTTTTATCACAATATTCAGCAAACCTAACATAACAAAAACCACTGAATTTAAAATAGATTACGGAGTTAAAGGGAGACTTTAATATCAATATTAAGCAAACTCATAACAATAATAAAAAAACTACTGAACTAAGCTTAATGGTTTTATGAATAAATTACAGATTTAAGAGGTCAAAAACTAAAAAATACGGTAGAATTGAGTATCGTGACCGCAACTCAATTCAGTGACTTATTCACTCATACATCACCCCGCTCCGTGATTTTATGTGCGCGCATTCAAATGAAGACAATAAGCATCGAAAATTTTATTTTATTCGAATGGACTATTATGCTGTTGACCTCAGATGGCCATGACAGCGTTACCGGACTTTTGGCGGGCGCAGAGGGCGCCTCGCCGGTAAAAATTAGTTTGGGGCAACACGCACAAGGGCCACCACTTATGTGCGAGCCTCGGCTTGGGCTGTTGCCAGATGCTACAAGAGGGTAGGGAGGTAACGCCTTAGGTGCACGAGTGCACCTGAGGGCGGAAACGGGGAATTCTTCGACCCCGCATCCGGCGGGGTCGGTTATTGGTTGGGTGTGTAGTGTGCGGAAGCTGAGTTGTTGCCGTCACTTCCGGGTTAGCGTCAGTGAGTGGGTCAACGGGGTCACCAAGAACGTGTCTCGGTCTACGGAGGAGAGAACTCGTGGGAGGGTCGTCTATACAATAATCGGGTATGGAGAAGCATCGAAAAGCCGAGCCATTAACCAAGAAGTTGAATGGCAAAAATCGTAGGAGTGAATCAGAGGAGTTACTGACCGTCCTGCGTTTTTTGAAGTCAGGCAAAAACAGCGTGGATTTTTGTTGTTCTATGAAACGTGTTTATAAAAAATCACGACTTCTGCTATATATTTTTTATAGAGGTAGTTTAAAAAAAACTAAACCAGAAAAAAGTTAGTACATGGGGTAATCTACTGCTTATTTAAAAAAATTACTCACCATCCCAGCGCGCTTGTTAAAACTGATCAGTCTTATATTCAGCGGCTGTAGTCCAATATGCGAGGTAGGTGGCAGCACCGTAGTTTCCTTGCCGTCCTTCTTAGTCACTGTGATTGGTTCAGGTAAGATCGTAATGATCTTATTCACGGCCACCGTTGTCGACATGAGACTGGGTACTCGTTTCATTATTTCTGGAAAGATAGAGAGCATTTGTTGACCCTCAAGCAGTACAGCATAATTTTGATGTACTGCTTGAGCGCTGTCTCACAATGTTTGCTCCTCGCTAGACCGCTTAGGGAAGGATGTAAAATTATATAAGTAAACGACTGATTCTTCAATAAAACACAGTTTAAATTCATTTGACTTTTCTTCTAAAACTAAGTGAAAGGAAACTAGGACCCTTCGCTACAGTTCTCAGTCAGATGTAGCATTTAAATTAATATTGCAATGGCCTTGCAGGGTGCATGTTTGACTTAGGTTATTTTATTTTAGGACCTTTGTACACATGTAAGCAAAAAATATTAGAATATTCGATACGAATCCATCAACAAACAATTTTTATAGCAAAACTAGCGGCCCGTCCCGGCTTCGCCCGGATGGTCATTTGTTTCGGTTCAGCTGCTCTCGAGATTTGCGCTTAGCAATACATTCAGCGATTTATTTTTATAGTATAGACAAGTCTGCAAGCTGCGCTCCGCGGCTTCACCTGGGTGGAATTTTGAAAAATAAGAGGGGAACTGAATATACACTCCACGCGGGCAAAGCCGCGGGACGCAGCTAGATAAAGATAAAACTCTTACCGCTCTCAGCTAAAAACCAAAACGCCTTGCAGAACTCAATGCTAGCGGACTGAGATATATTCACAATCCGCCTCGCCCTCATTTCTGGATCAATGAGATACTGCCCGCCTGTCCACATCGAACTGATCAAGTTGCCGCGACTGTAGTATGCCTCGGAGAACCCTGCCATGCATATTGATATGCCTTTTAGTATGCCGCGCATCGACGGTAGAAACTGCAAGGAAAAGTTTGTTGGATTAGGTTGTTATGACTCAACTGTGTCAAGCAGCGACTAGGTATAATGAAGGGGGACAAAATAATGTTCAAAGTTTCCGTTACATATATACATACGTATAAAGCTAGGGTTTTCGCTGTACAATTTCTACTAGGTAATATTGTATGCCCGTAATGGATAAAATTGTTGCTACCAAGTTATGATTTTAGGACCTTACCTGAAGTTGTACACAGTTACAAATTATACCTACCAACATTTAAGTTTAGGTCGAGTGTGGGCGGAAACATAAAACTATTGTTGTTTGATGTTGCGTCATCGTAAACACAGGTATGTATAGTTACTTCTCTAAATAAGTATTACATCTACGTACACGTTACATCTTAACCATAAACGAAGACATTTAAATAAATAATACTGGACAACAATTCACACAGCATTATCTAGCCCTATGGTAAGCAGAGCTTGTGTTATGGGTACTAGATAACTGATATACATAATACAATACATTACATAGATAGATATTTTTTATTATACATAGAAAACGACCAGAACACCCGAAACAAATATCTGCAGATCGTACACACATTTGTTCCGAGGCGGGAAGCGAACCCGCAACCTCCTGCGTTGCAGGCGGACCTTCGCCCACCGCGCCATATCGGTCGTCTTAAATGGGTAACCCGTGCTGTTGTCACATTTAATTGTATTTCAAGTATGTAATTGATCATCTAACGGAAAAATTTCTCTTTTCCGGGATCAAAAGTAGTCTATGAGTAAATCCAGGATATTATTATGCTATCCTGCTATACAACGATACCTACTAACCTACCAAATGTTATTAAATTCCACCATATCCATACACACAGACAGAATACATCCGTACAATTTTCGCCTTTATAATGAGTGTTTGCAAAAATAAACTTTGTTTCCCGTTTCATTATTCAAAAAAAGTGTGTAAGAGCCGTCTTTGGAATAAGCCCATTAGAGTCATGCAAGCCTCTCTTTAAGAAACATAAACTCCTAACCTTATCTAGTCTATTTATGTTGACTGTTTTGTTAAAGAGCATGCTTCATTCTTTAACCAGTATAAAGACAAAACCAACTCTGTCTTAAAAATCCCACGAGGCTTATATTGCCCTCACACAGAACAGCATTGAGTGCGAAAAATTGCTCTGCACTGTCAAAGTATATAATAAAATTCCTAGAGACATAAGAGAACTGCCTACTTGTAAATTTAAGACAAAACTCCGTATGTGGCTCATAGAGAAATGTTTTTATGACATCAAATAACTATGACATTAAATATTATTATCATTAAATTACCTAGTTATATAAGTTTAATATTGTACGTCCATAATTAATGGATAAACTGTTGATTCACGTAGCTTTTAAGATCTTTTTGTACACAGTTTCTACAATCAATTTATTTCATTTCATTTCAATGACTTTAACGTTAATAACCATGACAGTTTCAAAAGTTTCAACCAACTATTATTATGTACTTATTCTATAGTATAGTAGTATATAGTATTCTATATATTAGTAGGTTATTATTACCACAGATGCAATAACGTAATTAAATCGTTATCTTGAATAGACTGGGTCAATGGCAAGTCTGTGCTTTATATGTTTATTACGGTGTCTGATTGTGATAACCCTGTATTGGACTTCTGATTTTTTGGAAAACTTCGCTTTTCGCTACTCATTATGTGTATGGGTTTTTTATTAAAAAAATCATAGTAGTAGTAATAGTAGCCGCGTTAATAGCACAAACCCTATTCAAAATAGGGTAAAAATAAAAACCCTAAAATATCGCGTGCGAAGCCGCGGGCTAAAGTTTAGGTAGTAATCCAAAACTGAACAACAGGAAAATAAAGCAGTGCTTTATTATTATTACGTTTGATATTATTTATTATATACGAAGGTCCGATTGCGACGTAGGAGGTTACTGGTTCGGTTCCCGCTTCGGAACAAATGTTTGTACGATCTGCAGATATTTGTTCCGGGTGTTCTGGTCGTTTTCTATGTATACTAAAAAGTATCTGTCTATATAATATATTGTATTATGTATATCAGTTATTTAGTACCCCTCAGCTATTGAGGCTAGATAATGCTGTGTGAATTGTCCAGCACAATTTTTTTTTTAATTATACATAACTATGATAATATTACCTGAAACCCAAGACACCGTCCATAGAAACAGTACTGATTAATGGTATCAGCTTGTGAGAACAGCTCCTCAGGAGTGTGATTCTCAGTAGGGAACAGTTCTCCAGTCGGTGCCCATGACAGCAGTGTGTGCAAGTGGAGGAGGCAGGTTCCTAGAGATGCTATCAGCTGTCCACAGGATTCTATCTCCCTGGAAACCGACCAATGGTCTTAATCTTCATGCAATAGATCGCATGATATAAATTGTACATTTGGTAGGGACTAGAGTTAATTTATAGTTTTATTAACCCTAAAATCACTAATCCCCTGCCAAGGGTGATTATGGCTTATCGCCCCTTGTTTGGGGAAAGCACATTCATGGTCAGCAGCATGAGAGTGAATGGTATGATAGGGAGTACTAGGTATACTTCCAGAAGTGACAATACACTCATAAGATGCTGCGATTATGGGATTAATTGATATTTCATCTATACTAATATCATAAGGAAAGGTTGGATTTTTTGTTTGTTTATTTGTATGTAATGAATAGGCTCCGAAACTAATGGACCGATTTGAAAAATTCTTTCACCGTTGGAAAGCTATACTATCCCCGGTGAACATAGGTTATATTATATTTTCAAAACAGTTAGGGATCCGTACTAAAACCGTGCGAAGCCAGGAAGGTCCGCTAGTAAGTTATAAACAAGTGATTGATTTGGTTTGCAATTTGATTGGGGAAACATTTATTTATTTATTTTTTAGTTAGCTCACATGTACAGTACAATCTTAGATCTTAATGTTAGCTTAGTTCTATAGTACATGCACTCTGTCTCTCTTTTGGTTGACAGAGAGGAACTTACTTTACAAAATGTCCTTTTCTGAAGAGCAGAGCATCCCTGCCCGTACAGACTTGGCGACTCAGTTTCAACCCGTGCAGGACACTGGAGTCCACAACTGATACAAATGATCTGTAACCATTGCCCGGGGATTTCGAGTCAAAGTCATAGAGGGGTGCCACCTAAAAATTTATAAATTGTATGTGATTAATAATATAATAAAAAATGTACGCAAAAGCTAACAATAACCCTCCTTTGTAATTGTAGTAAAAATCTTATTGATATCAATTAAGTAATACAGCGATAGCTAAGTGAATTATGAGTGATTATGAGACATGAATAATGATTATAATTAGGTTCAAAGTTGCATAGGTTAATATGCTGCAGCTGGTATTAACAAAGGCAGTACAAAGTTTACAGAGATAAGTAAACATTATTTAATGTAAGACCTGTAGCATGTAATGACTCACTTAGTCTTAAATTTACACATGTTTTTCCTATTGAACTAAGTATAGTATTATTGCTTTGTTTGAGGATGAGAAGAGGAATAATGTTTTAATTGCAATTTATTAACTTCATCTGGGTAATGTTCAAGATTATGGCGGGATGAGCTCGACCTATACAACTAAGACTGGGTTCTCCTTGCTGAGGACCGAGATTAGTGGTAGAAGGGGAGAGAGGCCTTTGCTCTGCAGTGGGACACTCGGGGCTAATATAATAATAATAATAATGTTCAAGATTTACATGTATAATTTTATACATTACTGAAGTTGAAGCTATGAATTTCAAATAATTTAAGCATTAAATTAAAAATTGACATAATATTTCTCTATTCTACCCTAGAAAACCATACCAGTGCTCTATAGCAAGTATATAAATATTAGACCATCAAGCAAATGAAGGAGAAAAGGGAGGCCTTTGCCCAGCAGTGGGACAATAATGGCTCAAAATAATAATAAATAAATAAATAGGCACATATTAGACAGAGGGAGACCTCAGATTTGTAATAAATCCCAAGTCATAATTTAATTATCATAGGACACTGAATTTTTCACATGCCTCAGAAATATTATTTATTGTTAACTTTGTACAACAGATACACTGTACATAAATATTTAATAGCAATCTACATACCTTCCGCACATGGTCGACAAGTGGCCACACCGTATCAATATGATCCACGAGGGTCATGAAGCCCTGGTACAGGCGCTGACCATTCTCACTGTCGTCAGGCTGAAAGTAGGTCGCGTTGTTCTGACAGGAATCCTTCAGGGCTTCGTACATCGCGTACGTCGACGGGGACCCTTCCTGCGACTCCTCACAGCATAGTGAAGCTTTCGCTGGGGACTCCGCAAACGACATGTTTTTCCACAAGTTTCCCGAAGCAAAACGAAACCCGCGACTAATTATCTGAAGTCTCATCTGCAAAGATCTGAATATAAACATCTGGTGCAGTTTAATTAACATAACAGTAGCTCAATACACCAATAATGAACATTATAAAAACAATTACAAATTTTGGGATTTGGTTACGTATCAAGGAATCATTATTACGGTAATGTTCACTTCTGTAATCAATGAAACATTGGGCTAATGTATTTTACACGGACAAATTTATAATATGTTGTGCGTAAACGTCCGTCAATCAATAGAAATTTTCGCGAATGAATATTTATTTTTGAAAGAACCATGGATGACACAAAATTTATGCTGTATGACATGACCGCCATGCATTTTATTTGTTGACAGAATGGAACATGACAGCTGTTTTTACGTCATTTCCGATTTATACGATAATTATTTTAGGGTTCCCAAAAAAATTTAAATGTTCAATATCCTGATAATAATAATAAAGTTTTAGTAAGTTACTCGTTCCTATACTTACCTTACCTACGCTAAGAGGGCGCAATGCACGTTTTCTTCAGGTCTGACCTACAATTTTACAAAATTTTATTTATTCAGTACCTATTTTTGTTGGCGTTGTAAAAAGTGTTTGGTTCATTCGTTCATTGCATTACTAGCAGAATAAAAAAATAAACATCCTGTAAATAGTTGAAGTTCAAATGATCACCCAGTAAAACTGCTGTCCCACCACCATGCACTAGAGGTGTGTAGGTACTGTGAGTACTGCAGTACGCGTTATATAGCACGACCGCGTACTGATTCAGTACCTAGTACCCGACCAAATTTAGCATGACACATGGCATTAGACATGGCATGGCGCCGATCGGCGCGACCGGCCGCGTTCTGTTACTGTTCGTTCGGGTGGCCGTCGTTCACTATCGTAAAGGTTCGAGAACAAGCGACGAGTGTCGGCCGAACGGGATTTTGTCTCTGTCACACACACACCGCGCCGTTTAGTAGAATTTACATAGTATTGCGTTCTAGATAAGGGTTAAGTTTCTTTAGCGCCGGTAAATATTTGCGCGTACTCTAGCTATAATCTCTTATTTTCCCGAATGCTCCAACTCCAAAACAACCAATGAACCCAATTTAGTTTTTTCATAAGTAAATAGAAAATGGTTTACGATTTGCGCCACGTTACTTTTCAGCTAGATTTATTCCTTGAAGAAAGCAGAATAAATTTAAAAGTACAAATAAAATTGGATGCGCCAACCCGCGCAATCAACCTTATAGATATAAGATAATATAATAATAAAAGGTCTGTCTTGTCTATTGCTATTACATCTGAACAGAACATTCAGTAAATTTTAGTACCTACACTTCAAATTAATAGCGGGCCATTCGCATTGCTTACCATAGCGCGTCATATCAGGTCATGTCATGTTTAGAGTACTGCGTACTGATTATATCGGAACAGAACATTCAAAACCTACACTGCAAAGTAATAGCGGGCCATACGCAGTACTTAGCATAGCGCGTCATATCAGGTCATGTTTAGAGTACTGTGTACTGATAGCATGCCATATGACGCGGTACGAAATGTCATGCTATATAGCATGGCAGTACAGAGTACTGTTTTGCGCATGTCTACCATGCACCACCGCAACAATCAACCGGACACATCCATAGAACAATTTATTTATTTTAGAGAAACCATCAGCACACTACTGAAATGGCTACGATAGAAATTATCTCGCCATTTACAGATATCTACTATATCCTAGGTATATATCTATAGGTCTCCAATATATCCTAAGTTTTAAATAAGAGATACATCCTGTAGAATTAAAGGAAGTATACGGAACAATACAAAATAATTGAAGACTTGCACTTGATTAACATTCGGCAATTATTTTGATGGATTCCGTTAGATTTTCAATTTGTCTATGACTATTTCAAATTAACATTAGCATTTAATTGCAAAAGACAGTGACTTCTACTTCTGTTAATCGAGGTTCTAACCTAATGTCACAACAAACAACCTACATGCAATGCATGCAACTAGTGGTGGGTCGTTGGCTGTTTTTGCGTTAACGAAACGAAACCGTTTTTTATAATTGGTCAACCAGTTGAAAAAACGGTCGACGTTTAACTGGTTCATTCGTTGAACTACGAACGAACCAGTTAAACGTCGACCGTTCGTTCGTTGTTCAACGAATGAACCAGTTAAACGTCGACCGTTCGTTCGTTGTTCAACGAATGAACCAGTTAAATGTCGCGACCGTTTTTTCAACTGGTTGATCGTCGACTGGTTTTCGTAAACTGTTGTAGAAGGAACATTGAAAAACGAACTCGCTGTTTTTTAATCATCGTTGTTTGTTTAATTTGGTGTTAATTACACTAAAAACTGTCTTCATTTACAAGAAAATATCCAATAACTTTCACTATAACAAAAGAAGTAATACTTTGGCGCCATACAAAAAAACGTTGACCTCACGTGTCACGTCATCATCATCAGCCTATAGCAGTCCACTGCTGGACATAGGCCTCCCCCAATGAGTGCCATAGCGCCCTGTCTTCAGCTTGCCGCATTCAGCATCTACCTGCAGTCTTTCGCAGGTCGTCATCCCACCTGGTTGGAGGGCGTCCTAACTACGTTTACCGAGTCGTGGTCTCCACTCAAGAACACGTTTGCCCCAGTGGCCGTCGGTTCTTCGCGAAATATGGCCGGCCCACTGCCACTTCAGCTTGCTAGTTCTTTGAGCTATGTCGATAACCTTGGTTCTCTGTCGGATGTATTCGTTACGAATCCTATCCTTCAGAGAAACTCCGAGCATAGCTCTTTCCATAGCTCGCTGAGCGTGACGTGTCACGTCACCTATAGACAAACTAATTGAAACGAAAACAAACAAACCTATGCACAATTAACCTGTTTTTTCGGTCAGCTTGGCTCGAGTGCTTAGCCCCGGAATGAACAAACATACATACATCTCTTACACTCCCAAACAACTGAGCGAGACGTCTCGCTCGCTCGCGTACCGCGTTTTACCTCGCACTTCGCTCGCGGCTCGTTCGTTAATTTTCGGGTGGTGTTCGTGTCGTTGTCGTGTATGTAGTTGAATTGAATCTGTCTTTGTGTTTCGTTCGTTTGCGTTGCGTTTATCGTTGACGTTGAATGAAAAAACCTGTTCGTAGAAATAACTAGTTTTGCCGCAATAAGAAAACAGTCGACACGTTGGCTGTAGAAAAACAGTTTAAAAAAACGGTTCGTCGATTCAACGCTCACTACTACATGCAACCTACTATCATCATCTCATCTGTTTTGTTTTGTATGGTTGGATTTTCGGTTAGTAGGTATTAAAATTACCAATAAAATGAGTGATTACTCGCTGGAAGGTGACCCATTAGAAACAGGAGAACACTTTCTTGAAACTGAGGAATCTATGGAAATCGCTGAACCTGATGCCAACCGGCTAAGTGAAGAGGAACTGGTTCAAAATGAAGAGCCTATTTGTTACCAGTTTCCGGCTTTATTTCCCAGTAGAACTCTGATAGAACTCTCTAATAGCTCTTGGTCTCGGTCCGTACGAGCTAGGGATGAGGTTCAGCCTTATTTGCGTGGTTGTAAGTGGTCTCCGGACGGTACTTGTTGTCTCTCTGTGGTTAACAACGACGGAGTCCATGTTACAGAACTTCCAAGAGATCTCTATGAAGGGACCGTGAACAGTGACCGCCTTATTGATATACTTGATTCTGTAATTCATGTAAAAGAAAGCGGTTTGATTTACGACTTTTGTTGGTATCCAGGAATGAATTCTTCTGTGCAGGAATCTTGCAGGTAACATCTGTATTTCTGTTAATTATGTCTCTAAAGGTAGATCATGTAATGACCGATGTTACGGGGCGTAATGTCCTATTCTCTGGAAGCAAACATTTCGCCTTGTGCTAAAATCAGTCTTGTTGCTCAATGGGAGTACCTACTTTCCTTGTACTGACACATGATTGCTCGCTGTGTTACATTTCACTTGTAACGCTGATCAGTAGATACCTTAATTATAAATCTAATATTAATATTTACTAAAAATACTTATATTTATTATAGCTGGTTGACAACAAGTCAAAATGCACCAATACAGATGTGGGATGCATTTGACGGATCACTGAGATGTACATACAGAGGCTTCAATGCAGTAGATGAAATGGAAGCTGCAATTTCAGTAACATTCTCTTATGATGGTGCACAGATTATAGCAGGCTACAAGAAATTTTTTAGAACATTTGATGTGGAAAGGTAATGCTAACAAAGATATGTATTTGGTAAATTTGATAATTAGATCAAGCAGCTATTATAGATTAAAGCCCTTAGCTCTAGTCGGTGAAATGAGACAATTTTCTCTTACCAATGCGGTCTCTTTTACTTATTTTTACAACATGACGGCAGTTTTCTCTTTGATCTGACTCATAGTGTATATACATTTCCTTTAATTCTCCCTCTTCTGTTTTGAATGGTATCCATTACATCAAAAACGTTTTCACCTCACTCTTTTCAGCACTTTTTAGTAATATAGGGCTATGCTTGGATTACATGTTTGAATTATATCTTAGTTTTTATTACAAAAAATGTAATAAACTTTGATTTAAGAGTAGAAGTCCCAAACAAGTTTTTAAAATGATCACATACCTCTACAATACAATAATAAATAAATAAATAAATAATGCTGGACAATTCACACTGCATTATCTAGCCCCATGCTAAGCAGAGCTTGTGTTATGGGTACTAGATAACTGATATACATAATATAATACATTACATAGATAGATATTTTTTATTATACATAGAAAACGACCAGAACACCCGGAACAAATATCTGCAGATAGTACACACAATTGTTCCGAGGCGGGAATCGAACCCGCAACCTCCTGCGTCGCAGGCGGACCTTCGCCCACCGCGCCACATCGGTCGACAATAGTGCTTTTGTTCAGATCTTGCCTTACCAGCGGATGTTGAAATGCAACACAGATTTAAGTTTGTCTCAGTCAACTGAAACATACTCAAATCTGATTTGGCTGAGGGTAGATATACTAAATAATTATTATGTTACATTACAGACCAGGCAGGGATTTCCTGGAGCACAAAATAAACAGCCCTGCATCATGCCTAGCGACAACTCAAAATCTTTTAGCAAGCGGTTCATGGAATACATCTATCTCTCTGTATAGTACAGAAGAAGGCACCTACAAAAGTATAGGGAAAATGCATGGCCATTCAGGTAAGCTAGAAGGCCTGCTTAGCGGGAGGCTAAGCAGGAAATTATAAAATATATATAATATTGGACAATTTTGCCCATCCTGTGTTGTGTGGTGTCTAGTGGAGCTTAGAATTTGCACCACCCCAAACCTTTCCCACGGGTATCTTAAGAGGTGACAAGGATTTTAGGCATGCAGATTATATAAACATTATCCTGTGCATAATAATCGAACCCGCATCTTCCTGCGTTGACCTTTGATAAGTTTAGTATACAGAGACAGCACTCACCTTTGCGAATTTTAGCTTTTTGAGATTCATGACTGTATCGATGACGAATGTATTCACTACAGACGAAACTGCTGTCTGGGCTGGACTCTAGACTGTCGTGAATTCATTCACGACAGTTTCTAGAGTCCAGCCCAGACACGATAATTCAACTGTGTCACGGTAATTTAAATCTATATTGCCGCAAAGAGTCATGATTAAAAAAGTAAATGAATTTTATTAAAAGAAAATACCAAAAGAATTCTGAGATTGAATCAGAAATAAAGAGATTCCCTGTTAAATACTCGTGCAGAGTCAGACCTATGTTTAGAAGTGGTTGTTGTACAGCTGAGATAATAAATGAATAATGCTGGACAATTCACACAACATCATCTAAGCCCCAAGCTAAGCAGAGCTTATGTTATGTGTACTAGATGGCTGATTCAGAGTACATTACATATTACATAGATAGATATTTTTATTATACATAGACAAACCAAGAACACCCTAAAAAAATATCTGTAGATAGGAATCACATTCGCAACCTCCTACGTTGCGTTGCAGGCGGACCTTTGCTAACCGCGCCACAGTGGTCGTCGATAATGGTGACTAAAAGCAGTTGTATTCTTTCAGGTGGAGTCACACACATAAAATTCACCCCTGACGGTACAAAGCTAGTATCCGGCGCTCGCAAAGACCACCGCCTCTTGGTCTGGGACATTCGCTACTACCGGCGGCCTCTGAACATCCTCTCCAGAACTGTAGACACCAACCAACGGATCTTCTTCGATATATCCCCGTGTGGGAAATATTTGGTCACGGGAAACACAGATGGGGTGGTCAAAGTGTGGGATGTTGATAAAAATGATTGGCAGAGCAGTTTGGATGATTTTAATGTTGAAGATAATGCTACACATAAGGTGAGTACAAGGGTAGCTTCACACGTATATTATAAATGCGAAAGTTTAGATGGATGGATGTTAATTCTTCTCGCCAAAATTACTGAACGGATCGGGCTGAAATTGCATACAGACAGGTAGATCGAGCCCTGGAATAAAACATAGGCTCTTCTTGGTCTTTTTATCCATTCAATCCCAAAATACCCATGGGATAGAAACATCGCGTGCGAAGCTGTAAACGTAGGATGTGTCCCTTCCCCTTAACACTTTGACTGCTGAAATCACACGGTATGTGTTTTCTACAAGTGACTAATATGCGTAAATCCACACTAGCGCAGCGGCTGAGAAAATACAGATCTTTGTGACTCAGCACAGCCGTAATATTTTTCGAACGAAACGCATGTGCGGCGCAACACAACCGCTGTGTAGAGCGGCAGCACGAATTTTTTAGGTTAAAAAAAAGATCGCAGTCGTCGAAAAAAAATCGCAGTCAAAGTGTTAAAATGTTTTTACTGTTAGTTTTTAAATTATGTACTCTAACTCTAACTCTCTATGGCTGTAACATGTACTTGTGGAGCTGAAATAAATAAATTGAATGGAATTGAAGCCGCGGGCAGAATCTAATTACTTATAGTTAAGGTGGTACCCCGAGGCACACTAGCGCTGCCACCGATTTTATCTTATTATTACATTGAACAAATGAAATTTCAATAATTTAATTGGGTAGTTTGTGACAACACCCAGTGTACAAACTACCCAATAAAAACGTTAAACTGGGGTGACTGCTTGGTAACTATTGGTTCTACACTGCCACACTACTGGGCAAAGACATCCTTCCTCAAGTTTTTGTGCCAATGAGGCCACTCTTAACTGCGCGTCTAGTTCTGTTCTCCATTCGTGCTTTGCTCTGCCGTGAGGTCGTTTCACAATAAATTACATCTAACAGTTACTAAAATCGTTTCCTGTATCCAATATCATAGTGATTTATTTCCTTTAGACCTAACAGGACTCTTGGACACGTTACAAAATTCAAATCATGATTTTTTGTTCACTTCAATATTTTTAAGGTAAAGTAAAGAAGCGAACAAGAAATATATCAGAATATTCATATGAAATCTTCTTTTTCAGTTTCCTCTCCACAGAGACTGTTGCAACAGCATATCCATCCATCCATTGCGTCCTGTACTAGCCACTGGATCAGGTCAACTCCACCTTAAAGACCCGGTAGAAGACAGCTCGCCTGACGAACCGCCTAAAGCAATAAGCGATACACAAACGGATATGAAGTACTCTTTGGCAGCTGAGAACAGTCTTGTGTTTTGGTGGACGGGAGAAGTTTCTGAATTGATGTGAATGGATCATATCATATCATCATATTAGCTCACACAAGTCCACTGCTGATCATAGGCCCACCATCATACGAATCAAACAATTAAAGCAAAAATTTTCGCTGAGCCATGGCCTATTTGTTGTACTGCAGCACACACATTTACCTTCACTAAGTACTTACCTTATAAAGTGCTCGTTTGATTGTTAAACCTTTTGTACTTTTGTTTAAAATTGTATTTCTATGTTAATTGTATGTTTGTCTTTAGTACCAAATAAAAAAAATATCTATCTATCTACAAATAGTGATCCTGAGCCGCCACCATTCATAGACTCTTTGTAAATGGTTAGTGAGTGTAATTAGTCAAGTTTTGCGGTCTTTGAAATGGTAGTGTCCAGTAATTTGGTAGTTTTACCTGAATAGTTTTCCGGGAGTTTTGATAATGGGCAATTTTATAGATTTCGATGTCCTCTTTTAGAATTTCAACTAGAGAAAAGCTCCGGCGCGAGCGGCAAAGAAACAATGTTGCCACATTGTTTCTTTCCAGAAACCTTTTATTCCAGTCTTAAAGATAAATCTAGATCAAATAATTTTGTTATATCAATAGAAAAGTCCAAATAACAAATGCAGCGCATTACTCGAGAAGCTGTTCATCAGGACTCCATCATGGCTCCGACCACTCTATCAAGAGTGACTGACTTTCGACATCCGTAGTAAGCCCATTTAAGAAACAATGTTGCCACATTGTTTCTTTGCCGCTCGCGCCGGAGCTAGTGGTCGGGAACCGGTATTTTTTCGAGTTTATTTAAAATATTTCAAAAAGTATGAAACTTAGAAACATTTCAAAGACTGTTTTGAAATTTACAAATCAATAACTTTCATTTCATACCCCATTATATGTATATATTTATAGTCTCTTAAAATTTTATTATAGTCTTATAATTTTTTGTACATGAAAATTTTCATTAACCAACATCAAAACTTTGCAGTAACCTCCTATTTTCAAACCAAATGACTGGACTATGGTTGTAGTTATAAGGTGACTTATACAATACAATACATAAAATACTTTATTGTACACCAGATACAGATCATTACAAAAGACATTACATGCGACAAGTTCAATGGGCGGCCTTATCGCTTAGAAGCGATCTCTTATTATGTGAATTTAAGAAAGGCAGGGGGGACTTTTTTTTTATTTAAAGTCGCTCAGCGAGCTATGGAAAGAGCTATGTTCGGAGTTTCTCTGAAGGATAGGATTCGTAACGAATACATCCGACAGATAACCAAGGTTATCGACATAGCTCTAAGAATTAGCAAGCTGAAGTGGCAGTGAGCCGGCCATATTTCGCGAAGTACCGACGGCCGCTGGGGCAAACGTGTTCTTGTGTGGAGACCGCGACTCGGTAAACGTAATGTAGGACGTCCTCCGACCAGGTGGGATGACGACCTGCGAAAGACTGCAGGTATATGCTGGATGCGGCAAGCTGAAGACAGGGCGCTATGGCGCTCATTGGGGGAGGCCTATATCCAGCAGTGGACTGATATAGGCTGATGATGATGAGGGGGACTTATCGTCAATAATGTTATTTTACCAACGTTTCATTGCATTTATATAAAGTTAGAAAGATAATTAATAAGAATATAAGAAAAGATGAGCCACTAAGGATGTTCAGAGAATAGCCGACTGTAAAATATATTGTGTTCGAAGCCTACAAGCATAGAGCTTACAAAAATTTTAATCAGCATGTGACGTAGGTATAGTACTTACTTTTGTATAATATTTATATTTCCTATACCTGTTATTCAGTGTTAGTTGTGAATCGATGTGATATTTTATTAAAAAAACAATTCACGAGATGCCAAATAAATAAAGTCGTGCACAGTGACAATTCATTGAATTTGTATATAAAATAAGTCTTCTTGAAATTAAATAAAAATTTACTATTAAAACTGTATTTTAATCCGCATTTTTAAAAACTATATACTTCGACGCGTTAAGGGTCTTTAGTCGTTTCGCACCGCGAGCGGTTCAAACCGCGGTGGTGAATCGCTCGCGGTGCGAAACGACTAAAGACCCCGCGTTAAACACTTTTATGTAGGTACGGCGGATAATGTGAATTTATTTCTCGTTTCAGTAAATCTGTCTGTTAAAAAGTTGATGAATAACGGGTAAAGATTTTCATTAAGGCCGCAGGATATTTTTATCTGAACCCGAGCTAATTATATAAATTCCGCTCGGACTTCCGTGAAAACTAATTGGGTGAATCATTTTGTAAAATTCCCAACGGTGTCCGCCTTATCTCCATTTTAAGCCTGCTTAATAATTCCAGCCACACTTTATAACTTTGAAAAGAAAAGTACTTTAGCCTTTTGCCGGCCATTTGACCTATTACCAAGCCTTGAAAGGTGAAGGTTTAGTGCAAATAGATTCGCTAAATCCAACGTAGAAATTAACTGAATTTGTAGCCGCTGAGTGCTCTGTCGACCTCTTACTTGCCTACATAAATAGAGCAGCCGAATTTATGAACTATTATTGAATTAGGCCATAAAATTGAGTTTCTTAATTCTGGGAAATCGGCCTACCGTTCAAATTAAATAATGTGGGAAGTATGTAGCCACTATATATTCGTTCGTACTTTATTTTCGTTTACATTCAAACTTATTTTTGCAAATGTACGATTCTGTACCTCTGTTAATTAAAACTTTTCCAAAGCGAAGCACTTTTATTTCAAACTGTTTCTAAATTAGGAGGCGTGTGTGGTATTTTCAACGTATAAACCTTTCAGACATTGGGATTGTGAAGAGTTTTACGACTCAGGTGAGAGAAAGAGATACGATTCAGACAAATTGACACGGACTTTTATATTGCATGTTAGGATTTCGTTTTGTCCAAATTGCAAAACGTTTTGCAGCCATCTGTGAATAGTAGAATATGAATAGTGTCTAATAAGATTCCATTCTCCTTTTCGAACTTATATAAAAATATGATCATGTCGACATTCTTGGAACCAATGAATTCTAGCCGGGCTTACTATCAGAGGATATTCATCCTTAGGAACACAACTTTCGGTCAACCGTAAAGGTCAATATTGCCGGAAAATTAATAGTCGCATGAAGCATGTTTACGGGTCTCAAGGCGGCTAACGCAAGGAACGCAATATTCAACAGACACGTCCCACGGCATAACTTCGGCTCATCAATTTATCAACCAGGCGACCCATCCACCATTTGATATGCTCATCATATGATCGTTTCATAGAAAATGTATGAAAAAGGTTCATGCCACGCACCGCTAAATCTCTGTCTTACGTTGTAGATAACGCTACAACTGCTACGAAAGGTCTATACCGTAGAGTTACTACGATTTGTCTACGTTGGGATTTCATAGCAAAGTATCGTTATCTAGCTGACTCAGCGATACCGGTTATTTATGACTGAAGATACGGCGAACAGAGTCCAAGCCCCAAAAGTTGGTCAACGAAATAATGAAATAGTAAAGCCGCTGTCCCACCGCAAAGCAGCGCAGCGCATTTAAGCTGCGTGGTTACGTTTGTTTTACAACATGGGTCTACGTTTCCACCGCAGCACACACACACTGCACGCACGCTGAGCACAGTCACGCAGCGTATTTAGCTGCGTGGGTTCGTTTGTTTGACAACATGGGTTTATGTTTCCGGTTTGCTTATACCGCGTGCTTAGCGTGCACTGCGTTCAAAGCGTTGAGCTACGTGGGTGTATATTTCCATATTCGAGCAAGCCACTCGTGTCGCAATGATGTCATTAATCTTGTTTTCGTGCGAGGCGTGTTCGTAGGTTACAGTGGACGTTGTCGCATACGTTTTCTAATAAAGCGAAGCTGGACACGCGTGCATGCATATAGCCTCCGTGTGTGGTGGTGGGACAGTGGCTTAAAGTGTACGTACAATATGATGGAAACGCTAAAGTTTAACGACACCGTCTATCTTTATTTTTGTTGTTTGTTTATTTTCGTTTACGAAATTTTTAGTTCTGTACACAGTTTTGTTAGTTTCGGTTGGTCTAATATTTATTTTATGGTTTTAGTTTAATATGTGCAGTTAAGGTAAAGATATTTGCGATGCTGGATAAAATTTGGTTTATGTTATTATGTTTCCGCTATTAATAATTTTCAACTGTTTCTCTTGGCACGGCGCAGGGTTCCCATAATTTTAGCAAAGGGTTCCTAAAAATACTCGTATTTCGTTCTAAACACCTTTGAGACATAAAAAACACGATATCCCACAAAATTCATTGCTATTCTACGTTTATATGTCTGTAACAAATAGCTATCAAAAATATGAGATACTCAGCTATTTTGAATAAATAATAGGAACCTTTTTTGCCCCTAAAGACCATTATCTTGATTGTATCCATCACGTTCTGCGTCGGAATCTTGTTTTTATTTAAGTACTTGATTTTACTCGACAATATATCATAAACAGTAAATAATTTATGACGACACGATACGGGGTACCTACATACTTGTTTCTGCAGTACGGAAAAGAGTTTAGAAAGATTGAGCGTGAAAATCTCCCGAGGAGAAGGGAAGGTTTTTTGCCCTTGGGGTGTTGGAAAGTTATTTCATTATTCGCAATGTGTTAGTGGTTTCCTTGTTGACTTTAAAAGGAAAATACTTCCTTCTTTAAGTATGAGCACATTTGAAACTCACAGGAGATATCTATCCTCTTTGACCTTTAAATACGTAGGTTACCTACCTACCGACCACAACGTTCTGAATTTTCGAAGTCCACAACACCGAATTTTTTTAGAAAATCTTGCAAACCCACAGATTAGCATTTTATTAAAACCGCTTCGCAAGCAATCACAATGGAGCGATCTCAGACCACCAAAGATTTCCAGTTTAAGATAAATTGATCACGCTGCGTAATTAATGAATCCCCTGACATTTACAAGAACTCGACATGTGCAGGCAGCTTAGAATTAACGGGATAAGACGTGGCTTTTACGTAACTTGAAAATGCCTGATGTAACCTTCCATCAAAGAGGTTCGGGTTTTCCAGATTCGGGTTTACTTATCTTGTTGGAGCGCCGGGTGCGCTTTTTCCTTTGACCATAGTAAAAAACCAGGGATCTTATACTACGCAACTAATCGCTTCACTTTGGCAATGGGATCGTCGTACAATCGCAACCATAGATATTTAGATTCTACTGTAGATGCTGATGCTTCTTTAATGGTGAGATGCACGTGAAAAGAGGTTGATATTAATCTAGAACCTTCTATCAATCTCTTTGCAAATATTACCGCTGGCACTGTCTGGAGCTTTTTCATGTAAGGATTCTTCGTGGAGAATCTGCACCAATACCATTATCATAGTTGTTAGCAGAATCGGGGCCAGGTTAAGTGACAACCTCACCATGATAGTGATACTAAAATCATTCGTTACAAAAATATTCTGTGTTGAATTTTTTGTCGGGCCCTAATTTGCCTAGTGAACCATAAGCTTTATCCTTATTGATTCATTCATCACAGAACCACAAACGCGTCTTTTAATTAAACGTCTGGCTTAGAAAATTCAGTTATTTCGGCGACAGCTTGAACTGAGGCTATCTATCTTTTGTGTATGGATTAACTGAGTATAATTTCCCAGTTTATTCTATCTACAGAACAGACAGACAAGTTAATTTATGGAGGTACTTAGTCCTCCATCTGGTACGGTTTACGATAGTTGCCAGTTTTGTGGTTCATCTAGAATAAGTATTTTGAAACCATAATCATTACATAGTATAAAACAAAGTCGCTTCCCGCTGTCTGTCTGTCCCTATGTATCCGTAGATATATGTAAAACTACGCAACGGATTCTGATGCGGGTTTTTAATAGATAGGGTGATTCTAGAGGAAGGTTTATAAACCATTTGACACATACTCGTAGATTTCCAAGCTGGCGAAGCCGCGGAGCGCAGCTAGTATTACTTGTATTTTTCTTTTCATCTAGCTACTATTTGCTAGTTAAAAATACCATTTGAAATAGTAGTAGGTAAATAAAAGACGCGACATTATTTCTGAGAAAAATACACAAAAAGTATTTATGAAAAATAATAGAGTTACAATGCTTCAAAATAAAATAAATTCCAAACCTCTTTGCAACCAAGCTCTTCGCATGTCGCACTCGCATGCCGACATTTCTTTTGTGGCAAGACAGACGGATTAGTCTGGGATCCGTATACTAAGCCCCGGGGATCGAGCTTAGGTACCTACCTATTCCTAAGAGGGTGACCACCTCTCACATTAATCTAGTACTTATATATAGAGGTGCTCCGTAGATGAGCGTTCGACCGTGTCGCTCGCTGACTAGATGATAAAATTATGCAGGTAGGTACAGACAGCCAAATGCAATGTTAAACCTGGGGGATTAGTCATTGTTCAGTTGTTTTAGTATTCTATTTTTTCATAACTTAGAGATGATTAGGTATATTATATCATATATTATATCTATTTGCGATGAACGTAGAGTAAATGCATCATTATACACGAAATCTTTTTATTTTTGCAGGCCTCCTCTCATGAGGGCCATAGCGCGCTGTCTTCAGCTTGACGCATCTAGCATCTACCTGCAGTTTTTCGCAGGTCGCTGCGACCCTACGTCACTACGTTTTCCGAGTTGCGGTGTCCATTCAAGAACACGTTTACCCGAGCAGTTCTCGGTTCTTCGCGAGTCTTTCGTATCATTTAAAAAAATAGAAACGCCTCTAACAATTGCGCGTAAATAGTAAAATATAGACTTTACTTCTGCAACATACAGCACCTACATAGGGTATAGTAGGTAGTATAAGTATAAACATTAAGACTAAAAAAAATATAATAAATATTGCTGGGCAATTCACATAGTATCATCTAGCCCCAAGCTAAGCAGAGCTTGTGGTGTTATACAATAGATTACATAGTTATTTTGAATTATACATAGATAACGACCAGAACACCCGAAACATATATTTGCTAAATACACACAATTGTCCCGAAGCAGGAATCGATCCCACAACCTCCTGCGTCGCAAGCAGACCTTCGCCCACCGCGCCACAGAGGTCGTCTTATATAATCTAATCCCGTCTCCATAATAACCTAACAAGAATTGTATTAGTAGAATAACATTAGTTATTACACAACTTGACTATCGCTAGCGTCTGATTTATTAGGGTAGGATTTTGGTAAATTCCACCAGGACAAAGATCCCGGGTCTTTTGTTTCCTTCCGTCTTATGGAAGACGAAACAAAGACCCGGGTTAGGTATGAACCCGTTACTACTTCACTACTTACTTCATTCCAATAGTTTAAACCCAAATAGGAATCTAAAATAATTACCAAGCAGAAATTTGTTAGTAGATTCCTACGTAAGTAATTTAATTTGTTAAACAATGGTATCTACTACTGCTAGTAGTTTAATATCAAGCTTTTATGCTTCTTTTGTGGCCAAAGTTAAATAGATAACTTACTCTCAGAAGATATTTCGGAGTTACTGTTTTGGGTCTTTTATAGCATAAGGCATCTTACATCTATTTTACTGACTGGAAAATGTATTTGCAGTTGAAAGGTCAAAATAACAATCACACAATATTGTAAATGCGAAAGTTTGAATGGATGGTTTTTGTGAGTTTTTTTTTAATTGCACTCAGCTAGTTCTGGGCTTGGAATAAAAGATAGTAGCCTATCTTTTATCCCATAAATCCGTCCCCAAGGGATATAAATAACATTAAAACGTTTGTATAGAAACACCGTATGCGAAACCGCGGGCTAGAACAAGTGACTCTACGGGTTGCTACGAAATGCCACAAAGTGCTACGAAATGACGTAAAGTGCTACGAAATGACACAAAGTGCTACGAAATGACACAAAGTGCTACGAAAGGTTACGAGGTGCTACAAAATGCTACGTAAAGCAAATAACCATAATATCTCAATCAAGTTTCTGTGAAACCTTTTTCAAACCGATTTAATAAATCTAGCCTATTGAAAGACGGAAGGAAAACCGTCATTACGTAAACCTCTTCAGATGTCATGAAGGCCCGCATTGGGGTGATGATTAAACCCTTACATTTCCGAAAGTTCGCATAATAGCAATGTGTGGCCCAGTGATAAAGTAGAGGGCTGGACCGCCAATACTTCATGTGATTATCTACTTTACTCATTGTGTAAAAGGTTATGTTGTTTTGTTTGAAGATATTAGTAGTCTTTCGAAATTTCTACTTACCGCCGTAATGCAGCAAGAAAACACGCTCTAAAATTCTCTTTATCACAAAAAATTCTGAAATGGTTCACTTAGCGAAGAACTTGGGTCTAAGTATTATTTATTCGTAGCATCCTCAACCTTTATTCAGATCACTGATCAACTCCTATCTACCTATAAATACCATTTCCCACCACCTACAATTTGAAATTGAAAACCTGATATTTTACCAATAATTTGGTTTTGCGCAGAGTTTTCGTAAGTACCTATAACTCTCGGCAGCAATTTATCGTACCGTTTGGCACTAAGAGTAAAACTCGAATTATTATGTATCATAAACTTTAGGGTATTTTGTCCATACATTAAAAACAAATGCTGCTCTATCCGGGTATAAAGCGTTCGAAGCCGCGGACAGAAGTTCATCCTCCATATCCTATCAAATAGCCACTTCCGAATCCCAGCTGGCACACTCGTAAATAGCAGAGTGGACTGGAACTGTCATATTTCTAATTCCACATCCATTATTGGACTACCCACTACCGCTATAAATTCTACAGTGAAGAGGTTGGGATGTTTTCGAATAGTTACTTCAGTTTATTTTACTCTCGAGTGGCGACCACGTACCGGAAGTCGCAGACCCTTCACAAAGTGGACCGATGAGACTAATGTCGCCGCAAAATGTTGGATGAGTAACATCGGCTATTGTGTCAATCTTTGGGAGAGTTCCGTGGTTAACTAACAAGATTTTCTTAAGAGTATTTTTGGTCTATTGAGCCAACAGCTCAGCCAGGCTCTTTCTAGTGAGGAAGCTAAAATTCCAGAGACCGTTCTCCGGTTTCTATCGAAACGAATTTAAAATACGCTAGAAATCATGATCATATAAACCCTTTAAAATTATTACCCACAATTATAATGAGATAAAAGGTATTTTAGGTAGGTAGCTTTTTATACAATTCTATTTCTATTTACAAAATTCAATTAAAAGTTAAGATTTGAGTAATGTTATCCTATCCGGCCCCTATCCATTAACACTTCAAAACCACCGCCTGAATCTGACAAGGTGGAAGTGCGAAAATTGGATCTGATGGGTAAATAAGAATCCTTGTCAATTCAACAAAACATGCCGAATCATAATTTATTGTTCCTTCGCGCGGAAATGTTTCAAAGTGGCGGAAAACGATTACATTACAGAATCTTTTGCTTGATGATTACTCTCTCTTGTATTTTTGTTTGATGCCTTCAATGAAGGAGTTCTCTTAGAAATAACAATAGAGTCAATTCTATATATGATAAAAGGAAAAAGATATGAGGCAAATTGAGAAGATGTCTTTGATTCTGACAGTTCAACCATGAACATAAGCAGCCGGGTTTTACCAGTGCTGCCGTAATAGGCAAGCCCACTTATTAATACTTTCTAGCAACCTAGCCGTACTATGAGCAAAGAACGGTAAATACCTAGGTACACGTCAATGAGAGAACAAAAAAATCAACCACCCACCCGAACGTCCATAGCAATAGTACCTATCACTAAAAAAATACAGAACCGCTCCAAATAAAAACGTTCAACGATCGACGAATCGCAGTCCAAATACGGCATCAATCCATGTCTATTTCTGCCCTGTTTGCTACCTCTCAACAAATCGAAACAACTGGCCCACTTTCAGCTCTGTATTGCCTGAAAACAAACAATTCTGGAGACAGATCTCTTTGTATCCAAACACTTGTATTCCAAACGTTTTGGGTTAATGCTTCGGATGGTCCCAAGCTCTGACTTTGATTAACGGGATGGAGAAAATAGAGTAGGCCACTAATGCTCGCTATAGCCTATTAGCGCCTGCGATAGGTATAATAAATAACACGGAACGGAACAGAACCTACACTTATCCAGAAAGCATGTGTAAGGGTGTGATTTACGTGGTATAAAAAACATGAAATACAATCTGGAACAGCAATTTGTGGGTAGGCAAGAATGGCGATATGCTTAGACTGAAAACTGTGACGTAGGTAAACAGAAGGTCTACCACAACACCTTGAAGAAGACGTCATGTGATAATGATAACTAATTCGGAAGGAGGGCCTCATTACTGGATGAGGCCTTTCTTCCGTTCGCTTCTACAGCCGATTGCCGTGCTGTAGCTTGCGAACGAGATTCTCATTTTTCAAGTGCCATAAATCTCCCAGACTCCTTCTGTGACGTAGAATTGTTGTCTAAAATTACGTCACTTTGTCATCAAATGCGTAAATAATATGAAATTCCTTCAACTTCAATAATATAGGAACGCAATGTTTGACGATGCAATATAATAATTGTTCACTAGCGGACCGTCCCGGCTTCGCACGGTTTTAGTACGGATCCCTAATTTTTTGAAAATATAATATAGCGTATGTTCACCGGGGATAGTGTAGCTAGCTTCCCAACGGTGAAAGAATTTTTCAAATCGGTCCAGTAGATTTGGAGCCTATTCATTACAAACAAACAAACAAACAAAAAATCAAACCTTTCCTCTTTATAATATTAGTATAGATTCAACTCTAGAGAACAATCCCCGTGCTTGGCCTACATTATATAACTAAACTCAGTACGACGTAGGTTTAGGTGCTAACAAGGTTCCCACGTTGCCGAATCAAACATTGATGTCAATACCGAGGATATATCTACATACATGACAATGGAGCAATCAGGGCACAGTTTACGCATGACTTGAACCATCGCCTAATCTGAATGTCCTCGACTATTATGACAATTCTGACATGATTTATGAAGGTAGGTAGTGTACGTACATCATGATGACCAAAATGCTGGAAGGATGAACAGGATGAAAGGCTTTTGCTGTTGCCCAAAGCGTTTATGGGTGAAATCGAAGTTTTGAAAAATATTTAGGAGTGGCTGTGCCCCGCGGCTTTGCCCACGTGGAAATCTATGTGTCAAATGGTTTTCTATCTATTAAAAAAACCGTATCAACATCCGTAGTTTTACAGATCTAAGCATAGGTACATAGGGACAGACAAGCGGGAAGCGACATAGCCGAGATAGCGGGAAGCGACTTTGTTTTATACTATGTAGTGATTTTTTTGTCGTCTTCGTACCATTACTTTCAGTCCTCGGTCCAATTTAATTCATACCCACAATTAATTATCTACAATTTTTATGGAGGAACTAACTAAAATGCGCCACGTGTAGAAGAAATTAAACAATCAGATGTTGATGACATCTCCGTTCACTGTTGATGACAAGATTAGAGTGGTGTGTGCCGTAGGACAGGTATCGTATGTCGTATAAAAATACATACTGACGAACATAGATACCTCCTTTTTTGATTTTCTGCAGTCTGTTTAAAATATAACTTACATATCTAGAACATTTAAAACAAAATACGTACTGCGTATTTTAGTAACCAGCACCTCAAAATCGTTGATAAGGACACCTTCCCTACTGTATTTCCATCTGTAGATGGGTACTGTGCCAACACAGAGCATAATGTTCAGATATTAAAATAAATCTCAGTTGAAATGGCACAAGTTTTACTGTAGGCGTTAAACAAAACCTAGATTGCTCTATCAAACTTAATAGGGAGATTAGATTTGAACATAATCTAAAATGGCATTTAAGGAATTATGGCCCTCGTCTTTACCACGAACTTGGTTATTACACGGTCTGATGATGATTTTGTAGCGTCTTTAATAGATACCAGAGCCTTGGGTTTAACGATAGTACGTCCGAGACGTCATCGTGACGTATTTTTTTTGTATGGGATTTGGTACAGCGCCTCTAGCGGGTGAACATGGAACTACGAAAATCCCATACAAAATGGTACGTCACAAGATGGCGTCTTGAATTCTCGATACTATAGTGAAACAGAACTCATCTTTTACCTAAGTCTTTCAATAATTACCTCTCGTTCAAATAATGGGTTTCTCGAACTTTACTACTGAAAAATCAGCAAAACTAAGATAAACGATAAACCTAGATAATGTTCCGCTAAAAACTTGGGCTAATAACGAAGTAAACTGTCAAAAACAGTGTCGACCTGACTTAAAACTTTGTTCGCGTCTTCAGTGGCGCTGTGGGACCAAAGTTTCCAGTAAATATGAAATCTAGCAGTAATGTAGTGCAGATGCCAAATGTTTCCACGAAAATTTTAGAGCACTTACCCTAGTTTTGCATGGTAAAAGTTATATCAATATTTATTTTACGAAAATCTATCGCAATTTCGTAACCGTGCCAAATTACTTAGCATGTTATTGTCGGAGATAAATAATTACTAATGTAACGTACCTGATAGGCTAACTAAATGTACGTTGTTTGAGAATTCGTATTCATTAAGAGCTGGGCTACGGCGTAGAGGGTCTACGACGTATAGGCTCTACGACATAGATCTAGTTTGGAGATCAATAAATTTCTTTCCGGCCCTGGTTTTTTTATTTCTTTCCTGCACAGAGAGGGCCTCGAGGCTTGGCATCATTACCCCGGCGTCAACTCGAGGGGTCCCCTCGGTCCTTGGGTTTTGTGGGAATATCTTTTTTTTCCCCCTTCTCAATGTTTTTTTTTTGGGCTGCTTTGGTTTATATAATTTTTTTTGTTTGTTTGTTTGTTTTTTTTTGGTTTTTTTTTTGGAGAGCTACTAGACGTAGCAATTTTTCCAACCAATAATGGTCAAATCTCTTACCAGGTGCTTCTTTAGGTTAACTTTGAACTAAGATCATTAAATTTATAATAAAAAAAAGCTGCGATGAGTTCATCGCCTTGTCAAATTATTGATCTCATCTACGTGGGTCAATCAAAATTGTTATTTTCCCTGAACTGGCTTTTTCTAGCGAAATATTTAGCCTATAATTACTTTATTTCGATTTTCAGAAGCGTATTCAACTTAATGGGTGAAGTAGAGCTTCTTAAAATCGTCTAATAAGACAGTGACAACAATCAGAAACGACAATTGGAAATCCATCCATTAACATTTTTGAAAATGCAAATGGATGGATTTCCAGTGGTTCCTATTGCCACGCCATGAACATTATGACAATAGTATTTTAAATTCTATGACGTAGACCAGCAAGTGGCATTCACCTTTAAAACGAGGAAGTTAATGAGTTCAAGCATCTCCAATGCTTTCAAAGGGGACAGGTTGCAAAGTCTTTAATGGTTCCTATTCTATCCTGCTGTTAACTTTTATGATACGCTTTAAGGCTGATGCGTGATGTTTGATTCTTATTATACCTAGTAGGTACCTTTGTCTGGAAAATCCGGAGACGTAGATTAAATTATGAAGTTTAATATAACATGCAAAAAAGTACACCTCAATAACCCAGTTTTAAAGTTACAGATCAAAAATAAAAAAAAACTTGTTTTTTTTTGCAAATTTCTAAAAAATTGATTTTACTAGGCTTATGTACCGAAATTGTATTTTTTTCTTATTTTCTTAGCTAGATAAACAATCTAGCTTTCAAATGAGGCTACTTTGAATAAAATACACCGTTTACTCAAAAAGAAACGAAGAAAAAACCAGATGAAGTAGTTTTCATTAAAAAAAAAAAAATCGGCTTTATTTTTGAGATAGGTAACATATAATTTTTTATTTTTAGTTTTTTATCGATAAATATATGTCGTGTATCCGCACATCTCGTTTGATCAAGGTTAGACAATACACATTGTATAGAAAATGTAATTAACATGCAGTTTTTAGCACTCTTTTTCTTAGTTTCTTGTATGTAGTTTTGTGGTACATTTTGTTGATTCACAGTTCATGTTTTTCTTTATTGTAAATATTATTTCTATACATATGTTTAACCCTTGTTTAACTAAACAAGTGTGTTACCCATAAATAAAGCTTGCTATGCTATCATGAGACGGACACTGGCAGAATTGTGTCAATCCGCGCAGAGCCATCTAGGAAGAAGTTGAAGTTGAATTTCTGCAATTTTTTCCAATGATACCAATCACAGAACAATAATATCCTAACAATGTCATAATTATTTTTCCACCAAAATGCTCCGTCGTTTGTGTAATAAATAATATCTTAGATTAATATACCGAGGTTATATCACAGCGAACAGGTACCTAATTATACAACCTTTCATAATATCAAAGAAGCTTTTTCGAATCTCTTTAGTCTTTAATGATTGGTTGCCGCTTAAAATAGGCCCAATGTCAGCTGACCGAGATCATAAAATGTATCAAATATCCAGCCAATTTCAGGAGCTATGTTTTCCGGGGCGAGGCGACATTGATATGACATCAAAAGCCATTGTGATTCTCAACCCCGGGGCTGCAAAGACACAAACGTACCTTGGCAATGTGGCTATTTCAAAGAAACAATTTTCACCTCACTTTTCTTGGAAATTTTATTATCCCACCTTCCCCAGCTTTACAAAAAGTTCAAAGCCTGTCAACGGACTTGTCCATAAATCGTAAATTGAAAACTGAAATTACCTTTCGCATCCAATTTATTCCTTACAAAAGGCAAATAATTTAAGTGAGTATTACAAAGTTTTCGCGTCAACAATATTCTCCTAAGCCACTAGTCCTTATCCAAACCAAACAAAAACAATAAAACAAGTAAAGTTTTGTACATTCGCTAGCACCCTTCAGTCGTAAATCTGTAACGGGCCACTTTATACCATAATTGTTCTTGTTTTACGGTCGATTTGCCCTCTGTACGTGTGTTTATCCATTTTATTACCAACTCTTACGGTATCGTGCACTTTTGAAGTAGAGAACTACAATAAGGTTTTATTCGCGGGGTGGATTTATTTCGCATTTATTTCAAAGAGATTCGCATTCTCTCGGGACGCCTGTCTCCGCTTCTTTATTGAAATTATCATAAAATGGAAACATAATACCGTAGTGGGTACAAAAATGAGGACGGCTGAGACGCGATCTGAGACAGATTTTAATGCTAAAGTGCATTGTCCGGATTTGCGACATGTACTCGTACCTGCCTATTAGTCACAAATCCAATAAAATGAGTATCGATTCAAGATAGTAGGATAGGTTCATGCCATATCTTTCTACGCTGCGCTCCATTATATGCAGAAGAACTGGAATTTCATTTTATATTATTATTTAAAACTAAATAAAAATTGTACCTACTAATTAATAATTTTAAATAGTATGTACACCTAGAGCGGTACATATCTAAACCCTATCTATGTTATTAGGTAGGCTTATCTTAGATCTATTGCCATACGCTACTGACAGGGTGCATGAATATTTACAAAACTCTGTTACATTTTTGTAATGCAATAAAAATACTGAAACATCATCATGCTTTATATTAATTTATATTAAACGTAAAATAATCTCTATTGAAAATGATACACTTTATAACCTTCTAATCAACAAACTTAGCGCACACATCAACTTTAGCCTTGCTCGTCTTCGTTTGATACCTCTGCTTGTAAAAATCTATGAACAGTACAAAGAGAACCCCTATATTTCCCAAGCCGACCCAATAAGCACCTGGGTGCATTGGACACTGAGACGTGTATGTCTGGATTACAACATGGGCTGTGACGAGCATGAATTGAATCTGCAAATAAAAGATAATAATGCTGGAAAGACTTTGCCTCAAAGTAATAAAATTAAGTACCTACTCTACCTACTTTAAAGTAGATTTTGTAATTAATTTTGGTGTGGGTTTTTATACTTGATATCAAAGAAGGTAAACACTGCTGGCCTATCAATGAGCTTCAGTTAGGCCTCCCCGTGGGCTTTTGCAAAATTTTTTAAAAGTTGAGGAAGTTTTATAGCGAATTTTTAGACTTTAACAGGAATAATAACTTGAATGTCGCATTGTGCATTGCATTGAGTGTCATCCGTACAGTAACCGCCATTGGCACAACACTGCCTAATACTATGTAGGTACCGATGTCTATTATTCATTAGAGACGCAGTAGGACAAAGAGCTTTAAATATCAAAGCGAACTCACCAACTGCATCAAAGTCAAATACTTCTTCCACCATAAATACTTCGCGAAATCAGGACCCAAGGTTGACAGAGCGTAATACGTATACATAATAGTATGTATCCCACAGTTCATGACCGCCATGAACGCCCAGTGGTCAGATGGATCGTATTTGAGGCACATCCAAGTTATGATAAATACAAAAACATGGTGGTAAACGTGGAGGAAGGTGATTTGGCTGGTTTTCTTTCGGAGGACGAAGAACACGGTGTCCCATAGCTCTAATGTCTTCGCTGCCATGTACTTCCAGTAGAGTGCTGCAATGGTCTGAAAATTAATGTACTTATACGCAATAGAACAGAGGGTATTTTCCAGGAGAGCGTGATCATGGGTTGAATACGGTAGCATGGGTTGACAATGATATCGTGTGATTTAGGTATCCAGCATCATTTATTTACGTGTATTATTGGTATATAAATAAATGATGCTGGATAATTCACACTGCAGCATCAAGTAAGCAGAACTAGTGTTATGGGTAACTGATATACATAATTCAATACATTACATAGTTTTTTTTATTGTACATAGCAACACTCGGAAATAAAATCGAACCACAACCTCCAGCATCGCCGAGTACCTAAATAAGCAAGCCAAAACGATCCATACAACACTTGACGACTGTGTATTTCCGTAGCAAATAAACCGCAGATTTTCAAAAAACGTTTGCGAAAAAAGGCCCTTAGGGAACCTACCAGACGGTAGCACCTTACTTGTGTGTATTTTTAACACCTCCACTGCGATCGCCAATCCGACTGCCAAGCGTGCTGAACTGCTAATTGCGACAAAAAACATTCCTTGTTTGAGTGTTGAGGCATATTTAGAGAATATGGGTAGGTTTACTGGCGAGGATGGTTTACTGATTATTTGCGCATTTCGTATGCAGAAAGTGTTCAACAAACGATGCTCTCCTATCTTTGCCCACGATATTTTATGAGCACAACGCTAGACTAATCGGATTTTTTATTAATTTCTCGAAACTAGTATAAATTATAAACTTTTTTTATACCTATAAGAAATAATCACATCAGACATTAATTATAAATATAACGTTTGGATGGATAACTCTTCACGCCAATAACTACAAACAGCTCCGTGCTGAAATTTTGCACAGATGTTGTTCTAGCTAGACGAAATATAACATGTACGCTACATTTTATTCCGAAAAAACGGCGGCGTAGCCGCGAGCTAAGAGCGAAGCCCTATTATAAGAATAAATAAGTTTTTTCACGTTTCACTTGACGAGTAGGAGATTTTGTTGTGGCAAAACTGTTGATATAAAACTAAAGTACCCAAGTATACTCACGAAAATTGTTGAATCGTCGTACTCACAACGCCTCGGGAACAGGCCCTTATCCATAATGTACGAGAAGAACTGAAAACAAAGCGTAGATATAAGTAGAACAGAATTTTATATTCTTTAGTACAACAAATTTTATAGTACAACCTGGTTTAGTTCTTTCGATGAGATTTCCTAGTTATGTTACGGGTGTAAAACCCTCTACACAGATCACACTGACGCAAGAGCGAAACTCAATTTAAATCTAGCAATTGAATTAAAAAAATACTAGTGACTTTACTTAATAAAGTTGTAAAAGGCATCTGAGAATTTCGAGATACTAAGTTCGTAGCACTACGTAGTGGTTTTCGTAGGCCTTGCTACGGTTTGGCTCATTTATCAAGCCAAAGGGCTTAACCGCCTCCGAGGTCTCTTTAAGCGAGTAAAGTGAGTAAAACACTACTATATTTTAGTTGGAAAGCGGAAGAGGATGTGTGACTTCTTAATGGAAAGTTTGTTCGCCGCGCGTGATATTTCATTTATAAGCAAGCCGTTATAGCTTCCACTGTCGATTAAAAATACACGTATATAGTATGCGTGACTAAAGACTATCCTAATTTCCCGAGTACGATGAGTGTAGCTAACAGCGGCAGGAATACTGAATATCCTGTCTGGAGGATATTATAATATTGTAGCAAACAAAGCCTATGAAGAGTGCTATGAAGAAAAGCGCCCCAATGGGTTTCATTTTATAATCTCACTATATCTAAGAACCCTAAGAACTTCAAATGCACACATGAAATAAATGATATCGATTTCATAGAAATTTATCATGCTGAGAAAATATAGAGAATGGTGTCGATTCTGTTCTCTTCAAAACCTAAACTAACCAGCCTAAGAATGTTGCAGTCTATTTGATCATAAATAAAGGGCCGTGGTACATAGCTGGCTTGCTTACCTTATAGCACAAGTACGCTGAATTCACAACTTTAACAGTATTATAAAAAAGCAGTAAACGTTTAATTTGAAACGGGTTTCGCTTTTCCATAAAGTAAGGCCCGACTTTGAATACAAACGAAAGATATGTGAACAGGATGAACAGGAATTCGTTAGAGTTCATCATAGGCCATGACTCCACAAAGCTTACTGAAAATAAACAAAAAATTTAATTAGATACAAAATAAGTATCTAAGTACATGATATTATGCTTTTCCTAGGTCCAATCGTTTGCACGCAAGAAAGTATGAATGTAGGTAATCTTATCTAATTTAGTTTGTGGAAGAAAATCACGCAATGTAGGTAGTGATTTAGGAAAATAATAGAAGCTATTTATTATAACAGCACGCACAAATACGAGGTAGGTAGTACCTACTTAGGAAGTGGGTGTCTGCTCTGTTGCGTGGGCATCAAACCAATGTAAATATCAAGACGAATCATTGAAATCCCGCAGATATTTGGCGGATAATTTCCTGTTTTAATTTGGGTACTAATAGAACAAGATTATCATACATTTACATATTTTTTTATACTTTTCTGAGCCTATGAGATTGCTGAGATCGCTTCTTTCAAGATCGATCTTCTTGGATAGCTTTTTTGCCACAAATATTATATTCAAATGGAAAGCATTAGTGAACTCGCTTAGAAGTTTTGTTAAATTGCTAAATTTGTATGATGCTGGCGATACACACATATGCTCTCGCCGGATGTCTCTGCCTCTCAACGAGTGTCTTGTTGTCTTGTCTCACTCGAACTGTCGCCGAGACAAAATGACAGCTGACGCGAGACTCCGAGGCGAGACGTGTGTACCAAGTACATTCTCGTACTCGAACTGACTCGGCGTTGTTTTATCTCCGTTCACTGCTCGGCGTGCCTCGACGAGTGTACCTACCTATACCCTGCCTATACCTATATGCTGCCGGCATACGCATCTGAGCCTCAAAATCGTTAGCGTTACACTGGCTTCAACCGAAAACAAAACTCCAAAATTTCGTCGAGCTAAGTAGAAAATTTTGAGCTGAAATAGCCCGCCTCTGATCCTATCGTAGGTGGTAGTTATTATGGCATAAAATCGGCTGCGGTCTGAGCCAACAATGACCCCTCCGCACCTACCATGTGATTGATGGTTCTAAAATTACGTAGCAAATTAATAATTAATGTTTGAAACTCACACTGCCCTCTCGGTAGCTGTAAACTAGCCTTGAAACACCAAGTCATGTTGAATTTCACCAAAAGCTCTAAACTTTAGTTTTCTTTACCCAAAACCCAAAGACAAAGACAAATCAATAACCCAAAGAGTATACCAAAGAGAATACAATAACTAAAACCCACCCAAAGTATGTACATATATTGCAAAGAGAATACATGGTATTCTCTTTGGAGAATACTAATAGTATATAGATTCGTATTTATCATTGACGAAAGAGGTACCTATATTGTTTGTTAACGGGGTGGGGTTTATTCTCTTTGGCATATTGGGAACTGACCAAAGACAATAAAACTGCAAGTATACATTCAATAATGGATAAGCGATGTGGGTTTATTTTGCGTAACTTTATAAACGTTTATAAGTACTGTCTTTACATGCTGGCTGCGGCTAGCTGGACACAAGCCATGGCACTCAATAAGGGAGGTCTATGCCCTCTCGCTTTACTGGTTTTATTTTTCACATATTTGAATTCGAATTGTAGACGTTTGAAAATCATACTGAATCAAATTATTATCGATACTTAATTGAAGTTAGGCTTAGTAAGCTAAGATCACAGAACAATAATATCCTTAAGATTGACAAAAGCTGTCAAATGGGACTTTTTATCTTCAACTTCTTTTTTGCTTTGGCGCAGGACTTTTTATCTTGAGCATACTCAAAATTTTTATCTTGAGCATACTCAAGATAAAAAGTCCCATTTGTCAAATGACAGCTTAGCATACTGAGTGAGTATGTGTTCTAGATGCTCAGTCTACGACTAAAGAGGTTCCCTTTTTTTCATAAATATAATATCGAAGGACTAATCTTAACTTTTTTCGTAAGTACTGAACTCACAGAAAAAGTTCATAAAGGAGTTTTACCTCCAATTTTTGCCAATCATCATAATAATTACAGCTAACGTGCTTTAAACGTAATTAAAAGCATAAGATACTTCTTATCTAGGATAGAGTTAGGAAAGTGCAAGGCTACACTAGGTATATACCAAAGTTTATATATCTACTTTCTACAAAAAAATATAGGATATCTAACATTATAGGAACCATACAAAGTAGGCAGACAAATCTACTCCGAAAAAGAAAACTGAATATACTCTGTCTTTAGGCATAAAGGGAATTCAGACTAGCCTATATTAATGCCCTCGGTCTCAGAATCCTCTTATTTTGCTCCAGTTAAGCGTATTTATCAACTGTCTATAATCACCGAGGCGAGATAAGAAGCAATCAAATAACACTGACAAGAACACTAGGTACAATACAAAGAGAATACAATAAAAAGAAATAGGTTTAGATTATAATCCTTGTTTTGTCTTGTGATATTTTTCCCACGAAACAAAAGATTTCAAGCGATTAATGTTTTTGAACAGGTAATTTTATTCCATGATAGAGCCAAGAGAAAGGAATAGGTGTTCTTATTACCTTCTTCATGTCTGCAAAACAAAGGGATCTGTAGATTAAGCGATCAGTGTTTTCGTAAGCAATATGAATTACGGTATTGTGGTAAAAGAAATAGATAACGCTTGCGTTGTGAGCACCTTTCAAAAAACATAGGTTTTATATTCTCACTTAAACTATTTTTTGCTCGCAGCTTCACACGCTTTGTTCCTATGGACGTTTTAAGGTTATTTATTAGGTATCCCATAGGAACTGATTTATACGATAAAAAGTGCCTATGTTTTATTCCGGGCATGGAATTATCTGTATGCAAATTTCAGCCCGATTCTTTCAGTAGTTTATGCGTGAAAGATGTGTATGTTTGTTTATGCAATAAATAAATATGAATATAAAAGAGTAACAAGCATCCATACATGCAAACTTTCGCGTTTATAATATTAGTAGGATAGTAGGATTCAATAAATAAATATTGCTGGACAATTCGCACAGCAACATCAAGCCGCAAGCTGAGCAGAGCTTGAGTTATGGGTAGGTACTATGACATGTATACCATTTAAAATGTACCTCATTACTTTCCTTGATACATATTTATTTATATACTCGTAGTTCTATTTTTGAGCGTTTTATGCCTGTTGCTGAGCTCTGAATCATACCCGCTTACACTTCATCGGCAGGGAACCTAGAATAAATCTCTTAGGCAAAAGCCAAAGACATTCTCTGCAAACAAACCAACATTTGAATAATATTTTCTGGTTTCAAAGCTATAACGTAGGTTTATTTATAATCCATTGGTGTTTTCTTTCAATATTTCTCTAGCTAATTTTATCACAATCAATTTCGAAGGAATTTGCAACTGTAGCGGATTTTTCGAAATATAAAGGATTTATGTAGGTAGCTACTGTTTAAACAACTATTCGACACTCGGAAAGCAATATTTATTATGAATTTCCAATAAAAAAATATAACTTTATTACATGGAGCAAACAGTGTAGGCGACGGGTTTTATGAAATGATATTCTAATCAAAAAGTATTTTTCTAATATCCATTTCCGAGAATGCCTTTGCAAATTGTATTTGGATGTAAATGGGGAGCCTGTTCCGGATTTAATCGTGCAAATTCTTTCCAATATTTCTGTATATTTCATTTGAATATTCTCTGAAAATTGAGGACTAATTAATTGCCTAGAGATCAGGACAAACAATGTAGGTTCCTACCTAGGCCAAGCCTGCTTACTTATGCTCTTTATATATTATATAAATCTAGGTATGAACCTAGACTGATTAAAGCTAGATAACTAAAGCTCAACACAAACAGGGTACGAAGTTAACTCCCTTACATTAATAATGAAAAAACTCGTCGATGCCAAGAAGGTGACTACTAATTTATTGGATAGTTATACCTACTCGAGCCTGTCTGAATGTCCCCCACATTTCCGGAATCTGTTTTACTCTAGAACTTAGTTAATTAATTTGTTTGTGAATTTAGGAAAGGCAGGGGGTGTACCAAAGGTAAGCTAAATATGAAAATAACATTATGAATACTTAAACAAACGATATACAAATGTTACAAATACCAAATTAAATATTACACCTACCAATAATGTCATTTCAATCATCTCTAAACCTTTTATACGTATTCAAAATCCCACAAACCGATTTACCTGAAACGAGCTAATTAGGGTCATTCTATAATATGTTGCTACTGTAAAGGTTTTGAAGGTCAAGGTTAGACATTATGGGTTTTTAGGAAGCTAACATTGTGTACTCTAATTTAATTTAAGTTATATATAAAATTAAACTTTCATTTAAAAAAATAGGGTCGAAATGAAAATGTAGGGGGTGTGCGATTTCTATGCTCTCGAGTGTTATACTTAGATACATAAATGAAGAAATAGTATGTTATGTACCAATATTTTGACCGGAAAAACTTTTGACGTGTGCTGATAAGGAGTTTAAGTTTTTTATATTGGACTTTGGTAGTCTGTAATCTGTGAATTGCACATTGCATAGGAATATTGCGTTACTAACTGCGCCCCGCGGCTTCGCCCGCGTGGAATAATTTTTTCCTTCCCTGAGCTACGACAAACATTTCAAAACCAAAATCAGCTTCATCGGCCCAGCCGTTCTTGAGTTTTAGCGAGACTAACGAACAGCAATCGATTTATATATATATGTAAGAAAAGCACATTCTCTGTGTCTGTGTATCATTTGAATTCACTCGATTCAAGGTTGCCGGAAATCGGATATTGTAATGTATTTGCCGACCGATGTGGCGCGGTGGGCGAAGGTCCGCCTGCGACGCAGGAGGTTGCGGGTTCGATTCCCGCCTCGGAACAATTGTGTGTACGATCTGCTGATATTTGTTCCGGGAGTTCTGGTCGTTTTCTATGTATAATAAAAAATATCTATCTATGTAATGTATTGTATTATGTATATCAGTTATCTAGTACCCATAACACAAGCTCTGCTTACCATATGGGGCTAGATAATGCTGTGTGAATTGTCCAGCATTATTTATTTATATTATTTATTTATCTGACTTTTTTGTTAATAAAAGGGGATTTACGTTAGGCGAATGAATAATGAGTATTACGTGACTTGGCTTGGGGACACGGTAAATAAAAAGCACCATTTTTAAGAGATATGCACGGCACAGACTCTAGGGATTTAAGAATTAACTTACTAGATTTGAGTACTATAGGTAAAGGTGAATTGGTAGTTGGTATACCTAACTATAATAATAAAAATAAATAATAATAAAATATTTATTTACCCAAAAAAAAACACATGCGAAATCATTTTAAATACAGTGGCAGTGGAACTCAAACTAAGCAAGAATGCTTGTATCTTGAGGTCCGTGAGTGCGTTTGACAGGTAGGATTTAAGAGGATGTGCAGATACAGTATGTGCTAAGCTAAATTTACAAAAAAAGAATACAACTAACATGCAATAATTTCTTTAACAAATACATAATAATATTTCTTTAACAAATAGTATTTGAAATGGTATCCTGGAATGAGAATACGTTCTAGCTAGTTCGGAATGTGATATTGTGTGCTGAGTGTCTAGTGTGTTGTGTACCTAGAATAGTTGTTTGTGTACTGAATATGTGTGTGTTTGTGTGTGTGTGAGGGTATGTGTGTGTGTGTGTGTGTGTGTGTGTGCGAGAGATAGGGTGTGTGTGTGTGTATATGTGAGGTAGGTCTGTGAGTACAAATAAAGTCAGATGAGGTTTTCTAACTAAGTATATCTACCTAGAGTACCGACTCTAGATAGGTTGAGTGGTTCCTCAAAGTATATCAATAAAAAAATATTAAAATGTAAAATAATGCATTGGTGACTTGAGTACCTAGTGTTTTGTTTTCTCCTGTTTCATCATCAACCTATTAGTCCACTGCTGGACATAGGTCTCCCCTATTGAGCGCCAAAGCGCCTTGTCTTCGGCTTATCGCATCCAGCATCTGCTTGCAGTCTCGCGCAGGTCATCATCCCACCTCGCCAGAGGGCGTCCTACACTAAGTTTCCCGAATCGCGGCCTCCTTAGAAATTATTTAAATTAGAATTACCATTTTAATATTCAGTTTGAAATCTTTTCGTCGTAGTTACCAGAGTCAGTGCCCAGCGCCATACAATCGCGGGAAGCTTAATTGGGCTCTGACCTCTGCAGACAGTTATAAATGATGTTCCACCATTGCTCTTTTCATAGAACTGCTGTAGGTTATTCGCAGAAAAATAAATCTTGAATCTCTGTACTTTAGGTATCTTGGTAAATAAAATAAATGAATAAATAATGCTGGAAAGTTCACACAGCATTATCTAGCCTCAAGCTAAGCAGAGCTTGTATTATGGCCCATAACACAAGTTCTGCTTAGCTTGCGGCTAGCTATTATGTACATATATACATAACATATGTACATGATACAATACATTAAATACATAGATATTTTTTATTATACATACATAGAAAACGACCAGAACACCCGAGACGAACATCTGCAGAACGTATAAACATATGTTCCGAGGCAGGTATTGCATCCTCGACCTCCTGCGTCGCAGGTGGCCCTTCGCCCACCACGCCACAGAGGTCGTCAGGTAGTAGTCTTGTATGTAAGTGCAGAATCAAAAAGTTAGCCTACTAGGACCTTTGTGCAGTATGAAAAACCAGTGATTCCGATTAAACTCTACCGGGTTGTTTTTCTAGAGTAAACTCTACGAAAGCAATCTTATTTAACTAACTTGCTTAGAAATATCGAAAATAATAAATGGATAAATTTTAAAAGTTTAGCCGTATAAGTTGCGACGTAAGAATAGACCCCTCTAACTCAACCTGTGGAAGTCGTAAGAGTCAATTAAGGGTCAGTTAAGAATGGGCAGCATTTTTATTCATCATCATCAGCATATATTAATCCACTGCTGGATATAGGCCTCGGCCCTTTTTTCAGCTTGCAGCATCTGCCTGGAGTCTTTCCCAGATTTTCGTCCCACCTGGCTGGAGGGCATCCTTTACTACGTTTACCGAGTCGCGGTCTCAACTCAAGGACATTTACCCCAGCGGTTGTCGCAAGATATGGCCGGACCTCTGCTACTTCAGTTTGCTAGTTCTTTGAGATATGTCATCATTGTCATCGGGTACACATACGATAACGAAATATGAATCTATGATGTCCGAAATATAGAGTTATTTAATTATAATAAATTCAGTATTCCAGGCTCGATCGCAATATATCTTATTGATGCATAATCGCTGTTCGAACTCGACGACCCAATTCCATAATACCGAGACACTCTGCGAAATTGCCTGCATTCCACTGCATCCCATTTGTTTATATTATGCTGAAGTTTATTGAAAGAGTAACCACCGTAGGAAAATATTTATATTCATCTTATTTTATCGCAAGTATTATTAACGTTACTACTAAATACTTGTCGGCTTGGGGACGAAAATGTATGTAAGCTGAACGAGCACCTGTACGCGTTGCAGGAGTCGCTCTCGATTTTACTGAAACGCGGCGCGTTCAGCGCGGATAGGATAGGTGTGCGATGTTGCATATCGTCATTTTTTTTATTACCTTTGGGTGGCTTGCGTATCACAGCGGCCATGATAGGCCTATTGTGATCGCCACTTATACGTTCAGCCCCGAAACCGTAGCGTTCATAGTTCACCACTAACCCTTGCAGCTGCTAGGAACTGTAGGATTTTCTTCGGGATGATGTCTCGCAGCTCGTCTTGTGCATCAGTGCTCCACACTCACCTATCCTCTCTCTCCTCCTCTCCGCCTCTACTACCTCTACTTGTCATAATATGTAGTATAAAATGTATTAAGTACCTTTATCAGTTCTAAAGTCATTTAAAACGGGATATTTACCATGATTTGATTTTTGAGTTATCCAATATTTCGGCACAGATCACGGAATAACTAAATAAATAATGCTGGACAATCCACACAGCATTATCTAGCCCCATGGTAAGCACAGCTTGTGTTATGGGTACTAGATAACTGATATACATAATACAATACATTACATAGATAGATATTTTTTATTATACATAGAAAACGACCTGAACACCCGAAACAAATATCTGCAGATCGTACACACATTTGTTCCGAGGCGGGAATCGAACCCTCCTGCGTCGCAGGCGGACCTTCGCCCACCGCGCCACATCAGTCGTCTGAATCAAATCATGGTAAATATCCCGTTCCCGTTTTAAATGACTTTAGTGTTGATAACCATGATAGTTTCAAAAACCTTTATCAGTTATCTAGAACTTACCCATAACACAAGGACTGCTTAGCTTGTGGCTAGATGAAGCTGTGTGAATAGTCTAGCATTATTTATCTTTATACAATTTTCATAGTTTAGTCTAGCTGTGAGTTAGCGTTATTCACTTATATATACAATTAATCAGGATTATACCCGAATAAGCCCGACCCGAAAGAGATTAGATAATATTAATGAACTGAAGGATTATTATTTGAATAAGTTAGAATTCTGGTGCGGTAAAGTGGCGCGTTGAGTTGGTAATTTGGTCTACAAGTATGAATTAACTTTGTCGATTGAAGGTTTTCTATACTAATACAAAGAGAAAAGGTTTGTTTTTTTGTTTATAATGAATATTTTATTATTTTATTTTATTTATTAAACAAACAAAACACATTACGATGTTATCTAAAATAATCATAAAAAAGTAATTTTAATCTACATTGTACCGTAAAGATATGTGTGTACAGCTATACTAAGTAAATTATATTATAATAATTCGTACTAAAGGACTAATATAAATATAATATATTATTGAATATGCTCTGGAACAACTGGACCGATTTCGAGACAGTGAGCATAGGCTATATTATATTTTCAAAAAAGTTAGGGATCTGTACTAAAACCGTGCGAAGCCGGGAAGATCCGCTAGTATGTAAATATATTAAAAATACGAAGTTGTAGGGCAAAATTTGATTTAAACGCAAGGGAAAATAAATTGAGGACAGACGACTGGATACATTCGGAGTTACAACTGAAAATATACGGCAGTATCTCAAGGTTTCGTGATTTTTAAAATAAATAAATAATGCTGGTCAATCCACACAACATCATCTGTATAGCCCGAAGCTAAGGAGAGCTTGTGTTAGATGACTGATATATTAAATCCTTATATTATAAACGCGAAAGTTTGTAAGTATGGATGGATAGATGGATGGATGGATGTTTTACTCTTTCACGTAAAAATACTGAATAGATTTTAATGAAACTTTACAATAATATAGCTTATACATCAGAATAACACATAGGCTAAAATTTATAAAGATATATTGTATATTATCCAAAATATCTATCACCACGCGGGTGAAACAGCTAGTACAATATATAACAAAGATATTTTTTTTATTATACATACATAGTAAATACCTTATATACAACGAGACTTCGTCGAACAAAGGTACCCACCACCTTTGAATAAAATATTTCACTGAACTGTGTTGCCTACAGTTCCGTAAAATATTCAGAAAGAATTATTTTACAACAAAACAACATAAAATATGGAACCCAGGGAGTAATTCAAATCCGACCTAATTTGTTAACAGTAATTCCGCCTAAGTTATGGATCAAACTTCGCTTCGCCATCTCATTTGTAACCGGATTCGCAAAAAAGGTTTGTACAATCGTAATTCTGAGAAATCGGGTGCACAATTAGAGAATATACATACTTCAGCCCCTGGTACGGTTACTAGGTGTTTTGTTCGACAGTTTAGGTTTATAGATATTTTTTAACTTGCCCTGTTTTTTAATCTTTATATATAAAAATCTATTGCTGTTCGTTAGTCTCGCTAAACCACGAGAACGGCAGGACCGATTTAGCTGATTTTGGTTTTGAATTGTTTATCATAGTCCAGGGGAGGTTTAAACGGTGAGAGAATATGGTCCACGCGGGCGAGGCCGCGGGGCAGGGAATGTTTAAACGGTGAGAAAACATGGTAAAATTGCGCAGAAATTTCCACGCGGGCGAAGCCGCGGGGCGCAGCTAGTTTGGTATATTTTTGTAAATTCGGTGACAATGCAATAATATTATTATGGTACGATTGAGCTGGTATGATATTGTGAAACTTTTTGTGAACGAGTGAGAACAACTATTTTTGAAAATTATACGTTCAAATTGGTTTAACTCTCGCTATACTATCTTTACAGGTTTTAAGATTGTACGTATGCGTAGAAAGCAAGTTGTTTATATTTTCTTTCGCATTCGAAAGCAAGATTTGAGATTTGTTTTTTATAAGTGGAAACAAATTGAAGTTACTTAAAGGTACATTTCGTCACCGGTTCGGTTCGGTTTTAAATAAAAAAAAAACTAAATTAAAAAATCCCTGGACACGCGATTGTGATGCCTGATGAAGTAACATTAATTTGTTTCCACTGGACTTTTCGTCACCTTTTGGTTTTAAAATAGCTTACAAAAACAACATTTGCAATGATACTCCAATATTTTGTATAAATAAATTCCAGATAGTATATTTTCTTCGTGTTCTTGAGTGGAGACCGCGACTCGGTAAACGTAGTGTAGGACGCCCTCCGACCAGGTGGGATGACGACTTGCGAAAGACTGCAGGTAGATGCTGGATGCGGCAAGCTGAAGACAGGGCGCTATGGCGCTCATTGGGGGAGGCCTATGTCCAACTGTGGACTGATATAGGCTGATGATTATGATGATATTTTCTTTTAAGACCATTAAATTTGATTTGGTCACGAACAGAAAGCACAATAGTAAAAAATATCTTACTTATTCCCGAAATAACGAAAGACATCGATCATCGCCTTTCAGATTCAATTAGGACCCAGCTGGGCTCAGAGCTGTGAAACCTACTGTACATGCCATGTTTTATGGATGGCAAAAGGAAATACCGTTTTTTATTAACTGGGTTTCGTAGAGGCTCAGGTGGTATAGTTTCTTAACCAAAATATTTTGGTACCTATTTCATTTCTTTACTAAATCATCGATAGATCAGACCACCTATCAGATCTGAGGCCTTTTTTTTTCGTTTCCGTCCTTACATTTAGCGGTTTACAGCGCCCCTACCGGATACTAGGAGGAACTACTGTTCATAAGAAAACTTTTTAAAAACAAAAGTAATTTAAAACGGGATATACCTATATACTTTTCATAGTTTAACAGCGAACCAAAGATTTCATAGGAATTGAATGAAAAGTTTGACAATGCGCTGCTTTACACATTTGTGGCACAGGACTCCTCCATATACTCGCTTTACAGTCTTCTTGCGGTAGCACAGACGGAATCGCTCAGCGGGCCAGACGGCCACCGGGTGTCCTTACTATTCTCTTTTGGTTCGACTTCGTATTGTACGAAAGTCGTCGTCTTAACGTTAGCCGCTGCACCATTTTGGAGCTTTTTAATAGCTACTTTACAGAAAAAATAAATAATTCGATTATAGATTTCGAATGATTTTGAGTGATTTGATGCATTACTGGTTGCATTTTAGCACCGTTTTGGTATTGTGTGAACATACTAGCCACTCAGTTTTGTTATCGTTCCATTAACTTTAAGTTTTATCTAACCGACTTTATTATTGCTGTATATTGATTTATCAGTTCTGGTGATTGGGTCGCTGGGCCATTTCAAATGTGTCGTATAATTTGTCAATGCTGTGCTCACAATGAAATAGAGTAGGTAAATAAGTTCCATCCGATGGAACGAAAAGGATAAATTGGATAAGCCGTTAATGTGAGAGGAAAACACGAGACACATTTTTCAATGTCGGAGACGTTAGTCTAGATTATTACCTAGTTTTCTTTCGTCTTTGGATTCACGCCTATACCTATAGCAATTATTTAGGGTTCGGATTATTCATCATCATCATCATCATCAGCCTATAGCAGTCCACTGCTGGACATAGGCATCTCCCAATGAGCGCCATAGCGCCCTCTTCAGCTTGCCGCATCCAGCATCTACCTGCAGTCTTTTGCAGATTATTATTCCGCGGTTTATTTTGCGGATTTTTTCCGTCCATATTTATATCCCTGACAGACAATAAAATTGTACGACTTAACTAATACCAATTTTGTACAGTAAGCAACGAAAGTCGCTAAGCATTTCATATTTTTAAAAGTCAACAAGATGGCTTTCTGATAATTAAAAGTTAAAATTTAAAGTGCGGCCATGTAACTATGAGCAAACTAAAATATTTTTTCTAACATTCGATTCTTTGAAAAACTGCAACAATACTGTCATTGCTGACTGTACATAGCTGGTATGAAGCTATGTACCTTTACCTAAAACTAACAAGATAAGATCCAAACTTAAGCATTTACATAATCCCATAGAGTAATAATTATTCTGGAATCGTCCTATGGTGAATTTGTAATGAAATGTAAATCTGTTGGTGTGTTTGTCCATAGAACCAAAACACCAACGAACCGATTGAGTTCCTATGAAGGAAAATAAGTATGAATATTATATACTTTACAAGGCTTCATACTTCCCGGTCTCAAAAGTACGTTTTAGCGTAGATAAAGTTACGAGAGATAGGTCGGGCCTCAATGAGGGGGAACTTAGAAAATATATTGGTTTTGAAGCTAAATATCCGATTACGATCCCAAGGAAAGCACAGGCAGATAGCTGTGTAGTTAAAGCCGGGTACTGACCGTGTTTACGGGGCGTAATGGCGTAATGTTCGCAGCGAGCACAATACGAGCCGTATTGTGCTCGCTGCGAACATTACGTCGTATCCATCTATCTCGTTGCAAGGGCCTTTCCCGTACTGACTACGCGTTAAGTTCCGTTTATATCTACAGACATTAAGCGTGCCAGACATGTGCCTTTGCAGACAAAAATTATCCTGTACAGTATGTATAAACGTATTTCTATCTACAGTGCCTACGCCGACCGCTGCTGGCGGAATGAATATTTAGTCTGCGCGGGTCTGACACGCACTGTGCCGGTAGATGTAATCCGGACCTTCACGTTACATTACCCCACGTATCGTCGGTCAGTACCAACCTTTAAATTCTGGTTAGCCGTATATTACGTAAGGTTCTTAAGTCTACCAGCCTACTCCATTGAAACTTTCTCTAGTTAATCTAGCCATAAACAGTAAACAGCTCATCCGGGATCTAAAGCCGGCAGGTTCACTAAACTTCGATTTATGGCTTGTTCCGGAGGTCTACTGTCAAAAACGAATTCGTTGATGGATGATGAATCGTTCAAAACGACGACAGACCGACCGATCCGTTCTACTACAGTACTATGAATATGATTCTAACATAATATATTATTTCTAAGAGATCCGAAACGAAAGGTATTTTTATTTATTCATAAAAAGTACAATCATATCTACAGGGGCATCCATTCAATAGTGTGCCTAGTCTTATTTATTAATATTTATTATTAAAAATTCATAAAACTCAATAAATATCATACAATAAAATTTGCTACGTATAGCATAGCGTATATATATATATATATAATTTGACAATCCATGATTAAAAATACATAACTTAATAATTAAGACATCAATTTAACAATCATAAAGTAAATACGTATACATCTCAGCCCTTGTAATTAAATAACATAGAGGTGTCAGTTAGTGACGATCCAAATCATGGTGGTAAGGTTTTTCGGTTCGTCCGATCCGTCATCCGAAGCATCGTATTTCATGTTTCAAAGTAGGCCTTTAGTTCTAATATAAGACAAACTTCAATGTTATGCAAATGTTGACTGGGTCTCCCGCGAAAGGTCGACTCAACATTAGGTAACCCTAATATTTCCTGAACCAACATAATTTTGTGAAAATTTACCTTTTTTATTAATGATGTAGGTAGATTTGTTTGCAATAAAAATTGCCTGCCAAAATCGTGACCGTTATTTGATTTTGTATTCCATGATAATTTCCAAAGTTATTTTATTACTGCTACCTAGCAGTATTTATTTATTTATTCTTCTAGCGCGATAAAACATAATACAAAACATTATACTAGAAAATTTATAACAAAGGCGAGCTTAACCCTAATAAGAGTTCTCTACCAGCAAACCTTATTGGAAGAGAGAGACATAGAAAAGAGAGAAGTGGGTACATGTGCATACATTTTTTTTTTGCTGGACAATTCACACATCATTATCTAGCCCCATGGTAAGCAGAGCTTGTGTTATGGGTACTAGATAACTGATATACATAATACAATATATTACATACATAGATAGATATTTTTTATTATACATAGAAAACGACCAGATCACCCGGAACAATTATCTGCAGATCGTACACACAATTGTTCCGAGGCGGGAATCGAACCCGCAACCTCCTGCGTCGCAGGCGGACCTTCGCCCACAGCGCCACATCGGTCGTCGAATAATTAAAATAGAACAATAGATTTCATTTTAACCTACTTATCCTATATACCTCTATATATTATATAACAAAACTAAACATTAAATGGCACTAAATTAAACTAAATGAATCGAGCCTTTTTTACTACCTGGTAAAAACAGGCTTGATTTGTCGCAAGGAAGAAAATAACTCAAAATAAACGGAGCGTATGAAATCGGTAATATTCCGATTTGGCATTGTAATAAATGAGAGAAACTCGTACGGAGATCGTAATATCTAATGTGTATAAATAATACTGCACTAAAAGTAAATTGTACAAAGACGGCTATTTTCAAATCGATAATTTTGACTGTTCTGTTCATTAGAAGTTTGTTTCGAGTGAACATAGGCAGGCAGGTTTTCCAATTTAAATAAAAATTATTAAAACTTACTTTTTTTTCTGCTTGGCGCCTTAATTTTATAATTAAACCCATACTAAACCATGTTTGATAATAACGCGCTTTTTCAAACTTCGGCTACTTTATTGACTTAGGCCATTGTTAGAATCAATGGATAGGGCTGGTCCACCAGTTCAAAGTCGCTCAGCGAGCTATGGAAAGAGCTATGCTCGGAGTTTCTCTAAAGGATTCGTAACGAATACATCCGACAGAGAACCAAGGTTATCGACATAGCTCAAAGAATTAGCAAGCTGAAGTGGCAGTGAGCCGGCCATATTTCGCGAAGAACTGACGGCCGCTGGGGCAAACGTGTTCTTGAGTGGAGACCGCGACTCGGTAAACGTAGTGTAGGACGCCCTCCGACCAGGTGGGATGACGACTTGCGAAAGACTGCAGGTAGATGCTGGATGCGGCAAGCTGAAGACAGGGCGCTATGGCGCTCATTGGGGGAGGCCTATGTCCAGCAGTGGACTGATATAGGCTGATGATGAGAATCAATGGCCGTTGTCTGTAAGTTTATTTAATATATTTATGGTTATAAAATAAAATCACTTCGGTTAAAATCACGTCACGTAGGCAGTTTCAAAACTTTAAAACCTCAGCATGTCGGTGTAAAACGGGATGCTGCGCTGGCTGGTCCGCATAATTTATATTTTGCCTTATATTTCCTTAAACTTACTTACCTAGATTTTGCCTTTATAATAAACTAGCGGCCCGCCCTGGCTTCGGCCGGGTCATTTGTTTCAGATTTAAAAAAAAAATCTCTTTCTTCTCTCCGTAAGAACCATCCTCGTACTTCAAGGAATATTCTAAAAAAAGAATTAGCGAATCAGCTGCTCTCGAGATTTGAGCTTAGCAATACATTCAGCGATTCATTTTTATATTATAGAACTTATAGAAATAAAAAAACCTTATTCGGAGTTTAGATGGATGGATGTATGTTTGTTACCTCTCGCCATAACGACTGAACAAATTGGGCTGAAATTTTGCATCTAGATATAATTTTGCTATTTGCCTAGAGTCAAACTTAGCTACTTTTTATCCCATAAAACAGTTTCCATAGGATAGAAATAACTTTTAAAAGTTAACGTAGAAATAACTTGTGAAAAGCCGCGGGTAGAAACTAGTATCTAGATCTACATATTTTTAAACTTACGCGATCTGAACATATCCCGTTCCTATGACTTGTGGAAACCCGTTAGAACGTCGGGAAAAATAGGTAAAGAAACTGGTTAAGTACCCGATAAATAGTACTAATAATAACATGTAGGTATGTAGGTATAAACATATAATATATAAACCTATTCTTTACTATTTGCTATAATCTATCATTCTATACTAACGAGTATTCCATGTTCCTTCAAAAGCATTAATCAAAGCAGTGAATCAGCGTTACTGCTATTATACCGTAGCTAAGAGTAATAAGGGTAGGGTATAATCTTATGAAATGAGACTAAAACATCCCATGGACCTGCCTGTTTTTTTCGCTGGGATAAAAAAAACAAAAAGCTATGCGATTATGGATTAACAGTAGAGACAATATGTACCTTGTTTTTATTTAATCTCCCCTTAGCTATTACTTGCTTGTTATCTGTAGGTATTTTAGCTTCGCAGTTATATTCTTGAATACATTTTGAATTTTTTATAGAATTAATTTAGACTGAATTGTAATTTTTTTTGGTAACAGTTCTTTTGTATCTACTATTATTCTAAGCCTTCTTCTTCTATGTCTATAGTTATGCTCTCACTTGCTGTTTGTTAGTTCGACTGACAATCAAATAGTCACTATTTTACTGATTCGATATTTAATGACTATTTATTTAGTTTCTGAGAAAGTTTTCATAGATTTTGTTATTTTTGCAAAAAAAATTGTAATTATTTTATATACTTTACTCAGGCACCTAACAGAATTAATTTTTGGAATCAGAATATTCAATAGAATAAAATTGTAATCTTTTGTTTGTTTATCTGCTACTTGCTTCTGTATCTGCGGCGGTGTAGCGGTATTTGCAGGTTCTGCCTTCCAAGCGTTTTTTCGTGATAATATTAAGACTGTAATGTATAAGTTGATTCTATTCCAATTTATGGATTGGATGGAGTTGGACGAATTAAACTTTTTAAATTCACACACTTGCTTTATTGTTCGACTCATAGATAGGATCACAGAGAAAGGTAAGTGAGAGCTGGCCACAGACAACTTAATTAGTGTTGCCAGCCCAATCAGTCAGGTATGTCATAGACAAAGACAGATTGAGTTACTGTGGTAAACTATATTTTTTATACCTACTACTGCCATTTTCATTACTTTTTCATGGAAAAAAATAAAAGTCAACCATTCAATCACCTGTGACCTCTATGAGAAGTATTAGCTATGACATTCAGGTTATTATATAAGAATGGCTATAGGAAACAGCTCCCCTTACTGCCACTAATTACGCAGGTTCTCTAAAACTAACATAGAATGTTGAACGCAGACTGAACAATAGGCATTCACTTTGGCAAGTGTAATTAATTTCGGAACTTAGCTTCCGTGTTAATGTATCCAAACGTGTACGATAGGTACGGAAATGGTTGCTTAGGATAAACTTTGGTGAACTTAGAAATGGCTACGTGCTTGATTTGCGTGCTAATAAATTTTAATTATGCATTATATTATAATTATTGTCTTAAAGAATATACTCATACATCGCAATTTAGTTCTGTAAGCATAGTCCGAGATTACTGCTCTACATGTTAATGTTATGTTTTTATTTAGCTGGATTACTCTGTACCTACATTTAAAATTAGTTGTAAGATAAATCCTTCGTTGCTTAGACATAATTGTATGTAAATATTAGTTGGAGAAGCCATTGGTACCTGAAACACAGTTTTTTGCTAGTTTTTAGGCCTCTATGGACTCGTATTGCCTGTTTCACTGTCTATTTTGTCAATAAATAACATTTTTACTTTACTTATTCTTCACTGAGACCTAGCAGGCTATCATTGCTATTTTGCTTTTTGAAGTTATTCGTGTTTTAATTTCTGGGGTGTGTTTTAAAACGCAATGTTTTCCTACGTCCAGATTAATATTATTTACTCTATGTACGACTAAGCTTTGTACATAAGTACTTACCTAAGTTTTCACTAACTCCAACAGCCTTTTATGCTCATACAGAATTGTCAAACTGATGTCAAGCTGTCATACATAAGTAAGATTTATGCCGAAAGAAAATAATAAAAGTATTTTTATGATATACGAGTATCAGATGGATCTTAAAAAACTTTTTGATGTTTTAATATTTGTAAGGAGTAACTCTAATATGTAGATATTGATATCTGTTTGCATGATACTTTCAGTAACGTAACCAATAGCTATGCTAACGGTTGGTCGTACACTGATCTCTTTATGATAAACTCTTTGATAATTCATATGTCTAGATATGTAGAATGCGAGACACTGCGAAATAACTAAAGCCAAGACCAAGTTTTTTGTGTTGGTGGATTCTTTGGCATTATGATATCATTTGTGAAGAATCTCACATTAGAAATAAAGGTAGCTTATATTACCCTTTCGTCGAGTGTCTTTAAATATAATTGTTCAAAAAAATTGAGTTGATGTTTTAGAGGCCAATTGTTGGACACATTTTTTTTCAACACTTTTACGTGTTTACTTGACCGTTTTTAAATTAATCAAAGAATTAACTGATTAATTATTCTATGAACAATTATTTTGTCAACGTCGAGAAATATTTTTTTGACAAGATATTTGATTATTAATTCGATCCTTCCTAATGCATTTTTTTCTTAAGAAGAAACTACCGAATAAATAATTAGGGACAATCTGGATTCCTAACTATTTATTCTGTATTTTCTATGAGAAAAAAATGTTTCAGTCAAGTGTTCAAACAACCGGCTGTAAGCGTCAAAATAAATACCCTATATATAATTATACGTATCGTAAGTACTACCTACCCAATTAAAAGCGTACGGACAAAATATCTACTATGTTTTTCGGCGGCAAAGACCCACTCTTTCTGAAATATGTACTACAATGATACTTTACCTAGGGGAGGCCTATGTCCAGCAGTGGACTACTAGAGGTTGATGATGATGATGATATTTTACCAAGTAATTTATTATAAGGCTTATAATAGATTCTAAGAGCTGGATGTCCGAAATCGGCTTTTGTTCGCTGATCATCTTTATAATAGGTATCCAATCAGGGACGAGGTAAATACCCAATGGAATTAAATCAAATCTATTTGACAAGAGATTTGATCATTTATTAGTTACGTACGAACAGCAGGCGGTAGGATACCTAATACTAAGATCAAATTGACCGCAATTCATCGTACCAAGCGTCTGTCCACCTACTCAATTTAGATGTTAATCTAAGTTTGGAACTTGTTTGTTTGGAATTAGTTTGGTAGGTATTATTCCGAGTTAAGGTAAGTAAGTAGATAGGTATCTGTAGATATGTCTCAAGGTATTTGTCTTATATTCTACGGCATTCTATGAGAAAGTATGGAACGTACCTACGTTCTTTAGCGGCACTAGACCTACACCTTCTGGCAGCCGACCAAAATCGCACCTTTCCAATAAAATTATAAGTTAACCTATATGAGTTTTAACTTATGATAGAATAGTGAGATATAATCTTTGGTTATAGTATGGTTTTGTCAGGTTGGTTATATATTTTGTTTATACTAAGGTCTTTGTTCAGCAGTATGGACTCATAATAATAAAAAACCAAGATAAACATTGGAAAAGTATCATGTTGAAAGTACAGCCAAGTCTCCCTTTATTTACATCAAACAATAGAAAAATATAATAAAATATTACGTTTAAAGTATAGAAATACAAAGTTGGTTATTTTGCCGAGCTTATTGCCATTTTATTCCTTAGGAAAACAAATCGCCAGCGGGGAAATCGAACAAACATTGAAAAGGTCGATAGCCGATGCTGTATCGTATATCTGATACTACGTAGTACCTAATACTTATTCTGTGCCCATACGTAGGTAATCCGTAGATATGAAACAATCTAGCAATTTAATTTTATTACTAGCTGCGCCCTACGGCTTCGCCCGCGTAGAAATCTATGTGTGAAACAATTTATAAACCGTCCTCTTGAATCACTCTATCTATTAAAAAACCCCATCAAAATCGGTTGCGTAGTTTTGACGATCTAAGCATACATAGGGGACAGATAGACAGCGGGAAGCGACTTTGTTTTATACTTTGTAGTGATACAGGTAAGTACTATGTTTGCATATTAGGTTAGGTAGGTAATCATAGATGAATTTGTTTTTATTCGTCCATGGTTATATTCAGTTACGCACAATATACTTCAGTCCAGTGTCTTGTCTGAAACAAAACAACGCTACTTTTAATTCCCGATATTGGCGTGTGTGGCCGCGGGCAGAACCTAGGTTTTAATACTTTAGACGATTTTTTCTCATCACACATTACAACACCGCTGCAATATCAGAAATTTTCTGAGATTCTAACACCATCTGAGATTCTAACACCATCTGAGATTCTAACACCAAAACGGATTTTTTTTCGAGAACGTGACAGTTTACTTAGAGAATAAAACCACTCTGTAATAGTTTCTATTACTTGTGGAGTCACTATTGAGAAAGTATTGTACCGCTGTCAGTACTTGTACTCTCATTTTCTAGATCTATAAAACACCCAGCTCTAAGAAAATACCCAGAAAATCCAAGACAATATCCCGGATACATTCTACCAGCCCCATTTTTGATAGCTTCTACAGAAACAATATTTCGCACAATACACAAAACATAATCCGAACATCAAACACAATTTAGATTTTCCTCTATAAAAGAACGCCCTCTAAAGAAGGTTTTGAAGTGGGTAAAGCTGAAAAGACGAGGTTGTAAGTGAGGTTACATTCTTTTAAGGCACTTTTGGAGGTTGACGCCTCATAACGAGATGACTGCGAAGGAAAATATTTGTTTAGGGGAGACTGCGCCCTTTCACTGCCACATCCCAGCTTAGGGAGGACACAGCTAGTATCATAAAAAGTAGAGTCGTACACGTTAGAACGGTTTCACAGATTTTCATCTAAAATTGAATTCAATGATGACATTATTCAAATTAATAGTTGATGATTATGCACCGAGGAGGGCGTAAAGCAGTGTCTTACCACATGAGTAGATAAATTCTACTCATGTGATCTTACGTCACGGGCATCACTGAGTCCCGAGTGAAACTCGAAATTATAGAATAATTTTACACAACTTCGAAAAACTGTACACTGACCGAATGATTACGATCTCGATTGAAAGCAATACAGAAAGATTGAGCTATATGAAATCGAATATAAATTTTCTTCAACGTTACTACATACAGATATAGATTTGATAACGTTTAATTTAACATCACACGAATGATGTAGATGGAAATCATTTAGGCTACGTCCACAGTTTGCTTTATTCTTAAGTTTCGATTTGAGACCAGATCCAAACAATGAATAATCGAGTTTAGATGGGTTCGGTCGTCGTCCTATTTGTAGGGGTGGGTTTGGAACAAATTGATTATGTGTAGATTCTATTGGCAGATCAATCGTTGGGCGAACTTGTTTTTCTTGATTCAGACAATGGTTTGTGAGCTTATTGGATCTTTTCCTCATTTCGATTGCGTCTTTGGATCTCGATAACGCTGTGCTGTACATTTGTCATAAAAATTTTTTTTCACAGATAGAAATATAGACAGAAAACACTTTATACCATACAAAACAGAAAACAATACAGAAATAAATGCTTAAAATAAAGGAAGTATAAAGGACGGTCTTATCGCTGAGAGCGATCTCTTCCAGGAAACCTTAGGATGGACTGGACATGAAGGAACAATAAAGACGGTGGCACTTTAATAAATAAATTGGTGAAAAAAAAACAAATGCTTACACTCTATTCCTGCCATTAGGTTGCTATTAATGTACGTAACATTGCAAACATTAGTAGCAGCCCGAAGGCTGGAAGTTGGGAGTGTTTCACCCTCGTGATTCGGCCAGCAAGTTTTCGTCCTGCGTCTAACTTCTCCTCGAACGTGTCGGTCTGCCATCTCATCGCATTATGAGTGAGAGTTAGGGAATAGGGTGAGTGCACCTAAGCTGTATTTGCGTACACGCTTTTGCACTTTAAAAATGTCCTGCGCACATGGCTTGTTTCCGTCGAGACTGACCGCTGCTGTGACTGAAACTCGGCTAAGAGGAATGCTTTTCATGGGATTTACCTTTGATTTTCCCGGCGTTTTGCAGGATTACACGCTACCTTGGTCACGGCTTCAGGTAACATGCAGCAATCATTATTTAACGTATGTAGTACTTATTCGCAGAGACCGTTTCTTTCGATTTAAGATGTTTGTACATAAGGAACTTTAAGAAACCATAAACTAAACAATTTACAGTACTATTGGTAAAACTGAAATTGAGTTGGCAGTCCATGTTTGAAACTTGGAACACCATTTCAGTTTCCAAGCTTGTGCCAATATCCTGAATTGGGTTCGGATAGCTTGTCGCTTTACGTGTTGTAAATCATTATGCAAGGTTCTTGTACACAGACGATAGGGTGACTAAAGTCTTGCTAAGCTCTTATTAGCTCTAAATTGCATTAGCTTTGATTAATGATTCCTTTGGTACGAAATTAATGAACATTACTGCTGGACATATTGAAGATTTGTAATGGTAGAGTTGTGATAATGTGGATATACTTAATTACCTACTGTAAATATAAATAAATAAATAATTCTGGACAATTCACACGGCATTATTTAGCCCAAAGCTAACCAGAGCTTGTGTTATGGGTACAAGACGACGATCAAAAGTCATTTAAAACGGGATATTAACCATGATTTGATTTTTGAGTTTTCCAATATTTCGACACAGTTTCATGCGCCATGATCACGGAATAACTGAAGGCACTGCGAGTAAGTTTTGTGTTAACAACTGATACCTAGTTTCAAAAGTTGTATATATATATATGTTTTAAGTAATGTATGAATGTAGTAGATCTATGGTTGCTACCTGTGACTACCACCGTTGCTATAGAATAGACCAACACTCGATATTGTGTTCAAAAGCATATCAATATGTGCCGAAACACTGATATGCCTTTGAACACAATATTGAGCGTTGCTCTAATTGCCAATCACCTAAATTAGACGATCCAATTTGACATAACGTAGTTACGAATAGTTATATCAAACAATACGAGTCCAAGTGCTCGATATCACCAAATATTTATACGCCGTTGAGTTGGGTTACCGTCAACTCTATTCTTGGGTTTATAAGCAGCGGATGGGCTTAGGGTTATGTTGTAGGTAATACAAATAAAACAAAGTACAATTCACACGGCATTATCTAGCCCCATGGTAAGCAGAGCATTGTTATGGGTACTAGATAACTGATATACATAATACAATACATTACATTATTTTTTATTATATTACAAGCTTTGCTTACCATGGGGCTAGATAATGCTGTGTGGATTGTCCAGCATTATTTATTTATTTATTATACATAGAAAACCAGAACACCCGGAACAATTATGTCTGCAGATCGTACACACAATTGTTCCGAGGCGGGAATCGAACCCGCAACCTCCTGCTTCGCATGCGGACCTTCGCCCACCGCACCACATCGGTCGTCAAGTCGGTTTAAAAGTAGGTCCACAATATATACGTATATACGGGTATTTAGCTGGTTTGACCTCTGTGGCGGACTCAACCCTGAGATCGGTTTGACGCTTGCATCGAGACGTCATTGTGACGTATAACTTTTTATGGGATTTGGTACAGCGCCTCTATCGTGCGGACATGGACCTACGAAAATAACATACACAAATGTGACGTCACCATGTCGTCTCGATGCAATCCTCAAACCGAAGTTAAAGCTCAGTTTAAACTCACGTTTCAGTGACTTTAAAATTACCACACTTCAGTTCTAGTTAACTTCTCTGCAGATAAAATCTTGCTGAACCTGTAAGCCCTATTCCTAGGAAGGAAGCACTATATTATTGTAGACAGGAGCAATAAACGTTGCCGTAGTCACAGACATTTCCAGTTGCAATAAAGAATCGTTACCTCCACATTACCTGACTGGTTAAAGTCGTAAAAACAAAGCTACAGTGGAATGTTCAGATGACCAATATAAATAATACAATACATTACATAGATAAAGATTTTTTATTAAACAAAGAAAATACCAATAACACCCGGAACAAATATTTGCAGATCGTAAAAACATTTTTTCCGAGGCGGGAATCGAAGCCGCAACCACCCGGTCGCAGACAAACCTTTGTCCAAAATTCTATTAATCTCTTTGTGCAAATTGCATCACACTCAATATTATCTAAGAGTTTATTTCGTGTGTTCTATGCGACGATTATTCTACGATACCGTTCTCATATGTAATGCTGTGTGGACTGTCCAGCATTATTTATTTATAAAGCGATTGGTTAGCAGAATTGAGCCCCAGGTAGCTTTCTTCAGTAGTTATCTACATTGTCTTCTAGATTATCTTTCGTTGGTAATTTGAAACGATAGGACTTTATTTCCCAAACATCTAACTTTACGAATAGTCTCAAAATAGTTCGTATATAGCTTATGTGGTTTCTCTACCCAACCCAACGTCTTCCCTAAACCTTTCTCTGACCCTATCAAATCCTCTTATCTAATAGTATCAAGTAAAGACTGCCTCAAAGTTAGTACAATATGAAATTCCCATGAGAAATACATTTCTAGTTTCAGGTTTTGTAAAATTGTACCTTGATAACAAGGCACCGTAAAACTCCAAATAATATTCTACCGTAGAGAAACCCAAAATACTTATATTTACCAGTTGGTGCTTTGAACTTTACCTATATAAAAATAAATAAAAAATAAATAATGCTGGACAATTCACACAGCATTATCTAGCCCCATGGTAAGCATAGCTTGTGTTATGGGTACTAGATACCTGATATACATAATACAATACATTACATAGATAGATATTTTTTATTATATATAGAAAACGACCAGAACACTCGGAACAAATATCTGCAGATCGTACACACAATTGTTCCGAGGCGGGAATCGAACCCGCAACCTCCTGCGTTGCAGGCGGACCTTCGCCCACCGCGCCACATCGGTCGTCAATATGTTAACAAGCACGTATTTTTTTTATAGCAGCTTCCAACTTCATTCTAATTAACAACGCAACATGCAGCCGACCCTAGTAAATAAATAAATAATGCTGGACAATCCCCACAGCATCATCTAGCCCCAAGCTAAGCAGAGCTTGTGTTATACATAAGAATACATATTATAAGAATATTTCTTATTAATAAAGATCTGAACTGAACTGTTGTGGGTACTAGATGTATATCATAATAGTATATATACATAACATAATTCAATATATAGATAGATATTTTTTTTAAATATGTACGTAGAAAATACCCAGGGCACTCGGAACAAGTATTTGCAGATCGTACCAAGTACCAACATTTGTCCCAAAACGGGAATTAATCCGTAACCTCCTGCGTCGAAGGTGGACCTTCGCCTTCCACTAAATGAATCGCTTCACCCCCTCCCCACTCCTCTTTTCAGTTTCATTTCATTTCATCAGAGTTATAGAACTAAAGAAACACAATTTAGGTAATTATAAATGCGTGCCCCTGACGATATTGCCTTTACTCAAACAGGCCATGGCAAGCCTTATTCGTATGGGTTGTTAATGAACTAATAATATTTCAATTAAATAGGTAATAGAAACAAATTAGAGCTAGTATTTACAATTCGAACAGAGAGAGAGAGAGAGAACTAACTGCATCCTTCGCAAAAAATCTCTATATGATATTGTGTATATGAGTTATCTGGTACCCATAACACAAGATCTGCTTAGCTTGGGGCTAAATAATGATAATGTATGAAATTGTCCATCATTACTTATTTATTTTATTTTACTAAGCATTAGTAACATTAATAAAATGGGGCATTGCTCTAAAACCTTCATAAAGTATGAGTTTTCACACAAACTTACTCAAAAAGTATTTGGTCCAAGAAAGTTCAAAACGCGAGTTTGTTTTGTGGAACGTTGAAGTTTGTGAGTAAATCTCGAATATTTTGGTCATTTGCATTGCAACTCCAAGTTACTTATCTGACAAGAAAATACCGTGAACCAAGCAACTTTGTCCTATTATATTTTTATTATGTGCAGATATTTTTGATCGAGCTACAAACTTTTTAAGACCCGCATCAAAACAGTCGTGAAAACAAATTGCGAAAATGTTGAAAGCGTTTTGTAAGTTTCAGCGTTTGTTTGCTAAGTTCTGCTACGAAGAGTTTAGAATTATTTTTACAACAGTTGAATTGTTTTGTGAATTTATGGACCATGTATGAAAAATAGCTAGATTATAAAAGCTCGACAAGTCGTGCAGAATTTTGACTAAACGTTTACGTTTTCCGAGTCGCGGTTTCCTCTTTAGAGTCCCAGTGGTTGTCGGTTTATGGTAATTGATATGGCTGGCCCACTGCCACTTCAGCTGGTGGTTTGGTTCTTTTTGGTTGGTTACGAATCATGTCCTTAAAAAACTCCAAACATAGCTCTTTCTATGCTCGCTGAGCGACTTTGAGCTTGTGGATCAGCCCTATCGCCCACGTCTCAGATCCGTAGGTAGAAGGACGCACTGATTGAAAACTTAAATTTTCAGGCGTTGAGGTATGGATGACGAGAATACTCGACGTAGTTTTCTAAACGTGGTCTACCTAGATCCCTCTTGTCCGCCTCAAATTTGGCTTATTCATTAGGCAACCTTATTTAATCCAGTGAATCGATTACACGCGAGACGAATCATATTTATCTTACAAATGTATGAGCCGGCTAACGTCCCATAAAAGACGTAACCAACCGCCACAGTCGGAATACTAAACAGCTGAGCTAAAGGCCTGGGCACACGACTATGGTGACACGTGCCTTTGTACAGAAAGGCTGCTGTCGAAATTGCGTGTCGCGATTGCTGTCACTTATATAGAGACTATAACTTTTTTTAAATCGGCCAGTTTGGTTATGCAGTGGTTTTCAAGTATATCTACATTCAAAAAGAGTTTCAGTTCCAGTTTTGTTCTTTTGAATGGATTAAAATCACAAACTTCAAACTCAAATTGGCCAATTTGAGAAAGTTTTGTTTAATTTTTTTTATTCATTTATTTTTATTTAATTCATTCTCTCTTTATGCAAGAAAAACAACAATTGTGTTTGAAATAAATAAAATAATAAAAAAATAAAAGTTAAATTCGGTGTCTAAGTAGCACTAGCGCATAAAAAATCTTTTAGCTTGACCTCCTATACATCATCTAATTTTGTTATGTCATGGAGTGAATCGTTGTAAAGGTTTAATTTTTAAAAGAAAACTAATCTCATTATGACTTGTAGTTTAAAAAAAAATTAGTAGTTATATGTATCTTTACCACAGTTTTTAGTCTTTGTTTTTATCGCACAGTTTGCATCGTGTTTTGTTTCTGTGTGTATGAGTGGCCTTTCCATACGACGACGCGACGTGATGACGTGAGACAGTCGTCGTGTACAAAGGCTGTAATTAGTGGGCGCATCACGTCGACGGAACTCATACTGTGGATATTGGCAGAGGAAATGGCCATACAGTTAGATTTGCAGAATATCTGATTTGTTTTGCGTATTTGATCTAGCTCGTGACTAATCTAACTGGCTTTGTTGTTGTGGCGGGTAGATTATCCAAGCTTTGATATCCATGCCTTTTTAATGGGCTGTTATGTTATTTTTTCAGGTAAGGTTGGAATTTGTTCTGATGTGGGTCAGCACAGGCCCAGACTCCCAGAGCAAAAATGGAGGTAGGTCAATACAAATTCATATTAAGTAACTTCCTATTTTACATTATGGCTAAAAAGAGATACTAACCAGTCTGTAATAATAATAATATAGCGTCCAGTCTAGCGAATACCGTAAAATAATTAAATAAATAATAAATAATACTAATAATTATCACATAGCCCGTCATACTGACCTTATTGATCCTTAATTCTTACTAGTCTAAGTTTTCTGTTAGTTTTAAATAGAGTTAGATATAAGGCTTATGTTTTTATAGTGCGTAAGCTCTCGAACTCGAGGGTTATCTCTAAAATAAATAATATCCAAAATAAACAAAAATGATTTCGGCGGGACTTGAACCTGCGAGCTTCCCCTCCGTGTACGGGGCCGTTCCAACCTATAAGCCACGAAATCAAGTAACCGACGAGTGCGACGGTCACGCACTATAATAAAAACGTTATTCTGAGAGTAAGTTACGTTACTCTGTAAAATTAAGTTGGTAAACAAATATTTCATTTCATTCGTTAGATTGATTTGTGGGAGGCCTATGTCCAGCTGTGGACTAATAAAGGCTGATGATGATGATGATTCATTACATTTAAGGGTCCCTTCCTATCTTCACCGTTGTTAAGCGTGTACATAGCGTATACAAAAGTTTTTCAATCCATCCAATCTGATAATTGAGTTACCATTCGCGACTATCTTTTTCTACTTCATGAAACTTTGTCTTCCATCGGACATTCTTTTCTCTTTAACGACTCTAATTTAATCTGGGTCCGCCGGCAAAGGCACCTTGGAGTGCATTTTTTGCTAAAAGACATCTATAAACTGAAGTTTCCCTGTCTGGGATTTTAAACTAAAGGTTTTATTAGAAAAGTTCTTAAATACCACCCATTATAGTTTTAAGTTTTGTTTTACATGCATTGCTCCGAAAACGCTGAGTTTCTTTGGAGAGGAAAATAAAATTGTATATTTTCTTCACGGCATACGACTAGTCGAGCGTAGTTTTATTTTTATGTAAATTAACTTTTAATTAAACCCCTGTTTATTTTTTTGTTGACTACGTTTGCTTCTGCCAGCGTCCTTCCTGATGATTCCCAATGGTTCCATTGACTAATATCATAATAAATAGTAAAAAAAAAGATTACATAGAAAAAGTTAAAATATTGAACAGAAAAGTAAGTGAAGTTAATAAGAACTCAAATTAGGAAATCAAATAAGCCTGCGATGCCAGCGATAATAAATTTTTCGCTTGATCATAACAATAGTATCGTCTCAGAATGACACATTTCGGAATTAAACCTTTTATAAAAGACTACAGATAGATGGACACCTGTGAAACGTGTCAAGGTTGAAACCATCGTATAATTGTCTCGCAAATCGCACCGCTCCATAGATAAAAGAAACTCTAGACAGTAATCTAGAGTTTCTTTTGTCTATGGACGATTCTGAGACGTGACTGGTACGAGTATGTAAATATTTTTAAACTTGCGCGATCTGAAATATTTGACGGGAAAAATAGGTAAATAAACACGATAAATGTATTGTCTTTATTTATCTTTTTGTTCCACTGTCGTGGTCATGGAATGAATACCTCTGTCATAGCAATTAGTTAGCAGAATTTGACCCCATCTGCCTACTCTAGTAGAACTTTACCTACTTCAAACCCTTCGATTTAAAAAGTAAACTTACCAACAAATGTTTGTTTACCACGATATAAACATATACCCTTATCCGATCATTAATCTGTCTCAATATCCGCAATCTGCAATCAGCTTTACCACCAAAGTTATTTTAATAAAACTTGCCTATTTTCCCAAAGGTTAGTTCAGCTCAGATTAAATAACAATGAGGTTTGACCCAGTTATCGTTAAACATTCCGAGGCAGGAACTGCCGGGAATCATCTTAGTTTTAGTAATGGACCTTGGGGAAAACTTCCTCGACACAATGATAAGTTTCAGATTGAATAAGATGCTTTATTCCACTATCCAAACTTTGTATATCAGACTGTAGATGTTTGTAGCCTAAGAAAATAAATAAATAATCAAACAAATCAATAAAACAACTAATATCTAATATCGAAATAATTAACTTTACCGAAAGTAATCCCTTCAGTAGAGCCCGTTTTTACCCTATTTAAATGCTCGTTTCTCAACCTACTTTGTATATTTTTAATTTTATATTTAGTATGTACATAGTACCTATGTAATTGGGTAGAAATAAATATTTGGTTTTCTTTCTTTCAGTTCTTAAGGTTATTTGCCAAATATTAAAAATATATTTTCTATATTAACCTATCCTAAATCTGGGCAACGGTCTCTAAAAGGTATAAAGTACTTAAAGTACTGCTTGATAAAAAAATTCGTGTATTTCAATGTTCACTGTAAGTCTCCCACTTAACAGATCAAAAGCGTCTCGATACGTAGGCAGCAGTCGATATCAGTCCGTGATTTCAATACAATCAAACTAGCTCTGTAATTTGCACCCACAGATCCCTCAGAACGTCAAGAGCACTTATCGCGAAAACCAAGCTCCATCCCTCAAGAGGTTACTGACCCCGGAGGCTGTGTTTCATAAAAACGCTCCATGTGGTCGTGTTTTCAGCTGAAGCGGGCAGTCTACGGCGGGCAGTCGTCGAGGACGGACGCCTCCGCGACGCTTCTTCACACCGTATCGCGTGAATAAGTTCGATTGCGGGAATAAGTTCGATAACTAGAGATATAATTTTATTAATGAAGTTTATCGTGGACTCTGAATAGTTTTATGAATACTTAGGACTTGTTGAAGTTTTTCTAGTATAATTGTAAATATTTCACTTGGAAATTGTTTAGACTATTCGTGATAGATATACGAGTTTATTTGGAAACAATCGTCGTCGAACAGTGTGAATTATTTTATACTTTGACTGGCGGCTTCCTGAAACGCCGGAAACGCAGTACAAAGTTATAGCGCACTGCACCGAAATAGAACCAACGATACAGCGACGGTAAGTTACGTATGCCTTTATTGAGATAACAAAACTGTATGTGTATCATTGTACGTATGTAAGATGTACGTGGGTACAATGTTTGTGCGTTGGAGTTTAATTTTGTATGTTGACGTTTCATTTCTCCGAGTAACACCTGTATTTGCTTGTTTTTAATCCGTTTGGAAAAAACAGGCAGATCTTCTCAATAGATAGTTATTATAATAGATATCGATTGTTTTTTAACAACCGTATTTTGTTTGTGATATTACGTTAGGTACTTATGAGTTGTAAATTTTCTATATTAAATACATTTTAAGATATTCTATATTAAAATGTAATTTAAAATTTAAATTTCAAATGGTTTTCAATTAATATTTGCGTAAACCCATTTTTTAGTGTGATTCTGATTACCACACTTTATAAAGTTCAAAGGGATGGGGATATGAAATAAATCATGCTCAACAATGGTTTTCATTAGATTTACTAATTAAAGGCTTCACTGATTAGGTATATCGGGGTGAGAGATTGGTTCAGGCGATACATGGACTTTGCTTAGTTAGAGTCTATTGATTTATATGTAATGTATGCCAATTTTAGTTGCTTAAGGGCTGTGGTTTTTTTCTAACAAATCCTACTAATATTATAAACGTCAAAGTTTGTAAGTATGGATGGATGGATGTTTGTTACCCTTTCACGTAAAAACTATTAAATGGATTTTAATGAAACTTCACAATAATATAGCTTATATCAGAATAACACATAGGCTATAATTCATAAAGATATATAGTATATTATCCAAAATATCTATCACCACGCGGGTGGAACCGCGGGGCACAGCTAGTAAATAAATAATTGTTCTGTACGTGTAACTATTCTACTCGTGTCAACTAACTCCTTTTGAATGGCTGGACCGATTTGGATGAAATTTTGTTTGTATATTTGAGTGCCCTAGATGGTTTGAAAATACAATTGAATCTGATAGATGGCGTCGTGGTCATGCTGCCGTTAGGACAGTACAAGAGGACTGATACATAATCGTCTTCATCGTCGTCTGTCGAGACTGTTAGTCTATAGGTACTAATATTATAAAGAGGAAAGGTTTGATTTTTTGTTTGTAACGAATAGGCTCCGAAACTACTGGACCGATTTGAAAAATTCTTTCACCGTTGGGAAGCTACACTATCCCCGGTGAGCATAGGCTATATTATATTTTCAAAAAAGTTAGGGATTCGTACTAAAACCTTGCGAAGGTCCGCTAGTTAACTATAAGAATTGATATAATTTTTGACGATTTAGTCAGTTCTCTCTTCACATATTTTTAAAATAATGTTACAATTTGATATACAATAAAATGCTTTTTTAGCGCTTCTTAACTCTTTCTGCAAGTAAAAACAAATTGCACTTCATGCAGAAAATTGGTCATAAAACTAGGTATCAGCTTTACGGACCAATTGTAGCTTCGATAAAAAACCACCCAATAAGAAATATGATCATATCCAATAGAATATAGTACCTATGTAGTGTAGAGTTGTAATATGTAGGTATTTGAAGGGTCGTCGTGTCAAACGCGTCGCGATCCTCGAACCTTTTGGACCTTATTTTATGAATTTGAGTTATTTCATTCAGCCTATTGAAGGGAAAGCATGAAGAATAGAAAAGGATTCAAACTTGCGGTTTTTCCGTAACTCTATAATATGTCTCTACATAAGTGGCGCGGCGGGAGAAGGTCCGTCTGCGACGCTGGAGGTTGCGGGTTCGACTCCCGCCTCCCGAAAAATATTTGTACCCAGACAACCCGGAACAAATATTTGCGTATAAATATTTGTTCCGGGTTGTCTGGGTATTTCCTATGTATATCTAATCAAAAATATCTATCAACGTATATCAGTGATCTAGTAAACATAACACACGCTCTGCTTAGCATGGGGCTAGATGATGCTGTGTTCATTGCTGTGTTCCTAGATTATTGTGATACTATAGGTACTCTGATTTAGATATTTTATGTCAAGAAAGACATTTATGAATGAAAACTTAAGAAAAACTGTTATCTGCAGTTTTTCCAATAATAACAACAATAAAATAACAAGCAAGGTTATCACTAAACATTAAAACACAAACTCAATAACAACGCAAAATCTCACTCTCAAAGGAAGCGAATTTTTTTAAAATTTGATTTCCAAAACGTTGATCGTTTTGAGTTGGCGCGTGATTCAAATTTTGTTTTCTTATTTTTTTCTGCGTTTTACAAGGAATAAAACTAGCGGGAATGCCGCAAATCGTAAACGTAAGTAAGTAATTATATTTAATTATAAAAAACCTAACTTCGATTAATTGGTATTTGAGCATTTGGGAAAATAATAGATTTTGAGGTACAATTTTTAATAAAATTTATCGAAGATCGTTTCAAGATGGGTTCATAGAAAATAGTTTGAGATCGGCGGCAAATTACTTTTCGGTTCGTTTTAATTCTGTATCACGTAGAAAAAATTAAAACCACAAAAAATATATGATCTTGTTAAAAATAAAACGATCAACTTTAATACCTATTCCGTTTAAAAGTTGCCATGTTTTTTCACTTATAAATGTTATTTACTGTATTAAATTTGTTTCTTTGAGCAGTTTTTCATTAGTCTGATTCTAACAAATTCTAAATTAGCCTAGTTTTTGTAACTTTTCCTGCCCCAGATAATAAGTTAAGGAAGATTGATAGATTTATTTATGCTGTCCGTTTAGTTTGTAGATTATCTTTACATTCAGCGAGAGTTGTCTTATTATACTTGAACACGCCTTTCTATGTACTATATATATACTTTCATATTTGTTGTTATATAATTTGTTACGTAAGCACTGTTTTTATCGTTGTGCGCTACCTGCTACTGATTGCAGGAATCGGCGGAAGATCAGCGCTGCGTGTATTGGATCTACCAGTACCCGTAGCATTCATGCTGAGCCATTTCCTAAATTTTTAGCTACAATCCGCATAGTATAGCTACCAAATGTACTTTTATAACTCGTTTTAAGATCTTGTATGTGTGATTGGTTGTAGTTAAAAATAAAATATCTTTCTTACTTTCTTTGTCTGTAAAAATGATTTCAAAGTGAGTTTTTTTATCTAATAGATAATCTGCGGCTTGGTGTCGTTCAGACATTTTTTCAAAAGGAATATAATATACTAGCTGCGCCCCGCGGTTTCACCCGCTTGGTATTTTGGATAATATACAATATATCTTTATAAATTGTAGCCCATGTGCTATTCTGATGTATAAACTTATTAATAAACTTCGCAATAATATAGTTTACATATCAGAATAACATATATAGGCGACAATTCATAAAGATATATTATATAATATCCAAAATATCTATCACCACGCGGGTGAAACCGCGGGGTGCAGCTAGTATTTCATAATACCATCATCAACTCCCTCGAACGAAAATACAAAATATTAGAATTTCCTATCCCTGAAAATTTGCATTGCACTCCTTACCTTCATGGAATTTTTCGTGCAGCATGTTCTACGTAAACATCCGCCTGCGAACAAAGAAGCTCTATTTCAATACAAAATCTATTTTTACTGGAATAAATGTATTACGTACTCTTGGAAACTGAAAGTAGAATTAGCTACAGGTTTCTTTAAAATCCCGAATAAGTACATGTTGTGTGTCATATGATGACGCTGTAGGTACCTATTAAAGTTGAGTGCTCTATTGGCCAAATTGGCAGTGATATACAACTTTATCGACGCGGTAAACGTAGTCTAGGACGCCCTCCGACCAGGTGGGATGACGACCTGCGAAAGACTGCAGGTAGATGCTGGATGCGGCAAGCTGAAGACAGAGCGCTATGGCGCTCATTGGGGGAGGCCTATGTCCAGCAGTGGACTGCTATAGGCTGGTGATGATGATGATGATGATCTTCCCTCCTCTCTTTTTATATCACTAAAGTCGCAAAGGAAGGAATCGCGAGAAAGATGATTTCAGTAAAAAAAACCGGCAAAGTGCGAGCCAGACACGCGCACGAAGGGTTCCGTGCCATTGTCTTAAAAAACTGCAATAATCACGTTTGTTGTATGGGAGCCCCCCTTAAATATTTATTTTATTATGTTTTTTAGTTTTTAATTTTGTTGTTATAGCGGCAACAGAAATACATCATTTGCGAAATTTTCTCTTGTCTTAGTACTTAGGTCCCGTTACCCTTAGGGTACGGAAACCTAAAAAGATGATGTTCTCCTCTTAGCCGAATCATCGGGCACAGCAGCCAAACACTGAGTCTGGCGCGCAGTGCATATTAAAGTGCACAAGTGTGTGCGTAAACACAGGAGCACTCTTTATTCCCTTACCCTCATAATCCAATGGGACAGCAGACCGACGCGACGGAGGAGAGGTCATGCCCAGGTGGTCCTGCGCACGACCTCTTATTATTTATTTTATGATTTATACGGCCACAGTTACAATGCTACTCATAAGCGATACTATAATAAGTCATTGAGACAGCTATGACACTTTAATAACAATCTAATAAACGTAAGACTCAATAGCTATCACGATCGTACGGAGTCATTGCGGTCTTTGTTTTAAAATATGGAACGGATTAACGTGCTTTCCGAGGCACGGGGTGTAGTGTAACACTTCTAACTTTCTGACTATAGGCCTGTTACTCTGAATTGTTATTGCAAGAAACATCCCAATAACTACTTTGGCCCGACCCGGGACCTCATTATCGGACCATGTTGAGGTATGGGAATCAAATCATAGGTAAAAGTGAAAACTATTAAACATATTAACACGAAATACGTCTGGAAACTTATAACTAGCATTGGACCGTTGAATTCCGTAAAATGTTGTTGACGTCTGGCGAATGCAATTGAGACATAAATTCAACGGATAAGTTCAGGTTTATCAGAAGTTTCGTTCTGCGTGAATCGTCCGACTATTTGCAAATTACATTCGGAAAGCTATTGCAAAGTTTGGGGCGATAACCTGCCTGGGAGTCTGAGAATTCTTTTGTAGAGGCTTTTATAAAGAAATGCTTTGTTAACGCGATCACTGCCGAGCTTCAGCGCTGCGATCCGGAGCGCGCCGCGTCGCTGAAATGTCAAAATGCAGTGTGTACGTCGGTCAATTTATATATCACTAGCTGTTTCCCTGTTGTGTGTTAAATTCAAATTTCACATTTCTAAATTTGAATATAGCCTATGTTCACCGTGGATAGTGTAGCTTCCCAACGGTGAAAGAATTTTTCAAATCGGTTCTGTAGTTTCGGAGCCTATTCAATACAAACAAACAAACAAAAAATCAAACCTTTCCTCTTTATAATATTAGTATAGATAAATTAATTTACCTTTAGTGAACAAAACTCTCCAAAAACGGTTTAATGCAAAAATATAAAAAATGTAAAATGGTTTAGTGGAAGGCCACTAAACCATTTTACATTATTTATTCATCAGCTAATTCTCATTTATGTATTGTGAATATATATATATACATATTATATATATATTCACGATTACAGAATACGTTTTAAAAATGACGTATTGTTTATTATTGTTTATAGTACCTAAATAATCATACATGTAATATTACAGCAATTAACAGCTAAGTCGTTACACGTAATAAAAAGTCACAAAAAAATCTGAAAAAGAAATTATTTAGTTAGGTACCTACTAACAGTAAAAAATTGAATCAACACGTATAAATAAGTTTGAACAAAGAAAGGGAATCAAATAAATTACAAGCGTAACTAAAATTAAAATAAACTAGCCTGTGACATTTTCCAATAGGTAGGTTAGGTATGGTGCCTTATGTACTCGTATTTACCCTTTGAATTTAGAGATTATTTTGATATATAAGTTGGTGGGACTACTTCCTCCCATAACTTTCTGAGAGTCAAGATCCTAAATTGCATAACATCATGATTTCTAAAGATTATTGAATAAGCTAACAAAACCATCATCTCATTCACGAGAAAAGCTAATGGATTCTGATCATAGACTTGCCTAACCGATACGACCCAGTTCCACAAACTTTGGATGGATACATTCAGTAATTATATTAGGAAGACGTGTGTGGAGAATAGGAGACAACCGGTATTATTCGCAAAGGAATAATGATAAAACAAAAAACCCATGTATGGAAGAACAGGACATCCTGGCATAATTATGTTTACATACCTACTTAAAAGGATGTCCTAACAACTGTTTAGCATGTAGAGTAATTTGGTTTAAGCAAATAAATAATTTTCAATGGTCAATTGCTTTGGATAGAAATCCGTCTATGATTGCATAATGCCTAGACCTTGTTTATTTATGAAAAAAATAAAAACACGACTTACCTTCCCTATCTAGATACGTGGTGGAACTCGAGCAGGTAATAAAGGCACTCCTCACGGTCAGAGCACTGAAATAATGGTGCACTGTAGATCGCCTTTTGTTACTCGTACACGCTTCTTGTTTAGGTTGTTGTTTGCGTGTTCCGGTGTATGAAATTGCATTTCAAACTCAGTACCTAGAGCTAGATGAGACCGTGTTTCATAGAAAGTTGTTTAAATTAGTTATGTTTATTATTACCTGTACCTGTCATGGTATAAGATAATTAACACACTGACTTTGCACTGAGCTCTGAGCGAATTCGTGAAACTATAACAAAATTTAATTCAACTACATCTACCAGAGCATGTCAGAAGCGCGCAGACTATAGTAGATTATGCAACAAGGGCATAAAAGAGTGTTTTACGTCACGGGTGTTATTTTATCCCGAGTGCAACTCAGGATTGTAGATAACTCACGAGCGAAGCGAGGAAGTTACTGGAATCCTGAACGCGAGAGGGATTGAATCACGCTGATGTCAACTTTATGCACGAGAAGAATACTAAATATTTTACACTTTCTGCAATAAAATGGAAAGGTTGGTAATGTGATTTCTTAGGTTTGTTCTAATTTCGATGTCGTAAGAGGAGATTTAGGGATATCCACCGGGGGGTGGGCAGCAGCGCCTCCGGCAGAACAATTGAACACCGAACTGCGATCCCCATCCCGCATGCCCAGCGTGGGGATTATGGGAGCTACCCTTCTATAAGATAAAAGCTAATAAGGCGCTTATCAGGGTGAGGCCTGAGTCCAGCATTGTACGAATATAGGCTGTTGAGGTTAAGGCTTAAAAATAGCGCTTTAAACACATAAAACAATTTCTTTTAGTGTTACATGACTAATGAGAAGAGATAAATTATGTACGTTTATCGAGCACGAAGTGTAAAAAATATTCTTTCCGCCGCCGTCGCCGTCGCCGGCTCGGTCCGTGTCTGTCGATGTCTGCGCGGTAAAAATAAATATATGTTAAAAATATACATTGACTATATCAGCACACATACGTGGACTTCTGAACGTGCCTCCCTCAAGGGGGAGGGGAGGGGTCACCATTACCTCAACGCGTGACAGGCAGATTAGCAATAATAATAATAAATAAATAATTCTGGACAATGCACACAGCATCATCTAGTTGCAAGCTAAACAGAGCTTGTGTTATGGGTACTAGATGACTGAATACATAATACATATTTGTCTATTATACATACAACACCCGGAACAAATATTTGCAGATCGTACAAATTTTTTTCCAAGGCGGGAATCGTACCTGCAAGCTCCTGCATCGCAGGTAAACAAACGCTCGCCGCGCCATTTATGTCGCAATCGCTGTAAGATGTAAGATACATAAAAGGATGCTGCTTGCTGACCTTCCTCCGGTAAGTTCTGGACTGATTTGGGAGGGTCAACTTACGCCGCGTCCACCCCGGCTCGGGCACGCTCAATATCTGTAGAAACAGACCTTAATATGTGTTCAAAGTTTCCATTGTTGAAGGCACCTGACGCGTTGTCAGTGCAACGGTTTTGACGTTTGGTGGAAAGGTGTAAGAGGTAAAATACACCTATGTACACAATGCAAACCAAAAAAACACTTATCGGAGTTTAAAAACACCTCATGTTACGTAAGGGTGTATGTATACAGGGCGTATACATACTCTTTTTTAGTGAGAGTAAGAGTGTGTTATTACAGGACCTTTGCTACTGGGAATTTTACGAATCATTTATATTATATTTTCTATGGAATTTTACGGAACAAATCGTTTACTGGATCCGGAATACTGGCGGGTGTGTGTAAAGCTGTAAGCTAAAGAAAAAAACGGATCCTGTATAAAACCTGTGTGAATGCACCCTTACTCGTACTTACATATTTACTTTCTTGCTCTGGCTTTTAAGTGGCACCTCTATTATGGACTTTGGGACCTTAGCTGACTCTTCATCAATATTTACGAAACCTTCACACACATCGAAGAGCCTACTAGCCTTCGCCTGTGGCTTTGCACACTTTTTTCGGGATGAAAATGATACATTGTACATATGTTATTATTTAATAGGGGAGGTACAATTAATTACAGGTGCAAAAGCTACAAACTATCGGCCCTCCTTCGCTAGCAAAATACGTATGTTCCATCTTAAAACATACAGAACTTCATCTATGCAAATTTTTCACCCTACTCTGTCAGTTTATCCAGTTTCAAGTTTAGCTTGAAATCTTGGCTTGTACAGAAGGCGTTTTATAAAATGTATAATGTATATATGAAATAAAATAAGTACAATACAATACGCTATATTGCACATAAAGACAGAGAAAAAAACAGAAAAGAACAAACAAACAAAGATACACATGCACCATGGGCGGACTTATCGCTAAGAGCCTAATCATGTAATTAATGTATTTTTTATCGTTTTACTCGTACCTCGAATGTTTTGATTAAGGTCTACCTTCACTGTATTTTATGTTACTAAATAAATGTAGCAAAACCTTCCTGACTTGTAACTGACCATTTACCAATAATATAGTTCATTCTGTCGAAATGGCAACAAACAAAACTATGACAGTGGCTGTTGTCAATGGTACGGAAGAGCGGATATGAGATGTGCTTGTAAACTTATCAAATACAAATACCTACTCTTTATTCCCCACCATAGGGGCCGAATTCCGCTAACCAATCTCTTAGAGATTGATATGTAGATTGTCTAAGAAATGTAAGAATGTCCCACAATTTTTTGGACTTCGACGGGTCTTGAACCCGCTGCCCCAGTACGGGAATAGGTAGCGCATCCCGTACTGAGGGGTTCTTCAAGTCCCGTCAGAGTTGGATAATTCCTGGGACATAATTACATTTCTTAGAAATGACCCCCAGTGTGACGTTTACGCACTATAATAGTAAAAATCTTACTGATATATTGGTTTCAACGTTGACGCTTTGGACCCGAGTCCCTCCAACTGTAGTAAACAAGTACGCCGTGTGACCAATACAATAATTGCAAAACTAAGACGTGACTTATTAGAACTAAATTTACATGTGACTGATTGAAACAAATTTTAATGGTTTTTGCGTTGTGACTTGTGACCAATAAGAAAACTTATTTGCTGTGACGAACTGTTGCCTAAATCGTCTCTTTCATCAAAGGTAAAATGCCAAAATGACAGATGGAGAGATGTTTGTCAATCTCTCCGTGCAAATAGAGTTCTAGTGTTCTTTGATTACGATTCTGTGACAATACCATTGACATAGTAAAGCGATTGGTTTGCAGAATTCGGGCCCAGAGCAGGAAAAGACAAAAGGTATAAATTGGTCGTTCCCTACAAATTTCTCCCTTCGAGGGTCTTAAGTAGGAACGCAACCTTCAGCCCGGTGAGTAGAGTAAAAATAATAAGAAAATATTTTTTGTTTAAAGAAAATATACACAATACATATTATAGAATATTTATATATACATATATTAATGTATTATATTCAATATAGGATCACGATTACTGGGGAGGCGAACATGATTTAACGCGATATGGAAAGTTGGGAGATCACAATTAAAGGTCGCAGGGAGACGATGGACTAAGGTGGCGGTTAAGGACGGCTATCTGTGATGGTGTATAAAAGCCTCCTGGCTCTTGTCCAGCACTGGACTTTCCTGGGCTTATAATGATGACTAACTATACCTACTACGTGTTTTTATATCCGTTGCGTAGTTTTAAAGAGCATACATAGGCACAGACAGACAGCGGACTGTGTTTTTATACTACGAGTATGTAGTGATAGCTAAGTAGCTGTCACTACATACTCGTAGTATAAAAACACAGTTGCCATGAACTAGGAATCATCATAATCACATAGTATAAAACAAAGTAGCTTCCCGCTGTCTGTCTGTGCCTATGTATGCTCTTTAAAACTACGCAACGGATTTTGATGCGGTTTTTTAAATAGATAGAGTGATTTAAGAGGAAGGTTTATAAACCATTTAACACATAGATTTCTACGCGGGCGAAGCCGCGGGGCGCAGCTAGTCTTATATACATAAATAAATCAATTTCTGTTCTAAAACTCGAGACCGGCTGGGCCGATTTAGCTGATTTTTGTTTTGAAATGTTTGTTGTAGTCCAGGGAAGGTTAAACGGTGTGGTAAAATTGCGCAGACATTTCCATACGGGCGAAGCCGCGGGGCGCAGCTAATATTATATAAAATGTTAATTTAAAACAGACTTACCTGTGAATCATTGTTGAATAAGCATTGCAGCACGTTGTAACATAAACCATTATACCTACTCAACTTTCAACATCCATGTTTATAAATACGGCGTGAATCAAGATCCGATATTCAGCTCTAATTTAGTGACATAATACGTAAACAAGACAGAAATCGTATGAATTTATCATATTAACCGAAGCAGCTGAAACGTAAACAGAAGAGCCCCCGAGACAAGAGGCTTTCAGGGCGATTTAGGTAAGGGTCTTCCTCTCTTCCATGATAATTATTTGGTTTACAAGGGTTTTCTTACGTAGAAGGTAACCTTTATTGTTTTTATATTATACTAGCTGCGCCCCGTGGCTTCGCCCTAGTGGAAATCTGTGTTTTAATTAGTTTATAAACCTTCCTCCTGAATTAGTAGTTTTATTTTAAGCATACATAGGGATAGACAGTCAGCGTGAAGCGACTTTGTTTTATACTATGTAGTGAGTAATACTACTACGATAATTATGATATGATTATGTATTTATAAAAAATCTTTTTTTAAATATACTTATTTTAAAAAAAATTAAGTTTATACTACTTTCCATCACACTAATATTATACATCCGGAAGTTTGAATGTTTAGATATTGGGATGTTTGTTATCTCTTTACGCCAAAACTTCTCAACGAATCGAGCTAATACTTTGAATACAGGTAGTTATAGGCCTGGAATAAAACATATACTACTTTTTATCACACAAATCTGTTCCTATGAGATAAAAATAACCCTAAACCGTTTCCATAGAAACAACACGTGCGAAGCCGCGAACAGTATATATATATTGAATTGAAATTACACCCCGGTAGGATATTATTTTAAATTCTCTATAGCCATTTGGTAGAAAAAATAAAATATTTAGTTTGGTAATACTGCTAATTACGTTCGAGTCGGTTCAAGAAGTATCAGCGTTTATTTAGGGAGGTTTAAAATAGCAAAGAGATGAAACTTCTGAAACTATCATGGTTATTAAAACTAAAGTCATTTAAAACGGGATATTTACCATGATTTGATTTTTGAGTTTTCCAAAATTTCGGCACAGTTTCATGCGCCATGATCACGGAATAACTGAAGACACAAAAAAGATCAAATCATGGTAAATATCCCGTTTTAAATTACTTTTAGAGCAAAGAGATGGTTTTCATCTGTAATTGGCTGGGTACCTTCATTGTACGATTTTATACATCATGATTTCAAATGAAACAAGTAAGACATCTATCTTCTCTTATTATTAGCGGGCAATGCCGTTCCCATGCTGGGCTTGCGGGTTGGGGATGGTAGCTCGGTGATATTAGATCTGCAAGGGGCGCTGCCGCCTATCCCTGGTGGATATGCTTTTGTCGCCTATTGCGATACCTGCGGAAAGAGTTGGGTGGATTGGTACATATTACAAGCACCTATAAGTTATGGCCTTTTGTCTAGGGTTAGTAAATTTGTGATGTTTTGTGTCATATCGCGTACAGAATCTTTAAGGCTAATGTCACACTACAAGAGCTTCGCTTACTGCTTCGAGCCAAGCGACTCGCTTTTTGACTCATCCGCCTGCACCTGTCTGTTCGCTAGGATCACAATCATAATATGATATCAGAAAAGTGGAATCTAAGGATTGTTTCAAACAGTTGACTCGTGAGCAATTTATATAAATTCTTTAGGTACCCTTTTCTTGTTTTTTTTTTTACATCTTGTTAGGTAATCGTCATTTCGCTATGGGTTTGTACTCATACTACATAATTATTGAATTTTTGAGATTTTGTATTTCACAGTTGACTAGTAGGACAAAAATGCGTTTATTTTGTAAGCCATTTAAGTACCTAATTAGATATTTAGTTTATATTTATTTATTATAACAATGTAAGTTTCATATCCTACTAATATTATAAACGTCAAAGTTTGTAAGTATGGATGGATGGATGGATGTTTGTTACTCTTTCACGTAAACACTACTGAATGGATTTTAATGAAACTTTACAATATTGTAAATTAAAATATAATATTAGTAGGATTCTTAAAATGCCACGGGCATGATGCCTACCATTGGTGTACTTTTTTAAATTGTGTACAATAAATTATTAAATAAATAAATAATTAAATCAGTCACTAAGCTAATCGCAGTAAGCGAAGCAATAAGCAAAAGTCTTGTAGTGTAACATAAGCCTTAATCGTAGCATTCATGACGAATTCATTTAACATGGAATGGTAGGTGAGTATTCCATGTACGCTTGTATGGAAGGTTAAAATCAAAAATATGGACACGTCTCTAAAGGTTAATAAAATTAAATTTTAGCGACGTGTCTAAAGGTTCATTCTAAAAGCTAATCTAAAGGCTTAAGTGAATTTCCTCCCACGTGCACTGAAATTACTTCCTCGTGATAAGTACACAGATAACTCATTTCCTTATGAATCCGACGAAAGGCGCGGATAAAGATACCTCGATATATCCTATAAAGATACCGCGATCTATTCTCGATCAGTGTTTACAGCGGCCATCCAAAATAGACGATACACTAAACAAATGCAGATTACATCTTATTTATTTGGAAATATTGGGAAGCTCATTTATCTTGTTGTTTTTTGTTGTTTATTCATAGCTTCCTGCATTGATAAATAAACTATACAATTTTTTTATTATCTATGTATATGATCCTTCTCTGTTGGTTGGTTCGGTAGTCGGGTAATGACCGGAAATCTTCAACCATATTATTTTGTGGACTAGGTATTTAACTTATATTAACCCTTTCTTCGGTAATTAAGGTTATTGATGCCTTCTTGACAGGTTTACGTACTCTCATTGTTGAACATTTTAATCATCATTATCATCAACCTATAATAGTCCACAGCTGGACATACGCCTCCCCTAATGAGCGCCAAAGCGTCCTATGTTCAGCTTGCCGCATCCAGCATCTGCCTGCAGTCTTTCGCAGGTCGTCAACCCACCTCACCTGGCGGAGGGCGTCCTACACTACGTTTCCCAGCCGCGGTGGTCGGGTGTTATATAATACCTTTCTTAATTAAATAAAAGTTTATACCATACCATCAAACCGAATCCTCTTTTGCGATTGTTTTGCTATCAACCTCTATAAAAGAAGCACCTTTTTCAAAGAAGCAGCAGTCTTTAATATTTCTGCCATAAACCTATTTGTTGCAATAAACCCTAAATATACAACAATGTCCATAAAACGACCGGAAAGTAACCCGGAAGAGCAGACCCTACTATAGCTTGGGTCTATAAAAAATGATGGGCAAGCGACTGCCAGCTTTACAGTTCTTTTTATTAAGTATATTTCACAATAAATAACTTACCTCATTTTTATTTCATTCGTGTCTATGAATTATTTTAAACAGGGCGCTATGGCGCTCATTGGGGGAGGCCTATGTCCAGCAGTGGACTTATATAGGCTGATGATGATGATGCTGAATTCTTTCTCAGCATCGAAATAGAGGCGTGTTTTGTTCTTCAAAATCACAGTAATAGTTAAAATAACGGTTAAACCAAACATAAAAAAAATACAGAGTGAGTACATAAGTAAGTAAATCATTTATTTGACACATAAAACACACACATACATATATATGGCTATAGTATAATAAACTTTTATCTGATGGAGACAATACAAAGACAATAGGACATTTTTTATTCTGTGATGGATGGCGGATGACATTCATGGCGCATGAAACTGTGCAAAAATATTGGAAAATTTATATCATAGTAAATAACCCATTATAAATGACTTTTGTGTGAATTATGATAGTTTCAAAGATTTATAATGGGACATTTGCCAAAATCGTGTTCTTCATCTGCATCTTTATCAAATACGCGTAAGCTAAAAACAGCAGCGCAAGTTTGAACTACGTCAATGACCTATAGAATATTTACCCAAGCTCAATGATGCTTAGAAACCGAATTTAATTATAGTACTCGAAGCAGAAATTAGTATTCTGGATAAGTAAAGTAGTAAAACGTCTGTCTGCATCCATATATACAGTAAAATCTATCTGTTCGTTGGGTTGAATTGTCAGTCCTAAACTTAACCTAGTCACTGCCCGCGTGTTTTCATACAACTTGATTTAAAGTACCTACGCAGAATCTGTGATATGCATTTTGATCATATCTGATATGCATTTATCTAAATTCTTTTGTGTAGGTACTTTAGTGGTGGCATAATAAAGTTATAAATTAACGGCAAACGGAAAGTCCTTTTTTTAGTAATATTTTGGAGAAAGTTGAGTTTGCGATTGGTTCTTCGTTTTTATTATGAAATCAAAATTGATTATTTCCGTATGAACAGTAGCCATTTGAGAAATTAAACAGTTTTCTTAAAATTATCACGGAAGAGACCTTCCCTACCTATTTTTACGCTGTTTTATCCATGTGAAACAGCAGGAAAAACCTAGTGGGCCTTTAACTTCAATATTTCATTCAAGTTGTTAAATTTTGATTGAGATTTGATATCTGTATTGTTGTTGGTTTTTATGTGGCACTTCTAACAGACACTCGTACGACAGTTTATCGACCTTGGCCACCACTAAGAATGAATAGGATATTCAATAAACATTTTGTCCATAGAAATTTCACAACGTCGCTCTCAGTGCGGTGGTCGTATAAATGTAAATTAATATTACATCAACCTAAATCGTAGTAAACTTCATCAGCATATTTTAGTTCACTGCTGGACATAGGCCTCCCAATGCAAAAGCGCCATAGCGCCCTGTCTTCGGCTTGATGCATCCAGCAACTACCTGCAGTCTTTCGCAGGTCTTCCACCTGGTCGGAGGGTGTCCTACACTACGTTTACCGAGTCGTGGTCTCCACTCAAGATCACGTTTGTTCTAGCGGCCGTCGAAACTTCGCGAGATATGGCCGGCCCATTGCCACTTCAGCTTGCTAATTTTGAGAGCTATGTCGATAACTTTGGTTCTCTGTTGGATGTATTCGTTTCCTATCCTTCAAAGAAACTCCAAGTATAGCACTATAGTTATACCTATATAGCACAATTATTTACTATATTCTGTACTTAAATAATACCTTCGCAAATATGACCACGTTTCCGAATATCGCGCAAAACTCAAGTAAATAAATAAATAATAAATAATGCTGAACAATTCACACAGCATTATCTAGCCCCATGGTAAGCAGAGCTTGTGTTATGGGTACTAGATAACTGATATACATAATACTATATATTACATAGATAGATATTTTTTATTATACATAGAAAACGACCAGAGCACCCGGAACAAATATCTGCAGATCGTACACACAATTGTTCCGAGGCGGGAATCGAACCCGCAACCTTCAGCGTCGCAGGCGGACCTTCGCCCACCGCGCCACATCGGTCGTCAAGTGGTTACCCATCCGACTTCGCAGGAATACTCATATGTTATCCCTCTTGTACAGTATCTTATTCTATTCTCCAAGCCCTTCTTATCTCAAGGAGCGCTTCGAATTCCTCTCAAACTCTCACTCACTCTCTTTGCGTTCCTCTGAAACCCTCATCTTGAAAGTCCCTGCTCACTCTACCTCTTTCTATGACAAATCATTCACTGTACAAGCTACCCGTCTATGGAATGCTCTCCCTCTGGACATCAGATGTGCAAAATCACTCCCTATCTTCAAAAAACTGCTGCATCAGCATTATTTATCCATATAAAATATTGATAGCCTATCTTATGTCTATGTAAGTTTATTCTAATGTTTGTAATGTAGGTATTTAGTGTATTTGTTACCAATTATTTATTAAAGTGCCACCGTCTTTATTGTTCGTTTATGTCCAGTCCATCCCAAGGTTGCCTGGAAGAGATCGCTCTCAGCGATAAGGCCGCCCTTTATACCTTTATTCTAAGTTTTTATCTCTGTATTATTTTCTGTTTTGTGTGGTGTAATAAAGTGTTATATATCTATCTATCTATCTATCTAATAATCCTTCGTCGAACCCAAATTGTTTTGTTGTTATAAAAATAAGTCAAAACTAAATTACAGTTAAAATTAATTTATAATGTGTATACAAGACAATATTTTAAAAAAATACACCCTAATAAATACGAACATTAGTTTCCGTTTCAACATAAATAAACTATTGTACATTTTCTTGGGAAATTTTCGCAAAACTATCACTCTTTTCCGCACCGTCGACTCCGAATGTAAGACGAATGAGATTGAATTCTGGTTACAGAGGTTAGAAATCATTTCGAGCAATAAATATCGAACAAAATAATTTAAGTTATAATTTTCTTATGCAGCGAACAGCTTTCAAAAAATAAAATACTATGCAATTATGATTTACTAGCGGCCCGTCCCAGCTTTGCATGAGTGGAAATTTATTTTTTACACATATATAAATGTTTATATCCTATGCTATGTTCATCATCATCATCAACCAACATATAATAGTCCACTGCTGGACATAGGCCTCCCCTAATGAGCAGGCGCTAAGGCTAGCGCCCTGTCTTCAGCTTGCCGCATCCAGCATCTGCCTGCAGTCTTTCACAAGTCGTCATCCCAACTGGCCGGAGGGCGCTATGTATGCCCTGTTAGTCAGGGATAAGACGAGCGATGTGGCGCGGTGGGTGAAGGTCCGCTTGCGACGCAGGAGGTTGCGGGTTCGATTCCCGCCTCGGAACAATTGTGTGTACGATCTGCAGATATTTGTTCCGGGTGTTCTGGTCGTTTTCTATGTATAATAAAAAATATCTATCTATGTAATGTATTGTATTATGTATATCAGTTATCTAGTACCCATAACACAAGCTCTGCTTACCATGGGGCTAGATAATGCTGTGTGAATTGTCCAGCATTATTATTATTATTATATTGTAGCATACTAACGGTGAAAGAAGTTTTAAAATCGGTCCAATAGTATCTGTTTTAACACTATCTTTCTTTGATTGTAACTTCTTTATTAAAATACTTTATGTGTTGATTTAACTCCAACCTCTTCCATACAAAGAGTCGTAAAACTTTCAAAAAGGATTATTGTCTGCATGCTTGATTATAAAACAAACTGTTAACGTTTTAATGATCCTAATGACTATGAATAGGTTCGGCCGTAAAAACTCTTCACTTTACAGCTTTCTTACTGAGATGATTTAATTTTAATGAAAGCTTTTTCATTTCCTTTTATACGTATTGCTTTTTTATAGGTATTTTTTTATATTTTGGGCGTAAGCGATGGTTATGCTTACCTATTTTTAAAATAACGACTAAAATATTTTTTAGGACGCTAATTGATGGATGTTGAAGAAGAAAATACGTATCGACCCCACTTAGTGTAGGCAGAAATAAATTCTGGCGATAAAATACTTATTAGTACAGAAAAAAACTTGCGTTATTAAAAATTTGCCCTTAAGAAAATGTATTGCTGATGCTTGAAATAAATGTTTGTGATTTGTAGTTACTAACTTGGAAGATAATGATTAATTCTATCAATATGATTGACCTTATCAATTTCAGCCTTCAAATCAGTATTATCTATTCTATAAGTATATAAAAACATATATGTAATACTAAAGTCATTTAAAACGGGATATTTACCATGATTTGATTTTTGAGTTATACGAAGAAACCGGTGGTAGTGGCAACGTTCGTAGCAAAAGACAAAAAATTAGGGTAGATCGGTATGTCTGCCCATAAAAACTCGCAGTGCCTTCAGTTACTCCGTGATCATGGCGCATGCAACTGTGCCGAAATATTGGATAACTCAAAAATCAAATCATGGTAAATATCCCGTTTTAAATGACTTTAGTATTAATAACCATGATAGTTTCAAAAGTTTTATATATGTAATAGATAATTTGGCCTGTTTTAAAAACTATACCTACCTACACATCGTGCTATAAACCGACTTCAAATTCTTAAATAATACAAATGGGGTTAAAACATTATCATTAATATCGGTTGAAGGTCGGTTGGTAAAAAAAACAGTCTTATTGAGAACCTCCTCCTTTTGAAGTCAGTTAATAACCAGCGACGCCATGGAACACAAAGCTCCCAGTGCCCTAAAACGTAATAAACATAAAAAGGTACCTCAACCATTTTATGTTCTTCTGTAACCAACCGTACAATTAAATTAAAACATCACAACATAATAAAACAAAACCAAACATTTAAATACATACCACCATTATAGGTAGTTTGTTTATAACACCAGAGATAAACTTTTGGTTGTGCCTGGAAAACTACAATTCGAACACACATGAAGCTAAACCGATACAACAATTAGTTAAAAAAACGTTATCAGAATACATAATGAGATAGATATATACTAAAGTCATTTAAAACGGGATATTTACCATGATTTGATTATATTAGTTACTCCGTGATCATGGCGCATGAAACTGTGCCGAAATATTGGAAAACTCAAAAATCAAATCGTGGTAAATATCCCGTTTTAAATGACTTTAGTATTAATAACCATTATAGTTTCAGAAGTTTTAAGATAGATATATAGACTTTTTATTAGGTTCACATACGAACAATAAAGGTTAAATAACAGAAGAACAGAAACTGTACTTTATGGTGCAAATAATTTGCAAGTAATTTGTAACATAATCATCATCATCAGCCTATGTTAGTCACAGCTGGACATAGGCCTCCCCCAATGAGCGCCATAGCGCCCTTTCTTCAGCTTGACGCATCCAGTATCTGCCCACAGCAGATACTGGATGCGTACTGGATCCTTCGCAGGTCGTCATCCCACCTGGGCGGAGGGCGTCCTACACTATGTTTGCCGAGTCGCGGTCTCCACTCAAGAACACGTTTACCCCAGCGGTTGTCGGTTCTACGTGAGATATGGCCGGCCCACTGCCACAAAACTTTTGTTACATAATATGTTCATGTAATTTTCTGTGTTTCATATTCATTTACGAACTCAAAGAACAAAAAAAAAAAATTAAATCATGGTAAATATCCCGTTATAAATGACTAGCGGACCTTCCTGTATTCGCACGGTTTTAGTAAGGAACCCTAACTTTTTTGAAAACATAAAATAGCCTATGTTCACCGGGGATAGTGTAGCTTCCCAACGGTAAAAGAATTTTTTAAATCGGTCGAGTAGTTTCGGAGCCTTTTCATGACAAACAAACAAAAAATCAAACCTTTCCTCTTTATAATATTAGTATAGACTAATGGAAATGACCGTTCTGTGTTGTGTTCTCCGTTAGTTTCGACTACTTCATCATCGTACAGTTAGGCACGTAGCAATGAAACGTTAACTATAAGAGCGGGCTAATCATAATCACTCAACTGAACTGCAATTTCGTTACGGGGAAACAATAAATGAAATTAACTCCACCTGAGTTATACGAGGTGATAAAAGGAATCCTATTTCGTAGGAGTAATGTGTGGCTCGGATCGATACGATGGAAATGGTTCACGTTACTTGCGCATTATTTCATGACGGCGAGGCATGAAGTTGGCTGATTTGAATCGGGATATACTGTCATTGTCACTACATAACATAGTATGAAACGATTTATGCCAGATTCGTCCCTAGGAATTTCGGCCCACATGAAAAAATCTAGCTTTCGTCCCAACTCGCTTACCGCTGTTTGTCTATCGCTGTCCGTCTGAGTGACTCTTTTCTCACAGTTTCGGTCCGTGTAAGCAAGGTTGGCAGGACCATGGGAAGGTTGGAGGGATTGTCCCTATGTATGCTTAGATCTTTAAAACTACGCAACAGATTTTGATGCTGTTTTTTTAATAGATAGAATAATTCAAGAGGTTTATAAACTATTAGACACTGATTTCAACGCGGGCGCAGCTAGTTGTAATATTTTAATAAATAATGCTGGATCCACACAGCCTCATCTAGCCCAAGCCAAAGCTTGTGTTATGATTATGACTGATATTACATAATAAATTTTTTATTTAGCCTGTTTCATCCCACTGCTGGGCAAAGGCATCCCCTAAATCTTTTTACTCAGTGCGGTCACGTGCGATCTCCCACCAATCTCCGAGGAAGGACATTATACATAACATATATATTTTTTATTGTACATAGAAAACGACCAGAACACCCGGAACAATTATTATCAGTAGATCGTACAAACATTTGTCCCGTGGCGGGAATCGAACCTTCCGAAAAGTAAGAATTAAATTGATATTATTCTTAGTTTTGGATGATCAACATCAAACTAGTTACCCTTCCACGTTCGCACGGGAAGATGAGCGACTCGTTTAACCTTAATCTGTTGTTAGAAAAGCTGCTATTGATGTTTAAGTGTGACTAGGCAAGGTGTCTCTCTCAAGACTGTTTCCTGGCCTTGAAAATAAAATTATTGAAACTATTTCACGCTCGAAGAACTACAAATGGCTGTATAAAAATAAACTAATTACCAGAGAAGTGATTCATGAGTCACATCTGTTGCCTAATGATTGCAGCAGTCAGTGGTTTACGGTAGCAATGCTGTGTTTACACTCTGCTAGTTGAAAGATCTGTACTGAAAGATTTGCTATTTGCGAACATTCTAGCTGGCGTTTTTGTTTTCTTTTAGTGCCTTGTTCTACAATGGAGATAACTTAATGAACAATCTTATTCATCGCTGTCCTTTTGTATTTAGGCTTTCGTAGTTTAGAATTTCGGATGACAACGGAGTTAAACTAGATTTGTTTAAGAATTTGTGTCATTTTTGATGAGGTGCATCTGGATATCGCAGTAAATAAATATATATAAAGTCGTAAATGGATATGTATCTTAGAATTACAAGCTTTAGTTGTTGGAGACACCTTGAAAAAGCGGGTCAAGTATCGAATTGCATGTCTTCATAGATAAATCGTATCAAACGGAAGGGCTGCCCTATTGCTATCTGACTAGTGAAGTGACCCACTGGAACGATTTAAACATGCCTCCACGACGCGACTCCTATCCTCTATCTTAATCTATAAATTAATATTTCTCACGATAAATTTAGTTTTAAGAATACTATATGTAAGTAATCATAGACGACCTGTGTTGTGGTGGGCGAAGGTCCGCCGCCCCGGTCCGCAAGGTTCGTTTCCTGCATCGGGACAATTGTGTGTACGATCTGCAAATATTTGTTCTGGGTGATCTGGTCGTTTTCTATGTATAATAAAAAAAACTATGTATTGTATTGAGTATATCGGTCATATAGTATTCATAACACAAGCTCTGCTTAGCTTGGGGCTAGATGATGCTGTGTAGATTGTCCACCATTATTTATTTATTACTTATAAAATTTACATAAACTATCCCAATAGACATTTATTTATTTAAATAGTTGATGGTAGATGTGCCAACTGATTTTCTGGTGGTTTCCTCTATAAATCATGATTTCCGCGATAATATTTGATAATGTATTGTCAGAGATGTTATAGCTTGTAAACAAGCTCTATATATGTGTACATTCAAGACACACGTAAACTTGCTCGTCGTAATGAAGCTCTGTTGAAATCTTACAATACTCTTCTAATGTTCATAATTGCCAATTAGTTAAATTACATTTACGCCTTACACACTTATACCGTAACATATTTAAAGGTACTACGAAATGAAGGCTCTTTTAACAAGCTTGTTAACACCCTTTGTCTTATGTTATGCGCGTGTAAATGTTCAAGATGTTACTTAGAACTCATCTTTAAGATTTCATTACGATACGAGTAAAGGTGCGTAGAAATTTGAAGTGATTTGTTTCAAAAAGTTACGTTTATCAATTGTAGAACCTGGAAGGCAAAACTCACGCTTCGCAACTTTGATAGCTTATAAAGTTTTAACTTTACGTATAATTCGTATAATTAACACGTCTAGGGTAGGGCGTAAAGTAAAGGATTTGTGAAAATTCCTGATTGGTTGTGATCGAAAATCAACCAGCCACCAAGTGTCTTCATAAAAGAAAAGGCCCAACGAACAGCGAAAATAGTAAGAGTGATATAAACGCGAATATTTCTTGATTCACATAAAATTCGATTAACGGAATTCAAACTGTGAATAATAAAAAACAAATGAATTATTTACCTATGCTTGGGTTGTTAGCAGGGCCAAACGCATTTTGCATTCGCTGTTCTATTTCCCAGTGGCGGTAGCTTCATACAAGCCCAAAAGCCGGGCTTGCCCTACCTCGAATTTCATACCGACCGAAAACATTTACTTCAATATTTCAATTTTCGCGCGCCAATACATTCATTTGTTTGTTTTTAATCTATGGCTAGATGACTAGCTTTGCTATCTAGTAAGTATCCGAACGCGCCGGCGGCGGCGCTGCGGCGCGCGGCCTCAGGTTGGCTCTCAGCCATGCATCTCGCTCACACTCATGGGCTTGCAACGGGGCTTTGCAGCCGCCTATATTTGTACCGTTCTATCCTATGACAAAGTGCTACGTCTATAGATATAACTAGGTTAGTTTTTTATAGCGTTTAGTATGGAAAATTAAGCCCGGCTTTCAATGTGAAGTTCGTTACAAACTAGGGTCAACTCATGAAGTTCGTACAAGAAAATTTTCGTATTCATTCATTCGACGAATCACTTTTGTTTGTTTATTGAGTGAGCGACAATTAGCATATTTATTTATCGTCCTAACTTTCGAGATTTTTGTATGATTTAGAGTTTAAAATGAGTGTAACAGGTGATATTGTTACTTGTGAGGATTTGAAGTGTGTGAAAGTTTTAATAGGCGAGGAGAGGGTGAAATCTTTATCTTTCACGGAGAAAAAAGACCTGTGGGCTTCCGCAAAACCTGCACTACACTGGTTTTGAGTATTTCGCAAACAAGTAAGTCTCATTATCATAAGACAATTTAATAGATCAGTGTACAAAACTCATTGGATTGTTGGTTGCTCCCATTCCTACAAATTGTATTGCTAGATAACGGTTTGGAATACATCTGGTTTTGATGATTTAAATAAAAAAAAAAAAAATCACAAAACACATGAATGTACTTAATTCCATTTTGTAATTTCGATAACCAACGCATAGAGACATCATTATCTCGTCAATTATCTGAATAAATTTCAAATCACAATACGCGTGTTGATCACAACCGCAGTGTATTTCAGAGATTAGTCGACATTGTTTGTCATTTAGCACAACAAGAGTTACCTTTCAGAGGTCATGAAATTTCTTAGAGCTCGTGTATTTGCTCTCCAAATACGACTTTTTTTTGAAAAACATATGCAATAACAAGATAGCGGCAAACCGGTGCCTAATTATTAAGCGAATCGTATCTCGGGCTTGCCCTGTTCTCAAGCCCTAGGCACGCCACTGCTATTTCCCAGTCGTATTTTACCTGGATCGTGTTTTATCACGATGTGCTATTATTTTTATCCTATGGGTATTTTGCCTTACAAGTAACAGCATATTGACTTACTAAATTTTTGCCCTACAAAATAATTTGAACAACAGCTTGTTTTTAATCTGTTATGGAGGATATTACCGTCTTCGGAAGGTTCGGGCCGGTAGATAGGTAATTTCACTTATCTAAGGCATTACCTAATCTATCCTAGTAGTGACCTAGTATCAAAGAAAATGTTTCCTCGTATTTCGTTTTTAACAGACATTTCCATAGTTGTCCGTGACACGCTTTCCATGGTTGATCTTGGGCAGTCGTTGATGTCGCTGATTGTATAGGTATACCAAATTGATGGGACATTTGTCGCCCCTCACAACAGTGACCTAAAAACCTTTTTAAATAGTAACACGCTATCTGGTCAGCTTATAAAGTCCACGCAGACAGGAATGCTAGTTTGTAGGTCAGATAGTCGTCGAGTAGGCTCAATCAATTTTGCCAAAAAACAGAGATAACAGAAAACAGATAACAGAAACCTAAATATGGTCTCAACCTAACAGTTAATAAGGTTGTTAGTAAAAAAAACTGACGTACAAAAATACGTTTTCTAATTTCAATATAGCTACAAGATATAATAATGAGAGGTAAAATCAACAAATATATTATTTTAGTTTCTGCATTGTTATTTTTTCATAATATAAAAACAAAGAACGAGGCCTGTTAACAATGCAATTAGAGCAAAAAATAATCCACTTTGGGCTCTAATGAGAAACTGAAGTTTTCAGCGAAATTTTAATCATAAAATAATGAAGGTTTGAATATTCAGTTTATTAATTTATATTACGAAGATAAATGCTTATTTTCGGCCGTGAATTGATTTTATTCTAAAGTTTATTATTTCTTTATGCCTTATAGGTTAGAAAAGGGTATGAAATTATTTGCCACTTTGTACCCTATTACGTAGGTTCCTACCACAATAATACCAACAGTCAAAATATACTCCACTTCAATCACAATCCCAAAGAAAGATCTGATTGGAACTTTTAATAGTACATAGTTTGGTCATGATTTTATGAATAGGATAGGAAGGTTTCGTGATCATAAGGACAGTCGTAGGCGCAAAATTGTTATCATTGTTTCATCATCATCATCATTAGCCTATTAGCAGTCCACTGCTGGACATAGGCCTCCCCAAATGAGCGCCATAGCGCCCTGTCTTCAGCTTGCCGCATCCAGCAGTCTTTCGCAGGTCGTCATCCCACCTGGTCGGAGGGCGTCCTACACTACGTTTACCGAGTCGTGGTCTCCACTCAAGAACACGTTTGCCCCAGCGGCCGTCGGTTCTTCGCGAGATATGGCCGGCCCACTGCCACTTCAGCTTGCTAATTTTATTATTGTTTATAACGATAAAACTAACACCACTAATTTGGAAACTGGCTAAAGGAAGTAAATAATTAGAAATAACCTAAGAATTGAAAATAAGTCATTTGAAATGTATGAAACAGTGCACTTCATGAGATTTTTTATACTATTTTTGATTTCTCAATATGTTTCACATAGCGGAACCAAAGAAAAAATGTCGAATTTTATATATTGTGAGTTTATCTACCTCCGGGATCCCATGAGTATTGAGAACTAGGCCTATATGACTACCAAATCTGTTAGGCCTGAGCTTGCGCCAAGCTGGTAGGATATAAATAAAGAAAGGCGCGTCGATTATCTTTTACAAAAAGTTTATTTGCAAAAAAGCTTACAAAAGAAACATTAATTTTGTACATTGGTCTGTCAATTGAGTGGTTATTAGGTGGATATCTAAGCAAAATGTTCCAAATTTTCTTATGTTGTTGACACAGGTAACAAAGCTGAAAATAACGGTAAATGGAACAGATGGCTCCGTGTTAGCTAACAGGGAAAAATATAAAAATCCAATTTTCTTACGTCGTTTAGGCGCCTATCTATATTAAATAGCCTGTGCTAAAAAAAGATTAATCGTCAATATGTGTGGTTTAAAAATGTATTTACACCTTCGTAAACAGATTACACATGGTATCGTAAAGAAATAGGTCGACAGAGTTCTAACACACATGTTTTATTGCTCTACGGCACTACCTGGCCAATGTGTTGCCATAAATAATTAATTTCTCGACGACGACCGATGTGGCGCGGTGGGCGAAGGTCCGCTTGCGACGCAGGAGGTTGCGGGTTCGATTCCCGCCTCGGAACAATTGTGTGTACGTTCTGCAGATATTTGTTTCGGGTGTTCTGATCGTTCTCCTATATATAATAAAAAATATCTATCTATGTAATGCATTGTATTATGTATATCAGTTATCTAGTACCCATAACACAAGCTCTGCTTACCATGGGGCTAGATAATGCTGTGTGAATTGTCCAGCATTTATTATATATATTATTATATTTCTGGGATTGCACTGGAGAAATGCTATTAATAAATTTTAATATGGTGAGAAAATAATGTGGGGAAATTTGGTTTCAGCAACTGCAAAAGCTGAGCGGAAACTTAAATATAATAAAAATATAATATATAATATGGAGTTTAAGATTTTGTAGAATATATCCATTCGTTACGTTAGTACCTAAATAATGATAGGTACATATATCACTATTTAGGTACAGATAAATTTAAATTAAGAATATAAAATAATAGAAATATAAGGTGCCATTCAAAATAAAAAAAGCTATATCCTTCATTAATTGCGTAATAGCTACGTACGATGTCACAGAAATACACACACACAGATACACACCTCACGTCACGTCACACATTAGAGGTGCGAGCCTGCCGAAAAGTTAACAAAATGCTGTCGAATCGTTGGCGGGTTCAATGTGTACAGTTCATTATAACACCCTTGCATTTTGGGAAGTTAATAAATCTAACTTAGAATAATATTGTTAGTTGGCTTGCCTATCCTATGATTTCAAACTTTCCCTGTTTGTGTTGTTCCGCGCCATAATCCAATAGACCCAAATAGTCAGAAAGGTAAATAATATGAAAGCTTAGGATGTTTCTGAGGAGGATTCTCGGAGAATTTCGTTATTATTGCGTCGTAACCGTCACAAGTAAGCCTATTTATTTTCACACCTGATTTATCTTACAACCTGCGAACGGATTTTCTTAATCGGTTTGATTCAGCCGAGGCTTGGGAGATCTTTTTGAATTGACTTTAGATTATGTAGAGCTTGTTATTTATGTGTCGAATCCCTATACGACACTTCAGGTGTACGAGTGATTCGATTTAGGTTAGTAAGTACCGTGTCTCGGAAAGCTCGTTAAACCGTTGGTACTACGTCTGACTTTTCCTCGGTCGTGTCGGTTTTCCATTCTTTCGAATTATGGGAGAGTGAATAGTGGTTGTCCATGTGAACAATATGCCATGTTTGCAGGACATATTATAGTGCGCAAGTATGGCAGGACATATTATAGTGCGCAAGTCCATACTTGCGCTGGACTTGCACAAGTCCATACTTGCGCACTATAATATGTCTTGCAAACATGGCATATTGTACAATATGCCATGTTTGTAGGACATATTATAGTGCGCAAGTATGGCAGGACATATTATAGTGCGCAAGTCCATACTTGCGCACTATAATATGTCTTGCAAACATGGCATATTGTTCACATAAGTCTTTAATATCTTCCTCGGTTCCATGAATGGTCTGAACCACCCCTCAAAGTTTAGTCCTTACTTTTTATCACCCTTTTAGGATAGGGATAGGGCTGAAATTTAACCAAGTTTTCAAAAGTTTTTGACCTAAAATACGAAACTTTAAACCCAGAAGCTTTCGTTTTAACTGGTAAGTACTTCTATGAAAGCTCTGCACTTCCAGGAACTTACTTATCAATCAAGCAGCTACCGCACGATAGGTAGAGTTAATGAACTAGGTCATGCATAGCTCAGCAGATTTAACTACCCAAACACATGTTCTTACACCAATTTGCTTACCAACGCAACGTATTATTGTATGATAGGGTATTTTACTTTTTAAGATATAAAATTTAAAAATATATTATTGAGAAAGTTTAGGCAAAAAAAATATATGTTAGTTTTAGTTCCTAAAACAACAAAATAAAATAATAAAATTCAATTCGTAGTTTTCAATATTTATGTTTTTTTAACACTATGATATAGTAGGCGCAATGTTCATGTGTATGCGCAGTGTAATTGGGTCATACGTATCAGCAACATCAGCATATTTGTTTAGGCACCTTAAACAAATATGCTGATGTTGCTGATGTCATTTTGCTACTTTTTAGTTTACTTACGTATGACCCAATTACACTGCGCATACACATGAACATTGCGCCTACTATATCATAGTGTTAAAAAAAACATATAAATATTGAAAACTACGAATCAGCATATTTGTTTAGGTACCCTAGACAAATATGCTGATGTTGCTGATGTCATTTTGCTACTTTTACCTAAGCAAATATGCTGATGTTGCTGGTGTCATTTTGCTACTTTTTAGTTTACTTACGTACGTGATTATACATTTTGAAGCACTATGACAGCCACAAAGCCAACTGACGTCATGACCGCAGAGCAATATGGCGTCCACCGCATCCAGTGTTTACGTCAAATTACGCGCGAAACTTGAAAATAAAATTTTTATACATTTTTATGGCCTCTATCGATCGAATAACAATTTTTTAGGGGTATATTAGCACTATAAAATCTAATTGAGACACCTTACTTATGAATATTCAATCAGTGTTAAACGAGCACTCGAAGTTTGATTCGTACTTAATTCTTCCCTTAATTATTTAACTATTAAATTCACTCATAACTGAGAAACCCTTACAAGCGTGGATAACTACTATGTTATTTCGAGTAAGTAGATATAATATAACCAGTATTTACTTACAAAGTGTTTAGTTGATAGATACACATAAATGTTTCCTCCGCCATAATTACAGCCTCTAGAATCCCCATAACACTCGTGAAATGTTATATTACACTTAATGGAACGTTTCCGAGTATCTCATTGTATCTCGTCTTGAATAAGATCGTGAGATGAGGTGATTTAATTATATTTAACCGTATCATAGTACGCTTCTTGACGTGTAAATGTAATGGTGGCACTTCACATGGCTATTTGTGTTCGCTATTGGGTGTTTGTTTTATTTGGCAAAATATATGACGTCGTCTGAACGTCACATGCAAAAAGAGGCAAATACGACCATCCACACATGGCACTCAAATAACAAACACACAAACATTTGGCAGCAGACTGAGCAGAACGCAAGGTGCCAATATAGCCATTGTGTGGACGGCTTATTGCGTATTTGCCTACTGACTGCTTTGATGTGCCTCGAGAAACCGACAAGCGCACGGTAACGCGTATTTGGTATTGGCCTTATTTGTCAAATAGGCGAACACTTTGCAAATAAACTGTCCACACATGGTAATTGTTTGCCAAATATGCCAAATACACAAATACAAATAGCCATGTGAAGTGCCACCATAACATTGTTGGTTTTATGTTTGTAAGACTTAGGTAATTTACACGGTATGTCAGATGCCGATGCCGACAGCGCTACGGGGCAAGCTCTTTTCGTGTCAAAGTGGTGTTAAATTTTTTTTAACTCTACTACAGTCATATCCTACTTATATTATCCTACTAATATTATAAACGCGAAAGTTTGTGCGGATGTTGCTTTGTTTGTTGCTCTATGACGCAAAAACTACTGAATGGATTTTGATGAAAATTCACAATAATATAGCTTACATTTCAGAATAGGCTACAATTCATAAAGATATTTCGTATATAATCCAAAATATCTATCACCTCGCGGGTCGCTGCTAGTGTAGTATAAAACAAAGTCGCTTCCTGCTGTCTGTCTGTCCCTGTGTATGCTTAGATTATTACTTAATACTACGCAAGCAACTGATTTTTAAGCGGTCATTTTTAAAAGATACAGTTGTTCAAGAGGAATATTTATAAACCATTTGACACATAGATTTCCACGCGCGCGAAGCTAGTTTTAATAGAAAATGGCTTCTAAACAGGCAATATTGTTATAAAATATGCTACAACATAGGTAAGTGGCCGGTACATTGCTGGCAACACTATGCAAAGCACAGCGCCCCAAGTGATGCCTCACACCGGACATACATTATGAAAATTGTAGCGCCACAATTGAAACGCGACACATTTACCGATCTCGCGCCCACCAAGGACACATTTTTAGTAATGTACAGTGGCGTTCATTGTTAGCTGACTTTAGAAGTCAATTTCTATGAACTCAGAACTATTTTAAAACTAGAAACTTTCGATAAAATTATGGTAGTACGCCGTTATAAAATAAACAAGAAATTTAATAATATACAATCAAAACTGATTTAATTTCGAGACTTGGGACCTATCAAAGGGGTTGCTGATGAACGCTTCTGGTACGAATGAGTCCTTGGTGTGCCAGCTTGCGCGCATATGTACATACATACAGGTGTGATAAATGTTTCGTGTTTCAAATATGGCACTAATCGTCGTAATACAAGTCTGTGGTACTTTTGTACTTTTGACGACCGATGTGGTGCGGTGGGGTGCGGTGAAGGATGTTGCAGGTTCGATACCCGCCTCGGGACAATTGTGTGTACGATCTTCAGATATTTGTTCCGGGTGTTCTGGTCGTTTTCTATGTATAATAAAAAATATATTTCAATGTAATATATTGTATTATGAATATCAGTTATCTAGTGACCATAACACAAGCTCTGCTTAGATTGGGGCTAGATAATGCATTGTGAATTGTCCAGCATTATTACTCCGTCGTCGGTTCATCATCGGGTGGATGAATCTGTGTAGGTATGTCTATTGTACTGCCTCACTAAGGACAAACTACCACCCAGTACCTACTTAAATGGATTATTATCTTACGAAAAACACTCCTAACGTACGTATTAACAACGGCGGCGTATGATAAAGTGGCTATAAAAAACACATTATCGCATATACACTGGGACTGGAATTCCCTCAATTCCCTAATGGTTCAAATGTCGTCGAGACGGATCGGTCGTGGAAGAATGATATTAATATGGTGGATGAGCTGCCTTATATTCTGTGACTAAAGCTAGAGCTACACTATTGTGGTGTTGGTTGGTGGGTGTGTTGTTTGTGGCGCGACAGAAGCACCTAAATTAGTTTCACACAGTACATATAAATAAATAAATATAAATAAATAATGCTGGACAATTCACACAGCATTATCCAGCCCCATTGTAAGCAGAGCTTGTGTTATGGGTACTAGATAACTGATATACATAATACAATACATTACATAGATAGATATTTTTTATTATACATAGAAAACGACCAGAGCACCCGGAACAAATATCTGCAGATCGTACACACAATTGTTCCAAGGCGGGAATCGAACCCGCAACCTTCAGCGTCGCAGGCGGACCTTCGCCCATCGCGCCACATCGGTCGTCTACATATTATTTATCTTTGCATAGTATACAATTATTTAACTTCTGTTCGCTTAGATTTTTTATACTACTCAATGGATTTTAATGGAGTTTATGTTAGAGCAATAGATAGAGTGATTCAAGAGGAAGGTTTATAAACTATTTGACACATCGATTTCCACGCGGGCGTAGCCGCGGCGAGCAGCTAGTTTAGTTATAAAATGTTTCTAACCATACTTAAGGATGACCTCTGCGGCACAGCGGGCGAATGTTACTGCGACACAGGAAGTTGTGGGTTTAATTCCCGCCTTGGGAAAAATGTTTGTACGATCTTTAGATTTTTGCACAGGGTTCTTGTTATATTCTATGTTTAATAAAAATATATATCTGTCTGTGTAGTATTAAGAATATCAGTTATCTATAACACGCTCTGCTTAGCTTCGGGCTAGATGATGCTGTGAGATTTATCCAGAATAATTTATTTATTTTTATTCATGTAACTGATATGCTTCTGACGTGCCACAACACACTTCATCACAAACGTGCACCTAAAGGCTGAACGCACACGAGTGTCTTTTTACAAGACGGCAACAAAAATGTCAATGAAAATCTAGAAACAAAACATCAACTCAACTCTTTTACGTAAGTGTGCCGGATCCATACCCTCATGTAGGTGAAAAATACGAGTACCATTCGACAACACGAGATTGTATCGCATACCTACGAGTACACGAATTGTTTATCGATTACATATAGCTGTTGAACAAACACTACATAAACTATGCTTTGTGGATCTAAAGGCCATGTTAGCCGTTGAAATGTTCCCAGTGCTCTCATTTGGATCTGATTGTTTTAACTGTACTAGATGAAGTGTGCACCGGTTCTTATATGTGTGTGTCTGTGTAAATAATCACACGTAAGACGGCCATCTTGTGTTTTACTTGGTGACAGCGAAAAAATATCAATATACAGTTAATTACCTATTAATAATCGAGATTCTAAACTAAATATGTACATCTAGTACCTGTGAAAGAAGTTCCATGCTAATGTTTTTATTCGATTCCGTCTATGCTTAAGCGATAAACGATCTATACGATTATGTATATAGGATCATTTGTAACAATAATCATCATCAGCCTATAGCAGTCATAGGCCTCCCCCAATGAGCACCATAGCGCCCTGTCTTCAGCTTGCCGCATCCAGCATCTACCTGCAGTCTTTCGCAGGTCGTCCCACCTGGTCGGAGGGCACACTACACTATGCTAACCGAGTCGTAGTCTCCACTAAAGAACACGTTTGCCACAGCGGCCGTCGTTTCTTCGCGAGATAAGGCCGGCCCACTGCAACTTCAGCTTGCTAATTCTTAGAGCTATGTCGACAACTTTGGTATATAATTTTGTAATAAGCTATGTCGGTAACAGTAATCGTTAGGAATAAAAATCGTCATTAATAAAGTGATTGTCTTTGTCTTTATAGACTTTAGTGTTATCAGGCTCAAAAGAACAAAACCTTTTGAGTTAGTGTAGTGATAATTAGTGTATGTGCAGAAGTGCTATCTTAAAGAACACATGAACAAAGTGTCTTCACCTTAAGTATAGAGACAATAAGAAAAGTGCCAATGGACACGTTCTTAGTAATATGCTGTTATAAAAATAAGTTAGAACTAAATTACCCATTAGCCAATTCTATGGCTAGATTGTAATTATACTCTAGTGTATTTAACATTTACATAAGTATACTGGATAATAAAAAATAAAAAAAAATAAAAAAAGTGTTATCAGTTCGCTCCATTCGCTGGTAACAGAGCGTAGGTATTGTAATTTTGCTCGCGCGCCGGACAGTCGATCATTGTAACCCGCTTTTACTTGCAGGGTGTGGCCTGCTTTTTAATTATGTAGATACGAGTACATATTTGTTTTAATTGAAATGTTTTAATTAATTAATTTATTTTAAGGAAGGCCTACAGCTTAAATAATACAAAATAGGTAACATTAACCTTAATAGAGACTTAGGAGCTTACGGTCAAACGGGATAACCGTTTAAGTTAGCTTTAAGATTAAAATGCAAATATTGTGAAATATAAATAAAACAAAAAAAAAAACTTACTACATAGTTAAGTTTCTATAATCTCCAAGAAATTAAAGAATATCCCAGAAAGTTTTATTTCGGATCAGAAGAAGGTCACGGTTCAAGTCCCGTCCCGCCGGAATAGATTTTTTTGGGATATTTTATTTAATTTCTTAGAGATTACTCCGATTGAGAGGGCTTTATTATTACAAAAACCTTAGGTTTCTGTACGTTTGATATACTTAGGGTACCTACGTTTATACAGCGGATTCGTTTTTACAGGGCCGTTTTTACGGATCCATCGCTACTGGAAACCATCGTTTACTCGATCCGGAATACTGTCGGGTGTGTGAACCCGACTACTGTCGGATGTGTGAACCCGAATTCCAAAGAACAACTAAGGGTTCACACGCCATCACGAAAAAACGGATGTTGTGTGAATACGTCCTTAGATGTAGATATTCATGTAACTTTATCATTTTTATAAGTTAACTAATTACAAGCAGCGAGCACGCATCTGATCTAACGGATGGATGATGGTTAGCGAACAGATACTACGTACTTAATTATTTTATACTAGCTGTTCCCCGCAGTTACACCCGCGTTAAACTCGAATTTCACTTTATTAGGTGATTTCTTTACACCTTGGGTTACATTATTGTAGTTTTAGTAAGGATCCCTAACTTTTTCAAAATATAATATAGCCTATGTTCACCGGGGAAAAAAAATATTTCACCGTTGGGAAGCTACACTAGTAGCTTCCCAACGGTGAAATAATTTTTTAAATCGATCCAGTAGTTTCGGAGCCTATTCAATACAAACAAACAAAAAAACAAACATTTCCTCTTTATAATATTAGTATAGAGACAAGCTGGTACCTAAGTAAAAAATAAAGCTCTTTTATTAAGAAGGAATCTGAATAAATCCGAAATGGGTCACAAAAGACTGACATCCTATTAAAAGTTGTTCGTGTGAGTGCGGCCTAATCGTTAATATTCTACGCCGAAGTCCCAGTATTGTTTGACCTACATTTTGTTGTGTGCTAATTTTTATGTATGACATAAGTTGGAACGGAAATATCTTTAAATAGTCGCCGAGTTGAAAGTTTCTGAGATGTTTTGTTGTTTCGTCTGAATATTATTTATGACTTTTTTACGTGTCCTTGGGGAGGCTGGGTCTTTGAATATTAGGTCAAGGTATTATAAATATATATATTGACGACCTCTGCGGCGGCGTGGTGGGCGAAGGTCCGCCTGTGACGCAGGAGATTGCGGGTTCGATTCTCGCCTCGGGACAATCGTGTATACGATCTGCAGATATTTGTTTCGGGTGTTCTGGTCGTTATCTATGTATAATAAAAAATATTTATCTATGGAATGTATTGGTCATACCAGCACATACATGTCCACTGCTGGACATAGGCCTTCCCCAAACGACGCCACAAATAGTAGTCCTGAGCCGCCTTCATCCATCGACTCCCTGCGACCGCAACGATGTCGTTGGTCCATCGGCAGGATGTATCTGCATATAGTTAAGTAAATTATTAAGTTAGATGTAAGTAAGGTAGCTAAGGTAGCTTTCTCTGAAGGATAGGATTCGCAACGAATGCATCCGACAGAGAATAATAATAATAATAATTCAATAATAATGCAGACGTCCGCAATCTCCCCTATAGCCCGATTACCCAGTCCATCCATCCATCACAATAGCCTGGTTTTATTTCTTTAATTTTTCTTTGCAATAGTCTTTACACCTGGCGGATACCATCTTTGGGTGTATCATATTGTGCACCCGAGGATGATACCCGCTATGTGTAGCAATCGCCTTTAGATTAACTTCTCAAAGGGCCTCTGTGCTGTTGGCTTCGGCCCCACGCAAGCCTTCCAAAGGACCGGGTCACTTTATGGCCCGAGATCATGGTAAATGAGAGACATAATAATTCTATACATATATAATCTTGAGTAGAGACCACAACTCGGTAAACGTAGTGTAGGATACCCTCCGACCAGGTGGGATGACGACCTGCGAAAGACTGCAGGTAGCTGAAGACAGGGCGCTATGGCGCTCATTGGGAGAGGCCTTTGTCCAGCAGTGGACTAATATAGGCTGATGATAGGCTAACTACGTTTTCTACTCCTTACATTTCAACGACTAAAATAAGATATTGTATTCTAAGAATTCAGAAATAAAACGTTGCTATCACGTTTTTCATCAAATACATAACTAAACTTCAAAGGGCATGTTTCAAAGAAAAATCCGTTTCACACTTCATGGCTTCCTTTTCCTATAACATTTCATTATTCGAGTGTAAAATCGTGACGATCTATGTACATTACTATAATAATAATACCTGTGACAGTTATTCATAGTCAGAAAATAGTTCAGGATCGGCTGGAGAATTTAATTCAGCAGGAATTATAATAAAAATATCTCACAATGGTTACAATGGCTTTTATGTTATACTAGCGGACCTTCCCGGCTTCGCACGGTTTTAGTACAGGGATCCGTACTATACTTTTTTGAAAATATAATATAACATATGTTGTATAATTGCGTGTACGATCTGCAGATATTTGTTCCGGGTGTTCTGGTCGTTTTCTATATATAATTAAAAAAAACTATGTAATGTATTGTATTATGTATATCAGTTATCTAGTACCCATAACACAAGCTCTGCTTACCATGGGGCTAGATAATGCTGTGTGAATTGTCCAGCATTATTTATTAATTATTTATTTATTTATGTTCACCGCGGATAGTGTAGCTTTCCAACGGTGAAATAATTTTTCAAATCGGTCCAGTAGTTTCGGAGCCTATTCAATACAAATAAACAAACAAAAAATCAAACCTTTCCTCTTTATAACATAAGTATAGATAGGTAAACACGTTACTATGAACTTGTATATTTTATGTAAAGAAAGGGGTAAAAAATACCAAAAAAATATTTGTGAATCTATGTGATTATATATACGTTATATATATATATATATATATATATATATATATATATATATATATAATTCTTTATTGCACTTTAACTATAAACTATGTACAGTAAAAACTTAAAAATTAAGTACAATTGGCGGTCTTATCGCTCAAGAGCGATCTCTACCAGACAACCATGGATGGATAGGATCGTGGACAGTACCAGGGGATCTGTGTGCTTGTAAGTTGTAGGATATTATAAATAAAATACTTATAGTACTTACATAGAAATAAACTACATATATATCATAAAATATACATATACTACTTATAAACATAGGATCTCAGTTATGCGCTTAGTGACAGCAGGACAAATAGTGCTCTTTTAACAGTGTTTTAAAGGTTGGTAATGACTTAGCACGCCTCACCGATATTGGCAATGCGTTCCATAGTTGCACAGCCCGGGCAGTAAAGGATGTTGCACAGCCCGGGCAGTAAAGGATTATATCTATATCTATATGTCATATAAATGGTGTCTATGAATTTATATATTTTTTGTAAAGAAATGGGTAACAAATACCGAAGAAATATTTTAGATAATTTTACGACACTATCTTTCGTCCGAGCAAGTCTCAGAAATTCGAAACAATTTTTGGTTTCGAAAGCTTCCATAAATGATGAATGAAAGCTTTCGAAACCAAAAATTGTTTCGAACTTCTGCGATGCTAATTGCTTTCATCTCTTGTCCGTTTTTAACCCCCGACGCAAAAACGACGGGGTATAATATTGACGAATCTGTCTGTACGGGCATCGTAGCTCCCGAACGGATCAACCGATTTTGATTTTGTTTGAAAGCTGAATTAGTCGGGAGTGTTCTTAAGTCATTTAAAACGATATATTTACCATGATTTGATTTTTGAGTTATCCAATATTTCGGCACAGTTTCATGCGCCATGATCACGGAATAACTGAAGGCATTGCGAGCTAGTTTTTATGGGCAGACATACCGATCTACACTCATTTTTTGTCTTTTGCTACGAACGTTACCACTGTTTGATGAAAATCGGTCCAAGATGGCCGTTATGGCCGATGGTATCTATGCCTCCAGTATAGGAAAAACAAAGGCGATTCCCCCAGGTTTACTTACTATACAAATTTACTTACTATAAGCCCATACTTGTCTTATAAGACGTGACCAACCATTGTGAGATATCTCTAGGTCATTCCCTGTCCAGGCTCGGTCGACGCACCGCGCCGCCGTCGCTAAGCAGCTGTTGTTAGGCATGTGCGTCATGGGTACTCAAAGTGTTAAAACTTTGACTGCTACATACTCATACTCAGACGACCGATGTGGCGCTGTGGGCGAAGGTCCGCCTGCGACGCAGGAGGTTGCGGGTTCGATTCCCGCCTCGGAACAAATGTGTGTAAGATCTGCAGATATTGCTATTGATATTGTTTCGGGTGTTCTGGTCGTTTTCTATGTATAATAAAAAATATCTATCTATGTAATGTATTGTATTATGTATATCAGTTATAACCTAGTACCCATAACACAAGCTCTGCTTACCATGGGGTTAGATAAAGCTGTGTGAATTGTCCAGCATTTTTTTTTAACTCATACGGTGTTAAAGTACCGGTCCCTCCGGGTCGCAGTGAACGCGCTAAGCAAGTTGTTAGTAGGCAATAGGCGTGTTAACGTCATAAATGCAAAGGCAAAAAGAACCCAGAATACATACAATGTGTATCTCAATAATAAGGATCAAAAAGCAGTAAAATCTGAATTTTATGATTTCTTGCTGAACACCATAAAGTTTACAAAATATTTGACGTAGAACAAACTTTGTTCCTCGGAGTTTCGACGCTAATGACTGGTGTTGAGCTCGAGTTATTGACGCTTCATTTTGATATTTAAATTTCAAATGTCAAACAAGATATTGGCGTTCATTGAAATCGTGGCCTTTTTGGATGTTTGAAATGTACCAAACCAACCAACATTGTGTTAATATATACTTAACATCGATAAACCGCTGGAGTAAACATGTTGTTAAGTGGAGACCACTACTCGGTAAACGTAGTGTAGGACACCCTCCGACCAGGTACGATTACGGCCTGCGAAAGACTGCCGGGAGATGCTGGATGCGTCTAGCTGAAGACAGGGCGCCGAGGCGCTCATTGCCTATGTCCAGCTGTGGACTAACATAGGCTGACGATGATGGGTACCTACATCTGGTCAATTCAGATGTATCCATGAGTGTTTCACTCATACTTTATTCACACTCACGAAGAAATCGATCAGCAGTCCCGGCAAATACGATTCAGTAAGTATTTTCCCTTCCCTAGTTATTTAATGGAACAGCTTTTCCAGGCACAAAGTCGATTTGTATACCTATCTCTCCTATGCATACGAAATGATCCTATGATTTCGTAATAAACGTGAAAATCCTAAGGCTATAAGGAAAATACAAAAGCTTGTAGACCGCACCTACCTCCGTGTTTCTTGTCTCGTATTTATGTTCGAAGAAAACATAATAGCTCTTGTATGCTTGCTCCAACTTTTCAGTGCTCCTTTTCACTTCTTTTTAGGCGCGTTGAGCAATTTTTGGGTAAACAAAAATCATGGAACTCACGTCATCGTTACCGAACGCTTTCCGAACTCTATATTAAATAAAATAATAATGCTGGACAAATTCACACAACATTATCTAGTCTCATGGTAAGCAGAGCTTGTGTTATGGATACTAGAAAACTGATATACATAATACAATACATTACATAGATAGATATTTTTTTATTATACATAGAATACGACCAGAACACCCGGAACAAATATCTGCAGATCGTACACACATTTGTTCCGAGGCGGGAATTATTATATATATGCACTTTTTAGGTGAACAAAAAGCGTGAAACTCGCGTCATCATCACCGCACGCTTCCTAGTATAAATCTATATACATATATAAAAGAAAGTCGTGTTTGTTACAACACTTATAACTCAAGAACGGCTGAACCGATTTAGCTGAAAATTGGTGGAGAGGTAGCTTAGAACCAGGAGTCTAACATAGGATTTTTATCATTTTAACCATTTGACTTGACACATAGATTTAACGGGGGCGAAGCCGCGCGGGGCGCAGCTAGTAAAATATAAAATTAATTAGTTTTCACTTCTATCAGCAGTCCCCAAAGACTGTCTGTTTTATTTATCGTCCATCAATCAAATCAATCAATCCAAGACTCAGAAAATTTAAGTGTTATTGTCGAGTTCATTAGTGTGCAAAATACTTGCATAACACTGGCTTAGTGTAAGTAAAAGTAAATAATGTGACTTTAGCCGGTTATCCTTGCAATAAAAAGTCAGACTTTCTACACATCTCCGATTTTACATTGTTAATACAGGTAAGGGTATAAAATAAATAAGAAAAACCGTCCAAGTGCAAGTCAGACTCGCGCACGAAGGGTTCCGCACTTACCATTATCTATAAAAACGGCAAAGATATCACGTTTGTTGAATGGAAGCTTCCTTAAATATATATTTTATTCTGGTTTTAGTATTTGTTGTTAAAGCGGCAACAGAAATACATTATCTGAGACAATTTCAACTGTCTAACTATCACACACACACGTGACAGACGGATAGACAGACGGACGGACAGCGGAGTCTTAGTAATAGGCTTCCGTTTTTCCCTTTGGGTATAAAATAAATAAATAAATAATGCTGGACAAATTCACACAACATTATCTAGTCCCATGGTAAGCAGAGCTTGTGTTATGGGTACTATAACTGATATACATAATACAATACATTACATAGATAGATATTTTTTTATTATACATAGAAAACGACCAGAACATCCGGAACAAATATCTGCAGATCGTACACACAATTGTTCCGAGGCGGGAATCGAACCCGCAACCTCCTGCGTCGCAGGCGGACCTTCGCCCATCGCGACACATCGGTCGTCAAAAAAGGTACACCTACATCTGGCATTAATGCGTTCAGAGTTCAGCGTTCACAAAGTATAAATCCCTGACAGTGATAAAAGCTATCATATTCTGCACCGAAAATGGCCAATAATCTTCAATATCACTTTCACCTGTGCGCTACAATATGAAATATACTTACACCATTACGTTTAATGCTACTGTTATTATCAATTTAATGAAACCGGTCTGTGGTTATTAAACTCATTAAATTTAATATTAGCACGTTCAGCGCGTTCTGGAGTGTTTTTAGCCGCAGAGCTATTAGAGATTTAATAAATGTCTTTGATGAATATTTAAATTACGGCGTTGTGTTACAAGCGTTAATAAAGTGAGAGAATTAATCTGTTCCTGCGGTCTATTAATAAAAGCTACCAAAAGTCCTGTTTTTATGTTGGAAACTTAAACCATCAAAGTGAATATCTTAATACCTAATAAAAAGCATACGCCGTTTGATTGTCTTGAAAAGATTTAAAACAAACTTCGAATATCATAATTTAACACTGTTTTTTTTATGTTTTTTATTCTCTATAGGATAGTCGAGGAATTTTCAATATCGGCCCATAATAGGCTATTTGACAACATTGAAAATATGCTACAAATTGTGATCATCATATCAGATAACAGCCTAAAAAAAACATTTTTCACTTTATTTCAACTAAATTATGTATATTTTTTGCAAATTACACGAAACAAAATGTAATAATTTATTGAATTTTATCTGTGACGAGAACGCCCGGTTACAAATCTGGTGACGTCACATGCAAGTAAACATTCCTCGACCGATTGTTGTTCGCGTTTTGCGTTTTCTGGGTGTTAAATTCAATCTGTGAGCTATTTCTGAAGCATTTTCTGTCAAATTTTGATAAATATTATAACTAGTGGCATAAATATTCGTCCATGTTGTTCGTTTTTGGCGCGGTTTGGATAATTTAAACTTTAACATTGATTTTTATAAATAATACAGTAGACCGCCCGGAAATATTAATGTAGTGTGTTTATTATGTAATAAAGAATAATTTAAAATGATTTCCAAAATTTGTCAAATAGCCTATTGACGGAAAAATCGAACATAAATAAAAAGGAATTGTTTATTTATTTTGTTATTGTTCTTCGATTTCTTTATCTCTCTCGCTTCTCTGCCGAACGTACATAATACATTATATAATAATTATTATATGTACGGTATTATATATTTTTTACGATTTAGCTATACATAGGTTAAAAATATAAAGGATTGCTTTGCTTGGTTCCAAAAAGCAATGGCCGTTAGTAGTTTAATTAAAATTGTATTAACTAAACCCTTTACCACTTAGGAACCCTAATACTATTCGTTTTATAACTCTATATAAATTGACTACCTGCATTAGTATAGCAAAATCGGATGAGGCACCAATAAACTCAACAACCTTAAAACGCCGGCATTTAGGAGATGTTTTAGGTTTAACATGTTTCCGTTTAAAAGCTATGAAATAAACTTCTAATTGCCGAAAAGCTGGGGATTGAGGTCGCGAGAAATTCGGGACAAAACGCTGCTTGTTTTAATCACTGCAATATACTTTCCAGGCTCTGGAAGCCTGAAATAACTTATTCGGCTACTAAATTTAACAAAAATCTCATTGCAAGCGCGCAAATAGCAGAGCGGTTCTTCTAACAAACATAAACCAAGTGAGGAGATGACACGAAGACTAAGGGTTCCGTATAATCGTTTTAAACTTTCTAGATTTTATGATAGAACGAAAAAATTGGGAAAGACCAATATGGCCAACCAAGTAATCGCGCCAACTTAGGTGATCGGTACTCAACGTGGTATTGCTGTGCTGATCCTCCCATAATTATTATAAATTTATTTTATTTTTTATTTGTTATAGCGACAATAGTAATATACACCTTGTCATCATTTTCACTGTCAATATACCTGTGGTTCAAGAGATACAGCATTGACATTATTTTAAATATTTATTTTATCTTTATCATTTGTTGTTATAACGCCAAGAAAAATACACATCATCATCATCATCAGCCTATATCAGTCCACTACTGGACATAGGCCTACCCCAATGAGCGCCATAGCGCCCTGACTTCAGCTTGCCGCATCCAGCATCTACCTGCAGTCTTTCGCAGGTCGTCATCCCACCTGCTCGGAGGGCGTCCTACACTACGTTTACCGAGTCGTGGTCTCCTCACAAGAACACGTTTGCCCCAGCGGCCGTCGTCGGTTCTTCGCGAGATATGGCCGGCCCACTGCCACTTCAGCTTGCTAATTCTTTGAGCTATGTCGATAACCTTGGTTCTCTGTCGGATGTATTCGTTACGAATCCTATCCTTCAGAGAAACTCCGAGCATAGCTCGTTCCATAGCTCGCTGAGCGACTGAAGAGAAATACACATTTTGTGATAATTCAAACGGTCTATCTTTTGTGGTTCATGACATACACTGACAGACAGACAGACAGCGGAGGTCTATTATTAGGATCCCGTTTCTACCCTCGGGGTACGAAACCCTAAAAAGGATGTTGATCAAAATAGGTTTTATTGTTTATTTTATGGAGCAGATAAACATTGAAGGTTTTAATAAACATTAGTTTGCTCGGATTTTCAACAGTTAAAAACATTATTCCCCGAATAGGTTTAGATAGGCCCTTTTGTGATATTAAATAATGTGTACTCAAGGAGGAATTTCAGTTAAATCTATCAAGGGTTATTAGACTGGGTTAAAATTAATAAGGTTAAATCAAAACAAGTAAATACAGTTCAGTTGATAAAATCTGAAGATCAGAGAGAGTGGATAAATAAACAGTATGTACGTTTTGCAATTTCCTCTGGTTAATATTATTTGATTTGCTTTATGTGAAATAAACCTCCCGTCGGGTAATGCGATGAGAAATAGTGCGCATCGGTGAATATTGTGATTAGGAATATTCCAATAGTTATTATTCCGAGGTTATTCCATTTTTCCTACCTTCAGAAATCAAAACCGCCAAATCAAATCATTTATTTGCTGTAATGTAGGTACAAAAGTTCTTTATTAAAAATGGAAAATATTTGGTTATTCAGCTTTCTCATATAGGTAATGTTGTAACAAGAATGTTAAGGTTTCATTTAACATTAAATTATAATAACTTTAATAATCAAATTAATTTTATATGAGTAGGTACATTTTGTGTTTTTTTCGTTTTTTTTTGGTTTTTTGCTTCCACTTTGGCGTAAGACACTTTCGCAAATAACTTTGTCTATTTATTATTAATGGAGTTGAGTTCAGGCTTTAATAGGTATAATGTTGGGGTAAATGTAAATAGGTACCTCTGGGTTAAGGGGCCAGTGCCTGGAACCTGATAAAACTGGGTAAGAAAGCGATAAAAAAATTATCTAGTTTTGTCAGTTGCGTTCTCTTAATCATAGGTAGAAAGTTGAGGGTTGCCGGTAAACGATGCCATATCGGTTGTCCGTACACTGATCATCTCATGAAATCTCTAGTCAATGCCAATTCGGCAAGAGAAAGGAAAAATTACGTGAAGTAAATCATCATCATCCATCACCTTTAATAGTCCACCGCTGGACATAGGCCTCTAATGACCGCCATAACGCCGTGTCTTCAGCTCGCAGGCAGCCCACCTGGCAGAAGGGCATTCTAGGCAAACGTAGTGTACATTTGCCTCGCGGTCTCCACTCAAGAACGTGTTTACCCCAGCGGGTGTTGGTTCGCGAGTGGCCGGGTAATGAATAATAATCGTAAATTATCCCATTTTATCAACACAAAGAACGCATACTTGACTATAAATGAAAAGTTAGGAGTGCTTCCCCCTGTGACCTTTACTAGAAATTGAATTAATTATAACAAGAGAAAAATGTTCTAACAAATTACCTTCTTTTGTTCAGGATAATCAGGGCAGTTTACTTTTCTAACTTTAGATAAATGGCATTCAGGACATCCTAACAAAGCCTAATTAATGGAGTTACAAAGTAAATAGAGGTGACGATGTGGAAAACACTGTTTGCCTATGTATAGATTAGTATCACAATGTGAACCCTATTGGGCGTGAACGACATGTGGAAGACAGACCGAGGTTGTTTTTAGTAAATACAAATACATATGTAGGTCCTAAGGTAAGCAGTACCTACTTGTCTAGTAATTTTATTAATGATTATATTTTATTTTCCTTATCATAATGTCAGTTTATCATTTAAAAACTCTTTTATATCATAATAGCATTTGTCATATTTTTATGAATATGTATCAGATAAGGTAATATCATCCCTTTTGCTTTCTTAGTTTAAGAAATTTCTACTGTTCTATAGGTGCACAGATTTAAAAACCTGCATGTATTTTTGTATACATAGGGTGTTAGAAAACAAGGAATATTTGTGGTAAATATTTAACGACATATTGGTATCATCGAAGCAAAGCACGGAAGCTCAAATAATTTTGGTTTTGAAAGCTGAATGAAAGCTTTCATTTAATTGATCTCTCGTTCATGTCCGTATTCATAACATTTGAAAATTTAATTCAAAGTTGTCAGTTTTTTTTAACACCGTGAAAGAGTAGACGCAATTTGATAACGTCATAAGGCTGAGTAACGGAATTCTTTTATAAGTATGAACTGTCATAAGCGTCGTCAGAGCATTAGTTTAGGTACCTATACGTCAGGACCACATAGTAATATTGATTGGTGCTCAAATGGGAATACCTTTGGTGCTCAATGCATAGGTGCCCAAAAATAGGTGCTCAAACGGGAATACTTCATATAGTCCACTGCGTTCAGCGTTTTCGTCAAATTACGCGCGAAACTTGAAAATGTAAATTTTAATTGTATGTATATGGTACGAGTACTTATCGATTTAATAAAAAATTATGTTGTTTTTTTAAGTGATTTATTAGCACTATAAAATCAAACCACTTTTCAAAAATTGGTGTTCTCCCTATTCTGGCTAGACGCTTCAGAAGAGTTTGTACATTCTATAAATCTTATTGTTATTTCTATGGACCAATAATAAATAAATAAATAATAAATAATATGTTTGTTATTGTAGTACTCATAGTTTGACATTATTTAATTAATTTTCCGATTTGTATATTTGCTATTATTATATTATAATTTTGCACGCCGTTTAAGGTGGTAAGTCATCGCATGGGACGTTTTAGAATAAGGATACCAACTTATAACCCGTTGACTGCATATAAATTGTTTGATTTGATTATGACGTCAGTGGGTTTACCACGAACCTAAGTGTGTTGTTTTCCAACACCAACGTTTCATGTTTCATCCCTTATCGAGGGACATCATCGGGGCGAGGGTTCGTGTTAACCAACTCACAATCATAATGGATTCTTCAAACTACATTATGTTTTAAAGTTGAATAGTTTGTTGTTTGGAGAAATTCTGACTACAGAATAGATTTAAAATTCTGCTGTTACAATAACGTAAAAAGTATATAAAAAAATACAATGAATAATGCAGAAAAATCCACGCATCATCTATCGCTATATATTGTGAAAAAATTGGTGTTCTCCCTATTCTGGCTAGACGCTTCAGAAGAGTTTGTACATTCTATAAATCTTATTGTTATTTCTATGGACCAATAATAAATAAATAAATAATAAATAATATGTTTGTTATTGTAGTACTCATAGTTTGACATTATTTAATTAATTTTCCGATTTGTATATTTGCTATTATTATATTATAATTTTGCACGCCGTTTAAGGTGGTAAGTCATCGCATGGGACGTTTTAGAATAAGGATACCAACTTATAACCCGTTGACTGCATATAAATTGTTTGATTTGATTATGACGTCAGTGGGTTTACCACGAACCTAAGTGTGTTGTTTTCCAACACCAACGTTTCATGTTTCATCCCTTATCGAGGGACATCATCGGGGCGAGGGTTCGTGTTAACCAACTCACAATCATAATGGATTCTTCAAACTACATGATGTTTTAAAGTTTGTTGTTTGGAGAAATTCTGACTACAGAATAGATTTAAAATTCTGCTGTTACAATAACGTAAAAAGTATATAAAAAAATACAATAAATAATGCAGAAAAATCCACGCATCATCTATCGCTATATATCACAGTTTTGGCTTAGCTTCTTGCACCAGCTAAGCCAAAGCTTGCGTTATGGGTACTAGATAACTGATATACATAATACAACACATTACACAGATAGATATTTGTTATAAATGTTATTATATATAGAAAATGACAAGAACACCCGGAACAAATTTCTGCAGATTGTACAAACATTTGTCCCGAGGCTGGAATCGAACCCGAATGCAATCGAATCAACGTACAATTTGTGATTAAGTTCGTAGTGCTCTTAATAATATCTTACTGAAAACTTCTTCAGCCAATTATTCCTTGACAAAGTTTGATGCGGGTGGTAAACAAATCTGGTACTTAATTATTCGTCTTGTCTAGTCTCTTCTTGCTGTTCGTATCAATCGACGTCTGTTCGCCAGCCAAGAGAATTTTGACCTCAAGATAGAGAAGGCAAGTTGGATCCTATGAAAGAAACAGAAATAAAACTTTGAAAACCATCATTGTTATCAAGGCTATTCAAGACGAAGTTCGGTCTAGCGAGCTCATGATAGAAAGAGGAATCCGTAATGTCTAGGGTCGCCGTCATCGAAATCGATGAAGAGGATCAAGACTAAAGTCTATAACGGGATATTCACCATAATTGGTGTTGTGTTTTTGAGTTTTCCAATATTTTGGCACAGTTGCATGCTCAACGTTAGTAAGGCACATGAAACTGCGCCGAAATGTTGATAAAACAATTTTCGTAACACTACAGCCATTATAGGCATATTATGATCACCACTTTATCTGTTCACCCTGAAGCTTTCAATGTATTAACTTTTTATTTTTAGGAGGTTTACTTCTTTTTTAAGAATTTTCCCAAAATGAAAATGTAAGCTATTTTTTCTTATTTTTGATGTTATTTTATTAGGTATTTTAGGTTCACAAGCTTCCCGAAGTTGTGGTTTCCTACAAAATGTATGGAAAAAGTTTTTTGGGAGAAGTTTTTGATCAGTATTTCTTATACATAAAGTTGTAGTTTACGTGTAAAATTCAATTTTATAATTTTGAATTTTTTTGAAAAACCGGGAACGGAGAATGAATTTTTTTTTTGGAGCTTGTTTCTCAATCGTCATGAAATATTATAGGTAAGTCGAGATGGGTACAGAAAGGGCAGAGGTTAGCAGTAACGAGGCCTCATTGCCGACCGTTCTTTTCAGGCGAATGAAAAGGTGAATGCCCACAGCCGAGTGACTAATAAATCCTATCCATCTTGACATCTAGTTGGTCCTGTAAGCATCGTGTCAAGTTGCTGGGATGCCTGAAGACGGGCATTAATTTGATTCACAAAAGAAGAAAGTTTTCGTCGATATTCAACTCAAGCTCAGCTTTCTTTGGGTAACGATAATTGTACGGAATACCGCACGATAGGTAAAGTCAATTAACTAGGCTCAGCAGATTCACCTACTCACATTATGTGTAAAATGATTACGTTTTATTGTATATTATTACTTATTTGCAATGAATTAAATCAGTGTCAAACGATCACTCGGGGGTTTGATTCGTTCTTTATCCTTCCCTCTACATCTTAAACTAACTTTCTTATAACTGTCCACAAATGACCGGTATTCATTCATTTATATCACTAAACAGCATTATTTATGAAACTTATAATCATAATAATAATTAAAGCTGGACAATTCACACAGCATTATCTGGCCCCAAGCTAAGCTGAGCTTGTGTAGATAACTGATATATGTACATAATACAATAGATTACATAGATGCTTTTTATTATACATAGAAAACGACCAGAACACCCTGAACAAATATCTGCAGATCGTACAAACATTTGTTCCGAGAAATACGAGAGAGAAACATATAAGTAGGTTCCTACTTATTAGATTTAAACTTGCAGGAAGTTTCACAAAAAAATTATTTATAATATAAGTGTGATAAATTAAATTCTAAGGTAAGGTGATATATTTGTTTGTTCTATATCTTTATTCCTTTTTCAGGTACTTGCTGGCCTAAATGATGGATGGTCGATGAGCAGCAATGGAAAACCAATGTGATGATTGATTGAATGAATAAAAGGTTTGTTATCGACAGTACATAAATGCTTTATGATAATATCAGCAGTGGTGTTTTTACCTACAATGGAATCATTTTTAGGATTCCGTACCCAAATGGTAAAACGGGACCATAATCTTAATAATAGTATTAAGGCGAAATTAGTTCGTCTTTTCGAGACAAGGACGAACGAACGCCGCGCGGGGATGGCGAGAAAGGGAGGTAAGAGCGGCAGAATGATCGGCCCGTGCGCAATTTCACTGCTTTTTATTTTTAAATTTGTTATTGCTCTAAAATAATACTGTTTCTCAAAAAACGAAAACCATAATTGTCTAAAGTATTTATTAGGGAACACGTAGAAGAAATTTCATTACAATAATATTAAATAACTAGCAAATAAAACTGGTTTTCCCGTAGAGATATCTCTGTAAAAATGAAGATTTAGAGGAAACTTTACCATTTTTTTCTATAGAGTCAAGTTTAGTCAATCGTGTTTCGACTCCTATAACTTACTAACTAATATCCTAAACTTTTGATCCTCATCAAAATATATTCGAAAAATAGGTGTTTTGTTCCTTTAAAATTGATTTTCCGTTAAGTCAAAACGTGGGTTTTGGGACTCATTTCACCTTAAGACTCCGCTGTACGTCCGTCTGTCACCAGGCTGTATCTCTTAAACCGTGATAGACAGTTGAAATTTTCACAGATGATGTATTTCTGTGGCCTCCCATACAACAAACGTGATTTTTTGCTCGTTTTTACTCGATATTGGTAACGGCAACAGGTAGACGCTTGAAATATTTACAGCACATAGTTAGTTATATATTCACTTTAAAGAAAAATAATTAAAATAAAATAAAACAAATAGTTAAGGGGGGCTTCCATACAACAAACATGATTTTTGCCGTTTTTATAGATAATGTTGCGGAACCCGTCGTGCGCGAGTCTGACTGACACTTGGCCGGTTTTTTCATTCTATTCTACTCTGCCAGTTAGTGAACCGAAAGGACAAAGATAAAGTGAACAAAATATTTCCAAACAGGACATTTAGGCAAAAACAACAAGCTAAGATTTTCGTTAAAACTTTCCCTAGTTGCGATAAAAGGTGTTTTTTCATCCCGACGAGATTGTAGTTTCGGGGTTGTTTACGTAAACAGTATTGAGATAGGTGAATCTGAATAACAAAATAATCCACGTGATCCTATTAGTAATTTTGAAAAAGCTTTGAATAAATAAGTTCCTAAGCGGTAAACAAAAAGCTGATTCCGTATCCAGTCCCCACACTGTCTCTTTATATTCTACATATTTTTCATAAAAAACATCTTGTAGGTTTTTTCTTATAGGTATGTTTGTTCAAGTTTGTTGTTTGTGTTTGTTTTATATATACGTGTTTGTATAATTTTGTTGTTTGTTTGTTTTCAGTTGAGTTTTGTTTTGTTTTGACAATTATCATCTTTATCCAAACGCAATGTATCTTATATAAGTTCAAAAAGAGTATATAAAAAGTAGCCTATGATATATTTAAGTAATTTTGGAGTGAATAACATCCACCTACTAAACGAATCAGGCTGAAATTTTGCATATGTGTAGTTCTAGACCTACAATATGCACGCATGCAATCATACAATGTCACGTGGCAAACGTTATTGTTATTTCTTTTTTGTTGGGTTTATATATTTTGCCATGTTTATATATAAAGAATTGATGTCTTACAGGAGTGACATAGTCACTTTGTGACAAAACTCCATTAATAAATGAAGATATGAGTGACGACCGATGTGGTGCAGTGGGCGAAGGTCAGCCTGCGACGCAGGAGGTTGCGGGTTCGATTCCCGCCTCGGAGCAAATGTGTGTACGATCTGCAGATATTTGTTTCGGGTGTTCTGGTCGTTTTCTATGTGTAATAAAAAATATCTATCTATGTAATTTATTGTATTATGTATATCAGTTATCTAGTAACCATAACACAAGCTCTGCTTACCATGGGGCTAGATAATGCTGTGTGAATTGTCCAGCATTATTTATTATATAAAAAAGCGTGCAATGCCGCAAGCGCAAGTTAGTTCTAAATAACAGGGAGATGAAGTAACTCTACCCAATTTCATTACGCTACAATCAAATATTTTTATTTTCTCAATGTAAACATACCACAAAGAAAGACCCTTTGTCCACATGTAGTTATTTGAAAAGGACGCAATCTTCCTACTCACGCGAAAGCAGATATTGCGCCCTAAAAGGATCGTGAATGGCAATCTTTATGTTTACTATCCCGTAGAGACAAGGGAATGTTGGACTGGGCTAAGAAGGGACTTCTTTATTGACCTATCTGAGTCCGAATCGTATAAGATTTCATAAAGGACAACAATATTCATGAAATGAAATAAAGTTGTAGGGAAGTTTATTTCATTTCACCTCCTCAGTTTCCACTATCGTAGATTTTCTTACCATAAAAATAAAAATAACCTTTAAATTGTATGATGCGAATGGGAAATGCTGAGAAGGCCGTTACGGGTTAGCGTGAGATATTTTGTTTTAGTTTTTATTTTATTCGGTTTTCTATAAGGAATAAAGCTTGCGGGTAAAGTAATTTGTAGCCTTCGTAAACCATTTTCTATTAAATTACGAAAAAGATAACGTCGGTTCATTGGTACCTATATTAAGAGCATTGGGGTAAAATTCTATGATTTTGTTAGGTTCGTATTAGAAATCACAACTACTTCCAAGGACCAACTGGAGTCCAAATGCGGATAAAGGAGTACCCCCACCTGAACCTGAACCCTGAACACAACTTCTTCATTGTCTGTGTTTGATTATTCGTTTTGGATGTTCAAATGTTATTAATTTTACGTTTTAGGGATGGTGAACTTAATGGGCGTAATACCGTTATACAGGGTGTCTTTCGCATAACTGAAATGCCTCCACCATTGTAGGCAGAGACTGAGAGAGATTCGTCCATACGAATCTAGATAAAAAAAAATATCGACGAATGTTTGAAAAAGTGGTCAGAGCCAATTATTATATAGCCACCTAATGGTATGGCTGCCAATAATTGTTTCTTTTTCATAATTTTTGATTAAGTTTCACCTGTTTTGACGATGGCAGTTATTTGGGGACACCATGTACGTAGACACGTTCATAATTATGCTACTAATGTGCCAGACACATGACACGCCGAAGTGGGTCATACAAATAGTCTGGCTAACACGCTTTGTCAGAATCGTGTGAAAATTCATATTTTTGCCACTCGTAGTTACCATCACTAGTCGCCGAAGAGTTGACCTACAGTTTGAGTCCTATCTAACTAATATTATAAACGCGAAAGTTTGTGAGGATGTATGTATGTTTTTTGCTCTTTCACCCAAAAACTACTGAATGGATTTTGATGAAACTTCACAATAATATAGCTTACATATTAGAATAACATATAGGCTACAATTAATAAATATATAATATATATTATCCAAAATTTCTATCACCACGCGGGCGAACCCGGGGCGGCGCAGCTAGTATACCTATAATACTATGTAGTTTAAAACTTACTAGGTAGCTTAGCTATACAGTAGTAGTAGTTTTAGTTTTAGTTCTAGAACTGTTCTGACTAGTCGGCAAAGACGAGTATCCCTGCACTTTCGTAGTCGACCACTATTCGGCAAAAAAAAAAAACACTTTTTATTTAATGTCAAAATATTAACCTAGGACGCGCTTGTGGGTTGCGTCGCAGAGACGGGGCAGTGAATGTATTAATAAAATACCGACAGAAGAATATAAAATTGTTTTTAAATCTGGAGTCGCCGGTCCTAAGAACTTCATTTTGATTCATCAAACGATAAAACAGTGGATTGTAAGCGATGGTCACATGCCGAGCAGATGAACTTATAAACAAACAAAAGAGTGTCCCTCGAAAGTGAACACGTGTGCTGAAGTCGTGTGAATGCTCCCGACACGACCAATTATGCTGTAGCTACTACCTCGTAATAAGTTAGGGTTGTCGCAGTTTAGATGGGTGGTTTGTGCCGCATAGGCTAGACTAGACAACTTAAGTGTATTTTTTGTTTGTTGTATTGTTTATTGTAAATAACCATAAATGTATAATAACATTACAGCAGCTTAAAGCTAAGTCGATACTTTATACACATAATAGAAAAAAACACAATATGACAGAAAAAGAAAATACTTAGTTAGGTAACTACTAAAAGTAAAAAACAGAATCAACACAAAGAAAGGGAATCAAATAAAATAACAGCGTCTCTTCGACTCTCAAGCGATGTCAATCTTTAGATAAAACTTTATAGACGACCGATGTGGCGCGGTGGGCGAATGTCCGCCTGCGACGCAGGAGGTTGCGGGTTCGATTCCCGCCTCGGAACAATTGTATGTACGATCTGCAGATATTTGTTCCGGGTGTTCTGGTCGTTCTCTATGTATGATAAAAAATATCTATCTATGTAATGTATTGTATTAAGTATATCAGTCATCTAGTACCCATAACACAAGCTCTGCTTAGCTTGGGGCTAGATGATGCTGTGTGAATTGTCCAGCATTATTTATTTATTATTTATGTAGTAACGAGGAAGATGTAGTTAGTCGGTAAACTAATTGTTAGTAGTGTAGATAACAGGAGGTGTTCTGTTCCGCTTTCGTTCCATCCACTCGCTTCGACCCAGAGTACCTAGTCCGATCACGGAAAAACAATTTATGCTGATATGTATAAAAAATTAGTTTTATCAATAAACACAATAATGTATAAATGTGTCTTTTTTGAGTCACAGTGACACTTTCTCTCTGAACTTTTATTGTGAGAATGAACTTTTATTGTACCTACTCTATAAATTTGAAATAATAAGGTGAAAATAAATACATATCGGCTAATGTATTTATCTTCACCTTAATTAATTCTAAACGCGGATTTTTCTCATTTCAAATTTTTTGCCTCGTACAAAATCAAATACAAGTGTAAACCCTAGGTGCTGGATGTAACAGGGCAGTTCCAATGTCTTGGCTTAGAGCCAGACTTGCTTGATAAAACGACATATTCAATAATTATTCATACGATAATTTCTCTCATAATATTAATTTGTTTTTCTGATGTATTCTGTTTTTCTTTATAAAGAAAATTCATAGATGTTGGTTGGTACATATCTACCATCATGGTAAATTAAAAAAGGTGTCTAAAAATGTCCAGTAATTATAAAAAATGGCTGATATAATGAGATACGTATATTTATTTTCGTTGATCGCACGATTTCTAAACCAAACAGCAGCGTGTCAAAAACAACCTAAAACCTGAGTCTGCCGGGAAAATTTTAACACGATAAAATTTCTAAAAAAATATTATAATCAGTTTCCTGTATTTAAAGATAATATTCAGAAACAATATACGTGATTTAGGTATTATAGTCTAACCCTCACCACATATCACTAGGGAGGAAGGGGGTTAAAAAGTTGCTATACAACATGACGTGATTAAGAGCGTTTATTCCTAAAATGCGCAGAAACAGTACTTTTCAAACCCGTTTATATCATGAACCACTTATCTTATAGTATATGTTATTTACTAATAATGTTAGGAAATTTTAGTGTCCGAATAGTTTGACTATAAAATATTTCGATTAATATAGTATGTACGCGTTCTATCAAGATAACTTGTGAGAGGTTTTCATAATTTCCCTTTCAGCATCTGTTTCGAAGCTCAAAATAATAGATAATACTGACATATCTAATTAAGAAAATTTTTCTATAAATATTTAATAAGCGACGTGACCACACTCTAGAAAGCCTCGCGGCGGACTGATTTTCACGCAGCGTTTTATAGTAGTTTTAAAATATTTATAGAAAAATAATAGCAACAAATTCATAAAAATTTTAAATGTATGATTTTAAAAAAGATCCTCCACTTTATTGGTAGGCTATTATTATATTAAATTAAATAAGGTATATCGGTAACATCATTTAAAAATGTGAAATATTCGTAATATTTCACATTTTTTGAATTTTAATTTCTCATAGTAGGTTACTAAACCCAAACATCTATCTAATTTACTTTTTAGCCAAGGATCTCATCAGTAGGTTATATTTTTTTCTTAATTAGATATGTCAGTATTTTCTATTATTTTGAGCTTCGAAACTGATGCTGAAAGGGAAATTATGAAAACCTCTCACAAGTTATCTTGATAGAACGCGTACATACTATATTAATCGAAATATTTTAAAGTCAAACTATTCGGACACTAAAATTTCCTAAAATTATTAGTAAATAATATATACTATAAGATAAGTGGTTCATGATATAAACGGGTTTGAAAAGTACTGTTTCTGCGCATTTTAGGAATAAACGCTCTTAATGACGACCCCTAACTTACTACGCATACTATGCATAGTGATAACAAGTTGATTGCATTTCTGATGATCTTGGAGATCAAAGATTTTCATAATTTTGTACGATGGGTGTGATGTGGCATATGAAAAGGGTCTCAAGTTAACATTGCGGCTTGATCAAGATTACAGATGCTGCGGATAGTATAAATGCGGTAGTATAAATTAAAAACTAATTGACATGCTTGATTGGCTAATCTTCGATGCGCTTGCATTTACGCCTCTGAGGTTGGTTGGAAGCTACGAGCTGTAGATTCTGCAATATGTATCATACTGTATGTATTCATCATCATCATCATCAGCCTATAGCAGTCCACTGCTGGACATAGGCCTCCCCCAATGAGCGCCATAGCGCCCTGTCTTCAGCTTGCTGTATGTATTATAATAATTATAATCATACCTTACTTTTAGTCGACGGCCTCTGTGGCGCGGCGAGCGAAGGTCTGTCTTCGACTCAGGAGGTGGCGATTCCCGCCTAGGGACAAAATGTAGTTACGATCTGCAAATATTTGTTGTGGATATTCTTGGTCTTTTATATAATAAAAAATATCTATCTTTTATACTATATTGTTTTAAGTATGTATATCAGTCCTCTAGTAGGTACCGAAAACACAAGCTCTGCTTAGCTTGGAACTAGATAGTGCTGTGTGGATTGTCCAGCATTATAATATTTTTAGTAACTACTGAATTTTGTTACTTCACTGTACAAAAGCCTATCTCGGTGTTTTGTTTCTGTAAGCTTGCAATTTTGTTAAAGTTAGAAGATCTATAGGAGAGTTTTTTAATGTAAAATACTAAAAACGTTTTATTGCATAAAAGCATCGAAAACAAAACAAATTAGAACATAATTATGTACAAAGTGTCCTAATGGGCCTCTTTCCCTACTTCGTCTCTCAACTCTCATGTTATATCTTTTTAGCCTTTTTGTTGTTAAATTAATTTTAATAAACCAGAGGCAATACAATATTCGTACACCCGTATTCATATCACGATAATTGTTGGATTTTCTATAAAAAAAACGAAATATATACTAATAATGTAGCCATTTTCGTTTCAAAAATATTCAATTTACCAAATGGATTACTGGTCCTGGACAATCAGCGGCTTTTGTACTGATTGGATTGAAATAAAAGGTTTTCGTTTGAAGCGGGTTAGGGTTTGATAAGGTCTACATAAATGATTTACAGACTGTACGAGAATTTATAGGTAATTTTCGTGCGCACGACGGCAATTTCAGCTTCCGTCGACGCGTAAATGGCGATGTAAAAGCTCGGTAAAAGTACAATAGACAGGTTTGATGCGAATTCTTTGTTTTGATGTTTAGCAGCATTTCGTTCCTGAAGGCATGCTCGTACAGAACAGAATTTAAGGGGTTGGTTCATAAGGAATGGATTGTGGAACACAATGCTTTGCGTAGAGGTATACAAGGTGGATTTTGAATGGACAGTGCTGGGAGGCACCTTAACCGGTATAGATACATAGTTACATAGTTTAGCCGGTATAGATATATTTCTTCTCACCGCCCTGTCCAAAATAACAACTCTCATTAGTCAATCTATACAGGTTATTACACACAAATATGTAATTGATCGCATTGATTGAACTTGATCGTATCAGCGTTAATAGATGTAGATATAGATCTATTAACTCTGATACGATGAAGCCAATAACCACGACTCTGATTAATTACTACTCTCTTCAAAGGATTCCAGTGAACCTAAGGAATTGCAGATTCCAAAACCAATCAAGTAATTAGTATTTGCTTTCTTACCTGTTTGCTGTGGTATGAATACGCTTGCATTCATACTACAGCTTATGCTCTCAGCATTGTGTATAATTGCTAAATCAAAGGCAAAGGCCTCCCCCCATCTTTCCACATGCACAGTGCGGTCGCGCGTGATCTCTTACCCCTGAGGAAGGCGTTAAGGTCGTCTCGCCAGCGCTTTCTTGGCCAACCTCGCCCGCGGCTTCCTTCCGGGATCCAGGGTGTTGCAGAAATTTACTGATCAAAAACGTATATCGGACCAACTTAGGTACCGACTAAAATGTTTAATTTAATAAATAAATAAATAAATAATGCTGGACTATTCACACAGCATTATCTAGCCCCATGGTAAGCAAAGCTTGTGTTATGGGTACTAGATAACTGATATACATAATACAATACATTACATAGATAGATATTTTTTATTATACATAGAAAACGACCAGAACACTCGAAACAAATATCTGCAGATCGTACACACATTTATTTCGAGGCGGGAATCGAACCCGCAACCTCCTGCGTCGCAGGCGGACCTTCGCCCACCGCGCCACATCGGTCATTTTGTGGTATACAATGTTTTGTATTGTATTGTATAGCTTGTTACAAGCAGCGTATGAAACTGCAAACCAACGGAAACGGTCATACGCCAGTTCCATGCCAGAATATTCAGTTCGTAGATTGCTAATATAATTGTGGATGCTGAGAACGAACAGATTCCTAAGTAAGATTGACGCAAATCTGATTAGATGGGTTGGTCCGAAAATACATTGTGGCTCGAAGTATATAGACTGTACGTACTTAAGTTCCTAGATAGTTGAAATCTTTCTTGGATTTTCAAAGTTCAGAAAGTATTTAGAACTCAGGGCACCGAGAGTCTGGTTGACGATAGTATCGAAGCGTGATCTTGAAGTCTCATTTTTGTACGGGATTTGCGTAGTTTTTTGTCCGCACGATAGAGGCGCTGCTGGACCAAATTATAAATCATAGATAAATGCGATAAATAAGTACATTCATATTTAGACGACTTTGATGACCTCTGTGGCGCGGTGGGCGAAGATCCCCCTGCGACGCAGGAGGTTGCGGGTTCGATTCCGCCTCGGGACGATTGTGTTTACGATCGGCAGATATTTGTTCAGGTGTTCTGCAGGTCGTTGCCTATGTATAATAAAAAAATTATCTATTTATGTTATTTATTGTATTATGTACTAGTACTACAAATGTTTGTACGATCTGCAGATAACTGATATCAGTTATCTGCAGATCGTACAAACATTTGTATGATGATAAATTAGAGCACGCCAAGCTCCAATTCGGTATCTCAGAGCAGACGAAACATTGTAAAACATCAGCAATAAAAAAGTTAAAACGCCTCAGTTACATCTACATTCTGTATTTTATTGCTCGTTAACAGTTGAGCTGACCTATTTACCTTTTTAGTAGCAAGTTTATACTAATGTGTTAGTCAACAAAACATTCCTTTCATCTCACTGATAAGTGATATTTTATCTCATTATTTATTTTAGCAAGACCAAGGTCGTACCTGGAAGGTTAGACGTATTTTTGCAACGTTGAATTATATTTAATGCTTTTATTACCGTGTACTAGTTAGGTGTGAGCAATTTTATGAATGCGAGGTTAGACCTTGCGGGAGAGTTAAATATTTTTATTTAGATAGCGCTCAAGGAAACATAAATAAATAATAATAAATAATGATGAACAATTCTCACAGGATTATCTAGCGCCAAGGTAAGCAGAGCTTGTGTTATGGGTACTAGATAACTGATATACTTAATACAATATAGTTTTATTATATAATATCTTTTATTTTAGATAGTTTTTTTTATTATACATAGAAAACGACCAGAACACCCGGAACAAATATTTGCAGATCGTACACACAATTGTTCCGAGGCGGGAATCGAACCCGCAACCTCCTGCGTCGCAAGCGGACCTTCGCCCACCGCGCCACATCGGTCGTCAAATTGTATGGATTTTCTCATTTTCTCTGACTGGGTTATATCATTTTCTGCCAGGCTCCATCTTCATAGCGTTCACGGCTACATCAATTTCAAACTATGTACATTCTTACTATGATTTCTGCTCTTCGTTACTAGTAATATTAGAGTCCCACTCTTGGTCTATCACAGGAGGTTTTATCTCAGCTTAGTAAATATACCCAAAACGCGAATAACGGACAACCGCTGGGGTAAACGTGTTCTTGATTGGAGGCCACGACCACTCGGTAAACGTAGTGTAGGACGCCCTCCGGGCAGGGGGATGACGATGACGACCTGTGAAAGACTGCAGGGAGATGCAGGATGCGCTGAAGATAAGGCGGCGCTATGGTGCTCATTAGGGGAGGCCTATGTCCTGTCCAGTAAGCTAATAATGATGACCATGTTTCTATAAAAATACTTTATTATGTGTTTTATTGGTGTTGCTTTAATAATAATAAATAAATCATGATATAATATAATAAGCACATTATTAATTGATGTCTGTTCGAAATATTTTTCGATTTGTTTTTCAAATAACGTGCAGTCGTGTTCCCATTTTATTTTCTTTAGGGGTTTAATTTTGAGATTTATTGAGGCATATAAAGCTTAGCATAGGTAAATTAGCTCTGACCTTAATCCATGGAGAGTCTAAAAATGGCAGGGATTGGGCACATGGCCTTGGCATGGTGTGTTTGCACTCTTCGGGCGACATTGAAACCTAATATTAGGGTAGGGAGCGCCATTTCACCATATGAACACATTTCATTACAAGCAAGGTGGTAACTATGTGCCCTTAAAATCTCTCCATAGATTTTTCCTCATCAGCACTCATACCATAGGTCCACTGTTGAAGATATCGTCCTCAAAGACGAGGGATGCATGATTTGTCTTTTGCCTTTGATAAAAAATATGCCTTTGTTTTATTTTATGCTTAGAATTACCTGTGTGCAAAATTTCAGCCCGATTCGTTCAGTAGTTATGGCGTAAAAATACAGACGTTGGTCGGTTGGTTATTTTAAAACAGTTGAGGCACAGTTGAGGTCTTAAAAATGTACAGAAGGAATCTGGAGGATTTGCTATTGATAATGCAACCTGATTTTATACATTTCATTTTTTATCACCCTATATAATTTTAATTAAAACCATTATTCATTTATTACCCTTCCTCAGGTCAGTTCCCTTATTCCTCCTTACTTCCTTGTCCTCTTACGACAGGGGCTGACTTGGAAGAACCGATTCTTGCGCTACCGCCATGTAGCTGAACTCAGGCGCAGTGGGGTCGCTGCTCGCTCGTGATTGGTGGATCGCCTGTGTGCGGCTGCCAAGCCATGCAGCGGACAGCGAAGTCACTGTGCTTGTTGCATGACTGCCTACCGCGCTAATTACTTTAATTTTAATTTTTAACCTTATTATTGTTTAGAGAACTCTAGTGTCTAGATAAACCTATGTTAGGATTTAAGATGCTATAAACAAAATGTTACAAATTTGTATCAATAAATAAATATATCTATCTATCTCTGTCTAAAGATTTAGGATCCCTTTACTTAGGTACGCTTTTCATGTGATGTAAAAATAAACACAAACTACCTAATAATAATTTTCCAACACATTAGCTGTTAAGAAAATCAAATTGTTTGCATAAACCTATCCTCCAATATACATATAAGCACTATGGATAATTTTACGATCCTTTTGATATAAGGTTGCTGAGTGTATTACCAGGAAGTTATGCTTTTATGAGATACAAGTTTTCTGTTGCTTTTTACACTGAGATACAAGTTTGTATCATTTGTAGTACCAGTTGAACTTACGTTTTAATTACAATTCAAGAAGTCGAGTGAAGTCGAGTGAATTTACTTCTATTTTTTTAGTACCTAGTACTATAGAAGTACGAAGGTGTGTCTCTTGTACTGCCAGTTGTACCTCTTAGTAGTACTACTGACACGGAGGCAAAACAAATGCCTGCTTAAACGTTAATACGTTTCTGATTGCAGATACGTCACAAACAAGGTTTATTTTGAATCGATATTGTATTTACAAAGTTCCAAGGCGCGTAGTTCCCGAAGTTATCCAATTCCCAATAAATTATACAACAGTTTATACAAACGCTTTATCAAGAACACCTTCACTGCGATTGTTTTCACACCCTCTTTAGCGCGCGTTATAAATTCTAACCGGCGTTTACGCACTGTCTGAGAACAGTAACAACAAACACGTTGAACTAAGCTCAGTTTGGTGTTTTATTTGATTTACATAATGCTGACACGTTTATTTTGTGGCCTGAATAAGAACGAAACGAGTGGAAACGCACGTTTACCTGGAAGCCTGATTTCACCAAACTCTTTATTAATTTATGTACCTACGTTCGTTATTTTAACTTTTTTTGTGTGATTTTGTTAGGTAACTTTTCATCATAGCCAATTAAGATTAAAAATATGTAATTTTAATTGTTTATCACCATTTGAGCTTAGATCAGTCGGCCACCCCAGGTTGTTATAAAAAAACATATTTGAAGTACTCGTAAATATTTTTAAACTTACGCGATCAGAACACAGAATTACAAGGACTATTTTAACGGGTATTATCGCGTTTACGCACTGTCTGAGAACAGTAACAACAAACACGTTGAACTAAGCTCAGTTTGGTGCTTTATTTGATTTACATAATGCTGACACGTTTATTTTGTGGCCTGAATAAGAACGAAACGAGTGGAAACGCACGTATACCTGGAAGCCTGATTTCACCAAACTCTTCATTAATTCAGTTTACCTACTCGTATGTTACATTTTTATGATACATTTGTTAAGTAACTTTTCATCATGGTCAATTACGATTAAAAATAAGTAATATTAATTATTAATAACCATTTGAGCTAAGAGCTGAAGTGGCAGTGGGCCGGCCATATCTAGCTAAGAACCGACGGCCGCTGGGGCAAACGTGTTCTTGAGTGGAGACCACGAAACGGTAAACGTAGTGTAGGACGCCCTCCGACCAGGTGGGGTGACGACCTGCTAAAGACTGCAGGTAGATGCGTCAAGCTGAAGACAGGGCGCTATGGCGCTCATTGGGGGAGGCCTATGTCCAGCAGTGGACTAATATAGGCTGATGATGATGATGATGAGCTAAGATCAGTCGGCCACCCCAGGTTGTTATAAAAAAACATATTTGAAGTACTCGTAAATATTTTTAAACTTACGCGATCAGAACACAAAATTACAAGGACAGGATTAACATACATATATAACGGGTATTTATCGCGTTTCCCCCGATTCGCAGAGGCGGTAACTCCAGTACTCCAGTCATCCCGTGACCACGACAGCGTGTAAATCTGTTGAAACGTCGGGAAAATATTTAAAGTGTAGGCCGAATAGCCGTAGCTTATTATGAATGTGAAAAATAGTCTTACAACTACGAAAAGTAGTTCCTCTGTATAGGTACTTGTTATAGGCGCTGCAGGAGAACGTAAAGAAAACTTTTTGATTTCGTAAACTTGTACTATTATGGGTAACACAATCCATACTAAGGATCTGAGTCCTTAGTATGATTGTTCACAATCCATACTAAGGACTCAGGTCCTTAGTATGGATTGAACAAGTTTGTTGAGACGATATCTGTGAACTCGACGTTCTAGCGACAGAAAGCTCAAAAGCGATATTCCAAATTCCAGTTTTGTGTAACACACTATCTGATGCGCTTACAATAAAGGCTAATATTCTATAGACCCTTTGATTCTCATTGACGCAGTTTCCTAGTAAGAAAATCCTAAGCGATCCAAAGTGATCGATCCTAAGTCCATCATGCTAGCTAGTAAGAAGAAAACTTTAATAGTCGTGACCATTTCAAGCAAAATATCGGGTAAGTAGATCATGCATACATCAATTAGCTCGATACTACCTACGAAGTGCCCACTCAAAGCGATAAAAGTCCGTATAAGTTACATCTCATCCCTCTGTCATCCGACCCACAATAGGAGGCTGGATGCCCTAAGTATACACTCTGCTTTGTAACCCACTTACTCGTAATTTCGTTAGGAAGAATCTCGGTCAAGTGACCCATTCATAGTAATACGTCAATGGGGATTTATTACACCAAACACGGTAAATGGTAGTTACGAGATCACTCTACCTTTATGTTTGTTACATTAACCAGGAATGAAGGCATAGACTTACGATAAATTATTATTTAACAGAATTTTAGTTTTTTTTTTCGCAGAACCGCCATATTTTTACGGACGAGTCGCTCAGTCCGGTCTTTATGCGATTGAGCGGGTTGCCCTAACTGCCCAACATTAGCGGTTCAAACTGCAAGGACGCGCCGCCTGCTTCAATATGTAATTATTACTGTGTACGTGCATTTTAGAGACGGAATAAGTAGACAATATCACTTGATTGCACCATATAATGAAGATGGGGCTTAAGCCCAGGTTGATAGTTACATGTACCTAGATAACGCCAAGGCATTATCTAGCTGCCAACCAATGCTAGTTTCTCGACAGGTAGTTGGCGTGCTTATCTGTATTGACATTGAGGTTGCGTTAATGCTTGTACGTCCAATGGTCCGTCTCCGTGTTATCCGAGTCTTGGTAAGCCTAGGCTTTCAAAAGCTGTCAAATCTGTCATCACAAAGGATTGACTTTGTCTGTCATGTGGACGGACCAATAAAGACTCAGTGCTCATTCACACAGTGATTCGGTTTTCAGGATTGGTTTATAATAAAGGTTTTTTTGGTATTGTGATGACTAATGCAGTTGTAAGAGTGAGTTGAACACGCATCCATTAAACACAACTTTATGAGTGACTAAGAAAGTCATTCTAAAGTTGTGTTTACTCGATCCGACGAATATGGCGACGAATCCGTTTAAAATTGCTCTGTATATAATAATAAAAGAACTGGAATAAGCCAAACAGACTAAGCCCTACATTTCGTATCCTACGTTGCGTGTCGAGAGCTCAGTCTGTTTGCATCAGCAAGCGACCTTATCAAACAAAAGGTCTTATATTCGATGAACAAGTCAATGCTCCCACTCCTGGCATGGTTATCCAGAGGCATTAATCCTCGGTCTCAATTACCCGACAGATATGAATTAGGGAGTTATTCCCAAAAGTTGTTATTACGTGAAAATCTGCGGGATAGCAGTTGGCTGATTTATTAACATCGCCGCTTGCGATTCGCACTTGGCAACTTTTAATGCGAGTTGTAAAACACAGAAGTTTTGGCCAGTCTGGGTGAGCTATGTGCCAGTAATTATGGTTGTGCCTTTCATCGTCATCTAACGACGACCGATGTGGCGCGGTGGGCGAAGGTCCGCCTGCGACGTAGGAGGTTGCGGGTTCGATTCCCGCCTCGGAACAATTGTGTGTACGATCTGCAGATATTTGTTCCGGGTGTTCTGGTCGTTTTCTATGTATAATAAAAATATCTATCTATGTAATATATTGTATTATGTATATCAGTTGTCTAGTACCCATAACACAAGCTCTGCTTACCATGTTAATATATATATACATAATACTGTCTGAATTGTCCAGCATTATTTATTTATTTATTTATCTACCTATAATAGTCCATGAGAGCCAGAGCGCCCTGTCTTCAGCTTACCGCATCCAGCATCCGGCCTCTCGTTATCCCACCTGGCCGGAGGGCGTCCTACACTACGTTCAAAGCGATAAAATTCCGTTGATTCTGTTGATATTCGTTTGTGGGTTTTGTGTGCCCCTAGCATCTAATAGTTAAATAACAATGCTAGAAAATTTACAAAGCACCATCAAGCCCTAAGCTAAGCAGACCTCGACTCCGAAAAGACGAAAGGGACGTCGAATCAAGTGGAGAAGATAAACTCGTGACGTGACAGAGATGAGTGGAAGAAAAAATGGAGGCCTTTGTCTAAAGACAACCATACCAACAAACTCGTCTGGTCCACAAAGAATTTCAGCTAACTCTTCAAAATAAAATTACAATTACTTAAATACGCAATACGCGTAATGGCGCATGTTTTATACCATGTATTCTTTGGTCAGCGAATAAAAGCAATTTATATTTTATTTTATTTAATTATTGATAGACTGTCCAGTAGAATAACGTATGTACGTGCTGTTTTAATGCAAAAAAGATCCAAAGGTTTTCCGCTCGTATCGTTAAAATCAACAGCCAAAGCAAAGGACTAAAAATAGCTAGCCTAAAAATAGAGTTAGAACGCAAACATCGCTCATTTTTTTTATTGGAAAATCCAGCATGTGCCGAAAATCTAGTCTTTCGAAGCTCGTCATTTCACCTGGGCAGAGGGCGTCCTACAGTACGCGTACCGAGTCGCGGTCTCCCGTTAAGAGTAGTAGTTATAAAATAATAAAATAAAATAAGCTTTATTAACTACCACAACTAATTACATTTTTATCTATACACTGAATTTAAACTATAGCTCTGTGGCAGTACCACTTGAAGTGGTGAAAGCCTCCTCCAGGTTCCGGTCCTTCCATGCTTCTCTATCGAAAGCCAGTCTGCTCCAAGTAACTTCAGCTAAGAGTAGTAGTTACCTAAACTTAATTTTCTGTTTCCAATGTTAACACTTTGTTTTCGGTAGCTGTAGGTATCCAATATGAATTCCAAAAGAATAGAATAGAATAGAATAGAAAGACATTTATTCATAACAACTTAAATTAACATAAAAAAAAAAGACACACTTAAAGAATAGGTACATTAGAGAGTTGTTACAAAAAGGCTCTAACTCAGCATAATGCTGGCTAAGCTCCGTGAGAGACTTAGCCAGCGCTGGTCTTCCGTTAGAGCCCGTACAGGTGACGTCACGAACAGGCCTACGCAATGAAATAAAAAAATTATAATAATTGTAGTAATAATGACACTTAAAAAGCCATTGTCAAAAAAAAAAAAAAACATAATAATAGGCTAATACCTATATTATCACTAGATTAATTTAATTTAATTTAAGCCAACACCATGCGAATAAAAAGTAAATAAAAAACCATGGTACGATACTATAAATATATATATATATACATACAATGCAAACAAAAAACATAAACTATAAACATTTCATTATGAAACATACTTCCGGCTATAAATAGTGCTTAGTTTACTGGTAAATTTTATTCTATTTCATATATCTGTTTAAGTAAAAAATATACTGATTTTAAGTGTGTGTATGCGTGACTGTTTGTGTGTGTGTTTTGTAAGGTACTCCTGAGGACACCGATCTCATAAGAGTCCGGGCAACAGGAGCTACCAAGGGGAGTTTGTAATGTTTCTAAATATGTAGAGTAGACTTATGAGTGTGTATGTGAGCGATTATAATGTGTGTGCGTGAATACGTGTGTGTTGTAAGGTATTCCTGAGGACACCGGTCTCATAAGAGTCCGGGCAACAGGAGCTACCAAGGGGAGTTTGTAATGTTTCTAAATATGTAGAGTAGACTTATGAGTGTGTATGTGAGCGATTATAATGTGTGTGCGTGAATACGTGTGTGTTGTAAGGTATTCCTGAGGACACCGGTCTCATAAGAGTCCGGGCAACAGGAGCTACCAAGGGGAGTTTGTGTTGCAAGTGTATGTGCGTTGTGTAGTGTTCGGTGTTCGCGTATTAATGCTTAGTCAGATTTTTGCTTTTCCATCAGTATAGTTTTAAGCTTTGATTTAAAATTGTTGATGTTATAGTTAGTAGTTATAGTGTTTGAAAAGCTGCTTGAAATCGCTTTTAAAGTAATATTAACGGCTCTGCACGAAAACAATTTCGTATCTGCTTTGGAAAAATTTGTATCGTTCCATAAATTATTGAGAAATAAAGGAATTTAAACGACATCAAGCAGTTTTGTTTTCACCATAAATGATAGCTATTAGATAGTCAGACTTACAACTACATGACAGATACTTTAGGAACAGAGATTTTATATAGATACCTAGGTATCGAGGTGCTTTACATAGAAAACGACCAGAACACCCAGAACAAATATCTGCAGATCGTACAAATATTTGTCCCGAGTCGGGAATCGAACCCGCAACCTCATGTCGCATTCGGATATTCGCCTATCGTGCCCCAAAGGTCGTCGTAATAACTGGTACTAACTCTGAGGCTTAAACTGAGTCTACAAATATAGAGCATTGTGAAAACTGGACAAAATCCATCAAAGCTGTTATTTTATGGTACTAACTCAGTTTACTAAGCAAACTTTCTGTGGATGCTGCAAATCTCGAGCAATCGGGATTGGTTATAAATCAATCAAATAATGATTGATAACGACTTGGTGCCAAACATTCAAATTGAACGATTTAATCAATTCAACCGTGGCTCAACCCGTAACATGATTGAAGTCTTTACTAGCTGAAATGTATGATTATTCTATGACTAGCTGCGTCCCGCGGCTTAGACCACGTGGAAAACTATGTGTCAAATGGTTTATAAACCTTTCTCTTGAATCACCATAAAAAACCTCATCAAAATCCGTTGCGTAGTTTAAAAGATCTAAGCATACATAGGCACAGATAGACAGCGGGAAGCCACTTTGTTTTATACTATGTATGTACCTAGTGATATTTCTTGACTTTTTACAAATCGTGTATAGAACTTAGGCACTGTTTACCATAATGGTAAGTAGGTACCTACAACACTGCTCCTTGTAAAAACTTTTTTATTATATAGAAAAGATTTATGAGTTGTTAAACGCGATACCTTTCAATAAACATGAAAGGAAAATTCAAAAGAACTCTGGTTTTTCTGTAAGTGATCCTCGAAAAATAAAATCTTTTTAAACTCATTCAAACAAATAAGTTTAGGAAAAACAAAAATATTTATGTTCATCTTTTAAGCGTTTTGAATTAATAATTTTACTCATACTTGGATAATATTTGGATAATAAGATTGAAAACAATGAATAGTTTCAATCTTATTATCCAAAGTAAGAAAAAATTGGTTAAAATTGAAATGGGCGTGCAGAAATCAGGTGGATTCATAAATGTCTAAAAATAAATGGCTAATTGTTGCCATAAGCCTCCTTAGGCATTATTTTCGTGATAAATAGACTCATTTATAATATCTTTTATCGTTAAAATTAATTATCTACAACAGCTTTATAAACAGCCAAAACACCTACAATTTATAACTTAAATTACAACAGAAAATTTTGTTAATCTTTTTTCATTTCGTTACGAGGCAATTTTCCTTATTTCAAGAAATACCTATCTCGTTTTTATAGCTGTACCTACCTTATTAAAATGTGTTTGCATAACATTCGTGTAGGAGTCTTTGTTTGAAAATAAAACAAGGTCTTGAACGTGCGTAGATGATATCAATATATTTTTGTTCCCTATGAAACAATAAAATCTGTTGTGTGTGTACGGCTGCCAAGCCATGCAGCGGACAGCGAAGTCACTGTGCTTGTTGCATGACTGCCTACCGCGCTAATTACTTTAATTTTAATTTTTAACCTAATTATTGTTTTGAGAACTCTAGTGTCTAAATAAACATGTGTTAGGATTTAAGATACTATAAAAAAATGTAACAAATTTGTATCAATAAATGAATATATCTATCTGTTGTGAATTTATGAACCGTCAAAGCGCCCTAAAAGAATTTATTTTGTAAAGTTGAATGTTGAATAGCTGTTTAGGGAAAATAGGCTGCAACATTCTCGGTCGCATTGACTTAGAAAGTGAGTTATTATATCTGAATCCCCCGCTGATGATAAGAAACATAATGAAGAAAAACTTTATATTTTTATCATGATGATATCCTGCCAGCCCAGTTTAAGCCACGGCCGCCAGTCTTAACGGAGACCCTCTTCGAGTCTTAGTTAGCATTTGTTTATAATTATGTCAGTAGGTACATGTTACAAGTTTAGGTTATGAAAGAACTGATATACTTTGCAAAGTAAAAGTCATTAATCATAAATATGATTACGATGTTGTTCCTCTCCGGTAATTTAATCCGGCTTTTTAAGGGTACCATCCAGCATTCGGCAAGCCACCGTCTGCCACTCTTCTTAACAATATGATTAAAAAATTGCCACTTAAATTATAGATACTAAACGTTACTTATCACGCAGAAAATCAACCACGAACCAGATAATATTATCGGGACTCACCTTTAAAAAAAAACGCAATATCTTTGCTAAACAGTAGCACAGATCTAAATTGATAAGATCTGAAACTATATAGAACCGTTGCTGATTGCTCTAACAAACGACCTCTTTTTAGTTTAATTTTATTTTTATATACCTCGTATGTTTGGTAAACGGGCTTGTTGTTTGTATGTTTGGTAAATGGGTCCAGCTGCGGCTGCTAAAACAAGCCTGTTTTAGTGTGGGACCCATTGCTACTGTAAACTTTCATATGGCATTTATTGCATCTATAATTATTATAGTAGGTATATTAATATTTTGTTGGTAGCTTATAATTAATGTTACTCGGTCAAGATTTAGTAGACGGATACTAAAGTCTAATATCTAAAATTTAAATTAATCTAAAAGAAAAGTTAGTCCAAAAGTCTAAAGTTAAAATTATTTATTATCATATTACTAAGTTAGTAAATGAAATATGTATTGTATAATATCATTTATTAAACCGAATAGTTCTTTGCCTGACATAAATGTGGAAAGTTGTTTTATCGGAAATGATACACTGATTTTTTAAGTAAAAAATGAATTAAATAAATGAATTATTATTATTAAGTCAATTGTTCTTAGATACAGAATCTTTCGATCTACAAAAAAAAACTTCAGACTAAAAATGCCAAGCCAAGTAATCTCGGCCGATTCCATGTTAGTTTATTTCCTTCAAATTATGCCAGAAAAGTTAAAATAAGTTATTGGAGCGAAATGTCTGCGATGAATGCTGTAAGAAAAAAATAATGCTAAATCGGAAACACTTTGTTTGTATACAGAGCCGCTTTGAAAGCTTTTGTTTGAACTTTATTTCCCATTTTACGGTATGTTTACCCCAAAATTGAATGTCTAAATTTAGGAATCGTCGTCAATTCACAGTTTCATTGATTTCTTCAGTTTTTCTTCAGCAGTGCATTGAAAATGTTTGGTTCATATCGTCGTATGCCCCTTTGGCGCCAGAATGTCGGCCGCAGCTGGATATGCAAACGGCCAACATGGAGCCCTGCGGGTGTTCGATACCCACTCTCGGACTAAGGATAGGATTCGTAACGAATACATCCGACAGAGAACAAAGTTATCGACATAGCTCTAAGAATTAGCAAGCTGAAGTGGCAGAGGGTTAGCCATATCTCGCGAAGAACCGACAACCGCTGGGGCACACGTGTTCTTGAGTGGAGACCACGACTCGGTAAAAGTAGTGCAGGACACCCTGCGACCAGGTGGGATGACGACCTGCGAAAGACTGCAGGTAGATGCTGGATGCGCCAAGCGAAGACAGGGCGCTGTGGCGCTCATTGGGGGAGGCTGTCCAGCAGTGGACTAACATAGGCTAATATAAATAATGATGATGATAATGACTCGGACTACACTTTGTTTGGGTTCTACTCTGGGCCTCTCATACTATAATTTGTGAATATTTGGAGCTAAACAAAGCTCAACACACTAGCTTCGGCTTGTAGCGGCATAATGCTGAGACAGGGACCTGACCTGGACCTTTTGGCTCCTTATGATGTAGCACACTTGTACCTATCTTGTATGCTTTATCTACTACCTTCATATAAATGTCTCTTGTTTGTAAACTTACCTATTATGTAATGTGTCGTGTTATGTGTAGAGATCGCTCTTGAGCGATAAGACCGCCAATTGTATCTAGTTTTTTTAAGTTTTTATTTTACATTGTCATTTTATACTTAGTGTGCAATAAAGAATTATCTATCTATCTATCTATCTATGTGTTATGTATGGTGTCAAATAAGTAAATGTGTTTTCTTTTATTTGTCCAAAATACCCGAAATTAGATTCTGCTTAACATGTTCTTTTCCCGAATAAAAAGCGTAACATCAAAACTCAAAACATACAAAATATTTATTTCTATAACTTAATGTACCTACAATAATGTAACAGAGTTTGAGATTCCTTTTAAGTAAAATAAATACCTGTGTTAGGGAATCTCGCTCTTCTAAAATAAATCAGATAAAAGTAGATTAAGTTACTTAAAATAGTTTTAACCGTAGTTTTTTTTCATTTATAACGGGATTATAAATGAAATTAATTATTTTTTATTATTTAATTAGCTATATTTTTTATTATATTGAACTTAATGTATTTATTAGGTTTATTGAACTATTATTTTTTTATTTATGTATGTATATTATAATCTCATTCCGTATTGTATTATTAGTCTAATTTGTTTCTTGTACACTTCCTCTATCTATTCCATCGCCTCTCCTGTAAACCTAAGGTTTGCTGGAAGAAAACTCTAACTCAGGGTTAAGCTCGCCTGTGTACATATCTTTTTTAGTTTTGAATGTGTACAATAAAGAATTAAAGAATTAAAAGTGTAACATGTTCATATTTAAACTAAGAAACTTTAGGTAGTTAGAAGTTATGTTATGTAAATCATATATCAACTGAACAAACATAATATGTGTAATTATACTAGGGCCCTGATATCGGACACGAAACCATAAATCAGATTTCCGAGAAATTTCTACTTAGAATATGACTGAAATGAAATAATGATAACTAAACAAAACTTTCTACATTATAACCTTCTTTCATATAAAGTTAGAGTAATTGTTTTTGTATAAATTAAAAATAAATAAACCCTCCCACGTATAAATAAACCTCTCTCAACACTAAGCAATAGCAAAGAGTCGTTTCTTTCCTTATGTTGACTAAGTGAGATAACAGCACTGCTCAGCCATGTCGAGAGATTTTTAAAAGGGAAAACTATGTTAATTTACAACAAACAAGATCGAATTGAGCCTATTACCTACTATTAATTATTATATTATACTTTTCCAGAGTGCTGATTACTATTTATCAAATTTATAATATTAAATATATTTTCTGACTCGTTTTCATTGATAGACAAATACATTATAATGGCTAAGATAAGAATAAAAAGAAGTTTATTTTCATTATAACTGTATATGTTCTAAAAAAATCTATTTATTTATTTTTATTTTTTATTTTTGTTTATTTGGAAGACAGACAGTACATAGACATTATAAAGAGTTACTAGTGAAGTCTCCACTATTAAAAAAATTAAACATAAAACTAGTGAACAGATCAGCATTGGCTGCAATGTCAAAATCTTTTTTTATATCTTAGAAATTAAGGCTTACACACTATAGTAACGAAAACCTTATAGTAAAATAATAATTTTATTTATTGAAACATAATATTATGTTCATATTTAAGTACCGGTTGGATTCGGGACTTAAATGGGGCTTGAACCCGCAACTTCCCTCAGTACCGGAATGGGCTACCAATTGCTACCAATTGCAGTTCAGTTCTTTATTAATAAGAAACATTTTTATATGTCAAACATAAATAATACATAGGAAACAAAGAAAATACATTACGAAATAACAAGAAAAATACAAAATAGTTCGAAATCTAAGTACAAAATTTTAATAATAAATAATTCTATAATTTCTTTGGTAATTTTACCAATAGTGAGTTATTCAAATCAAAGTTATAATAAATATTATAAGTGTGGATGTCTTTACAAGGTCATGTAACCGACGAGGCGAATATCTTTGAGATTTCCTACGGACTCTAGCACCAATATTTTTTTTGGGATTCTATTTAATAACCTTAATTTCAAAATCTACGTCATGATGCAATTATTAATTTCTCGACGAAAATTACCTAACTAGCATTTCCATTATGTTTTTGAAAGAAATAAAATCCTTTCCTCAGCTTCTGGTAATAAAAATCTAGTTTCATTAGCCGGGCCTTTCTACCTATGTAATTAATATTGCCTAGATTTCGCAGGTTTCCTTTGTCGACCTAGCATAATTGGCAACCGTCGTGATGTAACCACAGGTTGTTGGCTTCCAGAGGGTACATGTTATTGTGGTGGTAGTATTACCTTGTTCTACAGTCACTCACGTTTAGAATCATTGACAGTTTTTGTACATACCTAATAGAGATACTAAAGGTGTAAAAATATTTTGATTTCTTACAATTCATTACAATAAAATTCAAATTATTAGATAATTCAATCCAGTTTAAAAGAATAAACAATTCCATGCATGATTCCATTCGTCTTTCGTCCGTTATCTAACTCGAATTTTAACCTTTTTTGCTGCGCTAGTACAATGATGCGCTGTCATCGACTACGTACCCTAGACACCTAATACAGGGCGAACGATTTAAGACACCACATAAGATAAAGATATCTTATAAAAATCCACGCCCACTAACGTTCGATCAGTAACAACCAGACCAGTGACCCGTGACAATCTCTGCGCTCGCTTACTCAATGGCTCCTGACGGAGCTCAACTTAATTTGGTTGACCGGTTGAGGTCAACTGTCGAGGTCAACTGTGCATCTCTTTCTTTCATAAGCAATTCTGTATTTGCTTTCCTTTTTTCTCTGAGAAGGCGGGGTAAATAGTGCTGTGCCGTAGGCGACATTAAGATGTCGATGGCCGTAGGAAAGATTATGATGAATTATGTAAAAGTCGATTAAAATAATATTTAACGTTACATTGCTACATGGTATTATCTAAAATGTAAGGTATCTAAATGTTAACTCTAATATTTATTTATTTTTCATATAATATTATTCTATTCTACTATAGTATAAAGCTAGATTACCATTGATACTTATTTTTTTTATTATTATACATTATATTATACATGATACATACTATATAAAGCTAGATTACCACTGACTGACTGATTTTCGCCTTGATGGTGGATGGGAAGGTATGTTTTTTTTTACAGAATCGTATAGGGGAGGTAAAAGTCTCCTAGGGAAAATTCCGATTTTTGACATTTGCCCCCCCAAGACCGCCCCCAGTGGAGGGGCTCCTACATGGAGCCATATTGCTTAATTTTTTTATGGGGGTTGTATAGAGGGGGACAAGTGATTTTGAATGCATTGAAAATGTTGCCCCCCCTGCCCCCCCAGGACCCCCCTTTTGAGTGTGCTACCAGATACCGTCGCGTGTATCGTTTTTGACTAACTTCAAGATGCGACCGCGGGGAAGTCGGGGGTTGTCGGGGGGTCGCCGGGGGGTCGTCGGGGGGTCGTCGGGGGGTCGTACACCCGAAACAAATAGGTACTTTCAGATCGTAGAAATATTTGACCCCAGGCGGGAATCGAACCCACAACCTCCTGCGTCGCAGGCAGCCCTCGCCCGCCGCGCCACATCGGTCGTCAAACCGTCAAAGTAAATATACCTTGTTGCAAGTATCGATTGCTTTCATAGTACTTACCCCATCACTAATAATGGTCATGATTTGTCGTAACCTTGAACGGACCAATGAGCACTCACTTCCCCGCGCCCGCTTACCTCAGTTGGTTGACAGACTTGTTTGCACAGTGAATAAATAGGTATTAGGCGTCTATTATACGTTGTGGATGTGCGCTGTGGATCAAAAAAAAAATCACTAAACCAAAACGGTTTAGTGATTATTTGTTTTGTTTTGTATCTGTAATTGTTTTCTGTTTATGTTAAGTTTTAATTCATAAATGTCTTTGTTAACGCAATATATCTTTGATTCTAGAACCGAGTTTAGCTACAGTTCAGGATCAAACGCTTGACAAGATATTGCAAATTAGCACAGACACCTGACTAATATATGATACCAAGAACAGAACTTGTAGAATGTCACGCACGCCGCACCGAAAATCAACCGTATTTCTGCTAAGTGTAGGTTCCTATTCGAGTGGGTGCAGCGCCGACGTACAAGGCAACAGATTATGTCATACAAATGGTGTCAACTAATGTCACATGTTCCCCATTCGAATGATTCCCTGGCTACAGCCTACGCACTCGAATAAACCCGGAATAAACCAAGTTGATGACGTACGAACGAACTGTCAAAGCACAATAACAGTCAATCGAAAAGGGTGTCCAATCAGCATAAACACGAATATTCAATTCAATTCAAAACATTTATTTGTAAGTAAGTAAATTGAAAAAGTTATATGCACATTTTTTCAATATAAAATAAAACACACACAAATCAAAAACTTTTTCTGTTTCCGTAATATGCGTTTACATTGAACGAGTCTCTTATAATTCAATGTATTCTTGGTCGTTAAATAAATCATAATTTTAAAAAATAACATAAAAAATCTGTAGAATACTGATACATAATTTATTTATTCGCCCACTTTTTTTTTGACGACCGATGTGGCGCGGTGGGCGAAGGTCCGCCTGCGATGCAGGAGGTTGCGGGTTCGATTCCCGCCTCGGAACAATTGTGTGTACGATCTGCAGATATTTGTTCCTGGTGTTCTGGTCGTTTTCTATACATAATAAAAAATGTCTATCTATGTAATGTATTGTATTATATTAAGCTTCGTCCTCGGGATAATAGAATACAATGTAGTAGCGCCTCTAGTGTAAGCCATTCCGCACTAAATTTGAGATCAAAGCACAAAATAAATCAACACTATCCCACCTAACCCTGCGCACTCATTCGTTTTTTAGTGCTCGCCAAGTTCGCACGGTTAACACTTAATTTCAGGTGTTTAAATAATTATAACAATAAAGAGTGAATAATCATCGTGATCATGCCTAAACATAAGAAACAAGAAGATTATGAATACATAAGGAGAAAAATTAAAAAGTACAAGAAAAAGTTAGAACGGCGCCGTCGTTCTAGTAGTTCGTCAAGCAGATCGGAATTGGAAGGTCAGTGATGTGTAAATCATAATATACCTATTTTTGTGTGTACCTATTGTGTACCCACTATCTACTTATTTTGGTACTTATACAGCCTATTTCAGAAAATATTATTTTTTGTCCCTTACATAATAATTGGCCGTACATGGCCTAAACAATGACGCTCCTTATGATCGGTGTTTACATTTTAAATTCTGGGACTCGAATAGGGGCCGATGTTGGGTAGCTACATACCTACCTGACCTTAGCTTGCCCTAAACAATGGCATTACTTGTGGTCGATGTTTATATTTTAAATGCTGCTGCCGCTGCTGGGTTTGCGTCTCTCTCTTTGGAGTTATGACTACCCATACCAGTTTTGCGAATAGTACTTTGGGCTATTTCTTAACTGATAAGCAGACATATCATTTTATAAGATACCTATATTTACATAGGTTATTTCTTACCTACCTGGGATTGCGTCCTTCTCTTTGGAGCTGTGACTTCCCAATAAATAGTTTTGCGAACAGTACTTTGGTCTGTTTCTTAACTATAGTAGGAACACTGTTGATTACAAGATACACAAATAAGAAGCGAGGTCCATGTACTTGTTGAGAATGACCAATCGGATTTATCAGTGAAACCCAAACCAGCCAACCAGATGACCACATCATGACACTCCCGGAACTGAGTGTGGGCGCCATACAGGAAGTAGTCCAACCTTATTCTCTAGGCGCCAGTGCTGTCCTCAATGAGGACTTACCGAGTTCAGAGTCCATGCGGTGAAGAGTCCACCAATATGATATTGGATAGTATTTTTTTTTGAACTGTTAGGCGAGGACCCTACAGTTTCATGCTCATATGGTCCGGAAATCCAGAAAGACTCAGCGGTGCGACTGGAACACATCGCTACTGTGTAAGGGAAATTAAGAAAGAGTTATATGAAAAGTACCTGATTCCAGATAACTGCAAGATTATTGACGCCCCAGCGATGAACCCGGAAATGAAAGTGGCTATGAGCGATGTTGCGGCAAAACGCGACAAAAACATTAAGTTTCGTCAGAAACAAAATGCTACAGCGATATCCTGCTGAGGTCAAGTAATGACCAAACTTTTCGCTTATGAAAATACTGACCCTTTCATAACCAAGATGATTATGGATACCCAACGTATCATATGTGACATCCAGTACCACGATTCGTCAGTACGAAGAAACTTTGTATTGACCGCCTTAAAAAAGGAAATTAAGGACCAAATACAGAGCACAAAGCCCGATAGTTTGTTATCCGGTCAAGAGCTTGGTGAAATATTGAAAACGGCAAAAGCCGTAAGCAAATCTGGAACCGAACTTAAAGTCCCAGCAGCTAAGTCATTTCAACACAACAATAAGAGAACGTCTGATATGCGTCAAAATCCGGCAAAACATTTAAACTGGAGGGGCCCTTATCCTCCCCGAAAGCCACCCAATTATCCCTAACATCCGAGGGCGAAAGCCATAGTCGAACAACAATTGGCCATACAGCTCATCGAAACCATCGCCAAGACAGCAACAACAACAGCCGCGCAATCACCGGTAGATGTGGTAAAGTACGCAGGCAGATTGTCCTTTTTTTATGACCAATGGTCATAAATTACTATTGACCCGTTAATACTTTCTTGTATTCAGGGATATGAGATTCTATGTATTTTCACATTCGGTGGTTCAACTGTCTTTTCCGGCAGTACAAAATTATTATCACAAAGAGAAACATTTATTTCATATTGCTATTAGTGATTTGTTGTCAACTAGAGCTATATCTAAATGTCAACCCGTTGAGGTCCAGTTTCTATCAAGTATTTTCTTGGTACCGAAACTAAATGGAAATAACGGTTTATTTTAAACTTAAAAAATTTAAATAATTTATTACCACACATTATTTTATGCTAGAAGATTTACGTACTGTTGTATCATTATCAACCAAAGAATGCTATATGACGAAGATTGATCTTAAAGATGCCTATTATTTTATCAGAATACACCCCGAATCTAGGATGTATTTAAGGTTTCAATTCGCTCAAACAATGTATGAATTTTATGGCTTATGTACATCACCATTTATCTTTACTAAGATTATGAAACCTATTGTCAGGTTACTACGTTCTGCTGAACTAATATCCACCAATTACCTTGACGATTTTTGGCTAATGAATGGGACAATCTTATAATGAATGTTTGGACAACACGAAGTTAACTACAAAGCTAACCTCTCTTGGTTTTCTTATAAACGAACAAAAAAGTTGTTCGATTCCCGATAAAAAATGTTTATTTCTGGGATTGATACTAGATTTTTAAAATTATCAGATAACATTACCCACAGAAAAAATTAAGGGTTAAAAAAGAAATACAAAAATTTACAACAATCAAGTCATGTAAAATTCGTGAGTTTGCACAATTCACTGGGTTACTAGTTTCCATTTGCCCCGCAATAGATTACAGTTGGTTGTACACAAAATATTTTGAGCGAATAAACTAATAAATAATACTTAAATCTTCAACCAGATGACAATTATGATAAGATTATGAAATTACCGGAAACATTACAACCTGAACTTAATTGGTGGTATGATGCATTGCAAAATCCTTTTAGTAACATAAAAGAGGTTTCATATGCACTAGAAATATTCTCAGATGCCTCAACTACTGGGTGGGGGGCAGCCTGCGGACAGGAGACGGCCAGCGGGTTGTGGAATGTGCAAGAACGTACACAACATATTAATTATTTAGAAATTCAAGCGGCTTATTTTGGGTTAAAAGTTTTTGGTAAAAGCTTAAGAAACTGTCGTATTTTGTTGCTTGTCGACAATACAACGGCCATCTCTTACATTAATTAAATGGGTGGCATTCAATTTCCACATCTCACTGATATAACCAAACAACTATGGCAATGGTGTGAATGTCGCAAATAACATGTTATGGCTTTTTATATTAAGTCCTCAGACAACTCAATGGCTGATGCAGAATCAAGACGCATTCACCCAGATATAGAGTGGGAATTAGATGAAAGGGCATTCCAAAAAATTTTTTCATCTTTTGGAATACCTCAAATCGACCTTTTTGCTAGTAGAATAAATAAGAAGTGTAGTCAATATGTTTCTTGGCATAGGGACCCAGATGCTATGACTATAGACGCATTCACAGTTTCGTGGAAAAAATATTATTTTTATGCGTTCCCCCCGTTCTCAATGATATTAAAAACATTGCGTAAAATTAAATTTGACCAAGCTAGAGGTGTTATGATTGTACCACTTTGGCCCACACAAGCTTGGTACCCTTTATTTAGAAGTCTTTTGATTGCAAAAGTTATTACTTTTAAAGCAATTAACAGGCCCATTGTTTCTTACCATTCCAGCAATCACAACATACACACCAAGATTACCCTGGTGGCAGGAATGTTATGCGGACGGCGTGGTTAAAGAGGAGTATACCCCCGTCGACAATGAATATTATGATGGCCTCTTTATCTGAAAATTCTATACAACAATATAATGTCTACTGGAGGCGTTGGTTCCAATTTGTAACGGAGCTAATAACTGTAATTTCTATAATGCCTCAATTCCACAAATATTATATTTTCTAAATGTACTTTATGAAGAAGGTGCCCAATTCGGAACACTGAATAGCTGTAGATCTGCACTAGCTCTACTCATGGGTAATAATAATATAGGTGAGGATGATAGAGTCAAACGTTTTTTCAAAGACGTATTTCGGTTACGACCTCGATTACCCAAATATTCTATGACATGGGAAAAATCACGTGTGTGGTATGGTGGGCTTCAGCCTATTTTAGTTTTGCCATTTTTTGAAGAAAAACCAGAAATACGCCCGGGAAAAACATTAATAACATATTTAGAGAAAACATCTTCTCACCGCAATAATGTTAACTCTCTTTTCATAAGCCCTAGAAAACCACATAAAGCTGTGGGCTCACAAACATTGAGTCGATGGATTAAGGACACCTTACGTGACAGTGGAATTGATGTGAATATCTTTACTGCTCATAGTACTAGACATGCTTCCACGTCTGCAGCCCATAATTTAGGGATTCGTTTGGATCAGATCAGAAAGACCGCCGGATGGAGCGGTTCTTCGGAGACATTCTTTCGATTTTATAATAGAACTGCTACTATAAATGATGTCGATTCCTTTGCTAAAGCAGTTGCTAGTGGGTTGCCTTTATGATAAGCTTATTATATTACATTATCTAAATATAAGTATAATTGTTGATTCTTAATTGAAAGAGAATGACATGATTATGTTACGTTTAGCTTTTATAAGGATTGAGGAAATATTCCACAGTAAAATACACTCGCGAGCAGCCGAATCGACTCAAAGCTACAAAAAGTACAAAGTGTAAATTTTTCGAAAATGATTTGAGTATTGTATTTACTTTAATTTTTTTTTTTATAGCTTGATCTTAAGGCTTTTTAATAACACCAATCATTTATATTCGTACAGTTCTTTTTTTTTAATTTCGTTATATTCGTGAATGCATCAAAAATGCGCTCGACGCGGTAGCTGCGCGGGCGCGTTGCAACCTCCTTTAAAGCACCCTGCATGCTTATGAGTCGCTTACCAAACGTGAACCTAAACACACCTACGTAATTTACGATCGCTGATTTACAATTACTATGGATACAACATCAGAAGAAGCCGCTCTAGTTGTTGCTTTGCTGCAAGAGAACCTTAGCCAGCGAGAAGTCGCTCGTCGACTAAAACTGAGCCAATCTGCTGCGTCGAGGGAGTACAAAAGATTTCAAGAGATTGGTTCTTACTCTAGGAGGCCAGATACCAGTCGGTGCCGGCTTACTTTTGAGAGAGACGACCGTTATATCGTTTCGACAAATCTCAGATATCGTCATCTCATCGGTGTTTCTGTCCAGCATCTGCTGAGATAGGTTTGAGGAGTTTCTTTCAGTGAATGGACGGTCAGAAGACGATTGAGAGAAGCGAACCTCATTTCAAGACGGCCTGCCAGAGGCCCAATATTGACCACAGCTCACCGTCAAGCGGGCCTTGAATTTGCTCGCGAACACATTTATTGGAGTGCTGAGCAAAGGCGTCAGCCCTGTTTGCTGACGATTGCAGAGTGTGTCTACATGGCAGTTACAGGAGAGCTCGGGTCTACAGGCGTCCAGGCGAGCAGTTTGCGCAGTGCTGTTTTGCCAATACAGTGTCCTACGGCGGTGGTTCGTGTATGATGTGGGCGGGCATTTTACTGGGAAAAAACGGAGCTCGTTTTCGTCCCTGGTGGAGGCCGAGGAGGCGGTCTGACAGCTGCTCGATATGTGGAAGATATTCTTCTGGATCACGTCTTGCCTTATCAAGGTTTCATCGAGGACGGCTTCCTGTTAATGCATGACAATGCCCGGTGTCATACAGCACGAATCACTCGTCAGTTCTTGGATGAAGTTGGTTTACGGACCATGGACTGGTCCGCACTCAGTCCTGACCTCAATCCCATAGAGCATCTATGGGACGAACTCAAACGGAGGGTACGAGCCAGAAATCCAGCGCCTACAAGCATCGAAGAGCTGAAGATAGGGCTGGAAGAGGAGTGGGAAAGGCTTCTCCAAGAACTGATCAAAAACCTTATCAATTCGATGAGAAACCGCCTTCGAGCTGTTGTCAAAGCTAGGGGAGGCAACACCAAGTATTGACATAAAAATCTTGAATATTAAGCATACATTTTCCGTTTTATTTTGATTTTGATCAAGACCATATTGACTCAAATTAACTTGACTTTCATTGGTATTCCATGAAAACCTTATTAATTTAAAAAGTAGTGGGTAGATTTTTACAATAATGGTATCATTTTGAACCGTAATGATTAAACTTTCAAAAATAATATGTTTTACGCACATTATTCGAGCCATTTTTGAAAAAAAACCACTTTGTACATTTTGAACTCTTGAGTCGATTCAGCTGCTCGCGAGTGTATATCTCTATCTCTAAAAGTCTACATTGTATTCTATTATCCCGAGGACGAAGCTTAATATAATTAATGATTAAACGAACTTACCTGTACGTGAAGTTCTATCATAATTATATGAAAGCTTCGTCCGAAGGGATAAGCAACCCTCCCTCCCTATCTATTGGTAGTCACCAGTAGACCCATGATATTTTCTGTGAAATATTTTATATAGCAGTGCTCTAAACTAGATGAGTGCGCAGGGTTAGGTGGGATAGTGTTGATTTATTTTGTGCTTTGATCTCAAATTTAGTGCGGAATGGCTTACACTAGAGGCGTTACTACATTGTATTCTATTATCCCTTCGGACGAAGCTTTCATATAATTATGATAGAACTTCACGTACAGGTAAGTTCGTTTAATCATTAATTATGTATATCAGTTATCTAGTACCCATAACACAAGCTCTGCTTACAATGGGGCTAGATAATGCTGTGTGAATTGTCCAGCATTATTTATTTATTTATTATTTATTTACTTTTGAAATCTCTTTATTGTTAACCTTTAACTGGTGACGTGGCATTTGTGTAACGTAAGAGGTGACGTAGGGCCTGAGAGGCCTCAGTAAAACTTTAATTGCGTATAACTCACCAAATTTTCTCCCGCCGACACTTTAGTTTGTTAGTGCTCTCGGGCCTGTGAGGCCCCACGTCACCAGTTAAAGGTTAAGATAAGGTAAGCTATCTATTTTTAAAAGAGAAAGGTGTGTACTTTGCAAACGTACTTGTTGACTTGAAACCCAGTTGATGACGTACGAACGAACTGTCAAAGCAAAATAACAGTCAATTGAGAAGGGTGTCTCAGCATAAAGACAAATAAACAAATAAAATTTCACTGGTTTCTAAAATATTTGTACGTCAAATTAAAAGTCAATTTAATAAATATCAACAAAATCATATTGTACTTATAAATTATGATGTATGGATTGTCCAGCATTATTTATATAGTACATACAAATATAGTACATACAAATTGAGTATCCCTTCGTTCACTTTTTAAAGCTTTGGTTTTTTGAGATAAGGTATAATATACACTTTGCAGACGTACTAACTCGTTAGTTATAAATAGTTCTAAGGCTACAGTTACTAAACTACAAAACTTTGCTAACAATGTAAGTCAAGAGCCAAAAGTCAAAAGAGATAGTTACGCTTTACACAAGGTTAGTATCTTTTACAGACATCGTTGGTCTGGCGGTCGCGTCTTCAACCGTTGATAATGGGAGGTTCAAATACTAGGTCGGGTTGTATATAGGTACTAGCGACCCGCCACAGCTTCGAACGGGTGCAAATGCATGTATTATATACATATAAAAATTCCTTTTGAATCACTCTATTTATAAAAAACCGCATCAACATCCGTTACGTAGATTTATAGATCTAAGCATACATAGGAATAGACAAACAGCGGGAAGCGACTTTGTACTACTATGTAGTGATTGGGATAGTTGTTATTGGGATTTTCCTTGCAAGTGTAGTGACACAGTTTAGCTTACGGTTATTTCGGTGATTCAGCATTAATCAGTAGTTAAACCGAATGAAAGCAGTGATTTCTCAACTATGTATCTGCCACGATCACACTTATCTTAACACTTTGACTGCGATTTTTATTCGACGACTGCGAGTCCATTATAAGAAAAAACAATTTACGACAGTCTATAACCCTGCTTAACACTTTGAGTGCTGATATCACACGGTATGTGTTTTCAACAAGTGACTAATATCGACACCTTGGGGTAGAAAGGTCGTATAAACCATTTTGCCCAAAATGAGTTATGAATGCAGTCTTATTCAGAATTTTCAGCTCTATCGATTAGTCTATGTGACGCATTCCAATTCGCATAAAAATGGTTTTTACAGCCCAGACGATTTCAACGTCTAAGCAGAGTTTTTGTTAGAACTTATGATGTAAGAACCAAAAAAAATATTATTGCTATGACCATTTGGAGTAATGCTATAATTTTTTACTAGTTCAGGTTGTAAAAGATAGTAGATTTGAGTCAAATATGGTGTACTACCAAAGTAATAAATTGCGCTTGGTTGTAAAAACCAAAGTTCAGTATGATTTCGTTTTACAGCCTTTTACCTCCATATGTTTAGTACAATTTGGTTTTTACACCCTAAGCTCAAGAAGAGCAACTGACGGTAAAGTATTTACAACCAATCCAGAACACTTTCGTGAAGGGCAAATTGGCTTTTACATCATAATACATTTTTTTACAAATTTATTGAAAGTACTTACTCCCTTTGAAATAATACGTTTGAAACCAAACGCCACGCCGAGAATTGCCGATCATAGCAGAAATACCTACACTGACGACGAATTGTCATAGTTATTTAACCTGGATTCATTACTCAAAAGAAGAAGAGTACTTCAATCACTATTAAAACTACGAAACCGAACGCCAGAAAGGTAAGCTACGTTATACCTACATATTTTACTTACTATAGCACCCTTAGTGCTTTCCTGTTTTTAATAATAAGTATTAATTATTAAGTACCGATGTGTACTAACTTATATAGCCGGTAAAATTATTGAATTTAGTGTTAAAATAAGATGACAGTTATTTCAATAACGGCGACATTTAGTTCCAATTATAGCCACTGTTGCTGGGTTAGAAAAGTTTTTGGCTTTACAGATAATTAGTTCAGTTACTGAAAGTTTTATCAATATTATAGCACCTGTCTAATAAAAATATGTGTAAGTATAATAATTTGAATAGGTAATTTTATTGAATAATGTACCCAAATAGTCGTGGTCGTAACGAACACCAGCCGAAATACATGGTTTATACACCCATTTTGCTTTCAATATTTTCTTTGGCTTTGACGGTATAAGTGGCTTATACGACCCAGTTTACTATTTTTCAAGGCTTTTACTTCTTACTCACTTTTTGCCTTCAAATGAAAAGTGTTTTCAAGTGATACTTCATTTTCCTAATATTCAGATAAATAAATTGAAATAATTTAGTTGGAACTTACTGGGATCGTAACCGGGATACTCAGACTCTCTTTCCCAACACTCTCTCACTCCTGTTAGAGGAAGTATCTGCAGTGGATACCATGAATGACAAAAGCACACTCTATTACAATTATTAAGATTAGATATATTTTTTACTTACAAATTGAACCACGAACGACAAGGTGACAAAAGTATTGATAAAAATAGCAATGATGAAAATCAGAGCACAGACATCATAGAAGACAGTGATCCAGAAAGCCCACCAAAAAGAAAAAAAGTAAGAAAAGAAAATATCATAATACATAGCAGCAGCGAAAGTGATTTCAATACTTCTACAATATCTGTACCCCGATCTAATATGTCTTTCTTTGGACACAATGTTGGAGTTTCGAACAGTCCATTAAAAAGTACTGATGCAAAGAAGCAGAGTCAAGTTAATTATTATTTCTATCGAAGTAATAAAACACGGGAATTACTCACCTGCTGCTTCCGAAGATCCTCAGGCCTCAGCTTCGTGCTCCCTGCATCCTGATGAAACCCCGTGCTTGACGACGACCTACTCACCTGCTGCATTCGAAGATCCTCAGGCCTCAGCTTTGTGCTCCCTACATCCTGATGAAACCCCGTGCTTGACGACGACCTACTCACCTGCTGCTTCCGAAGATCCTCAGCCCTCAGCTTCGTGCTCTCTGCATCCTGATGAAACCCCGTGCTTGACGACGACCTCCTCACCTGCTGCTTCCGAAGATCCTCAGCCCTCAGCTTCGTGCAACCTGCATCCTGATGAAACCCCGTGCTTGACGACGACCTCCTCACCTGCTGCTTCCGAAGATCCTCAGCCCTCAGCTTCGTGCTCCCTGCATCCTGATGAAACCCCGTGCTTGACGACGACCTACTCACCTGCTGCTTCCGAAGATCCTCAACCCTCAGCTTCATGCTCCCTGCATCCTGATGAAACCCTGTGCTTGACGACGACCTACTCACCTGCTGCTTCCGAAGATCCTCAGGCCTCAGCTTCGTGCTCCCTGCATCCTGATGAAACCCCGTGCTTGACGACGACCTACTCACCTGCTGCTTCCGAAGATCCTCAACCCTCAGCTTCGTGCTCCCTGCATCCTGATAAAACCCCGTGCTTGACAACGACCTACTCACCTGCTGCTTCCGAAGATCCTCAGCCCTCAGCTTCGTGCTCCCTGCATCCTGATGAAACCCCGTGCTTGGCAACGACCTACTCACCTGCTGCTTCCGAAGATATTCAGGCTTCAGCTTCGTGCTCCTTGCCCGTAGATTTTATGCATGCAATAATTGAAAAGGAAGTACAAAAGCTCACAGTATAGAGCCCTTCACAATGGCTACCTTATATTTCCTCTGCACGAAAACGTCCTCGACCCTACCAAGTCAATATTTTGGAACATGAAGACTTCATTACCTGGGAAGAACTTGCATTCAAAACATTCACAAAAGACACTCTAAAAAAACTTAAATTCCAACACATCAGTATTGCGACATTTAAAAAAAGAAGTGAAAATAAAGTAGGAATTAAGTACTCAATGTGTGAAGACGCACCCGAAGAAACAATCAATCTTTATGAAGAATCTACAAAAATGAAAAAGGGAAAGGGAGGGAAGAGAGGGAGAGGAACAGGAAGATTGAAAGGAAAGGGTAGAAGAAGAATTCGCGATAATGATGACGATACAAATAGCGAACCAAGTTCCATACTAGGAGGAGATGAATTGATATTGCGAAAGTTATATAACCAATTTTGATCTCAATGATAGTTGTTAGAATAGTATTAATACACTCTTTTTTATAGCTAGGTACTATATGCTTCAAATAGAATAAAATATTTGTGAAATACGAACATATTTTTACAGGTACCATTATATTACCTATGTTCCACTGAATCGTGTCATTAACGTTTTGTTTACGTTTTTTTGAATTAAAACAATTTGATTGAACAATACAAAATGTCTTATTTTGTGCATTATTTTGAATAAATGCCTCATTTCAAATATTGACTACATTTTGTTTCATCTGATTAAAATTGTAATTAGTTCACACATGGTACTGGTAGGTAAAGTGGTTATGATGGTTTTTGTTACCCAAGTTTATAGTAAGATATGTAAAATTACTTCAGTTACCATAGTTACGACTCCCACCATTCGAAAGGTATTGATTATACGACTTTCATTATTTTATGTAAGTAGTTTTTAAGCCCAATCAAAACGACTTACATCTAGTTACGACTCATTACAATGTAACAACTCAAATAATTATAGGATGTAAAAACCATTTTGAAAAAAAATCTTGGTCGTAAATCCACGCTAACTTCTAAATTAAGAGACTGACAATAAAATAAGGTTTTCCATTGCAAAGAACATAAAAAACTAATAAATCTCACGAAATAGGGTCAATATACCTACAAGAACAAAAAAATTATTAGCCAAAATGTTTTTAAAATTTTGTTTTTTGCTCGTCCTGTAAAGTAGGGTTTTGGTTTTTACGACCTTTCTACCCCAAGGTAGCGATATGCGTAAATCCACACTAGCGCAGCGGCTGAGAAAATACAGATCTTTGTGACTCAGCACAGCCGTAATATTTTTCGAACGAAACGCATGTGCGGCGCAACACAACCGCTGTGTAGAGCGGCAGCACAACCGCTGTGTAGAGCGGCAGCACGAATTTTTTAGGTTAAAAAAAAGATCGCAGTCGTCGAAAAAAAATAGCAGTCAAAGTTGGTCCTGCGCCTATCCTCTCCCCGATCGTGTCAGTTTGCCAACCCATGGGATTATGAGGAATAGGAATGCACTAGTGTTTGCGTACACACTGGTGCATTATAATGTGTCCTGCACACCTGTGGCCGAAATTCCGGCTAGGAGGACATCATCCATCATTATTATCCATCTAGTCTACGAGCTCAATAAAAAATTGTGAATGTATTTTCTCGTGTAAATTTTTGATGTGGAGTTAATAAGCATTGTAAGAAACCTTTATATAGCAAAACACATATGACGTCAAAATAAAGCAGATTACACTTTACAGCTCAAATCGCGGACAATATTTCATTAACACGGATCTCGCTCGACCTAAAAACCAGAATTGTGTCATTCGAAGGCTTAAGGGCCAAAACACACTGGGAGTGAATGGCGCGACTCATTTTCCGCCGCGTTCACATTTCCCTTCCGAGCATAGCAATTCTCCTTTGCGACGTAACCACATTGTTACTCTGAGCAATCCTGGTAGAGATATCTCGAGGAAACTGCACCTACTAGCTTCTGATTGTGGCTTTTCACACAGCTTGTTCGGTGGCAATCTTCGTATGACACGCCGAAACACTTTTCACTGATCACATCAGTGAAAACTGTGGAATGCGTTATAAATTGCACTCTTTTTCAAAGGTAGGCTTTACTAAAACAGAGATCTGAGTTCTTTTAAACGACTGTATCGATAATTCATATATTTCTATGTGATTTGTTATAGCGTCTCGGATATGGAACTACGGAAATGCCATACAAATATATATATACTATTTTTATATGCATCTCTTTTGTTTACACGGAATGTATATCTAACTGTACGTTTCTTGAGCGAGAAAATAGCCGATAGTTAGTCGTTTTCTCGCCGGCGCGGCGGTGAGACAACTGCCTAACACGCTCAGTGTGAATCGCCAAAAACACGTGATTAATATGGGAGATGAAAGTAGGTGGAGTGGAGGCAGTAATGGGGTGTATTTGTCAAGCGTTTGTTACATTTCACTGTTTTTGTTTATAAAAACAGAATCGCTTTTCTGTTACGTTACAAAGAGGCTCCGTGAATTGTAAATCTCGTTTTTTGGTAAGCTTCAGTTTTTTGATTACTGATCAATTATACTGTTCGTGAAGAATCCAATCTAATCAGTAGAGATGAGAGTACCATATACTCACCATATATGGCTTCGAATTTAAACATCTAATTTCAACATTGGACGACCAGCAGTGGACGATAGGACGTATCTATCCCCTGATAGGTAATCATCATCGTTATCATCAGCCTATGATAGTCCGCTGCTGGACATAGGCCTCCCCCAATGAGCGCCATAGCGCCCTGTCTTCAGCTTGACTCCTCCAGCATCTACCTGCAGTCTTTCGCAGGTCGTCATCCCACCTGGTCGGAGGGCGTCCTACACTACGTTTACCGAGTCGTGGTCTCCACTCAAGAACACGTTTGCCCCAGATGCTTGATAGGTAATACAAAAAACAAAATTCCCTAATTTTTCCTAGCGCCTACTATAAATGACTAACATTTACAGTGACTGCATAAATATTTGATAAGAATGAAAGTTAATAAATAAATAAATAAAATTGTTTATATCTGTAGATCATAAGTTATTAGTGGGTAATGTGTATTTAAAAAAATCTACTTATTAAAAGAAGTTATATAACTTTTTTTAATACCTAAGATATCTATTTCATTACAACATGTACATTATAACAATTTACTTCTTTCTTATTACTTAAATATATTTTTAGAATAAAAGATTGATATCAAAAATTGTCCAAATGATATTCCACATATTTTTATCTCACAAAAATAAGTAATTAGCTGCGCACGAGGCCGCGAGCGCTGAGGGCGGGGTAGGTGTGGAGTCCCTCATTAAGGTAAGAAACGTTGGTGTTCTTCCAACACAAATAAGGTTCATAGTTAACCCGCTTACATCCGTAACGAACTCCTATTTAATCATCGCTTGAAGGATCAACGCATAATCTTAGGGCAATTGCCGTTAACTAGGTGAGAGCCTACGTCCTACTTCGGGGCAGTAAAATTTACAAGGCGATTACGATGAAACAAGATGGCAATAATATTTGTTCGGCTCTACTTAACACCCCCACTTTTTTGGCCCTAATTGAAACGTTACATCTTCACTGTTCTGTCTTTTCATGTCTGTTTCATGTCTTTTGGGTCGTTAGAACTGGTACATTGGGTTGTAATAGGGTTTGAAATACGATTTTATATGTTACGGGGGGTTTATGGCGCGTTTCTGTCGGTATAGATTTCTACGCTCATGTAAGTACTTTACCACGGATGAGGCTTTCGGTATGTGATTGTGAAATTTAAATAGGTTTAATGGTTCTTGCTGTCAATTCAAGAGTTAAGCCATGGCTAGAAAATAAATGTAAAATAAAACCGGCCATGTCGGACTCGTGCACGAAGGAATTTTCAAAATCACGTATGGGAACGTTGTTTTACCCTTTGGGTACGGAACCCTAAACATGATAGAGCTCTTTTAGAGTGGCATTAGAACTGAAAAATAAGTTAAACTTTTGTCTCGCTCTCCCTAGCTTAAACTTCTCGCTCAAACTCTACATCAGATTAATGTATTTTTGTAAACTTAAATGAGTTTCCAAATAATATTATCAAACACAAAAGTTGTAGAGCAAATATTTTAGCTCTGCTATAGCACTACTTACTTTTACGTTTCTACATATACTTTTATGTTTTTAACATACTTCTGGCAGGTACCCTAGTGATTACCTAGCTGTTCTTATTTACATTTTGTACAAAGTTTTTCGCAAGTAACTTCATATTTCACCTTTATCCACGATTGTACTTTTCATAAAGATTTTATGACGAGTAAGATACGAGAAAAAATCTACAAAATTCGATGTAAACCATAAACTTGAAATTGAGTTCATTATAAAAGATGTGTTTGCAGCGTACATTTTAATATTAAAGCCCTTGGTGAGAGCTAGTCATAATGTTGAAGCTTTAATTATAATGGAACTGCGGGGTAAACGAATTGACAACATATAACTTAGAAGCTAGCTGTTTTAATTATTTTATTTAATATATTTATAAATTATATAAAAATGGCCAGGAATAATTAGGTGACAGGGTGCTAGGCAGAGCCAGGATGACGACCTGCGAAAGACTGCAGGCAGATGCGGCAAGCTCCTAATCTAAGGCCTCCATTAGGGGGGGCCTTTGTCTAGCCATGGACCAACATAGGCTGATGATGATTATGAAATGTATAAATATATATTCGAAATAATGGCTTCATTTATTTTATGACCGTTAATTTGAATCTGATCCAAGCTTCTATACGTGTCTTTTCCTGCAATGTCCATCGAAAATACCCTATGATTTCCAATTAAAACTGTTGATCAAAATCAATGTTTCCATTCACGCCATCCCCAATCAAAACTTTGATTATCAAACTTCAATCACATGATGGTCTAGGAGCCAGTGACAGATTTTAATGACCAAGTCCCTCCCAAGCAAAACTTTAATCTCCCGAGCAAAGTAAACAAGCAAACCCGAATTCTGGTACATGCGAATTTTAATTTCTGATTACCTTATTATTGACCTTATTCCATGGGAATAATGTCGTCATCGCTGCCACGGTCACGATTATTCCTAATGCATTTTACGAATTTTCGCTCGGGAGGAAATAATTGACCAAATTTGTACCTGGCTCCCGGACCATGACACGACACGTCCTAAAATATAACGAGTTCGATCGACATAAAAAAAAAACGAAAGACTGCAGGTAGATGCTGGATGCGGCAAGCTGAAGACAGGGCGCTATGGCGCTCATTGGGGGAGGCCTATGTCCAGCAGTGGACGGCTATAGGCTGATGATGATGATCGACTTAAAAATAGGTCACACTACCTCACAATCATGGAGATCACAATAAGGTCCCGCATAATATTTAAATTTGGGGAAAGTGAAATTTGGGGAACGCTTACTTTCAGGGTCATCATGTCGGAGGTCTGACGTGGGTGTGGAAAGAATCAATTGACCCATGCGGCTGCTGACATGAACGGTAACCCTTTAGATTTATGTATAAAACTTGTTTGGGGAAAACATTTTATCTTTTTTTAACAAATTCGGAAAAAAGGTGGTTCGTTCTACTGTTTTAGGACCGATTTTGAAAATTCGTCTAGTATTATTTAGTAAGAGCATGATCCCGATAATATTTTGAATGGGAGTTAAAAATTATCCCGAAAAACTCAAGAAATGAAATTAAATGAAATGAAAGTTTATTTCTTTAGGCTTACAAATAAGCACTTCGACAAGTCATATAATGCTCCCTTGGGAATATTCCACGCGGGCAAAACCGCAGGTACAAGCTAGTACAAAATAAAAACATTTCTGATAAGAATAGTTATGGTTATGATATAATATATTACAAGCTTAAGCCTTTTATGCCAGTACATTTGATAAAAAAAATCTTGGATTAAATTAAACTGACCGGGGGCGTCGACCACAGGTGCGTCGACCACTGGGGGCCTAAGCCACGAACCCATATTTTATACTATTCATTATTATATTGATGCTCATTTCAAAGTCGGTCTTTAGTTTATTTTAAACTTTAAAATTATTTCAGTGCTTACAATGTCGATTTTGCCAAAGAATCGCGTATTTTTGTTGTCCCTACTAATACGACCGTCAATCGCTTGATATATTGAAACGATCGATAGTTAGGTAAGTATGTGCAAACGTATAAGCAGCTTTATTAGGACATTCCTTGATATTTATTTAAATTGTTATTCATTGTAGGCTAGATACCTAGGTTTATTTTAGTTTATTTTTGACAATGCCCTTATACAGCTGCATTAAATGATCTTGACATGTATTTTTATTTCAATTCGATCTAACTAATTTATTATTATTTTACTGTGATAAATATTATCTATGAATGTTATATCAAATTTTTAAAGAAGGCATGTCTGTCTGCTTTTTCTAAAACAATCCCTTATGGTGTTTCCAAATAATGTGTGTTTTATAATAAAATTGTTAATTATTTTTATGTACAACTGACCGACATCAATTGTAACATGTGTACCTACGGTGGAACTGAATAAATGAAATGAAATATGTACAATTGTGCTCATTCGTTATCAAAATTACATAGCATTTACCGTAATGCCTCGTAAACTTAATTTTCTGCAAAATTATCCTGGGTTACAGATTATATTTACAGAAAACGGTACAGTTTTGCACGCAACCTAAGTTTAGCTTGTTTTGGCAATTGATTGAATCCATGTTCCCACAACTTCGGTAATCAATAACTCAACGTCTTTTACTTCGCTCCGGCATTATTCAATGTTGGCATTCTATAAAGTTTCTTGTTAAGGATATGCTGAACAGTTGCTCGGAGTTTAGCTTTCAAATCTGCATTAGGTATAAAACGGAATGACAACAGAAATAAATAAATAACAAAAAATGCTGGACAATCCACACAGCATAATTTAGCCCCAAACTAAGCAGGAGAGCTTATGTTATGGGTACTAGATGACTGATATATTATCAGTAATCTAGTTGTACAACATACATAATACAATACATAAGGGACATCGATTTTTTTTACTATACATAGAAAACGATCAGAACACCCGGAACAAATATCTGCAGATCGTACAAATATTTGTCCCGAGGTGGGAATCGAACCCAGAACCTCTTGCGTCGCAGGCTGGCCTTCTCCCATTTCGCCACAGAGGTCGTCAGTAATTATAAATTTGTGAATAAACACAGTTTCGTTAACAGCTTCCTATACATGGATACCGCTATTTTCGACACAGAAGTTCCGCTCATTAAATCTCATTACTTAACGAACACATTAACCCTGTCACAAAAGATAACAATTACAATGCACAAATAAACAAATCTAATTTATCTTTTCAGATACGGCATTGGTACAAGATAGCCGCTTCCTGAGCAGCTGTGACCCGATAACCTCGCATCGACAAAATGCGCTATCTACACACCATTACCAGCCTCTTATTGACACAGCGAACTCAGTTCTGGGATAGTTTGAACAGTAATCAGTCGCGGGCCAGCCCGGCGCACGTACCCACCTAATCATGAACTTACTAACTCGTGAGCAACAAGCAAAACAAATGAAACTCGGGGAACACAAGCAATGCTCTTAAAAACAAATGAAAATTGTGGCAAATGGAACTCGTGAATGACAAAAGACGATCGCATTCGCTGTGTGGATGAATGATGAGACAGCAAGCATGGGTGATCTGTTTCCAAGTTTACCGAAGAGTACGTTCGCAAGTGAGCTTGACAGGAATTGGAGCGAAGTGCTGGGGTTGGATGAGTATAAGTCGGACGCGGACTTGGCGGCGGTTACCCTGTTCCGGGATTATCCGGAGCCGCTTTTGAGGTTCGCATCGGCTTGCTGTGTGCTGTTTATGCTGGTTGGGATTCCAGGAAACCTCATCACTATTATTGCGTTGGCTCGCTGCAAGAAGGTGAGTGATATCTATTGCTAGATCTAAGTCTCTGTATTAATCTCTCATATCTTTATCTTTTTAATTAGTTGGAACAATGAACTAGGTGGAAGGTAATACAGCCTGCCACTACTCTCAGATTTTATAAAAACCGCCGTTTTAGGATGACGATATCCACGTGTCCAAAAGCAATTTCAGATCAAAACAGCAATTAAAGTTTGAACTGAGGTTGTTTACGACGCAATGATTTTCGAATTCCACTTTGAAACTTTTAATTATTGGGTTTGAATTTCCAACAAAATTATCTCGCAGTTTAGTTGAGTTGCCTGGTTTTATGCGCATGTTGTGGATTCCTTTAACTTATAGAGCACTATCAATGTTTATATTTTAGGTGTATTTTCTTGTTGTAATATCTAGCTGTATGCCATAAAAGATCAAATAAAACCATAATGAGGCGGTTCAAATTCATTTATCGAGTTCAAACAACCTTCGGAAACAATAATGATAAACCAAGATTACGAAAAAGTGGCGAAAAGTGTGTGGAAGACAGAAGGTACTTTGGATTCTTTACTGTTAGAAATCTTAAAATGGGACGAAAGTGGAACGAAATCAGCATTAAATTTGATTTTCCGTGTTCGGACTACTTTTAGGCTGAAGCGAGTGGGAAGAACGCGAAACACCACATGCAAACCAGAGACCGATATTTCATTTCCAGTCCAAATGACTGAATACCCGGCAAATGTAGTCCTTGATTATTCTGTTATCTAGTTCGGTTCAGAGGACATTGATCCTACGCTATTCCCAATAGACGTAATATAAACTAGGAATTCGTATAAAATCAGTACAATATTGTTTACATGCGGTGTGGGTTTGGTGTCAGTGCTATGGATAATATTTTGACAAAATAATCTTGGTCATTTGCGGGCGTGTTGATAACGAAAATCCCTCTGCAAATATACGCACAAGGTGTACTTGCTTACCTACTTTAAACATTTGGAGTAACTATGTGTGTATCTAGAACTTGCAAAAATGACACGAATGGTTGATGGCCAAAAGATAACAAATGTTATCTTTTGGGTAGGTAACGTTAAGGTAAGGCGTTCATACTAATAATATAAAAGCGAAAGTTTGGATGTTTAGATGGATGGAAGAGAGTTTGTTACTTCTTCACGCTAAAACCCCTTGGTCGTTTAAAGACAGATTCTGTTTAGATTCGTTTAACGACATATTCGCTTTAGAACAGTATTTGTAAAGTCGACAATATTTTTTTTAATGTGAATCTGTCATAAAACGAATCTGGGCTGTTTTTTTTTAACATACAAGTAGCTTTAGGCCTGTAATGAAACATAGGCTACTTTTATACCATAAATCGTTCCCAAAGGGGAGAAATAACCCAAGGTGTCCTTATAAACAAGGTATGTCGAAGCCGCGGGTAGAAACTAGTTGAAAATAAAGTTTCAACGAAGTATAAGTAATATAATAAGTGGCAATATTTTGTAGTATCTGTATACCTTGAGAAAAAACGTAAAATCCCATAAATAAGTTCATTTATGATATCGCCAAGACAAAAAGGATGAAATATATCAGCAAATAAATTACCTATAATACTTACAAGTCGCTTGGCGTAGGTCAGTGCTCAGTGTAAGCACTCAATCATCTCGAGTCACTTGCCAAGAGATATTTATAAATAAACTTACCAGTGGATGTGTATTACACACGTCGGTGTTTTCTTTTTTTTTTCTATTTCCTTTGTATATCATAATATACGTGGCGGTGCTAGTTTGGTTTCCTCGGGGTACCGCCTAAACTTGATACTGTTTGGCACTTAGGTATAGCACTTTTAGCGACCTCATCTAAGTAGAGAGATGTCGAAAGACTGGACATAGTCCCCCAAAGAGTGCTAGAGGAACCGGTCTTTCACAGCCCCATACACCGATCCAGAAGTTTTACTAGGTTATTAGTCCACCACGAGATACTCATACTCATATATTCGTTGTTAATAAAATAGATACCTTTTTTTTGTGAATATCTGAAACTTACTTTGAAAAATTGCTGCCTCGTGATTTTCGGTTTCGAACCTTTTGATCTCTCCCATATCGACTTATGGTGAAGGGCGGATTTGAGAGAATACCAAGAATATACTTTGAAGAAGGGCTCGTTACGCTGGCTTACGGTTCAGGTGAAAACCAGGGAGTTCTTCAAAAAGGGACTCGACTTGGCTTCTTGCGGCTTTTCGTTCTTGCGTTATCGAAACGTCGAAATAGTATAAACTACCAAACTAAGCGAAACCGATAAAATAGGAATATTCTCTAATGATGATAATGATAACTGATTAAGGTAAACACAGCTATAGAGTTTATAAACGTTAGCGAGTTTAATTTACGCAAACTAAACATAAACCTAGGTGAAAATTGCTAGGACAATCAGAAAATAATATTGTAAAATATTGCCTCTCACAACGTCCAGCATGAGCACATTCCATAGAAAGTTTCCAATAATTTACTATTACTTCCGCACCCCATCACTGAAAATGCAGTTTCAAAAAATATCTACAAGCATTTCTAATTCGTCTTATAATTTCAGGTGCGGAACGCAACAGCGGTGTTTATCATGAACTTATCATGTTCGGATCTCCTCTTCTGCTGCTTCAACCTGCCTCTAGCAGCATCTACCTTCTGGCGAAGGTCCTGGGAGCACGGGAAGATCCTGTGCCGAATGTTCCCCTTAGCAAGATATGCACTGGTGGCGGTGTCGTTGTTCACTGTGCTTGCCATCACAATCAACCGATATGTCATGATCTCACATCCTAGACTATATCCTAAGTAAGTATTAGTATTTCACTTTATCATTGATGAATCATAGATACACTGAGTTTCGTTGAAAATAGCTTTTTTGACTAATATTGTGTCCCTTTTCCACAGGTTATACAGAAGGCAGTACTTAGCAGTCATGGTAGCCAGCACATGGGTCTTTTCATTCGGAGCACTCATAGCAACATGGCTAGAGAAGTGGGGTCGTTTCGGCCTGGACATTTCAATAGGCTCCTGCTCAATACTCCCTGATAAAAACAACAGGTCTCCTAAAGAATTCCTCTTTGTGGGAGCTTTCATGTTGCCCTGTTTAGCAATAGTGATTTGCTATGCTCGTATTTTCTGCATAGTTAGAGAGGCTGCGAGGAAGTCGCGAGCACCAATCAGAGGGAAGGCCAGACCTATTTTAGAAGACTCAGCGGTAGGTTCTGCCTCGACGGCGTTAGAGAGATCTCCAGGTCCTGAAAATGGAACCAATCACCTGGCTCCGCCACGTAGAGCTTTACTCGCCCCACCTATGCTGCAATGTCCATCAACTCCGGGCCCAGAAAGGTCGTCATCCTCGGGAGTAGATACATTGGACGGTCATGACGAGGAAGCGGTGCTAGACGTCAAACCCCGAGCAAACAGCGCCGGAGAAACAGCCAAACGCCTGCGACAAGCAGCAGTAGCGCTTAAACGATCTCCAGCTTCAGTTCGACCTCCCCGTCTTACCCCAAAAGACAGAAAATTACTCAAAATGATAATGGCAATAATGCTTTCGTTCTGGGTATGCTATCTGCCGATAACCTTAACGAAGATATTCAAAGAGTTCACGTCGCATCCAGCGGCGAATATAGCGGGATATATCCTGATTTACCTAACGACTTGCATCAACCCGATCATTTATGTGGTGATGTCCAGCGAATACCGACAGGCGTACAAGAATCTGCTGATGTGTCGGCGGTGGGCGTGACGCTCGTCCGGCGATGGCGTCTCCGAGAAGCGCCCGCCGTGACTAACCCTCACCCCGTGGGCATAAACTCTAAATAAAAGTTCACGAGTGTAAAATTAAAACCATAAAGAATAGTCTATAGGCTTGTAAAGTTTAATAATGAAAGTGATGTGTTTTAAACATGATTCGATCAGAAAGCACGCACCCGTCCGTGATTGTGCTAGGAGTGTAGCAGTTTTGTATGCTGTATTTTATACAGAATTTTATAAAGGATTCATTATATCGAGTAATCTCAAAATCATACCTAAGATAATGTATAAACGTTTATTTGGATATATTGATGTAATGTAAATATTGAGTAGTATGTTTGTTCTAAAACTAAGACCATTACGAATGATGTTACAAATAATTAAAGATCGTAGTAAAATTAAGAATTAAATTAAGCATTTTTAAACATAATATTACAATAAGGACTGATAATTAAAGAAAATCTTAGTATCACACCAATAAACTTTGACACGTTATAATAAAGCATTAAAATAAATACCAATAAGCAAATCAAAGTAGGCAGAATATGGGCATACCCATGACATTAAATTGAATCATAAGGATACTTAATTGTTCAGCAAATTATATTTATGTGCAGTTGTAAACTGTGCGTGTAACGAGTGTGTTCTTGTACAATGAGTAATCTAAGCTCCGGAGTCCTTGGGCTGGATGAGTACAGCTCTGATGCTGCACTGGCTGACGTGGAACTGTTCAAAGACTATGATGAGTCTCTCCTGACGTTCGCGTCTGCTGCCTGCATAATCTTCATGATGATTGGCATCCCGGGAAACTTCATCACGATTTTGGCGTTGGCACGATATAGAAAGGTAAGTTTTTTTTACATAATAAAGATTGCAAATCAATTAGACCAAAAGTGTATTTACGTTTTTCTGTCAGAATAAATACAAATAATTAAACTTTAGTACCTATATCTAATAATTTGATAAGGCGTGATTCATTAAGTACGACTCACTAGCTATTTCATGAAATTTTGGTTCATCCCCGATATTTTCTACCTGATAAAGATAATAAATAAAACCTAGGTGCTTTATTTGTTTTATCATTGAACTTTATATAGCCCAGACTATACAAAGTTTAAGTACTTTTATTTTAATAATGGATAAATCAATTCAATATTTACCTTCTTTCGTCACATTCGTTTCATTGAGGAAATGTCTATTAAAAAAAGCTGTCTGTTATCAATGGAACCAATAGATAACGTCAGCTACAAACTACTGTGTTTTGTGCGTTGGCATGTAGGCACTGATAACATAATAGCGGTTAAAATGAAATCATAACGACGTACGTATTTACAATAAATTCTCGTGAACCCAGAAGTATGCTAGAGAATATTTCTATGAATCAACATAACAAACAAAGTGTCTGGATCGTGACGAACGCTTTTTATTTGTTTTAGGTCAGGAACGCGACGGCAATATTCATCATGAACCTATCTCTTTCTGACCTTCTGTTTTGCTGCTTCAACTTGCCGCTGGCTGCATCCACGTTCTGGAGAAAGTCTTGGGCTCATGGCAAGGTCCTGTGCCGGATGTTTCCCATGGCTCGATATGGCCTGATTGCAGTGTCACTCTTCACTGTGTTGTGTATAACTATCAATAGATATGTTATGATCTCCCACCCATTACTCTATCCGAAGTAAGTTATATTCCTCTATGCTTATTATTAAACGTTTTGTTATGAGAGAATTTCATCTCTCTTAGAGTAACTATATTTTATTATACGACTGTGAAAGTAGTTCTTGATAAAAATATTTCATACTGTCTTTTTCTTCTACAGAATCTACAAGAAACGAAACATTTTCATCATGATCGCAGCCATATGGTTACTGCCCTTTGGAAGCCTAATCGCGACCTACGTAGAACGATGGGGGCAATTCAGCCTGCATCCCACCACAGGATCCTGTACTATAGTCCCAGACGAGGACGGTGGAAACCCGAAGCGAATGATCTTCATAATTGCGTTCGCTTTACCGAGTATGGCTATCCTTATCTGCTACGCCCGCATTCTATGGATCGTGAGAAAGACAACCAAACAGTCGCGTCCCCAGCACATGAACGTGAGACGACACACAGTAATCGAACCCACGATCACTGAAGTTCCCGAAACTTCGATCCCAAGCGTAATGGATGAGGTCCCCCAGCGACGAGAAACTAAAACTCAATTTATTATGCCGTGCTTTTATCCTGAACTTTCGTCGTCTTGCAACGATAGTGCATCACAAGATAACGAGCATAAGTGCGCGCCAGAGTTCAAAGGGGCGCCTTCACTCGCCACCGAGAGGGCTAAAAGGATCCGTCAGAGCTTTGTTACTACTTTCAGGCGGTCTACAGCTATGATCAAACCCCGACTTCCAACGAAGAAAGATAAGAAGCTATTGACGCTGATAATCGCGATCATAACCTCCTTTCTAATCTGCCATCTACCTATAACCTTAACGAAGACGATCTTCAGTGATATTACGTCACATCCAGGCGCTAATATCGCAGGGTACGTGCTGATCTACGTGACTACGTGCATCAATCCGATCATATACGTGGTGTTGTCTGTAGAGTACAGACAAGCGTATAAAAATTTGTTTACGTGTCGATAAATAGTGGAACAGTGTAGTAGGACAAATGTATTGATAGTGCAGTGTGAATGTAGGAGTGAACCGTCCGTGTCTGAAAACGAATACACCTTAGCTAAGTAAAGGATGCGAGGCAATGAGTGATATAGAAAGACTTTAGTGGTAAGGGATGCTTGTACATGTTAGGCTAAGGATATGTCTAACGAATCGATCATATAATATTTGGTAGCTTTATAAGTAGTATGTATAAAATGAAAAATAATGGTAAAATTAAAAAAGTCTAAGTAGAAAGGGTTGAATTATGAGTACCCTACTTTACAGGTACACACAAATCCAATAAATGGTAAATGGTGAACATCGACATGGTTTACAAGCCACACTTCGATTTTAGTAACAAAACTATACAAGCTTTTTATATGTAGAGACAAAAACTGGCTCTGATCCTGAAAAATATTTTGCTGTTACTGAAAACTTTACGTAACCTTGAAGATTTTCTATGGTTTCTCATAATTGTTTGTTAATCACCTTAATTAAAAGACCACTAACCACAGGCCACAATTTAATGGTACGCATCATATTAGTCAGCGATAAAATATTAGCACACTTGTGCTTCTGACGTAGGTAAATTTACTAGCAGTTTAATACTAAACTAACTAATACACGTAGAAGTGGATTTAACCGTTTCCATAATATGGAAACGGTTAAATCCACTTCTACGTGTAATTTCAGTTTCTGTTGAACTTTGATTTAATATTATTATGCTACGCAATAAATAATTAAAATATTCATTGCTAGTTCGATAACTTAGCTTGTTCCTTGTTCGTAATCTGAAGGTCATGCATATCATTGTCCCAAACAAAATCTTCGGACAGTTTTAATGAAGTTGAAGTTAGCGCTGGCAATGATTGAATTTCATTTCTGAAAAATACGCCACAAATGAATGAAACCTGAATAAAACATAGATCTTTATGAGCAAACTTTTGGGCAGCTAACGAAAAAGTTCACAAATGATCCTATATTACAATAACCAGGAAAACCTACAAATAATACTGTAAAATTTTGATCAAATCTCCTCGGTATTGTTCGATTGTCGTCAGTTTAATATAAAACGTAATGATACTAAGTGGTGGGACTGAAATTCAGCGAATCTTGGTTACGACAGTAATTGGACTCCACTGTTCACATTTTGTGGAAACCGCACAAAGGTGTGGCGGATATGTATTATACGAAATTGTTGCCCGGGCGTCCCGAATGACACCTATTGCTGTATCAACGAAATAAAGGAACATGCTTGGGCTTCGACTACAATATTTAAAATATTTTTTTTACAAATCTTTAAACAAATATTTTGCTCTAAACAACTAAATTTTTGTCGGCTCAGTTCGTGAACCTGAAATATCGATCGTGGGAATTGCTGTCATAAATTTTCAGTTATTCTCTGATTCTCTAATAAATATAATTGCATTGAATGCGTTTATTATGACCGACCCTAAGTACTGCATAATGAGGACAGGAAAACCAACTATTACCAACATATATATGTATATTATATACCTTATGTTGTTGTTCATTATCTAATATGTAATACCTAACAAGGTAAAGAGTGGAATCTGGGCATTGCAACGATTATGAACAACAATTATGTGGTACGATATTTTGGTGGGTTAGTGGCGATTGGGTGTTCCAAGCAAGTTAATACTCCGTCCACGAGCTTATGTTCTTTGAAGGAATGAACTAATGCAATATGTTATTGTTTTTTTCGTTTCTATAAATAGCGATGTGAATAATTTCGACTCAAAACATATCGGTAGTTTCCATTTATCGAGTTGAAAAATCTGTCCCGATTTTGTTTTTACATTTTATACACACGTAATCACGTGTCTATAAAATATTGCATTCTTTCATTGAGTCAAATAAAATAAACAATGCACGTTATAATGCACATCCGCATGATATCCGCAGATCATGTTCAATCCAACGATCCTATCTATCCACGGTTGTCTGGTAGATCGCTCTTGAGCGATAAGACCTCCAAATTGACACATATTTTGTCGTTGTGCGATAGTCTTAAAGCGTGGACGGAGTATAGTTGAATTTCTTATAGAAATAAAAAATTGAAGTTAACAAATAATAATATAATAAAGCGATATTATTATTGTACCAATTTATGTTGTTACCTGAAGGAGCTACGTTATTTTTGATATTGTTTCTACAAAGGTGCTGACTAAATAGAATAGTTATTTATTATTTAACTTGACAATTTACCAAATCTACCAAAGTGTAGCTTTATCAAAGATTATAACTAAGTAAAAATGTACCTTGTTTCAACCTGGATTATAAACAACATGTTTCTACTCGAAGTGGAATTTACAGTGGCTTTTTGTTTTTGTAATAATAAAAAAAATAGACTATACACAGAACAATATACCTAATAGATATTATCTATCGAAAACTAATATAAATATAGGTTTTAAAAATATAGGTAATAAGTGTAATAATGTGATAAGCAATCAAATTATAATAAATTTATATTTAATTATGTAATAAATATATAAATATATAAAGCATAATAAATAATATTACCAAGGACTTTATGGACAACGTCAAATTCCTTGAATATTCCAAACCCTGCAAGTTTATATCTACAGCGCAAAACAAGTGGTTCCACAGCACAAAATAAGTGGTTCCACGGCGCAAAATAAGTGGTTCCACGGCGCAAAATAAGTGTTTCCGCAGCGCAAAATAAGTGGTGAATGCTTTTAGCTGGCTTGCTTTGTTTGGCTGTTCTACAAATTAATGTTTCAGTTTGACAAGGGTTTAATGAACAGACTGCGAGTTCCTTTAACCTGATATTATTTAAATATGATATTAAACCTATGTTTGTTCGCATTATAATTAATAATGTCAAGACTTTATATTTCCTTAACGCATTTTTGAATGTTTATACGTATTTTTATAAATTATATGTACCTACACTATGTTGATCGTGTGCACTGTGAATTACCTCTACCCAGAAGGCATTTGCGTTATATATGATAATATAATTTTATGTAAAAAATTTAAACCAAAAGAAACAAATAAGATATAAGTATTTAAAATTGTAACAGTTGAGCTATTTGGTGACTGTTGGAAATAATCTAGACTCTCTAGAGGCTCAAATGATATAAATATCAGTCGCAAGTTTATTTTATGTTAATTTACTGTAAGACATATTAATGTAAAATGCCCAAATTATTCAATTTTAATATTGTTATGTAAGTATTGATAAATACTCGTATATAAATTGATATACCTAATCATAGTGTTAAGGAGTTAGTATTGTGGTACCAAAGAACCAATCAGACGAGAGCCGCTGTGCGTACCAAAGATGTAAAATAAAATGATAAAAAAACATATATTCGTTTTATTTTGGCCAAGGTCCATAGTTTTCGGACATACGAACAGCAAATATAGCACCTCGACCACAGTACACATATAGAACTTATACTGAGCCTCGACTCAAGAATTGGAAAGTATTTCATCATCATCATCATCAGCCTATATCAGTCCACTGCTGGACATAGGCCTCCCTCAATGAGCGCCATAGCGCCCTGTCTGCAGCTTGCCGCATCCAGAACCATCTACCTGCAGTCTTTCGCAGGTCGTCATCCCACCTGGTCGGAGGGCGTCCTACACTACGTTTACCGAGTCGTGGTCTCCACTCAAGAACACGTTTGCCCCATCGGCCGTCGGTTCTTCGCGAGATATGGCCGGCCCACTGCCACTTCAGCTTGCTAATTCTTTGAGCTATGTCGATAACCTTGGTTCTCTGTCGGATGTATTCGTTAGGAATCCTATCCTTCAGAGAAACTCCGAGCATAGCTCTTTCTATAGCTCGCTGAGCGACTTTGAACTGGTGGACCAGGAAAGTATATACTAAATATTAAGTTTAAATTAAAATTTCTTTTTAAAATTCTTAGTCGTCAAAATAATTAGATTATATTGGATTTTTCCTTTCAGAATCGTTTTTTTAGCAACATCTCTTTCTGCAGGATTTTACTAAGTCGGGAATCATAAAGTATGTCGCAAAATTTATAGTTATGAATTCCTGGTACCACTATTCATTTTGCGAAAACATATTTCCCTACCAAAATATTCCGTCACGGGTGCGGTTCTACATTCCATCTATTTCCAATGTATGAAGACATCCCTCAACCAAATGCGCCCCTTTGTCATGTGCCACGTTATATAAAAATAAATGAATAATATATTACCCATGTATAAACAAAGGAGCAGCTGACAAAAACACTTCTCGTTGGAATTTCATAGGTTCAATCAATTTTGTATTGTGTGGGAACACTGGAACTGATGGAAAATCCAGAAAAACCTCGTTTATCCTGGAAGTTCATCGGCGCAAACGCCCACGTCGTCGTTAGATTAGGAGACTGTTCACAATGTGATGGAATTCGGTAGTGACAAACCTCAACAATTCCTGATGAATAAAATAATTGATTACGTACCCAAGATTAAGAAAATAATCTCACTCACGGACCTTAATTTTTGGCGTGGGACATTTTCATTTAAAATATCTTTTGGAAGATTTTTGATTCGAATTCGTACGAATTATGTAATATATTAATGTCGAAGGTGTAAGGTAGAGGAAGTAATATTCAGTCCTATCTTAGTTTTTCAGAGGATAATAATATTCATGCCATTTACTGTATCCATGTACTTAGAAGTAACGTTATACCTATTATAATCCTTCTACTGGCAAGTTCCTTTCAACCTACCTACCTACGTTGTGAAGAAACCTGCACATATCTATAGCACATATCTACTACAAATGAAACGTCGTCGTGAATGAGCGAAGTAAACTGAATCATAAAATGTGGTTTTGTAAGATAAAGGTCGACCAAACATCCCGTAAAACCAAAAGCTCCGAGCAAATTGAGGCAAATATTATGCGAGCTTCCGCCGCCGACGGTGCCGATAAAGCTTCCATTAGGTTCTATCTCCAACGATTTGTACATTACTCTATTAATTTTCCAGCCCCTTAAGATGTTATCGACGTGAAATATTCACGTTTTTTGCGGCGAGGCATCCCCGCCAGACGTTTACAAATTGATAAGTGCCAAGATCTGTCAGGAATCACCCGCAATTTTTTATTATAAAGACGTGCGAATTAGAATTTGTTAAAAAAAGCAAGTGGGTATGTACTTGGATTGAAAAATATATCGCCAACTATTTTGCGAGAAATCTGAAGTCCATAAATTCCAGAAGCTCCTATTTTTCAGCACTGAAGTGACTTCTGAACTTATTTTCGAGCAAAAACTGTAAAAATGTGCTAACTAGACAGCAGATAATAATTTATAGCAGATTTATTCAAATTTATTTGGTTAAAATAACTAATACTGGATGGCGAAGTTTTCTTTCTACTCAGCTGTTTTTAGCCCCATTCGTTTTAATTTCAACGTAACGGAAAGAAATTGTATGAATAAAACATTTTCGGTCAGATATTTAGTGAAAAGGTAAGCCTCACATCTTTGATGCTATGAATAATAAGCAACTTGGAGTGTCCAATCATTTTCACAATTATTTCAGCGTCGTGTTTGTTTTTGGTATAAAAATGCGGTGGTTTTAGCATTTTGGATATTTTTTTGTAAAATTAAACACATTGAAGGTGTTTTTGACGACCGATGTGGCGCGGTGGGAGAAGGTCCGCCTGAGCAGGAGACCCATAACACAAGCTCTGCTAACCATGGGGCTGGGAAATGCTGTGTGAATTGTACGGCATTTATCTTTTTTTCAGTAAGTTGTTTATTTGTGAGCTAGTCGGTATGTATACGCATCAACAGAATAGGAAAGAACTATTTTGAAGAAAGAAAAGCGGATGAAAAATTACGATACCGGCCCATTATTATCACACGCGGTAAGCCGACCGTTATCAGAATTTTTTATAATAAATATAAATAAATAAATAAATAATGCTGGACAATTCACACAGCATTATCTTGTGTTATGGGTACTAGATAACTGATATACATAATACAATACATTACATAGATAGATATTTTTTATTATACATAGAAAACGACCAGAGCACCCGGAACAAATATCTGCAGATCGTACACACAATTGTTCCGAGGCGGGAATCGAACCCGCCACCTTCAGCGTCGCAGGCGGACCTTCGCCCACCGCGCCACATCGGTCGTCAAATAAGTACCTATTTATGTTATATTTTTAAAAAAAATCTGGTCCTTTAGTAGTGTATTCTAAAAAACACAAATAGTACCTATAGGTATAGGCTACTTTTGGCCTTCTTTAATCAAACATAAGCCGTAATCAAAGTATAAAAATAGAATACCGCTTCTGTCTAATAAATTGATTTACTTCCAGGAAGATTTCTGGAAGATTTATGAACGAGACATAGACAGGTATGAATCACGGTCCAATATATTGAATCATTTTAGTCACGTACAAAACGCTCTTCTCTCGACGCAAAAACACATATTTGGGTAGGTAATATTAAGGTCAGTATGATATATTGGAGAGTGAACAAAATAAATAAGTGAAAAGACTTGAATCGGCCCAGTTGTGTCAATAATAGTTATGTATTGGTGGAAAGGAAATATTGGGGTTCTTTATTTTGTGGTTCTATCTGCTGTGTAAATAAGAATAGTTTTTATTTTGGTATTGAAGGATGAAATATCCTTGAGAACCGTTATTCTAGATAACGGTTACCTGTCCAGTCCATTATATCAGTATTCCAGAAATACTAATTTCAGAACAAAAGTTCTTAAATTAGCAGTACCTATTTCTGGAATAAACAAAAACTCTAATAGGTTGTAAGACCAAAGATTTGAAAGATTGCTTTTAATATTTATCGTAATTATGAAAGGTTTATGTACTAAAAGGTAAGAAGTTATAATAACGAAAGAATATTGGTGGAAAGGAAAATATTTTACGACACCGGACCATCATCGGAGCAAAACGTAGAATGCGTTCGCAATCATTTTGGTTTCGGCAGCATTCATTTATCATTTCACTCGTCTCTAGTTCATTTTTGAGCTCGAATTAGCACCTTATTCGATGCGTGTGTGCAATAATTCGTTTGATGAAGTTTTTGGATTTGTTTTTTGAATTTATTTGTTTTGTAACCTTTTTGTTGTTACCTACATAGATAGATGATGAAACCTTTATTTGGTACTAATAACACATACTTACAATTAACATAGAGAGATATACAATTATTAAACTAAATTACGATAAAACAATTAATAAAACGAGCGAGTACAACAAATAAGACATGGCTCAGCGATATTTTTTGCTAAAAAGCAAAAACACTGATTTTCAGTCAAAACCTACTACATGAGGTCTACTTGCATTATGTATGTGTGTTTTACGTTGTTGTTTTCTGTTATATGTATTTGATTTTGATCAGCTAATATATTAATGTTACATAATGAAATATAAATTTAAATAATTTGTTTCTGTAAACAATGTCTTTGTTTACAGAAACTTTGTTGGTTTCTAGAACCTAGGAATTATGTACTTACTGTAACATAATTCCTTTCTTATTGTCGAAAAGCTACGATATTGTTTGAACCTCAATAATGTTAAGAATTATACAGTGAAATTGACTGCCAAATCGAATAATTATGCTTCCAGTCAAATTCCACATTTACCAATTCAAATGTTGTTCAACTCAAATTGACGTTCAAAACTAATTTGAATTGCAATCTACAGATCCAGGCAATAGAGTTGAAAGTTCGGTGTTGCTACCTAACCATTTTGTCGTTGAAAATATTGTCCCATCTAATGATGGGAGTGGAATCCGTGGAATATTAAATAAAGTATTTAATATTCCAGAGATTCCTCTCCCGACGTATTACAGTTCACCTTAAGCCCACACCGTCATAACGGCTATCGATTTGAGGAATATACATATACTATATATTTGTGTACATTACATGTTCCGCAAATTATTTTATCAACACAACAACGTTCCGAGTCCAGTCCAGAGTACAAAGTGATGATGTACATATATATAGGCCTCCTCATCGATTTCGATGACGGCGACCCTAAATAATCACGGATGTTTTCTATCATGAGCTCTAATATGGCTCGCTAGACCGAACTTGGTCTTGAATATCCTACGGCACGCATGGCAGTAGAGCTGGCCCGATGAGTTATATATATACGTGTAGGAGGGCTTAGGTCTCTGTTTACGTATGGCGTCTTGCGTCCATTGCCTCGATGCGATTTCCTCAATGATGTACCTACAGTACAGAGTTTTAATTATTTAAACTTTATTGCACTATTAAAGATACAAAGGGTGGGATTAATGCCGAGGCATTTTCTACCTGCCAACCAGGAAATACATGTTAAAAATAAAAGGGTTGGCGTGCTAATATTACATAAAGAAATATAAGTAGTAGTAACTAAGTTTATGACATTATATATATACCTAAAATAAATATCATATTATACCTATCTATATACCTAAAGAAAAACAGCTAAACAATAAATACATATATAGTTCTAAATATAGCATAAGTATCAACTAGTTAGGAGAAAAAAAAAGAAGTTTTCAGTATGGATGGTACATATTATATATATAGTAAAGTAAAGTAAAGGTAAAAAGATTTTTTATTTTGTCAGAACAGAGACTCTTATAAACTAAACTTAGATTAACAGACGACAGAGACTGACAAAAATCGGTCTCCACTCAGCATGTGCTATGGTAGAGCATACCATAGCGCTGGTCTTCCGTGGAGACCGTGGTGCGCAAGGTGGCCTAATATAGTAAGGAACCAAACTAAAATATAAATTAATCTACTGAAACTAAAACTGTATGTACTGTATATATATATATAGTAACGTGCCAAGGCCACATCTTATCTTATATTCCTTGTGATCAACTAATACACAATATTATATCCTGTTGCTTCATTACTACGTAAATATTTTAAAACTACTAATATAAACGCGAAAGTTTGTATGTATAGATGTTTGTTACTCTTTCACGGGCTGAAATTTTGCACACATGTGGTTAAATGAGGCTGAAATTAATTGAGCACTAGGACCAGAATAAAATAATAAAATTAATAGTTGTAACGAAAACTTTTTTCGTTTGGTATTGTGCGAATCTATACTAGCCATACTGGTACTCGGTCTAACTAATCGAATAGCAAAACAACGATGGGTTTCACCAAATTCTGAGAAAAGGGCTTACTTACCGCATCTCACTTGAAAACCCAAGGGACAACCCACCTTCTACGCGACTGATCAGACAAGCTTTGACCAAACTTTCCTTACAAAAAACTTTCCGACAATTTCGGAAGAAGTCTACCTTTCTACCAGAAACATTTCTATCCATTAGTTCCGATAATTCAATTTTCTAACGAAGCCTTTTGATGCCCTCGGCTTTTGGAGTAGACTAGGTACAGTCACAGGCATAATGCAGGTGAGTATTTAGAATTTTCCTTACAATAAATAAATAAATATTACTGGACAATCAACACAGCATCATCTAGCCCCAAGCTAAGCAGAGCTTGTGTTATAGGTAGGTACTCTATGACTGATATACTTAATACAATACATTACATAGATAGATATTTTTTATTATACATACAAACGACGATTATCGTACACACAATTGTCCCTAGGCGGGAATCGAACCCGCAAAATCCTATGTCGCAGGCAGATCTTCGCCCACCGTGCCACAGAGGTCGTAAATAGTATGATAATGATTGTGTTTTCGGCCACGGCAGCTAGTCTCAACGGACGGCTCACCATATGCGCAGAACATATTATGTGTGTGGGTATACCTATATAACACAGTTTTCTGGTAGAAATGAGCTCTCTTGGGAGATAACACCGCGACTTGTCACTTAGAATAACATAACAAATTAATATTAGGAACTGCTATGAAACTTTGTGCCTTTCTATAGTGATCTCGGCTCTTTTTCAGTTGTTCTGTTGTATTCTTTCATGTTCATATTTATTTTATTGCATCACTGTGTACATTTGTAGGTTGTATCTAGGTAATGTATAAGAGACATAATGGTACTCAAGCAAGGCGAGGAAATAGGTACTGAGAGTGGAAGTGGGCCGGGTTTGTAGAAATTATATTTTTATTAAAACAAGACAGGGCGCTATGGCGCTCATTGGGGAGGCCTATGTCCAGCAGTGGACTGCTATAGGCTGATGATGTGATGTAATGTGATATTTTTATTATATTATTATGTTTTTATTTGATAGACAGATAATACATAGATATTCATATAAATGAGACCATTTGATCTCGTACAGTGCGACGAATGTGTAGACTTAGTATAGTCTGTAGAAGCTGTCGAAAATCGGAATGATGCTTGTTTAGTTTATGACTGTACCTGCCGAATTTATGAAGTTTTCCTCTAGCAATTCTCTCGAGTTAAGTCTTCTTCGAACTTCAGCATTTTAGACCTCTCGTTACCTACACCGTCTTATTATCTTATTAGAAAATTTTACTAACAGTAATTTTGAGAATAAATCACCTTAGGTATTTCTGCCTTTTTTAACAGTACCAGAAGTAATTCATATCTACCAATACAAACTCAAGCACTAAAATATGAACTCGTGCAATAGAAGATAGTTTGAATAATTTTTAACATTATGTTCGATTGATGCAGTTTTTTAATAGATGAAATGAAATAAATTTATTGTAGAAACTGTGTACAAAAAGATCTTAAAAGCTAGGTGAATCAACAGTTTATCCATTAATTATGGACGTACAATATTAAACTTATATAACTAGGTAATTTAATGATTATAATATTTAATGTCATAGTTCTTTGATGTCATAAAAACATTTCTCTATGAGCCACATACGGAGTTTTGTCTTAAATTTACAAGTAGGCAGTTCTCTTATGTCTCTAGGAATTTTATTATATACTTTTACAGTCATGGTAGAGCAATTTTTCGCACTCAGTGCTGTTCTGTGTGAGGGCAGTATAAGCCTCGTGGGATCCCTATTTTTTAAGACAAAGTTGGTTTTGTCTTTATACTGGTTAAAGAATGAAGCATGCTCTTTAACAAAACAGTCAATTTGAAATATGTATAGACTAGATAAGGTTAGGAGTTAATGTTTCTTAAAGAGAGGCTTGCATGACTCTAATGGGCTTATTCCAAAGACGGCTCTTACACACTTTTTTTGAATAATGAAAGCTCTTTTGATGTGCGTAGAGTTTCCGAAAAGCAAAAGACCATACCCAAGTACTGAGGTGACGTAGCCAAAATATGCGGTTAAAGCAGTTTGTTGGCCTGATGTTCTTCTTTATCTTTTAAGAGCAAATACAAATCGATTAAGTTTTTTACACATTTGTTGAATATGCGATTTCCAATTAATATGTTTGTCTAATATTATACCTAGGAATTTTATTTCGTCAGTCTTTTCAATTAATTCTTTTCTACATGTCAAAGTGCCATTGTATATATTATTATTAGAATTCATGTTATTATTATAATTTTGAAAATGTACATATTTAGTTTTTGAAATATTAGCTAGTAAGTTATTACACTCTAGCCAATTTACCACAGATTCAGCCTCCGAGGCAAGACAGTCAATTAGAGTTCCATCCCTCTTCTCATCGGCAACTACAATCGGTTGAAGGTTTAGAAACGAGGTTTGAAACATACATTTCCACGAGGGCGAAGCCGCGGGCGCATTTATTCATAAAATAAAGAACGTTGCCATCGTAAAACCCTTACATTTCATCAATAGCAAACACCTTTTGATAGGACAGCTGCGGCACAGGCTCTCAACTTTCCCGTCACGTCCCGCGCTTGATCTAATTTGCCTGCCGTTACTGTGAGCATTCATACGTATAATATTTTGAGGCCCGACCTAACCCAGAGATTACTAAACTTTGACTTAATAATAAATAGGCCTCATTCATAAGCTCAGTGTCGCTCAGCGGGCTACGGAGAGAGCTATGCTTGGAGTATATTTGATATAATCCGGAAAATAGAAATCAATCGAAATAATAAAGAGCTGTCAGAATTAGTAAATTGAAGTGGCATTGGATAGGACATACAGCTCGCAGAACTGATAACTACTGAGGAGTAAAGAATCTCGAGTGGCAGCCACGGTGCAACCGGAAACGGAGTGTTAGGAAACCGCCTCCGACACAGGAGGTTTCGGGTTGGATTCCCGCCTCGGGACAAAATATGTTTGTACGATCTGCAGATATTTGTTCAGGGAATTCTGGTCGCTCTCTGTGTATTATAAAAAAAATATCTACAGGAGGCGCTGCTGGCCACCCCCCGGTGGATATCCCTTAGTCGCCTCTTACGATACCCACGGGAAGAGTTGGGTGGTGAAAATTCTAGCCCTTATGTGATAACAATCTGACTCTACTGATATGCCCGTCTAATCCGGATCATAAACGAGGCGGTTCATAAGTTTTTAGTGCCAATAATGATTGTGCTAGTTAAACTTTTTACCTGATGAAATTGCCAGTTTAACTTTTCGCAAAGTTTGGCAATAAGCCCTCGTACCCGGGATCAATTATTTAGGTCAGGTCAATATAACGTTGTTTGGCAGTATCGGTGTTGAAAAATAAAACACATATTGCGCAATATTGCAAAGCTGTGTTATGGTTATTCCCAGTTCTCCTGTGCTGTAGTTCCGTACAGAACAATTGGGACAACTTTGGAGACTCGTAGTTTTAGTTTTCTAATTAGTTATTTTCACCACAAATATCTAAGTAAGTAAATGCATTCTAAATAATTTGCTACTAAGTGCCTCATTTAAATTTTTTGTTGTATTTCTAATTGTGTTTTTAATACCTAATAATTAAGTAATTACCCAATAAATACCTGAAGGTAAATAAAGGTAGACTCTAAACTTATGTTCATATGTTTAAAATATATTTATATACATAGATCATGGATTATAAGTATTGATACAACGGGTATTTATCGCGTTTATTTACCTTTTTCCCGACGTTGTATCAATACTTATAATTATGTGTTCAGATCGCGTAAGTTTAAAAATATTTATAGATCATGGATGCGTCAAGCTAAAGACAGTGCGCTATGGCGCTCGTTAGGGAGGCCTGTTTCCAGCAGGCAGCAGTGGACTAACATAGGCTGATGATGATGATGACGTTCAAAATATTATTATACTTCTATATAGATAGAACGAGCAAAGAGCCACGTAGAGATAAAAGCTATATGCCATAAAAATGTCCAGTCGGTAAAATAATAGAAATTGAAACTGAAAACTGTTTCAATTCTTGTTACAGAAACTAGGGAGTTGAAAGCATATAATATACGATACAGACTGGGTCGTTGTTGAGAAGTGGATATAAGCGTGGAATAGACAACCTCTCATACAATTTCTACCTTCGTTCGTTCTGTTGGGGCTAAATGGTCAAGTTAGGTACTAGCGGGTACCTCTGTTTTAGTAACGAGGATTGCTACGGCAGGAAGGAAGAAATGAAACAAATAATACGAAGGACCACTTACTTATTTTATGTAAAAAGCTAGCTAAATAGATTTAGGAAGCTCAAATATTTAAAAACGTCAGGTTATAATACCTAGTTCTTATCCACCAAGAGGCGGACCATACTACCTAACTGTGATATCAAACCCGTATGGCAAGTGTGGGGATTATGTTTATTGATAAATATTATAAAATATAAAAAGGGAGGAAAGATATGCGAAAAAAGAGGGAGACCAGGGTCCAGTGGACCATTATAAGCTGTAGATGTAAGGATAAGGCTATTTCAAAAAATATTTTGACACCAAAAGTCTCCAAAATCAAAAAGATACTTACCCACCACATAAGCGACGCCGTGGCCTGAAACTGGTATAATAAATATCTGAAACCATCCAATATCCAAATTGCTAATTAATAATTTTTAATAGCTTTTATTTATCGGCTCTTTCATCTCGGTAAACTTTTCTTAAAACGTCCTACTTTCCCAAGAAAACAATGTTTTACGGATTTCAATTTATACAAAGGTGCTAGATCAAACGCCTCTGGAATAGGACTTCTTGGCCCAGATTTGATATCCCATTTATTTAATTAATAAATGATCGTGTAAACAAAGTTCTACATACACGATCGTGGGATAGTCTCCCCGTCCTCTCTCGTATGCGTAAAAGAGCGATAAGAGATGATGTTATTTATTATTAGTCTCTTTTCTGCCCACGGCTAAAGTTCAAATGCGTTGTTTATCAGGTTTTGTTTTCTATCTCATGGAAACTGGTTTAATAAGATAAAAGTTTGTTATCCAGATTTGGAGCTTTGAATATGAACTTTGGATAGGTGTCTATGCAAAGTTTCAGCTGAATCTGTTCAGTATTTTAAACGTGAAGAAGTAAGAAACATACTTCTATCCATCCATCCATACATTAAACTTTCTGATTTATAATATTAATATGATTATTCAGAGCTTGTAGTATCCCACTCTTGCGCAATGGCCCTTTCCACCCTCCCTCCAGTTTTTCGATTATCAGGTAGTACCACACGGAGAAAAAAATCTCGTTGTACTTACTAAAATTCTGTTTGACTCAACAATAATTCTAGTGCTATTTGTGACAACTATAATAATTTAGTAACGATTACGATATAATAATTCTAGCTGTCAGAACTAGTGGTAGCTGTTATCCCAACAATACTATCTAGTAGAGATTACAAGAATAATTAGTCCCTAATAATTAATTTCTTGCCATGTGAGCAATATTGTTTGGTAGTATTTACAATAAGCAGATTATTGATTACTGAATTATTTAGTAACTGATAAGTAAGTGCGTGCTATTCCTACTATCTGTTATTGTTATGAGCACTATTATTGATGTTAAAGGGTACAATTTTTTTGTAATGGTAACTGTACTGATTGTGATGATTACCTAATAACTTTATGCGCACTATATCTTATCGTTGTATGTACTATCCATTTATGTGATGTTTACTATCTATGACTGTTATAGGTACTATCTATTATTGTGACGTGTACTATTATGATTGCAATTATTACTAAGCAATTAGGCTGCCATTCCACCAGAGTGTGCTACGTTGCTAAGTTTCCAGCCTACCAATAAGATCGCTTCTACATCGCGTCATTTTTGGTAGTTAAAATTACGCGATAACGGAGCGATCCATCGGTCGGCTGGAAACATAGCAACGTAGCACATCTCTGGTGGAATGCAGCCTTAGTAGGTATGTAGTTTTTATTCAATAAGGGTTGGTCCTGGCTCGTCAGCATGGAACAGTATTTTACTGCTGATGAATCTGTTCCAACCATTATATTACAAACTACATTCAAATTAAATAGTAATACTTACAATTATATAGGTACCTACCTATATCAAATTTCATGTTAAATCTAAAAATTAAAAATAGGGATTTCTGGAGATGGTATTAGTGGAATCAGAATAAAAAGTATTATTGAACTACTTTAAAAATATATTTATGGTAATCATACAAATGACCTTCATGTTTATGTGCTACAATACAGTTTTATAAACATGTGTTGCTGCCAGTGTTCACTTAGTTTATAATTTTAATTTGTAAGAACTTTGTTCCTTTAATAAACTTTACATAATAACCAACTTATTATTATAAATCAATATAAATTTAAAGGCATTTTTGTAATGTAACATAGAGTACAAATTACTAGGTAGTAATTTGTACTACCTATTAGTTGAGCCTCAGATCGGAGATCTCTTGAATAAAGTATACATTCTATATTATAATAACGAGATATCCGTAAAAAATACTCTTATATCTTCTTTTTTTAGTCTATACTATAGAATAAAAAAGACAACAAAAGATTATTTTACATGGCTATCAAACAACATGATTATTCAATAGAAACAATGTTTCTTTTCAACAATATATAAAGTTAGTTACACTTAGTTAGCACTTAGTTTATAATTTTAACTTGTAAGTACCATGTTCCTTGAATAAACTTTACATAATAACTAACTTATTATTATAATTAATCAACATTTTTGTAATGTAACATAGAGTATACTTAATTCTTTGGGAAAAAGCACCTTTATTTGCTGAGCATAATCCATTAAAATTGTAGAGTCAATTCGTTTTTCGGGGTCTTCACCTAGGAGATGTCTGATTATTATGTTGCTTAGTTTCCGTCGGTGACTGCTAGTCAGCAGTCCATTTTCAAAGTGAGCATTAATAATCGACTTTCCCTCTGCTGTGCTCTTAAGTAGTTCTTCCAGGTGCTGTAAGCGAACAGATTAACATAAATAATGTATCTGTTTATATATCGTACCTACCCACCTACTATATCAATGATTTTGAGTAACTGGACAAATAAAACATGCTAAGTTGTAAAACAAATATCAAAAGTAGCTACTAACCAAACTGTGAGTAACAGTTGTAGCCGTCGTCGGGGCTTGTGTGTCACTGCAACCTGGTGCCGGTGATGATGTTTGTTTCGGAGAAGATGAGTAGTGTATTATTATGTCGCTTTCATGATCAAGTTCATAATTATTATTTATGTTGATTACTTCTTCCAAAGGCACTACTCTTCTATGTTTTTCGCTAAGTTTGTCTACTTTAACAGATAAGTCTTCAGACTGAAACAGAAAATTAGCTATGAAATCAAAAGTCATATTATGTTGCAGTCGCCTGCACAAACACAGATCCAAACAGTAACCCTAAAGAATGAATAGGTACCTAGTTCTACTACTAGGTACTCACTGCCACAAAAAAGACATACCTACTGTATTATTAAATAATCATAAGTAGGTATACTTCAGGAAATCATGTAGGTACACGATTAAGTACCTATAACCCAACATAATTACATAATTAAATTTAGGTAGGTAGGTATCGTGAGGCAGTTAGAAGGTATAAACTCCTATAATCTACTTTCAAAACCATTTTTTACAACTACAACTAAAAAACGTGAACTAAAGAGTAGGTACCTATGCAAAACGTGCACGTGCGGACAGTTACATAATTGAATAATGATGGCACTGCTACTTACCAGTGAATATTTCTATGTATTCTCCGAGTCCCCACACTTGCAGCAGAGCTTTTACTTCTTCGTCCATTTCACTTCAATTCACAAAACAGCAAAACACAATGTAGAAAACCCAATCACATCCGCACGCACTGAGCGCAAACAAGAAAGGAAGGAAGGAAGGAATGACCGATCTTATCCCCTCCCGCCCGCGCTGCCGCCGCTGCGCCGAGATGTTGGTAGTCCGTAATAAACTGAAGTGTAGAAACTACAGAGAGCATTGTATACTTTACAATATTTCTAGTAGTTTTTATAATATGCTAATAGCTGTAACTAAAGTTCTGGTTTTTTGTAAAGTACGATATTATTTTGTAAAGTGAACAAAAATTATTTAATAGTAACTGGAAAATGTAATAAAGATTACTATTTTTTATTAGACGCAACATTTTTTGTGATTACTACTCGTTCTTGTAGTCTTGTAATCTAATTTTTTTCTCAGTGCACTCTTTATTGTAGGCGTCCAGTTAGTCTTTCCGTCTCCGCCTGGGCCTTCCACGTACAATTCGGCCATTTATTACTTATTCGCTAATAGAAACCTACTGATGGGTCACCATGTAAAATAAATAAAATAAATAAATAAATAATGCTGGACAATTCACACAGCATTATCCTAGCCCCATGGTAAGCAGAGCTTGTGTTATGTACTAGATAAATGATGACGAAACATAAATGCTCGTTCGAAGACGTGTAGTCTTCATGACGTCGTCATCTTGACTGTTTATAAGTACTATTTAACGGATATTTAACGCGTTTGTTTACCTATTTTCAAGGTTTCAACATGTTTACACACTGTCGTGGTCAGGGGATAAGTGGAGTACTAGAGTTAGCGCCGCCGCTGCGAAGCGGGGGCAAGTTTATTTGTAACTACCCAAAAAGTTTTCAAAACTAGACACCGGTCCGTCCATCTGCACACTCGGACGACACACAACACCAACAGTGTCCGCGACGCACTGAGAGACCGGCCGAGGTGGTAGCTCTAGTACCTCCAGTCATCCCGTGACCACGAAAGTGTGCAAACCTGTTGAAACGTCACGAAAAATACGCATATAAACGCGTTAAATAGAACTTATCATTACGTTTTCAGACCGCGTAAGTTTAAAAACATTTTGATTGTCGTAAGCAGGCAGTATATTTTTGACACTAATTTTCTTCTGTTTGCTATGCTAATCTAAAAAGGTTCACTCCCTCAGAATCTATTTACAGAGACCGTAAAATTAATTGCTAAGGCATGTCGTGAGTTCAGAAGAATGGATCTGCCGCTCCGGGTTGCTCCACTGAACTGGATTCTAATGGGATCGATTAGTACAATGGTCCGCTTAGCTCCACTATCCAAGTGGTATTAGGAAGGGCCACTTACACCAGAAATATAAATAAGTTAGCGGAGATACTCACTCCTTACCGTGAAAAGGCATGGAGAAACGTAGAATGGTTAAAAGGCTACGTCGCTACTGACAGTACCAATTATAGACCAATCACGACATCAAAATAAAAATAAATATAAATAAATAATTCTGGACAATCCACACATTATCTAGCCCCAAGCTAAGCAGAGCTTGTGTGTTTGAGTAATAGATGACTGATATATGTACTTAATAGAATACTTTTTTTTTATAATACGTAGAAAATATCCGGAACACCCGAAACAAATATCTGCAGATCGTACAAACATTTGCCCCAAGGCGGGTTTGACGACCGATGTGGCGCGGTGGGCGAAGGTCTGCCTGCGACGCAGAAGGTTGCGGGCTCGATTCCCGCCTCGGAACAATTGTATGTACGATCTGCAGATATTTAAGTAAAGTAAAGTAAAGTAAATATATGTAATGTATTGTATTATGTGTATCAGTTATCTAGTACCCATAACACAAGCTCTGCTTACCATGGGGCTAGATAATGCTGTGTGTGTTGTCCAGCATTATTTATTTATTTATTATTATTTGCGTGCTATCTTAATTTTGCACGCCTCGACTAGGTAGGAATGTATTGGAAATACCATTTTTAATGAAGAACTTTTGTACCTACATTCCAGCAAATAAATGTATTTATTTGGCTTTCCTTGTGACTAAAGTCAAGGCGGCAATTCGTGCCTCTGGATCTTTTGCAACCGCCTGACGGATGGCCCAATTTTATAGGCAATTAATGGATAACATCAGGGTTTGGGCATAAACTTGTTTTTTTTAAGGACAGACTTATGGCTATTAAACTGGCTTGAGTTGACAAGGCGGAAAATAACAGTAGAAGCCTGATAGATGTCAGTATGTGGCAAGCCTTAGCCAACCGGAATTTGCTATGAAGCGATTCAATTTCTACAATCGCCATCGCCATTAAATTTAGTGCAAATTCCATATATTTTTTTTGTATGTCGTTACGGGAAACTTAACTAATCTATGATCGCTTTCGCTTGTCAAAAGTGAAATTTATTTGTCGTTTCTAGAATGCAAGATATTTTTTGTAAACAAAGAAGTTTCAAAATAGGTGGATATTTTAAGACGGTTTTATCGGAGCACATTGCAGTAGTTTGAAACAATTCTTTGTTTTGAAACTTATGACAGCTTTCATTTATAATTGTATTGAAGTCTCATTCGTTTTGAACGCGAATATGCACCTTTTCATCGCTGCGCAATTAAGGGCTGATCAATTTTTTGTTTTAGTAATTAGAAGTAACTATGCTCTTACCCCGATGTTGTCTGTTATGGTTATTAGTCTTTGTTAAGTTAAAGTAAGTAAAGTAAAAGTAAAAAATCATTTATTTCTTTAGTCTTACAAAATAAGCACTTAGACATACATAATATCTTTGTTTACATAAAATATCTTGGATTCTAATTAAGCTAAATAAAGCTCAATGAAGAATATCGCTGATAAACGGTCAATGTTCCAAAGGGTCTTTGGTGTATTTAAGGTTTTGAAAATTGAAGACCCATGTAAGATAGATAGGTAGATAATTCTTTATTGCACCCTTAGTTATAATAACAATGTAAAATAAAAAGCTAGATACAAATGGCGGTCTTATCGCTCAAGAGTGATCTCTACTAGACAACCATGTAAGGCTATTTTGAATAATAAATATCTTTTATCACACTTTATGAAGAAGAGCGTTACTTTATATTCCAGAAGTTCCACAAGTGAAACCTTTTTCTTAAATAGGAGAGCATATTTTGTGAGTGACACACATTTCAATCATTGTAAACACTGACCTATAAAATCAATGTTATTTTACGCACATTTGTGGGCACGTATTTTACGGTTTAACCTTTGGGTTGATTAAAGGGAACTTTTATATCACCCGTGCTCAAAATTAAGCGGAATTTTTGGCGGGCAAATTGAACAAAAAATATAAGGTAAGCTTAGAAAATTCGGGTCAGGAATAACCTTACGTACCTGTGTCCCTTAAAATGGCAGGTCATTAGGCGCAAGTTTCCTGGGAGTAATAATCATGTAAAGAAATTCCATATTATACATTATACTTATGATATTGATTAGACACTATCTGCGCCCCGCGGCTTCGACCACTTGGAAAGCGATGTGATAAATTTCTTATAAATATTCCTCTTGAATCAATCTATAAAATAAAATCGCACCGTTGCGTAGTTTTAAAGAACTAAGCATCCATAGGGACAGTCAGACAGCGGGAAGCGACTTTGTTTTATACTATGTAGTGAGGTAAATTATATTCGCACATTTAGCTTTCATATCTATCTTAAGAAGATTCCAGAGAAATTAACTTAATATGATCTACTTTCTCACAACAATCAAAATACGTTCAAGGTTTCATATTATGAGGCACGTGTCCCGTAAAAACCGAGAACGCTTTTAAGGGTCTTATTAACCTTCACAAGCATAAAAGGATGTATGTCTTCTAGTACTGGCTAACAATATTAAACAAAAATTAAAAAGAAAAATACTTTGGTATAATTCCATGGCTGTATAGTAGAGTTCTACGCCCGCTTAGCTACACTACAATGGCACACTAATATGAGACAAATGTATTGTTATAAACAAAGAGTGTCGAACATGAATTTTGTCATTCTGCCACCTAATTTTATCACGAGAGAGACGTATGTAGGCCTCTGCAATTTATCAGAGGGTAGTGTTCCCACATTTAAGGACCACTTCAAATGATTGAATGGGTCAGAATGAGGCGCGCGCGACAAAAAGGTTAGTTCTGGCCTGAATAGGTAGGACACATTCATTTTCACAAATCTTGGCACCTTCATCGTTTCAGCCGATGTGACTATGAAACGAAAAAAGATTTTTACCAGTACGTATTAATAGTGCGTGTATTCGTGATTCATGTCGTCATTAAATAAATAAATAAAATAAAATGCTAGACAATCCAGATAGCATCATCTAGCCTCGAGCTAAGCAGTGCGTGTGTTATGGGTACTAGATGACTGATATATTTAATTCAATATATTATTACATGTATACGCAATAAAAAAATGATTTTATTATACATAGACCTATTATATATTTATTATACTAAATATATAATAAAAACATTCATTTATTATATATAGATAAAGACCAGAGCACCCGGAACAAATATCTGCAGATCGTACACACAATTGTCCCGAGGCGGCAATCGAACCTGCAAACCTCCTGCCACCGCGCCACAGAGGTCGTCATTTGATTTATAGAAAAATCTTTGCAGGAGCAGTCAGCGACAAACAATTTAGAATTGGGAACACTTTCCAAAACCATTTTATGTGTCTTCGAGGTGAATGAATTTGATTTTTCATCGGACCAGACGGAGAATAGACATTGTCTAATCGTACATTCGCAAATATGATTTTACAATTTTCTTTTAACTTGCAAGTGGTTTTTAAGAAAAGGCTTTAAGTCTTCCAGAAACACATTTTCAACAAAAGCGGCGAAGGCACGAGCTAAGTTAAAAGCCGAGAGTGCAATAAATTACTTGCGTGGAACAACCTTTCCTTCTGGGAGGGTATTATTAAAGCAAACTTAGGCTTCACTGTACATCTCAACTCTAGATGATCCCTATACTTAGCTCAAGCTATAAAGCACTTACAGAAATCCATTTCCTCTTCCCCAGATAAATAGTCTAAGATCCGGCTGCACCTAATTTTTACGAATATTAATGATTAGGATATTAATTATTAATGATTACATAATACAAGGTTAACCTTTAATTACTCGTCGGCAAACGTAGTGTAGGACGTCCTCCGGCTAGGTGGGATGACGACCTGCGAAGGACGGCAGGCAGATGCGGCAAACTGAAGACAGGGCGCTATGGCGCTCATTAGGGGAGGCCTATGTCCAGCAGTGGACTGCTATAGTTCCGTTCCTCAAGCACTGCAACCAAGTAATGATGAAATAATCACTTTCATCATTATTTGATTGCACTGTTTGTAATAATTTACATTAATTGTTAATAACTAACATAGAATTAAGTAATATTTGCTACTAACATAATATGGAACTAAATTTAATTTTAATTATGATTTGTAGTAGTCCGAAATAAATGTTTTTTTTTTTTAATTTTTTTCATTGTCTGATGATGATGATGATCGATGTAGTATACACAAGTAGTATATACTTGTGTATACTACTAAGTAGATGCCTGAAGTATGAAGGCAATCTGTTGTTTCGGTGTGGCGTAGACGAAGGTCACGGCAGGCTGGACGGATCAGTTCCTTTGTGTCCGTAGCCGGTGATAAACGTCGTATGGCACCAGCGAACCAATATTATAATTACGTGTAATCGGGTGTTGTTTACCTCAACACATGTGACAATAGTGTACACTACATCATACAAGGTTGCCTATCAAAATGTGGCTTCTAGTATTTTTAATAAAATTATTGTTAATTCATTTTTGGCTAGTGTATGTATATTTTCCTAATCATAAATATTCGTAAAAATTTGGTTTTAAGCAAATACTGATGAGTGCACAGATTCTGCAGCCGGATCTCGTACTAAAATCCCCTATAAAGGAACATCTAAACAGCTGCAATTGGCCTAAAGCCACTTGACCTGGGCTGACCTGTGGTTCCTCCCTCGACCCTTATCCAATTGGCAGAGCTGCAGAACTGCATGCCAAATGAACGAGTTTTATGTAAACTAGGTACAATTTCGTACGTATGCAACAAAGCTGTATTTGCAAATGCTTGCCAAAAGTTACGCAATGGGTCGTCTTGATTCCGAGAACCTTCTTGGTTTATGTTATTATAAATATTCACGGGTACCTTATCGCGTTTATTTACATACTAGTTTCTGCTCGCGGCTTCACGTTGTTTCTATGGAAATGTTCTACGGTTATTTCTATCCCATGGGAACTGATTTATGGGAAAAAATGTAGCCTATGTTTTATTCCGGGCCTGGAACTACCTGTATATAACATTTCAGCTCGAAACGTATAGTAGTTTTTGCGTGAAAGAGTAACAAACATCTTTACATACAAACATTCGCGTTTATAAATATTAGTAGGATAAGATTTTTCCCATGTTTTCAACAGGTTTACACTGACGTGGTCAGTGATAGATTATGAACGAAATCAAAGAGTTTATTCGATGAAATCGGTTAAAGTTTATTTATTGTAATTGGTTATACACGTACGGCCATTACAGAGCAAGAGAAAGAGAGCCTATATATACAGAGACGACAGTAGTGTAACCTAATAGCACTGACATGTGATACTTCACAACCTGACTTTGACAATGACATAAGGTTATGTTTACCATTCCAACAGTCAGGTCATGGAATAACTGGAGTACTGGAGCTAACGCCTCTACGATTTGCTGGTTATGTGTTTATCTAAAAATAAACAACTCCCTATCTATATTATTCACTTACTGAGAAAATACAGGTTGCAGTTAAAGTAATGACCGTGTAGCAAATACTTAGACACAAACAAAGTAGTAGAAGAATACTCTTCTATTACTAAAAACTTAAGCAACAACTATGGACAATACGGTGCATCATCATCAGCCTATATTAGTCCACTGCTGGACATAGGCCTCCCCCAATGAGCGCCATATCGCCCTGTCTTCAGCTTGACGCATCCAGCATCTACCTGCAGTCTTAGTCTTAGGTTGTAGGCTTTTATCACGCTTATCCTTATTCGGTAAGTGATTTCTGTAGTAACATATGATAGTTCCATTCAGCCCGGAATAAACCAATCCATTTTGTGGTTTCAAGAAATACTGAAATATCAGCGTGTCCCACGTTTCACGGATTGTGAGATTACGGGATCAGTCCTTCGAGGCTCTTGTTGACGAACTATTTTAATATTATTACGACAAACATCCCTTTTGTAAAACTACTACATTATTGAATTTGTAAGTTTGGCATACTATCTATTTATTATTCCATTTGCGTAGTTTAAGTTTGTTGTGTATGGTAGTTGTGTCACTAGATTTAGTATTATTATTTTTGTATTGATGGTGCAATAAAGATATATTGTATGTATTGTATTGTAGTTTTAAGATAAATAAAAATATTTTCTTTCTTTCTTTCTTTACCATTTATTAAGCTAATTATGTTTTATTTAAGTGTTAATCGAATAAGATAAACCTATGTTAGTATTTGAGACGCTTTCAACAGTGAAATGTAACAAATTTGTAACAATAAATAAATATCTATTTGATATTTGTACCCGAAATTGATGGAAAACTTTTTTGGAGTACTTTTGGAGGTACAACGTTTAAGTAGTTAAAGGTGTGATTTAAATAAATAAATAGATTGAAGCGTTACTTTGCGGAAATCCATTGCAAAACATTAGAATATTTAGTAATATTTTCACCCAAAAATGTTTTGCGTGGAAATACGAAACATTTTTCTTATAATTACTCTCATACCTACGCTCTAAAAAATGTAATTCGCGTGCATCGCCAACTCTCACTAGTTAAGTTTTGACACACAGTTTTGTTATGGTATTGATAAAAAAAATCGTATCTCTGTATAGAAGTTAACGAAAGGCCAAAAAAGGGACGAGAACGAGTAAATAAATAAATAATGCTGGACGGACAATCCACCCAGCATCATCTAGCCCCATGGTAAGCCTAGCTTGTGGTATGGGTACTAGATGACTGATATACTTAATACAATAGAATACATAATTTTCTTTTCATACATATAATGACCAGTACACCCGGAACAAATATCTGCAGATCGTACACACAATTATTCCGAGGCGGGAATCGAACCCTATTGCAACCTCTCGCGTCGCAGGCGGACCTTCGCCCACCGCGCCGCAGAGGTCGTCAAAAAAGTACCTTCCCTGAAGTGTACATGAAACTTCAGAATCAGTGGAAAAGCGAAACCCGGTGTTTTATTAGTTAGAGATAAAACAGTTCAATAGCCTTAACCCATGATCCAGCGAGAATGAACGTCTATTATCCCTGATGTCTGTCGTGCGAGAGAATGGGCTGCCAATCAAAAGACCTATCCGGTGATCCCAATCGGATTCAACTATCAAACTGTTCAGCCGGAAAACAATTGGGCGTACGGCCTCAAGCACAATGGCGTTAAACCTTCCTTAAAAATAGAGTTATCTAAGGGTCGGTACATATCTGACGCAAAATGCGCCGCGTATTATCAGTCGCGTAACGACAGAACAGACTAATATCTAATAAAATATTCAAGCTTATTTTAGATTTCTATGCAAGCGAAGCCGTGGGGCGCAGCTAGTGTAGTATAAAATGAAGTCGCTTCCGTTGTGTGTTCGCTTAGGTCTTTTAAACTACTCAACGGTTTTAATGCAGTTTAGAGCAATAGATAGAGTGATTCAAGAGAAAAGTTTATAAATTATGTATATATCGAAAATCATGCGAAGCCAGGGCGGGCCGCTAGTTATCTATATCCTAATCTATTGACTGAACTTACTTTGCAACACGTGGCTTAACGAGCTAAGCTGCTGTTCCATTGATAAATGATGCTGAAAGACTGAAAGTACATACCTTCATACTTCTGTGACTCCCACACGATCCAGTATAATACAACAATTAATAACTGCGGAAACTGAATAGCATCTGCCAACCCTTGTCCTCTTCATGAATTATTGAACATGGGACACCTATTGACCGTTTAAAATGACCCCTGATTTAAGGTGTAGTTTATGGGCGAAATTATAAAACCTGGGTTCAATATCCGATGCTTTGCTCAAGTTAAAATCAACCTTGTTTTTACTATTATTTTGATTATTCAGTAGATTACTCTAAGTAAGCTTTGTGTGAAGTAGGGTAAAGCAAGACACCCTAGAAATGTGTCTTAAATATTTTTAAACTTACACGATCTGAACGCATAAGTTATAAGCACTAATACAACTAATATTTTTTACTTTTTAATTTTTGTTTGAAATCATCAGCCTGTATACGATATACGTCCGCTTACATAAAGACTCGAAAAGAACATACATTTCATGGAAATAACTTTTTTTTTACTGAATCTGTAAAACTGAAACATAAAAACGTCGAACAATCACTAGAAGGCGCTTCTAGTGATTGTTGGACGTTTTTATGATTCTACCTCCGTGGTGGTAAGTAGGTAACAGGGTAGTTTTGTCCCGTGTAAAAAAAAACACATTCTTTCTATTTTAGTACATAATAAGGTTAAGAATTATTTATCAATCGGATAGTTTACAGCGTTTACAAGATGTAGCACTTTTTTTTTAATTCATTTTGTTTGCTGCTAAAAAAGCCTATTCCATTCGAACCAGTCAACCCAGAGAAAAGCAATTGTCAGATCTAAACCAGTAGAAGTAATACCATCGCAAGCATTACTTCCACCTCAAGTTTCTTGAATCACAAATTAATGGAGTTGAAAACAGTCACAAAGTTTCGCTAATTGCCCGAGTTAATCTTGTTTAGAAACAAGCAAGAAAATTCAAAGGGTCAAGACCCCGTAGCGAAATGTGCTACGAGGTGCTACTGCGTAGAGGTGTTACGGCGTAGAGGTTCTACGCCGTAGGGCTGCTACGACAACCGCTTACGAAAGTTTTGACGTAGAACCTGCCCATTGCATTATGAGAGTGAGGAAATAGAGAGTGCCCCTGTGCGTGTACACACACTTGAGCACTATAATTATGTGCGCCGCGAACATGACTAGTCTTTCCAAGGTTTTTGTTGTTATAGTGCGTAAGCCCCCGCTAGAACTAAAAAAAAAATTATAGTATTATACTTTATTGTGTAAAACATAAAGTTCAAAACTCCAATCTCCTTCCAAGCCTTGCTCTCATCCTAAGTACCTTATAATATTGCTTAGCGCGAAAATATAAAGAGTATTTCTAGGCAATTTGTTCCCGGCTCGATTTACACAGGCCATTAAGAATCCATCAATATTATCTGTAGATCCTTCCCTTACTTGATAACGTAAAAAAAATGTTTTTGGTTCCGAGTAAAATTTGTCTGTTTTTATGTAAATACAGTATTACAGCGAAGCAAGCCGGTACGTACTCCTGAAAATGGAAATATACATGTTCTGACTTACTTAACTTAGTTGACCTTTTTTACCCGACTATGGTAATGCGTTGAGTCTAGAAACTTTGCTGGTTTCTCATATTAATGTAGACTCTCAAAACCACTTCAAGAGGACGAAGTTGCGGGCAACAGCTTGTAGAGGATAAGACCATTGTTGCGGCCAGCGTCTTGGGGACACTTCCAACTGGTATTAATATGGCTCAATTGAGCTACTTTGCAACGGTCTGCAGTTATTATAGCTCAATAAGTAGTTAATACTAGTCCCAATTTCTTTTTATTATTTGATTGTTAGACGACCGATGTGGCGCGGTGGGCGTAGGTCCGCTTGCGACGCAGGAGATTGCGGGTTCTATTCCCGCCTCGGAACAATTGTATGTACGATCTGCAGATATTAGTTCCAGGCGTTCTGGTCGTTTTCTATGTATAATAATATTTATCTGTGTAATGTATTGTATTATGTATATCGGTTATCTAGTACCCATAACACAAGCTCTGCTTACCATGGGGCTAGATAATGCTGTGTGAGTTGTCCAGCATTATTTATTATTTATTGTTACTTCCTTTGTTAACAAAGATGTTCCACCACTGTTTGATATACCTAATGTTTTATAGTAGTAGGTACATTCAAGATTTCCAACGACGTCTTTTAATTCATACAACTTTTCTGCAAATTAATTCTATTGAAACTTATCTTAGTAAAATTAGTAGCGACTGCAAAAACAAAGTACTTTTTGAAAAAGTCGTTCAATATCGAAATTCGGGAATAACTTTACACATTCAATAAGTCTTAGAAAACCTTGCAATTTTATAGTCTACACAAATCTCCAAGGCATGCAAACAGTGCGTTTAATATACCAAATAGGACCTAAATCGAATCCCTTATCGAAAGTTATTTATATTAGAACTGAATAGGCTTAAAGGATTGCTAGGAATGCCAGACGATCGTAGGATTCCTTTCGCATTTAATAAAGTGGTTACGACGTCATCAAATCTTTAAATCACTTTCATGTTGCTATAAAGACGTTAGCCTCCAAGATGTCGGGCATTTTTATCTACATTGATCGACTTCAGTAAAAAGTCTATGTGAAAACCTATGTGGTACCATATGCACAGTAAGGTCTGAAATTTTGCATAAAGCCATTTTTTATTGTTAGGAATATATTAGTAGATTCTATCTTTATGATAACAAATCCGAGTTAATTTACCTACATGATACATAAAGATGTGATTAAATGGTAGGCAACAGCAGTTTATTAAATATAGCAATTCGTAGATACTTACTTTAAAAATGTGCTTTTAAATCCTAAAACCATTGATTATTTCGATTTAATTTTAATGGACAATTCAATACAAAAATTAGTGACTGGATTAACAACCGCGGGTAGAAATAAATTATTTTTAATAAGCATAATTAAAACCAATTGAACTATTTGATTTGACTTTCCATTCCATGCCCCAATTATTTAAATCAAACATGTTGCACACATTATAAACTTAATTAGAACATGTAGCGAAATTTAAATATTATCGAGGTATATTTAAGGTTCATAATCTAGTGGTGTGAAATGGTAGGAATAAATGACCTATGTAGGTACTTCATTTTGATAGGTAATTTACTGATGCCTATCTTTACATTTTGTCCATAAATAAATAAATAAGTTTCAACCAACAATTTAATCGTTAGTGGCAACTGTGTTAGGTATCCTTAACACTTTGACTGCTGAAATCATACAGTATGTGTTTTCTACAAGTGACTAATATGCGTAAATCCACACTAGCGCAGCGGCTGAGAAAATATATCTTTGTGACTCAGCACAGCCGTAATATTTTTCGAACGAAACGCATGTGCGGCGCAACACAACCGCTGTGTAGAGCAGCAGCACGAATTTTTTAGGTTAAAAAAAAGATCGCAGTCGTCGAAAAAAATCCGCAGTCAAAGTGTTAACACAGTCATCATTATCATCATGTGCACACGATGATAATGATTAAGAAAGTGTTTGAGAGGAATTCAGTATCTCTGCGCTATCACAACACCGAAGTGAAGCTATTAAAAAGCATGTCAAAAATCTAATCAAGAATAATAAAACCTCTTTGGACTTATTGCTGCAAAAGTAGGAACCATTGAGATAATATTCGAATTTTGACCGCAAAAAAACAAACAAATTGTATAGGCCCGCAATGCTAATCGAACGCCAGCTGGGTGCCAGCTGACTGCGGAGGTACGAGACTCCTTGGATCAAAGCCTACAAACTCCGTCATTTTTAATTTGACTTCTGAACTCTGCGCAAAGAAGTAAATATAGATTCTGCGCATCAGAACTTCTGCGGATATTTCAGTACATAGAGTATATAACTTTTTTCTGTATTTATTTTCATTTGCGTGGGATGTTCCTATTTTTACAATTTTTTTACTTATTTATTAAAATCTTTGGCAAAAAATCTCACGAAACTTCTTTCAGCTCTAAAATATTGACGCTTATGAATAATGTTGTACAAACAAGTCTGAGATTATTGTAAGCTCTCTGCTAGTTACCATCAAAGAGATTATAAAGTATTGTAACCATTAACGAAAGCATAGCTATACCCCCAAAAACCTTGAACCAGCTTATAACTGAAAAATCTGTGTAAAATGCCCATTTCAAGTACGAAGGTACACACATCAAGAATCTTAGAACTCGGAAATTGCTGCAAGATTACCACAGTCCAACATTTTTGAACGAACTATACGAGCACGTTTTCAGATGAATTGTTCAACAAATGGACGCCTTCGTCGTACTTGTCGTGGCCATCATGTGGGTAGTTTACGAGATCATAGAAGAGAGTATACGTTCAATGGTCGTTGCCTCAATAGAAATCGTTGGACATTGTTTATTATTTGTGATGTGCATGTTCTTGGAATTCTTTATAATCAAGTAAGTGTTATCTACCTGGTGCTTTTGAGTGTGACTCTGTAAATGTAGTGTAGGACAGGTGAGATAAGAATCTGTGACAGATTTCTGGCAGATACTGGTTGCGACAAGCTGAACGAAATATGGCCAAAGCCCAACCAAAGCCACATAATAACTATATTGGCAGAATTGCGTCAATCCAGACGCAGAGTCTCTAGATCTAGTCTCTAGATCTAGCCAAGTAATAACTATATACATATGTAGTATTGCTAAGCTACTAAGCAAGTAAGTACAGAAAGTACCTACTAAGCTTTGGTCATCATTAGGGGAGGCCTATTGGGCATAGGCAGTGGACTAGTCTGATCTGATCTGATTACGATGAAGATTATAGAATTATATAGAAGGCATTTCCTCACTACTACTTATCTAAAAATATAATGCCCAGTACATAGAATATAATACTATGCCTATATAGTACCTTATTTACTACCTAGCTTAAAACTTCTGTAACGGACCCCCGACGTTAATAAAATACTGAAGTATTTATTTACGAAGTATTTAAAAACTATCTCGTTTTAACTGACTTTTTAAATAACCATGATAGTTTCAAAACTTTTAATGCTGAAGATAAGTATATATATACTTTGAACTGATGGATCAATTTTTTTCAACTTTTAGGTACGGAGTTTGCGATCCTGAGGGGGTTTGCTTCAACTTCAGCCTCCATTGGCTCACCTCTCTAGCAACCGGAATCATAGTATTTTACACAGGTTTCAAAGTGATACGAAGATTTTTTGAGTAAAAGTCTGATAAAAGGGCTTAATTTTTCCGTAAGTAAATAATATATTTGTTCCATAAAACACGTCAATTGGTTTACTCATAACAAATAACAAAATTCAGTAAAAAGTTAGTAAATTAGTTAAGCCTCTCTTGTTTTTCACTGTTTTGTGATAAAGTTATCGTTTTTATTAAATTTTTTAAGCAACGTCTTATTTCTTTGGTGTTTTTCCCTAATATACTATATGCTTAACGTTATCCACTTATGAAATAATTACAGTAAGCATACTAGCAGTCTTGCAATTATTATAGCAATGTACGTAAATATGTAGGTAATGTATATTGTGTTGAGTATATCAGTTACCCATAACACAAGATTAGGACTAGATGATGCTCTGGATGGTCCAGCATTATTTATTTAGGCACGTACCTTGTTGCCTACCGAGTAGGTAAGTACTTTGATATTATATTTTACCGACCCGATTTTCTTGGTAACATGCTAATTCTTTATGGCGCATCGTGTCGTCAAAAATTACGACACGTCGTAAAAATGCAGCTGACGTCCTAAACTCACAATCTTGTAGGCATAGGTATGTATCTACCTCGACCCTTACCGCCGAATGTTTATTTCTTCTCGACAATGAAAGACTGACCTAAAATGTTTTTCAGTTCAGTCGTAAAGGTGCCAAGATACTTAAAGAGGGCAGAATTTATTTTAGCTACCTGCCTTAAAGTTAGTCTGATAAAATAAAACTTTTAGGCATCCATCTACCTACACTCTCCATAAACCTCTCTCCACACCTACATACCCAAAGTATCATCATCATCATCAGCCTATAGCAGTCCACTGCTGGACATATGCCTCCCCCAGTGAGCGCCATAGCGCCCTGTCTTTAGCTTGCCGCATCGAGCATCTGCCTGCAGTCTTTTGCAGGTCATCATCCCACCTGGTCGGAGGGCGTTCTACACTACGTTTACCGAGTCGTGGTCTCCACTCAAGAACACGTTTGCCCCAGCGGCCATCGGTTCTTCGCGACATATGGCCGGCCCACGGCCACTTCAGCTTGCTAATTCTTAGAGCTATGTCAATAACTTTACCCAAAGTATATAGGTTCCTATTTCTACTTAGATGAAGATAGTAGAGAAAAATTTATACTAATGGATCCATCTATTTGTCGTAGAAAGTTTGCCCCAAACGTTTGGGAGTGCTTATGTCTGCCTGATAAGATGGGTGGCGCAACTTCGGTACGAGGTCGCCCGTGCTCGTTGCTCGGATATTTATTACAGGCGTTTACAAGTTGGGGGCGATAAAAAATCACACAGGTAAGTCGAAAGATTTATTTTGTGAAAATGGTTTGCGAAAGCATTTAAGGTTTTAAGCAGGTTTAATTTTGTAGTCAGATATACCGACGTCACCCAATTTAAGGTCCAGCCTGAGAACCAGTGTCACTATCGTCCTCGGTCGATAATGACAACAAGCTGAGATTGGAGCTTATTAGTCGCGTACATAGGGAAAGACCAGTTTTTCTTACTCTCTACTACATGCTACATTATGTTATAGTACGACTTATGTTGTTCTGTATTTTTGTGTGTTTTCCTTTTTATTGTAACTTTGTATAAAATTGTGTGTGGCTATCATAAATAATTTTATTCTTTTATTATTTTTATAGAATATTGTATAGTTTATATAGTGGCATTGAAACGTTTTTTTTTACATAGATAGATTATTTATTATTCAAATAGGTTACATCATTAAGTTAATAGTGCCTATGTTAGGTTTGTCTTAGCACTATAGTTCTCACTTAATTTAAAAATAATGAGTCCATTATATTGAAACAGCCATTTTATTGTATGGGGCTTGAAAAAAACTAGTAGTAGTGGCAACGTTCGTAGAAAAAGACAAAAAATGAGGGTGTGATCGGTATGTCTTACTCCGTGTTCATGGCGCATGAAACTGTGCCGAAATATTGGATAACTCAAAAATAAAATCATGGTAAATATCCCGTTTTAACCCTTAAATGCATATTGACGTAAAATTGCAACATACCACGAAAACGGCCCCAAAATCATCAGTATGAACGCAACGCATACTGTTGTAGAATAACTACTATCAGGGTAATGTTTTTTATCGAGTGGCAACACCTTTTTTTCTTTCGCGTCTGTCAAATGCCAGCTTGACATTGACAAAGCGTTGAGTTTCGGAAATTTGTACGTGTAAACGAGGAAGGCCTAGCACCTAGCACCATTAACAGCGTTGAAATGGAAATTCAAGCCAAAAAAGGCGAGGGCCTGTTCAGCATGTTCCACCCAAGGACATAAGGACAGAGAAATGCCTAGGTGTAATATGATACACACAAACAAAGTTTGAGAAGTGTGGAGTAGCACTTTGCCTTACTAAATCCAAGCATTGTTTAAAGATTTTCATATGTAATGTAATTATTGTCTAGGAAATGCATAGTGTTGTATATCCGCAACATAAGGTTTTTAATAAAATAGTATAATTTTTTTTCTCTATTTTTAAAATGTACATTTCTACAAGGTATGTATATTTTTTTCAAGGTGTCAGTAAAAATTATGCATTTAAGGGTTAAATGACTTTAGTGTTGAAAAAAACTGCTTGAATACAACCTTTTCTCCCCAGTGTCCTATTGTATTATGTTACATTAATATTAATCTTTGATTATAAATAATCTAAGATATTAATATTATGTTACTAGTTAAAACCAGTTTTACTTAATTATTTTCTATTCTAATCAGCTGTTCTCAAACAATGTCAGTCCCTAGGCCCTACATCACATTACATGCACCCTACAATGCATTTTCCTAAATAATGATGACTATGATAATTGAAAACACTTTTGTTCTCCTTGATGTAGGAGAACAAAAGTGTTTTCAATTATCATTACGCAAATACATTTTAGGCCTACACTTTATCTCAGAAATGAACCGCAAAATCTTTTGGTAGGTACCTCTAATTTAATAAGCAGAAAGCAAGAAAAATTACGGCCACCAAAATTCCTAAAAGCTTTTGAAAAACGGTGTTTTGTTAAGGAGCTCGACTCCAAACAAGTACAAGATTGAGGTTAATTTATTCGAAAGGAATACTTACGATATTTTTACACATCACAGCTTCACTTTGGTGGGAAATGGCCTTTAGTAAACACTATAATGGTGGTTATCTACCTAATTCGGTCATCGTTTCTTCACTGCCACTTCAGCTTGCTAATTCTCAGAGCTATGTCGATAACTTTGTGTTTTTTTTAGTGATACTTATAAAACATGTAATTTCTCAGAAAAACAGATTTTTTTTACGCGACACAGATTTTATAAATATTCTAGATTTACTGACGACAAATCATAAAGCTATTCATTATCATGATCATCATCAGCCTATAGCAGTCCACTGCTGGACATAGGCCTCCCCCAGTGAGCGCCATAGCGCCCTGTCTTTAGCTTGCCGCATCCAGCATCTGCCTGCAGTCTTTCGCAGGTCGTCATCACACTCATACACTACGTTTACCGAGTCGTGGTCTCCACTCAAGAACACGTTTGCCCCAGCGGCCGTCGGTTCTTCGCGAGATGGCCGGCGCACTGCCACATAACTACTGCCATAAAACTATTAGGGCCAGATAATTGATTGATCTAAAGAGTTGTATACGCTCTGTGATGGAGGGTCGACAGATCTGGGTTCCGATGTAAAAGTTTGGATTAACAGAATTTGGGTAATTTCACAGCTCGTGGGCCGCGGGATCGGCTGAGTGGATTCAGGTCAAATTCAGTAGCTCGTTTCCTCATATGTCAACAAGATGAGGTCAGGCTTCGTGAAAAGTTTTTTTAGGAGCGTGACTTCGTAGATCAGAATATTGTGATATATTTTATTTCACGATATAAAACTTATTTAATACAAATTTAATACGAAACCCTTATCATACCGTTTTAACCGACTTCGAAAAGAGGTATGGTCGGCTGTAGTATGTTTTTATGTATCTTCGTCGATTTCTCCGTCATATACCGATTTGAATGATTCTTTTGCCGTTGTATAGAGGATGATTCCAAGATGGTCCGATAAAAATGTTAATCCCGAGGGATATATACCTTCCGCAGAATTATTTATAATAAAAAATAATTAACGGAATCGAAGACGGTTTATAGTTTTAAAAAACATTCTTTAGGTTTATACCCGCGGCTTTGCAAGCGTTGTTGCTATGGAAACGTTTTAGGTTTATTTCTATCGCATGGGAACTGATTAATGGGATAAAAAGTGCCCTATGTTTTACTCCAGGCCAAGAACTACCTTTTTGTTAAATTGCAAGCCTAATCTGTTCAGTAGTTTTCGCGTGACGAAGTAACAAACATACATCCATGAATCCAACCAAACTTTCGCATTTTTAGTATGATGCATTAGAAACCTCGGCGCGCAAGTCTAACTCGCGCTTGACGGATCTTGTTTTACCCAGGCATATACTAACTTAGTAGGTAGGTACAACGCAGCCACAATCTTTCTTACTCGAAGCTGAAGCGTCAATTCGACTCGGCATTTTCCAAATGAACTCTCTTCACCTGGAAGTTTCTATGTAGACTCAGTCTTGTGTTTTATTAATTAAAATGTTTAATTACGAGTCGGCGGAACTAATCATTGTGAGAGCTCTTTCAAAGGATATTGTTTGTGGGAAATGCAATTTTCTCTACGGGAAAATTGTGGACCTTTTTATACAAGAAACTGTGTTATCAGGATTGAAAATTGAAGGAACTTATAAGGTTTGACTGTTATATAAATAGTAACTTGTTAAGATTTCGACTAGTCTGAGTATTTTTGATTATTTTTAAAGAAAAATGTCCAATATTTCGACTCCGTCCCTATAGCGTACACTTGCATTGTCAAAAACTAAATAATAAATAATTCTGGGAAAATTACAAACCATCTATCCCCAAGCTATACAGAACTTGTGTTATGGGTATTTGATAACTGATATACATCATCAGCCTATATTAGCCCACTGTTGGACTTTGGTCTCGCCTAATGAGCGCCATAGCGCCCTGTCTGAACAGAACATGAAATTTCCAAGAGCATAGATAGTATCTCGAGGAAGGACATTACTTGTTATTTCAGAAAAATGCATGAAGCCGTGGACATAAGCTAGATTTAAAGTAAAGATACGACTCACAGCAAGTGACTCACAAACATGTAAAAGCCAAAGTCTATATGCGAGGACACATAAATGGTTATAAGTTTTTATTTAAGTTATCTGTAAGTGTGTAAAACTGTTTGTCTTCCGAATAAAGCAAAATAAAATAAAATAAAGTTTCGGGTCATCATTTATTTCAAAGTCAAAATAAGCACTTAGACTTTATTATTATCAAATCAAATTATTTTACTGTTCACTTCAATTTTTTGTGCACTAGTGGAAGAAGTGAAAAAGAAACCACTAGTATGTTCATCTCTTATATGTCTAATACACGGTTATTTGCCTATTTAAGTCTAAATATAATATGATTCGATACATGTCAATATTTAAGTAAAGCTATGCACAACAACAAATGACTTACATACTATTGTCGATTTACGTCATCCTGTCTCTTGACACCAGGAAAAAATGGCTTTATGCCTGATCGTTTTGTAAGCTTCCTTTTAATAAATAAAATAAAAACTAAAAAAATATGAATCTCGCCCCAACGCGTACCCCTCAACTTTAGGCGATAAGGCCAAGGCAGTTGCCTCCAGGGATACGTATAATTGAGTAGTGGCTGGTTCGGCTGGTAAGGCTTCGAAAAATTGATAGTATCATCTTTCTACATCTACCTCTCGAGTATTAAGTTTACTAAGAAAATTTTCTGCAATAAATTAATAAATAATTCTACATATTTCCTGTTTTGAGCTGGTGATGGACTTATCGTAATGATGTTAAAATTATAAACAAACCAACTTATACATCATCATCATCAGCTTATAGCGGTCCACTGCTGGACATAGGCCTCCCCCAATGAGCGCCATAGCGCCCTGTCTTTAGCTTGCCGCATCCAGCATCTACCTGCAGTCTTTCGCAGGTCGTCATCCCACCTGGTCGGAGGGCGTCCTACACTACGTTTACCGAGTCGTGGTCTCCACTCAAGAACACGTTTGCCCCAGCCGCCGTCGTCGGTTCTTCGCGAGATATGGCCGGCCCACTGCTACTTCAGCTTGCTAATTCTCAGATCTATGTCAATAACTTTGGTTCTCTGTCGGATGTATTCGTTGCGAATCCTATCCTTCAGAGAAACTCCGAGCATAGCTCTTTCCATAGCTTGCTGAGCGACTTTGAACTGGTGGACCAGCCCTATCGTGAGTGTCCACGTCTCAGCTCCGTAGGTCATAACGGGTAGGACGCACTGGTTGAAAACTTTCGTTTTCAAGCATTGCGGTATGGATGACGTGAAGACTCGACGTAGTTTCCCAAACGCTGCCCAGCCCAGGTGGATCCTCCTTTTGGCCTCCTTTTCGAAATTGTTTATACCTAACTGCAGAATCTGCCCGAGGTATGTGTATTTGGAAACGGTTTCGAGAAGGTGACCATGTACGACCACCGACCTTGGATCAATGTGTCCATTGATCATGACATTGGTTTTATCCAAATTCATGCCAAGACCGATACATCGGGAGGCTGAAGCTAGGCCGTCCAGCATCTGGTTCAGCTCCTCTAGCGACTCCGCCAATAGGACTATGTGAATCGTCCAGCATTTTTCATTTATTTACATATATTTTTGAATGCCATTTTTGGTCCTGTGTCACACAGCCTGTGTGATAGTTGTGCGCCCCTAATCTGCGACTTCATTCTCCTGTATTACTCAACACGCAATTTGAATCAACTTCCCTCTATAATATTGACATCAATAGTACTCGTACCTCTCGAGTTATGATCATCCTGACGGCCCCCTGCCACATCCTCATTACTCCGAGGGGGGTTGAGCAAATGGCGTGTAACACTTCTGCCAAGGTGACGCGCACGCACGAGCTACATCCTGGGCTTTGGTATTTTTGAATGAATGAATGAATGTAAACTTTATTGCACTAAAAAAATAACAAAATAAAAACCTTTTATCTAAATATAATAACATAATCCTACTAATATTATAAACGCGAAAGTTTGTAAGCATGGATGGATGGATGGATGGATGGATGTTTGTTACTCTTTCACGTAAAAACTACTGAATGGATTTTAATGAAACTTTACAATAATATAGATTATACATCAGAATAACACATAGGCTACAATTTATAAAGATATATTGTATATTATCCAAAATATCTATCACCACGCGGGTGAAACCGCGGGGCGTAGCTAGTACACAATATATTAACTTAAACAGTACAATATCCATTTATTCCTAAGTTGGTTTGAATAAAATTATTTATTTATTTATTTAATATAGGCGGCCTTATCGCTGATAGCGATTTCTACTATTTCTATTATTATATACTAGCGCCCCGCGGTTTCGCCCACATGGAAATCTATGTCTATCAAATCCTACTAATATTATAAACGCGAAAGTTTGTGAGGATGTATAAGTATGTTTGTTGCTCTTTCACGCAAAAACTACTGAATGGATTTTGATGTATCTTCACAATAATATAGTTTCAATATCAGAATAACACGTAGGCTACAATTCATTAAGATATATTGTATATAATCCAAAATATCTATCACCACGCGGGTGAAACCGCGCGGAAGCAACTTCCTAGAAACCTCCACATGTTATTTTTCATAACAGTCGGTATGAGGAATATTGCAAATTTAATAACCAATATTGCAGTTTTGATATTCACGCTATAAAGGAAAGTCATAAATACGAAGTGATAAAATTATTATCGCCAAAATTATGGCCTGGATAAAATGTCTCGACGATTTACTTAATTTGATTCCGAGTGTGACCTATATTTGCTTTTATTAGCAGAAACAATGTCTTTGTTTCTTTTCCAGATATTATGCACAACAAAAATCAAACACAACAAAGACCATCACCATCTTAACTTTTAAATGGGGTTTTTAGAATTAGCTCCTATAGATACAACATTATAAATTCGATTCCCGGAAATAAGTTAGGCGATGTTTCATTCGCCTTTTAATCAAAATAAATCTTTCCTTCAGTGACACAATGAACAAACCTCAAAAAAAATGTTTTTATTTCAAAAACAAAAGAGAAAAAACCACATTTTACAAAAGGTATCTAAACAAAAGCGTAAAACCCTCACTAAGAAGCCCTTCTCACTGGCGTTATTTCTTTGTTTTCGGAAAATTCTACGGTCTGGGAATTAAGTAGAACGAAATACGTCCCCGATATCAGTTCCTGTTTCTTTTGAAATGGAAGAAATGACGTTTTAATGACCCAAGCTTGGGTTCCTCGCGATTTGGGGGCAGGTTTTCTAGGTTGTTGTTATTCAGTGCAAGATTTGCGTCAGACTGTCCTGATTCCTATTTCCGGTATTCACGTCAAATTAGAATTTTATTACTGTGTTATGTGAATATGGGTTGTGAAAATAAGACTAGTAACTTTGTAAAAATTGTTAGGAAGGCAACTAGCCTTTAACCTTTAAGAGTAAACTAAAGCACTTGCTCACTGACAACAGCTTTTACAGCTATGAGGAGTTCCTCGAATATAAATGTGAATATAGTGTGAGGTAATGACTAAAGATATGGGGGTTACCCCCATATCTTTTGTCATTACCTCGACTTCGATTCAAACTCTACTCAACCTCCAAATGCGTTTCGGTATGCTTGATCGTAAAAAAATCCTTCACTCGAAACAGCCTTCGAGAAGAAATGGTTTGTTGTTATTTACAATGGATTTTGGAGACTATCTCAATTACATTTACGACGATGAAACCTACAATTACCCATCGCGAAGGTATATAAGAGAGGTTGATATATAACCAAATTAACGACTAAGCATACCAAACTCGAGCATGTTTTGGAGGAATACTCGAAACGCCCTTGAACAAGTTTGAGTGGAGAATTATTTGAGGTAATGACTAAAGATATGGGGGTAAATGCACCTTATTACATATCTAGTTAATTAGATAAACTCATATATCAACTCCATTCATTGTTCCTTTTTTTTTATTTCTATTGTAGCATGTGTAATTTAATTGAATATTGTTTGTTGACATTACCTTAGTAAGTTTAAAATGGCTACGTCGAAGCCGTGACGTGTATTTCATGAAAGCTACGAAATAAATGATTATTGTATTTGTTTTGTATTCGACCGGGGAGCGGACTGTGGGACATGCGTAAGGAAAGATGGCTTACTGCACACTCGTTTATTGGCTTGAGGCGAGGCGCGGTGCAACCGTGCCTACGCGTTAACTATAGATACAGACTTATAAATCTAACAGTATTAAATATACAGTGCAAATAACATGTTCATTTTGAAGAGAGAGATCCTAAAATCAAGAACATAAATCTTCACATATTTCATCGTCAAAAAAAAATTATTTTGCTATTTTAGACTTGTCCAATGGTAACATTTGACCCGAGAGTATTTTTGTGTGGTTGTCTGATGCCTACTCTTAATAACCTCGAACCATCCACACAGATTAAGCAATTTTGATAAATAATCGTCTCAGTTTCTACGAGATTATGGTTCTTAGTTACATTTTAGGCCTTCTGCAAAAAAGCTAAAAAGCGGTGATGGAGTCGGGTTTTTATCAATGGAATTTCCGATTTTAGACTAAACTAGTCAGAGTTCATTTGATTCCTTCGGCTTCCTCGGTATTAGATTATCCGTGACTTCGGCCTAATAATTTATTGATTGATGTTTGAACAAGTGTTCCAAGTTCCATTTCATGCCAAGGGAAACTAAGACCGTTTTGATACACTCCGCCGCTTTCCAATTTACATAAATAAGTAGCGAGTTTGACTTAACTACTGCCCTAGCAGCGTTTATCTATCTTATCATCATCATCATCACCAGCCTATAGCAGTCCACTGCTGGACATAGGCCTCCCCCAATGAGCGTCATAGCGCCCTGTCTTCAGCTTGCCGCATCCAGCATCTACCTGCAGTCTTTCGCAGGTCGTCATCGCACCTGGTCGGAGGGCGTCCTACACTACGTTTACCGAGTCGTGGTCTCCACTCAAGAGCACGTTTGCCCCAGCGGCCGTCGGTTCTTCGCGAGATATGGCCGGCCTACTGCCACTTCAGCTTGCTTAATCTTTGAGCTTTGTCGATAACCTTGGTTCTCTGTCGGATGTATTCGTTACGAGAATCCTATCCTTCAGAGAAACTCCGAGCATAGCTCAATCAATCAATCCATCCGAGCATAGCGTTTATCTATCTATGGTTTATTTAAAAAGGAATTCCATTAAAGGAGTTTGTTTGTATGTGGATTGTGGGTATTCCCTTCACAGTGAGTGAAAAACCAGGAATTGATGTAAAATCCCAGATTTTGATAAATATCTTAGATGGCACCCTGTTGTGAGAATGTGCAAAAACCGAAGAAGTCATTATATACTGTTTTTTCTTTCTATCAAAATTTGTATAGTTTTTCATTAGATATTGGTTAAGATTTTGTACGATTTTTTTATTGACATTAGAGACATTGACGATTATAATAATTCCTAAGATTTTGCACACCTGAGTAGGTAGTTTGTATCTAGACATATTAAGACCTTTTATACATACATTCATGCAAATAAAAATTATGACTATGATGTAACAACCGCGTAGCGTTCCGTTACATCAAATCATTATTCTATTCTATTCTATTCTACATTTCATTTTTTTATTGCCAATATGTTCATAGATAGCCTAAGTAAGCTTTTCCCTATTTCCCTGTTGGGCACTGCCATTTCGATTGTTAGTCATTTGACAACGACCTCTTTGCCGCGGTGGGCGAAGGTTTGCCTGCGACGCAGGAGGTTGCGGCTTCGATTCCCACCACGGGACAATTGTGCAAACATCTGTAGATATTTGTCTTGTGTTCCGATCGTTATTTATGTATAATAATTATTTAATAATCTATTAAGTATATCCAGTCATCTAGTTCCCATAACACAAGCTCTACATAGCTTGGGGCTAGATAATGCTGTGGTAGCCTAGCATTATTTATTTATTTATTTACATAATACTCATGTTATGGGGCACCCTATATATCCGCTTCAATACCTTGTGTTCAGGGTCCGAATACGAGATCCCTTCAATAGGTGCTTCAACCACAGTTGGGTGTACTTTAACCAAGCGTTTGGTTCATTGGATACGCAATCATTGGGACAATTCTGTTATCTATATCAGGTACTTATGTACCTACAAATTGAGTAGGTTAAAGGTTGCCGTTGATCTGGTCCGCACTATATTATAATTTCTTAATTATTTGGGATGCTGCGGGAAGTGGGGTAAGGTTGCCGTAGGTCTGGTCCGCACTATATTATAATTTCTTAATTATTTGGGATGCTGCGGGAAGTGGGGTAAGGTTGCCGTAGATCTGGTCCGCACTATATTATTATTTCTTAATTATTTGGGATGCTGCGGGAAGTGGGGTAAGGTTGCCGTAGATCTGGTCCGCACTATTTTATAATTTCTTAATTATTTGGGATGCTGCGGGAAGTGGGGTAAGGTTGCCGTAGATCTGGTCCGCACTATATTATAATATTATTTGGGATGCTGCGGGAAGTGGGGTTTCAATATCAAACCTACTGTCACATATTGTCACATATATTTGACGACCGATGTGGCGCGGTGGGCGAAGGTCCGCCTGCGGCGCAAGCGGTTGCGGGTTCGATTCCCGCATCGGAACAAATGTGTGTACGATCTGCAGATATTTGTTCCGGGTGTTCTGGTCGTTTTCTATGTATAATAAGAAATATCTATCTATGTAATGTATTGTATTATGTATATCAGTTATCTAGTACCCATAATACAAGCTTTGCTTACCATGGGGCTAGATGATGCTGTGTGGATTGTCCATTTAAAAGTGCTGAATTCTACACAAAATCTAATATTTTTTTATTTTTTTTTATTTTAATAATGCTGGACAATCCACACAGCATTATCTAGCCCCATGGTAAGCAAAGCTTGTGTTATGGGTACTAGATAACTGATATACATATTACAATACATTACATAGATAGATATTTCTTATTATACATAGAAAACGACCAGATCACCCGGAACAAATATCTGCATATTGTACAAACATTTATCCCGAGGCGGGAATCGAACCCACAACTTCCTGCAGGTGGACCTTCACCCAGCTTTCCACAGAGGTCGTCTAAATACATATGTATATCGATTATGTTGTGTTCTGCAGTATTATACGTTCTAAAATTATATCAAATGTTAATAATATCAAACGTATACAACCAAAAGAATGTTACTGTAATGAAATTAGGTTTTTTGTTATTCGACCAAGCGTAGGGAACCCAATTTTGAAAGCAATGGCGGTGACGTACGTTACTTTACTAACAATAATTATTATTTCTAAAGAATTTCTAACCTTTACGTGCCCGGAGAAATTCATGGATCCCGAGCATTGATATAAAATTTTAATGTTTTTACACAAATTCGGTTCTCACTTACATCTGCATGGTTGGTCATTAGGGATTAGCCTAATTGGACTTTAACTCCAGCTTTATGCCTCACTAGGTACGTATTTAAATAATTACATTTTTGTGTAAAACAAAAATGAATTTCCAAGCGATTATACAGGGTTCCCTTTTGACATCATTACTCATTATTCTAATCTGGCTAATTCACAAAAAGTTATGAGGACCATCATTAATTAACGTTGATGGTGTCGTGTTAGTACGAGACTATTTTTTGTGATTTAATTTTACTTCTGAGTTCTGCAAGGATTATAACTAATAATTGTCGTAAAATCGTTAGTTTACGTGTAATAAAATAATAAAGTTAGTTTTTTTTCATAAATTAATAGATAATTGTTTACGTTATGCGGCAAATTACTTTTTCACTCCGACCAGGTGGGATGACGACCTGCGAAAGACTGCAGGTAGATGCTGGATGCGTCAAGCCGAGGACAGGGCGCAATGGCGCTCATTAGGGGAGGCCGATGTCCAGTAGTGAACTAATAAAGGCCGATGATGATGACTTTTTCACTAGTTTTATTCCTTGTAGAATGCAGAAAAAAATTAAGCCACGAAAAAACTCGCACCAACACGAAACGTAAATGGTTTTGCATCTAAGATAAATATTTTGTACAACGTGGACCGTTCAACATCGTTTTAGTTTAGCTAGGCTACCATAAAAATTAATTATTCGCCAATTGAATGCTGATTTGGAAAGACCAGCTGTGCTGTATCTAACTTAAAGTTAAAATAATGATACAGCGGTAACAATCAACCAGAATATTATTATGTGGCCCTAACCGCAGTCTGCTGTATGCACCGAAGACGTCTATCGTTGATTGGTTGACTTCGTGATGATGGATGTGGTAATTTGAACAGACATAATTATGCTGAAAATTGGGATTGATTGAAATTTATAAGAAAATCTGTTTTTTATTCACTCGATACGTCTCTTGACTTGATTTAAAAATCGACTACTACTCGTACGTACTATCTCAGTATTTATGTCCTACACCGCTATCAATTAATCAATTCAACCGGCAAACACCTTGATCGATGTTCACGGCACACTAATTAAGTAACCCCAGCCAACGTTTCAAACGAGTACTTACCGTAGTTCAAATGCAATAGTTTACCATCTATAAACTCCCAAAAAGCTTATCTATCTATTTATACCTCAACTAATAATCACCATCATTCACTATCAATATAGTCCGCAAATCACTGATAAATAAAGCGATAGGCAAGAGCAAATAAAGCCTTATCGTGACGTAATAGCAGTCAAAGCAGGTTTTGTGGTCATGAATGACGCAGCTGTAGAGTTATAATACTTTCAATTGAATGACTCACTCTGTCCCGTTTACTCAATGATGCCGACAATAATCGGAAATATACCTTATTGTGTTTGAAATAAGAGTCAGTTTGGGTCGTGGAGTTGTCCAACTTTATTGTCATGCGCATGGGCATTGTGCGCTACCGTCTCGCTATGCTAAGCCAGTATTGTAGTAACTAGTATTGGTAAGTCAGTGTGACACATGGCGTGGCGGCGAACACACGTATATACACAAAATAACCGCGAAAATAATTAAATGTTAGTAACGTGAGCGAAATAATCCGATGTGATGAAAGAAACTGTGAGTTACGTGTTGAGAATTATAACAGTGACAGTTTTTTATTATTTTCTGACTTCGTTTTTGAAGGAAGCGAAACGATATTTGTTTGATTGAAGGATAGCAATTGGATTGACATTGGACTTGGCCTTAATTCTCGCAAAATATCGGTAAGCCTTTATGAGTGTACCTTTATAAAGTAGGGAAAATAACTCTCTTGATCACATAAGCTAAAATTGTATGTATGTTACATACAATTTTAGCTTATGTGATCAGTGATCACTATTTAGTTATTATTTTCGGAGTTCAATCTACCCGCTTATTGATTGAATGTGTAACTTAATTCTCCATCAATATTATCGTATTTACTATATTTTTTTCCTAAAAAGCTTTATATTTTAGTAATTTATGAGTAATATGAAAAAATTACCGAACTTGAGGAACTAAGTAGGTATCTACCACAGTTATAAACCATTAAAGTGTGAATCATAATATAGTTAATTTGCATTTGTACGTCTGACTGCACACATTGTTATGAATGTATGGCCTATGTATTGATACAATATGAAGCTACATATGTACCTACCTAGCTATAGATATGTAAAATGTTTAGGAATTTAACGAACACACCGTTTGAAAATATACCCAGTTTAACTTAATGCGATAACATACGTTTTAAAGTAGGCATTAGGTATGATGTATAATTTTTCCTATGTAATATATACGCTACTTAGTAAGAGTGTCAAGCCGTGTGGCTTGGAATTTGTAACACACCAACTCAAGTTCAAGTTCATAATATGATGGTGAATCATTTTATAACGTCAAAAAGTAACCTTAATATACTTAGGTACCTATGTATAAGTTGGTTGGTTTATAATTTTAACATCATTACGAATATTAATTAAATTACATTTTTATAAACATCCCGTGGGTGTCATACGCAGCGCCACCTGGATAATATTTTTCGGCTGAAACCGAAACTGCGGCCGAATCTAAATTTTGTGACCGAATTTGGCCGGACACTACTTAGTAACATTACCTAATCTGTGACTTAGGATTAATAGATGCCAGAAACAGTGCCTAGCTGCGAATCTAGGCATTGTTTCTGGCTGTTTTAATCAATGAGTTACGCCAAGAGTCTACCAAGTAACTATATAACGAAGCGCGAAGGTAAAATTGATATACTCGTGACAGAAAATACTACAGAATCGAAGGTTACTTTATAGTTTTTTTAGGGTTCCTTTCCCCTTAAGAGAAAGAGGAACCCATATGGATAATTTAATAATGAACAAACTACGCGACAGAAATAGATAGACAAATAAAGCAGGGATAAGTCTATACTCGCGCCGCTGAATAGACAACCGGCAGGACGTGCCCTGTCATAAAACAGGGAACTCAACTCCAGAAATAAAGTCTTTCTATGAGTTGATGACTTACAAAATTATCTTATGAGTTACAAGATGGAGCTATTATCGCAGTCGTTAAGTTAATATAACTCATTTACTGAAAATTAGAATTAGGTACATCATCATTATCATGATGATAGTAGTAATCGTATAAGTAAAACAATTACATTAAACATATCGACGAACGTTAACTTAATGTAATTATACGGCTTTGTAGTATGTAATATGGCCCCCCCACCCAACTTCTATGGGTTGTCTGACAAAAAATGAGAAAAAACTACTGAAAACCACAATCAATTAATGATAGGCTTCATATTTAGCTTTTTTCGAAGCTACATTCATATTTTGCGTGTATGTAGCGATTACGATTTCCAAAAAAGGAGGGTTGGGCTTTTTTGGCACTTCAGCCATTCAAGAGGTATTTTTTAGTAAAGGAAACATCATAATGGTCTACATTAGATGGTGTATAAAGGAACCTATTATATATACTATATATTACCTACTATATATAACCTCAGTACCTTTTTCATTGCCACATGGCATTTTATCGTGCCCTACGAAGCGTGGCAGTTATTTGTCAAACATCCGCAAACCGATGCAGCATACGCACCCATGTTATACATGACGTAACATAGCCACAGAATAACTTGACTTATGCTATGTTACCACTCGGACCTGGCTTTTGAAGTCATTTGTATCGTCATTGCAAGAACAAACATAACATAGAAAGTAACACACCTGCTTGCGGGTTGAATACATTTGACTCCACTCTAGTTATAAGACCTGATATGTACCTGTAATAATGTGTTCTGCAAATAAATGATTTGATTGATTGATTGAAAGAAAGAAAAATATTTACTAAACACAACACACAAACAAATTTAGTTACACGAATATAAGACTATTTAGTACTAGAAAACACGTTACACAAACAAAACAAAAAAGTGAATACAAATGTAGGTATTAACACAAGTAGTATTAGTACATAAACCATTTATTTACAGAAAAAGTTCATTAAAATGAGCTGTTGCTATAGATACCGGGTACTATTAAAATACTATTAATGAATATGATTTTTGTTCATCATCATCATCAGCCTATATTAGTCCACTACTGGACATAGGCCTCCCCAATGAGCGCCATAGCACCCTGTCTTCAGCTTGACGCATCCAGTATCTATCTGCAGTCTTTCTTAGGTCGTCATCCCACCTGGTCGGAGGGCGTCCTACACTACGTTTACCGAGTCGTGGTCTCCACTCAAGAACACGTTTGACCCAGCGGCCGTCGGTTCTTCGCGAGATATGGCCGGCCCACTGCCACTTCAGCTTGCTAATTCTTAGAGCTATGTCGATAACTTTGGTTCTTTGTCGGATGTATTCGTTACGAATCCTATCCTTCAGAGAGACTCCGAGCATAGCTCTTTCCATAGCTCGCTGAGCGACTTTGAACTGGTGGACCAGCCCTATCGTGAGTGTCCACGTCTCGGCTCCGTGGCTCATAACGGGTAGGACGCACTGATTGAAAACTAATGATTGATCATGATTTTTGTTAACATACAGTAAACACAGAACCAAGTTATTGCAGACCAAAAAAACATTTATTTATCATCACCATAAATGGATTAATGATAATTGGGACTATTGACGGCAGAGAAAGAGTCAATCAAAACTCATATACACGAACGTCGAAAGTCAGAAGGTATTTAGAATTTGTCTTTGTTCAGCGATTTTTGGCAACTGCTGTAACTTTCTACGATAGAAACTTTCCACAAAAATGCATGTAATTATCATTACCAACGATCTGTTTACAAACCTAGGGACTGTAAAACAATGAGAATGCCCATAGCTTAGCTAAGTAATCAGCGAGCACCATTAGTTACGAAGCGTGTAGCTTTGCCCATTAAATGCATTTCTACTAGACTAGTGTGAGAAAGCATTCAGTTCACCTAGTTTTAAAATTAATGTATTTTAATAGCAATAGTCTGCAGTCAGCTTAATTGTTTCAATTGTAAATATTAGTTGTAATTCGTTTCGTTTTTTCATTTTCATTTCATTTTCATTATTGATCGTAACTTTCTTTGTCAATAAAGATACCACAAGTATTTAATGCTAATAATTGGTAATTGATTTTTCCTTTTACAATGCAATTTCATGTAAAAGATTTCAACGCGCTCGCATATTTGGTTTTATAAAGCAATTTTACTATTTTAAATTTAGCATTTCTTAAATTTTATTTAATATTTACAGCTGAATAAAAATTTTAATACAAACATACTTAATTATATCTTTCTATGGAAATTATTATTCACTGCAGAACACACAAACTTTAAAAAATATAAAAAAGAGGGTTGACAGACGGACAGACAGACGGACAACAAAGTACGAAAAACACATGAGGAACGGAACCCTCAAAAATGCTGAACCCGTCTATTATTACAAACTGAATCCTTCGCCTTTTAAGGGGCCTCCGGAGGGACGAATTCTTCATACAAACGTAATACCAAAATTATTTCTAATTCAAGCATATTTCCACTATAATATTGCATTATTTGTATTAAAATAGTATTTATCTAGGTTCCCAAATAGTTTTTTTTCAAAATACTTACCTAAAATGAAATGAAAGCCAATCTCATTTTGCACATTTTTATGCGAAAATGGACAAGTTTTCTTGCTATTTGTTTCGTATTAAAAACATCAATATCTTACGTTTTATTTATTAAGGAACATAGCTTATATTGTCTAGTTACAGAATAACAATACTTTGTGAAGAATACAAAAAGTTTTCAGTCATAATTTTTGGTATTACGGAACAAACCAAATTTTGCTACGGCTAATATTGCTATCGCGCACGCATGGGGCGCGGCGCAAGGGTTAAACAGGGACAGCGATATTCGGAGCGATTTTTGCAAGCGAGGGTCGCCGGACCCTTAAGCATTACTTATTACTACTAGCACGATTATTGTACCTCAGCGAGCACAACATATAGAAAAACAAGCCATTTTCAACGTATTTGTATGAAATCTGGATAAATTTCGTAACTATACCGAGAAGTACACAGATCCGTTGTTGGCGCTGTACTGTTTTAACGCGAGCGAGTGCTGATTTTTATTAGTGACAAATCACTGATAGGTTTCGAAATTGGAAGGAAAATATTTCTTCTCTATTGGATATTATGTGCTCGCTGCTGTATCTGCACGCAAAATATCGGTACAGTAATCGTAGTTTAATCGTGCCAAGCTTTGTTCATGATACATTTAATGTTTGTCGCGTAAGTCTGTACTCGGCATAAAACAAGAAAACGCCATAGAATGCAGAATTTTTCGGCGATTTATACATATAATAATATAACTAGAGAACCAAAGTTATCGACATAGCTCTAAGAATTAGCAAGCTGAAGTGGCAGTGGGCCGGCCATCGACTCGGTAAACTTGGTGTAGGACGCCCTCCGACCAGGTGGGATGACGACCTGCGATAGTTTGCAGGTAGATGCTGGATGCGGTAAGCTGAAGACAGGGCGCTATGGCGCTCATTGGGGGAGGTCTATGTCCAGCAGTGGACTGTTATAGGCTGATGATGATGATAATATAACTCACAACCAACTGGCATTGCTCGGGAATGAATTGGCTTAGTTCTTTTGTTTCGTTGCGGTAAGTAAATTCCTGCATTACCTTTGTCGTGATTGTGAGTACTTTACCTTGAGAAGAGTGTTTACGCATTCAGTTAATAATAACGTAGTAAACATGGTCTTGTTATGTAAATAGAAACGTAAAGGAAGTATTTACTTGCATCTATTTGTTTTATATTACATGTAAAATTATTATTGTTAAATGTATAACACCTTCTCCTAATCATTCATCCAAATTCTTTCCATCCAAAGGTTGCCTGGAAGAGATCGCTTCTAAGCGATAAGGCCGCCCATTGTACTTGTATCATGTGATGTGTTATATAATGATCTGTAACTGGTGTACAATAAAGTATTTTTGTATTGTATTGTATTGTAATTCTAATAACGACCCCTGTGGCGTGGTGGGCAAAGATCTGCCTACGACGCAGGAGGTTGCGGGTTCGATTCCCGCCTCGGAACAATTGTGTGTACGATCTGCAGATATTTGTTCCGGGTGTTCTGGTCGTTTTCTATATATAATAAAAAAAAAATCTATCTATGTAATGTATTGTATTATGTATATCAGTTATCTAGTACCCATAACACAAGCTCTGCTTACCATGGGGCTAGATAATGCTGTGTGATTTGTCCAGCATTTTTTTTCTTTTTTTTTTAATTTACGACAATAGTGCACCCAATTTATCTGTGCAAGTGGAGTGAAGAACTCAATGTTGTCGTGCAATTGAATAATCATGGCCTTATCTCCGAAAAACAAATAGAAGGTATTAACATGTACCATTATCATTTATTTTCAGTCTGAATAGGATTAACACGATGATTCCTTACTCAGAAAATGATAGGAATAATATCTACTGTCAATATTTAACACATCTACAACTACAATACATATTTGTTCTTATCATTTTCATAATATCATGTAGGTATAGCTTCCGTATGTAAACATTAATAAAACTGGCGAAGTGGGAGTCGACTTGCACATGATGGGTTCTGTGTCATCTTACAAGATTTGTTACTTTGTATTTATATTATTTTTATTTATTATTTTGTTACTATGTACGCCAAAAATGACTTATCTTGTACGAGGACCCCTTTTAATGTTTAACTCTGTTTATACAGGGTGGAATTTTTGAATGGGGCAGTAAGGGCAGGGGGCAGGTAACCAAATACAAGCAAAGTTTTTCATAATGAATTATTAAGTAACTTTGATAAAAAAAAGAAAATGTACAAACATTTTGTTTTCGAATTATATTAGAAATTCGAATTTTCTATTAAAACAAGTATTTTTGCCTATTGTTACCAAAAATTTATTAAGTATAAAATTGATTTAAACTCAAAATGAATGCGACAAGTTTTTCGCTTTTCTGACTTTTCTAGTATAAGAAACAGGAACGATGGCATCAAAAAATATTTTGAGAAAAATGTCAATTTTCTTGAAATCTTTAACTTTTTTTAAATCTGTGAATGAGGACAATCTTTTTTCTTAAACGAATGGGTAGTTTTTCTAAATCCATTTTCATAGCTTATTAGCTTCAACGGTTATGGTACCTTAGAAATATCTGTAATTTCATACATCGATAATACATATCTTTTTGACAAATAAAACAAGTTAAGACTGGAATATTCCAAGTTTTTTTAGTTTTATCACAATCAATGTAGCGTACTTACATAAATGTATGTAACTTAACTAATTTATTGTGCACAAAAACATTCTTCATTCAACGCAACGACCCAATATCTTTTAGACAAAAAAACAAGTTAAGACTGGAATATTCCAAGTTTTTTTAATTTTATCAGAATCAATGTAGCGTACTTACATAAATGTATGTAACTTAACTAATTTATTGTGCACAAAAACATTCTTCATTCAACGCAACGACCCAATATCTTTTAGACAAAAAAACAAGTTAAGACTGGAATATTCCAAGTTTTTTTAATTTTATCAGAATCAATGTAGCGTACTTACATAAATGTATGTAACTTAACTAATTTATTGTGCACAAAAACATTCTTCATTCAACGCCACGACCCAATATCTTTTAGACAAAAAAACAAGTTAAGACTGGAATATTCCAAGTTTTTTTAATTTTATCAGAATCAATGTAGCGTACTTACATAAATGTATGTAACTTAACTAATTTATTGTGCACAAAAACATTCTTCATTCAACGCAACGACCCAATATCTTTTAGACAAAAAAACAAGTTAAGACTGGAATATTCCAAGTTTTTTTTGTTTTATCACAATCAATGAAGCGTACTTACATAAATGTATGTAACTTAACTAATTTATTGTGCACAAAGACATTCTTCATTCAACGCCACGACCCAATATCTTTTAGACAAAAAAACAAGTTAAGACTGGAATATTCCAAGTTTTTTTTGTTTTATCACAATCAATGAAGCGTACTTACATAAATGTATGTAACTTAACTAATTTATTGTGCACAAAAACATTCTTCATTCAACGCCACGACCCAATATCTTTTAGACAAAAAAACAAGTTAAGACTGGAATATTCCAAGTTTTTTTTGTTTTATCACAATCAATGAAGCGTACTTACATAAATGTATGTAACTTAACTAATTTATTGTGCACAAAAACATTCTTCATTCAACGCCACGACCCAATATCTTTTAGACAAAAAAACAAGTTAAGACTGGAATATTCCAAGTTTTTTTTGTTTTATCACAATCAATGAAGCGTACTTACATAAATGTATGTAACTTAACTAATTTATTGTGCACAAAAACATTCTTCATTCAACGCCACGACCCAATATCTTTTAGATAAAAAAACAAGTTAAGACTGGAATATTCCAAGTTTTTTTAGTTTTATCACAATCAATGTAGCGTAATAAATTTATGTAACTAAACTAATTTATTGTGCACAAAGACATTCTTCATTCAAGGCCACGACCCAAGATAGGACGTGTGACTAATTACGACAAATATTATCTTATTTATAAACTTTACAAACTACCTACTACATAATATGGCAAGTCTAATGTATCGATAGAAAAACACGTAAAATAAGTAAAAAGTATTATAAATTCCTTAGTATTGCTGTACCCGTTTCAATATTGTTTCTAAAACGATGGGGTAGTTTTTCTAAATCTATTTTTTGATGAGCTTCAACGGTTTATGGTACTTTAGAAATAATGATGTTTTGTGTGTTGTGTGTAGGCAACTGATATATTTTTTCCTTATGACCAAAAACCACTTATGAAGACAAAAATTAATTTATACTAGGAAATAAAATGAAAGCACTTTGTTCGGCGCATTGTTCGATAGTTTTATGAAAAAAAGATTGATTTTCATAAGTGGTTTTTGGTCATAAGGAAAAATATATCAAATATATCAGTATTATTATATATAGAGTAGGTTACTAATGTAAACTTCAACAGTTTTATGGGTAGTATTTATAACTAAGATAAAATGTTTTTTTAACCGCCCCAAAGTGTGGGTGCCCTAGTTCCTTGGGGTACACGCAATATACAAGAGTCTTACAAAACTTCTCAAAACCAGAATGCTGGCTTTTATTCTAGTCAGCGAATTAGCATTGCCATTAAAAGTGCCTTCCTAGCTTTCCGGGCACTCTGCCTTTCAGTGACGGCTTAGATTTTTAGGACGAAGATTTGTAATTATTTTATCCTGTTATTGTAATTTTCTAATATATTTATAATAAGAATGAAACTAAAAGCTTATTAATTGTGAGGAAAATTACAGAATATCAAAATGACTTCCTCAAAATTTATGTGTCATATAATGGGTTTTAAACGACTCATAAATGAGAGTGCCAAAACAATTACGTCACTCCATAAATTACCAGATATTTTACTTTCATTATTGTATCTGTTTTGGCTCTAAAATAATATATTCAGTCCGAGAAGATCCGCTACCTAACGAGCACCATAGCACCCTGTCTTCAGCTGGCCGCATCCAGCATCTGCCTGCAGTTTTTCGTCATCCCACCTAACTAGGGGGCGTCCTTCACTACGTTTGCCGAGACACGGTCTCAAGAACACGTTTACTCCAGCGGTTGTCGGTTCTTTGCAAGATATGGCCGGTCCACTGCCACTTCAGTTTGCTAATTGTTAAGCTATGACTTCTCGCTAGCTCTATCGAATGTATTAGTTATGAATTCCTTAGAGAAAATCCGACCATAGCTCTTTCCATAGCTCGTTGAGCGACTTTGAAGTGGATCAACCCTTCCGTGAGTGTCCATGTCTAAGGAAGACATACTCCCTCGAAATCGGGAGTTTTGTTTTGTCAATTCCTCATTTTAGATCGCCTAATCCCAATACCCACTATTTTACCAAGAAGTTGACTGATAACATAGAATATGTGTTGAGCATTTTGTCGTAGTTCAACATGAAGCTATGCTCTGTATATCAAAGACAAAGTTTTCACACAAGTCTGCATTTAGAATATGACAGAGCAGTAACAACAAAGTCAGCTTTGTTACTTTTAAGTAATGTCACTTATCTTGGTAAAGTTGGTAACTAGGTATGTATGTAGGTTTATATGCAGAAGTGCCAGAGGCATTGGCAAACAGCTGGTGTTGCCCTAACTAAACAATGTTGAATGAACATCATAGACGAAATTTGTAAAAATACTTCTTATCAAAGAGCAATCCAAATTCACATACTACGTAACTTGATATAAGTCGCGATTTTTTAATAGTTTTTAATCGAAAAGCGGAAACAAATCGCGACTTGAATTGAAACGTGATTAGCTGATTTGGCTTACATGTAAAGGGGACAACTTTTAAATTGGAAACGTAGGGTTACCTTTACCGCTTGTTTGAAAATCGACATTCTGCATACCTAATTTTCTCTGACACTTCGGTTATTTCTCATTTGGAAAAAAAAACCTATTTCATTACCCAAAAAATAACCAAACAAATATTTAAAAACTTTGGCGATCTGAACACAATAAAAATCCACTTATAAATGACGGTGATAAATAACCGTTACATAGTATATTATTTATCGCGTGTAAACAGGGCGTCCCACAGCCATGCCACATGGAGGGAAAGTACCTTAAATATTGTAGATAGAAAATTTTACTGAAAGAATACTTCATTTTGATTTTAAACACTGATTGATTTTAAACTGCATTCAAAGATTTTTGAATAATCGCCTGTCTGAACCGGGAATCGAACCCGCAAAATTGTAAAAAAGATCACACCTAATTTAACGATACCGATCAAAAGGCTCAATCGTAAGTATTATTTTTTCCAAGTAACATAGCATCTGTATATCGCGTACCTTTCGTTTTATTTTACCGTGGCCATGATCGCGTGATAGAAACTATCTTCTATAATAAAAAAAGGAATCGCTGAATGTGTTGCTAAGCGCAAATCTCGAGAGTATTCCTTGAAGTACGAGGATGGTTCTTACGGAGAGAAAAAAGAGAAAAATGACCACCCGGGCGAAGCTGGGACGGGCCGCTAGTACCCGATAAAAATCTCTAATATGTTAACACATTGCGAAAGTTTAAAAGTTGCGTTATAGAGTAGGTACTTATAATAACTAAACAAAAGTTATATTTCTTATCATTTACATTTTGTACATACCTTCTACCACTTCTACCACTACTAGGCTATATCACTTAACTTAGTCTCGAAGTCTAACGTCTATTACAATATATTGTAAACTAAAATATAATGTTGATATACCGTCCGCTATTACTGACGCGTCCGGTGTCCCAGTTGGATGGGAAAGGTTACGAGCATGCTAGGGCTTTTGAGATTAGGACCTTTGCGACCACCCTGTTTTAGGTCAATTATATTTTAGATTTATGGAAAAGCCGTAAAACAAGATATGAGAATATACTATTCTATATAATATAATATCCTACCAATATTAAATAGGTAAACGCAAAAGTTTGTATGTTGTTACTTGACGTTTGTTTGTTTGTGTACCTAGGCGGTAATCTCCGGAACTATTTGTCACTTAGGTACATTTTGAAAACTTTTCCATATTATTGAAATATCCCTGAGTGACAAAGGCTACGTTTTATGCGGGTACCACGTGAGCGAAGCCGCGGGCAAAACTATTTGTATAGATTTGTTGTTAGTAAATCTATTACTTAAATCCATTTACTAATAATGAATATACCGGCCAAGTACGTGTCTGGGTGTGTGCAGTGTAGAGTTCCGTAATTAATCAGTTAATTTACTTAAAAGTACTTACTTATTACCTGTCTTTGACAACTAGTAACTTTATTTAACTGACAAAAAAACTCGTCAAAAATTTAAAACAAAAACACACTCTTTTTACCTATATTTTTTAAGTCTTTTAAAACTAGGTAGTTACCTAGTTAAGCACTACCAAATTGGTACTTACTGCACATTTTCCAATATGGATTCCAATTACAGCCAGTAATTGGAATCCACATTGGAAAATGTTCCTGGTCCTTTCATACACCTAATTTGGAGCACAACGACGCGGCAAATGACAGAAACATTGCGAGCTTTGAATAGAGAGGTCGAAATGACCCCTCGTGCGCATCAAATGGTATCAATTGGGTTTAATTGCAGAACATGAATTGTGTCCAACTAGAGCGCTGAGAAAGAGCAGGGATAGGTGGTGACCATGTGACACTCAGAATGTTGAACAATATTAAGGCGCTATGAAGACAGAGCAACTTAAGTTGAAGATACGGTTAATTTACATATTATATTTTTCGTAAAAACTTAGACAAAGTTCATAAAAGAAAAGCTTGGTGCGAGTTGCCTTTTGCCGCATTAGTTGCTCTGTCTGTTTGTTCAATTTCAATTGATTACTCTTAGTAGAAGAAGGCTTTGAATGATAAAATAGACACAAACGAGGTGCAGCCAAAAAAATGCCGCAAAAATGTCTCACAGCGGAGCTCCACTGCGACGCCAAGTACATCATGGGGACGGAAATCACTATACTGCTCTGCTATTATAACTCCCTGTCGGTATGCTAGTAAAATCCAGTTGTAGGCCTAGAATTTAAACCTTATTTACCTTAGAAAAAAGATTGTAACTTAAATTTATTCATTAACTAAGATTCAATTGCTTTTCCCTGATATTGTTTTACCTAAAACTTTCCTGGTCTGATCCCTAGAGTCTTTAAAACAGGGAACCAATTTGTTTTCACTATTGCGTTCCTACAGTTGAAATTAATTGAAAATTGTTTTATGAATTCCCTGTTAATTTGAGAACGCTGTTGTATACTTCAATACTTAATTAGAAGGATAGAATTCAAATATCTCATACCTGCTAAGGTAGGCTAGAAGCATATTCTCAAAGGTACGCCCAAATTAATTGCGATAGTGCACGAATCTCTAAACTAGGGCAAATTCCAGGTCCTATTCTAGTTAAGTCAAATCTAGATGTATATTCACTTCAGCGCAGCGTGGGAAATACTCAGTTACATACCATTCACGTAATTCTTTGTTAAAACTTTTAACAAAGCATCACGTGCACGGAAACACTTTAAACTGTAGCATTTTACAGGAACCAGTATTAATTTTCAGGCGCTTTTTGTGAAACTTTAAATAAGCTATTAGTACTTATTTTAACTTTTAAAGTTCCTGAATATTAATGAAAAATAGGTAATTTAGAGCTATAGAACAAAACATTTTAACATTTTACATATTACACATACAATACAATACAAAAATTCTTTATTGTACACCATAATCAAATTAATCATTACAAAAATACATTATATGCGACTACATACATACATTTAATAAGATTGCATTGGATATGGGTGAAATTATGTGTAATTATGTTCTTCCGTCAGAGCCACCTTAGCTAATGTAATTCATAGATAAAAGGTAAGGTAGTCCCAAACAGAGGCAAGCAGTCCATATTGATAGGTGTCACCAAGGGCAGGTGTAGCAGCTGTGTTCGACCCTCATTTAGGTCACTGTGCCCGACACCGAAAAATTTACATAACGCAAATTTTTTGCGGCTCTCTCCACTCGCTGATGACAAATATTCTTGCTTCCCTTAGTCCCGAGTTTGACCCATTTCACCTTTCGCCTGATAAATTACAACAAAACCAGCAAAACAAATAAACTTTTCCCTGCTTGCTGCGCTCGCTGATTACATTTTGCCGTTTTGAGTCGGCTTTTCACAGCCACCCACCTTAAAAATGAATTCCTGGCTATAGCTCTGATTGCAACTACATATCAGACTTTTCAATCCTCCATACCTATGTATATCAATATGTCCCCCAGGTCATTGTTTTATTTGGGAAGGCTACTGGAGTAATACATGCTGACAGTGATGATAATGCAACGCAATACTATCTGTCCGCGGTTTCGCTCACATAATTTAATTAAAAGGTAGCAGGAAGAGCCATCATTCTACATAAATATATAGGTAGACTTATGTAGAGCTTGAATTGCAATTCCTAGAATACTAATTATCTCTGAACTCGGGCTTCATTTCCAGGTAGTAATTTAGTCTTGAAATATTTACTTTGTAGTGCAATTGGTACTTACTTTATTTTCATCATCATCATCACCATCAGCCTTTATTAGTCCACTTCTGGACATAGGCCTCCCCCCCTGAGCGCCATAGCGCCCTGTCTTCAGCTTAACGCATCCAACATCTACCTGCCATCCTTCCAATCTACTTTCTTTTACGGATTTACTAATTTGATAGCTAGATAAAGAGTTAAAGCAAAAAAAAAACACATTTCCTACTGCAGGGTAGAGCATATTAGGTTTTATTTTAAGCTGTATGTTTTTAGGGTTCCGCACCCAAAGGGTTAAACGGGACCCTATTACTAAGACTCCGCTGTCCGTCCGTCTGTCCGTCCGAAACCAGTCTGTATCTCATGAACCGTGTAGACAGATGAAATTTCCGAAGATAATGTATTTCTGTTGCCGCTATAACAACAAATACTTAATAATAGAATATATATTATATATTCTATTTAAGGGGGCTCGCTCCCATACAACATGTCTCGCTGATAAAATATCTTTACATATTATAAAATGAAGTTGCTTCCGCTGTCGTTTTGCTTAGATCTTTTAAACTACTCACCGGTTTTAATGCAGTTTGCAGTTAGATAGAGTGATTCGAGACATTTGACGCATAGATTTCCACGCGGGCGAAGCCGCGGGGCGCAGCTAGTAATATATAAAAGTTAAATTATTATAGTAGTCTATGTGACATTGGCCAGTGGACAAAGGTTTTCCCAATCTATTAGAATTTTTCTCTGTGGTATATCTACGTAGTGTACATACGTAATCGAGTAGGAAAGGAAAATCCATTTAGTGATATGCAAATGCGTGACCACCTGAGACTTAAGGTCAGTCATCAACTGCGGATCACGTATTTATACGTGTGTAGCAAAATGAGTATTATAGTTGTTCATTGGTTTTAACTCAATCATACTCGTTTTTCGATTTAATTGAGTAATCCTAACTGAGAAAGAGTGTTTATATTCATTAACAAGAAAGAAGTTTTAAAAAAACTGCCCTTTTCCAATCATAATACATATTATGGAGGAGACTATTGTATTATTATATTCTTTATATGATAGTATTAAGTTGAAAATAAATAATTCTTGATTTTGCACCGCGTTTATATACAAAACGAGCAATATTCAAGCTCCTAGTTTGAATTGAACAACATTTTTTTTTACATTTTCACCCTGATAGGGTGCACTGCTGCTTTCGGATTGCTCAATGGCAATATGGTATTTTCAAATATTTTTGCGGATGACGTCAGCAGAAAAACCGGTCACTGACATCTCTATCGACATATATCGATATTGCAGATCCAGTGGACGTTGTACTATAGAAATCAATACAAAGCATCAAATCCTAACACTCCGTACGCTTCGATCCGGTGGACGAACAGCTTAACACTTTTAATGCATCGCCACGCGCTAGAGAATTCCTTGTGTTACTTGTGTGAGGTATACGTCTAGACCTAGCTTATTAAGGGAAGGACGAGGCCATCTATGAGGTTATTATCAATGTATTATTCTCTGCTATAAGCTAACGTTTTGATTTAGGTTATTGAACACTGCTAAATTTAAATCAGGGGCTTTCCAAACGTCATGATTATCAGGAATTATATGTACAAGTAATAATGAACTAAATAAAATAGTACTTATTAAACTTTCGCAATTTGTTTATATATTTGACAACCTTTGTGGCGCGGCGAAGGGTTAGGTGAAGGTTCGCCTGCGACGCAGGAGGTTGCGGGTTCGATTCCTGCCTTGGGACAAATGTATGTACGATCTGCAAATCCAAGGGTGAGCCTATGTTCTAAAAAAATGTCACATATTTTGTATTTCATTCTGTCTTGTTTGTTTTATTTTTAAGTGTGCAATGAAATAATTATCTAGCTATATATCTATGTTCAACAGTGGACGTATTACAACACGCAAATCACGACCAAGCTTTCAAGGAATAAATCAGAGATATCCGATTGATAGTTACCTACATCAGTAACAGTTAAACTCATTCAAGACAATAAGTTGTTGTACAGTCGTCGCTCAATTATAGTAGACACATATTGGTGTGGTGCAGTGGCTGCAGTGTGCAGCAAAGTGAATTAGTTAGTACCAACTAACGTGTCCGGAATGAAGCAACCAATATCTGACAATATCGCAAAATTAAATGGTAGGTACCTACTACCAACTTAGTCTTGTTTTTTAACCCTCGACGCAAAAACGACTACGCGGCGGTATGTTATATTATAGGTTTGACGTGTCTGAGTGTGTGCGTGTGTGCGTATTTCTGTGATCTTCTACTTCATAGTATCATGCTTTAGCAAAAATACTATGGTATTTTTGAATTATATAATCGAATAATCTAATTAATCAATTTTTGATCTCAAATCAATAATTGTGAAATATTCTTATTTTGTTTTTCTGCATGCTTTATTTAAGTAGATTTGCTTTTTGTTTGGATATCCTTAACATTTTATTTAATAGTAATTATTAATTAGTTTTACCTTATTAAACTGTACTACTCACCTTTTTGAGTACAAATCTGTAATGAACAAGGAAGACTACGCCTACTACTTGCCAGAATACAAGTTTTTTACAAAGTTAGCTTGGCAACTAGGGCACAATATTTGTATACAATATAATTTTAATATTGAAGAATATTGAAATAAAATATATTTTAATTTAAATAATTTTTGATTCTAAATAACTAGCATTGGAAGTCAGATAAATTCCAATACCTAGGATTTCGATTAGGAAAAAACAGTTTCGAAGTAAATCGGGATCTGAAAATGGTTTTCTTTAATGGATCCCCTGTGGATATTATGCAAAGTGTCTCTCTTCGTATTGGAAACACGTTGACATGATTTAATTTTGTTTAGGGATTTTTGAGAATCATTAAATAGAGAAGGTGTAACATTGTTATTTTCTCATGTAGGAAAATATTACGCTGAGCCAAGGCGTTTTTGATATACTGCAGCAGACATAGACCTACCTAGATTTTAATTTTATCATTGTCTGCTTTTTTAATCAATGTGTTTAATTATTGTTTATTTTCCTAGTGTATTGTATAATTTTTGTGTTCTGTATCTGAAGCTGCAAATAATGACTTTATCTACATATATTGGATAGGTGCCTAGATAAATATCTAGGTACCTATCCTGCATCATGTTTGTTTTGCAGAAAGCGTCTAATAATGTTGAATTTAATGGTCGTGCTTTGACTCGCGTCATCATCACCATCAGTCTTGTCCACTCAAAACTCAAAATCCTGTATTCCCATGAGTCATGAGTTTTGGATATGTTACATATTTTAAATTATATAAGTAAACAAACGTATTCACTTACTTTTTTGGTTCACTTCAATCTTTTTTATCGCCAAGTACTAGGGTACTCGGCGATAAAATAGGAAAACTTCAGGTATATAATGTTGGATGCGAAGTATGGCGCTCATCCTAATGAGCACCATACTCAGCCCTGACTTAAGCTTGACGCATCCAACATAATACCTGAAGTCTTCCTAATAGCTCGTCAAGCCGCTGTCCACTCCGGCTCTGAACGGCGGCCACCTGACGCATTTTATCTGCGTTGTTGGTTCAATTGTTTGACAATCTCGTATGCATGCGTAGCGTGTTCGTGGGTTGCAGTGGACGGTGCCACATACATTTTCTTGCAAAGCAAAGCTAGGCACACGTGCGTAGCGTGCGTTGCGGTGGGACAGTGGCTTTACTTGCGTACAGACAACCTGTCAAATATCAGTCAAGACAAAAGACGTTCGTGTTGAGGTGGCCTATAAGTGAACGGTCTATAATATTTTTGATAACCTTTCCATGAAAGGAAAGTTTGTTTGACCATAAAAACCTATATGATTATAAAGAGCTCAATAACCATTCCATTCATTTAATAGCCGACCATTCATGTTTTACAACATAAAATTCAACTACCAACATAATGTATCAAAATATACCGCAAAATTCGTCATCATCATCGGTTTGATCCACTTTCAGTTTAACATAACATTATTGCATGACGAATTCTTATGAGTTGAAATCTGACCGATATTGAAATATTTGCCGTCTTTGCAATGGTGTTTTTAGGAATTAAATTCGAAAATAGTCAGCCGTGTCCTTGTAATAACACATAAGCTACAATGTATAAATATATATTGTATATTATCCAAAATATGTACCTATCTATCACCACGCGTGGCGCAGTTAGTGAATATCAAAACTATGCAAGCGCTGACTCAACTATGAAAAATAGTTTCGCTTTCTCCGGTAGAGGCACTGCAAGACATTAAATGTATGGGAAAGACAAAGGGGAGAAAACATTTTCCTTCATTGTAAAATAACTAACGCACAACTCATCGGTTCTAAGGACTCTGATTGCTCTTGTATTTGATATGAGCACCACGTTGTCAAAACTAACGTTTCCACATCAATAGACCCCCTCGTTAGAATCACGCACATACCATCCTTCGCTCCCATCAATAGCAACCTTGTAACTACCGCAATATCAGCTCTATCCAGCAAACAATACCGTTGAAATTCACAATCACCGTCATGGAACACTAACTCGGCACTAGATGATGTGAAAATTGCAGCTCGCAATCCATTCGACATACAACCACATAGCTTCAGTTATAAAGTTGGTATTTGAACAGAGAGAGATGAGCTTCATTGGCGCATTACATTTGGAAAATGGCTTGAAAGGGAGGCAATATGTCGAGTTAAAAAGCGTGGAAACGGATCTTGGAGGTCCAAATTAGGATCAGCCGGGCTAACGTAGTGTGAAAACGACTCGAGTCAAAGAAAGCCGATGGCTGGGAACATTGTTGGATTTAGGAATAGCCTTTGCTCTTTGTCACTGAAAAATTTAAGAAAAGAACTGGAAGATTATGGCGAAAATGTTTCCAACTGTTGAGAATAAATTTGACTAGTTATATTTAGAGTGAATCGCATGTTGTTCATTGGTCCACCCGGAGTCAGGACGTTGGAGGCTTCTCCAAGCCTCCAACGTCCTGACTCCGGGTGGACCAACCTGGTGGTGGTGTGTTACACTACACCCCCATGCCTCGGAAAGAATGTTGAGCTGTTGGTCCTATGCCTGACCTCTCCTCGGTCGTGTTGGTCTGCCGCCCCATCGGATTATGAGAGTGAGGCAATAAACAGTGCACCTTTATTGGCGCACTCACTTGTGCACTATATTTATGTCCGGCGCACATGCCTTCACTCCGTAGAGACTGGCCACTGATATTCGGCTAGGGGGACTTCATCGGTCCATTGACGAAAAACATACGACGAAAATCTTACGTGCATGACTCTATCCCTCCCTTTATGAATGAATGAATGAATGAATGAATGAATGAATGAACACTTTATTGTACCCAAAATAACAAAATAACACCTTATATCTAAATCTTACATAATAACAGTACAATTACCCTTTATATACCTATCCATAGATTTAAATGTAAACTATCATTAGATTAGTGGTATACCGTCGGTAATTTGCACTCAGCCTATCATGTATGATACTAACTAGTTTCAATAGCTCTCATATAGTTTCTACGCGTATTCCCGAGATATGGGTTATCGCATTTCCTCTTATCTTACCTCGATTACTCGATTGGTAACCTATTTGTTGAACTGAGTGAACTCTATCGATTGCACGAGTGTATTACCTATAGGAAGTATTTCCTTTCTTGTCGTGAATTTATCAGCATTCTATCTAGACGATAAAAATGCTTGGGACGAGTTTTGCACCAACTCAAGAACTAACAATCTAACAAGGTAGGGTTTCTTATTCGCTTCTTTACCTTACCGCAAAATATATTGAAGTAAACAAAAAATAAATAATAATAATAAACTTTTTATTGTTCCAAAGAGTTGCTTATAGCTAAAATATTAATTTAACGCTAAACTTAACGTTAACTTACTACAATCTAAAATTATACTAAAACATTGGTGAAATGGTTGTCTTGCTTCATTATAAGTACAGTGATTTATCGTTTTTAGACATTTGTTCAAAATCGCAATACAAACTCAAAGTGATCACTTTATTTCCTAGTTTTAAATATTTTTTAAGGTCTAAAGGATATAAAGCACTTTGATGTTTGATGCCATTTGAATGGTAACATCTACCAGCACAGTGCGTGTCAGACCCGCGCAGACTAAATTTCATTCTGCCAGCAGCAGCGGTCGGTCTCTGTCGGCGGCGTAAGCAAGCAGTGTATAAATTACTAAATTATAATCGTCAGCAATTCCCAACTTTAATAGTTAGGAATCACTGATACTCAATTTACAGGGACTTAAAATAATTGAGCATCAATGAGGAAGCCCTGGGTGCAAACGATGTATTTTATCTTTTTAAAACATTTAGATAGATAGATAGAAAACACTTATTAACACACAAAACAGAAAACAATACAGAAATAAAAACTAAGAATAAAGGCATAAAGGTTGTGGCTTATCGTTGAGAGCGATCTCTTCCAGGCAACCTTTATTTAGTAAGAGGCGTATAACTGACGTGATTTTCCTTACGATTACTCAGTCGTGTCAGAGGTAAAGTATTTGCTAAATCGTTGATTCACTGCTGACTCAGTGATCCAATGATACGTTCTCTTCTCAGGTAGTTTGATGAGTCATTATACTAAATGTCACGTTGTTTCATTTACATAGTAGCTGGTCGAATACTCTGTTTCCTTATTGATTGGTTTTGCATACCTTCTTAATTAGTGGATATTATTTTCAATAGCTTAACTCGTATTCAATTTATACTCATATATACTCGATATATACATACATAATATACTCAATAATCTATCAACCTACAACTTGATAGAGTCAAGCGAGTTAAGCGTCCGAACGCTTAAATTAACTTACAAGTCAACATTGAAGTATAGAGGCCCGTAATTTTGCTGTTTCTTGTACTTCGGTGAGTCATTGTTGATATAAAAGCTTGCTTTTAGCGAATAAGCAGGTGCTAACATACATATATATGACTCATGAAGTCATCAAACATACTTAGCACTTGTGTCGTGCATACATTCCGCAAACATTTAAGAGTTACTAAGAAACCAGCAATTTCCTAACGCCTTTATGAATTTGCTTAGAATAGAACACTGTCGTAATAAAGTGTAGGTGGCCGTGAGTAGGCTTGTGCTGCCAACGACCGATGATTGTCTTGATAAGGTCCGAATTTGAACCTGTACTCCGTTTTAGAATCTAAGATATTATATGTAAACAACGACATTTATGAATGACAGTTTAAAAAAAATAACAGAAAACACCGCAAGGTAAGAAAGAGTACCTATATCACTAAAAAGTTAAACAAAAATTTCCACAACGCATAATCTCACTTTCGAAAATGAATAAGAGATCAATTTAAATGATGAATCAAAGCTTTCAAAACAAAAAAACGTTGTGGTGCTTTACTTCGATAGGTACCAATGTCGTTAAACATTTTTCAACAATATTCCATGCGCTATAGGTGTACAACCCCTTTGTATTAAAAAAAATATCCAGGTATTTGAAGTTATAGACAATAATAATAATCTGGCTGTGAGCGACGTATAATTTTAGCCGTCAAAAAAGTCGCGGTGTTTCTGTTTGGCTGTATGTATGTTTTTTTCCTATGTTAATTTCTAAAATTCTTTCGCTATCGTATGAAGAACGATCCCGAGGTGTCCCATTAAAAAAAATATTTGTCCCGAAATATTTAAAAACCGCCGTCATAATACCCACGCTGGGCATGCGGGTTTGGGTGGTGCTATTCTAGGCCGGCGCCACACAACCTACACGAAGTGATTTTAAACACTCTTTAATTATAAATTAATATTTTTATAGCTCTTGTTGATGTAATGAATACATTATTTTCTTTTAAGTATTTAATGTTTATTTATTTTTGACCTCTCGTATATTTTACCAGACATTTTCAATTTGACGACCAAATACATACATGTTTACATGAATTTAAACAATAATCAAATTGAACTAACTATTCCTGGGCTTGAACAATTCAAGACTATGTAGGCGTTTGACTGGGGCTATAAATTAAGGATCTACCTTAACCAAATGATATTAACGGCTATTTTCGCCCAGCAATAGGGTATCGTGAATGGTGCACCGACAATTAACCAATTGACAGCAGTAAGTGGTCAAACCTCATTGTCTTTAATAGAGGAAGCGCCAGCCTACGTTATAGCATTGAAACCGACAAAATAAAAAGTAACTTTAATTCAATGAGTACTTTCGAGATTCAAGCCAACAAAAGGAAAAAATAACTTAGAATCAAATAATATTAAATAAAAAAATAATGCTGAACAATTCACACAACATTATCAAGCCTCAAGCTAAGCATAGCTTGTGTTATGGGCACTAGATAATCGATATATGTATGTACATAATACAATACGATAGATAGATCTTTTTTATTATACATATAAAACGACCAGAATACCCGAAACAAATATCTGCAAATCGTACAAACATTTATCTCGAGTCGGGAATCGAACCTGCGTCGCAGTCGGACCTTCGCTCACCGCGCCACAAAGATCTAAGTATACTAAGTTTGTTCGAGTCCCGGTAAATTTTATCCCAAAGGGCTTTCTTATTACTTTTATCGATAAACTTGGGGACGATACAGGAAACAAAACCGAAACAAGAAACTAAAGGTGCAGTATTGTATGACGATAAAGTTTTCAAGATCCGGGTGGAGCACTAAACTAACGTTCTGTTAAGGATACTTGTTGGTTTAACACTCTCAGCGCCAAGGAAATGTATTGTGTATTAAGAAGTATATTGCAGAAGGTACAGTAGACTTGGTTAAATCACTGTCTACTTAAGCACACGCTCTTCATACATTTAACACAAATAACGTGTCATTCGTTAGGTTTTTTATAATTTAAGTATGTTAGTTTTAATATAATATAATAATAATATAATATTCGTTTATTTCAGACAAAAAACCCATTTCACAAAAAATACAATTACAATTTTAAAAATATGCACAAATAAAAATTAAAATACTTAAAACAAAAGATATCACGACGCTTAAAGCTGTCGCACGTCATTTTCTGTTTCCCTCCATATGTAGGGAAATCCAGTGCATATAAATATGGGGTTTAAGGTAGGTATATTACTATGGACCGTAGAATAAGTGAAATAAGATCTCTTACTCTTGTATGGTCTATTCTATGTGTCTAAAATAAATGATTTATTATTAATATTTAATATGCAAAAATTAGAACCTGGCTAGGCGAGTTTTTAGTATATCTGGGGTTGGAAGTCAGATAATTTTCAAAAATAACTTCAAAAATTAGACAACTGACTCAGAGGCAGAAGCACTGAGGGTGTTAAACGGTTTTGATCAAATCAAATCAAATCAAATCGTTTATTTGCAAGAATACAAAATTATACAATGTCAGATCTTATAACTAATTTAGTAAATGTATTCAGCCTGCATGCAGGCGTGCAAATGTTATGCGAGTCATATTATTATAATTATATATTAAATTAATTATATTAGTCATTATAAGTAACAATTTAAATCTCTAGATATTCGTTCACAGTATAAAAACATTTTTCAAGTAACCATCCTCTTATTTTTTTCCTAAATATATTTCCATTTAATTATTTTAGATTCAATTCACCTATTATAAATTCGGCGCGCGATCGATGTAGGTCCAAAATGTTTCAGTTCAACATGGCTCAATCCCAATCTGAGCGCACGCGGTTTTTTTATTAGGTACTATAAGTCATAAAGGCACGAAGTATAAAAACTCATAAAGCAAATATTTCAAAGTTGAACTATAATTTTATTGCTTTCTTCATTGTTGAAATGAAACTTACTAAGTGAACTAAATTGAAACTTCAATCGTCAGTTTTCAAGTGCTAATGAGTTCTCACTTCTCATTTTCGAACTTTGTATTAATATAAATTAACATCTCTAGAGGTCAATTATAGGAGATTGCACTTTTTGGCTTTCCCTTTTAACACGTCCTTCATTCATGGCACAGTTGGCAAAGGCAGAATTAAGTCAGAAATTCTGTTTCCGTCTGCTAAATAATATTAAACCCTATCATGATAAATAACGAGCTATAAAATTGTTAACAATAATCTTTTACAAGAGAAAGTAAGTGTCATCATCATCAGCCTATGTTGGCCCACTGCTGGACATAGGCCTTCCCTAACGAGCGCCAAAGCGCTGTCTTCAGCTTGACGCATCCAGCATCTCACTGCAATCTTTTGCAGGTCGTCATCCCACCTAAGTATTAGTAACTGCGGTATGCTGAATAGAGGGCGCTGTGGTGCTCATTAGGAGAGACCTATGTCTAGCTGTGGACTATCAAAGGCTGATGTGGATTTTATGGTACATGCATACCAACCTTATTAACAGTAGGAAGATTCAAACTTGAACTGGGGTGTTAGTTTTAACTTTTCATATAAGACCTAAGTATAAAACCAAAACTTCCTCAGTCTCTAAATTAGTTTCGACTAAGCCGAACAATTTTACACTCTTAGGAGATCCAATGTACTCTGTCTCTTTCACTCCTCAATGTGAAATATACAAAGATAGCAGGCGTTTTATCAAAACATTCATTGATGTCATATCAGTTCTGATGTCTCTATTCCGCGTGTTAATAATTTAAATGGTACAACAGCTGCGCTACTGCCGTGATGGCAGTAAAATAAAATTTATGTAAAAACTTGTTTTTCATTTGTAGACAAGAAAAGCAGAGAACTGATTAAAGTGCGCGATTCGTTGTCATCCGTGGGTCGTAAATTGTGGTAAAGTAGTTACTATAAACTCGAAAAATGGACGGTAGGTAGACTTATACACAAGAATTATTACTGTAAAAAATATTTATATGTTATGAAAGTATCATTACAGGCTGAATACATTTACTCATGTAAAGAGTTTTTCAAGTCTCTGGGTATACTGACAGTGCATAGCATTTACGTTCACGTACTTATCATGTTTCTTTCCAAATATCTGCACGAGTACGAAACACCTGACGAAAATAGAGAGCGCGTCAATAGCAGAAACAAATACATAAAAAATAAAATATCCCCTACACTGAACATTATGCGACACTCGACACGGTACCAAGCTACTAGAATTTTTAATAAATTGCCGCTCGAAATAAAAGAAGTCATACATAGAAGAACACTTCTAAAAAATAAACTAAAATGTTATCTTCTGGAAAAGTGCATCTACTCCATTGACGAACTATGACCTTGATTATATAATATATGTATGTATGTATAAACTTTGTGTATGTGAAGATAATCATTCAATAATTTAATTTAATGTGATACTTTTTCTTTTTTCTCTTGTAGTTAATATAATTTATTTTTAAGTTTCCGCACACAATGTATATTGTTTTATGGAATAAATAAATATGAATAAATATGAATATGAATATAAATGATGGACAATTCACACAGCATCATCTATATTCCAGCCAAACTCTGTATGAAATGTTTGTCAACAAACCGCCACTCTATATACACTTTGTTGCTGTGTATAGGTACTACTCAGAGTTTGTGATATGGCTACCTACAAGATAACTGATACCTTAAATAATTCAATTTTCGTTTTCGAATAAAATATGATTCTAAGCTCTATTTTAATCTAGTCTGCCCTGTCTAGGTTCTTAACACTTTGAGTGCTGAAATCACACGGTATGTGTTTTCTACAAGTGACTAATATGCGTAAATCCACACTAGCGCAGCGGCTGAGAAAATACAGATCTTTGTGACTCAGCACAGACGTAATATTTTTCGAACGAAACGCATGTGCAGTGCAACACAACCGCTGTGTAGAGAAGCATCACGATTTTTTTTGGTTAAAAATAAGATCGCAGTCGTCGAAAGAAAACCGCAGTCAAAGTGTTAAATAATTCAATTTTCGTTTTCGAATAAAATATGATTCTAAGCTCTATTTTAATCTAGTCTGCCCTGTCTAGGTTCTTAAGTAGGTATTAGTCTCTAATGAAAAACAATATTAGTTCATTATTATTTTAATAAGAGCTCTGAAGAATAAGATCACGTCTTTATGATTTGATTAAAAACACTGTCGACTCATAACCATTATTATCAATGCAGACTGAAGTCTCTTCTTATGCCTACATATAGACACCTACCTACGTCTGGAGAGGTGATAGAGTCTTTATAAGTACCTACTTACGTAAAATCTATATATATAAAACAAAGTTGGGTTTGTTCGAACACTTATATAAATTGAGAACGGACTAAAAACATTGGAAAATTTACGATAAAATAAAAGAAAATACATTTTCCCATACAAAATGTATATGGGTTTCGTTAACTATTAAACATTGACTGTTAGGCGGTTCGCCGGGTCAGCTAGTTAACCCGCGGATTCGCACGCTTTTATTGGAATAAACCAAAAAGTATTAAAAAGTTACAGAGAGACAGTCATGCCTTGATCATGTTTTATAGAATAAGCAATACAATAGACAAACCACAGAGATGAGAGCGGTAAATAAAGAAGGTATGACTCATTGTAATCATTACAATGATGCGCAAGCGCAGGCGACGAAGGTCTGCTGCGTGGGATGTTATTCGCTAAGAACATACACGCGCACTTTTTTTAAGACTAAAGTGTCAAACAGCGTTGCGGCACGCCTGATGGAAAGCGGTTACCGCAGCCTGCAACACGTAGGACAAACGCGTGCGTTACCAATCCCCACTTAAATGTCTTATTATAACAACGCACGTAGTACCACGTTTTAAATATCGAACTGAACAACGACCTATTTATTAGACAAAGCTGTATTCAGCCGGGGAAGCAAATTTTCAGTTTTTAGTATTGCCCAAGACGCGCTCAATTTTGTATTAAAAAAAATGTAAGTAACAAATATATTTATTAATAATCCAATTATATTTTTGTAGAGGTACCCACAACTTTTGAAACTTTTGCTTTTTGGTAACACATTATATTAATCGGATATTAATAATAACAAGCTGGTATAAATGTACGATGCGATGGAAACATAGCGAAATAAAAACGCAAAGTACCTAAGCGATAGATACCAACAAAATATTTATTTGAAATATTCCTGGCCTAGTCGTTCATGTTAAGCCCCCGTGACTCTATAAATGTCGAAATAAGGGGCCTATCCTTTTTTTGACATAGAGTTATGGGCATGTCAGCATAAAAGTAAAGTACAATAATAAACTCGAGCGCGTTACAGCGAATACGGATGCAGGACATGCGAAATTGCCCGGTTAACCTCAAGTGGTGACTTGCTTCCTTAAGTAGGCATTAACCACCTACAGTCAGTAAATAAGCGAATGCTTGTTCTTCAGACAAAAGGGTCAAAACTGCAGTGAAATTCAAGACTAGTTAGTGGCTACCTTTTTAAGAAATAAATAAATAATGCTGGACAATCCACACAGCATCATAATGTTAAGTTTATGTATAAAGTGTGTAAAACTGTTTATTTCTGAATATAATTAAATAAATAATAATAAAGATAACACCATAAATATCTTGTCTATAACTCTTGGTATTAATGATGATGCTGCCCTCCTAAGCAGTCTCACTGAAGACTAGCGGTGCGCAGGATATATAATAGTGCACAAGTGTGTGTACAAACACAGCTGCACTCTATTCCCCATAATCCAATGGGACGGCAGAGCGACACCATCGGGGAAAGGTCAGACGCATGACCAACTTAACAGCAGTCTTGGTATATGTTTGAGAGTATCTAAGCCTAGGTAGGCCGACGGCCGCTGGGGCAAACGTTTTCTTGAGTGGAGACCACGACTCGGTAAACTTAGTGTAGGACGCCCTCCGACCAGGTGGGATGACGACCTGCGAAAGACTGCAGGTTGATGCTGGATGCTTCAAGCTGAAGACAGGGTGCTATGGCGATCATTGGGGAGGCCTATGTCCAGCAGTGGACGAATATAGGCTGATGATGAAGCCCAGGTAGAACTTTAAATAGAACTTCAATGCTTAGTTACTAACCTAGTCTAGACATAATAGTCCCAGTTACCAACAAGATACGAATCAAATTACTACGAGACATGATTTAGGGTGAAAGATAAGGTACTAATAATAGGAAAACCTTTGTTTCAGATATGGCGGACGACATAATGAACTTCACTGAGGGGATTACAGCCAGTGCAGAGCAGAGTGAATTATCTAAGTAAGTTACTTAATTAATTAATCTATACTAATATTATAAAGAGGAAAGGTTTGATTATTTGTTTGTTTGTTTATAATGAATAGGCTCCGAAAGTGCTGGACCGATTTGAATTATTTCACCGTTGGGAAGCTGCACTATCCCCGGTGAACATAGGCTATATTATATTTCCAAAAAAGTTAGGGATCCGTACTAAAACCGTGCGAAGCCGGGAAGGTCCGTTAGTACTTAATAATGAGAACTCAATAAATAAGTTTGTATAAGTAAAATTTATTATAGGGTAAAATAATTGTCTGCCTTGCGGGCTGACTACCGCAATAGTTAAAAAACTGTGTAGCGGATGGAAATGTAGCTGGATAAAGTTTATTGTCCTAATCTAAAACTTGCAAAAGATAAAATGAGCGCCATTTACGTACCTACTAAGCTCGTGTAACGCGACACAAGGGAAAGAAAATAACAGGCATTATTGAACTACCCGCACAAAAGCGAGACGTACTTAATACCTTTTCAGCTTTAATGCGAGTAAGAAATATTTCATAGGATTTCCGCTCTTTTCATACAAAGTTCCATGACTCTTGAAAATAAAACATTAGGTACCCACTGTTCTGGGAGTCTTATGAATGAACCTTGAACTTTTAAGGGCCAGGACTTCACAAAAGTTTCTAAGGACATATTATTTTAATATATGAATATACAGTTCACGTAGGTACCTAGTTTTATTGGTTAACTATCTTTCGCCCGCGGCTTCGCTCGCGTGGTACCAGGATAAAAAGTAGCCTATATGTTATTTCAGTACACGTACTATGTATGTTCCAAGTTTCATCAAGATTCGTTCAGTAGTTTTTACGTGAAAGAGTAACAAACATCCATCCATACTTACAAACTTTCGCGTTTATAATACTAGTAGGATTTATTGGTTAATTTCACTTCTGGACATAAAGGTCACTCCTTTTTAACCGACTTCGAAAAAGGGAAGAAGTTCTGTGCTTTATGTGGGTTTTGTTTATGTACGACTATCACTTCCTCCGTTATTTATTGACCGATTTGGATGATTATTTTGCAGTTATATAGAATAGAATAGAAAGACATTTATTTATAACAACTAAAATTAACACATAACACACTTATAGAAATAGGTACATGTAGAAGTTGATACATGTAGATATATGCATTGATTCAAGGAGTTCGTATAAAAAATAAGAGGGATTAGTCTCGCAAAACTTAAAAAAGTGTTTAAAACCAAGACATTCGAAGTTGGTTTTAGGTTTCGTCGGAAAATTTGAAGGAAGTAGTAAGAAAGAATATTAAAAAGAATAAGTAGTGGACAAACAATATGAATATATGAAGTTATACAGTAAAGAAGTTATTACTACAAATACATTTTAAGTTACTTGGAGAAGTATTGAACAAATCAACTTCATTTGCCATTGCATTGAAAAATCTGCTCGCACGCTTATGGTAGTACTAGATTGATAAATATTTGTTATTAAACATAGACAGCGATAGAACACCCTGAACGAATATCTGCAGATCGCATCGTACAAACATTTGTCCCGAGGCGGTAATTGAACCTGCAGCCTCTTGTGTCGCAGGCGGACCTTCGCCCACCACAGAGATCGTCGAATAAAAGAACGTAAACAGCTAAATTATCAAGTGTAATACAGACTATAATAATGTCTGTTTACTCCGAGACAGGTTTCCTTTCAGAGAACATGCATACCATGAATAAAATAACTCAGTGCCGGAAAGCTTTTGTATTCTGTACACTTTGTTCGGAGCTTTTTGTTCAATGCGTAATGGAATATGTCCATATATGGTTTTAATTTCTGCTGTCCATTCGATCCATTCGACTGCCAGCATTATTTCATACTAGCTGCGCCGCGCGGTTTCACCCGCGTGGTGGTAGATATTTTGGATAATATCTTTATGAATTGTAGCCTATGTGTTATTCTGATGTATAAGCTATATTATTGTAAAGTTTCATTAAAATCCATTCAGTATTTTTTACGTGGAAGAGTAACAAACTTCCATCCATACTTACAAACGTTCGCGTTTATAATATTAGTAGGATTTTCCAGTTAAAGCCTTGCTATATATAATCTGTAATATTTTATAGGCCTACAATGCGTCATTCGGGAGAAAAATGGGTGAAATGAAAATACAGGCCTATATGAAATGCCGTGATGCTGTTCAAGCTGAAGACAGGGCGCTATGGCGCTCATTGGGGGAGGCCTTTGTCCAGCAGTAGACTAATATAGGCTGATGATGATGATGCTGTTACGTTGATATAATAATGTTGATCTCGATATAGATACATTATTTATTTCGTGTAGCTTTAGATAGGACACACAATTTATGTATATTTTCAAAGGCAATGTATACGTTCTACAACAAAACTCCTAGAGTTGTAAAATTAAATAAATAAATAAATCCCAACGAATTGTCAAAATAGGAAGGCTACGAGTATGTTAAATGGCCTTACTATAAAATTTGAGATTATCTAGCTAGAGAATAAAAAAATATGGGACGGGTTTTGCTCTCACTTGAAAAAAAACGAATCATAGGCTTAATACGTGTTGACAAATAATGATTTTTGCATTTTTTTATGTCTGTGGACAATTTATGTCTGGATAAAGAAACTTTTTATATTTTTTATTTTATTAATGTTTCTTCGTCGCAATACCGAAGCAACAGAAATCAAAATAATCATTTTATTTCCGTGTGAGTATTTAATTCGTGACCCCGGCTGCATCTGCCAAGCGTGGTGATAATTGCAAACCCCTCTTGTTTTGGAGAGATGAGATATGGTCCCTACTTCAGCTGGGACTTTCTCGAAAATTTTAACTATCGCTATTGGCATCGCATTCAATTTTACTAAATGAAAATGCGAATACCTACTCACGACTTTAATCCCCAGTGTTTTAATCTAGGATCTAAGTACCTGCCTGTTTAAGATTCTGTCTAGGGGCTTATGCTAAAGTGTAGAATGGTTAAATGCCCACTTTTCGCAATTGCATTAGTATTCCACGTGTCGGGCTTCGAACCCATCACCTAGGTATTATAATGACAAGTGCTGATGGTTTCTTTGAATAACTCCTACATTTCATGAAAATCAACACATAAACCTACACGCTGAAGAAACACGTCACAAATAGATCGTGTTTTTCTAATAGGGACTTTAATACTTTGCAGTAGGAGGGATTTTTTTAGGAGTAGGTGTTTGTTTTACTGTAACATGAAACATTCAGGGCTTTTATTTTCATACCTATAAATGTAGATAAATAAATAGATAGAAAACACTTTATTATACCACACAAAAACAGAAATATATGCTTAGAATATAATAAATAAAAAACCGGTCTTAATGACCTACCTACTTTAATGAAATCATGAGAAAACAATAGTTACACTATCAGATGATCCACTTTCCCTATCTATATCTGTATGGTATCGATAGGGCTGGTCCACCAGTTCAAAGTCGCTCAGCGAGCTATGGAAAGAGCTATGCTCGGAGTTTCTCTGAAGGATAGGATTCGCAACGTAAAAATACATCCGACAGAGAACCAAAGTTATCGACATAGTTCTGAGAATTAGCAAGCTGAAGTGGCAGTGGGCCGGCCGTATCTCGCGAAGAACCGACGGCCGCTGGGGCAAGCGTGTTCTTGAGTGGAGACAACGACTCGGTAAACGTAGTGTAGGACGCCCTCCGACCAGGTGGGATGACGACCTGCGAAAGACTGCAGGTAGATGCTGGATGCGTCAAGCTGAAGACAGGGCGCTATGGCGCTCATTGGGGGAGGCCTATGTCCAGCAGTGGACTAATATAGGCTGATGATGATGATGGTATCGTGACATTGTAGCTCTTAAACCAAAGTTCCAAACGCATAAACCCATTTTGATTAAGAATTTAAGATCTATGTATTAATTTGCAGATTTTCACCCGGCCTTCTCACGTTCGCTGCAGTCATCACTGGCATGATAATGGTAGTGGGGCTCTTCGGAAACTTGCTCACGGTGGTGGCTCTACTCAAGTGTCCCAAAGTCCGGAATGTGGCGGCTGCTTTTATTATCAGGTATGATACCAGACCACAGTTCTATACCTGGATATAATAATATATTATCCTCTAATAACTAAGGTAAATGTACATACATAAATATTGACACGTTTCTAATCACATTATTGAGATTTAATTAGGCAAACAACCATGTATTAGACACATACGAGATATATTAATGTACTAGTAGTTTCTTTTTCACTTCTTCCACTAGTAGTGGACAAAAAATTGAAGTCAACACCTTATTTGATAATAATTTGTAGTAAATATACAATTAGACTTTTCTAGAAACAAAGGATTGTGAACTTTGAAATGCAGTGAAAAATGCCAATTATTCAGGTATGAGAAGGAAAATAGCGATGCTAATGATTTTACAGGTAATGGAAGATTGCAAGAAGACCACAAAACCCTTCAATATTCAAAGACTGGAAAAAGTTCCTTAGAGAAAGCAATAACTGAATTTCGTATCGCACATTGGATGTCGAAGCTTTATAGGGTAAAAAATAGGTCGTCTCGTCTCGCGTTGTCTCCTTGAGCGAGTTCTACATATAAATCTAAATTATCGTCTGGGTATGCCCCGGGTAGGTACCTAGGTACTAGTATCCTTAAGGGAGAAGTTCTTTGAGAATGCATCAAATTCAAACTCAAATATATTGATTGCGTCAAACATGATATAATGATGGTTAAAAATCCTAATAATGCAGTTAATGTCTCACTATATTCTAGTATGCAATAATAATAACGAATTAGGTATCTGACGATGACATGACGACCGATGTGGCGCGGTGGGCGAAGGTCCGCTTGCGACGCAGGAGGTTGCGTTCGGGTTCGATTCCCGCCTCGGAACAATTGTGTGTACAATTTGCAGATATTTGTTTCGGGTGTTCTGGTCGTTTTCTATATATAATAAAAAATATCTATCTATGTAATGTATTGTATTATATATATCAGTTATTTAGTACCCATAACACAAGCTCTGCTTACCATGGGGCTAGATAATGTTGTGTGAATTGTCCAGCATTTATTTATTTATTTATTATCTTAGATCTAGCATTTAAAAAATCATTTATCTGTATCATAGAAAATCCTGTCATTCAGCCATCTAAACAAAAGATTTTGGCGAAAATGGTAAAAAAAAAATCAAATGATTTTAAATACATGATCGGAAACATCTAGTCCTCTTGTTCTTACAAAAATCCTAGAACTATTACCTCTATTTTAGAATCGGTCTCTATGTTACACCGATATAGTAACTTAACGCGTAGTACCTACTACGGTTTTCATTCCCCGTAATTTAATTCCACATTTTCTCACCCTCGCGTAGATTATGTAAAACCCTGTCATTAGCGTTAACAGAAGTTAACCGGATAAGTACAGTCAGTCAAATTAATGGTAAGTAGATATCTAATTAGTTGTAAAAAAAGCAATATAATTTATTCTGTGTCTAAACTAAACTGTTATCTTTATACTGACTTGTTTTCTACCACTTCAAATTGATTTATTGACAATACATTTAAATGAAATTATACCGAGATTCCCCAAGACCCGTATGCCCAGCGTGAGGATTATGGGCATTACCCCTATGAGATAAAAGCCAACGAGGCGCATATCAGTGGGGAGTGAACCAAATATAGACTGTAGTGTAGAGTATACCGAGATTTGCTTGCACGCCACCGTGACGCGATAGTAGAAATATATTGTGTCATATTTTATACACACACCACTTATGTACCTACCTTATTTGATGTAAGATGATGGATGTAATAAATTTCACTTAAAATAGCCAACAAAATAAGTTAAAAAAACCTATGTTTGCATGCTGGTCCCGTTTTCTTTACTTAATTACTTAAATAAGCTGCTTATCTTAGGACCCTTGACTGTCCTGTCCAAATAGCTAATAGCATTGCGCTGCCATGTCGTTTGCACAGCCCAAATATAATATAAGATTGTTAACTAACATGAGTTTGTCCCTGACTGTACCTAACCCTAAACAATTTCAGCATTGAATTCTTATTCAAAACGCCGCTAGATTTCACAATTACCTGCCGAAATTACGTTTCCGACAATTCATTTCCCTAACAAAGAAGTTAATGTCTGTGTAGGTATACCACTAGGTATACTCGTACCTATGGGTATACGCATATCCTGGTTATGGTATTTTGAAACCACGCTGTATTTTTGCACAGGCGTTTTTCTGCTGATATTTGATGATAGTTTTTTTGATCGCCTTGACATGTCGGAAGAAAAAATGCTTACACGTTAGGTAGAGTACCTACCTAGGTACTCTACCTGTTTTTTCTGTGTAAAGGGTAAGGGAGTAACGGGGGTATATGGAGAAGAGAGCAGAAGCAGAATTTTGGAAAAATTATCCATTACGCGCGTGCGAGATAGCATCATATTTTTATTCTCATTATCAAAAATGTTGTGAAACCACAAATAAATACTAGCGAACAAAATCGCTAATTGAAATACTAATCTAGTGTTTTTTAGTCAGAGTGCGTTAAAAATAACCACAGGATTTAGTTCGATCAATATATGCCACGGTTAATCGAACGACCATTATTTCATGCTGACTGTACTTACTCAATATCACAGAACAATAGGTCTTAATTTATTGTTATTATAGTGGCCTAGGTCTCTACAGTCATTTCTACAGTTATCTATAAAGATTATTGTGGCATATAAAAGTTGCAAGAAGAAGAAAAAATGGTTTTTATAATAGTAAAATAAACAATGATGGACAATCCACAGAGCAACGTATTATAACCCCGTAGAGCTGGAGTTATGGGTACTAGATGACTGGTATATATAATACAGTGCATTACATAGATACAATTGATATATTCTTCAAAAAATACACAGAACAAATATTTGCAGATCGTACAAACATTCGAACCCGCAACCTCCTGTAGATACAATAGGTGAGCCATCGCAAACTTCAAACAATCGCAGGAACCAAGTCGGAAGCGTTCTGGGGCCGAATCGCTTTACTATGACAATAGTATCGTCTCAGAATCGTCCATAGTCGAATGAAAGAAACTCTAGATAGTGCGAACGGTCCTATTTGTACGGAGATATTGATTGAATGGTTTCAATTCAACCTAGACACTTTTGACACGCGTTCCTTGATCTGTAGTTTTTTCATCAAAGGTAAAATCCCAAAACATAACATTCTGAGACGTTATGAAGAGTGAGTTTAGATCTAGGGCCCCAATTTACTTTAATGTTTCTAGACTCTTCTCTCTGTTTTCGGGCCGTGAAAGAATAATTTAGATTCTATCTCTAACGCTAAAAAGTTATTTTCACTTTGAATTATATGTCCTCTATTTCGACGCAGAAACACAACTGTTAGTCCGTCAGATTCCTAAATAACTAGTTGTTTCTGCGTCGAAATAGAGGACATATCTTTATACCCTATGTACAGTGAGAGAGACTTCAGTCTTGCTCAGCGAGAACTAGGTCCCCGTGTATGGCAATGCTGATGCGTTGCGCCGCCAGATATTCATCCCGCAGGGTTGGTTGCTCAGGTATTCACTAGTTACTCCCTGCAGTTTTAACATTTCATGACCATAATCAACAAAATATGTACGTAGTGTAGGACGCCCTCCGACCAGGTGGGATGACGACCTGCGAAAGACTGCAGGTAGATGCTGGATGTGGCAAGCTGAAGACAGGGCGCTATGGCGCTCATTGGGGGAGGCCTATGTCCAGCAGTGGACTGCTATAGGCTGATGATGATGATGGATCAACAAAATATTCCACAAGGTGCCAAGACAAAAGCCGCGCATAGGCCGTTTCATAACAGTATTAATCATCAGGAGAATAATTCCTTTTGTTCGCTCCCATTTCCAAATAATCGATGTCTGGTCAGGTTACCGATGTGTGAATTTGTCATTTGAGATATGAAACGAGTCCGAAAAATTCGTAGAAAAATTATGGCAAGAAAGCTTGACACGATTTACTCGCATTTGTATTGGAAAAAGGCTTTTTCTAAAGAAAATACTTTATTTTATTATGTAGGAAATAGGACACTTCCAAATGAGACAGATTTAGACAACTTTTTATCTGAACTTTAAAATACAAAATATTTGTGGTTTAGGTAATCTAAATATTTTGTAAATGTGCTGAAAGTGAAACTTAGCCTAAAATATTTAATTTAAATTAATAAACTCGAAATCACTGTACAGTAGTTATTCTAGTTACAATAATATAGTGTCAAGGAAACTATACAAAATTATAGTGTCCTTTAATCGCTGCGGAAGAAAATCGCCTCGTTGCTGTTCAGGCTGCACGGTAGTACCAACGTCATTCTGAATGCATTATCCAATAAATGGGATAGCCCGTTCCTCAAGCACTGCAACCAAGTAATGATGAAATAATCACTTTCATCATTATTTGATTGCACTGTTTGTAATAATTTACATTAATTGTTAATAACTAACACAGAATTAATTAATATTTACTACTAATATGATATGGACCTAAATTTAATTTTAATTATGATTTGTCGTTGTCTGAAATAAATGTTTTTTTTATTTTTTTTTATTTAATTGGTAAATAAAATGTCCTATAAGGTTTCCTATCGTAATTGCTTAAATTGATAAAGCAAACCATTTAACCGTTGTCTAATTTCCATTCCAGCCTGTGCTGTGCAGACTTCCTATTTTGTGCGATGGTGCTCCCATTCGCCATATCCGGCTTCTGGACGCGGACGTGGTCCCACGGCGGCGCCCTGTGCAAGCTGGTCCCGTTCCTACGCTACGGAAACGTAGGAGTATCGCTACTGAGCATCGGTCTCATCACTTTGAACCGGTAAGTAAAGGACACAAACAGAACTTTATGGTTCATAAATCACTGATTGAACCTATGAGTAAAAGCCATAACCATACGGTTCAGTTCAGCTAGGTACTACATATCTGCCTTCTTGACGTCAACGTGGTCCCACGACGGCGCTCTGTGCAAGTTGGTCCCGTTCCAACGCTACGGAAATATAGGAGTGTCGCTACTGAGCGGTCTCATCACTTTAAACAGGTAAGTAAAGGACACAGACAGAACTTTATGGTTCCTAAATCACTTTGAACTCATGAGTACCTAAAAGCCACAGCCATACAGTTTAGTCGCCTTTACGACACCTGCGAGAAGAGTTGAGGTGGAGCAAATTCTAAGCCAGCACCACACAGTTCAGTTCATGGAGATAAGGAATAATTTATAAATATAGAGCTAGTTCGCTTCGCCTCTTGAAAATTCGTATAGGAGAACAACGTGGCAAAGCTTGACTAGTATCAAATATGACGTCATAAAGCACAAATTTCTCGTCGCTCGTTTCGATCACTCGTCCATCATGCTATTGCTCCCATTCCTCATTTCAATACTCAATGGTTTATTGGTTACATGTGTACAAATAGGTCTTAAAATAATATAACAGAAGTCCAACATGCAGTGTATAAGGGCATTGCAATATAAATTACAAGTTAAAGTAAGTATGATATTTTCTATATCAAGTTATTGCATGCAGAAATTAAGATTGACTTTGTAAATAGGCTGTACTTACATAACATCGTCGTAGGTACTGAGGCTGTTTTTTCAGCGTAAAGCATTTTTTGCGCCCCGAAATAGGCCACGATAAGCCTTTCAATAACATTGATAAACAATCCCCATAAAATAAGCTCAAAATAGGAAGGCAATATAAAAAGCAATAACCAATTTATTTTTATCCTGAATAACATTTATTTTGTGGAAATGGTGTAATATTTCATGTGATTTTACGAAAAGCTACCTAATCCTAGCTTTTTGTAAAGATCTGTGGACTTCCTTTACGGTAACTAGACCTTCTTTGTTCTCAAAAAATAATGAAGCATGAAATTGTGAAAGAAATAAGAATCCTAGGAACTAATGAAATAAATATAAGAAACTAGCTTCTGTCCTCAGCTTCGCACGCGTTATTGGAATAAAAAGATCCTATATGTTATTCCAGGTCCAGATGTTTATGTATGCTAAATTTCAACACGGTCCGTTCAGTCATTTTAAGTCGTGGTCTTCCGTCAAACATCTTCACAACGGCACATACTTTCACCTTTATAATATTTTTAGGATAGAATGGGACACTAAAGTCGCTTTTATAGCAATGAATAAACTCCGATATTTTGCCGCGCCTCGCTATGAGATTCCATCCGGAGTTAAATCACGATTTGGTACTCAGCAAGTGACGAAAGGTAACATAAATTCAGTTATGAACCCATTTACACGCTTCACTGGATTCCACACGCAATTCCAGCCATGTGTTAGTGATTGCCGATCCAGTGAAGTCTCGTAAAATCACATTTCCCCTTCGATTTACTCGGCTCAAGGTTTTTGAGAGAGGCTGAGCCTAGACCCAAAGGGCAGATAAGGCTATTGACTGTCAACTTCTTAATCCACAAAGTTTGATATAAACAAGCAATTGGGGGTTTGTTTTACGGTGGTATCTAAATTTTGAAATGTTTTAAAAAAGGTAAAAATTTCAGCCTAAGACAGTTACCAATCTTTTCGCATAATACATAAGTAGTTATACTTGTGGGTTGTGGTTTAAGAAACTTTATTCTCATACCGTGACCTGAAATCTAGATAGTATTTGTGATAGCAGATGGAGAAGGTGGAAGATGGCTTATGTCCTACCTATGCTATGGGAGACGAGTCTTATCGAATAGTTTTGGTTTCTTATTTAATCTCTATGTTTCTTTTGTTTCAGGTATATTATGATAGCTCATCACAGCTGGTACGCCAGGGTCTACCGAAAATTGAACATTGCCTTCATGATTGCCTTCTCTTGGATGTTCTCGTACGGAATGCAGATCCCAACGTTTGTTGGAGTTTGGGGTGAGAATAAATTATAATATAGAATAGAATATAACTGTATTGCAACATCAATATGGAAAAAAAAGGAACTTTATACTAACTATGTACCTATATGTAGTGGCACAATCGGCAGCCTTATCGCTAACAGCGATATCTTTCAGGCAACCTTTGTATGCATATGATCGGTACGTATTGAAGCTGATGGTGGGCAAATTATTGAAGATTATTATATAAAACAATAAATATTTTATGACATAAAAGTACCTACATCAATAAAATCAGGAACTCTATTAATATTACAATGCTTACGTTTTTATTGAAACAATAATTGTCTTTATAATGAAATTTAAGTGGTAACAATGCCTATCATAACATGGGATCTCTTCGGAAGTCACGCACTACGAGAGCATAAAAAGACGCATCGCCTCAATTCTGTGTGTTCTTCTGGCAAGCAAAGGTTTTTAAACCATGTACTGTTCACGTACAAAAATAACATTTTTTCGCCTGACACCGCGATCAGCCAAATTATTTGAGATATCTTTCCATCCAACTTTAAAGTTTTCATATAGATAGATTTGTGATCGCGGTAATATACCTACCTAGATACTACCATTGATTTAACTCAGTGGTTTAACTAAAACTATCAAACTAAAGCTCTGGTCTCAAGTTAGTAATGCAAAACGGTAGAAAGCTCAGTAGGTCTAGGCAGGAAACCTGTAGTAGGTACTGTGTTCTAAACTGTCTATTGCCTTGTTTTTTAGTGGTAGGTATTGGTACTAATTGGTTTCAACTGCTGACAATGTTGTTTATGGTAATAATTATGTTTATCTATAACTTCATGCCAAATGTGTCGGCTGTAACGCAGACACTAGACAAACCTTCTCTGGTTTTAAGTGTCTTTTATACATAAGAATAGTATACGTTTTTGATTCATTGAAATACAATACAATACAAAGAACTTTATTTCGAACTCAGTTATTTCTCCGGCTATAGATATTTTATAATTAGACGTCACCATAGAGATCTAGGACATAAGAACCACAAGTTCTGTGAATCGAAACATTTTTCCTCCTGTAAACTGTACTTCTATGATTACAGTTAATTTACACCTACAATACACACACACCTTTTATATATAAACATTTCATGGAAAAATGTTACTATACAAATACAATTGACGAAGCTCTAAAGAGGCTGACACATAATTATTAATTTTTTGAAGAAAATTCTTATATTGAGTAACTTAGATCTAGGTACCTACATTGTACGAATTTTATGTAATTTTTCGACATGTCTAAGTGCTTTAAATTAAATGACTTTAATGACTTTAGGGTTAATAACCATAATAGTTTCAAAAGTTTTAATGACTTTATTCCAATTCCAGGTAAATTCGACTACGACCCCGAGCTCGGCACATGCTCTATCATGCCAGACAGTAATGGCCGGTCTGCGAAGACAGCGTTGTTCGTCATCGCTTTCATTGTGCCAGCGATGCTTATCTTCATCTGCTATGCCAGGATATTCTGGGTAGTGCACAGGTAATGCAACCTTTATCGCTTATAGATGCTTTATTTTTGCCCTAAGAAAATAGTGTCAATAGAAAAATGTAGTCTCTAATTCTTTAACGATCCCACAAAACCCTGACAACATGACATTATCGATATACATACATATCTATGAGTTCGCTGCGATCCTGCGCAAGAGAACGGCGTCGCTGATGCGCAGGGTACGCGGCAGCGCCAACATCTTCTTGCAGGTCATTGCAGGAAGTCTGGACACAGCCTCCCCTTTCATGCAGCACTGGATCAAAGATCTTTTTTTTTTTTGTGTATTTTAATGTCTTGTCTTCTGTGTCTGTTTTAAAACGTGTCTCGCTATTTGGACTGTGTATGTTAACTTTGTGCTGTGTCTGAAATAAATGTGATTTGTTTTGATTTGATTCTCTGATCCTGACCCTTTCAATTCCAGCTCCGAAGTCCGCATGCGAGAGCACAAAAGATCGCAGCACACGAGTCCTGGATCCCTCAACAACAGCACAGCCGACAAGCGGTCTACAATCAAAGATAATCGGGAGACCAAAGCAAGGAGGAATGAATGGCGGATAACCAAGATGGTGCTCGCTATTTTCCTGTCGTTTCTGGTGTGCTACCTGCCGATTACGATCGCAAAGGTCGCTGATAATCATGTGCATTATCCGAGTAAGTTGATCTACATCATTTTACTGGTTTCATTCAAGTCTAACTTAAAACTCTTCTCGCCCGTCGTCTAATTTAAAACCTAAAACTCTTTGTCAGGGTTAAGCTCGCCTGTGTAGGTACCTACATATCTTTTTAGTGAAGTTATTTTAAAGTAGTAGTAGTGTAGGTACAATAAAGAATTAAAGAAGTCTTCAGAGGTTGATTTTTCTTAGGTATTACCTATTAAATATAATGGAAGGAAGATTGCAGGACATAGGGCACTTGGATGCGAGAAGCACTGAGGAACACAGGCAGAACTGCAAGAAGGCATATACCCAGCAGTGGGTTGTCCGGGCTGAATGATGATGTGATACCACTGGCACACCGTTGTATGGATTTGAGGTCTGGGGGTGCCACGGGTCTTAATCTTAGTTTACATAACACCCCCAGGGGCATCTTTATATGGGTCTGGAATGAGGTCGACCAAGGAACTGCCCTGAAAGATTTCCTGTCAATGACGAATCCAAGATTCTGACTTTTATTTTACCTCCACAGTGTTCCACATAGCTGGCTACCTGCTCCTCTACGCGAGCGCGTGCGTAAACCCCATAATCTACGTGATTATGAACGCGCAGTACCGCGCGGCTTACGCAGCAGCCCTGTGCTGCCCCCTAGCGCGGCTCTCAGGGCTCACCAGCGGTGCGTATCCCTATCCAGCGTCTCCGCCAATCAGAGACCGGACACAGGCCTCGTATGACAGAACGTGAAGGTGCGATGTGTTTGGTGATGGGTTTCTGTGTTGTGGTGTGGGTGTGCTTGTTGTATGCACTATTTGAAATTAGAACAAAAATCAAATCATAACTATTCAAGAACAAGACGAATACCTAGTACCTAGGTACCTACGTACATAGAAATTGTGCACGCTTTTGAAGTCGTTACGGTAGGTATGGGTCTTGTGTGCTAATATACCTAGGTTGATGATGGATCTCGTTGTATTTTTTGGCCACTTCTTTGGGTAGGTACATGATTGGATAAGTCTTCCTAGCTATATTTATGCATAGGTAGATTAGGCACTAAATAAAATTGTCCCTAGTAGGTATTATGTGTGTTGTGATGTGCGTATTTTTTGTAGGCTTATTTGTAGACTAAGTAGTACCTACTAATCTGTAACTCTGTGTCGATTCACATGTCTAAACAACAATTGATTAGTCCCTATTCCTTTTAGAGAAATGGAACGAGCGTCACGGATACAGCTTCAGCAACACGCGAACAGCTCTGAGCCAGGTCTCTCTGGGGGAGTCCAGAGCCGACCCTCGGGGGTCCCAGATCCCGGGCGCTGGAGGAAGTTAGACCACCGCTCGCAGACCCTCGGGCCAACTCTACAAGCCAATCGAACGAACTCTCTCACCGGCCCGTTGGACTCTCGAAATTCAAATATTGGAACGTTCAGTTCAACTCGGAATCTAACCTCTTTCGGCCCGAAGAAGGAACTCTTTAGGGATGGGTCACAACAAAGTATCAAGATCACAAGGTTTCAGTTGGGAAATGACAGGCAGACGATTGTATAGCCGCTTGTCGTTCTTTATTATGACGCCAAAGAACATTATTTAAAAAGACTTACCTATGCCAAATATTTAGTAAGATTGTAACCTGCATTTGTTAGTGGAGTAAATAATAAACTGTATTTTACTACGGTAGACAAATAACTTAGTTGTCATGGTCATGACATGACTACCTAAATATAAAGGTCTTGCACGCCTTCGCACCTAATTGGCACTTAACCAACTAGGTGTAAGAAGACTTACCTATACTATAGCATAGGTAGATAGCCACAACAGGTCTTTAATCCGATTTAGAATCCAAGAATAAAACAAGATAGTCAACAAAACTAAACAATATCTATCAGAAAACAATAAGGTAAAACCGCAATGGCATCACTAAAAACTAAAATACGTAGTTAAACAATGCATAATCATCACTCATGTGCAGCAAAAAAATTTAAAATTGAATTAAAAAACGAACAAGAGATCAATTATGATAAATGAAAGCTCTCAAAACCAAAAATGGCTTCGATGATATCTACCAATGTCGTTAAATATTTTCTACCATCAATATTCCTTGGATTTCGTAACGCCTTTGTACACAAAAACTATCCAGTTTTTTAATTGGAGTAAGTTATAGGTATTTCTAGCAATAATAGGTTACTGAATAGTATTATAAAAATGCACTTAATAACAAACTGTCCGTCCTAATAATGAACGATAAGCTGGCTAGAATCGCTAGTTTTATGTAAATTATGTAAAAGGTGCCTTGTATTTTTAAACCTAGGTTAAGTGTTAAGGTGGGTATCGACCGGGGTGTAACGGGGCGTAATCTAGCCGTACTGAATTTATGAATGCTCGCTATTGTTTGACCGCAACCGCTATACCACTCCCTAAGAAAGTGCGGCGAGGTGGGGGCCGAGGAAAAAAGAGCAAGTGTTCTCTTGCTCATGAGATCGATATTGTCGGATATATCTTACGATATGTTTATTTTGTAAAACGATATGTTTATATTTTTTTACTAGCTTTCGCCCGCGGCTTTGGTCGCGTGGTACCACGATAAAAAGTAGCCTATATGTTATTCCAGTACACATACTATGTATGTTCCAAGTTTCATCAAGATCCGATCGGTAGTTTTTACGTATCCGATTGGTAGTAACAAACATTCTATAGTTACAATCTAAAAAATGAAAAAAAAGACGGGGTTGACATCACGAGATAGCGCTCGATACATGTTTGGATATTTATCTCATGTGCGTCTGACATAGACCGTCCGGTAGAAAAGCTACCTACCGCCGCCGCCGCCGTGAGCGTTGACGGCAAACTGATGGATCGGAGCGGCCGATACTTCCCCTCCGTCTCGCTGCTCGCATACCTCAGACGCGGTACAGCGGTTTCGGTCAAACTATAGTGACACTACTCCGCCGCTGCCGCCGCCGCCGCCGCCTCGGTCAGTATCCATCTTTAGGAATTTTATTCAAAAATGTCTTCCAAGGTGATAAAACGATGATAAAATGTTTGTATTAAATTCAATCAGATCTGCAGAGTAGGTAGGTAGGTTAAGTACCTACCTATTCATATAGGTAGTTAACTCATATTTTAAAAGTATTCTACTTATTATTTATTTCGTTCCGTAGGTATCTAGTATCTACCAAGCTACCTACAAAGATATTATTTAAACCCAAAAATAGGTTTCAATAAATTTTTAATAATAATTAGGTATTGATTATGGACTATCTGCACGTACATTCCAATTATATACCTAAGCTTGCTTATTATTAGACCTCTAACATTAAAACCAAAGATTTTTATAAATAATTTGTATTGTTGTATAGAATTTTTAAATGAAATGACAGTGATAATGTGAGGAATTGTGTATTATTAAAACCATATAATAAGTACCTACAAAATAATGTTTTTTATTTCATAGGAAAATACCCTACTAATATCCCTGTATTATTATTACAAAATTGATATTACTGCGTCATACTTAATAGAAAACTCCTTCGTTTAGTCAGAGACCAGTTTATATCAAGTATATATTTAGTTTAATCTTGATATATTCAATTCAAATTCTTTATTATCAGACAACAAAGGTCCATAAAAACACATACGAAATTACAAAAAGGAAAATACAATTACAACGAAGAAAATAAAACCAAAATAACTAAATCTAGAGTATAAGTAATTTCACCCAGTGGTGTCGTATTGGACAGTCATATTTACTAGATATTACTTTCAGGATGCTGTTGTTACTACCTGTCACTCTACTCATCAGAGATGCCACTCGCTTTCGCATAATTGCCGCGAAGCCATCTGTTAATGTAGTAGTGAACATCTCAGATGCATATATATAAACTGGTCTCTGGTTTAGTTAGTACTAACACCGCACATAAGTTGTTTGAAACCATAGACCGAGAAAGAATAAGGCTTACCTCAGTCTCCCCAGGGCACACTAGCACCGCCACCTTTTATCTTATTATTACGCTGAAGGACTGCAGGCATGCTGGATGCGGCAAGCTGAAGACAAGGTGCTATGGCGCTCATTAGGGGAGGCTTATGTCCAGCAGTGGACTCATATAGGCTGATGATGATTACGCTGAACAAAGAAAATTTATAAAATTTCAAAGAAAATTTTTAAAGGTGATACGTAATAATAAGCTTTTTTTTAATGCTTCTGTAATAGTTTTATTTTATACAGTTTAAGCAAAGATGCGAAAATAAATTTGAACGGCCACCAAAGGCAACTTCGTATAACTGCCTATCTATGTATATAAATTATTAACTATTTAGAGGCATGAAAAACAGCTTATAAAAGGTATAAAAGAATGGCCTATGAAAATTTTGAAATGTCCTTTGTTCAACGTAATAAAGATAAAATAGGTGGGGGCGCTAGTGTGCCTCAAGGTAGGAACCTCCTTAAACAGATTGTATTTTAATAGATTAGAACATATTTTACGAGTACCGAGGATAACCGAAATCTATAACCTATCGTATCAGTTACCTTACGAATAAACATTACCTGTGGTATCAGTTACCTATGTATCACAAGTATCAGCCAAATATCCTAGTAACCTACGTTCCGTATTCAGCATAATATATGTTCACTGCAGAACATGTCTACGAAGGGGGAGGCATTGGTAGCCATATTGGTGATTGCAGTGAAGGTGAAAATATGCTTCGACGTACTTTTCTGTGATTTATTGATATAAACAGGCAAAGCCTAGTGTTCAATAGGCGTACAAATTCCTCCAGAACAAAATGATTTTTCACTCGTAGGTAAGTAGAAGATGATGGCTGTTCAGTTTTGTTTTAGGTAGGACCTACAACAACTCTTTGTTAGGGTTAAGCTCGCCTATATACATATCTTTTATTAGTTAAGTTATTTTTAAGTTTTTTGTGTACAATAAATAATTACAAAGAACAAAACTTTTTTCTAAATAATACGGCCGGTAATAATCTACAAACTAGGTAGGTACCTACCTACTTCTCTACAATACGGATTGCAAGCATGTCGAAGTTTTAGGTATGTACAAAATTTTACAAATAGGAGCCCTTGGACTGCCCTTAGGTATTTGTTTTGCCTTAGACCTTAAACCATCAAAAACAAAGAGAGTACAATAACTACGTTAGAATCAAAAAGGTTAACAGTCTAACGAAGGACTCCGCTTTCGTGTAATTAGTTCCGTAGTTAATAAATTATCTTTGTTTATTTCTTCTGGATTCCAAAGATAATGTAACGCTACACTAACTGTATTCTATGCTCAGCCTACGGCTAACTGGATTCTAAATTCTTGACTTTTTGTACGTCTTCATGTCAGTACGTGTATGAAAGGTGTAGGTTAATAATTTTGAATTTTTCAACAGTCTCATTAAGATAATCCTTGCTCTCGATGTCATGCATAGCAACTTCTTATTTTTATGGCTCGCTGTGACTGTGTTGTCACAACTCTGCCAGTGTCCGTGTGAAGAGTCATAAACTTTAGTAGAGAAAAATCGAATGAAATTTCATTAATGATAACTAATCGTAAACAGTTTTATCTTTTTGAGTAGTACCATTTTGATTTGTACCTGGAAAACAACACAAAGTTAAGAATGCATGCACACACAAAGGGTTAATAAATAGAAAATTTACAAATTTGGAATTAATATGTTAGTAGTTATTTACAGTTTAATCTTATTAGATTTTACAAATTTACATAATAAAAAGTTTACCGGAGGGGAAAATATAAAGGATAATAAACATTTAAGGGAAGTAGGACGCGGGATATCAGGAGGGAGTAGATCATAGAGGGAGAAATGTAATTTAGAGCAGTTGAAAAATATGTGGTCAATGGTTCCTTCTTCTAAACCACACTCACAAATAGAATGATTCCTTATCCTAAGTTTGCACAAAAAAACTGGAGAACAGCAGGCACCCAGCCTTAACCTACACAAAGTAGAGGTGGTAAATTTATTTGCCTTGCAAAAGATAGAGAACCAGGGTACTGAAGGTATCTCTGGCTGGATATCAGCATAATGTTTGCCTTTAATTTGTTTGGATGAGTTCCAGTCATCTGTCCAGGATTTATCAAGCAGTTTTTTAGGAAGAAGACAAAGGTCATGAGAAAAGGTTTTGTAATGCTCAAGGGAACCCAATTGAATGGCAGATTTTGCATAGCTATCAGCTGCCTCATTACCTGGAATCCCAGAATGGCCAGGAATCCAAGCAAGGAGGATCCTGATGCCGTCTTGGTGGCATTCATATAGGATTTTTTTAATTCTTAATGTCATGCATAGAGCATACCATAAAAATCAGCAGTCAATGTCTTATGTCAAAAAGTTAAAGTTGAAAGTGTCAACTGTCAAATGAAATGTGTGAATCGCGATCGATGATGAAAAATGTTCCGCTATCGTTCATTTTTCGATTCAATTTGCATTAATTACGAGTGAATTGAAGTAATTATTAAGTCTATTCAAAAAGTAAATAGCTAATCCTTCAAGTTTTATATTATTTTACATAAAAGTTAAGTGTAAACAAACTCTAACATGGAAGTAGTCGGCAGCGAGATCGGCCAGAAAATGCGGGTAAATAAATGAATTTATCACGATAATTCCTAACAGAATTCAAATATTAAACTATTTACTAAGTTAACTTCTTATTTCAAGATCTCACGATGAATTTCAATTATATCTTTGTAAAAAAAAGGAGCTTTTGACTATTTTGAGTATGTCGAAATCAAAAGATGGTTCTTGTTGCTGGATTATTGATTTACGGTGTTATTATGTTATTTTCAGTCAGCGATCAAAGCCAAGCTGACTGAACTGGGCTGTTACGTTGGTAAGTTATGAAAATGATTTAACATTAGTAGTTTGGTGTTATTCTATGAGATATTTTAACAGTCTGCTACCATCTGTGCTGTATTCTGGCTAACATCATCACTCCACATTACTGGCTAACATGTCACTATCAGATGATAAGAATGCTTAATAAATATTAATGGGTACCAATAAAAAAAGATATTTATTACAAAGATCAATTGATTTCAAAGATATCACAAAGGTGAAATCATGATCAAGTCTCACTTTCATTACCAACAATGCTGATTGACAAATTAAAAAAGCTCTTCCTCTTTACAACAATGGACAAACTAATTAACAGGCTGGTGGAAACTGTCCATGAGGTCAGGCCAGAGTTCTTTAGGACCTGGTGCAGAAATAAAACACAGAGCCTAGGGTCACACTGATAATGCAGAGAGAAGCAAAATGAGGCTACAGTCATTAGCAGACATGTTGAAATGCGGTGGGCTCAATAGATAGATCTCAAAGTTTATGCATCATGATTTGCGCTCATACAATACAAATTATATTGTGACCACAGTGGAACGGAACAAGAGCTCCAAAGTGTTTGCAAGAGAGCTGTCGCTTGATGAAGCTGCAGGATGATAGTGCAGTATCATTTCCTAGGAGTCAGGCCTGAAACCTTGAGCGAGCTCAAAAAGTTTTATGAACTGTAGATACTTAAAATCTTACAGGGGCTTTTAATTCCATCATTCTTTTTTCATCCTTTTTTATCTACAATTGGCTGTTTAGCCATAATTAGATGTGGTCTTGGGTGGGATATTCAGGTGCCTTTTCAGTGGAAAGCACCTTTCTTTTGATTTGAACACTTTTGTTGCGCTGGTCAAGTTCGAGTACATGCCATCTTTTAAAGTGTTTTATGTGGTCTTTGCCTTATAGTAGGTTTTTTGCTAAAGTGTTGCCATGGTTATTTAGTTTTTCTTTGTATTTTTTGCTGTAATTGTCCTTCATTCGTGAGGGACAAGACGTGTGGAATAGGAAAGTGATGGTGTGTCCCACAGTGTAAAATAAACCCCAATTTTGTTTCATCTGAGTGCTATCACGAAAACCAACAGTTTTTATCATTTTAAGCACTAGATTAAAAGCTTGACATCAATAGATCTAGTAATTTTTTTACAAAAAAATTAAAATTGTCCTGATCATAAAATAGATGAAAACAAAATTGGGCTATTTATTTAAGTTGTATCTGTATACACGTAATAACTGACCATCCATCAATAAATTTTATTATTTTCCTTAAAAAAAAAAATCCACGTCTCGTCATTTAGAAGTTAACTGCATGCAATTTCCTGATTTCGCCAGGGTTATCACTCCCATATCCGGATATTTATATCTGGGTCAAACAAGTTTAAAAAAGGATTGTCATCAAGCGATAAATTTTGATTCATTTGTCTGTTCTGGCGTTACGTACGCGATAATATGCATTTCCGTGTACACCCTTACGCTCGCAGGGTTAATTGACAACCCATCACTATGAGAGATCGAGTTAAATGCTGTTTTAACAGCATTCACATAATTCCGAAGAATATGACGACCTCTCTGGCGCGGTGGGCGAAGGTCCGCCTGCGACGCAGGAGGTTGCGGGTTCAATTCTCGCCTCAGGACAATTGTGTATGTGCGATCTACAGTTATTGAAATGAAATTAAATGAAATGAAAGTTTATTTTCCTTAGGCTTACAAATAAGCACTTAGACAAGTCATATTTTATACTATTCATTATTATATTGATGTTCACTTCAATTTTTTGTCCACCAGTGGAAGAAGTGAGAAGAAACCACCAGTATGTTCATAACTTATGTGTCTAGTACATAGATTTGCTTATCTGTAAGTTGTTAGATTTTGAGTTGGAGCAAAACTCGTTCCAAGCTTTTTTATCTTCTAGATAATCTGATATTTTGTAATAAGCCTTTTTACAAAGAATATGCTTCACAATTTTTTTAAATTTATTTATTGATAATTTTTGCAACTCACTTATTTGACTTATTTGTTCCGAGTGTTGTGGTCGTTATCCATGTATAATAAAAAAATATCTATCTATGTAATGTACATAGAGGTATTGTATTATGTATATCAGTCATCTATAGTACCCATAACACAAGCTCTGCTTGGGGCTAGATGATGCTGTGTGGATTGTCCAGTATTATTTATTTATTACAAAAAAACACTGTTCATTAATTTGAAGTAAACTTGTGTAAACACCTATAAATAAGGAGAGAGGATCACCGATGGACCAAAGCAGTCACCGAATGGTGGCCTAGGGATATGCGGCGGCGTCGAGGCAGACCACCTCCCCGGTGGTCAGACGACATTATGGGGGCTGTAGGGAAGCAGTGGATCCGATAGAGATAAGGAAGAGGCCTATACTCAGCAGTTGTAAGTAATGAAGTAAAGTAAATGTCCGTGACTTTTACTTTACTTCATTACTCGTTTTTTCTTGTTCTTTAGTAGATTAATGTTCATAGCTCATTTATTGATTATTCTTGGTCACATGTATGGCCTTTGGCACTTGCCTTAATTGTTTTGTTTAGATTTAGTTTTATATTGTTACTAAAGTTTTTGTTAGTGCACTTCCTTACTCGACGAGCAAACAGAAAATGTTTTGATACCCCGCGAAACAAGTGCAACACCTCAACCAATAAACTCTTAAATGTATGTACATAAACTAAGTTAAGGTGTTATTATAATTGTAAACTTTTGGTAAATAATTTTTTTGTTTTTTTTTTTGTATAGTTATACCTATATAGGGTTTTAATGGCTGATTAGATAGATTGATAGAAATATGTGTAAATCTGTTGCAGATGATGAGCTGCCGGACTATGTGATGGTGATGGTAGCGAACAAGCGGACTCGGGATCAAATGGAGGACGACCTACAGCTGTTCCTTGGAGACAACACGGAGCTGTTCGTGAACTGGCTGCATCAGGTCCTGAAAAAACTGCAAGAGGTCACTGTCTCTGCGCCAATAAGTAGGTTTAAATTTAGTTCTGTTGATAATTATAAAGTAAAAAGTGTAAAGATTTTTGTTTTGTCAAAATAGAGACGAATATTATACATAGTACATAACATACTCTTATAAATTAAACTTAGATTAACAGCATGTGCTATGGTAGAGCAGATCATACCATAGCACTTCCGTGGAGACCGTGTCTATATAATCTGTGGTATGTAGTGTAAATATTTGTTTTAATTTTATCTATATGTATATACTAGCTGCGCCCCGCGGCTTCGCCCCCGTGGAAATCTATGTGTCAAATGGTTTAAATAATAAAAAGTATCCTATGTCCGTCTATTATTGTGTTTACAAAATGAATATTTGTTTCAGAGCCACCTGAACACGAGAAAGGTAAAGACAAAGAAAAAAAAGAAAAAAAATCGAAAGAAAAGAAAGAAAAAGACAAAACCAAAAGTGAATTAAAGAAGGCTAAGAAAAAGGAAAAAGAAAAGTTAAAAGACGAACTAAAAAAGAAAGTGAAGAAAGCTCATAAGAAGAAGAAGAGTAAGCATGATGAGATCCTACGTCCAAACATACCACCACTACTCATGAACATTGAAAAGGAATCAGAACCTTCTATAACTGATGTATTCGCAGGACAGATTCTCAAAAACCATGGCATCTTAATAGAAACTCCAAAAGAGACTCCCAAGGAAACAAAACCTGAAGTGAAAATGTTTGTTGATGTTGCAAAGCCGCCAGAGATTGTAAAACGGCCCATAGTTCCTATAATCGATCCAGCTACTATTCTCTCTGAACCAATACCATCTGAAGATGTTCTATCCATAACTGATGAGAATTCGCAAGAAGCTGATAAAACACCAGAGCATGATAAGACCACTGGTGCTGTGACTGATGCCCCTAGGGAGGAACAATTAAATGAAATTGAAGCTAAAATACAAGGGCTAAAGCAGAAATTGGCGGAGCAGCTTGATTCTATGTCAGATGATGAGGATTTTCTGAATATTAGAACTGAGGCGGAAGAGCTTATGAATGACTTTGCTGAAGATGTATTTCAGGTAATATTCTTTCAAAATATAGAATAGAATAATAGAAATACAATATATATTTATTTCTTAGAATTGCACAGAACAAAATATACTTAAGCAAAGAGGAAAATTGTAGGGTATGAAAAGTCCAGTAATAGATGACTACCAAGTCAGCAACCAACGCTGGTCTTCCATTTGTTGTTGTTACGAAATAACTACTCATGGCCGCTCCATAGGAACTATACACATATTTGATGACTGTTAAACCTTATAAATTAAATCAAACAATTTCTTCTACAATTTGCCATTTTACAACAATGGTGTAAAGGATACAGTTTTGTTTTGTTTCAGGAAATCTCACAACAAACAACAGAAACCCCTCCTATACCAGAAGTGTCAAAATCCCCAGTTAGGATCGAATCCCCAGTTAAAGATCCTGAACCAATCCCAAAACTTCCAACCAGAATCCCTGTAACTCCAAAAGAACCCGAAGTATTACCCTCCATAGAACTGAAACTCCCTAAACGTCCTGTGAGGGAGAGACTGGGGGTCCGAGAAGAAACAAAGAAAGTTCCAGAGGAAAGGGAGAAAGTAAAGGAAAAACGGGAAAAACACAAAAAATCAGAAAGTCCCGAAAGGTTGTTAAATTAAGCATTTGAGGTAGTAAGAGATGTCTTATGTTATTGATTATTTTAAGTATTTATTATTATAATAATGCATTTTGATTCCGCTCTGGGTGACATAGCTGAAGGCAGTAAATGTGTAGACACATTATAAAAAAATACATATAATAATAGTGTAATAATGTTCATTGAAAGAGGGTTTTATTGTGTGCCCATACAACCTAGAACTAAACTGTAAGCCAATTTGTTTCTCAATTTTGTGCCTTGGTGTTTGCACTGTGTGTTCTTTTTCTTATTTTACAAGACTACACCACACTTATTTATTATATTATATATAAAGTTCATGATTTTTGTGTAATTTGAAAACTAGTACAAAGTATATAATTTCAGGTACACGCCAGAAAGAGAGCCTGAGTTTCGGCCCTCTAAGTCTGCTAAAAGTCGCCTCGGCGATCCTCCAGAGTCCAACAGAAAACACTCTCCTCATAGAAAACATCAGCTACAGAGAAAGCATTCTACTGAAGAAAAGGCAGAGAAAATCGAGCCTCCGATTAAAAGGCTCACGTCTAGGTAAGTCTTCTATTTTGTTCTATAAACACTAAACTACTTGTGTAATTAATTTTAACGTAAATTACGGATATAAAGGGTTATTTTATTCATCTCAGTTCGGGCTTTTTAAGAAATTCAACTCATTTGGTTTTAAATATCGAGTGATAAAAACGCGAATGTGTGCAAGGAATCGGTATGCATTATTGCCATAACGCATGCGATATTATTGACCTGTTGTCGAACGCACCTGTTGGGGCGAGGCTTTACTGTTGTAGGCTACTGTAGGTAGATTATTAAATAATAATTTATAGTTAAAATTTTGACTTGTCTGAGCATATTTTGTAGCTGTAAGAAATAAAAGTTATTGATTTCTGGTTTCAAAAATGCTAGCTAGTTTGTGGAACCAAATGTCACTTCCGCTAGTCCTTGGGGCGTTTGTTTCCTAGCCCCCAGGGGCGCGCTTTCATGGTTTTCTGCAGGTACGAGTACACTCTGGGCATGTCAGAATGCTGCCGATGTAGCTGTAGTAAATTACCACGAGGCATTTTTGTGTGAGCGGGCCTTGATCTCGTCGCGCTTCTTGTTTAAGGAGTCAATTCTTACAGCAAACGCAACCAGCATCTGCCCGCAATCCTTCGCAGGTCGTCATCCCACCTGGCCGGAGGGCGTCCTACACTACGTTTGCCAGGTCGCGGTCTCCACTCAAGAACACGTTTACCCCAACGGTTGTCGATTCTTTGCGAGATGTGGCACTGCTACTTCAGCTTGCTAATTCTTAGACTATCAACCACTTTTGAAATGGCTGAAATTTATATATCAACCCTATCGCTTATTTGCAGAGTATCAGTACTGGAGAACCGCAACCCTCGCGTGAGTTGCGCCAGCGTGGTGCGCGTGAGGCCTCGGCCGCGCATGCCCGGGCAGGCCTCCAGCTTATTGCTGCGCGCCGTCGCTGACGCACATAAGAGCTTGCTCACTGTAAGTTATACACTAGTTATTATATAAATAATGCTGGATAATCCACACAGCAGTATCTAGCCCCAAGCTAAGCAAGCATAGCTGTTATTATGGACACTAGATAACTGATATACATAATACAATACATAACATAGATAGATATTTTTATCATACATGACAAAACACCCAGAAAACCCAGAACAAATATCTGCAGATCGTAAAAATATCTGTCCCGGGAATCGAATCCGCAACTACCTGCATCGCAGGCGGATCTTGTTCTGTCTAGAGTATCAGTATTGAACCGCAACCCTCGCATGTGTGGGTTACCATAGCATCATGTCAGCCAAACGACGTCAACTAATGGACATAGGCCTAACGATCGCTATAATAACCGACCCTGCGCTGATCGCACCCAGAGTTTTCCCACCAACAAACTGTCGTCGGTTCACCTCGGGCCCGTATGAGAGGCCCATCCATACTGCGCCCTCCGTGGTGCCGCGATGTGGTCACGTCTCCAAAGCCTTACGATCCCAATACGTACGTACGGCATACTTATGTAAGTTCAACGACAATGCAATTTCATTATTTAAGTTCGATGATAATGCAATTTCATGGTACCATAGAGCTGGTCTGGCGATGAAGACAGAAGGTAGCCATAAGAACTCCTAAACGAAACGACTTAACCCTCTCGAGTTTGGGTTCGTTGGATTTCTCTACCAACTCATTGGAGTCTTTGGTCCTAGATAATAACAAAAGATTGTTTAAGAAAAGTTTATTCAAATTTATTAATTGATTCTCCATTCTTTCACAGATACCACCAAAGATAGACCCAGAGCCATCAATCAAGCGTGCGCTAGTACTGCCCATGCGACGCGCAGAGCCTCAGAAGATACTCATACAAGTATCCGGGGACAATGATGATAATGATGTACAAGACGCTATCAGCCTCGGTAATCCAGAGAGCGAGGATTCCAAGTAAGTTCTAGAACATTCTGGATGATTCCACAAGTCCACTTCTATAGAAGGAAGTAAGTCGTACAAGTGTCCGTGTGTGATTTTATGTTATTTAAAAGTAGAAATAAAGTTAAATTAAATAAATAAATAATGCTGGACAATCCACACAACACCATTTAACCCAAGCTAAGCAGAGCTTCTGTTATAGGTACTAGATGACTGATATACTTAATACAATAGATTACATAGATTGATATTTTTATTATACATAGATAAGAACACCCGGAACAAATATCTGCAAAAAGTTTCCCACCCCTTTTAGAAAAAAACTTGATGCAAAGATCAAAATTACTTCATTTAAATTGTAATATTTATTTTCCAGAATGAGCAGTGACGCGGAAAATGAATATATCCCGAAGTCAATAAGCAAACAGTTCAAAAACCCAGACTATGCACCATTGCTATCAAAAACTGAGCTCAGGACTTCGACTAAGAAGAATGATACATTCATCATTGAGGCGTTGTAAGTTTATATAAGATTACGTTTCTTTAGCAAAATATAATATTAATCATAAATAAAGTTGAGCAATCCACACAGCATCATCCAGCCCCAAGCGCCCCAAGCTCTTGTTGAGCTTGTGTTATGGGTACTAGATGACTGATATACTAATACAATTACATAGTTCGATTTTACTATTCATAAAAAATACCCAGGACAAATATTTGTAGCATTTGCCTTTTCATACAAACATTTGTAATCGAATCCACAACCGTCTGCGTCGCAGGCGGACCTTCCCCGCCCGCCACGCCACATCGGTCGTGATTAAAGCTGAATTGTATTTTTATTTTATAGAGCTAGCTGCGACGAACATTATAAATAACAGTTTCTATTTTTCACAGAAACATCCACAACCCAGTAGTAGACAAAGACAAGAACACCAAATTCATAGTCACAATGGATGGCGTGCATCCCAACGCGTTCTTAGCTAAAAAACTCAGAACAGAAGGCCTTCTCAATGATGGCGAAGAAGCACCTACAACTAAAAACCAAGAAAACGAACAAATTGTTACTAGAAAAGATGACAAAAAGCCTATAGTTGAAGCTTCAGAAGCAATACTTGCTGAAACAAAGGATGTTTCACCAAATATAGCAAACTCTCCCGAATCCTCCCCACAAAAGAAACGCATAAGCGACACAAGCGAGGAAAGCGACACACAAGTTATCATAGAAAAGGCTAAAACTCCTGAGATTCCTGATAAAATAATTGAAATACAGAATAAGATAGAGAAAAGAAAGGCTGAAGTTACCCAAGAAATTCCGCCTAAAAGAAGGAAATCGTCGCCGATTGTGTTCAGCGCTGAAAAGAAAGAGATAGCTGTAGAAAGAACAAGGACAGAGAGCGCTGGCAGTGATAACCATGTTGTAGTTACTACCAACACTAGCACACATAAATATGATTCTCTGCCACCGCGTAAGTATTTAATTAAATCATCATTTTGTTTGCTCACTTTTGGGTAAAGCTAATTCTTTCTTGTCATCCGTTTCGTCGGGGACTACAAATAACGCGTGATTCATTCTATCACGCGTAATTTTAACTAGAGTCTGGCTCATGAGAGTTCTGTAGTAGTACTGAATCAGCACTTACAAAAGTCCAGTTTTTTTCCGTACGAACTCCACACCGCGTTTTAGAGTGATAATGATGTGCAAGAGGGACGATGAGCAGTAAATTCACGTCGCCAATTAAATCACCTTAGGTGCTTACAACAATATGATGATTCGAACTCCGTATATGAAATTGCTTTGTTTCTCAGATAATTTTGACTACACTGGGCACTCATATCAATTTCACGCTGTACAGTCAGCGTGAAATTGACACTTACAGACTATTGTCTAAAACCAATAAAGTATGGTAAATAATCTTTTTTTTCACAGTGGCGACAACAGAACGTAAGCCAGTCTGGTGCAGAGCTTTCCCCCAATGCCGCTACGGCTCGTCGTGCGCTTTCCAGCATCCGCGGTGTCGCTTCGCGGCCTCCTGTACGCGCCGCAGCTGTCCTTACTCACACAGCGCGGCCGCGGCGGTGGCGCCAATCTCTCCGGTCCCCGTTATTGGTGAGATTCTTTAGATAGAGAGACATTTATTGGACCAAGCACAGTTACAGCGCAGAACAAATAAGGTGAAAATTATATAAAAATAAAAATCATTATTATAAGACTTACTTAAAACTTAAAAGTAGGAGGTATACACCTAACCTGTCCACCCACCACAGGTGGGTGAGTAGGAGGTGCATTTTAACTACAAGTAGGTACAGAGCAACAGTCTACAGGTACAACAAACACATAGTTCAGTAACTAAATACAGTTCAGTAGGTGACCTCACAACCGAATTCTGTTGGTTTGGTATTAGGCGGAGTCCTTATGGACAAAGAAAATGTTCCAATGTCCATGTTCCTTTCACTTTGAATGAGCATGTATTTTAGTATTTTTCTAGTGTGAAATGCTGCCCTATTTACTGCAGTCTTAAATATTAATAATTCTGTTTGTAATTAGGACTCCCGCGATATACGAGTAGGTTCTGAACCTAGTGCGGAGACCACCAGTAAACTGTATAAGCATTTTTTTGTATGAGGCAATAAATGTTTTCCGTTTTTTTGTTCTATCTTAAAAACATCCTTAAATTGAGTATCTTTGTTCCAGCATCCCACGTGGTACCATCAGCAAACTTCAAAACGATATCCGCAACAGCCCTGCCAGCGATGTGCAAGTTCTACCCTTCGTGTAGCAACCCCGCCTGCCATTTCTTCCACCCTAAACCGTGTAGATACGGCAAAGTCTGCGCTAACAAATTCGATTGTAACTTCTATCACGCGGATGTCCCGACGAAGTGGAAGTATCCTGTCTGATTTATTTAGTTTAGTTTCTAGGTTTATAGGTACATTAATTAAAGTGATTTTATGAGTTTTATAGGTATTGTTTTATTTGAGTTTCATATTGACAGATCACATGTTTGAAGCTAATGGGAAGCCATTTTTTCACTATAAAATGTATCTTAAGATAATTAGATTAAATGTATCTTATAATAATAATAATCATTTATTTTAGACCATAGAAAACTAACAGATCTTAATTAACTTATTCTACGGTCCATAGTAATATATACCTTAAAACTAGCATACATAAAATATAAAAGGACTAAATTAATAATAACACGCTTTTTTTTTTATTACGCCGACAGCAGCGTGTAGATGTTCTCAGGGTGTCAGCTGTTTTCGGTGCACGGCGCGGGCGGTGCAGCGGTGTCCTGTTGCACATTTTAGAATGCACAGCGGTAGGTATATCAGTCATCTAGTATAGTACCCATTATATATAGCTTTGCTTAGCTCGGTGCTAAATGATGCTGTGTAAATTGTCCAGCCTTATTATTATTATTGTCTTAAAGCTTTGTAAGTATACCTACTTCTGAAACGCCTATGAAAGATGGCTTTGTTCAGCAATTTTTGTCGTTTGTACTTTGTTATTGTAAATCTAACAAGGCAATGATCTCCCAAAACGCGATTGAAGGAACTGACCAATTGTTCCTGGCCTCGCTACTTGTTAGGTTCACTTGACCTATTTATTTCACGATCTCAGATTTGGGGGTCATCTAAAAATCATTTCGATACAAGGCAGGGCAAATTCTTTTGCACATTTGGGACTGCTGGACATAGGCCTCCCCCAATGAGCGCCACAGCGCCCTGTCTTGAGCTTGACGCATCCAGCATCTACCTGCAGGTCGAAGGGCGTCCTACACTACGTTTACCGAGTCGGGGTTTTCACTCCAGAACACGATTGCCCCAGCGGCCGTCGTCGGTTCTTCGCGAGATATGGCCGGCCCTCTGCCACTTCATGTATGCCCATATGTACATATTATACAAAAAATATCCAGGTTTTTGATTCCTATCTACCTATACCTAATTTATTTATTTACATGTGACTATTACCGATCTATGTACCTGTTCATAGAAACATTTATGTACCGAGATATGTACATACTACCTACTTCAAAAAACCCATATCCTGCGTGTAAGCGCAGGCACCTAGGTATTCGTATGTGAGAACTAACAAAAGACCCAATTCCGTTCGTACACACACCTACGTCATTTGGTGTGGCTCCCCTGCCACTTCGGACAAATTGGTATCAGGGACCTCTTCCTGTTATCTGTTATATACCACGCTGTTGAATCCTCAGTCTATCGCAGATCCCGGATCGAACTAGATCGAACAGAGTCTGGGCTAAGGGTCCTACCTAATCATCCCTTTACGGTGCGTGGACTGGACACGCCGTTTCTTTCTGTTAATGTGAGTGTTTTGTTTTTATTAGTACTTATTGGTATTTTTTGGTGCCTCATTTAAGGCCTGTTAACGCATTCACTGCTAGCCAAACGCTGGTGTAGTAGAAGATGTGTCTTGCTTGGGCCATGTAGGTAAGTATTAGTGCCAATAACGCCGTGTCGCGCCGCCTGACGTCGGATGCAGTTGGACATTTGCGTCTTGAGCCATGAAGACCCTCTGTTCTCAAAATAGTACCTACATTTTTAAGATCCATCCACGCGATATAGGTATTTTGCTTCCCTATATGTATTATCCCTATGTGTAGGTATATGTATTTCACTGCCAGAGAGTCAGTGAAATCTGAGTGTTTACCTATGCAGTAGATTTTAATACTACCTAAGTGGGCTTGAAGGTTCGTTCGAATAAAATCTTATGTCTATCTAAGAGGAGATGATACTATATTATTATGTGGGCTTAGCTGAAAGGGGATAATGCGCTTTTAGTAAATAAAAATGGAAACAAAATAAATAATTTAAAGTCACTCTTAAAAACACTATCAATCAAAGCTCCTAGTCAGTTGCAAGAAGATATCAATTTATTTCTTATCGAACAACACAAAAACATATTCTACTCGAAAAACACTTGATGCACTAAGATGTTTGATACATAGGGTACAATTGAAGTTGAAGGAATGAATTTCTAATAATTTATACATTCGATGACAAAGTGACGTAGTAAGTATTTTTTTATTCTACCCTAGGCATCAATCCTCGTGCTTGCTACTGGTTTCCACGCAGATTTCCTCTTAGCTGAGTTATAAAAACCGATCTAATTGTTCTATAATTGATCAATCTTTATAAGTGGCTCTGGCTACACCTAATTGATTATGATTTTATTGAATACTTATGATAAGGTAAAACCATATGGAACCTATCAATGATACCGATGATTAAGTAAGTACCTAACTAATTGAAAAAAAAATGTGTACTGAAAGACCTCGCTCTACCCAGCCTCCTCCAAGGATTGAATATCAGAATATTATATATATTATAATTTATAGAATATATATATTATAATATATAGAATTCAATCATTCCAAAGATTGTATTATGCGTGAAGTATCAGAAGATATCGTTTCTAAGTGATAAAGCCCGCTCAATGTAGGTTTCCCTGCTTTTTATCTGCATACTAGATGCGCTATGTGTCAAATGGTTTTTAGGTAAACCTTCCCCTTAAATCCAAATATCTATTAAAAAAACCGCATCAAAATCCGTTGCGTAGTTTAAAAGATCTAAGCATACAAAGGGACAGACAGACAGCGGGAAGCGACTTTGTTTTATAAATACTATGTACCTTGTGATTATTTTCTTTCCAATAAAAATTGTTTTATTCGTTGGGTTCGTAGACTCCAGGTCAGGACAGGTCTTATTTTGGTAGGTACTTTATACGTCCACGGCTGAACCGGTGGTATTAGAAGAGGGGTGTTCGGGGTAATTTGTATATAGCGGTTCCTAATACTAACTCTTCTATGGTCGTCGGCGTCGTAGAGGTAAAACATGTTCAGAACAAAATAAAAATTCAAACCACAAGTAGAAACTTAACACAAGAATTTATTGTAATTAATTGTTGTAACAACATTGCTTAATGGCAGTAATTGCGAATTATTTTAATAGAGATGACGACTTACAATTCTAGTACCTATCTATACCTACTCGTACTTAATACAAAGGTAAACATATAATCCATATAAGATGAGAAGATTACCATTGTCTGTCTAATCAGAAGAAGAGCATCAATATATATGTAGATGACCTATCTGCTTATGTATAGAAGGTAACTAGGTAGGTATCTATAATTATAGTTTATGTAATTCTTTCTTCATACTAATGAATTACATTAACTTAAAATCGTTATCTACCAGGCAGCGCTCTATGTCCAAAGCCTAGAGGAATACTCTAGATGCGGCGATGGACAGAGATACGAGTTCAGGCACGCCAAGAGGCTGAGGCTGAGGACCATTGACCACAAGTTGGATAAATCCAAAAAGCTGGGGCACATTATCGGCACGTGTACAACAGACTGCTAGTTAAAATCACCAGCGCACCTTCGATAAAATTAGAAATTGGCTTATGGAAACGGGTTTTTATAATGTTGATGAATTTATGATAACGAAAATTAATTTATTGATGTTGAACATTTCCTGTTTTTTATTTATAAAATTGTATTGTTTAATATCAATAGTTATGATTATGTTTTAATGCTATTATGAATTTATATTATTTATTACATTAACTTACATAGTATTAAGTATGAATGTAAATTGAGAGACCTGTAACTATGTTGCCAATAAAGAATATGAATATGATTGTCGGCGAATTAAATTTCGCACGAATAAAGTAAGTTAACGTCCGTAAGGACCACCCTCAGTAAGGACTCTGACTAATATCAGACATGTCAATGGTGCCCAAGACACGCCGCAACAATGTTAAAGAGGTTGTGAACTTGACATTCACGCGCTTTGCACGACCAAGCTCTATTCTTAACGCTTCCGTTATAAAGGTTGTCGCAGATCTGGACCGCACGCGACATTACCGCACAGCACAAAAACATGAATTCAAATATTTTTATATGAACCTAGTGCGGCGACCACAGTAAACTATATACCTAAGCGTTTTATGTATTGGCAAATAAATGAATTTTGAATTTGAAGTAAGTATGTTACGAGTGAAAGCCCATATCTGAATGCAAATTTTCGTGCTGATTAGTCGCGAACGCCCCTGTCTGTGACAACTTTTATGCTCTATTCTATTCCAATCAACTGAGCTACAGAAACCAGCCATGAGATGATATGCGAAAACCTTTATTCTCTAACCAAATGAGCTTTAGAAACCTGTAATGACAAGAAACTAGCTGACTCAAGAGAATTTAATATACGTTAACGTCTATTAATAGATTTTCGGTAACTGGCCCTGTCTATATCGCCAAAGGCATTCCTAGTTGCTAAGTAGACGCAAGGTTAGCCGGTCGCAGATACAGCTGAGATAAAATGGCATTGTTCTAGCGAGCGGCTACTGCTTTGAGAAAATATTATTTCTTATTTACGACCCATTGTTATCTTATATGGTTACTGGTACCCTGCGGTTTTGCACCCTTAGATAATGTCATGGTAGGTACCATCATGACATTACCTAAGGGTTACCTAATAAATAATTTGTTATTAGGTATATATAGAAATTTGCGCTTAGCAACACATTCAGCGATTCATATTTATATTATAGAAGATATACAAGGTGTTCGACATAAGGTTTGTCATATGGAAACTGAGGGAACCAAGGACCAAATGAAATAGTTTAGTTAGGAGATTTTTTAACCCTGAAAAATTTCTTTGTAAAGTGGCTTATTTGATCCTCCAGTACCTACATAACTTTTTAGATGATGGCCGTTATTTTTAAAATTATTTGCAAATGTATCCGAATTGAAGTTATCGACATAGATGAGGTAAACGTGTTCTTGAGTGGAGACCAGGACTTGGTACTGTAGTGTATGACGCCCTCCCACCAGGGGTGACGACCTGCGAAAGACTGCAGGTAGATGCTGGATGCGTCAAGCTGAAGACAGGACGCTATGGTGCTCATTGGGGGAGGCCATGTTTAGCGTCCATGACTATCATAGGCTGATGATGAAGATGGTGTACCCGGATTTTGCCCACATCAGCATCATCATCATCCGAACCCAACCTATTGCAGTAGCGTTTGGTATTGATTTCGTTCGCCAGACTCGCTTTTGTTTATTAACTGACCTTTAAACCAAAGTTGTTCATACCAAACTAGGTAATTTATCACATCACCTTAAATCACCTTAGACTTATAAAATCGTCATCCATTATAATAATTCGCAATTACTGCCAGTCAGTTATGATGTGCTTATGATTAGAATCAGAGAGTTATTTTCAATTATATGACTAAATAATAAATAATGCTGGACAATTCACACAACATTATGCAGCCCCAAGCTAAGCAGAGCTTGTGTTATGGGTACCAGATAACTGATATACATAATACAATACAATACATAGATTTTTTTAGTATACATAGAAAACGACCATAACACCCTAAACAATCGATCTGTAGATCGTAGACACATTTGTCCCGACGCGGGAGTCGAACCCGCGACCTTCTGCGTCGCAGGCGGACCGCTCACTGCGCCATAAAGGTCATCAATAAATAAGTAGCCGCGCACCGCGGTTCCTTGCATTATTAAATAACAACCATTTTAAATTATTTGACATCCTACGGGAACACTGCACTTTTCCTCGATCAAAAACCTACTTTTGTCTTAATCCATGATATACTCTTAAGCTATCCTGGTAGCAAATTTCATCCAAATCCGATCAGCCGTTTGAGCGTGAAGAATCGAATAGAAAGACATTTATATACATACATATAACAACATAAATTTACAAAAGACACACTTCTAGAATAGATACATGTATAGAGTTGTTATAAAAAGGCTCTAACCCAGCATAATGCTGGCTAAGCTGCGTAAGAGACTTAGCCAGCGCTGGTCTTCCGTTAGAGCCCGTACAGGTGACGTCACGAGCAGGCCTAACCAATTAGATAAAAAAAAATTAGTAAAAAAACTAAATCAAAACACTGAAGGAGTAACAAATACCTACACACGCCCATAACACATTCATACATACATACCTCATAAAGTTTGGCCTTAATATTGTGACGATAATGATTTATGTATGACGCTCTTATTTCGTCTCTGTACAGATAAGTTGGTGGCACATTCATTATACCTGACCTGCCTCAATACAACTTAAATATTTCCAAAATGGACATGAGTCACCAACTGGTCCGAGTTCGACTAATATTTTGACTTCAGTTGTGAATGAAATGATGAAATTTAATGTCATCGACCTAGTTTCGGTAGACATTTTTAGAGTTCCGTATGTAGTGAAAGGAATTTAAAATTGCCAAGATTTTCATAAAGGGGACTCCAGTCTCCAACCCTCGACCAACCGAGGTCACTCCGCGAGCCTGTGAAGATCCCAGGAGTATTCTGCGCTTCTGGTCAGAGTTAGACTAGTAAACACAACCACGCACAAAGGACCAATCGGAGTCTAAGTGCGGAAACAGGAGTACTATTACCTTACCTTCCAGTCTCCAACACTACGTCTTCATTTTCAAGCCAATCTAACCTGCACGTGATAGGTACCTACATCCTGCATTCCTGCTAAATAACGAACTAGGCTCTGGTGAAAATATCAAACAATCTTCGTAATAAAACTATTGAAACTATCCTGGTTATTAACACTAAAGTCATTTAACACTTTGACTGCTGAAATCACACGGTGTGTGTTTTCTACAAGTGACTAATATGCGTAAATCCACACTAGCGCAGCGGCTGAGAAAATACAGATCTTTGTGACTCAGCACAGCCGTAAGATTGTCTGAACGAAATGCATGTGCGGCGCAACACAACCGCTGTGTAGAGCGGCAGCACGAATTTTTTAGGTTAAAAAAAAGATCGCAGACGTCGAAAAAAAATCGCAGTCAAAGTGTTAAATCGGGATATTTACCATAATTTGATTTTTGAGTTTTCCAATATTTCGACACTGTTTTATGTGCCATGATCGCGGAATAACTGAAGGTACTGTGCCGAAATATTGGAAAACTTAAAACCAAATCATGGTAAATATCCCGTTATAATGATTTTAATCTTCATAACACCTGATTCCAATACTTGAAAAGTGTCCAACTAGCCAGACACATTATTGCCACTAACAATGACATTTTTCAAAATGTCAACTGTTATCACTGTAAGCCAAACAAAGATTCTGGTAGTCTAGCTGGATATTCAACTATATGTGGCCAAACCACGCACTTGACTACTTTTGGAAAGCAATATTGATTATAGTATAATAAAGACAAAGAATTGTATAGTCAACACAGTAGGTGTAGGTATATAGACAAAACTATTATACTATAATATTATATGTCTTTAATATGACGACCGATGTGGCGCGGTGGACGGAGGTCCGCCTGAGACGCAGGAGGTTGCGGGTTCGATTCCCGCCTCGGAACAATTGTGTGCACGATCTGCAGATATTTGTTCCGGGTGTTCTGGTCGTTTTCTATGTATAATAAAATATATCTATCTATATAATGTATTATATTATGTATATCAGTTATAGTACCCAAAACACAAGCTCTGCTTACCATGAGCCTAGATAATGCTGTGTGAATTGTCCAGCATTATTTATTTAATAACAAAGAAAATTACAATCTGCTATAAATAGAAATATTATTTTATGATAACCCAGCAATTAAGATTTATGCAAAACAATAGATTTTTTCATTTCCTTAAAACGTGAGTCTACAAATAAGAATTTAACAAGTTCTAAAAATAAACCTACGTTTTGATTGCAATCTGTACGTGTCTTACCACTCATTTTTATAACAAATGCATAGCTAAGTACACATTATTTATGTTATATATGACTGACTGTTATAATAAGGTAGCGTCCTGAGTAAAAAAAATCATTATTCATTTTTAGTACGTCAGTTAGATTATCAGAAGATACTGGACACGTATTTGTCAATCACACAAAAAAAATTAAACTAAAAATTAATTACTCAATTCTGAAAATAACTGAAAACAGGATAAGGTTCTGGATTCAGCTGGATGTATAATTTAGGTTAAAAAATAACAAGCTATTTTTTAAAATATTTAAGTTTATATATCGTGTATCTTTGTTCTATTTTCCCCTACTTTTCTATCGCGTTACAGCGATCGTGATCACGGTCGGCGTTTAAATTGATTTTTTAGTACCAATTTCACAGCGATGCATGCTAACTGAATCGGCATTTTTTGCACTCCCGCTTGATTTTTTTGCACTTCAGGCTTGTATTATATATTGATTGTTTCGATCATATCCGCATCACATTACACAATAAACCATTTACTTCCTTATGTAGACTGGTCAGAGACTAGATTGCAAAAAAACCTTCTAAATGAGCAAGCATGAGCTTCAATGTCGACTGCTTATCAAACATATCATAAATCTCCTCTAAACTCAATACTAAAGTGTTCATAATTTGACTAACAAGTACACCAACCTTCTACTTTATTAAATACTAGTTTCAGCCCGCGGCTTCGGACGCGTTGATTCTATGGAAACGTTTAATGGTATTTATATGGAAACTGATTTATAAAATTAAAAGTAGCCTATGTTTTATTCCAGGCTTAGGACTACCAGAATGTAATTAATTTTTGTCCGGTCCGTTTATTTTTATTTTATTTTAGTATTTGTAGTATTGACGTGAGAATAAAAAAACATCCATCCATCTAAGTAACCAGACTATCGCATTTATTTAGTGTGATGCAGTTGACAACCGTACATACATATAGAACAATAACACACATTTACCCGTATGGTGATTATGTAACTCGCGACCGGTTTGCGACAGGCGTAAATTAAGCAATCAGTGCTGTCAAACGCCAATTTTGACCAATTTTGACGTTGTAGCTGGTGTCAAACTAATACAAAATTGACGTTTGACAGCACTGATTGCTTAATTTACGCCTGTCGCAAACCGGTCGCGAGTTACATAATCACCCGGCCGTTCTATCCAAGGTAACCATGGTATCATTTATATTATTTTCTTCTCTCTCTTTGTATATTTTGTTTAATATTTAAGTTCCTTTATTAGCTTGTAAGTATTTAGCCTTGTGATTTTTTTATGTGGTAGCTGACACTGCCTGTGATCAGGGGATTCCCGTGTTGTTTTTTTTATGTATGAGGTGAGTTTTAGTAGGGCAGAAGGAAGTCTGAAACCGTGAAAAGTCATGTAAGGAGTTACGTGCGCGATTTTGAAAAAAAAAATGTTCTGCATAAAAAATGACAAAGAACTTTTGTGGCTTTTCAGGAGGGTAGTTTTCAGAAGTAAGGTATTTTTTTTTTCGTTTATGGGTTCTTTGTTTGATAAATCAATGTATGACGACTATGTGTCCAAGCCCAGCTATGCATTCGTGAAGGAGGCGGCCATTTTGAACTATTAATATTATTAAATTTAAGGGGTAGCCCTTTTTTTGTGTAAGAACTAGGATTCCTAAGGCATTTAACTTCTTATGTCTAAAAAATCCTCAACAATTATTATGGCGTTTTCTAAAGCTATTTTCATCCTATCGCCCATTATTTTCTAGCTATTATATTAAAATATTTTATAGTGGGTAATATAATAATTCTTAATATACTTAATATCATAATTCTCTTGCCCTTATCCCACTTATGGGGGTCGTCACAACTGGTTTTCTTATTAAGTACATAGGTATGTGATATCCGTTTTATAACTAGCACAGTTATATAACGGATATAAAATACCTATGTACCTATGTGGCATCATAAAAATAAAAACTACATTATACATTTTTCATTTTTCATCTCACAACTACGCAGCAATCGTTTGTATATACCAGTACACACAGTAGTACAGTCATAATTATAAATCATCAAAGTTTCAAAAGCTTGCATGTTTAAATCTTGAAAGCCTGCCCACTACGGAGGTATAACTTATGTATACACATAAGTTATACCTCCGTACATACATACAGATATACATTACATATATAAACGCTGAAAGAGCTTTGGAAATACGGCAGAGGTTCCGTAGGTTCACTTTTGGAGTCAACTGTTTCAGATTATTGCTGCTAAAGTCTGCTCATTAGTTATTTATCTTCTATCAGTGAATGATCAATTATATCTAAGACACCATATGATACCAGAAATAGGTCTGGTGCGGATTTATTTTACTAGTCTGACTCTTCTCACATGATTTTCCGGGATAAAAAGTAGGTCTAGAACGGCACGCAAGCAAAGCAGCTAGATCCTTTCAGTAATTATTACGTAAAGAACTAAAACCATCCATCTATCCAAACTTCTACCAACTTTCTCTAGATGTCCTGCGCACCTTCAAGGCTTGTCTCCGTTAAAACTGGCCGTCGTCACCCGCCAAGGTCAAAATTCAGGTATTGGAAATTGCCATTAAACTTTTACATCTATCATTTACTACCTGCGCCCCGTGGCTTTCAAAAAATGAAAAACCTAACTCTTGAATCACTCTATCTATTAAAAAAAAATCCGTAGTTTTAAAGATCTAAGCATACATGTCATAGGGACAGACAGCGGGAAGCGACTTAGTTTTATACTATGTAGTGAAATATTGCTGGACAATTCACACAGCATCATCTAGCTCCAATTAATATTACTATGATGCTGATCTAGTTTCCAGGTACCTACGGAACCCTAAAAGGGGTCAGAGGTGAGGAGGGGGTTGTTTATTCAGCGCTCAACAGAGCATACACGTTCCTTGATGAATAGGAATGGAAAAACAGAATTGCATGCAGTTATGAAAGAAATGGATAATCAAGAATAAATACATGACAAACATGATTATAATATCTTGGGTCTTTAGTAGTTTCGCACCACAAGCGAGTCGAACCGCGGTGCAAATCGCCCAAGTCCTCTTTTGGATGGGTTCTTTCGCACCACATCGGTGCAAATAGGCCAAACAAACTTTTTTTGCAAATAACCTTTTTATGAATCAGTTAAATAATATCGCAGTAATCTTTGCATAGACAAACCTTTTTATGATAGTCGCTTCTGCTGTCTGTTTGCTTAGATCTTTTAAACTACTCAACGGATTTTAATGCCGTTTTCAGCAATAGATAGAGTAATTCAAGAGAAAGGTTTATAAACTATTTGACACATAGATCACGCGAAGCCGCAGGGAGAGCACATCGGAGATTTCCTTCTCAAATATTATCAACCACGCATTACTTTATTAAAATAAGTTTTCCCAACATCGACTGAGGTATCCGCCGCCGTCTCCCCACTTGATCGAAGTTTCCTAAGCTAGAAGCTAAGTACAGGAAGAAATATAAATAAATAATGCTGGACAATCCACAGCATCATCTAGCCCCAAACTAACCAGAGATTGTGTTATGAGTAGGTACTAGATGACTGATGAACTTAATAGAATAAATTACATAGATAGATATATTTAACATAGAAAATACACAGCACACCTGGATCAAATATTTTGAGGCCGTACTAAAATTTGTCCTAAGGTAGAAATCGAACCCGCAACCTCCCCAATCGCAGGCGGACCTTCGCCCGCCACGCAACATCGGTCGTCGGAGATATTCTTACTTTTCGCGGAAACCTTACCTTATTAGGTACTGTGCACCAGCGAGTATATCTGCGTAGTTGGGTCAGTTCTACTGCCATGCCTATTTTATTTATCGAGATCAAGTTAAATAACAAAACAACTGAACTCGATGTTCAGGTTCAGGATTTTTATTTACATTGTTGTACTTGTTCCGATTAACAAATTTTGAAAACTATCGAAAAATATTTACTTTGGAACTCGGTCAATAGCAACTATTATATTTCTCCGTAGCAATTTTGTTGCTTGATCACTTGCATCACATCTCATTCGTTCATCATCATCAGCCTATATTAGTACACTGCTAGACATAGGCCTCCCCCAATGAGCGCCATAGCAGGTGGGATCACGACCTGCAGTCTTTCGCAGGTCGTGATCCCACCTGGTCGGAGGGCGTCATACACTACGTTTACCGATTCGTGGTCACTACTCAAGAACACGTTTGCCCCAGCATCATTATCTCATTCGTAAATTCGGAAAACACAGAAACTTTATTCCTAATTCTTTATAATAATAACGAAAATAATAAAAAAATGGAAAAGCGGCAAAATTTGTGGATATTCCTTCAACTCCTACTAAGCAGTTCTTTCCTTTTACCAGCCGGATTCTGTTTTCCCTGCAAACTACAACACTGGTCTTCAAGACAAGAGTTTGTAGGTATTCTAAGACCTTTGTGATAAGTTAAGTTACTTTGAGAAGCACTGTAGCTTCTTCGTAGCACTATCGTAGCATCCTCGTAGCATCTTCGTAGCCTCTTCGTAGCATCCTAGTAGGTTCATCGTAGCATCGCCGTATCTTCTTCATAACATCGTCATCACAGCAAAGTCGTATGTGCGACGTAGCCTCTTCGTAGCACCATTGAAGCTTCGTCATTAATCACATATCATATGAAGAATAACTATATATAAAACTAAGTCGGGTTTGTTCGAACACTTATAACTTGAGAACGGCTGGTAACGTAACTGTTAGGCATTGACTATTAGGCGATAGGCGCACATATTATGTGCACCTATCGCCTAATAGTCAATGTAGCCTATATTATAGGCTACTTTTAAATTTCAAAAAAGTGTGGGAACTGCAGAAGAAGCCGTAATTAATAAAAGGGTTATCCAAGTTTCCTAACTCCATGTTTTCCATCAGTTTGAAGAGGGAGCTACTAGAGCAATGCAACACGGATGAAAGCTAGATTTTAATGACTGAAATAGAAGGCACGGGTTGCAAAACTTTTGGTGCCCCACTTTAATTTATTTATGTATTTATTAAAGATAGTTTACAGTCTAACTGTAAACAAACCACTCACTATCTTATGCTATTAACTATAAATCAATATTAAAACTTAAATATATTAAAAGACATTTAACTATATCACTGAACTTGTCGTGGAATGACATGCTGGAACTCGTGCACGAACTCGTTCAGAAGTTGGAGTGCACGAACCGTTGCGCGTTGTTGGTGCGTTGTTTCCGTGCTTTGTTCGTTGGCGACGCCACAGAACAAGCTGTGCCGTACTGCACGTACTTATTTGGTACGAAGATATTAATTCTGCTTAATAGATAATATATACACAAAGTTGAATTTGCAAAATAAAAACAAAATATATGTCCATGTGAAATAATTCTTAGAGCAACAACGGTGGGCCCTTGCACGTCGCACCGCTTAAACTCGACTGTGAAGGTGTTTATTAATTTGGATGAATTAATATGAATCCTGAAGGAAGGTATTGTTCCAGAATTCAGTTCGGTTTATATAGATACCTAAAATAACATTTATGTTTAATGTATGGCACATTAAACTCTAAGCACATATGAAATATTAAGACAATACGGAAACATATTTGTAAGGATTTTCTAGTAATTATAGACAGTTTTCTACAGGTCAATAAACTATTTTCCAATTCAAAAATCTGGTATTTTTTATACCAATAAATTGTATACAAAAAATACCACGGGATACAAAACACCAACGCAATATTGGTGGGAAATATTTAACGACATTGGTATCATAGGAGCAAATGACAGACGCTCGAAACTATTTTTTTGTTAGAAAGTTTTTATTCGTCATTTATTTTAATTGATCTTTTGTTCGTTTTCGAATCCAACATTTTTCACTGGACACGTGAGATTAGGTTTGCCTTATTAAATTATGTTTTACTTTTTTGCGATAACCTTGCTGTTACATTGATGTTATCTGTTTATCAGTTTATTCATAAATGTCTTTGTTGACATAAAACATCTTGGCTTCTAAATCGGAGTATACAAGCAAAAGCGACGGCAATCTTTATTGAATAGACTCGCACCGCTCTATTAGCAAATTGTAGCTAATACAAATTGTTTAAAATAAACTGCTACTGCTCTAATGAAGCAAGTGATCCTGACTGACCGATCTAACATGATCTGAATGTGGACAAAGTAGGTCGGTTCTACGTTCACTTACGAATATCTATCAATGTCGCCAACTCTACCAGTTTTCGCTAGATCTGACCATTGTTTCAAATGTTTTTTTATTGCTCGTTTTTAGGATCAAGTTTGTATACATATATTTGAGGCTTGTTAAATGATTTTACGGGTTGTAAAGTAGATCATGGCCATCTTCTGATGATCAACCAAATCTGTAACAGCTGGGTACATGCTTTATTAAAAATAAAAAGAGATATTGTCTTATTATTTTGTCCTTGAGAGGTAGTTTGATTTAAGAATTTTTTAAATGTTTACAATTTCTTTATAATGTATTAAAGGTAATATAAAAAATATAAAAAAGAAGAATATTTGCATTCTTTGTCTGTCTTGATTTCAGTACAAGGATATTTCGTTCGGTACCTAGCAGTCGTTTAGAATCAAAGTTAGCTGGCAATAATTATTACTGAAATGAAAGGGTACAGGAGCGCGGGGGCGCAACAACCATAGATCTAGGCTGACCTACCTTAGGTACTGCCACTGCTAGCTTTTATATAAAGAAGCGCGCCATTGCGCAACCATTCAAACTTGGAATCTCGCCGCGATTCAACCGAAGCGCTGGAGAGCCGGTCAACCCTTACGCGGGAAAAGTGACAGAACTTATTGTTTTTTTTTCTTGATAATTCAATATGGCTGTTTCTAGTGCAAGGAGTATTGTTAACCTGAAGGAGGGACATTTTGAACGGGAAAATGCCAGGATCGATAAATATACGGTGAGTTATTGATAAATGAAGTACCTATTTAATTTAGCTGAGCCGTCGGAAACCTTCCCAGTCCAGTCCAGTATACGACCTGGAATTTTCTACAACAATTTTTTTAAAACTATTTATGATAAGGTCTTGTTATTATTTTTAAAGGCTTAGGTAAGTATTTACATCCTGGCACAATAGGCACATGCAGATACTAAATAGCCTATGCTAGATTTACGTCTTCAATTGCCAGTAATTGGAAACACAAGCAAAGCTGCGGGAAAAACAACTAGCCGCAACATAAACAAGATGCGAGTGTCAATCTCTCACAAATAAACATAAAAAAATACATGAACAGGTTCGAACAGTCAAAAGCTTTGATATTTATGATTAACGAGACAAATTGACGACCGATGTGGCGCGGTGGGCGAAGGTCCGCCTGCGACGCAGGAGGTTACGGGTTCGATTCCCACCTCGGAACAATTGTGTGTACGATCTGCAGATATTTGTTCCGGGTGTTCTGGTCGTTTTCTATATATAATAAAAATATCTATCTATGTAATACATTTTATTATGTATATCAATACCCATAACACAGGCTCTGCTTACCATGGGGCTAGATAATGCTGTGTGAATTGTCCAGCATTATTTATTTATTTATTTTATACATAAGCATTTTGAAAGTTACTTAAAGTACGTCACGCGCGAAATAAATATTGGGGTTTATTAATATCATTTTAGCTCTACATGTAATTTAGAAGATAGGTTTTGCGCAACCATTTGCTAAAAAATAAACCCAGAATAAAAAAATTTATTTCAAATCAAGTTGTCATCTTGGAATCCATTGACATTACATTGATTTTATTAATTCTCTTACTTACATGTTCTTAAATGTATGGACAATTCGACATTTGACTCTAAGTTTATTTTAGCATGTTTTCGTAGCAAATATTCATAGTTTACAATACGTAAATTACTTGTGATCTTAGAAATTAAAAAAAAAAACAGATTATGAAGTTTCTCACGCTTCACAGCGTCAAGTTCCACAAGTGCAGTATTTCGCGAAATTAAAATACCTATTATTGCCAATTTTCAAATTTACAACAAGCAATCAACACACAAAAAAGAATAAAATTGGAGAGTAACGTTCCAACCCCAAAGAGATTTGATTCTAAAAATTAATAATAATTGTATTGAAGGACCAGCTCTGTGGCGCTGTGGGCGAAGGTACGCCTGCGACGCAGAAGGTTGCGGGTTCGATTCCCACCACGGGACAATTGTGTGTACGATCTGCAGATATTGATTCCGGGTTTTCTGGTTACCTATGTATCATAAAAATATATACATATATCTATGTAACCTATGTTTTCAGTATATCGGATATCATATAACATACAATAACACAAGCTCTGCTTAGCTTGGGGCTAGATGCTGTGTGGATTGTCCTGCATTATTTTTTTTATTTTAGTTTTTAACTCTGTCAAAAGTCCCATACAATCGGAAATTTGTGAATAGAAAATAGTGGCAAAACATGTAGATTCTACATGGTATGGGCAACATTGTAGAACGAAAATATATAAGCCGCCAAAATATTTGAATTTTGCGCCATGCCGAGACGAATTTCAAGTTTTCAACACATCGCATACAAATCGTACAGCGATTTAGCCGGTAACAATTTCGATCTGCAGTGTTTCCACTTGAAACTTCCTTCTGGTTTTAAAGTCCGCAGTCCACATCAAGTTACGACCAACACCAATTCAGCTAGTTAACGGAAGAATATATACATACTTATCACCTATAATATTTCATGACCACCACTACCAATTAAAGATGGCAATTAAAAGTAGTGGATTAATAGGTACATATCCTATGTGTATCCTCGCGAGTCGTAGGAATTATCGTCGCGATGATTTTTCCGTTTAAAAACACGCCTTTACTTATCACTACATAGTATAAAACAAAGTCGCTTCCCGCTGTTTCTCTGTCCCTATGTATGCTCATATTTTGATGCGGTTTTATTTAATAGATAGAGTGATTCAAGAGGAAGGTATATAAACTATTTGACATATAGATTTCCACGCGGGCAAAGACGTAGGGCGCAGCTAGTTTATTTAATAAGAGGTTAACACTTAATACAAATATAAATTAGGTCCTGAACTGTGAATCACGTTTATAACCAGTCATTAACAAGTAACATTCGTTTAAATCATAAAAGGTATATAAAATAAATATAATACCCACTTAAATAAATATATATAAAAGCTTTCTAAATAAATAACACAAAGAGGCTTCAATATCAATCGATTAATACTTTGACTGCGGTTTTTTTTCGACGACAGCGATCTTTTTTTTTTACCTAAAAAATTCGGGCTGCCACTTTGCGACAACCTCAAAAAAATGTTAAAATACTGTAAAATTTTAGAGTCTCTATTTTATTTCTTCAAAACTTTGGTATGTATCAACTAGAACTTGTTTTTTGAAAATGGTCAAATATCTAGTATAAACTTTAGAATTCAATACCTTTAATACAATATTAGGTATCTGAACTTCCCATGGAGTGAAGTGGGCCCTCATGTCCATTCGATGCACGAAGTTCGATGGTTGTAGGCAAGTGAGAGATAGATAGATAAGACATGTATAATAAAAATAATAGAAATAATAAAAATGAAAAAGCGATTGTCTTTTGTTTTTGCACTGCACTGTAGCATTTGATACATAGGTCACAATAACTAAGGCACACCTTGAAATAACAAAAAGAAAATATTATTATGTTTTGATGGATCAAAGCTTGAGAACAATAAGTAATAGTGACAACTAGTAATAGTAAACAATAAGTAAAAGTAAACACAACAACAAACACTTTGACTGCGATTTTTTTTCGACGACTGCGATCTTTTTTTTGACCTAAAAAATTCGTGCTGCCGCTCTACACAGCGGTTGTGTTGCGCCGCACATGCGTTTCGTTCGAAAAATATTACGGCTGTGCTGAGTCACAAAGATCTGTATTTTCTCAGTCGCTGCGCTAGTGTGGGTTTACGCATATTAGTCACTTGTAGAAAACACATACCGTATGATTTCAGCAGTCAAAGTGTTAACTAGTTCAAAATCGTTAAATAATTTTTGTAATTTTGTTTGTTTGTTTATTATTTATTTAACTGTGATAAATTATTTTAAATCTATTTATTAAATTTTTAATGAAGGCATATCCGTCTGCTTTTTCTTTGCACAATCCCATATGGTGTTTCCTTTGTCAAAAGTTAGTGTGTTATTTAATAAATTGTAATATAACTATGGAAAATTTACAAAACTTAATGGCATTAAGTGTAACATGTGTAGTTGTAAGCTACCTATATATATATAGGCCTCCTCATCGATTTCGATGACGGCGACCCTAAGTAATCACGGATTTTTTCTATCATGAGCTCTAATATGGCTCGCTAGACCGAACTTGGTCTTGAATATCCTATGGCACGCATGGCAGTACAGTTGGCCCGATGAGTTATATGTATACGTGTAGGAGGGCTTTGGTCTCTGTTTACGTATCTGGCGTCTTGCGTCCATTGCCTCGATGCTACCTACGGTGGAAATAAATCAACAACAATAGACCATCGCCCGCGATACTCTCGCCAGTAGAATCGGACCCTTGGCCTGGGTTCGTTCGTGTAGACGAACATGGTATCAGATTATAAAAAACTAAAGAAGGCGAATAAACTTAACCGTCGATTTCTCGGCATAATTATAGATATATTTCAGTAGCCGAGTAATATCTTTACAACTTAATATTAAAATGCAATTTTAACTGTCTGTCTGTTTGTTATCTATTTACGACTAAATGACTGAGTGGATTTAAATTTAATTTGTCAAGGAGTTAGATTGCAACTTTGTTAGTATCCTAAGGGACTTACCGCGACTTTGTTCGTACCTACAAGCCTTGGAGACTTGTAAGAACGGAAAAAGTCGCGGGTAATAGCTAGTGTATTCATAAAATGGTCTTGAACTTTTTTATTTGTGACATTAAAATATTTCCCCTCTTCAAGATCGCTGTAACTGATGGAAACGTAGGGGATATAAAACACAAGGAAATTTTTAAAAGCCGGCGCGATTGTCTTTTGTTTTTCGTATAATGGAGGCTTTAATTTGTGACGCTAGAGTGGATAATTGTATAAAAAAAGAAAAGAATATCGCATCAGCTTTATGTATGGGTACATGATAAATACCTGATAAATATCGTTAGTATATATGTAAATATCTAGTATCAATATACATATATAATATACATATACGAAATCTATGTGAAATTGTTTATAAACTTCTTCTTGAATCAGTTGAATCACTCTATCGATTAAAAACCGCATCAAAATCCGTTGCGTAGTTTTAAAGATCTAAGCATACATAGGGACAGACAGACAGCGGGTAGCTACTTTATTTTATACTATGAATATGTAAGTGTCGAATATGTATATCTGTAGTAAAATGATCTTGTTTACAACTAACTACAATCAATGGCGTTTAACAAAGATAGATAAAGTAACCAATTAACACCACTTATGAACCGCATCGTAGAGCAACCTTCGAAAACAAGAGATGACACAATTGCATTGTGCGTAAGGAGCGAATGCACGTAAACTGTTATTTATGTAGCTACGTAGATATAATAAGGTCATGACATATTTGTACATATATTCTGAAGAATGAAAAATATAATTCTTTACCAGTAAAACTCCCTCTAAAATTTTAAACCACCACACGGCAAAGCCCGGAAAACAACTCAAGCAACTCAGCACAAGAATTCCAAATTCTTATTTTTGCGACAAGCTTAAAAAATAATTTTAATTACTTATATATTATACTAGCTGCGCCCCACGGTTTCACCCGCGTGGTGATAGATATATTTGAGTATGTACAATATATCCTTATGAATTGTAGCCTGTATTATTCTGATATGTAAGCTATATTATTGTGAAGTTTCATCAAAATCCCTTCAGTAGTTTTTGCGTGAAAGAGCAACAAACATCCTCACAAACTTTCGCGTTTATAATATTAGTTAGAAGGATATACTTGTCTATTAGAGTACTTTCCTACGTTACTATTGCCTCGTTTTAGCGGTTACATTTATGTAACTCGCGGTTTCGCCCTCGTAGAAATCTGTTTCAAATATTTTTCGCAGTCGGACCTTCGCCTGCCGCGCCACATCGGCCGTCTTATACTCTGTAGGTGTGTCTGGTCTGTCTGTATAGTCTTTCGATTATGAACATTCCAAGTTATTACCATAGTCGAAGAAACAAAAGCTAGAAGCAGAGCTATATATAGTTCCGTAAGAAAAATACGCACGTATCTTAGTACAGGATATTAATCCTAATTAAATTAATTGTATTCTAATTAAAATTCTAAGGCAATACGTTAAAAAACCTTAAATATCCGTATCAACCGACTTGAAATAGAGAGGTCTATGTGTCACTGGGAATTTCAGATCAGTTCTGGTTCCGGTTGCCAATCCGTGAGCTGTCTTATCTAATTCGACGTGCAGCCAATGTCGTGGCTATGGCACGTTGTCTACATTATCAGAATATTAAATTAGTCTTAAGAACAGTCTTACGAACTCTCTGTATTCAACACTTAATAATAATAATAAAATCATTTATTTATGACCATAGAAAAGTAACAGATCTTATTTAACTTATTCTACGGTCCATAGTAATATATACCTTAAAACTAGCATATACAGAAAATACTAAATTAACTTAAGCTGTTCACTGGCCAGACTTAGCGGTGTGACCCACAGGGGGCGCTGCGTTGACGAGCTCTTAGTTCGTGGAATCTCCGTGGCTCCTTCTTCTGATCTTATGAGAGGAAATAATGACACCTCATTTCACTTCAGATCTTTCAAAAGATCTGAAGAAAGATCATAGTGCACTAACTACGTTAACAGTAATAAAGAATATGAAGAAACAGAGCGGTATGGTGTCACTTGCGTACGGACGACGTTTACTTTCGCGGACTGTAAGTTTCGTAAGGAATTTTCTCCCATGAAACCGTAGGTTTAAGACCAGATTTTTAAAAACTAAGAAATTACTTAAACCTGCTGTCTCATAAAGTTTTTAAAGTTACGCGATCACAATCACAGAAAAACTCATGCCGTAATTAAGTGTTACTGTAAGCCTGCTGAATCGTCGGAAAAAAAGTTAATAAATGAACGCGATAAATACTAAAAATTATACTCGTACCAAGTCCTCATATCAAGCTCTGCTTAGCTAGATTGGGGCTAGATGATGCTGTGTGATCCAGCACTTACGCTAAAGAAGCTACACGCTAAAGAAGAATCAGATCAGAGAATATATCTCTGGTCCTATTTTACAAGACATAGGTATCGATCTTTTTCGTTCCTAAAAAATTGCCAAGCAACTAATCTAAAAACAGTTCTATTTTTGACTTCCAGAACTAATTATGAAGTTAAGAAGGTGGCTACTAAAAACAGTAGATCCTGTGTTTTTACAAGCAGAATCGATTTTGGTATCGACAAGTCACGGCCAAGGTCTCAGAGATTGCAACTAATAATAACGCTGAAGACCAGTGGGTCTAACATGCTATTTCACACATAACGTAACGCGCGTTATTTGCGCTATTATGCTAATTTTAGCGCGATTAACGCGTGCTAAGGCGCAATTTAACGGAAATAACGCCTTTTCACGAGTTATTCGCGTTAAAATGCGCCTTAACACGCGTTATGCCTTGTCACGCTAAAATTATCGTAATAACGGTGATAGCGCACGTTACATTATTTGTTAAATAGCATGGAAGAGTTGTCTTCAATCATTTAATTTGATTCTTGTCTCGTGATAGCCTCACGCGAACTCGTTCACGCAAGAAAACAAAACCATGTGGCATTTAGGCGCTAGAAATATTTTTTTTTAATTACCTTAGGTACAATACCTTATGTATTTACTAGTTTAATGTTTTTCTTTATATAGCAATTTACTTGTACTTACCCAATGTACATACTTACATAGTTTTTGTTTATCTGTGGAATTGATTGATTGTAGGTAAAAAACTCATTTGTTTTCGAAGTGTTCAATTAATTTTATCCGACTTTGTGAGAAATATTGTTGGGCATCTGTCGTCTAGTGTTGGCTAAGAATTCTACCAACCGACTTTCTCCCAGGAATTTCGTAAGAAATGTCTAAGGGACGTCCGGGGTGCGTTCAGCCAAGATTCACCATTGACCTGCCTTTCCTCTTAAATTTAATAAAACTCTCCTAAGGTAGACCCAATGTCTTTGTGACAATCTTTGGATAATGCTGGACAATTCACACAGCATTCACATTATCTAGCCCCAAGCTAAGCACATTACTTACATATCAAAATCACACATAGGCTACGATTCATAAAGATATATTGTATATCATCCAAAATATCTATCACCACGCGGATGAAACCGCGGGGCGCAGCTAGATAGATAGATATAAAGCACTTTATTATATCACACAAAACAGAAAACAATACAGAAATCAAAACTTAGATTAAGGTATAAAGGGCGGCCTTATCGCTAAGAGCGATCTCTTCCAGGCAACCTTAGGATGGACTGGACAGCTAGTTGTGTAATAAAACATAAAGTTGGTTCCAGTACTTCCAGTTTAAGATGATGCAATGAAAACTGCAACCTTAACCTAGACCGACAGAATTGCATTAAGATGCAGTGAATTCTTTCATCTCAATGCCAGTGAGCGGACCTCGTCCGAGACCAATACCAAGGTTGAGGTGGAGTTCAATGATCTGCAAGAATTACGTTCACTGCGATTAACTGCCGACTATATTTAACCAACTTAAAAAAAGTAGGTTCTGTTTGTATGTATGTTTTTAACGACGGCCGCTGGGGCAAACGTGTTCTTGAGTGGAGACCACGATTCGGTAAACGTAGGACGCCCTCCGAACAGGTGGGATGACGACCTACGAAAGACGCAGGTTGCTAGATGCGGCAAGCTGAAGACAGGGCGCTATGGCGCTCATTGGGGAGGTCTATGTCCAGCAGTAGACTATCATAGGCTGATGATGACCTTAATCGGCCTACGGCACTTGTAGTAGTAATTCTTTAATTCTAATACAAGAATAAATAAGAACCTTGGTAATCAGAATAGCAAATATCTCTAACAAACAATGCCGTATTTATCTCATGGATAATAAATTGAGTCATAAGGCTAATATAATTCTATTATCTTTACTTCCAGGTTTATTTCCAATGATAGGTACAGTCAGCTATGAAAATTTGGTATAAATATAAAAAATTGTGGTATAATTAACTATTAATAATAGTACATATGAAAGGCTATCTTGTAAATTTTGAAATAAATATTCTTATTCTTAAAATATTTTAAAAGCATTGACATATTTCTTTTTTTTTATCGTGAGTACAGGATATATAATTATTATTTATTTAAACTTTATTTCACTATTAAAGGTACAAAGGCATACATACATTAAAAAAAATGTATGTATGCTTCACCCACGACCCAAAAAAGACGAACACTGATATATTTCAGCTATATACTGAGTTATATATATTACTTTTTAATCTTATTACCTCGAAAGAGATAATATAGACTCGTTATTTAAGAGTCTATAAAAGTGCATTCATGTTTTTTCATAAATAATGTTGTGTTTTATGTAGGTACACCAGTTTCGAAATAACACTTTTATTTTCTTCAAAGTGTTCAAAGCTCACGTCTTAAATGGTGTATGTCACGCCCGTTCCTAGAATCAGCCCGTTTGTAGAAATGCTAGGCCAATTACGAAAAAACTAGGTTTTTACATATTTTTGCAGCTGACTGTACCCATCTACTTGCTCATGTTTAATTAGATACTTAGCAGATTATAAGAAGCTTTTGTAGACTTATCTCTAAGTATTGTTCTCTGTTACACACATATAACATTGCATACGCAATCCAGCATCCGATTTTAACACTTTGAGTGCTGAAATCACACGGTATGTGTATTCTTTTGTAAGCCTAAAGAAATAAATGATTTTTTACTTTTACTTTACTTTACAAGTGACTAATATGCGTAAATCCACACTAATAATGAATCACAGTACCTATTTCGGTATTGTTTCCAGTAGCGCAAGATCCGTATAAAACGGTCTTGTAAAAACGGATCTGATGTGTGTAAGCGCCCTTAGACTACATCGTAAAATGAGGAAAGCACGAAGATGTTTACAGATGTTTGGCTGAATACAACGCCGGAAGATTGAGCCGTTGTATTAGCTGTTGTATACTTTTTATACGCAAAAAACCGCTGGCACAAGTTAAGCATAAAAAATCATGATATACCTTTTTCATCGTCACCATCATCAGCCTATATTAGTCCACTGCTGGACATAGGCCTCCCCCAATGAGCGATATATGGATTATTAAGATGTACCTACAGCATTTATTGTTCATAAATTGCAATGGTTTGTTTCATCAGAACTGGATTTTAAAACACGATTCTGTTAGGCGATTATATTTGGATTTAAATAAAAAAACGCGTAGAGGGTTCGTAGCAGTCTCTACGAGCATCCTCTACGAATTAGGGCTCCGTATGGAGTCTACACAACAAAGTCGGCGCGCAGCCCCGCGTCGACATGTTAAAAAAACTCTGTCAGCTGCCTACAATGAGGAATTTGTATTTATCTTGCAAAACTAACAAATGTGTAAAATTACGGGATTAGAAGTCGGTTTATCGTTTTTTCAAAAAAATCATCCTAATTATGATTTCTAAAAAAGCGGGCGAAGCCGCGGGTAGTAGTATACACAGACAAGATTTAAGATGTACGAGTATGTGCGCAAACAACGCGGCATCTACTGAACTGATCGAGACGTAATTTTGCGAAGGTGTAGCTCAATATGTAGAATAAGAGTTTTACCTAAGAATAAGAGTTTAAGACATTTTATTACGGAAAATGCACTAGAAGCCATGTGCAACGGCAGGAGTTGAAAAACAGTAATTGAAAAACATGGTTGTCTGGTAGAGATCGCTCTTGAGCGATAAGACCGCTAAATTGTCACATAATCTAGTATTATTATTTTTTATCTTGTTTGTTTTATTTTTAAGTGTGCAATAAAAGTATGTACCTATTGTCTATCTATATATCTAAATAAATTGCCTAGATGTAACAAATTATAACGTTAGGTTACCTACTAACCTAGCGCCTTGAATTGATTGAAGTCCTTAGGTAGTTTATTCTCCAATAAATCTATCTACTATGTCAACTGTGCGGAAATTCCTAGGTATTGATAAACCATAATTTACCCTATTTTAGATCGATAGTTCCTAATATGGAAAGTTGCAGATAAATAATAGACTTCCGGTGCAAAGCTGCCGCGTGTCTTTTGGATCGTGACTTACTTTTTATTTTACCTACACTTCCACTCTTTTGCTTCCGGTGTCCAACATTTAATTTTGCTTAGATGTTGGATAGAGGAAGTTGGATTAGCTACACAAAAATGGCGGCATTAACAATAATAAAATCAGCAAAAAACAGTCCGTAAACAAAATTATTTATAAGAAGGTCTTCTTAAATGTCTTGACATGCAGCACAATGCTGAATATACTCCCTTTGCCTGTTATCAGTAATTTATTATTGTATTTAATTTTAGTATAGGTTAAGAAGTTTATAGGCAATAAATGGTTTTATTATTATTTTTTTTTCAATGTAATGTAGTTGAAATGAAATATTTCAACTAAGTTGATTCATTTTGAACTTAAAACAACCGTGAACATTTTAATGGAACTTACGGATCGATTTTTTTAACTACATTTCATTCGCCAAATGTATTTTATCTTTTAGAAATAGTTGTCATGAGCTTCGAGAAAACCAAGTTATTAGGTATTAGAAATTCACAGCTAAATCGTTTATTTAGTAGTTTTCTTTCAGTTCATGCTAAGAGAGCATGAACTGAAAGAAAACTACTAAATAAACGATTTAGCTGTGAATTTCTGGGATATATTATGTAGTTATAGAATGTGAGCTAGGTATCCACTTTAATATATATATATATATATATATATATATTAAAGTGTATATATATATATATATATATAAATATGTTTTCTTTGATTAATTCATTCACTAGTTTATGTAAATTAGAAGTATTTTATTCTTATTTATTGGGAATTGAGTACCAAGTTTATAAAAATAATAGTAATATATTAATAATACAGAAAATAAATTGGTTTTACTCACAGCCAATAATATGTCTAGAATCTAGATCTATTAAATCGATCGAATCACTAGCTATTAGAATTAGTAATAGGTCCTAACTACCCAGCTGATTATAGAGTGGCCAGTAAATGCATTGTTTTCTAGTTACAAAGTGTGGTACTTTAGTACCTAGGTAAGTAATAGTTCAACCAGCTAATGAAAAATACAGTCATTGTATTTGATCACGTTTATTTTACGATAATTTATGTTTTTAACATTTAAATAACAATAAAATGTAGTGTAAGTACAGAAAAAAATCGTTCGTAGCATATGACAAAAAAAATGGTAGATCGATATATATACCAATAAAAATTTACTCGCCGTACGTCTACAAATATCTCTATCTATGTAATGTACATCAGGTACACAGATAGATATTTCTCGAGGCCGAAATCGAATCTGCAACATCCTACGTAAACGGGCTTTCGGCCGCTGCGCCACAGAGGTCGTCTATGCTGAACCAATTCTAAACGTGAGAAAATGCATTCGATAATATTTTAGTTCCATTCTAAAAACATGACACCAACATCTATTGATCTGCATATAACAATAATATAAATAAAGCCAGCTTACAAGCATTTATATGCAAAATCGATAAATCAAATCAACGTGAACGTCGATAATTGCTATTCGTGACTGCATAGCGTAGCTAATTAAATCATAGACTATTTATCTACGCTTAGTTTTGTACTATTTATTTTTGAAATACATGATTTAATGCAATGAAACGTGATTTAAGGCGCAGTCACGTCATTTCATCTTTCAGTCTATTGTTTTATTTCGAATGCCTTCTGTAGGTAAACCTCCTTTTTATTTGACAGATTTAGTAAAAATATGTCACATTTGCGATACTATTGCAGAGCGTAAATGGCTCTCAAGAAGTTGAAGATGCATTTCAGTTTTCGTTTAAGGAGGTATATTGCATTTTGGGCATCAAACTGAAAACAATAATTTAAATTTAAAAACTGTCAAAATATTACAGTCCTATCACTAAGACAGGTTCTAAAAGTGGAGATAAGATAAATTGAAAAAACATAGAAAGATGGAGAGAGAAGAAGAGAAAGTGTCAAATTTTAATTTGTGTAAAATACTCTTTAGACATTATAGTCGGACTGCTTTTGCACAAATCTTCGCTGCCATCCGTTTTGCTTACGTGTAAAGCGATCAATAAGTAGAATGCTTTATAAATGAAAAGACGCAGCGCTGTATGCCGCTGGCAGTGCGATCTATTAGCGAATTTAAAATGTTAAAAAAAAACCACTAATTGCCACGTGACTTCTGCGGCAGTACTTATTTTTTACTTGTAACTTTTTTTTTCACGAAAAGCACTCTAAGCTGTATGTAGGCAGCAGATCTGCAAATCTTATCCACAATCTTTACACATTATTATCGGTGCTGTGAAAAAGCCCTTACTGTATTGTAACAATGAAAAAAACTTTACATAACATAATTGCCGCGCAAGGCGACATAGCCGGACCTAACCGTAAGTCTTAGCCCTTGGCTGAATTCCAGATACCTATAAGTCAGTAATTACCTAGGTTTTACGCACACCTATTTAATTAATACTTTGACTTCGATTTTTTTTTCGACGACTGCGATCTTTTTTTTAACCTAAAAAATTCGTGCTGCCGCTCTACACAGCAGCGGTTGTGTTGCGCCGCACATGCGTTTCGTTCGAAAAATATTACGGCTGTGCTGAGTCACAAAGATCTGTATTTTCTCAGCCGCTGCGCTAGTGTGGATTTACGCATATTAGTCACTTATAGAAAACACATACCGTGTGATTTCGGCAATCAAAGTGTTAACTACTTAGGTGGGACCTAAGTAGTTAATTAAATAGGTGTGCGTTACCCAAGCAGCCGAGTATCTTCTAGAATGAATTTATTTCTTCAAAGCATTAGTGCGTTTTATGCTATAAATGTGCGCAAAGTTAAAAAATTAGCATGTTACCGTATCTGTATAAAACGCAAAATATGTTTTCTGCTGAAGTAACGTTCTTCCAGCAGGAAGATTCTGAACGAATGACCAAAAGAAAGATGGATAGAAAATACTTTATTATACCACACTAAACAGAAAACAATACAGAAATAAATACTTAGAATAGAGGAAATATAAAGGGCCTTATCGCTGAGAGCGATCTCTTCCAGGCAACCTTACATAATTACCTACTTACACATTGTGGAAAAGCTGAGAGATTAGACAAGCAGATAGGTACTTTACCTTTTTTGTACAAACTAGATTATAATTTTTTTGACACGTCTAAAAATTGCCATTTATTAAAAACTCGATTGCACACGAAAATATTACCATCATTATTACAGAAAAGTTAAGTGGAATGGTTACTTATTGAAGTGGAACTGTAGAAAAAGAAGTCAACTCATCCCGCAGGCTATATCGACACCTTTGAAAATCTTAACTTAATCAACGTCCAAACCTAACTCAGCCTAAGTGATGATGATTCTATCATTTCACAAAATTATACAGGCTACATTTCTTTGAGAGAACTTAGGAGGGATGACGACCTGCGAAAGACTGCAAAATACTCGATACGTCAAGCTAAAGACACGGCACTATGGCGCTCATTCCTTGCCGTCGTGCATACGCCTAGGTCCATGTGGACAAACAAAGGCTCATGACGATGATTATGATGATGATGAGGTGAACATAAGTAAAGGTCTCAAAACTCTGGTTCCACTTTGCACTACCTCTCATCCAGTCAAAATACATATATTACAGAAACTAATTTTAAATGTTTTTCCCCTTAGCTCGGAGACGAGCTGCCAGCCCAGCTGGCGGAGCTCAGCTTGCGGCCGCGAGCGATGAGCCAGCCTGCCTACCGCCTCTGCAGAGTCACGCCTGATGATAGAGACCTGGTACTCAAGTTTCTCAGAAGGTAATGACCCAGAAACATCAAGTTAGTGGGCTCGATTATTATTCTAATCGGCTACGGGATATGACAGATGGATGAGAAGAATAGAACAGGTCAGGCGGTCGATCGCGAACTAAGTAAATTTTGGTAATCGCGAGCAAATACGCATTTATCTGCAAGCGCACCTAAATGGATATCTGCTACGTGGTCGGTTTATCCAAACAATTACATTTGTCTAGATTCTTCTTCCGCGACGAGCCGATGAACCTAGCGGTGAATCTGCTGGAAACGCCCGAGTCAAGGTGCGAGGAGTTGGAGGAGTACGCAGCAGCCACACTTGAGGAGCTGGTGTCTGTGGCCGCGGTCGATGAGGACGGAGACTTTGTGGGGATCGTAGTCAATGGGGTCGCAAAAAGAGAGGTAAGTGTCTTTGTAAATGAAAACAACTTTACATAACATAATTGCCGCGCAAGGCGACATAGCCGGACCTAACCGTAAGTCTTAGCCCTTGGCTGAATTCCTGATACCTATAAGTCAGTAATTACCTAGGTTTTACGCACACCTATTTAATTAACACTTTGACTCCGATTTTTTTTCGACGACTGCGATCTTTTTTTTAACCTAAAATATTCGTGCTGCCGCTCTACACAGCGGTTGTGTTGCGCCGCACATGCGTTTCGTTCGAAAAATATTACGGCTGTGCTGAGTCACAAAGATCTGTATTTTCTCAGCCGCTGCGCTAGAGTGGATTTACGCATATTAGTCACTTGTAGAAAACACATACCGTGTGATTTCAGCAGTCAAAGTGTTAAAAGATGATTTAAATTGATGATTTTCAAAAATCATTTTAGAGCGTTTGTTATACCCGAGCTCCATATGCAATATGCATCCCTATCAGGATACAACGCAAGCAAAGCCATAGGCAGAAGCTCGTATACTTTACGTATTCGAAACACGCATCTACGCCACGTGAAAATGATTGCCAGGTGTTCATTTATACTCCTGTCACGAGCATTGCATCATTCATAGAACTAATACCTACTGAAGATACATAATTGGATCGATGTGAAATTCTATAGGATTGCAACTGTATAGAAGACTCATTGAATTAATATTGATACAGGAACTATATTTACCCACCTACCAGGTTAAATTAAACGTTATAGGTACTGCTGACTTAATTACTTTCTTTGAAGTAGTGTAGGACGCCCTTCGGCCAGGTGGGATGACGACTTGCGAAAGACTGCAGGCAGATGCTGGATGCGGCAAGCTGAAGACAGGGCACTATGGCGCTGATTAGGGAAGGCCTATGTCCACCAGTAGACTATTATTAGGCTGATGATGATTATAATAATGAAGGCCGGTTCAAATAACATACAAAATTAACTACAAAAAGGTCGCACATCAGAACCTAGCTACCAAATGATATTATATTTGATTTAACTAAAATAACATTCATAAATACTTACCTTTGTAGACCTGAAGCCTAACGCAAAAAACTTGACTTCTATGCTCTACAAACTGGTTGCAGAAAACACTAGACTTACTTCCTTGCAGGTGTTATTAGAACGAAACAATGGCCACAGGATATTAACCGTGTAATTATTGTTCGCCATTCCTGTCGCATAGCTGATTTATATCCGTATAGGTTTCTAGTTAGGTGCTAGAGTACCAACGCTAGGTATATACATACATAAATAATAAATAATAATAAATAATGCTGGACAACAATTCACACAGCGTTATCTAGCCCCATGGTAAGCAGAGCTTGTGTTATGGGTACTAGATATCTGATATACATAATAAAATACATTACATAGATAGATATTTTTTACTATACATAGAAAACGAGCAGAACATCCGAGACAAATATCTGCAGATCGTATACACATTTGTTCCGAGGCGGGAATCGAACCCGCAACCTCATGCGTCGCAGGCGGATCTTCGCCCACCGCGCCACATTCGGTCGACACTACACATAATTATGTATAATAGAAATGACCGGGACAATCCACACAGCATCATCTAGACCCAAGCTAAGCAACTGAGCTTGTGTTATACTAGATGACTGATATATACATTACATTGATAGATTTTTTTACGAGTACATAGAGAACGACCTGACCACCCGGAATAAATATCGGATCGTACACACAATTGTCCCGAGACGGGAATCGAACCCGCAACCTCCTGCATCGCAGGCGGACCTTCGTTAGTGGGCAAACACTAGCACCCATAATCTAAGTATAAAATAATAATGTTGCCGTTGAAAAACAGGTAAGGCTCTCTACCAGAGCTAAAAAAAATTCTTTGTACGCATTTCACTTGTGGTTACCGGAAAATTCCGATCGGTTTGTCCACAAACAATTATATACATACTTACATGGCATAAATCAAACCACAAACCACTCGGATCCAGCGAAACAATTAGAGCAGAGTCCAAGGGTAAAAGGGAACGTGTAACGGTTGGTTGAGAAGCCACGGAAAAAAAGACATCTTACTGACAGTCAGCGGTGTAGGTACCTACGCAGTTTTATTGCTGAACAAATGACTGAAACCAAACCTTTAATACAATCCAGTTGTTAATCTAGCTGATTGCAATTGGCAGCTTACATCTAATAACCCTAGATCGCTATAATACCCCTTCTTAAACTTGACGACCGACCCTGTAGCGTTGGGCGAAGGGTTCGATTCCCGCCTCGGAACAATTATTATGTGTACGATCTGCAGATATTGGTTTCGGGTGTTCTGGTCGTTATCTTTTTAGAATAAAAAATATCTATCTATGTAATGTATTGTATTAAGTAAATCAATCAGTCCTCTAGTACCCATAAGCATAACACAAGCTCTGCTTAGCTTGGGGCTTGATGATTGTCTAGCATTATTTATTTATAATAATATTTCCATAAGGTTTTTTAACGTGGTAGTCAAGTCAACTGTCAACCGCAATATCTGCTACCGAAAAAAATCGGAGGTCCAGTCCAGCCAGTAATGGGACCACGGCTTGAAACGGTATATCGTGCGTTTTGCTTATCTAGTTTCGTCCCAAGTTTTCTTTTACTCTACATACAACCGTAGCTGACTGTACTCGGTAATCCTATCTTTCTGCTTGAGTGGTTTCTGAATCCTTCCAGTAAGTACTAAGCTACACAGAGAACGTGAAAAATCGATTTGCCTAACCATCTTGATTGGGACAATAATGATGACTGAGCGCGGAATAGTTTTTGCCATATTATAAAATACGCTGTAGGAAAAGTTTGTGGAAGTTTTAGAGACCAACCTATGAATGTTTTTCCCGAATTAATATAATTCAAAGACTTTCTTTAATACTTTTTGTAGTACCTGCGTTAAAGCAAGCAAGTATGCTTTACCAATCTTTTACTGACTGAGACTAAGGCGTTGAGATTACTACACAGTTTGTGAAGCTTGTAGTGTCATCGTTTCAATAGGTATCTATGTATTATCCTCTATGTGAAAAGGTTCTATATAAAGATTTTTATTATTTATTTATTATTATCATATCAGAGGCCCTTTGAGAGAGTAAATCTGAAAGCGAGGGCTTCACATAACAGGCATCATCCTCGGGTGCACAATATGATATTTCCGAAGATGATATCCGCAAGGTGTAGTGATTATTGCAAAGGTAAAAAAAAGAAATAAAAAACTAGGCTGTTGTGATGGATGGATGGACTGGGTAATCGGGCTATAGGGGCGACTGCGGATTATTATTATTATTTACTATACATCCCCAGGAAGCGGACTACACCGACAAATCCGAAGACTGCCTCAACCCAAAGTTCCGGCGCATCCTCAAAGTCCTGGGGCACCTGGACAGAGAAGCTTGCATCTGGGAGAAGCTGCCAGCTGACTGCGACACGGTGCTGGAAGTCAGGATCGCGTCTACTCACACCGGATGGCGGGGACGCGGCCTGATGAGGGTGCTTTGTGAAGAGTCGGAGTAAGTTTTCTATAATCCTACTAATATTATAAACGCGAAAGTTTGTGAGGATGTATGTAAGTATGTTTGTTGCTCTTTCACGCAAAAACAATTAAATGGATTTTGATGAAATTTCACAATAATATAGCTTACATATCAGAATAACAGATAGGCTACAATTCAGAGGAGTGAGGCAGGGGTGTGTCATATCCCCGAAACTGTTCACGTGCGCATTGGAGGATATGTTTAGGTTGCTGGACTGGAAAGATAAGGGCATTAATATAAACGGCGACTACCTACATCTCACACCTGCGATTCGCTGATGACATAGTCTTAATGGCGGAGTCGCTTAAGGATCTGAACCGGATGCTGGACGGCCTTCAGCTTCAGCTTCCCGATGTATCGGTCTTGGTATGAATTTGGATAAAACCAAAGTCATGAACAATGGTCCTATATTTTCGACATTCATGGACCGATAGTCACTATGCCAAAATATTTGAGATAATGAAGTGCATCCTATATAGGGTATTGCTAAGATTCGTCAATCATCTTGTAAGGATATTTACGCGAACGCGGAGACGAGTAGAAATCGATCAAGACTAAGCAAATCTTTTTTACGAACAAAACAAACAAAATTAGCCCACTAACGTCCACTGCTGAACACAAGTATCCCAGATAACTTAATCTCACATGGCACACATGGATACTTGAATTCATAAAAATATAGTGAAATATAGTGAAGTAGGTAGATAAATGGTGCTTAGATTTTAATATTCATAATTCAAAGCCATAAAACAGAAAAACAATCAAGGGAATTATGAATATACCTATAAAAATAGGTAATGAAAAAATAGATTAGCTGTAAATGGGCATCGTTAAAATCATCGAAGTAAAAAATATAATTATTAATAATTTATTTACTTATTTTATATTTCAAAAACTTATTTCTTTAGTCTTACAAAATATATAAGTACTTAGGTAAATCAAATTATACCTACACCATAAATTAATATCAAATAAGGTGATTTTGATTATCTTTTCACTTATTTTTTTCCCACTAGTGGAAGTGAAAAAAACCACTAGTACATTAATATGATGCCCTACGTGGCAACATTCTGTTTCGCAATCATAGAGGTAGTTATTTCTTGTGTCTACGACTTTTAAAATTGTAGCCTAAAAAATTAAAAACAAAGGAATTATAATGCATTTATAAGTATATTTTTTGTAGAAAATTAATAGCAACATACAAATAGATCAAAATAAGTTATGAAAAAAATTCAGAGCTCAGCAAAAAACTCAATCACGTAGAGTTAGAGTCACAAACCCGGAAGAGGCTAAACATAGTTTTTGACGTATGCAAACCTAACCTACTTATGAGCGTTTATTGTTAGAAAAAACTCGTCTAGCATTTGTCGTTAAAATAAACTATTAGTTTCTGCCCGCGGCTTCGCACGGGTTGTTTCTATGGAAAGGTTTTAAGATTGTTTACTTCCCATGAGAAAAAAGCTCTGTTTTATTTTAGGCCTAGAACAATCTGCATGCAAAACTCCAGCCTGATTCATTTAGTATTTTGGCGTAGGTAACAGTGAAGTGTCAAAAATACCATAAAAACATTCGAATTTATTATATGAGTGTGATTTATCATAAATTTGGTTTTTAACTCCCTTTGGCCTTTAGTTTTTTAAATAAATAGTTTAATACATTTAGAATTATTAAGTCATAAAACTTATAAAACAGTTTGGTAAAAACGTAAAAGAATTGGCGGCACTAAGATTAGTAGTCGTTTGGCTGAAAAATTTAAAAATCAATGTTTGCGAACTATACATTTAAATAAAAAAATTAAACCGTAATCGTTTGAGATTTTCACATTTTGTTTATAATGGTGTCCTTCGCGACCATATCAATTTTCAGCTTTATGCAGATTTATGTAAGCCTACCCCAATTTTTCGGGATAAATTGTCTGGATTATAAGGCTCTACCAAGCGGAAATGTGCAACATCTTTCGTAGGACGAAGATGAAATTGCAACACGTGGAAAAACAATACAATTATTATTCCAACGTCACCAGCTAATCTTAGATGTAGTGTAAACTAATCTAGAGCGTAACAATCAGCGTTATAAATATACGAACAACAACGCGCAGTTTGTTCGTAATAAAACGCAACATTATTTATACATAATTTAAAACTAAAGTCATTTAAAACAAGATATTTACCATGATTTGATTTTTGAGTTATCCAATATTTCGGCACAGTTGCACAGACAAAAAATGAGGGTAGATCGGTATGTCTGCCCATAAAAACTCGCAGTGCCTTCAGTTACTCCGTGATCATGGCGCATGCAACTGTGCCGAAATATTGGATAACTCAAAAATCTAATCATGGTAAATATCCCGTTTTAAATTACTTTAGTATTAATAACCATGATAGTTTCAAAAGTTTTATAATTTAAAACATTATATATAATTTACAGCGGTTTTGCTCATGGAATAAAGGACGGTAATCAAATTTGATTGTACATCACTCCTCCGTAGACCGAGACACGTTCTTGGTGACCCCGTTGACCCACTCACTGACGCTAACCCGGAAGTGACGGCAACAACTCAGCTTCCGCACACTACACACCCGACCAATAACCGACCCCGCCGGATGCGGGGTCGAAGAATTCCCCGTTTCCGCCCTCAGGTGCACTCGTGCACCTAAGGCGTTACCTCCCTACCCTCTTGTAGCATCTGGCAACAGCCCAAGCCGAGGCTCGCACCTAAGTGGTGGCCCTTGTGCGTGTTGCCCCAACCTAATTTTTAACGGCGAGGCGCCCTCTGCGCCCGCCAAAAGTCCGGTAACGCTGTCATGGCCATCTGAGGTCAACAGCATAATAGTCCATTCGAAAAAAAAAAAAAAAAAAAAAGATTGTACATCATTCAATTTCGTTGACCGTTTAAATATTATGTAAGTAGTTCCATTTTTTCAGAAGTGAAATTCGAAAAACAACGCCTACGGGCGACCGTTGCGTTCTGGGGGACCGTACCAACAACGTGCGAATTCCGTATCAAAATTGTGGCACTCCTTTTCCACGGATACGTGCAATCGCTCTGAAAAGTCTGAAGATCCAGTTTGTTCAGTAGTGTTGCCTGGAAGAGATCGCTTCTAAGCGATAAGGCCGCCCATTGTATATGTTACATGTGATATCTTTCATAATGTTCTGTATCTGGTGTACAATATAGTATTATATTGTAAGTTCACTTGTAAACTGGACACAACAAGACGAACGCTAAGGCTAGTTTCGAGCGTTTATCAAGCGCGAGTCTGGCGAAATACACGCGATTTACGCGTATTTTGAATTAGCGCCATACTTGCGGACGCGCGCGACATATTATTATTAGCGCCAAGTACCTTGCTAGTGGCCATATGAATTTGCGCAGAGATTCGTAGCGAATTCGCCTTCTGGACAAGGTCTTACCAGTAAGACTCCTAAATCGCTTTTAATCTTGGGATGTCCATCAAAGTCTATCTCACAACATTCCTAACAATGAACTAATGAAGATGCGTGCGTTGTCCAATTGTTATGTCATACACAAATTACCCAGATTCATTATGATGACATAACAATTTGTATGGGAAGTATGAAGGACGTCAAACACCGTTGCATCTTGATCGCGGCGGGATCTGAGTAGGGAATTTATGTTTTATCTTTTCTAGACGAGTTAATAAATATTAAAATACCTAATGCTGAATTATCAACACTGCAAAGCAAAGCATGTGTTATGGGTACATATACTTAATGCAAGACATTACATAGATATCCTACTAATATTATAAACGCGAAAGTTTGTAAGTATGGATGGATGTTTGTTACTCTTTCACGCAAAAACTACTGAATGGATTTTAATGAAACTTCACAAAGCTTGCATATCAGAATAACACATAGGCTACAATACATAAAGATACCTAGACAGAAAGTACCTATTTTAAATGGTGAATAACATGACAACAAAAAGAGATAGGCCCATAATTTTTGGAGGATTTATAGACTAAATTGTGGAGTTTAATACAACATGCAAAAAAGTACACCACAATAACCCAGTTTTAAAGTTACAGATCAAAAATAAAATGAAAATCGTATTTTTTTTGCAAATTTCAAAAAAAATATTGATTTTACTAGGCTTATGTACCGAAATTGTATTTTTTTCTGACTACTCGTATCTAGCTTTCAAATGAGGCTACTTTGAATAAAATACACCGTTTACTCAAAAAGAAACGAACAGAAAACCAGATGAATTAGTTTTCATTAAAAAAAATATTAAATCGGCTTTATTTTTGAGATAGGTAACATATAATTTTTTTTTTTTTTTTTTTATCGATAAATATATGTCGTTTATCCGCACATCTCGTTTGATCAAGGTTCGACAATACACATTGTATAGTATATAATCCAAAATATCCATCACCAAGCGGATAAAACCGCGGGGCGCAGCTAGTATACATATTTAAACTATACATAGAAAATACCCAGAACACCCGGAACAAATATGTGGGCATTATACTAATATTTGTCCCGAGGCGGGAATCGAACCTACTGCGTCGCATGAGCACCTTCGGCGACCCAGATGACTGTTAAATATACTCAATAGTTACCCCTATAAGTTCCAGAAATAAAGAAAGTTTCCGGAAAATCTCTAGGTTACTTTAGGGTCCAATTTCCCCAAGCAGATCAGTAATTGAATTCATTGCAAATATTTCCTATTCGACTGAAAGAAAAATCACAATAAATCGTTTCGTAAAAAGGGTTTCCGATAAATAGTTATAATAATAAATTTATTATAATCGAATTATCAATTATTTAATTAACTCTAATTTATAATTAATTATGTGACTTTTAATATTCGTTTTTAACAATAAATTGATTATTCTGATTATTCTAAATTGCTTTCGAGTATTTTCTCATATACCTACGGAACTCAGATTTTTCCCGAGAGGAACAATGCCTGTGGTCTCCACGTATAATTCCTAAGAGCAATTATGTAGAAGCCAATTAAAATTTACCTATGGCTTTGTATGACATGGTATGACAAATCAGTGATTATAAGAATTAGCTAAACAATGGGCTTGGAAGCAGGAACCTAATGTAGGAAGTAAATACAGTCAGGTTTTATTATTACGAACATAATGAAAACTATTTTTTTTATTATTTGAGCGTCTGCTCGAAGCGACGCGTGACCCCAGAGACGTCTCGGGGACGCTTCAGACTGATATGGATCAATTGAGCTACCTGTAGATTGTTTGCTTATCTACAAGTGTATAAATAGTTAAAACTAGCGGCTCGACCTTCCCGGCTTCGCACGGTTTTAGTACGGATCCCTAACTTTTTTGAAAATAAAATATAACCTATGTTCACCGGGGATAGTGTAGCTTCCCAACGGTGAAAGAATTTTCAAATCGGTCCAGTAGTTTCAGAGCCTATTCAATACAAACAAACAAACAAAAAATCAAACATTTCCTCTGCTGTATAATATTAGTATAGAAGTACCTGAATTGGATGCAGTGGACTGTATATTTTATTTTCTTCCTTAGGGGTTTTCGAAATAATACTCCATTCTCCAGTCTTCCCACCTAGACTGAATTGGATGCAGTGGACTGTATATTTTATTTTCTTCCTTAGGGGTTTTCGAAATAATACTCCATTCTCCAGTCTTCCCTTTATTCAACTCGCAGACAAGAACTGACCAGTACTAAACAAAAACTACCCATGAACTACTCTAATCGTAAACAGGCTCGGCCTTTTATATCTACAGAGCCTTACTAGAATGTTCTTATTATTACTGGAGCAATGTTCCGTTCCTTGCGTTCGAGAATAAACAAGTCCCTAATAACTATAACTTAATCTATGGCGTAATCGGAGACGACACGTAGTTACTATTGCCTATTCTATGCATAAGACATAACTTCGCTAATAGTATCAATTAGCCATAGATTTTAAAAACAGACTCGTCGTGTCCAGAACATCCTCCCCCCGGCGTAGCTCGCGAAGCCTCCTCTTTCACCAACACGACGAGTTTGCTGGTTGGCCGCTTGAAGACGCCAGTCTTTGTCCGGACATCTGCCACCCGTATGCCTCCGTCTGGTCCCTCGTAGGTGTGCTCGACGACACCCATTGGCCACACGTTTCGAGGTAGAGTGTGGTCCAGGATGACCACGATGTCTCCTTCTCGAAGTGGTCGTCTCTTGCTCGTAGGCTCGCCGCGAGGTACCAATGTCGGTAGGTACTCTCGAAGCCAGCGCCGCCAAAAGTGGTCAGCAAGCGCTTGGCTTACTCTCCATGTTCCAGTGGTAGGTAGACCGTTGGATGACCCCAACAGGAAATGGTTTGGAGTCAACGCCTCGGGTTCCTCAGGGTTCACGCTGACGTGTGTTAGTGGTCTCGCGTTGATGGAGAATTCCGCTTCAGTCAGGAGGGTAATTAGTACTTCTTCGGGTGGTTCTTTCTCGTTCAAGGTGGCAGCTAGTGCGACTTTGACTGATCGCACCAGTCGCTCCCAGGCTCCCCCCTGGTTCGGTGCGCCAGGAGGTATAAAACGCCATTCCATTCGATGCAGTTGACCTTCATCTCGCAGTGCTGGTGCCCATTCCGCGTAGGCAGCCTGCAGTTCCTTATCGGCACCTCGGAAGTTCGTTGCGTTGTCGGACATCATGATACGGGGCCAACCTCGTCGTGCAGCCATTCTTCTCAGCGCCATGATTGCAGAGTTGATGGAAAGCGTTGGCACAACCTCTATGTGTACGGCACGTGTTGTTAGGCACGTATAGAGGGCGCCCCATCTCTTTTCCCGGCGTCGTCCAATCTTCACCATCATGGGCCCAAAGTAATCAGTTCCACAGTGGCTGAATGGTCGCTGAAATGGCTCGAGGCGGGCTCTCGGTAGGTCTCCCGTAGCTGGTGGTTGAGGCTTCATCTTCCGTACTTGGCAGAGTCTGCATTCCTTCTCAATGCCACGTACTGTCGGTCGTAGATGAATCACCCAATATTTCTGCCTAAGGTCATTAGTCACGCGCTCCCTGTTAGCGTGACCAGCTGCGCAGTGTTCTCGTAGAACAATGAGTCTTGTGATGCGGTGACGGCCGTCGAGTATTACAGGTCGCTTCATCTCCATCGGTGCGTCGGCAGCTCCGATGCGTCCTCGTACTCGTAGAATGCCATCTTCTAAAATCGGGTCCAATCGGTACAGGCGACTCGATTTCGTAATTGGACGAGACGCTTTTATTCGTTGCAGCTCCTCTGAGAAGCTCTCCCTTTGTGCGTGGCGAATAAGCGCACGTTCCGCGTCTTCGATGTGCCGGGTCTCCATAATCGTGGCGCGTCGTCGACATCTCTCAATGAAGAAGAGTACTCGTGCTGCAGCTCGAACTAGTGTCTCGTATTTAGAGAAGTGTGATGGATTCGGCAGCCATCCATCTGTCTTCTCTTCGTCCACTCGCATGTGTAGGACTTCTTCCTCGTGGTTGCTGTCAGACGTCTCCTTCGGCCACTGATGCTCTGGGCAGCGAAGGAAGTCTGGCCCTCGGAACCATCGATCTTCTACCGTTATGCGTGTGTTCACCAGCCTTGTCGCGTCGTCTGCAGTGTTCTCGCAGGTCGGTATCCACTTCCAATCTTCTTTCTGGGTAAGTTCAGATAGCTCCCCTAGACGATGCGCGACGTAGGGCGTGTATTTTCTAGCATCGTTCCGTATCCAGTGTAAAACTGTCATGGAATCGCTCCAATAGATCGTTCTGTTGACTTCGACACGATGTTCCTTCTTGATGGCGTCGGCCAGCTTTGCTCCGATGACTGCTGCTTGTAGTTCTAGGCGGGGAATAGTTTGTGTTCGCTTTGGAGCAACCTTAGACTTGGCGGCGACGAGACAAACGCTGAAGCTTCCATCCGGTTTCGTGATTCTCCAGTACGCCACGGCTGAGTAGGCTTGTTCGCTGGCATCACATAATATGTGGAGCTGCAGGTCCGTGTGGTCTTGAATCGCGTAGTGTCGCTCCAGCCGAAGACAAGTCAGGTCATTCAGTTGTTCCAACCATGCGGCGAACAGCTTATTCTCTTCTTCCGGGATTGGTTCATCCCATGACACCTTGATGCGCCATAGATTCTGTAGCACTATTTTTGCTCGTATCGTATAGTGACTCAGCAGTCCGAGCGGATCGTAGATGGACATTACCGCGCTCAGTGCCTCCCTTTTCGTTGGCGCGCGGACTCGTGTTCGTACTTCGGCGGGAACTCTGTTCATGGAAGTGTTGAATCCAAGTTCATCTCGTTCGGCGTTCCAGTAGAGTCCAAGGATCTTGTTCTCCGATCCCTTTCCGTCGAATTGCGTCGGTGTTGTAGCTCGTAGCTCATCCGGCACGTCTTTCAATACGCAGTCCTTATTGCTGTTCCATCCTCGCAGCGTGAACCCAGCAACCTCGTGTACTGTGCGCAGTTCCGTGACGGCTCGATGTGCTTCCTCGTCGTCATCATAGCTCGCTACTAAATCGTCCATGTAGTGTCTTCTGGTGATGGCTTCGCAGGCGAGGGGATGAGTGTGAGCATATATCCTCGCGTTGTGGTTTCGAACAAAATGCGCCATGAATGGAGAACTCGCAGCACCGAATATCATGCTTGTCATCTTGAATCGTTGAGGCGTCTTCTCTTTCTCGTTGCCTCTCCACAAGAATTGTTGCGCTGGCTGGTCCTCTCGACGAATCTTGATCTGAAGAAACATCTCCTGTATGTCGGCCGTAATCGCGACTCGTTTCTCTCTGAATCTGTACAGGATGCCTGACAGGGACATCAAAAGGTCAGGTCCCTCCAGCAGATGGTCGTTCAGGCTGACTCCATTGCTCTTCGCTGCTGCATCGAAGACAAGCCTTATCTTCCCGGGCTTATTGGGGTTGCGTACTGCGAAGTGAGGCAAGTACCAGCAGATGGTGCTAGACTCCTCCGATCCATCGCAAGGTTCAGCATACCGCTTCTGAAGCAGGTTCTCGATCTGCTTCGTATATTCTTCGGCGAAGACTGGGTCAGCGTCCATCTTCTTTTCAATGCTGTGAAGACGACGAAGTGCCATGTCGTAGCTCTGAGGTAGCTTCGTGTCTTCTTCCTTCCATGGTAGACCAGATTCATATCCTTGGTTTATGTTCTTGAGACCAGATTCATATCCTTGGTCTATCTTCTTGAGACCAGATTCATATCCTTGGTCTATTTTCTCGAGACCAGATTCATATCCTTGGTCAATCTTCTCAAGACCAGATTCATATCCTTGGTCAATCTTCTCAAGACCAGATTCATATCCTTGGTCTTTTTTCTTGAGACCAGATTCATATCCTTGGTCTATCTTATCGATTGTCTCTTCGACAATTTTTGTAGCCCGGAGATCTCGTTCACTCGTACGTGGCTTTTCGGTGATGCCAATTGCTTCGATGCTGAAATGCTTCTCTATCAGCTCGTGCAACTCTTGGTTCTGCTTCGCTATGGCTTCAGGTGTGTAGATGTGCAGCACACTGTCTTGATTTGCGATGATGCTGCGTGGTATGGTTCCGTGGATGACCCATCCCAGCTTTGTTCTCGATGCGGCTGGTTGGTTCGCTCTTCCAACTCGTAGTTCCTGTGAGACTATGTACTCCCAGTGGTCCGCTCCAATCAGGATCCCAGGATGTGATGACTCGTAGAAAACTTCATCTCGTGGTAAGTCTCTCAAGTGATCTTGATCCAACAGTCTCGCGGGGATCGATTGTTGCAGCAGCTTCATATTCCTTATGGTTCTTGCCCGAAGTGGATGTAGCTTGCTGTTCTCGTTCTTGCTCTTCAGTTCCACGGTGACAAGTTGGCTTTCATCCTCACGTTGTGTAGTGTTGACTCCACGCATTCGTAGTGGCAATGAAGTTCCTTTTGCTCCGATTGTACGCGCCAGCTTCTCATCAATCAGAGAGACTGTGGCTCCTTCATCCAAGAGAGCGAGCGTCTCGATCTCCCCCCGTGGACCGACGACGGTGACTGGACACATCTTCAGCAATACTGCCTTGTCATTCGGGGCAGCAGAGGCCACTGTCAAGACCGCTTCGGTTGGGCTTGGACTTGCACTGTCTTCCTTCTTCTCTTGATGTAGCGTTCGATGATGTAGACGCGAACATTGGTTAACACCACACGAAGTCGCCTTGCAGTTGTAGCGTCGATGTTTCTTCACAATACACTTGAAGCACAACTTGTTCTTCTTCACGTGTTCCCATCGCTCGTCAATTGTCATTGCTTTATATTTGGGGCAATCTGTCAACGCGTGTCCCTTCTCGCAGCATGAACATTTCTCTTCAGTTTCAGTGAGTTCTTCAGTAGTGTTGTACACGGCGTTCGTCTTCTTCTTGAATGCTGTGTTCGGTTTCGGCGTGTGCTCCTTCTTGCTGGTCGGAGGTGCATAGCTGAATCGCAGGGCTCGGTCCGCTTCGCGCATAAGAAAGTGTGATAGCAATACGATCTCTGGCTCGATCGTTCCTTGTTCGGCTGCGTAGTCACACCAGCGTGAGCGAATGTGTGGGCTCAGCTTGTCCAATGTTTCCCTCGCCAGGGTCGGATTGTACAGGTAGCCTCGATTCCCGATGTTGCTCAACACGCAGACCACGTTCTGAAGCTTGACGGCGAATGAGTTGAGTTCTATTGCAGATGGTCCGGGTTTCGGTAGTCTTCGAAGATCATCAATGGCCCGGTCTATGATGATCTCTGGTCTTCCGAAGCATTGTTCCAGAGTCTTCATTATTATCTCTGGATCGCTTGCGGTGTACAAGAGTGAAGCAACTAGCTCTCTTGCTTCCCCTTTAAGGCTGCTCCTCAGCCTTTGAATGTTCTCAGCACGTGTCAGCTTGTATGTTCTCGTTGAGTCTCTGAAGGCAGCTTTGAATGACAACCACTCGTTCGGTGAACCGGAAAAGGAGTGCAGGTCTGGGCACCTCATCCTTGGTCTTGCTAGCTTCTCTATTGCTTCAGCTAGCGCATCGATGTTGGTCGAACTCTTAGTCCTGACTGGCGTAGTTGATACATTCCTCTCGTTGAATCGGATGTTCTTCTCGGTTCTTGGAATAGTGTCATTTTTCTCCTCTTCAGCTGTCTGCATCCACTGCTCGACTCTCTTGCTGTGTTCCGGCTGATAATCATCTTCATGTATACTCCTTTCCTCGTCTTCCAATGCTGCTAGGTCGGCAGCCAGTTTCTTCTTGACGAGGTCAGCCTCTATCTGGAGTTCTTTCCGTTTAAGTTCCGCCAGTTTCTCCTCCGCCGCTAGTTCCGCTGCCCGTGCCCTTGCTGCTATGCTCCCGTTTGATCGTAGAGAGCACACAGTTCGGGCGGGAGAACGCTCACTCCTATAGCGTTCCATACTCGTTCCGGCGCGGGCGAAGTCGGGTGCGGACATTAGTGCTAGGTCGTGACCGCGACGGATGGCTACTTGATGTGAGGCGGGTGACGTTGGTGGTTCCAGCGACAGTCTTCGTTCCGGCGCGATGGCCTCCAGTTCGGCGCCTTGCCGACCAGCCACTTCCTGCAGAACAACGCCTTGTCGTTCGGACGCGTCTGCCTGGCTTCTGGTTACAACCATGCTGCGCAATTGCTCGATTCTTCGTTTCTTAATCCGGTGAGCGCAGGACCTCTTCACTCCGATCTCTCCACTCCAATCCGGTAGGCGCAGGATCTCTTCACTCCGATCCCGAAGAATCAATGAACGTGGACGCAGGATCTCTTCACTCCGATCCCACTCCAATCCGGTAGGCGCAGGATCTATTCACTCCGATCCGGCTCCCCTCCAATCCAGTAGGCACAGGATCTCTTCACTCCGATCCGGCTCGAAGGACCAAGACTGAATTGGATGCAGTGGACTGTATATTTTATTTTCTTCCTTAGGGGTTTTCGAAATAATACTCCATTCTCCAGTCTTCCCACCTAGACTGAATTGGATGCAGTGGACTGTATATTTTATTTTCTTCCTTAGGGGTTTTCGAAATAATACTCCATTCTCCAGTCTTCCCTTTATTCAACTCGCAGACAAGAACTGACCAGTACTAAACAAAAACTACCCATGAACTACTCTAATCGTAAACAGGCTCGGCCTTTTATATCTACAGAGCCTTACTAGAATGTTCTTATTATTACTGGAGCAATGTTCCGTTCCTTGCGTTCGAGAATAAACAAGTCCCTAATAACTATAACTTAATCTATGGCGTAATCGGAGACGACACGTAGTTACTATTGCCTATTCTATGCATAAGACATAACTTCGCTAATAGTATCAATTAGCCATAGATTTTAAAAACAGACTCGTCGTGTCCAGAACAGTACCTATAGATAAAATAACAAAAGTCTAACATGCGCCCACGTCGATTTCTCTCCGTTATTATGGACTGTTTGGAAAATTATTTGGCTTGTATAAAGAATGATCATGCGGTGGTCCAATAAAAAATTTCCCCGAGGGATAAGTATTTTTCCTGAAAACCTTTAAAACTGTATAAATACTAAGAAACTTGAAGTCAGTTTGTAGTTATTTTTAAAACAATCAAATTAAGTTATGCTAATATTTGCAGACTTTTTTCACTGAATCATATGTTCATGTTTAACTGCCAATTAATTTGTAATTCACAAGGACTTTTACGTTTTATTATTCTTACCTCAAGCTCTAAATATAGCATTTTTGTTTTTACATTTTGCTATTGAATATTTAAATAGCAATTGCGTTGATTTGTATAATATTATAATTAGCTGCCTACATTGCTGTGGTTAATTATTGATAAATTACATACCAAATACAAAGTTTATTGAAATTAGGTACTGACAACTGACAAAGATATTCATCACTCAATTAAATCTATACTAATATTATAAAGAGGAAAGGTTTGATGTTTTGTTTGTTTGTAACGAATAGGCTCCGAAACTACTGGACCGATTTGAAAAATTCTATCACCGTTAGGAAGCCTAAATATCCGTGGTGAACATAGGCTATATGATATTTTCAAAAAAGTAAGGGGTCCTTACTAAAACTCCAATAATGTAACCCAAGGTGTGAAAAATGTACCTATAAAATTCCTTGCATATCAATACGCCATTTTTTCTAAATAAACGTGGTTGCCTAGCAACGCTCTTTTGACAACAAAGGTTTGATAACAATTTACTGTATGGAAACTCTTTTGTAATGTTCTAAAGAGGATAGGTTTGATTTTTTGTTTGTTTGTTTGTAATGAATAGGCTCAGAAACTACCGGACCGATTTGAAAAATTCTTTCACCGTTGGGAAGCTACACTATCCCCGGTGAACATAGGCTATATTATATTTTCAAAAAGTTAGGGATTCTTACTAAAACTCCAATAATATAACGTGGTAACCAAGGTGTAAAAATTCACCTAATAAAGTGAAATTCGAGTTTAACGCGGGTGAAACCGCGGGGAACAGCTAGTTTAATATAAAATGGTGTTTGTGTTCGGAAAACGAAGGGGTTTAACATGGAGGTAAGTGATACAAAAGAGTTATAGTAAAAATAAGACTGCCTCTATGAGCCTGCGCTGAAATAGGGGTTGGCTCGGCGTGTGCTGAACATTTTATGATCAGCGGTGCTTTTCTCCTCCTCATTTTCCAAAGACATGAAATACTAATTGAATTCTCAGAAAAGTAGAACGCGGTCCGAGTTAACTTATACTTCTCTTATATATACTTTTACTTACTTATACTCCTCGACCGTCTTCCGAGTGCGCTCGATTTAGTGATTGCCACAATACGAGTTGAGTCCGAGGTATCCGAGTTCACTCGGTCCGAGCAGACTCGAATCGTCTCAACGCGGCTTTATAGGTAGTTATTGGAGGTATTGATTGTAGCAAATAACTAGCGTTGACATATTTCATTATTCAATTGGAATTTGCTAATTGTTGCCCGAGGGTATTATCTGAGATCGGCTCTGATCTAAGCGGAGCGAAGGTTGCTTTGTTGTTGATATTGATTGTATGACTGTGAAGAAAGTTTCTTAGAATTGCTGTTGAGTATATATTATTATTTACTAGTTTTGCTCGGGGATTCACACGCGTTGTTTTTAGGGAAACGTTTTAAGGCTATTTCTATCCCATGGGATGGATTTATGGAATAAAAAGTTTAAAAATATTGCTAATAAGCAATATATATTTTTTTAATATTTATTATTATTCCCGGCCTGGAACAACCTGCATCAGGGACTAGTTATAACTAGTCCCTGCCTGCATGCAAAATTTCAGCCATGGATGTTTGTTACCTATTCACGCCAAAACTACTGAAGTTGGCGTGAAGTGAAGAGGTAACAAACATCCATCTAAACATCCGAAAGGTGTGTTTTTTCAAAATGATTATTGTATAACATTTTTCATCTAGTTTCATTATGATTTTTACTGCAATTTAGTAAATAAATAAAGCACGTTCTTCAATTGTTTGTTGCTAGAAAAGGAGGTTGGTCGCCACGTCTAAATTTTTGCAGATCGGACAAACATTTGTCAAAATTAATCAAACATCGCCTCTGTTGCGCTCTCAATACTAAAAACCCCTTTTATTTTTTTTCAGACGCATAGCAAAATCTATCGGCGCAAGCGCAATGCGAATGGACACAACATCCGCCTTCTCAGCCGCCGCGGCCGAGAGACTCAACTACAAGCAAGTGTACGGCACCCTCTACTCGGACCTGCCGTTCGCGCCGCAGCCTAAGGAACCCCATCTTGAAGCTAGAGTTTACATCAAGAAGTTGGCTTAGAGGTGAGTTGGTAACACTTAGGAAACTTAAACTTTTTAAATCAACACCCATAAATGATGTTTTTTTTTTGCCCTTTCTTCATCCATTGGCTATCAATCGTCACCCCATTAGGTAGTCACTCATTACTTGTAGAATATATGTAATTAATATATTCTTACCTAACTTGTAAATTCAATTAACATCCACTCAGGGTGTTAGGCTCACGGCATATATCTAGGATTGAAAGCAACGAACAATGATCAAAATATTGTAAAATGATAAAACGATTGGTAAATAAATATCCCGCTACAAGTCTTTTAGTACAGACAAGATAGATAGACAATACTTTTATTGCTTTTGTTCAAAGTCGCTCAGCGAGCTATGGAAAGAGCTATGCTCGGAGTTTCTCTGAAGGATAGGATTCGTAACGAATACATCCGACAGAGAACCAAGGTTATCGACATAGCTCAAAGAGTTAGCAAGCTGAAGTGGCAGTGGGCCGGCCATATCTCGCGAAGAACCGACGGCCGCTGGGGCAAACGTGTTCTTGAGTGGAGCCCACGACTCGGTAAACGTAGTGTAGGACGCCCTCCGACCAGGTGGGATGACGACTTGCGAAAGACTGCGGGTAGATGCTGGATGCGGCAAGCTGAAGACAGGGCGCAATGGCGCTCATTGGGGGAGGCCTATGTCCAGCAGTGGACTGATATAGGCTGATGATGATGATGATGACTTTTATTGCACACTTAAAAATAAAACAAACAAGGTAAAAAATAATAATACAAGATATATGACAATTTGGCGGTCTTATCGCTCAAGAGCGATCTCTACCAGACAAAGATAAGGTTTTCATTTCAATAAGTCACTGTATACTGCTACAATAGCGTAGCGTTGCTACGATGGCGTAGCACGGGGTAGCGTAAAGAAGGGCGCAAAAATTAACCAAAGACCACCCTCTATAAAATATTTTGCGCTGCAGTAATTGGATAAAAGAAAGTACTTCTAGATTCGCTATGAAAGACTATCATTAGAATTCGTTAATAACATATACCGTACAAATTCAAATTCAAATTGTTGTTTATTTACATAAGACCATAACATTACAGATAACTCCAAATCGTTATGCCTAGTACATTCTACCATCTTAAAAACTACAGGCAGAGATTTAGAAGTTGGTCGTTTAGGCGCCTAGTTTCTAGGGAGTTGAAGCCTAGTGCACCCTGTAGGTACTTGGTAGGATACATGAAAGGATGGTACCCGTGACATTTTTTGTACAAGAATCTTAGGAATCTTTTTTGTAATGTGTAATGAATTGTTCTTATTTTTTTTCAGAGGCTCGAAAAAAGTAATCATCCGTTACCTGACCCACGTGATTTATTAGAAGTATGAATTACAGTCACTGTTAGATTTAGTTATTTTAAGCACGAATAGTATGTATAGCCTAGAGTCGAAAAGACGTAGACTTAACGAAATCAGACAATCATGTTTCCGATATCCGAATTCATTATAATTATCAGAAAGTTTAGACACAAATTACTGTGGGCAACTCTATATCTGTGATTAGAAACCTAATGCCTAGGTACGTGTATTTTTAACCAACTTCTAGAAAAGGGGAAGGTTCTATGATAGGCTGTATGTTCTTTGTGTATGTTCGTCGATTTCTCCGTCAATTGTGGACAGAATTCTATCGCTATTGTATAATATAATGAGGGATTAGTATTAGTTCCGCAAAACTAAAAACTGTGTAAAATTAAGGTATTTGAAGGCGGTTTTTAGTTTTTTTGAAGGCGGTTTTTAATAATATAATTATGCACATAAATTATTAGGTACTTTTATAAGTGTTTTTAGAAAAAAAAATAGCAAGTAGACATTAGCATCAGTTTGGTAGCTACATCTTGATTCGAGTCATAATTCCAAAGTTACTACAGTAGTTACTACATTCAGATGTATTAATAAAATAATATTTAATGAAATAATGAAAAAAAAAGACAGCGCAGTTTCTAAGTTAACTTTGAAACTGCGCTGTCTTTTCAAAATGACCAAAAATGGCCAATAACATTTCGGTTGGAATATAAGACTTATTTTTCAATTTCTCTTAATTACCATTTTAGGCTGAATAAGAACTCTGTTTCTTTAAGCACTGCTAGATTTTTAATAGCAATTCTACTGTAGATAACGACGAATGTGCCCCTGTGACATTTATAATAGCAATTCCAAGGTAGTTTCGACGATTGCGCCGACTAATTTGTTAGGCGACTACTTTTTCTTTTGAAGCTAAATTAATATAGTTCCTTGTAGATTAGTATTATTGTAATTTAGGAGCTTACTTATTAAGCCTAAATACCTATACAAGATTTAAAATCTAACTCTTTAGGAAGTATTAAGATGATAATTAGGTATTTAACATACCTAATTATCATCTTAATACTTCCTTAATACTCCTCAAAATGAGAGGCATAAAAGTGGCCCTTTTCATGACAGCTGATAACGGTTGACAAAAAAAAATAGAAGCTTCAGTTAGTCCTGAAGGTTTTGTACCTTCATTCTCCAAGTCCCTTATTATTAGTATTTTGAAGGTTATTCTTTTTTTTTTACTTGTATTATTTATTAAATTAATATGTTTAATATGCTCTGTATATTTTGAACTATTAATATTAAATTAGTCGTAGCTTAATACGCAATAAGTATTATTTGAGAAATAAAATGTTTCAACGCTGACAATTGTATCATTTTTTTCATACTCCATTCATATTGAAAGAAACAATCTAGAAAAAAACGTTATTTTAGCTTTTTAACAAATAACTTACAGATAACAAGAGAACAAACTCCGAGTCTATTTGACTATAGTATCGAGTCGTAATCGTGTCGTCTCATATTTGTATGGGATTTGCGTAGTTCCCTATCGGCACGATAGAGGCTACCAAAACCTATAATAATCTTCGTAGAATAAACGTCACGACCACGTCTCGGTACTATCGCCAAATGGACTCGAGGCTCTGAACAAGTGTGAAACCAACACACAATGATGAAATCATAAAAACATGTGGTAACTTTGTACAGCACTAAGACCAACGCAGTGGCTAAAATCAATTAAGTGGCGACATTTCGATTTCAATATAAAGATCTTATACTAGACTAGCGACCCGTCCCGGCTTCGTTCAGGTGGTCATTTGTTTCAGGCAATTTTTAAAAAATTCCTGTTTTTCTCTCCGTAAGGACCATCCTCGTACTTTAAGGCACAGTCTAAAAAAAGAATTAGCGAAATCGGTTCAGCTGCTCTCGAGATTTGCGCTTAGCAACCAATTCAGCAATTCATTTTTATATTATAGATGACATAATTATCTTAACATCAGGCTTGTTTAGATAAAACAATGGGTTTTTAAGTCATAAACTATCGAATGATTTCGTAGTAAATTATGTAGGCAAATAAGGCCAAACGTTCGAATACATTATCTAGATATCAAAAGGCCAGATAGACCATTCCATTCTTCACCGTTTTGCTTTTGGTTTACTATTACTATTGGTTCTTTAAAATGCATCTCCTCTCCGCTTAGCTCAGCTTAAGTAGGAAAAATAGAAGCTTCAGTTAGTCCCGAAGGTTTTGTACCTTCATTCTCCAAGTCTTATATAAACCTTCAAAATACTAATACTAAGTATTAGTATTTTGAAGGTTTATATATATATATATATTAAAAGCCTTACCTAAGGTCCAGACCTTAGGTATGTCTTTTAATTATATTTACACTAATTTCTGCGCACGGCTTCGCACGCGATTTTCGTATGGAAAAGTTTAACGTAACTGATTTATGGGATATGTAAGTGTTATGTGTTATTCCAGATCTAGATCTACATCTATAAAAAGTTTCAGCCCGATCCGTTCAGTAGTTTTGGCGTGAAGTAACAAACATACCTACATAATTTCATCTTTCCATTCATCCAAACTTTTGCATGTATAATTTTTTAATGTTATAGTTCGATATGAAAGTGTGTATGTAGGTTATTGTACCTAGATGTTTCAATTGTATGAACAATAACATTTTAAACGCTCATCCATTTGTAAAGAGTATCGAATGTTTGGCCTTAAATAGTAGGTACTTTAGTATTTTTATCATTCACCGTTATTATGGTAATACCTACGCGCTTGCGCATTCAAAACACTTCTGCCAGTTGTGTGCGCGAAACGAACCGAATAACATTGATTTTGTATCGACCGTTTTTGTATTAATCTTTCTGGCATTGGAAGAGGATATTTTCAATTTTGGATGTGCTCTTTGGCTCTACATATTACTAAAGACTTGAATTGAACTTGCATTGAAATAAGGTAAGGTTAACTAAGTGTTATTAACTTTTAGTTTTGCTAAATACATTCATATACTTTATTATTATGTTGAATGAATTATCAGTATACCTATGATAGCTTGAAAACATTATATCTCTAAGCAGGTACTAGGTAACCTAACCTATGACGTTAGGTACCTATAATCTAAAGGATATAGATTCAAAGAGGCCGTTAATTTACCCTGCTCTTCTCTACTTTCGCTCGAACAAATATTTACCTAGGCGCATAAGTGGATACCTAAGTATCTACAATGAGGAACTCACTAATCTAATCGAATTGATACTAACCGCAAGAATATTTTTGAGATAAGATATGTCCTGATTTTGTCTGTTGCCCACTCTCCTCTACTCTATTACTTACTCATAAAAATCTGAGATTTTATGCTGGCAGGAAAAACTGCAAATAGTCATAGAGGCAATAAATTGTGTCGAACTCAAGTTTGTATAATACTAGTTCAATTCTTTAGTGATATTCTTTTTTATTTATTTAAAACTTTATTGCACTACAAAGGGTAGAAAGGGTGGGCTTAATGCTGAGGCATTTCCTACTGCTGACCAGCAAAACTTTCTCATGTAAGTAACATGTATGTTGTAAATGAGAAAAATAAATATCTTTGAACTGATATATCTTTATATTATACAGAGGGTTGGCGTTTTTTTGTTCTAATTCTTTGTTAATAAAGTTTGTTTAATAGGAGTAATGTCACAATACACCATACAACCGGTGCAAAGAGACGACGCAGATGACATCATGAGGCTGTTAGAACGGTAGGTACCATACCAATACTGGTTTGCATTTACCTACTAAGAGTTATTTGAATTACGTTTTAGTAGGTAGTAGGATACAGAATAATTACCTACCTACTTAATTTGGGTAGCCTAGGTATCCAATGGTTTGCTCCATGTTGAAGTGTAGGTACTTAGTACTGATGTAGTTTCCTAGTTTTTTTTTTAGTTTTCCTAGAATAATTACAATGATAATATTAATATAGGAAAAAACAAAAAGATATTAGGTAGCTATTCAGTTCAAAATGGTATACCTGATTTGACATTAATGCAGGCCATAAATAAGCACTATCTAGGAAGCTCTACAGTCGATAAAATCCCGCGGTTACGTTTGCACCATTGATTTGGTGCAGACTTACCTGGTTTTTGCCAAATTTAACCCAGATATAGTCTGACTCTGATCGAAATATCATTGTATGATAGAGGTGCAGAACAAACTAACATCTGCTACCGCCTGAATTCACCCAACAAAAAGCTTAGGCAATCAGAGTTACCACAAAATAAGAGCTGTTCAGGAATGTAGAAACATTCCTGAACAGCTCTTATTTTGTGGTCCTCTTAGATACCTTCAGATTTCTACCTACTCATCGATATAATTTTAAATGCTTCCAGAACATTCTACACCGACGAGCCCTTGAACCAAGCAGTAGGTCTGTGTGAAACGGAAAGGTGTGCAGAACTAGACGATTACTGTATGGAGGCGATGCACGAAGGACTGTCTTTCAAAGCAGTGGATGGCGAGGGGAATATTGTTGGTGTCACCATCAGCGGTGTCTGCCCTTTGAAAGAGGTAAGAGTGAAAGAGATGACTAAGGGAAACCGCAAGTTTAGGTAACTGTAGTAAACGAGCAATAGCTTTGGTTTTGTGGAAGTTAATATTTTACAAAATGGTAACACAATTCATTTTTCTGTTTGTTTCTGTAGTGACACAGTTTAGCCTACAGTACGAGGCGCAAATACGTTTCGGCGATTAAGCATAATCATCAATCAGTAGCTAAACCGAGTTAAACCAGTGACCTCTCAACCCTCAGCCGCGACCACTCAGACCACACATATCCTAAGTTGGATTATAGATTATCGTAAATTATACAAGAAAATTGTAATAGCGCATGGCGAAGAATTGGATACAATCAAATGTACGTTAAAAAAACAAAATATTGGAGTCTGTCAATAACATAATTGCTTTCGGTTGCCTCGTCATGACTGACTGACGACAGGACAATTCAATCCTTAAAATGACAACATAACAAACCCATGTCTAACATGGCCGAAGGCCGAAGTGGTTTCAACGAAACTCATTAAACATAATAATTAATACATCCGACGTTAGAGCCCCCCATCATCTACATTTTTCAGATTGGTGTTATCTAATCTTTACATATTATAAAATGAAGTCGTTTCCGTTGTCTGTTCGCTTAGATCTTTGAAACTGCTCATCATATTTTAATGCAGTTTTCAGCAATTGATAGAGTGATTCAAGAGGATGGTTTATAAACTATAGATTTCCACGCGGGCGAAGCCGAGGGGCGCAGCTAGTAATAAATAAACGCTAAAATTCTGTTGGGCGGGCAATCTGAGGCATTCTCAATGACATTATCCTGAAAAAATCCAAAATCCACTCTCAACCTTTATGTAATATAATAATAGAACGTAATACCTACATATAACTCAGTTTTTCAGCTTGTTTGTTCAGCCATCAGATAGCTAACGGCAGTCTTCCCGAGTCAAGTCGTACTCAGACATAGACGAAAGAAATGCGCTCTACAATTGTCTAATCGTAGAGCGCATTTCTTTCTATACTATGCAAATTAAGGAAGACAAACTTTATAAACTAGGTCCTAACTAGCTTGAGCTGAATCATGTTTACAGAACACAACAATAACGAAAAAATAATGTAAAAAATCTCACATTTTCAGGATGATAACGGCAACGACCTTCTGAGCCAAGCGGAGCGCTGCAAAAACAAAAAGTTTCAGAAGATTCTATACATTCTAGCGAAGAGAGAGTCCGGTGCCAGACTGTGGGAGAAGTTCCCTGAAGACAAGAGATGTGTTGAGGTGAAGGTGGCTGCCACGGATCCCGCTTGGCGGAGGAAAGGGATCATGAATCAGCTGGTGGCGGAGACTGAGTAAGTTTTGTGAAATTTAACCAAAGATTTGACACACTTACTGAGAGTTGATACTGAAAATAAATAATGTTGGAGCCTTTTCTTTATTTCATACTTGTAAAATGGTAAACAAGATCACCACAAAACCATATCATCGACGATTTGTTTTGTAGAATTCAATAGAGCACTTTAAAAAGTTTGCAAATATTTCCAGTTACAACATTTGATAGCCAGGCCCTTCTATGTGCAATCTTTCCCCGCGATTCAAAACATAATATATTTATACAAACTTCTTTTAATTCCAGAAAAGCCATGATAGCACGCGGCCTTAGAATATTCAGGATGGACACATCAAGCGCTTACTCAGCGAAGTCAGCTGAGCGGCTTGGCTTCACCTGCTTTTACAAAGCGCTATACGCTGATCTGATGTTAGACGGAAGGCCGCTGATTGTGCCTGAACCACCGCATGTAGAGGATAGAGTTTATATCAAGACATTGTTTGAAAAGTAAACGTGACTTCGTTAAGAAATATAAAAGAATGCGGAATATTGTTGTACCTACGCTTGCGATATTGTTCTCGGGAATAAAGACCTTATCATCAGACTGTATAAGTACCGAATATAGGCCTCCCTCAAACGAGGCCACGAAAAGCGGTCCAGAGCCGCCTCCAACCAGCGACTCCCTGCGAGCGCTACAATTTCGTCGGTCCATCGAATGGGGGAGATCTTCCCATACTCCGTTTCGTATTACATCGCGGTCGCTAATCGAGAACCTTAACCCAACGGTTATCAGTTCTGCAAGCCCATCGCGACTTCAGCGTGCTGATTCTGAGAGCTGTATGTAGGTTACTTTGGTTCTGCAGATTTCCGTATTCCGGATTCTATTACGTAGAAGAACTCTCAAGCTTAGATATCTCTAGCTCGCTGAACTATTATGTACGAGGCCTATAGTCAGCGACCACGTCTCGGATCTGAATAAGGTCTATCAGGAATTAAAGATTTAAACAAACTTAATAATTTAATAGGTGTCGATGGCATCTGTCGATTCTTAAGTGACCTATTAATCAATATAATTTGCCTACACCATAAAATGTTGCTGTCAATTTAGTTTAGTATATGGACTAAAGACAGAATTGTCTGATGTCTCATTTATTATAAGTTATCTGATGTCTCATTTATTATAAGTTATCTGATGTCTCATTTATTATTACGTGACCCACGTGAATGAATAAAAAAGTTAAGTTAACAATTTTTTTTTATTAAGGATGTTCTTCATGAACGCAAAACTTAAAACTCGTACCATTATTTTGCATAACATTACATAAAGACATAAAACAGCATATTTCATCACCAAGTTTCAAACGTCAGTTTCAGATTGTATTCCTGAAAATAATTACTCGGTTAGCTAAACAAAGGAAAAATGATTTATTAACGTTGTATTATTACCAAGAAAATATCAATCGTATATTGAGACAAATTAGGACTAGTATTTACAATTGAAGTAATTGAGCTAACTGCAGACGGTCGCATGCAATCTACAGGTAGCTCAACTGATCCATATCAATATGGATATTGCCTCGGCATCAGTACAACGTCCACTGTTGAACGTGCCTCGCCCAAAAAAGGACAGTGAAGGTGTTAAAATGCACTGACGGAAGCTGCTGCCTTTCCTCTGGTGGATTCCTTTACTTACAACATACACGGGCTGAGTAGGAGGGGTCGATTCTTACAATAATATTTCAAATAAGTTTAGTACCTATACTCGTAGGGGAGCGGCGGGGGTGTACGCACACTTAAGGAAAACCTCATATTGTTTAATAACTATAACCATTACCAACAACTACTAAATACCATTATAATGCACATATAGTTGGATGATGACGTGGAGGATATGTACGAAGACATATCCAAAGCCTAACACAACACTACTAAGGCCCACTTCTTATGAGCCAGCTATTGAATGACCACAACCTATGTATTAACCTAGTAGTTAACCTAAGAACCCTGTTCTCATGTAAGTGACTTTGTATAAATAGTCTTTTTGAGAATAAATGAATATTGAACGTACTTCAACGTTTTTATGGGGGACTTTAATGGCAAGGTAGGAATCCAGACTGGCAACACAAATCCCGGATAGGCCCACATGGTTATGAAGTTAGGAATCACAGGGGGCAAATGCTTGTCGACTTCCTTGAGAAGGAGGAGCTGTTCTTAATGAACTTCTTTAAGAAACAGCCTCAAAGTGGACATGGCAAAGCCCCGATACTGTGACTAAAAATGAGATCGACTTCATCATGACGGATAGCAAGCACTTATTCAGAGATGTCTCAGTGATCAACAGGTTCAATACCGGATCTGATCACCGATTCCTTCGAGGCTCTCTGAATATCAACATTAAGCTTGAAAGAAACCGTCTGATGACTTCATCAGACGGTTTCTTTCAAGCTTTAATCGTGGACTTCCACGCTCCGACCTGACCTAATCCAAATCATGGCGGGCCCGAGAAGTTTCAGCAGCTTCTCGCGGATCGATTTGTTGCTTTGGAACCAACTGATGACGCAGACTAGATCTGGTTGAAACGTTGAGGGACGAGGGCATCAAATTCTGTCGAAAGCAGCGTACTGGCAAGATGTCCAAACAAAAAATGCTTGAAAACTAAAGTTGTCAACCAGTGCGTCCTACCCGTTATGACCTACGGAGCTGAGACGTGGACACTCACGATAGGGCTGGTCCACCAGTTCAAAGTCGCTCAGCGAGCTATGGAAAGAGCTATGCTCGGGGTTTCTCTGAAGGATAGGATTCGTAACGAATACATCCGACAGAGAACCAAGGTTATCGACATAGCTCAAAGAGTTAGCAAGCTGAAGTGGCAGTGGGCCGGCCATATCTCGCGAAGAACCGACGGCCGCTGCTGGGGCAAAAGTGTTCTTTAGTGGAGACCACGACTCGGTAAACGTAGTGTAGGACGCCCTCCGACCAGGTGGGATGACGACCTGCGAAAGACTGCAGGTAGATGCTGGATGCGGCAAGCTGAAGACAGGGCGCTATGGCGCTCATTGGGGGAGGCCTATGTCCAGCAGTGGACTACTATAGGCTGATGAAGATGATGATGATAGTTAGCTATTTGGTTTTCACAAATGAAACAAATCGGATAATTGGAAGTGTATTATTTTTAATAAAATGTAAAAAGTAATATTTACGGTATTACACGAAGGTTGTACGGAATCACCCTAATGAAGATAGCTAGATGGATACATTTGTGGTTTGGTTTTTGTAATTTAAAATAATCATTTTACGTTAAAAAACCACAAATGTCAAAGATACGAAAGTCATCTGGCATATCATGGTCGCTGTATATTGCGTGCACCCAATTGCCACACATTATGCAGCGGTACCAGAGCTCTTGGTCTTTACCAAACTCTCCGCAAATGATACAAAGCTCGTTCTTAACTCCCCTTTCTCCTGCTTCATAAAATACATTGTCACTGTCCGGAAGCTGGCCTCCGGGTTACGCTTTAAGAAGCCATAGAACCAGTCCTTTTCAGCCTCTTCCTTCTGTGCGTTAAATAAGTCTTTGATCTTATTTTTTTCAGCGTACTGATAAACTACCCTTCGTAGGGCAATTGGTGTTAGCCCATAAAATATTTTCGATAGCTTGATCAACTGCTCTCGTATCTCCGCTTCTTGCTCCATGTTAAACACGGGTTTCCCACCTAGTTTTTCTTTAAATTCCGAGCCTTTCTTTACATGATCGTCACAAAGACATTGCAGGAATGGCAAATTTTAATGTAGTTGTAGGTACCTACGTAATTTTGCTCCCGATTTCATCTCTTCCACTGCGAGTCCCATTTTGCGGGAAGACCACGCGAGTTTTTTTCCACGTGGCATCTGAAATAAGCCAATCGGTTTTCAAACCACTACCAAAGCAAGCTAGCGGATGTTACCGTCAAAGCTGTACTTACTGTCCCGAAGTCACCATTTTGAATTTGTTGATGCAAATCACAAAACTTATTAAAGATTCAGACTAAACATAGCAATTGATGCAAGCCTTAGTCACTATTCTACAAATTAGTTATAGAAGAATAACAATAAAGTATAAAAAACTGTACTTACAGTGCAAAAACCCTCATTAATTTTTATAAAAGTTGGCGCGAAAACGTAAATCATGTCTCGTCTCTGAATCCAAGCGGCAGACTTGCGCGCGCCGGCCAGGCCTGTGACAATGCAAGTACGGTATCAGCCGCTGTACGCAATGACCCTCCGCTCCCCTATGTACCGACAGAATCGACACCCTTTCACATAAGTCGCGCAGATCAAGATATAATAGCCTCCTGTGATGTCCGCTGACACAATATATCATGATATAAATCAGTCTACGCGACTTATTCAAGTAAAATCTAGCTAGATAATAACGTTTACCTTTGGTTCTTCAACAGCATCACTATGCCATTCCGGCATCCTTAAAATTCCGAACTCTGTGAGCATTGTTTCTAAGCCATCTCTGAAAAGTTTTTTAACTCTATTAGTACCCAGGTACCCACCTTGCTTTCGTAGCCCAGAATTTTATAAAATTAATTAGGCTATAGTAGGCCCCAGTAGGGCATAAGGTCGAAAATTGGATAACAGCCTCACAATTTTGTATAGATGAGTTTCCGTTTGACACCATTGAAAATCCAAATTGAATTGAGCTATGGTTTTGATTTTGAGCCGTCTCTGAAAAGTTTTAACTCTATTAGTATGTACCTAACTATCAGGCAGAGTCCAGAATAAAAAAACGCTTTCGAATTCTCAGTGGAGATGATTAGGTAACGTCAATTTTGTCCATATTACGCTTCAAAACTCACACTATCTTTATAATCGATTAAGGTATTCTGCGCTGGTAGCATTGTGTACATTCAAAGTATCAATTTCATGGCTCAAGTCAAGACGTATATTTCCAACCGCAGCGGATTCAGACCGCGACGGCGGCTATACGCCCCAGGGTTGGGCAGTGAATGCGTTAATGCCTAAGTACCTACCACTCTTACATTACTTAATGTGGGTAACGGTGAAAAATTTGTTTTGAAAAAACGTCGTGATTCCAAAATGACACAACTGGTAGTCCAGCCCTCCCAAACATGACAGCAAAATCCCCATGTAGGTTTCATCATCATCATCAGCAGTATATACCAGACCATAACCCAGTCCACTGTGGGGCATAGGCGTTCTAATGAGTCTACAGCTTGCCGCATCCAATCCGACCAAGGTATACTAGAACTAGATTTAGAATCATGATTGATACAAACCTTGACTATGGGATCGGATTAGTAACCACGTAGAGGATGCTGGTTGTAGGGGAAAATAATAGCAAGTTTAATAAAAGAAATATGCATAAATAATTTGTAAACTTTCCAAAAATAACATATTTATTTATTGGTAAACACTTGTAAAATTTACAAAACATTTGCAAATCTTCAAAATACATCTAAATAAATTACAACAACGTTTAAGCTATAAAATTGTACTACATGATTCGTTTTTATTATTATTTATTTAATACAGGAACAACAAACAAGTAAAATTGAGGTAGATATCTACTTTCTCGTCATATCTAAATATATATACATAGCAACAACTAAAGATTTACATGGTCGTAAAACCTATAGGATTTAATATTGGGTATTAATTGGTATAAAGTTTGTCTTTAAAAGGGGAACCTTAGACCCATATAAAAGGAGGTAGGAGACTTAAAGCCTTTTATGGTGCAATATTGAGTGCTTTGTCACTTTATTTACGTCATCTGCATCCACAAAATTATGCTCATAATCATCGACCTCATCAGCGTATAGCAGTCCACAGCTGGACATAGACCTCCCCCAATAAGCGCCATAGCGCCCTGTCTTCAGCTTGCCGCATCCAGCATCTACCTGCAGTCTTTCGCAGGTCGTCATCCCACCTGGTCGGAGGGCGTCCTACACACGTTTTTACGGTACCTTTTGATTGATACTCGAGCAAAAACAAACATTTTCCACAATGACGAAGCTTACGTCAAAACCTAAAATAATATAGCTACAAGCAACCCATTAGTGATTTCATGATGAAGCAATCCGTAGTCATAAGAAATCGTCAAACAATATCAATAATGTCAATAAAAATACATTTTGTTTAAAAATGTATGCTAATATACCTACAAACATGTTAAGACCAAATAGAATTATGTATTCTATCTCTATGCAATTTGATAACTGTTGCAAAAAAAAAATAAGTTGTGAAATTGTGCCAACTCATTGCTATGTTGCAAAATACCAAATCCTGTGGCTAGTCGATATGAACGACATGTAAGAAATATTTTGTCCAACATTATTGTATTATTTATCTTTATGAATTAATTTTACGGCAAAGTACAATCAATCTAATAAAAGTTGTGATTGCTTGATTAATATTTTTGGTTGATGCTCATTTATAGTCACATATTTCTTCAATAATTTTACCAAATAGTGGCAACCCACGAACTGTCAAATGTGGAAAATGATTATTTCTGCTATACTCACTAACCCCCTCACATCAAATAGCTGAACTTCTTCGGTCGACGTAGAGTACCTACAGACAAAAACACTGCTAGCAATAATAATTTCAATATGAGAAAGACCAAATTTATAGGCAGTTTTAAGTTTTACTGTACAGATAAACCGCCCATTGTACTGGTCGCATGTAATGCCTTTTTGCAATAATAAAAAAAAAATGTGTAGCCATCGGCCTTAAGATTAACTCTCTAAGGGCCTCTGTGCTGTTGGCTTCGGCCCCACGCAAGCCTTCCAAAGGACCGGGTCACTTTATGGTCCGAGATAATGGTAATAATTTAATGCTGGACAATTCACACAGCATTATCTAGGCCCATGGTTAGCAGAGCTGTTTATGGGTACTAGAGATATACAGAATACAATACACTACATAGATAGATATTTTCTATTATACATAGAAAACAACCAGAATTGTGATCATGTAATGATCTGGATCTGGTGTACAATAAAGTATTTTTGTATTGTATTGTATTATCGATATTTATATTAATTATAAACAGGAAAGATTTGATTTTTTGTTTGTTTGCATTAAATAGCCTCCGAAATTACTGGACCGATTTTAAAAATTCTTTCACTGTTAGGAAGCTATATTATCCCCGGGTAACATATGCTATATTATATTTTAGAAATGAAATCCGTATTTAACGCGGGAGAAACAGCGGGATACAGCTAATATTGTATAAACGACCAAAGACTAAACAAACAATCTACATAATAATCAACAAGAAACCACCTACTTGATAATAATTCTTCTACTACTAGTAAAGTATTGTTATCACTTTTTCTCGCTGGCCAGTGCTTGCCCGAGAGAGGCTGTGGTGACGGTCGGGTTCGCTGCATTCACGATCTTTTCCAGCAATAAGCGGGTTTGGAGCTGGAACAAATTAAATCAACTTATATGTATAAAGAATATTTTATAAGAATTTATAAATAGAAAAACAAAAATAAAGTTTGTATGAAATTAAAATTTAATACATCACTAGGTACTTACATAGTATAGAACAAAGTCGCTTCCCGCTGTCTGTCTGTCCCTATGTAGCTTTGATCTTTAAAACTACGCAAGGGATTTTGATGTGGTTTTTTTAAAAGATAGAGTGATTCAAAAGAAAAGTTTATAAATCATTTGACACATAGATTTCCACGCAAGTGAAGCCGCGGGGCGCAGCTAGTGTAATATAAATAGGACAAACCTCATTTCCATTATCGATAGCGGCGTTGCGTACTCGTTGTAATTCCTCTGCCAGTATTCTGGATCTCTCCATAGCTTTTGCTCGCTGCCTTTTGTACATATTTCTGAAATTTTACAGTACATATCAGTACTATCTTCACATTATGCAGATATTTGTTCCGGGATATCTGTTCTGGTTGTTTTCTATGTATAATAAAAAATATCTATCTATGTAATGTATTGTATTATGTATATCAGTTATCTAGTACCGATAACACAAAATCTGCTTACCATGGGGCTAGATAATTCTGTGTGAATTGTCTAGCATTATTTATTATTATTTACTAACGCACTATTAATATTCACAGGACAAAATACATTTTGCGATACTCTAACGTTCATCGCAAAATGTTTATGAAACACATGTCCACCGGCGAATCAGGGACGGGCTGCTTGTAAATAAATAATTAATAATGCTAGATAATTCACACAGCATTATCTAGCCTTAGCCGAGATTACCTAACACTGGTTCCACCCACACATTGCGCTTTACTTTATTTTTTAATAATTCTATAATATAAGGGCTGCATGCGCAGTTATCATTGGCGGATCTATGTTGAAATGAACAAAAGACAGCGATAAACCACTTCCCGTGCAGTTTGATGGTCTGCAGCAGCTTTGTCGAGCGGATTCCCGCGGCGGGAGAAACGCCCGTGTAGTGTGACCCTAACCTAGAGGATTTTTTAAGGGTGCAATAAAAGTATTTTCTATCTTACCTGATTATTACTAACTGGATCAAGACACCAACGAATGCAACACCAAAACATATACAAATAATGTGGCGATTAGATAGTCTTGACAATGCACCTAACCCAGCGTTGTAAGCATCACTCTGTCTAGCCTGCTCTTGCTTTGTTTTAGTGTTATTCCCTGTATTCCTCTGGTAGTAGAAGTTGCTGTAGGATGGGTTTCTTCTAACACTGAAATAGTAGTAATATAATAATCAAAATCAAAAAGATATTTTCTTATTTGATAATAATTTGACTGGTCTAAGCCAAGTGCTTATTTGGTAAGCCTAAAGAAAAAAGTTTTTAAAAATCTGTAATATCTCATGAAAATTAGCTAGCTAGTTTTATGAAAGATTTCAGATTTTGCTAGAATAATGGTGTGTATTGTCTGGTATTACTTTTATTATTATTAATTGACACAATCTCTTTTATTTATTTATTTATTTAAACTTTATTGCACTATTAAAGGTACAAAGGGTGGTCTTTTATTTCTATACAATAAAAATTTGGTAATAGTAGGAAGGCACACACAACATTTACTTCATTCTAGTTAACACATTATCCGCAGAATTGCTATTTTCTTTCATATTGACCAGCACTATATTGTAATCTGATTAGCCTTCATAATTTGCAATGGTATACCCATTATGAGAACTTTCAAAGCCATTAAAATGGTTTTCAAATGTCAGTTATGGAATGGATAGTTTTAGCATAATTCCACAGTAGATCCGTTAACTCCTTACACTCACGGATAAATGAACAGGCCAGTGATACCAGAGTTATATAAAAAAACTTACTTATATACATTATGTGAAGGGTATCTGTACGCATAGGGAGATGGCCCTCTGCTGGTTGTATGTGACGCTGAGTCATACATAGCCCGACTGGCTGGCTTTCCCAGAACATTATATGCTTCTACAATCCTTACAAATTTCTCTTGTGCTCTTTCATCTTTGTTTATGTCTGGGTGGTACTGAAACATACAGGCAGGAATCATGTGCCTGTAATACCATCAGGAATAATTCATTTCAAATCAAAACAAGATGCTTGGGAGAAAGAAGCACTACTTGATTAATGACTTCTCTTACTTGTACTTTTTTTTTAACTTCAATTATTACTCATTGTTTTCGTATTATCACTATTACACCTGCGGAGTGGGAGCACTGGTGACTTGTAATGCAGGTTTAACTAACGTACCTCAAGCACCAGCCTCTCACATAACAGGTCAGTAATATCTATAGATCAAATAATGAATATTATGTATGCAAATAAATGTGTTATTTATTAAATAGATGGCGAAACCTATGTATGGATAATACCCCTATCCACTCGGGGCAGTAGCACCTCCTGCAGAACACATACAACAAATTGCAATCCCAACACCTATAGCATAGGGAGTATAAGAGCCTAATTATAAGGACTAATTAGGCTCCTATCAAGGGAAGCCCATGTCCAGTAGTGGGCTGGTAAAGGCTGATGATGTAACTTTATGGCCAATACGCTAGGGCGCTGTGCACCTATTTACCTCTTTGCTCATTTGTATGAATGCATCTTTTATTTCTTTGTCTGTACAGTTTTTTCGTAAGTTAAGCACTTCATAATGACATTTTATAGAGCTGAAAGGAAATATCGAAAAATAAATTTGTAAAACATTGATAAATAAAATTTCTATGGTACCTAGTTTATTAAAATAATCAACGCGTATGAATTTACGTAGGATAGGCCTACTTACCTGAAAGTTTTTACAGAAGATTTTAAAACGTTAAAGTAATGGGTTTTTCTACTAAGATACATAACGATTTAGACAACCCAGGAGGTATATTTTAGAAATAATTTGAATGTTCATGTTCTATACTCATAATTTCACTACGAGGATTTTACATTTTTTGAGACTTTTTTTGACAACAAATTTATTTTGTCAGTATGTCAAAAAAACCTTCGTTTACTTTCGTTTCATCTTTCAAAAATAGAAAGAAACAGTGCTGCCAACAGCAATTTCAAAAAAGCGAAACAGAATTGTGTGGTACCTAGTAATAGGTAGGTACCTACTTACCTGACCGTTTGTTACCGTACAGTGTACACGCACGGTAACAAAATAATCAATAATGGTAATCTTTAGAGTATTGTGAGTCACAGCCCTGTTACGAAATAATGAATAGGTACCACCTTCCTAAAAATATCTTTCTACTTAAGTTCCTTTCTAGTTAACAAATAAAAATGTTTTTGCTGTTTTGTCTTATCTTGTTTTAGTTATTACAATAACTTTTTCATCTCATTTTATCAACGTCCCCATCACCTACAGCTCGGAGCAACTTGAAATAAAAAAATATGATCACCCATCCGATTACGCTACCTACAGTCAATCAAAACCTCTAACTACCTACCTACAGTATGAAATCTTATATAAAAAGTAAATTATAATGTAAATCTTATTATGTAGCTAAATAGGTACAGCTCCAAAGATGATTATAATTATCAATGATATTAATGCTTGGCCAGATGCCGCTCAGTTTCGCACTGACAATAGTATAAAGAAATTCAATATTGTGCTTAGCTTTACATAAATATTGACCTGTATCTAAAACCACATTATATTTTTGTAGATAAGCAAAACAAACATGTATTTTTCTTTGTTGTTTTCTAGGCTACAGAAATACACATTATCTGAAAGTTTCAACTGTCTCCCTTTTACTATTTATAAGATACAACCAACTGACGGACGGACAGACGGACGGATGGCGCGACGACGACGACTCCGTTAGGATATTATTGTTCTGTGACGACGACGACGACGGACAGACTGCGCGGAAGGCTTAGTAATTGGGTCCGGTTTTCACCCTTTGGGAACGTAACCCTAAAAGGCTCCATTTCCCACGTTACTTATGATAAATATAACTTTCTACTCTCAGTAGGTCTACACTGCAATGGTGTAGATGATATTCACAAAGCCATTGAATAATACAAATATATTCAATGGCTTTGTGAATATCATTAGCTAGCGGCATATATATTGTTAGATAAAGCTTAAAAGAGTTTAAGTTGGCAGCACCTTGGTAACTTCAATTCGAAATGACAACTGACAGTGATATACCATAAAACTATTGTGTACTTGTTTGTTTTATTGATGAGAGTGAGAGAAATAGGTGCTAAGATGGTTCGCCTTGCAAATGGTGCGAATTTAAAATTTTTTCTTTCTGGTTTTTATTATTTTCTTCGAAATAATAAAGTATAGCAGGTAGGTACATTAAACCTAGCGGTTTTATGACAGATGCTGAGTGATATTTCATGATTATATGACTTATAATAATTAAATAAATTGTTTCCATTCCTACCTACAAACGAAGATTAGGGTAGGTAGCCATATAACTCGATGGTGGCGGCTCCGTTAATTCATATTACCTACTACCATAGTTTTTTTTAAATATTTTTGCCAAGCTGTAGGTAACTATACTATACCCGGACGGATAAACTCAAGATATAATGTTTGTTAACTTTGCCTAAATTTCGTACTAATATTTTTTAAAAGGTAAAACCTACTTACCTACTTACTTAATCCGGCCGGTAGATACCTACGTAGGTTGTACGATATTAATCTTAGTCTAAAACATACCTAGAACCTTCCGAGAATAGTAGCATAGGTAGGTACTTATTATCATCATAAAGTTCTTAGGTACCTACCTACCTAAAGATGCTCGAAAAGGACAATTGAATTCATGTTTGATAACGACACCTACAATAACAATTCTATAAAATAAAGGCGGCGGCGGCGCGCGGGTCGCGACTCACCACAACACGGCTCGCGGTATTCCGCCCCCGCTGCTGACGAGTGACGTCTCGCCGCGCCGCCGCCCGTGTCGCCGCCGTTGCTGCTGCCGCCCGAGCGACTGGCACGCCCGCTACAACTACTCAACGCACTCACTCGCTCGCTAGTATTCTCGCGTATCGCTACGCGGGAGGACGCATGGTCATGCGAGAAGTAGCTAAGAGAATGGCCGAACTCCAGTTCGAAGCACCGCTCGCGCAAATTGAAGATGCCGACGACTGCCTCTCCACCGCGGAGTATCCGCAAAAGACTATCAACGGCAACGACATACACATCAACAAGATAAATACAATCAAAAGTGAAATGGCTAAAATACAGACCGATTCCAACAAAATAAACGATAATGAAGAACCCAAACCGGTGAAGTGTAAACAGGATAATTTGCAAAATGCAGAGGGTGATAATTTCACGGAGACTTTCTCCGGGTCCCTCGAAGATCTGGTGAACACGTTCGACGAGAAGATCACCAAATGCTTTGGGAATTACGAAGAAAGTGTGGAAAAGCTAGCGCCTGTCCAGGTTCGCACCCAGGAGGAGATTATGAACGAGTGCCAGTGAGTATTCTAGCGCATAATTACTGTTAATTGGAGCATGCTAATTTTATAATGATATCATCTATTGAGCCACTTGGTCATTTATACCTCTCTTTAAAAAAAATCAAATTTCATTGTTTTGTTTGCTGCGCTGAGCTCATCAGTTGTCTGAAAAGGAAACCCTTATCTTTGAAAGATAGGCATTCATGGAAAAGAGATATTATGCGAAGTATAAACAAAAAGGGCGGACCTTGCGCATGGCGGTGGCGACCGGAGTATCGATCGCCACTGCCGAGGGTTGCAGGGGTGCGTTGCCGAGGGTGGCTGATGACGCATCTCACCCCACACTCCACCCCTTTGTTCTACAAAGTAATGACAACATAGCAAGCCTTAGGTATTGATATTGAGCTGTTACACCATTCTGCATTTCCCAGCATTGAGGATATCTTAAATGGATTAAGCAGAAGGCGAGTTAATAGGTCAATAGCCGAGTCATAGTAAAATACTATCAAGACCATACAATAATAACTATAAAGTCTAGGTAGTAAGTACTGGACAATACGAGTAGGGTAAGAACCTAACCACAGCATAGCATACTTTAACACATTTTCTATTCAACAATCACTGACGCAAATTGTTTTCATCGTAAAGCAATTTAAACAATAGTGCGCCTTTCTGACATTTCAAGCTTTCTTCAAGATAGTTATCATATACTGGTCTGTAAGACAATTTGGGGTCTAGTCTAGAGGCTCTAGAGGCTGGTTAGCTAGGCATTTAGTTAAGACCAGCACAATTCACTGATAGGTAAAATCATTATTTTCTAAATCGGTCTTGTAAAGAGACAAACTCTCACGTCATATTCTTTTGGAGCCTGTCCAGGTGACCTAGATGCCTGGCTGGTATACGGGATTGTATATAAAAATTCCGGAAAGTTTTTGCACTTCTGCCATCAGTCGATAAATTCATAATTAATACCATCAAGCAAGACGATTATTTTACCCATAGTTTTTTTATGCAAATGTTTTTGCAAGCACTACAAAAATTGGGTCACAAATTTTTCTCTCTCTTCAAAACAATACCTAGTAAATGAATAGGTCTTATACCTGCTAGTACCTAGACCACACCTAGACCATCCACGTGATCCACGTCGTCACTTTCCATCAGATCAGTTTAATGAACATTCCTAAAATCATTTATAACGGGATATTTATCATGATTAGATTTTTGAGTTTATAATAAAGCGTGATGGAAATATTGGAAAACTCAAAAATCAAATCATGGTAAATATCCCTTTATCATAAAATACCTGTTTCAAAAGTTTTATTTCTGAAATAAAAAAGCTCGACTTACAGTCGCAATCTTTAAATCTTCGTATGCTGATGATGATGTAAAATGTTTGACTTTTGCATAATACTGTATGGGGTCAAAATTGTTGCAAATGTCCTCCCCCATCACCCCCTTAAAGAGTCTGGTCTAATTACCAATAACTCTGTATACAACTTTATTTATTATCTTCAGTAAGTAGGCACTAAGTTAAAAAAACTGCACATATGGCCGACAGGTGCTTGCACAGAACAGAGATTGAACTGGATCGAACCGAGTGAGATTGAAGCAGATGGTTGAACCACCTTGCCCTATCAGGATAGCATGTTCAAAATATCAAATTGTCCCTAAAAACTGTCCGATGACCAATTCTCTTTCTCAATTTGGCCGATGTATTTTGGTTTATGCAGTTGGCTCATTGCTATTCGAAGCATTTGCTTATTGTTCCGTCTCAAAGCGTGCACATCCGAAAATTATTAGGACCTACTAAACCTCACTTTGTATAAGTAGGTACCTACCTACTGGCTTAGTTTGTATCTTCTATTTATTAATTCGGAATTTGGTATTCGTTTTATTGGTAGAGAAACAGTGTCACCATTATATTATATTCTCTCTTATCTATTTAACTGAGCTTTTTAGAAACCCGGCTCACTTCCATTCACAGTACATATTGCCACACCCTGCTTGGGTACCATTGTGTTTCTTATACATTACCTAGATACTAAGACCTATAAATGTACACAATGATGCAATAAAATAAATATGAATATAAATTACCCACAGTATAGACAGTAAGATACCATTAAAGACTCCATCTTGCCCAGGGAATAAGATTTCCTGTTTCAAATACTTAATGACAAATCAGTATAGGAATTCATATAAAATATCAGCTACGAAACTATCGAGTTTTTAAATATCCAGTGAAATGGAAATTTATTTTATGCTATAAACTCAAATTCAGTTTACCCTAAGTACCTACCTATAAGTTCCTATTCGCTTATTCTTCTCACACCTTTTAAATTGGCGATAGCTCACACGACAATGATTATTATGGAGCCAATACAAATATAAGTCGTTTATATTCTGCATATAATAATTTATATTCACTATGAATATTTCCTACTTTATCATCAGCCGGCACACGACGCACGTCCGTCTTTGTATCACGCATTTTGAATTTGAATCAGGCATTACCCAATCCATCTAAAAAGAAATTCTTCGAAGTCTTTCCTCTGAAAGGAGTTTCTCAGTAGAGTAAGTGGGAGTACCAACACCATCCTGGCAGTAATAGCCGAAATTGAATGGACTTATGTACAAGTACAAACGCTCCTCTATATTAATTAAATAGAACTTATAATAATTAAATTAAAACTTAGGTTTAATCTAAGATTTTTTACTAACTACTGGATGTAATCTGCAACTATGTTATGTAATCTGAAAATAAATAAATGTATTTGTTAATATTTAAACAGAAGTCCAAAAGCCACAATATTTGTAGGATCAAAAAAAAATGGTATCACGGCACCCTTAATTACGCAATAGTAATTGACCCAAAAGGTACTATCAAAATAAATTGCGTAGTTTAAATAACCTTTGACCTCACAGTTGCGACTTGCTGCTATTATCTCTGTGCATGAAACCAATTTCGTAACCGCAAGGTACAAAGATACTCCAGAACAAACCAAACCTATTTGGTGCTAATCTCTGGTTTCCACTTGCGTGCTAACAATCTTTTATGTTCGTAGGTACCTACTTAATATTTATGAATTTACTTACCAAAATTAGTTTATTGTCTGTTTAATCTTTATATATCCACCGATCTGCGTAAATATCTCTTGAGGTTGCATGTCAAGAATAACCTAGGCACTAAACTTTACTCGTGTCGCATCCATTTGCATTCTTTATCAGGTCTTCCTCTGCCTCTGAGGAAGCGTGCCCTAGATCCACTTTGCCTATATCAAAATTAGCATACTGACTATATACACCGCTCACAATTTGCATTTAATAATCACGCAGCTCTGGTTGGAAGTCGTGATCGACATCAACGTATAATATTCCACGTACGTTTATCTGCTAATATGAAAGCTCTCTAATACATACGTCCATAATAACATACGTGACATTGTCACACGTTTACCTACCTTTATTATTTTTCAAATCCTAGTTTACCAAATCCGACATTTCAAAAAAGGCTAGAGTTAGATCACCACAGCCTTACTAGTGTTATTGCAACTGGCCTTATATTCTTAAATAGCGTTTCTTGAATTTAAACAATCGCAACAGTAGTTTTTACAAGACCCACACATGCGGGCTCAGGCAAATGACCTACGATTTGCAACTGCTACCCACATAACATCTTGCAAGCTACAACAAACACATCGATAAAGTTTTTACTCGGTTTTGCTTGATTGAACTTACCAACATTCATTAGAAAGTTGATGTGAATTATAAAAACACTGGTCTTATGTTTCTCACGCTTCTACATCTTGACTGATGTTTTTCTTCAAGTTAATAGTTGCCTCCATCATTAGATACGAGTAATTTTTTTTTATTTAACCAACTAAGTTATAACTAAAATAATTTGGCTTTGTAACTGTTCGTTAGGATTCAGTCATTGATCACCCCAATAGACAACAAGTGAAGCACTACGAGTATCAATCAATCTAACAATAACAATGGCATGGGAAAATCGTCAATCCGTCCGTACCTAAAAACAAATGAACTGTTATTATTAAAAATCAGAAATAAGGTGTATACAATATAATTCAGTTCTTTACATTTAAAACTATTATTAACTTTAATCGAAGAGACCACGCATTTCTTTTAAAGCTTTTCTTTTAAGATAACTTGCAAATAATAGTTATTATAAAATGGAAGTAACTGATTTCCCACAATCCAGTGTTCTCTTAAGCTTCAGCTTAAATGTCGATGGCTTAAGTAGATATTATTTACATTAAATAATTCAAAAATAGTTCTAATTCGATTAATAAATTAATTAATTTTGCAATGTATTCTTGACTGGATTCTTCCCGCAGCTTCGTTCATGTAGTAGGTAGGTAATAAAGGTGAATATTCTATAAAAATAATGATAAATAGGAAATATTCAAATTCGGACAATTAGAACACCTAGGTAGTCCCAAAGGTATCTACATATATATCTAGAAACAGAAGCTGTCGCTCTGCCCTATTTTAATAGCCATCAAATAAACCCACTGCTAAAGTCTAATTCTCAACAAACCTGTTCCTAAACTTTCTGCAAAAGTAAAACGCGACTACGAGCCCTTGTACGCTCCATTTCCGTCCAAAACAAAGCAGGTACTGAATCAAGGCGTAGGCCAACAATTACTCGCTCGAGTGGATCAGGTGCAACGGTAGTATCACTAGAACCATCAACGTCACGTAGAACAACTTCATTGAATAAATTATGGCAGATTTGTTTAGTAAATCTGATAGTAGGGTCGCATATTCTGATATCTTATCATCTCTTCTCATTTGATTATCAAAACTACACAGCACATGCAAATGTAACTTATTATTGTTTACTTTACTACTGAGTATAGTAATAGTCATTGGGTTCTTGATATCATCTTCAAGCTTAGCATAACCGTAAAACTTTAATCCATTTACTAACTGTGAAATCGTTATGTTTATTTTAACTTTACTCAAATCGGCAAGAGAAGACCAGTTATGTTATTTTTTTTTGTTTGTCTTTCTACGAAATCTAGATCATCAACAAAATCGCTAATATTACATTTGCTGTCCTTCAACAAAAAAAGAGTATTTTCCTATGTGATTATGACTCGGGCACATCGTTATATAATAATGTTTATAATATAATAACATAATGTCACAATAGGTACCTACTATAGAAATAGCTAGCAGATTCTTAATTTCCCATTATGGATATTAACTTCATTCATTATGCTACAATGCATAATTAATCTTTTGCCTCACGTTATACGTCACATTTCGAGTTGTCATTACAGGCGACTGCTGACGCATCCGAGACAGCCATATGTCGATGTTTCCTTGAATTCGCCAACGCGATATTCAACACCTAAACCTAATACAAATCAGCATAAACTAAAGAGGGTTTCTTTGCTGCTAATGTAGAATATATTTTACTCTTGCCTATTGTTTTGTGTCATCATTACAGTACCTAGCTTTAATCTACACGTTTCTAGTCTGTTTATTCTGTACCTACGTTCTGGTACTCTGTTCTAGTTTGTACCTTCTACCTAAGTCAATGTTAAATGGTACCTACCCAGTAAGAATATGTCTCTTCGAGCAAGATTACCACGACAGTTGGCAGTTGATAGTAAATTATCCTTTGCAAGTTTGTGGTCCTTCCAGCTAGATCTTGAAAAGTTCTACTCCTCTTGACACAAATCTACATGCTAACACCTACATTACAACACTGATATTGTAATGGTTATACAAGTATGCTGCTGACCTTCCATCAATTTAAAATAGCTTCACCCGCTGTAGGCGTATGTGGCTACACGATACCTACATTTAGATGTATGTATTTACTTTCGTGTATTTAAATACAGTGTACCTCATCTTACTGATCTCTCTTACATTTCGAATTCGAATTTATTTACCTGGATCATCCGAACTGTTGATCGATATTGTAAATATTTTAATTTCTTTATCGATTTACATGATAAGAAGCGTCTTGTTTATATTAGACGATGGGAGTTGTAGAAGATTAATATAGAAAGTACTCATTAAACATCCTTCCTTAAAATTTTGGGTAGGATCTTTAGAGATTTAGTTTAGTTTAGTTTATTTATTTCCACCGTAGGTAGGTACACAATGTTACACTTGATGTCGTTAAATACTATTTTAAAAGACAAATTACATTTTTATTATAACACACACTAACTTTTGACAAAGGAAACACCATAGGACATTGTGCAAAAAAAAGCAGACAGACATGCCTTCTTAAAAAATTAAAATAAATTCATTTATAATAATTTGTCACAATAAAATGATGATTTACGAATGTTTATGTGTAGGTAAAACATATAATTTTTTTTTTATATAACAAATAACGTTAACACGTTCTTTATCAACAATTGTGTCCATTTCTATTCCTTTATCGACTTTCTGTGACATGATTGATGTTTCTGTGACATATCGAACGACACACTTCGGTTTTTGCACTATCCCCATTGTATTGTCCCGTGATGTCTCCGTATAAAGTAAACCGTTATATCTTTACTGTTATGGTCTAGCGATATGATCGCGTTCGAAGCTTGGTTAATAACCACAATTTGGTGAAGTAAGTAATGAACTTCAATAACTACAAATATCTTTAAAAAAAAATAATCTTTTCAGTCGTCGATCCCTCCAGTATATCCTTTCCGATCTTATTTGTATTATTAATTAACATTATTATGATTAATATACTGATGAAAGTCATATAAAACCAATGTCAAATTGTATTTTATTCTTCTTGGCCATCTTCATCATCTCCTGTACTTGTAAGTACCTATATACCAATAAATTTATATTATGCGTTCTATTCGCTTTAAGTCGATCGGTAGGTAGATTTTTTTAGCGTCGAATCGTATGAACCTATACTAAAATATAAACATCTGTTCGTTCAAAAACCCATGTTTATTGCCGTTGGTACTTTACTTGGTATTCTCATTCAGTGGATTACTTCACACGTTCAGATGTTGTTTATAAATACGAACTGGCTCCACTATTATTTTCGCGAGATTCACGTCATCCGGCAGGATTGTTTGCGTAGGTACCTATTGCATGTATGACTAAAACTGTAACTCATTGCTTGTAACTATGACTGAGTAACCGCTTTAAGGAGTTGGACGTCGCGTCGCGTCTGAGCAATCGAGGATAATTTGTATTCGGTTTTTATGACGAAGCTGTCGATGCCTGTTCCTATACCGTAGTTGATTCCTTACTTTCTAAGTTTACGGTAAATACCTCCTTGAGAGTTTATATTAAAAGATAAATCTTTTAATATAAACTCTACCTGTCTTATAAAGTACGTTATACACAGAATATTAACAGGAGACTTACCTATAGATCAATATCATATGCCCTTGTCTTGACTAGTATACCTACTTAGTGGGTATCTATGTTCATAGATACCAAGCGTAACCTTGCCAAAATTTATTTTCAAGGACGGTTCTAACATCAGTCCCTTCCGAGACATCTTGTAAAGACTTCCCTTCCCTCCCCACTTCCGTCCCTTTGCGCATGCGTGCAGGGTTTCCCAATAGGTCAATGACAAAGACTGCTGGGTACCATACCAAGCTTTAGTCTAATGGATGATTTACGAGCTCGTCAAAGTTTTATAGTAACATAACACGCCATGCTAATGCTCCTTGTATTTATGAAAACAGCGTTTATCCTCAATAGTTTAGCTTGGTCACGCGCGTATTCTATTTGGCTCTTACACTGTTCAATGGTAGTTTTTATTTCACGGGCTATCTGATTTTAAGTGCTTAGGTTTGAAGGATAGGTTTAGGTTTGAATCATTATCGACCTTTTTATTGACGTTAGCTATTTTTATTCTCTCATTTGGGTAAAAATGTCGTTTTGTGTAAATTATCGGGTTTTGTAAGTATCAAAGATATTGTTACACAGATAAGTTCAAAGGTTGTTGAAATCCCAAGTTAATTTTCACCCTACTCATATGAAGTGACTGTGACTTTGCTAATCTTGGCTTTCCTGAAATAGTCCGGTATTCCCGTGGGGCGATCGATATTAGTGTCAACACGCCAACTGGAATTTTAATAGGAACGTTTTATTCTATCAAAGAAACCTCGGAATAGACGCCATCGTGATTGGAAGCAATAAATTATGCCTTCTGACGAAACATTGTAACTTTATTCGTGACGATTGTATCAACGAAACGAATCGAAGAAAGCATAAAGTTGATGAAATATTTTAGCAATGAAAAACTTTCTGTTGGTAAAACGACGAGTTGATGACACGACTGAACCTCTCGGCCCAGAATTTTACTAAACAACCGTAGGAATAAATAACATAGGTGCCCATACCCACTAATATGAACCTGACCCCGAGAGCTGGTGAGTAATGTTTCTACCGCAACGCATCAGCATTATACAGTAGAATCAGCCAGCGTCTTGGGGACGCTTCTGACTGGTATCCATATGGATCAGTTGCTAGGTACCTGTAGAATGTTTGCAACAGTCTGCAGTGCGCTCAATCGTATAAATTGTAAATACTTGTTCGTACTGATTTCTATTATTTGATTCCAACTTTTTATAATATTTAATATCGTAACTTAACTAACGAAGATCAAAACTATAATACCTAACCTAAACTTTACTAGACAAGACCGTAGACCTACAGATGTGGTTACTGAAAACGATAAAAGTTCAGAAGGCTAACTTATCAGTTAATCAGTGTAAGCTATAAAATGGGCTATTATATCGAGCCATATCCGAGAAGACAAAGAAAGTCAGGTCGGCGCGGTCGTCCAAACTGGATCTGAACATTCTCCGTCGACCGGTTTGACCGGAGCGAATCCTGGCTGCCCTACCGCCCTATGTATGTCTGTATATATCGAGAAAACGTTATAAAACCTTACATAATAAGCAGCATTCGCAACAAACTCAGTTTAACAGGGTCTAGAATTGTTTTTTATATTGACGACCACCTTTGCGCTTTGGACAAAGGTTCTTGTGCGACTGCGTGCGACGCAGGAGGTTTGTTTTAGATTTGTTTCCTGCCTCGGAACATTATGTTTGTACGATCTGTCGATATTTTTTCCGGGTGTTCTGGGTGTTTTCTATGCTGAGTTAGAACCTTTTTTAACAACTCTATACATGTCATTCTATAAGTGTGTCTTTTGTATGTTGTTATAAATAAATGTATTTCTATTATGTAGATAATAAAAAATATCTATCTATGTTATATGTGTAATGTATTGTACTAAAACAAAAGTCATATATAACGGGACATTTACCATGATTTGATTTTTGAGTTTTCCAATATTTCGGTACATCTAGTAGTTTACGTATCAAGATCTGCTTCCTAGGGGGCTAGGTAATGCTGACCTCCAGCGTTATATATTTATACCGGTAGGTATTAATAATTAATAAAATGAGATTGAATTGAGCAATTCAAATCATTTTAAGAAATTACAGCATTATTCAAGAATGTAAAAACACAGTTTTGCAAAATGTAAATAAGCAGTCAAGTGAAATGAACGAGAAAGCAGAGCGGGATATTTATGTAACAGCGATAAGGTCATGTACAGTTTATTTATACGGCTACACGGGTTTTACGCAATATTTATAAGAAAATAGCACACCTGACTCAGAAAACTATAGTAATCTACCTCATAGAAACAGAGCTACCTATCTTAAGTAACTTTTAAAAAAAATGATGCCTGTGCACAGCCTGTGCATGATGGATAAAAGAAATCAATTGCTGCCTTCGTTCTCCTAACTAAATGCACGCAGCAGATTAAATAGTACATATTATAAATTAGGTACCGACTGTTTTTCTCAAGGTAAAGTAAATTGAATTGCATAATAAAATTTTACGATAAGGAAAATAATGCAAATCCTATATCACGTGCAGAAGCCAAGAAAGTGTCGTATGCCGTCATACACGCACAGATTGTAATAGGCCTCACTCACGTTATTATGTCTGACTGTCTAACTAAGCCGTTGTACGTTATGTTCTTTCTTCTAGAAAAGTATTACGTTTTACAAACTCGGGAACAAAATTCGAATAAAAGTTGCTAGCACTTTGTACATCACAACAACCGCAGTAAGTTGTAATTCGTTAAGACTTAGTTTACCTATGGCTTAACTAACTCCTTTCATTTACGTTAAAGCTTGTTTGTTTTTAATAATTTTCAGACTTCATTTGTTTCGATGCTTAGGTAATACCATTCTTACAGCTCTGAGCTCTGCCTTTTGTTTTGGTGACGCAACTTTCTTTTGTTTGTCTATAAAGCATCTAATAGTCTTGCCTAAAGGTCTTTCAACTGAAGACAATAACATTCCGTTGCAATAACAGTTCGAGGTGTCTGCGCTAAGATCAAAGGTCCAGATAATCGTAATTGATCTGCGGTTAATTCGTTTACGTTCCGATCCGCTCCACTGGTAACGAATTACTTAGCATTTAATGGAGCTTGATGTTCGGAATGAGATTGCCCGGTGTTTATTTCTTTGTAAAGTAGGCTACACATTTCAAGAGCTTTATGGTTCATGCAAGTTCGATACTACAATTCGTGTACGAGAAATCGCAATCGGAGTTTGGTCGATAGATTTTAATTCGTATTTGTTGGTAGGCCACTTTGATTGATATATATCAATAAAATAATGCTGGACAGTCCATACAGCATCATCTAGCCCCAAACTAAGCTTTTGGTATGGTACTAGATGACTGATATGCATAATACATATTACATAGATTTTTTAAATTTTATACATAGAAAACGACCAGAACACCCGGAACAAAATCTGCAAATCGTACAAACATTTGTCCCGAGGCGGCAACCTCCTGCGTCGTAGGTGGACCTTCACCCGCGGTGCCACAGAGGTCGTCCAATTACCTGGGGGTACCTATTTTTAATTGTTTGAATTCGTTAAGATCTCTGGATTATAGCTTTCTATAATATCAATTTAAGTTAAGCCTCATATTTATATGTATAGCGTTGTCAGCGATAGAACTGTTCGGTAGGCAGTAGGCTCATAACCTACTGCCTACCGAACAGTTCTATGATGAGTGAAACCATCAATACAACACGTGATAGAACAGTTTAGAAAGCAGTGTAATAAGATGCTTAGAGAGCATACACAGTGACTAAAGCCCGTGTTATGAATGCTTGCTCAGTCATAGATTTATGCTTGACTGACGTTCATGCTATAGAAAAGCGTCACTCAAGCAAAGATCGATGACTGAGCAAGCTTTCCTAATAAGGGCATTAGTGAGAATGACCATAGCTTTTACCCTGAAATCTTACTAGAGATTTAATAAATAAAACTATATAGCAGCCATTTGAGAGAATACAATTTTATCTAAAATAACAAAGACACACGTAACTGAACATTATTAACATAGATATCTATAGGTAAAAGTTATTAAAAAAAAGCAAATTAAGACTCGATCTAGCCAATCTAGCTTTATATAAGTAAGTTCCTAGCTAAATAAACCTAACCTAACATTAAAGCTTGTCCTCCAAATAGGTTACTAGGGTAAAAAGGGGGTGGGCGACACAAAGTTCATCGGTCCCTCTCGTATCACAATGCGATAAAGCACTTGCTGACTCTACATTTATACCTACCAGATACTACAAAATACGGTCATTTCATCTAGTACATTCCTATACTCCATCCAAGTTCCATGTACAATAAACACACAAATAAATCACGTAGAGTTATATTTATAATGTCAGCATCAGCAATATATAAATATTGCTGACCATTTTATTGAAAACTCTCGGCCATACATGACAATTTTAGTTTTTTATTGTGTTCAATAAATGAGGGATATGATTTGGGTATAAAAATACACGACAACAAACAGATTTTAGGGTAAGATTAAGATGAGAAGTGTTTTGTTTTCAAACATTTCTCATTGAATTTGGGGGTTCTAGGGTATATAGATATTAGATAAGTTGTTGATTGTATAGATAAGTTGCGTTTGTGCCACATGTTTAAACTGCAGCAACAAGAGTCGATAGGAATCTGCAAATTGGCATCTTTAGGTCGACGTCGAAAAAACTGCAGTAACACGCATTAAACACTCATCAAACCGTAACTTATGAATTTATTATGTGCTTCTTAATAAAGAAGTTATCGTGTGAATCGCGGAATATTCTCACGAGTTACTGAAACTTTTTATTTTTAGTTGTATTTATTTCTCTTTCCCTTTGGAGCCAGGGGAGCGTTTGTTGAGTCAACAGCAAAATCCTTAATATCCAGAAGGATCAACAGTCTATAAAGGAGTTAGATTGCGTATGATATGCCAAATTTAAGGTCCAGCCTGAAAACCAGTGTCACTATCGTCCTCGGTCGATAATGACAGCAAGCTGAGATTGGACCTTATTAGCCGCGCACATAGGGAATGACCAGTTTTTCTTACTCTTGGGACTCTACTACACGCTACATTATGTTAAAGTTTAATCCCTCTTTTTCTGTATTTTTCTATGTTTTCCTTTATTGTAACTCTGTTTAACATTGTGTGTTATATATAGCTATAAATAAATTATTTTATTATTTTTATATGCGTGCATGTTTTTCAAAAATGTTGATGAGACCTCACGAGAGGCTTCATGTAATTATGGGGCTACCCAAATATCGTTTTTGTTTTCAGTTCAGTTCAGAAGTTTATTGATAAGAAAATTTTCTTACATGTCAAACATTATCGAAACAACATAACTAATTACAAAATAATGTAAGAACTCAGTACGGAAATATCTACTTGAAGTCAAACTATTGTGTAATATCAAAATTGGAGAGTTAATATTTCCGTTGTTTCATTTATTAATCTATGGCTGTATCAATAAACCTTTTATTTTAATGAACAGCTGATTGCTTCACTGCAGGCCTCACAGCATGAGGTACCATCAAGGGCGGAACTCCTACACATAGCCACAGACGATCTATCAGCTAACATGTTCATGTCTAAGACGTTCATATAACTTGCGTGAGCGCATCAACATACAGGACCCGAATATCATGTTCATTTCAACTGATCAATAGCATCAGACTTATAAACAAAGCAGCTGATTGGTCCAATGAAGAATCATTTGCAAGTGTTCTATAATTGAACAAGATTGGTCGTTTAGAAGGCTATGAATTAGGTAGCTAGGTAGATATTTTTCATAAATTTGCTACTTTTAAGACTGAACAAGACGAATAGCCTCATATAATTATAAAACGTTTAAATTCTATATATCGCTTTCCAAACACATTAGGTTCATTTATAGTGACCTTCCCTTCGGCAGCAATATCGACCCATGCCTATATCCGTAGCAAAAGCAATTAACCTTAACATTAAGCTGTTTCATTACGTTACCCAGGGAATTTGGTGTCGGTATTTTCATGCATGCCTAAGTTTTAAACACGAAAGTCAGGTTTGTGTGTTACAAGTAAGTGTTCGAATAATACATTTCAGGACTTCATCCTACCATGTGATTAAGAATTCTAAATAGTTATTACAAGTAAAATTGCGTAACTGCGCTCCATCAATAATAATCATTCTATAATCAAACCAATCACAATTGATTTAAAAATAACAAGTTCCAATTAAGATGACGCTGCAGTTCTGCTTGTCAGCATCAGCCTTCGAAGATGTGTCGTAATCGAAAAATTAAAAGATGACAAAGGGCAACTCAACGACTATCAAAACGAATTCAAGTGACCACAAGTTAAAACTCTTCATACAACATTGTTAATAACAAACAAGATTACAATCAAATAATAGAAACTAATTGGATTAGTATTTACAATGGAAACAATTAGGCTATCTACTGACTGTTGTAAACAATCTAAAGCACAGGAAGCTGATCAGGAAGCTCAACTGATCTATATATTAATGCCAGTCGAAAGCGTCCCCAAGACACTGGCTGCATTACCCAGCACGCCCATTGCCTTTACCCAATTTTCAGTAGATGCTCGCTTGAAATAATTTTTGCCTTCTTCATTTTCTAGCCCAGCAAACAAGGCAGTTGGTGGCCTTTGATAGGCCTTGTGCTTCTCATTTCCAATCGAATCATGCTTTGCCTCTTCGATGCTGTCATCAACGTTATCGTTCTATATATTTGTCACCAGTCAAATCTCTTTTTTAAGCTGACAATTACTACCTACTTTTAAGAATGAGAATAATTTATTTTAAACTGAATAAAAAAAAAACAACACAAACATACAAAAATAAAAGACAAAACAGATTTTTTGCAATTAAGTCACAAAACGGTCTCTGTCTCAGCATGAGTTAGTTGTAAGCACGTTACAACCAACGCTGGTCTTCCTTCCTTTTAAATATTTATTGAGCGTTAATCCAGTACTTATCTTTGGCCCTGAAACACCAGACATTGCAATGGCACAGCTACGCATTATTCGTACGGCCTACATCCAATCAGGCCACTTATGTAACTAGGGCTCTGGCTCGTCCTTCTGTGTGGAGAACAATAAGTGCTGATGCTAGACATGAAACGGAAATACGATTATCAGCGGTTTCCAATTACATAACCCTCTTAGCATTTTTAACTCTAATTTGCACGTATGAGTGGATTTTAGAGAAAACATGAGAAAATGGTTCGTTCATAAATTTGAGTGGTCTTATAGGTATATTCGAATTAATATGAAGAATCTTATCAATATGATCCCAATGCATTTGATTAAGTAGCGATTTTTTTTCTTCATCTTCGTAAATTTGAGTGGTTCTATAGGTATATTCTGATTACGAGGAATGTTATCGATATGGTCCCAGTTGTGTACCATATGATTAAGGCACGATTTTTTTCCTCATGGGCCAGCGAGCCTATTGACGACACGAAGATGAATTCTGCTTTTAGTGTAGCCTATGTTCAAACTCTCTTTCTGACAATATACTACGAATGTCCCAAGATAAATGACTCTCAAATTCACAAAGTTTTGTTATAATTCAAATTAGACAAGTTATCAACTTACCTATTATTTTGTAAACATAAATGTATGTCACCAATGCTTACATAATTATTTAAATATTGATTTCAGATAAAAAGACCGTGTAGGAGTTTTTTATGTTGTAGTGTCAATATGTAGGCTGACTGGAGGCGCATGCAATCATCAGTGATTTGTGTCAACAAATATTTGAGGTCAAACTGAAGGCAACGAGACAACGACGAAGTCTATAAAGTAAAGTCTAAACAAATTATATCGAAGCACCTACTTTTGACCTAGGTACCCTATGTACCTACATCTTATTGTATATTTATTGTTTTGTGTATTAGTTTTAAGAGCCTTTATTCCTAAAATGCGCAGAAACAGTACTTTTCAAACCCGTTTATATCATGAACCACTTGTCTTATAGTATATGTTATTTACTAATATTTTTAGGAAATTTTAGTGTCCAAATAGTTTGACTATAAAATATTTCGATTAATATAGTATGTACGCGTTCTATCAAGATAACTTGTGAGAGGTTTTCATAATTTCCCTTTCAGCATCAGTTTCGAAGCTCAAAATAATAGAAAATACTGACATATCTAATTAAGAAAAAAATATAACCTACTGATGAGATCCTTGGCTAAAAATCTAATTAGATAGATGTTTGGTTTTGGTATCCTACTATGAGAAATTAAAATTAAAAAAATGTGAAATATTACGAATATTTCACATTTTTAAATGATGTTTTTACCGATATACCTTATTTAATTTAATATAATAATAGCCTACCAATAAAGTGGAGCATCTTTTTTAAAATCATACATTTAAAATTTTTATGATTTTGTTGCTATTATTTTTCTATAAATATTTTAAAACTACTATAAAACGCTGCGCGAAAATCAGTCCGCCGCGAGGCTTTCTAGAGTGTGGTCACGTCGCTCATTAAATATTTATAGAAAAATAATAGCAACAAAATCATAAAAATTTTAAATGTATGATTTTAAAAAAGATGCTCCACTTTATTGGTAGGCTATTATTATATTAAATTAAATAAGGTATATCGGTAAAAACATCATTTAAAAATGTGAAATATTCGTAATATTTCACATTTTTTTAATTTTAATTTCTCATAGTAGGATACCAAAACCAAACATCTATCTAATTAGATTTTTAGCCAAGGATCTCATCAGTAGGTTATATTTTTTTCTTAATTAGATATGTCAGTATTTTCTATTATTTTGAGCTTCGAAACTGATGCTGAAAGGGAAATTATGAAAACCTCTCACAAGTTATCTTGATAGAACGCGTACATACTATATTAATCGAAATATTTTATAGTCAAACTATTTGGACACTAAAATTTCCTAAAATTATTAGTAAATAACATATACTATAAGACAAGTGGTTCATGATATAAACGGGTTTGAAAAGTACTGTTTCTGCGCATTTTAGGAATAAAGGCTCTTAACTATTTTAAGTAGAATATGGATCTCGTGTCTGGAAATAAAGAATTTATTATTATATATTATATTTTGGCTTTACTGTAACAGTGTCTGTTGCATTTGCAATAAAATCAGAAGTTTCTAAAAGTTTATGAATCAAAAACGTCCAGAAATTCCAAGGAATTAAACAAAAAAGTTTTAAAACCTCCTGGCTTGTTTTAAACTTTTGCCGATGTCTCCACTATCTTTGGAGGCACTTGAATAGTACCTATCTTTCTTAACAACAATTGTTTGCATTGCTAGGTGCCTTAGCTGCCGTGGAGTAAAAGCTGAAGTGGTCTGGTCGACTGTCGGCTCTACAAAGGCCTCAATGCTAATGCGTTACCCTTGTCTCGTCTGGTGTAGGCCTACGCTAACTGCACTTTTACTTTCCATGCCGGAGAATACAAATTAGCTTAAACAGGTGCCCGGCAGAAACCCCGGGTGACTTACCGCTTATGAAACACAAACACGAAGAAAATTTACATTCTTAACGAACTTCGAAACGAAATTACTATAGGAAGAAGGTGCTATATACATACATAGGTACGGTGCTCAATTCTTTGTAGTTTTTTTTTTCTGAGTTTTGACTATAATTTTTATTCTTTGGTATCAATTTCAATCTTCTGATGAGCTAGCGATTGCTCGATTTCAATAGTAGGCATTTTTACAGGAATGTCGAATAGTGTCTTGATTTGACGTTTCTGACGCATCATCCTTATTAATAAGATCTCGAAAGAGACACCTTTCTCTCGTCGAAAAGTCCTATTAAAGGAAAGATAGTAAAGGAATGTTGAATCATTAATCAGACCTGAAGTGCCCATTCAGACGCCCAAAACGCCGAGCTTACCGCTTCTATAGAAATTAATGACGCTAATATAAACACCACAAGAAAAATCATGGAACCACCCGCCGTGAAACTTTTTCTGTTTTGGCTTTAAACCTTTCAACGTTTTAATCGTTCCTTATTATTTCTAAAATCGAAAATTCCATGTTTCTCGTCGATAGCTTTACACCAGGCCATTACGGTTACGCCCAGCCTTTTTATTTTTAGCCTTTTTTATAAAGGAAGTGGGCAATAAGGTTAGTCCACTACCTGCTGTCCGGATCTGTGCTTCACACCTGCTTTCTAAAAAAAATATACAAACACAGGGCAGCTATTTTAGGCCCCATACTGCGCTTGGAGCCGTCAATTTGGTGCTGACCGGGCATTTTATCGACTTTTTTACCTGCTTGTTTTTCGGAACGACTCGAATGGTTATGAGTATTGCTTGACGGGAGACTTTTAAACGTTAAAGATTTTTCTTGGCGCCGCCGTTCCGGCAAAAATCATAATTTCCAGGCGGTGTTACTTACGTTGAGAGCTATTCGCGTCGGCCCCATTCACTCTCTTCGTTTAGTGACATCGTGCGGCGAAATTAAAAGAAAAACAAAGTCCACTCGTAGCACTGGCAGGCACGACTGATATAAAATTCTAAATTTGAATCCCCACACGAGACGCCACCGCGTCATCAAGTGACAGTTATTTTTTACTGTGAAAGAAATGACCAAGAATTTTAAAGCTCAATCAACCTTTTACCTCTGTTAGCTAGTTAGTAGCTACGTAAGGAGTCATCATGATAGTTGCATCGTTTTGGTTTCTTTCTGGTGTTAGCTTCTAACTACGATTTAATTATCTAAATGCATATAGACAGAGTTATCTGCTACTATTGACTAATATTGACCCTAATTCTTATTCCTTGACATCCTTTAAACAAACCTGAATTCACATAAAAGTTTTATGCTTCAGTCTAAATGTAGGTACGTCATTGTTCACGCCAAACATCGTCTGTTTTATGTTTGGTTTGCTGCTTCGCGGAATAATAAACATTTTCAGCTCTGCACAATTTTTGCAAGATCTCATGCTTGCAGTTTTCTTTATATCCTTGTTCTAGCTTAATAGGTAGAACAAGAATACATACCATACCTACTCTTAAGTATATGAATCTTGGTTGCGCCAGAAAGGCGGGGTTAGTAGGGTAGCCGGCTTTGGTTGCCATGGCGTTAAGCTGCACCGATCAATAAGGCATCTAGTAGGTAATGTCGCTGTGATATACATAAGTTTGTCTATATTTTCCTTCGCTCTAATCTTAGGTACTTCTATTCATCTCGTTATTATTCATGAACGTATACTAAGTTAAGTGTATCCTACAGGCAAGACGTCAGTCACATAACTGTAGTAAGTATAACGTATAAACTAATTGAGGAGTAGTGACCCAACCTTACCCTTAGCCCTTTATCTTTTGTGATCACGTGTGCGTCCTCCTTATTTGTAAAGAAACCGTGAGTTTGTTTTGGCATTATCAAAGGGCAGGCGTTTGAAATATTGCTCCTTAGGGTATTCCCTGACAAAAGCTATTATTAGCAACTTTATCATAATGTCATCATTGTGACATGTTTACATTGATCTGCAAGCCCTTAAAGGTTCAAATTGATGTCTTTGTTATGTGTCCTTACTCTTCAATAGTGATTGATTATTTGTTTTGATCATTCAGCTTCATAGTTATTTACAGTTATTTGCACTGAATTGCAGTTATTTCAAGTTGACCATAATTTTTAGGTACATAAAATTGTTATTTATTTATTTAATTCGGAACACCATCAGCTACTATAATATCTATAGACTTAAAAATGACAACAGAGAGCTTTTAATAGGTGTTATTGTTGTTTGATACATTTTTCACCTTTGGCTCCAATGATAAAATTGTATGTCAGTTTGTATGAACTTAACCTCAATCTCGTTTCTTATCAGCAGTGTCTAGAAGACTGGGTTGCACTTGGGTAAATTATTTTCATAACTACCTAAATTATGTTAACAGTTAACAGCGACTTTCGAGTTTCGATAAAAGTAGGTAACCTAACTTGTTTTAATTATTTTTAACTTACGCGATCTGAACACATAATTATAAGCACTAATACGACGGGTATTTATCGCTTTTATATACCTAGTTTGCCCGACAAAAAATAAGTAAATAAACGCGATAAATATCCGTTGTATTAGTGCAAATTTACGAACAATTAATAAAAAAATCGCTACTTAATCAAATGCTACACAATTGGGATCATATTGATAAGATTCTTCATATTAATTCGAATTATACCTATAGGACCACTCAAATTTGTGAACGAACCATTTTCTCATGTTTTCTCTAATATCCACTCATACGTGCAAATTAGAGTTAAAAATGCTAATGCTAATGCTGCTTATAACTACCTTGTTCTTAACTAAACTAATAAATAAATAATGCTGGACAATTCACACAGCATTTATCTAGCCCCAAACGTTAGTAGGTACTCTACAGTTATTCTCTGCCGGCTTGTGTAAAAAAGTGCGATTAAATTATGTAAGAAAACATTATGAAATTGATCAATAGTTTAAATTCGTCATCTTATGATTTGAAACCAGTTAAACTTGAAAATCTCAGAGGTTTATTCAGTCCGAGGTCTGTAAAGCCGCTACAGAGCCTTTTACGGTCAGCCTTGGAATGCCGAGCCAGAATCCAGTCTTGTGGGATTCTCGGAAGAAGTGTTATCCTGTCAGCTACGCAGAGAATTTATGAACCTGTCTCTCTTACTTTGATTAAACAACTGATATTGTATACTGAATACTTTTGGGTGTCTAGAGCTGCTCTGCTCATATAGGTCCCCTATAAAGCTGGTCTTAGTAACACTCATGTAATTTAGTAATTTAACATTCATCATCATCAGCCTATATTAGTCCACTGCTGGACAAGGCCTCCCCAATGAGCGCCATAGCGCCCTGTCTTCAGCTTTTTTTTCATCTTTAATTTAACATTTTTAACGTCGATTGAGGAAGTATTGTTATTCTGTAACTAGACAATATAAGCTATGTTCCTTAATAAATAAAACGTAAGATTTAATACGAAACAAATAGCAAGAAAACCTGTCCATGTTCGCATAAAAATGTGCAAAATGAGATTGGCTTTCATTTCATTTTAGGTAAGTATTTTGAAAAAAAAAAAACTATTTGGGAACCTAGATAATTACTATTTTAATACAAATCATGCAATAGTGGAAATATGCTTGAATTAGAAATAATTTTGGTATTACGTTTGTATGAAGAATTCGTCCCTCCGGAGAAATTCGGATTAACTAAAACGGCCACATAAGAACTCAAGATAAACCGTGATGTCACAACTACGAGTAAAGTTAAGATTACGGCACTGGTAAAAGCATTCTAATCGATGTGGGTACTGTAATAACAAAGCAAGTGCATAACGGTGCTCACCTTATAGGAACGGCGCGCTGGTGAAACCTTTGCTTAGGCCTTTGAGGCCAGTGAAACAATCTTGTTGTCAGGTTTATGACCTCATTGGATTATTATGGCTACTATCACAATCATCTTATCAATTAAGGTACTTACCTATTTGATTGACGTAAGTAGGCAGGTATTGAATGCAACTGTTAACTGCTGCAGTATAATTTAGAATATTGCTGGAGTCTGCCTTTTCATTAGGGCTAGAGATAATAAAAAACAAAGAAACATCCACGATGAGTCATTCGAAAGACAGACTGTAAAAAATTCTAGTCATCATCTCATTCCACGGCCAATAACCGTATCAAGAACAGAATGAGGCGTGCAAAATGTCATCAACACTCCGTCCTATCAGCCTGCAGCCATATGGCTCGTAACGCAATCTGCTGATGATCCCACCAGACCTCATGTTAATGAAATTATTGATGTCACTGTGCCTTTGAGTTCACTCCTTGAACGATAAAGTTGAAACTCTTTCGAAGCTTCACTGATTTTAATAGTTGCATCGTAAACACCGGTGTCCCTCCCTACCAATTAAGATTAACATACAAAGTTGGCACCTAATTGCAAAAATAAATAGGAATTTTTAGTGGCATTTGGCGTTGACAGCGAGCACTTGGGCGTTGAGAACCTACCTACAATACTTTATCACTTGCAATGAATGATAGCAATGATTTTTGGGGTCAAAAGTGATATAATATTAAATAAACCCTCGATGAATACCTATGTGTATAAATAATTGGCTGAGGATAAGTTTAGGAAGGAAATCAACAAACAGAAAATACGAACTCGGTATTTCATATCCCAGAATAGAACCCGGCATGTTGAAGCTAAACATGGAGCTAAATTAAGACCTAGAACGTTCGTATGTGGCCTAGCATTCGCCTCACACATAGATTCTTTAAAAAACTAACAATGTTCAAAGTGGCTAACAGATGTTTATATAGGCCGCACAACCAAATTAGTCAAAAGTAGAAAACAATAGAATTACTTTTTGGCGCTCTGGCCATAACGTGAAATGGTGACATATAAAATCATAAAAAAACGTAATTGCGTGCAAACTTAGACATAAAATCCCTTTTGTGGTTTATTTCCTTTTCTGTGTGGATTGTCCACCATTATTTATTTGTTTATTTCCAACGCAATGTTTGTTGTTTTATGACTATTAAGTATGTATTAGTTAAGTATGTATGGTTAATGACTATTTACTATGTATGTATTTTACATAATAAAAAATCAGGCCAGAAGTCTAGATAAGTAGATAATTCGAGATACCTAGGAGCAAAAATAACAGTGATGTAGGTAAATTTTTACAACATTGTGATACATACCATGATGGCCGTGATAAATCCATCAAGCCATTAAATTGTATACATTCACAACGAATGGATACGCAGATGTTGATATCAATATTCAACCTCATCCCGTGTGATCAACTCAAAGCTGAACAAAAGTCTATATAGTTAGAGGGACTCAAGAGACAAAAAAATGCAAGGCAGTGTTTGGGAACTGCCGATAGAAGTGAAAACTAAGTATCTACCTAATTTTATATTTTATTTATACTCGGAAGCGTGCGGTGACACTGACGCTAGTTTCACGCTATTTGTTCACCCAAAAAGTACATACACAGTTAGGAAAGCTTTCGGTAACGATGACGCAAGTTCCATGATTTTTGTTCACACTTATAGAAGTTTTCTCTTGAAAAAAATATTCTATGGCAAAACCTGGTTCATCCATTATTCAAACAGCCTAGAGTACTGGTCAAAGACACTACGTTATGAAGTGACACATTCCCAATTGAACAGTGGCGCAGCGATCTCGAATTAGCGCCAATTTGTGCCTCCGGTGACTCACGGGACTTGCTGGATAAATAGAGGTGGTCCATACATGCTAATATGGCTATATATGCATCCATACTAATGTAGATATGTGTCATAAATTCTGACTTCTGTTTGATTGCTGGCTCGACCTCTCGCCCTGGGACAAATGTGTCTATTTGTTACCTTCTATGAAGTATGTATTAGAAAAGATTTAAAAAAAGATGAATGAAATCAGTAAGGCCGTTCTCACGTGGCCAGAACACAACACATACAAGCTCTGCTTAGTTTGCCGCAAGATAAGGCAGTGAGAATCGTCCAACATCATTAATTTATTTATTATTTGTCCGAATCGTTGTAATAGTCACTGCGAGATATATGTGTGTTGATGTACTAAGCACACCAATAGGTTTACCTATGCATAAATCTTGGAGCACTTGAGATGACACAATTGTTTATTTCCAATCGAACTCAAATGTCAAACTCAAATCATAAAGACGACACTTATTAAGTTCAGTTCAGTTGAGAAAACAAAAAAGAAATAGCGCGACAAAGCATTTCCCTCTTAACGCTCACAATATTTCTTCGAAAAGCTTTCTAATACGTTGATAGCTTGATCAAAGACAATCTCGACTTACCCATACATAGCCCCATAAACACCAGGGCTATGGCATTGACTGCTTCGAAACTAGCTGGGAGTGACCTTGCTTCTCCGGGATCGGAAACCACGCAATTGCGCTCTTCCCAGTGCCAGTGGGAATTACGATTAACCTCATCAAGTTTGAGGCCTTCTGGTTAGGTCGGATTATTAACTGCTTTGATTTGTAACTTGTACCATAATAAGGATTAGCTAGACAGGGAAGGTAGGCAAATAATGAGGAGGTACTGAAATTAAATAAGAAGGAAGGTTTTGGATGTACCATTCAAAACGTAAGAGATTCTGAATGATCGGACATCTGCGACATGATAGCTTCATAAGTAACATCATAGACGGTAGACCAAGAACGAGAATGAGTCAGATTAAAGGAAAAGCCGCTGTCATGTCGTAAATATAAGTATAAAACAAAGTCGCTTCCCGCTATCTGTCTGCAGTCTGTCCCTATGTATGCTTAGATCTTTAAAACTATGCAACAGATTTGATGCGGTTTAAATGATAAAGTGATTCCAGAGGAAGGTTTATAAACCATTTGACACATAGATTTCCACGCGGGCGAAGCTGCGGGGCGCAGCTAGTCATAAATATATGAGAAAAGGTACACTTCATAGTCTAATCGTATTCCTAGTAAAGGTACTTCCTAGTATACATCGAAAAGCCAGGGAACTATTAGTATATAGCGAAGCGGGCATTGAAAAATGGCTCTTCCAGGATCAGTTGAGCTACCTGTAGATTGTTTACAACAGTTTGCAATGAGTTCAATTGTTGCAAATATACTTGACAATACTAATTCTAATTTGTTTCTAGAATTTAATTGTAACTTTCTTTATTAAGAGCCTTTATTCCTAAAATGCGCAGAAACAGTACTTTTCAAACCCGTTTATATCATGAACCACTTATCTTATAGTATATGTTATTTACTAATAATTTTAGGAAATTTTAGTGTCCAAATAGTTTGACTATAAAATATTTCGATTAATATAGTATGTACGCGTTCTATCAAGATAACTTGTGAGAGGTTTTCATAATTTCCCTTTCAGCATCAGTTTCGAAGCTCAAAATAATAGAAAATACTGACATATCTAATTAAGAAAAAAATATAACCTACTGATGAGATCCTTGGCTAAAAACTTACTTAGAAAGATGTTTGGTTTTGGTATCCTACTATGAGAAATTAAAATTAAAAAAATGTAAAATATTACGAATATTTCACATTTTTAAATGATGTTTTTACCGATATACCTTATTTAATTTAATATAATAATAGCCTACCAATAAAGTGAAGCATCTTTTTTAAAATCATACATTTAAAATTTTAATGATTTTGTTGCTATTATTTTTCTATGATAGATTTCTAGGATACCAAAACCAAACATCTATCTAATTAGATTTTTAGCCAAGGATCTCATCAGTAGGTTATATTTTTTTCTTAATTAGATATGTCAGTATTTTCTATTATTTTGAGCTTCGAAACTGATGCTGAAAGGGAAATTATGAAAACCTCTGACAAGTTATCTTGATAGAACGCGTACATACTATATTAATCGAAATATTTTATAGTCAAACTATTTGGACACTAAAATTTCCTAAAATTATTAGTAAATAACATATACTATAAGATAAGTGGTTCATGATATAAACGGGTTTGAAAAGTACTGTTTCTGCGCATTTTAGGAATAAAGGCTCTTAAGAAATAAACGAACTACGTTTCGATAATCCTAAACTCTCATCATCAGCCTATATTAGTCCACTGCTGGACATAGGCCTCCCCCAATGATCGCCATAGCGCCCTGTCTTCAGCTTGACGCATCCAGCATCTAGAACCTGCAGTCTTTCGCCACGATAACCATCCTACAGAGAGATTCACAGTTCAATCAAGAACAAAAACTTTGGACACGCACGTGTCCACCAAATATTTGATAAGTAGGTTAAAGATGTCCCCATTTGTAACCTTATTCCCCTCACAACATGCACAGAGTAATATGATATACAATCACGCTTGACCTGTGAGTAACCCTTACGTAAATCCCAGCAGCCTTTTTAATAAATTAAGTCGGTAAGGAAATTACTTCTACCTATTTTCATTATCATAAGAGTCCGGTATACCACTGGGACTTTTAACTTTTCTATTGGGTATGTACATATGTAGGTGTATTGGGTACAAGAATTAATTATAGGTTAGATTTATAGAAAAAAGGACTTAAAGAGGATTACCTATTCATATTTAATTAACACTGACTGCGATTTTTTTCGACGACTGCGATCTTTTTTTTAACCTAAAAAATTCGTGCTGCCGCTCTACACAGCGCAGCGGTTGTGTTGCGCCGCACATGAGTTTCGTTCGAAAAATATTACGGCTGTGCTGAGTCACAAAGATCTGTATTTTCTCAGCCGCTGCGCTAGAGTGGATTTACGCATATTAGTCACTTGTAGAAAACACATACCGTGTGATTTCAGCAGTCAAAGTGTTAAGTTACAGTTTGTTTTATAGAGTGATGAATCTATCTAGATAATACCTAAGTAGTAAGATAAAAGTATATAAAATATAATGAACATGTTAATCTAATATATAAAATTTTCGTGTCACAGTGTTTGTAAAAAAACTCCTTCGAAACAGTTCGACGATTCCTATGAAATTTAGTGTATATTCAGTAGGTCTGAGAATAGAACGTAAATTAAGTATTTCATACCACTCAAATTTCCACGCAGGCGAAGCCGCGGGACGCAGCTAGTTGTGATATATTAATACAGTAGGTAGGTTTAAAGCTAAATCGATATAATTTGCGTCAACTGAATATAATCATAAATGCAGGACCTTTAGTTACTTCACGGTATTATTTCACCTCATCATCATCATCAGCCTATATTAGTCTACTGCTGGACATAGGCCTCCCCCAATGAGCGCCATAGCACCCTGTTTTTAGCTTGACGCATCCAGCATCTACCAGCAGTCTTTCGCAGGTCGTCATCCCACCTGGTCGGAGGGCGTCCTACACTACGTTTGCCGAGTCGTGGTCTCCACTCAAGAACACGTTTGCCCCAGCGGCCGTCGGTTCTTCGCGAGATATGGCCGGCCCACTGCCACTTCAGCTTGCTAATTCTCAGAGCTATGTCGATAACTTATTTTATTTCACCTATTTGTTATTAATTAAAGTTTCTCCTCAATATGTTTTCGTTTGTTCTCAGGATGTGGTGGACCATCACGGGTAACTTCGGAAACATTCTGCCCATCGACTGGACCAAGTCGTTCTCCAGGAAGATGCATATCCCTACCCTCAACTTGAGCGATAAGAAGGTAAGCAATATTAATATAGCTTACTTAAGATAAGGTAAAACTACCTAAGGGTATTTAACTTAGATTTATTACATTACTAGTTTCAGCCCGCGGCTTCGCACGCGTTGTGTCTACGAACCCGCGGAAACGGGATAAAAAGTATTCTATGTCCGTCTCCTTCTAAGTACTACCTACCTCCCCGCAAATTTTCAACCAAATCGGTTCAGCCGTTCTTGAGTTATAAATAGTGTAACAAACACAAATATAAATTTTTATCTACCTAGTTTATAACGAATTAATGAAATAGATTTTTTTAAACAACTAATGTATTACCTCTATTAGCTAAGGTATATGTACTCAGTAAGAATAGAGCTACATGTTTTGAATAAGTAAATAAAAAATGTCTCGGGTACCCGGGTACCTTAGTTGAAGAAAGTTATTTAATAAATCCGAAAGATAACTATACTAACTATATTCTTTGGAGGAGTTCTGTGCCGACAAATTTAAGTCTGAGAATCTGTGATAAATAATTTAATATATAGTATAAAGAAAAATTATTTTTAATGAATATTTTTGACATTTTTATTATAAATATTTTTGACATTTTTATTATAATTATTTTACATTTTTATTTTTATTTGACATTGTACTATTTTTTTTTTTACATTTGTAGAATTATTTTGTATAATCATCTTTTAATTGTCTATATTTATAAGCCTATGTAAAATTTCCGACACAATTTAAATTGTTTGTGAAATAAATAAATTAAATTAAATAAAAACGTCAATCGTTTTAGGACGATAGATTACAACCTATAAAAAAATGATTAAACTCAATACACCATTAGAGAAGGGAAATTTAATTGCTATTGCAATAACGACAATATAATATACATAGTTACAATTTCCGTTATTGACGACATCTCTAGCCGTAGAAACACTATTAACACTTTGACTGCTGAAATCACTCGGTATGTGTTTTCTACAAGTGACTAATATGCGTAAATCCACACTAGCGCAGTGGCTGAGAAAATACAGATCTGTGTGACTCAGCACAGTCGTAATATTTTTCGAACGAAACGCATGTGCGGCGCAACACAACCGCTGTGTAGAGCGGCAGCACGAATTTTTTAGGTTTAAAAAAAGATCGCAGTCGTTGAAAAAAAATCGCACTCAAAGTGTTAACTGTTCAAAGCGGGCTGATAGCTCGTGACCAATCCTAAAGATAACAATTCGCTGCGGTTCCATTTCTCCGTAATGAATTTAATTAGCTTCAATAAGCACAAACTGTTGATGTAATTCTATACCCACGCCCCCGGCGGATGAAAGCAACAAAAAAGTGTTATAATTATAATAAAAGCCTCCTATTGTTTTGTGGGAATTAATTATTTTGTGGTGTCATTAAAATATGACCAAGAGTAAAGGCAGATAACGGTTGATGATCTGGCACAATGACAATGAGGTAGGTAATAAACTTGATTGCTTAATATATCTAAAACCTTTCTAAAAAAACGAGGCTTTTATAAAAATTGATTATTTCGAGCACAGGACTCATACAAAAAATTACATTAAAATTAACTTTTTTAATTCCTTTTTTGAATTTTTTTATTATAATCCTTAGTCAATTATGATAGCAATGCGGGGAAAGCGTACCTTTGTCTCTTGGTAGTCGACAATAATATTTTTACTTACCCACAATTGTTAAATCTATATAGTATAACCATTTATTATCTGTGCATAAAGTGTCTGTCATCTGTCACACACACACACAGTTCATTGTATCTTACTATACAATTCAATACAAAAATTATTTATTGAACCTACACCATAATCAAATCATTACAAAAAAATATATATTATTAATTATCTTACTGAGTTGTGCAGCCATATCATGATGGGTTTAAGACCAGCAATCATCAATTGACTTATCTCTATGGTAGAATAGGGATCTAATCTGATGCGTAATGTAAGCACGTAAATGTAATATAGATAAACAGTGCCACGGCAAAAACCACGTACTAAAAGCGTCATTGAAAGTGGGACGCTCTGGTTACACTGAGTAAAAAAATCACAGTGAAACAAAATACTCTCTGTGAAAATTCATGCAAAGGTATCTATTGTGCTATTGTGCAAGCGAACAAAAGAAGAAACCTGCATCAGTATTCCCCACAATATTCCCAGAGGGACAGTGGCTTGAAGAGATACCTATTGTCAAGAAAACAGTGGCAATAAATTCATAATATAAATTAATTTCAGTATCTCCAGATAACAATGGTGTATAGCTAATAGTAATGATACCTGTTCGTTCTTACCTAGATAAACAGCTTATTACCTAGTTGTACTTACCTTATTAATTGTCGACTATAAAAGCTCATGAAGTCCAAATTGCATCAAGAACAAAAGTACGTGTACATGTTTATCACTACATAGTATAAAACAAAGTCGGTTCCCGCTGTCTGTTTGTCCCTATCCCTACCCTATTTATGCTTAGATCTTTAAAACAACGGAACGGATTTTGATCTGGTTTTTAAATAGATAGAGTGATTCAAGAGGAAGGTTCATAGACCATTCGACACATAGATTTCAACGCAGGCGAAGCCACAGGGCGCAGCTAGAAAAAAGATAAATTAAGAAACTGGAGAGCTCATAAAATCACAATAAAACTATGTTTTGCTTAGTTCAATTCAATTCAAATTCTTTATTATCAGACAACATAAAAATACACATAAAAACACATACACAAAATTACAAAAAAGAAAATACAATTACAACGAAGAAAATTAAACCAAAATAACTAAATATAGAGTATAAGTAATTACTTATACTCTATATTTAGTTATCTAGTAAATATGACTGTCCAATACGACACCACTGGGTGAAATTTCACCCAGTGGTGTCGTATTGGACAGTCATATTTACTAGATATTACTTTCAGGATGCTGTTGTTACTACCTGTCAGAGATGCCACTCGCTTTCGCATAATTGCCGCGAAGCCATCTGTGAATATATTAGTGATCATCTCTGATGCACTGCAGTAACGAGGCAGGCCCAACAACATCCTGAAATTGTTATTATATTGAATAAGCACAATACTTAGTGTCAAATTGACATTTCGTTTCCAGAACTCTCTCAGTCCTGATGACGAGATCCCAAGCTCCGAAGATGAAGCGGTAGCATCAGACCTAGATATGCACGCGCTAATCCTGGGTGGCTTGCATCAGGACCACGAGTGTCCCGTTAAGACGGCTGATGAGGTAAGGAAATAACAATCAAGGTTTACAAACAAGTTTTATCTTCCTTTTGGAAAATATTCGCCTGCGACGCAGGAGAATATTTATTGCGGGTTCGATTTGCAGATATTTGTCCCGGGTGTTCTGGTCGTTTTCTAAGTATAATAAAAAAATATATATCTATGTTAATGTATTGTATTATGTATATCAGTCATCTAGTACCCATCACAAGCTCTCCTTGGGGCTAGATGATGCTGTGTGGATTGTCCGGTGTTATTTATCTTTTTATAAATATACAAAATAAACAAAAGTAGACCTAAAGTAGTCCCTTGTTACGAATGGTTAGCAAATTGCTTCTGAGTTCTGATTGCTTTGAATATTGAATACCTTATAATGTATGACATTATAATTTGTTCAAGAAGAGCGTGGTCGAAGTCCGACACTATATTCTAATGTACATATTTTGTGCTTATATAATTATGTAGTTAATTCCTATAATTCACATCTATTCCAGGTGATCCAAGAGATAGACGACATGATGCAGGACACTCCATCGTCAGAAGGCGACATCATCGAGTACAATGAGGCCCTCGAGAAGGGAAAAGAAGTTCTCAGCTCTCCATTGTATGAAGATAGTAAGTAGATAATATTCCTTCTTATTGATATACCCAAATGGTCAAATTACGGTGATTAAGCCGAAATCTCCGAAATAATCACCATAATTTGACTTACACGATAAAACACACTATTACTACGAGTGGAAATTGTAGTTAGCTTTATTTGCTCTAAGTCTATGTTCTGTTTATACCTAAGTATAAACTTTTTGTTTCCCTTAAATAAAATAACGAAATATGTTCAACGAACTACACGTAAGCTGTAAAATCAAACAAGAAAGTCAGATGGAAAGTATCAAGTTTTACTACACCATTCTTATTAGGGCACGCGGCAGCGTGCTTTCAACGTTTTAATTCTGATAAAAACTGGCCAAGTTAAATCTAACCTACATAGATTTGATTTGGCACTAATTTATATTTCCATTCTTTTTGCGGGGAAGCCCACAGCCAATCATAATTTTTGTATTGAACTTGGCTCTCCTTTTTTACATTTATGTTTTGGTGGGATCTGAGTGACTTGAATCATCACTACTTAGTATAAAACAAAGTCGCTTCCCGTTGTCTCTGTCCCTATGTATGCTTATATCTTTAAAACTACGCAACGGATTTTGATGCGGATTTAATAGATAGAGTGATTCAAGGGGAAGGTTTATAAACCATTTGACAAATAGATTTGCACGCGGGCGAAGCCGCGGGGTACAGCTAGTCTTTACTAAAAGATTCAATCTTTACTATGCGGGTTTATTTCTCGTGTTATCCAACTAAATGATCCAAAAGCATGTCTCAGCCATAAAACCAGTCATTACACATTGCCGCTTAAAGCTAACGAGTCGGCTTTTTGCAGTAGTTACATTATAGGTACCATTATGTCCAAACAACCTAATGACATAATTGATTTCATAGCAAATTATCAGTTTTTGCTCCACTATTGCGAGCTAGAAAATGAAAACATAAGCTGCATGTGGTTAGATAGATATATAGATAACACTTTATTATACCACACACAAAACAGAAAACAATATAGAAATAAACAATAGAATAAAGGAAGTATAGAGGGCGGCCTTATCGCTGAGAGCGATCTCTTCCAGGCAACCTTTGGATGGACTGGACATGAAAGAACAAAATAGACGGTGGTACTTTAGTAAATATATAGATTAAAATAAGAACCCAAATTACTTACACTACACAATAATACCTACATTACAAACATTATAATATATGTATGTACTTACATATTCATAAGATGGAGCTATCAATGTTTTCATAAGGATAAATAATGCTGTGGGTAAGTAGGTATTAAAAACAAGTGTTATATTTTTCATATCAGCGAACTAATGTATGTTCTTTGAGAAAATAAAGAATCGTTAAACAAAATATGGTTACAACTAGAGAGAAAATCATCATGGTAATGAATCTACGTGCAATCAATCTTGTACATAAAATATCGCTGAGCCATGGCCTATTTGTTGTACTGCGACATGTTTACCTACAGTAAGTAATTTAGTAGCCATTTTAATTGCTCGTTTTATTAATTGTTTTATGGTAATTTAGTTTAATATTGTATCTCTCTCTATGTTAATTGTATGTGTGTGTTATTAGTACCAAATAAACGTTTTATCTATCTATCTACATAGATAATTTTTATTGTATGAATGATATTTTATTTTACCTATCATATTCAGTTCTGTAATCTAGCACTACCAACTAATTGTTGTCCACTCTACCCAAAGATTGTATTATACTATTAGTCTAATTTGTTGTTTCTTTGTACACTTCCTCTATCTGTTCCATCGCCTCTCCTATAAACCTAAGATTTGCTGTAAGATAACTCTTTGTTAGGGTTAAGCTCGCCTATGTACCTACATATATTTGTATATATGTACATTATTTGTATTGAAACAAAATTATAAATTAATTGGTATTGTGTGTATGTCCAAAAATATGTAATTATTAGTATAAGAAGTTATAACATCGCCTTAGGGCTTAATAAAAAAACCTGTAATGATGTTATTAACTCAATAAATAAATAAATAAAAAAAAAAAAAATTGGTTATTTTTAAGTTTTTTGTGTACAATAAAGAATTACAGAATTACAGAAAGGTTGGCAGGTAGAGAATGCTATCTAGCATTATGCTCGCTCGTACAACTTTTGTGCAATAAAGTACATTCTATCTTTCTATTTTCTTGCTGTATGAATGAGTTAAATTGTTAGTTTAATACTCCATGAATCATAAACCAAGTACAAACATACTTACAAACAAAATTGTTAGAAATTACATCATGGGACGAAGATAGAGCACTTATCTTGAGCTCACAAGGATGGTTCAATTAAGCGTTGTTTTCTGGAATCCGTATGAGTCAATGTGATGAGACGACTTATTAATTTGTTTGAATTTGTATCATTTTCATAATGAACCACTTTTTAAGGTTATCTACTGTGACTAGCTTATACTCTAGTTATAAGTTTATACAAAGGATCCTTTATTCTAAAGGTTCAATGGTAGGTACATACCATGTCTCAGCGATATAATGTTCTAATCTCCTCTCAGAAATTTGTAATTTAATCTGCACCTTCATTAAACACATGAAAATGGAGTCTAAATTGGGTTGATTCAAATGAGAGCATTCACCTCATGCCTGCAATTCTGCACTTATAATGACTAATTAGTTCAAAAGATGGTTAACAGTTCCAGAACATTGTTGGCAGGTTTTGTCAGACTTGAAACCCAAATTCTTCTTACTAGCTTACTACTTACCTAACTACTCGATACTCATTTTTTTATTGCTTACATGTGTAGGATAAATATGTCTTAAGATAATATAACAGAAGTCCAACATGCACCCTGCAAGGGAATTGAAATCCTACAAATATTATAAACACGAAAGTTTGTGAGGATGTATGGTATATAAACCACTACACACACACATACAAACACATCCATCCTGGTAGCTCCTGTTGCCCGGACTCTTAAGAGACCGGTGTCCTCAGGTGTCCAAATGCACAGACACCAAACACACACGCACACAGAGTTACAGTCTTTGTTTTCTTTGATTTCTTATAATGTTCCCTAATTCATTCCGTAATTCCCTTTTTTTTGCACCTTTAAAACTTCTCTTTTTTTTATTATATAGCTTATGTAACTTTAATATAGCACTTAAACTTAATTTTAACTATATCAATCAATCTGTTATGTATGTACCTTCACTTTGTTGAATTGAAACACATTACAACTATAATTCCCGGAGGTGGGCGTTGCGACCTGCGACACAGTATTTTACTTCTGCAGGTCGCATCGCTTCATATTTTTGTTCTAGCACCTAAGTATGTTTCAAAATAAAGACTTTTTACTTTTTTACTTTTTTTTATAGTATGTTTGTTGTCACGCAAAAACTACTGAATGGATTTTGATGAAACTTCACAATAATATAGCTTACATATCAGAATAACACATAGCTACAATTCACAAAGATATATTGTATATTATCCAAAATATTAATCACCGCGGGTGAAACCGCGGGGCGCAGCTAGTATTCAATAAAAACAAAACATTTATATTTCTCAATTATACAAATCAATCTATTTCTTTTCCAGAACTTCGCCAACTCTCCCTCTCCCAGTTAAATGAAATCTTCATGGAACTAGAGACGCTCATCCGCGAGTTCTCTGAAACTTTAATCGCAGAGCTGGCTCTACGGGATGAACTAGAGTACGAGAAAGAGTTGAAGAATACTTTCATCTCTATCCTACTCGCCGTGCAGAATAAGAAACGACAGTTCCACGTGGAGAAGAAGAAACGGCCTGTACCGCGGTCTCCGAATACAAGCAGTAGCTCTGAGACAAAGGTAAATAGGTACAAAACGTTTATTTCGAAAATATGTGTAACTATAGAGTTGGAGCACTGTCTCCTGTGGTAGCTACAATGTAGCTGTGTTACAGGTTCTTTCCATAAGTAGGGTTAAATTAAAATATAAGTTTACAGAACTTATATTTTAAATTTGATTTAAAAAAACATAAATGTGAAATCGCGCATAGTTCGTTCAGTGGCTTTACTGATAAAAGACCTGAGATCATTATAGAAAGGCGCCAAGTTTCATAGCAGTTTTGTGGAAATTTAGGATTCCTGATCTATTCATAGATCTCACCGGACCTGCAAAATTGCGAGTCTGATGAGTGAGAGGTTGGATGGAATGCTTCATGTAAAGCTTTTGCGTCGCCAGTCTCTTTCCGAACTTGGCTGGACGCTCTTACGCGCGTCTCGATAGAAGGTGGAGATCTCACATCACAACTCGACTATCTTTAGTTTTTCGGATCCTGTGCTGACAGATTTGTGACGCCATCGTAGACACGTAGTCAATTCTATGTAAAAACAAAAGATGATCACACTAGAAAAAACTAGAAGACTACGCATGATTGTATAATACTTTTGGACTTTATCCAAATCAAAACAAGGCTCATTTCACCTTACCTAATAACAATTTATTTCTTGCAGTATTTGACGACCGTCATACCCTTCCACCTGGAGAACGGCCCACCTGACAACCAATCTCTGCAAGTGCTCATCAAAAGTAAGTTCAATCGCTTAACTTCTGGATTTCCTTGCATCTAGCGTATTAGCGCTTCTTTTGTCAATACATAATCGATTACTTTACAAAAATATTACTGCAAAAATTTAAATCTACTGACATTATTATACTAATAAAATAATTTCCTGTTTTTTCAGTTCTGAAGGCAATAAACGATAACAGCCCGACCGTGCCAACGCTTCTTACAGACTACATCCTAAAGGTGCTGTGTCCAACCTAAGCCGATGGCGATCTATAGCTAATTCCCAATTCAACATTTCAACATTTGCACCCAAACTATACCTTACGAATAATTAGGATTCTACGCTTCAAGAAATGGGAAGATTTGTTTCTTTTTCACCTCTCGAACATAAAGGGAAGAAAGCTGTTTGCTAACTTGCTACCCCTCAGCGAAATATATTCAAACGTTTTGCGTTCTTCTGTTAACTGTTAGATACAGTAGGAATACCTTTTTTGTATGGGATTTTGGGGCACTTTTAGTTAAGCGATTTCTTCCCTATATGTTCGAAGATTTCACCAATAGTCTCAATATATTATATTATAGAACGAAAATTTTTATTTGGATACAAAAGGTAAATAACCTTTTGTATCCAAATAAAAATTTTAGGAGCTTTATTACTGGTTCCAATTTCTGGGTATCAGCTCTTGAAGACTGTGGATTCCATCATTACCTGTCATGCACGGATGCTGCATCAAAGCGCTGTTAGATCCCTTCCACTGTTTAATATAACTCTGGATTTTATATGGGTTCCAAGTGTTTTTATATAAACTCACATTTTGAAAGATTTTAAATATCTCCCTCTTTCTTGATTTTATCTGGATAGAATTCATCTAATTAGGTCTATATCATAAAGTATTCACGTTTAGTTGTTGCGCCTGCACATATAACCACGTAATCCGTGTAATCAATATTAATATATAAAATAGATTCATGCAATCTCGATGTTCGTATTAAAATTACTCATAGGATCTGATTCTGCAATGTTGATTATGTTGAAGCTTAAGTTCAGAATAATAGTAAGCAAGCTATATGTGGCATTGTATGAATTGCAAGCATAAAACAGTGCTTACGTTTGTGTGAACTGATATCACATGCCAATAATGTAGATAGACTTATTGGTATGGGATTGGTTGGATTGGCTGTACATAGCTTTTGAAATGAAATCTTGTCCGACAGTTAATGAGCTGATGTTCTATTTATAGCTAGCTTAAGATTACTCTGACTTTTTTTATATGTTTAATAGTTTTAAGTCGAATATTATTATTGCCATAACACAATTAATTTTGATTAATGTTATTCAAATCTTATTATTTGCATAAATGAACTGTGATATCATTACGATAGTTTATTAATTAACATCTTGGTCGTTGTCTCCTTCTTTTTGTTATATTTTTCTCAAATTCGACTTGTAAATATTTGAAGAATTTATTGTAATGGAATTGTCCTCTCATATAGGGTAACATCGTGTGAAGTGAAGAGGCTTGTAAATAGTTTTTAAATATTTGCTATTGGTCTTTGTAAGCTGGCTTATCGTTTGGCAGTCTTAAAAGTATAAATTCTATATTTTTGTGGAAATTTTTCCGATATTTTATTTATATTATTATAGTTTACTTCATTGTTGATAGCCATTTTGGCGTATTTTATGTTTTCACTAACTTATTCGAACCATATTGGCATACCTAAAGACGTCGGAGTCTAAAGTCTAGACTCTGACTTCTTGCATAAATAGGGAAGGTAGTCTAGAATTAAACCTTTGTGACCTAGGACGATCTGCAGTGAGCGATCAAGCTCTGCGCACATCAATCCAACACCGTTACCACACAGCACAGATATGCGCATTCAAATATGGGCTTCAACTTGTTATGTTTAGATACATTTTAATTTTACAATGACCAAATGGCCTCCTGCAACTCTCAAAGTGGCCCACGCACGAGCAGTCATCTGTGGCCGGTCATCTATAGGTTACGAGTCAAAGCCCATACCTATTTGAATGCAGTTTTTTGTACTGTGCGCTAATGGTGCAGCCTTGACCAAAGTATACAACTATGGTTAGCTTTAGTAATATAATTTTATATAATTGACCTTTAAAATCGATACGACACTTTTGTTCTACTCACCGTTTAGATTATTTTTTTTTTTTTATTATCTTTGGGGTGGCTTTCGTATCACTGCGGCCATGATAGGCCTATTGTGATCGCCACTTTTACATCAGTCCCGAAGCCGTGGCGTTCATAGTGGTTAGTGGCGAACCGTTTAGAGTAACCTGTAGTTTAAAATATAGCCGGCCGCGATTTATCTCTGCTATATTGTTATTTTACTATTACAATAATCATGAAAATAGTTCTAGTGATAATTTAGATTTAAGTTGTATCTCTAGTCCGAAAGATTCTTAGTCATAATTTGTTATTTTTAACTTAAATAGTAATAATTGCATGGTAAATGTAAAGTTCTTTGCTGTGGATTTAAACTTTTGATATTCTCAAACAGTTCGTGAAACTGGATGCTTAAATCGCACATTTTAAATTTTACTTAGAGGCACTTTGATGTGCATTGGATATTGAATCATCTGTATAGAGCCTGAAGGTTTCTTTTGGCTGCTTTTGTCATCGGTTCTTGGATATCATGGAAATCTAAATACGTATTATTATTTAGATTTCTAGGATAACTATCAACAGAAGGCCCATATTTTAGAATTCTTCATACCTTCTTTGCTCGAGCATTGACTGCACTGTCAAAATGGGTATTATTACCCAGGTACTGTATATTAATAGGTGCGTACTAAGATTAGTTAAGAAACTGATTTTTTCAGTGTTTTTCTTTTTTGCTCCAAAAGTGACCGTTAGTTTAATCAAGGAACCAAACTGAAGACATGGAAGAATCACGATAGTTTCGTTATTAATATTCGTATTCCATTGAAATAAAAACAGTTTAATATGCGTCCAAAGTTGGGTTAACCTGGGATGCGATGAGTAATCATCACTGAAAAAAATGCAATGCTGGTTTGTATAGGTAAAGTTCATGAAAACTTATTTTTTTCAATTGGACAAACTAAGCGGTCCGATATTTAAGAGCCCTTAAATTCAAAATGCAAATATCATTAGAAGTTTCATGAATAAAATAACCTTGTCACTTTTTTAGGGCAAAAAAAACACTGTGTAGCGTTCAGGAATAGGTACGGGCCTAAAAATTTACCGTGACAAAAAGAAGCCCAAAGATACTAGAACAAACTTATCAAAAAAGTTAAGGCTGTTGTCATTGTAATCTAATAATGTATGTAACGGTAACCGATTGAAATAAAGGAGCTTGAAAAATAATCTGTTTTTCTTTATTCTAGATGTATGCTTGGCTAACACTAGTTCACACGCGTCTATAGTGTGTTAATTCCTCAGATATTCTCGATATTCCTTGGTTGTCGGTCAATCTATAAGTGCTGTTGAATGAAGTCCAAGTAACTGGTGACTCTGGCATAGGCAGACGGGTGCCAGAGTTGACAGCCTGCTTCGGGCACGAAAGAGCTGATTCCAATCTGCAAAATAAAGAAGATTTTACCTTGCTTGCTACCTGAAGATTGATATTCGGTGAACAGTTGAAGGACGGATGCATCATTCGCTAGTTTCAGTCCTGGACAAACAACGTAGGTACGCCGCATTAACGGTTTGTTCTAATAGGTAAGAATTAGTTCAAAGAGTACCTAGTCTGATTTTCAAAAAAGTTGTAAATGTGCGTGCACTGGCCTCCACATTGTTTTGGGATAATTCTCACTTGACCTTTTAAGTGGCTGGTTAGATTATCATGCATGACTAGCCCCTTATCTTAAGAATATTCATTCGTCTCGTACTAAAAGGTGCCAAGTCTTTAGCTCTAGCGTTCATTCGTACCGCCACATATTTATTAAGTAATGTTACTTCGTAAGGTACTTACGAAGTAACATTATTTAATAAATAGCTAAGGTTTGGAACTCCTTGCCTGCTTCTGTTCTTCCAGCCAGCTATTACGCGAGTCAGAAGACCCTGGTGTCGAGGACAGCACAAGAGTAAACTAAAAGAGTCTTCTCGACTTCGTGATTCAAAAACATTGAAATCCTTTATTTATTTCTTTAGGCTTACTTTACAAAACAAGCACTTAGACAAGTCAAATTTGATCTATATTATAATTACGATTTAAAAACATATATTATTGGACAGGATCCCTATCATATGTATTGGCGGGATTATGTCGGGCGTATTATGATGACGACCTCTGTGGCGCGGTGGGCGAAGGTCCACCTTCGACGCAGGAGGTTGCGGGTTCGATTCCCGCCTCGGAACAATTGTGTACGATCTGCAGATATTTGTTCCGGGTATTCTGGTCGTTTTCTATGTATAGTAAAAAAATATCTATCTACGTAATGTATTGTATTATGTATATCAGTTATCTAGTACCCATAACACAAGCTCTGCTTACCATGGGGCTAGATAATGCTGTGTGAATTGTCCAGCATTATTTATTTATTTATTATGTATTCCCTCATTAGAAACGGCAGAGGCCCTTGGGAATAGGTACGTCTCGTGAGACGATGGGAATAACTCCTCAGTAAGCCTCAGAGCCCAGGAGCTATACCTACTTAACTTATATTTAGTACACATATTACTTAATTATTTACTTAATTTTTTAAGTGAACTGTAATGTTTTTATGAGAAAATAAAGTTCTTTAAACCTAACTCTCCTTGTCTATTTAGGTAATTTTTCTATATTCATATCTCTCACCGATTCATGCTGAAAAACTACGTTTTTGCCTTTAGCAACAGTCTCGGGTACTACGTGGGGTCTACTGTTGCTAACACGATGATTCTACGCACGTTACAGGCAGGCTGCAGATAAACGATTCGGTTTTTTTTTCGTTTTCAATTGCTTATTTAACTGTGGTACACCCCCTGCCTTTTCTTAAATTCATATAATTCTTTCCATCCAAAGGTTGCCTGGAAGAGATCGCCTCTAAGCGATAAGGCCGCCCATTTTACTTGTCGCATATAATGTATTTTTGTAATGATTGATTTTATTATGGCATACAATAAAGAATTTTTGTATTTGTATTGCATTTGTTGTTATTTCATTATTTCTTATAGGTCGTTTTTAAGATGGTATAATTATTCAATGTACTAGGCATAACGATTCTTAATACTATTTATGGTCTTATCGTAAATAAATAATTAGAATTATACTGTTTCTTATTTTTTCTCTAAATATTTCTTACCAATGTGGCTACTCCGTTTCTATTAAGAACCAGAGGGCCGCCAGAGTCTCCACCACAGATGCCGACGCCCCCGGTTCCACTCGTACAGATATTAGAGGGCTGCACTACCTGGCTTCCATAGGTATTCACGCACTGTTGTACCGTGATCACTTGCAAGAGAACTTGGCTCACGAAGCTGTTCGTTGATACTCCGACTTGCACTAAAAAGGTTTTTTATGAGATATGCGAAAGTTTGTGAAAAATTAGGTAGAATGTTCCGGTTAAGACAAAGGGAACGTCAAAAGTGTCAAAACTTAGTAATGACACGGTTATCACGGATGCTACCACGCTATTTAGCACATCACGTAACGCGCGTTATCAGCGTTATTTTATTACGCTAATTCTAGTATGGTTAATAGCGTGGTAGACTTACTGAACGGATCATGTTGAAATTTTGCTTAGTTGTGTAGTTATACTCGTAGATCTGGGTCAAAACAGAAGTTCAGCTACGGCCAGAAATTACGATTAAAATATAGAATCACACGGGAGATTTAAAACATCCTAACATTGAACTCTAATAGGACTCATATAGGCTGATTGATGTTGGAGATGTAATGATAATAGTTATTATTATAACATTACTTTAACTATGTAATCTACGGTAATCTATTAAGCATCAGTCATCTAGGACTTTCGACATCTGGGTAAGATGTCGATGTCTAGTACCCATAACACAAGCGCTGCTTATCTTGGGGGCTAGATGTTGGTGTGTGGATGGTCCAGGATTATTTATTTTATTTTCTTTATTTATTACATTACCATCATTGGTCTTGCCGTATCCAGCAGCAATGGCCCACTGTCCCGCGAAGGTCTCGAATATATCCCAGCCGGACGGAAGAGAGACGGGTTGGATACTGGCTGGAAATAAATTAAAATCATGTGGGCTTTGTCGTAAATTACATAAAATAAAGAAAAAAAATCGGGTCTGAGTGAATATTTGACGAAAATTGTATACGTGTGATACATCAAAATCAAAATGCATTTATTGTTAGATAAAAATGTAAAGATTTACCGAACTATTTTTTGAGAAAAGTATCGATGTAGGTACAGGATGTTTTGTATTGGGACAATACCGCAACACCGAGCAACCTGTTTTATGTTTTATTATTCGGGGCGGGCGGACACTGCGCTTGGGAGCACTAGATGAATCAGGAATTTTGCTCCCCAAATGTTCTCTCAACATTTACCTAACTTCAAAACATTCGAGACAGCACAGGAGGTATACTTTTCATAAACAGTTATCGCTTTTCTTCCTACAAGAGGTAGGTTACAAAACTTAATCCCCTATTATGAAAGCTTGCTGAGCCATCATCGATCTATGATTGAGTAAAAAAAAAAGGGCCTAAGCGTTACTCAAGCATAGATTGATGGCTGAGCACTGAGCTTTCATAATACGGGCCTAAGTGTTGTTACCTACCTCTTGTTTATGCCTATAATATGGACGTTAGACTTACTGGAAAACCACACGTTGTTAGGCAGATAGATCATGGCCACGTCATTGGTCAACGGCGGTATATACTGAGGGTGAAGCACAACGGTGTTGGTGTTGATCCTGGTACCGCCGCTGAAGAGGTACTGGGAGCCAAGAACGACCGTGAACATGTACGCTTGATTGGTTCCATCGGCCCAGCAGTGGGCGGCGGTCACTAGGCGGTTGGTTGACAGTAGAGAGGCGCCGCAGGCTGATAGTCCACCAGAGACAAGGTAGACAACTAGACCTGCCTGAAATAAAAAGTAGGTAAGCTTTCATACAGCTGCAGTCGACTGGTTCGGACGTGACTTTGTGGCGAATCGATAATCGATTGTCATAACACTATTAACGTGTCCCATCCCTGTCGACAAGACAAGACAGGATCTGGCCTTGGGGATTGTCTCTCGGTTATTTCCATTCAATGAAAAACACCATATTTTATTTGTAATCTAAAGTAATTGAGGAATATAATCATCCCCAAGGAATTGCAGTGATTTATCCGCTCTATTATTTTACATGGGAAGAGTACCTATACCCCATAACGTTTGTGGATATATGGTCCATTCTGAAGGATGGTTATTACCATGAAGTAGGTAGAACAAAGTAGCCTAACCTGGAAAATCGACTACCTACTAATACGCCACAAAACCACTAAGTATATGTACTTGTGGTTAGCTAAATTTTAAAGGTTCTGGCCACGTTCTCAAAAAGAATCGTCGATCATTTTTTTATCTAGTTTCATTTGTTTTGAGGATTCCAGTTATACGAGGGAAACCCAGTATTTCGTTTTCGAATTACATTATTATTTCCTTTTCTCATATCATGAGCAACTATCATAACCATATTATGATGTTATGTTTCGTTTTACTCGCTTCTATTGCCCGCTATCGAATGCCATAAAAAAATAAATTTACCAAATATGGATGTGCGTTAACAGGAGCGCTTGCACCACCGACAATCCTTTCCTCCTGGATAATGGCTAGCTGCTTTTCCATGGCCATCATCCTGGTAGCTGCAGGGGTGCCCACATTCTCATGGTAACCTCTCTGTCGCTCCTGAAGCCCTGATACCACAACCACCAGCGCCAACTCGACAATAATCAACCCACGCATTTTGAATGACCTAATGTTTTTATAGACCAGCCTATTTTGTCTAGATACCTATGGGTAACATAGACTTCACTGAGTGCCGTAGCATTGATTTTCAGCCGACTTAAGTATTTATTGGCTTTGGCTTTATCAAATAAACCCTTTTATCTGTAGGTTGTAAATTAACTTCTCGGAATTAATTAGGGAGGGATTAAGATGTATAGGGTTTTTTTTTATTTGTAAATATGGATTAAGTAAGATAAAGAAATATAGGTAATGTACGTCATATGGATAAAACAGCGACAAGACATTGCCTAACAAACAGTGGTTTATCATAGTATGTACGTATGACCTACATACGTACATAGGTACTATGATATACCACGTGGTACCTATACCTATATAGACAGATCAGAAAAGTAGGTGGGGCGGGGTGAGACCATCAAAATTCGATATTACTATGCTTACTATGACAACCTCATGCAAACCAATGCGCATTGAGCGAAGGTCCACCTGCGACGCACGAGGTTGCTGGTTCGATACCCGCCTCGGGACTAACGTTTGTAAGACCTGCAGATATTTGTTCCGGGTGTTCTGGTTTTTCTATGTATAATAAAAATATCTATGTAATGTATTGTATTATGTATATCAGTTATCTAGTACCCATAACACAAGCTCTGCTTACCATGGGGCTTGATAATGCTGTGTGAATTGTCCAGCATTAGGTATTTATTATTTATTAATACGGTGGATATAAACTAGTTAATGCACTAGCTAAATAATGTAATAACATAATATATTAAGATTAGAAACTGCTATAAAAATTGACTGGTATTTGAAATTTGTGACGTGTTCCAGAGTCCTGTTAGGTCTAATCTAAAGGAAATAAAGCACTTTGATGTTTGGTGTTTGATTGGTGCCTTTCTATATACATCGATCTATAATTAATCTCGGTTCTTTTATCGACGACACCACTATTTTTTTATTTTACACTAGCGGACCTTCCCGGCTTCGCACGGTTTTAGAAAGGATCCCTAACTTTTTAGAAAATATAATATAGCCTATATTCACCGGTGTTGCTGGGAAGCTACACCGGTGAATATAGGCTATATTTTTTAGGTATGATTCGAAAAAATATTTTCGAATTTTTCATATAATTTTTCAAATCGGTCCAGTAGTTTCATTGCTTATTCATTATAAACAAACAAAAATCAAACATTTCCTCTTTATAATATAAGTTAGATAGACGAACTTGGCTAGATCGCCCTTGTTTTTTATTTGATTAATATCTGCTGCCCAGAATGATTCATTCGTCCTCATCCCATACAATGAAATAATTCTCACAAGCCATTGAGTCGGTTGGCATAGGTATGTATATAAAAATACAATTTGACTCCATTTTAGACGCTACACACGCTTGAACAAATTTTTGAAATGATCCAGCTTAGTAAGAGATATAAATAAAAAATAAAATGTTTTATTTCGGTATCTTATAAATTAAACATACATGAGTCCCCTTTTAAGCAACATTTGCATGTATTAGAGGAAACCGCTCTTGCCAGATTAATTATTAACATTTTATTAGTTGGTGGACAAATAATATTTTTTATGGAAGAAACAAATCAAAACTATATAAAGTAATACAAGAAAATTTAAGATTATTAAAATTTAAGGGGGGGTCCGCAAGCATCTCAGCCCCTCCGCCTACTCGCTCAGTCGCAGGACGTACACATCGTCCTCCTGGGCGAAACGAAGCTCCAGCCCAACCACCAGTTGAGCGTGCCCAACTTCTTCACGTACCGCCGAGACGAGGTGTCGCCCACATCGGGGCAGGCCTACCGTGGTACGGCCGCCCTGGTCAGACGCGACCTCGTCCACGAGGAGTTGGCGCTCGCTCCGTTCAAGGAGCTGAGGTCCACCGGGGTGTTGGTGAGAGCGGCGGGCGAGGAACTTCGCATCTTCGCCGGCTACCGCCCGCCGACACCCCGCTACGCTGCCACCGATACTGCAGCGATCTTCAACTCACACACCCCAACGCTACTCGCCGGCGACCTAAACGCCAAGCACCCAGCGTGGGGGTCGCGAGTGATCAACCCTGCCGGTCGCAAGCTGCTGGACGACAGCGATGCGACCGGCTTCACCGTAGTGGGGCCTGACTCCCCCACACATATCCCCACCGCCACCACACACGCTGCCGACGTCCTGGACATAGTGCTCCATAAGTTCGTGCGCTGCCCCGTCCTGGTTGAGGTGCTGTATGACCTGGACACACAGCACCTCCCTCTCCTCATAACGCTCGACCTGGCCGCGGACTTTACAGCGCCGCGGCCCCTGGGCGTGAGGACTGACTGGGCGGCGTACGTCAAGGCATTAGAGTCCGTGGACGTCGGCCCCATCCTGACGCCGGCCGAAGTGGAGGCCGAGGCGTCCGCTCTGATGACACGCATCCGGGAGGCTAAAGAAGCTGCCTCCTCGCCCATCATCAGGCGCCAAGGCCGCCGCCGCGACCTCCCACCTCACCTCAAAAGGGGCATCGCGGAGAAACGCGAGCTCCGGCGCGAGTGGGCGCGCTCCCGATGCCCACGACTGAAAGCTCGCCTCAACCGGCTCACCGCCGAGCTCTCGACCGCCGTGCAGGCATGGCGTGGGGAGACCTGGGATTGTGCAATCGACCGGGCCTGTGAGCACGACACCAACCTGCATGCGCTGAACCGGGCGCTCACGCGCCAGCCGGCGCCCACCTACCCGCTGCTGGACCGAGACGGGGTCCGGCGCTTCGCTCCTGCCGACCGCGCCGAGATACTGGCCGAGCATCTGGCGGAGCAGTTCACGCCACACCCTGTTCCAGCAGATGCCGCCTTCGAGATTCTCATCCATCACCACCAGATCGAGGAGGCGGTTGAGGACTTCCTGTCTGGCCCGACACCGCCCCTAGGCGGGGAGTACTTCTTCTCCCCTGCTGAGGTGCGGAAGGCCGTCCTCCGCCTACCCAGGCGGAAGGCGCCAGGCTATGACGGAGTCCCCAACATGGCACTCGCCCAGCTGCCCCGCCGTGGAGTCGCCGCACTCGCCCGGCTCCTCAACGGAATCCTCCGGACGTGCCACTTCCCGGACCCATGGAAGACCGGGCGGGTCATCGCCCTGCCGAAGCCAGGTAAGGACCACCGCCATCCGGCCAGCTACCGCCCCATCACCCTGCTACCAACAGTGGCCAAACTCCTGGAGCGTCTGCTCTTGGGCCGCCTGGCCCCAACGATCGAGCCACGCCCAGAGCAATTTGGCTTCAGGTCCGGCCATTCCACCACGCTGCAGCTCACCAGGGTGATGCACCACCTCGCAGTCGAGCACAACGCCGGGCGATCCACCGTCGGGGTCTTTCTAGACGTGGAGAAGGCCTTTGACCGTGTATGGCACCCCGGCCTCCTGTACAAGCTCCTGCAGACTCCTACACCACCAGCCCTCACCAGGCTCGTGGCATCCTTCCTCACCAACCGGCGGTTCTTCGTCGCAGTCGAGGATGCCACCTCTTCCACCCGGACCATCTCAGCTGGTGTACCGCAGGGTAGCTGCCTGTCGCCCGCCCTATACGCGCTGTACACAGACGACATCCCTACACTAGAGGGCCACCTACGCCCCGGGGAGAGGGATGTATCGTTGGCGCTGTTCGCGGACGACAGCGCCTACTTCTCGTCATCCACCAGCCCGACCATCGCAGCCAGCAGGATGCAGCAGCTGCTAGACGTCCTGCCGCCATGGCTGGACAAATGGCGCATGGCCGTCAATGTGGGTAAGACGGCCGCGCTGTTTGTCTCCCGCCGCCGCCGCCACCCACCTCAACTCCAGCTTCGGGGCCAGGACGTGGCTTGGAGCTCGCACACGAGGTACCTCGGCATCGAGATTGACAGGTCGTTGAGGATGCAGCCGCAGGTTGACCGCGCGCTACAACAAGCGCGCGTCGCCCGAGCGCTCCTCCGACCTGTCCTGGGATCTCGGCTGCCGCTGAGGACTAAAGTGCGGGTCTACAAGTCCTACGTCCGGTCCCGACTAACCTATGCGGCGCCGAGCTGGTACGCCCTGGTCTCCCAGACCAACAAGGACCGGCTCCAGGCGCTGCAGAACGTGGCTCTCAGGATCTGCACGGGCGCGGGCCGCTACGTCAGGAACGACGTCATAGCCCGCGACCTGCAGATCCAATCCGTGGAGGAATTCGTCGTGCAGACGGCGCGTCGAATACGCGTCGCGTACGATCGCGCCGACAACGGGCACCACGAGCACCTCCACAACATCGCCCCGCCCCGGCCCCGGCCCCAGGAAGACGACCGCCCATGGCGACCTCTTCCGCGGGACCTGATCCCTGCGGAACCACCATAGAGTCCTTGGGTTAATTTAAAAAAAAAAGACTACAAACGGAATGATGCCAAAAAAACATTGAGAGTAAGGGAAAGAAAAGATTCCCACAAAACCCAAGGACCGAGGGGTCGTCACCCCTCGAGTTGACGCCGGGGTAATGAGGCGAAGCCTCGAGGCCCCTCTCTGCGCCCCCACCAGGGCCGGAAAGAAATCTATTGATTGAAGAAAATTTAAAATAAATGATTAGCAAAATTATATACTATTTTCAAGATCAAAATCAAACAATCAACAGAAATCTGTGCAATGTATAATGTACCTATGTAAAGTGTGTTTTGTATAAATGAGTTAGGTAGTTCTTCTCTAATATCACCGGCCTCATAAGAGTCGGGTACCAGAGTAGAAAAACCGTTTATTTACCTATTGTGTGCGTTTTTAGGCATTAAAGCCTCATCCTTTGATAGAGAGAGATACCTTAGGTAATCGATTTCACCAATTAACTTTGAGCCCATATGTATATTATCTTAGCAGAATATAAAAAACTCTAGGACTTGTAAATAAAATTAGAGGAGTAGGTTAATATAAAAAGCGTTTTAGAAGTATAATTATTTATTTTATACAATATAATCAGAACGCAGGTCGAATTCAAAGCATTATGAAAAATAAAGAACTTGAAATATATTAACTTTTTCATTTCGTATCTTAAACTTTATCATCTTTTAGGAAACACTTTGTGTAGACAAAACCTGATCACAGAGCTCGTGCACTTGTGAACTACGTAGACAGGATAAGGAATCTTCTGGTTTGGATCAAGGTTTACAAGTGCTGGTTGATAAAGGACGCAAAGGTGGTGACCCTGGCGAATGCTGAGGGGAAACCAAGCTGGCAACCGTTGCTGGCTACGAAGGAACTGATACCGATCTGAAAATAACAAAAGGTCCGTTAGTTTCGATATAACTCAAAACATAAGGCATAGATAAGAGTGTCTCCTAATCATAACATAAGGCACAGGTAGGAGAGAAATGAAACAAAATGAGAAGATTGAAGATCTGACCATTTTATTAGTTTTACGGGATATATATATTTTTTTTATTAATTATTATATTTAAGGGACTTTGAGTCATTCTAATGACTATGTCAGTCCCGTATTTTAACAACAAACTGGAACTTAAAACTAAATTATATCTAAATCTAACCTAAATAATTTGACTGTCGCATAACTCAGTGGTGCGGCTAATATAATTTGTATAACATCACTACATGAGTACCTATCCATTAGGTTTACACTGTACAAGTTTCTAAGCTCTGCTCTCATGAACTCGCTCCTTAAATAAGGTCCACCAAGCTACACCAGTTAAAAACTTTATGCACGCTTATTAAAGCTGGTTTTTTTAAAGGTACGTTCTAACTCTCGGCGATCGAATAACACCTCGCGCGGGAAATTATACAGCAAGACTGCAACGCATCATGTATGTCAAAAGGCGTAATGCTATCTTACCAAAGTAGCTTCCCCGTTCCTCAGGATGACCAACGGACCACCAGAATCCCCACCGCAGATGCCGACGCCGCCCGTTCCGCTGGTGCAGATGGTGGATGGTTGGACGAAGACATTGCCGAAGACAGCTGCGCATTGTGCAACCGTGATGACGTTCAGGTTGACCTGGCTTACGAAGCTGTTGATTGATACACCGACTTGCGCTGAAAGTTCATAACATTATTTTCTAAAAACGGAAGAACTCAAATGCGGTGCTTATCGTGGATAGATAGATCATAGATAATTCTCTAATTGCACACTTATATTATCAACTATGTACAATAAAAACTTAAAAAATAATTAACGATATACATATACTACTTATATATATAGGGACTCAGGTATGCGTAAGTGACAGCAGTACATCCCCGGCGCCGGGCCAAGTCACCGGGCCAGATGGGATACACTCCAAATAAGGTCCTTAAACATGCTTTTAAAGTTTGGTAGCTAACTCACGTCTCACTCAGCGAAACTGGCAATGCGTTCCATAGTGGAACAGCCCATCATAAAGCAACTAAGTCTTTGACAAAGGCAAGTAACTTATGAAATGAAATGAAATGAAAGTTTATTTCCTTAGGCTTACAAATAAGCACTTAGACAAGTCATATTTTATACTATTCATTATTATATTGATGTTCACTTCAATTTTTTGTCCACCAGTGGAAGAAGTGAGAAGAAACCACCAGTATGTTCATAACTTATGTGTCTAGTACATAGATTTGCTTATCTGTAAGTTGTTAGATTTTGAGTTGGAGCAAAACTCGTTCCAAGCTTTTTTATCTTCTAGATAATCTGATATTTTGTAATAAGCCTTTTTACAAAGAATATGCTTCACAATTTTTTTAAATTTATTTATTGATAATTTTTGCAACTCACTTGGAGTTTTGTTGTAGAAGCGTATACATTGCCCTTTAAAAGATGCACTTATCTTATGTAGTCTAGTTGTGGGAACAGCGAGTTTATTCTTATTTCTACTATTTACATTATGTATATCGCTTTTTTTATTGAATCGATCGATGTTTTTATGAGTGTACAACAAGTTTTCATAAATATATTGACATGGTACTGTCATCATGTTTATTTCTTTGAATTTATTACGTAGGGATTCTCTGGGACCCATATTATAGATCGCACGAACAGCCCTCTTCTGCAACACAAAAACGGTGTTCATATCTGCAGCGTTCCCCCACAATAGTATGCCATAAGACATAATACTATGGAAGTAGCTGAAATAGACTAGTCTAGAAGTATCAACGTCTGTAAGGTGACGGATTTTTTTAACTGCATATGCTGCAGAACTAAGTCTCTTCGATAGCTTATCTATGTGTGGGCCCCATTGAAGTTTACTATCTAAGGTTATTCCTAAGAATACGGTATTGTTTACAATTTCTACCGTTTCTCCTTTTACGTTTACATCAGCCTTAACTTGTTTTACATTAGGTAAAATAAATCTTATACATTTTGTTTTGGTTTCATTAAGCAAAAGATTATTGATACTAAACCAATGGACTACCTTTGAGATTGCAGTATTTACATCGTCGAAATTTGTTTTTTGTCGATTCATTTTAAAAATTAATGAAGTATCATCAGCAAACAATACAATCTCATGATCATTCTTTACAAGATGAGGCAGGTCGTTAATATAAACTAAAAATAGGAAAGGACCCAAGATAGAGCCTTGCGGTACACCCATTGAAACCACAGACCCTTTAGATCGTTTCCCATTAATGTCAACTCTTTGTATCCTATCACTCAAGTAAGATGTAAGAAGATCCAAAGAGCTGTCCCTTATTCCATAATGATGTAGTTTCCTGATTAATGTTTCGTGATGAACGCAATCGAATGCTTTTGACAAGTCACAAAAAACGCCTAAAGCATCTTGCGACTTCTCCCAAGCATCAAAAATATGCGATACCAACTCTACACCGGCATCAGTAGTTGACCTGCCACGAGTAAACCCAAATTGCTTACAGTGTAGCAGGTCATTGCCATTAAAATGTCTAAGCAATTGGTGTAAAATAAGTTTTTCAAAAACTTTACTGAATGTAGGCAGTACTGATATTGGTCTAAAGTTAGTGGGGTCAGACCTAATACCCGATTTAAACAATGGGATTATTTTACTATGTTTCATTAGATCAGGAAATATGCCACAATCAATGGATTCATTAAATATAAAAGCTAGATCTGGTGCAATCGTATCAATTAAAGGTTTAATAATTTTAACGGAAATGCCCCAGAGATCTGCAGTTTTTTTAATATTTAAAAGTTTAAAGGCTTTTTTTATATCATTTTCATCAACATTTGTAAAAATAAATTTAATATCGCATTTAGGTACATTTTCTTTAAGTAATGATTCAGCTATTATTTGCGAAGAGTTCAGACACTTTGTAGTAGAGATTGGAATGTCAGTAAAAAAAATTTCAAAAGCTTGCGCTACTTCAACATCATTTTTGATGCTCCATCAAAAATGATGTAGAAATCATTAATCTTTAAACTGTAATCATTAATGTAGGTATTGACCTTTCCAGTCTCACTATTAATTATTTTCCAAGTTGATTTTTTTACATTTTCACTATTTTTAATTTTCGAGCTAATATAATTTGATTTTGCTGTATTACAAACTTTTCTAAATATTTTTGAGTAATTTTTTACTTTTTCTTTAAATTCCTGGCTAAAATTGTACTGCTTTTCACTATACAGTTCATACAACTTTTGTCTACTCTTATGTATACCTACTGTTGCCCACTCACTAAAGCTAAGTTTTTCTGAGACCAAGATTGATTTGGGTATGAATATTGAATGGAATTCAGGTCATCCGCGTATAAGGTATTTTGCGTGTCTGGTACTATGCGTAATTTTTAAATCCTGGTAATTTGCGTAATGAAATTCAGGTCATCCACGTATCAGGTATTTTACGTATGAAATTATGGTCATCCGCGTAAAAGATATTTTGCGTTTCTGGTACTGTGCGTCGAAACGAATTGAACGCATTGGTGAATTTATTAAAAAAACTACAATACGACTCATTTGGGTTGTTAAGTGAGTAGTTAGGTGATGGTTTAAAATTCCAATCCAATTTCAACCGTTCAAATCGATCTGTGGTCACAGGAATGTACTTAATTTTTTTTTACAATTATTATTTTTTACTTGATGTTTTAATTTAATTAATTGACCTAAGTGGTCTGATTTTAAATGGCTTATAATTTTGTGACTGACAATTTTTTCATTTTGGAAAACAAATATATTATCTATACATTTTGCTGATGTTTCAGTTATTCTAGTAGGTTCCATAAATGTTGGCCTAAGATTATAAGAATTAAATAAATTTGTTAATCTGCTACTGAGGGAGTAAACTTCTAAAAGATCAATATTAAAGTCTCCACATACTATGAGGTTTTTATTTGATTTTGATATTTTAAATAAGATATCATCCATATTTTTTTCAAATATTTCAAAAGAAGCTGATGGTGGGCTGTATACGCTTGCTACAATAGTATGCTCCAACTCAACACATGCTACTTCAATGTGGCTTTCAATGGATAAGCATACTATGTCTTTACGTTCTTTGAATTTGATTAGTTTATTTAGTAATATTAAAGAGCCTCCACGAATAGCATGTGATCTGCAAAAAGAACTACCAACCTGGTGGTTACTGAAGTTAAACATGAGCTCATAGCTTTTCAGCCAATGTTCTGTGAGGCAGATGATATCAATATCAAATGAGTTCATGTACAATTCTAATTCTAATTATAGTATAATATCAGTCATCTATGTAGTACCCATAACACAAGCTCTGCTTAGCTTAGGGCTAGATCACGCTGTGTTGATTGTTCAGCATTTTTTAAAGTTTAATTTTATTTCTATGCTAATCTATTCTAGATACTGCTGAACACATAATAAGGTACATTTCGTTCAAATCATTCAGTTGGTCGGTATCCGGATTATTATGATGAGATGAGATTAAATACAATGGAAACATAGGTTGAGAGGTGATGACGTCAGGTGGAGTTATTTTGTAAAAAAAAATACAAAAGACTCGGTCCAAGACCGATATCAGTGACGCAGATTAGAGGAGACATAAACCTAGCAGTAAGTAATAACTGCTGATAATAATGAAGGTACTGATAATGAGAATGATTGTGACTTACAATCAGCGGTCTTGCCGTATCCGGCGGCTACTGCCCACTGTCCCGCGAAGGTGTCGAAGAGATCCCAGCCGGATGGAAGGTTAGCAGGACGGATGCTGTCTGCAATATAAATTACACCAGTATTAAGCTATGGTTATAAACCACATAAAGAATACCTCTACCGCATGCTCGCAAGTTTTCACCGGCAATAAGTTTTGATCAATGAGCTGGGGAAAGAAATGACACCGCATTGCACTATATAGAATTTAGGCTAGCTCGTCTAAATAAAACATAAAATGTAACATAAAATAGTTTCATAATATGTACGTTCTAACATCCGCACATATTATGAAACTATGCTCAGTGATCGATCTATGCTTGAGTTGGGTTTCAAGCACGGAAAATGATTACTCAAGCATAGATAACTGAGTAAGCTTTCACAATACGCTAGTACACACTCAGAATTTAAGATTATAATATTGTCAAATCTATGTGATAGTTACTCGGCTGACTAGCTAATAATACTCCTTTAATAACAACCTCTGTGGTTTTCTTAATGTTATTGTTAAACTTTTTCTTTGTATTCATATTTTAATTTGTTTAATACATAAACAAAAAAACTACAATGACTGTGGTCCATAAGAACGCTGCTAAACAAAAAAAAGTAGGTAAGGTTGAAACTCACTGGAGAACAAAACGTTGGTTGGCAGGTAGATCATAGCAATATCATTGTTGAGGTTAGCGGGGCTGTACTGGGGGTGCATAATAACGGTGGTGGTGGAAACCCTGGTGCCGCCAGAGAAGAGGAAATGGGAACCGAGGACGACCGTGAACATGGTGCCCTGGTTCCATCCGTCGAACCAGCAGTGGGCGGCTGTGACCAGACGGTTTGCGGAGATCAGCACAGAGCCACATGCTGAGCTACCGGTGGTGCCGAGAAGAGAGATGATCAAACCGGCCTGAAAAGGATTTTAATCTGTTATAACTAGTTACTCCTTTATATTTCCTCTCTTCCTATTGGTGGTTAGTGATTAGTCTTCTATTCTCAAAATAAGTCAATATCAAGATAGATATTATCTTATTTCACTCGAGTTCCAATCTTAACGAAACCCATTTTGTCGAGTTTCCTTAAGACGTGTTGATGATTATTGATTAATGAATTTTATCGGAATATAAGAATCACTAATTTATAAAACTAATCAAAATAAAGAAAAAAAATATTAAAAAAAACAGATAACCTAATTATTACACAGGTAATCAGTTTTTTTTTATTATAACTAAAACATAAATAATTTGTACTAGAATAAATAATAATTAGTAGATAATGAACTTCATTAACGAACCTCTTAGATAGTCATTGGACATAGTACTATGGATTACTACTAGAGAGAATTTAAAGAAAGCTTAAAGATGAACATAACTTACCAGATAGGGATGTCCATTAACAGCTGCGCTGGCGCCACCAACAATCCTTTCGTCAAGGACCTCACTATTGTTCAGGACCTGGTCTTCCAAAGCCTTGATCCTCCTAGCTTCAGGGATGCCCACGCTGGCATGGTATCCCAACTGCACTTCTTGCAGCCCTGATACCACCACCAACGCCAAAGCAAGAACAATAAGGGCACGCATTTTTAAATAAAAAATCCAATGTTATTTATTTCGAGCGACTGCTTCCTACGAAGTTTGATAGAACAGGGTTTTACCGTAAATAGTAATCAATTATCGATTTATATACGTCTGACGTTATCAAAATAAATCATTGTTAAGAAAATTTTGGTTTAAGATAACTTCCTACTTAATTCATTGTTATTTTGTGATAGCAGGATAACGAATGGGTTTTGATTTCATTTTTAATGCTTTATTGATAAAAATTAATAAACTCAATTGTAACACCACAGTTCTTATATTTCATTGCGAATGCACATGACTTTATTTTGATACTTTGTAAAATCTATTTTGTAGATATTATTGCTCTATGGACAGTCTGTATAATTACCCCGATTGACTATGTCTATTATCTCAACCTACCATAGAACCTTGTCTAATTATATTTAAAAAATATATGTATATTATGTAGGTATTTATTTTATTCTAAGTATATTTTTTTTGTAAAATTAGTAACAGGGCTTTCAAATAAGGTACCTACGAAGTCAATGTAAAATGTTTGGAAACAAACTAAGATACAAAAATAAAACACTCACTTGATTGGTGCCGAGTTTCAGATATAATATTTATTGAAGGAAGGATCTCAAACCGACTAGTAATGCAAATTGTGTATATTAGCGACAACAGATGGAGTTTTAGGTTAAGTATGGGCGGTTTGTATAAAAACATTTCGTTTCACACATTGAGTTTAGCTTGTGTATAATAAACAAACAGAACAGAAGGCGCTTACCGGCTTCGTTACGCTAAGATGATATCATACATACCTACCTAATAATTAAGTAATATTTCATTGAAATAATTATAAAGAAAGAGCGAACCTATAATAACGTTTATTATTGTAAAACAGTAAAAAATTATAAGTGAACTTATAAAATACAGTAAAACAGGCGAATTTATAGATAGAGCTCGCGAAAAATTAAAAATGAAAATTCTCTACGGAAACTCCATAATAAGAGAAATTTCGAAATACAGTGTTAATCTAAGACAATACCGGTGACCTCACTGATCCAGGAGAGGTACCGCTGGGTCCTCGTGAAAACGGATGGCAGTTCGTCGTTGCAACCGTCCACACTCACGAACGTGGCTACGCCAATCTGAAACATAAAGAAAATTGCTACATCAATTTCCCAGAGGATGATTATGACAAAATTGTGTTGGGGAGGCACCTAGCTTCTGCCGCATCACGTTTTTCTGGCTAGAAAAGTTATAGGTAGATTAATATAGACTACTTTGTCTGTACATTTTATTCTAGGTTTGCAAAATTTCAACCCCATTTATGAGTGATCAGTGGATTTAGCGTATTGAGGTAACAAACATCTAAACATCTATCCAAACTTTCGCATTTATTATCTTATTTCAATTATTATATTACTTACCAAAATGGTTTCTGGTTCATCTAGTGTTGTATTCACTGATATAGTGAGAGGCCCCCCGTTGTCTCCCTGTGAAAATAAATAAAAAAATTATATTAAATAATTTCTTTGTTCATTGTTTTTCAGCAACCGTTAGTAATAGACGCAAGTTTACATGTAGATGCACTTAGGAGATTGCACAAAAATGTTTTTATTTTTAGAAAATGTCCTGCATAAGGCTCCACTTTGCCAAAAAAATTATAACAAAGTTAAGAAGCTGATTTGAAAGAGTTAATGTTAAGTTTGCACTTAACATTAACTCTTTCTCTTTCACTTAACATTTCTCTTTCATTTTTAGAAATTTGTCGAAGCCTTGAATGGATGATGTCTAAATTAAGGAGGTCATCCATCACTGTTTAAAGTGCTTAGAAGGACTTACTATTAGAATTATAAGGAAGAAGCATATGCCCCAGCACTGGTAAGAAACAAGTTAAAAAAACAGAAAAATTGAATTGAATAGAAATAGTTAGGTACCTTACAAGTGCCAGCCCCAGAACTGAACGCACAAACTGTGTTGGGCGGAAGCTCGTTGAAGTAGTAACTGTTGCAGAGAGGATCCGTCATCACCGTCATCAGCTTCTCGCGGAGCGTCGGCGATACAAACGTCACACCTAGACAATAACATCATAAGCATGGGTTGTTGGCAGATGGTCTATCCGACTAGCACCTTATGTTTTGATACAAGATGTTTTACCATTAGCTGCAATGCCCCAACCAGAGGCGGTACCGCCCTGACCAGCGAAGTTGAATGACACGCTACTTAGGTACGGCAGGCGGACTATGTCGACCGTTTCTGAAACGACAATACAGTCTTCGTGATCGACGCTTGAAGGCAATGCACGCCATTTTGTGAGAAGGATAGGCATAGGATTCACACGTACTCGAATTGCGGAGAATCATTCGACATACCTATTTTCAACGCTCATTGGCTATATTTTAATTAGGAATAGGGAAAAGAAATTGAACCAATGAGCGGCGAAAATTGTATGAGTGATAGACTCACAAATAGGAATATTAGTGTTCATCGTTAGCTGACCTGCCGTAGCAGGTTCCAAGTCTCGTAATTACGTCAGTTTTAGTTCTATTGTAAAATTTGTTGTTTTTATATGAAAGAGTTTGCTATCTTATTTCTGTGTTTTGTTTCAAACTTAACAGAGGACTGACCTAACGATGAACGTCACTGTAGGTAGGTACATCTGAACCGACTAGCAGGCTTACCCTATTTTAGAGATAGGTTTCTGTGACAATTTAATGATAATATTCAGTAGTTTCTATCGTTACCTACGTAAAACAAGGGGAAAATCAAACATATGACCTATTTTCAGGTTTGAGAACGGGCTTCTTTTGTTTGTGTTAAAGGTTGTCAGAACGTAGACGCCTTTTATCATTTTATCAGTTAGAAACATTTTTATCTTTTCAATAATAATTATCAGTTCTTTTTTTACCAGTTGTAAGTACCTGGATATCATCTAATCCGATTATTTTTATAATTGATGACCAGATTTAATTACTTGTATCATACAAGTGAACGTAAATTTTCTATTGAATTTCCAATATTTTATGTTATTAATAATTATACGAGCTACTTTTTACGTCAAGATTTATAAGTAGGTAGGCTTTTATTATCGTCTTCGCAGACATATATACCAAATGCTTCGTTCTGCGTTCATGCGCTTTTTTGTGTTCTGCTCAATAATGCTAAAAAATTTAAGGAATATAATTCTTGTTGCTTTTGAGCTTTTGTATAGAACCTATGTATTTGTTAGACAAAACAGCAAGCGCTACAACAGGCTAAGTATAATATCAAACTTAGGTGATATCCTATTTGGATGACTGTCGTTTCGTAGGTAATTAAATGCTTATAATAATTGTCTATTAGTTTATGAAATCTTACCAGTGAGCTGTATGACATTAGCCAGTCTGAGTAAAGCCAGGTCGTTGGCAAAGGTCTCAGGATTATAGTCCGGGTGGACCTCTATTTCTGCCACGTTGACGATGCGGCGCCCATTCTCATAGCGGTCGTAGAGAGAGTGGGCGCCGAAGATGGCCTGTTTGAAGAGTGTAGGAGTTTAGTAGGTTCTTATTACATAATATTATTAACACACAAATACTCATATATATAACTTTATCATCCTTTAACACCTTTGCAAAATTTTACTTTTGTTTGAAATCCATGTCTGAACGGGATTCTATCCGGGGTTACATCCGATGAAAGCACAAACATTCGCATTTTTTTTATTGTGAATAGACTTTCGCTTGACTACAAAGTCACCTGGTGTGTTGGGTACCTGAGTGACGATGTGGCCGACAATTTACCTGTCACGAAGATCTAGAAGACACCCTTTCACTCTAGTCATGAAGAGACGCAGCTTGTAGTTTGCAGGAAAAACACACAAAGGTAGCGAGTTCCAAACCATAATCACAGAATAACAATATAGTACTAACGCCATACGGCACCAACCAATGAAAAAGATAGAGGGGTAGGTACCGCTTAGTACCTACGAGTGGGACGAATATGGTTAGTAATGCGTTGTACGTCTGCTTGTCCTTGAGTGGAAAGAAGATAGTTATTTTCTGCTCATCATAATACAAACGAGTGGAAATGGCCCCAGGTGTTACGGCAAAGGTTGTCGCAGATCATGGCTGCACAGCTACCGGACAGCAAAAGAAAATGCATTGAAATATGGGCTTTAACCCGTGGCATTTAGATGTATTTTATATAGACGGCCTCGGATGACATACAGCTGGCAGCTGTCCGTTTCAAACTTGTGGGAAGCTATTTTGTCACTGTAAAGTGTAGGTATCTAACATAGATTATCTAAATTCAAAATGTTTTATTTCTTAAGGCTTACAAAATAAGCACTTAGTCAAATTTTATATACCTACTTAGGTACTATATGTAAAAAAATAATTAAAAATAACGAGTTTAATCCCATATTCCAATGCACATTTTTGTGCTGTGGGTAGCGGTGTTGGATTAATGTGCGCAGAGCTAGGCTGCCCTCACCTGTACATGGTCGACCGCCCTCCCCGCGTGGTAGCAGCAGTGCGCGGCAGTCAGCACCCACTCCTGATGCACCAGCGACCCACCACAGAAGCCAAGCTCGCCTACTGTGCCTACGCGTAGATACAGAGCGACCTATGGATGGCATACATTCGTTATGATGACTCAAAGTTCGAACGTGGAGGATGTCGAATTTTCAATCACTGTCTTGTCTAGTACCTATTTCTTTATAAATTCGATTATAAAATAACTTTAATTAAGATTTATTATATCATATATTCAAATGATTTATTTATTTATATAAACTTATTGTGTCTGTGTATCTGATATTTCAATTGTAGAATTCAAGTTTTATGGACTGTGTACCTACGTTTACTGTGTTATGTCTGAAAAAAATGTTCTTTCATTTGATTTATCGAAGTGGGTCATGCGTCTACCTATGTTTGTGACTGCTTCTTCTGCGTTTGTACTTGAAGCTTGGTTGATTGCGGTATAACTGGTCCTAATTTTGACTAGGAACGATCGAATCGAATCTTTAGGTTACAGACTTCTTCCTTATGATTTTATGACAAACTACGACAATAATTAAATGTTTTATACTTATATAGAGATTTTATCACAAAATGTAAATATTTCTCACCTGGAACGGCCGTGTATGAGCCTCAGTCTTGTCCCCTGCTGCGATTCGGGCGTACCTCGCGTCGCACTCGTCGCCTTCACACAAACGTGTGGCTCTCAACAGAACCGGCAGAAGGAAAAACAATACTTTTCCTAACATTATCACTTCTATGTCTAAATACTTATTTTAACTCGGGTGTTAAGGTTGGTTGGTAGGACAGACGATTATTAACTTCTTCGAGTGACAATTTTGTTCACTAGAAACATTTTCACTTCTACGTATGTATGTCTAAATACTTATTATAACTCGGGTGTAAGGTTTTGGGACAGTCGAACTTCTTCTCTTCGCGTGACAATTTTGTTCACTAGCTTAGGACGGAATTCTTTGAATGATACTGGGAAGTGTGAGAAAGTTTATCTTTTAACGGAATGTGGAGTGGGAAGAGTTAAGATTTATCTGTAATCTCCTGTCTAGATAAGATATTTTAGAGCAAGAATTCTTTGACCTACCTACACTGTAGTATTTTCTGAATTTTCAGAACCTTACTTGACCTAATTTATGTGAGAACGCGCGGCTTGGCACGCTTCATTTCTATCCCATTGGTATTGAATTAAATAAATAAATAAATAATGCTGCACAATTCACACAGCATTATCTAGCCCCATGGTAAGCAGAGCTTGTGTTATGGGTACTTAATAACTGATATACATAATACAATACATTACATAGATAGATATTTTTTTATTATATATAGAAAACGACCAGAACACCCGAAACAAATATCTGCTGATCGTACACACAATTGTTCCGAGGCGGGAATCGAACCAATCTCCTGCGTCGCAGGCGGACCTTCGCCCACCGCGCCACATCGGTCGTCATTATATTATGAACAATTATACTATGAATACCCTAACAATTATACCTTACAATTAACCTAACAATTATATTATGAATAATTAGGTATCTAAGTAAGACCTTTATTATTTTATGCAAAATGTCAGCTCAATTCGTTCAGTAGTTTTGCCGTGAATTAAAAAAATCAAATCAAACATCTATCCATCCAAACTTTCGCATTTATAATATTAGTGTTCTTAAGGGATTAAGGAAGGGCAAAATATAAAGCACAATTTATTTGAAAACATCATTTATTATATTTTCCTCAAAAAAGTAAAATTTAAAAATAAAATATTTTAAACGTAGGTTTACATGCAATAGAGAAATACGTAGTGGCAGTAATGCGACCAATAAGATAATTATCAGGCTGTGCACACCGCCACAGCAATCATCAAATATACAATAAGACGTAAACAAAAGTAAAACGTGTACCATTATTATTAAGGTGTAATTTAGATAATACGTATCGCTTACAAAAGATAACAATTTGTGAAAATTGGCAATAAAAACTAAATTAAACAACTTTTAAAATAGTCACGACACTTTAGAAGCACATATGAGGCGTTAAAGCGTACAACTCTGAATACTTAAATAAGGCGCCGCCTGCGCAGCCCGCGCTCGATATACGTCACTCTATCATCTACTCTTACTATTAAACAACGATCTAGGGAGAAATGTTTGATATAATTTAATGCGGCAATACGGGCGGCGCAGTCGACGCATCGGATAGAAGACACTTTTAAATTGAAATTATATCTAATACGTTGCTTACGTAATGTAGTCTTGCTGAGACGCAAAGCGGTCACGACACGATCCACTGGTATCCAACAGTAACGTAAATGCGGTTACAGTCAAACTAGCTACGTCAAATATCAAATGCGATTATCAAATTCCGACTGATATTGGTCATAAGAAAAAGTATATTAAAAATCTTTAGAGTTTAATAATGAATTGGAACGACATACATCTCTAATCGAATCAAATTTATATTACACATTAATTTTACACATAAATAATTATAAATATTCTCAATCTGAATTTAATCATAATCTATACGTAAATAGCGTCGCATTTAGAATTTTCTATAATAATAATATGTCTCAATAGAATCGTTTAAAGTATAACAATTACAATTACACTCTCGGGGTGGGAACACATTCTGTCACCGAATCATTAAATAGAGAAGGCGAAACACTCAAATACAGTCTCAAATAACGTTTTGTACGCAACAAAAATAGCTATGAATAAATTAACGTTTTTATGTATAGTTTGGGGGTCGATCGTTGGGTTGTCGAGTTGGATTCATCATTAGCTAAGCTTACAGAAGCAAGCGTCGTGAGAGGTCCGTCGGTCGCGTGCGTGCCTCTCGTGTGGTAACACTACACGCACGGCGAGGATCAGCCTAATGAGGAAACTCGATGTCGCCAACCGCGAAACTTAGCTGTTGGAAATTAAAAAAATCTTCATTAGTTTAGTGTTTTTGTTGGTTAAAAGAACGTGCAGTTTTGGTTAGAGCAAGCAGATGCAACACATACAAAGTTATAAAAAGCCAAGAATATTACGGTTGGTGTTGGTTATAGCAGCTTTACGAAAACCTGTGAAGTTTTACTATAGTTCTGATTGAGGATATCAATATTGAGGACACAATGTACAAGAAAACATCAGACTGTATAGTCCAGTCAACGTAGGATTGTGGATGGAAAGGTCTAAAGCAAGCCTCGGAGTGGGGAGTTTTAGTATGTTTGTCTCCTAACTAGTCCAAACTAGTGCTTTCGTACCATCATCTGACCACGATTCAACAGACGAGGGACTCATATGTAGACAATTGGGAATAGGTAAAAAGTGTATCAGTTTTCATTATGTAGTAGGTATAACAACATTTCCTATGACGTTTACGAGATGTAAGCAAAAAAGCTTAATAAGGGACCTTCTTGTAGCCCCCACACTTAGGGCTCACCTCACAGGAGTGGGTACTTTTAGTATGTTTGTCTCCTAAGTAGTCCAAACAAAGATTCGAAGTCAAACTTTCTGCTTTTGACTTTTCCACCCAACCCTCTCTTTTGACCACTCATCAACTGGTCTTTAGTGTAATAGAATTGAATGTTATTTACAGAGTTGAATGTGTAAGAGAACAAGATCACAAATGGCCGGCGGAAGTAGAAATAACGACACTAAGAATCCTTTTTAGTAAATACACACATGCAGAGTTGCAAGCGTAGTCATGCACTTGTGGCTACGGCGAAAACATAAAGCCTACGGATTCGGCGGATCTCCTCTTGACTGTGTTGCGGATTTCCCTTGGGACAGAAATACATGCATTTGCGAATGGTTCATTTTTTTCTGGCAAGCCAGCTTTGCGATTGTAACTTACTTTTATGTATTTAGAACCAGTTTACGATTAAGTAAACAATTATGCTGGAAAATCCACACTTCATCATCTAACCCCAGTAAACTGGACATATAGTCTCTCGAAGATCGCCACAATGATCGGTCTTGTATTACCTAACACTGTGATGCAATAGGCTAAGATATATTAATATTATGCGTTGGATAAAGCGTTATCTTGCACAGAATTTATTTATATTTTGGTAATACATATAGTAATTATAAAAGAGGGTGTACAATACATTTGGTAATAGCATATATAATAGAGGGTGTGCAATAGTTTTTAAGCTTTTTTAAAAATATTTGAGCTGTATGGTTTGAGGTTAAGAGCCATCACCCAACAAGACTTTTAATGTGAAAACAATAATCACTGAGTAATCTGGGCACAAGTAACCGGTCAGGTATAGCATTTAAAAGGTATTACAAAGATAGATTACTAAAAGCATCTCTGGGCTGCTGGACAAAGACCTCTATCAAAGATCGTGACAAGGACCGGTACTGCGTTACCCACTTATTTTTTATTATTTATGTTAAGACAATACGGATAATGTGACGCCCAAGAGATGTATGTGCTGCTGACAGCGGTTGAGATATCTTCTTGAGCGTGAACAAGGTGTATCGCTTAGGGTTTCTGTTGGCGGGTGCAAACAGCGTTACCCCATACGAGCATGCAATACATCAACATGGAGTGTGACACAATGCATTAAGATATAAATTAAATCATCAGCACTAACTTCTTCTTGAGCGTGAAGAATGAGCGTCGCTTGGGCTCGGTGTTGGCGGGTGCCGGCAGCGTGTGCGAACGCGGCTGAGGCGCGGCGGTGCGCGCGCGCAGCCCGTCCAGCCACCACGACATCTCCGCGTCGTCGTGCGCTTGGAGGAGGAATTCGGCGCCGGCTGCCAGTCTGGAAGAAACGATGAACACGTTTATTATAAATGTAAGAGGTGGGGCCGTTATTTGTAGAAATACTACTTTTTCCTAATCAAATACTTATACAAAAATTATATGTACAAGATTAATGTTTGCTTGTGTGTAATTATACGACAACTATACTATGAACGACGCTAAGTTAAAAACATTTTTTATTTTATTTGACGGACGTAGGTGTTCTGTTCATCCATAACTGACTATGTAGTTAACCCGCTGACATTCATAGTTAATTATAAGAACTGGTTGGTATCATCTAAAGAAGCTTCCACCTGCCATCTCTTCGCTATGCTTAGTGCCTCGCCCAAAAAGTAAACACGCGACACGACGACCCGCGTAATTTTTTTTTTGTGTTGGAGTTTTTTATAATGGGTTCACTTTATTCAAAATCAACCCAATACGCACTAGACAAATGGTTTGATTTGCGTTGGAGAAACCAGCAGTTAACCTAACATAACGAATCTCACCTGATTCTGAAAACATGCTTCTTCTTGGTGTAATTAGCAGCCACTTCCACGACAGCCCCGTTGAGGTCCAACGGTGCTTCGCCGCGCCAGTACTGGTCCGGTGCAGACTTAGCCTGCTTCTGGTCTTTGTAGAACGCCATACGCGAGTCCTTTGCGACTACGAACACCTTATCCCATGACCTAAAAATATATAAATATTGTGGTTATGGTATTTACAATCGAAACAATTAATATAACTGCAGACAATCTACAGGTAGCTCAACTGATTTTTTAAACATGTGTGTCAAAATCGTCTATAAAAGTCGTGCGTGCCCATTCTCTATCTTAGATAGATAGACAATACCTTATTGCACAATTAGTATATGAATAAGAACTATGTAAAATAAAAACTTAATCGGATAAGTATATCCGACTTAGCGTAACCGACCGGAGCGTGACGGGTGAAGCTGAAGGTGGTCTTACCTGTTCGAAGCTCGTTTAGCGGCGGACTCCCACTCGTGCTTGCGTACTAAGGTGCCTTCCACACCCTCGTCGTCGCCTGCTGGACTGGCGCCCTCTGTGTCACACAAATATATTAGAACTGCTCCAAAATTTGCATTAACTGCTACTGTAATGTATCTAGCATTTTTACATAGAGATATGGGTAACTTTTGAATGGAATAGTAATAGCCTAGGATTCTAGTCTAATATTTTGTCTATGAAAATTGTTACTATTACAAGTTACATTATGAAATTAATTGGGTTTTCGTTGGGTTAAAAACTTGGTAATTTTAAATTACCTTGATAACTGTTCATCACACTATACGACTAAGCAAAAGAACACCTTCACCTGATCAAAATAGTGTGCATAATAGCAAACTCTTTCTATCTATTGCAATCTACGTGTAGTATAGTTATAAACTCAGTGATCGGTTTGATATCTGAAACGGCTAACATCATGTCTGAAAATCGTCCTTAATGAAAGACACACAAGGTTCATTCTGTTTATTGCACGAATCACACCTAATATAAAACATGCACCAACGATCACAACAGCACACAAAGCATTCGTCGCAACAAAGTTATACTTAACATGTTCTGGGTAGAGTGTGGATGGATATCTAAGAGAATGGGTTGTTGACTGACCTATAGCTGTAGGGGTTATCCAAGGAGGCTCCGGGATAATTCCATAATTTAGAGTCATCAGAGTTCTTTTTTTTTCATAAAGATGTTAGAAAACTAAAAGGCCATAGAGACTGTAATGCACCAAACTCATTTTATCATACGAATTAATGTACTTATTAAGTTATGGCCTGATAAAATAATTGAATACACAGGAAGCTTTAAATGACTTTTTATTTTTAAAATTCCATCCACAAATCACCCAAGTATACCTTCATCGTCGCTATGGTGAGATCCCGCGATAAGTTTCTTCGCAGAGCGCCATCTGAAGCTTCGGAACGGCGACTTGCTTCGCGAACGTGTCTTGACCTTACCGGAACTAGATGGCGTTGCCGGCGACGAGCTTGACCCTGGCGCTGTTGCCGTGAGTTCAGGGATTCAGGGTATAGGGAAACGTGCGAGGAAAGGTATAAATAAATACGGTAAGGATAATTTGAAAAGAACAGGACAAGGATATTTTATGGGACGTTCAAGTTGTGAAAAGTGTGAGAGTGGATAAATTGGTGAATAAAATGGATTGATTACAGATAGTGCGTAGTGTAATAAATCAAGTAGATATGGCAACATGTAAAGTTAATGTGACGGGATAAATTTTTAAAATATTATAGTAATTGGTGGTGGAGGTTTTGGGAAGGGGAGAAACAAAAAACAAAAAAATCAAAGCAAGGTAAACAAAACTGCAGCGCAGCAAAAAACAAAAGCAATTATAATTCATGCTAATAGTAAAATTGACTGAGCTATCACGTAAAATGATTATGGGTCAATGACAAAAACACAGATGTTATAGATAACATGCACCAAGTACATAGGTAACTTTACATAACACATACCATGAATCATCAACCAACTAATAATTTACTACAAGCACATAGAGCAAGTCATATGGTTCAAGTCTGCTTATAGTTTTCTTCTATAATTTGAATACAAAATCATTTGCATTTTGATCATCATCTGAGCCATGTATAAGAAATACAAACATTTACATAGATAGTTCAAAACTTTCCATTGATAAAAAGACTGACGATTAGAATCCGAACTAGAGTCAATTTGAAACGTTGTTGGTATTAGTGCCGTATTTAGATACCCCTACACTACAGCATATGTTAGTCCACTGTTAGACGCAGGCTTCCTCTGATAAACGCTTTATTATTACGCTGGCCATATTATGTTGGGGATCGGAGTTCGGTGATAAAATGGTTCTTCAGGGGGCGCTACTGCCGGCCCCGGGTGGATAATGTGGATATCCCTTTGTAACCTTTTACGACACCCGCGGGAAGGGATCGGGTGGTGCAAATTCCAAGCCGGCACTCCACAGCGTATTTAAATAGCCCAGGGAAAAGATCAAGAATTGCTCGAGATACAATTTCAAAAGAATGTCAATTGCCATCGTTGCACGGTCGTCTTTGGCCATTTTAATTTGAAAGACTTCGCGCTAACCATTTAGATTTTTTTGTTTGTAAGTAAACTATCTCACTGAATCTTCGCAAACATATTTATTTAAAGGAAAACCAGAGGCTTATAAGTGACTGGTTTACATACATGCTGTATGTTTACACACAGCATCTATAAAGTTAATTAAATATTTAAGTTATAATTTTTTTTTTTGTACAAGCAAATTCGAACCATACACCCTCGCATCAAGTATTCTACTTACTATGCAGCCGGGCGGGTTTAGCGGGCGTCTGCCTGGACGGCGAGGGGAGCGCCGGCTCCATCCGCGCTGCCTCCGGGGTCTCTGCATGCGGACTACGTGCATTACATCTACGCTACGCTACTCGTGCACTACACTAGTTTATAGTACATGCTGGATTTTGTATGCCTATTTTTGTTTCGGTATGTCATTTTTGACTTTTAAGTCGCGCAGATAAATATTGGGCTTCGATAAGTTAGTTAGGGTTAAAAGCTTTAAGACTACATCCTAATTTGACTAGATAGCAGTAATGAAATCTCCCTATTCTAGGGTATTTCTTCAGAATCATTGTACGAAAGAGAGAGCAAGTGAGATAGCTGTCTCAGTACAACGAGAAAAGTTAACCTGTTTCTTTAGATGTTTTGAATTAGTACATATTGGGATTTAACATGTTATGCTGTCCAGATAATACCTAACGCAAGACTAGTGAGTATCTTGCGCAGCGCATCAGCATTGCCATACATATATAGACTTCTGATTGGTATTGATTTGCATCAGTTGAACTATCTAGTTACTTTGTAACAGTCAGAAAATAGCTCAATTGTTACATATACACAAATTAATAATCAAGGCCGTTATCTATTGGCGGGAGATATCAATGAAAAAATGCCATTAATAGCTGGCCTGAGTTGGCAATAACATAATTATATTATGCAATGGACTGAGGAAAATAGTGGTAGAACTCGCTTTGGTGCCCAGCGTTAATGGAGGACATATTAATTTACCGACTTGAAACAATAGGCATACATAATCTCAAACTATCCATCTACATGCTACAATTACACATTTCGAGCTATTATTCATGTATTTAGGATTAGAGAAACGAATTGGCATTCCAGTAATTTCTATCAATTTATAACTTTTAATTTTGTCTTTAGTATCGTTTATTTAATGATAATTTTCACAAAATTTCAATGAGTTATAAGCTTAAAATTCAATAATAAATTTCATTTTGTTTAGTGTTGTAGTGATCCCAATAATGAACCATTAACCCATAGCAGAAATATAAATAACATATTGAACTTTATTTGAAGCCACATAAAGTTCATTTCAATATTTACATTTCTTAACACACAATAAATAAGTAAAACAGCTACAAAACAAAGCGGTGCATGATAGTTAGAGCAATATAAATAAAAAGCTAAGTAAAGCTGTACCTACCTTGACGGAAGACAGCTTCCTTACAACATATTGTATAACACACGAGACAAGATTCATAAGAAACGGACTAGCAGTAGCAGTATTTTATTAAAAGAAAATACGAATAAATAGAAGACAGACATGATAATGATAATAAAGAGTATCAAACCATCACCATGAGTTTATGATGAACGCAATTCGAAAATGGTTGAGAATCACATAAAGTATGATCAGATTGACAAATGAACAGCGGGCCGGGTCCATTTGATGGTATTATAGAAACGTAATCGTGACATCTCATTTTTTCATAGGTTTTGGTACAGCGCCTCTATCGTGCGGACAGAGAATTACGCAAATCCCATACAAATATATGACGTCACGATTACGACTCGATACTATCGTCAAAAGGACTCAGGGCTTAGAATATAAATACCCAAAATAAAACTGATGAATAGATTCATAAAATAAACTAAAAATAAGTTGTAAGTGATGATTTTGAAGTAGCTGATGAAGTAGTAAGTGTACCATCACCCTAAAACACTAGACTAAGTAACAGTGAATAGTGTAAAGTTCGAAATCGTGCAAAAGAAGTGCTACTTCGTCCCAACTACTCGTTATTACCCTACATAGTTACGAACTAAACGATTATCTTGTGACAACAAAAGCTAGAAGCCGAAATAAAAAACTACATCCCAGTGGCGTCTAATCGAGCGTAGTGTAACCCGGCTAAGTTTAATATACTGTTTACTACCGTCAAAGCTCATGCTAATAATGGTAGTACACATCTGCGGGCCCATCACTGATTTTCAATAAGCATAAACCTGGAAACTGCAAACTAGAATTTCGAGCCACTTATCCAACTTCGCCGGTTATAATCAACCAAGGTAATTAACTCAGGACGAAAAACAAAACTGGTAAGCCGTTCGAACTCTCACCTTGAGTCTGGGAGATGAAACGATATTTCTCGACAAATTTCCGCGTGAAATTTGTTGATGAACATATCGAAATCGTCTCCTAGAGTCGGAGGCTTGCGAGTAACCTAAGCTATGTTCTTTGGAGACCAGTGATAGGTGTTTTGTATTGTAAGCGCTCGCTTTACCTGGCTGGGAGTGGGGTCGCTCTTGGGCCTTCTCAGCGGCTTTAGTGGATGTTCTCCTTACGACTACGCGTGTGCATGTGTGGACAACACATCGGTAAGTAACGGCCCTTATTTTTCATGCTGTGCTCAATCGATCAACTTGAATCCAATGAAGAAGGGGGGGTTTGGGGATAGACAAGTTTTACAAGAACTAAATTTCAAAATTTGTGTTCTCTTCACTAACCAGTAAATGCTTTACATTACGTTATAATTAAAATATGTTTGGCATTAATAACAAAGTAATGCTTTTCTTATTTCAATTATTTTTCATATAATTGGGCTTCAACGTAATTTTTTTGCTAAAAAACTGTACCGCAATTTTGGGAATTTCTGATTTTCCCCATTTATGGAATATACATTGACTTTTCTTGTCTAACCCCCTAAAGATTCCGTCAGAAGATTGAGCAAGCCATATAAAGGTATCATCGTATAAACACACGAAAAGCGGCAAAGCGTTGCCGTAAAATTTATCGAGCTGTATCGCAGTGCGAATGTGCTTTATCACCTTTTAAATAAGACCTACTTTTATTGTTTTCAGTGTTATTGCAAATTGCAAGCAACATTCACCTGTTACTGGTGAAAATTAGTGGAAATTCTTAGAGAAAGTATTGTCCTCATTCAATAGTGCTAGAAGATTGACATGCGTGCACTTTGCAGTCCTAGTGATGTTAATTTTGAAAATTATTCTTCTGTGTTTTTGATTGTAGCGAAGTATTGTCGAAGAATTCTAGTATTATTTGTATCTGACTTAGAAGTACGTTTGTTTGTTTCTGATTGGGTGGACTATTTTGCAGTTGCGATACCTTTCTAATCCATTCCATTTCATAATACAATCCATAAATTCTATCCAAAAAAGGTACAATGTCCTTACTGCAATATAATCTTCCCGAATCATCAGCATGTAAAATAATCTGAAGCTTAGCACTTTTAGGAAACAATTTAAAATCAGCGAAAATGAACTTTATTTACTCTAATAACGTTCGCGGCCAAATTGGGCCCTTACTTCATTCTTCGCCTTTCTGTTTATGGTTTGATGCCGCATGACGTCACTGTGACAATTCCAGACCATTCTCGGAGTCAAGCTTCAGATTAGTTCAGAATTCTAACATCCGAGTACTATAAAAATCACGGTTCGTATTTGCTACGGCCAGTTCAATTGTACAGTTTCTAAAATATCAACTACCTATCAGTAGTAAATACGACCCGTGGTTCGTTTACTAAAGCTAGGTCAGACTCTTTTCTTCGATAGGAAACGATTGAATTTTTTTGCTATAAATCGAAAATTTCGTTATACCCAAGTCGAATTGGGAAAAAAATTGGATGTATACCGAAAATATTCGAGACCTACCACCCTATTCCTTTCAGAGAGATCAGAGGTGTGAATTATGTTGACAATAGTATCGAGACGTGATCGTGTCTTTTTTTGTAAGATTTGGTACAGCGCCTCTATCGCGCGGACAGGGAACTACGCAAATCCCATAAAAAAATCACGTCCCGATGACGTCTCGATACACCCGACAAACGGACTCGGGGCTAAGTCCTTCTAGACACGTCATTATAAAGTAGTCGGCCTCACCTTGCGGCTGCGGTTGGTCCTGTGGCGTGTCCGCTCGGTCGACGGAGTCCTGAGCGGCCGCGGCGGCCTCAGCGGCCTCGCGCTCTTTCCGCTCCCGCTCAGCGGCCTCGGCGGCCTCTTGGCGACGCTTCATCTCTTTCACTTCGAACTGCAAGTAGAATAGTTTATGAATGGTAGATCGCAGAGGCCACACGATGACTGTTGCATCATAGCGCTTTGTTGGACAACGATCAAACGATCAAGTTAGTAGATAGTATGGCGTTTTAGTTACGAGAGCAATGGTTTATAAACAAGGAATAATATTGGGTATTATTGTAATGTTATTGTGTTAAGTTTATCAGTTATCTGATACCCATAACACAAACTCTGCTTAGCTCTGGGCTAGATAATGCTGTTTGTATTATTCATTTTTATTTTTGCTATTATTTAAATAATATTTAGTGGATAACGTAAAATACAATTTGATGGTATAATAATTGTTGTCCAGTAAATCACCTTGTATCAGATTTCTGTAACAAAATAGGCTATCATGCAGTTTCCATGCAAAAGCGTACACTGTATCAATATGGCAACACCAGGCACTTACACCATCCAAATAATTATAGTACCATGCAGCTTCAGGCAAGATATTCTTAGTCTGAGACAGGAGGAGAAGGGAAGGACTCAAAGGAACGCTCTTGACCTCTTTACCCAGGTCGTTGATAGCTTTATCACTACTAGTCAAACCGGGAAGCGATAACACAGCAACCTCGCTCTTATTCTCACTGCCCAAAGACATGCTTCGCCCTGACCATTTCCGTGCCATACGTATCAAAGTTCTAGTAAAGGATGAGCTACTTTCTCTGCGTTTTATAAGGGAAACGTTTGGATAAACGTTCGAATACGACAGCCTCTCCCATAGTATTAGATCTACGCAAGCCAAACAAATGTTCGGTTTCTCTTTTAGTTCAGGGAATTCGAAGAAAACTGAGCTGTATATATCTGGTGATAACGGTGACTTCGGCGTCATTGGCATGCTACACGTTTCTGATATCGTTGACAAACTGTTTTTTGCTGATGCCGTTGTCCATAGGAATGAGTTATTTTTCAGCAAAGGTTTAGAAGTATTCATGTTAAGAGTCCTAGCTTTGAATTTCTCCGGTATTTGATATTTATCGCAGTCGCTTATTATTTCTTTAACCACTTGGGCTATAGGGCGTGTTTTTGGGTTGTGTATATTGGGGAGAGTTTTGGACTTGTTGGAAGGAGGGGGGTGGAAAACGAAGTCTGATTCGTTAAAGTTTTTCCAATATTGCGAGCTCGCATCACGCGTCAACCAAAGCGCCCCGTCGCGAAGTTCGAGCTAGTGAAAGAAAATGTATTAGAAGTGCAAATGAAAACCATAACCATGAAGCTGTTATAATATAAAGAAAGGAAAAAGTTGATCAAGTAACTTAATGATTACGTGCTTATTATTATACACTAGCAAAGTTCGATGTAGAATGTTTATGAACAAATCACTACAGAAAGAAATAAAACTCACTTGCGTCAGTTTTCAGATGTAACTGTAAATTTGTAAGCCATATTTATTAACACTTTCTTGGCCACTTTCTTACACGCAGAGCGAATGCGTCTATCGAAAGGGTCTCAAATCGACAAGTACTTAATGTAAATTGCATGTAAAAAGACGCGGCAACAGAGTAAATTTTAGGATAAGTATGTAAGTATGTATTTTGTATATAAACATTCTACATCAAGTTCGGCTAGTATAAAGGTTCTTATGTGCTGGATATTAATTATTATATAAGTGCAAGTAAATAGTGTAAATGATGACTAACTACAATGGTAGTAACCGTAACCAAGTGTTTCCGAATTATAATGCAAGGTGCAATTATTAACACTACCACCACATTCAATAAATCATAAACAAACAAAAATTAAACTCAAGTCAAACCAAGCAGCACTCCACAATTCACAAAAACGGTTTAAAGGCGGTTCTTCACGGAGAGAATTCGTATATAACCTAACAATCTAACATTCGATTAGAGCAATTATGTTATAAAAAAGGCAGTATGTAATGTAATTGATTAAATAATTGCGTAGAGACTGGGGTGATAATGCTCGGTTCCCTGACAGGTAATGCTAGGACCCCTTACAGGTAATGCTCGGTTCCCCTTCAGGTGCAATGTTTGAATTTGAGTTATTACATTGCAGACCAAAGATATGGTGTAGAAAGAATGAACGCTCCTCGTGAGGAACCGCGTTAAAGTTATTTTTCCCATTACGAATGGTTTGAAATATCTTATCATCATAAAACTTTATCAGCCTACTGCTGGATAAAGGCCTCCCCTATAGAGCGCCATAGTACCCTGTCTTCAGCTTGCCGCATCCATCTGCCTGCAGTCTTCCACTGGTCGTCGTCATCCCACCTAGCAGGAGGGCATCCTACGTTGTACGTCACTACGTTTGCCGAGTAGTGGTCTCTACTCAGGAACACGTTTACCCGAAAGGTTGTATGTTCTTCGCGAGATATGGGCGGCCCACGTCTTCAGCTTGCTATTCCTTACAGCTACGTCGATAACTTTGGTTCTCTGTAGGACTAACGCCCAAATACTCAAACGCATCTCAAATTTAAGCACGTCTTAATTAGCAATTTTTTGACAGTTTTCAATTAAAATCTGTCAGAAAATCGTCACTTGAGACGGGCTTAAATCTGAGTTGCGTTTAAGTATTCGTAGGTAAAACTGGTCAATCCAGATTTAAGATTACAAGTCCAACTTACAGTGGTCAATCTCTGAAGCGCGCTGAATCGGTCCTCCTGAGCGGCGGCTGACTTCTCAAACGCCTCGTGCTTCTTGATGAGTGATTCCACCTCATCGATAGTGTGTCCTAGTTCTTGCGACATCAGGTACGGTTCCTGAGCTATCAGCCAGGCTTCAGCGACCGCCGCGTCGCGCGCGAACTGGTACACTTCCAGGACTAGAAAGGAGTTGCGTAAATTAATAAATTGATCGAGTAAAATATTCAGGCATGAGTTCTTAAGGTCAAACAAGTCGCTCAACTTTCCATAAAAATTACATATCAATTAAAATAATAAGGTAATCATTAATAATAAATATAAAATAACAATATAAGTTATTCTATTTTACAAATTCGTCAATCCTATAGAAGGATTGTTCGATCAGCCAATTCTTTAACTTGTGATTAAAGGGTTGCGTTGAGCTCGCACTCGTTATGGTGATTGAGAGACGATTGTAGACCGCCGGCGCTAACACATGAATTACTCATACAAACGTGGAAGGGTAACCACTACACTGTTTGTTTTGACCATCCAAAACTAAAGATAATAATAATTTATCTCGTCATTGTCTATGTTTGTAGACACCTAAAACATTACTGCTCACCTACATACATATTTGCGTTAGTACATCTGATATTCACTTTTTGTTTTGTATACAGTGTTATCTAATACTAAGTAGTCATATTATTTAGTGTTATATTCGTGTAACTAAGTTTGTTTATGTGTTGTGTCTTATAAATAATCTTCTTTTTTCTTTAAAGCCGTAAAAAGGTATACATTTGAAAAATACAAGCTTCTAAACTTTCTACTGTTTTATATTTTAATATCCCATCCTATCTATATATCCAGTACAGCAAGTTACTAACATCCTATCTATCTTTCCAATACAAGTTACTTACTGAGTTGCAGATTTTCCCAACGCTCCTCCCATCTCCTCAACAGCGCGTTCCTCTGGTTGGTCAGCTGTAGAAGCTTCTCCTTGATATCAGCGGTCGCGTAGTGCTGCCGCGACAACAGTTCCTTGCCGAGGGAGATGCAAGCAGAGAAGTTGTCTTCGCGAGTGTCGATCTCAGCCTTGAGAGATTGGTGATTGTTCATTAGCAGTTCTACTCCGCTTACGTCTCTGTGGGGTGAAGAGTCAATTAGAGAAATAAATAAATGCTGGACAATCCACATAGCATCATCTAGCCCCAAGCTAAGCAGAGCTTGTGTTATGGGTAGGTACTAGATGACTTATATACTGAATACAATACATTACATAGACATATAATAAAAAAAAGACCAGAACACCCGGAACAAAATTAAATGTCCGCAGATCGTACACACAACTGTCCCGAGGCGGGAATCGAACCCGCAACCTACTGCGTCGCTAGTGGACCTTCGCCCAGCGCCTCTGAGGTCGTCAAATTGGATCGTTTTCTGATTGATAATCAGAATGTCTTCAAGGGGCCTAAGCTACATATATTACCTTGTTAAATGGACTAATTATCTCAACTCATTCTAGAAGCAATAAATATATTTTCTTTTCAACTTTTTCCACATTTTGTATAGATCTTCCACAATGCATAATCATGTCTAATTTATTTTTAAGTGATACTTGGATGTCCTAGAGAAAAAACATGCATACCTAGGTTTCTCTCCCGTGTTCATCTGACGAACAACATCATCCATCCATACAGTGAGGGTGCGGACTTGGTTCAGGAATCTGTACAGGTCATCGGCATCTTCCAACTTGGACTTCCTGGCCTGGCAGGCTGCCCTGAGCGCGGCCCAGGCGTCGGAAACGTCAGCGGCACGTCGCGTTATCTCAGCGGCTTTATCACCGGCGTAAGAGGCGCCCAGGCGACTGCATTCCGATGTTATGCCTTCCACCTGAGAGAAATAACAGTGTAATTTATCGTTCATTTTTCTTCAGCTTGCCGCACCCAGCATCTGCCTGCAGTCCGTCGCAGGTCGTCATCCCACCTAGCCGGAGGGCGCCCACACCCCGACATTACGTTTGCCGAGTCGCGTTCTCCACTCAAGCACTTGTTGGTTCTTCTGTACTTATAAGCTATTTGAAAATGTTGGTATGGCTGGGGCTTTGTTCTAGCATTAAGAACATTTGATACAATGCAATGATAGCCTCATTTGATAGTAATTCTTCGTTAATGGCAATTGTGTCTGGTTGGACACTTTTCTGCCGGTGTCAAGTAATGGAAAATAATTGTCAATTATCTTCAAATTATGAAGATTGTCTGATATTTTCACCAGAGCCTGGTTCGTTATCAAGCAGGGTGTACCACATGCAGGTTATATTGGATTCGGAGACGAGATGTTGGAGTCCCCCTTACACCCCGGCTACACTTGAAGCAATAATTCTCAATACATTATTGATGTGAAACGTATTCAAATCGATCAGTAGCGGATCCAAAGCCACAAAATGTAACGAAAATATGCGACAGGAAGAAGTGGCATTCTGATAGACCTCATGATCGTTCCACCCTTAGTCATCTCAGTGCAGCGAGCGAAGCGATCCACGGTTTTCATAAAGCGCTTCATTATAGTTTAGTGACAAATAGTGAACACCAGATAAAACAATAAAACTTTTGAAACTATCATGGTTATTAATACTAAAGTGGCAACGTTCGTAGCAAAAGACAAAAAATGAGGGTAGATCGGTATGTCTGCCCATAAAAACTCGCAGTGCCTTCAGTTACTCCGTGATCATGGCGCATGCAACTGTGCCGAAATATTGGATAACTCAAAAATCAAATCATGGTAAATATCCCGTTCTAAATGACTTTAGTACCAGGTAAAACAGTCCTGCGTGAAGTACTGAGTCATCATTACCTGTTGCTGCAGGGTAGTGAGGTCCTGCATAAAGTTGTGGTGTTTCCTCTGCAGTGCGCCCACGCTGATGGCGTCACGGCCCAGCTCGTCGCTAACTCCACGAGCCTTCTCGTTGACGCGCTGGAGAGTGTCCTTGCAGTCGTGGAAGTATTTGTGCAATTCTCGGGAAGCTGATAGCATCTGTGGGGCAAATGATAGGATACTTATTAAAGACTTGACTTACATTACCAGCCAGCAGTGGTTTTCGTAGATATAAAGATAAATATACATTTATTTGCCCACAAACAGATTTCGTATAATAACACAAATAGTAATAGTACACACTAACTACACTGTACACTTAAAAATAAATAAAATAAACCTACATAGACAATATGACTATATCATCATCATCATCATCCTCATCAACCTATAGTACTCCACTCCTGGCAAAGACAAAGGCCTCCCCTAATGAGCACCATAGTGCCCGTATTGTTTTTGCGTCATGAAAAAGAACCAAGATGGCGGTATCCCGCAGCTATGATCTGATGTTGCTTGACTGATGGCGCAAGGCGCAAACAGATTGCAGAGCGAATAATGAATTTGATTCGAGCGCTATAGGTTCCAATTGCGCGATGCGCCGTCAAAGTCAACCGTCAAAGTTAACCGGTGGAGCTAATCTACGGCCAGCACTCACTCTTGAATCTATAAAAAATAGAATATTTCATATGATAATTTAATTAAGCTTCATTATTTGACTAAACAACTATTTATTAGATGTGTATATTACCTAATCTAACTATATTTACCTTCTGTAATTAGTATAATTGGCCTAGGGCCGTTCTAATTATATCAATAAATAAACCAAGTGATTTGTTTACCTGTGTGCGAGTCTCGATAAGCTCCAGAAGGTCTTGCCAGGTCTCTTTCAATCCCTCCTTCCACTGAGCGATGGTCGCGTTGTCGGAGTGTCCCATGGCGATCATCTGATCGGCGATACGTTCTGCGGTAGCGACACGCTCTGAACCAACCGCTTGGGTTTCGCGGGCGAATTCTTTGAAGCGCTCCCAGAGTAGCTGTGGAGGTAAATTATGATTTAATTCGGGTTAAGTGTTGTCATAACGTTAATGAGCATAATTTACAAATATAAATTGCAGTAGATTTTCATGGGCTCAATAGATAATAATATCTTTCTTTATATAAGTTATCTAAAATAAAAATATTCTTTTATTTTAGACAACTTATATTTGTATATATGTATAGTATTATTGCTCGAGGTTATCGACCTCTCTAGCTAGAAAGTTGGAATAAACAAAGCGCCTCGTGTTAGTTCCGCAAGTTGCAATATAAAATAAACCATAACGTGCTAACAATAAGCTATAATTTACCGTGACATGGTCGTAATCCTGGCCCAGTTCTTGAGAGCTAGCGACCAGCTCTCGCTCCGTGATCCATTGCTCGAGGTCATCGACCTCTCGGGACAGTTGGAATAGACGAAGTGCCTCGTCGAGTTTGGCGCGACGTTCGCCGGCTAAGTCTTTCAAACCAGCGTAGAGTTTGTCCACTTGCGATTGTTTCACAGAAATTTGTTCGCTGTTGAAGAATTTATTTAGTTAGATACTAACACATTTCAATAGGCGGAAAAAAGATATAATGTCTAGGTAAGACGCAGTTTAGGCCTAATTAATAAAGAGTATCTAAAAGTTTTTCTTATGTATAACATAAGAAAAACTAGTTATTTTTTTAAACGAGCATAAAAACAAGTCTATCCATCACGATCGCGATGACGTAAAGAAAATTTTGTGACATATTTTCTTTGTTGTGTAAAAGGTTGCAAGTGAAGTGATTCACGCCCGTGAGATAAGAATTTTTGAGGTTATGATTTTTTTCTATGACAAGGAACAAAATTACCGGAAAAGTAATTTACCGCGAACCGCAAAAAAGTTGCAACGGGAAACGAATGATCTTAACTTTATTCAGCGTTAAACTTTGTTCGTTTGATCAAGCCCGTTTTAGAAATAATCAACAATTAAATTTACCTCAGTGGATGTTCTTCCGAAGTCAACTGACGCACCGTTTCTCCCAACTGGCGGATAGTCTGCGCGTAATCATCGACAGCCTGCTCCAATATCTCGTGTTTCTTCATGAGGTTCTGCGCAGAGATTTCATCCTTCCCGCGATCCTCCACCATCATGTATAACTCTTGTTCCGACATCCACGCTTCTGCTTCGTTCGCGTCGAAGAGGTATTGTTGCGCCTTCTCCCATTGGGATAGGTTGTTCTTGCGTTGCTCGATGGCGTCTGTGGATGGTTAATTGTGACATGAAACCTTCAATAAGCTTTTAAGTATTATCAAATTGTTAATGTGTTATTTATAAGCCTCTGGTTTTCCTTCAAATAAATATAAATGAGGAGATTATAAAGAATTTAATTGCAGCGCTGACTGACCTAAATTGTCTATATTCTTTACATAAGACCTACAAGTAAATGATATTAAAATCACGGAGTAAGAGTTACAACCGTGGTCAAACGGATTTATGGTACTTTTGGTATGGTAACTGAGGTCAAACGTAGTTATTTATTATGTGTTTTAATGTATGTTTTTCTTTTGGCTGTACTTTCATTCAGTCTTTTGTTTGTGCTAAATATATTTTTATTCTATTATTATACTATTCTTCAACTATTATATGTTGCTAATTGAGACAACGACTGATTTCATACTTAGTTCAACTTTAAACGCATGAAAATAAAGTTATTACATTTTAAATTTGTTTGGAGTCTTTAACGTTAAGATAATAAACTAATTGTTTGATTGTGGTTCTTATTATTATTAGCCTACACAATCCCACTGCCCAGCAAAGGTATACAATACGAAAACTACAGGCAAATAACTTTCGTATACAGTCGTACAACTCACCTTTCAATTCTCGCCACCTCGCGGTCAACTCCTCAATAAGCTCCCTGAACTCCGGCGAAGCCTCGTGACTCTCATCAATCAGCTTCTGCCCGTTGGAGATAACAGTCAAGATCCTCGGTTCATGGTTGTCCGTCTCGGTCTTAAGAGACTGGTTCTTCTTCTGCAGCATTTGCACGTTGAAGAGAGAGTTTCCGTAATCGGTGCTTGTAGCCAGGGGCATTTTCTCGTGGACCCAAAGTTTCTCATCCTCAACATCGCGACGGAACTGGAAAGCCTCCTTTTTCTTAGCGAGTTGGAGTTGTCGATCGAGTAACGGAGCTTTGAGCTGTTCGAATCGCTGCTCGACGACTTTCTTCTTCTCGATTATCTCTTCCATTTTGTCGGGAACAGTCTTCTGGAGGTACTCAGCTTGAGTTTCGAGTTCCGTGACTTGTTTAGCCTTGACGGCCATCTGAGTCTCGATCATCTGTTGCTTCTGCATAAGAATGTTGACAGATGCGAGATCAGTGCCCGTGTCGGTGTTCTCGATTTGCTTCTCGAGTTCGTTCATCCACGAGTCGATGTCATCACAGGTCTGGTGAAGAAGGACCTCCCTGTTAGCATCGAAGAGCCTCTCGCCCTTATCCTTCGTGGTGACTTGAAGGTTCTCGAATTGATCTTGTAGTTCGTGCATCTTCGGGGAGATAACTTCAACGAACTCTGGTTTCTGCTTCATGAGTTCTTCGGCAGCGTTCTGAACCGCAAAGAGGCGTTCTTTGTTAGCCGCGATTTCTGCCTCGAAGGCTTGATGGCGGGTCCATTTGGAATGGATGGTCTTTGCGGAGCGGTAGGTATCGTCTTGAGCGGTGACGTTCTTCTCTTGTACCCATTCGCCGAGCTCATCGCAGTCTTGCAAGAACTGGTGAAGTTGTAGTTGGTCTTGAAGCTTCTCCATTTGTTGAAGAGCCTTCTCGCGGTTGGAATCACGCCTGCCTTCGATGTTCTCCGCCTTGCGTTGGATCTTGTCGGCGTCGAAGTGCCGTTCTTCGACCAGTCGGTTGGCGAATTGCACGACGGAGTTGATTTTGTCGTCGTTGGCTTCCATCGTGGTGAGGAAAGCCTCGTGTTCTTTGATCATGTTCTCGGCTTGCTCGAGGTTGGTTGGTGGTTCGGTTTTGGCCAGCCTATGGGAGAGATCATTTAATTAGATTAGATACTTACAGCAAGGTATATATTGACTGCATTAGTTAATCTTGGTGAGTATGATTATATTATACATTTTAACGTGAAATTATGATGATACATTATCTTCCTCCCCTGTGGCTCCCTTATACAGCCTACTCGATTTTCTCAATTCCTGTTATCCGGCAGATGCTGGATGCGGCAAGCTGCAGACACGGCGCTATGGCGTTAATTAGGGAAGCTCTATGTCCAGCAGTGGACTAATATACGCTGATGATGATGTATCTCATATGTAAGACCTTCAGAAATAGACGATTATTATTTATTTATTATTATCTACCTGTGTTCCTGGTGGGAAAGCAGCACCTCTGCCTGTCTTGCGTCGCGCTGCAGCAGTTGCAGCTCGAGCGACTGCGTGAGCAGCTGCTGTCGGTTCTCCCACATCTGTTGGAGCTCGGCCCAGCCCTCGCGGAGAGCCTTCAGGCGTTCCCGGAGGAACATGTACTGAGGATCGTCTTGAGTTGATGGCTCCTGTTGACAAGTATAGTTACATTATTAACACAAATTCTCAAATACTCGCAGCGAGCTACGAGTTGTTTTGGTGTAGTTAAAAGGAAGTTAGCGGCGGCGGCGGGGTGTAGACATAGATATAAGAGTTGCCTCTACTTTTTGTTTTTACTTACTTTTAAGACTGTATGTTATGTTTAAATTCTGTAACTTTTTAAGTTCTATACGTACTAAAGTGTGTCAGTTAATGAGTTCATAATAATTTTTAAAAGTCTTAAAGATAATTTACCGCAGTAATCTTCTCTCCATACTCCATCATCTTCGCGTACTCGTCCTTGTAATTGTCGATCTCCTCCTTGATCGTCTGGTGCTGGGACAGAAGCTTCTCAGCTTCGGAGAGGCTTGATGGTGTGTCTGTACACAAAACACAACTAATTGAAGAGAGCACATCACATTTTTTGGCAGTTGTATGTATGAAAAGACTTTCGACTTGAAAGTTGTAAGCAGTGAGCGATTACGACTAAGAATATTCGGAAACACCTTTTCTGCGAAAATATTGTTTTCTCTATTGCTGACAGCGGGGTCGCAAAAATAGACTAAATGTACTGTTAATGTACCTAAATTTGCAGAACAAAAAATTCTCTAAATACAAAATAATAATATTTAAATTACAACTTTCAAGTCAAAGCATTTTCAGACATACAACTGCCTATCGTGAACGCGGCTTGCAAACAATGTGATCACTTCTATACTTACAACAACGTGTCTGTTATTAGTGCAGGAAAATGGCTAGCATTTTATTACTTTTACCTAATTACATAATAGACAAAGGAAAAACACAATGTTTTAAAAAACAGAAACCGGTGCCGCTATTCCTTAAGAATTGCTTTAAACCAAATACTTAGCCATAGTCAATACCCAAGTTATGACCTGGGTTTGTTTTTCAAACAAGCATAGATAAGGTACTCGAATTGTAATAAAAATAAACATACAAAAATCAAAAAAGTTCTCACGAATCTATTAAAACTTTTGAAACTATCGTTGTTTTTAACACACAACACACTTATAACAGTACATTTTCCCATGATCACAGAATAGCTAGAAATGAAATCATGGTATATTATCCCGTAATAAGTGTCTGAGATAGTCTGTAACGAAGATTATTCTAGATGATCTTGTCAGTCGAACTACCAAAAAGCAAATAAGAGTGTGGAATAACTGTAACCATGTAGACTTACCCTCTGAAGCAACATCGGTCTGCGTCTTGGTGAGCCAAGCTTGGAAGTGGTCCACGGATCGGAGGAAACGATGTAAATCACCGGCCTCTTCCAGTTTAGAGTCGCGCTCTTTCAACTGTGGATATAAATAGAACCTTAATTATCACAAATAAGGTTGCATGTCTGTTACAGAAAAGACCTCTCTAATTTTGTAATATCTCTAAATTATCTAAGTGCTTATTTTGCAAGCCGAATTAAATAAAGTTGGTAAATCAGAAACTAAATAAGTTCAACTCAGTTTCAAGAGTTCACTAGTTTTTAATGAAATTTCAGCTCACTATAGCTTCGTGAGCTGAAATTTTTGCTGAAAGCTTTTCGAAACCCGCTGTCACCTTCTGGGTTTAGAAAAAAATTTGCCTTGGATGTAACATATTGCCATTCTCTATTATTTTTTTATTAGAATAGAAAATATGGGATTCAATCGAAGGGGGAGACAATCGAAGCGGTACCGAAGCTAAATGCATTCTGCATACCGCTTCGATTGTATAAAACAAATTGGTCTACCTTCGGGATTCTATTATCAGTCATCTTGCACTAATTCAAGTAGTGGCAGTACTAAATAATAATAATAATGATGATGATTACGTCATCTACACGCTGATCATTAAACGCTGTCGTAATCATTAAAATCGTGTTTTATAAGTCTTTTTATATTTGATGTATGCTAGGTTTAAGGTTTATATAACTATGGACCGTAGAAAGTAAAAAGATCTCTTCATTTTCTATGGTCTGAAATAAATGATTATTAATACGGCTCGCTTCGCTCTCTAACCACAAAATGCACTTACCATCTGAGTGAGTGATTCCCAGTTCTCAGTGATAGTCTCGATGCGGTCACGGATAAGTTGCGCCTCAGCGGGGTGGTCGCCCTCGATCGCGCTCGCTTCGCTCTCGAGTGACGAGATGCGAGCTTGAATGGCGGCGAGATCGCGCTCCATACCGGATAGGCGACGTTGCAGCGTCATTACACCTAGAAGATATTTTTTATTAGAGTAGAAGAGACTATTGTGCCATTACAAGTCCATACTTGATTGATACGCGGTTCTAGAGTCTCCATTTTCTTAAAACCAAGGGTGTTACAGATTTAAATACATTTGATGGAAAATATTTCACAACAGTGGTATCATCGGAACAAATTGCACAATTTTCAAAAATAATTCGTGACAAATTGTTTTGATATCAGTTATCTAGTACACATAACACAAGCTCTACTTAGCTTGTGGCTAGATGTTGCTGTGTGAATTATTTATTATTATTCGTTTTTGGTCATTCATGATGTTCTTTGTTTCTCTTCCGTTTTCTTGCGCTATTTTCGCCGTCTTTCTTAGCTTCCACAATTAAAATCTTTTATATCTATGTAGCAACTAGGAATAAAAGCAATAAATCTGGGTTTAATTTAGTGTTGCGATTTTTTCATTTGTTTTTCTTCCGTTTTCTTGCACCATTTTCACCGTCTTTCTTAGTTTCCGCAATAAATATCTATATATGAGTCATCGTCATCATCATCAACCTATGTCAGTCCACAGCTGGACATAGGCCTCCCCCAATGAGCGCCACCGCGCCCCGTCTTCAGCTTGACACATCCAGCATCTACCTGCATTTTTTATATCTGAGTAGCAATAAGCAATAAATCTGAATTTAATTTACCGTTGAGATCCATCTCCAGATTGTCCGTCTGCTGCAGGATACGCTTCTTGTCCTCGATCCAGGAGACAGTCTCGCGGCACTCGATGTGGAATGTCTGCACTCCTTGCGCGGATTTGAGCTCGTCTTTCTTAGCTTCAGCCTACAAAAACACAGTACATTAACATTATTAACAAGGAGAATTGTATTGACCACTGAATTTACTGATTATTGAGTCAAGGCAGGACGTTACACCTGGCCATGATAGCTAGTCCAAACCATTAACTCTTTTGCCATGCACACGGTCCAGCATTCCGTTTTTTATCATCATCATCAGCCTAAGTTAGTCCACTGCTAGACAAAGGCCTCCTCTAATGAGCGCCATAGCGCCCTGTCTTCAGCTTGACGCATTCTGTTATTTATTCCCTATATTTTTATTCATAACCACGACTAATTTAAATTATGTAGTTATAAACTCGAACATCACTTTTTAATAGTGAAATAATCAACTCGCGAATAAAAAAGTCGCGAGCTAAAGCCTTGAGTTGTTTAATTTCTCTTCAAAGCACGTCAAAACTGCGTAAATGAAGTTGAGTTTTGAGACAAACTCAAGACCGTGGCAGGCGTGGCATAAAAATATCTCATGTGGAATGGAGATCAGCGGAAGGTTTTACGTGTTTTTTCCACGGAAGTCAGGTGGCGAGCCAGATGGTTGACGACGGGCACGCGAGAGGCGTTCCCGTTCATCTCCTTGTCTACACACTTCAGGTACATACCTTCTCCCGGAGCGCGCTCCAGGCTCCGTTGAGAGCGCCCTGTCGCTCCTGGATGCGTGGCGCCTGAGGATGCTCCACGTGTATCAGCTGGCGAGCCAGTTGGTTCACGACGGCCACGCGAGAGGCGTTCGCGTTCATCTCCTTATCAAAACCGTCGTATCTGTCGAACAGGGTAACGGTTAGTGTTTGTCGTGTAACGGTGCACCGCTTAAAGATTTTCCTGTGTACTATTTGACTTTTTTAAATGCATAATAAATGTAATGCCTATTAAATTCAATAAATTAATTGAAATTGACTCGGCTAACTCCGTTGGATGAGAGAGAGAGAGAGAGAGAGAGAGAGAGAGAGAGATAGTTATTTACCTGTGCTTCATAATCTCAACATCGTCGATGTCTTTAGGCGGCAGCATGGTGTCCAACATGCGGTGTTTCTCTGCGATCCATTGGTCGGCCGCGTCCGCCTCAGCCAATAGCTTGAAGAGTGACAACGCATCCAGAAGGCGTTGTTTGCGCAGACGGGCGAGCTCGGCCAACTCCGAGTGGCGAGAGTCGATGGCTGATAGACGTTCGCGGACTTCGGTGCTGTTAGCGTCTTCGGGGCTTAACTCTTGGGCCTGTTGGAAAAATGTTACGAAACATGATCTTGAGACATCTAAATGGCTATCGACCTACCAAATGCACGGGCCATCCCAATATTTCATATTTATTTTATTGCATCATTGTGTACATTTGTAGGTATCTAGGTTATGTATAAGACACACAATATAATTTTATAAGTTTAGGTACCTGCTGTTTCAGTTGCTGGATGACATTGGCGTAGTTCTTGAGCTCGTCTGTGACATCCTTGTGCTTCTTCAACAGACTCTGTACTTGGGCCTCGTCAACTCCAGTGTCTTCCGATGACACCAACCTGTAATCAATCACTCACTCTGTAATCACTCACTTTCTTGTTTGTTTTGTCTGTGTTACCTGTTTTCTAGTAAGTACTTAAGTAGTCTTATAATTGTATAAATTTTGTTAGTGTGTTGTGTTTGTGTCTAAAAAATAATTTTCTTTCTTCTTTCTTTCTAATTGATAACATTTTTGAAAATTTAACTGAGATTAGATACAAATCGTAGCACTGTTACTTAAATATTTTGTTTCCGCACAACTTTTATCATGCATTTCATATATTAGGACTGGGCTACTGACTAGGGTTTCAACACTCTTGGTACCTACTTCCACATAGCTGTAGTATAAATTTAGTGAATGGAGTAAACTGTAAATAATTAGTTTGGAAGTTAATAAAGCTTATTTTATTTTTTCTTCCATCATGGCCTGTTGCAGCGTTGGATCGCGAGGAGTGGAAGGAGAAAATGGAAGCCTTTGCCCAGCAGTGGGCAACAAAATTAAAATCATTCTTAGACATCGTAATTCAGATCATACCACCCAACTTTTCCTTAAATGATTGGTCTTACGGCTCCAAATGGGTCAAAAGTTTGGAATAAATAATCAAAATTTTCATAAAATGCCTCTTTTTACCCATGACATAAATACATTTATCTGCGGCTTGGACGTCTTGGTTTTAATTGTAACAAATTGAAATAGAAGTATCCAATCTCCTCAGGTTTTTTTAAGTTTAGGAATAACTGGTAAAGGTCTTTCCAAGTTTTTCAGATTTCTCTCAATCTTTTTACCTGAGTGTGTCCAACATCCAGTGGTCGATGTCGTCAGCGTCAGCGAACAGCTGGTGATAACGCACGGCGGCGTCAAGGCGGTTCTTGCGCAGGGATACCACGTCGAGAAGGTGGTTCCATTGAGCCAAGATGTCGCGGAGACGTTCCTGGTAATTACAGATAAAAATAATAAATAAATAAAAAATGCTGGACAATCCACAGATTCCAAACACAAACACGTTACTGCGCTCCAAAACGCAAATAGCCAACGCTGCCCAAAAAGCCGTCAAACTCAAGTGGGACTGGGCTGGACATGTGTGGCGTATGTTAGACCAGCAGTGGGCGAAGATCACCACTGACTGGGTCCCGGACGGACGACGGCCACATGGAAGGCCTAGGCGGAGATGGCGGAATGACCTCGACCTATACAACAAAGACTGGGTTCTCCTTGCTGAGGACCGAGATGAGTGGAAGAAGGGGAGGGATGCCTTTGCTCTGCAGTGGGACACTCCGGACTCATATAATAATAATCCACAGACTGGTATCATTTATAAGGCCGCCAAATCCATTGCTGTTCTGTATAATAATGTAATCTGTCTTGTAAGTTGATGAATAAATTATATCTATCCATCTATAATTTCTATAATGTGCGCACTTATTGAGCTTTTTGTGTTGCAGCATTCAGACATTTCAACTTCTTGGCCCTGCATCAGTTTAGATTAAGCAAAAGTCTACCAGTATCCGTTCTTTCAGTTGCTTGTACTTGAAATGGCTACACTGTAAAATGAACCTTATAGAGCAGTGAATAAGACCGTTACCTGGATCTTGTCAGCGCCGAAGTGTCCTTGCGAGATAAGCTCATCGCCGACTGCGGCCACGCTCATCAGTTGTATCTCGTGAGCTTGCACGTCTGCCTCCAAAGCCTTGTGCTTAGATATCAGGAGGTACACTGTAACAAGGAAACATGGTTACAAATCTTTAAATGAATACAGACTATAAAGCCTGCTGAAACATAAACGTGAAAACAGGGCAAAGCCTGGTACGTAACTCTGAAAGATATCTCAGCGATAGATGCATTTAAATTTTAAAGCATTACGTTTACAATACAATACAAAAATACTTTATTGTACACCAGATACATTATAAAAAAAAGACACATGCGTCAAATACAATGGGCGGCCTTATCGCTTAGAAGCGATATCTGTGTCAGTGTCGTTTATTTCGACACAAAAGCTTAGCTTTCGAACTTCACATAGTTTGCAGCCACCTTTAGTCACATCCAACACATTACTCTGCTTTACCAAGCTTGTGTCTAAAGCTACAACTCATTAACAGACACAATATTTTCCTTTAGCTTGCGGCTATCTTCAAGTCGCTCCCTGCGTGCTAGTTATGAAAAACAGTTACGAAAATGGACCAAACGGTTCTATGTAGTTATAGAACGCTGAAAACTACTTATGTACGGATTAAATATAACTCACCGGTAGTAAGATCATGTACGATATCATCAACAGACACAATCTGCTCCTCTTTGATTCAGTTCTCTTCATCAGCCTCATCCCAGTAGGACTGCCACAGCTTGTGGCTATCTTCAAGGCGCTCCCTACGTTCTACGACTAATGTACAAACCAGCTCACCGGTAGTACGATCATGTCTGATATCATCAACGGACACAATCTGCTCCTCTTTGATCCAGTTATTTTCATTAGCCATGTCTCAGTAGAACTGCCACAGATTGCGGCTATCTTCAAGGCGCTCCCTGCGTTCTATGACTAATGTAAGATTAGCTATAACTCACCGGTAGTAAGATCATGTCCGATATCATCAACAGATACGATCTGCTCCTTCTCCTTAATCCAGTTCTCTTCATCAGCCATGTCCCAGTAGAACTGCCACAGCTTGCGGCTATCTTCAAGGCGCTTTCTGCGTTCCACCGCTAGATGTACCAGCTCAGCGTAAGCGTTCTCGAGCTGTTGGATTCTCTCGACGGTGATGGCGGGGTCGCATGGACGGTAGCCGCCTTCCTCTTGTTCGAGGAAGCGTTGCGATTGGCCGACAACCACCTGTGAAGGAATGTAGAAATATAATCCAATGCTTCAGGAATTATATAATAAAAAAAGATTTTATTTCCAAAATGGTTTGTAAAGGTTAAAATAATACTTAAAACTGATTACGTTATCTCTTTAGTGTAGTACTTACTCTACCTTAAAACCTTAGTGCTGAATTAGTCAGTCAATTATGTGGATATAGGGTCTCCGCATATTTGTCAACGCAGAATGAGCCCTTCGAGCCTTCATTCACTACATGTTCTACTGTTGACGCGAAAGGTCACAAGTAACATCAGACTTTACCAGACTTGGACTATTCCATACAACTGTGCTGAAGGAAGTTCGACCTAGTCCAATACCTTATAATGCCCTTCATACAAAAATACAAAACGTTTATTTTAAAAATATTTGTAATAATAAATAAATAAATAATGCCGGATAATTAACACAGCATTATCTAGCCCCATGGTAAGCAGAGCTTGTGTTATGGGTACTTGATAATCATAACTGATATACAAAGCTTATTCTACATTTAATTACGCACTTGAGGTAAGTAAATGTAGAATAAGCTATATTTTTAGCTTTAAACTAACAAATAATATTTTATTTTTGCAAATTTTCAATACTCATTGCGGCATTGTGACACGTGTTTGCGTTGCCTGTGTTTCAATCGAACTAAACAAAATAAGAGCTCACATTACAGGTGCGCTCTTATTTACGGACATCTAGATAGTATATTTTGTGATCGCAGATCTAAGTTATTAGTCACATCGATTCGTCCTGCGTGGTATGGTATCTTACCTTGACGCGTTCTCCAAGCACGTTGATATCTGCCTCGACCAGCGCGTGTTTCTGCAGTAGATCCTCGACGCCCATCAGATGTTTGCCGTAGTCGTCCGTGAGAAGACGCATCTTGATCTCTTCCATCGAATCCAGGATGTACAGCATTTCCTGAGGGTATAGAATGGTTTAAGGTTTGTTCACAATGTAGCCAGCCAGTCATAAAGTAATAGTAAACCAGCAAACACGGCGCCAAAAGCCCCTATCTTATTAGCATTACAGGAGTAACGCCCCATTTCACTCACCTGGAAGTTCTGTTGCAGCTGTAGGGACAGCTCAAGACGGGCACGACGCGCTCTCAGCAGCTCCAGTAGATAGGCCCACAGACGTAGGACATTGTCGCGACGAGCGCACACGCGTTCCATGTCGTGGTATCTGTATGTTGACATACAATGTTACTACTAGCCTTAGTAAGTGAACTTTTAAAGTAAAGTAATAAGATTTTTATTTTGCCAGAATAAACAAAAATCTTTTTTTAGAACGTTTTTACATAGAGGATCATAGATTGAAACGATGGCACTACCGAAGCTTTACAAACTGTGTGGTGTCAACGCCCAATACCTAGATTTTTAAATAAATTTAAAATTACATATGAATTACTATTTAATATTAACGTTAAGTAAAGTTAACATAATTATAACTGTTCATGTGGTATTTTTGTTGTGGTCTCCCGAGGCACTAGTCTCTTAAGAGTCTGGTCAACAGGAGACCCAGTAAAGCATATTTGTATAGTATGATGATATTTCTCACCTCTCAACTTGCAGCTCCGAGCAGACCGCGACCACCGCCTGCACGCGCTCCTCATACGCGAAGATGTCAGTTTCAATAGCCTCGTGCTTCTTAGCGGCCGCCTCGACAGCTGCGAGGTCGAAGCCGAAGTTGTCCTGGCTGACCAGGCGCTGGTTCTCCGAGAGCCAGGTCTCACGCATCTGTGCTTTGCGGTTGAATCTGGAACACGAATTAAACAAATGTATAAGAAATAAAAGATGCGTGGACTTTTTATACTTGTATTGAATGATTTATTATAATGTTACTGAAAATTAGATGTGACTTGGTAAGCTCATAACAAAAATTCTTTATTTGTCTTTTTCCTGTCTTGTGTATCTGTTTTTATTTGGTGTGCAATAAAGAGTAATTGTATTGTATCTATATCGAACAGAAGGGGAAGTCAACAATAATTGTTGCCAGTTTATAATAACAATAAAATTGTAATAACTAAATTAAGGCTAAATACATACAATCATGCCTAATTAGGCTCGGTTCAGACGATTTAGGCTGAGATGGTCCTCAACAATTAAAATAAATAAATATTGCTGGACAATCCACACAGCATTTATCTAGCCCCAAGCTAAGCAGAGCTTGAGTTATGGGTACTAGATGACTGATATACATAATAGAATACATTATGCCACCTCTTAAACTGTGTATTCCTTACCTAGCAGCCAACTGCTCAAGCTTCTCCTGTCGGATGAGCTCCTCCCGCAGCGCTAGCTCCCTCTCGTGCTCGGACTTCTCTAACCGCTCCCACGCGCGGTTGATGTCGTGGATCAGCTTGCCTTCCTTGGGCGTGTATGGCTTCTGATTGGCCGCTCGCATACGGGATTGGAGCGTGAAGAGGAGAACTTCTAAGTTACCCTTCTCGACGAATCTGGAAGGTTGTTTTTGGTGTCAAAAAGTTACATTGCAGGTAGAATCATTGTTAGCTTAAATAATGTTCTATTAACAGAACGAGGGGGTTTAGTAGAGTGGAATAGTGTAGAGCTCCTTAGTAAAGTCACCTTTTTGTAATACAATATATTCATATATCATTATAACCTTTTGCTATTACACGGACAGAGGGAACGCCAAAAATAGTAATTGAAAAATTGTAAATCTACAGTTACTATTATTGACCCCTCCGGAATCACCCCTCTTTACCGTAGTATATTTTGTGCTACCTGTTTTGATGCAGAATGTACAAAATATAACATAATACTTTGTGTTCTATTCTCATCTGCGATTAGTATAATGAGCAAATTTGGTAAACGTGAGAGTCTGATTTTTCAGTACACCTACTTGGGTGGTTTCTCAACAGTGCGATAGTTGGCGAACTGGATCAGCTGTTGACGCACACCTTCCAGAGAGTTAGCGAAGGTTCTATCGCCGAGAGCTTCGATGGTTCGCTCGATCCATTGCAGGAGGTCGCTGTGGAAAGAACAATCGATTAGACTTGGATATTATAAGAGACCTTACTAGTGGTATGAGGGGGAGCGTAGTATCAATTGTGTGAATGATTTGATTTTTGAGATTTCCAATATTTCGTCACAGTTTCATGCGCCATGATCACGGAATAACAAACAAAATCCATAATCATCAACCTATTAACTTAAATACCATTTCCCACAATTTGTACGCCGTTATCGGTAAAAACTGTTCTTACCTACATACTTGTTTGAAAAATCTTACATCTTCATGCAAATAAATTAACTTTATTAAATAAAATAACTAGCTGCGCCAAATGGTTTATGAAACTTTGTCTTGAATTTAAAAAAAGAGCATTGATATCCATTACGTAGTTTTAAAGATATAGCATACATAGGGACGACTTAGTTTTATACTATGTAGTGATTATCTTTAAGATAGCCGCGCTGCAGAGCGAGGCTCTCTAGCACAGGTATTATATTACTTAGAAGAGGGTCCTATACCATTGAACAATATAAGATTAAGCAAAAAATAAACTATTGTTTTTTTTATCTTATACAATAATAAAGTGCGTGGTTACCTGGTAAGCGACTCATACTCCTGCATCATCTTGTCGTTCTCCATAGCGATGCCGACAACCTTGCCGATTCTCTTGCCTTGCACTGTCTCCTGCTTCAGCTTGCTGAAGTAGTGGTAGTACGTCACCACGTACGTTATAATGGACTTCTCGTCAGGGTGGTCGACGGCGATGTCTGGTGATAGAGATAACATTATGTTGGACAATCGAATCAGCGTAAATTATAGCGAGGTAAATAAAAGTTATTGTCTCACACACATTATTATACGCATTCACTGCCGAATCTCTGCGACCCGCAGGCGCGCCGCTGCCATGTGGTGCCGACGTGCGTTTTGGGCCAGGAAAGTGTTAAACCCCAAAGTAAAGTTAATGGTATCTACCAAATAGATTATTTTTCGATGATTTAGAGAAGAAATTAATGGGCAAAATGTTGTTTTTCTTTCTAGTAACTACTTTTTGTTAGTACCTACCGTCTTTAATCTTTAATCAGATTTATGTTATTCTAGACTTTATTGATGCAAAATTTCAGATCGATCGGTTCATTCATTATGGCGTAAAGACGAACAAATTTGAACCTTATTACATGGGAATAATGTCGTCATCGCTGCCACTGCCTAACCCACCCACGGAGTCGCAGCTGACGGTCACGTGTATTCATAATATTAATCCCTAATGCATATTACGAAGTTTTGCTTGGGAGGAAATAATTGACCAAACTTGTACCTGGCTCCCGGATCATTAGTGTAATAAGGTTGTTAGAAGCAATTTCCATCTTCAACGATAAGATCAACGACTTTAGGCTGTTCCTTTACCTTCGGCGTCCAAAAGCTTGGTAAGTCCAAGCTTCTCCTCGGCGACATTGAATGCATTGTTCAAGTTGTGCATGGGATTGCTCCTGTGCAGTTTCTCGAACTGTATTAAATCCGGTCTGAAATAAAAGAAACAATTAATGCATTCACTGCCCAGCTTACAAAGGTAAGAGCCAACTTAGGGAATCATTTCAATTTATGATGTACTAGCCAACCTTCCCGGCTTCGCACGGTTTTACTACGGATCCCTAACTTTTTAAAATACAATATAGCCTATCTTCACTGGGGATAGCGTAGCTTCTCAACGTAGCGTATTCATAACAAACAAACAAACAAAAAATCAAACCGTTCCTCTTTATAATATTAGTATAGAAAAGCACACACAAAAGTAATTTATTACAGGATATTACGTGATCATGGTGCATGAAACTGTGCCGAAATATTGGAAAACTCAAAAATCAAATATAAATTACTGTTATAAAATATTTTATAAAATATATATAAAATATTTTATAATTATTTAATAAATTATAAATTACTTTTGCGTTAATAACCACGATAGTTTCGTAGGGACACAGACAGGTAGAGTCAATGTATTGAGAGAACATCGCTTTACTTCTCATTTAATAATGAAATGTATAGTTTAAAATTTTAATTGTTTAATAAACTTATTTATAAGTCTCTAGAAATAAAACTGTTTGATTTCTGATTTCATCTCCACTGCGATAACTCATCCACCTGCCGGGATTATATCAAAACCCCTCTTGCTTGCAGAAGCATGTGCGTTCAGCATTGGCCGTTGTATGTGGTCTTAATCGTAATCAATACAATATAATTAATTAATAACACACAGCTAACTCAGTCTATATTAAAAAACCTTGTGAATAATTACCAAAATTTGCGTATTATTACCCTATCATACTCCACTGCCGGACATAGGCACCCTATCTTCAACTAGCCACATCCAGCATCGCAAGTCGTCAACCCACCTGGCCAGAGGGCGTCCTACACTACGTTTGGCGAGTCGCGGTCTGCACTCAAATTCCACCAAGAGTCAAATTACCAAAGTTTGTGCAATGATTACCTGTGCTTATGTATAATAGCGTTGAAGGCAAGGCCATCGCGCCATGAGGTGGTAAAGTTGCGCACATTGACGTTGTTGTAGCCAGCCGTTTTCATCTGACACCACAGTAGAAGGGCATCCTTGGCGGATTTCGTCTCCTTGTTGTCAGTCTCTTCAATTGTAATGTCTTGGATCTGTAAAACAAATCAGCTTAGATTTTATATCATTAGAGAAGATTTTGCCGGCCAGGTGGGACGACGATCTGTGAAGGACTGCAGGCAGATGCTGGATGCGGCTAGCTGAAGACAGGGCGCTATGGCGCTCATTGGGGGAGGCCTATGTCTAGTTGTGGACTATTATAGGCTGATGATGATGATGATGATGAGAGAAGATTTTGCACAAAAAGTTTCGCTATTCAATGATAAATAAAACTGCGAGCCAAGAAACCGACACTTGTGCAAATGGGTGCAAATATATCAAGTATGGTATATGTATGGTATGGCCTTTAATAACAAATCGACAATACTTTTCACCACATTTTATTAAAAACATTTTTCAAGATCTAGCCTTAAGGGTCCGGCGACCCTCGCTTGCAAAAATCGCTCCGAATATCGCTGTCCCTGTTTAACTCTTGCGCCGCGCCACATGCGTGCGCGCGATAGCAATATTAGCCGTTCAAAATTTGGTTTGTTCCGTAATACCAAAAATTATGACTGAAAACTTTTTGTATTCTTCACAAAGTATTGTTATTCTGTAACTAGACAATATAAGCTATGTTCCTTAATATATAAAACGTTAGATATTGATGTTTTAATACGAAACAAATAGCAAGAAAACTTGTCCATTTTCGCATAAAAATGTGCAAAATGAGATTGGCTTTCATTTCATTTTAGGTAAGTATTTTGAAAAAAAAAACTATTTGGGAACCTAGATAAATACTATTTTAATACAAATAATGCAATATTATAGTGGAAATATGCTTGAATTAGAAATAATTTTGGTATTACGTTTGTATGAAGAATTCGTCCCTCCGGAGGCCCCTTAAGCTAAGCAGAGCTTGTGTTATGGGTACTAGATGACTGATATACTCGTATATAATAAGATAGATGTTTTTAGGTATAACGACCGGGTGCTCTACACGAAACAAATATCTTCAGATCGTACACACAATTGTACCCAGGCGGGAATAGAACCCGCAACCTCCTGCGTCGCAGACAGACCTTCGCCCACCGCGCTACCGAGGTCGACAAAGAAAAAATATAAGTTATTATTAGATATTATTTTAATATTTTTTATTTACCTGGAAGCGCAGGATGATGGTCCAAATAAGACCGAGGTTAAGTCGCGGGTTCCCGTCCACGATGTCGTGAGAGCCCATGTTCTCCAGGTGAACTCTCTGCTCGCGCAGGAATTGAAGCGCCTTATCCACGTTCTCGAGGCAGTGGATACGCATCTTGCCTTTCGTTGGGCGGGGCTGGAAGGAAAAGGGAATTAAAATCATCAGCTTCACAGGTAAAAAAGGTTCAGGGGAAAGGTTGTTTAGAGCTTCTTCAATCTAGATGGAACGTAATCTGCCACTTTACAATAACTTTTATACTTTTTTGAATCATCAATCTTTCTGTACCGTATTGTGTTGTCTTATTATTCAGAGGATAAATAATCATTAATCATAAACCTGTTGAATCCGGACTTTTGCTTAGCTTTATACTTTAGTCGCCAGATAAAAAATAAAAGAGGGCCTTTTGTATGCAAGACGACGTTATACCCTCAAATATTATTTATGTAATCTGAGTTCTCTCAGGGCAGAGGTTCATTTCCGCTGGCAAATATTTCCGAGATTTCCATAATAATTGCGAAACGACATGCAAATGGGCAGGTTTCACTCACATTTTCTCGAATTTGCATATTATCGCTTTGCATTACTTATTACATGGCTCTTGTTTTGTTAGCGCTGAATCCAGGTCAAGCGAAACAAAGCTTATTATATTTTACAAATACTTTTTCATGAAGTATCACGAACTTATAAAGTAAATTGAATAAAACATAGCACCTTGTCCTCTTTTTTGTTTAAAATATTGTTTTGATCTTTGTTAATTCTGATATCATAATTAATTATTTTTTCTAAATACAGTCCTTTACCTAAATAAAATAATTTCCACACAATACGTTTGTTTATAAGTCTTTTCATTAGTTTTTATGTGTAAAATGTTTTAGTGGACACTTTACAGGTCTAGAAAGTCTTATTGTACATACATATGTCTTTATATATGTATGCACTGTCCGTCTTTCAATAAAAATATTTAAGAAGCAAAGTAACATGTGTTCTGTAGGCCAAGCTTAGGGATTGTGGTCTAGGCTATAATAGAAAAAAATTACGTCACATAGTCATCTAAAAATTCTTATATTAATTTCTTCAACTTCAATAATTTATGCAATGTATGACGATGCGATGATATTTTTGTTTATTCTACCCCAGACAATTAAATAAATAAATAATGCTGGACAATTCACACAGCATCATCTAGCCCCAAGCTAAGCATAGCTTGTGTTATGGGTACTAGATGACTGATATACATAATACAATACATTACATAGATAGATATTTTTTATTATACATAGAAAACGACCAGAACACCCGGAACAAATATCTGCAGATCGTACACACAATTGTCCCGAGGCGGGAATCGAACCCACAACCTTCTGCGTCCGAGGCGGACGTTCGCCCACCGCGCCACATCGGTCGTCAAAATTATCCCTGTTATCCCTGTCCCCCAATTATCAGTGTTTGGCCTACTGAACTGGAAATGTGCATACAACACGTTACATTTTATTAACGAAGACCAAAATATACAAAAGATTAATAAAAACCATAATAGTTATTTTATGAATCTTTTGTTAAAATAGCGTCATAAAATTATAAGTATTGATACAACGGGTATTTATCGCGTTTAATTTACCTTTTTCCCGACGTTGTATCAATACTTATAATTATGTGTTCAGATCGCGTAAGTTTAAAAATATTTAGCGTCATAAATCCTTGAAATTATTTATAGCCACTCAAAAATTCACCAAACTTCGAAAAGGATTCAATAATGAGCTTACTCAGTTCGCGGTGGTAGGCATAAACACAGAATTTTGTTATGGTTTCGCTAATTTTAACACTGACCCAACAAACGCGCGCTGAAGGTTAGGCATTGATTTAAAAGGTTATCGAAGTCAAAGGTTTACTTTACCAATGCAGAAAGCATTCGTTTCCTTTTAGTTATCTCCCGGGATTGCTTTTTCTTATGTGAAAAGAAGTGGCTTACTGAATTGAATGAGATTTGTTATTATGTTCCTCGTATTCCTAAAGGAACTGTGAAAGATACCTTCTGCGAATGATCTGAGTTGGGAATTCAACCATTCGTTAATCTTAGTACCTGTACCAATCTTATTCTTACGGACTCTTTCGGTGTTCAGATAAATAATTCTCTGAACACCTGTGGTTCAGAGAATTATTTATCTGAACACCGAAAGAGTAAGTAAAATGTTTGCGACAAGAATATTTTATAGGTTATTTATTATATTTTTATTACGTAGAGTCGGTACATAATCTGACGGAATATGAGACGCGTATTATCGGTAGCGAATAGACACGACCGATGATACGCTCGACGCATTTTCCGTCAGATATGTACTGACCCTTAGCATACATTTCTTACGCGAGGTGATATACATTTTTAGACCTCTTCTCGAGATTTTACTCGATCCTCTCCACCCCCTAAACATCTTACGTAATGGGGAGTCCATTACGTTTGCCCCCTTAGCGAAGTGTTAGTGGCACTTACCAGCCTCTCTCCAGAAAGAACCTCGAGGAGCTTGATGAGGTTCTTGCCATCTCGCATGTCCACGTACAGGTCGCCGATACGGCACCCCACGCGGACCAGGTGCGAGTTCACCCATTTCTGGAACGTCTTCTTCTGCACGCTTTCTCGTTCGTCTGAGGGATTAAATAAGTTTAGTGTAAGTCTTTGTTTAAGATATAAATTTTTTTATAAAGGTTTCACGTAAATTGCAAGGGACTTCTAGACTATTTTAGATACACCGACACCGTCTTTGCAAAATTGGGTAGTAAAACTCGACTGTGGTCTTGGGTAGATTACCGGACCTGAAAGCCCCAAAAAAACATGCACATAGTACACCTTCATTGAAAAATAGTAAAATAAATGTTAACACATTAACAGCCAGTGAGGTCGACCGCGGTGCGGTGACCAGATGGCCGGCCTTACTGCTGGCCTGGTCCTCCCGCACCCGTCCTGAGCCACCAACGCCATTGTAATAACTCACGAACAGTACTAGACCAAGGTGTTGAGTTCTGTAATGATATCCTAGTAATTCGAGACGGAGATCTGGTTACTTTTCGCACGCTTCGGAGCGGAAAGCTCAGTCCTAGATGTGCATGCACACTGGGCTTTTAATTATAGAGTTTTATTCCAGAAACAAAGTTATGATTATCAGTTTTCAGCATTCGTTTTCCGGACGGCTGATAAATCATCAATGACACGGTAAGATCCATGTACGACAATGAGTATTTCCCTTATTTCAGGAACTATTAATAAATTTAACACACCAACACCATCGATAAAATGTATTAAAGCTTTACCTTAACTGTTAATACTTCGGATCAAATATTTCATTTTGCTATCAAACAAAGATCAACTAAAACGAAATGATACGTTGATTTAACACAACACCTGGCATTTAATCACAGTCATTGACACATCACACAAGACTAACCTCGAAGCTCCACCACCACCTTGTCATAATAGACTTCCAAACCGGGTACTTCTATATCAATCCCCCTTTTGATCAGCTCGTAACAATCTGTTGATGTCATGTCGCCAGCACAGCGGCGACTGCCCACCGGCCGGCCAGAATCGAGCGAAACACCAGAAGAATTAGAGCGACAAAACCCAACGAGGATATTTGACGCCGACGGTTCAAATGACAACAACTTTTCTATCCCGGTTTATTATATCACATTAGTAATAATCAGTAACGCAAACGTCACACACGCAGGTCTGAACGAAATACCCGAAAAAGACGAAACACGTGCACACGTTAGACCATAAGTAGTAATTGGATAACTGAGAGAATCTTATTTGGTTTAGATATCGCTTGGCTCACATCACTGATAAACTATTATCATCAAGAGGCTCGTAGGCGACGTAGATGAGCGTAAGTGAGCGTAGGAACGATACATTTTCGTAACTGAAGTATGTTGAATTGAGGAAAACAGATATTACAGAATTTATGGTTAATTAAATTGGTATGACCACGTGCTGATAAGTGACATACCTACTGGTAGTTGTAGTAAGTCTCCCTGCCCCTTACAATTTATGTCTGTCCATAGAACGCCTGATTACTACTTGCAAAAAATATTACAACTCTTTTGTAAGCATAATTTAATTTCTATTGAATTTAAAAGAGAAAAACAATTTCGGGCCCGGTTGACAACCCCGAGAGAGCAATATATCATATCAAATATATCAACTGTAATAACATGTTAGATAAGAAATACATCCCAATCCCACTAATGCCACTTCAACTACTAACTATAAACAATATTCATCATAATTGCAAGTATTTAATAAGTAAATTTCATACATTACATGTTTGTTAATCAGCTACTGAGTCTGAAGCTTCACTCAAAGTTAAATAATGCTTACCTGCTAACGCTTTGATGCGCGATCGTTCGAATAGCCTCGACGACGAGTTGCCGCCATCGTACTCGAAGTCATCTATAATCTCTTGGCCGTGGCCGATGGATGGGTCCCAGCGGGACACCGATATGTCGGTCGTCATTGCGACCTGAACGTCACCACGCCACACTCAACTAATCTGGAACAAAGAGGGACTCTAGTTAATGCATTGAACTAAATTCATAAGTTTTAGTCACAATTCGTAGATTATTTTTGTAGCGCACACACACAGAATAGTTGTCAACACCAAACCGATCAAAAGTTTTAAATATAAAGGATACACAAATCAAATTAGACACCGCAAATTAAACACAATGTACAAAATCTAATGACAGAAACAATCACATGGTTCGAGTTTTAGATCACCTTTAGGTTATACGAACAAAAAGGCAAACTGCATAAAATGAGCTCTATGTTTTTTGTTGTTTGATATGACATCACGTTGCCGGTGATAAGATTAGATTAAATATTTTGAAGAGTCTTCGCCACTCCTAAGCAACGCTATTTCAATTTAATTTCACTTGACTCACATCTGATAAATAGTATGGTTATATGTATGGAAGAGTAAATGGTGAATATAAATCTTTCACTGCTATTCTTAAATCCATCCGTATGTGTGTGTGTGTGTGTAAAGAGATATTATTGAAGGCAGAGAATAATAAAATTATAAATAAATGATTATGTCGTTGTTACCTCGTAAAAGACATGAAGCAAGACATTGCTATAATTTACTAACAGGTCCTCGCTAAGCGAAGCGCTCTAGTGTTCCTCATAATTAACACTACAAAAGTAACTTGCACCATTATTACGAAATAAACTGCTTAGTAAAATTATCACTGATTCGATAATGTTGAGTGGCGAATGCGATAGATTCATGACCAATGCAAGAGAAATTATAAACATTTTACATTATGGCAAGTAAACTACAATATAATTTAGTACGTTAGCAGCATCGTACCCTTAAGTCGTCTAGAAACGGAAAACAGCGAACCAAAAACGTTACTCAATTCAATGCACCATTGAGGAATGAATTTGTTAGGACACGAGTGGAAAAGTGGACATAGACCTCCAATAATGAGCGCCATAACGTCCTGTCTTCAGCTCGACGCATCCAGCATCTGCCTGTGCCCTGCAGTCTTTCGCAGGTCGTCATCCCACCTGGCCAGAGGGCGCGGGCGTCCTACACTACTTTTACCGAGTTGCGGTCTCTACTCAAGAACAATGTATTAATCACCGACAGACATTGCCAGTTTTTATACAATGGCTGTACTTTGTATTGTAAGTATCTTCGTTGTCAACGTTTTTTTGACCAGTAGGTACACAAACAATGGTTACGTCGATGACTGTGACCTTCATACATAATGGTCGAACTTCATTGACGAAGGCTCTTTCAGTGCCACCACAGAATAGAAGTAGTCATCACTGGCACACAGACAACGTTCGTTATACAATAGGTTTATTATACAGCCGAGGAATCGAAACGGATACGCTTCATGGTCCATAATATTTATAGCTTAGAAAGAGATATATCACAAGGTGTGAAATTGTCTCGTAAATAGTCGCCATGTTAGTAAAATTGGCCATCAAAATAAATAGTAGACAATCCACACAGCATCATCTAGCACCAAGCTTAGCAGAGCTTGTGTAATGGCGCTAGATTACTGATATATTTAATACCTACAACAATGCATTATATAGATCGATATTTTTTTTATTTTAAATAGAAATTACTCAAAACACCCGGACCACAACAATATTTGCAGTTCGCAAAAATGTCGAATGAAATGAACCCATTGCGTCACGTCGTCCTTCTTGCTGACGTTCCAGGTAATTTCTGTGACTAGATTTTGATCGACACTTCCTTGGGTGAAAAATAGAAAATCTGAACATACAACTAGAACTCGGAAGAAGTTCTCGTCGAAACTAGAACGCCGATGATTCAATTACAAGTTTGTACGTAGCGATGTTTCACATAGCAACCTATCGAGAACCATAAATATTATTTGTTACAGTTCGCACTTTCCATCACGTAGCGGGTACGGCCACGCAGTTTCGACCCATTTACATCAAATTGATTGTAGATAGTTCAGTTGATATTGATTGGTGAGAAATTGATATTAAATATCGAACTGGATGATTCAAGCGCAGGACCGGAATGTTGCACAAGAATAAATTAATGAATGAATAATATTTATTTGTATGAATATAGGAAGATACATTGGTGGTCTTAAGATTAAGGCGGTACCCCGAGACACACTAGCGCCACCGCCACATATTTTATCTTTCTCTTGAGCAAAGGAATATTCCAAAATATCATTGAGCAGTTTGTGATACGTATTATAAGCTTTTATAATGCCTCTGTAATAGTTTTATTTTGTCTAGGCAAAGATACGAAGTTGCCCTTGCTGACCACCAAAATCTATTTTCGCATCTCTGCCTAAACTATACAAAATATTGTAAGGATATAATTATAGTAGTTATAGTTAACAAATACAAAAAATATATTAAACATATGAAAAGAAACAATCAAAAAAAGAATACGTCAAAATTGTAATAAATAGAGATTTAGTAAATGTCAATACTAAAGACATGTATATTTAAATTTCAAATATTCATGTGAATCAATGTGGAAAATAGCCTGTGCATGATAATGATGCAATAGTAACAGTGACACTGACAAGCGATCAACAAGAGACAAAACTAATATTGAATTAAGCTTTAAAATATTATCTAACTGATAAAAAGTAGACGAAGCCAATGTATTCAAAGAACCGGTTCACGAAAATTATGTAAAGTGTCAGCGTTTCAAGGTTATAATTACAATGCTTATAAAATATTTAAATGGATCAGTTGAGCCACTTGTAAATTGTTTGCAATCGTTTGCAGTTAGCTCTATTGTTTCTATACCTACTAATAAACAATTTTCTTTACTTCAAGTTCTAAAGTGTTTCTTTTATTTGATTGCAACTTTCTTGGTTAATGAAGACCTATAATATTGTGGTGAATATATTTGTTCCGGGTGTTCTGGGTATTTTCTATGAAAAAGAAATACTTAGCTAGAGGCTAGATTTGTTTTATTTATCAATAAGTATCAACGAAACACATCTGCAAACACCGCATATAAATTCAGCAGTATAAGAAACGTTACCAGTACTTACATAGTCTATATCTACAGTGAACGTAAACCTAGATAAAACACAAATCAAGGAGCAATAAAAGTTGAACAAAGCAAGTGTTACAAATAGTCAAGGCGCGGTCGTTAACCTCTTGGAGGCAGACATGGCGTAGTCAACCCACAGCCCACTTTTAACAGCCATGGTTGAACAAAGTTATTCTAAGGTACACTCGCCGGTAATTACTTTGAAAAAGAAATCGGGCAATGCTAAACATATTTTAGTAGATACTACATAATATATAGGTAGCTAGGTTCAAGTTCAATAGTTTTATTTTTACGAGTATATGTTACAGATTGTATTAAACCAGTTTTGCTAAATTATGTCAAACAGAATACAAATAGACTATGTAGTCGATACCCCGCCAAACAGGCCCCCTAGCCTAGTGCGGGGGTCATTGTTAATCATTATAGTCACCACTAAGTCTTAAACCTAGTCACCACTAAGGCTTAAACCTATGTAATCCTGTGTTCATATTTAGGGTCTTTTTATTAATAAACTTTTTATATTTTTTTCTATGTAAGCCGCCTCTCCCGTGATCATGTGACATAATAACATCATAAGTCATAACCACGTTATAAAAAACAAATTGATAATAGGTATCAGTGGAAAGAAACCAATACAACCAGCACTTTTCAATCGCATCTTGCAAGCTTTCACAAGATGCGACGCATTATTTCCCATCATAGACATATTTCCTTTTACGTAGTATAGCTTCAGTCTGCGTGTCGTCAGGGTTGTGAAGGAGCGCACAAGGATCGTAAATTCCCCGAGCCAGGAACAAAGCATGGCATTAGCCCCCTTGTTTACCGCGTCTAGTAAATGACTAGACGACATGCGAGGGGCTTTAGAATCGCATGGTGTGTGGCATCATGCACGTCATAATGCGTCGTTGAGACCGCTTTGGCTATCCCAATACTTAGGCATACCTTTTGTATTCCACCTTGGATCCTTAATGTTAAACAAGTCAACAGCGCGAACTCGTTGGTACGCGAGGCTTATACATACGTAGGTATGTTATCTCACCTGAAATAGAGTCCGAAAGGGCCCGCTAGAATGAAATGCACTATAATTAATTCCTAAAAGTGTAGTAGTTACCCTTCCACGTTTGAATGGAAAGATGAGCGACTTGTTTAACCTATATTATTTATTTTAGTAAAGGTTGGGATTGGACAATAGTAAACAAACTATTATACATATTGGACACAACATTGTGTTATCGGTGGTTTATGTAACAAAATAACCCAATACTCGTATTCATTCATTGCATTATACTTTCTTCTATAATTTTTTACAAGCATAATCATCAAGTCCATTCATCATTTCTACTCCCTTATACGACTACAGGAAACCCCGCGATTTCAATCTGACAGTTCCGTTAAAATTGTCGTTACACAAAGCTCTTGCGTCAACAGCAATAAAGTTTAATATAGATTGGCACAAGGTAACTGTTATTATGTACGGATGGATGTAGTATTTACGGCCCGTAACAGTCACAGTACAACGAATGCCAGTGGTAATCATAGCTGCATTTTGAACCACTCCAAGTTTTGTTTGTTTTTTTAATCAGCTTTCAACACTGCATTTTATTTCACTGCAAATCTCTACACAGAATTGTTATCGATGCATTTGTTACAATTGTAAGTTTACGTTATAAACGTCAAAAGTGTTTATTATTATAATGCGTAGGCCCTCGCACACGGGTTAATTTCGAAGGGGAAGGTTTTCGCGGGCCGAAATCGAAATTTGTTGGGAAATTATTTATTTAATTTGTTATGTTTATAAACAAATGAAATCGTTGCCTTCAAATGCGCAAAATCCCAAACTGATTTCTGTTCTCAATAATTTGATTGTTATGAGAAAATTAAATCCGAATTCTAATCCCTTTACACTGTTTTTACGTTTTGTGGGATAAATACGAATCCCCTGGGAATATAATTTGTAATGCACTTCGTGAAAACTTTAGCTAGAAAAAGATCAAAATCGGTCCATAAATGACGGAGAAATGGACGAACATAAATAAAATAAAAAAGGAACATGCCGAACCCGGAAACTCCTAAAGAAGTGAAATAATATTAAACAAACAAACAATCTATAGTTATAAATAAATAATGCTGGACAATCCACACAATATTTACAGTTGCTGGTAAATATGTAAAAACTGAGAAGAATTCGTCCGTAGCGATAAAATCTGCAGTGGCACATATTCCAGTTTCCGATATGAGAGCTTCTGACATCACACACGACTGCTAAATATAGAGGCATTAACTCTGCAAAAGTAGTCTAGTCGTTCTTAAGACGAAATTTAATGTTTGTTGCTTGACGAATAGATTTTCTAGCTTAGGTACTTAGTCCGTACACTGCTGTACAGCTAAGGAGTGTTTAAAGACGCTCCTTATCTATATAACTATATCAGCCAATGCTACTCGAGTATGAAAGACTAAACAAGGATATGTACTAGATAAACTTCGTGTAACACAATTTAAAATAAATAAATGATGCTGGACAATTCACACGGGATCATCTAGCCCCAAGCTAAGCAGAGCTTGTGTTATGGGTACTAGATGACTGATATACATACATAGGTACATAATACAATGCATTACGTAGAAAGTTTTTTTTATTATATATAGATCAGAACACTCAGAATAAATATCTGCAGATCGTACAAACATTTGTCCCAAGGCAGGAATCGAACCTGCAACCTTCTGTGACGCAGGCAGAACCTTCGAATTTGTAGAATTTGTCGTTAAAAGATAATATAGCGATCCAAACATAACTCTCCGTGGAAGAGAACAATTTCCCTTGATTGTAGAGGAAAATAGAGTAGGTCTAGAAAAATAAAGCCTGGAAATGGATGGAGCGGACGAAGTAGCGAGCTAACAGGCACTTCCCATGCTGGTGCCGCCGGTGCGGACGAATCTATTAACCCAAATATAGAACCGCGCCCGAACCCACCCGCGTGACTAGGTCTACCTACACCTGACACTCATTTGATCTATTCATTAGAGTAAAAATTATTTTATTAACACACAGAGAAGGCTGAAGGAAGGTACAACCAAACATTTTACTGAATAAAATAAACTATCACAATAAAACTAAAAGAACAAAAGAAAGGAGATTTCAAAAAATGCCTTTCCCCAGCCTCAGCTTAATGTCTCTACTGCCCGAGGATTTTAACGACACTAGTGTTCAGGCTGAAGACCAGCGTCGTCATTACGGATGTAAGCGGTTTAACTACGAACCTTATTTGTGTTGGAAGAACACCAACTTTTCATCCCTTAACGAGGGACTTCTTCAGGGTGACTGCGGGTCATCTATCTATATCTTCTATATCAAAGTAGCAAAGGGTTGGTTCTAACACTTATAATTCTAGAACGGCTGGAGCGATTTTCGTGTTTTTTGGTTTGATGTTATTTGTCCCGAATAGCAGAACAACTTTAAAAATATTGGACAATTGACGAAAATAAATGAATAAACATTTTCCCAAACAAATTGTTCATGGGTTTCGTAACTGTCAAACATTGACTGTCAGGCGGAACGAAGTTCGCCGGCTCAGCTAGTTTGATATATCACGCACTCAGCTTCTTTTATTATTATAACACTTCTGTATGCGCGTATCAGACGTATCTGCTGCTAATTATGTCAAGTGCGTTTTGAAAACATTAAACATCGTAGTAATCTATGCATGTCGAGTGGCAAAGGCACTTAAGCTGGTAATATTCGGAGTGTAAGGAATATTATCACAGTATAATATATATTTCAGTATTTGAGTTGTTAAATGTCAAGGTCAACGCCAAGGCCAATGACTCAGCCGCCGAGTACAAATAAGATCCTCGCAAATCAAACAGCTACCTACATATATATTTTAAATCAATGTTATACGTGCAAATCTTTATGAAAGATCGCGCGAGTGGCTGAGTGCGCAGTAGCGTATATTAAGGTGTCTGAGGGACGCCCAGTGCGCGGGGAGCCAAATAATAACATTATAAAAAAAAACCAATGCGCGCCAAAACCAAATAATACCAACATCAGCCTCGCTGAAGGTCTTATTTGCTACGTCGTCGTCGCCAAACACGGTATATGGTTTGATGAAGAAGTAAAATGGTCTTTGATAATTGGAATCAGTGAAAACGAATGGAGCTATTCAGAGACAGAGGGTGGAGATTCAGTTTAACGAACTTATTTACTCAGAAGAACAATGTTCACTTGTATGATTTATTTAGATCTTACTAACATAATGAATTAATATAAGTTTACCAATTATTGAAGAAGCAAGTTTTACAATAATGGTTGTTAAACTGTGGTAACTAACTAAATAAATCTTGTCAACAATGTATTATTTCAGTACCATGCGAGGCTATGTTCACAAAAATTCATAAAGATTTGCGCGACTTACACAAACGTAAACCGGCATTACAAAAATAGCGCTCTATCACACCTTTTCAATTATGTAATCAACGGCTACCCCTCACGCCGCCGGCATGTGAACATTCCCAAAAGCAGACCACAGTTGCCCGTTAAAAATAATAAACAAAGGCATTCACTGACACGAAACATTTCAAACAGAAACAAAAGGGATATCCGGTCTACATAGCATTAACGTGGAAAATAGAAAATCGCAGCGTTCGTCAAATACTTGACATTTCACAAATGACAGCAGCATTACTTACTAATATTCGTCAACTGCTCTGCAGATTTGATAATGGTGTTGAAGACGCTTGTGTCAAGACAAGAGCTAAGTGTAACAAAAACACTATTAGTTTAATAGCTAATGCGTTCGATCATTAAGATCCAATTTAATGAACACTAATGAGCTACGTCTTCAACCACGGACGTCCCGGATACAGTTAAACGTTCGATATCAGATTTATGTAAATTTAGCCTAGACATCCACCAAAATGAACAGGACACTAAGTAAGTACATATACAATACGCTCTACCCACCCTCCGTTGCTACCCTCGTGTGGTTTCAGGGTGGGTACGGCTAATGTCAGTCATTGACCGGACGTTACACAGTCCGCTTCTTTTTCCAGGTCATTTCGTTTTATTATTATGATGACGAAAGTCAATCCACTATTTTTAGATTAGCTTTAAGATTCTCCGAAAAGAGGCCAATTCGGAAGAGATTTTGTAATGCCTCGTTTATTATGATTGTTCAGACTTAATTTGGAATCCATGCCTTGAGTATCTTTTTACAGTGTCCTTTATTGAATTGAACTCCTCGATGGAACAAAGACACTCTCGATTATCACTTCTGCCTTTATTAAATAAACTCGGGTCATCTATCAAAATAGACTGCAAGACGTAATGTTATGATTACGCCACAGCTCCCGGTGAGAGGCACAGAAGTCAATGAGACTCGTGTGTGGGAGTCGGCACTGAACTTTGTAGTAGGATGCGCCTAATTTGTTGCCAACCAAGTAGCTACAGATAGGTAGATAGATCGAAATAGCTATATAGCATACTACAACAGCTAAACCAAATACACTATACCTGTGGCATGGCATGTGTTATGCTATTCGATACTCACTTACGATATACTCTTACTTACTACTGCTCTACCTGCACGTGTTCCGAAAACGCCCACATCAAAGCCATAACATGACCACGAAATAGTAAACTCGACAAAAAGTTTTAATAAAAAACAGTCAGGTGTTTTTGTAATCAGCGGAGCTTGTAGAGCTTCTTGGATCGATTTCGTTAGTGTCGCTCGTATTTTGAGGAACTCTTTGTACTTAAAACTAATACCAGTTGCCAGTGATTTTGGCAGCATTGTTGGTCATAATTGATTATCGCCTAAACCTAATTGGTAGGTAATTGATTTTATTAGAATTGAGGCACCTTGTGGTGACGCAAACGCGGCTAGACTAAGTCCAGCGTGATTCGTATCTCCTGACAGATAATGCTCGCTTACCCATTGTTCTCAATCTCAATAAATTGTAGCGTCAAAACAACAGTCATGCAGAACGAATTATCTTTACTTTAAAAGAAAATCGTGATGTATTTATTCGTGACAGAGTTAAATAAACTTGGCAATGGAGAAATGGTAAGTGAGCCGTCAGCATCAGCCAATTTTGGCGGTTGATACGGCATAACGGCGGCTCAGAAATGTCATTTGATGATCTCTGCCACTGTAAGACCTTACATTTATGTTCCTATAATTATTAAAGATATTTTTTACTGAGGTAAGTTACGCAGATCACTGTAAACGAATCGAATCGAACCAATGCTATTAGACCTAAGAATCAAAACATTTGTAAAGAGGGATATTCAATGTAAGCTCACGCCTAAATTCAAAGTATCAGGTCGATCTGACGATATAAAAACACGGTCTGTGTTGGTATGACATAATCAGGTTGACGTCACCGGGCGTCGGCAACTGGCGAAGGCCGGCGACGCCGCAGCCGTTGTTTGCGCGACTACAACCGGTCCTAGGGACACATGCATTGCACGTTACTTGCGTATCACGCGATATGTAAGGTGCACTAACAAGTAACAACCTTCAACTCTTTGCAAACAGTATGAAGATTGCTTTCGTTGATCGTGAAACTCTTCTGAATCTGTTCAGTTGCAATAATTTTAACTTTTTGAGCAAGCATTTAGTCGTTCGTGACGTTGACGTGCCATTATGTTCTCTCAACAACCACACCCTGTTGCAAGATGTTGGTTCTTATAAACTGATGACGTCGTCAGCTAATTTAGGTCAATAAGCATCTCCTCACTCATAGCTATAATAAAACTTTATACTTTTGAAATTACTGCATAGGATAAGTATAGCGATACGTAAAGTGTTCTTTTTTAAGAATAAGTAAGCTCATTGTTAAATGAACGCAAGTCTGTTCTATGTCTGGGAATGAAACGTATTTCGTAAGACAAGAAAAACAATTCGTTGTTCTCATGATTCTCGTCTAACATGGAAATTACGACCGAAATAAGTAGTCAGTCATTGAATTCCCCCGGAGGAATACTTGAAATGTTGCCAACTGTCATAAATGCATTACATATGGTGTTTTTTATACACTTGTTACTTCTGTATCGATCGATGAATCTTCGGAGTGGAAACGTAATCTGGACGTAGAGTCGATCAATATTAATTTAGCAAATGGATTCTCGGTCGGCTGGTTCCGCCCGCGGCAATCAAGGTAGTATTGAGTTACTATCGCCTATTATGTCTGAATGGGGACAAATAGGACATCTTTTAGCAGATGCACTAAAAATAACAATTTAAATGTAGTCGAACATGCCCATTCGGTCCACATTTGCCTGACATGCTATTTGTTGATTCTAACTAGGCGACTGACTCCTCTACGGGTACACTCAAACGAATGCTATGCTGCTGCTAATCAATTTGATAATTATAGTAATTTTTGAAGCACGCGTCATTTTATATTATAATGCACATTCTCAGAAAAGAAAATGGGTAAGGAGTACGGCACAGTACAGTCATTCGTGCTTATAACTGCAACGCATAATGAATAATTCACAACCATGATTTTACATTGAATTCTTAGCGCAAAACTGATCGCGTTCGTATTTTCCATAATGTAAACATAACATCTGGTGAAAGCAATGAAGAAACTGTTTACAAAAGTGCATACAAGTCTATAGACATAATTTTAGCCCGCGCCACCAAAAATAAATGTCGAGATGAAAATAAAGAGATCTGTGGGTGGATAAATTTAATTCAGTGCCGTTCTGTGGCCAATGGCTGAATAAAAGAATAAAGGGGTTCTTTAGTTGAAGCAAGGAATGGAAACCCAGATAACATCAAATGAGGTCAAATCCGCTTGAGTGCTGACGAATCCGAGAACGAAGTTGGCGACGGGAACAATGAACGCATTGTTCAAATAAAGCCCCGGCAAATTACACTCCCGCCTGTGACCTCTAGAAGTTGCCAGTATAAATTAAAACAACTTTTTATGGAGAAAATAATCAACAGCGCAATGTTTAACCGATAATATTGCTCTAGCGAAGAAATCTGACTCAATTATTTCGAAAACCGCAACAACTACATACAAGGTTGGTAAGAGAAGCGACGAAGTCTCTGATATCACCAGTCTTTTTTTAAATAATCATTATTGTGATGTTAATGTAATATAATGTAAGTAATGTAATGATGCTGAACTTGAGTCAGAGAGAATGACACATTATGTCATGTCATATTCAAAAGAGGGCTTTGAGTGTGCAGTAATTTAACATTGTATGTATTATATTTATATGTATTGTAATAATAAACATCATAATAACCGAAGTATTGTGAACATGGTAAGTTTTTTCATTTTATCTTCTATGCATTGGTTAGTAGCCAATTGGGACTCAAAAACTGACAGGACTTAAGACGGTCTGGCCTGTAAGTGGTACAGTTCGAACCGGTTCTTCCACTAATACATACATCCGACCACTAACCATAAAACTTCCAAGCTGTGTTTCAATCTTTATGCAACCTTTATACAGAGCCTTTTCGCGCTTGAGTTATTTAATTTCTAAACTTAGCTAGTTTCTGCTACAAGCTAATGATTTCAGCAAACCACTGATTGTATGTAAATCCGCAATCTTCTACTCTGACCGAGACGAACGTAAATTGATTTGTCATGTCGCAAGCATTGCACAGCGCATTATTGAAATCCTTCAAATTGGCTCTAGTCTCGCCGGTTCTAGTGAGCATATTGTATATGTATGTAAGTACAGAAAGCTGTTACGTGAGCGAGTGCAAGACATGGAATGGATTCGAGGTCGTTAACCCCGATAGTGCGGGACTCAGGACTTCATTGCCGGAATATTAAGCATTGACCAACTGCTTCAAATTAAGACTGAGTAAGTTTTTGATGGCTGACTCATCTGGCGACATCATGAAAGTCATTATCTTTTAATTGTTATTCAATTTTTTTTTTTAAACTTTGATGAGAACGGATTTATGTCTCATTTTAAGTTCAGACTCCCACTTGTTAGAACGTCCCACTAATATTATAATCTAGTATAACCGCACGCGTAGTTTCTATAAAACAATTTAAGGTTTTTTCTATCCCATGGGAACTGATTTATACGATAAAAAGTAGTCTATATTTTAGTCTATGCCTATTACCTACTTACCTGTCTGCAACATTTTAGCCAGATCCGTTTAGTAGTTTTGGCGTGAACAAACAAAAATTCATCCAAAATACATCCAACAATCCAAACTTTCGCATTTATAAAATTAGTGTAATTCTCTGGTACGGGTTGGGGATAGGAAGTTGATCTATCTAGATTTTGAATACATTTTGATTTTTCATATATCTTTTCTTTTTTTTTTCAGTTGATCTACCAGTAAATTGTTTGCAAAAGTACGTATATATTTAGTCTCAATTGTTTCAATTGTAAACACTAGTTCTAATTATTTTGTTTCTATTATTTGATTGTAAAATTCCTTAGAGAACGTTTAGAAAGTAAACAAACAATGAACAAAACAAACCCGTCCACAATAGGCTCAGTGTTGATTATATTCATTAGAATGGAAAGGCTTCGTCTGGCATGCCGTCTTTAGTTAACACTATTAAACTTTGGTTTACCGTGAAAGGGCTATTCGATGCTCCAGAAGCTTTAAAATTCTGCTCTACGGAACCATTTCAATATAATAATATATATGTATTAAGTATTATAATATATAAGAATATAATACCAAAAATAACATTCAATTAAAGAAACTGTAGTTTATGCTGCCTTTTCTCATTATATTTTCTTCTATTTATTGTAAGAGAAAATCGACCGAGTTTTGCTAACGCCTTTGTCAGCAGTTCTGAGTATGAATCAGAATCAGAACGTACCGGTCCTCTAAATATAGATATCTATAAAAGTACAGTTGAATTCTTGGGAATACGTTGAAAATTTCAGTTATAAGCTCTCCTAAAAGCTTTACAGTAATAATTCGTCGTATGAGAAAAGAAGATTTTATATTAGAATTTTATACCGATTAGATATAATATTATTGTCTAGTACATATACACATTTTAAATGACTGAAAAAATCTGAAATACACGAAATATTTATGGTGCTCATCGATAGCGATGTATATGGTAAGGAATATCATAAAATGATTATAAATGACAAATACCTTATAGGTAGTGGTTAATTAGCAAAACGGTAAACAAACACATGTCATATTACAATCACGTCCAAGGTTCCACTACGATACGCATTCACGATTTGTAAATAACAGAACATTTGCTTGACCCAAGGTAATAGTAGTCATACATCTTGAATGTTAGTAGATCTTAGTTTGAAAACTAAACATTTAATACGCATAATTTAAAGCCATTTTTAAGGTATAGTACTCTAATAAAAAACCTCTACCTAAAAAATGGCTTTGAATTGTTCCAAATAGCACTACAGACAGATGCCAAAGCAGCATTAAACTATGCCGTCCGGCATTATTTATTTACACAAGCTTAGCTTGGGGCTAGACGTTGTGTGACTTGTCCAATTATTACTTATTTATCTAGATGTCATTTTAATTTTTTTTAAACAAATAATACATTCTTCTTTTCATTATACTTACCTAATTTTACATGTATTAATATCTAGACTGAATTACCGAAATATCCATACGTATTTATAATTTTCACAAAAAGGTCACGAGATATTTTAAAACTGTCTATAATTATTCGTATACTATTTATAGAACTGAACTGCCCGGCTGCGAGTCCTTTCTACTGATTGGTAATATTCGTAGAGCGATAAAAAATTATATACTTTTATATGCCAGAGGGCTAGAAGAGTGATATTCCTCTCTATTGTGTCATAGCGACACAATGACTGCAGGTCAATTGGCAGGTCAAACTGGGGTTGATAACTATGTATGTCTAAAGTTATTGCTTGATAAGGCAATCGAGCTGCAATTACTGACCAAATGTAACTAACGTAACCTTAAGAACCAGTTGTGTGTTTACGCAATACATAATACTTTATAATAGCTTAACCAAAGATAAGAATTGTAGCTAAAATAATCTTTGATGTGTAGTGTAACCAATACACGAATACGTTGAAATTTGATGATAATGCGGAATATCGATGCGCTAATCAGTTCTTAGCAAAAATACTTTTTATTTTCTGTGTCATTTATCTGGCGGTGACTGTCTGACCAATTTTAGAAGTTGAAGAAAACGCCCACATGTTTGACGAAACATCAACAATGCTGACGATATTAATCATCGGCTATAAGAAAAAGAAGCCAAATTTTGCCGCTTTGCCTTTTTTCTCTTATGGCCGATAAAAGTATTTGAAGTATGTGATAAAGTGTAAGCTAATTATGTTGGTCATTGAATAAGAGACCAGCTTAGACTTGACGATGAGCTCACCCATTAGGTCGCTCTTGTCATTAGCATTATCATGGTCAACATGCCTGACCGCCTGACTCATTACAATAGTAGACAACGTAAACTGAACCATTATTTCCATTCACAATATTATTATGTAGAATAGAGCAAAATAAAGATAAAAAACTGCACCAAATAACGCAGGACACCGAGATAAGATATGACATCATACTCCCAGCAATAATAATTATGAGAATGATATCATACGAAGATGAAACAGTAAGGACGAAGGCGCAAAGCACCACTTTATTTAATCTTTTAAGCCTTGGGGATTCGGGCACACATCAAATGGCTGCGGACGTTCAACAATTTAGGTCTTGCGGACTTGGAAGCTGCAGAGGATAACAGAACCTAATGCTACTTACCTAAGCTCTGTTATACAACGACGACATAGAAATAGGCTGGAGAATTAAATGTTTCCTTTAATTAGGTTACACCGGTCCCCAGCTATAAACCTAGTCTAGTATCAGTTAGTACATCACTGCGCATGACCTAGATGTTAGCAGTCGGCAGGGGGCGGGGTTCCGCCAAACACAGCGAATCGCTGACCTATCTAAAGATAGGTATAACAGGGCAAAACGATCACTGAACTGACAAATGGTTCCGTCTAGTGCACTGGGTGACTCATCTAATCGCAATCTTCCTTCCACTTGGAGAGTTTAGATTTGTATGTGGGCAGAAAGGAGTTCTATCAAGTGCTCCATATCACACGCTCGTAATGCGGAAGCGAAAGTTCCCTTCCCTAGCGTTATTATCTTGGATCGAAGATCGAGCGAGTGTTTTGAAATAAGAGCATAGATCTTAAGCAAACTGAACTACACAAATAACAAAGCTTATCTTAGCATTTATTTTGAAAATTTCAACAAATAATTATTTAATCAAATATTTATTCTTATGGAGAGGTCACTAACTAACTGTAATAAGTCGTGCCTAACTCTTACGCAATCAAGACGAAAGGATCAGCTCCATCTAACTTAAATATGCCTCATCTCAACAGGAAGAGAAGGTGCGAATAGTGAAATCACGCTCGTCACCGATTGCCGATAAAAACTATCGATCACCAGCTACAGACCACCAACTTATCGAAATAACTTACTCGATTCTAGTCTATTTCATCTCAACAGCACATCCAAAAGCAAGATTCACTTCACTGGAGATAACTGTATAGGAATGAGCACAGGTGAACTGGAATCAAGCGACGCAGCACACAGGCGCGTCGCGAGCCCGACAGAATCGACTGAGGGGAGTGGATGGAACAGCGAATGTATCGATCGGGCTCCCGGCGCCGGCGGGCCACATACCCCGGTGCACGCACGCCCCAACCGCCACCCCACGTAATACACCCCGCGACAAGGAATTAATAATGTTACCGGTTCAAAATATTCGCTGAGCCTGCCCAAATATGACCTTCAAAGAGAGAACAACAACCTTTTTGAAATTATTATCAATTTATGGGATAGTATGTTTATGGGCTAAAATAAAGACAATTTAGATCAAAGTTTCTCAATGAAAATACAAATCAACGAGAGAGCGTTGCATTTATTTAAATTTCAGGCAGATTTTTCGGTAATTTTCATTAGAGAATCGAGAAAATTGGATTTCTATTGCTATTACCACTTCCAATCCAGAAACCGTCATAAATACCCCGATACCCCAGACAATACGGGGTAACTTAAGTAGATTATGGGGAAGCCTGAAGCCTTCTTAGAATCGTTTCGTTATCTTAGCGACCTTTGGCTTACGCCAATCCAGACACGATTAACAATAGCGAGCGATTAACGAAGACATAGCAGGTAATCCCAACAAATAGTTCCAAGTTAGTAGTAAGTACCAAAATTTGATTAGTACTTTCATTGCCCTAGAAGGTAGAGCTCTGCATCGCACCGCTAAGGCTGGACAGTGAACGCGTTGATTGATCACTAACTTCGGTTTCAAAATTATCAACGTTTAGGTTAATCCGTCGATAGTTGATACCAACTACAAATTATATCTTGCATTGCATACGTGCTATGAAAGGAAAACAGTCTGAATCATATTTTCATTTATGTACGCGAAGAAGTATGAAGTACACGAAGTTTTCTGGCATGGATTTCGTAAGTTCGTAACAAAATTAAACTGCTTTCGCGATCACGAAACTTTTTAGAAAATTAGTCGTTTCATTTAACAGATTTGTTCGCTTTTCTTATTAGCTAAAGGATGACAGATAAATAGCAGTAATGTTAAGGTACGAAAGTTTCCGTTCCGATTTAACCATTGTTTTTATTTTGCAGTACATTCAATGTATTTACCATTACATTATCTTATACTATAACTAACTATCCTTGTATCAAATCATAGTGTAGAGACTAGTTGACGACCGATGTGGCGCGGTGGGCGAAGGTCCGCCTGCGACGCAGAAGGTTGCAGGTTCGATTCCCGCCTCGGAACAATTGTGTGTACGATCTGCAGATATTTGTTCTGGGTGTTCTGGTCGTTTTCTATGTATAATAAAAAAATATCTATCTATGTAATGTATTTATTTTCAAAATTTTGGGAAAACTTACAGCTAGGTCTTAAAAATAGTTACTTTCTAAATACATGCCGGTAAATACCAGCGCATGTGTGCTGAAGGCCAATTTGTATTATGTATATCAGTTATCTAGTACCCATAACACAAGCTCTGCTTACCATGGGGCTGGATAATGCTGTGTGAATTGTCCAGCATTATTTATTTATTTATTTATAGTGTCAGCCCCATTTTAAAGCGCCGTAAGGCGGCTGACAAATTCTTTAGATTTCTTTTGGCGCAATACTGTGACACAGGGCGCCCAAATTTCTTACAACAAACTATGGCTGATTGCCAAATGCAGTAAGATGGTTAAAGGAGAATGGTAGGTTAGTACCAAACTTTATTGGATAGTCATTTGTGGCCCTAGAAAAATCATTTTACTAAATATTTTACACCTTTTACTACTATTTTATACTAAGTTACTAACAATGCACATTTGTCTCCTATGGCAGATGTCAGTACAAATCCCCAGAATTATTTAACTTATATATTTACCAATGTTACTCAAGTTTTAAGGTTAAACTTACACTGCTCAGCTATGGGGAAGCTGAGGAGTACAACTATTAATACATCAAATACAAGAGATTTTCAATTAGTTAGGATAAATTATAAACACAACTTCCTAAGAATCATACTTTTAAGCCAGACTACCATTTTGTCCTTTCTACTGATGACAGAGCACGGAAAATGTATGTATCTCAAATGTTTCTCTAATCTACATCAAAGACACCGGCAAGCTTTACACCAGGAACGACACCACAGTATCTAGCCTAAGGCACTTTGTTTGTAGCAAGGGACTGACTTCACATTGTCAGAAGCTTGAATGTGCATCAGACTTCATCAAAATGCTGTTGGAAGAGATGAGATAGAAGGGAATAGTGTAAATGTATGTCTTTGTCTTTCCAAGTCTAAAATTTCAGATTTTAATAACTTATAAGTACATATGTTTCCAAAATATGCACAGTTGAGATAAGACAACGCAATTTTTTAAATATTGAGTTGTCTAATCTCAAGTTAGAAATTTCGAGTTATTTATTAGTTAGAATAGTTTAGAAATAAGGTGTTATTTATATTATCCTCACTTCAATTTATTATCCACCTAGATAGTGGAAGGAGACAGGCATAGATATTCATTTGACTTACAGCATTTATTATTTATTAATACCATAAAAAGGGATGATAGTCATTTGTTATGGGACTTAAAACTATGAGAGATTTCGTTGTTGTATGTGCATTTGCTTTGTAAGACAGAAGATCAAGCCATGGTGCTAGTTTTTCCTTCAAATACCTACACAGATACAAATCAGATTGGTATATGGTATATTTGAGCATATCCCAAGTTGCGAATTTATGACAGACAAGAAACAGTCAAAAATGGCAACCTGAGACCCCAAATCTCAAAAGCAAATAATTTTTAAACATAAATTGATTTGCTTTTGAGCAAATAATTTTAAGCATAAATTGATTTGCTTTTGAGGCTTGGGTATTCGTGTGATTCATACATAACAAAATAAATTAGGTATGAAGCATACTTTTTGCCCAATATGAATGCATATAAAATAGATAAGACAAAATATACACAAAGAGGTACTTAAATGTAAAATATGTCAATAATGATATCATTATCAGCTATTGAAGAAGTAACATTACAGCATACACCACAGAACAGAACAGAACCTCTTTGTGTCCCCTGGTGGGTGAAGAGTGGGTTGAAGCATCACCCGATTGTTATAGCTCACAGGCTCAGATCTGGACATATTCCACTAAATAAATTCAATTGGTGGAATGTGTTTGCTCTCAGTGAGTATGAGATCAATTGATTGCTGATTTTAATTTGAATCTTGTAGGTTAGTACAAAGTTACTTTCCATACCACACTTCGAGGCTGCTTAGGCCTTGTACATAATGGTGTATGATATTATAAGATAAAGTAAAGGTTAAGTTTGTGTTAGTAAAACAGGACAGGCATATTTGCTAAGTGAATAAAGTCCTTAAAAATACAGAATTAAAGATTTACTAGGAAAAGTATCATAGTAAATATAATAGACAAGTAAGGAACTTAGCAGTAAAAATAAGAACCTTATCAACAATATCATATTATAATATCTCAAGTCTACACAGTAACATAAATCCTGAAAGATGTGAATTGCTTACTCAAAGTATAAGAATAGCATCATTGCAGAGATGAGTCAGACCCTCTGTGACCTTTGCCATTCCAAATTATTGCTTTCAAGCAGCCTCGGCTCCAATGGCATACATACAGCATATGGTTCATTCAAACGGACAATGCATAATGTGAAAGATTGTATGTTTGTTGAATGCAGAAAATTTTGGTTTATCAAAATTATCCATTTGCTGGTTTCTTATCAAACAAGAGTATAAGCTAGTCATTGGAAGTAGTTAAATGAATTAAGCTTGCTCTTTTGAAAAATTCAATTATAGCAACTAGCCGGAGCAAAAGTGGAATGACTTGGGAGAAGACTTTCCCCTACAGTAGGTTAAACTTGGCACAAAATAATGTTTTAATTTTGGTGAAAAATGCCTCGCCTTGATATTGCACTGGGTAGATATGCACAAAATAACATTCATGTACAGAACTAAAGCTATTCAGTACTACTTCCAAATGTTCCATGTTTACCATTCAACAGGCTATACAACATTTTAGGTGAAATGTAAAGAATTTATTTACTTTTTAGGTTTTTTTATCCTATACTATACTCTATCCTTTTCTAATTACTGTCAACATTGCAGGAGTAGATACTACCTAAAAGGAAAAAGGGGAGTCCCACCTTCGAATACCTTGTTATATAGGTAAGAAATTTCACATTTTCAAATTGCGGCACATGAACAGGTAGCTAGCTAGCCCATTAACCAAGCCCAAAATAACTATCCTACGTTCAGGTATATATACCATTATATATCAAAACGATAGGATAAGATAACAAGTTCCTACCTTTTTTTCGGTCTTGTTGCGCTGTTTAGCACGGTTATCCACACAAATTCTTCGGCACACACAATTTACACAGTACACGGGCCGCAGCAATCCGTTCCAATTCGATGGTACGACCACGAACGAAACACAAACACTCGAGTTTTCGAACTGCTTCTCAAAACTTCTTTCATAACCCGTCCACTTAGTTGATAAGTTTATAAATAATCGCTATTCATGTAGAATTAGTTGAAATATCATCCGTGACTGCGAGTACGAACACGGCATCGGGGCGAAGCAAAAGACCGATCGCGAAAGTAAGCATCCAATCCGACTTCGTTCCGCCCATGCCAAAGATAAAGCAATGCGTGTAGATGGTGCACATAAAATCGTTAACAAATAGACTCACTCAACACGCTACTAAGAAACATCGAAGAAGATCAAACTTTTTGAGTGAGAACGAGATTAAATTTTTATATTTAATCTCGTTCTTTTTATATATATTTTTTTTATTGCTTTAAGTTTTTTCTGCGTTATAAATAAAACTACCCGAAAAGTTATTTGCCGCAAATCAGTTTCTTTATACATAAGTACTTAAAAAATAACTTCGAATTTTCGAAGCATTTAGGAATACAAGAAAAAATCAACAATACAATTAAACTGAATTTGGTTTTATCATGGGTTGATAGAAAATAGTTTACGATTTGTGGCATTAGCGACAAATACACTCGTGTTAAGTAAAATACCCATTTATCAATTCAGTCAGTCATTCAGTCCGACTGATGAAAGCATTACATTATTTTAAAATAATTACAATACACACATGACTCCGTCAAGACTGGCCGCCCCGGCGCGCCGCCGGCCGGTGCGACCTGTGGTGGCCGCGTGGTCAAGGCGATCACCAAAATCTTATGATTATTTGCAAACTTTACAATGCACTAAAGCTGTCTAATTTTATATAGGTATCTACTTAAACGCATAATACAAGAAGCAGAGGCAAATAGAAAATATAACAACGAAAATTATTCTGTTTCATTCTATTAAATATTACCTAAGTACCTACAATCTCTAAAATAACACAAAATGTTTGAAAAAAAGCAACAAAATCGATTCTCATAAAAAATAAAATCATTAAGACATGACCATTTGTTTGATATTATGACTATTTGATAGTTAGTCGAACTAAGCGATTAACTATAGTTTAAAATTTTACTACTTCTAAAGTACCTACTCATTGTAACCTCTACAAAAAGAAACGTTATTGAATGCGGCAAGGCATGTTGGTTGGTTGGGCCAACCACTTAATCCAGGCTTACGGCACTTCTGTGAGGTTCATATTCTTTGATCAGCAGGATGATGTCATCGCCCCCAAGAGTTTTGGTAATGAAGGGAACGTTCAATTAATTCGTCAGACAAAAAGGAACAGACGAATGACATTATGTTTAATAAGATAGTTGTAAACAAATTATGAAAATAGCCTTGCAGTTCAGATGATAGATAGATAGATAGATAGAATATACTTTATTGCACAAAAAGTTGTACATAGGCGAGCATAATGCTAGATAGCATTCTCTACCTGCTAACCTTTGGGTAGTGTGATGATATTTTTTTAATAAGAATAAAAAACTGATCAAGCTTTTAGGTTTTTTCTTATAATCTCTATTGAGTTCACAGTTTAACTTGATCGTTGAATGTCGGTATTGAACGCACAACACACGGCGTTTATAATCTATGCACAGTAATTTTTGCGCGCTCTACTTATCAATGGGTATATAATGGGTTTCTATTGGTGCTGCCGTAGATTGATTATTAGATTACATACGGTGCTGCTGTGCCTGTGCATATTCAGTTTTCACAGTATATTTTTCTCGATGATATCCCGTCATTGATGGGTGTGTGAAAAACGAGGAGGCCCTAGTTGTTGATGACAGCTGTCATTATTAAAACGGTCACATCTCGGAAACTCCCTTGCGCGAAACGTCACTATATTATCTAGAATGCACGTCAAAAACTAGAGGTAGATAGAAGCCCGATTTCTATGTCGTACCTACCCCAATTTTTATGTGTGTATAAGTACGAAAGGCCCTTGTTGATGTTAACTTGACAGCACTCACTGTGCATTATTCTTCACAGTGACGTCTAGCGATTATCTAAGAAAACTTAGTGCTATGTGTTCTTTTTATATGAACAGATGGCGCCTAGAACATCAATGTAGCAATCAAAAGCGATTGCATGTGACAATCGTTTTTAGCACGTGTTGTTTTTACGTTTTTGAAAACCGATTGTCACATTACTCGCTGACCAATACAATGTAATTTTTTTTTGCCTAATACTAGGTAGATGCAGCATAATTCACTTTTAATGCTAGCATATAACGGCAGATCAAAACCTTTTTTTTGCTGACTGTCAGTGGTGGATTTACACATTTGCCACCAGTAGGCTTTTCAAATTTTGCCGCCCCTACTGACCTCTAAAAATTGATAGTATTTTCATCGAGAGAGCCGCGAATATTTTGTGGTTTTCGGTAGATTTTTGCGTTATTTTTTAAAGTGGCTTTTTTCTATAGCCAGAAGGAGCAATTGCTATCGGCTTGTGGCGGTGCGCGAAAATAACGGAGATAGCCGCATCATTTCGAGATTTTTATGGCGATACAAAAGAAATGCTAGTATGCAAATGATATAACGAAATTTTTGTTATTTTTTTCAAAGAATGAAAAAATTTATAAAAAGCGGAGCGGTAAATTTTTTTGTGGTTTTCGTTAGAATTTTGTGCGGGTTCGCTTTTTTGTATAGCTAGAAGAAAAAAATGTTATTGGCTTGTGGAACTAATCGCGAAAAATTTGTTATCTCCTTAGATTTTTTTGTGCCCTCCCCTGGGTCAAAAACATTCGTTAAAGCCGCCCCTGGGTCAAAAACATTCGTTACCGCATTATGACTATGCAAGCAAATACTTAATAAATACATAAAATATTTAAGGAGTGATTGGTGAAACATTATACGCGTTGATTTAATTATGTGTGTGTGGATCTAATAACATTCAGAACCTAATATTGTTTTTTTTTTCTGTTAGATAACAAATATGTTTATGGCAAATTTGCCGCCTCCTAAAATATGCCGCCCTAGGCTCCAGCCTACTCAGCCTGCTGGTAAATCCACCACTGCTGACTGTGTTGGTTACCTTTAATAAAAAAGAAGATTCGATAGTCTTACATTTTTATTCAAAAAATTATAAAATATTCCGACATCTTTATTTCGATAAATCACAACACAATAATTTATTTATTTCTTATCGATAAAACTAATCTAGGTACACATTTATTTCTAATGGTCGAGGCAGTGGTAATGAAAACGAATTCCCTCACCTTATAGCCCAAACTTATCTACCTTTCCAATAATTTCGTAGATGAAATATCTAAATACGATAAATAAACTTATTAAATTATATTTAACAAAAAAATATTGAATCGTACGACCTCAAAACCACCGCCTCAAAATGAACAATCTTTGCTCATATAGGTAGGTAAAAATATGAAATAAAAATATCCCTCTAATGCTCATAATTTGCAGTAGGTAGGCCTGTAGGTATACCTACAAAGGAGTTTATTCCTCACATTTACATAGTAGGTCCAGGAACGAGTAACTACTTAAGTTTTACTCGTCCCTGAGTAGGTCCTACTCCTATCCAATCTACTTATCCAAAAAACTGGTCATAGCAACTGTTTTGTTTCTATAGGTATTGGTACAAACTATTTTCAAAGCAAAAAGTGTACAATTTTGTGATTTGAACGCACTTTCCGACCGTCGTGTTCAAAATAGTAGGTACTTTTCTTTGTGCAGGATAGAGCTTTTCTGTACCAATGAATCTTTCTTTTGTATATTTTTTCAGACTATTCTTCAATTAAATAACACACTGACGTCATCTCAAAAAGCCCTTGAGTACGGCCAGTTATTGCTAGAAGACGAATGATGATCGAAATAAGGACTATCTGTCAAAAGGAGTTTGCTACCACTCAATCCAGAACTTGAACTTTCACTCGAAGAGAACATACTCTTACTTCCAGTATAGAACGAAAGAGAAGTGTGCAACGGTTCCCTGCCTATGCGCCGTCTCGCTCGCACCAGTGAGACAAACGCCACGGCGATAGCGCAGAGGAATATGACACCTAGCACGCAGAACGCAAGGGCCATTTTCCCCGGCGACATACAGATGGTTTTGTCTCCGGGAGAAAACCCTCGGGAGTATTCGTCTTCCTCCGATTCTATTCTTCTTGAACCTGGAAAAAGAAAAAAATACTAAGTTTTACACGGGATTTGAACCTACATCCTTTCGTTGCGACAACCAGATTTCCGAAGGGACTAACCCTTATATTATTCGTAGATTGCTAAGGTAATAAGCTAGGTACTCAACTCAACATAAAGTACCTATTTACTTTACTTAAGAAACGAAATAATAATTTAAAAAAAAACTACTTGGACAGGATTCGAACCCATAATTCTTTTCATAATTTCTTTGAAATTTCCGAGTGAGTGTGAAAGCTTACGCACTAGGTATATAAATAACAAAAACATACGGTAAATAAAATAATAAGGTTACCTACCTCAATGAGTTTTTATACAACAAACAAATAAAATACCTAGATATGTTTTCGGTTTGTAAGTAGGAACTTATGCCTATATAAGCAGGTGTATCTCTACAACTGGAATCGAACTTGCATTCCTTGTCAGTCACCTAAATATAACCTATCGGTTCACAATCACACGTACCTCTAATAGAAGCTTCATCCTCCAGCTCAATATTCGGCGCATGCACCTCTATACTGTTATAAACCTCCAAGCGATCAATAACGATCCCTTTCGCATCTTTATCCAGCCTCGCCTTCCTCAACAACCCATCTCTCGTCTGCTGGGGCTTTTGCAGCGCCTTGCAGTCAACCAGCGGGCATTGACCCTTACACAGTTCAATCCCACAAGTCAAATGCAACTTCGCTCTATCCGGAAACTTGAACGCGGAAAACGTTGTCACTGCATGCTGATACGTCATTATATTCCTTAGCATGTTATCTGGATCGGTTCTCGACATCTTTACGTTCCGTTCGTCGAGGTTTTTGATAGGGTCGACTGGTTCTAAGTCGGAGAAGTCGATTTCAGTGCTTTTGTGTGTGTGGTGGTGGATGGTGGGTTTGGTGAAGATTGCTTCGTCGATGGGGCAGCCAGCTTCGTCGAGTAGCTTCTGTGAGGCTTCGCCAAGGCCGTCGTGGGCGACGCAGTTAGTCACTCGGAGGCCTACGCCAACTGGAAGAAGAGAATGACAATGCTTTTATGACTATAATATGTTACCCTGGTACTGTAACTACGTAGAGTAAGGTAGATAGAACCATTCTCGTACCATGGACTCCATAACCATTTTTGGAATAAGGTCCAAAAATCCAGTTGCGGTATTAAAATGACCAATTCAATGGATCCTATAACTGGGATCGATTAAATTGGTCATTTGTGGGAAACTAACCTAAAAAACCTGATGTCGTTCTTTCTATTCTATGACAAACTTTTAAAGCCATCCAAACTCTACATATATCTATTAAACTGAATAGTAAGAATACATAATTCCACTGCTGGGGAAAGCTCCATCCAGGCCCTGGCTACTTCCATCAGCCACTCGCCTTGCCCCAGGACATTCAACTTTATTTCAATAGACTCACCGGGCAAAGTGCACTGTATCAGCAGCCGCATCTGTTGTCCCACTTCAACAGTCGCGGGCTCGCTTCCTTCCACCGCTGGAGACAGCTCCATCCAGGCCCTGGCTGCTTCCATCAGCCACTCGCGTTGCTCCAGCTCTAGCGCACTTGCGAACGCTTGTCTGTTTCGACCAGCTCTGGAATAATGGAAGAACTCGTTAGTCAGTTATTTACGGGGAAAACAATCTGTTCGTCTTTACCGTATTTATGCAGTGTATTTTTGTAAGCTTTTTGTCACACAGGGATTTCAATGTAGGAAAGAATCTATTTTACGCTCCAGTTATTCCCTTCCCTTATCACTCCTTATTTGTAAAAATTGACCTAGGTCGGAACGTTGGTGTTCATCAAACAAACAAGGCTTGATGTTAACCCAATTACATTCATAATGTAATAGGTAATTCATCTTTATTTACTTTATGATTTCCTGATGTACAACTTAGCAAATTACCTGGTTTTCTTGATGTCCTGAACATTCATTTCATGAATCTTGGAATTGATAACCGTTTCAAGTGCGGAGCTGTTGATGCGGACGGCTTTCGGTTTTAATTTGCATCTGAAAATGGAGGTAAAAAGATGTTAAAAGTGATTTTGATCACTAGCTTTTGCACGCGGCTTTGCACGTATTCTCCGATTTATTGAATTTTTGTTACTTCTTCACGCCAAAACAACTGAACATGTCAAGCTAATATTTTAGATCTAGAATAACATTACGGCGCACCGTAATAGGTTGTCTGTACATGTTAATATGTCCTACTTATACATACTTTAACGCCAGAAAAAACTATATAAATAATTAAGCAATGCAAAATACCACTATGTGCGACGTGCGAAACAGAAAGCTAAAGCTTGTAAAATAATATAGTGGTTGATGTTTCTCTACAAAGTTTAGCTTATAATTGGGACATACCTGACAAGAATCTCCTGATCAGAAGACTGCTGCAGCTGCCTGTCCATCTGCACGACCAGCTCCACGTTGTAGTACAGATCCTCTTCATCATCAGGCTCGGAGTGGGTGCTGTTCAGTGGCGACGTTCTGATTCCGCACGCGTTGGACGGTAGGTGAAGGGATATCTTGTTTTGGAGATTTCCTGAAACCGAAAACATATGTTTGTAATTGTATTTTTATAGGAAAGGTTTACAAAAATGCTGGATATGTATATCTAAAATAAAACAGGACACGAAAGACGACTTCTCTACCAGCCTCTTCCTTCTTGTGATTATCAGCTGACGATAGCAGAAGTTAAAATTATGACCTCTATCACTACTAACATAGGTAACCTAGGTACAAAATAATTACAAATTAAAGTTAAATAGCCTAATGATAATTGTTACCCTCTTGTCCAATAATACATTAAGAAAAGAATACAATGCAATATTCTAATTATAATAGTCTAGGAAAACCCAATGCTTGTACAGGCCTTATATAACTTTTGCCAGCCTCTTCCGACTTGTGGTTCTTGAATAATAGAATAAACAGCGTGTAAAATAGTTTGCTACAGCGGGCAACTTTGTCTGTCAAAGATGGCATCCTACGAAAGTCGGGTTGATTATTTAAAAAAAAATTGTTATGTGTAAAGGAATATACCTAACCTAACATAATGAGATGTCCTGTTCTTTTCTGTATGTACGGAATACCGCACCATAGGTAAAGTCAAACTACGTCATATAGCTCAGCAGATTCACCTACTCACATAGGTATGTGTAAAATGATTACGTTTTATTGTAAATTATTACTTATTTGCAATGAATTAAATCAGTATCAAACGATCACTCGGGGGTTTGATTCGTTCTTTATCCTTCCCTCTACATCTTAAACTGTAGAACACACTACACAGTAACATAGATAAACTTGACAATCCTTTCACTACTTATTCTAATAACTGAAAGAATCACCTTGAACCCGACATTCTCTCGAGAAGTCCTTGCTGAACACCAGTCCTTTGAACGGCTGGTCCATCAGCAGATGCACGGTCATGGCTCCCTTATCGCAGCTCGTGGTCACATCCACCACCTGGTTGGGCCGGCTCTTCTGTCCAGGAGTCGGAGACGCGAGGCAGACAAGCAGCGCCACACGCCACATCTTGCCGTGCCCTGGAAAAGGACAACAATTCAAAATTCAAATGTTTTTATTTCTTTAGGCTTACAAATAATCATCACTTAGACAAGTCAAATTTTATACTATTCACTAGCTGCGCCCCGCGGTTTCACCCGCGTGGTGATAGATATTTTGGATAATTTACTATATATCTTTATGAATTGTAGCCTATGTGTTATTCTGATATGTAAGCTATATTATTGTGAAGTTTCATTAAAATCCATTCAGTCGTTTTTACGTGAAAGAGTAACAAACATCCATCCATCCATCCATCCATACTTACAAACTTTGACGTTTATAATATTAATAGGATTATTATCCAATGACATTATTTTAATGTTCACTTCAATTTTTTGTCTACCAATGGAAGAAGTGAAAAAGAATCCACTAGTATATTCATATCACTTATGTGTACAGACAGTGTTTATGAGCTATCAACTAAGTAAATGGAATAGTAAATATATCGAATTCAAAGTCACGGATTGGGGCACTTTGTCCAGCTGTGGGAATTAGGCAGACGAAAAAAACTAAAGTTACGCTGAAGTAGGTATCTACCTATAAATATGCTTGTCAATAATCGTGGACTCTAGAATAATTAAGTTTAATAAGAGAAAGCGGAAGGTACGAACCACAAAAAACGGTTTGTCATCTAAAAAAAAATATCTTTAATCTACAGTACACGTACAAATGATCATTATTTTTGATCTAGCTAAAATTTGTGGTTCAGCTCGCGGTTTCAGCAACGGATATTAGAGCAATTTGAGACAATAAGAACAACCACAATAGGTAGGTTTGTTTCCTTCGTAGCACCAATTCATTTTACTAACTATATAGTTATGATATATATGTAGTTATGATTACTAATGTAGGTTAAGCCTCAGAGCCCAGGAGTTATACCTACTTAACTTATATTTAGTACACATATTACTGTTTAAGTTTATCTCATTTTAAGTGAACTGTAATGTTTTTATGAGAAAATAAAGTTCTTTAAACCTACCACCACTGAGTAGAATATTATCATCATCATCAGCCTATATCAGTCCACTGCTGGACATAGGCCTCCCCCAATGAGCGCCATTGCGCCCTGTCTTCAGCTTGCCGCATCCAGCATCTACCTGCAGTCTTTCGCAAGTCGTCATCCCAGTCGGAGTAGAATATAGACTTGTCTAAATATCCTGTACGTCCGGTATAGGTTGGTACCTACCTATAGAATAACGATAATAAAATCTTTATTTGTAGCTAACTAACCCCATCACACTAATATTATAACTGCGAAAGTTTGCATGGACGGATGTTTGTTCTTCACGGCAAAAGTACTTAACGAATCAGGCCCAATTTTGTATAGATGTACCTCTAAGCAATCAAACATAGGCTACTTTTTACTCCATATAACAGTTTTCATGGGATAGAAATAACCGTTAATCATTTCCATTATGTATACTACGAAACAATATGCATCTTTCGCAAAATTCTCAATAAAACCATAATTTCGGGCAACTAACTCAGCGGAACCAACAACAGTTTAGCGCTACATATTACAAGTGGCTATATTGTTAGAAAACCGTTTCGTTTCCGTTGTAAACGATAGTCTACTAAGATAAATGAACAATGATATTGTTTAGACGAAATTAAGCTATTTCGTGGCGTAAGTTGAAACTGATCGGCCTTGTTATCTCACTTTTGTTCTGCTATTTAAATAGACTATGACGGATATGCAAGCACAGTATGGCAAGTCAGTTAGTTTTATTATTTTCAGTCAAGGCAAAACAAAAAAAAGATATTTGCCAACTCCAGCTTAATTCTAAGGTTATATGGCCTAACAATCAAATGCTACCTTTGAAAAGGGGATCAATAGCCATACCTCTACGTAAATATGTTCCCACTGTTGGTGTACCATCATAATAAATAAAGCACTTGCATAGCGAGAATAAGTTGATTTTATAGACAAAACAAAAGAAGTAAAAATAAACGCCCTAATCTGTCAACGAATTCTTACTTTTCTAGAATACTCACGAGGGATTAGACTAAGTTTTTGTGGGTAATATAATTGGACCTGTTATCATGTGTACCAATCACACATTGTCACATAAAATAGCAAAAACAACTTATACAACGTTGTATAATAAGGTATGGGCCATAGAATGGGCTAGATTAGAAACATTGTCATCTTTGAAAGAACCTTTATTCGTAGGTATCTTAATAGGTTCCGTTATTACGCTTCCCGACTCCCAAGCGACACAAACAATAACATAGAACAGTAACATTGCATAATTTTAATTAGCGGACAATTAGAACTGTAAATGAGTGTGTGACCATCTCTTCTGCTTGTGCGTAAGTTGTGCGTGTGAACTGCGACAGGAAATGATCTCTGCCGAATAGCTTGTCAGAACGTCATTGAGGCTAGGCGTATGCTGGGATGCAGGCGACGCATATCCACGCAGCGCAGGGCAGAGCAGATTTTGTAATGCATGAAAGTAATATCTGCTATATAAATATCTGCGTCGCACGTGCCTGCGCCGCAACGTACGGAGCACTCTATATATATAAATATAATAAATAATAGTAGATAATTAAAAATACTATATTATTATGTTTTAAGGCTGACTTAAGATCTGAAGTTAAAAATCTTAGATTTCCCACTGGATAAATAATGGTCCATGCACTATCACAATGCCCTGGTTCGAAAACATATTTCCAAAACCATATCGCAAATTGAATTGTAACATCAATAACGAGTGAAAGCATGACCCCTGATTCCGTGCATGTTATCGGTTCCAATCAGAGATAACAGCGGATTGGAAGTCGGTTATAAGAAACTTCGCTTTTAACTATTTGCGTCAGTCATGTTCAACCGCTTTGTGAGTGGCCATGAAATCAATGCGTCCTACCCGCCATGACTTACGGAGCTGAGCACACTCACGGTAGGGCAGGTCTACCAGTTTAAAGTCACTCAGCGAGCTAGTAGAGCGGAGTTTCTCTGAAGGATAGGATTCGCAACGAATAGGTACATCCGACAGTGATCCAAAGTTATTGACATAGCTCTTAGAATCAGCAAGCTGAAGAGTTAGTGGAACGGCCACATGTCGCGAAGAACCGACCACACCGCCCAGCGCGGTTTGACCACAATCTCACCTGATGTAAAGTGAAAATGTTTAAAAAAACGGTTATTCGGTCGTGGAAGTAGAAACCCTTTAAAGAAATTAGGTATTCTACATACCTACAAACTATAATTTAACCATTCCATTCTCAAACCAAGGTCCAAGGTACTCATCTAATAACTCCTAGATTGATATACCCATATAAAGAGTAAAAACTCGCTGCCGTTTTAATTCTATGTTGCCATAGCTTCCCAGCTTATAACAGTTTAAGCCATTCGTAATCGTAATAAGTTGAGTTAAACTCAAGTTCATTGCTATCTACGGTGGTAATGACCAATTTGGTAAGGTGCGCGCCGTAATCGATTTAAATCGAGTTTTGTCAGTAACCCAGATTACTATGTCATTTCCACAACGTAAATTACGTTCGTGTTTTAGGAGTCACTGCGGAGTGCGTGGAAAAAGTTATACGAATATTTTACAAGAAAAATCTAGTGTTAGTAGTAATAGCGTAGGTAAATAATCAGTCCTGAAACACTTTTTTTCATCTAAGTAAAAAGTAACTAAAGTGTTTTTGTATTTTAAATAATAATTTTTGGTGACTTGTAATTGAAATTTTGCTTCAATTATAGGACATACCTAAAAATGAATCATTATTTATAGCCATAATTACATTATATATGTAAGCCATATTAACATAATTAAGAACGTGCTCATTTTCTGAAGTCGGTTTAAATTAGATCGTTTCGAGTGTAAAAAGAATAAAAGTTCATAAAAATAAATCAAATAAATAATATTTATGCCCAGGAAGCCTAGCGCAGGTTAATGGCAATCATAATAAAATATTTAATTCAAAATTAGAGAACTTATTATATATTGATTGATTCACCGGAAGAGAAGCATCCGCATTGATGGGCACATTAAACACTAGTTTCCGTTGGTCTGCCTTCATTTAACATTTATTTCATTTCATTTATTCAGTTCCACCGTAGGTACACATGTTACACTTGATGTCGGTCAGTTGTACATAAAAATAATATAACAATTTTATTATAAAACACACATTAATTTTGACATAGGAAACACCATAAGGGATTGTGTTTTAGAAAAAGCAGACAGACATGCCTTCTTTAAAAATTTGTTACAACATTCATAGGTAATATTTATTACAGTAAAATAATAAATTCGTTAAATTTAATTGAAATAAAAAATACATGTCAAGATAATTTAATGCAGCTGTATAGGGGCATTGTAACAACGTCAAAAAGAGCAAAAACTTTAGGTAAAAGCACTTTCATTCGTCATGTGCCTGCACAGCTACAATAAATTCCAAATTGTGAACCGAGACAGTTTTCATAACGGAACACGGAATGGAATAACGTACGGCTAATGGTAATGACGATTCCGTTTAAATTTGTGACTGCAATTTATTTCACTGGGTTTTGTGGAACATGTGGGTCAATTTGCAGTTTTGCTACAGCTAAGGTTATGTACGTTAGTACTTGCCCTGAATTAACGTCGACATCTTTGGTAGGAAAACACACATCGTTTTTTTACCGACTTCAAAAATGGAGGAGGTTCTATATTCATAACTATTATAAATATAGACATAGTCATAATGAAAATACGCAAACATATGTAAGTATTAATAATTGTGGACCGATTTTAATGATTCTTTTTCTATTGTATAGGAATGACTCTGAGATTGTTGCTTAAAATTTTCATATTTTCCTAGGGATTAGTGTTGGTCCCGCAAAACTTACAAAATAGTGTAGTTTAATATTAATATTATGAAATTTGGAATCGGTTTTTCGTATTTTGAATATTTTTTTATTATGTCTGTTGTAGCTTGTGTTCCCGTGTAATTTTAGCTTGATGACATTAGCAATTAAATATGCGACATTCACCATCGGTTTAATTTGTAGAAATAGAGAGGTGGTTTTATGTTCGTCTGTATGTATATTTTCGTATTAATCAAGTCACTCTGAACTTTTTCTACAACGCAAAACTATACAACTGCGAATGCTAGCAAAACCTAGTAAACAGCGAACCCGAAAGCAAAAACTAATGAGACAAGATTCTTCAATTCCTATCTACAAGATTGGGATCGTTTGCTTTTCCCACCCATTGTTGTATACATCACCTCATCGAAGAGTTTCACCTTATTGTTCCATTTGAACACTCTTGCGCACGGTAAACGTTAATTGCGTTAATCATTTCACTCAGGCTCCACAAAAACAAGGAATTAAGGTCACTTCCAGAATGGATGCCTCGACTTCCTGTTCAATGGAATTCTTGTATTTCAATCGCTATGTGAAATCTATATTTCTTACATCTCGATACTTACTACATACAGATGTTGGTTCAAGCCCCCGGGACGGTACTTAATAGAAAGGAAATTTAGAATCACTTAAAATTCTTCAGGTGCCTAAAAGTTAGTCTACGCAATACCTATTTATTGTATTAGAACGTTTCAAACGTTTTGTTCATATTAAAGATCATGATGGCGCTCATTAGGGAATGCCTATGTCCAGGAATAAAGTTGAATACAATGCCTTTAACTCTAGGTCACTGCAGATGCCAATTTTACATATACATATTTATTCTCAAAGAATACATAAATCTGGCTAACACGTAATCTAACGTTTCTTTCTGGGCAAGGTATATAATGTATTTACATAGTTTACGCCAAAACAAAGTCAGTTCTCAGTATCTTGTTCGTTTTATGTCACAATGCAGTAATGGAGAACAACAAAGCTTACATAACACTTCCAAATATGTAGTTAGCTATACGCTTTACGTTCGCATTACCTACCAGTTCTGTAGGCTAGATAACCTTGTTTAGTTCAGTCTTAGAATAGGCTATACAGGTAATTTGTAGTATAGACTCAAAGGGATATATCGTGCCATACAAATAGAGAAGGAACGTAGGCTGCTTCGATCATTGTGGAGAACCGTTGACAAACAAAAGAGCATACCGAGTTTATATATACAATGGAAAACAATATTTTGTCGTGTTGCTTGTCGAGGCTATGTATTGGGAAACTCTAGTCATAGAATAAATAAATAATGCTGGGAAATTCATTTCATTCAAAATTCACAGCATTTTATCCAGCCCCCATGTTACGCCGAGGTTGTGTTATGGGTTAGAATAGGCTATCCTATTGAAGCCCAAGTTTTACGCATCATCACATCACTATCATTAGCCAATACGTTCACCGCTGTACATAGGCCAAGATTACTTATTCAAACTCAGAGATTACTTTACCTACTCCAGTTACTAAATTCAGTACAATACCAATAAGTGTCTCCTTCTGAAGCGCACTATAGGCTTAGGCCCATGCGCTTTAGATTTAACATTAGATTTTAACAAATCAAAAATGATAACGCTGGACTATTTAAACAGCATCAACTAGCTGATGGTAAGACCTCTAATTACTAATTATCGCCACGAAATTAGACGGAGGTAGGTAGAACGGGACCGATGTGGATAATATAACGGGACCATTCCGCCATCGTGCCGGTTTCTGCTTCCTCATAATGATAAACTGCTCTGTGCTGGTTTCCTGGTACATTGCTTAGGGTACAGTTTGTTGCAATGGAGCCATTGGGATATTAGCAACTTAATGCGTTTTCACGTGCGCACGGCACGGTATGGTCGAGCTGTAAAGCACCTTACACACTTGCGGTTAACCGAAACGCGGTTGAGAGTAACCAAAAATATGTACGAGAAAAAAGTTTTTAAGATAAGATATAGATTTATCACTACATAAAAGTATAAAACAAAGTCGCTTCCCGCTGTCTGTCCGTCCCTATGTATGTTTAGATATTTAAAACTACGCAACTGATTTTGATACGGTTTTTTTAATAGATAGACTGATTCAAAAGGAAGTTTGAATGGTAGAATTTGACACATAGATTTCCACACGGGCGAAGCCACGTGGCGCAGCTTATATTTATATAAGATAGACATTTATTGTACACAAATAACAAATATACAAAAGAAACTCAATTAGATGCATAGGCTACGATTATGACTTGAACGATCAAGAACGTTAACTACAATTTTGTTTTTTAAAGTGCTTTTGATCGTTTTGAGAGTTTGAAAGTTAATGGGTCGATGAAACGACGATATAGAGCTATCCTGGATTAGCGCAGGAGGGCAGAAGAGTTTGGAGACCTTTACATGTAGATGAAGTCAGGTTCTTCGAGGGTCTTTACAGAATCGAGTCGATAAGCTCGCTATGACTATAAGTCAACCAACATGTAACTGCGTCATAAGATAACTGATTCCAGAAGCGGGCAAGTCAGTAACTGTCATCATTCACACAGAACCACCGCACTAACCACAAGATGCGGACTTAACTGCAAGCAGCGGTATTAACACCGTTGCAGAACTGCATTGCTTGCAGTGTCAGTAACTCAACAAACTAGCACAAAATATCTATACACCAGCCAAAACTTATTTAAAATGTTTGTAAACAAAACACGACACAAATAACTGAAACTCACTTGCTTGGCGTTGAGTTTCAGATAAAATTTAAAGCAATATTTATTGAAGAAAGGACCTCAAATCGATTATTAATGTAATCTATAGTATAAAAATGAATCGCTGATCGTGTTGCTAAGTGCAAATCTCGAGAACAGCTGAACCAATTTCACTAATTCTTTTTTAGAATATTCCTTGAAGTATGGTTCTTACGGAGAGAAAATAGAGAAAAATTTAAAAAATTGCCTGAAACAAATGACCACTCGGGCGAAGCCGGGACGGGCCGCTAGTTGCGTATAAAAAGTAACAGTGACTTTTAGTTTACGTATGGGCGGTAATAAGGGCAATGCGCTTATACATCTGCATTACAGCCATTCATTTAAATTTGTTAATTTTTATGTTTAAATAGGAGTCAATATGAGAACATTCATCCCGAGTCGGAAATCGAACCCGCAACATCCTACGCCGCTGGCGGACGTTCGTCAACCGCGAAAGAGGTCGCCTTAAACCATGTCATAAGTGGCAAACAAAATCAAAGCTAAAAGCCGTCACCGTAAATAAGGGCGCACTTGAGGTAAGTAAATGTAGAATAAGTTAAATTTTTAGCTTTCAAGTAACAATTTTTTATTTTTTTTTTACTTTTGAACACATTGCGACATTTTGACACGTGTTTGCATTGGTTTGTTTCAATCTAAATAAAATAAGATCTCGCATTACAAGTGCGCTTATTTACGGAGACGGATTTTGCGCCGACCCGACATCTAGATAGTATTTGTGATCGCAGCTACGTTACGTAGCTAACTGATAACCATCCGGCATCATAAAACTTGGTGCAGCCCACCAGCCTTGACAAACCTCGACCGTTACTCCTCAGACATGTGAATCCACCGGAACGCTTTCACTATCACTCGGTTATCTAACTGTTGGTGTGATGACTACATGCCGAATTATAAACTCAAACTCAAAATATTTTATTTCTTTAGGCTTTCAAAATAAGCACTTAGACAAGTCATACTTTATACTATAAATTATTATCAAATAAAATTATTTTACTGTTCACTTCAATTTTTTGTCCACGAGTGGAAGAAGTGAAAAAGAAACCACTAGTATGTTCATCTCTTATATGTTTATACCTACTATATGTAAACTAGATGCGCCCCGCGGCTTCGCTCCTTAATCTATGCGTCAAATGGTTTATAAACCAACTTCTTGAATCACTCTATGTAGTAACAAAAAACTGCATCAAAATCCGTTGCGTAGTTTTAAAGATCTCAGCATACATAGGGACAGAAAGACAGTGGGAAGCGACTTTGTTTTATACTATGAAGTATCATTAGAAGCCTGCAGGTATCCTTGGAGGCCTATCCTCCAGCAGTGGATAATGATGATGAAAAATGCTGCTCAAGGAACGCATTAAGCATCTTGCGAGGATGTTATGCCTAAGGGTCAACTCACACCACCACACGACGCAACGCTGCGCATACGTCATCGTATCAAAATATAATTTTATTTACTACAAAATATATAAATTGACCTAAGCAAGGCGAGGAGTTTTCGTATTATGTCAAGAAACTAAGATTTTTATTCGATAGCGAAGCGAGACTCTAGAAGTTGTGTCATAAAAAACAAGACAAAAGAAGCAGTCTCATAAAAATATTAGTTGCTTTATTGCTGATTGCTTTTGTGGAAATTTTAGAGTAAATTTTTCGATAACATAAATACTACTAGCTGTGCCCCGCGGCTTCGCCCGCGTTGAAATTTTTAAATATATGAGGGGTATGATCAAGCAGTTTTGGAGGAGTTTTGTTACAAACACTGTGACACGAAAATTTTATATATACTCGTAAGATAGAAGATAATACTAATAAACAAAAAAAATGCTGGACATTCCACACGGCATCATCTTGTCCCAATGTAATACATAAGCTTTGAAAACCTCAAAGTTTTCAAGAAAATGTACTTCTTAGTTCTGTCCACACTTATAATTTTGATATGAAAAATTACCAAATAAAGTATAAAATTACTTATTACAAACTCCTGTACTTAGATTTAGAACTATTTTTTTCTTTTTCGTGTTATTTCGTTATGTATTTTTTTTTTGTTACCTATGTATTATTATGTTTGACATATCAAAATATTCTTATTAATAAAGAACTGAACTGAACTGTCACTACTGAGAGGACCTGGGTCCGATTTAAATGCAAAATTCCCGTTCTCACCCACACGCCACGATAATTAACAAAATGCAATCCACGAGATAAACCTACATAAACTTCCTGCATCAGACACATCAAATAAAACAACTCTTAAAGCCAAGGTTATTAACGAGATGACATTTACATTCACCTCATGAAAACATTAATATCTTTCTCCGTGTTTATGAGACTATACTGTCCAGGTACTTTTGCTACACACTGAACACAAAAACGTAAGAAAAGCGACAAAAATCTTATCTATTCGGTGAAATAATTTTAATTTTTAAAAAACTATAAACCGACTTAAAATTTTTTAAATAATGAAAATTAGTTTTAACTTAATTTTTAAAAAAGAATTATCGATATCGGTTGGCCTTATATCAAGTTATTCGTCCATTTGTCGCGCACATACTTAAGAAAATTTAACTCTTATATGGTTTCCTCATGGACGCCATTGTCAGAACTGGACCAAATTGAAATGGGACCATAAGGGACGCACCAGCTTTCAAATAAAAAAAGAATCATTAAAATCTGTTTACCCAGTCGAAAGTTCTGAGGTAACTAACACAAAAAATACACTCGAATTGAGAACCTCCTCCTTTTTTGAAGTCGGTTAATTAAGCGATTATCCAATGGCCAAACGGAACTAGCACTAGGAAAGCAAAAATATATTAAAGTATTGGAGCGATTGATTACTCCGCGCCGTACTGGAACGACGCGACGACGGCGGCGAATTTTCCATACAAAAGATATAAACGCGCTGCGTCAACATACATTTGTTTGCTGATGCAACGTGAGGTTCTAGAGGCAATTTTGACTTATTATCAGCTGCATCAGTGTTATTGGATGTCACCAGAAGAACCGGTAAGTGTTTCGTAGATAAATGATAATTATACTGTATATATTTTCTTTTTTTACTAATAAAACTTTTCCCGTTATAAGTAGTATAACGCAGTTACCTGACGAGCCTGTGTGTGTAGTTAGTAATAGTACTAATGAGGGCATCAAAGCGACTGTGTCAGTAAATACAAATTTAAACTGATCACATCGACAATGGGAAAGCCAAATACATTTCATATAGTCCATCAGAATATACAAGGCTTACCCAGCAAAGTTCTAGAATTAGAACTATTTTTAAATTATTTAAATGTAGATGTTATGTGCATAACAGAACACTGGATTGTGAAAAATCAGTTACTTCCCTCTTATCATAACTATTGTCTTGCAAGTTCCTATAAAAGAAAAGCTGCAATGCGTGGTGGCTCTCTGATTATAGTTAAAAATTGTCTTAAATGTAAAGAACGGAAAGATATTGTTAAACTTAGTATTGAGAGAACTATTGAACTTTCTTGTGTGGAATTGGAGAGGCATATCATAGTATGTGTGTACCGCCCTCCCGACGCAAATCAGGTAGACTTTGAAAGTACTATGGAAGAAGCTATGCTAAAAGTATTTACTTGTAGGAAGGATCTCATTGTTTGTGGCGATTTTAATATAGATATTTTAGCGAATCCGCTCGCTGATAGATTAATTAATTTATTCAAATGCTTTAACTTACAACACCTTTTCAATGATCCGACTAGGGTAACCCTAACTTCTGCCACTTGTTTAGATAATATTTACTGCAGTCAATCTCCAACCAACAAAGCAGTAATTAAGCATTTCAAATCAGACCATTATGGTCAGAGTGTTAATTTTATTAATAATTTGAATGATAAAAAAACAGTTGAGGAATATACCTACAGGCCTATCACAGAGAGCCGTATTAGTAAATTTAAATGTAAAGTAGATCTAGCAGTAGCTAATATACCTTGTTCTGATGACCCTAATGGTTTATTTAACAGACTTTTTAATGTTATAAACAAAGAACACAATGAAGTATTCAAACTTAAAACATGCACAGTTAGAGATAGGGTCGGGTTTACTGATTGGGCCACTCCCGGCATTTACAGAAGTAGGAATAGGCTATACGATCTCTATGGTGCCAGAGAAGCTATGTTACATGACCCTGCGTTTCTTTTGTATGTAAATAACTACTCAAAAACATTTAAGAAAGTCTGCAACACAGCAAAATGCATATTTTTGAAGAATAAAATTTCAAACTCATCTAATAAAATAAAAGCGACATGGAGACTAATAAATAATGAAACTGGTAAATCAAAGCCACGTAATAGAGAAATAAAGTTAAAAGTTAATAATTCAATTCTTATACATGAAAAAGATATTGCAGATGCTTTTGATGGATTCTTTGCTGATATCCCTAAAATTGTAACCCGGTCTCTCAATTCCTCTGCTTTAAAGGCAGTTGAATTATTAGAATCATCTGTTGAGAAATGTAAAGAAGTCTTTATCTTTAGTCACGTAAATGGTAATTACATTGTAAAAACTTTTAAATCTATAAACATCAAAAATACTGAGGATCTCTGGGGCATTTCAACTAAAGTACTAAGTTCAATTATTAAGGAAGTGGCTCCCTGCTTGGCCCATATTTTCAATAATTGTGTAGACGCAGGAGTTTTTCCTGATCTTATGAAATGTAGTAAACTCGTTCCTCTTTACAAATCTGGTAACCATACTGATCCGGCCAATTACAGGCCAATTTCAATACTTCCTGCAATAAGTAAAATTTTCGAAAAAATTATCCTCACTCAGTTGACTTCACACTTCAACCTTAACAGGCTGTTTCATAAAAATCAGTTTGGCTTCACCAAGGGTAGATCGACAACCGATGCTGGCACAGTTCTATTAAAGCATATATTAGATGCCTGGGATAAAGCAAAAAACGCTATTGGTGTATTCTGTGACCTTTCTAAGGCTTTTGATTGCGTGGATCATAGTACACTAATTAGGAAGTTGGAACACTATGGAATTAGTAACAAGGCACTGGACCTTATGCAATCATATTTAGCTGATAGAGTTCAAAAAGTAGATATTGGTAAAGAAAGATCTAGAGGATCAAAACTTGAACTAGGCGTCCCGCAAGGATCAATATTAGGTCCTTTTTTATTTTTAGTATATGTAAATGATCTTCCGTTTTTAGCAAGAGATCTTTGTGATATAGTCTTATTTGCTGATGATACTTCATTGATTTTTAAAGTTGATAGAAATAAATATAACTATGACGATGTAAATAATTCGCTTTCACAAATATTAGATTGGTTCACCGCCAATAACCTACTACTCAATGCTAAAAAGACTAAATGTATAAAATTCATGCTACCGAATGTAAGAGAACTCCCAACAAACATAATGCTGAAGGATGAGATTGTTCACCTTGTAGACTCTACTGTATTCCTAGGGTTACATATTGATTCTTCTCTTCAATGGAGGTCGCAAATAGAGGCTCTGGCAGGTAGACTTAGTTCAGCAGCTTATGCAGTTCGAACAATTAGATATATTACCAATGAAGACACAGCTAGGTTAGTTTATTTCAGTTACTTCCATAGTATTATGTCTTATGGTATTTTGCTTTGGGGACAGGCAGCTGACATCCAGACCATATTTGTTCTTCAAAAAAGGGCGGTACGCGCTATTTATAAATTAAAGCCACGAGATTCTTTGAGGGAATTATTTCAAAACATTAATATTCTGACTGTAATATCGCAATACATCTATGAAAATCTAATGTATACCCACAAAAATAAGGATAGCTTTATGAAAAAGTGTGATGTTCACAATAGAAATACAAGAAACAAGAACAAGTTACACATCCCATCATTTAGATTACACAAGGTAGGGAAATCATTTATGGGCAATAGCGTGCGCTTCTATAATAAGCTTCCATCTGAAGCAACTGAGCTCCCTATTCGTAAATTAAAAAATTACATAAAAATAAATCTTATCAAGAAGGCTTTCTACTCCATAAATGATTATCTCAATGATGTTAATGCTTGGCCAGATGTCGCTCAGTTTCGCACCGACAATAGTATCTAAGTAATTTGTTATTGTGCATAGCTTTACTTAATTATTGTTGTATATAATAGTGTATATTTACTTATTATTGACATGTATCGAATCATATTATATTTAGACTTAAATAGGCAAATAACCATGTATTAGACATATAAGAGATGAACATACTAGTGGTTTCTTTTTCACTTCTTCCACTAGTGGACAAAAAATTGAAGTGAACAGTAAAATAATTTTATTTGATAATAATTTAATGTATAAAATATGACTTGTCTAAGTGCTTATTTTGTAAGCCTAAAGAAATAAATGATTTTTTACTTTTACTTTACTTTTAAAAAAACCACGTTCAAATTGGTTCATTTTATACTTCTTTACATTATATAAAATGAAGTCACTTCCGCTGTCTGTTCGCTTAGATCTTTTAAACTAATCAACGGACTTTAATTCAGCTAGTAGATAATAATAAAAACCGGTAAAAGTTTTTTTTTTGTCGCAATTTATTATTAAACTTACTTTAGCAGTCCATCTCGCCTTTGCAACTGTTGCAAAACATTTATACAGGGTAACTTATAAATTTATTTATTTTTGATGGCAGTTCCCGCTTGGCACAATCATGGCCAGTGTGTACTGCCAGTAAATCAGTTAAACTCGGTATGTCCCGCTAACTTACTTCCATGATTATTCCTATCACGAACACATCTACTCCAAATAACTTGAATAACGCTTATGTCCTGGATATAGAGTTGAAATTGTTTCTTGTATTGATTGATATGGGGACTGCGTAGTGTCCGACCTCTCTCGACCTACACCTTGATTCGGGTTAGGAGAAAGTCGGCAGGAATAAGGGCATAGAAAGAGTTAATTTTAATCGCTGTCAACGTGTGGGTTTTTGAAGGTACCTATCTCTACCGCACCTGTATAGTCTGATGCAGGTGTTACCTATTTTTCCCGACGTTTCAACTGGTCTACACACTGCCGTGACCACCGGACAACACACACAGCTTTATCTAGCCCCAGGGTAAGCAGAGCTTGTGTTATGGATACAAAATAGATGACTAATATACTTAATACAATTCATTACATCGATAGATATTTTTTATTATACATAGAAAACGACCAGAACACCATGAACAAATATCAGCAGATCGCACACACAATTACCCCGAGGCGGGAAGCGAACCCGCAACCTCCTGCATCGAAGGCGGACCTTCGCCTACCGCGCTACAGAGGTCGTCATCTTAAAATACACCACTTGTGACCTGCCTCGCCCAGGTTAGTCAGTCGTAAGACCTTTGCTATGCTAGTAGGTGCAGTAAATAAGTTAACTGTTGGCCAACAAGTTATTCGAAGCAAATTATGGTACGTAAGTCTAGCAGTACCCTATTTCGGCGCAGGGTCATGGAGGTAGTATTATTTTAGTATCACCTATTTGTGTCGTTTACCCCCATGATAAACTTCTTTGTTTGTTTATTCTATGCCTGTATTTTGTACCTATGTCTAAATAAATGTTTTTTCTATTCTATTCAATTCAGTAGGGGCCGAATTATTTTCGTCGCTGTAAATGTATTTTTTTTTTTTGTAATTTTGTGTTTTCTATGGACCTTTGTTGTTTGAAAAAACTACTAGAGCCTAATTAAAGACCTTTAAATTGAATATTAAGCCTTCGTTTTGATGCTAAGTAACTTTATAAATCCAGTCATAAACTAAACCAATTAACATTACAGATTCACGCAACCACACATAAATCACATAATTGCATAACAGTTAAGCATTTAGAACTCAATTTGGAAGCTCAAGATAACTTCTTTCTAAAAATCTCCATATATTACCGCTTTCCACCTATTACGGCAGTGACGTAAATAATGTAACGAGTAAGCCCTTTTCTAGGGCACGAATGCCGTTACTTGGCCGTGACCGTAACGAACATGACTTGTGACTTGGCTTACGTTACGACTCAATCGAGATAATTCGATCATTGTCCGTTGTGTGACGGGAGACGGAATTGGAAGGATGGATGATGAAGCGGAATAAGTTGTCCCATGGATGGGATAGAAGAGAAGCTATAATTGGGTCACGCCACGAATTCCTTTGGTTGGATGACTGACAGATTCTTTCAATAGGTTTATGATTTGTTCGATTGTTAAGGTTTAATTTGTTATATGAAAAAATGAAAATGAAAAGTTTTTATTTCTTTAAGCTTACAAATAAGCACTTAGACACTTAGAGTTACTTAGTTTCAGCCCACGGCTTCGCGAGCATGCTATGCGTGCGAAGCCGCGGGCTGAAACATCACATCATCAGCCTATAGCAGTCCACTGCTGAACATAGGCCTCCCCCAATGAGCACCATAGCGCCCTGTCTTCAGCTTGCCGCATCCAGCATCTACCTGCAGTCTTTCGCAGGTCGTCATCCCACCTGGTCGGACGGCGTCCTACACTACGTTCACCGAGTCTTGGTCTCCACTCAAGAACACGTTTGCCCCAGCGGCCGTCGGTTCTTCGCGAGATATGGCCGGCCCACTGCCACTTCAGCTTGCTAATTCTTTGAACTATGTCGATAACCTTGGGCTGGAACATAGCTATGTACATACAAGCAGCCATGGAAACGTTTTAGGGGTATTTCTATACTATGGAAATTGATTTATCGGATAAAATCCCATGTTTTATTCCAGGCCTGGAACTACCTGACTTGTACCTATACTATATTGGGATAGTGTATTTATACCTATGGTACATTTACCCATATTGGCATAGATCAAAGATCGTATTAGCCTACGTTATAAATATCTACATTTCTGAATGGTAGGTGAAATGGATGAACGCCCTGTTAAATAAATGAAATTAAATTAAATTCTTTTATTTCTACTACTACAGATCCATAATTTGTTAGTATAATAAATGTTAGTAATTCTTACGAACAAAAATTAAATTAAATTGAAATGAAAATTAAAATGAATGTTAATTTTTAAATCTATGAATACAGAAATATTCAAAATAATTAAGATAACAGTTTTTTTACATAATATTTTTTTTTATCATTCAACCATAAACGGTGGAAATTACGAGACTAATATTATAACCTGTCAGAAGGGTCAACTAACGAAGAACGTGTTCACTGTACTTTACTTGCATAGTTAAAAAATACTGTAGTCTTGAATATATCATTTAATATTCTTCAGTACTGCGGAAAAACAACGGAACTTAGATACAGTGCGTGACACAAACCAAAGAATTTAAGGAAAGAAAAATAATTCTTCAGGAAACGCACGATTTTAACATTCAACTTTAATGTTGGAAGTTTATGATTCATTTCCTATAAAGCAAATTGGGGACGGAACCACCTGTATATAGTCGTGTAAATGAAAGTTTAAGATACTATTCATAAGGCTCCTTGGTGGTTGTCATTGCCTAGTCTAGTTGTCTTTTCAAATATTTTCCCTGTGTTCTGTGCCCTTCGACTTCGAGAAGGGCCAAACTTTAAAGTGCAACAAAAAGTGAGGGCCAAACTTTAAGGGAGGGAAGGGGGGGCGGGGCTTAGTGCAACAAAAAGGGAGAGCCAAACTTTAGGCCCCCCCCTTCCCTCTCTTAAAGTTTGGCCCTTACTTTTTGTTATACCCTGTATAAGTACAGAAAACACATAACTTAAACTAAACCCATGGTCACTTCAGCCTCTTAAGATTATGCCGTTGTCCGCAAATAGGAAAAGGTACTCGTTTATAATGGTCTGCACCGTACAGAACCAAATAGGTACTTGTTCTATGGTTAGGTCAGTATTATTTATCTGTGGCAAGGTACTGGACCGTTAGTCGTGATGCCGCTTAGTTCGGATAGAGTCGTTTTGGTTAGCTATAGAAAACTGGAGTAGCAAAGTATGATTTAATAGTATGAACGAACATTGATAGGATACACAGATTAAAGACAAGATGAGCGTGAACATGATATATCACGCGCCCTTTTCGTTATATTTTTGGGAGCATGGGACGGAAAATTTTGGATTTTTCCCCAAAAGTATGATATCATATTTTCCCAAATTACCGGATACAGAGCAACATTCAAACCCATGCGAGACATGCTAAAAGCTTGCTAAAAGATACAAAAAAAGTAATAATGCACTAAAAATGAAAGAACTTACGCGATCTGAATTATAAGCAGATAAATAAATAGTTAACTTATCTAATTTATCTGTAAATTATTTAAGGGCTATTTAGCGTGTTTATTTAGCTATTTTTCCCAAGGTTTCAACGGGTTTACACAGTGTCGTAGTCACGGGATAACTGACTGAGTCATCCTGTAGGTATACACGACAGTGTCTATACCTATTGACACATTGGGAAAATAGGTAAATAAATGCGATAAATCCCCGTAAATAGTATTTATGATTAAATATGAATTCTCGCACTTCGTTCGCACATTCATTATTTTCTTACTCTGCCCATAACAGCCCATAAGAACAAGCTAAAACGAAATAAAGCACAGTTTCCTTCACGACTCGCCGCCGTGAGAAGTTCGCTGATTTGTGTAAGGTCTTTAGAAACAGGAACCAATATATCTATGCCAACCTGCATTACTTGCCAATAACAGTAAATAATATTGAATCAGGTTAATGGCATAGGGCGCATTTTCCGTTAGCAACCACGACGGAACTAATTTCTAAAAAGGTCTAAAGTTCCATCTTTTGTTTGCGAAAGCGTCCTTCTATAGTTTCTTCACGGACGGAAGGTCTCTTTTCCAGCGAGGCTTCTAGATCGATAGATAAAGTCTTCTTTTTTAACTTCAGACACAAACATACAAACTACAACAATTATCCAATACACTAGGTATACAAACAATGATATAATTAAAAACTACGTAAAATGTTTGTGTGTGCTGCAGACTGCACGTCAAAGGGGCATGGCGAAGGGGAACTTTGTTGTATGTCCCATTCATTACTGCTATCTCGACGTGATCGTGAAAGGTGTGATGGAGTGTGGGCGCTCCTAGGTGGTCTAGGCTAGGATTGTTCTGGAATATCTACGTTATTCAGGACGCCCAGATAGAACAGATAATATGATGGCAATAGCATTGAAACATAGACCAAGACTTATCTTTAAATACAAGCATTGAAAAGATCACAAATCTAAGAGAGCTCGCCCACTGCGACTTTTTGTAGCGATGCTGTCGCGCGTTTTGTAAACGCGACGACATCGCTCTGTATGTGTATACATATACACTAGCTACGCCCCGCAGCTTCGCCCGCATGGAAATCTATGTGTCAAATGGTTTATAAACCTTCCTCTCGAATAAATAAAAAATAAATAATGCTGGACAATCCACACAGCATCATCTAGCCCCAAGTTAAGCAGAGCTTGTGTTATGGGTACTAGATGACTGATATACTTAATACAATACATTACATACCTAGGTAGATATTTTGAGTATACATAGATAACGACTAGAACACCCGGAACAAATGTCTGTAGAATCACTCAATTAAAAAAAACCGTATCAAAATCCGTTGCGTAGTTTTAAAGATCTAAGCATACATAGGGACAGACAGACAGCGGGAAGCGACTTTGTTTTATACTATGTAGTGGTATAGAATCACGACTGTATCGATGCAAACGCACGTCAGGATCGCGAATGCATCGCTACAAATAGTCGCCGTTCAGTTTGATCGCACTTGAGCTTCACCGTGAATAGAGAGCACGGCTTGCAAATCTTCCGCGTTTATATCGCATTGCCCGATCTATGCCCTAGACAATTGTTTCCACGAAACAAAAGCTAAATGCAACCACATATCGAATGTTGCTAGCTGCCCTTTGTAAGCTGTTCATAGAATGGCTAAAGCACACATTATATTTCCATTGCCACAGTATCTGCTGGGTTCAGGTTGATCGCACTTGAGCTTCACCGTGAATAGAGAGCACGGCTTGCGAATCTTCCGCGTTTGTATCGCATTGCCCGATCTGTGCCCTCGACAAGTCTGCGCGAAACAAAGCGAAATGCAAACACACTTTTCTCTTTCTTTTTTTTTATTCATAGCACGAAAAAGCTGTCAGAAGAACGTTAGCCTTTGGCAAAAATCATATACAAAAGGAAATACTAGTAAGTAGATATTTTTATTGTAGGACTGCATGCCACGGTCCGAAGTCTACGCTTATAATAAAAAAATATAAATGTAATTTATTGTATTAAGTATCCCAGTCATCTAGTACCAATAACACAAGCTCTGCTTACCGTGGGTCTAGATGACGCAGTGTCGATTGTCAAGTTTTATTTATTTATTTATACGTGGTCTTCTGAAACACTTTACGACAGAAACCTACACAGGTTTACACTACTTAGTGTTTCGGGTGAATATAATTTAATATCATGTGCGTTTTTCGCTTGCAGAATCTTTTGTCTATAGCTTCAGAGTTTAACGGCCTGAATATATCAAGGTAGTTCTTAGTCCGGGAAATGTTCGGTGAACTAGAAAATCGCCTTGTAAAAAGCGCATTGCACGAATAGATTTGTAATGCAAAATACTTCGAGGAAAGCGCAAAAAGCACTTATAGGAAAAAGCACTGCTGTTTTTTTAAGCTACTAATTGTCAAAACAAACGATTACCCAATAAAAAACGTAAGTTTAAATATCGTTAAATGTTTTAAGATAAACTCACAAAGACAGGGGTTTAATAAAATAAATGAATAATGTTGGACACTCCACGCAGCATCCTCTAGCCCCAAGCTAAGCAGAGCTTGTGTTTCTAGCGTTAGTTGTACTATGTAGATATTTAAAAAAAAAGTTTTACAACTTTTACTTTGAAATTCAAACAGAAATGTACCAACTTCTTTATGCGTAGATATCATCCATCATCATCATCCTATGTTAGTCCGTTAGTTAGTCTGATGAGTGCCATATTGATTGAGTATACTTAATCATTAATATTCATAGGTAAACCTAACCTAACTTACCTATTACAAAAAATGCTTATAAAACGTTAGCTAGAAAGTTCTTATCAAAGTACTAAAGTCATTTAAAACGGGATATTTACCATGATTTGATTTTTGAGTTATCCAATATTTCGGCACAGTTGCATGCGCCATGATCACGGAATAACTAAAGCACTACTGATACCGTCAGTGTTGTGTGTCGTGATCGAGCTGCCGGTGGTAGTGGCAACGTTCGTAGCAAAAGACAAAAAATGAGGGTAGATCGGTATGTCTGCCCATAAAAACTCGCAGTGCTTTCAGTTACTCCGTGATCATGGTGCATGCAACTGTGCCGAAATATTGGATAACTCAAAAATCAAATCATGGTAAATATCCCGTTTTAAATGACTTCAGTATTAACAACCATGTTTCAAAAGACTTATCAAAGTACTTAGATACATTGTTTTGTAAAGTTTCCTATGTTTTACTTTTATCCCGAGGGGAGATCATGATCTGCAGTCTAGGGGGCCCCAGAACAATGGAGCACTAACTCAGCCATAGCCTATGCCAGACAGTTATGGCACTCGGTCATAAAACATTTATTTCTCTCTATTTTCCTTTCGGACCTTAGAATGCATTCGACTTTGTAAGTCACCATAAAACATGTATTAATTTCATGGTGGTTTGGTCACCAAGTTGAATGGATTTAGTTCCGTAGTTATTACATAAAGGTTACTGTTATACAATAACTTGTTTCATCGAAAAAAATGCATTCTTGAACAATGTTTGAAATCGAAAGTTCTCTTGAAGTAATAAAAAGAAACAAATCTTTCAACGAAACCCTTAAATTTTACGTAAATCCGAGAGATTTATGAATTTATTGATTTTAACAATATTCAGGAAATTAACAGCTAAAGTAATGACTAGGTATATGACTAGATACAGAAGGTTAATTGTTATAGTTAACAAGTTGTTTTTTTTTATGTTTACGGCCAAACGGGTTTCGTATACAATTTACGGATGATGAAATAAATAGTGTTGAAACTAAAGCAGATCAAGTTGAGGTATTCACAGTTAACACTTTGAGTGCTGAAATCACACGGTATGTGTTTTCTACAAGTGACTAATATGCGTAAATCCACACTAGCGCAGCGGCTGAGAAAATACAGATCTTTGTGACTCAGCACAGCCGTACCTAATATTTTTCGAACGAAACGCATGTGCGGCGCAACACAACCGCTGTGTAGAGCGGCAGCACGAATTTTTTAGGTTAAAAAAAAGATCGCAGTCGTCGAAAAAAAATCGCAGTCAAAGTGTTAAGTAGTGTGAAGTAAACTGCACAGATGTAAATTCAATATGTTATACAACAAACCTCTGTCATGAAATATGCAACTAGGTAATAGCAGGCTTGGTTGTCAAACAAACCCTAGTACGTTACACCTTCTCACGTGTTCCCGTGGTAAAATAATTGACTTCTATAAAATTCAACATTATTTGTTAGGTTCCTCTAATGTGAAAACACTCTAAGTGAAAACACGATCGCAAAAAAAAATATCAATAAAAAAGTCATGAAAATATATAATTTGGTCTTATTATCATGAACCCTGCGGTCTATTGAAATTACTTATGTATTGATTCGTCAGTTTTTAACAAATATTTGGTGTTACGCCAGTTTCTTAATTAGGTACTTACTAAGTTTTCTTGTAAATAAACAATAACTTGCTTGCTATTGCTATATGCCTTTCCTAAAACGTATGCTTTGTCTAGCTCCTATGAACGCGAAATCCTATGCTTACCCTTTTTCACAAAATGGCGTACAATGTGCCCTCTTAAGTGCACTAGTCTATTATAGGTATTATGTTAGGTAGGCTACCTAAGGCAACTCGCCAACAAGCATCCCGGACTTAGCATTAACCTAGACCCATCTGAACTGCAATCTCGGGCGGTGCCGTTACGCGGTAGCATGCAGTTCCATGCCATAGGCACTGCAGTAATGCAACTAGGTATGTAGGGTGCTACTGGACCGGTTGCTCAGTTTATGTTTAACTAACAGGAGGGCTTGCAATAAATGAATAATGCTGGACAATTCACACAGCATCATCTAGCCCAAGGCAGATACAAGCAGATGTATTTACGGCAAGCGAGATGTGTATTGTGTACCCGGACCCGCCAATACATCTGCGGTCATGATGTTGCGATGTCTGTGTAGTCGCTTCTTCGTCAAGTCTTGTGCTGTGTAAATATATAAGCAAGTGGATTGTCCAGCATTATTTATTTATTCTCACAGCATCTCTCGCTCAAGCTAAACAGACACAGGCTCTGCTTAGCTTGGGCTATATGACAATTTTTTTGAACGAAATATGGGTTCTAGATGACTGTATATGAATGACAGGATACATTTGAAATTTCAAATGGATGCCAGCCTATGATGTCTGTATCCTCAGTTTTGTATAGGTGACAAGCTCTCTGCCCCCAGGAAACAATTTATCTCCCTGCGAAATTAAATTACCTTCACATAATATGTACAAACACAAATAAAAGCAACATAAAAGGTGTTTTAGGCCTTCTGGCCAAGCACTTGAACACTGCCAATAGAGAGGTATTTGTCTTTTATAATGTTCTTGTTACTATTTAAAAAGTAAGTTTTAAAACAATATGTATTATTTTTACACAAAATATACTTTTTATGAAATAATTTTCTAACTTAGAAATGTAGCATTTAGTTTTAATTATGTCCATTGGATTAGTTAAAATCCGTGAATAGGTATACATAGAAAATAAGATTATTTGGTGTCTTTTTTTTTATATTAATAAAGGTAAAATATTTCTAACTTGATAGTCCTTAACACGTTGACTGCGATTTTTTTTCGACGACTACGATCTTTTTTTAACCTGAATAATTCGTGCTGCCGCTCAACACAGCGGTTGTGTTGCGCCGCACATGCGTTTCGTTCGAAAAATATTACGGCTGTGCTGAGTCACAAAGATCTGTATTTTCTCAGCCGCTGCGCTAGTGTGGATTTACGCATATTAGTCACTTGTAGAAAACACATACCGTGTGATTTCAGCACTCAAAGTGTTAACTATATCTAAGATTATAATTGCGAAAGATTCATTAAGATATAAAGAAAACTAACAAAGTTATAATTTAGAGATGATTATTACTCTCCTCACCATTATAGATTTTGTTCCACGAGTGATTTTATTCTGTCAAACTGCAGAGTGGACATCCAAAATAATATCTAAGTAGTTACCTACAGTTTTAAATCAGCAAGGTAATCAAATTTTCGTTAAAAAGCATTAATTGCAAAGTTAACTGTGAGAAAATGAGCGCAGGAGAATGTTTAATAAATTTTATTACAAAAACATAGACCTACAAATGATACATCAACTCGAATAGCTTTGCATTCTTTCAGATATACTAGGAAGTAAAGCCACAGAATATTACGAGTGTGTGGCATGTAAGACTAATCAGTCTGAGATTTTCATTATCTGTGGAGATCTGAAAAGCATTCCTTTACGTCCACTCTATCAACATCGTATGAAAACTATACTAAGATCGTAGACCGAGAATAACTTACTTAGATACATATAATACCAGTATTTTTTTTTTATTTGATTTGGGGTGGCTTTCGTATCACGGCGGATAGGCCTATTGTGATCGCCACTTTTACGTTTCAGTCCCGAAGCCGTGGCGTTCATAGTTCGCCACTAACCCTTGCAGCTGCTAGGAACTGTAAGATTTTCTTCGGGGTGATGTCTTTTAGCTCGTCTGGGCTATGCAGATGAATAATACCATTGCAGTATGTCATTATCATAATCAACCGATGTTTGTTCGCGGCTTGACATAGGCTTCCCCTAATGAGCACCATAGCGCCCTGTCTTCAGCTTGACGCATCCAGCATCTGCCTGCAGTCCTTCGCAGGTCGTCATTCCACCTGGCCGTAGGGCGTCCTACACTACGTTTACCGAGTCGCGGTCTACACTCAAGAACACGTTTACCCCAGCGGCTGTCGGTTCTTTGTGAGATATGGCCGGCCCACTGCCATTTCAGCTTGCTAATTCTTAGAGCTATGTCGATAACTTTGGCTCTCTAGGTAGAGACTATGTTACCAATATTAACAGTATAACCGCACAGAGTATTTTCTCAAGCCGAGTTCCCAGAAACGGAGCAAATGTACCTACCGTCGTACAATCCCGGTACATAACGGTGAGCGCATTAGAGGCGGTGAATGCGCCTAGTGAATGTACCAATACGACACCCCTGAGCTTATTATTGCAAAGTACTAGACCAAATACAGGGTGTTCGGCAGACCGTGTGCCATATGGTAACTAAGGGGTATGTGGAACTAAGTAACAGAGCAACAAAGCATGGGAATGGCTAATTTAAAGTCTCTTTTATTTATTTATTTTTCTCAGAAAACTATTAAGTGCAACTTTTTTGAACGAAATAAATTATTATGTTTTCTGTTGAGTGTCAAAAATACCAACATACCAACATGCACCGAACTAAACATGCTTGACTTAATAAAAGTAGGCAACAAAAAAGGTTACTCTTATTCTGGAAAGTGTAGGTGAAGCCGCGTAGAAACTAGAATATGTACAACCATAATTATTATGAGTTATAATGTTATCTTTAACGGTAAGAAATACTGCAATCGACAAGTGCGGATATAAAGGTTATATAAATTTTAGGGGTACCTACGAACGAAGTACCTACTGGTAGTTACTTTAATTTTGGTTTGATAAAGACAATAAGGTACGTTACGATACCTAACTAAGATAATCGATAGGTATATGCACTTGCTGAAAGCTTTGAAAGTTTGCCCACATTACATTACATAACAACAAATATCGAAAACAAACATCAAGTATAACTCCAATCATATAATGGGCAAAAACATACCTCGAATGGGCATGTAGGTTACGCGCAAAAACCCCAAGGGTGGGCAATGTCGCATGCCTTGCATTCCGCGAACACCGTTACTTACTCGTAGCTACCGGGGTTTGAAACACTTCTTCAGCTCGGATTGTTTTAATTAATGACATTACATTCTATATTCCAAGAATTCATGAAGAGCATGTCGGACTCTCTTAATGTGATTTTGATTCAGCTGCCATATTTATGGAATTGTGATACGATTACTAGTGGCATATTATTTTACTTTAGACGCTGTTGCAGTTCGACGATTTCATACGCTGATTCGGGGCCTAGCTGAGTCCACTTGGCCTTCTTTGGAGTTTGTCAGCACATTCATTACCGTTGATTCCCGTCGTGTCCCGGTCCCTAAGATGGGTCTTAGTGGGATGTCACTGACGTACCTAACTGTTGTTGTTAGTAAGTGTTCTTCCAACACAAACTGGGTTCGTAGTTTACCCGCTCACATTCATCATGAAGTTGCGTTTTATTTCAGAGTGCATAAGGCACCTGCTTAAAATGATATCAATTGTTACTAAATTATAATTGCAAGCATTGCTTTAAAATGATAAAATCTTTGTAACTGAGCATCTACCCATTGTGTAAAATTAACGAACAAAACCTCATTTCAATCCCACAAAGAAGTCACTCAACCGGCGCCGGCGCAGATGTAAATGTCCTACCACTATTATATTAATCAGTATAAATTACCCAACTAATGCCTGCAATTACGCGACAAAAAGAAGAATTTAATGTCCTCTTTTTCCTTCCGACCTTGTAACAAACGCTTGGAATGTAAACTTTACTGCCTCGTAATAAGCGTGCGATGGTTATGTAAGTGCGAAAGTGCGCTTTCAAGCGTGGCCGTCGCATGCATCTCCATTTCAATGGCATGTTATCAAATGCTATGTTTAGGTCCGGTTCTAGTCAATCTCGGTATTATGCAGATTTGAGGACGATGGCCAAGGGATGCGCATCAGGAATGTAGGTACGATTTTTCTATTTCTATGTCAACAGCTCGTGTTAATGTACGCTGCGATAAGTGAGTTTTGTACTCTAGTTCGAATGACGATAGCTCGATATTCATAACCTCGATGTAACTTCGACCTTTCGAAGAAACGACCCATCGACAAAAGGTACAATCGAGATAGAGACTTGTCGAGGTAGAAACCTTTCGAAGTACTGATCTTTCGAGGTCGACCGACCGTTCGACTAAACGTACCGTCGAGGTAGAGACATCCAGGTAATGAACATCGAGCTATCGTCATTCGAACTAGAGAACGAGACCAGCGATAGGTCCCTGCCAGATAGGTCTATAGACAATACAAACAAAAAACAAAAGATCTGTCATCTTTCATCATGTAATTCGGATAGCTGTGCCTGTACATCGACAAACGTAGGTAGCAGTATATAAGTCGATGCAATGACCTATATAAGACTTCATCCTTTTCGTCCTTTTTATGGCCTTTGCCCATCCTTTGCCATACAACTGGAAATTTTCAAAGCCATTAATTATTATTAAAAGGGCTTCCAAATGTCATTATGAAAAAGCTGGATGATGCTGTGTGGATTGTCCAGCATTATTTATTTATTTATCATAAGATAGGTGGTTTTTGCATAATTCCACAGGTCTTGGACTAAGAAAGAGCTGGTTTGAGCCATATAATTGCAAATTACGGAGGCCATTAAAAGGGCTTTCAAGACCATTGAAATGGGTTCAAATGTCTATCATAGGATGGGTTGTTTTATCGTAATTCCACAGGTGATGATGATGATATATAAGCTAAGATAAGAAGTATATAATATACTTCTTATCTTAGCTAAGGCTCCCGCCGCTAGAGCACGGGAATGTATCACATTTTATAATTGGCAGATGGGCTGAGGTTCGTTCACCACCCATAAAAGCTCTCATAAACGGACAGGCTGGGGCTAGTCGTCCGTTCAGATTGTTGGAGATTAGTTATTCCTGCTATAAATACTTGGTGATATCTACAGGGTGATGGCAAAACAATAGATCTTCGATTTTATAACAGTTGCGACCTAAAGGTCTAAGAATATAAGTAGAATAGAATAGAAAAAACATTTATTTGGACACAGGTACAAAATACAGGCGGGGTATAAAAACGGGTAAAAATAAAGGAAAATTAAAATGGAGCTAAGCTAAAATCAACTGGGTTTGTCACCTCAAATCATCAAACTTGCTATCCATATTCACAAAAATATTATAAATGAGAAGATAAATAAATAATAAATAATACTGGACATTCACACAGCATTATCCAGCCCCATGGTAAGCAGAGCTGGTGTTATGGGTACTTGATAACTGATATACATAATACAATACGGGTTCGATTCCCGCCTCGGAACAATTGTGTGTACGATCTGCAGATATTTGTTCCGGGTGTTCTGGTCGTTTTCTATGTATAATAAAAAATATCTATCTTTGTAATTTATTGTATTATGTATATCAGTGATCTAGTACCCATAACACAAGCTCAGCTTGGAGCTAGATGATACTGTGTGAATTGTCCAGCATTATTTATTTATTTATTTATTTAATGGTTGATGATCTTTACATAGTATAAAATGAAATCGCTTCCGCTGCCGTTCTTCGCTTAATTTTTTAACTACTCAACGGATTTTAATACAGTTTTCAGCAATATTTATTTATTTATTTGTAGGTAGGTACTTTGGTTTTATCCACTCTGATAGTGGGTCAGTCAGGTAATAACATTACCAATTAATTTATACGAACGCTTTACGTAAAATCAAATTAATAGTACTACCCACTTATTCGAGCATTGCGTAATGTGATTGGTCCTTTCAAGAAGTAAATTACGAAGACTGCATTTAGTATTTTTTTAAGACTTAGCATCACGTAATACAATTTTATATTCAAGCAGCAGAAAGAAAGTAGGTCTTAAATGTACTGCAGTGTTTAAATTTTAATAATTAAATACATAAAGGATGTTACACGAGCAAGTAACTTCGGGAGATCAGTACCTAGAAGTGGGTTAAGTCCGAATATGGATTTTGTTGACGATGATAAATAATAAATAATGCTGGACAATACACACAGCATTATCTAACCCCATGGTAAGCAGAGCTTGTGTTATGTGTACTAGATAACTGATATACATAATACTATATATTACATAGATAGATATTTTTTATTATACATAGAAAACGACCAGAACACCCGGAACAAATATCTGCAGGTCGTACACACAATTGTTCCGAGGCGGGAATCGAACCCGCAATCTCCTGCGTCGCAGGCGGACCTTCGCCCACCGCGCCACATCGGTCGTCTAAATGATGATGAAGATATAAGAGGAAAATAAAAAAAATATATATATGATCGGCTGATTAAGTCATGTCAGAAATTATGTGAAAAGAAAACCTGTCTTTGTTCTAAAAGACAAACAGGTAAGTCGCAACCAACATAGGTTAGTTAGTGGCTTTTGCTGTGCATCAGCCAAACTCCATGTACGATTGTAAACAAACAGCACATTACTTAAATACACTCTGTTCCGCATCCTTTTATACGCAATTTAAATTTCTTGTTGATTTGATATCTTTCCTTCTATGAATATTGCTAACAATTAGGTATATCTGAATCGTGACGCCAAGCAAATGAGTTTTAGTCATTTGTGTCGTTGTTTGTTTACAAACATTATATATCGAGTTGGATAAGGTATGAATGTATTGATGCGCAAGAGTATCTTCTGCATGGCCCCTTCTATTTACAATAAACTTCCAAAATCACTGAGAGAACTATCTCTCACACTGTTTCGGAGAAAGATAAAAGCCACTTTGGAAGCTAAATGTTACTATACATTAAATGATTTCATGACTGACAAACATTTTTTAGATTTAAGCAAATGACATCCCTAGCTTTTCATTATTTATCAATTTTATTTAAATTTATTAATTATTATATTCGATTTATTTACTAAGTATGTACAAATTTAAATTAAGTGACAATTATTGTAACCAGATTTTGCACGCCACAAAGGTAGAAATACATTGTATCTTATTTAAACATACACCACCTATGTACCCTATTTACATGTATTTGATGCAATAAATATTTACTTTACTTTACTTTATTATCACATGATTAAAAATACACTGAGGTGACTTTAAAATCAATTCTACACATTCATAGCTCGTTAGCACATCGTAAACTAAGCGTGAAGATAAAACAAAGTGATATGAAACAAATCAAGATTCGCAGACGAGGGACGAAGCGTGGGAGAAAGGAAGGCTTTTATACCGACTTTATAGTTTATTATTTAACTATATAGACAGCGAAAATATCGACCAGTTGGTAAAGGATTGGCTCGAATATCTGTAGTAGGCACTACACTATTAAAAAATATTTATGAAGATTTTTATACCTACTGCTATTTACGTGAAGCTAAAAATATTTTCGCATTTTTTATCGGTCATGTCATGTGCGATGCGTGGCGGTCGCCGCCGCCCGGCAGGGCTTAAGAATCGACCCCGTGTCCGACCCGACCCAGGGCTTAAGTCGTCCCCAATCGTGCATTTCGTTTGAGCTACGAGGAAGGTCATAAAGCTTCCTTCTGTATATTTTTAACACCTTCACAGCGATCATATAATCAACCTACATGTCAAAACCCCGTTGCTTTAGGGAGGTACGTTCAGCTATGGACATTATTATGTGTATGGATGGACATATATATGTCTGCTATTGACGAAGGAAAAGTATTTTACATTTTGTTGCAAAAGGTTATGTTATGGTAACTACAATATGTACAAATATGTACAAATCGTGTGTTACAAATCTTGCGCGGTCATTTACATATTTTTGTACTTTGCACATTAGCTAAGCAGAGTATGCCGAATCTGTATTATCAAAGGCAACCCTGAACTGGTTTCTTTCTGAAATTGGATGCGCCACAGAATGTACGCTGAAACTCTATTAACATGAGTATTGCAGTAAATGACCTCACATATTGCGACCACAGTCATTATGATTGTCTAACTTTGTTTTTGCTGAACTTTCTCCTGCTTTATCTAAATACAAATTTTTTTTCCCGACTGTATAGCGCGGACTGCAGGTAGATGCTGGATGCGTTAAGGTGAAGACAGGTCCCTATGGTGCTCTTTGGGGGAGGCCTATGTCCACCAGTGGACTAACATAGGTTGATGATGGCTAGTGCGGGTTCGTTCTAGTGGCCAACTTTTGCAAAGTAGACCTAGAAAAGATAGAAGAGGTCTATCTTTCCTAGGTCCACTTTGCAAATCTATCAAAATAGACGTAATAACACGCGCAAGTTTCGATATTTTATTCACATTTAAGAGCGTTTATTCCTAAAATGCGCAGAAACAGTACTTTTCAAACCCGTTTATATCATGAACCACTTATCTTATAGTATATGTTATTTACTAATAATTTTAGGAAATTTTAGTGTCCAAATAGTTTGACTATAAAATATTTCGATTAATATAGTATGTACGCGTTCTATCAAGATAACTTGTGAGAGGTTTTCATAATTTCCCTTTCAGCATCAGTTTCGAAGCTCAAAATAATAGAAAATACTGCCATATCTAATTAAGAAAAAAATATAACCTCCTGATGAGATCCTTGGCTAAAAATCTAATTAGATAGATGTTTGGTTTTGGTATACTACTATGAGAAATTAAAATTTAAAAAATGTGAAATATTACGAATATTTCACATTTTTAAATGATGTTTTTACCGATATACCTTATTTAATTTAATATAATAATAGCCTACCAATAAAGTGAAGCATCTTTTTTAAAATCATACATTTAAAATTTTTATGATTTTGTTACTATTATTTTTCTATAAATATTTAATAAGCGACGTGACCACACTCTAGAAAGCCTCGCGGCGGACTGATTTTCGCGCAGCGTTTTATAGTAGTTTTAAAATATTTATAGAAAAATAATAGCAACAAAATCATAAAAATTTTAAATGTATGATTTTAAAAAATATGCTTTACTTTATTGGTAGGCTATTATTATATTAAATTAAATAAGGTATATCGGTAAAAACATCATTTAAAAATGTTAAATATTCGTAATATTTCACATTTTTTAATTTTAATTTCTCATAGTAGGATACCAAAACCAAACATCTATCTAATTAGATTTTTAGCCAAGGATCTCATCAGTAGGTTATATTTTTTTCTTAATTAGATATGTCAGTATTTTCTATTATTTTGAGCTTGGAAACTGATGCTGAAAGGGAAATTATGAAAACCTCTCACAAGTTATCTTGATAGAACGCGTACATACTATATTAATCGAAATATTTTATAGTCAAACTATTTGGACACTAAAATTTCCTAAAATTATTAGTAAATAACATATACTATAAGATAAGTGGTTCATGGTATAAACGGGTTTGAAAAGTACTGTTTCTGCGCATTTTAGGAATAAACGCTCTTAACATATTTTTTTTTACGGCGGGTATTTCTTCGTAACACACCGGCACAGATAAAGTCAAATCCAACTTATTTATTTTGTTTAATTTGACGACCGATGTTACGCGGTGGGCGAAGGTCCGCCTGCGACGCAGGAGGTTGCGGGTTCGATTCCCGCCTCGGAAAAATTGTGTGTATGATCTGCAGATATTTGTTCCGGGTGTTCTGGTCGTCTATGTAATATATATTATGTATATCAGTTATCTAGTACCCATAACACAAGCTCTGCTTACCATGGGGCTAGATAATGCTGTGTGAATTGTCCAGCATTATTTATTTATTTATTATAAATGAGAAAGTTTGGATAGATAGATGGATGTTTGTTACCTCACGCCAAAGCTACAGAACAGAGAACATACAATACAATACAATACAATATAAATTTATTGCACCATCAATACAAAAAAAAAAAAAACTAAAGGATCTTAATACTAATTATAACTAGTGGCACAATCGGCCTTATCGCTAAAAGCGATCTCTTCCAGGCAACCTTTGGATGGATAGGATGGGTACGTTTATACCTACTCGTAACTATTTTAAGACTTTTCATCCCATAGGTAAACCCGTTCCCATGGAATAGAAATAACCTTTACACGTTTCCATACAAACAACGCGTGCAAAGCCCCGGGCAGAGACTAGTAGGTAAGTTATAAAAGATATACCGGTAGGCATGTGATTTTCCTACACTTGGACTGCAAAGGGCATCAAGTCGATTTATTTTTAAAAGTGTAAATGTAAACGTGGCTACATCGAGTTATTGGCTTGTCCTAGCTAGCATATGCGAAGTTGCTTTTAATAGCGTTAATGTCGCTGATCTTACGCGCCCTTTATCTTGCAATGAATTACTCAAATTGCAATGAATTACTGTACTTATGTTTCGTTCCATCAGTGTCAGAACCTATTATTTTCTACGATACAACAAACCTGTCGATGCACTAGCCAAAATTGATGTGGAATGTTTGTAAACAAACTGCCAATTACTTAACCCAAAAGTAATTTTGTTGCCGCGTCTGTTCATATGACGATCTGTATCTGATGTACAAAAAGTAATTTTGTGTTGTATTTTATTGTTTATACGGAATTTACGTAACTAGTCGATTTGAGATACTTCCTTCAAAAAATATTGCTTACAATTATATCAGGAATTCGACAAGGCTAATGAGTTTTAGTTCCTTGTGACGTGGTTTGTTTACAAACATTCCACATCGAGTATGTCTATTATATATAGTAAATATCCGAAGATATTGTGTCCGAAACTTCAGCAAGCCGTAAAGACGTTCAATATTTTATCTTGCCTATAATTTAGGTAGTAACTTATTTTTTAAAACCTTTTTGTTACCTTGAGTGATTTATAAGTCGAGTAACTATCGATTCTATATTCGATTCCGATTTCGAAGCAGTCAATTAGGGAAGGAACAATCAGAAGAGCGTTGGTATTAATTCTTGCATCAGCTCCGTTGGTTTCGAATGTAACACTTTGACTGCGGTTTTTTTTCGACGACTGCGATCTTTTTTTTTACCTAAAAAATTCGTGCTGCCGCTCTACACAGCGGTTGTGTTGCGCCGCACATGCGTTTCGTTCGAAAAATATTACAGCTCTGCTGAGTCACAAAGATCTGTATTTTCTCAGCCGCTGCGCTAGTGTGGATTTACGCATATTAGTCACTTGTAGAAAACTCATACCGTGCGTTTTCAGCACTCAAAGTATGTACAAGATTACTAGACTAGCTTGCCCACCTCATGAACTAGCTCGATAAATCTGAACTGCATAACAAATAAATAATACCTACTGGACACAGCATTATCTAGCCCCAAGCTAAGAAAGGCGCGTGTGATTTTTTTACAGGTTCAAAAAAAATATCTGGTCGAAGTGACGCGTGACCGGAGAGCCTGTAGATTGTTTGCAACAATCTGCAGTTAGCTAAATTGTTTCAACTGTAGTAATTGTAGTTCTAATTTGTTTGTATTATTTGATTGTAACTTTCTTATAGAAAAATAAAGTTACAAAATAAAAAAGCAATGCAAGCTGAGTTTGTTTTCGGTCTGCAAGCCACAAATCCCGGGCTTCATGTCTCTCCGGATCTGGAGTCATATGTAATGTCAACTTCATTATCTTTGTACTATCCAATGATACAATATCCATCCATGGTTGTCTGGTAGAGATCGCTCTTGAGCGATAATACCGCCAACGCTTAGTTTTTAAGTTTATTAATTAATAGTTTATTGCTTTAACTTAAATTAATTAATATATTACAGTGGTATGGGACCCTCTTTTAAGTAATGTAATACCTGTGCTAGAGGGTCTCGCTCTGCAGCGCGGCTATCTTAAAGATATTTAAATTAAGTTTCATATTTAATATAGATACTTAAATATGTAACATTTACATAATAATGACAGTTAAAGTACATAAAGTTTTTCCTACAAAATACAATTAAAATGCCAGAGAAATTATTGTTCTACTGTAAATAAGTTGTAAGTTGTTTTACTGTAAATAGTTTCTATTAGATATAAGGTGCAATAAAGTATGTTCTTCTTGTTTCCGCCCGCGGCTTCGCACGCTTTGTTTCTATGGACACGTTTCAGGGTATTTCTATCCAATGGGAACTGATAAATGGGACAAAAAGTATTTTCTTTTCCGTCTATAGAATATAATTAGTCTATGTTTTATTCCGGCCCTGGAACTACCTGTAAGTATGTAAAATTTCATCCCGATCCATTCAGTAGTTTTTGCGTGAGAGAGTAACAAACATCCATACATACAAACTTTCGCGTGTACAATATTAGTACGCTCTATGTATAACCTGTCTCCAGATTAATGATCAGTCTTAATTACTATATTCTATGAAAGCCTGTACCTAAGCCAATCAGGTCAAGCGCTGAGGCACGATTCTTGCAAAACATCCTTCGGTCCACCTTCATCCATTGTACGCCTTGCCTTCCAGACCTGGGCATTGTTCGTATTACGACACGACACTAGTGATATATCGTGCTCTTAAACAATTGGAGCCTTTTTAAAGATTAACAGGCCGTCCTTTAACAAAAAGCTAGGGTAAAGCACGAACTGAAAGTTATATAAAACGTTGACAGAAATAAATTCGTCGTAGATATTCACCATTCATTATCCGCATTTAAATAAATGCCGGCGATGGAAATAAATAACGTCTGAAGACTCGGTCTCTTGTGATTATTACGCAGTAGACTGCGGGACACTTATTGGTTTGAAAAACGTCTAGAATGTTATTTTATTCCGCCGGAGTTTGCGTCAGCGGGCGGGGTGAAGTACGCAGTAGTATTGCGCACATATTATCCATCTATCGTAAGAGTAAAGCTTTACACAAGAAAATGGTTCCTTTTCGAACGATTTCAGACTCATACTGACCGCGGTGGCGTGACGCAGGTTAGGTTTAAGGCGCGTTGCTCACTGGTAAGTCGAGGCAGCGTCGTCTCGGCGTAATATCTAACAAATTTTCAAATGATTTTTATTAGGTAAGGAAATATGTGTGTAGCGGGGCTGGCGGCTATGCTTGGTTCATATAAATTTCGTCAAACTGACAGTAGAGTCGCCGGGAAAGAGTTATAGAAAACTCGTGACGCGAATCTATACAACTCAAAACTATATTTTCTTGAGGTTTTTCAGCTTGGTGAATGCTAAACCTCTAGACAGAACCTATATAATTAAAGGGCAAACAGAAGTGCCCACCAAAATCAATATCTGACCTTTAAAAAATCGAAAAGAATTTTAAGCTCAGCTTCCGTAAACTCAGACATTATCCGATTAAAATTTCGTCGCAGTGCATTACAGTTGGGCCCGCTTCCTCTTCCTGAGAGAGGTACCGTGATGAATACTAAACAACCTCTGACAGTCTACCGGAACGGAGTGGAGTTAGCCACACATTCTTACATGGGGAAATGGCAGACGTAATGGACCAGCTTGAGATCAGACTTACGGGTTCAATTTATTTGTTAACTGCGCCCCGCGGCTTCCCCGCGTGGAAATCTATGTGTCAAATGGTTTATAAACCGTCCTCTTGAATCACTTTATCTATTAAAAAACCACATCAAAATCAGTTGCGTAGTTTTAAAGATCTAAGATAATAAATAAGGACAGACGGACAGCGGGAAGCGACTTTGTTTTATAATACCTATGTAGTGAATTGTTGTAATACATCAAAAATCGTTTAGCTCAGGCGGCGGAATTCGAATAAATGAAACGATGAAAGACTAATAATGAAACAACATATTTTCTTCAAGCTGCAAATATTGTAAAAGTGATTATATTAATATACGGAATGATTAAGGCATAACATTGATGATTAAGACTTTGAGCGCCCATGACTAATCTTTTGAACTAGCCGGGAGTTTCGGCGCGCTCTTTCGGGTAGCACCGCAGATGTGGTGGGATATAGACAGCATAGATACTAAACTAAAAAAAGAAACTAACCTGTCTATTTTGACGTAAGCTTTAAACGCTAGCATTTTATGTTTTGAATACCCAGTCAGTTCTCAGTACTTAAAACTCTAGTATAATGTAATCTGTACCATTCATTATGAAGATTTGAAGAGCATTCAGCCGGCAAGAAATAAAATGGTTGAATAGTCTCGACCGCAAGATGCAGCGCCTGCCCGGGCATTAGCAATCTTTTTATTCTATGGTACAACGTACAACAACCCTAGAAAAATAAGAAGAGCCTGGGATTATTGTCTGCTTTGATTTTATTTTGATTTACGGGTTAGTATTTCAATCTGTACTTCGGCTTTTCTATATTTTACTTTGCTTCGTTCTATCTGACCAGTTTAGTAACTTGAATACTTGTAAAGAGCTCTTTCTTTTTCTTCAGGTACCTTGGTTCTTTGTGCATTTGGTATAGAGTGCAGCTTTTAGATACCTTCATTCACATCACAGTAATCAGACTCGTATTATAAACACGAAAGTTTGGATGTTAAGATGGATGTATGTACGAGTATGTTACCTCATCACGCCAAAACTGAATTGATCGGGCGGTCATTTGATTTTTACACCACAGCGTAATCTAGGTATACAAATATTATAAATAAATAAAATAAATAATGCTGGACAATTCACACAGCATTATCTAGCCCCGTGGTAAGCAGAGCTTGTGTTATGGGTACTAGATAACTGATATACATAATACAATATATTACATAGATAGATATTTTTTATTTTACATAGAAAACGACCAGAACACCCGGAACAAATATCTGCAGATCGTACACACAATTGTTCCGAGGCGGGAATCGAACCCGCAACCTCCTGCGTCGCAGGCGGACCTTCGCCCACCGCGCCACATCGGTCGTCAATTTTTATTATTTTGTTAAATTATTATTTTGTTTTTAGATACCAAGTAGGTAAACTTGATATTTAACCGTAATTGTAGGTAGGTGCTAAAACTAACGTCGAGGATCTTCAAGAGTTAAATTAAATCTTAATCCAATTTAAATTTCTAAAATAAAGTGTAATCTTTTGACTCTTTCCCAACAAGTTTCGCTGGAAGAGAACTTTTCTTAAGGTTAAGCTCGCCTTCGTCATAATTTTCTACTTTAATGTTGATATTTTATCTTGAATGAAAGAATACATTTTGTCGAAATGTAATTTTAGTGAGTATAAGTGAAACCACGAGTACCTAAGCTTAGAGTGAAATAACTCTACATTATTTTATAAATGCCTAGTCTAACAATAAGTTCATTTGAAACTAATATAATACGTGCACCTTTAAAGTTTTTTTTTTTTTTGCTTTTATAAGCATTCGCTTTCGCGGGAAAGTGTTTTTATGCGTCCGACGGTATCTGTTTATAAACATTTTATATTAAAAAAAAAAAACAATCTGAACGAAACCGAAAGGAGTTTAAACTCCAATAAAACTAAGTTCTTTCGATCAAACTTTCTCATAGCAGGAAGTATTTTGGCAAATGTACGCACTTATAGCCTTTTATGTTAATCAGGGAGCGAGTGAAAGGAATAAAAATGCTGGACAATCCACACAGCATCATCTAGCCCCAAGCTAAGCAGAGCTTGTGTTATGGGTAGGTACTAGATGACTGATATACTTAATACATTACACATAGATAGATTTTTTTTATTATTATACGTAGATAACGACCAGAACACCCGGAACAAATATTTGCAGATACACACAATTGTCCCGAGGCGGGAATCTAACCTGCAACCTCCTGCGTCTCCGAAAGACTGCAGGGAGATGCTGGATGCGTCAAGCTGAATAAAGGGAGCTATGGCGCTCATTGGGGGAGGCCAATGTCCAGCAGTGGACTAAGATAGGCTGATGATAGATAAAGATGAGCAGGGACCTCCTGGGTCGGTGGACCTTCGCCCACTGCGCCACAGAGGTCGTTGAAAGAAAAGTTAACAATAACAAGAGAAAATTATGCGAATAAAAAGAAAGATATGCATACAATTCAATCTTACTCGCGGCTAGCTCTTTTATTCCGTAAATGGATGACAAAAACAACGTAGAACTACTTGGCAGTTCTGCACAAAAACTAGTCTCTCTGCTAAGGAGATTAACTCTGGAATGGAACTCAAATAAGTTCCTGACAACCTACTAATCCTATCCTATTAATATTATAAACGCGAAAGTTAGTATGTAGGATCTCTTTTGACGGAGCGGGCTGAAATTTGGCATCCAAGTAGTTCCAGGCATGGAATAAAACGTAGGCTACATTTTACCGTATAAATCAGCTCCTATGGTATAGAAATAACCTTAAAACCTTTCTATAGAAACAAAACATGCGAAGCCGCGGGCAGTAACTAGTAATAAATACATAATGCTCGACAATTTAGCAGCATCATCTAGCTCCAAGCTAACACAATATGTTATAGTAAGTACCTACTGACTGATTAATAAATACAATGCCTTACATAGATATGTTTATATTTTTATTCTACATAGAAAATACCCAGAACATCCGGAACAAATTTTTTGGAGATCGTCCAATTATTTGTCCCAAGGTGGGAATTGAACCCGCAACCTCCTGCGTCGCAGGCGGACTTTTGCTGGCCGCGCCACATCGGTCGTCGATCGCTTGACCTATCATATATTATTATGATCGACTAGATATTCTGCTCGAGGTTTTGCACGCGCTTCCCCGGAATAAGTCCTATGTCGTTTCCTTGGTAAATTTTCATAAAGATCCGTCCAGCCAGGCCATTAGTGGAAAAAGGATAAGACAAACGGGCGAAAGAGTGGCCTACTTAGCATTACCATTCTATACGTTATTATTATTGTAGGTAATATTCTCTGCCATTACCAAGCAACCTTACGGGCACTTTAAAATTATTTTATTAATATATAACTTACGAAAACAAAAACAATTCACTACTAACCTTACATTATTATTTTATGTATCTCCATCACGATTTAGAAAATGTTTACAAAATTAAGTTGTGTTCTTATGCACCGATCATCCCATATTTACATCATAATTACAAGTAAAATAATAAGTCATATCACATGAAACACAATAATTTCTACATAAAAATAAAATCAAAATCGTTTCAATTACGACTGCAATTACAAACTAACAACAAACCCGCCTATGCTGTTCGCACGAAGAAATTATATTTCCCTTTCAAGCCAATTTATTTCATTCGTTACAGCAATTACCTTAGGGTTAATATACTAAACATGTTTTTCTGCATTTAAGACACAGCGTTAGTATTATGCCAATCCTGTTTCACTTACCACTATGTTATTACTGAAGACTCACGATCTCGACATCCAATGCACAATTTTTTTCTATTTTCTAAAACAGGCAGAATGCACGTAGGGCCTTTGCATTATTTTTACTTTTTATGTCAGGAACATTTTCACGCGCGTATATTCAAGTTTAGAACGCGGCAACGCGCCGTGTGTTGCAACGCGCGCTCGTCTATGAACTGAATGTTTTCTTTCTTTACAACGCTCCCACCATCTTGGGCGCAAAGCTCTAACCTAACGTGCATAGGATAGAGCACTTTACTTTGTGTACTTGGTAATTTGGTATTTGAACAGAGCGTATGGCAGATATATTTTCAGTGCATTTTATGGCTGCAATGTCTGTTTTACGGGCGATCAATTTAGATGATTAATATGAGGTGCTAAGATGGAGTACCTACCTAATTTAAGCGTTGTTGAAAATGTTCTTACTTTTAATTAATTTTACAAGCACAGTGCTTCAATGAAGAGCGCAGGTTTCATTCAATAAAATTTGAGAATAATTTTGGCATAGCTTTATTTAAAAAAAATGTTAAGACTAATCATTATCCTGTATAACTAAAACATGCCTTAAGTCACAAAGTAATTTCATTAAATTGAGACAACAAATTAGGTAGTTTGGTACTTTACACCTAATAATTAGCCTATGAGAGTAAGACTAAAGCTGATCTATTTTAATGCTAAGTACATGCTAAATTGAGATGTAAGACTAGACCTATCTAGACTATATATGTACATATATGTATTACATAGAAACAGTAACATGTATTTCCTACTTTATATATCCTACTTTAAAATATGTTATAAATTCGTATGATATTTTATTTACGCAAATTATTCGTTTTAACAACCCACGCAATTTTTAAAGTTATAGGTACGAAGTTATTTCTTAACTGCCATGTACCTACTAAGAATCATGCATAATTAATTATCTTTAAATGAAAATAAAAACAAACAGAATAAAATATATTAAACTAAAAAAAAACTAGAATAGAGATAAGTTGATAACATTTGAGTGTAGATAATTATATCACATTTAACTTTTTTGAAATTTTTGGCTCCTAATTTTATGAATTTCTTAGCCCTGCCAGTCATCTTCTAACTAATAAAAATATTTGATAAATTTTTAGTGAATTTTATTTTTTATTATTTAACTATTATTTTGAAAAAAATGCTTAAACCACTATTTTACTTGTTTATCTAAAGATTTTTAATCTCTTACTATCCAACTTTCTTATTACTTGCATGTACAGAAAATTTTCATGAAACATAAGATCAATAAACAAAATCAGTCATAAATTTTATCACCGGAATATTTGTACCACTACATTATTTTCTAATAACTTCATATATACAATATCTTGTTCAGCTATTTATTTAGACATCATCACATAGATACCTACCAAAAAGTAAAGTAAGTAAATACATAGTAAGATGTAGCTAAGTACAAATCAAAGGGGTTAATTCCACAAAATCAATTTCTGAAATAAATTGAGCTTTAGAGACATAATTTAAATCCCAAAAGAAAAATGAGAGTAGTACATACATTTATATTTCCTCGTTTGTTGGATTCTCGGAGAACAGCTGGTGATCTTCGTATGTTCTAAGGTATTTCTTTGTGGTCAGGTACAAAAGAAAGCCCCATTTCATCATCATGAATGCCCACACTAACCTTATGATGATACTGGTAGCAATTGGTAGCACTTCTGCAAGAAAACCACAAGCTTATCACTAAATACTATAAAACAAAGTTGCTTCCCGCTGTCTGTCTTTCTCTATGTAGGTATGCTTAGATTTTTAAAACTATGCAACAGATTTGATGAGGTTTTATTTTGTAGATAGAGTGGTTCAAGAGGAAGGTTTATAAACAATTTGTAGCGGGTGAAGCCTTGGGGCGCCAACAGTTATTTTGTTCTTACAAATTTAAGTTCAGGAGATTAACTGGGACAGCAAAAGATTATTAGCCTATTGATCCCTTAGACAGTGTCATATTGTACCTGTGAGAAAAAACACTTATGTTTTTTATTCAAGTAGTTGGGTTTGTCTACTTGCTTTATATACTTTTACATTGTTGTGCAAAATTTTTATCAACAGGTTGTAGGATAATTTTATTATAATTACATTGGCAATGCACTGACATTGAATATTGTTTTGTACATTCATTGCAACAGCTTATCAATCAACATTTGGCATACTTAGGTCATTAAGATAGCCAGCTTTGTTGATTGCATTATAACATCTATATTTGTTTGAGATTTATACCAACTAAAATCTCTAGAAATTCAATTTCTTAAAAACTTCTGATTTTATCTTTGTAAAACCTATATAGAAAGGATAACAGTTTAATGAGTGATGATAATAAATAGATTTTAAGTATATATTTACCACTTTGGTAGTAACATTCCAAGAATATGTAGAATAAAGTGAGGGCGAAACCGGTTACAAATCCGATGATTCCAAAGTCTCCGATGAACTGCAATGCTTTACGAGAGAAGTTGACATGCAAGGACTCCTTGAGGTAATGGCAATGGAGCATCAGGGCTAAGCCAGCGTGCAGACCTAGAAATGTTACGATGGATTAGTACTAATTTTACGGTTAAATAGAGAAAATAAAAAAGACATTCATTTATGGTTTATTTTTAATTCTAAATAACTCACCGGACAACAACGCCCACATTCCTGCTTCAACATTACTGTACACAATGCAAAAACATACGAATGCAGAAATACCTAGGAAGACACCGATTGCGCTAACTCCTATGTGGATTTTTGTTTTCAACATTTTCGAGATGTTTGGTTTACACTGTCTTATCACTTATCTTATCACAGACCTCTATATACAACAAAACGAGTATGGAGTAAATTGCAAATAGAATAATAGTTTCTTTTGGAAACAAAAACTATCAAAGAAAGACTTGACTGATTATAAACAAACCTTTCCCGTTTATAAAAGTACAGTACATAGGTCGGTAGGTACTTAGGTAGTAGGTACCTAACATTCTCTTTGGTAGGAAGAAATAGGTAGAAGGCGGACCGAGAGTCCGAGACTCAGTCAACCGAAGAACGAAGCACTCACTCACAAACTATATGCACTCACTGATGTACCGATTTTGACATTGTCAATTTATAGACCACTCGTCCGCCATTACCGCTTTAGACACCAACAGAGTGACTTGTTCTAATTGAGATCGAAAAATAAAAAATGCCTTCTTGTGTGGTCAGATGTTGCCGAAATCACACTTCAGGAAAGAAAAAACCCGGAATCACATTTCACAGGTAACTTTCTTATTACATCCACCTTATTTCTTCGGTTGAACGCAAATAACTATCAACAGAAAAAACACAACAAAAACACAAATCTTGCCGGTGTTACCAGCACGTAAACTTCTAAATTTCCGAATAATGTGGGAGTTTATTAAACATATTTGAATCCTTGTATATTATAATCCTTAAAATTGAAATAAGTTTGCCTACTTAGTATAGATAAGAGTTTAATTAGATATTACTTTATCATTTCATTTCATTACTATAGTATGAAGCTAGATTACCGCCGATTCACTGACTGACTGAATGATTGACATAATTGTTCTCCTTGATGGTGGATGGAGAAGCATGTTTTCTTTTATAGCATCGTATAGGGGAGCTAAAAGTCTCCTAGGGAAAATTCCGACTTTTTGACATTTGGCGGGCTCTTACGTAGAGCCATATTGCTTAATTTTTTATGGGGGTTGTATAGAGGGGGACAAGTTATTTCAAATGCAAATAAAATTTTATTTGTGTTGTAAATGTAACAGCTTCTTACTTATAACGAAATACGATACTGTTTGTTTAAGCTTATTTCTGAAACGGCTGTACCAATTTTGATAAAACTTTCACTGACGATGCTATATTTTTGGCCTTGTTCGCCAAAAAAAATGTGTAAATTCTACGTGGGTGAATGCCGCGGGTACAGCTAATAGGTATTTTTTATTTGTAGATTTCCAGGGGATGAAATAATAAGTTTAAATTGGATTCGCTTAATCAGAGAATCTCGTAATGATAATGATTGGAATCCGTCCAAATCTAGTGTAGTATGCAGTGTACATTTTGAAGCCAAAGAAATATATGCGACCAGAAATGGACGACATCGTGTTTCAAAATTTGCCGTACCAAAAAAGGTAAAACTAGATCATAAGTCATAACTTTTATTAATATCATCATATTATTATCCTTTATTCAGTACAAAGCTAGACTTTATGTGACTTAAGCATTACGCTACTTTTTTTTAAATAATAGCTACCTACTTGATTTGTGATCTGTGATTTGTAGAAACTTTTATGAAAATTATCGGCATTTTTTTTTCATCAGTTTGCATCTCTCACATATGACAAGTCCGCCAATGCTATTCTTGACTTGTGATTCCGTAGGAATCCGTCTGGAATTATTACTTAGTCTATGCTAGTTAAGATACCTATACCTTCTACATAGACTAAGGCAGGGGTCGGCAACGTTTTTAGTGTAAAGAGTGAAATTCAAAATTTAAAATTCATGGCGGGCGCAATGTTCGTCAAATTAACGATTTATAGAAATATCATTCCTGGATTATATGGTCCAACAGAAACACTCTTAGACAGACTAAGGCCTATTACAAAGGTGTTCGTTACAAAAATAGATTTTTACAGAAAAAATATGTAAGAAAGAAATAATTTTGAGCCTAAAATACTATTTACTTAGAAAAGAAAGCGCCTAAATACTTTAATTATGTTAAAATTAAAGAAAAAAAAGAGGTTGATATTAGTAAGACATAAGTTTAAATTAAATAACTTTTTTTTTAGAAAAATAAATTATTTATCGTCGATATATAGTTATTTTAGATATTAAAAGCACGTTAAAAGCCTTATTTTATTGTGCAAATGTGTCCCTGTTACAAATACTTTTTTTTTTAGAAAAAGTCTTGAAATTTGACTTTTAGGGGTTCCTTTGGACTAGATCAGTGGTGGTTACTTTTTTGAGGCAGTTTGTCAAAACTTTTAAAAAGCAAATAAAAATTCTTTTGTGTGTCGCAGTATTAAAGTTGCCAGTTAGTGTGTTTGTATTTGTCATTAAAAAACTTATTTTCTCAGTTTACGATAAAAAAACGATACGGCAAAAAAATGAAAGGCGTGTAACATTAGTTTGCCAGGTAAGTAAGCGGTGAGATAAGTGTCATGGGTTTCCCATCACTAAACTAGATAATTTAATAATATTTAAAGTATAATTTAAGTTTACTTTATGATACTCATTAGGTTGTCTAATATATTTTAGCTTTAAATAACGTTTATAGAGAGAATTTTATTGTATGAGTGCAATCAATTTATTCACATTTCATATTACGTGCTATTAGCATTATTAAGATTATTTTGTTACACACAAGCAAATCATTTTTCCTTGACAAGTTTGTAAAGTTTAGCCGCCTGTTAAATACATAATCACGTAATCGTTGACGAATGTTTTTTTTAAGAATTCGAAATTGTTTTTTTTGTCAAATTACAAAATGTCAAACGGGCGCACCGAAATCAAGAAACGGGCGCAGGTGCGCCCGCGGGCACCGTGTTGCCGACCCCTGGACTAAGGATACAGGTACTTTGTTTGTGAAAGACTTAAACAAAAGGACACTGACAAGACAAGACTTCAACTTCTTGCTAGATGGTTCTGCACAGTGAACGGATAAAACAGTTCTGCATCTGAATTAATGCAATTCTACCAATGTCCGTCTCATGGTAGCATCATCGCAAGCTTTCTTTAAGGGTTCCGCATTAGTATACCTAAACATTATTTTTGCACACTAAAATTTATGTAGTTATTGTATTCTCTTTGCTACACATTGTTTTATATTATCGTCTGTTTTTTTAAACGCTGCCAATAATGTAAATAAAGTAATGTCACTCGATTTCACTGTCAAAGTGACAAAAAAGTAGAGCGAAACCTTGTTTTTTTATGGATCAATAAGTATAATTTTTTTCCGTGGCTTTGCTTAAACAGGAAATTTTCGATAAAAAAAAAACTAATAATCTAACTTGACCCAAGGCGACTCCCACCGTTAAACGACTAACGCTAGGGCTAACCTGCCAACCAGAGCTTTACACATTGGGAGTTATTTTCGGTGCATCTTGATAATGCTAGGTTCACTCATCACTCTACACTATGCTATGATTGTCCCTATCAACAAGAACATTTTGCTGTTCCCTCAGTCAGACCTTAAATAAAACAAACAAATAAATGTTCATCTAAATATATAATAATGATAATCAATTATTCCTTACAAAATGTTGGTTGTTTTTTTATTGTACCTACCATAGATGAGAGCGGAATTTTGTGTGAAATTATCACTCTATCTCTAATTTAATTACTGTAAGCCTATATTATGATGAATGTTTTTAGTTTTTATAAACCTATAATTACAACATGGATATCGTTTTCCACGTAATCTAGGGTGTATTGTAGCAAAAAAATCATGCTAAGGCTGATTTAATGTTATGCCTTGTGCCTAATTTTATCTTGTTTTAGTATTCGCATGAGCCACCAAGCTTTCTAGAAAAATATGCATATGAAACTAGTGTTTTCAGCGCATTACTCGTACATGAACTCGATAATGATATAAACAGTAGTTCGTTTTAACCGGAGATTTCGCGATGATCAATACCTGATACTGATACCTACGTAGGTACCTGGGAATAGACGCTTCCACTTCATCATATCTTAACATGTTGCCTGCCACTAAAACCTTCGCTCGCTTAGCTCACTCAATAGGTACCTAAATTACCTATGTTACATTGACAGAGCTAAGCGAGCAAAGGTTGATTTCTGGGTTGTTTGTTCTTTTTTTATTTCGACATTGTTATGATTCGTTAAATATACGGTTTTATTTATATTGGTATTCTTTTTTAGAAGTTATCAATGATTGAAGCAATTACTGGACAACACACTTCGGATTCGGAACAGTCTTGTTCCGAAAATGTTAATACGGTGTGTATATTCTGTCTTGTAAATTATTAACCTAAACTTATCAAAGTATGTGTTATATTTCATAGTAGTAAGTTTTTTGACATTTTTAAGCTACGCTCGCTTAGCAACCCAGATATGTACAATCTACATTGAGTGACAATCGTAGCAATTATATTTATTCTCATGATTAGTTCCAGATAAGTAGGCTACTCTTTTATTTATATTGCTTTTATTTTTTAGAACACATCAAGTATTGAAGTGATTACTGGACATGAAAAGACATTGGAACAGTCCTGTTCTCAAAACTTAAATTCGGTGTGTATGTCTTGTAAATTGTTAACCTAAACTTATGAAATAATTTGTTTATTATAAGTACCTATCGAGTATCTATTATGTTGTTAATATTAAAAACGATTACTTGTTATAGAGTTTGCTAAAGGTACCAAGGATCCAAGAGGAACAGGCAGATGAAGCTGAGATTTTCTATATGACACTTAATCAACACCAAACATTGGAACAGGCTTCTTCCCAAAACTCTTACTTCTGTTTGAATCAAGTGTGTATATTCCCTCTTTTCTTTACGTAGGTAGACAAGTAGTTTAATTTTACCAGAATTTCTTTTACGACGCTATTTAACTATCTTTTTTACCTATATATTTAGTTGGTTCAAACCTTCGTCTTAGATATGTATCTATCTGTTATTTTCCAGAGTTTACCGAATGCAGTATCCCCTCCAGAACAGTCGTTACCACTGCTAAGAGAACGTTTTTTGAAGTATAAGTTGACAAAATTGCAGAAAGTAACGCAAAACCAAAAAAAGAAGATACAAAGTTTAAACCAAAAAGTAAAGCGCGTCCAAAATAGAAATAAACGCCTTATAGACATGTTAAAAACCTTAAAAAAAAGGATTAATTTGATATAGACTTATTTAAAGGATGAAATAAAAATAACATTGTTACACGTCTTCAAGAAAAAGTTTTTTCCGAAACTCGAAAGTATATGAATAAGTATTGTGCCTAATCTGTCTAAGTGGTATACGGCCAAATAAAAGGGGAACCAGTATTTTAGAAGTTTTTAAGCATAAGGCTCCGCGCAAACGAGTCACCGACCACAGCCACTTGTGGCCAGCGACAGCCACTTAACATACTTTTTCATATATTTTGTATAGACGCGCCGCATACGTGTAGCCGGTGGCGGCCACTAGCTACAGCAGTGCCCGCGACGCGCGGTAGCGCGCGACAGCGACCACCGGTGGCTGTGGTCGGTGGCCCATTTGCGCGGAGCCTAAGTGAGTCAGCATCGCCCATTGTGTTGCGTGTGTTTGACGAAATTGCTAATTGAACTCAAAAATATGTGATGGTAAGAAATCCATAGGCATAGAAGATAATGGGATGCTGTGTTGAAGACGGTGCACCTTCGGCTGCTCAAGCATTAGGTAGTTGTTGTTCTTCTTGGGATCAACCACCGCTTTAAACTGCCATGGGATATTTCTTGAGCAACACCAGGAGAACAGTAATGTGTTATTTTATTAGCCCTATTTATTAGTGAAAACAAGTACCTAATTATTGTTTTGCTTACTAGATGATTTGACTTGTCCAAGTGCTTATTTTGAAAGCATAAAGAAAAAAGGATTTTTAATTTTGATTGACTTTGTTCTAAATTCATGAATGGAGTAGCTATGGTTACAAAGTTTATTAAAATGTTTGGTGTCATGTAGGTACAATTAAAATTTAGTTTATATAAAATACAATAAAATTACTTGTAAACGATCAATGGTTTTTTAATTGATGCCTTTCATTCTTAAATGTTTTTAAGTAAGTAGATATTTTAATTTTATTATATCAAATATATATTTATTAATAAAATTACAGTTCAAATATACAACTCGATGGTTTATAGAGGTTTATTAGATAATGCTAAAAAACAGTGTACCATAATTATTATTCCTAGATCAAACAAACTTGGACATAACTAAGAAGGTACCTACTTATAAACCTACGGCTCCTTTAAAAACTTTAAATATCTTGGTTTGAGTGTTTTAACCGTTTCTGGACTCAAATCAGCTAAACTGTGGTTATGGGAAATGTGATTTTTCATATTGCCACTCTGGGCAAATCCTTTGTCACAAATGGGGCATCTGTGTGGCGTCTCTCCGGTATGTAACCTCACATGCAGCTTCAAATAGTCTTCATGGAAGAAGCTAGCACCACACTCTTTACATACAGCCGGCCTTAACCCTGAAATACAACATTGATTTTGGAAACTGACATGAATTTTTAAAGGCAATTTATGATAATGATGCTTTTCGAAATAGGTAAAATTTAGGCTACGAGAAATCATTACCTGTATGTGCAGATCTATCGTGTATAAGAAGGGTCTTTTTATTTGAAAATGACCTTCAAATAGTTAATATTTAATGTATGTATATGTAATAGTGTCTGTAATCAGTAAGTATTTATTTCCATTAACGTATAAACATGTATTTATGTATTTGTATTGTATATAATTTATAAACAACATTAGTCTATAATACGCCACCGTCATACCTGTACTTTAGCTACGTGTCCATCCAAAGGTTGCCTGGAAGAAATCGCTCTTAGCGATAAGGCCGCCCATTGTGCATCTGTATCTTTGTTCTTTACTGTTTTTTGTTTTTCTGTGTTTGATGTGCAATAAAGCGTATTTGTATTGTATTGTATTGTATTGACCTGTTGCATTTTGGACAAACAGGTCTCGTTTTTGGTTTAATTAATCTTAGATGAACCACTTTCTTATGCGTGGCCAACTCTCCTTTAAAAGCAAAAGCGCGTCCACAAGTTTCGCATATAAAGGTTTTTTTCTGCCATATGTGCCCTCTTCATATAACGATTAAAGTAATGTTCCGATGCAAAAACTTTTGGGCATTGAGTACATTTCATAGGAAAATGTGCTTGGACTCTATGTTTACTCAGATTTGTCTTGCAATCAAAGACTTCCCCGCATAGATCACATAGGATTTCTATTGGTACTTCAGATTCTGTTTTTTCCGATTCACGCTGCGTTGATTTTTCTTCTTTAATTTTTTTTGCCTTACTGGATTTTATACTGCAATAAAACAAAAAAGTCATTTAGGTAAGTATAGGTACCTACAACTAATTTGTTTTCTTATAAAATATGAGTTCCTATCCTACTAAATTGATTGCCGTTTTTACGGCGGCTTTTTTCGCGAGTGACGAGTTTGAATTGGCATTTTCTTTTGTATTCTTTTTTATATTATCTACGTTGCCGATGCCTGCCAGTGGGATTAAAGAAAGATGCGAGACCAAAATGTGAAATATGAGTTCTTATGTTTATTAGTTATTGACAAGTAACCGAACCACAATGATGGAAATAGAGAAGGATGAGAAGCATCCGCAGCAGCAGCTCTATGTTGCTGAAATACTGGTATGAAGTCTCCGATTTAAATACACATGAGTCAGAAATATTAAATATAAATATCTATTTGAGACACCATATTATATTATTAAGACTAAGAAATAGAATAAAATAAAATTGTTTTATTGGTAATCCAACACCTGAGCAGGTACTGCAGCCTTACGAATGATTGGAGGAGCTTGACAATATGGCGCTGCCGACTATGTTGCCGACCGAGTAGAATAACACCCTAGATTACGGAGTTATTAAATATATGCGGTCTTACCCCGATGCACCTTAATAATAAATAAAATGCTTTACTTCAGACACCATGTTCCATTAATAAGACTAAGAAGCAGAATAAAATAAATTTGTTTTTATTGGTAGGTAATTAAAGACCTGACCAGGTACTGCAGGCATTGTATACAAACAGCATACAATGCCATGTAGCAATATGTAGGTAAATATATTTGTCACTAAACAAGTGACATAAATATATTTACCTACATATTTAGGCTGTCGCATCTATTCTTGATGATTATACAGCGCGCCAGCTACTATGAACTCATGCTAAGACCGTGTAGTGCTTGATAGGTCAGTGATTTTTCTTCATAGGTAGTCGTGCACTTTTTATTTGATACTTACCTAAATAAAACTGAACAAAGCTAAAAGAAACTTATTTTCGAAAAGATGGAATTCAACAGCGTGCAATTCAACTATCGATAGTTGAATTGCGTGAATGCACTTGCGCGCAGGCAGCTCTACGGCAAGCCGCCATCTTAGCGCCAGACTAACTTAGGTATACAGGTTTTTTTCGTAGGTATGCCAAGTCTATTCTTTATTTCTTCTGAGAAATAAAAACGTAACGCGTGGTGTCATTGTCAACCACGCGCAATAATTCGAAAAATATATTTTTTACGGCATTTACTTTCCATGGCTGTGAGTGACGAGGCCGTGCTATTAATGTTCGTTCAGCCCGTACTTTACATACTCAGAACTTACAGCCTTGGAATATGATGCCATCCATGTACAGATATTACTGGGCTGTAAGATCCATGGTTGTTCCTTGATTGGCCGTAAAAGCATGGCACCCAGCACGGAAAGCGTCCATTGATACTTTTGAGTGTCAATTTTGACATGAAACATAATTGGAGACTTTGACTGCGTAAAAATTAAGGTATTGACATGGTATTGACCACATTTAAAATTTTACACGAATTGGTACTGGTTATTTCTTTGACTTGACCACTTCTGACACCATGTTTATTTATTCATCTCGTCGTTGGCTGAGTTTGGAACGTTCCATTTAAAGAAAGACATTATTCGGAGACCATAGTTTATTCTGTTATATCAAGACATGAAGAAACAAGCAGTTAGTAATGAGATCATCAATGGTCTTCAACAGTTCGTCTTTCGAGCGAAATGCGGTTAGAATCGAACTAAGGTTTTTTCTTCTAGCTTCAACGTCGAGCGAGACGTCACTCGAGTCTTGAGTTACAGCAATGAGAGTCCTGCCGGCCTCTCAATTGCTGTTCAGCAGCCGATTGGCTGCGATGATCTTCTTGCGTTAGGACATCATCGTGGTGTTCCAGCAGTTCCCGGGGAGTTGGTCGCCAGGAAGGTCTTGTATCTGGCGGCCTCGCGTGTAGGGGAGCGAGTCCGTTGAGGTGAGCGTGGCGGGAATTGTCCGCACGGTCGTACATCCTGCGCGCCAGCTTCACCACGAACTCTTCTACTGAGGGTGTTTGTAGGTCACGTGCGATAACCGTGTTCCGTACATATCGGCTAATAGTAATGAGAGCTCAGACACATTTGACACTGACTGACACTTATGACACTAAGACCATAGACTACAACAGGTACCAAGCATAGAACCGCAGTAGGCGCACGCGAAGTGAAGCAATTTCAAGTTAGCCTTATGTATATCGTTCGACTCGACACGTCAGTGCTCAAGATCAAGGCCTACCGGGAAAAGCTTCGTATTTAACAAAAATGACTTATTGTGTAGTGAAAGGGTGTCATAACTCTTCTCATAATCATCAGAAACAATTGAAGATTCCATTTCACGGGTAAGTACAACCTGGCATCTTATATTCTTGAGTAAAATATTAGGCACAAAAATAAATCGTAAACATAACATACGCCATTACATAAAAATGTTGCTAGCTATAGAAAAAATATTTTCCCCCATAGGTACATACTAATTTGTTTTTTCTATTTCTACTTTTCACTTGTAGGACTTTTATTTGCCAGGTATAATTAGGGTTACCTCCTATGTTACCTGGATTTTTAAATTCAATATGTACCTACACCTATGTTCTTTTAACCGTTCTTAGATTTCCTTCTGATCCGACTGTTGCTTCCCGATGGGTTGAAAAACTTAGACTGAATCGTAAAGAAAACTTTTGGAAGCCAACTAAATACACTAAGATATGTTCTTTACATTTTGAGGAAAAAGACAAGTATATCACGAAAGGTGGTTTGTGCAAATTACGAGAGGATGCTATCCCAACAAAGGTATGAAAATGTTTAGTCATAATATTTATTTAACTTATTCGCGGTTTCTTCCTCAGTACTAGTCAGTCATGCTTACCTATTGTTGATTTGTTTTAGGGTCTGCACATTTTTTGCACAGAAGAAAGTCAGAAAATTAATGATGTATGTAATGATACGACATCACATGACTCTCCTAAGCTGGATAAACCTCAACTGGTTAGTTTTTAAGATATTACACGCAAAACATAGTAAGTACCTAGAACATTATTTTTATGCATGTTTTTAATCACACAATCGTTTTTCAGGGTGTATCGGCTAATGAAGCCAGTGAAAATGCTGATTTTGAAACACCAAGTACATTTTCATCCCGAGCGCAAAAAGTAATAAACGAAAACGAAACACACAAACTGTTTTTGCTTCTTGTTTTGTGTAGTAGATAAGTTGCTTTATAATTCTCAACACTCTCCTCGACACTCATAGAGTATGTAATATTAACAGGACGTTTTTGTTGATGAAATACAATTTATATAATCTAACAGAAAAGTGATATATAATAATGATAATCAATTACTCCTTACAAAATGTTACAATTTCCCTACCTTATGGGGAAAATGTTAAAAGCTTGCAACATTATTTGTGCACTTGTGTGCATGTCGACAGTAATAAGGTGCCGCTTACGCACGCATTGTTTGTTTTTTTACTGCACCATAGATGAGAGCGGAATTTTGTGTGAAATTATCACTCTATCTCTAATTTAATTACTGTAAGCCTATATTATGATGAATGTTTTTAGTTTTTATGAACCTATAATTACAACATGGATATCGTTTTCCACGTAATCTAGGGTGTATTGTGGGAAAAACAAATATGGTAGAAATATTTTCATATTTTTTTTTACAATATGGTAGGTAAGTATCGTTTTCGACTAACTCGAGGGACTTGACTTGAAGGTGGTCAACATATTTATTTTTATTCCAATTTTACGCTACGGGTACTTTTTCCGACTAACTCGTGTTTAGATTACTCTTTACAATGGGACGGGACGTCGCGTCGTCGTCGAAACTGATACTCAGCTCATGTAACGGGTGAGGTCAGGCGCAGGATCGGCTTAGGCGCGGCGGCGGCGCGGCGTGGCGCGGCGCGGCGGCGGGGCGCTCACTATCGGTAGCCTTACGGCGCGGCGGCGGCGGCCGCAGCTTTGGGCGTTTTAGAGCGCTGCTGGTTTATTAAGTAGTATATAAGTAGGTACTTAAGGACGCTGAGGCTGGTTTCGATTATGCCCACCGATAGTGGGCGCCGCGCTTAAGTGTGCTTTCAGAGGCCCATAAACCCTAACTTCCTAACACGTCACGCGTCGCGTCGGGCTGCTACTGGGATTATTATAGCAAAAAAATCATGCTAAGGCTGATTTAATATTATGCCTTGTGCCTAATTTTATCTTTCAACCGGAGATTTCGCGATGATCGATACCTGATACTGATACCTACGTAGGTACCTGGGAATAGACGCTTCCACTTCATCATATCTTTACATGTTGCCTGCCACTAAAACCTTCGCTCGCTTAGCTCACTCAATAGGTAGTAGAATACCTATGTTACAATGACAGAGCTAAGCGAGCAAAGGTTGATTTCTGGGTTGTTTGTTCTTTTTTTATTTCGACATTGTTATGATTCGTTAAATATACTGTTTTATTTATATTGGTATTCTTTTTTAGAAGTTATCAATGATTGAAGCAATTACTGGACAACAGACTTCGGATTCGGTACAGTCTTGTTCCGAAAATGTTAACACGGTGTGTATATTCTGTCTTGTAAATTATTAACCTAAACTTATCAAAGTATGTGTTATATTATATAGTAGTGAGTTTTTTGTCATTTTTAAGCTACGCTCGCTTAGCAACCCAGATATGTACAATCTACATTGAGTGACAATCGTAGCAATTATATTTATTCTCATGATTTGTTCCAGATAAGTAGGCTACTCTTTTATTTATATTGCTTTTATTTTTTAGAACACATCAAGTATTGAAGTGATTACTGGACATGAAAAGACATTGGAACAGTCCTGTTCTCAAAACTTAAATTCGGTGTGTATGTCTTGTAAATTGTTAACCTAAACTTATGAAATAATTTGTTTATTATAAGTACCTATCGAGTACCTATTATGTTGTTAATATTAAAAACGATTACTTGTTATAGAGTTTGCTAAAGGTACCAATGATTCAAGAGGAACAGGCAGATGAAGCTGAGATTTTCTATATGACACTTAATCAACACCAAACATTGGAACAGGCTTCTTCCCAAAACTCTGACTTCTGTTTGAATCAAGTGTGTATATTCCCTCTTTTCTTTACGTAGGTAGACAAGTAGTTTAATTTTACCTGAATTTCTTTTACCACGCTACTTAACTATCTTTTTTACCTATATATTTAATTGGTTCAAACCTTCGTCTTAGATATGTATCTATCTGTTATTTTCCAGAGTTTACCGAATGCAGTATCCCCTCCAGAACAGTCGTTACCACTGCTAAGAGAACGTTTTTTGAAGTATAAGTTGACCAAATTGCAGAAAGTAACGCAAAACCAAAAAAAGAAGATAAAAAGTTTAAACCAAAAATTAAAGCGCGTCCAAAATCGAAATAAACGCCTTATAGACATGTTAAAAACCTTAAAAAAAAGGATTAACTTGATATAGACTTATTTAAAAGATGAAATAAAAATAACATTGTTACACGTCTTCAAGAAAAAGTTTGTTCCGAAACTCGAAAGTATATAAATAAGTATTGTACCTAATCTGTCTAAGTGGTATACGGCCATATAAAAGGGGAACCAGTATTTTAGAAGTTTTTAAGCATAAGGCTCCGCGCAAACGAGTCACCGACCACAGCCACTTAACATACTTTTTCATATATTTTGTATAGACGCGCCGCATACGTGTAGCCGGTGGCGGCCACTTGCTACAGCAGTGTCCGCGACGCGCGGTAGCGCGCGACAGCCACCGCTGGCTGTGGTCGGTGGCCCATTTGCGCGGAGCCTGCCTAAGTGAGTCAGCATCGGCCATTGTGTTGCGTGTGTTTGACGAAATTGCTAATTGAACTCAAAAATATGTGATGGTAAGAAATCCATAGGAATAGAAGATAATGGGATGCTGTGTAGAAGATGGTGCACCTTCGGCTTCTCAAGCATTAGGTAGTTGTTGTTCTTCTTGGGATCAACCACCGCTTTAAACTGCCATGGTATATTTCTTGAGCAACACCAGGAGAACAGTAATGTGTTATTTTATTAGCCCTGTTATTAGTGAAAACAAGTACCTAATTATTGTTTTGCTTACTAGATGATTTGACTTGTCCAAGTGCTTATTTTGAAAGCATAAAGAAAAAAGGATTTTTAATTTTGATTAACTTTGTTCTAAATTCATGAATGGAGTAGCTATTGTTACAAAGTTAATTAAAATGTTTGGTGTCATGTAGGTACAATTAAAATTTAGTTTATATAAAATACAATAAAATTACTTGTAAACGATCAATGGTTTTTTAATTGATGCCTTTCATTCTTAAATGTTTTTAAGTAAGTAGATATTTTAATTTTATTATATCAAATATATATTTATTAATAAAATTACAGTTCAAATATACAACTCGATGGTTTATAGAGGTTTATTAGATAATGCTAAAAAACAGTGTACCATAATTATTATTCCTAGATCAAACAAACTTGGACATAACTAAAAAGGTACTTATAAACCTACGGCTTCTTTAAAAACTTTAAATATCTTGGTTTGAGTGTTTTAACCGTTTCTGGACTCAAATCAGCTAAACTGTGGTTATGGGAAATGTGACTTTTCATATTGCCACTCTGGGCAAATCCTTTGTCACAAATGGGGCATTTGTGTGGCGTCTCTCCGGTATGCAACCTCATATGCAGCTTCAAATAGTCTTCATGGAAGAAGCTGGCACCACACTCTTTGCATACAGCCGGCCTTAACCCTGAAATACAACATTGATTTTGGAAACTGACATGAATTTTTAAAAGGCAATTTATGATAATGATGCTTTTCAAAATAGGTAAAATTTAAGCTACGAGAAATCATTACCTGTATGTGCAGATCTATCGTGTATAAGAAGGGTCTTTTTATTTGAAAATGACCTGTTACATTTTGGACAAACAGGTCTCGTTTTTGGTTTAATTAATCTCAGGTGAACCACTCTATTATGTGTTGCCAACTCTCCTGGGAAAATGAAGCCTCGTCCACAAGATTCACATATAAACGGTTTGTCTTCAGTATGTACCCTCTTCATATGACACTTTAAGTAATATTCCGATGCTAAAAGTTTAGGGCATAGAGAGCATTTCATGGGAAAATGTGCTTGGTCTCTATGTTTAGTCAGTTTTGTCAGACAATCAAAAACTTCCCCGCATAAATCACACAGGATTTCAGTGGGTATTTCGGATTCCTTACTTTCCGATTTACACTGCTTCGATGTTTCTTCTTTAATTTTCTTTGCTTTAACGGATTTCAAACTGCAATAAAACAAGTTATTTTTGTAAATAAATACAGCCTAGAATATATTTTTTTAATTTAACTAAGAAGTCTCGATGATAAATCCCCGAGTAGAAATACCGGATTATTTGGTAATCGCTCTACACTTTTGAAATGGATAGTAGGACTAAATAAAAAGACTATTGTATCTATTTAAACTTTTATTACATTATTACATGTAAGCAAACGACAAGAAGGGTAGGCAACACTAAGTTAGGTCCTTTTACCCAATTATAAAATAATTAGAATACTTATTTATGTATGTACCTACATAACGATCTAGCTGTGTCTCAATGGACAGATAAGGTAAGTAATACTTAATGTCGAAATATAAAAATAAGTGTATAGGTGTATGTAATTAACGTGTATAATACAAAATATTAAAATGGAGAAGCAAGTTTCTTCGGTCAATTGTGACTCTTCACGCCCGCTCAGATTTCAAGCAACAAAGCTAAGTCTTTTTTAAAAATTTAAAATAATTTGGTTTAAGTGTTTTAATAGTTTCTGGGCTCAAATCAGCCAGCCTATGATTATGCGAAATATGACTCCTCATGTTGCCACTCTGGGCAAATCCTTTGTCACAAATGGGGCATTTGTGTGGCGTCTCTCCGGTATGTAACCTCACATGCAGCTTCAAATAGTCTTCATGGAAGAAGCTAGCACCACACTCTTTGCATACAGCCGGCCTTAACCCTGAAATACAATATGGAATTATGTAAACTTTTAAATTTTTTTTCATTGAAGTTTACAAAAAGGCTTCTCCAAATAGGTAAGTATTTGAGCTGAGAGTAAACATTACCTGTATGTGCAGATCTATCGTGTATAAGAAGGGTCTTTTTATTTGAAAATGACCTGTTGCATTTTGGACAAACAGGTCTTGTTTTTGGTTTAATTAATCTTAGATGAACCACTTTCTTATGCGTGGCCAACTCTCCTTTGAAAGCAAACGCGCGTCCACAAGTTTCGCATATAAAGGTTTTTTCTGCCGTATGTGCCCTCTTCATATGACGATTAAAGTAATGTTCCGATGCAAAAACTTTTGGGCATTGAGTACATTTCATAGGAAAATGTGCTTGGACTCTATGTTTACTCAGATTTGTCTTGCAATCAAAGACTTCCCCGCATAGATCACATAGGATTTCTATTGGTACTTCAGATTCTATTTTTTCCGATTCACGCTGCGTTGATTTTTCTTCTTTAATTTTTTTTGCCTTATTGGATTTTAGACTGCAATAAAACAAAAAAGTCTTTTAAGTATAGGTAAAACTAATTTGTTTTCTTATAAAATATGAGTTCCTATCCTACTAAATTGATTGCCGTTTTTACGGCGGCTTTTTTCGCGAGTGACGAGTTTGAATTGGCATTTTCTTTTGTATTCTTATATTATTCTTTTTTATATTATCTACGTTGCCGTTGCCTGCCAGTGGGAGTAAAGAAAGATGCGAGACCAAAATGTGAAATACGAGTTCTAATTTTTATTTTGTCCTCGTGTGAAACATCCATATTTTATCCTCTACCAGCGAGCAGAATTATTAGATAGGTAATTTTACTATGAAAAAACACGTAATGTAAAATTGAACAACATATTTATTTCACTTAATCAAATCACAAGGTAACTAGTTAAGCTTATAAATTTAACAATCTGAAAGTATACTTAGTTATCTAAGCAGTTTTGTCAATTGAAATTCTCATGTGTAAATGGTAGAAGTGTTAATTACCAATACCAAATACACGAGCTTAATCATGTATTTGGTAAGTTGGTATATTTCTTGGCATGTGCTTTGTAAGGGGAGCCGATGACGGACGTCTTTCAATAATGTCTTTGGAGGTAAAAAGCGTAACGTGACTAAAGAACCGGTTCAAAATTAATGTATTTTACAATGCACTTACAAATTTTATATTTCCTTCCAACTGAGTTCTCATTAGATCCTGCGATTCTCCGGAAGCGGTATAAGAAGGGCCGAAGTCGGTCTTAGACAGTGGCCAGTATAGTTTAGGGTCTTTAAGCTTTAAAAAAGTAGCAATTTTGCGCGGTACTTCGCAGAATTTGTTTTTTCCCATGGGTTGTCTCGTACACTTTCCATTCAAATACTGCAAGAAGAATCTGTCCGTCTTTGTGTTTGAGGGTCGCACTGCCATGTAAGTCTCTATGATGTTGACGTGTTCCTCAAGGTGTAGGTATTACAGTTTCTGTCCATGTTCATATTTGTATTATACAATTTTACTAATATTAACTCTTGTTATGTTTTTCCACGTCCTTTACTCTGATACTCAGCAATTCGTTGGAGCGGTATGCACCATTTATTCCAATAATGAGCACAACCTGTAAACGAGTACGCAAATACTTGAAAAATAAACATTAATTAATAATTTCGTAGAAAAAGTTCAGTCAATAACAATACATAACGTCAGTAGATACAATGTATTTACTTACTTTTAAACCAAGAAATTTGCTGTCTGGTGCTTCTTTAAGAAATGTTTCTATTTCAGATGCGGTGAAAACTTTAGATTTCTTAGACTTGTATCCTTCTGAATATATAGATGTCTTTTTTATAAATTCTACCAAATTCGGATATGTTTCTATACGTCCGCCAAGTTTTGCTTTAATAACTGCTTTTAGCTTTGAATATATACCCCAAAGGGTACTCGCTTGCCTTATTTCTGATAAATCTTTAAAATATGACAACACAACGTCTCGGAATAAGTTTTGAACCCTTTTGAAAGTCCCATTTTTTAAATAGTAGTTCGTACTGTTGGTTGAAGATATATATCTCTCGCGACTTTTCTGGCAAAATACTAAGGTCTGCATTCGCAACTTTTTTCGGTGCAAAATTTACGTTTTCATCACTAGAATCACTCATGTTATGCAATCAACAAAGTAGCACAAACAAATTCTCTACCGTTTGGTAAACATTTTACCCGATGTTTTTAAGTTGTTAATTATTTTAAGGGACTTTCAAAGTACATATATCCATATATGCATTTGCATTATGCAAAGAAAACAATTAAAATGTCCTACCAAAGTTTCGCGATATTTATTTAATAAGTAGGTTTTTTTGTATAAAGGAGATTTAGCAGGGATAACCTAACATTCATCTGAGTTTCACAGGATTGAAAATTCACACCTCATTCATTGTTCAATGATTTGAGTTAGTATATAAATGACAAATTATTTTAATTGTAAGTTTATTTAATTTCTAAATGAGGCATTCTATCCGCTTTTTCTTTGCACAATCCCTTATGGTGTTTCCTATGTCAAAAGTTAGGATATGATATATAATAATATTATAAAGGTTTGATTTTTTGTTTGTTTGCTAAGCTCCGAAACTACTGCACCAATTTTAAACATTCTTTTACCGTTACTGACCGATAACGTTTTATGAAATATTGCATTTCTTTAACCCTTTAAGGTAGCAGAAAGGTGAGTTTATAAACTAGTTTCAAAAATCAGAGATGATGCAACCAACCTAGATTGGACGTCAGATTTTTTTAAATGTTATGTATAGTATACTCATCAAAACTACCTTAAGGGTTAATTCAGTCAAAGAAAAAAAATTAATAGATGAGAGTACCTAAAGTGTAAATTTCATGCAATATAACTTACCGCTTCGCACTAGGTTTTGCTTTGACGCCAGTTGCTTTCGTTTTCGTCTTGCTGGTACTAGTAGAAGCGGCCTTATTCAGTTTTGATTGTTTCAGTGCCTCTAGTTTTGCTCTGATTTCTAAGAGACGTTTTTCTCGTTTATTTATTTGGGTATTAGGGGATTCTTTATCATTCTGTTCTGGTTTTTCTTTCCAATCATCTTCTAGTGGATCTGGTCCATCAGAATCAGATTCTGGTTCTACTTTAACTATTTCTATTTCAATTTGCTGATTTGGTTCATTGTCAATATCCATTTCTTGTTTGACTATGATCCCATTTTCAAGTATCTTGCAGGTCATTTTAAACTTATTGATGAAATTGTGAACTGTGTCTAGTATGGTCTTGCAAGATTCACATATTTTATTAGGGTAGCCTTCTTTATCCTCAATCTGTAATGAAATAAACCACACTATATTCCAGCCAATTCAATGTGAAATTATTGTCCAACACCAAAACAACTTAAAAATCCAGATTCTGTGTAGATCACGGGATGCAAAGATCTTCGCAGGAAGGTACAGCCACTTAGAGGCTTTTTTTATTTTAAATAGGTTGATTTAGGAACCATGAATGGCGTTGTGACAGGTTTGTTAGAAACAAGACAAACTTACTGTGACTGCAAGGTTAATGGACATTAGAGAAGATGCACATGTGATAAGGGACACTCTCCATGACTGCACAAAAAACCTGTTAATTATGCGTCACATAGAGTTTCAGATAGAATTTTAAGCAATACAGAGCCAAACACTGGTTACGAACGCACAATCTGACCACTATAAGAGACAAACAAGTGTAGTGAAAAACAAAAGCATTGTAATTTAGACATATCAGCTCTCAAATATGTACATAGCAAAATGAATTATTTTAAGCATGTGGCAGTAATTTGTTCAAATCAAATTTGGCTGGTAATAAGTGCTGCTATGAGGGACCATTAGACATAAGTATAATGGACCAGCTTGCTTGAGTCTAAATGACAGGCAAAATATGTCTCTAAATAAGGTGTATTAGTATATTAAATACTACTAATATTATATCTACCTATGTATGTGTATGTACATAAAATAATAGTATAGTGTGTAGTTGATTGACCTTTAAACAAGATAGTATATGTCATGTATTATATGCTGATGGCAACCCACAATCTTCAGTCCTGATTTTAGCAAGAGTCCATAACACTAACGAACTAGTTTTGTGCGATAGATAGATAATTCTTTATTGCACATTTTGTATAAAATAACAATGCAAATAAAAAACTAGATACAATTGGCGGTCTTATCGCTCAAGAGCGATCTCTACCAGACAACCATGGATGGAAAGGAACGTGGACAGTACCACTATCTGTGTGCTTGCAGGTATATAAGATACAGAATCATAAACACATTGTAGAATTATTCAGTTTGTGATACAGAAGTAGGTTTCAAAACAAAGCTTCTGAAGCAAAACTGCTTTGCAAAGGTACCTAAAATAATCAAAGTAACTTACATTTTCGTTCAAACATTGATAGAGCTTAGAATAGATGCTTTCATCACTTTCAATGTTCACAAATATTGGATATTTAGCCCCTTCGGTCAGACAAGCTCTACACTTGTTTTTGTTGGACATTTTAGATCTTGTTCCGTTTGTTCTCAGCCCTGTAAAACAAAAAGCTCATAAAATATTACCAACACAAAAAAGACCAGACCACAGCAACATAACAAAAGGACGAGTAAAGAATAAAGAGTGTGAATTGTGCCATCATGAATGGATTTCAACATTTCTCTCGTAAGTCACAACTTGAAAGAACCTCATAGATTACCTATGAGGTTCTTTCAAGTTATGCCTTACGATTAGTTGTCAGTTCTGGTGCAAGGACGCATTATACAGGACTCAAACACACCAAATAATTACGCTCGTTTAGCCTCAGCCTACCAACTGAACGAAAATCTACATTCTACAAAATATGGGTAAGATAACATGCTACAGGCAGCCGTACAAAAAAAAACAAAATAAAAAATCTAATAATTACTTGGGCAAAGGCAGGACTTGTTGTTTTCTTCAGCAAGCCATTAAAGATGTCCCGTCCCGACCTGAACCAAGCCTACATACAGAATTACAGTACAGACAACTTCAATCCAACAACCAAATTAAATTCCAACCAAGCTTTACTTTCATTGCATGGCAAGAGCTGTTTTAACGTGCGAAGCTATTTGTCTGTTCTTGCGGCCGCGGCCGCCGCGCCGGGCGGCTAGATAGATTGTATGTAACAATGTAGGTAACAATTGAGACTTCTAGGGTCGTCGGTGTATTGTCGCACATTAAAGGGTTACTTATTATGGCAACATAGTTAGAATTTATCAGAGGCAAAGAGCAATAAAGACTATTTTTTTATTATTTGAATGACAAACGATGCTGCGCTGGGCGGCGCGGGCGGCTTATGACACGAGAAATTTTATAAAATGTATAAAATCGTTCTAGCCTAACCAACCAAGTTTATTTTAAACAATTCCGGGCTTTAAACCTGTCGCAGACTGTTTCATATAAGTGTATCCACGGCTACAAACGGGTTATTTTATATGGTGGGTGTCTTTATAAAATAGCCTTTTTTACTTATATAACAAAATTTTAATTCACTGCTGACTCTTCTTATGGCCTCTTTTAATATTTTAACCAACTTGGTTTTGTATTCAACAATTCTGGGCTTAAATCAGCCAGCAGGTGGTTATGTTTCATATAGCTTCTCATATTGAATTTTTGAGCGTATCCACGACCACAAACGGGACACTTGTATGGTGTCTCTCCTGTGTGCAGTCTCTGATGTTCCCGGAGATAAGATTCACATACGAAGATTTTCCCACACTCTTCGCATACAGCTGATCTTAATCCTAAAAAAGGGTAGGTAATTTATACAACACTCAAAATACTCATAATAATCCGATCAAGAATGATGGGTATAATATGTAGTTAATGTGTGTAATAGGTACTACTTAGCTGTAACAAGTAGCTTACTATGCGCTAGGCCAAGCCAATTCATACTAATTATAAGATCTCGACGGGACTTGAACCCGCAACCTTCCACTCAGTATCGAACCGCGCGGTACATTAGGATATTATTGTTCTGTGCGCGGTACCAACTGCACCACGATGTTAAGAAAAACTTAGTTAAAAAAAATTGACTAGGTATCTGGTCTAAATTCTGTTGAAAGACTAAATAATATGTTCTCATTTTACGTTTGTTTTTGGGCTAATACCTTAGATACTTTCTCTAAGGCTAATACTTATGTACATATACTGTTTTAAAAATTAGCTAAATGTGGGTACATGAGCATAAACATAAAAATAATTTATTTAGAGGTTTGGAAGCAATCCCCAACAAATTAAAACTAAAATTCACATGACTCGCCGAGATTCAGATATACCTACTTGTCGCGTTGGCAATATTTATTATGATATTGATGGAAAGAATATCGCCAAGGAAGGAATGGAAGGAAATTGTGAAATAAAAAATCTCCGAATCTTAGGGCTTGTTTACAAATATTTAATCTTTAATTTGACTGACTCCTATTTCGGTTTATATCGATTGAAATGCGTTTATGCGATATTCGCCACACTTCTCATCGCGTCGATAATATCGCAGCAGTGTGTAAGAAAGATCATAATGCTTCTTTATACAATACAACATACTGAAAACAGATATCGCAATAACGCATGCAATATTATCGTGCGATAATAACGCGTATATGGGGGAAGGCGTTAATTATCAACAATCCCTTACCAGTATGAACCGTTCTTTCATGGTAGCTACCCTCTTTAGAAGTATAAACCTTGTCACACTTTTCACATGGAAATTTGTTTTTTTTTCTTTGTTTTTAAGTGAACTCCCTCTATGTGAAGCCGTAAATGTCTTTTGACATTGTGTATTGCTTGCATATGCCTTTTTAAGAGCGTTTATTCCTAAAATGCGCAGAAACAGTACTTTTCAAACCCGTTTATATCATGACCCACTAATCTTATAGTATATGTTATTTACTAATAATTTTAGGAAATTTTAGTGTCCAACGAGTTTGACTATAAAATATTTCGATTAATATAGTATGTACGCGTTCTATCAAGATAACTTGTGAGAGGTTTTCATAATTTCCCTTTCAGCATCAGTTTCGAAGCTCAAAATAATAGAAAATACTGACATATCTAATTAAGAAAAATATAACCTACTGATGAAATCCTTGGCTAAAAAGTTAATTAGAAAGATGTTTGGTTTTGGTATCCTACGAGAAATTAAAATTCAAAAAATGTGAAATATTACGAATATTTCACATTTTTAAATAATGTTTTTACCGATATACCTTATTTAATTTAATATAATAATAGCCTACCAAAAGAGTGGAGCATCTTTTTTAAAATCATACTTTTCTATAAATATTTTAAAACTACTATAAAACGCTGCGTGAAAATCGATTCAAATCAGTCCGCCGCGAGGCTTTCTAGAGTGTGGTCACGTCGCTTATTAAATATTTATAGAAAAGTAATAGCAACAAAATCATAAAAATTTTAAATGTATGATTTTAAAAAAGACACATGGTGCACTTTATGTTAATTTTATTATGCTTATAAATCTTGTGCATAGCAAGATTTTTAAAAACTTCTCCACGTAAGTCACTTAGCTTTTTCTTCTCATATACTGATGGTGACAGTTGTTGGTCTTGCATTAGTTTTTTCATTATTTCCTTACTTTTCTCAGACCTGAAGTGAAAATAAGCAATTTAACTTTAGATAGATCAATTTTATGACATACCTACCTATATAATATTTATAAATAAATAATGCAATAAAGTAAGCAGAGCTTGTGCTAGATAAATGACTGATATTCTCATTATCTACATTAGGTTCACATAAATCGATTTTTAACAAGTATAATGTAAGTTTTTAGCAGATCATACAAACATTTGTGCTTTAGTGGGAGTCCCACTCGCGACTTCCTGCGTCGCAAGCGGATTCACGCCCACCAAGATACATCAGTTCGTCTATTATTTTACATTTAAAATATGTACTTTTACTTGTGCAGCGTGGAAATTTGGTTCTTAAGGAAGATGGAGATGACTTTGGCACTGCACTTTTACTACTTGTACTCTTCTGTTGAGCGTGGGATGAATCGTACTCCATTACCCAGAGGGCGGGCGTTTGGTGCGTGTCCCAGTTTACGCGCCAGGGTGGAGAAGTGGTTTGTCCAATTCGGTAGTTTCTCCACAACTATCGGTGGATATGCCTTTGCGCCAGGGGGCTGTATATTGTTGGTGTCAAGTGGTGGAGCGTTGGTTCCCTGAGATGCGGGTTCGATTTCCACTATATGCTGGCCGTCGTCGCCACTGTCTCTACGGCTGATGGCAGCTGCCATTGCATAGGTGTTTGGTGGGGTGGCAGGGGGTTCGAACCCCTGTGCCATCGATATGGGTTCGATTCCCACGTAAGATGTGGAATCATGGGTATCTGGTGGTGATACGGTGTTCGTACGTTCCGTTTCGTACTCGCAGTCCTGATAAGCCACATCATCGCCGCCGTCGTCTGGCAGTGGGGGAGTCGATGGGGAGGGCGATCTCGGCTGTGAATGACGGCTGAGTTCAGCGCCTTCATCTTCTGGGTTTCTTTTCGGCTCTGAGGTTACAGAGCGTACTACTAGTGGGATCCTTGCCGGCAACGGCGAAGTTGAAATCCGCAAGGGTGGCGATTCCGGGAAGAACGGAATCGCCACTTTATTTTCAGCCGTTCACTATCCGAGGAGCTGCAACGTTTAGGCTTCACGATTCGCTCGCCAGGGTAGCGGTTGGTTTCCACGCGAGTTGGAGCATCAGTTCCACTTGCATCGAATCCTGTTACGTTCCCTGTGGAGGGTACAGGCGCTGATTCTGGATTATCGTTGTGTGGGTCCGGTGGCTTCCGGGAGGGGAATTGTCCTAGGTTGGAAATTCTTTCGATTTGGCTTCAGTTTGGCTCTTTGGTGGCGGTGAGCGTGAGGCGTATGGTATGATGATGTATGAATGAGGAAGGATGATCTACAAGATTGGTACCTACTACACTTCCCATTTTCTAATAAAATGGTAGGTAGTGAACCGGTGGTACACTATCATAGGTACTAGGAGCACTAAACTTGAGTTTCAAACCTAATTTGATTTACACCGTCACATAACCTTTACATAATTATGACAAAATATGCACCTTACGGCTTCCTAATGTCAAAAATGGATGGTTTAAGCGTAATTGCATGGCTGCACCTGCACCTATCATTGTCTCCTTGTAGGTACTATCTGGTTTCTATGTTGTAGATGTAGAAGTACCCTACCACCACCTCGTTTTGTCGTGTTAACATCGTCGTATAGACTGGTCACACGCTTCGTTTTATCTGCATGGCTGCGCAAGTAGGTAAGTAGGCACGTGAGTGTTGACGGGGGAAGCGCGGCTTGTGCAATTTTTGATATGCTGTAGATTGGACTGCGCAGGCGGCGGACGCAGCATGTACCCTTGGTGATTAACTGATCAAACAGTGTATTGTTTATATTGTTTATATAAAAAATCAAACTAAAAATTATTTTAATCACATACCGTAACTCGTTTTTTGAACAATACCTACCTACTGATTATTATCTGAATTTCAAAAAACAAAGTAGAAAAAATGTCTAAAATGTATATAAAAAAAAAATTACTTATACATTTAGTGGAGTGCTTTTGACCAGGCGCGACACGACGACGACGACGACGCGAGACAGTGCGGCGCGGTTTTGAGTCTTTTCCACGAACGTTTTATTTATTAACCCTCGGACAGACCGCGGAACCCCTGTGACCCTTCCACGGAACCCTAGGGTTCCGCGAACCACCATTAAGGAAACGCTGCCCTAATGTATAAAGGCGGTTTAAAACAACGCAACTTAGCTACCATAGATATAATCTTTAAAAAAAAGTGACGAATGAATGAACGATAGTTTTAATCCAGAACTTTAAACGTGTAAACGTAACAAAAAGTAAGGACCATTCTTTCAAGGGGGTGCAGCTTCGATTTTTTTTATAGTCAATAGACCTTCTTTTGACCACAATCTCACCTAGTGAAAAATGAAGATGTGGCTTTCGATGTATCAGGTCTAGACTAAAAGATTCCAGTCACTCTTGTCTCGAAGAGACCCTCTCCAAGTCGATTACAGGTCAGGAAAATTATTTAAAAAAAAACTCGAATTTTAGTTTTCGATAAAACAAATAGTAATGCTATGACCACCATATTGATGCCATATTGTCATGAAAAATAACAGTAAATACATAGTTAATAATTGTCGAGATTTTTTTTTAATATTTTTCCCGCTTTCTGACATAGAAGCTGAACTCCCTGTAAGTTTGTTACTTACGTTTTGTTACACCCTGTATACAACAAATATTTACACAATCCAACACTATGGAGCCTTTAAGTATTTAAACCATTTTGGCTTAAGAGTTTTCAACAATTCTGGACTCAGGTCGGCCAGGCGATGGTTATGTTTGATATGACTTCTCATGTTGCCCCTTTGAGCATATCCTCGGTCACAAATAGGACATTTAAATGGTGCTTCTCCTGTGTGTAATCTCTGATGCTCCCGTAGATATTCTTCGTGATAGAAGCTCGCACCACACTCTTCACATACTGCCGGCCTTAATCCTGTAAAAGAACATTTTTTCTTGTCTACACGTCATGTTATAAATGCTTAAAGCTTATTCACGACACTATTAAATGAAACTTGCTACTTGCTAGGTGTCGAGTTTCAGATATAATTGTATACAGTATATTATTGAAGGAAGTACATATCTCAAATTTGTACTGTTAAAAACGAGGCAACAGTGAATTTTAGGATAAGTATGGGCTGTTTGTTTACACATATTCTACATTGAGGTTGGCTAGTGTATAGGGAACTTTTCAGAGGAAGGGCAGCTGCTGCCTTCTTGTATATTTTACACCACTACTGCCTGTCAAGCGTGTTGATGTGTATGACCAATCGATCGAATTTGACGACCGATGTAGCGCGGTGGGCGAAGGTCCGCCTGCGACGCAGAAGGTTGCGGATTCGATTCCCGCCTCGGAACAATTGTGTGTACGATCAGGTGGACCTACGCCAACTGTGCCACAGAGGTCTACGATAATTAAACTGCTACTAAAAATATTTTTTTTGTAGCAGTTATAATGATTTAACAATTTCTTACCTGTGTGGGCTGATCTGTCATGAACAAGAAGACACTTTTTATTACAAAAAGTTCTGTCACATTTATCACATGAAAGTCTCTTTTTTTTTACTGTTTTTAAGTGAACCACTTTTATGTGAGTAGCTAATGATGCTTTCATACTAAACCCTTTGCCACATGTCTCACAAACAAATCGCTTGCCATTATGTACCCTTTGTAGATGCCGTCTTAAGTTATGTTCTGATGAAAACTTATGTGGGCATTGGGGGCATTTACTTTCAACGCAAAAATGCAAATTTTTTTTGTGAGTGCTAAGTTTGTCTGGTGATTTAAAAACCCCACATATATCACATAACTTTTCTTCTGGCTTCTTAGCTTTGGTGGGTTTGTTTGGTGCTTTTTTTGGTACTGGTAATCTGATTTTTTTGTTATTCATTTGTTGTTTGATTTTATTTTCTTTTGCTTCTTCCGGTTTGCTAGGTCTCAAACTGCAATGAAAATAATCTGGTGATTTATGTGACTATTATTATTTAATAGAGACAATGGAGCAGATTATTCTTAATAGCATTGTAGCTGCACTACTCATCAACAAAAACACTTAGATAGAGCGATACAAAATTTATGAGTCAATCTTATCTTTACTATGTATGTCCAACTGTTGCCAAAGGTCTTCATCTCCTTCTACCTACATGTTGTGGTTTCAACAGCTTCTCCCACTTGTATTTTTGAAAAGCTTTTGCTAAGGGTAAAATAATAGACACCTACCTGGTTTTAGCATTTTGATGATGAGTACCAGCTACAGCTAATTGACTTTGAGTTAAAGATATTACCACCACCTTTCTCCATTCCAATCAAAATCTGCCTCCAGAATAGATGCAGCTACTTTGCTGGTTTTACAGGTTCTTTTTTGAACTGGTTTCTTTTTGATATTTATTTCTTTAAGGCTTTTTAGCTTTGCTTTAATTTCTGAAAGAGATATAACTGGTTTTTGTATCTGTGGCTCTGGCATAATGAAGTCATCAAGTGGTTCCAGTCCATCGGAGTCCGATAATGGTTCATTTTTAAGTATTTCTATTTCATAATCTTCTTTGTTTAATGTTCCTTCTGAGTATTCAGTATCAACTTCTTCTTTAACTACAGCGAAGCCACATTCTAGAAGCTTGCTGCTTGTTTTGTATCTTGTTACAAACTTGTACACAGTATCCAGAGTGGTGTTGCAGCTCTCACAGATCTTCTCCGGGTACCCTTCCACATTCTCAATCTGAAAGTCAGATAATTTATTTATAACTAGCTGCGCCCCGCGGCTTCGCCCCCGTGGAAATCTATGTGTCAAATAGTTTAAATGATAAAAAGTATCCTATGTTAGACTCCTGGTTCTAAGCTACCTCTCCACCAATTTTCAGCTAAATCTGTTCAGCCATTCTCGAGTTATAAGTGTTGTAACAAACACGACTTTCTTTTATATATATAGATTAAAGATTAATTAGACAAATGGAATGGTAACCATGATGCAATGCACATGGGATTGTTTAGAGATCATCTACTCAATGGACCTATGACAATGTAGTGGTTTCAGGTGAATAGGACCACTATTACTGTTGCTGTATGGGGGTGCCATATGTCCAGCAATGGATGATTGTAAGCCTTGTATCTTTTACAAATTAGAAGGCAGCTCTTTAGAATTTATTACATTATTATTGATTTCTATACTATAATTTTGTATTGCACTCATAACTAACTCACCTTTTCATTTAGGCTATGGAAAAGTTTTATGTAAATGCTATGTTTACTTTCAATATCTTTGAAAATGTTATAACTGGCTCCGTCTATCAAGCAAATTCTGCACTTATTCCTATAGGACATTTTAATGTCTTAGAGAAATATAATGTAAATATTACATTTCTTTGTATAGGTTGCAAATCTTAGACATTAACAACACTGCACTGCACTGCACATATGTAGTTCCAAACCAGTTGGCAGAAGTCTGTGAATTCTGTGATACTTATGTTTAAAATAACACTAAAACATCAGAACATTTGGTGCACAATCAATCTATCGAACTCGAAGGTTCACAAACTCAGGATATCGTAAAGTAAAATTATAATAATAAATAATTATTTATAATATATTGTAGTGATTACATACAAACAGAAATAGTTTTTTTGTGATCGCGCGCGTGTTTGTTTATTGTGGTCTACTTGGTTGTGTTTGGTTTGGTTGGTGTCCCTAGCGAGCCATGACATAAGAAAGAAGTTGAAGTTGATAATCCTACTTGCTTCCTATATCCATCTATCTATATCTATTAAAAGTGAAAGTCTGTCTGTGTGATGTGATGTATGGTTGTCACAATCACAACGTATCTCCGTTAACTTATTAAGATGATATTTTATATGTAGATAGTTTAGGTTCTAGAATAAGACATTGACTAATCTAATTTTGAAAAAAACTTTGTAGAGTTTAAAAAGGGTGGTAAAGTTTCTTTCTATGGAAAATATTAGAGTACCTATAAAGTATTTTTTCGTTCCGGCGCGCCGTTGAATTGAATCTGTCTTTGTGTTTCGTTCGTTTGCGTTGCGTTTATCGTTGACGTTGAATGAAAAAACCTGTTCGTAGAAATAACTAGTTTTGCCTCAATAAGAAAACAGTCGACACGTTGGCTGTAGAAAAACAGTTTAAAAAAACGGTTCGTCGATTCAACGCTCACTACTACGGCGCGGCGGGCTGCGGCGCGGCGGCGGCGGCGCGGCGGCGCGGTGGCGCGGCGGCGCGGCGGCGCGGCGGCGCGGCGGCTCTAAAATGTAAAACCCACGCACGCACGACCGACAAATTTCCATGCGAGCGAAGCAGCGGGGGGCAGCTAGTATTTAAATATATTTATCTTTACTGTGGGTGTTGTGTTGTGTTGTGTTGTTGTCTTGACGTTGTGTGTGGTTGTGACGTTGTTGTTGTTTTCAAAGAGTATGTATATGTAAGGCTACGCGCTGTCTTGTTAATTTTTCAATTAATTATTATTGTATTGATAAAACAAATTCAAAGGAATTTATTTATGGCATAATGGACTACTATTACAGTAAGCAATGCAGGATTTGTCTTGTAGACGGAGCCATATATCCAATTTTTGAGGATTTTGATAGTAAAGACAGTATTTACTCAAAGCTGATTCAATGTTTGAATGAAAACGTAAGTGTATGAAATGTTCTCTACTAGGCTTCTGCGGAGCAAGGGGTGCCTAAATTATTTTCGAGAGTCTGAGCTTCAATATAACTTGACTTTTTTCAGATTGAGAATGTGGAAGGGTACCCGGAGAAGATCTGTGAGAGCTGCAACAGCACACTGGATACTGTGTACAAGTTTGTAACAAGATACAAAACAAGCAGCAAGCTTCTAGAATGTGGCCTTACTGTAGTTAAGAAGGAAGTCAATGGTGATCATTTAGATGAAATTAAACAGGAAGAGTTTGAAATAGAAATATGTAAAAATGAAAGTTTTTCCAACTCTGAGGGACTAGATCCCAGTGATGATCTCTGGGAGCTGCCTGAGCCAGAGCAACCAAAAAAAAAGCAAAATAAGCGACTCTCACAAATCAAGGCTAAGTTGGAAAGTTTGAAGGAAATAAATATAAAAAAACACCCTGCTTCTAAAAATAAAAAGAAAGGTGGTAAATGTACAAGATCTAATGGAAAAAAACCAGGTTTAGTGAACAATAAAAGGTGTGCTTGTCATACTTCTATACTTACATATATTATAAAAACAAAAATAATTCTGTCTATCTGTTAACTTTTAACAGCTGAACGGATCTTGATAGAATTTTTTTCATCATGCAAAAGAGTGTAGGTATTCTAAAAAAATTTCCTATGGGAATAAGAGAATATGGATATTGTTATACCTATTTTAATTTATTATAATTACTTACCTATTATAGCCTGTGTCCACATGATGTTAAAAAGTAGATACCTATCCTTCATGTCAATCCATGTACAGAACTAGATATAATAAGCAAAATATCAGTTTGATCTGTCCAATAGGTAGGCAAGGTACTTTTGGTGTGCATTTGCATTGATATTTTTAATATTAGTGTAATTTGTTTTCTATTTTAATTGCAGATTGACATCCAATAAACAAAACAAGGCAAAAGATAATACTAAAGTAAAAGAAAAGGCAATACATCAATCATCTTCACTTTGTGATACCTGTGGGATGGTCTTTGAAGACAGGAATAAGCTGACCAACCATCGGAGACAACATAAAAATAAGATAGAAACCAAATGTCCACTATGCAATAAATCGTTCAAGTCGCAAATATATATGACAAGGCATATGGTCTCATATCATGCTGAGAGGAAGCTATTCTGTGAATCATGTGGCAAGGGATTCAGTCATAGAAGTACTCTTTGGCAACATATCAAAAATATACATGTTGGAAGGAAAAAACATGTCTGTGGCAAATGTGATAAAGTATTTCTATATGCTAAAGGTCTTCTCATCCATGAAAGGGCTGAACATTTAAGTAAGTGTTCAATCTAAAATTTTTTAAGGCATACTGCTGGACATAGGAAATTATTATGATATTCTTTGACATAGGACTCACCCCAGTCCTGAGCCACCTCCATTCATTTGAATGGTGGTGGCTCTGGACACCTTAACCTGACAACCTAAAAATATAACATTAATAAATGCATGTGTTCTTAAACAAAACCACCTCAAACAAGAAGTAAGATTGGAACCCTTTGTGGTTCCATACCATCTTACAAAACTTTAGTAAGAGAAACGGATTTTTTGATGGATCAAAAAACCAAAGAGCCTACTTGACATGTCTATGATGGCTTTATATCTTTTTCCAGAAATCAGACCAGCTGTTTGCGAAGAATGTGGTGCAAACTTCTTACATGAAGACTATTTGAAGGAGCATATGAGGTTACATACAGGCGAGACCCCATTTAAATGTCCAGTTTGCGACAAAGGATTTGCTCAGCGGTGCAATATGAAAAGCCATATTAAACACAACCACAGACTAGCTGATTTAAACCCGGAAATAAAGAAAACATTAAAACCGGGTTGGATAAAATATTTTAAAACTATTTAGAATAAGTTAAGTTTGAAATTGGGTTTTATTGAATAATTCATACTTTCTTTATAATATACACTCATTGATTTAATTAGAGGAACAAAGACATATCGATCTGAAACAATTTTTATGTATGATATAAATGATATTAAGCACTCAATTAATATTATAATTTTGAATGAAAATAAAACGAACTTCATTAAAAAAACAAGACTAACCAACAGAAATCTCAAGTTTAATGCTTTAATTTAACTTTGAATTTAACCATTCAATCAACACATTCAAAATGTGAGTTATGATATAACTATGACGTTACGTGGTTTTTTGTCCAGTGTTTGGGCACATTCAGTTTTTGATGTTACCACCCTCCACCTGTTAAAACTGCCTACTTCTTGGCATGCTTTTGACTAAGTTATCAATAAAATTTTGTTGTATTTGATTCCACTATTAATGCCCTTTGAAATCTCCTATGTTTGTTGGTTGCTAGACCAACATCTGCCTGCAGTCTCGCAGGTCATCACCTGGCCGGAGGCGTCCTACAATACTTTTGCCGAGTTGCGGTCTCCATTCAAAAACACGTTTACCCCAGCGGTTATCGGTTCTTCGTGATTATAGCCGGCCCACTGCTACTGCCCCAACTAGTCTTTTGTCGACAGAGGAAACGTTTCTTGAAACACGTCCATGAGTGTAATAATAGTAAGGTAATGTGATGATAATATTAATCGGTTGTTTTATTTTGTATTAATTTTCTAATTAAATAATTCACAGGCAAGTATGCTAGAAAACCAACCTAACCACAGAGGCTGGGCAGTGAATAAGTTTTATACCGTGTATGTACATGGGCAAAGAAATAATGAATTTATTTAAATGTTGAATCTTGTTTTTTGAATTCAATGCTCTAAAGATGGAAAGAGAGGACAAGAAGAATCAGAAGCAATACCTACCTACTGTGCTACCTACTATCAACAGTCATGGAGTTGGGATAATGTATTATGCTTAGTTGCGTTGCAAGTTGCTTATCGTCAAAAACGTTACTCTTTGAATTAGAGACTAGAAATCCGAAGTCTAGTTTAATTTCTTCTCCATCCACACCACAATAAAAATATGTGGTCTCTACAAAATTATAACTAGGTAGGTAATTGATATTCTCTTAACATACCTACCTATATTATTTTTTTTACTCTTCAGAGCTAAGTTTGCAGAGCATGTGTAGTGTAGGTACCGACTACACTAGATCATTTATATGGGTACATAATAGAATACATAACATAGATATATTTTATTATAATTATACATGTAAAACGACCAGAACAGCCGGCCCAAATATCTGCAGATCGTACAAACATTTGTTCTGCTTAGGCGGCCGCAACGCAGGCGGACCTTCGCAGCTTCGCTGTGTATGTAGAAAAGTACTTTGTGGCTGTGAGCTTCGTTCGCCCCACAAAGTACTTTTACTACATTTCGCCCCACAGACTACTCAGGGCGCACCGTGCCACAGAGGTCTTCAAAGTGAAGTTAGTGAAGAAAGAATACTTTAGAATGCATAAATCGCGGGCCGGCTCTACGTTGGACGAACAAAATTGCCTTTTGACATCGAGCAATGAAGACAAGGAAAAATGATGAGGGTGTGAAAACGCTCGATATTACTGCGCACACACCACCGGCCAAACAAACGCCAACGAATGGGTCTCGAGTTAATTGGTCCGGTCTGGACGGGGCGGCTTAGCAAACGCCAACGATCGTTCATTGGTGTGTGCCGATGATCAGGTGGGATGACGACCTGCGAAAGACTGCAGGTAGATGCTGGATGCGTCAAGCTGATGACAGGGCGCTGTTGCGCTCTTTGGGGGAGGTCTATGTCCAGCAGTGGAATAACATAGTTTGATGATGATGATTATCTGAAGCGTGACAGTAACAACTAAGGAATCGAACCATTAAGGTGGCACTTCACATCGCTATTCTTGTTCGCTTATTCGTCTTATTTATCCAAATATGACTGTGCGAAATTACTCAGTTCGCCTATTTTTACAAATAAGATGAATAAGTAAACACACGAGCAATCGTATTCACCGCCAGTTCTCGGTTTTTGGTCACATATCGATGGATTAGGAATATATCGAATAAGTTAATTTACCAGTTTTTTCAGCGATGGATTTTGAGTTTGTTGTTATCTAGTAGTATGTTGTCATTGTTAAAAATACCTACGTACCTACGCATTTGCGTTCAGATTGGCAAAAATATTGCTGATCATAGCTATTCATGATGGTATCTATGTTCGCTTTATTTGGATTTCTATACGAATATAGTCGAATAAAACACTGATCAAAATTCGAATAACAAATAGCGATGTGAAATGCTACCATTAGTTATCTAGACTTCGTTGGCGTTCGTTTAGTCGGTGGTGTGTACGCAGTATAAGATGCTACCTCAACTTTATGGCGGTATCATACCTTTACTGTTTTTTTTACTTTTCTGTGGTCTCATTTAGAGATCACAAGACCAACCATAGACAATAATTTATCACTTGTCTTCTGTCATCAGGTGATTTGGGTTTGGTTGTAAAAATCCTAGAAAAAGGATTGTAAACCCGTAAATTCCTAAATAAAAATGTCAGGAAAAGAAAAACTAGCGATTTTCCCTTCTCGGGGGTAAGTTGAAATGACAGTGATTTATTCAGAAACCCAATTTTTAGTTGTATGTGTCACTGTGTAGACTCACTGAGATATTTTGTGATTTTAGTGCTCAGATGTTGATAAAGTTTCGTCTGGCTGGAGCAGTAAAAGGTCATGGTCTTCTCAAGAAAAAGGCTGATGCCTTACAAGTTAGATTCCGTATGATTTTGGGCAAAATCATTGAGGTATGTCCATTTTTCTATACCCACCATGATTATGTACCTTTACCCACCTACTATGGATGTGGCTGTTGTAAAATTTATTGTATAAGTACTATGTACTTCCACAAATTATTCTGATCTAAACTGGCACCCTTGTAGGTACTACCATACTAGATATAGTTTAGTTATGACTTACAATCAATATCATTCAATAATTTTTCAAATGTTTGTTTTAGACTAAAACTCTCATGGGTGAAGTGATGAAAGAAGCAGCTTTCTCACTTGCTGAAGCTAAGTTCACAACTGGAGAATTCAACCAAGTGGTACTGCAAAATGTTACTAAAGCTCAAATCAAGATCCGTTCCAAGAAAGACAATGTTGCTGGTAAATTTATTTTTCATACAAAATAAGCTGCACTGATACCCCCTTGTTAAGTTATTATATGAATAGCTTGATGTTTATTCCAATAAATATAGATAAAATGAAGATAGCAAGCTGTTCTATGTAAAGAAACACTTAATTTAATGTTTTTTGTTACTTTATGCATCTTGGGTATCTATCAGGGTGTTTACTATAGAAGGTGTTAACTATTGAAGCAGCTCACTTTATCATATCACTAATATCATAATGCAAAAGTTTGCAAGGGAGGATGGATGGATGATATAATGTGTTGAATGTTTTGATGTAGATTAGAATAACACATACTATTATTATTCCAAAAATGCATGTGAAGCCACAATTCTTCAATATGTACACGTACAAGGCGTCCCATAGTGAGTTGATAACCTTTAAGCTGCTTGTGCGGCAAAAATAATATCAAACTAACATATCAATTTTACTATCCACTCACTCTCTGTAAGAAATATACCATAGTTGTGATGAGGTAGGTAATATATGCGTTGAGGTTGTGCTATATTTTTTAAGACATGTATTTAAAAAAAATTCTATAAGTGAAAGCCCTCTATAAGGTCACTTTGCTAGAAATAGAAGTAAAACTTTTAAAACTGGTTTATGAAAGTTTTACTTAGAATAGAAAAGCATTTATTATCTTAATTGAAAATAAAACACAGACAGAATTAGACCTATTTAGTTAAAACTAAAAACTAAGACAAAAGGAGTAAATTCAGCATGTTGTGTATGTGTAATGCAAGCAATGCTGTTTTTCAATTTACTTCGATAGCTAGTTACTGAGAGTTTAAAGTGATAGCTTGTACTTGTACTTTCCAGGTGTAACCCTACCCGTGTTCGAGTCATATCAGGACGGTTCAGATACATACGAGCTGGCCGGGCTTGCCAGAGGTGGCCAGCAGCTCGCTAAGCTGAAGAAGAACTACCAGAATGCTGTCAAACTGCTGGTCGAGCTAGCCTCCCTGCAGACTTCATTCGTGACTCTAGATGAAGTCATCAAGATCACCAACAGGCGTGTCAATGCTATTGAGCATGGTAAGAGCAACTTACATGTTAGATGACCTCTGCTGGACATGCCTACGTCCAACAGTGGTGGAAACTCCCGAAATATTGAGCTTTGAGAGCCTTCTCAAAAGTCAATATTTCGGGAGTTGGTTGAGGCAATCCTCAGACCTCACCACTGAACTACACTCGTCATCCTGACGCACATAATTATACTTAAATTATTGAAAAATAAGCCTGGCTGAATCAATCTCAGCTCGGCCTGTAGATAATATTGTTAGAGCCGACTTAGGGACTTGTCAGAGAAAGGGCAGCAACTTTCTTATGTGTATTTAATTATACACTTCTACTGCAATCACCAATGCCTGCCAAGTGTGGCAAAACCCCCTTGTTTGGGGAAGGCACATTCAGCAGTGGATCAAAACTACTTAAAAAACAACAAAATCTACCTCTTTGAATACCCTGAAAATAGCTAACTTTTGTCTCCTAATTGTGTCATACCATAAGGATGTTTAGTTCGATAGAACTCGTGCCAAAGCAATGGTTCATCATCATCAGCCTATAGCAGTCCACTGCTGGACATAGGCGCCTTAAGCAATGGTTAAGTAGATGAAAACAAGGGTTCTTTTTTATTTAAAAACTGCTGCTTCCCGAGTGGTCCCATTTCAATTTGATCCAGTTCTGACAATAGCATGATGAGACCATATAAGTCAATTTGCATTATGAATTTGAAGTCGATTTAACCCTTAGTTACTCGCGCATAAAAACATACATAAGTACTCGCGTAGAAAAAACTACCAAATACATACAAAATCAGACTTTTATTTATGATTTACATACATAATCAGACTTTTATTTATGATTAAGATTTAAAAATAAGCGTTGTAAATTCGAAACTCTAACTAGAGACGATCAAACAGTCGCTTGGGTGTTAAACACCCCACGCAGCTAAAGATTTCGAAGACACGGGTTAAAGATTTTTAAAACACGCCAAATTATTCAGGGTTAAAAAAGCCGTCAATCTATTGCACTTGGTTTCACTTACCCCCAGTTACCAATGTACCATATGATATGGCACAAATCTGCCGAAAACCCTGTACTGTATCTATGTATGTAATTTATATTTATTATGTCGTGTTTCCAGTCATCATCCCGCGATTGGAGCGTACTCTGGCCTACATCATCTCTGAGCTCGACGAGTTGGAGCGAGAGGAGTTCTACCGGCTCAAGAAGATCCAGGACAAGAAGAAGATCAACAAGGATAAGGCCGAAGCGGTGAGATACCATCTCTTCTCTTTTTTTATATTAGCCTGATTCGTCCCACTGCTGGGTTACGGCCTCCCCCAAATCTTTCCACTCAGGAAGGCGTTCAGGTCGTCTCTCAAGCTCTCTTTCTTTCTTTCGCTCTTCTCTTTATCGACCATCAATCCGGAGTTCGCCGTCCCGCAGATACAGAATCTATGGGCACTCTGAAAACGCCTAGGCGCCTGTGTGTTGTTATAAGTGAGTTGTGTTTGTATTGTATGAGAATAAAGTTCTTTAAACCAAATTATTGTAAACTAGCCCACGGCTTTTTTCAGGTAGCCTATATCTGTCACCGGAATGTATTTCTTTTTTATATATTTCTATGGAGCGTTCCTGATTGGTGCGATAGGTAAGCGCGTCGGCGCGGTTTGATGCAGATTCGATATTAGGGCCGAATTCAACTAAAAAATCACAAGCTGTAGAATCCTCCATAGATGAAATAACTCACTGAATATTGACATCTGTAGTAACAGCATAGAAAAGTTTGGCGCCGGACAGAGATTTTAAGATATCGGTTAAAACTCGTGTCAAAAAAATTCATTTATAATGATACAATAAATCTTAAAATTAATGCTTAATCTAAATATTACACCGATTTTCAGTAAATAGCCTTAACTCGGAAACCATTGAATATAGACCCATGATTTTTAGGTTTTTAATGATCGTCATGGAGTCGCCCAACCTCCGCTTTCAGTTTGACGTTGAGTTTCGGGACACTTTGTATACAAGTCGATACATAGCCGTAACGACGGTTGCGCCGCGTCGAAGCCTTGTTTCTGGTGGATAAAGACACCTACGGCACGATCGCACTTGCCGTTTGCATGTGAAAAGGGCCTAAGACGATATTCATTCACGATTGTAGTGTCTAGTTGTAAGTCGCACGCACGCTTCGCACGGGTGCAAATGCATGTATTAAATACATATAAACCTTCCTCTTGAATCACTTGTCTATAAAAAAAAACCGCACCAAACCCGTTGCGTAGTTTTAAAGATCTAAGCATACATAGGGACAGACAGACAGCGGTAAGCGACTTTGTTGTATACTACATAATGTAGTGAAGATGGCCTTATTCCCTTTCTTTAATGTATGTATTTCTCATTTCAGTTAAAGAAAGCTATGGGCGGTGACGACGTGCGCGACTCAACTGCGAACCTTCTAGACGAGGGTGATGAAGACCTTTTGTTCTAAACCCTTCCATAGCCTGTTACAGTAGAATGCAGTCGAGTTTCACTCCTCTCTTATTAAAGTTTGTAAGCTTGTATGATAGGTCCCACGGGAATTAAGTGGAACTTTATACAATACGATTCAATATAATCTGTTTGCTGCTAGCGCCACCAAGGGATTTTAAGAGATACTATTTTGGGTCAGAGTTTTACCATCTGTAGCGTTATGTCAAGAGTTTTACCATCTAAAGCTGTGTTAAGAGTTCATCATCATACCTGCAACATTCAGGCCCTTGAATCCTCTGTAAGAAAGGTGAATGGTTTATCATTACGATAAATAAGTATAAATTTTCATTATATCAGATAATGCGCACAGTTGTATAATCTGCGCTTTTCTTCGTACAACTTAACTGCGAGAATTTAACATTGATATTACGGTGAACTGCTGTGTTGTATTGTAAATAATATTGTTGTCACTGTTGAATAGACCTGAAATTGGTCTAGGTCAAATAAATCAAGTGTTTGGCTGTTTGCTTAGGTCTATGTAAGCATTCCAGCGTTATTATCTATTCAAAGCTTTTTAAGAATTAGAATGAAATCATTATAAGTACAGTTACTGAGTATTAATGGTTTGATGTTGTTATCTTTTACTTTAAGTGATCATGTAAATACAAGTAAAATATTACAATATTATTTGAATTATTAGTTTTATTGAGAGATGGGGTCGTTACGTATCTGAAGGAAAATGCATCGCGTATTATCGGTCGCGTTACGCCAGAACAGGCAAATGTATAGTAAAACATTCAACCTTACACACTCGAGCTATGATGCGTTAGTGCGTCGAGCGTAAAGCGTCTGTTACGTTTTCGTCAACGCATAGACGGTCGTAACGTGTCGCGATACGTGTATTTTGAGTGTACTGTACAGGCCGTTTGAACTGACTAGACGCGTAATTTGGCCGAATATACGCAACAGATGATACGCTGGACGCATTTTCCATCAGATATGTAGCGACCCATATTGATACAAATCACAAATTTGGTTTGTGTCAGTTTGCCCAGAACGTGGAACAAGACAAAGACATCATATTACCAACACTTTCATGGCCCACGCGACGTATATGTCCATATCGAGCTCCTAGCGGCGCAGGCGTGTCCCTGCTGGCCGCACGGCCGAGATAGGGCAGTGAACGCGTTAAACTAAATCCGGCGCTGAGGTGCGAGATAGTATCTCGAACCGTGTTTTTCCAAGAGTCCGAACTCCACTGCACATTTTATCATAGCACCAATGGACTTGCCAGTTTTCTCTGGGTGCCTAATAGTTCTGTAATGTTTCTTCAAGAAGTTGATTACTCTCCGGGACGTCAAGCCATATCCTTTCGGGTCTCGGATCTCGTGGAATGCCCAGAGCACGATGGCAGCTGGGTTTGACCTCCTAATGCCGCGTTTAATCTTGTGGTAAGCCTTTACGTTCGTTGTAGACGTCGATTCATTGCTATCAAGAGAGTGGTAGCTCGCAGAACCAGACCGGTAGCTCTGAGAATCCGATCGACAGCTCTTAGAATCAGACCGGTACCTCATGATAATAACATCAGTTATGCGGTATGGTCATTTATTTTTCCTTTTTTGTGTTTTTTTTTTCTATAAAAACTTGATTATGAGATAGCAGATCCCATAAAGAGAATTTAATACTGCCATGACATAACTTACAGTACATAATATGAATGAAAGTATGAAGTAACTACCAAAGAGCAAAGAGAATCGATAACTACGTAAGACCAAAGAGAATTCAATGGTACCTACAAAATTGAAATATCTATGTCAAATTCTGACCGTTAGGAAACCATAGCCAAAGGGACTTTCTTATCTCAGTGGTTATGAAGGATCAATCAAAGTAAAATTCTTACGTAGGTAGTTATCTTGCCTAAACCTTGTTGTTTTCAGTGTTTGTGAAGTTTTCACCCATCAATGTCTTGGTATCTTGAGCTCGAAGTAGGAACCTACGGCAGGTTTGTACGTCCGTGGAAAAGCGTTGTAAAATTTGCAAAATTTGAAGACTTTGAGGGGCGAAGAATGGCATTGAGGGGGGTGGGGAAACCCACAAAGAGGGGCATCTATTTCAACGTGATTTTTAATTAGGGCCCGAAAGGTTTGGCGCATTCACTCACCTGTCAACTAACTATAAGGGAACTTCATAGGAGTGCATATGTCAAAACGAAAATAAATACCTGTTAAATACGTTGATTTTTAAGCATTGACTTAGTAGGGAAGAATTCAAACGAACAAGTACCTAACCTAGAGCACATTCATTGTTAAAAAGTCAAAAACAATTTTGCAATTTGTGAACATTGCCCGTTTACAAATATTGTATTTTCAGTTTGGCCAGAGTATATCTACCTAGGTAAGTAAGGACTGGCTTAGGACTAGGCGCTATATATTGGTGGTAACGGAAGTGACCTCATTCAGACCTATTCAGTATCACGCGATCAAGCATACAGTCGTACCTACACCAACTTCTTATTTCGGAAAACACGTGCGAAGTCGCGAGCATAAACCACATACATTGTTATTAGCTTTGGGGTGGAAAAGCAATTAAAAAAAAAAAACATGCATACACATGTGGAAAAAACTTTTTTAACTGACAAAAAACAAAAGGAGGTTATATATTCGGCTGTATGTAGGTAGGTATGTTTTTCATTATGTATGTTTGTCGATTTTTGGTCTATTAGGTATAGACCGATTTGGAAAATTGATTTCGCCATTGTATGGAGAATGATCCCGAAGTTTTCACATAAAAAATTGATTCTCGAGAGATAAGTATGTATTTGTCCCGCAAAACAAAAAAAAAACAGTGTAAATACTAAGGAATCTGAAGTTGCTTTATAGTTGTTTGAAAACATTCAAATTATATATAACAATGAAATGGTCTCTACTAATAATTTGACTGGTATTATAAGTTTGACGTGTCTGTGCTGTGTGTAGCATCGTAGAACTTATGAACCGATTTTGTTTTTTTTATTTTCTTTGAAAAATAAGTCGGGTGTTTAGCTATTTTTGATGAAAATCGGTTGAAGATGGCCGCCGCCACAAAATGGCGTGTCAGAGGTTTTTGAAATTAAAAATGTAATATTCATGTTATGAAAAAACTGACATCAAATTCCTAGTTATGACGTATTTCAAGAGTGAGCTACGCCGTAGTACTTGCTACGCCACCCGTAGTCCCTCTACGGAATTCTTTCTAATCGGTAGGGTAATTATCGGTAAAAATCTAATCATAGGAATTTCGCCATACATTTTTGGAAAATATTTTTGTAAATATATTATTTACTGTATTGTAAAATTTTGACGAAAATTAATGTTTGGACTTTAACCTAATTCATCTCAAACATTCGCAACCGAAGTTGCTAGTTGCTATTCGGATTCGCTCGCTGTGATTCGCACACGATGGCTAAATTATCACTAGAACCGAAAGGTTTAACCTGTCGCGAGCCGCTTGGGACCAGTTACAGATTGTTTGAAACTGTAACTCGTCCAATTTACCTAACCTTCCTTAGTACCTACCTATTTATAATCATCATCATAAATTTTCTTCTCAGACGTCCAATTTACAATATTGTGTTATAAACATACAACAAATCTTTGGGTAAACAAAATCTTAGCTAAGCAATAGCAAAGACACCTCGGCTTTCTTATTAATTTTTGATGAAGACACAAGATTGGGCGGAAGACTTGCGAAATACAACCTTATTTAGTTTGCACGAAGATATTGTTTTGTTAAATAGCGTTTTGTGTGGAAATTACGGTTTATTTTATTTATTTCACATTCACGTAAGATTTATAAAACTAAACCATTTCTACAGACTAAATTACAATTTTATTGATAGGTCATTTAAAAAAAAATGTCACAATTATATAATTATCCAATCAATTATTTCTTTTCATTTCTACAGATATTATACGTCTTAAACTATTTTTTTTTTATATTTCTTGTAAAGAAAATTTCACACAACACAAAAAGATTTTGTGTTGTGTGAAATTTTTGTCTTTACTTAAGATAACTGATATCCTCAAAATTTTGATATAACTCATCGGTGCCAACTGCCAAGAGCCTAGGCACAATAGAATAGCTTAGGATTAAGACAACGCGAACGGTTTCGGTTGTTCGGCTCTTTATCTAGGTATGTATAATAAAAAAGTATCTATCAAGCTCTGCTTAGCTTGGTGGCTAGATAATGCTGTGTGGGTTATCCGTCCAGCATTATTTATTATTGTATTCATAGGAGGAGGCCTGTATCCTGCCTACCTAGATAAAACGATAGGGAAGTTACGTAATCTATATTAAGTTCAGTATAGTACATTAGCTAGCTAGCCTACCTACCTTCTTATTTATTCTCAGTCCTTCCTCAATCGCACTGATCGCCGTTGACGTTTACACCGAACCACACTCACCCCCGCCCGCCTACTACCCCACACCCCTAACGAAATGCCGCGCTTTTTCACTCTCCACTTACGATTGTTAGAATTTTGTAAGCCGAGGTAAGAGCCAAGAGATCTTTCTACTTGTGAAATTTGATTTCGATTGCTTAAAAATACCTGAGTACCTACTTACTACTGCATGACATACCTACCTGTATCTATTAATATTATTATGTTACTATCATGATTTATACTAACTAGCGGCCCGTCCCGGCTTCGCCCCGGTGGTCGTCATTTGTTTCAGACAATTTAAAAAAAAAATCTCTTTTTTTCTCTCCGTAAGAACCATCCTCGTACTTCAAGGAATATTCTAAAAAAAGAATTTGTGAAATCGTTTCAGCTGCTCTCGAGATTTGCGCTTAGCAACACTTTCAGCGATTCATTTTTATATTATTGAAAAAAGAATTGTTTAAGTGTTTTGGTAAATAAATGATACGAGTAATTATATGTCTCTCTATCTGTAAGTCGGTCTCTCGGTAAACATTAATGAATTTTGTTATGTTGAGGAGGATTCTTGTTTTAATTTTAATGATTTATTTTATTTACATTGAAATGAAATGAAATTATCATCAACGAATGCTTCCCTTTCACTAATGTATGTCCAGTTTTGAAAAGTATTTTTTATTTCTAAACTTTTTTCCTTGACATAAAAGTCCAACGCAAAGGTTGTGTTGGTTTTTGCTCTACCATTTACTGAAATAGAAACCATGATAGTAGCGGCCCTTTATCTCTGCCCACGTAAACGTCCACTAAACATGAGCCCACTTTTGACATTTTACTGAACTACCCACGTGTCCCACGTACCCACCCCCATTACAGGGTGCCACCTAACATGTGTACTAAGGCGAAAGGGGGGATTTAGACCACGAGGGGGTAAACTAGTGTTTTGTTTTAATTAAGAAAAAGTTTATTTTGAAATATATTAAAATTTCAAAATTCGTATTCTTTTACACACACTCTTGCATTATTTAACATCGTAAAATGATTCATAAATTAATTTGCTTGTTATATCAGCATGATCAATATTTTGTCACGAAATTATTACAAAAATTATGCAACTCCAGTTTGAAATGAAAAAAAAATATAAATGTAAGAATACGTAAACAACACGAATATCAAACAAGAAAATATCTTATTTTATTAATCTTCTGAAGAAAAAGAAAAGTAGAACAAACGTTGATCCCTTGTGGGCCTTGAATCGCCCCCTTTCCGCTTTGTAAATATAGGTTTCGTGTCACCCTGTATATCAACCTACTTCATTCCAAAAAAACCTACACATTAGTATGTATAAGTAATACTAGACAAATAGTCAGGACATTTTAGCCAATAAATTGTCCGTATTATTGAAAGTCAACCAGCTGGAAACTTGTATACGCCTTAGTGTTGTTGGCGTTATTAACGTTCATTCAAGTTTAATAAAATATCGTTATTTAACTTCAAATATAAATGTTATTAGTAAATTTAAATAAATATGTACATGGAACCTGCAACCTCCTGCATAGCAGGCGGACTTGACGAACTGCGACTGCGCCACATAAAAATCAACCGTGAATACTCCCCGCCCTTCAGGTACCAAATAATAAAATAGGAGATTACATCTTTGCTCAACAATAGGGCCTACTGTTATTTTCCCAAAGCTAAAACAAAAAGGACGCTAAGTCGTTGCGATGAAGTGCAAAATGTTATACAGAAAGGCAGACTTGGTTACATGTAACAAAGGTTTGTTGTGATAGGTAATCGGTTGTTCAAAAGCTTTTAAACCTGAACAACACCTGTTAACTTGCGAGATGATTGTAATTGGTAAAATTCTAGGCACTGGTGTTTAACGCATTCACTGCCGGACCTTGGTGGCGGTACACGGGGCCGGAGAACGTCATTTGTGTCTTGGGCTATGACAGTGTTAAATAGCTCAGATTTTTTTTACCTATAGAATTATTATTATATGATAACTACATATCAATATCATTAAAAAATGATATTGATATGATAACTTATGGCTACTAGGTATTGAAAGATTAGTTTACGTCTTTACAAGCTGTTTTTGTTACACGCGGATATTGAGTTGGTTTTAGAGGTACCTAATGTATTCAGTATTATATATTAGAAACAAGTTTCTACCCGCGGCTTCGCACGCGTTGTTTATGTGGGATGAGAACGTTCTTAGGTTCTTCTTATTCCGTGGGAAATAGCCTATGTTTGATTCCAGGTTTTAGATCTACATAATATATAAATTTTAAGCCCGATCGATTCATTCGTTTTGGCGTGAAGAGGTAACAAACATCTAAACATTCGCATTTGTAATATTAGTGCGATTCGTGCTGGCAGAGTCAAGAAATCAAGAATCATCGAAATATGGTTTAAATGTTTATCTTATATTATAAAGAGGTAAAGTTAGTTTGTGAGGTTATAGGGGGTAATATCTGTATCTACTGAACCGATTTTGATAATTATTTTACCAATAGAAAGGCATGTTATTTGTGAGTGTCATAGGCTATATTTAATATAAATCTCACACGACTATTTAAATCAAGTGCCGAAAAATTAAGACTTTTTCATACATAAAATACATAATGTATACACAACGTTCATCGCAAAATGTTTACGTAACAAATGTCCACCCGGGCGAAACCGAGACGGGCCGCTAATGTTCTATAATGCTTTATCTATGGTACTATGTAGGGATGTACCTATGGGTCCATGCTTTACCTGCTGGACCTATTATAATGACTGATTACTCCACATTTGAAGCAAAAACGAAATAAAACTAAACGGATGCGCTGCGACCGAAGAATGCGATAGCGATGTGAGTCACTCCATCAGGCCAACTCGAAGCTCATCGACCACCATTTAAAGAACCCCAGTTTAATCAAAACCAGCCTTATTTCCCCCGAGATAGGGTCTAGAAGATAGGACGCCGTAATCCAGTTTATGATCCCGCAAAATTATGCTTGCTGCTCAGAAACTTATTTCCCGAAAGCAATATTTATGTTGTACTCTAACATGTAAAGAATAAAGTTGTTTTTGATATCTTTTTATTTTTTTAGTATAAGGTGGATTGTAAGGCAGTGATAGTATAAAATACATTCTGCCGTAAGCTTTACGGTATTGTTCAGTGGTTTCTAAACGATGTAAATGATCAATTAAGCTAGTTTCTGGCTAGGTTTGAATCAGACGAGGTTTTTGGGAGAAATATATGAAATCAGTTATATTTAGAATAACTATGTAATTAATTCAACACAGTCTATTTAAAACAAGTCTCTGAGTGTATTTTAAAGATGAACTGTATTACCTATTTGTGATTGTGAACATTATTTGTGGAAACTTCTAATTGGCCTTAAGTTAAATATTCTCGTATCAAATCTTTATCTAGCTGTAAGTTTTCCTAAGATTGTAAAAAAAAAAAAAAAAAAAAAAAAAAAAAACAAAAAAAAAAAAACTTTTTTATGATCGATACCGTTTGGCAACAACCTGATGGAAAGTGAAGATGTAGCCGACGGTGTATCACGTAGGTCTAGACTAGAAGATACTGATTCACTCTTGTCTTGTAGAGACCCAGGTTTCTTATATGAGAAAGTACCCAAATAGTTTTATGATGTTATCTGGTACTTATTTTCAAGATATATTTTTATTATTTGCTGGTAGAGCTGACTCTACCAGAGCAAATGATAAGGTAGGTTCTTATTGCCTTTATTTCCGAAGTAAATTATTTTTTAACAATTTGTAGGTAAATAAGCCTACATGTGAAAAATATCAACAAATAAGAACACAATGGCGTGAAAAACTGATCACTTTAATCAAGAATCTCAAAAATACTGCTATAACGAGGTCTGAGGTCACGCGTGAAAGAAATAGGGTTTTTACTAATTTCTAGGTTCTAGAGGTAATTTAGATAGCAGATATGAAATTTTGCGCACTTAAAGCCATTTGCTTTGAGCCCACGCTAAAGCAATCTACGAATCATTGTCGTTTTGGCGTCCATTGACGTTAAAGTTGAACGCGCACCTGTCCGCACCGCAGGACTTCTCGCAATCATCGAATTTTTACTGAAATGCGGAGCGTTCAGCGCGGATAGGTGCGCGATATTTCATACTATCAATATAAGGATTTAGAAAATTCGATGTCTATACAGCGCAGCGAGTGCCGCTCCTGCGTCGCAGATTCAATAGTAAAAACTCGTTTTTTACTCGAACCGGCCAACCTAATCTAAGTTGAGTTTATTCGGGTCTAATAAGTTACCCTTCGCCACGCCGCCATTTATCACACTTCTCTGCAAAAATATATTTAACAAAACCTTTATACTTAGGTAAATCGTTGTTTATATGAGGTACTATTGTGTTAAATATTTGATAACTAACACTTAAAATTATTAAACCGGTTTAAGCAGATTTCAAAGGCCGCGCGGAATCCCTTCCCATGATACCGATCCCTTTGGACCTCGCACTCGGCCGATCGATAGATTATAACTTTACGAATGTCAAGGAAGCTATACAATTTGTGTTCCTTTCTTTGATCACTTAATGAATGGTCGGAATCGCTGGGGTTTGCTTATTCTGAGATTTAGAAGATTATTTAGAGCAGGGTTGGCGAACCTTTATGTATCAACGTGCCATTTTTTCTAAAGTAATGTTAAATGAGGTCATAGACGTGCCATCCCATAATTTTGACTGTGATTACTGGGAAAATAATAATAATAATCATCATCATCAGACTATAATAGTCCACTGCTGGACATAGCTCTCCTCTAATGAGCGCCATAGTGCCCTGTCTTCAGCTAGCCGCCTCCAGCATCTACCTGCAGTCTTTCGTAGATCCTCATCCCACCTGGTCGGAGGGCGTCCTACACTACGTTTGCCGAGCCGCGGTCTCCGCTTAAGAACACGTTTACCCAACGGTTGTCGGTTCTTCGCAGGTTAGGGCCAGCTCACAATATAATAATAATAATAAAAACTATTTATAACTCAAAACTCTTTATTTAGTTGTAAGATGTTACTTTTAGCAGAATGCATGCTGAACTAGAGTCATCTGTCAAACGGTTTCTAAACGAGTTTTTAATGTTATTCATCTCTGAAAATAATGACTCGCAGGCATAGGTAGATGAAAATATTGTTAGAATAGCACGAGCCAGCTTCTTCAAAAAGTTAAATGTGACTGGTAACGCATTCCATGTTTCTAAAATTTTGTTATTAGCATTTTTACTTATATTACTTGTCAATCTTTCTGTTTCAAATACTACCAACTCTTTTCTTATTTCAATAAATTTTTGAATCCATATTGAACTAGACTGGAAATCAATTAGCTGCATTTCAAATTCTACCATTTCCAACCAATCGAATTGGGACAAGTTCAGTTTATCAAATGTCGTCACATCAGGGTACATAATGAACTTGAGTGTTTCCGATAATTCCTTGAACTGAGAAAATCTCTGATCTTACGCACTTACGCACACTAAAACAATGTGTACATGCATTCACTGCTATGACACACATAGCCCAACGGACTTCGTGAATTAGAATATCTGTACCTACTTCACACTTTTTTTATAAGTGCATTTTTGTATGAGTTTTTGTGATAGGTGACGTGCCCAAAATATTGTGCCGCGTGCCATTCATGGCACGCGTGCCATTGGTTCGCCAACCCTGATTTAGAGCGTCTTGATTTGAAATTGCGAGTTTGGTACAGGTAATATTATGTTTTACATTACTCTGTTGTTACTGAGAAATACTTGCCTACATATATTTCACATAAGTTTATTTTAATAATTAGAAATATAATAAATAAATATTCCTGGATAATCCAGACCGGATATTTTATTAACATATTATCTACCAAGACTACCTTACATTAAAACAATTTATCAATCGAATCGGACGGACGACGGCCACGTGGAAGACCTAGGCGGAGATGGCGGGATGAGCTCGACCTAACAAAGAGTGGGCTCTCCTTGCTGAGGACCGAGATGAGCAGAAGAAGGGGAGGGAGGCCATTGCTCTGCAGTGGCACACTCCGGGCTAATATAAATAAATAAATATACAATCGAATGAGAATACGATTAAACTTAGGTGTTTCAACATCCTGTTATGCATCTTAAAACTTAACCATACATTTTGTGCATCCTTTGTTATAAAGTCAGTTGAATAGGTAGATTACTCATCAAACGTATTTTGTTAAAGCTTTAAGTTCCGCGAAGGCCGCAGTCGTGCCTTGCCTGACCGCGAAACAATACTGCTAATCACGCTCCGTGGCTCTATGACGAACGCTAGATTGCTTGCTAGATTGCCAATTTGTATGATTTTATAGTTTCAAGACGAGGTGAATGCATGTTGCTGACTTTGTTGGTAGATTTTTTATATATATGCAAACACCTAGTTACAAGTAAGTCTTGTAAAACCTTACTGTAAAACTTCTGCCGCAGGGTGGAGCCTGGTGACTTGTAACACAGGTTTTTTTTTACAAACCTAACACAGGCACCAGTCTCGCACAATGTTGTTCATATAGTTATATGCGTACTATTCTAGTTTTAAACCTAAGCTCATTGTGTGAAGAGAATAAAAGATTTTATTATTATTATTATACACTCATTTATTTAAATTCTCGTATAAAATACATTTATTATTATTATTATTAAAACTAGCCTGTATTATACTAACTAATTAAATAACTATTTGTAAAGGTATTCTAGTCTCACGATGAATCAAAGTTTATGTTGTACCTAATGTACAAATTTATAGCATTAAAAGTTTAACTGAATTCGATAAATTAGTAGTCTCCTATTTGGCGTAGGCCTACCTTAATATGTAGGTTCAATTTAAAATACCTTCTGCTGTCTGACTATTATAACTTTTTTAGCAAAATGGGACAAGTTACTTATATTTGAGAATATATATAATATAATATATATAGGCCTCCTCATCGATTTCGATGACGGCGACCCTAGATAATCACGGATTTTTCCCATTTGAGAATAACCGGCCCCACTAACAAAGGTGTGGGTCAAAGTCTTGCTTAGTCTTATACCTACCCTAGATATACATACATAGGTAGGTAAGTGTTTCGCCTAGCAGCTGTGATTCGTTCTTCAAAATAAATACTATTAAAGCATTAACAATAATTGTAATGGTCCCCTTCAAACTACGCCCTCTTAATTGCAGCACTATCGCCTAAACGGCCAAGTTCAAACATTGACGATTTGACATGGCGTGGAGTGATCCCCTTAGCATAGATAATCTAAGAGTTTGTTTGAAAGTATGGTAGATAAGTAGTAGAGTTCGATGAACCCACACGGTGCACCGTGCATTTCAGATAAATTGGGGACATACAGAACTATTTAGAGATGTTTGTACAAGCTTTTACTCTACTTGCCCTGTTCGTTTGTGTGGGACCTTGCAACTGATTTTAAGACTAGTTATCTTCAACCGATTGAGCTGAAATTTGGCACACATAAGTTTGATGATAATGCAATGTCATGGTACCGTCAAGCTAATCTGATGATGGAGACAGAAGGTGGCCAAAAGAACTTTTAAACGAAACGACTTAACCCTGGCCCAGTTGAGTTAGAGTTCGTTGAATTTGTCTTCCCAAGTTCTTTCGTCTTAGATGAATGTAAAAGCTTGTACTAAAATATATTTTTTATATATATTAAAGTTTTTTCAAATTATTGTTATCACAGGTGGCAGCTTTGCAGAGACTTTGTGGTCAGGGGGTGGCCTACTAGTAGGTAAGTATTTGTGAGTTAAATGTTACTTTGTGTTTGGTGGCAAACAAATTAAAATGATTACTACTATATGTTTAATCTCCAGTTTTTTTGTACTTAGCAGTCCTCAACAAAGAATCACTTAAGATAAGTTAAAAGATTCTAGCTAAGTTATTGTAGTTGTTTAATTATTAATGATTCATAAATCGCTTGCACAACGATTTTTCCAACCTAATGTAGGTATATTGTCCCACAGCTTGGCAAAGGTCTCCAGCAAACTTTTCCGAAAATCACGTTCGTTTACACAATAATAATTACAAAAACTAAATTAATTAGATAAATATAGATTGCTTAGTGAGTTCTCAAACCATACAAATACTTATGTCATTTTAATCAAACAAAGACATTTAAATCTTTGTGCAAATAGGGCAAAGTAAATCAAACATTATTTGACAGTGACAGCGTCTAAACAGCAATTTGGCGCCAAAACAGCCATAACCCGTAGGCATGTCCACCCTATTCTATGGGGTATCGATTATTCGCGCTGCGCAACGCCCCACCCCGCTCTCCGCAAACTTGTGGAAAAACTTACAGATTCCCAAAACCATGTGTGAGAATCGTAATTGAGAATTAGGTATTAGTAGCAGTGTATTGCATATGCAATGATTGCTTCCCACACAGATCGAAGGCTCACAAAAAGATTTCAAATACCAATCTTTGATAAATTAGATTGATAGATTGATAGATCTTTGATAGATTATATAAGATTGAGTTTTGTTAGACTTCGTGTAAAAAAATATGGCACGGGTAATTTCAGCAGAGTACCTAATTAAGGCCATAAATGAGTATTTATGTACGAATAGGTAAGTTAAGTAGGTACCGATTACTATGGAAGCAGAAAATTGTAGCAATCGTAGGAGTTGTAATTTTGCTTCCGTATTAACACTTCGATTAAGAAATTCTCGAAAAATCATATTGAGATATGTTTTTCGTTTTTTTTTCCACATAAAAAAGTGTGTTTCAGTATTAAATTTTACCCTCCAAGCTTTCTATGGCTTTACTAATCTTTTTTGGCTTTCCTATCTTTCTTTCCGAATGAAAGGAAACACCAAGACTTCAGGTTGAATAGAGGTTAAAGAATATAGATAAAGTCTAGTTCTACTTCCTTTCAGTAATTTCCAGTAATTTCTTTATGCGAGTTATGAAACCATAATATAGTAAATAACATAATAATAGTTTCTGCCCGCGGCTTCGTACGTTTTGTTTTAAGATTATTTCTATCCCATGGGAACCGATTTAAGGAATAAAAAGTAGCCTATATTTTATTTTAGGCCTAGAGTTCTAAGGTCTAGAATAAAATATACTAGGCTATTAGGGCTGGAATTTCGCATACAAGTAATTTCCTTTTACAAGTAAAGCCCTTGCCCTTCAGAAAGTAACAATGCGTGAAGCAAGTATTAAACATCCACCTATCTAATAATTCAAACTTTCGCAATATATTAGTGTTATGTGACAATATCTATATAATATATTAAAAAATATTACTCGTTCAAAATTTAAAGTAGCGACGAGCGTTGGTGCATTGCCTATATACATTATGTTAGGTATACACTACACTCGATATAACATACGGGGTGATTTTTTGAGACGGGACAGTAAGGGCAGGTACCTTAACCGTTATAGTTACAGGAAAACGCTTTTAGGAGACTATCCATAAATTTTTAAGATATTCTGAACTGCATTTACAGATTGTGGAAAAAAATTACAGTCAGCAAGGAAATGGTCATTTTACACAAAAACTTTTTTTGATGCCAATCGATCCTGTTTCTTATAAGGATCAAAAGTCTCTACTGGATCGGCTGAGGTTTGAGTACTAGAAATGTTAGAAATCGCAAAAAAACTTTTCCTATAATAATAAAAAATACAGCTAACGGAAAATGTATATTGTTTTGTATTTAACCTATTGCTATAGAGTTATCCAGCAAATTACTTAGTTATCGTAGAAATCTCATGCAGAAACAAAAACATTCTTCGACAAGGAATTCACTCTGAATCCACCTGCAATCTAGTTAATTAGACGGTAAAACATTAACAAAAAGCCTATAATTTATCAATTATGTAAAAATATTACCATGAAAACTTATTAACAAAGCGACAAAAGCCAGTGGCAAGTAACATATTTTATTTCGTGCGAAACGCTCGTTGGGTATCAATGCTGGTTGCTCTACCGATCCAGTTCTCTCTACGAAACCTTCGACTGGTTGCTCGAGCAATCCGTATTTCGTAGTTAGGGGAGTGATAACTCCACAGACTGGTCGGGAATTTTGTTCAGAACAGTCCTTGTTTCGTTTCACAACCAGTTGCCCGACAAGTCTATAGATGGAGTTCGCTGCGTATTCTTGTTACCGTTAGAGAGAAAATTATGGGATATTTGAAATCAAAATGCTTAGGCTAGAAACAGTTTAGCATAGGAAAACATGGTAACATGGTAAAACAGGTAAAAATGCTATTTAAATTAAAAATAACGTGCTTTGCATTCTACGAGTAGGTAATATATCATGTTGATGATTGTAGAGTCTTTGTATCATGTATATTTTTTTAAGCAATAAGTACTATGCTCCTGTAAGTATAAATTAATGACAAAATAAACATATTCATATTTATTGCCTTAAATTCAAAGAACCTGACGAATAACAGAGTGATTACTATGCAATATAACAGACCAGTTCACTCAGACCTACCCTGTCTCCTCTCTATCTTCTAGATTCTTTGCAAAGAACCAGCGGGAATAACGCCCCGGGGTCTAACAATCCTGGTTGTAACAACTCACCGTAAGATTTTAGGAAAATTAACTTTAAGGGGCCTCTCAATCTAAACCTTTGGAGATTAAGGCACGTAAGCTTACGTTACGGTCAGTGTGGTTTCTTCACGGGCTATTTTGATCATAAATCTTTTCTAAAAGCTTTAGGCGTAAGTTAGGACTTAGGACCTTTGTGCCTACCTTGGTTTACTAAATATTTGGTACCTTTGGTCTAAATATAAGTTAATTCCATATTTGTATTTATTTAACAATATAACATCGGAAGTATACAAGGCAAGTCATGTTGTACAAAAAAATCGAATCAAATTCTAATAGTTACACAATTTTATCAATAATACACAATATACGAGTACATTGCAATTATAATTATTCAAATAACTTAATTTTTATTTCTTTTCTGTTTTGTAAAGAGGAGTTTTCATTAAATTTCATTATTACTAATAATAGAATGCATGGCTTTAAAGAAAAAGTTATAGGTACGTTTAAAGTGTTCAAAGTTATCGCTGTTTGTAATGTTCATTGGTAGTTTATTATATAATTGTATTTTATTAAATTCTCCTTGCTTCTTAATCAATTAAATTTGATTTGAGTTTTTTATAACATTTAACACTCCCATTGCCCATACGGTGTCGGGCGGTCAGCGCGGCGTCGACATCGCGGGCGGCAGCACCATCTTTGTACATATGTCTAGATAGATAGAAAACACTATTATACCACACAAAACAGAAAACAATACAGTAATAAACACTTAGAATAGAGGAAGTATAAAGGGCGGTCTTATAGCTGAGAGCGATTTGGCCCAAGCAACCTTAGGATGGACTACAATGACAGAATAGATTTTTGAACTTTTTCACTGAAACTATTTTCATATTAAGTTTAAAGTTTTCGTGTAGCTATGGGAACGTATATTGGAAGTGCTTGTGCAAGTACCGAAGGCAGGCCCTAAATCAGTCAACGTCGTTTGATCTCCGCACTAGCCTCGATAACTCTTCTCTACGTTACGTACAAAAGTTAAAGTTGACATGGTGGCCTTACCTATCGCTAAAAATATGTTTTGCTAGTTTCTGCCCGCGGCTTCGCACGCTTTGTTTCTATGGAAATGTGTTAAAGTTATTTATATCCCATGGGAACTGATTTATGGGATAAAAGCTGCCTGTGTTTTATTCTACTTCCTGTATGCAAATTTTAGCACGATTCCTTCAGTAGTTTTGGAGTTAGAGGAATAACAAAAATCTTTGTATAATTTTGAATATAGTATATAATATAATAATTTTATATTTTAATACACTAGCTGCGTCCCGCGGCTTCGCCCGCGTGGAAACCTATGTGTCAAATGGTTTATAAACTGTCCTCTTCAATCATTACATCTATTAAAAAAACCGCATCAAAACATTTGCGTAGTTGCATTACACAGGGTCAGACAGACAGCGGGAAGCGACTTTGTTTTACCTAGGTATACTACGTAGTGATATATTGCTATTTTAGCAGGAAGAATCATCAAACTCTTGTGGAATTACCTATTCCATTTAACAAGCAAGAAACGAAAAATAATGATTTAAATTAAACTTAAACCTAACTACCTACAAGGCTGTTTCATATAGAAATTATAGGTACCTTACGAAATATTACAAATTCACAATAATTTGCTCACTACATCAACAAGATTAACTGTCCACACACAAACCTTGGCAAGCTTGCGTTCGTCACCCTGAGAACAACCGAAAGTTACCAACAAAAAACAAACTGTATTCCCATTTGGAAAGGTCGAATTTCCCTTTCTCATTTCAATCTTTCTACTAGGCCTTTCGTGGACCTTTATTGTGATAGACATAGAGTCGAATTTACGTGGTAATGTTTAAGCCATTGTCTTGGGGTGGCGACAATGCCCCCTCGGAGCCGCGTGGGGGAAATATTTTTACTCTAATCATTATATTTGAAACTTGTTTAGGCGATAACGCGCTTAAAGGTTAGGTTTAAAGTTTTTATTGATAAACTGTTGATATGGTTATTTATTTTATTACATTATTTTAGTAGTAAGATGTGATGTGGCTTGTGGGGCCTGCAACGCAGGAAGTTGCGGGTCCGATTCCCGCCTTGGGACAGATGTTTGTACGATCTGCAAATATTTGTTTCGCGTGTTCTGGGTATTTTCTTTGTATAAAAAAATATCTAAGTACATATCGATGCAATGTATTCTATAAAGTTTATCATCCCCATAAGCCCTGCTAAGCTTAGGGTTAGATGATGCTGTGATGCCAGCATTTTTTATTATTATTTATAGATACTATTGTAATAATGATGTTGGTATAGTAGAGCCACTGGCTCTATCAATGTTTTATACACAGAACTTTATTTCAATATAGTTCTGTGGTTTTCTACTTAGATAATCACCTCGTGTCATTCTTTTAGAGCAAATACATTTTTTTATCAGAATCAATAAACGTGTAAGGTACCTACCATTGGAATTTTTAAAACTTTCACTGTATTTATTAATCAAACTAAAAAAGACTATAATAATGATTTGTTTGTTTTGAAAAATCGAACAACCGACTTCAAATTGTACTTACACTGTTTTTAAGTTTTTCGGGTCAAGTACTTATTCCTCGGGATTTTTTAGATATTGGATGACCTTAGCTTATTTATATAAATCTGTCCATAAATTGACATAGAAATCAACGAACATGCATAAATCAGAACATAATACATACCTACATACCTCTTTTTCAGTTTTTCTGTTTAATTGTCTATGTTTCGGAAATCCGCTAAGAGATGGCGCTACTGGTCCTCTCTGCGCAGTTTGCGCGCCCAATGTTTGAAAGCTCATGGGAGGAATGAATAGTGAACCAAACGGGTGTTGCGTTGTAATGTAATGTTGTGAAGCTAGGTTAACATAAAAACTACAACTAGATATTTATACTACGATAATTATTATATATTATGTAATAGTCCTTGTTATAGATATAACATTTAACTAAATTTGTATTGGTAGGTAGCTAAGTGGGTAGGTTATGATGTTTTCTAGATATTATTTAATGATTTCTTTTTGAATAGCTTGGGGGTAGACACAGTCATAATATATCGAGATATAGTTCTGTGGTGCTAGATGAACTGTGTGGTTTGTTTCTTTGTTTAGTGTGTGGTGTTGTCCAGCATTATTTATAATTTTTTAATTTAATGATTTTCTCTATCTGTACTGAGAGAGAACCTATTTACATTGTACAAACCCCCTGTTAATTATGAAGTAAATTTATTTGTTATTTGTTTGCAATAGTTATAATAATAGTTTAATAGTTATCTAATAACTACATATATATTGTAACGTTCAGTATAATATAAATGCAAGAGATTTTAAATAAAGACAACTAATTTCATATGATTAAAGTGATGTAACACGGAATTTGGAACATGTCAACCTTTCGATGGACGGCAGGCATTGTATACAGACATGTTTTTTATACTTGTACATTGATTTACGTATCATGTAGGTCATCACCAGCCAATATCAGACATAACCAGCCTCACCTAATGAACACCATAGCACCCTGTCTTCAACTGGCGACTTACGAGTACATTACAGCATCTGCCTGCAGTCTTTCGCAGACCGTTAGATCGTCAGTACCTACTACCTACATCCTGACTCTACATTCGTGTGCGTTAAGAATGTTGTGATGTCGCTCGTTACAAAAATCTAAAACGATAGGTACTTAAGCAAATAAGTCTTCCGTCATTCGAGCACCTAGATGCTTTAGAAAGTATCTTTCGCTAGTTTGTTAAAGTTTGCTTTTCTACAAGGTGGTTCGAAAACCTAACCTAACATTATTTTGAGTTTCGAATAGAATGGTCCTTTCGATCACACACGAAAAACAGAAGGGTCGACGAATTGCGTGCTATGCTATGCCTGACGTCATTTCCTTCTGGAGATTCTGACTCTAACCACATGTCTTTGTCCTTCGCCATGACATTGTAAGGTGAGTGACCATTTTCGAAATGAATGATTTGACTGACACGTACAAAAAATTTAAGTGAACAGTAAAATAATTTTATTTGATAATAATTTATATATAAAATATGACTTGTCTAAGTGCTTATTTTGTAAGCCTAAAGAAATAAATGATTTTTTACTATACAATACAATACAATACAATATACCTTTATTGCACCATCAAATATAAAGAAAATAATAAAAATAGGATCTTAATACTAAATCTAGTGGCACAATCGGCGGCCTTATCGCTAAAAGCGATCTCTTCCAGGCAACCTTTGGATGGATAGGATCGGTACGTATTAAAGCTGACGGTGGCGTAATTATTTAGGATAATTAAATAATATATAAAATAATTAATATTTATTACGAACGTACATATATAAAAATAGAGCACAAATATACATAAAGCAGGAACAATTAACATGGAAAATAAAAATAAAAGTCAAGAAAACTTATCAAGAGTGGTCAGATAGTGTTGATGAACCATACTTTTGAAGATAGGAAGGGATTTCGCTTGACGGATAGAAACGGGAAGGGCGTTCCAGAGTTGTTTTTTTACTTTACTTTACGTAGGTAGTTTATTTAGATATTTTATTCGTGTTTGGTTGTAGATGAAGGATGAATAATATGAATTAATCAACTGTTAGTAACATAAGTCCGCTCTGCATGTTTACTTAAGATAATCCTATATTTCTCTATAAGAGAATGTATGTATATTCTTTTGAGTAAAATAAATTTCTAAAACCGTAATTAAATTTCGTCTTGGGTTGTTCACACCGTTTTAAGTTACTTCTTACTCACCACCACGCTAAGAGTGGAGTTACGGAGTCTAAAACTAAAATTAAAGAAATATTATACATATAAAATGATATTTTAGCTGATTGCTTGCATTTTGCTGTGTGGAGTGCAGCATTATTTATTTATTATTTTAAAAGTTATTTGAAACGGGATATTTACCATGATTTGATTTTTGAGTTTATAAAAACTTACTCGCAGTGCCTTCAGTTATTCCGTGATCATGGCGCATGAAACTGTGCCGAAATATTGGATAACTCAAAAATCAAATCATGGTAAATATCCCGTTTTAAATGACTTTAGTGTTAATAACCAATTTTTTATATTTATTATTTATTGAATTATGAGATGCGATCATCACGATCACGTCTCGATTCTATCGATAAATGAAATCGAGGCTCCTGTACCGAACACAGAACTATATATATATTTTAATGCTGGACAATTCACACAGCATTAGATAGCTGATATACATAATACAATACATTACATAGATAGATATTTTTTATTATACATAGAAAACGACCAGAACACCCGAAACGAATATCTGCAGATCGTACACACATTTGTTCCGAGGCGGGAATCGAACCCGCAACCTCCTGCGTCGCAGGCGGACCTTCGCCCACCGCGCCACATCGGTCGTTAAAATATATAGATAGATAGATAATGCATTTATTTGACACTGCATCACCTGATATAGGTAAAGGTAACAATAGTACCTAATATCTGAATATAGTTCTGTGGTACAGAACACCACAATCGAGGCCAATAGCTCACAAAATGAGTTTTTCACGTTGTTCCGTGCGGGTGAGTGAACTCGGATGTGCATAGGTCCCGCGTTCGATTTCCGGCGAGCGCTCCAGTGAGCAGCCACCCTTATGGCGCTTAACTAATCTCGTATAATTGTGGTCACATTATGTTGTCCTGCTCTTTTTGTCTATGTAATGTATTGTATTATCATCTAGTACCTATAACATAAGCTCTGCTTACCTTGGGGCTAGATGATGCTATTTGGCTATTTATTTTGTGGCGGTCGACGATTTTCTTAAATATCTGTAGAATACATTTTAGCCTTATTGTTATATAGATACTAATACTAATTTTGGCCCGCGGCTTTGCACGCGTTGTGTCTAATAAAGACCAGCCCTCAGTCAGGAAGTTGGCGGTGTTACACGCCGTGCCTCTCGTGCGCCAATTCAAGCCCCGATCTAAGGGTAGTTTAGCGAAGAAAACGCGATTCTAAAGAGTTAAGTGTGGTCCGTTGGATTTGAAGATAAATATTTTTTTGGTGTTTTTTTACACCTTATTTCTTATTTAATAATAATTTATAGCATGAAATTTGACTTGTCTATGTGCTTATTTTGTAAGCCTAAAGAAATTATTTATTTTGAATTTTTTAAACACAAAGTTATGAAAAAATATCAGCATTAATCAATTCATCTATCGAACCAGTGAACGAGGATAAAATATCGAACAGTAAGTAGTACTAACCTGTAATAAAATATGCAAGGTACATTAGATAGGGACTAAGCTTCTCTTCAGTTAATTTAGCAGCTACTAGCTGTTTCCCGCGGTTTCACCCGTGTTAAATTCAAAATTCACATTTCTAAATTTTAAATATAGCCTATGTTAACCACGGATAGTGTAGCTTCCCAACGGTGAAAGAATTTTTCAAATCGCTCCAGTAGTTTCGGAGCCTAGCCAATACAAACAAACAAACAAAAAATCAAACCTTTTCTCTTTATAATATTAGTATAGAAACCAATCAACCATTATAATAATTTACCAGCCTAAAGTTCAAACTCAGTACCAACCCAGCTTAGTAGAGCGTAGAGAGAGCCTAGTAAGTTTTAACCGCCTTTTCACACCTGCGGGCGTGCAAGCCCTTAGAACCGGTTTTAGACAAGGTGTACCAGAATACTAAGGCTTATCCTGAAAGCTGGTTAATGTCGCGAAGACCAGATTCCTAAGGTTTTAATAGGGGGCGAAGATTCACCTGCGACGCAGGAAATTGCGGGTTCAATTCCGCTTAGGGACAAATGTTTGTACGATAGGCAATTTGTTCCGGGTATTCTAGGTATTTTCTAAAATTAAAAATATCTATCTATGTAATGTATATTAGTCATCTAGGATCCATAACACAAGCTCTGCTTAGCTTGAGGCTAGATGATGCTGTGTGGGTTGTCCAGCATTATTGATTTATTTATAGGTAAAGCTAAGTACACAGAAAGTTCTTTACTACACTATGTTACTACTACTTGTTTGTTATTCATAGTTTTCGAGTGGTTTTATGTAATTGGCCCTCTGTACAATACCTAGTCATTCACCTTCTAACTATACTCAGATTTAGAATCCAAGATATTTTATGTCAACAAACTTTAATGAATTGATAGCAATTAACAGAAAACAACAAGGTAACAGCAACGTTATGATAAAAAAACTAAAATAAAAACTTCAACAATGCATAATCTCATATATGCAGCGAAAAATTTTTAAATTTCTATTCGAAAACAAGAGATCAATTAAATTATGAATGAAAGCTTTCAAAACCAAAAATTGTTTCGAGCTTCTGTGCTTTACTTGTGTTAATAATTCCACCAATATTGAAACCAATGTCGTTAAAAAAATCCACCAATATTGAAACCAATGTCGTTAAAAAAATCCACCAATATTGAAACCAATGTCGTTAAAAAAATCCACCAATATTGAAACCAATGTCGTTAAAAAGTCCACCAATACTCCTTGGATTTTTTAACCCTTTTGTGTACAAAACATATCCAGGCTTTTGAATCGGAGTAAGTAGGTAGACCTTGAGTAAAATATCAGAAGAGGATTATGGAATTCCACACATTCCAACGAAAGTGCTTTACCTAATGCTGCAGTTGCGAGTCTACGTCAAAAGTAGAACAGAACCAAGATTGTAGGTCAACACTGCGAAATTTTACTCTGTGGCATCATGGACAATTTTTTTAAACTAAAATTTCATTTGTTCCATGTGTCGCACAATATCACAGCAGACAATGTAAATAATTTCACTAAAGTACCTTATTTAAATCGGGATATTTACCATGATTTGATTGGATTAATATCACGTTTTAAATGACTTTAGTATTAATAACCATGATAGTTTCAAAAGTTTTAAATAATTTCATTTATTTATACAGAACTTATTGACTTTAGCTATTAGAGAATACACAATATTATGCTACTGGCGTCTCCCATTGCAATACCCATTTAGGGTGTTGCAATGGGAGACGGCCAGAAAAAAAATTATGGAACTAACCTCAGATCTTACAGAACGAAAATTTGACGTGAGTATGATACAATGCCAATAAATAATCCTAGGATTGTCAACTTATCATCAAAAAAGCGGTGAAACGTGGTTTTGAAATCTACAAGATACAACGCAAGGCGAGTAGTAACGACCTATATACAAATACCGTAACTCCATCCTTGATCAACGGAGGCTTCTCACTTTTGATGCTCATTGACAGACAAAAAAGGCAAAAACCTTAAGCGGTTGAAGAAAAAACGCAATGTAACACGCACGGTAGAGAGGCGATATAGTGATTTCGCATGCGCTACGGTCGTCTCGAGGGCATACTGTTATTTTGATCAAAACGTCCTAACTTTGCGCATATTTTTGAACCCTATTCATACCGGTGTAAAGTATAATATGAAATAAAGCTGGGTTAACATAGGCCGTTTTGAAAATGGAAATGATATACGGCCGCCGCCAATCGGCCGCATTCGGGTGCCGTCGGCTCGCACGTGCACAACTCGGGAAGGGGACACTACGCCCGCTACGCTCCAGGGCTGCCACTCACTACGATATCGCTCTAGCACACAAAGAAATTACTTTTTACGACTTTATTTTAAACTCTGACACACTTATATTCAACTATTCCTTATTCTGTAGATTCTGATGAGGCGGTCATTTTATTAAACATACCAGATTAAATTAAACTTGAAGATGGAATAGAACTCTAAAAGAATCGTAAAAATGTTATGCTTGCTGCATACATCTTTATATTTTCTAGAGCTCGATAGAAAGAGGCTACTTCCATAAATATTGAATAAATTCCCACGTAATCTACATTGGTATCTAACTGATATTATGTAGAGACCTGGTAATTAACAATACATAAGTTATTAAAATGAGGCATCATTCATCATACAACCCTATTTTCAAACCAAGAAAATAATTATTTATTTATTGGCTTAGCTTGTTCTACCCGTGCGACAGTAAGTTCTTATTTCAAAAACTTATGAATCCACTCTGTTTACGATGACTACAACTCCGCGTTCCAAGTTTAAAAGTTCATTAACGTACACTATTCAATGCCGTGTCCTGTGTGTGTTCATTTATATATTAATTTTCCGGTTACATTATGTAAAGCTAGTGACTAGGTATATTTTTGTTGAGTAAAGGGTTCCTTATTTTACTTGACAACACGAGTAAGGTGTTATCCCAAACCCTTGGGTAGCTCTGGAAATACAATTATAACAATAAATTCACAAAAAGAGCAAATCAAAAGTATTTATACCTGTTTACCTACACATAGAAATATTTGAAACCTAATTATAACATACTTGCTTGTCGATTAACAGCAATGTGCTTAGAAATTATATTTAAGTAAGTAGAAATAATTATTTGTCTCCTCGTAATTTTGCTTAATTTTAAAGTAATAGCTACCATACCTAACTTTTTAAAACGTAATCTTTATGCACTCAGGATTAAAACACACAAAAATTTATCTAACTTTGCGCCATGACAATGACATGGCGCATTATTTGATTCGTATTTAAAAATGCAGTAGTGTTGCCAGTTCATCGTTACCTATCTAGTTATTATTTTTTATTCTCAATGCGAAGAATCTCATTGTCTATAAGCGTAGGTATTTGTTCAATAGTTCTACGAATCTGGCCTCACCTTGAAAACCGGGCTCTAAAGTAGACCTTTATTTATTAATTACGTTGTGGTTATCGCTTCTGTATACATGCAAGATCAAATTCTAGTTATATTTTTTCCGTCTTTTATAAAAATAATTAAGTTTTAATACAATGTGTAGGTATGTAGAAAGATATATCTAAGTAAGAGAAGTTGACATAATTTATTTATTTATTTACTTTAATATTTTAACAATGTAGTTTGGTACAACATAATATGGAAAACAAAGGAAGAAAGGTTTTGCAAAATACTAAAATAGTAAGAATATAACAAAATTACGTGAATTACAGGTACATTGACCTCAAATGTAATCTTCTTTGTTAAAATAATAGAAATACCAAAATGTTTCTTTACTTCAAAGTTGTTTGACTAAAATAATTTGTAAAAAAGATTGGTTCCTCCCACTCACACAGTGAATCAATCTAACCAAGGCCTGGCTAAGTACACCTACTTCACCAGCCCTCAGAGCTCTTTAACAAGCAGATGTGAAAGAAATGGAGGGTCTTCTTATATTGGAGGTTGCGGATGTAGTCCTTTCATAGAAACTGTTAGTTATTCTGCGTTGAGCTTGGGTTGAGCATTACAAGTTATCTTATTTAATCTGTGGATGCTCTTGCTATTGCTGTGATTTGTTTAATTTATTGAAGTAATCTCGATTAAGTCATACCACGTACCTGTCATAGGTTAGGTTCATGAAATTCTATAGTATGGACTTGTTCCTTCTAATCGTTTCAGAGCTTAACATACAGTAGGAATAGTATAATGATGTATTAATTTAAATTAGAAGATAGCTAGGTACTATTCGTACAAGTGACCGATGTGGCGCTGTGGGCGAAGGTCCGCCTGCGACGCAGGAGGTTGCGAATTCGATTCCCGCCTCGGAACAATTGTGTGTACGATCTGCAGATATTTGTTCCGGGTGTTCTGGTCGTTTTCTATGTACCTATAAATAAAAAATATCTATCTATTTAATGTATTGTATTATGTATATCAGTTATCTAGTACCCATAACACAACCTCTGCTTACCATGGGGCTAGCTAGATAATGCTGTGTGAATTGTCAAGCATTAAGTATTTATTTTTATTTATTTAAGTAATGTAGAAAAACATTCCAAATTCAAAACGGATCTAGTGAGACGATTAAACTAATACCATGCTTTGGCACCTTTGTCACGCTAGTTAGATACATGAAATACTACAGAGAATTTACTTGTTTTGGTACCTACTCATCATCGTTTGAATTAAAGAGCTTTGATGATTTAAATTGAATAATTTGTTACTTTAAATCAGTCGGTGTTACCTACTAATAGTAACTATTAGTAGAAGTAATAAAGAAAAACATTCCAAATTCAAAACGGATCTAGTAAGAGAATTAAAATAATGCCCCATGCCATGGTATAACAATAAACATAATGAACTATAGGTCGGTGAAGGGTGTAGAACGGCTTTGCCTGGTACATATTCATGTCCTGAGAGGTTAAAGCCGGGGTGAGCCACCCTTGAAAAAAGTTTAAATGCGATATGATCTCACTTTTATGTGTATTTAGGTGTCTTTGCTTTGGATCGGTATCTGGCTGGCTAGGCTTTAGTAAATTTTGTTGGATTTGTATAAGCCTATATCGTTTATTACCAAACTTAACATTGTGATTGCTGAAATCACACGGTATGTGTTTTCTATAAGTGACTAATATGCGTAAATCCTCACTAGCGCAGCGGCGAGGAAATATGGATCTTTGTGACTCAGCACAGCCTTAATATTTTTCGAACGAAACGCATGTGCGGCGCAACACAACCGCTGTGTAGAGCGGCAGCACGAATTTTTTAGGTTAAAAAAAAAAGATCGCAGTCAAAGTGTTAACTGTTATCTAGCCGAGGTGTAGTAGTAATCTACTTTACCCTTACGTAGTCTATTTGACCTGGTAAAATAGACTAAGTGTACGTAATTTGCCACACAGATGTTATGTTTCAAAATACTTCTTTTACGACCAACTACAACACAATAAATCGAATTTATTAAGAACTTTAATTATCTATCTTCCATAAACATAAAATCTCTGAACTTCCAAGTTTCACTCAGCAAAACCTTAGCTTTGATTTACTTGGCAACTTTATGTATCGTTCAGAATAACCGTTCACTTTTTATGTTGTTGAATACGAGACGATCTTTTGCCTGCGGCACAGATAATATAATACACACTGCCTGCGGCAAGTTTTTTTTTCTCATTTCAGTCTGTTGCAGTTTTGCAATCATGACTACCTGTTTGGTAAGTGATATTTTTGTTTAAAAATAACACTGTTTTGTTCTGGAATGTATGTAAATTAATATAAAGATTTCTTGTAGCTTGCTGATGTTAAATTATTTAAGTTAATCGAAATACCTTCCAATTCCATTATAGCCTAGTGATCTAACTCTTATCCGTGCTAAATTAACGACACTTTATATGAAAATAGGTTTTTTTAAATATAAATATTGAAATTTATTTAAAATCAACGTTTTATTATTATAACGATCTGTTTCCATCAACGCTTACTTACAGGACGTAGATAAGTTAAAACAAACATTAGAGTGTCTAATAAAGTTACCTACTACCTACACTAGAACTATTAAAAATGTGACATAATGGACTCCATTGCAATTTTGACCATGCAATGCACCATACATAATAATAACAAGCATTAATTTTTATTATGCATATTCTCAGCTCTCTTCCGCTTTGGTGGTAACTTTACGCCACTTTTCTGAATCGTGAAATAAGCAACTGTCACTGTCAAAGGACCTTCAACGACGTAGTCTCGACGTCCACCAACGCCATAAACTCCCCCTGTCCCGAGCTCGCTCGTAAAACGAAACGAATTATCGACGTGGGTACTCAAACCTAATGTCAAACAAGTATTTTAAATGGAAATGATAAAAGCTTTTGATAACATTTAACATAGGTCGAAATAAATTTTAAATAAGTCTGTAACTAAGTCGTTTTCGCTTGGTTGTGTTAGTTTTGGTTCAGTACTTTAATTTCTTTAAAGATTTTTGTGTTACATCGCTTTAAAAACTACACTACAGACTCTTTGTATACAGGTTTTATTTATTATTTGAACAAATTGATAAAGATTTATAAATATGGTCTGAAAACAGACTCATTTAATTAAACAGCCATAGAAAAGACCTTGCAACATATTAAACCCTGCAAATAGCTATGTATTCTATACAAGTGAAAGTACCTGGTGGTTTCCAATGTCATTTGAATATGCAATGTTAGAAGGTTTAGAAGGTAAACATAAGTACCTAAATTAAAAAGGTACAACGTTGATGTTTCTTATCTGTTTCAGGATAAGGGCAAATAGTAGGTAGGTGTCTGGCCACTCTGGAACAAACATGTGGATAGGGTAAATAAATACCTATCAAAATATATAGCTAATTAAATTATTTATAAATAATAATATATAACACTGAAAATTCGGCGCTATCAGGGAACAAAATAACGCTCTGCGGTTATCATAACATATGTATAGTAAGTTTATATTAAGTTATTAATGGTATGGGTTCAACTTAATGCGTTAAATATTCCATATGAACATTTGTTTGTTTATAATATAGTAAATGGAATCTTTGCCCCCGAATTGATTAAGATATACAGAGTAAGGTAAAATAACTAATGCAAAAGAAAAGGCCAAATCGACGTAAGGCACTCACTACCTGTGACCGGAATCTTATGGTCGCCCGTTGCACAAATACCAACGGAACTCGGATAAATGTAGTAGGTCACATTGATTCGTTGCGATCCATGGTCTATCCGTTCTTCTAGACTTCACCAGTTTCTTCTCAAAGTGGTCGTTTATTAGGTATTCAATTAAACACCGACTCTACGCCGTTTTTATTATACCTAACCTACATAATATCATGTGTTAACGCGCTTGAAATCCTACTTTGTGTTTATTTGGTAGGTAACGTCTGATTCGGACAGCAAAATACCTAATACCAACATAAATAAGTAGGTACTTACTTAAATAAGTAACTTAAGTACCTAGATACTGAAAAATATTTGGAAGGAACGAAATGCATTTTTTGGTAATTTTAGCCAGTTGTCGTCTTGATAATGGAGCAAAGTTACAGAATAAGGACTAGTAGTGTTGTTTTGTTTGTGTTTAAAAGCCAATGATAAGGCAATGTACGCGGCACGGCCGGCATTGGCCCAGGTTGCCCTGCTGACGTATTGCGAGGCGCATGCCAGGAAAGCGAACATGATTATCAACGCGCACAGCTGGTAGTTGCCCCGCTTTATTACATCATACCTTTCAAGTTACAAAATATCCATCGCTGCTTTTCTACCACAAATCTTAACTTCCCGCAAACAAAATCAGTAATGGTTTAGTACGCATACTGTGCAGTCGTTTGTAAGGAGAGCCAATGTAAAGTGGTAGAAGCCCATTACAGAAAGACACACATGATGTAAAGCCGTAGTACGTAGCACTTTTTCTTTTAGGAAATACAAGTTTTGTAGACGAGGTTTCAATGAAATATGATGAAGCTGAATCGATATGTAGATAGTTATAGGTACTAGCTAGTCTATTTATAAGTATGTAGGTATGTAGTTAAATTTGTTGTAAGTATTATGCCTTTTAATGCTACTAATGAATTATGTATTTTAAGTATTTTAATGTTTTTATTAGTGGCGATCACAATAGACCTATCATAATGGCCTTAGAGACACCCAAGCCAATCAAAGGAAAAAGTACGATGTAAGTACATATTTCGTAGATTTTAGATCTCCTAGATTTATCAAATAAAAAAAAATTGTGTACCTAACAGTTTTACAATAATTGTTTACCGGTAGTGGAGTGTAAATTTTTCATTCATTTTAGAGTCTTTGTTTTTAACTGATGCGACATTGTGGCGATTTTCATGATAAACATTTTTGGACTCGTTCTCTAGCCCCCCCCCCCCCCCCCCTCCCCCCCTCTCCCCCAGGCAGATTATCTTTGCAACTTCATGTAAATATAAAAAACAATGCATTCTTTTCATTAATACCCTGGATACTAGATACAATGTCCGTCAAAATGATAAAAGATCAAAGCTTTTATAAATGTTACCAATTACATTTACGAATACGTGCAAGGAATGCAATAAAATTAAAACCAGAAATAATCACACTAATAAATTAGCACAGAAAACAGTTCACAATTGTTTCAGAATCTTGCAGCTAGATGGCGCTAGTAATGCCGCAGCGAGTCCACTCTACATAGACTGGTAGAGCGGTAGGTTGTATGTTGTATACCTCTATACTTGGTGAAATGGAAAGAGAAGTAGAGCAATCAAGTTTTGCCAATTATTTAGTTAACACTGGTTCTTTGGTATTGTTTTCAGTATCTGCCAGTATTTATAAGAGTTGAAGATGTACACATAGGTATTTGCGTGTACTTTTATTGATTGATATGAGTAATAAAGGGTCTAAAAGTCAATATCACAATACGTCTGAAGCAGAAACTAGTCATATAGGTAATAATTGAGATATTGGGAACCAAAAAAATTATAACGAACTTAAATTAGGAAAGGTACATACATGTTCATAATTTGAGTTAGGAATTCCATTTGCATTAAAATAATATAAGTAGTTTAATGTGTGTGTGTGTGTTGCCAAGTTCTCCTGAGGCACCAGTTTCCATAACCTTTATCTTTACATAGTATAAAATGAAGTCGCTTCCGCTGTCTGTTCGCTTTGTGAGATCCTTTAAACTACTCAACGGATTTTATTGCAGTTTTCAGCAATAGATAAAGTGATTATAATGTAAGCCGGGGCGGGTCGCTAGTTCATTCGCTATTCATAATTCAGTTATTGTTTGTGAATCAGGTAATTTTCAGTCGGTACATAAGACTTCTCTAGATCGCTTGATTCTGCTGCTTAGGGGTACATAACAGCAATTTGGCTCTATTTAAAAATAATGTCCCCAAAATAACCTTTTTATTTGTCACCCTATCTTTTGGCCTCTAAGTTGTATAACCAAACTTATTTCTTTTCATAAGTGGATGTCGCTTAGACCAGACGGCAAAAAAAAAAAAAAAAATAACGACCAGAACACCTGGAACGAAATATCTGCAGATCGTACACACAATTGCTCCGAGGCGAGAATCGAACCTGCAACCTCCAGCGTCGCAGGCGAGCCTTCGCCACGGCGCCACAGAGGTCATCCCCAAAATAACCTTTTTATTTGTCACCCAACCTTTTTGCCTGTAAGTTGTATAACCAAACTAATTCGTAAGAGGATGTCGCTCAGACCAGACTGAAATATCTGATTGTTATTTATTTTGTATCGCTCGCTACCGGACACGCTACCTGCCCAAACAAAGAACGGCTGTAGTATTGTTATAATATATAAGCCATAACCAACACAGCTCTAGGGCTTACACTGTTTCTTTTCTAGTTCACGCCCGAGTTTTTGACTATCAGATGTTCAGATGCCGAAAAATTATAAGCTTAGTCTTAGTATATGAATCTATACTAATATTATAATGAGGAAAGATTTGATTGTTTGTATTTAATAGGCTCCGAAGCTACAGAACCGATTTGAAAATTTCTTTCGCCGTTGTTGCGTTACACTATCCCCGGTGAACATAGGGTACATTATATTTTCAAAAAAATTAGTGATCCTTACTAAAACTCCAATAAAGTAACCCAAGGTATTAAAAATGACTAAAACTATTAAAATTACATAAAATTTTAGGCTGAAGTTACATAACAGGTCTTGTGTATATTCGATTTTTGACGACCGATGTGGCGCGGTGGGCGAAGGTCCGCCTGCGACGCAGGAGGTTGCGGGTTCGATTCCCGCCTCGGAACAAATGTGTGTACGATCTGCAGATATTTGTTCCGGGTGTTCTGGTCGTTTTCTATGTACTTATAATAAAAAAATATCTATCTATGTAATGTATTGTATTATGTATGTATATCAGTTATCTAGTACCCATAACACAAGCTCTGCTTACCTTGGGGTTAGATAATTCTGTGTGAATTGTCCAGCAATATTTATAATATTTATTTATTTATTCGCTGAAATATGACAAAGATTATAATATCATGCCGACTGGATACTTTCCTGGCGTACGCCGCATAAACCAATGGAGTTAATTATTCATCTTATACATACATGCTTTGCTAGTTTACTACTAATGAGAGGCCGGGGCGGGTAGCTAGTATCATAACATCTAGATCCTACTAATATTATAAACGCGAAAATTTGTAAGTATGGATGGATGTTTGTTACTCTTTCACGTAAAAACTACTGAATGGATTTTAGTGAAACTTCACAACAATATGACTTACATATCAAAATAACACATAGGCTAAAATTCATAAAGATATATAGTATATTATCCAAAAAACATAATCACCACGCGGGTGAAACCGCGGGGCGCAGCTAGTATCTATATAATTTTTCCGAAAATAATACGTTTGTTGTTGTTATGGTTAAGAAAATATAACAGAAACTGTCTTAACGAAGATTTCTAGATGAACTTTTTTTATCTACGCTGCTATAACAAAACACGCTAACCTACAGTGTTTTATACTAAAACTACACTAGTTAATCACATATCATGTTTTAAAAAGTTTTCTCTGTATTTCATTACACATCATCAACCTATGTTAGTCCACTGCTGGACATAGGCCTCCCCCAATGAGCGCCATAGCGCCCTATCTTAAGCTTGCCGCATCCAGCATCTACCTGCAGTCTTTCGCAGGTCGTCATCCCACCTGGTCGGAAGGCTACCTACACTATGTTTACCGAGTCGCGGTCTCCACTCAAGAACACGTTTGCCCCAGCGGCCGTCGTCTTCGGTCGGTTCTTCGCGAGATATGCCCACTGCCACTTCAACTTGCTAATTCTTAGAGCTATGTCGATAACTTTGGTTCTTTGTATTTCATACGAATCAGGATTCCCCCATTCTGTTCCAGTTAAAAACACTGTATCTACTTACAGTTATAGGTACACGTTCGCGAGTATGAGAAAGGGGTGGCAAAGTTACCGCGAAGCAGTTAGAAACAGTCAAACAGCTTCAACATAAGCCTTCTACAAAGTGTTAACATTGGGCATGGATTGATAAACGTAGTACGTGTATGTTTTACACAGGAACCAATACAAGGCTGTTTTTAAACAAAACAAATATATTAAGTAGGTGTCTAGTGCAATTTTTGTGAGAATTACATTTATTTCACTCTGATTACTTCTTTGGACCAGCTGGTTAATTAGAATAAATAAAAAGCGTAGTTTGTACTTTCTTATTGTTTATAAGATCTCGCCTATTGAGCCCGTCGCATCATCACTGCATAGGAATTCGGGCGGCAAACGTCAGCTGCTCAAAACTTGATTGAAAAAGTAAACTAACAAGCATTGTGTGAATGGAATACAAAGGAGAGAACCTGATACTTTAGAGGTATTGAAATATGCTCGTAACTGACTGATTATAACGTTACTTCAACTGAGATAATTTTAGATCTCGATTCACTCGTTTCTCAAGCTGTACATAATAGTAGGTAGGTTACTAAGTATTTAGTACTTAAGTGTCTATGTCTTTTGTGTTATGCTAATTACTTAAGGTACTTAACTTCTGAAATTGTATAATACATTTATTTAAATAATTAAAATTTAGTGTCTCTACCATCAATGACTGAAAGTGATAATTTTGTCAATGTACTTAAAATGAATTTTGAATTCACTAGCGGTAGCTAAATTCACGCTAATCATAGGACCCCTGGGGGTATTCGTTCGTGGTCGACACATAAAAGCCGAATTTGAATACGTCTAAAACGTATAGACGATGAAATGATCCCTATTAATGCAATTAATTCATCGTAATTAAACCTTTCTTGTACAGACAAGATTATTTACGCAAAAAGTAATTTAGAAAAACTTTCAGACGAAACGCTGAGGAAAATAACCCGCATTGCGTATTTCCAGAGTTCAAATTTGAATGGCGCGGCATAGAGGCCAATGCCACAAACACATGTTGGCATCGACCGACCAGCTTAGCTGGAATCCCTCGCCCCGCTGTCTTCGAATAAAATGTAAGAGATGAGACGGTTTATGGAATGTTTTCGGGGTTCAAGAGAATCTGGTTGGTGATATAGGAGCAAAGGGGCGCAGAATGAGAATCAATGAACTCGGCTGAGCGGCCGACAAAGGACGTTTTGGCCGGCAGGTAATTATCTTAATACCGACCCTTTTTTTCTATGCATACTTGACTACGGGTGATTGTCAACTTAACTTGGTTAGTAAAAGCACCAAAATTTCAAGAAAGTCGAAACTGCCTAACTGGAGCGAATCAGGAATGCAATTGTTTGACATAAATATTTTTTGGGCAAAGTTAAGTCATGGTGCAAAGTTAACGCCTTTTATTTTTACTGCATGTGATTAGAAGGGTTAAAGCTGCTAATAATGTAGGTGATACTAATATACCAGGGAGTCAGTGATAATATCACCGAAATAATATTGTAGGTATCGGCTATTTAAGAATAAATTATGTGATATACGATACGATCACACTAATATAAAAAAAAATATTATAAAAGCGAAAGTATGGATGTTTAAATAGATGTATGGATGTATTTTGTTACTTCTTCAGGCCAAAACGACTTGAAAGATCGTGCTGAAATTTTGGGGGCAGCCTCCTGTGTCGCTGGCAGGAGGTTGCGGGTTCGATTCCCATTGTGTGTATGATTCGCGGATTTCTTTTTGGTGTACTTGGTCGTTATCTTTGTATAATAAAAAATATCATGTAATGTATTGTATTAAATACTTATATCCGTCATCTAGTACCCATACCCATAACACAAGCTCTGCTTAGCTAGGGGCTAGATGATGCTGTGTGAATTGTCCAGCAATTATAATTATTTATTTAATTTGTCACCAATACAATACTCCTACCCTACATAAATATATGTAGGCAATCGTTCGACTTTGTCTGCCTGCAAGCCCTCGTTCACAAGGGTGCAATTTCTCAAACCCCTTTATTTACGCGCTTCGGATACAAAAGCGCCCTTCCTCCTTTTAGGGCCATGATTACGGCGGTAACCTTTTGATTTTATGATAATTTTATCAATTAGTTTAGGAATTGTGCACTTTGTTCTCGTAAAACCTTAAAATGTACGAAGTAAGAGAAAAATCACGTATTAATATAGCGAAGAAACAAAGTATTCGACAAAGATTAATTAATAAGCAAACAGAAGTGGCAGTTGGCCATATCTCGCGAAGAACCGACAGCCGCTGCTGGGGTAAACGTGTACTTGAGTGGAGACAACGACGTCCTGCGAAAGACTGCAGGCAGATGCTGGATGCGGCAAAGCCCTGATGTCTTCAGGGCACTATGACGCTCATTAGGTAAGGCCTATGTCAAATATTACTAGCGACCCGCCCCGTCTGCGCATGATTTTCGATATACATAATATAAACATATACACCTTCCTCTTGAATCACTCTTCCTAATAAAAAACCAATAGCCTATAGCAGTCCAGCAGTGGACTGCTATAGGCTGATGATGAATAAAAAAACCGCATCATAATCCGTTGCGTAGTTTTAAAGATCTAAGCATACATAGGTACGACAGACAGTGGGAAGTACTTTGTTTTATACTATGTAGTGATGAAGATGATGGTGATGATGAATAGTCATCATCACAACGAAACGTACCGTCGAGGTAGAGACCTGTCGAGGTAGAAACCCTTTGAGGTACAGATCATTCGAGGTAACTACCCATCGACGAAACGTACCGTCGAGGTAGAGACCTGTCGAGGTAGAAACCCTTCGAGGTACTGATCATTCGAGATAACGACCCATCGACGAAACGTACCGTCGAGGTAGAGACCTGTCGAGGTAGAGACCTGTCGAGGTAGAGACCTGTCGAGGTAGAAACCCTTCGAGGTACTTACTGATCATTCGAGATAACGACCCATCGACGAAACGTACCGTCGACGTAGAGACCTGTCGAGGTAGAAACCCTTCGAGGTACAGATCATTCGAGGTAACGACCCATCGACGAAACGTACCGTCGAGGTAGAGACCTGTCGAGGTAGAAACCCTTCGAGGTACTTACTGATCATTCGAGATAACGACCCATCGACGAAACGTACCGTCGAGGTAGAGACCTGTCGAGGTAGAAACCCTTCGAGGTACAGATCATTCGAGGTAACGACCCATCGACGAAACGTAACATCGAGGTAGAGACCTGTCGAGGTAGAAACCCTTCGAGGTACTTACTGATCATTCGAGATAACGACCCATCGACGAAACGTACCGTCGAGGTAGAGACCTGTCGAGGTAGAAACCCTTCGAGGTACAGATCATCGAGCTAACGTCATTCGAACTAGAGTACGAGACCCAACAGACACAGTTGCCATTAACAAAGAATCATCATCATCATCATACCTTACTAGTAAGTTTAAGTGCAGAACTTTTGGTTGTGAACGGGCTCTACCTTCCGCCGTTGCCAATTTTAGGTAAATAATAATAATAAATAAATAAGCACTTAGACAAGTCATATTTTATACATTAAATTATTATCAAATAAAATTATTTTACTGTTCAGTTCAATTTATCGTCCACTAGGGGAAGAAGTGAAAAAGAAACGAAAAGAAGTGAACAATAATACCTAATTGATATAACAGATAATACTTCGTTATTTATTTATTTCTGATACGTTTTGTTCACCCACAATTCATATGGAAGACAAATAAGTGCTATAACAATAGCGCCCCATACATCACTCGATGACATACGCGTTGCGTAGGGCACAGATTTATGCCCTAGACGCGGCTGCGGTTCGAAGGGCACCACTGCTCATTGCCAGAGACAATGTAATCAGCCCCGCTAGTCTATAGGACCTTTAGAGGCGACACGACTTTCTTTTGAGCAACATAAATTAATAGAAGATTACTTTCCTTTGACAGTAAAGTAAGGCACTTAGTTCTCTGATTGGTCTATGGGGCATCAAGAAGTATTAACACTATCCTACTAATATTATAAACGCGAAAGTTTGTAAGTTGGATGGATGGATGGATTTTTGTTAATCTTTCACGTAAAAACTACTAAATGGATTTTAATGAAACTTCACAATAATATAGTTTACATAACAGAATAACACATAGGCTACAATTCATAAAGATATATTGTATATTATTCAAAATATCTATCACCACGCGGGTGAAACCGCGGGGCGCACCTATTTGAAAATATTTTTTTTTATATTACTCTTGTGCTTAAAATTCATTATTTAAACAATTGACTTAAAATGTAATATGTTATATTTGATAGTTATGTCCCGAAAAATATTAAAAACCTCAACAAATCACTTAGTAGGGATGTCATAAAGTTACTTTGATATATAAATTTCAACAGCCTAAAATGCTTCAATTAATAGATGGTATTTTCACTGACTTCGTAAAAAGAGGAGGTCCTGGGCGGCTGTATGTAGGTATTATAGCACATACTGCTGGACATAGGCCTCCCCCAATGAGCGCCATAGCGCAGCTTGCCGCATCCAACATCTACCTGCAGTCTTTCGCAGGTAGCCATCCTACTGGTCGACAGTATACAGGTATATAGGTACAGGTGGGTATATAAAAGATGTTTATTATGAGTACTTTAAGTTTTTTAATATGAATCAACTCCACAACTTTCGAGTTAGAACTAGAGTTAAGAAGTTTATGCAGCCTCGCCGTAGATTCTTAACATTTCTTCCATTGATAACCTGACACAGAGAAGTTATTTTTAAATAATAGAGATAGGATTCATAGTATAACTTAAAACAAATTTTAAGTTTATATTTTAACTAGCTGGAAATCTATGTCAAATGGTTTATAAACCTTCCTCTTAAATCACTCTATCAATTAAAAAAACCGCATCAATATCCGGCTCTAAACACATGTACATACATAGGGACATACAGACAACGGGAAGCGACGTAGTGTTTTATGCTACGACGTAGTAATTAAGATTAATATTTTTTATTTGACATTGATACAGGGGCCCAATTCCACTATTTTTAAAACAAAGACGACTATGGCTCCATACGATTGTCATAGCTATTGTGCGTTACGTATAATTGGTATCCTACTGTGTTTTCATAGCTGTCCAGGGAGGATTATTTGGCTAGTTTGAACACGAGGAAATTGATTTCCTTGTGGTCAAACCCGTAAGCCTAAAAAGTTTGACTACGTGGAAGGAGATAGTGTAACACAAAGTGAGAAGTGAATCTGAACGACTTTGATGACCTCTGACGCAGTGGGCGAAGGTCCGCCTGCGATGCAGGAGGTTGCGGGTTCGATTCCCGCCACGGGACAATTGTGTGTACGACGCAGATATTAGTTCTAGGCGTACTGGTCGTTATATCTATCAATGTAATCTATTGTATCAAGTATTAAGTCATCTAATACCTACCCATAACACAAGCTCTGCTTAGCTTAAGGCTAGATGTTGCTGTGTGGATTGTCCAGCATTATTTATTCCACCCTAGGCTAGGGTTCCTAATTAATCAGTAAGAAGGTCACCATCAGTATGTAGCAAGCGTCGTAACGGTCGAAGTGAACTGTGACGTCACGCTTTCACTTAGCGGGTACGGTTCTATTCTAAATCAAATGATTTGTGACATGGAGCCCGCAACGACCACTCTTTACCCTCTGTGTCTTTAATCTTCTTAAATAATGTGTGGTTTGTGCGCGGAATTTGTTTTTTGGTGGTTGTAGTGAAGACCTACTTAGTTTGTATATTTTGTAGTTATTTATTTTTAAAGAATATACATTATTTTTATATTAAATAGTACTCTTTAAACCCGTAGGGGTTTGACCCAAATGTAACATGCCTCGGGTTTCAATCTTAAAATAAAGTGTACATAACTTAACTTTATGTCAACCTAGTTACTGCCCTCGGCTTCGCACGCACTGCTTCTATGGACGTTGAAAGGTTATTTCTATCCTATGGGAAGTGGTTTGTGGGATATAAGTATGTTGGAGTCCAGGTTTAGAGTTACCTTTATCTATGAAAAAAAATTCAGTTCAATCTGTTCTGTTTTATCATGAAGAAGTAACAAAACACCCATTTACGGCGGAATATTAATAAATAAATAAATAATGCTGAACAATTCACACAGCATTATCTATATAGCCCCATGGTAAGCAGAGCTTGTGTTATGGGTACTAGATAACTGTTATACATAATACAATACATTACATAGATAGATATTTTTTATTATACATAGAAAACGACCAGAACACTCGGAACAAATATCTGCAGATCGTACACACAATTGTTCCGAGGCGGGAATCGAAGCCGCAACCTCTTGCGTCGCAAGCGGACCTTCGCCCACCGCGCCACATCGGTCGTCAAGTAATAAAAAATATAATAGTAATAAATGTGGAATTTTGGAAATTCCGCATTTATTAATATTCCGCCGTATCACAATTTATTATCTAGTAATTCGCGTTATGCCCTAACTTTGTATTGCGTGTTCGGGCTTAGAAGAGTGTTTCGCTGTTGGCTTATTTCTTACATTGCCTTTTAAGAATTTACCTTTTTCTGTATATTTAACTCTGGAAAAGTATTTGTTATGGTAGAGAATAGGTTGGTATTTTGGTAGAGCTAACAAATTTCTCCTTTTTTTGGAATTTTCTTGTCCTTCAATTTGTACTGTATAATTAGGCTTGTTTAAAAAGAAGATCGCTCAGCGAGCTCACCGAGCTATAGAAAGAGCTATGCTCGGAGTTTCTCTGAAGGATAGGATTCGTAACGAATACATCCGACAGAGAACCAAGGTTATCGACATAGCTCAAAGAATTAGCAAGCTGAAGTGGCAGTGGGTCGGCCATATCTCGCGAAGAACCGACGGCCGCTGGGGCAAACGTGTTCTTGAGTGGAGACCACGACTCGGTAAACGTAGTGTAGGACGCCCTCCGACCAGGTGGGGTGACGACCTGCGAAATACTGCAGGTAGATGGTGGATGCGGCAAGCTGAAGACAGGGCGCTATGGCGCTCATTGGTGGAGGCCTATGTCCAGCAGTGGACTGCTATAGGCTGATGATGAAGAAAAATAAGATATCTTTCTGCTAACCTATTAGGTCCTGTTTAACACCGCTGAACTGGCAATAATTATGGCCTGGTCTTCTTCTAAATATACCTACTTTAATGTAGGTATACGCTTCTGCAACAAAACTCCAAGTGAGTTTCAAAAATTAATTATAAATAAATTCAAACAAATTGTCAAACATATCCTTTGTAAAATGACTTTTTACAAAATATCGGATTATCTAGAAGATAATAAAGCTTGGGACGAGTTTTGCTTTAACTCGAAAACTAACAACCTAACAAGGGAAATGTTTCTTATTCGCTTCTGTACTTTACCTTAAAAAAATTGAAGTGAACAAAAAATCAAACTTTATTTCCTATTTAACTTGTGTAATTTAAATTTTATGACATGTCTAAGATTTCTGTAAGTTCTAAAGGAAATAAAATAAATAAATAAATAATGCTGGACAATTCACACAGCATTATCTAGTCCCATGGTAAGCAGAGCTTGTGTTATGGGTACTAGATAACTGATATACATAATACAATACATTACATAGATATATTTAAATCAATTGATATTTGTTATTTTGGTATTGAAAATAGTTCGTCAAATCAGAAAAAATACTTATTATTTTCAACTTCCTTACGGCCGTACAAAAACCACTGTATAACGATTAAGAAGACTATTATCAAGTCTTTTGATTTAACCCTTCATCACCTACCTCATTTCACGATCCCGAACCTAACCCGGCAAATGTATTCACCAAACAATCAAACCCTAACACTAAATAAAGGCAACACCACACCTGAGACATTTTTAATTATCGAAAGTAAACATTCAGGAATCCGTTACGGGTCTTCATAAATGTAAATTGGAGGCGCGCATCCCGTTTAGCGCCTCCCCCCTCTGTCTTCCCCTCCCCCTCCCTTCGGAACGAGGCCGGTCGGTGGTGGGGTTGCCAGCTGTGCATGTTTGGTTAGATCTGGCAAAGAGGTAGAGTTATTATTTAGGTAATGAGGTAAGATGAAATCGGGAATGAACCAAATACGTAATATTATTTTCGATCAGTCTGTAATATATAACAGTGTGTATGGAATATATCAATGTAAACAATTATACAAAGTAAATCATAGGCCATGTGGTATAGGTAACTATCTTCTTATCTTACTGGATACTTTATACTTTTTATTTTTGAATTTCCATACTAGGTGTTAGTAATGTAATCTAGCTCTTCGCTTTATACGAATTTTTTTTTCAGAACAAACTTATCAAAATATGTGGGTAATTGCTTAATTGATAAAGCTATGCGCTTACCTACAAACAACTTATTTAACTAAGAATAAATAGAAGACAAATAAATAAAAAGTATTTGTAGCTATCATGACTATTAACAAAAAAGTCGTTTATAACGGGATATTTACCATGATTTGATTTTTGAGTTTTCTAAGTCAACCATGATTTGACATAATTATAAAAAAAATCAAAATAGGTCTCCCGTTATAAATGACTTTTGTATTTGAAGCTGGCAACAACAGGCTTGAACAAGAACGAGTATTGCGGTACATCACTACAATATCGTCTTTGTTACTGAATCGCGGCAAACTTTTCACTTCTCTATCCCGCGGGAACCAATTCATTCCTAATTAATCCTGGGCCCCGTCTGAACTGACTGCGAAAAGGTTAAATTGGCTTAGTTTTAATATTTTCACTGATTTATCTTTTGGCGTTTAGGCAGTTGATAATTGCAAGGCACAAAATTTCAAGATATAAAGACCTAAGATGGTGGCTAGGTATAAGTAAGCTTAAAGCGCGATCAGGTAGCCTACTCAGAAAATAATCAGTATCAAAAACCAAACCAAGCTTCTCATTAGCTTTCGCGCAAAACCAACGCTTAAGTCACTTGTGTTTTTATATCATTTGCAGCTTATATCGCAGCACGTGCGCATTATTCTGGCCTCCACGGAAAACCTCTAGCAGGATACATAGCATCTGCTGAGTGTTGGCCATTTTTGTTACTGTAACTGTAACATATCAGATAAGTTACATTTACGGTCAGGTAAACAGATTCTGTTTAACCTGTCTTTTGTCTATACTGTGTAGGTATGTATCGATTTACAATAAACGCAGTTTTACTTACTTGCATAATACTTGCGTTTAGGACTTTAATTTTCTTTTCAACCAAAACAGGTTCAAATTTGATAGAACCTTTACGATTTGAAACCAAAGTGCTCGTTTACTTTGAAAATGTTCCATCTCACCCACACCATGTTCAATTCAGCACACAGGTCCCCAACGATCCATGGTTGTCTGATGATCGCTCTTGAGCGATAAGACCGCCAATGCTTACTTAATTTTAAGTGGTTTGTTGTTTATGATTTCTAACATAAAATAATACTATAAGTACAAAAATACTTTTGTGTACACCAGATGCTGATCATTAAAAAAAAATACATTATACGCGATTCAATGGGCGGCCTTATCTCTTAGAAACGATCTCAGACAACCTTTGGATGTATAAGAGTGCAAAAGAATTTACTATCTCGCTTAAACAACGCGAATTGGGACCGATTTTGCGCGGGCGTAGTATACGGTACCTCAGACCTATATAAAAACGAGAGAATCTGCAGACCCATATCAATCTTCGGTTCCATAAACTACAACGATTGAATGTTATAATTTATAAGTTACTGGCTGGTTCAAAAACATCTCGGAGACAATGACAAAAGCAAAGACTATATAATAGGCCTCCCAGCTCCCAAGGGGCTTTTTAATAAACGCATAGATATTCCACCAACAGCTTACGCCTAACATTTCAACTCGTAGACAGCAACTCGACGGAGCGCAGACCACACAGGCTTGGATAATCACATCGTACCAAGGGAGATTTAACCGTATTCGAACTGTGCAAAGTTGAAAATAAGTCGAGGCGAGCTCTTTGAAACTAAATATCAAAGAAATTGTAGCAGCTCAGTTACTTTTGACCGAATATTCGTAACGCGCTAGTTGATTTGCAAAAGAGGCGTTTTTAATGTTTGTTTGGATTTTTTTGTAAGGGTTTTTTTACGAACTTGTAACCAGTCGATCGATTCAGATGTAGGTCATCATATTAGATGATTAGTGGTATTAGATAGTAGTAGGAACATAGTATTAGATTAGTTATGCCTCTGTAAAGTTTTATTTTGTAAGGTTTAGGTACATAATATGCGAAAATACAGTTTAGTGGCCACTGAGGACAGCTTCGTATCGTACGTATCTGCCTAAACTTTACAAAATCAAAACTATTACAGAGACATTAAAAAAAGCTTATAATAGGTAATAATATATATCACAAAATGCCCAATGAAATATTTGATATTTCCTTTGTTCAATGTAATAAGAAAACAAAATAGGTGGCGACGCTAGTATGCCTCGGAGTGCCTTTTCATTACATTTACGGATAAAGCCAACCGTCCACATGCTCAATCATTCAGCTTGAAACGCTTTCAATTATTTAGAAAATTATTCGGGTTTTAAATGTATTAAAAGGAACAAATTCATGCTCTCTCTTAACCAATCTACCTAAATGTACCTATCGATTTATGAACAAACAGTTGTAGGGCACTTAGATGGATGGAGGCCCGACACGAATGCCAGACGGATGGTAGATAGCTTCGAAAGGACGATTTTAGCGATTAAACTGATAAATGGCGCCCGATTTTCACTTCTGATTAACTTCTACAATAACTTTATCTACTCTACGATTAACAGTTTAGTCATTAACATCATTCGCACCCTCCTATAGTCCACTGCTGGACATAGGCATCCCTACTTAGCGCCATAGCGCCCTGCAGCTTGTCGCATATGCTTCATGCGGCAAGCTATGGCGCTCATTAGGGGCTTGCCGCATCCAGCATCTGCCTGCAGTCTTTCGCAGATTGTCATTCAACCTGGCCGGAGGGTCTCCTACACTACGTTTTCCGAATTGCGGTCTCTGGGTTTTTTCTGGGACATTGCAAACATCAAAACGACTCAAGCTAGTTTGGTAAATAAGGTATCAAAACAATCGAACACTGAACTCCATCGTTTTGCGAAAAAAATTAAAAAACGACAGCGAGTTGGGATTGTAATTTTTTAATGAGTTGTTAACCTGACCTAAATTATATAGGTAACTATGGATAACAAAGGAATAAGTGTCCAGCTAGTTATTTGTTTGTCGTCAGTGAATCACCACTTCATCAGTAAGAATGACATCATCGCCTCGGGATATAGTCCCTTGTATGGAATGCTGACTGGCTGTATCAATGGGAATGAATAATCATAATCATTTTGTGGTGTCCTGTTGTGTAGTGCTTAGCATTGTGAACATCGTTGTATTTTGCTTTCTTGCAGAAATGAATTATACTTTGTACGTACGCCGGTACGGTAGCCTGCTATCTTAAACAAAGACAAAAAATTTATATATTTATCAATATTTTTTTAATGTAAATGTATCATTTAAAAATTACGAATAACGCGACTCGGTCACCACTTTTTCACTTTAATCTCAAAATATGGGGAAAAGTCCTACAAAATTCAGCTTATAACCATTGAGTTAATATCCTACAACATTAACTCAATGCTTGAAACCTTGAACATGAGTACCTATAATCAAATCTTACTTATCAAAAGTGAATCTGCCCACCACAAAGAAAAAAATCACGAATAACAAAATCGGGACCGTAATTTAAGTAGGTACCTACATAAAAGCAATGAAGGTAGATCCTCTTTACTGCTCAGATCAATAAGCTAATGCCAATGTAATATTAAAGTTATTTAAGGCTGATGGATTGTATAAAGAATGTAACCTCTAAATATTTACTATGACTAGGTTCCGTCACAATCATCCACGCGGCTATAAGGACGCGTTCTATAGTACCTCTATAGAGATAGATAGGTCTTCGAATCACGGTGTAACGACCTAGAGTTCAGTTCGCGCCAACCTTGCTCCTCAAAGTGACCCATTTTCTGAGAAAGCAGCATGTTTACAGGTGATAAAAAAACTTCATTCCAGAACTTGTCACTTTTTCATGAGCTATTAAGCAAGATACATCAGTGTGGTAGAGAAAATGAAGGAACTCAGGTTGGTGTCTACTGTTTCAGGAATTTATATGGTCAAACAGCTACATATTTCACTGACGCACTACTCAAAGGCTAAATAAAGGATTAAGGATTAATTAAATTAATTAATAAATTATTATTAAGGAATTAAATTTTAAATTTGATAAGAGAGGGCGAACGCGTCTGTATGGATTTGTAATTGATATACCTAGGTAGTAAAGTGTTTTAGAAATAAAGTGGGACCTAATTATTCCCTTACATATTCTTGCCTCAGAAATAAAATTCTATCCAGGTAACTGGTTGTCTCTGCGGAAAATCCTTTCCACGTAGACAACCAGTTGTCTGTCTGGATGGTATAAACCTACTCGTATCTACTCGTACTATAAATGCATGGACTCGAAATGCCTGCTTAATAAATAATACACAGAAAGTTCTGGAGGATAGGTAGAGTCGATTCATTAGAATTAGGTATTTGTCAGAATTTTAGAGGAAAATTTAAAATCATTACTAACTTAAATTGTTGTTTGTGCACAGTGTTCACACCTACTATCATGTAACAAAGTGACTCATGATCATGACGCACAAGGTAGATTGGTGTTCAAAATGTAGGTAATTTTATACAGACTTATAAAACATCCCAAGGGATCTCTCCAATTTCCAATTAAAACGCGTAAGAAACTGAACTTTATAGGCTAAAAAGATCCAGTGATACTCTAATAATGTAGATCCACTTCACTACACGTTATTAGGTATTTAGGGCGTTCAAATCTGTGTACAATGACCTCGTATCGTTCGCGCCAACCTTGCCCGACCGCAGTAATGGCGGCGCGGACGAAATTTAAAATTCGAACTACATGACCGAAACGTCACAATGAGTCTATGGTTTAGTTAGACTCTGTCTGGCAAATTCCGGGATTTTATAATTACAACTTTACCTTAGAACTTTGTGAGTCACATTTTGTAACCGCATCAGGGTAATTTATTCAGTTCGCTCTAAATGTCCCACAGCTAAAATAGAGGCCTTATTTATCAGTTTTTTTCTCCTCTATACCTAATAATAATTTTGGGGTTTAAATTATTATTATCCCCTAATTTTTGACATCTTACAAAACGTAGATGGTTCTCTTTTTGTTTTATGTAGTACATCTACGAATGCGAAAATTTAAAGTCGTAGGTAGTCAAAGCAAACGAAGTCTAGTGCTTAAAAATAGAATAGAATAGATATAGTATAAAGTGATATAATACTTGTAAAGCAGCTTATGGCATTAATAAATACATTTACTAACAGAAGTTGTGAAGGGGCGTAGTAAAGCGATTGCGTGGGAAAGAGAGAGACAATTCCGTTTTCCAATAATTATTGCCCACGCTTCAACAGGAGCCGACTTAATTTGATGGTACAGTCATTCTTGTTGCGACGTTCTCATAGAAAAAGCACAATGACAATTCATTGATTGTTGCGTAAAATAATAACAAGCAAACAGACAAAGTACTTACAGTAAGTGGTCCACCAGTACAAAGTCGCTCAGCGACCTATGGAAAGAGCTATACTTGGAGTCTTTTTGAAGAATAGGATTCGTTACGAATACATCCGACAACGAACTAAAGTTATCGACATAGCTCTAAGAATTAGCAAGCTGAAGTGGCAGTAAGCTTGCCATATATCGCGAAGAACTGACAATCGCTGGGGTAAACGTGTTCTAGAGTGGAGACCGCGACTCGGCAAATGTTGTGTAGGACGCCCTCCGGCTAGGTGGAATAACGACCTGCGAAGAACTGCAAAAAGATAATGGATGCGGCAAGCATAAAACAGGAAGCTATAACGCTCAGTAGGGGAGGCCTATGTCCAGCAGTGGACTATTATATTTATTATAGGTATGTATTATAGGTAGGTATGTATATGATGACACAATTTTTTTTGATGTTGTTAAGGTAATAAAAATAAATCAAATAAAATCATTTTATATCAAATAACAGTGATCCATAATTTGTTAGTAAATATGAACTGATTTATACTCGTATAATGGGGATGAATAATTAAAAAGAACGTAAAAATAACTTATTACTAGGGTTAGTTATACTAGAAGTTAATACTTAATTAAATCACTCTCCCCATGAAACATTTCCACAGGAAAGAGGTGATTCTATCTGCTATTGTTTTTAGGATGGTGTTGGGGCTGTCGCGTACCCTGCGCATTAGGGATGCGGTCTTTTTATGGTGGCACTTCACATGGCTATTTGTATTTGGCATATTTGGCAAACAATTACCATGTGTGGACAGTTTATTTGACAAAGTGTTTGCCTTATTTGCCTATTTGACAAATAAGGCCAATACCAAATACGCGTTACCGTGCGCCGTGTTTCTCGAGGCACATCAAAGCAGTCAAAAAGGCAAATACGCAATAAGCCGTCCACACAATGGCCGTATTGGCACCTTGCGCTCTGCCAAATGTTTGTGTGTTTGTTATTTGTGTGCCATGTGTGGATGGTCGTATTTGCCTCTTTTTGCATGTTCGTCTGAACGTCATATATTTTGCCAAATACAACAAACATCCAATAGCGAACACAAATAGCCATGTGAAGTGCCACCATTACGGAGGATGGCAGCAAAGCCATCCGTCTCGTATTCCGCAAACATGCAAAATCGCATATTGTAGATGTTTATTCGTTATTAAGCATCGTTGCTAATTGTAATCCGATTATAATGATTCTTTCGCGATAATACCTAAGATTTTGTTAAAAGTAGCAAATTATGTTGTGACGACCGATGTGGCGCGGTGGGCGAAGGTCCGCCTGCGACGCAGGAGGTTGCGGGTACGATTCCCGCCTCGGAACAATTGTGTGTATGATCTGCATATATTTGTTCCGGGTGTTCTGGTCGTTTTCTATGTATAATAAAAAATATCTATCTATGTAATGTATTGTATTATATATATCAGTTATCTAGTACCCATAACACAAGATCTGCTTACCATGAGGCTAGATAATGCTGTGTGAATTGTCTAGCATTATTTATTATATTATTTATTAACAAATGATAATAAAAGACAGAGGCTTAGAAAAACGATGCAGACTTAGTTATTGAGTTTTTTTTTGCTCAAGGTGCCTTTTAGGATATCAAAATACAAAAATAATCTATAGTAATATTAAAAAGAGGTAAAGTTTGTGAGGTTGTAGATACTATAACTAGTAGTCTAGTATATTTTACATGCGTAAATTTGGATGTTTAGATGGATGGATTTATTACCTCTTTACTAAAACTACTGATAAACTACTAAATAAACTTTAAAGCTAAACCTTTCCATACAGACAACGCGAGCTAAGCCGCTGACAAAAATTAGTTTATAATATGATTTGACTTTGCTCTTTCACGCAAAAACTACTGAATGGATTTTGATGAAACTTCACAATAATATAGCTTACATATCAGAATAACACATAGGCTACAATTTATAAAGATATATTGTATATTATCCAAAATATCTATCAGCACGGGGGTGAAAACCGCGGGGCGCAGCTAGTTTATAATATGATTGTGATCAAATCGTACCAGTAGTCTAGTGAAAGTGCCAGTCGGCACCCAGGCACCCATGTAACAGGTCGGCAAAAAATTTCATAACGAATGCACTAGATAGCTGCTCAAGTCCGGTATGACAAAATTGTCTACAAAGCTTCGTGAAGATCGCTTGTATATTCGGGTGACTTGCATTTGATATTTTTTGTCAGTTTTTCAAAGCTCATGTATGGTTTAACAGAATAGTTAGGAAATAAAAACAATTAATCGTTTCCGCGGTTTTGCTAGTCTTCTGATGCAGGACATAGTTAAATTATGTCCGTATGTCACTTATGTGCGTAGTGGGCATCGAGTTTCAAGTCGTGGGTCTTGAATGTGTTAATATTTATTATATAATTTTAATTTCAGTTAATTCGTTTTATATGTTTCATTTGATGTTATTATGATGAATTAGTGTAATTGGTCTTGTCTACATTTTTTCCTATAGAACAACCTTGTTCTATATTAGTTTCTATTGTATAGATTACCTAATCAATACAATATAATACAATAAAAACAATAATAATAATTATGTACATAAGTAAGTAAATAACTATTTTCAAGACCTATCTGTAAGTTTTCGCAAAATTTAGAAAATAAAATAAATAAATAAAATAAGTACATAGGTAAGTACTACTATTGCCAAATATAAAGAAACATACCTATAGTTTTTTGACTAGTGCTTAAGGTTAAGGTACTCCTGTTTCGCATTTGGACTCCAGTCGGTCCTTTATGCGTTGTTTGCTAGCATAGCCAGCCAAGCTCCGTCCAGAAGCGCAGAGTCTTCCTGGGGTATTCGCAGGCTACGCGGAGCGTCCTCGACAAGTTGAGGATTTCTATTCCTTGCGCTATTACTCCCTCGCATTCCAGGATTACGTGGGCAGCTGATTCATCTGTTGAGGCATCTTCTGCAGAGAGGGCTGTCCGTCGCTCCGATGGTGAATAAGTGTTTGTTCAGTGGACAGTGTCCTGTTAGTGTTTCCACAAGGATACGTAGGTCCAATCTGTTCAGGTAGTTCTGTTTAGTAAGCGTTTTGTTAGATTCGGTGATGGGCGTGCCGCCCTTGCTTTTCTGCAATTGATTTGGCTAGTCCATCGTTCTGTTTCGTTTAATATTGGTATATAACTCGTAGATCTGAAGGAGAGTCCGCTTGCTTGCTGCTACGCGACCGCGTCGTGTGACCTAGATGTAGGTGCTAGGCTGATGCCAAACGGAGGATTGTGTTCACATTCCACAGCCTTACCTTTGTACTAGTCAGTGTTTCTGTATTGCTTGATATTATAATCCAATACCACTAATATTATAAATTCGAAAGTTTGGATGTCTACGTGGAGGATGTTAGTTAGTGGTGATAGACATTTTGGATAATATACAATATATCCTTATGAATTGTAGTCCATGTCTTATTCTGATATGTAAGCTATATTATTGTGAAGTTTCATCCAAATCCATTCAGTAGTTTTTGCGTGAATGAGCAACCAACATACTCACATACATCCTCACAAACTTTCGCGTTTATAATATTAGTAGGATTAATAGATAGTAGGATTTATCGCGTGTCTTTTGATTTATTTTCCCTAGATTTTCATCGCGTTACACGGGGCGACCCGATGTATTCGTTACAGCCGAGAATCGAAGGCAGTATCCACGACATTTAACAAAACCCCATAGCATCTAAAGAGGTTATTATTCTATTTCCAGTGGCTATGCATCATTATTTACACCACGTTTCTGTGTGCACGAGACTACTTGCGTTCAATGGGTCGAAGATGCATATTTAAGTATACTTACTAGCTGTGCCCCGCGGCTTCGCCCGCGTGGAAAACTAATGTGTCAAATGGTTTATAAATCTTCCTCTTGAATCACTCTATCTATTAAAACAACCGCATCAAAATCTGTTGCGTAGATTTAAAGATCTAATCATACATATGGACAGACAAACAGCGGGAAGCTACTTTAACAACGACTTTGACAATAAAGCACTTTGATGTTTGATGTCAAAGTGCTTTATCTAGAATCTAGATATTCTGATATATTGCGTCTAGATTCTAGTCGATAAAAAAGCTTGCGACGCGTTTTGCTCCAACTCGAAAACTACCAATCTAACAAGGTGAAGGTTTCTTGTTTGCCTCTTTATTTTTAAAATGTAAGTGAACAAAAAATTTATTAAGATGTCACCTTAATGTCAAACTAGAGTGAAATAATAAAAAAAAAAATAATAATAATGCTGGACAATTCACACAGCATTATCTAGCCCCTGGTAAGCAGAGCTTGTGTTATGGGTACTAGATAACTGATATACATAATACAATACATTATATAGATAGATTTTTTTTTATTATACATAGAAAACGACCAGAACACCCGGAACAAATATCTGCAGATCGTGCATACAATTGTTCCGAGGCGGGAATCGAACCCGCAACATCCTGCGTCGCAGGCGGACCTTCACCCTCGTCGTATTACTTCACTATCGCCTCAGTTTCTCACAGATAGAGCTAGAAACACAGCTATGTCAGCAATTTCATTTTATAGCGGCTGCTAGGCCAGCTGCCGGCTGGTCTACAAAACATGGTGATTGTCACGTAAAGCACGCATTATCACAGTGACCCAGCTTGTACACCGCTCACACGATGGTCGTTCCTACTGTGAGTGAGCTACATAATACGTCTGTGGCAATGCGCTTGCGCATGAGGGAAAGAGAGAGTAAATGCGGACTGATTCTATTATACTAGCTGCGCCCCGCGGCTTCGCCCGCGTGGAAATCTATTTATTTAAAAACTTTATTGCACTACAAGGTACAAGGGGTGGGCTTAATGTCGAGGCATTTTCTACCTGCCGACCAAAAAAAAATCAATGTGCCAAATTTTATAAACCTTCCTCTTGAATCACTCTATCTATCAAAACAAAAGCGGCATCAAATCCGTTGCGTAGTTTTAAAGATAATCTAAGCATACATTGGGACAGACAGACAGCGGGAAGCGACTTTGTTTTATACTATGTATGTAGTGATAATAGAGCTGGTACCGGAACAAAGTCAGAGTTTTTTACAAAAACAGGCAATGTAATTTATTAATGTGATTAATTTTGGAAACAGAAGTCAGTTATACAAAACTGATGGATATAGGAAGTAGCACCTGAGTTGTTTGTAAATAACATGATCTTATTTATATGTAATGTAATGTGAGAATCAAGTGCTTAGACAAACTTAACACAAGGGGTATAACCTACTTATAATTCTTAAAAGATATGTATAAAAAAACATTGAATTGTTTAAAAACCATTAAGTAGGTACCTAGGTAGGTACTTAAAAGTTAAGTTCGTATTGGTATCTAAGTATTAATATAAACTTTCTTTTCAATATCTGATGATTTGATTACGCATGGAAGAAATAACATTCCAATTCTATAACGTTAAAATTTCGCTACTACAAATTTTGAGGCTAAATCGCAGTGAAACTCCTACAGCGATCAACAATGACATCCGCCTGCGCATGTGTGCGTGCCAAAACAAGAACTACCTACCTACTGTAGAGTCTAAACTCTGCGGCTGCACCGTGAAGGAACCGCGCTCAGCACAGGTGTGCGTTGAACCAGCCGGCATTATCAGCTGTTCGGCTCGTGCGAGCTTGAACCCGCTGCTTCCACGACGATCCACTGGGCCACGCCGAACCCTCCGTCACTTCAATAACACCCCCGCCAAAATCAACTCTACCGCAATGTAGAGACGGTTGAGCATAGAACGCGGAGCAGTTTTATCGTAAGCGGTGTAGACGGAGAGTGGAAATTTGCCTGTGTTACAGTTAGTTCTTCTGCGGCAGACGCTGCCGTTCGTTCCGTTGGGCCAGTGTCCGTCGGTCGGCGCTGGCAGACACACGCTACACGCGCGCTCCTGTCCGCAGACTGTCAGTGTGTGCATGTGTACCGTACTGTCAACCTCTTTGTATAACAGGTAGGTTTAAAACTTTAAAGGAACGTATAGGTTGGTATAAACAAAGCGGCCGGCGATAAAGAGGGCCGAAACTGGTTTGTTGGTAGGCATCTGGCACGCACTAATTGATATAGCATCAACTGACGTTTGTAATTACCCGGCTCGAGTCAGCGAGATACAATTTGTATCAGTTTTGTATAATACTATGCTATTATGAATATCACTTTCTTCTTCAATCTTTCTTACTTGGAGTTCGAGTAATATTGAACGAGTCGGTTTACATACCATTTCGCTAATCTTTTCATAGCGGCCTTGCGTCTAGTGACTGGTGGGTACTTAGCAAGGCCGTTTCTTCGAACCTTAGTTGACCTCATTTTTCGGATAACATACCGAGTAACTACTATTAAACCGAGGCAATACCGTCGAACAAGTTATTAAACAAAGTGATTGATAAAGCGGGTATCGAGAAAGGGAAAGAGAACCGAGGGGCAAGGGAGGGGAGGCGAGTGACGCCGATGACGTAACCAATTGGTATGCGATCGTACGGACAAAGAAATTAGCATTTAATTAGATATTTAAAAGAATCTCCTCTTTGGCCGGAGAAAACAATTTCTCTTGGAGACCAAGGGTCCGTTGACAAAAGAGAAATCAAAAGCAAAAAGTCTTTCTGGACTTTCTAGTCTAGCGAGTTCTCTGTCTGAAATTATCTGAATCCAAGGACATTGGCGCGAGAAACAAGAAATTAATTTGCGTATAACTCAACCCAAATTAGCCTTAATAATAATAAGCGAGAATATAATGAGAATCCTAGTTAGTTACTTTTGAAAATGAAATCTTAACTTCTTCCGTTAGTATAGTGGAAAGATCCAGTTAAGAGAATCATTACACACAATATTTTATACTTGTATTAAATTATTTTTGTAAAGAAAACTTTTGGTTATCGTATCTTTTAAGCTTTTCTTTCGTATATGAAATAATGGAACGCAACGCAATAGATCGAATGTATATAAAATCCTACTAATATTATAAACGCGAAAGTTTGTGAGGATGTATTTACATATAATATAAGTATGTTTGTTGCTCTTTCACGCAAAAACTAATGAAAGGATATTGGTGAAACTTCACAATAATATAGCTTACATATCAAAATAACACATAGGCTATAATTCATAAAGATTTATTATATATTATCCAAAATATCTATCAGCACGCGGGTGAAACCGCGGGGCGCAGCTAGTGTGTACATGAAACAAGTGATTCATGCATAACTAACCAAAACGACTAACCTAACCTCAAAGTCAAACGTTCCATATCTTTGTTTAAACTTTTTGTCTATGGATTTTGTTGAATGGATACAAATATATAAGGGGATATTGGGTCTATACGAGTACATCCGTTCAAATAGTGGCATCGTTTTTTGTAAGTGGTCGTATTGTCTGCCGTAGAGCTGGGTTCCGATACCAATCTACAGTAAACTTTGTGCTCTAGTATGCTGTATTTAGCTTTTCGTTTTGCTTGTTTAATGTTATTCAAATATTTCTGTCGCGGCTCTATCTTCCTTCTATGTAGCAGTGTCTACTGCAACGCGAGCATTGACTACATCAATTTCTGTAATGTCCTTATTTTTAGGTACCTGCTATTCGCTTGATAAGATTAAAAAATCCATGACTTTGCTAGTCCAGTTCACAATCATTATAATGCGAAAGTTTGGATGTTTAGATGAATGTATGGTTGGATGTTTGTAACTTCTTCACGCCAAAACTATCGGGGGAAATTTTGCATAGAGGTGGCTCTGGTCCGTGCCTAGAATAAGACATACATAGGCAACTTTTTAACACGCTTTTATTGGCTTTATTGTCCTACAAATCAGTTCTTATTGAATAGAAATAATTTTAAAACGTTTTCATAGAAAGAACGCGTGCGACGTCGCGGGAAAAAACTATTTTTCTATAATATTATATCTTTAATATTATTATGGTTATAGATTTTTCGTTCGAGTCCATTATACAATGTGTATTGTCGAACCTTGATCAAACGAGATGTGCGGATACACGACGTATATTTATCGATAAAAAACAAAAAATAAAAAATTATATGTTACCTATTTTAAATGGTGAATAACATGACAACAAAAATACATAAGCCCATAATTTTAGGAGGATTTGTAGATTAAATTATGAAGTTTAATACAACATGCAAAAAAGTACATCTCAATAACCCAGTTTTAAAGTTACAGATCAAAAATAAAATAAAAATAGTTTTTTTTTTGCAAATTTCTAAAAAAATATTGATTTTACTAGGCATATGTACGGAAATTGTATTTTTTTCTTATCTAGCTACTATCTAGCTTTCAAATGAGACTACTTTGAATAAAATACACCGTTTACTAAAAAAGAAACGAAGAAAAAACCAGATGAATTAGTTTTCATTAAAAAAAAAATTTTATCGGCTTTATTTTTGAGATAGGTAACATATAATATTTAATTTTTTGTGTTAATCGATAAATATATGTCGTGTATTCGCACATCTCGTTTGATCAAGGTTCGACAATACACATTGTATAGAGCAGTCTAGGTAGTTGATTGATAGTAGTACAGGGTACTCCCACTACTACTGTTACTCCTCTCGTAGTTTCGTAGTTTACTTAGATTACCAAAATACGAGTACATCGTAGTTTAGCTCAAACTATTGTCATTTGCTCTCTAGGTAACGGCATGAAATACGAGAGAGTCCAGCTATAGCTGGACCTTCATGAATGCGAGGTTCTGTGTGACATTGACGTAGTTTACCACTATGTTTTTTTATTTCTTATCTGCTTTATTAACTTTTGATTTCTTAGGTAATGTCTTTGCAATAAATATTTGAGTTTTTAGTAACTTCATGAACGGTTATGGAAAGAGTTTCATTAACAACGACAAGGTTCTATGCGACTCCAGTGGTGACGTAGTTTACCACTATGATTTTCTCAAGCGTTAAGAGTGCTGACCCTTGATACGCCATTACGAGTCCACTTAGCGAGTACTACACAGGCTCGCATTAATGTTATTGAATAATTGAAAGCTAAGGTTATTTATAATTTAGTTTTGTAGAGTAAGTAAGCACGTTTTTTTTCTTTTTACTTTAAATAAATCCAGATAATATAAAAATTATGAGGCTATGACTTGTCAAAACATTAGGTATACAAAATTTTATACCTATATCGTGTTTTGACAAGCTGTAGGAATAAATGACTGATAACAGGCAAAGGGAGTTTATTCAGCATTGTGCTGCTTGCCAAGACATGCGGCGCTGGGTTTAAATATACTCACGTTGGGTAGGTGGTCACCGAGGGGATGGGATAGCTGGCTTACAGTAGGTTATTTACACTACTTTTAAAGTTTTTAGGACAAATACTTATCTCCTTGGGAAAAGCATTTTTTAGGGATCATTGGAGGAGATCATTCTCCATACAATGGAGAAAGATTTTTCTGAAATAGGTCCATTGACGAAAAAATCGACGGATATACATAAAAAATACATACAGCCGAGTTAGAACCTCCTCCTCTCTTATTGTTTCGTCGTCGGTTAATAAATCTAAATTTAAATATCATCATCATCATCAGTCTATACTAGTCTCCTGCTGGACATAGGCCTCCCCAATGAGCGCCATAGCGCCCTGTCTTCAGCTTGACGCATCCAGCATCTACCTACAGTCTTTCGCAGGTCGTCATTCCACCCTGGTCAGAGGGCGTCCTACACTACGTTTACCGAGTCGTGGTCTCCACTCAAAAACACGTTTGCCCCAGCGGCCGTCGGTTCTTCGCGAGATATGGCCGGCCCTCTGCCACTTCAGCTTGCTAATTCTTAGAGCTACGCAGGCCTATAACCTGCATAATTTCGTGCACTCCATAAATAAGTATATTATGCGGTTTGACGGTCGAATATGTAAGGTTTATGTTTGATTACTATTTCTCCTCACACTTTATTATAGATGCGACAGTTTGGATATTTAGAGGGATGGATGGACCGATATTTGTTACTTTTTCACGCCAAAACTACAGAAAGAATCAGGCAGAAGTTTTGCATCCAGGTAGTTCTTGAGTGGAGACCACGACTCGGTAAACGTAGTGTAGGACGCCCTCCGACCTGGTGGGATGACGATCTGCGAAAGACTGCAGGTAGATGCTGGATGCGGCAAGGTGAAGACAGGGCGCTATGGCGCTCATTGGGGGAGGCCTATGTCCAGCAGTGGACTGCTATAGGCTGATGATGATGATGATGATGAGAGGACTGAAACATAGGCTACTTTTTATCCAATAAATCAGTTCCCATGGAATATAAACAACACGTGCGATGCCACGGGCCGAAACTAGTCTATCACAAGGTGTCACAAGTGTCGGTCAGTAAGCTTGCAACACTTTCAATTTGAATTGCATGGTTACATCAGCGGGGTTAGAAGTTCACTTTCCACCAATCAGCAATGCAGCTGCTGTGGTAAAAACCAACAACTGTCTGTATTGCGCAAACCTTGATGGATAATGCCTCATTTTAGATCAATGTTATGTATTTTCCTATGTTTGATAAATAAATAATTAGTGCTGGACAATTCACACAGCATTATCTATCTAGCCCCATGGTAAGCAGAGCTTGTGTTATCGGTACTAGATAACTGATATACATAATACAATATATTACATAGATAGATATTTTTTATTAATAGGTGTTATGTATTTTCCTATGTTTGATAAATAAATAATTAGTGCTGGACAATTCACACAGCATTATCTAGCCTCATGGTAAGCAGAGCTTGTGTTATGGGTACTAGATAACTGATATACATAATACAATATATTACATAGATAGATATTTTTTATTAATAGGTGTTATGTATTTTCCTATGTTTGATAAATAAATAATTAGTGCTGGACAATTCACACAGCATTATCTAGCCCCATGGTAAGCAGAGCTTGTGTTATTGGTACTAGATAACTGATATACATAATACAATATATTACATAGATAGATATTTTTTATTATACATAGCTACGAATAAATAAGTTCCGATTGATACTGACAGTGATGATAATGAACTCAATACTATCCGTCCGCGGTTTCGCTCACATAATTTTGTTTTATTTTTTATTTATTGTTTTTATTCAAGGTTTATAGCTACATTAATGCGAAGTTTCAACCCGATCCGTTCAGTAGTTCTGGCGTGAAGAAGTAAGTTATTTGGTTTGAAATTTGTTACTTTTCACGCCAAAACTCCTGAACGGATGGGGCTGAAAATTTGCATACAGGTAGTTCTTTAGAGGCTAGGCTTTGAATCAAACATTATTTATTTACTAAATAATAATATTAGCATTATTTTTCTTCTAAGCTGCGAATTATTATGATGGTATGTGAGTTTGTTTTTTATTGTTAAAATCTTCGATAACCTCATCGACGGTTAACATCGATTTAAAAAAATTAACTAGGTAAGTACTTTATGTATGTTGACTAAAACCAAAGTTATAGATATAATGTAGAGAAACAATGCATAATCACCTAATGCATAATAACTATCGTGGACGTGGACTTAACACTTTGAGTGCTGAAATCACACGGTATGTGTTTTCTACAAGTGACTAATATGCGTAAATCCACACTAGCGCAGCGGCTGAGAAAATACAGATCTTTGTGACTCAGCACAGCCGTAATATTTTCGAACGAAACGCATGTGCGGCGCAACACAACTGCTGTATAGAGCGGCAGCACGAATTTTTTAGGTTAAAAAAAAGATCGCAGTCGTCGAAAAATAATCGCAGTCAAAGTGTTAATATAGTCCCAACTGGGCTTTGCCTTCCAAGGTTTGCCCTAAACTCAAAGACTTATATCTACCCCCGATTTGATTATTACGGATGATTTCACTTAACACCAGTCATTTATCATCTTCATCACGGTTAACTTAAAAGATTTAAGACCAAATCGAATCCAAACCGGTTTACAACATCGCAGTAAGCATTACATTCCCGGACCTCGAAAACTGAGCAATACCTAGAATCTGGTTTAAAAGCTGCATTAGCCGACGTCTAGACTAGGAGGTGCAGACATGCCATTCGTTCATGTATTATTTAGGTATATGCTATAAGTATTTTTTTATAAATGCTTTTATGCTTTGCTAATTTATTTATGTAATTAGAACGGCCCTACGCCAATTATACTACATAATAAAATAAGGTTTATATAAATAATAGTTACATTAGGTTATAATAGTTATACAGTTAAATAATAGTTACGCGACGCAGAAGGTTGTGGGTTCGATTCCCGCCTCGGATCAAATGTGTGTACAATCTGCAGATATTTGTTCCGGGTGCTCTGGTCGTTTTCGTATAATAAAAAAATATCTATCTATGTAATGTATTGTATTATGTATATCAGTTATCTAGTACCCATAATACAAGCTTTGCTTACCACGGGGCTAGATAATGCTGTGTGGATTTTCCAGCATTATTATTTATTTATTATTAGTTTATTAGACACAAAACACATCACAAGCAATAATAGAATAACACAAATGATTAAATATGATCTGGCTTAACCTATGTGCATACAAAACATTTAATAGTGACATGTTAAGTAGATAAAATTAACAAAATCCCACTTAAAACAACAAAATCCGAAATACAAATTTACAAGATATAAAAAAAAAAAAATTACTTACAGGATTTAATTATTTTCGCTCGTACATTAAAAATTATTTAGATTAGTCCAGAAATAATTGTTAGTATCATAATATCTCGAATAAATATGAAGCTAACAATCTGTGTTATAAAAAAACTAGTAATAATAAACAATAATATACATACATATAAACATATAAGAAACAAAACCAAATCTACCTCATTCTAAACTTATATGAGATTATTCACACGATGATGCTGTGTAATTCACACAGCATCATCGTGTGAATAATCTCATACAAGTCCAGCATGATATATTTATGTTATATATTAATAATTCGAAAGTGATTCTGTTTGTCTGTTACCTTTTTACGCCTAAACGGCTGACCGGATCTTAATGAAATTTGGAAGGGAGGTAGATGATATCCCGAGACGGCCGTAGGCTATTTTTTATTTCGAAAAAGAGCATGTGCAACCGCAAGCAACCGCTAGTAAATAACGTTAGTAAAACGATTACTTGCAATGCAACCTGTCAGGGGTGTGACCTAGGTATCGATGCAGGGCCCTACATCGTATAGTATAGGTACCTATGTAGGTATAATCGTCACAGTACAGCTGCTATTAGTAAAAGGGTCACAGCTAGGCATTGAACTTGGGTACATTCTGGAGGGCCTAAGGACCCCGCACTATGCTATTGAACTCGCGACCTTTGTGGCTGGTACAATTAAGGTTATACATTCAAAAATTAAAGGTATCTATTGTCTAATGGAAAAAGTCTTTGTATATTTAAACGAATCAATATCTGTTATTATGACTTATGAACGTAAATTGATATTTATGATCATTATAATATTGTTCTCTAGTGAGGAGATTCTAAGGTTGAAACTCTGTTTTATTATATCGCTATTCCTGAAAAACAGCATTGTCGAGAGAGATCTAATAGCAGAGCAACATGGACAGCCTATTGAGGAGACATATGATTATGTTATGATCTCCTATTATTAGTTAAATTGGTTCTTAATTTTTTTAAGGCGCATTTTGAAATTGTAGGTTATATTGGTGTATTTTCTCGTTCTACACTACAACGTTAGCGTGTCAGCTAGCTAACTAGGGTTTTGTCTCGCTCAAATTGCATAGATTAGAAAGAGATGCCCTCTTTTATTTTTTGCTTTGGCTCACAAAGACAGCTGTTAGCTATCTGACGGAGAGGATCAAGCTGAAATGAACTTTTTTGCGTTGGATCTAGAATATAAATGTATATTTTACAGGTTCAGAACGATAGCTTAGAAATATCAATGTAAACAGGCTATAACTAATTTATTGGCCAGAATAAAAGCAATTAACACAAGATCAACGTCTTATGTATCTATTATAAGAAAAAATAATTTTAAATGAAAATAAAAAGTCGAAATTGTCGTTGAAAACAAAAGAAATTTCCAAGTAAACATAAAATCTCTCCAGTAAATGAAAATTTCCAATCTCTTGGCATTTTCCACGGCCATTCGACTTACTAATACTCGCAGAGGAGTGCTAATTGGTGGTGCTCTGAAATAGCAATGTTTTCGTCAAACAAAAATTTACATCAAATTATTTGAGATCATTGGAACAAAGGAAATTTTTCATTTGGCACGGTTAGAGGTTTCTTTAGACCTAAGTAAGACATATGTAAGTAAAATTGAAAATATTTAGCCACCAGAGATTCTAAATTTCTAACCAACTTCATAGGGAGGTTCTACATATGTTCGGCTGTATGTATTTCTTTTATGATAACAATAAAATATATTTTCACTTTTCTTGCCCGATTAGCGTGTCATTATAGCGTAGCTTAGCGGGCGCATAATTTTAATTTACGCCCTTGGGAATAAAATTATTTTTTCTGTTTATTTTTATCTGAAACTAGCGGCCCGTCCTGGCTTGTTTCCGTAGGAACCATCCTCGTATTTCAAGGAATATTCTAAAAAAAGAATTAGTGAAATTAGTTCAGCTGCTCTCGAGATTTGCGCTTAGCAACATATTCAGCGATTCATTTTTTGTAGAAGATCATCAGCCAGTACTGGACGTCCTCTTACGTAAATACTCAACTTTTTTGTATTCCTTTTACTTCCACAGAGAGAGAACATAAAAAAAAACATACATTACATTTGAATTCATTTTCGATAGTGGAACTAAATGCACCTTGGTGATTGTTGGATGTTTTTATGAAGGAGGATTCTTCCTCCGTGGTAGAATGCGTAGGTGTGTAGGTACTTTGAGTTGAGCGAAACGGTTACAGAAAAAAAGTTTCTAATAGCACGAAATCACCGGAATTTTTTGGTTAACAACTCATTGGAATGACGTTAAATGTGGCATATTTAAGTGAAAATGTCAAGCTAAAAATAAGTTAATAATATGCAAATGGAACAGAAGGACAAATAAATAATTAATATAATTATATATATGTTGCGGTCGTGTGAAACAGGCATATTAAAAGACTTACGACAAATACCTGAAGTAGAGAAGTGAAAAAAGAGCGCAATTTGAAGGTTAGGTTTTAATGTTTTATTTTCTCGCAATCGAAGTGAAACCTAGTGTTTTTAATCGAGCCAAAACCACCTATTATACTTGGCCTAGTCATCCTCGTGTCAGTAAAACAACCTCGTCTATAATGGGGTGGTTTGGTCCCTGGTTAAAATATTTACTATTTGTGTTTTGAGTAACGTCGTCGCGTCTTTGGGCGTGTCGTGTAACCTCTCTTGTGTTTATTATTGTAGGTACTAGTTTCTGCCCGTGGCTTCGCACTAGTGGTTTCAATGGAAACATTTTAAGGTTATTTTAATACCACGGGAACTTATTTATGGGATGAAAAGAATTGAAACTTCCTGATTCCTGTATGTAACAGTTCAGCCCGATACCTTCTGTAGTTTTGGCGTGAAAGAGTAACAAACATCCATACAAGCTTTCGCGTTGATCAATATTAGTAGGAAGTAGGATTTGGCAAACCAAATGATTTCTTTGACATAATTTAATTTTAAAAATTATTTGTGTATAAAGTCTATCTTCACTTTATACACAAATAATATTTTTATGAAAACCGTCTAACTTTAAAGGTAAAATATCACGATTTAATAAAAAACTAAGTTTTGATTCAAACCATGCACATTTTCATTCTAACTGTTCCTTTTAGCGCAAACCAGTAAACAGTAAGTCTTTACGGCCTATCCTCGGGTATTTTACGTGTGGTGTAATTTGCTTCTCTTTGTTACCCTGTATACGCGCACCCCGCAGTGACGCAGATTGCGTAACAGTTTCTATGCGGCTCGATACTAGGGGAGGATTCAAACCTTATGGCAGACTAGCTGCGCCCCGCGGTTTCACCCGCGGTGATAGATATTTTGGATTATATACAATATATCTTTATAAATTGTAGCCTATGTGTTATTCTCATGTATAAGCTATATTATTGTAAAGTTTCATTAAAATCCATTCAGTAGTTTTTACGTTAAAGAGTAACAAACATTCATCCATCCATCCATCCGTCCATACTTACAAACTTACGCGTTTATAATATTAGTAGGATGACAGATATGAAGTTAAACGCAAGCTGCGCAGTGAATTTTCCTTACTTTGTATTTCGTCATCAAAGAATAATATATTTTTTAACAAGGGACAAAACCACCTCATTTAAGACGAGGTTGATAATGCATCAGTTGAGCTACTTGTAGATTGTATGCAACAGTCTGCAGTTAGCTCAATTGTTTCAAATGTAAATACTAGTCCTCATTTGTTTCTATTATTTGATTGTAACGTGCTTTGTTAGTAATAACCAATTTTATTTATTTAGTCACACAATTACAGTCGATAATTCAAACTATAAAAATATTATTTGCACATAACATAAAACATTAGTCTAAGAATTAAACTTAAATTATCAAGGAGAATATAGATTCTGTTTAAAGATTTACCCTGTATTAAGTACACAAATCACGTTTCATTGAATTAACTCTTTCTTGATTGCGTTTGTTGACAATAACACCAACCGCGACACGATTTCTATCCAAAACTGGATTATTGTTTAGCTCAATATCATTGCTGCTTACTTTTGGGTTCAAGCCTCATAGTATCATTATGACACATCGATGGACAGCGTTCAATATTTTATCACCGCTGCATATCAATTGACCTTGCTGTGCAACACGTCTTGTATTCGCACAGGTTTCGCTTTGCTTTCAGAAATTGTTTCTACATAATAACCATCGATTCTTGTTTTTGGAATCAAACCCGTAGGTATAACAATAACATTTTCCGGATGCTGTTGGGCCTGCCCCGTTACTGCAGTGCATCAGAGATGTTCACTAATACGTTCACAGATGGTTTCACGGTAATTATGCAAAAGCGAGTGGATATCTCTGATGAGCAGAGTGACAGATAGTAAAACAGCATCCTGAAAGTCATATCTGATAAATATGACTGTCTAATACGACACCACTGAGTGAAATTACTTATACTCTAGATTTAGTTATTTTGGTTTTATTTTCTTCGCTGTAATTGATTTTTTTTTGTGAATTCTATGGTCCTTTGTTGTCTGACTATAAAACTACGAATAAACATTTGTTTTAACATTATTTTATTAAACCACTGCTGGTCATTATTATGAACGACCTGAGCCACATATGATTCAGCTTTGTAAATTTGCTGGTGTGCTGTGTGTTTCTCGTAGGTTTGTTTCGCTGTGAACAAAGGAAATAGATTAATATTTATATATTTTTAAAATTTTCTAGTGGTTAGTTTTGGTGCATTCTGTTTTATGCATCTACTGACATTTTATCACTACTGCCACCATATTCTGCGGCTAGTGCAAAAATTGGTGCAACAACTTTAATCTCACTCCGGAATTACTATTTCAATAGAATATTAACTTACCTATCTACATAATTGAAAGTTTTATTGCTTGTGATGCAATGATCTAGAACGAGAGAGATATTGAAACTGGAGTATTCCTGCATCTATTCTCGGAACACGCTCAAGTCCTCTATTAAATTTAATCTCTTGATAAACTGTTTAGTCCACGTTTTTTATAACACAAAGAACTTAAATAATTTTATAACGCTAGTGTAAGTTTTTAATGCTAAGAACATGCAGACAGTCTTTGGGGACTGCTGATAGAAGTGAAAACTAAGTTATTTTATATTTTATTTATACTGGGAAGCGTGCGGTGACGACGACGCGAGTTCCATGATTTTTGTTCACCTAAAAACTGTTCAACGTGCCCAAAGAAACTTCAAAAACAAAGTATACCTAGTGCTGTTGTTTACAAAGCTGTTTTCATAAATAAAAACAATCCAAATAAAGAACCAAGCCTAAATAAGGACAAAAACATCTTGCATTCAAAATGTTCCGATCGCTCGACGCGTCGAAGACTTGTCTTGTAGGAAGCGTTCTGCGACCTCCGTGACGTCACGAGGCCGTACCGCTCTCTCTGGCTTACGGCAGCCCTTGTGACCACAGATTACTCACTAGTTAGTGTATACAGTGTCACTACAGATTACTCACTAGTTAGTAAAAACAGTGTAACCACAGATTACTCACTAGTTAGTATATACAGTGTTACCACAGATAATCTACTAGTTAGTATGATACATGACAGCAGTATGAAATGAACTGTAGTGATATAGATAGATACTCCTACTCATTCTGTGGTGTTCGAGTGTTTGTGGCGTTGCCGGGCGAACTATATTGCTCATTATTTATTTATTGAATTTGCCTTCCATTGCTCCACTTTTTGGTTATTGTGAGCATTCGCTGATAGAGTTATTATGAGGCTTTTTATACTGTTATTTACACTATCTTTGTGTAGATATAAATCTACGTTCGATCTAGCTTGTTGTAGGTTTTATAAAAAAGACGTTTATTGGTATCACAATGGTACCAAATTAATAAATAATGCTGGACAATTCACACAGGATTATCTAGCTCCAAGCTAAGTATATTAAAGAAAATACACCCGAAACAAATATCTTCAAATTGTACAAACATTTGTTCCGAGGCAGGAATCGAACCCGTGACACTGGTCGTCAGGTCACCGCGCCACAGAGGTTGTCTATATCTACATCGAATAGATAAGTTCATCAGGTAACTTTAATTTAGGAAGTAGTTTAAAAAGTAGGAATTTAAAAAATGCGTCTCGTTTACCCACTTCTAACTAATACTCCTAAAGTTAGTTTGATCTACCACGACTCTCTGCTAGTCCTGTGCATATAAATAAACGTACGAAAACACGGAAACTACACTAAAATTATAAAGTCCCTGAAACGCATGCACGTATACAGGGTATCCACAGAATAAATGTAATCCTCAATATATAGGTGAAATTGGATCAAAAATGATCGAAGAATATGTTTGAAAAAGTGACCTCTGAATTTTCTCCTCACTATATGACAGTCAGTTGAAAGGTTGCTTTCTGTGGTTATGCTTGTACTTAACTATTAAATATTAATATCTCTTCAAGCACTGGTAGAAAGCAAAACTTCAACTGCCATTATGTAAGGAATATAGTCTGGCCACTTTTTAAACATTTCAGTCTATCATTTTTAGTGTTCCTTACACAAAGGGTAAAACGGGACCCTATTGCTAAGACTCCGCTGTCTGTCCGTCCGTCTGTCTGTCTGTCCGTCCATCACCAGGCTGTATCTCATGTACCGTGATAGTTAGACAGTTGAAATTTGCACATATGATGTATTTCTGTTATCGCTATAACAACAAATACTAAAAAACAGATTAAAACAAACATTAAAGGAGGGCTCTCATACAACAGACATGATTGTTTTTTGCCGTTTTTATAGATAATGGGACGGAACCCTTCGTGGGCGAGTCCGACTCGCATTTAGCCGGTTTTAATTATCTAGTTGCACCTATTTGGGAATAGCAGTAATTCGGGAGACACCCTGTATTGTTTATTGGATAATCTCTCAGGTTTGACATACAGATCGACTAGACCGGCCTGCATTACTTGTTTGCGAGTATTGAACATAGTATTGACATTATGTACACAGCGATGCCGTAGCAAACCCTGATTGGTTTAATTGACTACGTTGGCTTTGTAGACGAGTAGCTTAGGTGACTCTGTAGATGTTCTGTTGAGTAAACTATGCTTTTGGACACTATCATGGTTCACACAAAAGACATTTATAACGGGATATCAAAATCAAATCAAATAATTACAAGAACTATTTTAACGGGTATTAATCAAGTTTATTTATTTATTTTTCCCGACGTTTAAACAGATTTATATACTGTAGTCGTGGTCACGGGATGACTGACAATTTCAAATAATAAAATCAAAACGAAAACATGGTAAATATGACGTTATAAATTTTGTGTTAATTCTACTGTTGCATCATAGACTTTATTGAAAACAGTCAAGTTTACGCAAGTCATTTATAGCGGGATATCTTTATTATTATTTATTTATTTATTGCCGTTATTTTCCCACTGCTGGGCAAAGGCCTCCCTTTTCTCCTTCCAGTTCTCGCGATCCAACGCTGCAACAGGCCTTATCTTTACATAGTATAAAATGAAATCGCTTCCACTGTCTGTTCTGTTCGCTTAGATCTTTTAAACTACTCTACGAATTTGAATGCAGTTTGACAATACAATACAATACAAAAATACTTAATTGTACACCAGATACAGAACATTATGAAAGATATTACATGTGACAAGTACAAAGGGCGCTTAGAAGCGATCTCTTCCAGGCAACCGTTGGATGGAAAGAATTGTGTGAATTAAAGAAAGGCAGGGATTGTAGTGCAGTTTTCAGCAATAGATAGAGTGATTGAAGAGGAAGGTCTTATAAACGAATTGACTCGTTTATAAAACGAGAGACGCGGGACGCAGCTACTAGTTTACTATAAATATGTACCTAATCCTAATCACACAGCATTATGGCAAACTTATATATCACCCCATGATTTGATTTTTGTGAGTTTTCCAATATTTCGGCACAATTTCATATGCCATGATCACGGAAGAACTGATGGCACTGTGAGTGAGTTCTTATTGGCAGACATAGCGGTCTACCATCATTTTGTGTAATTAACGTTACAACTACCACTACTGGTCGAGTTGCGTTCGATAATTAAATCGGTGGTAGTGGTAACCTTAACAAATAATTAACAAATTATTGTGAGGCATTATACGTTTTAAGTTAATTGCCGAAAATGTAATTTAAAAAAACTCTTATAATAATTTTGCACATATTACCTTACCTTGCTTGGAGATTCAGTGCTAAAAGTTTCAAGTCATATTGACAATGAATATCTTAACGTGTCTCCCGATAGGATCTCTATACAGAAAATAATGAGAAACTTTGTATTTCGCAGAGTCGGAATAAAATCCCACAGTCTCCCGGTGGGGACAGGAAGGGGATAACAGAGGGGATCAAATTAAAGCTATATAGCACCCGCACGGGGCAAGAACAGGGGTCCAGTGTGTACCGATCTAACCTCTACTGAAACACGAAGAGTGATATAGGTTATGGTAGATAAGGTTACGTCTTTAATATTATAGGAACTAGCTGCGCCCCGCGGCTATGTGTCAAATGGTTTATAAACCTTCCTCTTGAATCACTCTATCTATTTAAAAAAACCGCATTAAAATCCGTTGCGTAGTTTTAAAGACCGAAGCATAGGACAGACAGACAGCGGGAAGCGACTTTGTTTTTATACTATGTGGTGATAACCTATTTGACGATTTTTCTTATAAGTTGCTGGCAAATAAACATCTTTAATCTTTACGATAGATTTAAGAACAATGACATAAAAGTGTAATATTTGGACACTAATAATGCGTCTAGAAGTGGACTAATTATAGGTTGATGATGATGATAGTAAATTCATAATTCATTTATTGTTTGTGAATCAGGGTAATGGATAGTCAGATACATGAGACTTATTTTAGATCGCTAGATTCTGCCGCTTAGGCGTACAAACATTTTAACAATTAATATTTTAGCTTATACAATATACCATTATTATATTATAAAAAAAAAGCATGCAGTTATATAAATAATCATTTAATGTAATTACTTATAATTTTTAATGAATGTCTAATTATGAAATTTTATTTAAATGATAGATTAATGTACAGCAGGAGATTAAATGTCAATATAAAGTTAAGGTAATCATTTAATAAGCAATGTCAAAAAATAGTACAATCTGTAAATTTCATAATATGGCAAATTAATAAGGTATTGATAATTTCATTAAAATTATTGTATTAGTTCCCTAGACGGTCACGCCGCCCACGCGACGCTCAGAGCCGAAATGGCGAAAATCAAATGGCCTCAATCAGTCATCTCATCTTTAATATGACCTCTAGCGTAGGCACTTTAGGACTCAGTTATACGAGGCGTTTATAACATAGAGTATGCAGCGAGTAAGAACTCTTTGGATATAGGTAACATTTTGCAATGACAGCTATATGTTTTGTGTTCTTAGAAATAAATATTGATTTGTAATAATTAGCTTCATTACCAAGCTGTTAATATTAAGGTTTTTGTTATTATAGGGCGTAGGCCCTCGCTCGCTAAGAGCAGGATTGGGTAAACTTAAATGTAGAGCTAACGGTGGCGCTAGAGTCGTAGGAAGTCCCGAAGATTTTCGACTCATCGTCGGTTACTTGATTTCGTGGCTTTTAAGAGAACTGGGAGAAGGTTGCTGTTTCAAGTTTTTGGGTGTTTGGGATATTATTAAATTTCTGTTAAAAATGTAATAATTACAAAACTCGATGACAATGCTGGTAAATTTTGTCGGTCAGAAAAGTACGGTAACAATGTGATAATTAAAACACGAATTTGTGACTTTAGTATCAACTTTATAATAAATGAACGATCTTTGAGTTTAGCTTGAAGAATAAAATCAACACCGGTAAATGTAAAATTATGATTTTCTTTTGTAAGAAAATACTGATAAGCAGCACAATAATGAAGTCGTAGGTACTCCTGTAATATTTTACAGGAGTACCTACGATCTCAGTCTTACCTTAAATTCCACCACACAGATAATCAACCGAGTGAAAAAAAATGTTTTTTTTTATTTATATCCATTATTGGTACAAAAATCCAATACATCACATCATATTTTTTTGAAAAACAAACGGTCTGATTTCCTGTTTCCTTTTTTTTTATTAAATATGCAATTTTGGTTTTCTCATAAATCGAGGTCATGACCATATTTTCTTGCACGACTCTTCTCAAACTCCCATACTTTGCGATTTGGCCTTCTACTACCATCTCAAAAAGCCACCCTGTATACAAAAGATAAATAGTCCCTCAGAACGGGAAAATATACCTACTATGAATACCTAATCGTTTGCACTCTCGACCGGCATGGGCGTGTTGGTGAGAAAGAAAAAAGAAAGAAAAAACATAGATTACCAAGTGTAGGAAGTCATACTGATAAAACAAAAACAACATCGTACACAGTTGTGTCGCCAAAGGTCGACCCACTTTTAAGCAAGCATTTTGTAGGTCGTTTATCGTGGTCATTTCCCCGGCACCCAAATCACAGCGGCAATTTCGTAAGGCGAATACGGTGTACATTACGCCCTTACTTCTTTCCCTCGTACTTTATTGTTATTGAAACAGCAATGGATGAGAGCGCGCATACATTGTCGAACAAAGAGGTAAATAGAACGTTAAAAGGCCCGGTTACGTCATGCGAGTTACTGGCATCATATACATTCTAGACTTAAGTTCCATGTAAAGGGTTAATTACAAGCCTATCAATAACACAAAAATCACATCAAACTACCACAATAATATTATAAATGTGAAAGTTTGGATGGAATTAATGTTTGTTGCCTACTTCTTCCTCTCAAATCTACTGAATGGATCGCGCTGAAATTAAGCATAGATGTACATTAGTTCAACCTAGAATGAAACGTACGATACTTTTCATTCCATAGATTAAGGGATAGAAATAAACTTTAAACGTTTTAATTTCAATGGAAACGTTTAGAGGCGTTGTTTCTACAACGCGTGCAAAGCCGCGGGCAGAAACAAGTAATTAATAAGTCGAAAATAAATAAATAATACCCACACGGCATCATATAGCTAGCCCAAGAAAAAGTATTATTGTGGCTCGTAACGTAAGCCACTTATCATCCGATTTGTTGCCCAAGTAGGATACATACCTACATTAGTTTCTCTTACATCGTTGCCACAAAGAACAAGTTACTGGAAAGGCAGCTCGTGCAGTGTAACTAGAGCCTAATTTGAATTATTTACTCCAAGGTCGGTTAAGAAATATGTCATTAACGCGATCTTAATTGTGTTCGGATGGTCGCGACAATGGATGGATTAACTGGGCTAAGCTAATTCATTTGCACTTAAAATAATTACATTTTATCAGGCGTTATGTACATACCTACTTTGATAAATTATGTCGCAATAGTTGTAGAGTTAATATTCGGCCATGATCGATTTGCGAAGTGCAAATCGATAGATTTGAAGAGATAACAAGCGTTATTATAACTAAAAGGTTTTATTCTATATGTAAGCGGGATAACTACGAGCCTGGTTTGTGTTTGAAGTACACCAAATTTTCATCTATTAATGAGAGACTTCATGGGGTTCTTCAGGGTGTGATTTGAGACGCACGCGTTCCGGGTCTCTTCCAAAACAAACTATGTTCGTAGTTAGCCCGCAACATTATGTCATAAGAAATATTATTATGTGTGTCTCATTTCGCTATATACAAAAAAATACAAAATAAATTTATTTGCCAATACAAAAAATGCTTACTTGTATACAGTTTACTGGTGGTCCCCGCACTAGGTTCGAAACCTACATAATTATATCGCAGGAGGCCTAAATTACAAACAGACTTACTAATATACAAGACTAGTAAACAGGGCAGTAATATATAGAAACCCGAGATCATACCAATTACTTTTATTTAACTCTATATCTAATTGTTTGGTAATAAAACCATTAATAATTTATACAAATTAGATTCAGTGGCATGTGACTCTATATTCGAATCAGCGTCTCTAAGCACAATTACTACTCTACGAACAATATTTTCATTATTTAGCCTGCAATCATTGTATTAGTAATGATTCAGTAATTTGCAATTTTCTATTTATTTATTTTTATCTATGTAATGTATTATCCAGTACCCACCCATACCGCAAGCTCTGTTTAGCTTGGGGCTAGATTATTCTGTGTGGATTGTCCACCATTATTATTTTTATTTTGCCTTAGGTCCGTATTATGAAAGCTCGGTCAGTCATAGATCGATACTGCCTTCAGTATTATTATACTGAACCGACTCAAAACAAAATGGGTCCTTCTATGTTGGAAAATATGCCCGTGGTGTGGGTTGATATTTTATATAATGTTGGTTTTCTTTTTCTTTTTAAGAATAGAATTTCGTATGCATTTTGAGTTTCCAATCTTGTGAGTTCCTACGTTTTGGTCAATGGCGATCTTGGCTGCATTTTATATTTATCTTCTGAAGAATCTCTCTTTATGAGATCTTGTACCTCCATTGCTATTTCGGTTATTAATAAATCTCTTAAAAATATATCAATAATATTAATATAAAGGAGGAGACCGCGACTCGGCAAACGTAGTCTAGAACGCCCTCCGGCCAGGTGGGATGACGACTTGCGAAAGGCTGCAGGCAGAAGAAGACAGGGCTCTATGGCGCTCATTAGGGCAGGCCTGGTTGGTTAGGTTGATAATGATGATTAATATAAAGGTAAAATTACTCTACCTGAGTGATTGAACGAAAAAAGGGATGAATGATGCGACTTTTGAATTGAACGACAGGTGTTTTGTGTGTAAAGGAGATTGAAAAAGGTTCGTAGGCCTTTTTTGCAATTACAAAGTGCCAATGCCTTGTCTAGTGGTCATTCAGTTTTAATTTATAAAAAAACTATAATCGAGTTTATTTGTGTTTTTCCTCGGTTCAGTGACCGAGTTTGAATTACCCTTGAAAGATCTTTACCTTTTGTTACACCCTGTATAAGTATAAAAATCTACTAGGACAGGAAGTATACAGAAGGTTACCTTGAGTATGTTGATAACGTGTCGTAGGTATCTATCTACGACATATCACATAATATCCTAGCTAAGCACATAAACAAGGCAAACTATTTTATGGGCTTCTTTGTCATTGAGATTCATAGATTTACTATAAACTATGTGCCATTACACACATTGGTTTACTATAAACTATGTGCCTATGTGTTTTGCAGCGTGTCACTCTATCCTAACATACACTCAAATAATCAAAGCTTCGGGCCCTAGACAGAATACATTTTATTAACAAAGAAAATAACAATAAAATAATAATATAAACATATTATAACAAGTATAACGAAATAATATATTTGCAGTAGTCCTATAATTAAAACTTAACTGAACTAAACATAATTTTTTGACAGGATCGATGGATAAATCTAACCCACAATCATATCTCCGGCAGACTTTCATATATATAAAATATTTCATAAAATCTGCAGTAGATAGGCCAGTTGGACTATTTATTGTAGATTTTGTTAAAAAAAAACATAAAACCGCGCTAGGTCGTGATCGTCCGCGCTACGTCGCAGTTCCGATTTTCTAGATATTGTTAGGAAAACTGGCTCGTAGAGAAGATGTTCTATACCTACGAGTTTTTAAATTATGCGTAATGTACAATAATCTTATTTTTAAAATTTTATTGTAATTAGATATTATATTTTTATATTATAAATATAATGATTTAAAAAGTGTGACGTATAACTTGACATATTACGAATAAAATGTTTATCTGATAAATACCAATAGTATAAATCCAAGCAACTTTTAGTACAATAAAGACACAAAATGAAACAAATAACATTAAATGTAACATGAAAGATAGAAGTAAAACGACGTAGGTGGATGTATAGCAGCCTTCTCTTGAATAAATAATGATATTTGCGTCTGGCTAAAGGAATATACGCCGTGTGAATGTTTTAGTGGATACATTCTGCCAATTAAATAGGGACCAAAATCGTCTAAGTTGCCACCTCACCACACCTCATCCCAACAGAATATATTAGTCCACAGCTGGACGCAGGTCTCCTCCACATAGATAGATAGATATGTAGATAGATAGAATATACTTTATTGCACAAAAGTTGTACATCATCATCATTATCAGCCTATATCAGTCCACTGCTGGACATAGGCCTCTCCCAATGAGCGCCATAGCGCCCTGTCTGAAAGTTGTACATAGGCGAGCATAATGCTAGATAGCGCCACATAAGCGCCTTATACGCTTTTATCTCGTGGAGGGATGGAGGGGCGGGATGGGGGGTAATGCCCATAATTCCCACGCTGGGTATGCGGATTGGGGATAGCAGTTCGGAGGTAAATTGTTCTGCAGGAGGCACAGCTGCCTGCCTCCCGGTGGATATCCCTTAGTCTCCTCTTACGACAACCTTGGGAAGAGTTGGGGTGGTGTAACTAATAAGTAACAAGCCAGCACCACATGGCGTTCGTGTTAAAGTACCCACCTATTATTTAAAAAATATCGTATCTATTGTTTGATATTTTATGTAAGAGTTTACTATCACTCTGTCTATGTTATCTATTCTATTAGTATTAGAAATAACACATGTTAAAATGAGATAAAGCGAATGATTGTGAGAATAATTTCGTTGTATTCGTAGAAAAAACCTTTTTTTTTTGCTTCCGGCGGATGTAATCAATGGCTCAACGGGTAGGTTTAAAAAAAAACACAAAATTTCTAGGTAGATCTGTAAAACAACTGAGTATGTATTACTAAATCAACAAACAGATGTATATTTCTATTATCTGCAAACTGGATTCTACGCTTAAAAACATTTTTTTTGGCTGTTTAGAAGCTGAGTTTTTTACCCTTTTTTATAGAAAACTAATTAACACATTTTTGTATGGGTTTGGAACTGAAATAGTTTCGTAACAAATTCTTATTTTTAAATAACTTAACCATAGTATGAACATTGATTAAAGTTAATTGACTAAACCACAGTAGGACTAGACTACTATGTTTTTTTATGAGAAGTAAAAAAAAATCCCAGCTTCTAAAATTGACAAATGAAGCCGACTTAGCGTTAACCAGAGCGTAACGATTCAGGTTCAGGAAAAATGATTGAATAGTTATATGAAAAAAAAATTATCGTCGTAAATTGTAATCGTAATTGTATCTTCACGTTTCAAACGATTTGTGATTTCATACACAAATTACTAAAAGCTTCAAAATTGTATCATAACGAATACCTATCATTTAGTTTAACAATTCCACGTTTCCAAATAGGGGCGAAAACACGATTAATCGACAAACTTCTGTCACAGTACACCCCTACACGAATGCCCTTAATTCATACGCCAACCTTAGAAAAACTACCCTATTCTTAACACCTTAAAGCTCATTTTCTTCTCACCAGCTAAATGTCACGCTAATAACATCGCACGAGGAATAAAAGGTTATGGATGGATGGCATAAGGTTCATTTTCTTTTGTATTAGATAGGGCTGTGTGTGTTTAAGACGAAGCCAGGGGTAGTTTTTCAAACAATTAAAAGGAATTGCGGTTGTTAATCTACAATGGAGTTATGTGTTATTGAGTAAAGTATGATTCTTTAATCAGGAAGGTGAGACAAAATCGGAAGTTGTATAAAATGTAGAGCTCATATAACTTAGGTCTTTAGTTATAATAAGCTCTACATTTTATACTTATTATTTATACATACATTACGCAACGCATAAAATACCAAGCATTAATTATTACAGACTTGTCTTTGGTTTGGTAACCTTTAGCGAGATAAATCTTCGGGAATAAAAAAGAAAACTTTTGTTTATAAGTCAAAAAGGAATAGAAATGGATCCCTTACCAGAGATGAACCTCTATGATAGTTTTGGAAGAAATGTATAGAGTGACAAAAGCCATTTTTTATGAAATAAGCCCATACGAAGGGCGTCCAGGGTTATAAACCAATATCCTGTAGGCTCGAGGGTTTCTTTGATGCGAAGGGCTCGAAGTAACTTCACGCAAATTGTCCTAATCTTGGTCGTCTCCTAGCCACTTCTAATCTCCTGGTAGCCGAGTTTGTGAAACTTCTTTCAAAAATCTATCACTCAATAACTTTATTTACTTAGCAGAGTTTTTTAAAAGAAAAAAAAAACACAGAATAGCAAACGGACTAAAGTTCTCAGGTTTGGCGTCGAGTTTCAGATATGTTACAGATTAATGGTCATCAATATTTACTGAAGGAATTTTCTTTGATCAACAGGCTAATTAAATTTATCTAAAATTAAAATATTTTACTTCGAATAACAAGATCCACATTTGGTTAGTAAAAATATTATAGAAAATAGACTTATAAATTAAGGTTAGTACTACTTACAATGCACAATGTAATTTGCTTTTAAATACACGGCAGCAAAGTGATTTTTGGGTGGTTTACTTACAAACATTTCACATTGAATTCGGGTACATATATATAGGTATAGGTGCAATAATGAAGTAGATGTGGCCAGTATTTATTAACATAGGTACATTTTTGTTTCAGATGCTGATACCTAGAAGTCAGCAACCAATTTTAGACCTAAGCAGGTAAGAAAAAAAATGACTTAGAAACAAGGCAGGATATTTATCAGACTCTCCGTGGGCGTACATTAATTAGGGAGGTAGAGAGCTTTAAAGCCCCCATACATAATGTATCGCTTTATTAGCGCTGTTGGTGCTGGTCCGTCATGATTTTTTGACAGGTTTTTATTAAAAACTGTCAAATTAACATTTAGATCCCATTAATGATGATTATTTGTTCATGGCAATATGTGTCTGGTTGGACACTGTTCTGCCAGTGTCAAGTCATAGAAATAATTGTAAAATATCTGAGTTATCAAATTATGAAGATTGTTTGATATTTTCACCCGAGCCTAGGTTGTTATCTAGCAGGGTGCACTACGTGCAGGTTAGGTTGGCTCGGGACACGAGATATTGGAGTCCCTCTTACACACCTCCCGTTAATGAACCATTGCAGTAGTTCTATCTGACACTGACATTTTGATGGTTTGCAGTCAAAGCAACACCATAAATGCTGTCAATACAAACTTGATTCCATATTTCAATATCACGGTTGTCAGGCAACTTCCTATAGGCCCGAGCCCCGACTCCGGATCACTGATTTCGATTTATGAGCGAATGATTTCGATAATTCCTCGATTATTCGGGCCAATCTCGCTCCTAAGTTAGTAGAGATTGGTCTCTCATATCACTACATAGTATAAAACAAAGTCGCTTCCCGCGATCTGTCCCTATTTATTCTTAGATCTTTAAAACTACGCAACGGATTTTGATGCGGTTTTTTTTTAATAGATAGAGTGTTAAAAGAGGAAGGTTGAAGCGCGGGTCGCTAGTCATTCATATAGAAATCGTCACAGCGGAGTCGGGCCGTAGACTAGAAATGAGTTAGTACGAGACCGGTTAGGCTTATCAGTTTATAGGTGGCTGTTATCTTATCATCGTGATAAACAGTCACTGAGAGGCAGTATTCAAGCTACACAAATGTTTAAAATTGATTTTATCTACGTTTTTATGAGTAACGCGGTTTCCGAAGCGCGTTACTCTGAAAAACGGAGGTCATTAGCAGAACGGTTCTAGATATGGTTATGTTTGTGTCAAAATAAGGTTTTTTTTATTCCACGTACTATACACTCAACTATTTTACCTACGTATAGTTATTCTGTGTTACTACTGTACTCTCTTACTTACTAAATTCCTGGTTATTTATTGTCTCTATTATTGAAACATAATAAGCAATAAACTCAAATAAAAATAACAATGAAAATAAAAATTGAAATATCAAAATGTATCGATTAGGTTATTCCAATATTTAAAAACAAAACAATCGAATAAAACCTCAAAATCGAACAACAGAAAAATAAACGAGAGAGTTTCGATGTTATAAGTTTGAACAAAGAATGCGAATCGGATTTGAATTGGGAGCGCAGAACGCGCGGTTATTCCCACATAGCGCAGTCGGCAGTCATTACCCTGGCCGATGTCCGGCGGCGAGCCGGGCCAGGCATTCTGTAGATGCGCTAACGGTTCGCCAGGTTCACGCATGGCCTAGCTGTAAGCTTCTAATTTCCCATTGCGTATGCGAACGGGGTTTTGCGTAGGCTCAGTCTAAAACTACTTAGAATATTGCAACATAACTCTTTGTAGGGGAAGTAGAGTAGGTGTTTGTTTTTGTTCGTGTGGAAGCTAGCTAAGCTATAATAAGTAGGCTTTATTTGCTCACTATTAATATTAAGCTTATAACCTAACCTTTGAAATTGTTAAACTCATAATGTTAGTAGATTAGTGAGTGTTTGTTTAACCTTTCGGTTAGGTAGGTCCAAACTTTACTCCGAATATTAAAAGCACAAAAAATGCTCTCACTTTATACCCTTAAACGGAAAAATATCGTAAGCGTCAAATTTCGAGAAATTGTTATAAATCGGAATTTTAAAAAAAGAAACGCGTTTTCTAGCAATGGTAACCGAACGAAAAGTTAACAGATTAGAGCATTGTTTTAATTTCAGTACTAATACACAAATAGCGCATCTAAGCGACACGCTGTTTTTGCCGTATCGTATATGAAAATAATTTCGAAATAATAAATATAAATAACGCTGGACACTTCAAACAGATCTATGACCTTAATGTTCAAACAAGTATCTCCATATTTCTAATCTGTAGCTACGAATAAAATGTGCTTGAATCATGAAAGAAACCCCGGGCACTCTAAGATGGAAGCGGCCCGGCGGCGCGGCGGCACGGCAGCGGCGGCAATACGATAAGAAAGATGATCAAACTGAAGCAATTTGCGAGCTCTCGAACACTCAATGTTCCTCAGATTGTAAATTGATACTTCCCCGAAATATCGCAAGGTATCTATTGCCCTCACCTGAACTCTGCCTTTATTCAGGTAATCGTGGATAATCCGTATGGGATGAAATGGTTTGTCAATTGCTCAAAGTAAATATTTTCCGTCACATTGCTATGACGAGTTTTTCCCAACGTCTCACGTGAGACGCACTCACGAGCATTACCAACATCTCACGAAAATAATTTAATAATAATAATAATAAGCCTTTAGATTAACTCTCTTAAAGGGCTTCTGTGCTGTTAGCATCGCGCTTCGGCCCCACGCAAGCCTTCCAAAGGACCGGTCACTTTATGGCCCGAGGTCATGGATATGAGAAACACATAATAATTCATTTTTTACAGGCAACATTAGTTTAGTACCTACAGGATGGAAAATACTTAAAGACAACGGCCCCTATAAAATATTACCGTAATCTAACATACATCAAATAAACCTATTTACTAGCACGTATTGTCACGCACGATTTTGTATTTGCACAATTTTTTTATTATTATTTATGTTTTCCGTTGTGCTAAATTATGTAATAATAATGATTTTCCTAAAAATTTCTTATTCAGGCACCAACAGTCTGGAAAACAAAGGGGTTTCACATATAGTATGGCTCATTAACCTGCTGGGATGATGTTTTGAACAAGGTAACAAAGTTCAATTTTAAGGACAGGCCTTGTTTCTTAGATCGATGCGGCCAGTTGATAGCGTTAAAAATGTTAATAGATCTAATAAAAAAAAAAAATATATTACAACAGATTTCAAAAACTTTATGTATTTATAGGCTTACAAAATAAGCACTTAGGCAAGTAATATTTTACACTATAAATTATTATTATCAAATACGAAATATGGTGTTTTTGATATGTTTTTTAAATTTTTGTTTACTATTGAAATAAGTAAAAAAGAAACCATTACCTATACGAGTATGCTCCACTTTTAGCCACCGTTTAAGTCAGTGAAGCCTATAAGGCCCTACATGAATAACCTATAGTCATCCAATAATCAGTACTTATCGAAATGCTATAACTCCCCCTCAGCAAAATACATACAAACCAAATCCGTGGGTGCTGGAAACACTTCATATTATCAATCGCCCAGGCTCTCTTGCCATTTCGCGCTGTTGCGTATCGCTGTACAGAGCTCCGAGTTCGATTGTGTGTCTGGAGAACTGGGGGCCTATTCTGCTAAACTAATCGCTTTCTTCACTATGGCAGTGTCATCGTCACAGAATGACACGATTCGGTCCTATATTAAAAATATATATCACAAGAAGGTACAATTTTTAAACAGTTATAGTAATAATAAAAACAATTTGATAATCATGAATCACATAATGATTTTAGGATTAGCTTGGGACGAGATTTGCTGCAACTCGAAAACTAATAATCTAACAAGGTAAAGGTTTATTGTTCTTCGCTTCTTTACTTTACCTTAAAAATGTAAGTGAACAAGAAATCAAAGTGATCACTTCATTTCCCAGTTTTACTAATGTAATTTGAATTTTGTGACGTGTCCTGTAAGTTCTAATAGAAATAAAGCAATTTGATGTTTGATGAAACCTCATTAGGTGTTTTATGCCTACATTAAAAAAAAACTTCTTTGTTCCATCTTCAAATCACCGCAAGAAATGCCAACAATTCCATTCTTCTTAGCCTACTGTAAAAAAACTTCTTAGTTCCATCTTCAAATCACCGCAAGAAATAATCAACTGACAACTGTTATCAAGCTATACCTAATCGAGTGGTTTGATAAGGTGACCTATGGAGTTGAACATGTTTCAAGGCGAGCCGCAATGTTGCCACTTCAAGTTTTGCGGTCTAGTCTGCATACTGGATATCTAATGTTTCCTTACGTAGAAGCTTGTCACACTTTGAGGATGTTTAACACTTTAATTGCCGCATGACGCATACATGTTCTCGCTCCTGTAGTTGTAGGATGCGCCCCTTTGCATCGCACCGTAGTGGCTGGGTAGTGAATGCATTAAACGCTTAGCTCAGCTCACACAAGGCGACACGAGCTGCACGCTCCTTCATTCATAACATTAAATTAAATTAAAATAAACCTCCCGACACTCCATTTTGTGGCGGCGGCCATCTTGGACCGATTTCATCAAACATAGCTAAGAGTACTCCCGACTTATTCAACTTTCAAACAAAAAAAGCTAAATCAAAATCGGTTCATCCGTTCGGAAGCTACGATAATACATACATACAGACACACATACACGTAAAACTTATAACACCCCGTCGTTTTTGCGTTAAAAACATAACTTTATTTATTACGTAAAAAGATACAAATCGACGCAAGCGTGGCGCAGCGTGGATTTTTCATCATCATCATCTATTATTTGTTGTTTGTCTATGGTATTTCATCAAGTATGTATTATCTACATATATCAGTCATCCGGCATTATTTACATTTTTTTATTGTATGTATGATATCCTTATATCAAAAGATAATCGTGGAAGATTTCGAACTTTTGAAAAAGTAGTCTTTAACCTTCTTGGTGCTAATAAAAAGGTCAATGAGCTATTGACATGACATGTGTTGTCTCGACTAGATTGCGAGGTGCCAGTAGCGCCTACCACCTGTCAGCTGCGAGAAACACTCATAACATGAACAGTACGTAGGCACTTCACTGCGAGACTTGAGATCAACTTGGAATTCTTATTTGGATTGTGTTATGGGTACCTACTTAATGACATACATACTTAATAGAATACATAACATAGATAATTATTATTTTGTTTATAATTCATAGAAAATACTCAGAACACCCGGAATAAATATTTGCAGATCGTACAGACATTTGTCCTAAGGCGGGAATCGAACCCGCAAACTCCTTCGTCGCAGACGGACCTTCCCCCGCCGCGCAGCATCAGTCGTCAAATTCAATGTTCATAATGCTCACAAAGTATGGATAGGTAGGTAATTGGCTGGACACTAATTGTTTCGATTCCAGTTTTCCTTATAAGGCGGATTTTCAAGGGGAATGCTGGATAATTTTAGTACCTACTTTACTATTTCTTCGCAAAATCATTTTCAGGGAGATTTGTGGAAAAAAAGTCTTATAGAGCAAGCAAATCTAATAAAAGTCAAAAATCTCCGGAAGCCATTTTATTACCTAAACTATGTAGGTAATAAAATGGCTTCCGGGGATTTTTGACACGAAATATTTCACAAAATATATTGATTAAAAATAAGCAAATATATTGTCGTTTCATATAGGCACAACACTGAAACAATGGGCACTAAAATTATACTTAGCGGTACATGTAATGACTCTTTGATTAGTGTCAATGACATTTATATTGCTTCGTAATTAATTGTATAATCAATACGTTGTCATAAAACAAAGTCCTTCGCCAGTAATTTTTACCCTATTTCAACTAAGTTTTGAAGCTTTTTTAAAGCTTTACCTACCATAACAAAATCAAGAAGGCTTTATTCTCCATCGATGATTACATCAGTGATGTTAATGCTTGGCCAGATGTCGTCGCTTAGTTTCGCACCGACAATAGTACATTATGTAAGAAATTCAACGTTGTGTTTAGCTTTGCATAAATGTTTTTACTGTATCTAATCACATTATATTTAGATTGAGAAAAACAATATTTAACAAATATTTATTAGACATATATACATATATGTGTCTAATAAATATTTGTTGTGCTTATCACAACAAATATTTATTAGACACATATACATATGTATGTTAAATATGACTGTAATAGGTTTCATTTTCACTAATTCCACTAGTGGACAAAAATTGGGGCAGTAGCTTTAATTGGCTGAAAGATGATGATGCTCCCTTCAAAAACCATCATTTTAGAAATTCATTTCATCAAAAATATCTACAACTCGGTCACAATATCTGTGCACCTTGAGCCAAACATTTTGTATGGCTCAAGGTGCAAGATATTGTGACCGAGTAGTAGTTAACTGCTCTGCTACTCCTGTCAAGCCTGGTCAGGTTGCTACAATAGTATGATAAGGAATGGAGCTATGTAAGTATGTATGTATGAATATGATCTTGATAGCCATAGCTCAAAACTTTACAATTATATTTATTGCTACTAGCTGCGCCCTGCGGCTTCGACGGAAATCTATGTGTCAAATAGTTTATAAACCTTCTAATAAATCACTCTATCTATTAAAAAAAACCGCATCAAAATCCGTTGCGTAGTTTTAAAGATCTAAGCATACATAGGGGCAGACAGACAGCGGGAAGCCACTTTGTTTTATACTATGTAGTGATTTAGCATAATTGAAATCGGTAAGGAGTATAATTATGTAACTATCATTGTAATTATGGAACATCGTCATGTTATGAAGTTTCTTTATATTCTGTTTTCATTACGTACATTTATGATAGTTAACGGTATCAAAGCTGATGCTGGACAGTGGGCTAAATAACTTTACCTATATTAATACACTAGCGAACCTTCCCGTCTTCGCACGGTGTTAGTACGGTACGGATCCCTAACTTTTTTGAAAATATAATATAGCCTATGTTCACCGGGGATAGTGCAGCTTCCCAACGGTAAAATAATTTTTTAAATCGGTCCTGTAGTTTCGAAGCCTATTCATTACAAACAAACAAACAAAAAATCAAACCTTTCCTCTTTATAATATTAGTATAGATATAGATTACTTTCTACCGTATAAGTACACAGTTTATTTACTTTTAGTACCAGATACTAGCACCCAGCTAAAGATAACACATATGGGTGGGCCATAAAATTATAGTTAAGGTAGGTAGCTAAACTTAGAAAGCTAAAAGATTTCTAATAGGGACTGCCTGACTGTCATATACCCATTAAAAAGTGAAAAATAAGTGAAAAAATTCAAGGTACTTTGTAAAACAAACATCTGTTTTGAACCCATTTCTCATTTATTTATTTATACTTATTTCATAGGTCTAACGAAACGAAAGGTATCGATGAGTTGATAATAATTATTTTGTTTATTGTAAACAATGACATTTTACAACCTATTTAATAAAATATCATTTATGGTAGAGCATAAAGTTGGAAACACACAAAACCTCTTTGTAACAGATGAAAAACAAAAGAGTATCGTGTTCTAAGTTCGGCTGTATTTCCATTTATGCATGTTCGTGGATCTTCCGTCAATTATGGACCAATTTGGAAAAGTCTATATTTTATTATTCGCTATTGAATGAAAAATTCAACTGAGGTGGTTCCATTAAAAAAAGATTCCCGAGGGATAAGTATTTGTGCCGAGAAACTTAAAAACTGTTAAAATACTTAGGAATTTAAAGTCTATTAGTGTTTTCAACACAATCAAATTATTTAATTAGTCAATTGCGAAGTTTAACTTTTACAAAACTTGAATTAAAAAAAAAGAGATTATTTATAAATTTTTTCGTCGCTATGTTTTTTAAAATGTAGGGCGTGCTATAGAAGACAACATACGAATAATCATTTCTACAATTTGAAAGATTCTTTCACTTTTGTTTATAGATTTACCTCGAGGTCTTTGATAAGTTTTCTCAAGGGATTAAAGAGTATAATCCTGTATAACTTTCTCAACTTAACACTTACCTAGGTCTACATGATTTAGGAATAAGCGGCGTTTAGTTAACTGTAAAAAATACGTTTAAAAATCGGTCGCCGTGGTAGCTGGCAACTCTCTGGTGACAAAAACGTAGGTAGGGAGGGATCACGCCACTTCTTTGTCGTTTTTATAGGGCCTGCCAAAGCTTATCAAATAGGTAGTATGCAAGTTGTAAGTACCGTATGTTCCCCTTTTGGTCCGTATTCGCATTTTTTATGCCAACTTATCAATAACGCGCGATTTCATGTAATCTGCGAAGCGAACATCACTTCTCCAAGTAGGTAAACAAGTATCGCTTTGCTCAAACCGTAGCATGGATGTGTTTTATATATTATAGTTTACGAAAAGTGAAAACTATAAAAGTTTTCGTTTCCTTTCTTTCATTTAGTGCCTTTGAGCGACCCTACCGGGTAATTAGCGGAACTTTTTATCATATGACAGCGATCCAATAGTTTCATATTTGTTGCACTTTAGCAGTTCTACAAGTTTGAAAACTCAGCGATGTGAACGAATAATTTTTCCACTCAGCTCAGAACTTAAGAATTATAAAAAGCTAATTTATATCCAAATCTCTGTTCTGAAATGTAATATCTGCTTTAACCTTTTATTAGAGTTCTCTTAGTTGACTTAACTTTCCAAAACGTGGTGTTTTTCTAAACGATGACGATTACGACAGTATTTCAATTGATGTTTTTGACTGAAGTTAAAATTTCGTTCGTTAACTTTGACGTATAACGCCGTATAAATTTTATATAATTAGTTTTAATTTAATTGCTTGTATGGAATGTTTTTATTTTATTTTAATGTGTAATAATTGTGTTTAATTTGTTTTAACAGTGTAATAATTGTGTTTTCTATGGACCTGATCAGAAATTAATGTTTTTTTTTTCAATACGTCATGTCAAAGTTAACAGACGCTATTCCTCCCGATTCAATTTCAGTGAAAACCACCCTTGGGGTGAATCACAGGGGTGAATTGTGAATAAGGTCGTGTGTCGTGATGAGGCGAAGGGTCTGTGTGTTCTTTTACATCGCGTTCACGTCTTACCTCGCCTTTTGAACGAGGGATTTTTGTTATAATCGATATTGGATAAGTACATAGACCTGCCTGCATAAGTGAGTTGTTTTATGCGTGATCAAAGATTTTACAATACAATACAAATACAATACAAATACGCTTTGTTGTACATCAAACACAGAAAAACAAAAACAGTAAAGAACAAAGATACAGATGCACAATGGGCGGCCTTATCGCTAAGAGCGATTTCTTCCAGGCAACATTTTAAATTACTATTTTTATTTTATTTTTACAATCTTAGGAAAACTTACAGCTGGATAAAGATGAGATATGTACAAGAATATTTAACTTAAGGCCAATTAGAAGTTTCCACAAATAATATGGAAAAAAGCAGCAATTTAGAAAATACTATGGTAATAGATACTTAGATACAAAATACTTATACAACACAAAACAGAAAACAATACAGCATGTATTGTAATGTATTGTGTATATATTTTCTATTGGTTATCTATCTGTCTAGATTGAGGTTAGATAGATAGAGTATTCTTTATAGCACACTTACTTTAGAAACAAGTTAAAAATAAAGAAACAATTGGTGGTCTTATCGCTCAAGTTCAAGAGCGATCTCTACCAGACAACCATGGATGGATCGTTGGACAGTACAAGGGATCTGTCTGTGCGGTTAGAAATTCAATCACTGAACTGACTCGTTCACTGATTTATTGTTCTAGAGAGGAACACATCGAAAATCATATAGCAGACCTAAATATCTCTATATAGGCCTATACCAACCCAAACAGGAGTTCCCACGGAAGATATACCCTAAAACTAATAGGTGCAATCCGTAAACCGTACGAAATTAATAGCTTTTGTATTTATTAATAGAAAACGGCAGAAAATGCCCCATGACTTCTGTCGCCACAAGTACCTGAGCAAGTCCCCATGTAATAGGTAGGTAAGTAGGTACGTAGGTTCGCTTTCTCCGAAGCCATGCGGTGCGTTCGAGCGTGCGTTAGCTGCTTCGCTATTGTTTCCATGATACTGAGTTATTGTGGGTCGATAGGTATTGCATAGTTAATGGTATATAGGTAATATGTGTTCGATTGCATTCTTTATTTATTTTCCATGAAAATGCTCATCAAAGTTACGCTTTCTGTAACCGCGCCCCAATTTAACATTTTCATGCAAAATGCTCTTTTTTATGTGAGGTGGAACCAACGATATTGACTCACATCAGAAACATCAAATAAACTTTAAAAATGTTCCTACCGTTACCTCGCGCCATCATAACGAGCCTTCCGACAAAGTCGCGTGCGAAGCAAGCCGCGCTGCTAGTTTATTATACCAACATTATTGACTCACATCAAATAGAATTTTAAAAAACCTACCGATACCTCCTACCATCTCACTTAAGCTATCACAATGTGACAAGCGAAGTGAGCCTTCCGACAAAGTCGCGAGCGAAGTGAGCCGCGCTGTGTATTGATTGTTCTCTCCAATTAATTTCACGTACTTTACGAAACATAAGCAGATACGTCCGATTTTGTTTCTTTAAAAAGTTCCTTCGATAAAGAATGTTTTAAGCTATGTTTTAATACAATTGGAGAAGCCGTTCAAAAGTTATGTTAGTACAAAAAAAAGTATGTTAGTACATCGTCAAAGTTTTAGATTGTTAGTGAAATTTGCCTGTTTTTCCGTGATTATCGTAAAGAATCGTTCGAAAACACAATTTCCTTTTAATTCTAAGCGATTGCAATCACGGTCGAAAGTTAGACAATAGAGCCTCTGCGTAACCGCTCAGGCAGACAGGACCCTATTCTCGAAGTTATGTCGAACGCAAGTGTTTCACAGATGGATAGCTTTTTGCAGTGAAGAAATAAATTATGATGGACAATCCACACATCCTCTAGCCCCGAACTAAGCAGAGCTTGTGCTATGTGTACTAGACGACTGATATACGTAATATAATACATGACATAATTTGTATTATTTAATTAGAGTAATTGTTTTTTGGATAAATATTATTAAATAGTTATACAAATATACTCGTACCTTATTTTATTACAATTAAAGATTTAAAAAGGGTATTTATCGCGTAAGTTGTTTGATATTCTTTTGTCTTATTACGATTGCTATTCGTTACCAATTCACGGCAGACAGATTCCAGTAGTAGGGCCAAAGTAAGTATCAAAACTCCGTCTGGCTTTTACAGCACATTATAGCATACCCCATTAAACGTAGTGGTATCTACCATGGCTTTGAGAGGAACGAATTTAAAGAGGTTTTATGTTTTTTCAACTCAAGATATTCCTTACGTTTAAATAGGTGATAGTAAAACGAGGAATTTGAAAATGAAATGTTTTCTTATTTTTAAGTTCTTTCAGTAATGTTGGTTTTTATCACGCTATACAGCAGTACGAGAGTTTGCATGTTTGGATGTTTGTTACCTCGTCACGTAGACCTGGAATAAAACAGAGGCTTTTTTCCATAAATCAGTTGCTATGGGATAAAGTCTTTAAATTAAACGTTTGCGTAGAAACGACGCCAGCTAAACTAGTATTTTAATATTAAATATTTCAGTAGATTTTAATAAACAAGTTTAAAACATCTGACTACTTTCCTGCTCAATTAAAGCTATGCAAACCTAATGTTGCCAGTTTTATTTGACAAAGAGCACAAGTAGAGCTTTTTAAAATCCGTGTAGAGATTTACGCAACAAGGACTGCTTTGTTGTAGGTATTAATGTAGAATGCGTTTGGCACACTGCCACCTATGGCAATATCGCTTAAATTAACATGCCCATTTGCGCTACAAGTGTGAAAAATAAATTTATTGTAACAAACACAGACACACAGTTTTTGTACAATCTAAGTTGGGTTAAAACATTTCTTAAAATGTTGTATTTTATCACGCCATAATTATGTAAAATTGATTAGAATTTTACAAATTAGGTGATTTATATTTGAGTTTACACGAAATCAATTCCATCGCATCAAGAACATAGCTATTTTTGTAAAAGACAGCATTTTTGTTGAGTAATTTATTTTGCATGCGGCAATACTGTTCGTTTTGAACATTTGCCACGGTTGTCATTTCGCGTCACGCCTCACCACAGAATAAAATGCAGCAACCCTAAACAGCGAGACGTTGTAACTGTTTCCTAATTGAAAAAGCTACAGAATGTCCCACTTCGGTCACCCATCGATTTTAAAAATAGAAGCTCGGTGCGTTTTCGATATACCAGCATGCCATGCGATGAGTCAACCACATCTTTAACATCCAGTCTTATCGGTAAGGAAATAAGATTGGATATCCAGTGGTTAGCATAGGTACGTGATATAACATTATATTCGTGCAAGTTGAATGGAATTCGTACGATATGCTCTCCTACGTCGAAACTCGAGTTCAAACAAATAGAACGCTCGATTTACGCGTTGTACATAGAATACTACCTACCTTCTTATTATGAATCGGATTTGACAGAGTTAGGAATTGGATATCACGTAGTCGTTAGCGTAGGATCCATGCTTCCTTCTAGATTATAGACAGACATTAGACTAGTATTATTTACCACTACATGTTAGTTAAAACAATGTAAATCTTTAAATAGTCTAAAATGAAATCGCTTCCGCTGTCTGTTCCCTTAGATCTTTTAAACTACTCAACGGATTTTAATACAATTTTCAGCTATTGATAGAGTGATTCAAGAGGAAGGTTTATGAACCATTTTACATATAGATTTCTACGCGGGCGAAGCTGCGGGGCGCAGCTAGTTAAAAATAAAATATTTAATAATTAAAGGTGAATGCTTGCGCCGTTGTGTAACAACTACGTATCTATATGATAAGGTATTCAGACATTACATTTTTATATGTATAACTATTGTTAGCTATAGCAATTTCTAGACATTCATGATACCTAAACCGTTGGCCATAGACATAGCGTCTCGCAATGAGCGCTGCGTCAAGCTGAAGACAGCGCCCTGTCTTCAGCTTGACGCATCCAGCATCTATCTGCAGTAATTCGCAGGTCGTCATCCTACCTGGTCGGAGGGCGTCCTACACTACGTTTACCGATTCGTGGTCTCCACTCAAGACCACGTTTGCCCTAGCGGCCTTCGTCGTGTCGGTTCTTCACGAGATATGGCCGGCCCTCTGCGACTTCAGCTTGCTAATTTTTAGAGCTATGTACATATGTTGATGTTATGATAACTTGGATTTGTCCCACACAAACTAACAGAGCAAGTAAAATAAAGGCTTTCAAAAAAGTTCTGAATCGTTGGCGGCTTTTGTAAAGCAAAAGAAAACCTACTTCCTAATAAAAATAAACTAATCATTCCAATTTAAAAAAGCAACTGAAGGTTACATAAATAAATAATAAATAAATAATGCTGGACAATTCAATACACAGCATTATCTAGCCCCATGATAAGCAGAGCTTGTGTTATGGGTACTAGATAATTGATATAAATAATACAATACATTACATAGATAGATATTTTTTATTATACATAGAAAACGACCAGAACACCCGGAACAATTATCTGCAGATCGTACACACAATTGTTCCGAGGCGGGAATCGAACCCGCAACCTCCTGCGTCGCAGGCGGACCTTCGCCCACCGCGCCACATCGGTCGTCTTACCCTTATAACATGGTTTTGAATACGTATGTTATGTGTATGTATTTTAAAACTTTTGAAACTATCATGGTTATTAATACTAAAGTCATTTAAAACGGGATATTTACCATGATTTGACTTTTGAGTTATCCAATATTTCGGCACAGTTTCATGCGCCATGATCACGGAATGACTGAAGGCACTTTGAGTTTTTATGGGCAGACATACCGATCTACCCTCATTTTTTGTCTTTTGCTACGAACGTTGCCACTACCACCTTTGTGGTAAGTTTTATATGACTTTAGTGTATGTATTTTTATTGGCACTTTAGCTAAACAAAAATGGTAGGTAGGAATTCAAAGAATTGATTTCGAGTTCATAACGAGTCGATTGATTTGTCTAAAAATAGACCAGTTTAATCGTTTTTTAGGAAAAAATATTACGACATTATGTCTATCAACATAATTAGGTACCTATAAAAACATGACATGTAATTATTATTATGAATAAATGACTCATCATCATCATCATCATCAGCCTATATTAGTCCACTGCTGGACATAGGCCTCCCCCAATGAGCGCCATAGCGCCCTGTCTTCGGCTTGACGCATCCAGCATCTACCTGCAGTCTTTCGCAGGTCGTCATCCCACCTGGTCGGAGGGCGTCCTACACTACGTTTACCGAGTCGTGGTCTCCACTCAAGAACACGTTTGCCCCAACGGCCGTCGGTTCTTCGCGAGATATGGCCGGCCCACTGCCACTTTAGCTTGCTAATTCTCAGAGCTATGTCGATAACTTTGGTTCTCTGTCGGATGTGTTCGTTGCGAATCCTATCCTTCAGAGACACTCCGAGCATAGCTCTTTCCATAGCTCGCTGAGCGACTTTGAACTGGTGGACCAGCCCTATCGTGAGTGTCCACGTCTCAGCTCCGTAGGTCATAACGGGTAGGACGCACTGGTTGAAAACTTTCGTTTTCAAGCATTGCGGTATGGATGAAGAGAAGACTCGACGTAGTTTCCCAAACGCTGCTCAGCCTAGCTGGATCCTCCTTATAATAAATGAATAAATGACTATTATGACTATTATCATTATGTCTATCACCTGAATCAAAATCAAAATCAAAAAAAGTTTTATTCTTTAGGCTTACAAATAAGAACTTAGACAAGTCATATTTTCTACTATTAATTATTATCAAATAGCAATATTTTAATGTTCACTTCAACTTTTTGTCCACCAGTTGAAGAAGTAAAAAAGAAAACCACTAGTATACAATACAATACAATACAACATAACTTTATTGCACCATCAATACAAAAAAAAACGAAAGGATCTTAATACTAACTATAACTAGTGGCACAATCGGCGGCCTTATCGCTAAAAGCGATCTCTTCCAGGCAACCTTTGGATGGATAGGATCGGTACGTTTTAAAGCTGACGGTGGCGTAATTATTTAAGATAATTATATATAAAATAATTAATATTTATCTCATGTACATATATAAAACAAAACAAAAACAGGAACAATTAACATAATAACATAGAAATAACATAGTATGTTCATCTTACGAGTATGTGTCTAATACATTTGATTTGCTTATCTAATGCATAAGTTAAAAATAAAGTGACCAATTTGATCCTTTACCTTGTTAGATTGAAATTATATCATATTTTTTCCTGTTTTAATAAAATGAATAAGTTAAATAAGTTCACACGGCTTCTTTGACTTCTAAAACTGGAGGTTATGAAACTTATGAATCATTCAGGGTTTCTTTACAAAATTTCCTTTTGTACAAAATTAATTTAGAACAAATTCTATAATAAGTACATACTAGATGACTTCGAGAACTTTGTAAAAATAACCAAAAAGTTTTTCCCCTTTTTTTGTCTTCGAATACAATCCTGTATAGCAAACAAAACTTTTAAAAAATCTGTCGTTAAGAGGTTTTTAAATTTTAGCGAGACTAACATAGCAATAGCAATAGTTTTTTTTATAATTACTAGTTTCTGCCCAGGGCTTCACACGCGTTGTTTCTATGGAAACGTTTAAATTTTGACGACCGATGTGGCGCGGTAGGCGAAGGTCCGCCTGCGACGCAGGAGGTTGCGGGTTCGATTCCCGCCTCGGAACAATTGTTTGTACGATCTGCAGATATTTGTTCCGGGTGTTCTGGTCGTTTTCTATGTATAATAAAAAATATCTATCTATGTAATATATTGTATTATGTATATCAGTTATCTAGTACCCATAACACAAGTTCTGCTTACCATGGGGCTAGATAATGCTGTGTGAATTGTCCAGCATTATAAAATTATTATTATAAATGTTATTTCTATCCCATGGGAACTGATTTATGGGATAAAAACGTAGCCTATGTTTTATTCCAGGCCTGGAACTACCTGGAGTAATTTCAGCGTGAAGAGGTTCCTTCCAATAGTCCAGCCACGCGTTTTACATTATTTAGGGAAAGCGTATGCCACGGACCACTTACCGGTAAGTGGTGAGAGACATCCGCTGTAACTGTCCGCTATAGTGGACACTAGGCTTTACTTTGTATGTTGACTTTTTATTAGGTATTTGCCTACTTTGGTGGATAGATTTATGCGTAGAATCATCCTATTATTTTAATCACCTGTGTGTGTATAATATACTCATACTCAAGTCTTAATAAAGGTAAAGATTAGGATTGAACGAACTTGTCATACTGTCTGTAATGTATATTGTATTATGTATATCAGGTTTCTAGTACCCATAACACAAGCTCTGCTTACCATGGGGCTAGATAATGCTGTGTGAATTGTCCAGCATTATTTATTTATTTATTTTGTTTCACTTAGATCGTACTTGACAATGTGATCCAAGCGAGGCAACATGACATTATCAATAAAATCTATGTATTGTATATCTTCTTATATATTCTTAATACACCACTTATAAAGTAAAAACACAGGTGATTGTGCGTTTGTGAAAAAGAGCACAGGTTTTATGGGAAACTAGTTTCTGCCCGCGGCTTCGCTTGGTCTATAGAAACGTTTAAATATGGTTAAAGACATTTATTTCTCAAAGAGTTTTGTTTACGAATACAGAAACGTTTTTACATAAATTATATCAGATTTATAACTGTAATTATTTTTTGAGCAGGACCAAGTCTAGTTTCTGTGATAATGTTTTATTTCATCTGTTAAAAGTTACCTAGATTGGAAGATTTTTTATAAAATCTGTTGAAGAGTCGTATAATCTCAAACCATCCTCCGAATCTTCGGTATTAAGGAGAAAATTCCAGCAGGTTATGGCAGCATTACTGGTTTATAGCAATCTGCATAGAAGCAAACTGCAGGTTCATTCCACGGGCGGGTTCCGCATAGAGCGATATTGATGTAATCCGTTACGTTCCTCAGATGTGGGGAGGGTGACTAGTTTAGGGTAACTTGCCAATTTTTAGGGACAAATTTGCGGAAACGGAATAAAAACCGTGTGTTGTGGATTTTCATAAAAAATATTTCAATTGCCTATTGATGGAAACCATAGCAGATAGATATAGGTGACACATCCCATAGGTCTATAAAACAGGAAAGGAAACGAAAAATATTAAAACACACATTTACCATTTTCATACACCTAATTACTTATAAGTACCTTAACGTTTTTAATTTATTGTTACTAATAATAATTATAAGATTCGTCAGTCAGTAAGTAGTTTGCCTAGGAACCTACCCTCATTATGTTAATCTTTATCATTTGCCTTTTAATAATTCTCATTTATCAAAGAATTCGGGAGGAGTGGAGAGAGCTTTGAGTTGAATAAAAGCGCCAAAACCAGCCACAAAACACCAATCAGCTGGCAACAGTGGGAAAGTGACGCGCAACGCTTCAAGATCGTGAAAGGTACCCGATCACCATTATCTTTAGACCCCTGCCGGCCCTCTGCTGCCTCCAAATACCACTGCAGTTGGAAGAAGACTAATTTGTCGAGGGTCTTATTACACCGGCCGGTAAACTTACGACACCGTTTGGAATTCGAACTACTTTCGCGTAATCTGTCTGAGTGGAATATGGCGCCCTATTTAGTAGTTTCGGTACTTTTTTATACAAAATGATAAATGTTTAGATTAGAATATTATCGAATGTAAAAGCACAATACAACCAAATATATCTAGGTACTTATTTATAAACGTGAACTGTAGTAGATACCTATCTCAAGGACGGTAGGTAGTATCTACTTACGCAATGTTTCAGAATGATAACTTAAAAAATAAATACGTACTATCAAGCTTTATACATCGGAATAATTATTTAGCGTTCGGCAAAAAATTACGCTATCATAGTTTTTCTACTTATTTATTCTATTTAGTTCAAGGTAAATAAACAACGTTATACCCTTTGAAAGCATTTCTAACAAGGAGCTAGAGCTTTGATTACATTTTACTTTAAGTTAACTTCGCTTTGCTGTATTACCATAACCAGATCACTAGTTTTTCATTCCTAAACTAAATAATTCCCACAGAGGATCTATTGGGTCGAATTTTTCTTTCACCCGCTTCGGAGTTCGTGAAAAAGCCAAAAAAGGAATACCCAACGTCCGTACGACGATGTTTCTAATGTTTTTATGACGATGTAGCCTACTTACAAATTCATTTTGGGTGTTGGTATATTATTCATTCTGGAAGAGCCAAGAGAGTGTAGAACTTTTTTATCGATTTCATGAAAAAAAGCGTTCGAGCCATGTTTCCCAAAATAGGTCCAATTTATTAACTACCTTTATGGATAAAAACAAATGCCTGCGCTATCGGTTACAAAGACTTTTTGTTGTTGTTTTAAATTATTTTTAGATATTGCGGATAAATTTGAACTGCCTATTTTTTTGCTAGAATGTTTGGGATTTTACAGGTTTTTATTAACTGTTCCTGATTAATTTATGGTTGTAGAAAAAGGAACTCCACCAAAAAAAGTATCAAAGTCAAATAAAAACGTCTAAAACATTTTCTTATAAATTAAAAATATAAAGTTCTGTAAAAGAGTTAATTAAACTGTGTTTACCAAGCTTTTCTACTAAATGAAGACCATCCGATTTGGAATTGAATCCCATCCATGGTAGAAACGCACCTGCCTACGTACCACATCTAAACGCACCCCGGATCCGCAGCCCAACTGATTCGACGATGTCACCAAAGAATTCTCAACAAGTCGCCCGATCAGTTGGAATACCGCGCGCGGACAAAGAAAACAGATTCCCTAACCTCAAACCAGTCGAGCACTCAGTCTAGCTACGAGTTGGTCATGCGCGCAGTTGTAATACAAATCGGTAGATGAGTCCAGTGTTCCGAACCTACTTTAATTTACGGTGTTGAAGAAGATAATAGGCGCCGTTAAATTTGTTAAAAAGTCTTTTTGACAGTGACATTACTTGTGCCCCGACTCGCATCCATCAGTCGTGTTCTCAATGCCTTCGACTCCGGAAGTGATCACTAATTATTCTAGAAACACGTTTGTTTGGAAATATCGAAGGATTTTTGATGCATAAATAAATATTTATTTACCCTATTACGTTACAAACTTTGCCTTTGATTCTTTGTTGTTGTTAGCTGTTGGTAGATCTAGATCCTGCTGGCTTAATTTATTTATTTATTTGCGCCGCAGATTAGTTAATTTTCTTTTGTTTTTTATTCGTAATCAAAATGCAACTAAATGACGTAGTGTTAAACTAGCAATCACGAGTAGGTTACATCTGAATTCACTTGTAGTAAGTAGCACCTGTTAACTGGTAGGTTGCAAAAACACTTTAAAAAAAATAAGACTTTATTGAATCAGTAATCTTACAGAGATTGTACTTGATTTGAAGACAGGATTGAACTGACTGAATTTATCTTACGTCTACGCTTAAATACAAAGGACATGAGAGTAGTAAACAAAAGTGATCATTAACTAACATTGACAAACAAATTAACTAAGATGAGTAAACAAACAAATTAACTAATATAATGAATAAATGTTTGTGAGAAGTTTGAGATACATTAAGAAGTAAATATGTGATAAACAAGATAATAGGTTGTTTTGGAGATGGATAGATAGTTCTAGGAACTTATGTCTAAAGGAGTAAGTGTTGGGGAAAATGGTACATAACATCTCCCCCCTTAGAATAAAGATTGGGCATTAGAGCGCGATCTTTGGGAATGCGGTGATGATGGGGTTTCTTCCTCTTCGTCGTCTGTCACACAGCAAGTTGTCTGTCCCATGTCTCTGAGTGGTATCGCAACTTGAGTTGTTCTATGACGCCTGGAGTTGTCGAAGCAATTGTTGAAGATCTGGATGCAGCTTGAGTCTGATGTTCTTCTTCTTCTTCCAATGAAGGCATTAGGGCATCTGTTCCAAATTTTTACAAGGAGGTATGAAAGTAGAATGATGCCAATTCCAAAATAAACCATCGAAAAGATAGGGTTGTATTTTTCGACGAAAGTCTTTGATTTTGCTGATGTTTGGAAGCGTTTCAACTCGTCGGAGTATTTTTCTAGGTGAGATCTGATTTGCTTTAAGGAGTCCAAAGGTGTTTCATTAATCTGGATTGGGATCAGCTGCGGATCTTCGATTCCTTGGAAGGCTTCGTAGCAGTCGTCTCTTATATCAGGGATTATTATCGGGTCGGTGTAGTTGTCGGTGGTTGATGAGAAAGCCGAGAGTGTGCTGTAGCCGGTGTGGAGCCTACAGCCTTCAGGTAAGGTTATAATTCCTGATCCCTGGATTTTGTGGTTCGAGACATCGTCGTTGCAGTGGAGGACGCAGCTTGTTTCCTTCGTCAGGATATAGAGCCACCTGTTGTGGTCCAAGGGTTGGAACGTTTGAATTTCTGCTGGGAAGGTCGTTGTAACGCATTCTTCGGGAGTTTCTTTTGATTTGCTGCGCAGGATCTGGACTTCGCAGGTTGGACGTTCAGTAGCATCGTACAGGATGAGGTCCTTACAGATTCTTCTCCGTGGTGCGAAGATAGTGCAGGTGTCCAGGGTGCTTGTGGACACGTAGTACTGCCCGCTGGGGTCAGTGGCCAAATAAATATGCTCGGGAATGATGGTAGAGTGGAGTGAGGAGTTAGGATGTTGGATTGGAGTGGAGTATATATGATATAGGGTGAGGGGATTATTTGAAGTTAATGGAAACTCTATAATATAAACCAAGCGATCTGAATAAACATAGGATGTTAGAGATGATGAATCCAAGAGAGTATGGATGTTACGAATAGTGACAGGGGTTACAAGTCTTTTGTGAGATCTTAATTTATTGGATTTTAATAATTCTTCGAATAATTTCTTAGTGCTAATTATAGAAGGATGGATTATGTTGGATTTCGCGAATAGGATGCTGGATAGACAATCGTCTATTTCGTTCTGAAGACTGGTAACCAGTTCGATTATTTGAAGTGAAATTGTGGAAATGTCCTCACTAACTTTGATGTCGAAAATTAAGTTTTTAGTTTCATTTAGGTAGTTATCGAGTCGCCTAATGTTCTCATTAATTACTTGTTCGTCATAAGAAATCTTAAAAATTGTTTCGTTAAAGTTTTTAACTGTAGATGACGTGATTTGAATTTGTTTTTGCATGAGTTCTGTAAGATCTAGTTCGCTTTTCTCTAACTGGTCTATACATGAGTCGTACCTCTTTGCGTCGTTTGCGTCCGGTGTACCTATGAGCCATTTAAGAACAGAGCCAAAGCCGTCTAGAAGTTTGATGAATAAGCATAAGATGAAGTTATAAATGTAATGAGGATCTTGGAAAATTTGTAGAAAGGGAGTTGTTTAGGCCGTTGAGTATTGACAGACCCTGAAATATGTACATCTAGCGTTAGTCTTAAACCTAGAATTTGTTTATTACTATTTACATATTATTTTACAAGATTAGAGTTAGAGCCTACGTATGGTCGCAGGCGATTAGCGTGCACGAGTGAAGTTTTTCCTGATTTCTTAATCAAATAATTTTCATTAAAGCCTACCCGCGTAATATCATACGGGCCATCCCACTTAGCATCTAGATTATTAGGGTTTGGTATTCTTAACATTACTCTATCACCTATCTTATATTCTGCGGTATTTTTAATTTTGCTATCGTGTCTTTCCTTTGCTTTTTCTTTCATGTTTTCTATGTTTTTTAATGCCGCGTCGCGGGATGATCTGAGACGTTCGTTAAGGTCTTTTAAGTAATCACATGCCGTGTAGTCAGGAATTGGTTTAAGGGAGTAAAAAGGACGTGGTTTATAACCGAAAAGAAGTTCGTGGGGCGTAAAGCCTGTGGTGCTGTTTAATGATGTATTGTGGCACATGATTGCGAAAGGAATTATTTGATCCCAATTCTTAAGTCTTCGATTATGGTACATACGAATGTGATCTCGTAGTGTGGCGTGGAAACGTTCTAATGCACCATTTGTTTGGGGATGATAAGTTGTGTTAAATGTGTGACTAGAGCCGAAAAATTTCATGAGTTGTTTCATGACATTGTTCATAAATTCAGTTCCTTGATCCGAATGAAATCTTTTGGGAATTCCGTAATGTTGGCAGAAATGAAGCAGTCGGTGTGCTACCGTGGTTGCCTCTTTGTCTGGGATTGGATAAGCTTGAACAAATCTAGTGAGATCATCTTGAAGAGTGAGAACGTATTTATTATTGCCATCACTAATGTCTGAATATGAGACTAAGTCCATTGAGACGCGTTCGAAAGGTTCTGTAGATTGGGAGGTTATAACCATAGGAGCTTGAAAGGTTTTTCTTTGAATTTTATTTTGTTGACACACGATACAAGAATCAATATAGGACTTTATGTCGTTGCTCATTCCTTTCCAAAAGAATTCTTCTCGAATTTTCCTCGTTGTCTCTACTATACCTCGATGTCCTGAAAGAGGTTCGTCATGGTAGGTTTTCAGGATTTTAGGGATTTCTTCTGGTGTTGGATATTTGACTTTACCTTCACAGATTATGATTTCACAATCATAGCTTTCAGCCAGGTATGCTGTTATACGGAGTTGTTCATTATTAATGAGTTTGCAAGTATGGTCATTCTTAAGATCAGGGACATAGAGTTCGGAAACCGTATGACGTTGAAGACAAGAAAGCAGAGCTTTGAAATAACTTTCGGAATCCCATGGGTCGAAATGATTTGGTCTTGTGCAGCATAATATTAAGTTCTGTTTTTCATTAGAGACGAGAAGGTCTGCATCATAGAGTTCTTTAGTTTTCTCTAAATATGGGTTTGTTTGAGAACACAAGCTTAACGCTTCTTTAGCTAGTTCATTTTGATCGGAAAGATTGCAAGAGGTCGGGATGAATATGTTTTTATGTTTAGTGTCTAATAGTCGGTCTGGCGAAGATTTGATTTTACTTGAATCGAAGCATTTACGTTCTAGGCTTTCCAAAGCGGTGTAGTGTTCATAGTTAAGTTGGAGATATTCTGGTGGAGGTGAAGGTGAGTTAGAGGGTGATTCTGTTAAGTCAATAACGTTTGAGTTCATTACAGGTGGACGACAGAGAGCATCTGCATTTGTATTTGCTTTACCGGACTTGTATTGTACTTCGTAATCATATTCCTCAAGTTTGAGTCTCCACCGAACTAGCCGGCTACCTGGGTCTTTAATGTTCATAACCCACGTTAGAGGTTTATGGTCAGTCAGGATGTTGAACTTCCGCCCGAATAGGTAAGGCCTAAAGTGTTTGACAGCCCATACTATGGCCAATAATTCACGTTCTATTGTTGAGTAATTTGATTCGGCCTTGTTTAAGGTGCGAGAAGCGTATGCTATTGGCAAATCTTTGCCGATATCTCCTTGTGAAAGGACTGCACCGATTGCATATTTTGAGGCATCGGTGGTGAGATTAAATGGTTTTTGGAAATCAGGATATTGCAAAATGGGTGCTGTTGTTAGAACGTCTTTGCATCCATCAAAAGCCCGTTGTTGTTCTTCTCCCCAGATAAAAGGAACATCTTTCTTAAGAAGGCCTGTCATCGGTTTGGTAAGTTTACTGAAATTAGGTATGAACCTACGATAGTATCCAGCAAGACCTAGAAAAGATTTTATGTCTTTACATGATTTAGGTACGGGGAAATTTTTGACTGCTTTTACTTTATCAGGATTAGGTTTTACACCGTCACTGGATATAATATGACCTAAGTACGCGACTTCTTTTCGCATGAATTCACATTTATCAGGTTGAATCTTAAGACCATGTTTTCTGAGACGAGTGAATACTTCGGTTAGTTTTTGTTCATGTTCTTGAAGACTGGAAGCGAAAACGACAATATCATCAAGGTAGACGAAACATCTTTCACCTTGTAGTCCATGAAGGATGCTATCCATTACCCGTTGGAATGTGGCTGGAGCGTTTTTTAGCCCGAAAGGCATTCTTAAAAATTCGTAATGGCCGTAAGGCGTATTAAAAGCTGTTTTTTGAATATCCTTGGAATCTAATTCGATTTGGTGGAATCCTGATGCTAAATCTAGCGTTGTGAAATAAACGGAATGACCTAATTTGTCTAGGATATCGGTTATATTTGGTAACGGGTAGCTGTCTCCGATAGTGACGTCATTAAGTTTGCGATAGTCAATAACTACGCGCCACTTCTGTTTTCCTGAAGCATCTAGTTTCTTTGGGACTACCCAAATTGGGCTACTCCAGGGAGAGTTGCTTGGTTGTATTATATTCTGATCGAGCATTTTTTGAACTTGTGATTTTACTTCTTGTTGGTGAATAAAAGGGAACCTGTAAGTTTTCGTATGAATAGGAGCATCTGAGGTTGTGGGAATTGAGTGTTTCGTGTGATTTGTAAAGGTTAATGGTTGTCCTTCAGTATAAAAGATGTCAGAAAATTCATGGATGATTTTGTGAAGTGATTCTTTTTCTTCATTATTGAGGTGGTCTTGTCGGATTTGTTCGTCGATTGTTTTATGTTTATTGGAAGTTGTGTTAGAAGTGTTTATTGAAAATGTAGAGAAATTTTCGCATTCATCGATAGTCGGAAGCTGTATTGTTTGAATCGTAGGGATTAGTATGACTTTGTCTTGGTTACTAGAGTTAATGCACGTGATAAGAAATCGGTTGTTTTTTATTGAAACAAGGGCATTAGGTATTGTTATGTTTTTATCGATTTCTTGTTTTTCGACGATCGCAAATCCTTCCTTGATATCGTTAGTGACACATGTTATTACTGTTTCTGATCGTTGGCCTAAAAATTGACCGCTCTTAGTTGCAGTTTCTGGATTTTCTTCATTTATATAGAAAAGTTTATAAGTTCGATCGTGAACTTTCATCGTTTTTGATTGTACGTGGATGGAGACATTGAATTTAGACATGAAATCATTTCCTAGAATGCCATCTACTTGAATATTTAAATTAGCGACATGGAATTTGTACTTTGCGAGGTTATCTAGTGATAGTCGAGCCGTTCCGAAGCTCTGGATTGAGGATTGCTTTCCCGAGATCCCTACAATTGATACGATGTTCGATACATCTAGAGGAGCGTTTCCTATCTTAGATTTATTGATAATGGAAATAGCGGCTCCTGTATCAACGAGCAGGGTGACTGGGTTTCCTTCAATATGGAATTTACAATGTAGAAGATTTTCTGGCGGAACGTTTAGTGATGAAATCGTGATGAATTCAGGTTTTATTTCAGAGATAGAGTTTGATTTAAAGTTCGATTTAGATTTAGATCTGGAGTTTGATTTGGATTTGGGGTTTGATTTAGAGTTTGAGTTAGGAATTTGAACGATGTTAGGATTTTGATTGGATTTAGATTTGGAGTTTGATTTGGATTTGGGGTTTGATTTAGAGTTTGAGTTAGGAATTTGAACGATGTTAGGATTTTGATTGGATTTAGATCTGGAGTTTGATTTGGATTTGGGGTTTGATTTAGAGTTTGAGTTAGGAATTTGAACGATGTTAGGATTTTGATTGGATTTAGATTTGGAGTTTGATTTGGATTTGGGGTTTGATTTAGAGTTTGAGTTAGGAATTTGAACGATGTTAGGATTTTGATTTAATTTAGAATCCTGAGGCTCGGTTTGAGTGCTAGCATCGCATAAGATTTTGCGATTTTGCGATGCTAGGGGTTCAGGAAGAGCTTGTCCCCGATGGACTGGATAGAGCTTTTCCTGATTACTAAACCGAGTCGATTTTAATTGACGTTTTACCGTCCTAGTTGGAGGGCCTCGACTGACAGATCCAAGCTGGACTGGTTCGTCATTTGTTGAGAAGTCGGTGTCTGGGCACTGTCTAAGTAGTTCGAAGCGGTTCCCGAGGACGTACCCGTTTCCTCGGTCGCCTGCAAGTTTAAATGATTCACTTTCGCGTGAGATGAGGTGGGTTGAGCTTGTGGCTGTCGCGGATTCGAATTTTGTCGGAGGTTATTATTGTAAGCCCGTTTTCGACATTCAGATATCAGATGACCTGGTTTCTTACAATAATTGCATGTTTTGTTCTCTAGCCGTTGTGGATTACGAGGTATAGGACTTGGAGCTGTGTTTTTAAAAAGGTTTTGTCTGACAAGATTCATTCTCCTAATTTTTTCTTCTTGGATAGCAAAACTGCCAGCATCAGTCAAGTCGGTAAACGACTTCACTCGTAACATTATTCCTATATCCGAACTTAAGCCGTTTATAAAAACGTTGAGCGCTGTTTCATCTGTTGTGGCCAGGCGACCTATTAAAGTTGTGTCTATGCATTCTGCGTTTAGTTTTTCTATTATTTTACTTCTACATAGGTCTACCCTGTGAAAGTAGTCAGTGATTGACTCTTGTGGTTTTTGGAACAGTGATTGCAGCTCTAGTTGAAGGTGTGCCAAAGTTTTTGTTTGGGAGTATTTCTGAATTAGGAATTTTTTTAAGTCTAGCCAGGATTCAAATTTTCTTGCATGTATGTCTGACGACCCTGGCCCCGTTATTCGTATTAAGGCATATGTTAGGAGTATCTGTTGTTGAACTGGCGATGCTAGTTCGAAAGCGGAATCGCACGCCCTAACAAAGAGGTAGACCTCGGACTGTTTATTTGTATCAAAGGAGGGGATCATGCCCTGTATTGCGTTAAATGGTATGTCGAGGTTTGTGGCATTAGAAACAGCTGGCTTGTTTTCCAACGTCATTGTTAGTTTCTTAGAAAAATTTGGTCGAGTTAGGTTTAGATTTTGAGGATCTAGTGCTTGGATTTAGCGATTTAGTGATTTAGAGATTTAGGACAAGAGTTTGTTTTAAGGAAAATGGATGTAGGGAATGAGCATAGATATGTTTAGCCACTTACCAGAGTAACAGGATGATCTGGATCATCGCGTGCGTAGCTTCGGCGAAACGTTTAAAACCCTTCAGGTACCGTTGTAGAACGTTTGTTTCGTCTTATTTCGCGACCGCGAGTATCCTACCGTCTGCGCCAAATTTGTTAACTGGTAGGTTGCAAAAACACTTTAAAAAAAATAAGACTTTATTGAATCAGTAATCTTACAGAGATTGTACTTGATTTGAAGACAGGATTGAACTGACTGAATTTATCTTACGTCTACGCTTAAATACAAAGGACATGAGAGTAGTAAACAAAAGTGATCATTAACTAACATTGACAAACAAATTAACTAAGATGAGTAAACAAACAAATTAACTAATATAATGAATAAATGTTTGTGAGAAGTTTGAGATACATTAAGAAGTAAATATGTGATAAACAAGATAATAGGTTGTTTTGGAGATGGATAGATAGTTCTAGGAACTTATGTCTAAAGGAGTAAGTGTTGGGGAAAATGGTACATAACACACCAAGTGGGTGATATCACTTTTAACACGTTCAATGCGACAGAGGGCACATGTTTTGTCCTGTACCTACGTTGTTTTTTTTATCATAAATAAACCTTCGTTTAACCACGATCTCACCTAATGGCAAGTGGCGATGTGGCAACCGATGTATAACGAAGGTCTACTCGTAGAAGACATGCATTCACTCTTGTCTTGAAGATGTATCGACTTTCGTTGCTTGGAATTGGTAGAAAAGATATATAGGGATGATGACAGCTACTATAAATCACTTAAATTATGTAGGTATTTACCGAATTATATCTCATCATCATCAGCCTAAAGCAGTCCACCGCTGGACATGGGCCTCCCCTAATGAGCGCCATGGCGCTCTGTCTTCAGCTTGCCGCATTCAGCATGCAGCCTGCAGTCCTTCATACCTCAGCCATAGTAACACTTACTTCTTATATTTTTTATTTTGATCCAGATTATTATTTTGCTATAATAAAAATACAAAATACAGCAATGTGCCATAATAGAACATCACACAATTGACAGACAGAACACCAATCAGAGAATACTGAGTCGTGACGTCATGCCGCCGTCACAATATGTAATGTAAAGGCATAGAATAACCTATGGCAAAGGTCTGACGGGTTCCTCTTGACAATATTAAGATCATTCTGTATCATCAGATGTTCGTGCATCGGTGACGTCATAAACAGACGCTACTAGTATTTTATCAATTTAGACCGAAAATGAAATCGCATTTTTAATTCCACAACATTTCCTTCAAACCTAATATTATTTTTTGCAGAAATATGATTTATTCAGTACATGGATAAAGACATCTTGGGGTAGTTTTTCAAAATCAGTCATCCATTATGCATGATGATGACTGACTTCTGTCGTATTTAACAAGTTTTTTTAACCTTTGTTAATGTTCTTTTCTAATATAGGACCCGATGAGGTCATAGCCACAGATTACGCAGTAGTGCCTGTCCAGTTCGGGGTCGCAGAGCACTGAACTCTAGATGCCTCCAGACCAGACGCTAGGTAGAGGTTTAGGTACGATTTTTAGGGAACTCTGAATGGGCTAGACGGGGAATAGGGTTCGATTGTATAAGAATTTTCCTTTAGAGGGAAAGTATAGAGAAGTTATTTATAAACTTAACGTGAAGTATGTAAGTGCAAGCAAATACAAAGTTATTTGAATCTCTCAATTCTAGGGTGTGAAATAAAATAAAGCGCGGAAGTAAAATAAAATGTTTAATAATATAAATGTATGTTGAATAACTTATAAAATTTGGATTTCATTAGGAGCATTTAGATATCCGTACAATTATATATACATGACAGTACAAATATAATATATAATTATAAATACGAAAAATTGGATGTTTCGATAGATGGGTGGATGTTTGTTAATTAATCACGTTTAACTTGTCTATTCGTTCCGATCGCGCTCTAACAATTGATTTCGTTAATTTAAATTCTTCGTTTTGAGAGCGAGTCTTTAAAATAACATCGTAATTACAACACGAATAAATGTCAGTGGCATTCGGCAATTTATACCAAAGTGACATTGCTCCGAAAATAACCCATTTTCAATCGATTCTCCGTGTGTACATGTTTATGAAAGGTCACTGCGTAATGGCAATAGATAAGCAATAATATTTGAAAGAGTTCTAACAATTATGTTTTCACGTAGATAGCCTTGCTTGTGTGTTGGAGGCCCGCCATCTTTAATAACGTAGTGTGTGGGAACCAAATATTTTTTGTATATTTTAAATTTATTTATTATTTATGTATGTAAATAACTGAAATAAATTAGTCATTTCATCAATTGATAGTATTTAAAAAAAGTATTAAATGGATGTATAATTTTTTTTTTTATGTACTTTCGAAAGAACTTCTTTCTTTATAAGGTCATTATTTCTTTTTATAATTTGAGTATGTTCTTGTACCTCTAATATGGTCTCAATAAACAGCATAATTTTCAATAGATAATTCGTCCTAGAATCTAGCACACTAAAATACCATTAGACAGTTATAAACTTAGCATAGAGTATGTAAAATTATGGTAATGTAAGTTTTTCACACTAGTTTCACTAAGTGTAACTTTACTTTGCCTGGAAGAAATAGCTCCCAGCGAAAAGCCGCCTATGTAACGTTCTTAATAAATATTAATTATTTTATATATTATATAATTATCCTAAATAATTACGCCACCGTCAGCTTTAATACGTACCGATCCTATCCATCCAAAGGTTGCCTGGAAGAGATCGCTTTTAGCGATAAGGCCGCCGATTGTGCCACTAGATTTAGTTAGTATTAAGATCCTATTTTTATTATTTTCTTTATATTTGATGGTGCAATAAAGATATATTGTATTGTATTGTATTGTATTGTAACTAAACTATTTTTAGATAGAAGAATTTCATTTTTCTTACGTCTTATATGTTCATTCATTTGTCCTAGTTGGGATGAACAACCTTACACTAACTGGGTGATCGTCCGCAGATAAATGACAGGCATCGAACACCATCGAAACGAAATCATTTGTAAGTGGAACCGATGATAGAAGGGGGCATGGATATTAGACGCAAATAAATAGGATTACCTTATTTGTTATTCGACTGCGCAAGACAGAGGGTTACATATGCTGTAGTATTTTTATAAGGTACCAGTAGTTTTAGTAGGGTACATTCTTTTGATAAAAGCTAATGTCGGTGCGTTAATCTATAAGGAAATATTATTTAGGTATTTCAAACTATAGTTAAGTACCAAATTTTAGTACGTTTATTAAAACAAATGTGAAAAAAAAAAATTAGATGGTTGGAGTCATGATAAAGATTATAATTTTTAACAATACTAAAATTACTACACTATAAACTCAAATGTCGATTTGAGGTATTTTTCTATATACATAATATAGAAAATTAAAAAACACATTGAATATACAAGAAATTTAATATTAGGTAGTACTGCGAGATTGTTTATCATTAAACAAATATTTATTTTGTTTATGTTGTTAAAATATATATTTGCTATAAGCCATCTTATTTTCAGTTTCAGGATATTTTTATGTTTTTATTTAGTTTTATAGCTCTACTTTGATTGACAACCACAGTGTCTGTGACTGATGTATTCTTACCTTATTTGGGGTTAATTTATTTGTGAAGTTAAAAAAACTACGCATTGTTCTTGAAACTGGCTTTGAATATTAATACAGTTACAAAACAATAGATACGAGTTTATTGCACTATTGCTACGAATGAAAATATCAATCCATATAACAGTTGTTTATTTGACTTGTCTGTTTGAATGTTTTACAAAGAACGCATTTTATGTAAATTTAGTTAAAACAAGAACCGTGAAATATTAACAAAGAAAATTACGATTCTAGAAGAGAATTCAATCAGGACTAGTATTTACGATTGTAACAGTTGAGCTTACTACTGACTGTTGAAAACTAGCTAGAGGTAAAATGTCGTGTATTTATTTAAAAAACTTAATATTATATTAATATTTGCACACCTGCTTGCGGGTTGAACACATCTGACACCACTCTAGTAATAAGAACTGACTTGTACCTATAATAATGTGTTCAGCAAATAAATGATTTGATTGACTTAATTTCATTTTTAAGTCTATAGATATTATAGTAGCCGATGGTGTTGCGAAATAAATAAATAAATAAATAAATAAATAAATAAATTAATAAATAAATAAATTAATTAATTAACTGTTAAATTAAATTTAAAACATACATATACCCAACACACAAAAATGTCATACTACATTATACTGCTTTTATACTTATATTGCTTTTTATGAATGTAGGTATTTATAATTTTTTTTAAAGCTTTCATCTAAAATTTAGATCAGTTATCCTAAGCCGCTGAGCTGATATTTGATATACTTGTGTAAGTTCGGTGACAATGCAATGTTAAGGTACAATCGATGCTGGTTTGATGATGGAGACAGATGGCCATAGGAACTCCTAAACGAAATTAACTCCGTCAAATTCGTTCGGTTATTTTTAGGTATTTTAAACATAAGTTTATGGCGCTGCTGTACTTGCGGCGCGCCGCTTCGGGTTGCATAAACTGGGCAGGGAGTGGGTTATTAATATGAAACATTGTGACATCTAATATTCCTATTATGCATGGCCATAAGCACTCACTTGTTTAATTTTAGCTTTAGTTTTATTAAATAAATAAATAATGCTGGACAATTCACACAGCATTATCCAGCCCCATGGTAAGCAGAGCTTGTGTTATGGGTACTAGATAACTGATATACATAATACAATACATTAAATAGATAGGTAGATATTTTTTATTTTATATAGAAAACGACCAGAACACCCGAAACAAATATCTGCAGATCGTACACACAATTGTTCCGAGGCGGAAATCGAACCCGGAACCTCCTGCGTCGCAAGCGGACCTTCGCCCACCGCGCCACATCGGTCGTTGATTTTATTTTATTTTAAGTCATTTGTTTAGTGCTCTACCTTACCTTATCAGCAAACAGAAAATGTATTGATACCCCGCGAAACAGGCCTAGCCTAGTGCGGTAAACTGAAACACCCTAACCAGAAATCAGAATGTAAGAATATGTATTGTACATAGTAGTTTTCGGTAGAGAGCAGAAGTGGAAGATTAAGCATAAACATTTTGAATTACTTAGACTACAATATTTATATTTTCCTGTATTTTTTTTCTCAAATAGTAAGTGGCCTTGCTGGGGAGTTATCACACGAATTTTTGGCAGGTTTCAACTTTCAATAGAACTTTTGCCCGCGCTAGATTTTTTTACCTGTCGATAAAGTTAGGAATCTTTACCGTAGAGGGCCTCAAGTTCCTCAAAGGCCTACCGGAGTCCAGCATGACATGATTATGTATGTAGGCCAGCTTGTATTAAAATAATCCCCTCCTTAATAATCACGCGACACAGGCGGACAGGAAAGACTCGTCGTTTCTCGCTATACGACGATTTCCTTGCCATATTATAGTCCAGGAGCTGGAGTATATCATCTTGTACCTAACAAAGATAAAAATACTCCTCTGCACATCCCACGGCTGAAAGTGGTGTCTCCTCTAAACGAGGGGTGGTGCAATAATCAGCCCGCTTGGCTGGCGTGGCGGGTCGGTGATCGCAGTAGAGGTGTTAAAAATATACAGAAGAAGCTACTGCCCGTCCTCTGCAATAAATAAATAATAAATTAGGCTGGACAATTCACAAGGGCTCATCTAGCCCTTCTTTTGGGGCTACATGAGCCCTTGTGAATTGTTAGTGTTGCAGAGCTTGTGTTATGGGTCGAGGTCGCCACATTGGTGTTTGGTAATCGTCATTCCATAAGTCAAGATGTGGCCTATGATGCACGCTATTGATGTACATACGTTAGAATGGGATTAAATCAGGGGAGATTATCTACATCGGTCTCCTGTTCTACAACCAAGGAATAGGAATAAACGTAATAGGTTGGCGCCGACTGTCTGTCCTCTTCCCTTCTATTTAGAGCTTTATTTGATGAAGGGGATTGTCAGGAATTCTAAAATAATTACTGTGAATTACAAGATTTTGAATATTTGGCGCAAAGTGGGGGAAAACTTGAGAAAAGATGGACGGACTGTGTGGAAAAGAGTTTATTTTATTAGATTCTCGTTTCTGCCCGCGGTTTTATATAGGTACGAGTTGCTTTCTATGGAAACGTTAGGTTGTTTATATCCAAGTAGTAACAAACATCCGAAGCCGCGGGTAGAAACTAGTTTATAATATCCGTATGATGTGATTGAGTTGTTAAGTAATACCTAAATACCCACTAAATGGAAAGTTTTCCAATGTATATATTGAGGTAAAGGAAGTCAACAATCGCCAAAGGGTTTCCCTACGATTAAGTTTCCCTTCTAAAATCTCCCTAAAACCTTACCTAAATCAAAGTAATTCACCACTTTACAATATATCTCATACCATAAAGTGCGCAAGTACCTCTTCTAATAACAGAATCACCCAGTATTTATAGCCTCTCATAGCATTCTCTTGTTGATGACGTAACGTTGTGTGTAGTAACTGCTGTGTTCTCTGTGGCACCAGCTCAAGCTATAGAAACTGTTGTTTAAGATGTGGCAACGACGACGTATTTTATCTCTACATGGCAAGTAAATTGAGTCAACGCTGTAAAAATAGCGTATACAGACTGTGGACGAAACTTGTAATAAATAGGTGTATTTGACGGTCATGTAGAGCGCTAATCAAATCAGAACTTATTTAGCTGAGCATAAGAAACAAGTAAAAACTAGTATTTTCGGTTTAAAACGGTTGAGCTGACTGTAGATTGTGGCTAATAATCTAGTAGTAGCTTAATCCATATCAATACCAGTCGGAAGCGTCCTCAAGACGCGCTGGCTGCATTGCCCCGCTGAATGGCAATGCTGATGACTGATGCGCCAGATACTCACCAGCTCTCGGGTCACGCGACGTTTCGACCAGATGACGCTATGATAAAAAAAATTAAACCCGGAGCTGCCACACCCCAAGGGTTTTCACCGCGAGCGGAGCGGACCCATTCAGGACTCCGTTTAGCTCGCAAGAGTTCATTTATTTATAATACACAATTATTACAGGGATATTCAGACTTAATATTAAGAGCACTGTGATTATGTCTGCCATTAGGCGCACACATTTTACATATTTTATGTAGTTATAGAGCAAAAAATCAATAGGTATAGTGAAGTAAAAAGGAAAGGTCTTATGAATTGAAAATATTGCATTCACCAATTTGAAAACGAGTATCAACCACGTCTATATTCTTTAAGTAATCTGCATAGTACTTGTCTTCAACATCAAATAGTCAAGCGGAAAGGACTTAGCGAGCGGAAAGTAGTGAGCGAGCCAGAAGCATTTGAAATTAACCATTACCCACTCTCACTCATTGCCCGCTCATTACCCTTTCGTGATGGAAACCCGGCTTTATAGGTCGTCAAATCATTGAGATTATTCTCATACGTTTTTGACGTACTTGTAGTAGGTACCTTGGTAGGGTCTTGTCTTGCTTAGGTAGGTTCCTAGCTACCTGTCAGTTTTCTTGTGACCTTACCTACGGACCTACGGTACCTACTCAATATTATGTAGGTAAGGTCTATCACCGTCGCAAACAACGATCATGTAGAGATAGAATAGAAAAAAAGTTATTCAAGTAATATTCATTGCTTCAGTAATATGTACAATGTTCTCCATTTTTTATAGTTTCTGCCCGCGACTTCGGATGCATTGTTTCTATCGAAATGTTTTAAGGTTATTTATATCCAATGGGAACTGATTCATGGGATTACCCTATGTTTTATACAGGCTTTTCAGATTTAAAACTACCTGTATGCAGAATTTCAGCCCAATCCGTTCAGTAGTTTTAGCGTGAGGGTAACAAACTCCATCGAAACTTCGCATTTATAATATTGGTATGATTGCGTAGGAAAAACTCTGGATATTCATGATGGCGGGATAAAAATACGGGCCTTAGACAATTATTTTTGTGCGTACTTACAAAAATAATTGTCTAAGGCCCGTATTTTCCCCTTGACCCGTATAGTCCTCAGAGTTTATTCCCGTCGCAAAATCAATCTAATCATTCACCTATAAGTAACTTTCAATTTCAGTCCCAGTAGAAATCACAAAGTCATAAAGCCTAGAGTCGCGTGACAAGATCACGTGTACTGTACATAGCCATTTTATGACGCGTTGTGCGTATTTTATAGGCCTATTCAAATCAGAATAAAGCATTGCAGTAAGTACCTGGCTTCTATGAGGGGATTCGACATCGTAGAGAATGTAAGGTAGATAATGGCGTATTGGATTTAGAAAAATGACTTTCACTGGCTTACTGAATAACCATTTTTGAGTAGCTTTTATTACCAGATAGGAATTTTGATACTGATATTTGATTATGATACTCTAGGTTTAGAACTAATTGAAGTGGTAGGTATGGTACCGATTATGCACGCTCTGCTTGATTTGGGGCTTGATACTGTGTAATAAAGTCCAGTTTTATTATTATGTCCAGTATGTACACACATAAACCCACCCTAATACACACACACACACACCCGCACACCTGATTCCTAAACAACTATTTGCCTATAATAGTATTTTTTTAAATAACTTATCTAACATAAAAATACCATGTTTTTCTCTTAAAGCCTATTAACCAATGTTATATATAGCATACATTTTCAAAAGCTTAGAAATATCGGAATACCGGTATATTTCTAACCTTTTGAAAATGTTTGCTCAAATAATTCCAAAAATCAACTGGAAATAATCAATTTGTTTTTTATAGAGAAAGTAAATGGCGACATTGTATAACGAGGAGTGGACCAAAACTCACATAGAAATAAAATATGTAAATTGGATAAACTAGGTATAACTTCGTACCACCTACACGAACTTTTTAAAATTTTCAATACTGTTATTCACTCAGTTATTAAAAATTCTGGTATCAAATAAATTTTTACTATAGAAAATACAATAAAATATTATAAAACTATTCTACAGTAAAAAATATATCTAAACGGTTGATCACCGACCGCGAAACCAGGCCAAGCGGTGACTAGGGCTGCAGAGAAAGGAACTTCCTGACGATACGTGCCGAGTCCAAGAGTCCGCCTTTTGGATCTGGCCCTTGATCCAACTTCCTAGCGAGAGTCTCTTCAGGTGTTGATCGAGGCTCTTTGCTATTACGCCGTTAACCGAAACGACTATCGGGACTATGGTCGCTGAATCTACATCCCACATGCTGACAACATCGTTAGCCAAGTCAAGATATTTGCTAAGTTTATCTTTCTCAGCTCTAACGAGGTTAGCATCATGCGGTATGGTGACATCAGCGAGCACCCTCCAATATATAACATTATTTATAACAATACTATTATTATTGTTAATTATTATTTTTGAACAATGTTGTGTCCTCCTGTTATAGAACCTTTGTTTTATAGCCTACTCGTTTTTAGAATCCCATGTTTTTGTGAGCAAATGGGTTAAAAAAAACAAGGAATATTGTGGAAAATATTTTAGGACACTGGTATAATCGCAGCAAAACGCAGGAGTGTCAAACAGTTTTTGGTTTTGAAAACTTTTATTCATCTCTTGTCAGTTTTCGAACGAGAGTCTGGTCGTTTTTCGTTGCGCTTGTTCAATTGTGATTTGTTGGTGTTTGTGTTTTTGTTCTGAGTGATTTGATGACCATCTCGTTGTGTTCTGTTATTGTTATTCGTTTTTGTTCAGTTTTAATTTATATATTTCATTGTTAACATCGAATATTCTATAATCGAATAAGTTTAGGTAGAACTTTTAAAACTATCATGGTTAATTAATAACACTAAAGCCATTTATAATGAAATAAAACTTACTTACGTTTCATGCGCCATGACCATGGAATAACTGAAGGCACTCAGTTATTCCGTGGTCATGGCGCATGAAACTGTGCCTAAATATTGTAAAACTTAAAAATCTAATCATGGTAAATATCCCGTTACAAATGGCTTATGAATTAAAGGTAGCTTTGATTATCAATCGAGACCGATACTTTTTCGTGAAATGCTTAGGCACAAGTATGAAAAACAATTCGAGATACCTGATGCTCAACGAAAACCCTTGACGATATAGGTTCCTTACTCTGTACATAACTAATTCCCTACCTATTATTATTCTAATACAGTGGACACAGTGATAAATAACATCATATCAATAGAAAACTGCACCATTTTTCATAAAAGATAAATCCAATCTCGAGCAAGTCTCATTGCAAACAGAAATTTTATAGAAATTGGTTCATCCGTCTGAGAGCTGCGATACCACACACAACATCAAACATTTTTCACCCCATTATTTGCATCGAGGGTTACATATTAATAAGATTTAAGTTTTTATCGAGACCGAAAAGCGATAAAGTGATAGGGGCGATCAATAAAAATTATACAGTCGTTTAAGAGGGCGGAAATCGCGCCATTTTATGAAAAGGATAGACATAGGATGTGTTCATAGGTAGGAGCGGGACAGAACAAACGTTTTGAGAGCATAAAAAGCGCAAAAATCATGTTTTTGCTTATTTACAGAAAAAGTACACAACTCATAAAAGAAACTCGTTCTATGAACCAAATAATTAGTAATAATCTTCGAATCAAAAATAAGTAATTTCAATAGACCGCTTAGACCGACTAGATTTGTAGCTTATTAGATCTTGGTCAAATTATGTGCAAAACACTTTTATATTCACTTTAAATCGTGTTTTCATATCATAGGTATCAACGAACCAAAGAAAAAAATTTGAACTTTATGTAATTCGAATATTTTACCACAGAGATCCCGTGAGTACCTACAGAGATCCATTGTCCGACAACCAAACCCCTGAGACAAATTCAAGAAAGTAATTGAGACACAAAAAGGATGTAATGAGGTAGACCGGAATCACCCACGCAAACTTTGGGCGACCATAGCCAAAATGATGAAATGACACACTACCTAATGTAAAAAGTAGTTTGAAAAATGTAGTATAGAATCTCTATAGAATATGAACAAAAGACAGTATTTGAATCAAGAACTGTCACTTTTTAAAATCAAGGACTCGAGTCGTCGTTTGGCCTCGGTCGTATCGGTGCCACGAACGGTCCGACACTATTTTTGTGCCACCTCGACCTAGGGCTGTGTCTTTTGTTTTGGCGTTCTACCTGTCTCTTTTTGTCATAACATAATTGCATGATCCCTTTGTCCCATGCGCAGGAAGGGATTATCATATTTTTAAGTAAAATATTTTTTTATAAATAAATAAATAAAATAAATTATTGATGGAGATAAGCAGTTCTCGTTTCTATATTTTTATCTCATACCTATTTAATGTATTATTATATATTAAGTGTGGATTGCTTAACATTATTATATATTATACTTATTTCAAATCACGTTATAAAATATTTGTTTACCATAGAACATACTAAAAATATTATTATAAAATATTAATTATAATCACAAAATAAAATAGGTTAGTTCGTGAATCAACCCTGCTGCTTTATTAGTTGACTGCAGAGTTCAAGCGTTTTTTTCACTTTGTCATCAAAAAAATGCACGCACAATTCGCATCTGATACAGTTATTGAAAGGGCAAAAAAAATACGGACGGATTTTATAAATGTTTACAAATGTTTAAGTGGCAACCCTAACCATTATCAGCTTGCTGTTGAGTTGTATTCATTTTGGTCGAGTTGTCGACTGGTAATCAACACTCGATTAGCAATCACAACAATGCATTCTTCACTGCTCACGTTAATTTATGCTAGAAACAGTATTTCTTATTTCTTAGATAAAATAACCTCGAGTAAAAACTCTTTTCTTACTTTTACTAACCTTCTATCATCAAGTTCATTACACAAGTCCGCCATATTGAAAACACAAGACACACTTACCTCACGTCACGTCACAGTACAGTCACATTTAGGTTATAAAATCTGTTGAAGTCGATCTTTTTTAATAACTTTCGATGAAGATGTTTGATCCCTTTGATGTAGAAATTGGGTTACGTGTTATACCTTCTGTGATCGTCTAATAAAAAATTAAGTAAGTACTGCCAGTGATATTTGACGATTGATAGAACAATCTAATAATAAAGATAGTTACACATAGTCACACAGATTACGCCTGACGATAGTGAAAGTGTGTTGTGGAATAGCTTTCTAATAAGACATGCAGTTTCTTTATCGAACTAAGGGATTGTGGGCAAAATACCTCAGCCCGCTAAGTTTATCAGGTTTAAGTTCAAACTCGGGTTAACCTACTGTCTGTCTAGAACTAGCCCGAATGTTTTTGATACGTTGATTCATTATTCTATAACTCATCTAGAATTTAATAGAATATCACTTTATTTCACCATCTATACAGAAATAATAAATAAAAAGTAGTGCAAAATAAGTGACCCAAATAAAAACTATAGTTTTAACCTATAGAATACTAAAACTACTTTCATTCAGTCAGCTAACTAAACATTTCTTATCACATTGACATTGACCGAAAGACATGATCGGGGTTGACATTCTACTGTTGACAATAATTTTATAGTTAGTACATATTTTACCTCGTCCCTGGTAGAACGTATCATGAGACTCCTAATGCAAGCCATACACGCTACGGTCTACCGAACAGGTTACCTGTGCAAGTTTGCACGTCAGAGTCGGTATCGGCAGCGTGAACGTGGACGTTCCGGTGTACCGGAATGGTCTTCAGTACTTTTAGCAAAACCGTACGGTGTTACTCGGAAGAATTGATTTGCGATCTTGCGCCGCCGGTCGTCTGCGCAGATTCAAAAACCTGCACATGTCTCATTCCCACACACGCTACGTTCTACCTATGCAGGTATAGCTACACAGTAGACCTCTCCGGTGGACCGTAGCGTGTGTGGCTAGTAGTCATCCACCAAGACGATCTCGGCGGTTTTGGACCACATACTTTCCCTATACTTTAAGAGTCAAATGTTGTTCCAATCACCTAAATTTCTGAACAGTTGTATGTAAAGATACTACCTCGGGAATTACTGTAGAGAGATTTCTGGACTATACCTAACCCATTTTATACAAATAAAAACAATTACAAATCATTTATTAATAACGCCGAGTTAGGTGTCAAAAATGGGTATACAATATAAAAATTAATATTTGACTTAATATAATATGATTTTAATCTATTTAACAAATATCTGGTGGGAAATAAGTATTTGCGTAACTTGAAGTATTGCTACGTAATCACGCAAGTTGATACAGCTGCGATATGATTATGATACGAAAGAAATTGAAAGTAGAGTGGTAATGAACGCTCAGTGTAAAACAAACGATAACCATCAAGAATTGCAACATGCCTGACCGAGCGTTTATTTTTTAAATTGCATACTTTTTAAATTTCACTCTGAAAATCTTTTTTTTTTGTTCTTTTTTATATTTTAGGGACTTTGAGTCATTTTAATGACGCAAAATGACATGTCAGTCCCATATTTTAACAACAAACTGGAAATAAAAACTAAATTATATCTAAAACTAATATAAATAATTAATTTGCCGCATGAATATGATATTATATCAGATGTCAAGTATGCCATCAGCATTGAGCGTGCTTCAGTTACTTTAATTTGACCAATATAGGGCATCAGCATTATTTATCCATATAAAATATTGATAGCCTTATCTTATGTCTATTTAAGTTTATTATAATGTTTGTAATGTAGGTATTTAGTGTATTTGTTATCAATTATTTATTAAAGTGCCACCGTCTATATTGTTCGTTCATGTCCAGTCCATCCCAAGGTTGCCTGGAAGAGATCGCTCTCAGCGATAAGGCCGCCCTTTATACCTTTATTCTAAGTTTTTATCTCTGTATTATTTTCTGTTTTGTGTGGTGTAATAAAGTGTTATCTATCTATCTATCTATCAATATAGGGGTAATATAAGATGGGATTGGCAGGCCTATCTAAATTTTTAGCCTTTCATCTCCTTTACTATGATAAATTTGCTTAAATGTTGTAGAAGTATTTTCATAATCTGATGCCATCTTAGACTAAGATAGTAGAATATGAACCTTTTATTATTTCTTGTACCTATTATATGTTCTGTTAAAATAACATAAGGGCACCAATTTAATAGTAACTCTACAGTCACCCCTTTGACTTCACCCCAACGGATGAAATAAACCTTGGTTCTTGAAAATTGAACTCTAAATCGCTTTGTATAAGTTAACAAGTTATCATTCGTCGCGCAAGTTATCAGGTATTCTAATTCGTGTACTGTGCTTAGAAACAAGCCAGCCATTTCTCATGTGAAAAAATTGGCTAGATCATGGTCATTTGTTTCGTTTCTTATCGCGGTCATTTCATTTATGACATCAAGTCAAGTGATGTAAGCCATTTTTTTATAAATACTATTTTATTTTCCTTATATAGCGGTACAGACCTTCGTTTGATTTGACCACAATCTCACATAATGGAAGGGACGAATGTGAGGATGTAATGACCTACTTTTACTATAGACTACTTGGCTGAAGCAAAAAAGATTCATTTACATTTATTTCATTAGAAAAGAACACTTTGTTGCCTGCCTTACTTAATATCAGGCCAGATCATGACAGCAGTAGGTCCCTTGTATATCTTATCATATCAGAGTGACGTAAATTGTAAAAAACATAACGTTACATAATTATCAACTTATCAAAACCGATAAACCGGCGAGTGCAAGCACCATCGACGCGCATTGTTGAAAAACATAGCAAGATCTCTTCCAAATGTTTGTCTTGTGGAAATCTATAAACAAACGCAATGAATAAGCCCGGCGAAGTAGACCGTATTGCGGTGTGGCACGGTTGAAGGCTAGCGTGGGCGACGCCATTTTACGTTCCGTTTATAAATAATACGCATGATCGGTTTAATAAATGACACGGTTTTATGGTAAAAAGCGGTATTTGGACAGATTGATTTTGTTATACCTGCAATTTAAGATTAAGAGTAGTAGTAAGAGTCTTGAACATGTGTATTAGTCGAGTCTACCTATTAACGAAGACCTTGGAATTTTAATGAATTTCTTGTGCACAATATTCGTAAATCAATAAATCCCAAGTTGGTCTTCATATCATAGTTCTTATCAAAATACAGATATGTAATACACAGACAGATTTTACATTCTGATATGGATCATTTTGAAAAATATCATTATGGAGAAAAGTTTCTGCTATGTTTTAAGCTTAGCTAGAATCTAGGTAACCTGAAGTAATAAACATAATATATCAATTGAAGACGTAGCTTGTTAATTATTTTTTTCTCTTTGAATAATAGCAATCGTTGACATACAGCGTCGTAAATTGTGATTTTCTTGACCTGGCTATTAACAAATTAAAACACGGCCGTCAATCCCAAATAACATCTGCAAATAATTCAAATAATCTTCCGGTGATGTCGAAATGTTACCCCATTGTTATTTTGTGATGTCGTCATGTCGTGCGGTAGTGTACCAGCCCTATGTTTGTTACCCTAGAATACGCGAATAGTGCTGTTACCCTACTTTGACGCTGTGAAAAACGATTATGGCGTACCTATCTCTTTTCCGAGCGATGAAGTGTTTTTAAACATTTTACTGATAGAATATACATCCGAAGTGCTAAATTGTGAAGTAGAAATAGACTGCACTAGATTTAAGATATTATTTCTCGCTTGCTGCAAGCGCAAGATTTTGCTGAATACGCCCCCAGAAATGATAATCTTAGACGCATAATCACTCGATCGCTAACACAAGCATCGAGCAACATAGCGTCATAGCGAATACCAGATAACATTATTTAGGTAACAATGTCCGCCCGACCTCGAATATTTATCGGTCGTTGTCTTATTTACGGAGGTTTTGATTCAACGTAATGTGACCTTATTGCAAGTCAGGGCCCGGACTTAGAGGCAAATATTTCCATTTATTCAAACCGATGCGCGATGTGTCATACAACATACAACGGACGAATCTCTTTTACTTCTATCTCCGTCGAATTCTTTGAAATCCTTTGTTCTTGACTTGCATCGTTGCTCCAGAATCGGTGCTTGTACCTAACTTTTGTTCGTATTTTCCTGTGAATAGCTCAGTAGGTAGAGATTCTAGAGGTTTTAGATCATTTTAACATGGCATCGCATCATGAATAACAATGTTTTTACACTTAAAATCGTACCAAATTACGGATTCCTAGTCAATAATGTATTTTTAATTTATTTTAGGCAAATCCCGAAGTGCAACCTATAGACATTTAACCTTTTCTTGATATTTTCATCTTTGAGTACCTTTTCAAGTTGGCTACGCTGTCCGATCGACCTATGGCATTCCACAGGATAAAAATATGCCTCGTTTTATCAATGGGAGGAACGCGGGAACTCTTCTAAATGTCAGGTTAACATTTTACACGTGTAGGCGCTCCTGTTTCACTTTATACTTCATCATTATCATCATCCCTTATACCACTGCTGGAATACATACGCTTCTTATTTATATCATCATTATGTCAGTTATATTTGTGCTTCTGCATGACAGAAGGTCGGCGGTCATAATGAATTTTGCCTTATCCAGGGTTAGCCTAAATAAGTCTCCTGTTTTCTCAATACTAGTCTATTACCTAATGCTCCGATCCAGGTAGTTATCCAGGAAGATACAGGGTAAAAGAGCGGTTGGTCGGACCAGTCTTTGTACCCATCACGATCACTTGCAGCAGTTGCTTGTACCTCTGTCTCAGCAACGAAAGTCTATTGTGCACAGTTGGAGTTATTTAAAACATTCTTAAACTGAATCAAATGCGAAACCACTATTTTGGATCGCTCATTATTTATTATTTATGGTTGCACTTTAGGTTTTAGCATATAATAAAAAACCCTCGAACAGATTTGAGTGAAAAAATATGAAACGTTAAGCAACGTTTGTTGCTGACTGTACCTACGTTAATCCCCGCAGAAATTTATAGATTTCTGGGGTAATCCCCAACAATTATAACTTAAGTTGAATAATATGAAATTAAACAACGGTAACTGGGCTGGGCATTGCATAAAAATATTACCTAGAAGTTGTTGTTGAACTGTGTGAACCATTACAAGATAAATATTGAAATACCGAGTAAATACATTACAAATAAATTAGATAAGAGACTAATTAGTTTTTAATTCTCAAATTAAACCATGACTTCCTCATTGAAAGCCAACGCCATAGAATTAATTTCATCAATGGACGAGACAAAGATACTTTTCATAGGGTATTCCTCTATATTAAACGAAGTGAAACTCATGCTGAAACGACTTCTAATAAAACTTCTAACTCCGCAGTAACCACTTTTATCGAACTGTAGTCGAGTATCCACATCAATGAATAACAAAAGGTATCAGGCTTATAAACACCTTTAGTAAAAACGTTTACGTCATAATCTTGAGTAAGGTAATATACCTTCTACGTTGGGTTGTGAGTTGTGACAACTGCCCTTGTCCAAAGAACTTTGAACTGACGGTCCTTTTAAGAATGGAAACATTAAAATAAGGTACTTACCTACTTATTGGAACAAAGGCAATTTATTTTCTTACACTGATTGTTCTTTCAGTTTTACTACTTACTTTTCTTACAGTAGTGTGCCTATAGAAAGAAATTAAAAAAATAATAATAATAATAATTCAATAAAAAATCCAAAAAATTCTTTTTCGACGGGACTTAAATAATATTTCTATTAAGGATATTAATAATATTTAATTTCTTACAGATTACCCCGTGTGAAAAACCATAGAATTGTGTCTATATACCTCTAGTATGTAGTTCTTGTTAAGTCATTATGTATGTCTGTTTTTGTGTGTTAGATTAAACCATCTGACTGTGTTTGTGTGTAAGTATTTCATTGTTTCCACCGATTGCGTATGTTTCGTTGTAGAGAACGTCGCGTTGGTGATAATACTCGTACGTACGTGGCGTCGTCGTCGTTGACATTATACACACTATTTATTATTCCGTGACACAACACAGCTATGCGCTCGCTTGATTCGATATGATCATTCGAAATAACGTTTCTCGATTCTTACCTGCCAGCGTTTTTGTACAAAACGTTTGTATGACGTGGCCTATAATGTAACCTATTTCGTATCAGGATAAAAAGTTTGCGACACGTATTTGTCTAGCAGACGGACAACTACGCTGCGCTAAAAAACTCCAGCTAGACTAAAAACGAGACAAGCACATTTTTATCTTGTTCGCATCGTACATTTTCGTGTTGATTATTTGATGCTCAGATGATTCGAATGAACTCGTTTCTCAGCTTCTTACCATCTGTTTCCTAGTTACATAAGTATGCTAGTTGCACCGGTTGCTTCGAAAATCGGATTGCAAAAGGTAGTTTGTCGCGGTAGGCCATTCTCTTGTAGTTTAGTAAAGTTTAATTAATATAATACCTACATATTTTTGTGATTCCGAGTCTTGCGAAGAAATTACTGCCTGACCTACTTGAAATAATTTCTAACAGAGTTAATGTGGATCTAGTCTAGAACACGTATGTAATTAAATATACCTAGTCTATTCTACGAGTTAAGATATTTATTTATTTATTTTATTTTATACTTTTTGCACGTTAAACTATATATAAAACCTATTCTAGAAAATTTATACAAAGGTGTATATTTATTTATTCTCAAAAGAATAAAAAAAGTCGGTTACTGAGAACTTAAAATTAAACTAGGTAAGTCTAAATATTGTGCCCTAAGGCGTAGTGTGATTATGATGATAATGATAAGTAATGTAAGCATTTACATGACAAAATATTGACATGAAAATGATTCAAATTCAAATTATTTATTTGCAAACATGGGTACTACAAAGATGGAAATAGCAATAGGTAAGCACACCATACATGTTTTGCCTAAATCTAGGGCATGCAAATATACATACATAAAAGTCGGTAGGAGAATCTAGTTACTGACAAAATACATATACATGAATAACGACGACAAAAAGTTGAGAATATTACTTTTACGATTGCGTCTCCTATAAAACTGGACTACCTGAGAATGACAGCCGTCCTAAGAATAATAGAGTGTCGACGGTAGACGATGTCGAACACGGGATCGGGCTAGTTCGGCACGGGCCGCTAGCGGAAGTTACGGTGCGCCCGCGCCGGTGAACGGTGCCTAGCGGCCTTGGAGCCGTGCGCCGAAGGTGAAAGTCTCAGGCCCGCAATTATTGAACCTCGACCTGCCATAGCCATCCTCCTTTATTCGGGTTAGACTGACGAGTGACGTCGACAATCGCAACATGTATCCGTTCTCAGCTTCCGCATTCTATAGGATCTAGATTCTAGACCATTCAGATTTGTCTTGGGTTTGATTTTGGAAGTCAAAGGTGTGCGATAATTTAAAACACCCAAATATTGTACCCAGAGTTGTACCTTGATTAACTTGTCCCTGATTGTACGAATAGATTTCAAAACAAAAACCATTCTGAACAGGTGCCCAGCCCTGTAGATTCGCATGGTTGCGTGCGACACTTGCGACAACCCTATATTTTTAACGGGGCAAAGTGCCCTTTGTTCACGGATTCGCAAAATGATTCCTTCAACCAATTTCCACGCAAACCTGCAATTCGAAATCTGAAAAAAAATATATATAAAAAGATTCGTTTTTGAACTTAGGTAATATTTATTGCAAACACCAGAAAAAGATTAGCTCCTAAACAAAACAATGAAAATTATACACACTCGCCCTTCGCCGCGATTTTACCCCTAGTAGTACCCCAAGTGGTTCAAATACTTAATTTTAAAGGAACTTCTAACACGATAGAATAGCACCTTTATGCATGATTGGGCGAAGCGATCTGAGGGTCGATTTACATCTGCGTCGACCGACGCTTGGCTTCCATTCAAATTTAAATGTATACTGCAAGATGCTACAGAGTTATGTATTACTATTTCAGTTAGTTCACCTTCAAGCGTTTTGGCGACAAGCTTTTGTTTTTGGACGTTAGGTACCCACATATCAAAAAATCGAATAGATAAGTAATCTACAAAATTAGATTTAAATTGTATTTAGAGCAAATTAGTCGTCATAATAAATGTTAGTAAAAATTATTACAGAAATGAACCTCCAGAAATTTTTGTATTTATATACTCATATAAAAATACAACCCTTAATATAAAACCTATAATTATAATAAAGTAGTCTAAGCAACTAACACGCCAATATATTATGTAAAATTATAAAACACACTCAGTTCTAATCGCTAATATACGAGTATGTCAACAAAATAAAATTATAGAAAACCTATACATAAGTCGGTGGCTCAATAACATTTAGGGTAAATATAGGAAAGGGGAGTTTGTTCTGGACAAAATAAAGGCTCTTGGAAGTATTGCACGGTCTTCGGTTTTGAAATTTCGCTGAATTTTCAGATAAACATTCCTGTTCACCGATAACTTTGGAACGAAATTAAATGTTTCCACTTAAAAAGTGCTGCTACTAGAGATTCTCAATACGCTCTGGTTACGTAAATTGTTAAAGTTGAGAAATCTACCTGATATACCTTTAGTATTAGTAGTCAATAAGGTACGAGGTATGGTCATGTACAAGCAAATTAATTATTTTTTAATAGGATAACTAGCTTTTCATTTTATTTTTTGTGTCATTGTAAAAGTTAGCTGTCTTGTTACGCAGACTCCTACCGCAAAGGTATCGATGCAAAGACCTCCAAAAATCAAGTTTTTTAATAAGAGCAAAAAAAACCACCTTGTAAAAGATACTAAGGTTGAATTCGAGGCGTCAGGCATTCAAATTCAGTTGCGTGCCGTCTTGTACACATGTCTGGTCTAGGTCATGCACCTTACGGTTCATTGTCATCGTAATTTCTTCGCTATTCTGTAGGGCGAGTATATTCAATATGTTGATTATCATAATCGCAGTAGTTATCTTATCTTTATTGCTGTATGTTGATATCGAGTATTATATTGAAAATCGTTACAGTCCTTTCGTGTTGTTATCGTTCGTGGCGTTCCCTTCGCTGGGCCAGATGGCTGCCCTAATGTTGCATCTCCCTCGCGTTGCCAGTTGCCACGGCATTGCCTACGTGACTTACGGCGTATTGCAGCGCGCTTGTCACCCTGACTCATTAGTTGGTTTGGAGTCTTTTCTGCTATTTCTATTGTTTGACTGAGTAAATCGGCAATTCGAAAGAGATAGTTTTTCGATTACATTTGTTCAAGCTTTTAGTAGCTGTTCCCAGGCCTTGTCTAAACTACTTACTAGGAATTGAGCATCCGCTAATGTTTTATTTTAAGTATAGGTACCTAATAAATATTTGTTATTGGTGTAAAAACCGAGGTAATCAATTTCGCATATCAATGTATGACTAAACTTTACAGTGTTCTAAGTGTTCCATAAAATGCAACGAAATAAGACTTATAATGCAGACGGTAGTTCAGAATCTTGTGTTGCAGTTTTCAATATATAACTATACTCATTAAATTTTAATAAAACTAAGCGGTTTGCGACAAAGTTGCAAAGTTCAGTAAAACAGAACTGCAAGGCCTAATAGGCCCATTTCAAAAAGATCATCAGCAGTTACAGCCCATAAATAAAAATTATCAAAAGGCAGAGGGATTAGTGTGTGGATAATGAGGTATCCTTCGGTTGTAGTAGGGCTCCGCCCGCCTGCGCGCCCTCTGCGCTCCGAGCACACGCCGACGGGATAGAGTAGAGCACGCTCGCAGTTTGGCGTGCGAAGCCGACACGACCACACGTCTCGCTCCGCTCTCGATCGCGACTCGCTCTCGATTTAGTTATGTAGTAGCGCCTTCGCCTGTTTGGACAAGTGCTAAGTTGATCGTCTCATGTGATACTATTGTCATTATGTTTAATTTAATCGTTGAATTATTAAATTGTTTCGTGTTCTATTGCTGATTTTATGTGGATTACTTCTCACTGCTGATCTCTTTGTTGGACTTCCGGATAATTGATAAGGTAATTTGGTTAATTGCTTTATTTTAGTTTTAATGCAACTTTTTTCATTTGTAGTATGAAATGCAAATATACTGTTATCAGGAACAAAGAAGCCATACGAAAAGTGCAGATTATAAATCTTGCCTCTTTCTTGCATAATCGGTTTATGAGTTGACGGTTTAATAGTACCTACCTACTGTAATAAATAATTACCTACTATTTATCTTTACGTAACTATTTGAGGTCATAATTTTTTTGATAAAATTTGGTTTCTAGCCAGCTATTTTACGCTTTGAGAAACTTTCATTTCATTTAGGTATTTACCTCACAATATTTATTTTATTAACTTTATACATTGACTCCATCAGTGACAATTATGCATTATGTACTACCATAACAGCTCTTTGCTCGGATTTTTTATATTATTACGCAAATTAATTTGTTTTATTATTTAAACCGTCTTATCGTCTAATTTAAGATTGGAATATCACCGTGGTTGTGTATTACTGCGAGTTGATCAACCGCTGTTAATTGGCTGAGGACCGCGCGGGCTATCTGAATGCTCATCATAAAGAAACGTCATCGTACTTTACACTCGTTATTTTATTTTCAAATCAACACGTTTTTCAATTTCTACCTGACCAAGCCCTTTTGTTCGCTGCGTCGGATGCTATTGCTAGCTCTTTCACACCCGCACTGGATTATATGAGAAAGCGTAGGATCAAAAGTTCCACTTTTTATTTCTAATTTTGGTTCTAAGTCCTATAAACGCATATCCTCATTATTAGATTTGACTCTATTTCTACTTTTTGTTTCATTAAGTGGTATATTTTTTGCGATTTTAGAAAATATGATGTTCTTTTCTTTGTTAGAAAGGGGCGTTGCGTCGTTGGCATGCATGGTTTTCTTTATGGGCTTGAAAAATAGCGTACATTTTTATACCGTTAGATAAGCAATTTTTTATGAAACCGCTTTGGCGGTTCTCTTTTGCACAGTTTATTTGTTGGATGCGGTTACATAATTAACATGAACCTTTAAGGTTTTTTCTCTACTTTATTTTATGTACATTTTTTTATTGCTGATTGTTCAGCAATTGGTGGAAATTTATACTCGGGTAAGTTTACCTTGCCATTTTATGTATCTTAACTATTGAGTTCAGTATCAATCATGTCATTGCATTGTGAATAGGTAATGTAGGCACATAGGCACTTTGATTTTATTAAGCAATAACCCTATCTAGTATTGTTTATTAGATTGAATTGATTCCTTTATAGGTATATTATGTAGGGACTATAAAAGATTAACTGGAAAACATACTTTTGCATCACAGCTAAATCTGCTAGCATTATTATCAGGATTTCCAAGTTGCACGGCCATTTAAGTAGGAAATTACATTTATATTGTATTAGATTTCGATTTCGAAAGAAAGGAATCTTTGGACGAATTCAGTATAGGTACTATAGACTTAGATCAGGTATCAAGTAGGTACCTGTGGTTCTAATCATGTGTGTAGTTGTGTACACAGGAGGCATTGCAAGTATTTTTCGTTTGGGGGCGGCAGACACCCGGTTTAGATTCATGAAATTGGTTTCCCCATTTCCAAGACACCCCAAATTTTAGAGGTGGAGTTAGAGAGGGAGGGTTATAGAACGGTGCCGATGTCTCGTTTTCTCCATAGAATATTTTAAAGTTTAGTATCCCGGGAAAGGAGCCAAGAGCTTTAGTTTTGTTAGTGAAGTCGGGAACACAGCTTAATAAAGTTTTGGGAGTAGGTATTTTATGTTTGGTCCGTGATTGTTTGTTGATATAAACTTTTGGATTAAGAACATATTGGGGCTGTAGGTATTTGCACGAAACCTTAGGTACAATGTTTATAACAATTCTGAATAATGTTGTTACTGTGAATTCCAAAACTTCCAATTGGCCCTCTGATGTGGCAGCCAGCAGCGTGTTTTTCCTCTATATTATAATTGTAATGTCTGTCGAATATTCCAAACATATACGATACTGCTAATTCGTCGTTAACATAAGAGAACCAATTTAATCAAACGTTATAAATACCTCTCGCACTGTCAATAAGTTTCAAAGTGCGTCAACTAAGGCCATTACGCGTGATTTATTCTACGAGCGCAAGCCATTGTTCGTTGTACACTACTAGGGATTAATGCTGTTAGGTCTGCCCGCGCAATGTATATCGTGTGATTTTGATTACTACAGCCATTTGATTGCGTTGTGTTGGTCTATTATATCTCGGGGGAATGGCTCGGTTGTTTACATGATATCGGTTGAGAAAATATGCGTTGAATGTGTGGCCTACGGTACCTACATACTACGCTATCAAAAAGTAATGAAATCGGTAAGACGACGCGCGACGCGACGGCCTTTTTAGTTAGATCAAACATTATTTTTTATAAAAATGCAATATTGTAGGCCATACTGAATGTCATTTCATTTAGGTACCCATTTTAATGATAGGTTATTAATTTATATTAATTTCTATGTATTTTTTATTAGAAATACAATAAGGACCAACTAAATACATTAATTATATACCATTTCAATTGATTTTATAATAACTTTAATATTAGATTTGTATCAATCAAAACAATATATTCTTTCTTAGTAAGTACATACATGTTAAAAAGTATAATAGGTATGTAGTTGGGTACAATATAATCATTATAAACGGTTATCATATCACCCACGAACCTATAGTTCGCGTGATAGTTACCTATTCGGACAAATTCGCTGTCCTTGTTTAGTCTTATATCTATCCTACAGTCGTGTGACCTTAGTATAGTTCAACTATTGTATACTTCTTATGTATTTATTTATTTATTTTTACTGCATCGTTAAATTCACCTGATAGTATATATCATTATATAGTCGGCAATATAGCAAGATCTGTGGCTAAAATACCTAACAAAACATAAATTAAATAGACGATCATATCCTCGGAGTTTAACATTGTACAGATATTTAAATATGATTTACTGTTTAATATTACGATGTTTAAGAAAAATATTTAGGTAATAACTTTTATAACTTGATTTCACTTTTGCATATAAGTTCCAAATATATGAATTCAACAAACCAAAGGCATTTAATCTATATCGCTTTCTCTGTAAATATATTGTGTAGATGTTTTATGCGAACCAGAAATTCTACTATCAGTAAATTCGAAGTTAGACACATTACGGTCTTTCCGGGTACTTACACCTTGTAATATATTCGCGTCTCCTTCCCACGCGGAGTATGTGAGCGGGACAGAGTCGTATATGGTACGGTTTCATTTGAGTGTGGTGTCATCCTCCATCGGACTAAGAACTGGCGAAACGCTGTACTCAATGATACACTCTTTTATTTTATTAAACATCTTATTTATTTATTAAAGGTACACCAACAGTATACATCATTATTGTGATTAATTATATATTAAACGTTAGCATGAGACAAGTTCTAATATATATATTTCATCTCGTTCTAATACATATATATTATCAAAAGCTGGACACAAACTTTTTAAGCATGCATCCGCGCGTGTGACTATTATATATTTTAATATATTTGTGTATTTCGATATTTAAGTGGCAAGTAGAGGTGCCAACCTAGGCAAGTAAATTCTCATTTGCATGTTTTAGGTCATGTTCACTTATCACTAGTCCAAAGTCAATGACTTAATTATTATTATGACTAATAAGTTCATCCACTTGTGTATTTCAATCGTGAAAAACTAGGTATCTTATCTACTTAAGTAATGTACCTTACCTACTATATAAGACTTTCTTTTCTATACATAAAAGTTAACATTATATTTTAAAGCTAAAAGTTGAACATAAACGGTTAAAAACATAAATCATATGAAATACTAAAAGTCTTGCGTTGCAAAAGTTTGTAAAACGATGTCAATGTCATCCATATTCCTCGCCGAGTCTTGGTTCTTGTTTAATTTTTGATGAATTACCAAAATGGCGTCTCTAACTCAAGCATAGTAGGTAACCTATTTGCTAGATATTGCATAACATATCTATATGAAAAGTTGTGTTCTAAAATATGTCATCTCATCAGTGAGCAATTCTTATGTTTTGAAATTGCATAGATACCCTTTCTCTTTCGTTCCCGTTTCTGCGTTATGCGTTGTCTCTATCGCACTGCACTCGTCAGCTGATGTTCATTAACAATACAAACTACAAACATGTATGCATAAACTCAAGTTTTGTAGAAAATTATAGTTACGATACGAAAATGAAATGTTAGTTAGCATCACAATCGGGAGTCGGGGTACCTTTCTTAACGACCAAACGGATTGCTTTCCACAAGATTTCTTGACACTTCCCACAATTTGATGCCAAGTCATAACAGTTATTTTAAGTAATTTATAAATAGGTACAATATTATTTCAATGAACACACCTTTCATCACTATTAAGGTCATCATCAGACAATCAAGTAAAATGTAGGTAATAATGATTACATTATAAGAAACAAAAATAAATTGATGGTGGAAAAAAAGAAGGTGGAATTAGCGTACAACTATTGTTTTGAGCAGACGATATAAGTAAAAGATTTATGGCATAAGTACCTACTAGCTATTATTCCCATAAAAAACTAAATAAACATAATTTTTTTGATAACTGTAAACTAGTAAAATTTTATAATAGTTAGATTTGAAATGAGAGTGTGCAAATGTAGCTTTTATATAATTTTTGGTAATTTTTTTTTTGATGATATGAATTGACTTCATTTGACTTTTACATAAAATTCTTCAAGACAAAAAGTAAAGGTAAATATTCCCTAAGAAAAATGGTAAAAGCATGAGCTTTTAGCAATGCAAAAGAACGAAATGTTGAAATGAGTACAAAAACCGAGGGAAGTTATATAAAAAAGCAAAAAGTACTTACTGGGGGAAAATGTTTGGCTATGCTGTGCATCCTAGTCTATTCGCCTTAATTAGTTTCTTTGTTTGGAAATGTTAGAAATGTATCGTTATTTACCTTTTTAGCATTCCTTAAAACATCATAAGTATAATATATTATAATAAGTGAAGCTTTATCTTCTTACTATAACATTTTGGCCAATATTATTATTGTATTATAGAGAGCTTGTAGGTTTATGGTATAATTTGTTTCACAGCACATATCCAGCAAAGCTAGGTTATAAAGTTTCTCTTAGATGAATTAAACCCATTTCAACCAAACAATCCTCAAAAATATGCGTATAAATGTAGGATTTATATGCATATTTTATAGTAGAATAGTTTCCTATAATATACAATCGGAAAAAAATTATAAAACACATTATATTATATTACTAGCTTCTACCCGCGGATTCGCACGTGTTTTTCCGGGATAAAAAATAGTCCCTATGTCGATCCCCAGGAAACCACTACCTCAGTGCCAAATTTCATAAAGATTCGTTACAATATTTTGACACATCTGTAAAGTCCTTCAATGTCTCCTGAAGCGGTCTCTGACAGGAAAATAAACCGAGGTCGTGTTATCATCTACAACTTCACAATGCGATGAAAGCGAATAACTAAATTTAAACTATAGGTATATTCATTTTAGATTAAGGAGCTGTTGTATGTTGAATACTCTAGTTCCTTTGTACAATATAAATACGAAAGTTAAAAATATAAAGTCAGTACCTAAAACATGTAAATTCTGAAAAATATACCTACCTAATGCTGAAATGGCCTTCAGTACCTATTTTGTCGATAGTTTTCACAAAGTTCTTTCTTCGACTTGTGAGACATGTGTTGTAAGAGTACTTTGTTTACCACTTTAATAGGGTTTTGGTAAGGAATCGGGATGTTGTTTCACGTATATATTAATATATTACGTATATATTATTATAAGTTAACTATTTAGTAATGATGATTGGACTTCATGAATTTGCGTCTAATTTTGTAGAGTCATTGCGGTTCGCATGAAAGATTTGTTGCTTGTAATATAGAATCATCTTGGTTAACTAGACATCCAAAATTGACCTCAATATAGAAGATAGTGCAGAGAACACGAATATTCTGCCTCCTAATATCTATCCAAATAAAAATATCTATGATGTCAAATCGCATGCAAGAATTGTTGCTTTTTCGTTATGTAGTATCATTTTGGCTAACTAGAAATCCAAAATTGAACACATAAACTTATTTAGGTATATTTGAAGATAGTGCAGACAGCACGACTATTTTTCCTCCTAATATCTATCCTAATCCAAATAGTCTATCTATGATGTCAAAGCAAAAAAAACCGTCCCCATCTGTGGTGTTCTTCAAACACATGATTTGGCTTGTGCGAGACAGAGAAAAGAAAGTGCAGGTAGGCAGGCGGGATTTATTAGGTCGTAACCGCTGGGGTCGGCAACACAGCAACACCCGGCGGCGCTCCGCCGCTTGCCACGAAAAATACAAATACTCCCGTCCGTTTTGAAATTAAATCTCTGGATTACGTAAATGTGCTAATGGTTTAAAGCAATTTGTTACTTCTATTTCTTTTAATGATTATGGTGTTATTAAAAATACGTATTTCCTATTAAATTAAGTACTTTAAATGTATAAAAGAATAGCAGACATAGAATCCTGTAAAAGTGTTATGTTAGTACTCGTATATCAATGAAGCATTTAGCAATCTTTAAGTACATGCAGTTCTACACCACTGGTTACTCACTGTCTGTTTTACAAAATGGCGGTCAATTCCTAGTCATAACAATGATGTTCGACCATTACTAAGTATTAAATACAAGCCCTGGAATCAAAGGCAACCGGCTATTTTGGAACAAAAACACGTAGCCTGTAACGTCTTTTCGATAGTAAGATTGAGAAGGAGCGTGTTCTATTCTCAGACTCTCAGTCCAGTTTCCATGAATTGTCCAAGTATTTTAAGATTCGAATTTTCAATAGGTAAGTTAAGCATACTATTGTACAATTTAAATTATTATAGCTGATAGATTAGGCACCAATCTCAGCGCAGTATTTTCTTTCTCCATTAAAGTTCAACGATATATCATTTCATACTCGACTTACGTTTCCTAGAAAGAGAATCGCGGACTTTTTACCGTAATCTTCGTGCTATAGAAATTCCTGTTTATTTATTCGCCGGTAACTGAGGAATGAAAAGTGTAGAGTAATTTCCTCCTGAAATTTCCCTTTGTCAGCTTTAGAATGTAACATAACCAATTGTAAGGTCGAGATGGCGTTGTTACCTCGAGTGTCCTCGTGCTCCTGGTATCCAAAGGTTCTTCCACTCTGAAAGAACTTATGATAGGCTGCTCAGTCATAAGATTTCTTTATGTAACATCTTACGATACATAAATATTTGTTGTTTCAACGAATTTATTATTTATCCTATTACTAGGCATTTTGAATTGATCTTCTTTATGTGGATTCTCTTACAAGTTGTTTATATAAATATCATGTATGATGTGTTTTTGTCTTGGATGACCTTCACTTTGTTTTTGAACGATTTTGCGCGCTATCTTATACCATCATGGGTAATTTTCTGTAAGCTTTTGTCATTGCCTAAGTAAACAGATGTACGAGTCGAGTCATGTCATGACCACAGCAGTCAATAGCGTCTAAAATGACGGGCCGGGCTACGTCACGCGCTTCCTCTCCGCGCGTACGTAGCCGTACATGACGCAATTGGCTTTTTCAATGTCTTATCTACCGTGAGGTATGTTGTCATTCGCCGAGTGAACGCGGAGCTGCGCGCACGCTGCTCTCAAAGCGACTTATTTTTGTTTCACTTCTGCCTTTTTACTTTTATACTGAGCGAGGACAAAGTGACGATTTGCGCTCTTGTGTTGTGCCAGTGTTTTTGAACTTGTGACATTGTAGCAAGTGAATTCGGTTGTATTTATAGGATTTCAGTATATTGTCTACAACAATGTTTATGTCAGGAATCTTCATCTTATCTTCGGATTTATCTCTTAGGTGGGTGTTTATGATATTTTATGGAGCTTTGTGCTTTTTGGCCCGCGCTTTAAGTAAAAACCTGTTGACTAATGTTGCGTTCGGAGAGATTGCAAATGGAGAGCGGATTACCTACTCGTGAACCTGATCGGCCGCTCGGCTCGCGCATTGTTCTGCGATTGACCTAGTACTTGTCGTTATGAAATAATTAGTGCTCTATTTTATTGCATTCCTGATTCCATGTGTTTTATTCTCGGGCTTCTTTGTGCCAAAGATGCCTATAATTATTTATTTAAACTTAAAAATGTGATCTAGTTTTGGAATAACCTGCAATAATTATAGGGCAGGCTCCGGTTCGTGCGTTACGATCAGTGTGCTAATGGACGCTAATGTGGTGTGTGTGTTGTTGCAGAATGACGCCGCAAGAGGAGCGCGAGGGGGCGCGCGGGGCGGAGCTGGCGGACGCCTTCGAGGACGACATGTTCGGGCCGTCGCGCACCGAGCCCGCTGCGAGGCCCAAGCTCTCCATGATCTCCGCCCGCCTGCGCGCCAACGAGGAGCGCAAGCGGGTCATCGAGATCTGCTCGCAGAAGCTGGAGAACATCGAGGACCCCGCCAGGGATCTGCGCCGTTCCGTCTGCATCAACAACACGTACTGCCGGCTGAGCGAGGAGGCGCGCCGCGAGAAGGAGGCGCGGAGGAGGCGCGCGCGCGAGGAGTGCGACGACAGCTCGTGGGTCGGTAAAAAGGCGCGGCGTGCGGTGGAGGACGAGTGCCTCGCGCTGCTGGACGCCATCCCCGAGCTGGGCGACGCCAACCTCGGGTGCGCGGCGCTGGCGCGGCAGCAGATGCCGCGGCAAGACGCACTGCTGCCCGCCGGCCTGCTGACAGTCCTCGACTCATGACCGCGCCTCCCCGCGCCCCTGAACGCTCCCCTGTGAGCCGAGTCGCCTGCCCCGACCATGAATCGGAGATCGGCCTGCTATTCCGCACGGTCCGCCTTTAGTGAATTACGTTGACTGTGAAGAGTACTTTGTTGGCGTGTTTTTATTATTTTAGTGAAAGTTGCTCATGCGCCGCCGACGCGACGGGCGCGGTCCAATTAGTGCTCAGCAATTTTGTTATCGGACTGAGGACACTGGCGAGCCGAGGACGCGGCGCTAAGTGACGTTGTTCCAGAGTTATTGTGAAAAGTTCTATGGTTATTAGAGGCATAGTCGATAAGATAGCTATTATGTTTTACATATTATTGTACTGTTAAATTACTAGTTGATAAGGATACTTAGTGCAAAACGACTGGGAACGGTTGCAAAGATGAAAGCAATACTTCAACGTTCATTAGTTCTGTAAGTGATGTTTCTTTGCTCTGAGCAGCTTTGAGATTAGATCGACTTTCGGAAGTCGTTGGGTCGGCGATGAGTCGGACGCATCATGAGTTATCGGAATCGTTTTTCCTTAGTACGTAGCAGTACGTTAACAAAGGAGCAGGTCGTGATGCGTTCGTCATCGACTGTACTTGGGATTTCTGTTTCCTTATCAATACTCGCGCGTGTCAGCAAGTAGGCCAGCCCCAGAGGCCGTGCTGGGCCGCGCAGCATTTTACAAACAAGTCTGAGTACTCTGAGTGAGTTTGTTGTATTTCGTCGCATAGGTCTTAGTTAAATCAATTTTATTTCTTGTTTATTTTTAGTTAATTATGTTACCTTAGTGCTTATTATGACTATTTTACGCTTTGTTACCATAACTTTATTTTATGCGGTTCTGAGTTGCTAGTTGTGACGTATTTATTAAGCCTTGATTTTGTTTACTTAAATATTGTAATTGTATTTTAGTGAAGTACGGCTCGCTTGTGCGAGCGTGGATCGCGTGTAATGCTGCATACTTATCAAACGGTTGTGCAATTTCGAAGCAATCAATCGATTGTGCAATTTTCTCGACGAACGTTGAAGTTCCTTTACTTTTGAAATCTTAATTGTCGCGAAATATATCGGTGGTAGCCCGTTTCGCCCCTCTGAATAGTAAATAAGTACCTGGAGAGCGGGGGTGGCAGCCCCCCGCGGGGTGGGGCGGGCTCGCGCCGGATCCCAGCACTACTGTGATATTAGCCTAGCCTGTGTGTCGTGTTTGTGCTAGTTTTTCCCAACAAGTTTGGATTATTGTGCTTGTAAAAATAAAGCTTAAAATCCCTTATAATATTGATAATTTTATACGGAGTAACCGGATATTAGTCGTTTACCCGACTGTAGAACACCTTTAGATATTGTGAAAGTAGATGAGTTTTGTTCAGTTATTGTAGCATTTTTAATGTTGAATAAAATTTATTAAATTACTTTAACGCTTTTATATCCTGCCCTTATTAGGGTTTAGAACCATGTAATTGGACGGTACGGCAAGTATCGGTTTGTTCATAGTTGCTAAAATGGGTGAATTCCAAAATGTAAATAACAAATTTATTCATAAACGCACATTTATGGTAATAGTTAAGTAAATTTTCAGTCCCACATTCTGCCAGCCACGTTTGTCGACTCGCAATTTATCTCATTTGAAAGTTTTGTACCTCTAAAAATTGCGATGATGAAGCGTGGCAGGGGAGTGCGGGTCTTTGTGAGATTGTTAGTAAATAAATCATTGAAACTGAGCCTCTAGTTTTACTTTTAACCACGGAGACGTGTGCACTCGACGGTGGACGGACACAAAAAGAACACTTTATCACAATCAGGATCATTGAATCGAACATGTGTCTCGCTCGCGCGCAGGGCAAACAAGCAGGATGAAATGAGCAACATAAATTGTGTATTTTGCGAGCGATACTCATCCAAAATAAATATCTCAACCACTGGGAGCAAGTTTATCAGGAGCGTTACGGACGCCGCTTAATGTCGGTCAATTATTACCGTTGCCTTTGGCACAGAGCTAAAGGAATATTTTGGATGAGTTGGACAGGAATATTAGGTAGTCTGTGTACAATTTTTGCTTCATAGAAATTGAGTAAAAGATTTATAAATCGTGCAGTGATGTGCGAAGCTATAGCTATATAGAAGCAATAATTGGTATAAGAGGGAATACCAATTATTGCTTCTGTCTGTACCTAGTTCTCTTTATATGGATATCTATGAAATCCAACAACCAATCAAAAAGCAGGTGGATCAATGGTAAGTGGTAATTTAGAGTCACTCTTACACCATTAGGGAGGCAAAAGCATAGATATGCTAACATTATATAAATTCGAATATGTAGATTATCGATGATTTAGAATTTTCATTAGCGTTTTATAATAATGCAAGTCGTTAGTTCGCAGATTTTTTTTGCTACTGACTTTAGTCAAATAATTGACCTTCGTTTTACCACAATCTCATCTGAAGGAAAGTGAAGATGTGGCCGGCTGAAGTTAAATTTTACATGGTTATTGTTTTCCTGAGAATATATACACACTATCACTGCTGAAAGAAAGAGAGATAGAAAATTTGTTAACTGGGACAAGTGACTAAGCAGCGAACCAATATCTAAGCCTGCTGCGACACATCTAGGTTCGAACTCCGCAAAAAACCAGGGTACCTACGTCTACAGCTGATTTCGAACTCTAGGCAAATCCTTTAAACTTAGATCATTCCTTATGACGTAATCTTTAGATGCCATATAGGCTTGACACGGCCTGTGTTCGCCAAAAGATAATCAAGCAATTAGCAGCTTCGTCGGTTAGATAACTTTAATGTGAATACATCTGTAAAAGGTCAAATAGAATGTTATTGCCCGATTATCCAGCAGATAACTCCAGCCAAATTTTGCAAATTCTTTTGACATTTTAGCACAAAATAAAACAAAGAACGAATGAACCCTTATTTGAATTGGAACCCCTCAAAAAACTAGGTTTTTGTGAAAGTTCCTGTAAAATAATAATTTACGCGTAAAATATATTTTTCAACACACAGGTATGGTGTTAATGCTATAGAAAAAACACAAAAGAATAATACAAAGGCAAATAAATATGATATAAGTTATCGACATAGCTCTAAGAATTAGCAAGCTTAAGTGGCAGTGGATCGGCCATATCTCGCGAAGAAACGACAACCGATGGGGTAAACGTGTTCTTGAGTGGAGACCGCGACTCGGAAAACGTAGTGTAGGACGCCCTCCGGCCAGGTGGGATGACCACCTGCGAAGGACTGCGGGCAGATACTGGATGCGTCAAGCTGAAGGCAGGGCGCTGTGGCGCTCATTGGGGGAGGCCTATGTCCAGCTGTGGATTAACATAGGCCGATGATGATGATGATTAAATATATATGCAGAATAATCCACACAGCATCATCTAGCCCCAAGCTAAGCAGAGCTTGTGTTATGGGTACTAGTGACTGATAGATGTCCTTAATAAAATTCATTTCATAGATATCAATTATTATACATACTATGTTGCTACGCTATCGTAAAATATTCTCAGATGACCCGATACCATAATGAAAAACCTGTGGGACCCAAGAATCTGACTGGATAAATGTAAAAAGCTCAATACTGCCGTCCTTAAGCTAAAATGCCGTTATCTAACATTTGGCCATACAAAACATATTTTTACATTATTTGAATTATAGTTATTAGATGAAAGATAAGCTATTAGAAAGTACTTCTGAAGTACTATTTTTTGATACCTTCAGGTCGAACAAATTGTTGATGGTTTCAAAACAGCATACATTTTAAATTATTTCCCGCTATTTTGCGCATATCTCGAAATTAGGTTTTGGTAGTTAACGGCATTTTAGCTTAAGGACGGCAGAATAATTGGACTGACAGTTGGGTCGTCGGCGCGGGCGCAGGTGGGCCGGCGCGCGCCTCGCATATGGTTCAAAGTGATACAGTTTAATGAACCGGTTTCAAATTACTTGATACACTGCTCATATCACTAAACAGTTATCTACTGGTTTTCCTTTGAAAAAGACGGAATTTCTAAAGGATAAACCTGTTCCTAGGGTAAGTCAACAAATCCTTTGATATATCTGAGAGGGCGTAATTACCAGAAATCGTAGTACCTACCTAATTAAGAGAAATCGTGGTACTTACGTCATGCAAAATTTAGAAGTATTTTTGCAATGCGACCTACTTAAGCATCCTATATTTATTTTACTGGTAGAATTCTAAAAGTATCAAAAATAATGGATTATAAATTCTTTGCCACGGAATGTACAGGTGAATACATAAGTGGTTTAAAAAATTAACCCCACCGGAATAGGCAATTCAACCCTCTAAGCCCGTTGACCAACATTCTCCCTAGCTCATAAGTACATGAACATAACATGCTGCAATATAACGTGAACACACTCACCACAAAACAGGGGCAAGGTAACATTGTTTCAATATGCTTTGATAAGGAAGTTTTGAATGTTATCAAAACTTTAGTACCTCTAGTGATTAGCTATTTTATAAATGTTTCCGCTTGTAAGAGAATCATTAAAATTATTAATCATTAATAAATAAACAAATTGTTGTTTACGCTTTTATTTATCTCAAGGCGATTTAAGTACTGCCTCAGTCCATACAGAAAACAAAAAAAACTTAGAATCCGTCTGTGAATTGAACGCGCCAAAGGAACGCCAAAAAATTATATTTCATTCAAAGAATTCAGATGTGTATCAGATATGGACTCCCGAGACAACCTCAGTAGAGCAGCGGGCAAAGGTCCGCCTGCGACGCAGGTTGCTGGTTCGATTTCCACTTCAGGACAAATGTTTGTACGATCTACAGACATTTGTTTCGGGCGATCTGGGAGTTTTCTATGTAAGCTATCTAGTACTTACCCATATCACAAGCTCTGCCTAGCTTGGGGCTAGATGATGATGTGTGAATTGACCAGCATTACTTTTTATCGCACCAAAACGAAATTGGGTGCCTCCACGACAGGGGCGCCACACACCGGGGGCCTAGCCCACGAACCCATTTATTTATATTTATTTATTTATAAAATCTGATGGCAATGTATGCTCACATTACAAACTACTATGTCATACCTACCCATCTAGTACACATAACACAAGCTCGGCGTAGTTCCCCCAAACTACGCCGAGCTTGTGTTCTAGATGATGCTGCGATTCGGCAAAGCGTAGTGCGTAGTGTAGCACGCCCTCCGGTCAGGTGGGATGACAACCTGCAAAGGACATCGCATACAGCATCTGCCTGCAGTAACACAGCAGTCACACAGGGCGCTATGGCGCTCATTAGGGGAGGTCTATGCCCAGCTGTGGACTACTATAGGCTGAAGATGATGATGATGAGATAATGCTGTGTGGATTGTCCAGCATTTTTTTTAAATGCTCATGGCTTTTAGTGGATCTTTCAAACTCAATGGAAAAAGGCGTTGAGCTCCTTTGAGGTGATAGAAGAATCCCCAGCGTCAATTTAAAGAAATAAAAACGTTTTGTATAAAGAGCAAGGAATTATTTAGATATTTGAACGTCAAAGCCTTCCTTGTCCCGGGAGAACGTTAGAAGTGGACCTGGACACCTCCCTAGGGACTCTCTCATTGATTTTACTGGACAAATAGTATACGCTGGAAAGTTTTTAGACCTTCACCTATAAAGTAGTAGGTCTAGAGGTGTACTTAGGATTGTAAATCTAAGCTAGAATTGGTAAAACATTTTTCTAACCACAATATAGTATATACCCTGTTTTATCATTGTGCGCTACCTGTTACTGATTGTAGGAATCGGCGGAAGATCAGCGCTGCGTGTATTGGTTCTACCAGTACCCGTAGCATTCATGCTGAGCCATTTCCTAATTTTTAAGTTACAATCCACAATATAGCTACCAAATGTACTTTTATAATTAGTTTTCTTTAATCTTGTATATACATACAAGATTAAAGAAAACTAATTATATCTAAAAACAGTAGTTACAAATAAAATTTATTTATTTCTATAGTTTTTTGAAAGGGACTAACCGCCGCAAGGCTATAAAATACTCCCGAGCGTAGCAAGGGAGGATAAAAAGACCGAGTTATAATTCGTTATTTTGGCCTGAGTGAAAACCTTTACACCGAGTGCTTGACGACTTTGTCGTAGGTCTTTAAATATATGTATTTCACTTTGATTATATACGTATTTCACTTGATTTCTAACGCAACAAACTCTATTTATTATTTATTTTCCCTTCTATTCCATTTGCATATTTTTTACTTGACGACATTTTCAAATAAATAAGCCGTTAACTTTCTGCTCAATTTGTCATCATCAGCCTATAGCAGTCCACTACTGGACATAGGCCTCCCCCAATATGCGCCATAGCGCCCCATCTTCAGCTTGCCGCATCCAGCATCTACCTGTAGTCTTTTGCAGGTCGTCATCCCACCTGGTTGGAGGGCGTCCTACACTACGTTTACCGAGTCGTGGTCTCAACTCAAGAACCTTCTCGAAATTGTTTTTATCCAACTGCAGAATCTGCCCAAGGTGACTCAGAAACGGTTTCGAGAAGGTGACCATGTACGACCACCTCAATTTGTAGTAAACTAATAATTCCACTAATTTGCAACTTCTGCAAATTAGTCTACTGTCTACGCATTCTACCACGGAGGAAGAATCACACTTCTTATAAACATCCAAAAAAGTTGCTTTTAGTTCCATTTTCAAAATTAAATTCAAATAAAATGTATGTTCTTTGTAAATGGAGTACCAAAAAGTCGAGTCATTCATTATGCAAGAGTACGAATGTCTTGTTTTGCTGATGATTTCATTTCGTACAAAAATTAAAATAGTAATAGTAATAAAATATAATAAAAAATAAAATAAAATTTATTTCTGTAACAGTTTTACAACAATTTTTACACCGTAGTGGAGACCTTCATTTAAGTATAAGTACTTGTGTTAGAAGGTCTCGCTCTTCTATAACAGACATTACTTAATACATTACGAACTTATTTGCTTTTTTATTTAAAGTTAATAGTAATAAGTATAAAATAATTAAAAATACTTTTAATCCCTAGAGCTCGTATTTAGAGTTTTACGCCCGCTAAGATACCCTATACTAAATATAATGATAATTATAACATTTGAGCAAGAGAAGTGAAAAATGTTTTTACTAAATATAAGGAAACTAAACAGTGAGAAAATAAACGAAAACTAAGAATCTTTATTTACCTATACAGTCAAACAATAATGAATGTTTTACCAGCAGGCAATGTTTGGTTATAAAGGGTAGTACAAGATAGGGTAAGCCCTTCTGTCTTTGTTAAAGTTACGACCTACCTGAGTAAGCAGGCAATGCTTCGATAATGTAGGGAATTCATCTGATAATAGAACCCTTTCGCAGCCAATGTTACGCTGTTTAAAAAAGATCACCTTTTCGTTTAAAAAATGAATGAATGAACACTTTATTGTACTTAAAATAACACCTTAGGTATATCGAAATATTACATATTAAAAGTACTATAGGCGGCCTTCTCCCAGGCAACCTGGGCTTAAAATATGTTCGTTTAAAATATATAGTAAGTAAGGTATAGTAAGTATTTATTTATTTATTTATTAATGTAATCAGAATGATCTTAGGCCAATTATACTAAGTACAGAGGTATAATATAAAAGCTAAGAACACATGTTATAAATACAGTTAAAATACAATCAAATAATCAATAATGTAGCTAAAATTATAAGAAATATTCAATTATAGATTTAAATTATGAAAGAGTCAACGTACAATTAAGAATTAAATATGTAGGTAAGTCAAAAATAGGTAAAAAAAATTATTTTGAGATTAAAACATTGTCAAAAATAGCATTCACAAAAAGTTCAACATATACGCATCAGACTTCTCCACTCGTCCGCAAAAATTTCGGTATCCGGAAAGGCCACCAGGAGTCTGTTTAGGGCTTCGAGGGTCCTAGGTATGGGTATGGGATGTATGTATTAGAAATGGGCTATCACCAATGACGACGACCTCTGTGGCGCGGTAGGCGAAGGGTTCGATTCCCGAAATTTAATAATCAGAAAACACATTTACATTTATACATTACAAGCCCAAACGACGTAGTGTTACGCATCATTAGTCCACGCGACAGCTGTTTGTTACTTGAACTGGTTTTGCAAAACTATAAACATCAGTTTGATTACGAACGCAAACCAAAATTTAAACACACTGCGCCCTGCGGCTTCGCCCTCATGGAAATCTATATTTTTTTTATTTTTTAATGTATAAACCTTTCTCTTGAATCACTCTACCTATTTAGAAAAACCGCATTAAAATCCGGTACGTAGTTTTAAAGATCTAAGCATACATCAGACATACGACAGACAGGAAGCGACTTTGTTTTATACGAGTACTATATATATATAGTGATAATAGAACTACATACATATATATATTGAACTAGCGGACCTTTCCGGCTTCGCACGGTTTTAGTACGGATCCCTAACTTTTTAGAAAATATTATATAGCCTATATTCACCGGGGATAGTGTAGCTTCCTGACGTTGAAATTCATTTCATTCTTTCATTCGTTTCGGAGCCTATTCATTACAATCAAACAAACAAAAAATCAAACCTTTCCTCTTTATAATATTATATTAGTATAGAGTATAGGTGATTAGTCTTGATACAGTGAATTAAGTCACGTTGCAATTGTGTAATAAAATCATACGAACATGCTTGTTCGAGGAGGGCCGCCCACCAGTGTTTTCAAAAAGCAGAGGCCAGGTCAAGGCTGCTACAATCAAGACGTTTCTATTCAAACATCTCTAGACTGTATTTTAATATTTTATTTAGCGCCTAGCTGTTATTATCTAAGGCTTCTTGTAAAAAACTAAAGTAGGTGAGGCAACAAGAATTCTGTGCTGAGTTAAACAAGGATAAGGTTTTGACGACCTCTGTGGCGCGGTGGGCGAAGGTCCGCCTGCGATGCAAGAGGTTGCGGGTTCGATTCCCGCCTCGGAACAATTGTGTGTACGATCTGCAGATATTTGTTCCGGGTGTTCTGGTCGTTTTCTAAGTATAATAAAAAAAATCTATCTATGTAATGTATTGTATTATGTATAAGGTAAGCAAAGCCCCATGTAAGCTTTGCTTACCATGGGGCTGGATAATGCTGTGTGGATTGTCCAGCATTATAATTAAATAATAAAGTCACAAGTCACTGGAAGAGAATTCTTGTAAGGGCGAAACGCGTGTTTGGCAGTACCTACCTGTCTTTTTGGATCAATAGTTTTGGTGTCAAATGTATCTGTGTGAAAGCTTACATTTTGATTCAATTGCAATTGGCAATTGTGGCAATTGTGTCTGGTTGGGCACTATTCTGCTTAAGTCAAGTAATAGAAAATAATAGTAAAATCCGAGTTATCAAATTATGAAGATCGTTTGATATTTTAACCAAGCCTAGTTCGTTATCTAGTATGGTGTACCACGTACAGGTTAGGTTGGCTTGAGAGGTAAAATGTTGGAGTCCCCCTTACACCCACAAGAGCGAAAAATGGCAAATTCAGACGAACGACATTAAGTTTTTATTTATGCTATTTGGCACTGAAGCCCCAAAACTTCAGTCAGGATAATTTTAATACACAGAGATTAGTGAAAGTGTATAGATTGAAAGAATTTACCACAGATTTGGGAAAATAATGAAATTTGGTAAGTATCTAACAAGAACCTATCTTTACTTTTGTGCGTCAAGCCGAAGACAGGGCGCTATGGCGCTCATTGGGGGAGGCCTATGTCCAGCAGTGGACCAATATAGGCTGATGATGATGATGATGATGATGTGGCGCTTTGGGCGATGGTCTGTCTGCGATGCCTCGGGACAAATGTTTGTATGATCTGCAGATATTTGTTCAGGGTGTTCTGGTCGTTTTCTATGTATAATAAAAAATATCTATCCATCTATGTAATGTATTCTATTATGTATATCAGTCATCTAGCCCATAACGCAACTTCTGCTTAGCTTGGGATAATGCTGTGCGAATTGTCCAGCATTATTTATTTTATCTATACTAATATTAAAAAAGAGAAATGATTTGATTTTTTTGTTTATTTGCATTGATAGGCTCCGAAACTACTGGACTGATTTTAAATATTCTTTCACCGTTGGGAAGCTGTATCACCATGCTATATTTTATTTAAGAAATTTGAAATTCGAATTCAACGGGGGTGAAACCGCGGGAAACAGCTAGTATTTTTATAAGATAGGGGTTTGCTATAAATAAAGAGATGTAGAACATAAGTGGCTTCCTCAGCAAATGGGAGAAGGCTAAACGAGAGTGGAGAATAAGGTCTTTTCCGTAATTTGAGCGGGACAAGACCGCTTTCTCGCTCGGTTTCACACTCGCTTGCATAACTGACCGGTCGCCATTTGTTTTAATTCCTCACTCGATGTTTATCTACGAGTTAGGTACTGCACGATAATATAAACCTACGCGGTCGATTAAAATGACATGAAAATATGTTTATTCTCATAGATACAGGTACAGGTAAAGGAATATATAAAAGAAATCTTAAGTACCTATCTAACTAGAGTAATAAACACAACACACGACTTAAAAATATATAGGACTAGCAGACCTTCCTGGCTTCGCACGGTATTAGTACGGATCCCTAACTTTTTTGATACAGCCTATGCTCACCGGGGATAGTGTAGCTTCCCAACGGTGAAAGAATGTTTCAAATCGGTCCAGTAGTTACGGAGCCTATTCATTTACAAACAAAAAATCTAACCTTTCCTCTTTATAATATTAGTATAGGTAAATAAATAAATAATAATAGGTATAGATTGATTAAAAAAACTGACTGTTAATGATTACTAGAATTGACGTTACAGAAATCGACTTTAGAGGAGTCATGAATGTTTAAATCATCGATCGGAAATCCTTATATTTATCTCGTATATGTTATGGTCTTATGTAAATAAATAAATAAATAAATAAATAAATAAATAAATAAATAAATAAATAAATAAATAAATAAATAAATAAATAAATAAATAAATAAATAAATAAATAAATAAATAAATAAATAAATAAATAAATAAATAAATAAATAAATAAATAAATAAATACATACATACATAAATAAATAAATACATAAATAAATACATAAATAAATAAATAAATAAATCTCATACCTGCCTCGCTGGTCTAGCGGTCGCATGATCAACTGCTGATAATGAGGTCTCGGGTTCAAATCTCGGCTTGGGCCAATCTTTGGGTATTGGGTAGAAACATTCACAGTAAACACGGGTAACGGGGAATCAGGGTTCGATTCCGGAGAGGGAGCCTGAGAAACGGCTACCACATCCAAGGAAGGCAGCAGGCGCGCAAATTACCCACTCCCGGCACGGGGAGGTGTTGACGAAAAATAACGATACGGGACTCTTACGAGGCCTCGTAATCGGAATGAGTACACTCAACCCGGGCTTACGAAGCTGGCGGTGTTACACTCCTGGTTCTTGGATATAAATGTGCCTGGTGTACATATGTGTGTATTTTTTAATTTATATATTTAAGAAGATAGGAGTTTATACATAATATAGTTTATAAGTGTGAATGATCCCTAAGTGATAATCAACTAAGTTATTATTTAACTGCTAAGTGAGTGCTAACTTGTGTTTTCTTATTATGTTTAATGTGTATTTTCTATTTGTCGGAATCTATTAATGGTCAATGTGTTAATTAGGAAATTATTGAATCGATGTTTCCCCTAAAATAAATAAATATATATCAAGTTTTGGTTTTGGCGTTAATAGCGCCTGACCTCTCCCCGTGTCGGTCTGCCATCCCATCGGTTTAGAGGGTATAGAGAGTACCCCTGTGTTTGCGCACTCACTTGGGCACTATAATAGAGGTATAATGCGCTGTGCACCTGGCTAGTCCGCTGAGTCTGGTCGCCGTAGACGAAATGGTTGGATGGATGAATGTTTGTTATTTCGTCACGCCGAAACTACCGAACGGGTGTAATTTTACACAGATGTAGCTTTAAGCCAGGAATCAAACATAGCCTGTCCATAAAACAGTCCCCATAGGATAATATAGGATATATAACCTTAAAACGGCTCTATAGATACAAAGCCTGCGAAGCCGCGGGCAGAAACTAGTAATATTATAAATATGAAAGTTTGGGATCGGTCAGTAGATGTTTATTACATCGTCACACCAAAACTACTGAAGGGATCGGGCTGAAATTTTGCATTCAGGTAGTTTCAGGCCGTGAATAAAACATGGGATTCTTTTTATCCCATAAATCAATTTCCATGGAATACAAATAACTATAAAAATTTTCCATATAAACAACGTGTGCAAAGCCGTGGACAGAAACTAGTAAAATATTATATAGGTAATATCGTATGCTGTCCTTAAAATATGATCGGTAGATTAAAATACGCGTATCTATAAAGATGACCGATATTAAGTTGAATATAACTCGTGATAAGATAACATACACCAAGGTTTGACTAAACGAAAAGTTTCTGCAGAAAAAATATCCCCAATTATCGATTATCGCCCCCAAGTTGTGTCGAGCAACACATTTATGGGAATTTATGAACAATATATCAAGCAAGTGATTCGAACCACCATTGCCTACCTTCCCCATAATCTTCCGATCGCCGTAAGGGCGCAGCCCCTTTGCACTATGCATTGTACTTACCATGGGGTAACTTTTATGGTCGTCCATTATGTCCCGAGCCGCGGCGAATCATTGGGAACCTTCGCAACGTTCCCAGAACAATGGGGCTAAGAGGAGGTCGTGAGCTCCGCTTACAACGGCCAGGACGAGTATTGAAGCTGTGTGATTTAATGGACGGAAAATAAATTGATTTCGCAAATGCTTGCCGTTTCTATTGCTGACTAATTAGATGACAGGTTTTAATTCTAACTGATCGGTTAAAAGTAAAGTTTGAAAATATTGTTATGTGATAATAAGTAGGTTAGCAAAATAAATAAATACATAAATAAATATTGCTGGACAAACCACACAGCATCATCTAGCCTAAAGATAAGCAGAGCTTGTGTTATGGGTACTTCTAGATCTATACTTCTATACTAATTACTCAGATCCCCATGTACAATCCAACGATCCTATCCATCCACGGTTGTCTGGTAGAGATCGCTCTTGAGCGATAAGACCGCCAAATTGTCACATGTTTTGTATTTTATTCTGTCTTGTTTGTTTTATTTTGTAAGTGTGCAATAAAATAATTTTCTATCTATCTAATATTATAAAGAGTAAATGTTTGATTTTTCTGTTTGTTTGGTCATAATGAATAGGCTCCGAAACTACTGGACCGATTTGAAAAATTATTTCACCGTTGGGAAGCTACACTATCCCCGGTGAACTTGGATATATAATATTTTAAAAAAAGTTAGGGATCCGTACTAAAACAGTGCAAAGCCAAAGCCGGGAAGGTCCGCTAGTGACTGAATGATAAAATAGATTGTCGTCAAATTCGTAACACAAGCTCTGCTTAGCTTGAGACTAGATGCCGTGTGGATTGTCCGTCCAGCATTATATATTTTTTTTTATTTGTTAGTACAGTTCTTTGAAACATTGATTTTACAAAGAGTTGGCAGTTCATTACCAAACGAGCGTATCGACCCAAATCCAATAAGTCAGTATAAACATACTGCTGGCAATAAGTAGTTAGTTCATACTAGCAGCCCGTCCCGGCTTTGCCCGGGTGGACATTTGTTAAATAAACATGCGATGAACGTAAAAAAATTATTTTTTACAGTACATGTTTTTTTCTTCGACTTACTTTGCAAATCTGGCTACTAAGAAAAAGTATTTTCACTTTTCGGGTTAATATATATAACCTATGACACTCATAAATAACGTAGCTTTCTATTGTTAAAATAATTTTTAAAATCGATTCAGTAGATCCAGAGATTATTACACAACCTCAAAAACTTTACCTCTTTAAAAAATTAGTACAAATACAGATATCTACGTAGTAGCTCACGTCTAGAATGCAAACTATGTCGGGCCATATCTAAACTAATCGTATTAGTGGCCAGGCTACTACATATTAATAAAGTAATTTTAAAAAGGCAATGCTATTTGGATGGCTGTCCTATAATTTGTTAGCCAATATTTCTTATTTACGGGCTTGTAATGGGACTAACAGTTGTTGAACCTTCAATTACTAGCTTATGGAAACAGGAATATTTCATTTGTGCTACTAAAAACGTAATTTAAATACAATTGTTGCAAATAAGGGTAAGTAAATATATGTAGGTAAGTTAAATTCATTCCAAACCAAAGTTATCGACATTAGCTCTAAGAATTAGCAAGCTGAAGAGGCAGTGGGTCGGCCATATCTCGCGAAGAACTGACCACCGTTAGGTAAACGTGTTCTTTAATGGAGACCACGACTCGGTAAAAGTAGTGTAGGACGCGCTCCGACCAGATGGGATGACGACCTGCGAAGATGCTGGATGCTGCAGGTAGATGCTAGATGCATCAAGATGATAGCCGCTGGCACTCATTAGGGAGGCCTGTGTCCAGCAGTGGACTAACATAGGCTGATGATGATGAAATTAATTCGTTAAAGCACAAAATGGTCATCGGCTCATTTTAAGGGTGATCGTATCAGTTTGGAGCGAAACTAAATTTTTGTTGTGGTTTGTGTTATTTTGCTTTCTATAGTATTAGTTGCTTTTTATTAGTAAGTTGCTTTTTATTAGTAAGTTGCTTTTTATTAGTAAGTTGCTTTTTATTAGTAAGTTGCTTTTTTATTAGTAAGTTGCTTTTTATTAGTAAGTTGCCGCAAATGTTTAATCATCACACTAATATTATTAAAGCAAATGTTTTGATGTTTAGATAAATAGATGTATGGATATTTGTAACCTCTTCACAACAAAACTACTGAACGGATCGGGCTGAAACTTTGCATAGATATAGTTCTAAGCCTGGAATAAAACATAGGCTACTTTGAATCCCATAAAACAATTACCATTGGATAGAAACAACCTTCAAACGTTTCCATATAAAAACGCGTTCGAAACCGCGGACAGAAACTATGTAGTTGGCTATAAAATAATAAAAGATGGTCATAAGTAAGGGAAAACCCTACTAATATTATAAACGCGAAAGTTTGTAAGTATGGATGTATGTTTGTTACTCTTTCACGTAAAAACTACTGAATGAGTTATAATGAAACTTTACAATAATACAGCTTATACATCAGAATAACACATAGGCTACAATTTATAAAGATATATTGTATATTATCCTAACAATCTATCACCACGCGGGTGAAACCGCGGGGCGCAGCTAGTAAGTAATAAAGCAAATTATTATCTATATATATAAAAGAAAGTCGTGTTTGTTAAAACACTTATAACTCAAGAACGGCTGAACCGATTTAGCTGAAAATTGGTGGAGAGGTAGCTTAGAACCAGGAGTCTAACATAGGATACTTTTTATCATTTTAACCATTTGACTTGACACATAGATTTAACGGGGGCGAAGCCGCGGGGTGCAGCTAGTATTACATAAAATGTTATCAAAAACTTCACACTTACATACAAACGATTGGCGAGTTCCAGCCGAGAATATGTTACTAACATGAAATATAGCGATAATAGTAAGTTCACTCTTATCTCTACGTTATCTTTGCACTCACCTACCTATAGGGTAAGACGTCTACCTACAATATTGTTTACTAGTTTCTGCGAGCGGCTTCGCACGCGTTGTTTCTAAGTATAGAAACGTTTAACACTTTGACTGCGGTTTTTTTTCGACGACTGCGATCTTTTTTTTAACCTTAAAAATCGTGCTGCCGCTTTACACAGCGGTTGTGTTGCGCCGCACAGGTGTTTCGTTCGAAAAATATTACGGCTGTGCTCACAGATCTGTATTTTCTCAGCCGCTGCGCTAGTGTGGATTTACGCATATTAGTCACTTGTAGAAAACACATACCGTGTGATTTCAGCAGTCAAAGTGTTAAAGGTTACTTCTATCCCATGGGAACTGTTACATGAGATAAAAAGTTGCCTATGTTTTATTAATTTATATACAACAGTAGTCTAGACTAGTAGTTTTAGACTTATATAGGCAAATAACCATGTATTAGACACATAAGATATATATATATATGAACTTGCTAGTGGTTTCTTTTTCACTTCTTCCACTAGTGGACATTGAAGTGAACAGTAAAATAATTTTATTTGATAATAATTTATGGTATAAAGTATGACTTGTCTAAGTGCTTATTTTGAAAGCCTAAAGAAATAAAATGAGTCTATAATACGCCACCGTCTATACCTATACTATAGCTACGTGTCCATCCAAAGGTTGCCTGGAACAAATCGCTCTTAAAGATAAGGCCTATTGTTTGTTTATTCATTTCCACCGTAGGTACATATTTTACACTTGAAGTCGTTAGGTTATATAAGCATAAAAAAAAAATTGCTGGACAATTCACACAGCATTATCTAGCCCCATGGTAAGCAGAGCTTGTGTTATGGGTACTAGATAACTGATATACATAATACAATACACTACATAGATAGATATTTTTTATTATACATAGAAAACAACCAGAACACCCAGAACAAATATCTGCAGATCGTACACACAATTGTTCCGAGGCGGGAATCGAACCCGCAACCTTCTGCGTCGCAGGCGGACCTTCGCCCACCGCGCCACATCATTAGCATAGAAATAACCTTTAAACGTTTCTATAGAAACAGCGCGTGCTAAGCCGCGTGCAGAAACTAGTAAATAAAATAAACTAAAACATACCGCACATACCTTAGAAGCTTATGTGCCTAGGTCACTCATAAAGTCTAGAAACCAAGGACAATCAAGAAAAAATACCATCAAATTAGTGTCAAGGTTGCCGTTCACACAAGGTTATAGTTGGTCAATAAGAAAAATATAGTACTTACCTACATATACTTCTATATCATAATATGTACATACCCACAGGGGCCGAATTCTGGTCTCCAATCGCTAAACTATGACTATGGTATTGTCGAATCAATCGTTGATGAATGGAAGAAGACTACATGGTAAATTATCCTGGCATATCCGCTTGAAAATGACGTCACTGTCTAAACAACTTCATCAAACTCAAATTCAATCAGTTGATATCTATTATACCCAGTGTAACTTCTATAAGAAAATCTTTGAGTTAACTAGGTTTAGGTACACGTACAGTCAACGAAAACAATTCCTGTCCAATGTACTTTTTCAAAAAAATGTCGTGTAACTGAAATGCTTTTATAAGATTTACTGTTTACGGATTTTACCGTTACCTGTGTAGATATCATAAAGATACTAATTATCTTTCTCTATGGTAGACATAAACTCTCTTTACAACGAAGTAAAGTATAAAGCTATGGAAAGAGCTATACACGGAGTTTCTCTGAAGGATAGGATTCCTAAAGAATACATCTGACAGAGAATCAAAGTTAATTTATTCATCTGAAAAAGTCAGTTCTATATAATTAGATTAATTTTAAATGGAATACAAATTCGTATTTACAAGAAAAAAATAGAAAAAACAAATTTGTAAATAAAAACACAATTCCTTTAGTATTCTCGACACATACGTTTGATAGTACTGACCGACATAAAATAATAAATAAATGGAGTTAAAGTTAGGTAAGAATTTTCTAATTATACTAAAACATTAGGTAGGTATAACACTTAAAACTGTTATATTACTTACCTTAATATAAAATTCGAAAGTTTGCATAGATATTTCTTTTAGACTTGGAAAAACACTTGCCTTAAGCTACTTTTTCTCCAACAAATTCAAGCGAATTCGGGAGCAGAAGCTAGTGTTATAATTCATTATTGGTAGTTCCTCTCACAACTCCATATAAGGAAGTGCTGATAATGACGAAAAAATATTCCACTCAATTTGCATTGTTATACTCAAAGAAGTGGGAAGTGTAGTTTATAAATCTCACAAATTGTCTTCCTGAACTAGCAAATCATTACTCAATCAACAAATCAACATTTCTAATTATTTATTTCGTTTTAAATCTTATTGACGGTGAAATTGTCAGTACAATCTGTTTCAAGTTCCTAATTTAGATAAGACACGTAGCGACATCTATTAGAAGTTATGTTAACCACATTCAGATGTTTAGGGACGCTTTCGTCACTTTTCGTCCCGTACCTACACTACACATCGCATATTGTAGAACAAGTTGTTACAACGTAGTTCAAAATAGGTTTTGTAGATGTCGCTAATTTCATGCCATCTGTTGAACACATTATGTACCAGATCATAATAGCCTGTGGTTTCCTTTCATTTTTCTAGAAGCAAGCATGCCGCCTAATTAAAATTTAAGAGAAAGTGAGCTTACCTTTTGGCTAGATGGAGTTTTAACTTATGGATGGGAAACTCAAAATCCGCGTAGCACTTCGTAGCTCCTCGTAGCACTATTTAGTTCGTTTTTATGACACGGTTTTGAAACTAGTTAGTACATTAGTCCTTCTCTGTTCCGAGGTTTTAACCTTTTATTAAAATATCTTTAAACTTTCAGTATACCCAAGAAAAAATTGCAAATTCCTTTAGATTATGTCAGTAGCAATTCGTAGCACCATAGCTTTATTTATTATAATAATAAGTATTGTATTTATATCATTGGAAGAGCTCTGAACCGTGTGGACATTTTGTTCTTTGAATAAAACAAAATAATTTTTTATTAAACAATGAAGTAAACCTAATATTTATGTATAGCACAGAAATCGCCTCAATCGCCGAATTTCGTAGCATCTCGGGACGTAGCGCGTTGAAGTCTTTTGTAGGAAGATATAGGCAATATGTTGAATGAATGAATGAACACCTTTATTACACTTAAAATAACAAAATAACACTTTATATCTAAATATTACACAAAAACGGTACAATAGGCGGCCTTATCGCTTACAGCGCTTTCATATGTTTTATATTCATGATTCTAATGGCATTGAATAAAAACACGCTGCTGTCATAGCAGAGGGATAGTGTCATTAATTAACTTGTAGTTTTTGTAACCAAAAACCTGTGGGTGCGTTGACACGCTTATAACTTCAGTGCTTGGACACACAAGTGCATGTACCTATACGAATGGCAAATTGAGACCAATTTGTAGATTTTTGTGTGTCATTTTCTAGAAAGTTTTGTGAGCCATCAGTGAAACCATGTTCTTATCTAATGTTATAGTGGTACAATTGTCTACAATGGTAAATATGTTTTGAAATGAGCTTCTATTTTTTTAACGTGTAACGTGTACACCAAATAATCCGCCTAAATCAATTTTTACAAAAATTAAGAAATTAATCGGAAGATTCTATAATAACCAATATGTCGTTTTTGACAAGTTTTAGAGAATTCATTCCCTTTCGGTAGGCTTTAAACAGACTGACTGAGTTTTAATATACCTATGTACTATTGTACGTCAAAATTAATCGACGATCTTTCAAAGCTTAAATACTGAGCAAAGCCCATATCGAGACGGCATCTTATTTTTCTAGGGATTTTAAGGATACGGCGCCATTCATGGGCATGGAACTACGTAAATCCCATATAATCATACGACGATGATGCGACGACGACGTCTAGATACTATCGTCGTCAAACTCAAGAAATGGCGTAGGCACATACACTATAAAGTAATTTTTTCATTTAGTTTAGTTAGTAGTAACCTAGTTCTATTCTAGAATAGGCATTTAGAAAAAAAGAGCTACGTCTTAGCTATGTACCTACCTGAACAAGTTCATACCGTTGATTTGTTAAAATATTTATTGTTTTTCTGAAATGAATAAAATTGTTGATACCTTGATTCGTTTTAAGACTTTTACCTAAGTCACAGAATAACTTTATAGTAGGAACAATTGTGTGTACGACCTGCAGATATTTGTTTCGGGTGTTCTGGTCGTTGTCTATGTATAATAAAAAATATCTATCTATGTAATGTATTGTATTATGTATATCAGTTATCTAGTACCCATAACACAAGCTCTGCTTACCATGGGGCTAGATAATGCTGTGTGAATTGTCCAGTATTATTTATTTATTATTATTATTATTCCACTCATTTAATTAAATTCTCGTATAAAATACATTTTTTACTATAGAAAATACAGTAAAATATTATAAAACTATTCTACAGTAAAAAATATATCAAAACGGTAGATCACCGACCGCGAAGCTAGGCTCAAGCGGCCGGTGACTAGGGCTGCAGAGAAAGGAACTTCCTGACGATACGTGCCGAGTCCAAGAGTACCGCCTTCTGGATCTGGCCCTTGATCCAACTTCCTAGCGAGAGTCTCTTCAGGTGTTGATCGAGGCTCTTCGCTATTACGCCGTTAACCGAAACGACTATCGGGACTATGGTCGCTGAATCTACATCCCACATGCTGACAACCTCGTTAGCCAAGTCAAGATATTTGCTAAGTTTATCTTTCTCAGCTCTAACGAGGTTAGCATCATGCGGTATGGTGACATCAGCGAGCACCGCCCTCCGTTCTAACCGATCTATCAGTACAATATCAGGCTTATTCGCAAGAATAGTCCTGTCCGTAATGATAGATCGGTCCCAATAGAGCGTGGCACGGCCATTTTCAAGAACTGGCGCCGGTGTGTACTTATAGTACGGAACTTCAGGACCAGTAAGGCCGTATCGGAGAGCAAGTTGCTGGTGTATAATTTTGGCTACTTGGTTGTGTCTGTGCAAGTACTGAGAGTTAGCAAGGTGCGAACAACCCGAAAGTATATGACGGAGGGTCTCCCCAGGAAGATGACACGCTCGACAAATATCGATCGTGCCGTCTTTCATGATATACTTTCGATAATTGTTCGTCTTTACCACCTCGTCCATAATTGCACAGACAAAACCTTCGGTTTCCCCAAAGAGGTCACCAAAGCGTAACCAGTTCACTGAGCTTAGGAGATCTACATCAGGTCCTGTGAGAACCTTGTAGAATCTCCCATGCAGCTCTTTGCTCTCCCATATAGTCTTCCGATCCTGGATGCTCATCACCACAGGTTTGCGCCAGTTCTCGTTAGCCAAGGAGAGAGGGGTAAGGTTCTTATCTACTGCAACCACATCGCGATGCATCTGGTATTCAACTTGTAAAAAGTGATTTCTGAGATTGCATACCTCACGGTTGTGTAGGGTCTTGGCGTTTAAAAAGCCTCGACCACCACATTTCCGTGAGATATACAATCTCATTACCGAAGATCGAGGGTGTCGCATGCGATGAGTGATTAAAAGTTGACGAACCCTACAGTCCAAGGCGTCTATTTCAGTCTGAGTCCATCTTAGTATGCCAAACGTATACATGAGCAATGGCATAACCCAGCCGTTGAAGGCTCGCACCTTGTTGCCGCCTGACAAAAGGCTATTTAGCACTTTTTTGAGACGACAAAAGAAGCGCTCCTTCACCGACTGCTTTATGTCTCTGTCCACAATACCCAACGCTTCTGGCATACCAAGGTACTTGTAAGTTTCGCCCTCTGAAAGTGATTTCAAGGATATTGTCTCTGAAAGCTGTAAATTATCAGAATGTACAACTTTTCCTCGCTGTATTTGTATGACCGCACACTTATCGACACCGAACTCCATGTTAATAGCACTACTGAATATCTGTGTGATATTCAGAAGGGCCATTAACTGTGTTTTATTCGGCGCGAACAGTTTGAGGTCATCCATATACAGCAAGTGAGAGACGATCTCACCATCTCTCCGAGGGCGATAGCCTATTCCTGAATCCTTCAGTAGAGTACTGAGCGGATTCAGAGCCAGGCAAAACCACAAGGGACTCAGACTGTCGCCCTGGAATATACCCCTCTCTATCCTTATCTGATCATTGGTGGCAGGTAGTTCCACTCGGCTCCCTGGATGACGAAGAACAGTGGTCCACTGTCTCATACATGATCCTAAGAATGATCTTAGAGTAGTATCTACTTTATACAACTCTAACCCTCTCAAGCCAAGTATGAGGCACCGAATCATAAGCCTTCTTATAGTCTATCCAAGCAGCCGACAAGTTCCCTCTGCCACGTTTGACCTGTTGACTAATGGCCATGTCAATGAGGAGGAGCTCCTTAGTACCACGGGACCCAACCCTACATCCATTCTGAGCAGGTGCTAAAATATTGTTTGTAACAATATGAGTGTTAATTTTGGTGGTCAAAATGGATGTAAGCAACTTGTAGATGGTGGGTAAGCACGTTATGGGTCTATAATTCTTTGGTTCCGCAGTACTACCAGATTTATGGAGCAGGACAGTTACACCCGTCGTCATAAAATGTGGGAGTGACCCGATCTCAATCGCTTCTTTGAATTGTGCAGCCAAAACCGAATGTGAGCACCGAAACCATTTCAACCAAAAGTTATGCAATCCATCCGGGCCAGGACTTTTCCAGTTTTGAACCGAGCGGATTGCATTACTTATATCTAACCGTGATATGGTTATAGCATCCATGGTTTCGATGTTTTCACATTCAGCACTGACCACATTCATCCAGTCCGCTTCCGTGTGTCCAACCGGTATGGACCAGAATTTAATAATTTTTTTTTTTTTACCGGTTTATTATTATTATTATAGTAGGTATACTACGTGCTGAAGTATGGTAGAGAATTTCACAATAAAATATTCTAATATATTCTTAATATATAATATATATTAATATATTCTTATTGAATATTATGTCTTATTGGAAAAGCTTTCTATAGTGTCAAAGAATTCATGGACCTAAATTTGAGAATTAAGTAGCCCATTATTGACATGTTCATAGTTTATAACTTATTAATTAAAATCATTTTAAAATGACATTGTATAGGAACCTAGTTTTAGAAATGTTTGCATGTCATGTGTTTAGGTGGAGTATGTGACACTACTTTAATGTTTAAGACCTTGTATTATGACCATATTTCTTGCAATAAATGAATTGAATTGAATTATTAAGGGTTCAGGTAAGGGAGATAAGGTACGGGATTGGTAGCGTTCGCCAATAACAACACCAATTTATATTTCTATTTATTGATTCAATTTGAACTTCGAACTCACAATAAAATGCAGCACAGTAACACAAATCAACCTATTTATTATTATGTTGTTAATATTAAACACGTGAAAGTGGAAAGGGTACATAAACCTGGGTAATACTAACACCGATATACTGTCGACAAACAGACATACATTTAGATATAGAGTCTACACCGACAAGACAGCTGTTTTTGAGCAAAGTTAAAATAAATTACATCAAAGGTCGGTTTTAAATAGCGGTTTACATGACGGATTAATAATACGTTATACAGAGAGTACATTACGAACGTCGTACGAAGCCACGGGCGGGCGCCTACCTCTACCTTTTTGTTAGAACACGGCAAATATAAGTCAAGGAAGTTAAAGAACAACCGACCGCTTTTTACAAAATGTCGTAACAAAAACGTGTAGGCTGCGCCGTGGCGTATTTGATATGACTTCAATTTTAATAACGCCACCGCGCCCGTAAACAAACAATTAAAGTGTTTATAAATATGCTTATGTAATAAATAAGCTTAAATGTATAATACTGAGGCAGAATTACATATTACCTACTGTAAGATTAAGAGTGGTACGTACGTGGGAGTAGACATGAGCGCAAGCCCTTACGTTATACGGACGAATGCAATATATAATAATATTTTGCTTTATATCTATGTATTTGACGCTAAAACATCTATATAATGTATTACTTTTGTACATCTACTTATATTAACCATACGTACACTTACTAAGCAATAATTTGCTTCACCGTAACCGAGTACCCAAAGTGCGAGGCACAACCGCATCTCTGACTAGATAATATACACTCTATGACTTTCTTCGTCTAAAATCATAAGTGCTTTGTGATTGTTGTTGCTCGGGTATGACTGTGGGTGGTAGATAACACACGATGAGTACTTGGCGAGAATTCGGGATGCTGATGTCCCGCGGGCGAACGAGGTGGCACAAAGCGTCAGGACCAAATCATAGAGTTACAAAAATACCAGAATAGTGTAAGCTCCTTGTAGAATAGAACGGGGTAAAAGGGAGGTTCGCCCGCGCCGGCTTTGCCGTCCCATAGCTAAGTACACATTAATTATTAAAATATATTTCCGCATTTTATTACATAAAATTCACGTTTATGATCTACCTACATTAGAAAAGTAAATGAAAGCGGGCGACAAAGAGTAATTTAGGGTCAAAAAGTTTGTACGCGGAGTCTTATACACAGCGTACTATGGACGTTTGAGCCCCTGCCGAGCGATGGCACTCAACCGAAGGAGTTGTAGCTACATAACGAATGAAACCTGAGATCAGACAGAAAAAGCCTACCCACGAAAGCGACACTCCAAACATAGAGTCCACGATCGACTGCGCACAAGATCAAATAATTTGATCGAACATCCCCTTCGAGATCTTTTTAGTATGGAATGTAAAACGAGAAGTCGAGATCGATTCTATGTTCACAATACTAGAACTGAATATCATTCAATGCTATCGCTCGCAGCGGCCTAGAAGAACTTAACTAAACTACTACAGTGACACTTATGAATCCTAGGGTACTAGACGAAACTTAGACCTAATCTTAACAAATAATAAGTAATAAATTATTTTGGTGCAAAAAAATAACAAAACAATCTTATAAATATTTGACTGAATGCGAATAAACGCAAAAATTATGTTGCACTAATCACACAAGCTTTATAAATGAATATATTGTTATAAACACTGTCCCACCAGAATCGCCGACAAAAGTTCCACACACATTCATTCCATAAATAATTACGAAGACACCAGGGTAGAAAACACCCTGTCTTTAGGGCACCTAGCACACGTCACTAAGAATTTTGATATTCGTCCTATCCCACAGTACTAAGCAGTTTTTGTCACAATTTAGGAGACAAAAATGCTTTACTAAGCTATGGATGGAAGTTATGAGACCAAGTTGCCGTGTCTATTGGTATATCGGTATATAACTCTACGTCTACCGTAGTAGAAACCTGCAAGTTTCTTTTGAAAGCGTACGTGAGGATAGGACGAAAAAATGGCCAAATAATTTTACAATCAAGACATACCTCCGTTTCTACGGGCAGTCGGTTTTTATTCTGATGGGACGAATAAATACTGTACCGGATACCAACAGAGAACTTTTCAAGATTTTTCATTCATTCTTTTCACAATACCTTTATGATTTTGACCTTTGCTTTAACTGTAGGTACAGAAAAAGAAATTCCCATTACGTGCACAAGATATTTCATACAGTAATTCGATAAATTATCCTTTTGATGTAAAATTACCTTTGTCAAAATAACAAGTTGACCTTTAAATTTAAAATGACCTTTGACAAAACCAGTTTGTCTTACCATTGACCTTTGCCAAAATAACAAGTTGACCTTAAAATGTTAAATGACCTTTGACAAATCCAGTTTGTCTTACCATTAACCTTTGCCAAAATAATCTTTGCCTTAAAACTTGAAAGTTCCCTACTGTACGGTACTGGCTGAAGGGTGGACCTACTCCTTGACCTCGAAGTACTTGTAGGTGGGGTTCTCGTAGCCGTTGATCTGCATGTTGGCCACGTGTCGCTCCTCGGGAGTCGGGGCCACGGCACCGGTTTGCTCCACCTGAAGCAAGCAGAGAGAATATTATAATATAAATAAGATATAATAATAATATGAATTCCCTTGCTTAGGCAGATGTCTCACCGGGAACGATGAACGAGTAGCGAGTAGAGCTAGAATGTAGAAACGAGTCGGCGTAAAGCGGAGAGCGAGTACGTAGTTCCGATAGTTGTGTAGCTCGGCTATCATTCGCTCGCGGCGGCCGGGTCAAACGACGGTCCGCATTGTAGAGAAATGACCGCTCGGCGTGAGTTTTCTGATCGCTGAGCGAGTGTTATTTTCCTGGCTCTTGTCGCCCAGCGACAAACTAGTGAAGCGAGTTCTCGCCGGCAGTGTGAACAGTCAGCGATCAACTATTTGTTTTTTTGTGTATTTAGACGACCGATGTGGCGCGGTGGGCGAAGGTCCGCCTGCGACGCAGGAGGTTGCGGGTTCGATTCCCGCCTCGGAACAATTGTGTGTACGATCTGCAGATATTTGTTCCGGGTGTTCTGGTCGTTTTCTATGTATAATAAAAATATCTATCTATGTAATATATTCTATTATGTATATCGGTTATCTAGTACCCATAACACAAGCTCTGCTTACCATGGGGCTAGATAATGCTGTGTGAATTGTCCAGCATTATTTATCCAGCATTATTTGTATATGCATCTCTTTTGTTTACACGCAATGTATATCTAACTGTACGTTTCTTGAGCGAGAAAATAGCCGATAGTGAGTAGTTCTCTCGCCGGCGCGGCGGTGAGACAACTGCCTTACGCCCGAATACTCGAAAGCATCTCAGATTTATGCACGTGTCATTTAGCGATTTTTTGACAGTTTTCATAAAATAAAAGTAATGCGTTATTGCAAATTTATCAGATTTAAACTGCATTATTTGACATTGAATGGAAATAAATAGCTTTTAGTTTTAATTAAACAATTCTACTGATAGAAAATGGCGAAAGTTTGTGTCGTTTGGCATGTTGGTTGAACATGTTTGGCCGAAGACGAACTACAGCTTTCGGTCCAAATTTCCGATGACATAAACATTTCAGGTCTTCATTTTAACATTAGTCTTATTTTCTTTTAAATAAAAGCATTCAAAGCCGCGGGTAGATGCTAGTACATTATAAAGAAAAATATGTATGTTGTTTTCAGCACTTTTATTTTCTGCTGCAATTTTAGTGATATTTTCGAAATTACTATAAATATTTGTGGCCGCAGATGGCCTTACGTAAGTACCTAGGTATATGGCGCTATGACGAGCGCTAAAGCTGCTAGGATTTAACTACAAGCTCGATAATTGTACATATTTTGTGTACTTTACACAACTTATTTTTTTCCAAGTGCGAGCTAGGCCCAATGCTCTCTAGTGAGTCGAAAGCAGGGTAAGTACTGACCATAGTTACGGGGTGTAACGTGCCATTCAAAGCGAGCATGATACGTTTCTCTGTGTGCTAAAAATCGTCTCGTTGCTCGTTACAAGCGCCTTCTTTACCCCTATTGACTGCACGAAGCTGCACGAACTCGATGTAACACCTTACATTACACCCCTTAACGCCGGCCAGTACCCTAAGTGTGTATAAAGTGTTAATACAAGTTCGATGTGTAACACTTCACATTACTCTCTGTAACTGCCTGGGGGTTTCGGAGTTGCCTTCTTGGATGGTTTCAATGAAAATCTTCTTTTGATGGAATATAATCGTTTTACAAAAAGTTCAAGAGTACAACAGACACACGCAAGCTCGTGGCGTCGAGAGCGGGCACAGTAAAGTATTAACAAAACAAAAAGGTCAAGTGTGAGCACTAAAAACTAATTATTTTTACATTGACATTTACATATATTTTGAGTGACGTTAAAAGACTTCTTGGAAAGGTGGAACACTCCCCGTAATGCTGGTCAGCACCCCTTACCGCCGGCCACTACCCTTAACTTGTGTAAAGTGTTAGTACCTGTACGAAGCCCTGAGCAGCAGGGGCGCGGTCGCGGCGGCGCGCGACGGCGAGCGCGACGCAGGCGGCGGCCGCCAGCGCAGCGCCGCCCACGCACAGGGCGGGGTACAGGGCTCCCGCGCCGCCCGACGGGCCACCGGGGGCGCTGCGGACTGTGAACCCCTGGAAACAAATGATTGAAGTTAAAACTAAAATTCATAATTGAATATTGCTGAAAAATCCATACAGCGTCGTCAAGCCCCAAGATAAGCAGAGCTTGTGTTATAGCTAGACGACTGATATACTTAATACAATAGGTTACATAGATACATATTTTTTATTATACATAGTTTTTGCCCATGTTAAACAACATATACCTAACATATAACCTTTGACTTTCTAATATACATAATCGTGCTAGTTAATAAGTAAATACGTAAAAAAAGTAAATAAATAAATTTAGATTTTATTGGCTGAGAATGTTTTAGCTCGTGCTCGGCCGCCCTCCCTTTCTTTGACCCTGACCTTTTACATATTAGATTTAAAAATAGTAAAACTTACAGGTTGCGAGTGCTGTAACTCATGCTTCATGGCGTGTGCTGGTGGCGGCGGCGCGCGTTCCTCGGCGTGCTCCAGCGCCGCGCGTAGGCCTTCGCCCTCGGTCTGCAGGTAAACCTGGGGAGATTTGTTAACTCAATTACTGTGCTCAAATAAACACACAGATCAATAGCTCTGGACTACAGCAACCTGGATATTTTTAGCATATACAAAGGGGTTAAAACCCAACCTATTTTATACCTTTTGACTAATAAACGTTTTACCTGTATATCAATTTTTATATATAATGTATATAATACATATTTATAAATATATATTCTTAAAATTTGACATTAATGTGTGATCGTTTTATTAGATTCAAAACTTACTCTTATCCAATACAATTATTATTTAACTTTATAACTTATTTATAATAACATCCCTAATTAATAAATTTTACACATATGAAGTACATATACAATACAGTTAACAATCTGACAAGAATGAACACAACAATTGCTGTGCCCTGACAGGGTTTTTATGCATGATGTACCCACTTAGATACTACACCCAATAACTAATACTTGTATGAATAAAATCCCAATGATATGAATATAAAAAAGACGGATTATGCATTTACCTCTCCGGTGGAACGACGGCTGGTGGACTCGCTGACCTCCATGGTCTCTTGCGTCTCGCTCTCCGGCGCCTCGGTCACCGTGCTCGTCACCATTTCCTGAAACAAAACATGTTTAAGATGAAGCTCTTTCTCATAAGTTTATCAGACACTCTATAGTTCTCCAGAGGTGTAGGGTGCGTAGTGTGCCTTGCCTTCCACAATTCTATAAGTTGTTGGTGTTTGAGTGAGAGTTGTCAAGTCTTCACGACGAGGACACTCACGATAGGGCTGGTCCACCAGTTCAAAGTCGCTCAGCGAGCTATGGACAGAGCTATGCTCGGAGTTTATCTGATGGATATGATTCGTAACGAATACATCCGACAGAGAACCAAGGTTATCGACATAGCTCAAAGAATTAGCAAGCTGAAGTGGCAGTGGGCCGGCCATATCTCGCGAAGAACCGAGACGGCCGCTGGGGCAAACGTGTAAGAACACGTTTAAACGTGTTTTAATTATTTATTATTTAATACGGCCGTCGGTTTAAGCTGAAGACAGGGCGCTATGGCGCTCATTGGGGGAGGCCTATATCCAGCAGTGGACTGCTATAGGCTGATGATGATGATGATGAGTGAGAGTTTAAGTTTTACGATTCAGGCATATCGAAAACAAGGTGTTTTGAAAGTCACTCCTAACGTCACGTAAGCTACAATGTGGCAGTATAAGCCTCACCAAGCTCTAGTGTGGTGCTTTAATAGACTAATAGTGTGTGGTGTCGTGAGCTGTGTCCTCATTGTTCGTCACCTCACTCACACGCTCTCTTTCACACCATAGCAAAGGATACCTCCATTCAATAATGGAGGTATTACTTACGGTAGTGGTAGTGTCCTGCATACGCGTGGTGCTGTCGTGAGTGGACGCGGAGGCGGGGGGCGAGGGGGAGGCACTGGCGGGGGGAGACACAGTCGCGGGAGGAACCGTGACGTCACTATCAGTGGCCTCGCTCGCTTCGTCATCCGCTTCCTCGCTCTCTTTCACGCCGTTTGAGGTCTGGTTCACAAAACGATTGGTTACGATTATATTGGTAAATAATCTAGAGTCAATTTCAAACTTTGCAAGTTTAGCGTCGCAAAGGAGTCATCATTCCTAAGGTTTTTGTTATTATAGACCACGCACTCGGGGTAATCATCTAAGAAATTAAATAATAAACAAAAATAAATGATTTTTCAAGCCCGCCGAAATCGTAATATTTGGGGATATTATTAATTTCTTAAGACATCATTATCTCAAAGAAGACGTCAAGGCAGACTGATGGAAGCAATCTGGACAAATCGAGGATGAAGAACAACCCGTGGACCGAAGTCGAGGAGTCGTTCTTTAGTTTCAGGGGTCATTTCAGGGATACGGCCATATCGTTTTTGACTCACCTTGACGCGTTCAGCCAGATATACAACAACGTCATCTTTGACTCGCCTCGTTCTTTGACTCACCTTGACGCGTTCAGCCTGAATCTCCTGCCTCTGCTTGGCCCTCTGGTCCCGTTTAGCGTTGAGCTGGTCTCTGGCAGCTTGCTCGCGTTGAACCTCAGCCTCGATACGGTCCAGGAGTAGTTCTTCAGCTTCAGGCGTCATTGACATCAGGGATACGGCCATGTCGTCTTTGGATTGCATTGACTGGAAATAGAAATAGATTTTCCTGAGTTTTTTAGTTTTTGTTGAGTTGTTGTGTTCGTAAACAAATAATATAACGATTTTTTTCTCATTGTTGGCTCTCAGCTTAATGCTGTTTGGGTTTTAAGAAACTTACTTGAACGTAGTCTTCGATAGCAGTTCCAATGCTGGCGTAGAGGTGGGGACGGCGGCGTAAGGCAGTGAGAGCACGTTGAAGTGCGCGATCAGCATCCTAGAATAAATAATAGTATCATATCAAGCTAGATACACCAGAATTTTCTGTGTGTCCAAGTGACTGTCATAGTTACCAGCAGTCTCTGGCGTCACTGGCATCAACAACTTCCTAACTTCCAGAAATGCCTTTAGTAGATACAAAATGCCTTTAGTATCTACTAAAGGCATTTCTGGAGTCGATGCACTATTATTAATTACAGTGCAGCAGCTCTATTCTACTAATTTCTGGAGTCAATGAACTATTCTTGTTAAAGTTCTTACCTGCAGTATATCACCTCAGCAACAAGTCTCCTCGGACTGCAATTATTACACGCGATGAACTGTCCCTGCTCATATCACCTGCAGTCTACCAGCCTATTATTGTGACAGTCTTTACCTGCAGTCTATCAGTAGCTCTAGTCTTCTCATACTGCAAATATTAGCCGCAATTAACTGTCCTTGCCTTTGTCACCTGCAGTCTAACTTAGCCTATTATTGTGACAGTCGTTACCTGCAGTCTATCAGCAGCACTGGTCCTCTCAGCAGCGGCGGCTTCCTTCCCGTTGGCGGCGGCGCGGCGCCATGCAGCCAGCGCGCCTGTACGCTCGGCGGCTAAAGCACGGACAAGACGCTGGAGGCATTTCTGGACTCGATGGGCCTGGAACAGAACAAACGGGATGCAAATCAAGGCAGTGCTCTATGGTTGCTTTAACCGAGGTTGCTATAAGAAAACCATCAATGACTTTGGACATCATTTACCAGTATTCAGTTTTCAAGAAATACTGTAACACATCTTAACAAATAGCCGATTTACAAATAAATAACTGATTCACACAATCTAGCACCAAGCTAAGCAGAACTTGAAAAAATAACTTTATTTTTTTATTTTATATAATGTAAATCTCTTATTGGCCGTAAGTTAGATTATTAAGGTTTAAATTATTTAGATTAAGGGTTATTGATTTTGTTGAAACAATAAAAATAAATAAATTAAAATGCCCATGCCCATTGCTCGAGTTTCTCGTGAGTTTCGAAGGTCTCTATTGGACCAATTAGGTAGTTAGTAATTACAGGAACGTTTGCCAGGAACGTCTCCCTTCAATCTGTTGAAGCTGCTAATCCAGTACGTCTACTCACATTGGGAGGGGTGTCTCGCAGGGAGCGTGTGTAGCAGGACAGAGCTGTGCGGCGACGCTGTGCCAAGTGGGCGAGCACTCGCTGCTGATGTAAGGCAGCCAGCCGACGGCGTTCTGCGACACCTTCTTCTTCGAGAGTCTAAAAAAATACATGTAAGTTATAGTGAGGAACAACTCTCCACATTCTGAAGAGAACGAAGCATCATTATTTTCAGAAACTGGAGAGGTGTTTCCTACAAATCACTCTAAATGGTTTCGTGATTTTAAGTTTTATTAATTAGTAAGTTATTCGACCAGTAACTCTAGTAATCTATGGTAGTCTTTCAGTGATTCACTCATACATTTTTTGACAATCTTGGATCTGGTTCTTTTATTGCGTACATTCAAAATAAGCTCAAGCTGAAGACTACGTTCATTGAGCGGCAGACATTTTATGAGAACCTACATATGTTGGTCCACTGCTGGATATAGGCCCCTAATGAGCGCAATAGCGCTTCGTCTTCAGCTTGACGAATCCAGCATCTACCTGGAGTCTTAGTATGAGTAAATCACTCACACATTATGATAAATTAACTTGTTGTTTCTCTTCACCAACAAATGAGAACTGTTATGTATTTACACCCAGAATGTGTTTAGTCAAGAGAACGAACCTGCACATTTGACTGGAACTTGGCGGTCATACGTTGGCGGAAGGTCTGCGCGGCGGCGGGGTCGGTGGTCATCATCTGCTGGTAGCGGTCTTCCAGCTCAGACCAGTCCTTCATCACCTTGGTAATCTGGTACAAAAGAAAAAACATCTCATCATCTTTTAATGCTCGACTCAAAATACTCGGAGTTTTCTCAGACAAATCGTCTTTCAAATTGGGATGTTAAGAAGACAATTAATAGTCAAGCCGTTGTCGAATCGTTCATAAACGAATTAGCATTCAAGAAACTAGTTGTAAGGTTGCGAGGGAAGCAATTATCCGGGAAATTGAGACGGTTATCCGAAAAATTGGGACAATTATTCTGAAGATTGGAACATTTGTAACCATGGAGAAATGCTGGGTGTTTTCACTTTAGGACTTTTGTTCAGGAAACGTTCGTTGGGTCAGCTATTTAAAAAGAAAAATAGTTAATTTACCTCATTCGAGCTTGAAATTTAAAAGAAGTACCTATTTTTCAAATATAACTTTATAATCTACTAAAGAGGATAGGTAATGTTTCCTACCTTTTCACGATGAGTCTCCTCAAGTCGTTGCTGAGCGTCCTTGTAGCTCTGATGCTCGGTGCGAGGGTCGAAGTGAGAGAAGTACGGGTCGGACGTAGCCGTTGATGACTGCAATAGAAAACAGTTTCAAGAAAAGGAGTCTATTGATTATTGCAGAAAATTTGACGGTAGTAGAAAACTGACAATTCTTGGCAATAATTGAACAAATAAAAATGTGGCATGTGGCTGCAACACACTGCACTTGGATTCATTCATCCATATGAGCTACAAACGTCTTTTGTTTTACAATAAAGCCATTTACAACGGGATATTTACCATGATAATGTAACTAACTTGTTTTTTGTAATCTTTTTTTTTTAAATAAACTTTTTGTAATTATTTTGTATGATTTAAGTTCTGAACTTTCCAATAAGTCACCACAGTTTGATGTCGCGTTTTCGTTAGATGGCATTATAACAAAGACCTTACCGCGGCAGTAGTGGTGGTGGTAGTGGTGCGGATGATACGCTCGACGCATTTTCCGTCAGATACATACCGACCCTTAAGATTTCATCTTTCTAATATTTCGGCACAGTTTCATGCGCCATGATGTCGCGATGTCGCGTTTGTCGTTAGTGGTAGAGGTCGTGGTGGTGGTAGACGGAGATTTCGGCACAGTTTCATGCGCCTTGATGTCGCATTTGTCGTTAGATGGCGTTATTACAAAAAACTTACCGCGGCAGTAGTGGTGGTGGTAGTGGTAGAAGTGGTGGTGGTAGTAGACGGGGCGGGGGAGGACTCGGGGCGCGGCCAGGCGTTGTCGTCGCCGTCAGTGTAGTCGTCGTCTTCGGCGTCGTCATCGCGAGACAAGTCAGCATCTTCGTCTTCATCCATATCTGAAACAGTTACTTGACATTTTTAATTTGTTCTAAATTGTAAGTATTGATACAACGAGTTTTTCTATTTTTCCTTAAGTTTCAACAGGTTTACACACTGTCGATCACGGGATGTGTTCAGATCGCGCAATTTTAAATATATTTGTTCTAAATTGTTTAAAATAAAACAAAATCTGTAACAGTTTAACAATAATTGTTTATCTAAGTATAACTTCCCTTCATTCCCCGGAACTAGCCTTCATTTCTTCTATAACAGACCTGAAGTAACTATTTCGTGTAGATAGAAGCATCATCAGGATTTCCCTGCCAGTCAGCTTAGTGGGTTATTTTATTAAATATTCTGAGCGTGTCTTCAAATTAATAATTCATATCTTCAGTTATAGTAAGTTTTTCTTATGCAATCAATACAATGCTGAACCATGTGGGATTCCGAAAAATATTACTACGGACAATCTTTTAACGGACCAATGAAGTCTGAAATAAAGAATGTATTGTTATTATTAACTAACGCCAATAAGTTCCAAAATATCCCTGAACTCACCATCGTCTGTGTCATCATCATCGTCGTCGTCGCTCAAGTTGAGGGAGTCATCATCGTCGTCGTCGAGCGCATCGTCGTCATCAAGCAGGTCATCTTCTCGCTCGTCCATCGCAGCTGAGGCCGCCAGCATCTCTTCAGCGCCGGGGCTTACGGGCACTCCGACGTCCATGGGCTTGTGCATTTTTACGTTTTCTGAAAGCAATACAAACAACCATACAATAATTTGGCGTGTTTATAAAAAACTATAAACAGACTTTAAATTCCTTGATATTGAAAATGAGGTTTAAATATTACTAGTAACCAAGCTCCTGAATTATATGGAGCATGCTATAATTTTGAACAAATCAATATAAAATCTCACCCTTGAAATGTTTTGGGCAGCAGACGAACTCGACACCAGAGAAGAGGCTGATTCCACAAGGCAGGAGCATCGCGAAGGTCCTAAGTCTGAGTCCCCTGTTGTTGCAAGCGCGGCCAGCAGTGGCGTTCCAGCGGGCGAACTGCCAGCAACGGCTTTGGTTGTGGATGTGGTCGAAGAGGCAGCTTTCGGGGACCAGGAGCGCATCCGATTGAAATGGACCTTCTGCCAAATACGTCATTGTAGTGCATTTGGAGAGGACACGAACACAAGTTATATACGGATAATAACTTCTAATGAAACCTTTGAAACTATCATGGTTATTAACACTAAAGTCATTTATTATGTATATCAGTTATCTAGTACCCATAACACAAGCTCTGCTTACCATGGGGCTAGATAATGCTGTGTGAATTGTCCAGCATTATTTATTATTATTGAAATGGGATATTTACCATGATTAGATTTTTGAGTTTTCCAATATTTCGGCACAGTTTCATGCCCTCACGGAGTAACTGAAGGCACTGCGAGTAAGTTTTTATGGGCAGATATAACGATCTACCCTCAAATTTTGTCTTTTGCTACGAACGTTACCTACCACCGGTTTCATTATTATCGAACGCAGCTCTATCACGACACACAACACAACACTGACGGTATCACAACGTTGAAAAAACAAATCATGGTAAATATCCCGTTTTAAATGTCTTTAACCTCTACTGAGTATAATATTATTCAAATAATTAGTTTTAAACTGAATAGAGCTCAGAGAACTTGGGGTAACTCAAGAATCTTAGTCATCATTTGTCATAATTCAATCATAACAATCTAATAAACTGTAACTAAAATTATTTGTTTCTTATCCGAACTGTATTAAACAACTCCAAAAGAGAATCCTAACTAATTGAAAATCTTATTTTTTTAGTTTTTATGGTGTTTCCGTTAGTCCGCACATAGGGAAACTTCTTAAAATTTAAATAGTATCCCAAATCCCGACCTCAACGAGACTTAAAACCGCAGCCTTCCCGTCCTAAGTTCAAAGTAGCGGGCTCAAGAGCCGGCGTAAATATTTAAGATATTGTTTAAATTATTGAAAATCTTTGTTTTTTACAAAGTTATATTTATGGCATCATTGGTAAGATACGTACCAAGACAACGGAACGGCTTGACCCATCGAGTCACCTTGCACTTGGCCGCGTTGCTGGATCCGAGCTTGCACCAGTTGCTGACCTTCACGTAATGAGAGGCCTCCACGATGTTCGTAATGTCATGGCTGGGGAAAACCTGAAAGATACATAGAAGGTTACTTCGTGTCGTGCACTGCATTCATCTTCAATGTGAACGATTCCATGGAATAGGCACATAAAAGTTTGATATATAGTCCCAATAGATACAAAGCAATATAAATATTATACAGGGTGGTATTTTGAGAAGGGCGATGATGGCCAAATCCTATACCACGAGAGTTAGAGAAAAGTCGTGAAAAGAGTCATCATTCTCAACAACTCTCATGGTTTCGGACTGGGCTATTATCGACTCAAAACAGTAATTCAGAACAGGACCAGACAAATACAGATCATCATCATCAGCCTATAGCAGTCCATTGCTGGACATAAGCCTCCCCCAACGAGCGCCATAGCGCCCTGTCTTCAGCTTGCCGCATCCAGCATCTACCTGCAGTCTTTCGCAGGTCGTCATCCCACCTGGTCGGAGGGCGTCGTACACTACGTTTACCGAGTTGTGGTATCTACTCAAGAACACGTTTGCCCCAGCGGCCGTCGGTTCTTCGCGAGATATGGCCGGCCCACTGCCACTTCAGCTTGCTAATTCTTTGAGCTATGTCGATAACCTTGGTTCTCTGTCGGATGTATTCTATACGAATCCTATCCTTCAGAGAAACTCCGAGCATAGCTCTTTCCATAGCTCGCTAAGCGACTACAGTGATAACGGTTTACAATAGTTACGTTGCCGATACAGTTTTTTTTTGTAATTCATAATGAAGAAACTTTTATAAAACCAAATATGAAAGCATATTTTACATGAAAACACCACAGAGATTTGAAATTGGTGAACAGTGTCGAGAAAACATAGAATTTTTGTTCTAGTCTCTCATTGGTACAAAAGGTCTGTAAACCTTCATAACAAGACATTAATAAAAAGTAGGCATACGTCTCAAGAAAAAATCTTATTAGAATCGGAAAAATGGAAGAGAAAAAGGCTATTATGGTATATTTCAAAACCGCAATCGATGTTCAATAGGATTACATGCAAAGCGGCTTAGTTAGCAATGGAAAATAATACTGCGTTCTATTCACGAGAAAAAAAGAGAGAGACTTATATAAATATTATTTTATTATGTTACGAGTAACCTAACCTAATAACCTAACCTAACCTAACATATGAAAATTGAGTTGTATTACTGTAAAGTTTGGTTAAAAAGAGCAAGTATTTTGTTAATTTCAGACCGTTTACACGCCACTTTTTTTCTTAATTAAGATTAGGTTTCCACCTACTATTGTTTATTCTCAAAATCACATCAAATTTATGTTTGATTAAGCGAATTCAAAATTAGAGTCCTACATAAACTAAGCGTGTATAAGGCAGCATCTGAGATTACACGAAGTATCAAAGTTAAAGGCCACCCCGGATTATGACTTGGTTATGAGGCTATTCGAGATGTTGAAAAGGTTCACCCATTGTATCCGCTGCTCGAACCCTCCTATAATCATATGAGAGTTCACAACGGACCTAAAATACGGTTAGCTTCAATGTTCCATGTAATTAAACGCTCAATTTGCGATGTAACTTGAAGCAAAATTCAATATTGTATGACGCAGCCGCCGCGTTGGGGGAATAACTGATTCTCCTTGGGGCATTAGCCATGGGCTCTCTAGTTTACCCCAGTAAGTATTTACACTAAAGAAGTCTGCTCAAGAAACTTAATTGCTCTTTGACTCCTGTAGGGCTATTTAGGTGCATTCGTGAGTATATCACTCGTTTTATTCCTTATTTTCTCCGCGAATTCACTGCATTATGAATTGCGAAAGAAAAGAAATAGGTCGTTTTGAAGACACTAAAAACCGACCTTAAATTCCTTAATGTTTTCACGGTTTGCGGGACAAATACAAACTTCACAATTGATGGAGTAATCGACAACACACATCAACATTATCATCATCAGCCTATACCAGCCCACGGCCGGACAGAGACAGCCCCTAATTTGCGGTATGGATGACGAAAAGAAGCGGCGTAGCTAACTACAGATACCTACTTATAATAATATTATAACCCTCTGGTTTTCATTGAAATAATTCATTATGAACAATTTAATATTTGGCAAAACATCATTGAATCACAATGAAATAATTCATTTTGAAAATTAAATATTTGGTAATACCGTAAAGGTTTTTTTGTCATGTCATCATTTTATCTTAAAATACTTAGCAAGTTCCTTGCAACCGTACCTGTACGTTAATTGATAATTTCTGTGCCTACTCTCTCCACAGCCTATATTTGTATATAATTCACATTATAATGTATCAGAATTTATAGGTATAAGACAAGACATGTACGATTTCAAGATTCTTAATCAAATTCAAGAGAGCTATTTAAACAATTTCATCAATAATTTCGCAAAATATAGTCCACATATACGCAATAAATAACCCAATACTCCAATGCTTACATACATACGAGTGTCATCATTAAACAGAAGAGTAATTGCTCTGTCTACTCAATTTCCGCTCAAATTGCGCCTAGCCTGGCAATAGGAATGAGCCCGACAGAAGGAAGCTGTTTGTGAGTGTTTGAGCAAATGGCTCGATGAGTGTGGAAAATAGGGTTTGCTTTGTCACGGGATATCTCCATGTGCTGGCTGTTCTGTTCATGTATGTGGAAAATAGGAACTTTGACAGAACACACGGTTCAGTCATTTCAGTTTGATATTGCTGAGTCGCATATGTATTGCAAGGCATTTGCAAAGTTTGATTTACGAAAACGTTAACCATATTACGGAACTGGCACATTGGACCTGTAACTAAGTTCTGTCTCTAGCTCACAAAAATAAGGAATATTGAGCCAACTTTTAAAATGTACCAAAAAAAATTCAAAGCTTGAATAACTAGTTGATACTTGATATTTGTACCTCTGTAGTACATAGACCTACAGTTTGTGGTGGTAGTGAGCAGCGTATTTTTCCTTTAAGCAAATGATAATTGCATAGTGTCTTAAACTTGCATCATCCAACATCTGCCAGAAGCAATGTCTCTCATAGATCTTCATAGTTTCAAATGCCTACATTATTGCCGAAGTCAAATCTCGTAAGCATTCGTTGTTTCAGCCATCTAGAACCTTCTTGATAAATTTCATTGCTTGTAGTCTAGTATCTCCATCTTGTCATACAGGCAGATGTGCGACTTTGTAAAGATGTTGGGAGACCACCAACCGTCGGCAGACATGTACTGAGGGTGGTAGGTGCAGTTAGACTTACAGAGCATCGACCTTTTTGCAGCTATCAAGCAGACAAGGCCTCTTTCGTTGTTTGAGACACTTAGAACCTCCTTTGTTATTTTAATTGCCTACCTTCTTGCAGTAGTCAAGTATCTCCATCTTGTCCTTCAGGCAAGTATGCGACTTGGTGGTGAGATCGGGCGTCCACCGACCCGCGGCAGACATGTACTGCGGGTGGTAGGTCCCGCCAGACTCGCAGAGCACCGCCACTTGCGGCTCCGCTCCTGTGCTGGCCTGGAACAATGAAGAAGCGTTTAATTTATGTATACTAGGAATAAAAATAAGAATAAAGTCATTTATTCGCAAAGGTACACGTTACGATAATACTGTGTAAGATTACCTAAAGATTTAAGATTGCCGTAGTTTTTATTTTTGGTAAGTATCTATTTTGATTCGTGGATTTATAGACCTTAAGGTGAAAAAGAGTGACATAATTAGAAATCTGTCGAATCCAGACTTTTTTAGTAGCTCAGTCAGGTTTTCTCTAAAGCTTGACTCAGACAGTTTGACAGTTCAGTCTAGACTTGGCACAGACAGAAAAGACACGAAGAAAGAGAGGTACCTACTAAAAGGGTCGTTTCACGGTAATTATCCCAAGTGCCTTGGAAGTGAAGTCTGGGATTCACTTAAGCTTGGTGCACTGAATAACTTGGAGCTTGAAAGCTTATTTCGCTTTTATTATGAGAGAACATTGACATTAGGGACAAATCTATGAGTAATTTCGATTAAGTGCTAAATTTAATGATGAATCATTCTCATTACTACTTGTTTAATACTTAAACTTACATTACTCACATAAATAAAAAAGTTAAATGCTTGACGTCTTTAACCTCGGACTTCAAAACTTCATGATAAATTCAAAGCTTGCACGAAGTACATTAGAATAGAAAGGACATTACCCTGTAACTGAACACAATACAGGGGCCTTCTCGAGTATTCCATTATGTGAGCTGTTCATTGCGTTTTTGAATGCGGGGTTAACGTATAGTCAGCAAACAGAGGGGGCTATGTTTACTGTAATTTATTGGACAGACAATGCCGGATGCGCATTTAGTGGCAGTCTACAATCGTGGAAATTTTACAATTACCTACACACTGTTGTACCTACACCATGGTTAAAGTAATTTTAATGCACATCAACATAATTAACTTGTAATAACGCAGAAATTAAACTGAAAATAAGCCGAACAAAAGATTATCACAAATACTAAAATATAAACAAAAGAGATGCTAGCTTCATTTGTTTCCTTTTTGGCGAACTAAACAAAGTTTGCAGTGCTAGCATTTTAAAAAAAAGAACGGAACTTGACGTTTTGGGTTCGTTCAAAAATAGAATTCTGAGCTAACCAAATAGGTTGAAACTCATTGTTCAACCGTAAAGGTTGCATAACGTGGTCGTATCGTAGCGTAAGAATTGATCCCTCCAGTCAACTCGGTGATTTCTTTAGAGCTGACTCAGGAACCTATCAGAGGAAGGGCACTGGTTACACAACAAGGGTAGCTTCCTTTTTTGTATTATTCAACACCTTCACGAGGACCACTAATCGGGTTGCCAAGCGTGGTAGGCAATAATAAAAAAACCCCACATATAGGGGAGTCATGATTAGCGGTAGATATGTGTTTTCTTATATCATTTCATTCATTTAGAATCAAGAACCATTCGCTGAACGGTTATAACCAAAAGCAATGGCATGATGTATCGTCGCCGTCGTACTGAATTTCTCAATGGCGTTCCGGGTTGCCAGCTCTTGGAATTTCTTGATTCAGTGCTATCAAGTTTGCTAACTAGTGATTGTCAAGGTACCCATAGTTTGGTTGCTCGCCCACGTTTGTAACTTAGCTCGTTAGCACCAGCCTGACAGCAACTGACTGAACTTCGAATTTAGAATTGGAACGCTCTCTTGTTATTCAAAATACGTGTTTCTTCGTTTGTTTGCTGCCAGTTTTTTTTTTATTTTTGTTAATACCTAATAAAGAATTGCAAATATATTTGAGCGCAAAATTCAAGATCTAACTAAAAACCATCCTAAGAAATCAATATCTATTTAATTGTATATTTTGTACCTACCTAGAGTCGTAACGATGTGTTAAATTAAAGATATTAACATTAGTTATGGCTCTTGTTGTTAGAGTAAATCACTGTTCAATATTATGGTGTCGTTAAAGCGCCTATCAAGATTCGTTATTAATATTTTACGACAGCTTTCTCGATAATATATGTTTCGTAACATAACTTAATGTTGTCGATGTCGGTCACTCAAATTGACATTGGGTATAAATGTTAAATAAAATATTCTTAATAGAAAACGCTTGTTTCTCTGGAAAGGTAAAATTACTACTGTATACGGTAAATTTTACCTTTCCAGAGAAACAAGCGTTTTCTATTAAGAATATTTTATTTAACATTTATACCCAATGGTACCGTGTGTGGTTGCGCATTGCTACGAATACCAGGGTCTGAATAAAGAATCAAAGAATCGAATAGCTTAGCGGTAAGACGTTTTGAAAAAAGAGTGTAAGTTCCTACCAATTCTCTAAAACGACAACGACGCTTCTAAGCGATAAGGCCGCCCATTGTACTCGTCCCATGTAATGTCGTTTGTAATGATCTGTATCTGGTGTACAATAAAGTATTTTTGTATTGTATTGTATTGTACGACCTCTGTGGCGCGTAGGGGATAGTCCACCTGCAACGCAGGAGGTTACGGGTTCGATTCCCGCCTCGGGACAATTGTGTGTACGATCTGCAGATATTTGTTTCAGGTGTTCTGGTCGTTATCTATGTATAATAAAAATATCTATTTATATAATTGTAACCGTTGTATTAAGTATATCAGTAATCTAGTACCCATAACACAAGCTCTGCTTAGCTTGGGGCTAGATAATGCTGTGTTCATTGTCCAACATTATTTATATATTTAATTATTTAAAAACAGTAGAAATATCTTCAAACTAACAACAAAGCCTCGAATCTATGTAAGTGGCTATAGAACAATCTGGAGAAATATCTGGCTGGTCGAACACTTGGCAAGGGTGCGATATTACAAAAGTTGCGAACTGCCGCGAACTCGCTAAATAAGTAGCGACATTTATTTCTAGTGTTGCGCACTGTTCCGTCGAAAAAATAAAAGAACCAAAGAACATTATGCACCTAAGAGTACTGAATTTCTGTATTAAAGTTAGGAGTAAACGAACCATTACAGGAAGTAATATGTTCGGCCTATTTCTAAGATAGTACCTACCAAATAGGTACAAATAGTATATGTTAAGACAGCTTAAACTAATATTATATTTGTCTGGATAGATGTTACTGGCTCACGCTAAAACACAGATTGCGAAACAGTTTCTATGCGGCTTGATAATAGGGGAGGATTCAAACTTTATGGCAGATGACAGGTATGAAGTTAAAAGCAAGCTGCGCAGTGAATTTTCCTTATTTTGATTTCGTCATCAAATAATAGTAACCGTGCTGCTGTATGCCTAAAAGCCTGGAATGAAACTTAGGCAGGAGCCTAGTTTTATATCATAAATCTATTCCCATTGGGAAAAAAATTAACCGAACAAAAAACAAAATACCCTTAAACCGTTTACATAGAAACAACGCGTGCGAAGCCGTGGTTAGAAACTAGTTGCAATTATTAGCATTAATCTATTCAAAAGGATAATTACTACCCTCAACTTCCTACTAGCCGTAACAGCCAGTTACAGAATGATAGTTGATTTTAAAAATTTTTAACCCAACACTCAGTGGAGTTCCCAAAGAGACTAATAAAGTTCACTTGGAGTAGAAAATTAGAAGCACCTCAAGTTGTTTTTATGTAAAAATATGCAGATTCTTGCAGCGGGACACTTGTGATGAAGTTGGAAGGACTGGGGACGCAATTACGTTTTAATTAGTCAGACCCATCTTTGAAGGAACTTCTCATATTTTCTACAAAAAAGATCGTACTAATTAGAATTTGAAACTAGTTTTTTGAACTTTAGCAATTTGTTGACGGGTAAAAACTCTGTCTCTGATTCGGGCAGAACAGACAATTAGAAAGACTAATATTTTATATAAATAGAAATTAAAAACAGTACAATAGGCGGCCTTGTCGCTGAAGCAATTTCTTCCACGCAACCTTAGTAGACCAAAGATCAGCTTGTCGTTGTGTCAGTCTATGACGTCACGGTTTCACGGTTCATAATTTGGATATAAAAAATATACTTTTCACCACTATCTCGAAAACTGTGACAATTTTTTTTGGAAAAATATTAACTGTGAAAAAACAGTAAGTGCTGCTAAAAAACAGTGAGCAAATATTTTTTTTCACATGTCGAATAAAGACATTTAAATTCATAATGTACTAAACATCGATGGTTAGACGTGTAATGAGTTATTCATAATCTATGGTCCGCGCCAATAAAAAAACACTACGCGATCTGCACCAAAGGAGGTCAACTTTCTCACTGAAAGCAGTGCCATTTTTGTGTGTACCTTGACAACTTGTACTTTTTATAAGAGTTACACCTCCGTACACTCATTTTCGATAAGAGGTTAGACAGTGTTCAACCTTCATAGAAAAGAATAATTTCGTTCGTTCGCGATTTGAAAGAGTTTTATAGCATTCTAAGCCTCCATGTTTTTCTGACTAAAATGGTTTTCTGACATTCGACTTCATAAAGCACGAAATATTTTCTCGATGGTCGAGGACAAAATTTCGCTTTCCCACTTTAATAAAACTTCTTACTAGAAAACAGGGCGTAAGAATAATACGAACTGAAGCGCATCCCCGGTACTTACATTTTAAGACCTATTCGAAACGCGTAGAGTCGTTTGTGCTTTGCTCCCGGATATAAACAGGCTATCAAAGCCTGCCAATAAAAGTTGCCAAGTCTGTCCGCGGCGTACCGCACTTAAATGTTCTTAGCACTTCTTCAAAGCTACAGTTTTCTATTTTCCGCACTCGGAATAGCGAAAATAGAGTTTGCTGTTCTGGTTCTTATGGTTGTTGCTCGTGGGTCACTCGTTGGAAGCCATTTTGTCACTCTAAAATGTACTACTTAAATGTAACTAATTAAATGAACTTAAGCTTATATTTTAATGCACATTTTTTCACTGTAGTGGCGTTGGAATAATGTGCGCAGAGCTTTAGCGTCAACAATTAATCTGTTTTAACTTTCAGTTAGGTATTTGTCGTGAAATTAACCTTATTAAGTACTGAGCAAGTGCCATATTATGATTTATCAATGTCTAATTTAAATAAAAATCTGCTGTGGTAGAAATGTTAAGGTAGCCATTTTAGCAGTCTGTCAGATGTCAGACGTATTTCTTTATTTCAGTTAATAACCTATGGAACAAAAAACATATTACAAGCAATAATTTTTTTTTATATTTTATAATTGGACAATCCACACAACATCATCTATCCCCTATATATTAAAGCTAAGCAGAGTTTGTGATGTAAGTTCATGAATTTTTTTAATATACATAAAAAATACCCAGAACAAATATTTACAGATCGTACAAACATTTGTCCCTAGGCGGGAATCGAACACGCAATAGACCTTTGCCCTCCGCGCCACACCGTTTGACAAATTTACAATGAGCCTATAAAGTCCCACAAGTACAAAATATATATATTATTATGAACTGGCAGATGTAATAAGGGGGACCTTATTACATCTGCCAGTTCATATACCTTTTAAGAAGACGCCTCAAAGAGTCTTGTAAGATTTATAAAACATCAATAACATTTTTCTTCACAAAACCCAGACTGATATCTGATGACTTCCCATTCAGCCAATACAATTGTACGAAATTTCTGACTTACGATGTTTCCCTACATAAAAGGCGAGATATTCTTATTTATTCCTTACACATGATAAATGATATTCGGAGTGACTTGACGGGACATCGTTTGTCTCCCAAGTTTGAGAAAAAGTCGCCATTTACATATTGAAAGAAAGCTCTGGAATATTCAGACACTGATTACTCCTAGGGTTTTTGTGCCTACTTGAAATAGAGATGGACTTTAGCTAGGTGAGGCTTATTCAAAGATCACAAGAGAGAATCACAAAAAAATATTATGACATATTAGGAAACAGAACTGTAAAGACTAAAATTTTCTACTATGACGAAAATGGATTATTATTTATTGTTTAGCACTTAAATAATTTTTTTAACAACAGAGAAAATTAAAATCAAATAAAAGAAACAAATTTTAAAAAAGTAGTAGTTTGAACTTACTAGATCAAATTACAACCTACTAGACAAATATTTGCTTAAATTGTAATAACCTACTGGTTTTTTGGAGAAAATTAAAATCAAATAATAGAAATAAATTTTTACTTACTAGTTCAAATTACTACTTACTAGACAAACAATTGTAAAAACCAGTAGGTTTTTACAATTTCAGCAAATGTTTGTCTCACAATTATGCTTTCATAACAAAGACAATAACAATCAAATACTTAATAGAAACAAATTAAAACTAATATATACAATTGAGCTAACTGCAGACTTTTCAATTTATTTAATTTGTATTATTGTAATTTATTATAAGTAAATAATGCTGGATAATTCACACAGCTTACCATGGGGCTAGATAATGCCCCATGGTAAGCAGAGCTTGTGTTATGGGTACTAGATTACTGATAAACATAATACAATACATTAAATAGATAGATATTTTTTATTATACATAGAAAACGACCAGAACACCCGTAACAAATATCTGCAGATCGTACACACAATTGTTCCGAGGCGGGAATCGAACCCGCAACCTCCAGCGTCGCAGGCGGACCTTCGCCCACCGCGCCACATCGGTCGTCACAAACAATTTTACAAAATTGTTTGTTGAAAATTGTTGAAATTTCGTCCAAGTCCAGTCGAATATGTTCTTTTCTTACCAAACAAGATACAAAGATGGATAAGAACAAACCAAAACAGAATACAGAAGTCAATTATCTCAAAGGTTTTCTCTACACAGGGAAACGTCTGGAGAACCTCCAGCTAGAGCGAGAATAAAAGTGTGTCATGGCCACACATATTTTTAGTCTTCAGAAAGCTCAAGGGAGCACTTGTAACTTTACAGGCGATCCGACCTTTAAGTTTTAACTGGGACATAATGTTACGGGGAGTTTCGCAAGGTGTATTATTTCAAAGGAAACAGCCTCAAAGTCTGATAATGCGGTAAACCTTGACGGGCTTTGCGCAGAACCTGACGTTAAGTATTTTGACCTTGGTTTTTATTGACTACTACATACTGCAGGTAGATGCTGGATGCGGCAAGCTGAAGACAGGGCGCTATGGCGCTCATTTGGGGAGGCCTATCTCCAGCTGTGGACTGCTATAGGCTGATGACGATGATTCATTGACTATCTGACTATATATGTTTTACCTACTTCAATATTTTTGGTTTGCATCACACCACTTTGTGTATGGACTTCTATAAATTTTATTGTTCGGTGAAAAATTCAGGGATAATAAAATCTACATTTAAATAAGTTATGCTAAACTATGCTGCAAAAAAATAATAATATCCGTAATTTTTCCGCACCACTGTGTTCCTACCCAGGGACATGGTAGGTACAGCCGTAGGCTGTGCCTTAATGTTATCTGATCTTACCATAAATATGTATTTTACTTCTTAGCCACGAGACATAAAAATCATATCTTCTTAAAAATCATTAATAACATCTGTTTTTTACCAACTGCCGATATTATTTTCTAAACAATTCATCAGTACCTTTTACTACGTACAGCAACATTCGTACCACTTTAGCGTTCAGACAATGAAGTAAGCCTCGAGCAGGCACTTGCTCAAGTTTTATGGCACCATTCCACTTGAATTAGAGCACAGCCTTTGTACCCTGGTAAGATTAATAATTTAAATATATGCACGCATCAGGAAGACGGGGTCTCTTATCTTCCCAAAACCGCCCCAGCGCAGCTCCGTGTGCTCGACCAAGATTCAACGCCACATTACAAAAACAGACAGCGGCAACGGATGTTTTACAGTTTTCAAAGAAAATATTACGCACTGGGCGGCGAAACTAAAGCGGAATCCACGCTCTGCCACTGTAAAACCAGTCAGCATGCCAATTCAGATGTATCGGTGACTCATTCTTTTACCGCTTATTGAAACAGCATGTGATTACACATTTTATATGTGGTATAAAGTAAATGAACCACTTTGCGGCGAAAATAGTATGACTGATGTTTACGAACACGTCAACTGTATCGACCAACTGGAGTGACCGTGTAAAATATGAGTTATATTTATTAACTCACTCATACAGGCTCATTGGTTCTTTTAAAAATGCATCAGTCAAATTTAAAATCTGTCATGATAGGATAGCCTAATAGTCTTCGTCGCAATGTTCGTAATATTGGGACGATGTTTAAAAGTTTCGCTGTCAAATTAAATAAAACGTTCTCTTGTTTCTAGTGTTGCCATCGTACCAAATGTGACGTCAATTAATTAATCTTTTAATATTTTAATAAAAAGTTGTTTTTTTTTTGTTTACTAATTATCATGATTAATCGTTAGAAACTCTAAGCCATCCGATTTATTCTTATTGGAAACAAGCCTACTGTCAAAAAAATATTTTGTTCTTGGTTTATTTCATAAGTAACAACGAAAGACGACACTTAGAGATTTTTTTTTTTTTATTTGCATAGTAGACGTCCTGCTTTTAATGTAGCGTATTTTTGTGCATTCGAAAAATATGAGTACCACAAGATTGCATTAAGACGAACTGTGGAAAACACACTCCAACTGCATTAGCAAATCTCTCCGGTCGTAGTCAAAGCGTTAAGACGTCTGTGTATATCTCATCTTACCCCTCCCCTAACACAGCACCCCTCAATTAGATGCAACAACACTTGCTTTGAATGTTCTCAATAAACAGAGCCCAGTAACAAGGGTTGTTACTGGGGGATTCACTCGCATGAGTCAATTTATAATCATCGTAAAATGAACGGAATTGCATCAAAGAAGTGTTTCTCACAAGAATATAATATTATGGTTTGGATCGCGCTCCTGCCAATTACTACCTGGTTTTCTTTACAACCAGGCTCACATAAAATTTCATCAGGAAGATTGTGCTCAAACCAAAGACTAAAAAAATCTTAAACCCTGTATTAAATAAATAAATAATGCTGGACAATTCACACAGCGTTATCTAGCCCCATGGTAAGCAGAGCTTGTGTAATGGGTACTTTTTTTTATTATACATAGAAAATAACCAGAACACCCGGAACAAATATCTGCAGATCGTACACATTTTTGTTCCGAGGCGGGAATCGAACCCACAACCTCCTGCGTCGCAGGCGGACCTTCGCCCACCGCGCCACATGAGTCGTCAAATTTTATATGTATGTCTAACATTTGTCCCAAATCAGACATCTAACCCTCAACGGTGCCCCGATGAACAAAGGTAAGTTATCGTAAGGGTTCCTACATAAAAGCGCGATGAACTCTCAAACTAATCGATTTATACCTTGAAAACGTACCTATGTCTAGACGAACAATTTATCCACATTATCGCTTAGCTTCTCGAAGCTAAGTAAAAGCGAAAGAAGGCTTAGGTCGTTGTATCGATTTTCCATCAGTAAAATGTGTGTTTGTCACGCACAAGTTGAAGCTTCTTACGAAGTCGCGGGGCGTGCGACTTGGGCCCTAGTTGGGAGTTACACGGTTTATATATTAGTACCTATAACCTGGATATAACTTTTCTTATGAAGAAAGAAATAACTTACAGTTTTATCGTGTCTTTAGTGTATCTTTGCAATGTAGTTATAATTTTTAATGTGATCAAATTTACACCTGTTTAATTCTGTTTTCAAAATACAAAAAAGTAGTTCTGAAGTTCACTGTCAATTGTTGTCGCTGGCCATAATAATTATGCAACTCTCGTGTTATGTTTGTAGTAGGTACCGTGTGATGTAGTTTAGGATAATCAAGTCAAAAGCGTGAACCTTAGAGAATTAAACCAAACCGTGAACTCGTCAGTAGGCGAGGCCTAAATGTATGCTTTCTCACCTGACATAACGTGCGAAAGGGCGAGCTAGATGAAATGCACAATGATTAATTCCTAAAACGAACCATAAAAAAATATGAACAGACTTCTAGCACAAGGGTTATTATATTATTGATAAACTTTTCAATATATCTTTTGAAAATACATTTATTTCAACTTTTGAATAACTAAACTATGTTGGAATCGGAGAAAACTCTAAAATAAAGTTTAGAAATTTCTTTCTCCTATCTATAAATCATTTATTTTCGCCTAAAGTTGGGCAGAAATCAGTGTTGAAATATGAAAGTAAAGCTTGTATTTTTCAAATGTATCTTTTTATACGGTTTTGGATATTCAAACGTAGATAAAGACGAGATGAATAAATATTATCTCTAGTTTTGGATGGTCAACATCACAGTGTAGTAGTTATCCTTCCATGTTTGTATGAAAAAATGAGCTACATTGCTTAGCACAAAATACTGCACTAGCTACACACATCATTACTCCCTAGGGGGTAGACGTAGAAGGTATAGCAATGTTCGTGACCGAGACAACCTTAACCATAGCATTAGAATTCCAAGAACGAAAAATAACTAGCCATCACTTTGATTTGTAAAAACATTTCACGACTGAAATAATATATTACTACGAAGCAATACGTTATTTCAGTCGTGAAGATAAAATGGGTTGAATAAACTGAAATCTTATTACGATTCACGGCAAGTAAAAGAAAATACTTCCAACGTAAAGTATAGGAATTAATATTAATGTTTTTCATGAGCTTTCAAGCAATATTTTCAAAATATCGCGTATTTTGTTCTGTAAGCTTCGAATTAATGCCAGCAAAAGCGTCCACCATGATTTATAAGCAAGCTAAGCCGAACTTAGGGGCGGCAGATTTAGGGTGGAAAGGCCACACGGCAGACACTTTATCCAACGGTCAGGAAATTCTGACAGAAGCTAGTTATAACTTTAAATGCTTAGTGGATAATGTTATATTTTTTTTGAGTATCAAAGAAACTTAAAGATAAACGCTGCAACAAATAGGATTTAATACTAACTTTAAAACTAGATACCCTAAAACTTTCCATCTTCCAACATGTAAAACCAACTACAGGCAGAACACATTTTTGATAAGGTCATGCGCATGTTTTAACATTATATCCAGAGAGCTTGATATGGATATTTTCATTGATGGATTTCAGTGGTAGATTTTTTGGTACATCCTCTTTTTGATTATTTTCTTAAGTCGTAGAGAAGAAAGAGAGTCGTAAACCAAAATTGGTAGAAATTTATATTTATATGTGTACAAACTTTTAGATTAAGTATAAGTAGTAGTCGTCATGTAACTTTGTTTAGCATCAATTTAAGTAGCTTTTTGTGGAAATGTTTTAATAAGCCTTCAGTATTAAGTCAGATTCCTACTCATTAAGTTAGCTGTTAATTTCCTGAATATTGTTAAAATAAAGAATAAAGTTTTTTTTTCTGATTACAATTAAAACTGTTGCATCTAACAGCAGACTGCAAACAATCTACTGGTAGATCAACTTTCGGAGTGATTCCCCAAATGGCTGTTGGTTGCATTGCCCCGCTATCTGCATATGGCAATGGTGATATGCCGCGCCAGAAACTCACTCTCTGGTCACGCGTCACTTCGATCAGACATCGTTCTGAAACATTTTGAAAACCCAGTGAGCCTCGGACCTTGATCCCACGGTCTCGACTCCCAAGGGAGCAAATGCGTAGACTCTGTCGAGACGATGTGAGATGTTTATGCCTCATGGGATTCTCAGCCAAACCTGCCGCCACTATGAGAAAACTGTGTCCTAAAATATCTATACTGTATTTAAGAAAAATATGAGGTTGTCTCATATTTCTCTTTAATACAGTAACCAAAAGAACTAATAGTTTGATCCTTTCAGTGAAACAAAATCTAACGCCATCGACAAAGAATTAAAAGCTAATACTATATAAAATGTGATTGAAATGTTAGCCTCCGTATTATTACTAACTAGCTGAGCCTCGCGGCTTCGCCCGCGTGGAAATCTTTTTGTTAAATTGTTTATAAACATCTCTCTTGAATCACTCTATCTATTTAAAAATACCGCATCAAAATCCGTTGCGTAGTTTTAAAGATCTAAGCATACATTGGAACAGACAACCAGCGGGAAGTAACTCTGTTTTATATTATGTAGTGAATTAGTGATGTTATTACTAAAGATTGAACGCTTCTATGTTAGCCATCCCATTTGTTGTTATCGCGAATTAAAAAGGAAAGATGACGGTGTTTTCTCTTACCCTTAACAAGGCCGCCTGTCGCGGGTCCCGAGAGTCCCGGGATTCCCGGAAGCCACTCCGGGGCTGTCCTTTTACGGGACCGACCGCCGGGCATTGCCTTGTCGGAGTAATTTCTCATTACACTTTTATCCGATGTAATAAGCTTAAGTTACAGTGGATTTTTAAGGTGTTTGGAAGCACTTTATACTTTACTGTGTGTAAAATATACAAACGTTATAATGGTGATTGTCTGTTATTAAAAAAAAATTTATATAATAAAGTACCAACACACTGTACTGTGTTGGAATATAACATACATTTTTGATATTTTTGTATTAGGATACATAGTAAGACGTAGATTTATAACCATTTTGGCTTCTTGGAAGGTCACCTTTTAGAAGAACCCATGTCTACAACCCTTATTGTATATCTTGCCTGCAAGAACTGGAAGTGACAAGACATTAAGGTTCAAGTCTGGGCGTTTTCTATATACGTATCTATGTATCTGGTCTAAGTAATAAAAAGTCTTATATCTACTGTATTCAGTTCATAATTTACATGTGTACAGTTATCTAGTAGGTACCCGTAACATATGCTCTGACGTACTCTCTGCGTTACTTTGTGTAGTGATGTTGTGTGGATTGTTTAGTATATTTATTTAATTAAATATTTGCGCTAGTTCGCTTATTTTATGGTGATTTTAAAGCCTTATAAATTGTCGAAACATGCGCTTTCAACACGGTAAATTAATAGCAATATATCTTTAGAAACTGAAAATATTACCCAATTCAATCGATACCCACAAAGTTCAACAGCCACCCACAAAATGGAGAGTTTTTGTTATTTTAATCACGTCTCGACGAAAACGACTCCCGTTAAATTAATTGGATTCTAGGCAATTGTTTAGAGCCTGCGATACGACATTTTTTACGTGCCTCTGTAAAAGTCCTAAATTGTATTATGAAAAAAGAAAGTATTTTTTGGATCGCTTTGTATTTAGCGATTTGCCTATTGCGTTGGTAGGACTAGAACTAGGTTACCTACTTATAAACTGTTATGACATAATAACAAACGACATTCTTGACATCTGCAAATTAATTGAACAGCGGAATTTTTGAAAACCTTTTGTGATTTTGCTGATTTTAGTGCAGAACTAACAATGAACAAAAACCTTCTTCAATAATGTGATTAAAAATAATGACATGGTGGACTAAAATCGAGAAATTATTAACAAAGTGCAATGTAAAATAAAGTGCTATGTTTTCGTTTATTAACATCAGAAACATTAAAATTTAACATCAACTGGGTTAGCAACATTGATAGTTTAAAAATGTAAAAGCTAAATTCACAAACAATTTAGTATGAATATTTGTTTTATTATAAAGCTCCAGCACTTATGTCTAGACTATTTTGAAGAGGTACGTATACCTATGTTTTAACGTCACTATCATGAATATCATTTGCAAAAGCAATCTCATTTTAAAAAGTCCTTACCATACGAGACGTACCATCTCTTAACCAGCTCAAGTAATAACCCAAATTTGCAAACTATAATAGCATAAATTATCAGATTCCATAAAACAGATTGTGAATTCAGCATTAAATTATTAAATTCAGAAGTGGGATTGTCAACGTGGAAATTCGCAAAATTTCAAAGTGATTAATCATGCTATAGTCCCTTCGGGAGTAGGGTCGGCCGAGTGAAGTATCGACTATCGATATCGATATAATATGGCCGACGCTATCATAAGGCTATTAGTTAATAGACTGCGATTGGCGGCCCGTCCTTGCGATGACAAGGTTATTAATTGAAGAGATTCTTATTATGTAGGTATAGAGAGGAGAAGTTCATGGCTAAAGATAGGAAGGGATGAAGGGTAACTCGTAATTACATCCGTTTGCGGATAATTTTGCAAGCAAGGGTTACATAAACCTAGTTCCATTTCGGGTACTAACGAGTTCCGGTTTTACCTAATTAAAATAAATTAATATTATATAAAATAATAAATAAAATAATAGTGTAATTATGTATATCATGCCTGTTATCAAAAATGGCGGAACAACACATAGTCATAATAATTAATTCTAATAAAAGAATAGCATTTACCACAATAGAGAGAACAATGATATTACATTCGTAAATCAATTCAATACCTATCCATTGTAATTATTGCAAATTATGTAAATAACATAGCAACCTCTACCACCCAATAAACAGAGTTCAAACGCATACATCAACCGGAGTGCCATTCAATAAATTAAACCGTCCCTGATTGTCGATAAGCTGACCATGACAACTCTATCCACTCATGCCACCGTATTTGTGCGTAACACCCCCACCCGTATTGATTTTATATGCGCGCGCACCTACCCCCTACCTCTACCCCCTATAAGGGGTGGAACGGGTTGGGTGGTTAAGGGTGGTAAAAAAGGAACAAGGGTGAAGCGACGATACGAATCGAACCTTTTTATAGGGCCAGGGGTACATCCCTAAGGTTAACGCAAAAGCTTGGACGTGTCAGCTACTGAGTGTTGGTAAACTTTTTAATTTGAGCGATGTGCTTTGGCTCTGTTTCTGAGTTTGGGCACGAAATAATTATTTCGCCTCTTTGGCCGGGATTTAGGAATATTAGGCTTGTTTTGGTCGACCGTTGGTAAATGATACGGTAGCTTTTATCAACGATATTATTTATTGGGAGATTTTGTAATTTGGAGCGAGCCCAGTTTTGCTACATTGCCTAACCCTTTTTAACATTTTACGTACCAAACCAAGCATATTAGAAGATATGTAAGTGACTAACTGACAAGACATAGTCTAATAATTGTGGCTTCTTTATACTTTTGGTGAAATTTCATCTTCTTATAATGAAGGACACTGGAATTAAATTTCAAGATTTTTAATTTTTACTTTAGTTTGACTTTAGATGGATGCCCGATTAAAAAACGTACATATATCTAAAAAAAAAAAAAAAAATTCTTATTAACACCAATTAGTTATTACTCTTTAGTTCACAACCGAATTTATATTTTATGTTTTCAGATATTGATATATAAATGTTGATTGCGTGATTATTAGAGGAGCTAATTATTATATCTCTTTGAATATGTAATAATATACGAGTGCAATACTTAGAACTAAACAACCTTTATACCATGTTTGACGCAATAAATATAATATTTGAATTTGAAAATAAAAATAGGTTGGTTAATGTTTATGTTTCGAATTGAATAAAATATGAAAACCGAATCCTTTGATCACCCAAATCTCCAAGGTGTAAAATAATCGCAGCCACTCAAACGTCGTCGGTTGCTTCGGTCTAATCTAATGGATTGACGGCAAACATTTCAAAGGAACCAAGTCCCTAAACGAGTACCGAGCTAAATTTACGACAAAATACACTAAATCTCATGAAATTTCGAGAACCGGTGCTATTTTTGTAAAATTTAATTTATTACGTGTTATGTCATGTTAAACCTGTAATGATGTTACTATCTCAATAACTAAATAAAATTTTTATTATGTGCTAATTCTATAATTCTTTTAGTAGGTATATCGCCAATTTTATCGCTATATTTGGTAATATTATTTTTAACTAAAATTACATAAAATTCAGCAAAAGGTGTTTACTTACGTAGGTACATCTTTTTCACAGAAAGGAATCGTTAAATGTAGGTATTGTTATTACAATAGATTTAACGATTGGCTATTGGATATATTTATCCAATATCCAATATAAAATTTAAAAAAAAACATGTAAAACAGGGTCAATTTATGAGGTCCTAGATAGATCTTTTGATACAAACACACCTAAAGCTTTCGTTTTCGTGTAGTTCAATGTGTACCTCCGTTTTCGATAGTAATCCTATTACACCATTTGTTGACCCACGAAATGTATATCTATTAATTTATCTGTTACCTTACAAACACATGTCTTTGGCAAACAAAAAATCTTTATATTTATCACACTGTATTTCAGAAACATTACATATTTTTTATTTTAATTAAGTATGATTTGACTTAAATAAGGAATATAATGTATAAAAGCTATTAATATTTTTTACATTATTAATCATTATGCACTTTTACTGTTACTATTAAGGTTATGGAATAAATGGCTTTTTATTTTATTTTTATTTATTTCAGAAATATCGGGGACAAAACGCTCTCTGGTGTAAATTCACCGTATATGCATTAATATTTTTTGTAGGCTCGGGTATTTTGAACCATATTTGTGCAATATTTTTATTGAATTCATATATATAAAAAAAATCAAGCAATAGTATATAATTTTAATTATTTGATATTTAATGTTTATTGCTGAAAATTCAATTTCAAAATCGTGACGAAAACCAAAATTTGAATTTGAAATATACATACATATTTATTGAATGTATTACAATGGCTTCAGTATAAACTAAACTGTACTATACCGAATAAATATTGCAACGAAAACCGGGACTTAAAAATATCAAAAACGATACGATAATTCGAGTTTGACAGCTGGACAATCGTTCAGAATATTCGCAATCGTATCTGCTCAACCAGAGAAATTGCCAATTTCCGACCATCCACTGTGTCCTACAGAACCGTTTTACATCATGCGAATACAATTACGTATTTACATACGAATTTTATGAATGTTATAAACTCGTAACAGTTCAAATAGGTTTGTCGAGCGATAAAACGATTTCTGGCAATGAATCATGCATTGTTAATACGTACGTATGTTTAGAGGCGTTATTAGCAATCAATAAATGAATACAGATAAAACATATTTATGGTAGTTTTAGTATTTTATAGCAATTTTTATCTGAAATCGACCTGAAATAAACCAAATGATATATGCTTACTGAGTATAGCATATAATTCTACTTACGCACAATTATACCTGCCTACCAGTTAACAGTCCTGTAATCTAGCATTACCGACTTCGCCACTTAGCGACTTACCGGTTAGCAGGTAGATAATAAATATATAAATAATAATGCTGGACAATACACACAGCATTATCTAACCCCATGGTAAGCAGAGCTTGTGTTATGGGTACTAGATAACTGATATACATAATACTATATATTACATAGAGAGATATTTTTTATTGTACCTAGGTACATAGAAAATGACCAGAACACCCGGAACAATTATCTGCAGATCGTACACACAATTGTTCCGAGGCGGGAATCGAACCCGCAACCTCCTGCGTCGCAGGCGGACCTTCGCCCACCGCGCCACATCGGCATCGGTCGTCATAGAGTAGAGAATGCTATCTAGCATTATGCTCGCCTATATACAACTTACTACTTATATCTAAGTAGTATATCATATTTTTTTTTGTGTATATTTAGACGGGTATTTGTAACATTTATTATTATTTGTCTACAAGTATTAATGATGTCATATTCACATTTATTTTTTAGCTTATTTTGGTACACCCTCTGCCTTTCTTAAATTCACAAAATTATTTCCATCCAAAGGTTGCCTGGAAGAGATGGCTTCTGAGCGATAAGGCATCGTACATGTCACATGTAATGTCTATTTTGTAATGATCTGCATCTAGTGTACAATAAAGTATTTTTGTATTATAATTTTCGTGCAAAAAAGTATATTCTATTGTAATAAGTAACAACATAATATCAATTTGTCTCAGCAAATAAGAGTAGGTACATAGGTAGTCTACAAGTATAGGTAGGATATGATCTACCTTCGTATGCCTCGCCAAATATTTGATCAGGGTGTTTGACAGAAATTATTGGAATTATTATACATAGCAAACAAATGGCGATAATTAGTTCTGTGATATATTTGATGTTGCCAAATAAATAATGTACACAGTAATGGATTCAATCGGTTGTGGTTGGATTGTTAATTATTTTAGGTTCTAGGTTTATAAATACCATTCTAATATAACTATTAAATACGAGTTATTTAAAACTCCTATTTAATATTATTCGTTAAATAATATATAAATGTGTAGATTAATCAACCCTCTCACTAATAAATCTTACTAATAACACTAATAATTACATTAAGCGATTGTTTTCGTAATTTTATCTAGATTTTTTTATTTTTTTTTATTTTTATTGCTGGACAATTCACACAGCATTATCTAGCCCCATGGTAAGCAGAGCTTGTTTTATGGGTACTAGATAACTGATATACATAATAGAATTCATTACATAGATAGATATTTTTATTATATATAGAAAACGACCAGAGAGATTACTACGATAAGAACTCAACAGTGTAAAAAGACGATTACTTTCGAGGGGGCCCAGTTCTATAACAGGCTACCTGAAGACGTTAAAGGTGCTGGAACGTCTGGCGTGTTTAAAACCAAATTGCATAGACTACTTGAGGATGTAACGCTACTGGACTAAACATAAAAAGACGGAAAAATAACATAATATTAATAATTAGCTTAAGTTTCTCATGTAAGTAACATGTATGTTGTAAATGAGAAAATAAATATCTTTAAACTGAACTGAGATAGGGGTAAAGAACCGTTTATTTGAACATAAACAAGGACAGATACATTTATTTGGCCATAAGCAGGTCAAAACGTCCGGGTTCGATTCCCGAGCTGAGTACAAGTTTTAAAAAAATGTATGAATGCAGTTTTTCTTTTAACTAAAATCGATGACATTGTACCTTAGAAGAGATCTTCGTATGTCTTATAGTTTTAGACTTTCCCATACTGACCGCTCTAAATGTGCCACCCTGTATATACATGTAGAGCACTTAGGGTAGGTAAATTAAGTGCTTTGAATGCCTTAATATCTATAATGAACGGAATGTTTCAGCTCCATTTATGTTGTGCAATGAAATTAACGTTAGCTTGATTCGGTATACGTTGATGGTAAACGTAGTGTAGGACGCCCTCCGACCAGGTGGGATGACGACCTGCGAAAGACTGCAGGTAGATGCTGGATGCGACAAGCTGAAGACAGGGCGCTATGGCGCTCATTGGGGGAGGCCTATGTCCAGCAGTGGACTGCTATAGGCTGATGATGATGATGATGATGATTCGGTATGCATCATGCCATATCTCAGGATTCCAGACAATTCCGGGTTGTTAAATAAAGGAAGTCCCACTCAGACTATAGTTATGTGAATGGGTTGTCAATTTTGAATTTAAAACAACAGTAAATAATAATAATAGCGTTTATTCTTGAGATTTTACATATTCATAATTGGGAAAATTGGCATTATTGTAAACTAGCTGCGCCCCGCGGTTTCACCCGCGTGGTGATGGATATTTTGGATAATATACAATATATCTTTATGAACTGTAGCCTATGTGTTATTCTGAAATGTTAAGCTTATATTATTGTGAAGTTTCATCAAAATCCATTCAGTAGTTTTTGCGTGAAAGAGTAACAAACATCCAATCCATCCATCCATACTTAAAAACTTTCGTGTTTATAATTTTAAGTAGGATGTGTATGCGGTGACTATATAATATGTCACGTTCCACGAACCATCGATGAAGATGTACAGTACACACTAGTTTCTATTCTCTACTCATTGATTTAAGTCTGGATATCTTTTGACTGTAGCCATTTACATTTACGAGGACGTCCATTTACTCACCCATTTGTTAGCTTCCATGTTTCTTTGCACGTGTAAAGAACCCTCACTAACATTATAGGTAAAAGTAAACTATAGGATGACGGAACTTATTCGTTTACCTTAGTTTTTCGACGAATTATGTCGCTCAAATTGATCGTAACCATAGATTAGGTTACTTTAGTTTTAACTTTCTCGTTTACTGAGGTTATTCTGTGCTGATGAGTCAGCACACATATATCCAGTGCTTAACAAACTTCCTAAACGAGAAATAAATAATACAGGACAATCCACACAGCTTCATCTAGCCACAAACTAAGCAGAGCTTGTTTTATGAGTACTAGATGACTGATATACTTAATACAATACATTACAAAGATTGATATTTTTATTATATTAGACCAGAACATACATACACGACGAGACAAATATCTGCAGATCGTACAAACAATTGTCCCGAGGCGGGATTCAGCCCGCAACCTGCGTCGCAGGTGGACCTTCGCCCACCGCGCCACAGGGGTCGTCGAAAACTTTTGCCATTATCACCACACTTGGCAGGCGGATTTTTTATCACATTGGGGTTAAAAAACATAGAGAGAAGCTGCCGCCCCTCCTCTGGTGTTCTCTTGTTGAAGCATTAGTATGACCTATTTTTTTGTCAATGTACAGCACTGCGGATGCAGGTGGAGTCAGTTTCTGATCCCGCTTGATTCCAGCTTGGCACATGTCCATGTAGGTATTGATACTAAAACAATCCTGTTTTATCTAGTTTTAGACAGGGATGGAATAATCAAAAACCAGCCTCTCTTTCCTGTGCATTATAATTATTTCTTTCAGATGAAGTCTACTTCTCTATCATGATTTGATGATGGGGAATGCTTTCCTTGTTATTTCTCTCCACTACGTATTCAACGTGAGGTAACGATGTTAAATTTCTAAAGGGAAACATTGTTAGTGTTCATCGTAAGCCTAGTTTTTCGATGACTTCCATCCACCTATTTCGATCCAAATCCATAGATTAATTCCAAAGAAAAACTGTCAAGAATTTCTTAGCCAAATTATTCAGGTTATCAGACGAAATTTCCTCGAGAAACTTTCGAGATTCATGTCTGATCTCCATAAAGGAGATGAATATTAAGATTAAGGGTCTATTTGGCACGAGATCGGCAGATCATTGGCAGCTGAAGTCGAAAAATAACAGTTTCTCTATGTAGGTCGAAACATTAGCTAAGTTGTTGAGGTCAGACCTGCATTGTTGTATTATCTAAGCATTATCTGTACAACGGGAAAGAAAAATATTATATAGTCGCGGGAATAAACAGAGTTTGACTTTGAATTGATAGAATAGGATGAGGACTCGACTCGAAATAAGGCTTTGGTAAGAGAAACATTCCTATATTATATGTATGTATGTACTAACAACAATGCCCCGCGGCTTCGTCGGAGGAAGCTTTATAAACCGTTTGACATATAGATATTATTATGTCAAATAGTTTATAAACCTTTCTCTTGAATTATTCTATCTACTAAAAAAAGTCGCATCAAAATCTGTTGCGTAATTTGAAAGACCTACGCATACATAGGGACAGACAGACAACGGGAAGTGACTTTGTTTTATACTACGTAGTAATCAATTAATAATTTGGGTAAAACTTAAATTTATCCTTCACACAAACAAATGTACAAAAAGAAAGAAAAATAACTTTAACTTTTAATAGACAGATCTAATCAATCTAAGCCTCGACCATGATTGATGCATCTCGTCGGTATCTTGTCTTGACTTTAACCCATCTATCAATTTATGACCGATACATCAATATTGGATGTCACATAACTAGTTTGTATGACTATATACTGTCTCTTTATATATGCTTGCATAATAATACATATATTTCTACAGACAGAACCTGTAAGTTAAAAAAAAATCCGTTCCCATTGACTCAAACTAATTTAAGGACGTGTCCTTGGTAACATTATTATGTCAATAATTTTATTTTGTACATTATCTACCGCAGCAATCTACATAATACTTTAAAGTATCTAACTCTGAAAACAAGCGTAAATATGACGAGAAGAAAATTTGCTACGCCGTAGACGCACTACGTCGTAGGTTTACGTCATAGCTCTACGGCGTAGAGCCTCTACGATTTTCCCCAGTCAAAATGTTTTTACTCTAGCCAATTAGCCATAATAAATTATGTATCTTTCAATCGAAATTTGGCGGCGTTGACTACCACACGGTTTTTAAAGCTTCGGTAGTGTCTTCGTTTCAATATGTATCTATGATCCTATGTAATCATGATCCAAATAAAGATTTTGATTTAATTATTTATTTATAATTTGGTACAAAAGTATATTTAGTACCTCGTGATAAAAATAGTAGATAACGCTAACACAAAGAGCCTAATAATCACTATAAAAATACAGCATAGGTTAGGGGAAAGCCCTATAAGAAAAGTGAGGCTTTTACGTTGATTACTCGTTCTTCATTTACAATAGTGGTTGGCTATTCTCTAGTAGGTCCAACGGGAATGAGTTGGCACTCGAGACGACCTGGCACCGCAGAATCGAATCGACGCGGTTCGAACAATTTACCCGGGAACCGGGCTTTTGAGGAGCATTGAGTTTAATTCAAGGACTTTTGTCCCGGGAAATGTTTTCTTTTCTTGTGTTTCTGTTTATTTTCGATTTGTCTCTCAGACTTAACATGTATTTATGTGGATTTATGCTTTGTAAGAATGTACTATAAAGACGAAACAAAAAAAATGCTTATTTGTTTTATACTTTTGTGATTGTTATTACCTACAACAATACATAATATATGTATGAATTATACACGTTATTTATGTATTTATTGGCGCCTCGAATAAAATGTAATCATTTAAATTCACAAAAAAATTATCAATTTATCGAAGCTCCAATTTGAACCAATTACTAATAACCATTTCAACAAACACTAAACTAATAAGTTTTCAAATTTAATCAGAACTCAATCGACTAGCGTAATTCGATTGAAACTAGGCCAATCACTATTTGATTACACGAACATCGCAGAGCACTATAACGCCATCAAACTTTAAACTAACTAAACTAAGTTAGTGGTACCTGGGGCTCTTTGTTAAAGTAACCCATTCAAAGTTGAACTTTTCATCATTGCACAACTGTTGTATTTGTTATTCACCTGAACGAAGCTCAACAAATTACAACAACACATTTTCAGTTACAACATTTTTTTGTAACAGTATTTTTAGTAACAACTATATTTAGTAACTAAAAATTACATGTGTATTGTGCAGGTTAAGTTAATAAATAAATAATAATAAATAATGCTGGACAATTCACACAGCATTATCTAGCCCCATGGTAAGCAGAGCTTGTGTTATGGGTACTAGATAACTGATATACATAATACACTACATTACATAGATAGATATTTTTTATTATAGCATAGAAAACAACCAGAACACCCGGAACAAATATCTGCAGATCGTACACACAATTGTTCCGAGGCGGGAATCGAACCCGCAACCTCCTGCGTCGCAGGCGGACCTTCGCCCACCGCGCCACATCGGTCGTCAAATAAGTTGTCTAGGGACACAGGATGTTGGAGTCCCCCTTACACCCCTTACTAAAGAGAGCTTATTGACTTTGTGAGGCGTCAATAAGCGAGCAGCTAAGCAAGTCGCTAGTACTCAAAATCCAAATAAAGTTTTTTGACACGTTTCGTCTCTCCACTAGAATCAGTCAAAAATTGTGACGATTGAACGTGCGTACATTTTTCGCACTTAAGTATTTTCGTGGTTAGTTATGGTTAAGAATGACCATTTAGTCAGCGATTATAGGGTCAAAACCTTTAACAAACAAAACAACTTACCCCATTTATCGGTATTAACCAGACAAACTGTCAATAAAAACTCCAAGAGGTAACTGTATCCACTTGAACTATCCGAGCAGAAGTTCTTTGTTGTCTAGTCCAGGTTTTTGAATTCGATGTCAATGATCCTGTGGTTTAACTGCCTAATACTCGTACATGTCAGCCTGTATCTGACACATTCCCACCACCCCGACGTCGGTTCGGTACACTCATCGAAATAAATACGACTAGCTGCGCCCCGCGGCTCGCTCGTGTAAATCTATGTATCAAATTGTTTATAAACCTTCCTCTTGAATCACTATCTAATAAAAAAAATCTGCATCGAAATCCTTTGCATAGTTTTAAAGATCTAAGCATACATAGGGACAGACAGACAACTGGAAACGACTTTAGTTTATACTATGTTGACGATATCGCGGCAAAATGTTTCGGTACTCATCGTAATAAATACAATATCGCGGCAAAATTACGCAGAAAGCCACGTGGATACGTGAATTTGCACATCCGACCTTTTTGATGGACGCGATTGTAAAGTAACCGGATTTGTTTGCTATTTGACAATAACATAGGGATTTTTATCGGGATTGGGAAAGGACTTGTGTTTTTTGAGGATTTATTGTATCGTTTTCATTTATAACTCGATTTGTTTTTAGAATGGGACAGGTTAATGAAAGGGAATGAAATAAACCTATGACGTGTCTGTGGCTTAGGGTGTATTTTATTTGGTGTAATGGAGAACCAAAGTTATCGACATAGCTCAGAGAATTAGCAAGCTGAGTGGTAGTGTGCCGGTCATATCTCGCGAAGAACCAACCACCGCTGGAGTAAACGTGTTCTTTAATGCAGACTGTGACTCGGCAAACGCGTTGTAGGGTGCCCCTGCGGATAGATGCTGGATACGGTAAGCTGAAAACAGGGCGCTATGGTGCTCAATAGGGGAGACCGATGTCCAGCAGTGGATTAAAATATAGGCTGATCATGATGAAGAATCAAGAAACGAAACAAAACTGTGTTCCTGAGCTAACAGTACTAATTAAATTCTCAGAATAATCAGTTAGTAAATAAATTGTTATTTTACAGATCAGTTATTATATTACCTATCTCTATCAAACAAAGAAAAATTATTAGTTCAATATAGTAACCACAATTATTCTGTCTATTACAGGTAGTTTCAGAAATCGCACACTAACCAAAAATCCCAATACTCCACATATAGGTCAAGACTGTCAAAATCCTTCCCCAAGCCACCAGGCACGTTTCTCATCTGGTACAGTCTGTACATAAGTACAGTGTAGTGCACAAAGTATAGTACGAAGTGTCGAAAAGCACAGATAATGGTTGCTTGTCACGTAGCTTCCCCGCAACTTTGTAGTTACAAACCGCACTTGCTGACTCTACGCTTTGCTAGCCTGTACGAGCCTTGAATCGGATATTTTAAACAGACCAAATGGGTCTAGGTTTGGCAGTGGAAGCTTGGCAGTGACTGTGTAAAGCCTCTCCCAGATAGACGCGCCTGTACCCGTCAGTACGATTTTCGTTTCGTCGTTTACAAGTTGTAGGTACTGGCTGTCACCGCAGGCTAGTCTAAGAGAGGTTTTAAACTGTAACTCGAAATTATCAAGTTTTGGCGTAGGGGACTCGATTCGAGCCTCTGGACAAATATTTGTACGATCTACAGATATTTATTACGGGTATTCTGAGTGTTTTTGTATATAATGTATGTAGTTAATTTATTAAGTAGTAGTAGTCAGTTATCTAGTACTCATAACACAAGCTCTGCTTATTTTAGGCTAGCTAGATGATACTGTGTGGATTGTCCAGCATTATTTACCTATTTTATTTATTTATACGTTTTTATTTATTTATTTATTCGTTTAATCATTTCAATATCTGTGACTGTACTTACTCTCTCCTTTGAGGAATATCGTCCTTGTGAACAAGGTCTTTGTAGCCTTTATTAAATACCAGCAGATACCGACATCCAAGGCTGAACCTCGGCACTCACGTCATTAACATCCCCCTGTAGAAGCCATTAACGGGGAGTGATATGCAGAATATTTTATACCCTGATAATATCGCAACGGTTCGTTGAACTCAGCTTGAGTACTCTCTGATCACTCAGTACCGGTACCGACTTAAATGGTACTTAGCACGACAGACAGCGGAAAAGATTTGCTGAAAAAGTTGAGCTTTTTAAAAAGTTCTAAGCCAAAAGCAACAATGAAAATATTGCCACGAAAAAATACGTTCTTTTTCACTTGGAAATTCAGCTTTATTGTTCGGACAGTCTCGAAAGTCTGTTTAAGCTTTTGTGATTCCCATTTCCACGACAATTTCACGAATTGCTTTCTCCTACAATAAAAGGTGACTCACCACAATTCTGCTATAAATTACCCATTTCAGTTGACTCATGCACCCTCGTAGGTGAACGAAACTCGACTCTAGATACAGCCAGTATAAGGCCTATTTCAAAACAAACTTATACAACGTAGAGACCTCAGTACAGGCTTCTAGATCAATAATGTCTAGACAAATATGAATCAGTGACATTACCAGGGTACGAGTAATTAATTCTAAGGGACGATCCGAACTTTGCGAGTGCTTCGTTAATGTAGTCGATCGTAGAATTTGTTTGAATTAATTCACGAGAACAATTTAGATGGGCCAAGTTTTATAATTTAGAATTGCGCACACCTGCAGTTGGTTATTGTCTGTCATTATGATCAAAATTCCTTATCAAATTATCATAAGGTTTGGAGAGCATTTTATCTACAAAATGTTCTTTCGTAGTCCGTTTTAAGCGGCTACCATTAAAACTATAAAAAATATTCATTTTCTTCCGTATATTTAGCACCATAGAATGCCCTACTTGTTTCATAATATAACAGCGATCTAATAAAAATCTAATAAATCTAATAAAATAAATAGCTTTATACTATCGGATCGCTGGTTTTCGAATAATCTTGAGTGATTTGTTGCCACTAAAAAACTTTGACAAGTCAGCGGTAGTAAACATAGTTTTCTATTTCGGTATATTCAAACATATATTATTCATACTACTTCAGGTTAAAAACTAGACTTTTTAGTCAAAACTCCGTAGCCAAAAGCTTGCAATCATATCTAAGCGCACAGCGTAACAGCATCCCTAAATCCAACAATATAACGTCCATTATTTACCAGCAACGTTTACATTACACATAATGTCTGTATTCCCGGCCATAGCAGGAAATGGGCCCGTTACGGGAACGAGCCACCTCTGGATCTTTAGGAAATAGTCGGGATTTTATTATTTATCTTATTACTAGGCCTGTTCCCAAAGGAGCAATATGATGCCATCTCGTCCGAGGAAGTAAATTTGTTGGAAATTCTTTATTATTTAAAATTTGTTTTCATAGCGTAAGCGTATTCGACGGTTATTAAATTGAGTTGGTTCGCGCTCTTAAATTATTACACACAGATCCCCTGGTTCTGTCTACGTTCCTATCCATCCATGGTTGCCTGGTAGAGATCGCTCTTGAGCGATAATTGTAGACCGCCAATTGTAAATTAATTTTTAAGTTTTTATTATACCTACATCAAAGTGTGCAATATTAAAGTATTATCTATCTACCTATTCATTTTCTAAAAGATGCATAAAGCTATTTTTATGTGCGTGAGTACCTACTTAACCAATATAAACGAACCCATCCTGTAGGAACTGAGAAAATTCTGATCACGCAAACATACGTCCTAGAGGGAATGAAATAAAGTTTACAATTGGATTAGTCAACTTACCGCCAACTTAGAAATCAGATTTCAGTTGGTAGGTCCTGTTCTTTGTTCTACGAACCACTTTCAAAAGTAATTTTGTAGTCTGGCAGCTTTGTATGAAAGCCTTTAAAGTGCTTTAATATCTCTGGGGCCCGTCCTCTATACTGCGTACGTGTGGATTGACAGCCAGGGCTTTTATTAAGGACTGGTCTCAAACCACGGGAATTTCATGAAATCCGAAACGATTGTTGAACGATTCTGACCTACTTTTCATATATTTTATCCAATAAATTCGTGTATCATATTTATGTATTTTTTGCGTATTGACCTGGCTATTTATACGGGTTCAGATTGCTCGAGTAGCCTCGCGAGGTAAACAATACGACGATATCTCCTCAAGTATTACGATTATGATCATAAAGACTAGGCCTTAAGTGTAGGTAGAAAGGGAAACAATGAAACCCTGTCAGGGCGCACCAATTTTGAGTTTGTTCATAATATATTGACAACTCGTGCCGTAGCCGTGGCTGTCAGGGCGTAAGAATTGCCCTCTCAAAGTTAACTCGTGGATGCCGTAAAGTCGACTAGAAAAGAAGGGCAGCGGTTTTTTTTGTGTATTTTTAACACCTCAACTGCGATCAACAATCCACCTGCTCCACTGCAAAAAGACTAAAGTAAAATCAAAGTGATCTTTATTTCCTTGTTTTACTTATGTAATGTGAATTTTGTGACGTGTCCAAGAGTCTTTTAAGGTCTAAAGGTAGTAAAATACTTTAATATTTGACCTGCCAAACTTGGTGATTTTGACAAAACGCCCCTTGTTTGGGGAAGACACGTTCAGGCTGAACTCGTTCACTCAAACAAGGGGTGTTCACTGCTAAACGGTTCAGCAGTTGACGTATATATGAGTGCTGTGGAGATTGATAACGAAAATATACTGAAAGTGCACAAATAATTCTACAAAGTTCTACAGACACACAGACATCACGCTCTCAGTCCTCACAGAGCAATCGTTCGGAAATTGCAGCGCCCGTTTTGCTCGATTTTACGTTCAACTTGACGCCGAGCCCCTCGTTAATTGCTGCCAATCTATTGCTTTTTAATGTGTTTGCTGTCGGAAGTTTATATAGGTGTTTTCCTCGCCGGACGGTGACAATTTGAATTGTAAAACGCGCTGATTGGCGTTCGTGTGAAGTGGTTTTTTATTGATTGGTTAATAGCATGTGACATTATTTTACACAAAACTTATTTGTCGCTAGCGAAGCATTTAGCCTACATAATATATGTATCTATTTAGGATAAATGCTTCGCTGTCTTTGCTAGTATATTATTCTGCAGATATTTGGATTATTATTCTAACTAGCTTCTTGGAAAATAACATCTAATAGGCTTGGAAAAAACAACTAATAGGTTTCGTCGTCGCTTCTTTAATTTAGTCTACATAACAAAGCGACAGAAATAAAAATATTACTTTATTGAAGGTTGAACTTTTCTAAGTGCACATTTATTGTAAAACTTTTGAACTATCATGGTTATTAACACTAAAGTCATTTAAAACGGGAATTTTCTTTCTTTGGAATAAAATGTGAAAATAAGGCTATTTGTGATTTCAGTTCAATAGTTTTAGCGTTTTAAACGCTAAAACTATTGAACTGAAATCACAAACATAAAGGCCAAACATCTTCACAACGACAAAAGGTACAAACTTGTGTCTTTATAATATTAGTAAGATAAACATCGGCAGTAGAGATATGTAAACTTTAAAATTATTCGCTTTAACACTTTGATTGCTGAAATCACACGGTATGTGTTTTCTACAAGTGACTAATATGCGTAAATCCACACTAGCGCAGCGGCTGAGAAAATACGGATCTGTGTGACTCAGCACAGCCGTAATATTTTTCGAACGAAACGCATGTGCGGCGCAACACAACAGCTGTGTAGAGCAGCAGCACGAATTTTTTAGGTTAAAAAAAAGATCGCAGTCGTCGAAAAAAAATCGCAGTCAAAGTACTTATTCACCTCTCAAAAATAACATTTGAGGGACCTATTAAACGTTTATTCACTTAATTTTTACCTATCTTGAGCGTTGTTACTAGAGATCGATTTTACATCTTCCACTAAAACCGAACGGAGAACCTTTACAAAGTGAAAATTTAATGTGACACGTTCGAACCGAGGTCAATCAATAACTCAATTTTAGCGTGTGGCTTTATACTGACGCGACGTGGAAATACATGCTGTATTTCAACATGAAGCCTGTGCTATCGAAGCTTAGCTAATAGTTAGGTTCTTTGCGTTGAGTATCTACGATAGTGGATAGTGGACCATTAGGCTTTCACCGGGAGAAAATTATGTTTATGTTATTAAATACGTATAAACAGAAATTGCAATTCACACAGTCTAGGCTGTAGCCACCATTGGCAATAGCCATTACAAAATTTGTCTTCCAGCGAAGAGCAGCGCTATGACAGGACATTTATTGGCATATAGAGATAGTACCCGAGTACGAAGTTTTGATCGTTTTTACCAGACTGCGTAAGGCGCCTCCTCACATGGGTCATGTTTTGTGCTGTCTTAATTCTTGTTGTTTACTGCATAACGGTTTGAGTAACAAAATAAACGCACTTGACTTAACTTTTACTTGCTTTACAAAAGATTCGCTAGTATCGTTTTCCGTTTACACATAAAGTAAAATAAGACTCAAGTAACACCATGTTACTCGTATGCCTTAAACGTGTCGAAAATGTTCACAGCGAAATGTTAGGCAGGGCTTCATCTGTTGTGACAAAAATGGAATATTTTCACCAGTATCATTCAGTTTCCAATCTGTTCACAACACCGCAAAAAAACTACCCTCAGTTACAACCGCAACGAATTGGATGCTTCAGCCACCCTCCGATGATTGGACGCTGATGGAAAACTCTTCGTAAAAAGGGGGTGAAAGGGGTAAAGAAAAGTATGTTCCGTACATATGAGAATATGGTTCAGGCAAAATGTCTAGGAATTTTAGCTGAATATTGAAAGCTTTGGAGGTTCGGTGTTTATTTATTCTATTGTTTAGAAGATGAGCTGACGCGGACGCAAAGTTAACAGTTAGTATAAAAAGTTGTGAACGGTGCTTTCGGTATTTGCTGAGATTTCATTATTTTTATTCTAAGATATTCAAGAGGGGGAAAAGACGGACATAGCGAAAGGGTTTCGATCTCTAACGAAACACTTAACACTTATTTAGAAAAATCACTTTTGGTTTTATCATATTAGAAAGTAAAAAAATTCTCAAAGAGGTACGAATAGGTTATAAGCCATTTTTTTCATTTTTCTCTCCGCTTTCCTTTTTTTTCAGTTTCGCAACCTGCACGAGTAATCCCGCATTTCTGTTACTGCAAAAATTATGTATTTGCGGGATTGGATTCCCTAGAGGCAGTCAAATAAAGAACTTTACAACAAATACGACAGACAATCCCAAAGCTTAAACCCAGTCTCGCTCCTAAATCTCATGCAAACGCAGAAGGCACTAATAAAACCATAAAATTCCCGTAAAACGTAGAAATGGCTGTAAAACTATGTGCCTGAACCCGTTCCAGTAACCGGAGGGCAAATGCCACCAGTGAAATAAATGAGGTGCATTCCTGGCGTAAACTGAAAATAACGACTTCTACTATAATGTAGGACAACGTGGAAAACGTGTAAACACGGGTAAACATCAATTATTATTATAATTCATTCTGTATTATATTACTATTATTTATTCTTTTGCAATAATAATCCGGTACGTTTATATACATATATATATACAGGGTGGAATTTTGTAATGCCACCTGGAGGGAAAGTACTCTTAATACTGTAGATAGAAAATTGTACTCAAAGAAAACATTCCTTTAATTTTGAAAAGAAAGAAAACTGCATTCAAAGATTTTCGAAAATTCGCTTGCCACACCCGAGAATCGAACCGACTAAAATCTGTAAAAATTACACCCTGTACTTTTATTGCATAGATCGTTAGGGTCAATAATAAGGATGAAATCTCTCTAATAAAATTAATAAATTAAATGAAAGGAATACCATGAAATCTTAAATTATAAATTGAATGGGTCAAGTTAAGCACTTTAACTTAAAGATCCATCTGTTTACTTGTGTCAGTAATTAATAATTATCATTGACGTCATTATCCATTAAAATGACGAATTAATATTTAGATAAAACGATTGAAATTTGCACGTGCTTGTACCTAATGCAGACTCCTTTTTTAGATGCAACATAACTGCAATACTGAAATACTGGATCTCTTAAGAAATGAGTTAAATGGTTTCCCCGAGGCAGAGCGAAACCAATAATTCTACAGCAAGATGGTGCTCCAGCCCATAACAGCAGAATCACTACTGCCTACATTAATAACCATTTTAATACCTGGATTGGTACCAACGGCACACCAGATCTCACCCCTTTAGATTTTTTTTGTGGGGATATGTAAAAAATCTAATTTACATGAAATCTTATGCGAATGTAAACGAGTTGAGAGTTGAAGTTCAGAATACGATTTATAATATTCACCACAACACGTTATTAAAAGTTACTAGAAATGAATTCGTTAGAAGAATAAATTTGTGTATCCAAGAAAATGGAGCCCATTTCGAGCAACTAATTACTTTTTATTGTAAATAATTAAAATAATTTAAGATTTCATAGTTTTCCTTTCATTTCATTTATTAAGTTGTTAGAGAGATTTCATCCTTATTATTGACCCTAACGATCTATGCAATAAAAGTACAGGGTGTAATTTTTACAGATTTTAGTTGGTTCGATTCCCGGGTGTGGCAAGCGAATTTTCGAAAATCTTTGAATGCAGTTTTCTTTCTTTTCAAAATTAAAGGAATGTTTTCTTTGAGTACAATTTTCTATCTACATTATTAAGAGTACTTTCCCTCCAGGTGGCATTACAAAATTCCACCCTGTATATATATAAAGTTAGTATATATAAGCACTTAAGTATTATAATGAGTAGTATATTTTAGTATTATATACGACTAAATGCGCTAATGAAGGTTTAGTTAGATGGTTCTTCTCGCCACTGAACGGATCTTGATCTGGAATGAAACCTACGTTTAATCCCATAAATAAGTTTCCTTGAGAAATAAATCACCTTTGAACGTTTCCATAGAAAAAAACGAGTGCGAAGCCGCTGGCAGAAACTAGTCATCAATTAGAATCCGAATGTTGTCGTCAGCTCCTTACACATTACTATCAAATTAATCTCCATCACAGTAATGGGACATACCGGGTTAATAATGCGAGCTAATGGCGTATTGATGTTATTATCATCGTTGATTATGCAGAAGCATTGAAGCAGTTATAGCATAGCCTATTAAATCTATACATTAAGGTGCTTTGAACTTAAGCTGTCTTGCATCAGTAATTTTACAAGTAATAGAATCTGGTTGCAATAACTACTGATAGGTAATATAAATAGCTGTATATATTTAAACCCTTATCCACCCGCGCTTACTTAAAACTCGCAGCGGAAAATCGGAGCTGAAACGTGGACGCTCACGGTGGGGCTGGTCCGTTCGAAGTCGCTCAGAGAGCTATGGTTATGCTCGGAGTTTCTCTGAAGGACGTGCGAATACATCCGACAGAGAACCAAAGTTCGACAAAACTCTAAAAATTTTCAAGCTGAAGTGGCAGTGGGCCAGTGCCAGCCATATCTCGTGAAGAAAGGATAACCGCTGTGGTAAACGTGTACTTAAGTGCAGAACACGACTAGGTAAACGTAGCTTATGACGCGCTCTGGAGAGGTGTGGTGACGACTTGTACAAAATTACAGGCAGATGCTGGATGCGGGAAGACGCTATGGTGCTCAAAAGAGGAGTTTGACTCCAGCTGTGAACTAACATATCCCGATGATGATTGAAATCTACATAAAAAAAATGTTATAATACACTGAGTTGCGTCTTTCGAGTAACAAAAAACCAAAGGGTGCAGGGTGTCTGATTCTGATATAATTTTAGCTACGTACGATACATAATGGGTAGAACTATGATATTTGGAATATGACCCACATCAACAAACCGTCGGATACAGCAACCTTGAGAGTTTTCTATGATAATAATATGTATTGGTATTGGTGGTGACGGGTATACAAAAAGGCTAATTAAAGCTTAAACCACTTGGCACTCTTAATATAACTGTAGAAACGTTTTGTAGTATACATATTGGGAAGAACTAGATATTTTGTTTGATAGGGATATTAAATCAATATTATAAACACATCAACGAACCGTCTCGCTTCGATTCAGTTGCTTTGAAAGTTTTCTATCATACTCGCAACATGATATAAGAGTTTGTACGTCTAGTCACTAGTGTACGAAGCCGGAAGGCCAATAAAGCTCTAATCTAACCACTTGGCACTTTTAATTCAACTGAAAAACAGAATTGTAGTAAGGTATTTTTAAGATTGGCCTGAGATGAGACTCTCTCGTAACTTTATGAAAAGCTTTGTTATGGGTCGTGCCAGACAAAAGTGCTGACTAATATAAAAATATTTTTTCTAATTTACGTACGATACTCATGTACTCGTATCATGGGATAAACTATGTTGTAGGTATATTAAATCAATATCATGATCCACATCAACGTCCGTCGGATACAACAGCTTTGAAAGTTTTCTATTATAATACGGTTGTTGGTACATTTGACGACCGATATGGCGCGGTGGGCGAAGGTCCGCCTGCGACGCAGGAGGTTGCGTGTTCGATTCCCGCCTCGGAACAATTGTGTGTACGATCTGCAGATATTTTTTCCGGGTGTTCTGGTCGTTTTCTATGTATAATAAAAAATGTCTATCTATGTAATGTATTGTATTATGTATATCAGTTATCTAGTACCCATAACACAAGCTCTGCTTACCATATGGGGCTAGATAATGCTGTGTGAATTGTCCAGCATTATTTATTTATTTACTGACGGTCGGATTTATGTGCAAAGCCAATAACAGTTTTAACCATATGGCACATGTAACTTGAATAGTTCTAATTTATTTCTATTCTTTGTGATTTTCTTTGTTAGTAAATACATCTTTCATTTAACTTCAGTAAAGCTTTATAGTAAGGAAAGATTTAGAAAATTTGACTTCAATTCTTTTTTCCATTTTTCCATGTGTACTTACCTAATCTGAATAATAATCGAATCGAATCTAATCCAATCTTACCTAATGTAATAATTTCATATTAAACTTCTGTAATTAGTATAATGGGCCTTCTAGGGCCGTTCTTATTACAACAATAAATAAATTTAATTTAAAAAATTGTGAATGTACCTACAAAATGTAGCTAAGAACCATAATAGGAGTCCAGACGAGTACTTTGATACCTCAATTATCAAAATTGTTTCGAGCTTTTTGGATGCAAGTAACAATTTTTTCACAATTAAATCTTCTTATTCTTAAAGAGTATCATAGAAACACTCGAAAAGTTCTCTCGGCTAAATAATAGTCTACCACCTCATCCAATCAAAAGTGATTAACACTTTGACTGCTGAAATCACACGGTATGTGTTTTCTAAAAGTGACTAATATGCGTAAATGCACACTAACGCAGCGGCTGAGAAAATACAGATCTTTGTGACTCAGCACAGACGTAATATTTTTCGAACGAAACGCATGTGCGGCGCAACACAACCGCTGTGTAGAGCGGCAGCACGAATTTTTTAGGTTAAAAAAAAGATCGCAGTCGTCGAAAAAATATCGCAGTCAAAGTGTTAAAATAAATAAAAGTTAGTGAACAACTCCGTACCCGGATATTAAAGTTCATGAAGTTGTACGAATTGACGCCTGCACGGGAAACTAATTAAGCCGACCGGAAACAAGTAATGGACTGCCGGACACTTCCGGCGCTGAAGTGTTCGCGTATTTCAGGATATTGCTTCAATGATCAGCTGGAACTTTAGCAAGACTAACAGTCGGATTTAACATGAAGACAGTATCCCTACCGTTAGGGATATAGTATAGGATCCCGTGAAGAACGACCTTCACCGAGATGTTTATTTGATAAAACGTATTTTATATTAAATTTAATATATCAATAAATACATTGCATATCGGTTGCTTAACAAATTTCAGTCCAGGATATGATTAAAAAAATTAAAAATTTTGACCACCTTCACCGGTTTGCTTATTAGATAAATTCTATACCAATCGAAAGTATGAAGCCCATAGAATATGGAAACGTTAGTTTCGACTAATAAAAGTGGTTTCTTCTCACTTCTTCCACTGGTGGACAAAAAATTGAAGTGAACTATAAAATAATTTAATTGATAATAATGAATAGTATAAATATGACCTGTCTAAGTGCTTATTTGTAAGCTTAAAGAAATGAAAACTTTTCATTTTAATTTTCATTTTCAATACTAAACCAACCCACATCAACGAACCGTCCTATTTAGATGCCTAGTGTCCTATATGTATAGATCGCTGGCACTAATACCCGTTATATTAGTGCTAATAATTATGTGTGCAGATCGCGTAAGCTTAAAAATATTATGTATAGTATGTAAGAAATAACAATAGTGAGATAAAACACGATACTATTAAAAAAGAAAAAAGTAAACTAACCTACATTGAGGTTGTTAGAATGAACGATATCTTTTACTAAGCCAACATTGACATTATGTGGGCTGAAATAAACTTAAAGAAAGCTATTCAAATCTATAAACTAGCCAAAATTGATGACAAACTAACCACGACACTAGCTAAAACTTTGCGCACCACGGTCTCCACGGAAGACCAGCGCTATGGTATGATCTGCTCTACCATAGCACATGCTGAGTGGAGACCGATTTTTGTCAGTCTCTGTCGTCTGTTAATCTAATCGGTCTTCCGTGGAGACCGTGGTGCGCAAGGTGGCCTAATATAGTAAGGAACCAAACTAAAATATAAATTAATCTACAGAAACTAAAACTGTATGTACTGTAAACAATATTATTTAAAATACGTATATACATTTTAGAATGATCTTTGTACATTTAAAATAAAATAAACTGTTAAAACTACAATGAGATTGTTAATATGTAATATTATCTAATTTTTTTTAAATGAAGGCAAAGAACGGCTTTTTTGAACTGGATGTATGTGTTGAGACTCAAGCAGTACTTTTTTAAATAATTTTTTGAAAGTGTAAACGGACTGAGAGTTTTTTAATGGCGGTGGTAGATTGTTCCAACATTTCGTGGCAGAGTATCTAAAACTGCCACGAAATGCAGCCGTTCTATGCAATATTTAGTAGAGAAAGGATCTCAAATCCTCAAGTAATGTAAATTGTGTATAAAAAAACGCGACAACAGAGTGAATTTAGTTTTTTTGTTTATTACCAGTACGGCAACATTCACAAACACACAACTCGATGTTGTGTGTGTGTGTTTAGCTGTTTAGAGTATATACACACAGTTCGTAGATACCTAGTATGCTCTACTCAGAGCTGCCGACCTCTAATCTCACCTCTACTAAGTAACCTGATATCCCTTCAGTACTAACAACTGTGTACCTCACCAGGTAAACAATACCTATTTCACCTATCAGGCTCTAGTATCGAACCGGACTACAAAGTAATCCGTACTATATCTACACTATACCTCAGTCTTTAGGTTGTGCAATGTTGAAATCAAAAACACCTCATTCACCACTACCTCATTTCTATGTATATTAGTCCACTGCTGGACATAGGCCTCCCCAATGTGCGCCATAGCGCCCTGTCTTCGGCTTCTTTTTATTTCTTATCTGATAATAATTTATAGTACAAAATTTCACTTATCTAGGTGCTTATTTTGTAAGCCTAAAGAAAATAAAGTAATTTTGAATTTTGAATAAGATTTTGTTAGATTGTCGGGTAATATTTTAACTGTGATTTGATATTAACCTAGTGAAATTAATTTAGTAATTACTAGCTGCGCCCCGCGGTTTCGCCCGCGTGGAAATCTATGTGTCAAATAGTTTATAAACCATCATCTTGAATTGAAATTATATAAAAAAACTGCTTTGATGCAGTTTTTTTATACAATTTCAATTCAAGATGAAATTCAATTCAATTTCAATCTGAAATGAATAAATATACTTGTATTTCATTGTCAGTGACTCGTTTCATTTTCGCAGGACAACTTTGAGAACTTTGACAGGTTTGCGGTAACTTTTTCGTTTTGATGCTGTCCAAACTCATACTTGCCCCTCTGCTATGTAACCTAACTACTGCAGGTATCTGTCCGTTGAAAGCGGAATTTCCGAGTAAATAGCTCGCTATCGATTTCCGACCGACCGAGCGCCCTCATATGTTGCATCCAGATGGCTGAGTGTCGAGGTCTGGGACCTATCGCAATTTATACAACGTCAAGTACCGATAATATTAATCTTCAGGTACCTTCAATATCGACTTTGAACTTTCAGGTATTCATACACTTTTTAACTTCACTCATCCTGTCTAAAATTATATCAAAATATAGAATGGGCGGCCCATTCTATATTTTGATATAATTTTAGACGACCTGGTCAACTGCAAATCATCTGATTTAAAAGCATACTCCATAAGTAGACCATGTTAAACTTAGTTAATAGGTAAAGTCTACTTATTCATTTGTATTTTAACTTGCAAATTTTAATGACGACTTTATTAATAATGTACAACGTTCAGAATTCGTTCTAAGTTATAAAAATAAATTTTATAACTTAGAACTAATTCTGAACGTTCCAACGCCCTTAAGGGGATCATGTGGAGTCTACTTAAAAAAAATTAACGTGGACATGAATGCAATAAATACAGCTACCAAAAAATCCAAACAATCCATGACGTCCTTTGCGGCGCGGTGGGCGAAGGACCACCTGTAACGCAGGAGACTGTGGGTTCGATTCCCGCCTCGGGACATATATTTGTACGATCTGCAGATATTTGTTCAGAGTGTTCTGGTCTTTTTTTAGTATAGCAAAATATATCTATCTATGTAATGTATTGAATTACACAGTTATCTAGTACACAAGCTCTGCTTACCTTGGGGCTAGATAATGCTGTGTGAATTGTCCGACATTAATTATTTATTTTTTAAATGTTATTTATTTTATTTTTACAATCTTAGGAAAACTTACAGCTAGATAAAGATTGGATACAAGAATATTTAACTTAAGGCCAATTAGAAGTTTCCACAAATAATATGAAAAAAAAGCAGCAATAAAAAAAAATACAGAAAGTAGACGATTTATATTATTAAGTTAAATGTAATGGCCACATCAGCACAAGCTCTGCGCAATAAGGTTTGATTATGCTGTGAGGATTGTCCAGAATTATTATGTTTATTTCTTTCATGTTATTATTTAACTAGACGACCACAGCTCTAGTTCTGGCGTGGAGTAGTCATGCACTACATACATACTGCTCAGTGCTCGGTAGGGAAGTGACCGAGTGTCCCCCCGGTCGACTCACTCACCTGGAACAAGGGTAGAATGCGTCACACATCGGTAACAACAAGCTTTTATGTTACAATACACTGTACTTCATACTTTACTAGCTGCGCCCCGCGGCTTCACCCGAGTGGAAATCTAAGTATCAAATGGTTTATAAACCTTCCGCTTGAATCATTATATCTATTTAAAATACCGCATTAAAATCCGTTGCGTAGTTTTAAAGATCTAAACATACATACAGACAGCGGGAAGCGACTTTGTTTTATACTATGTTGTGACTCTACTTACTCTATCTACTCATCATCATCAGCCTATGGTGTGCATCCAGCACAATGCTGAGTGAAGGCCATATTTGCCATGAACTCTGCTACGCACAATAATTTGTAAGATATATTGTATTAATTTGCGTAGTTTTAAGTTTGTTGTGTATGCTAGTTTTTAAGGTAAAAATATTTTCTTTCTTTCCTATGGAACAAGGGTAGAATGCGTCACACATCGGTACGGTCATAACAAGCTTTTTATGGTACAATAATACTTCTTTATACTTTACACTACTGAACTTTACCTAATCATCATCATCAATCTATTAATTAATAGTCCACTGCTGCACATAGGCCTCGCCTAATGAGCGCTAATCTGCCGTCCTTAAGCTAAAATGCCGTTATCTAACATTTGGCCATACAAAACATATTTTTACATTATTTGAATTATAGTTATTAGATGAAAGATAAGCTATTAGAAAGTACTTCTGAAGTACTATTTTTTGATACCTTCAGGTCGAACAAATTGTTGATGGTTTCAAAACAGCATACATTTCAAATTATTTCCCGCTATTTTGCGCATATCTCGAAATTAGGTTTTGGTAGTTAACGGCATTTTAGCTTAAGGACGGCAGTAATAGCGCCCTGACTTAATAACACATATGGTTAAAGCACTTGATTATGTGCAAGCTCTCAATATGAGAATTAAATAAAATAAAATTGTGACTATGTTTTATTTACGAGAAATTACGTATTTCGATTGTATTTTTCAGTCAAATGTAGATAACATTAGATCAAAGATGGAGGCTACTAGGATTTTTGTATTAGGTAAAAAAAACTTTACTGTAGGTACCAGACAAAGACAGAAACAACAATACTTCTATATTGTTATTGAAATGCTAAGAATAGTGGAAGTACAGCCTTATCATCATCATCATCATCAGCCTATAGCAGTCCACTGCTGGACATAGGCCTCCCCCAATGAGCGCCATAGCGCCCTGTCTTCAGCTTGCCGCATCCAGCATCTACCTGCAGTCTTTCGCAGGTCGTCGTCCCACCTGGTCGGAGGGCGTCTTACACTACGTTTACCGAGTCGTGGTCTCCACTCAAGAACACGTTTTCCCCAGCGGCCGTCTCGGTTCTTCGCGAGATATGGCCGGCCCACTGCCACTTTGCTAATTCTCAGCCTTATCGCTAATAGCGATCTCTTTCAAGCCGTAATGAGCTAGCTAGTTACCAATAACATAATAACCTAAACGCAGTTGATTTCTCTGAGTTATTTATGTCACGTAACAAATGTATTAGATTTGTTCTGCATAGTTGTAGGGGTTTCCATTTCTATGTAAATGAGCGAATCGTGACGCGCCCTCGTGACTGTTTGGTTTACTTTATTATGTTGGCTATATGTAGGTAGAAGCTACTAACACAAAGGAGTGATTTGAAAGGAGGTAGAACTACTTACGCCTAAACAAAGAAGGTTACTACCGACATAATGAATATAATTTAAGGGAATTTAGCTGTCAAAAATAAGTTTATGAATAATAAAAGGTAATAAATCAGGGTTGGGTTTGATAAAACGTACAAAGTACAAACACGTAACTATTGAACGAGAAACATCTAGAATAATTTTTATTTGCTTTAATATCAATAGAAGGACACACTAGCGGTTAACCGCAGAGGCCGGTAACCGCGTGGTTAGCCGCGTAAATTGCGTAACGGGCCTTCATTTCAAAATGTGGACATCTTGCCCGCAGTCTAGATTTTCGTAGAGTAGGACCCAACTAACCCTGCCTTTAATCTTCTTCATTGAAATCACTCCCAAAATATAGTACTTAAAGAAAAACTAACACTCTATAATCAAGTAATCGACGATCAACCCTCACGCTGCACGCAACCAAGGGATTTCCCAGACTTGGTCACTGTTTTGAATTACCTATATAGGTCGTTGTTAATAGTAACCAAAATACGTTGCATGCAGTGACTCATTTATACATGCAACTCGTGCTCGTGCGTGCGAGGTCTGTGACTCTGGTCTATGGTACCTTATCTATGAGTATGACAGTAGACGGATGACGGATGGGTCCTAAACTTCAAAACCGTAGTTGCTCTTTGTTTAACCATGATTAAATGATATCCCATTTTTTTTCAATATTGGCCCCTCTGTACGGGGACGCTCTAACCAACTACGACATTACCCGGAGTGCGAGAGCCCACTATAATAACAAGAACCCTACAAAACCATGTCCTTCAAGTTTCATATATATTCATATATATATTATATATTCAATTGTCCCTAAAACCCCTAGTATTGCCTGTTCAGACTGTCGCGGTATTCGCCACCCAAAATGGTAGCGAACACCGAGTGGCTATATTAGAGTATGCGATTACTACTGTCAAAAACCAAGCTAACAGCGAGCGACACTTACATGGGCACCGAATATCGTGTGTACTACACGGTATTCGGTGTCCATAGCTAGGTCTTAATAGGCATTTAGGTGGACAATAAATGTCCTAAATATAGGTAGTATTCACTTGTAAAGTATTTGATTGAATATCTCAACGTAATCTTGTTTGAACATCACGGGTAAAAAGCAATCAACACCATCCTTCTCTGGAATATTTCTTGGAGAATAACGTTGAAATCATGACCTTTTCGAATCTCCATTTAATAAACTATTCATCGGTCGATATTCAGGAGTCTCACGTAGGCGGTACTGCTTCGCGGGTAAAGAATAATGCATGGCGAGAAGCAATGTATAGTGAAATGTAGAAAATTCTCAAACGCTCTTGTTAAGTTAGAAAGTATAGACAGGAATATATGTAATGATGTAGGTAGGATGAAGTGAAGTGCGTCCCAGCATAAAACTGAGACATAACTGAAGAAAACAGTTAGCACAATCGGCGGCCTTTGATAATGCCGCCGATTGTGCCACTAGATTTAGTTAGTATTGAGATCCTTTATTATTTTTTTGTATATATAGTGCAATAGATGTATTGTATTGTAAAAATAATATTGTATTATTATAATTGCTATTGTATCGAGAAAGGGCCTAGAAACTTAAAATGTATATAAAACAAATATAAAAACTAAACCTAGGAGGTAAGTGTTTCCGCACTTAGACTCCGATTGGTCCTTTATGCGTGGTGACTAAACCTAGGAGCAAAAGTACCTGCTTGCGAGAAGATACCATATTTTACCACGATCCATGAATACAGTTGTCACAAAACGAGAGACGATTACCGGAGAAGTACCTGAACATCGGTTAAAAGGATTTATGACAACTCGTAAAAACGTTTCTAGTTGAATTAGTTGCAAAGTTCTGATTTATGGGTAAACTTGCGCGATTCTTGCGTTTTAAGAAGGCTGTTTGATTTTCGTAACTATTTGATGTACCTAGGCGTGTCGAAGCAAATCGCAAAAGTCCGATTTTTTTATTTTATTTTGACAGCTTTATTTCACCATTTCATTTGTCTTTCATCGGTTTTTGAATTCGAACTTCAACGTATTTCGCTGCGCGTGGAATTACATTTTTGGTCTCGTTTTTAGTTGATGTTGATGTTGACTTACTCGTATTTTCTATTATTAATTTTTTTTTTGTTTGTACACAAGACAACAAGTCTTTATTAACAATAGTTATCTATGGTCCTAGAGTTTACACAAGTAATAAATTGTGTAAAGTCTAGGATCATAGATAACTATTAGGTAATCCTAATAATCGAATTCAAATACTAAATACTTGGAAATATATTACAAAAATTGGCAATCCAATTCAGTTTGGCATTCAGTGATACGTTATCTTATCTCACAATATAAAATATTTACTTTATTTATCATTACTATTCAAAACATACGAAACCTTTACGAAATTTGGAGTTATTCATATGGAAAATAAGGAATACATACAGACGCTGGAGAATTTATTTCAGGTACCTGTCCTACACATAACTTTGCCCGAATATTAAATCAAATCTTTGGAAGCATGTTGGCAACTTGGAAGTCAATGTTGTGTTTAGCTAAATTATAAGTTTTATCAGTCAGTACAACGAAACAATATTTTGTGTGTGTGTGTGTGTGTGTGTGTGTGTGTGTGTGTGTGTGTGTTATTTCACATAAACATAGTAACGACCACGCGCGTACTTACAAAAAATAGGTTTATACTAGACAAAACCCAGTAGTCAAGTCAAAGTCAAAAATCATTTATTCTTTAGGCTCACAAAATAAGCACTCAGGCAAGTCATATTTTATACATTAAATTATTATCAAATAAAATTATTTTGCTGTTCACTTTAATTTTTTGTCCACTAGTGGAAGAAGTGAAAAAGAAACCACTAGTATGTTCATAGGCCTAGCTCGTAGATTAAATAAATAAATAATGCTGGACAATTCACACAGCATCATCTAGCCCCAAGCTAAGCAGAGCTTGTGTTATGGGTACTAGATGACTGATATACATAATACAATACATTACATAGATAGATATTTTTTACTATACATAGAAAACGACCAGAACACCCGGAACAAATATCTGCAGATCGTACACACAGTTGTTCCGAGGCGGGAATCGAACCCGCAACCTCCTACGTCGCAGGCGGACCTTCGCCCACCGCGCCACATCGGTCGTAAAATTTTTGATTAGATTGTTGTCTATAGTAGAATAGATACTCGTAATAATGAAAACGCATCGTCATACATTGTAAGAATCATAATTAAAGAAGTGAATTTCAAATAAATTATACATTTGTTAATAAGTTGACGTAATTTTTTTTTTATTCTACGATAGAAAACAATTCCCGTGCTTGCTCTGTTCAAAACTGATGTTTTCTTATAGAGAGCTCATAAGATCTTTTATTATAGAATCACTTTATACTCATCATCATCATCATCAGCCTATAGCAGTCCACTGCTGGACATAGGCCTCCCCCAATGAGCGCCATAGCGCCCTGTCTACAGCTTGCCGCATCCAGCATCTACCTGCAGTCTTTCGCAGGTCGGGTTACTATTGGCAATATTAAATTAATAAATATTATGCAAATTACTGCATTATTTATTCAAATCAATTGTAGTAAAATAATGTACCTATTAAGAATAAAACAATATTCGAACTACATAGTCAAGCTCAGGTCATAAAGAGTAGATAGAAGTTTCTAGGGTGTTACATATAGAGCAGTGTTCAAGTCCATACTGTCATACTCCGCAATGCAGCTACAACGTGAACCTTGGCCAAGTTTTGGCAAAAACACAAGGACCTCCCCCGTCCTTCAACTCTCTCGAACCAAACTTGGAATTGGCAGCTGTTCCATCGTGCTTGCTTCTGCTGGTCTTAAAGCTTTTTGCTTATTAAAAATATGAAAAAAAATGCATTAGGTAGTGTGTTTATCATGCACTAGCTGCGCCTAGCAGCCTCGCCCGCGTGGAAAAATCCGTTGCGTAGTTTTAAAGATCTAAGCATACATAAGGATAGACAGACAGCGGGAAGCGACTTTTTTTTATACTATGAAGTGATATACATGCATTTAGTGAATGTGAGTGAATGTGAGTGTGTTAATCATGCATAAATATAAATAAATATAAAATAAAACCTTGCTAGATTTCACACTAGTACTAAATGCGCTTTTCGTATTAGAATGGTCTGAAACAGTCAAAGATTTTTTCCACAAAACAATGCAATGTTCTCACACTACCAATAAACGCTCCATACAATCAAGCTCAAACCGACAAATAAACTAAGTGGAGAAGACCATCAAATAAGTGATAAAATTCATGAATTCTTCTATACTCCCAAATTAAAAAGTCGGGGTTGGCTCGAACAAGACAGTATTTCCTAAGGCAAAACTATTATTGTACTGTACTCGTAGTTCCTACATTGATAATTCTACCAATGAGGTAACATGAGTAAATTTTCCAAGCTCCGGAAAAGCCAATACCAAATCACTGCATTAGATCACGGCTTAGATCTTTAAAACTACGCAACAGATTTTGATGTGGTTTTTTTAATAGATAGAGTGAGGTTTATAAACTATTTGACACATAGATTTCCGAGCGGGTGAAGCCGCGGTGTCGTAGATAAAGTAAATGGCCGTAAATCAATTCATATGGTTCAGGTAAGCGTGTGTGACAAGGACATTGTCTGTCCCATCAAGAAAGTTGTCTATGAATAACAAAAAGGATCCTTCTAAAAATAGAACTTCCCGTCCAATAGAACCAAAGGCCCTGAGTCCGTATCACAAAACATCATAACCATCCTACACTAACATTTAATCATACCCACTGTTTGAGGACTCTATCCATAGTCAATGAGACCTACCGGACCTTTTAGCTGATGAACTGCAGACAACTTTCACCCCTAAGCCCTTTACGTTTTATTGTAATTTATGTTTTATTCGCTTGAGCTTAGAGATTTTGTTGGAACTGCCTGAGATTAGATTAAAGGCTTTGCATATATTTTATAAAGTGCTTGCGGTCAGTGATCTACAGTGTTCAAAATAACGAAGGTTGAATTAATAATGGCGGACAGACAAGATAAGCGGGCAAAGAAGCAACCCTGTCAGAGTTTAGTTTGAATGAGCTAGCTACCTATATGGATAGGTAGGTAGCTCACTGGACCTACTAATATTATAATCGAAAGTAAATACTTTATCTGTCTGTCTGTATGTTGGTTTACTATCTGTTTAATTTTCACGCCCAAACGGCTGAACGGATCTTAATAAAAATTGGAAGGGAGGCAAATAGTATCCCGGGATAGGTTGTTTTTTATGCCGGTAAAGTGCGTGCAAAGCCGCAGGCAGAAGCTAGTATCTAATAAATGAACATAGCATAATCTGTTATTGATAACTATTACATTTTATTGGGACATGCCATTTTACTGATTTAACAGGGCAAAAAAAGTATTCAACGGCTCCTACACGACACACGCTCAAACTCTTCAAGTTTCTGCTCGAGTTCCAGCATATAGCCTATAATAAGCCTAGGTTTTATTGATGTATTTTAGTCAGTTACAATTTGTTTGTAGGTATCCTAGAGTTAGCTATAAACTGTTAATAAATACGTATATATATGTCTAAATAACGTAAAATTTTGGTAAAAGTAAAAAAGCATGTTAAAAATATTTATTGCATAATACAAAACATGAACCGATAAACTTAACCTACACATGAAAAGGGTAATTTTGTACATAATTGAACTACTTCAACAGTGATTTTTGTCGGCTTCCTTGCTGTACCTTACCTACCTGATAAACAGATAAATAAATAATGCTGGACAACTCACACAGCATTATCTAGCCCCATGGTAAGCAGAGCTTGTGTTATGAGTACTAGATAACTGATAAACATAATACAATACATTACATAGATAGATATTTTTTATTATACATAGAAAACGACCAGAATACCCGGAACAAATATCTGCAGATCGTACACACAATTGTTCCGAGGCGGGAATCGAACCCGCAACCTCCTGCGTCGCAGGCGGACCTTCGCCCACCGCGCCACAGGTCGTCTAATCTACCAGAAAATAGATAAACATAATTATCCTGTATCGAGAAAGGCAGAAAAATGTCAAGCATATCTACATTATCCTATATCATTATCTCTTAATCCATATATGTATCTCTAAAAATGATTCAGCGCTTGTTTCAGTGCCAAAAGTCGCGCTCTACTTTAGCTAGCCCATAACTCACAATAAACGTTCCTTTGCTATTCTGAGAATAGCTGCATTAGGTATACATACTCCATTCAAAGCAGTCCGTATTGAACAAGGAAACAAGAAACGTATGAAAAGACAATATTCCGCACGCCATAGTCTGTTCATTATTTCCCGCCCTTTCCCGACTCCATTTTGTCGGCAAAAGAAAAAGTAGAGCGCGCGTTGTCTATGTCTCCTCTATATTTTTTTTTTCAAACAGAGACAAAGTTGCCTCTGCCTCTTCAGCTAATGAAACTTTTTGGTGTCGACAGACAATCCAATAATGAAACAGGGTGGGTTGCGGGGATACTAAACACGGATGGTTGCTTCGCGCCGCATTTGCACCAGATTTTCGAGTACCAAGTTATAAATAACTTTATTTTTTTTGTTTGGTACCACATAACGACTTCCTTATAATTTTAGACCCAGGTAGGTACCTTCAAAGTAGAATAATATTGAACTAGAAAAAATTTGAATCGGTCATATAATGATCTCCAACATAATCACACACACGAATATTATATATTCGTATAACATATTTCTATAAATTAATTCTTATACACATATTTTGTAATCACCATACTTTCTTTTTACCTCTTAGAATTTAAAGAAAACATAATGTAGAATCTACCAGAAACAAAGTCAATGTTTAAGCCTTTCATGTCAAGTGGATAGGTAAAACTCTTTTACATGAATATCCAAGGGTCTGGAAGTTTATCAAAGGGCTACAATCTGCAGGCAAAGTGAAGGTTTATGCTAATATCGCGAAGAATTCCAACAACACGAAACCAGAGTCTTGTGTATACGCTTATCGATCCGATAACAAAGTACTTAGTTAACCCCTATTATGTCAGGCTAGGGTATGAATAGCAAGAATTTTAAGAGGTAGAAAACACAGAATACATTTTTAGTACCTATTTGTCGTATGATTATGCTGGAAAATCACACTAGGTAAAGCATACTACCATACAAAGTCGAGGATTTTCTCGACAGAAAATTGAGATTAGGTTAAGTATTATTTTATTACTACTGCTACTATTATATACAATAGTATTATTGCTTATTTTAATTTTACTGTACATTATATAATGAATTGTTAATAGGTATGTACCTTAATTTTTTTTGTAAATAATTATTTACCAATAAAATGACCGTCTGACTACCATAAAAGAAAGCGAGGTTTCCAGTATCTAATAAAGTTTGTATCGTTTAGTTAAAATAACCAAATAAGTAATAACTTTAAAATTGGCATGAAGTTCCGAAAAACCGACTGTAAATCGTAGTAGTTTGTTCCGCAAAACGTCTGGAGCGTTCTGGAACTTATATTTACGAATCCTCGAAGTTGGTGGAAAGTTCTCGAAACAAGACACTCGCATCGCGTTCGAGATAAAAACTTGAACAGCGCAGTGCATTTGTTTTCAGCTCTTGGCACTTATGAGAAGAGGTAGGGAGCTGCTCGAGGTAGTTAAAGTTTGGAGATAGGATAAGCGGGCATCTACAAACACTAACTTTAACAATACTCACTTTAGTTTGAAAGGTAAATTATGCATAATATTAACTGTATATAGCGACCTAGCATTTAAATTTATTTTGCAATGCCCTTGCAGGATGCATGTTGGACTTTTGCATTTTTCTTTTAGGACCTATTTGTACACATGTAAGCTAATGAGTATTGAGTAAACTATAATGAATAATGAATAAACTATTGAGTATAACAATGTTCAGTAACTGCTCTATGCTGTTTGAATGATTGCGTATTCTTTTATAGGAACCACAAAGGTGGTGGATAAGCATGCGGCATTGCGGCCTGATGGGAAGTGGTTACCGCAGCCTATTTCCATTAACGTATAAACAAGTATTTACGTACTTGAACATGTTTTGTATTGGATATAATTTATACAACATAGTACATATCGTCTATAATACGCCACCGTCTATTCCTATACTATAGCTACGTGTCCATCCAAAGGTTGCCTGGAAGAAATCGCTCTTAGCCATAAGGCCGCCCATTGTGCATCTGTATCTTTGTTTACTGTCTATACCTATACTATGCTATATAGCTACGTGTCTATCCAAAGGTTGCCTGGAAGAAATCGCTCTTAGCGATTAGGTCGCCCATTGTGCATCTGTATCTTTTTTTTTTGTTCTTTACTGTTTTTTTTCTGTGTTTGATGTGCAATAAAGCGAATTTGTATTGTATTGTATTGTATTGCCTATGGTTGCCTGTAACATCAGTAGGTATATATATATATATATACACATATATATATACAGTAGGTATATATACACGCGCATTGCTAACCCATAAAATGCTTTGTTATAATTACAACACGTATGTATAATACAAATGTATGTATAATATTTCGTGAAACCGTAATAAGGAATTGGGCGTAGTTTCCGTAGTAACTGTTGTCCGTAGTGACTGTCGTATCACACCAGGTGATAAGACGAACAGACATATTTTCATCTGATTATCAACGAGCATTCAATACGTATTGTTATTATTATTATTCGTTTATTTCATATTATAAAAATGCATATAAGTATTAGTTATGCGTAACGTCAATTACCTATCACATAGGTGTTATGTCCTTGCATCCGCCATAACATTTAGGAAAAAAAAGACAGATTAGAGAACAAGACAAAGAAATAAAGTACTTACTATTTTGTAATTTTATTACGCCGAACATCCACAATTATGTCGCTCTATGTATATCTATTGATTATTTATTTATTATTATTCAAATTCTCACTTACTCTCTTTACGTTCCTCTGAAACCCTCATCTTGAAAGTCCCTGCTCACTCTACCTCTTTCTATGACAAATCATTCACTGTACAAGCTACCCGTCTATGGAATGCTCTCCCTCTGGACATCAGACGTGCAAAATCACTCCCTATATTCAAAAAACTGCTGCATCAGCATTATTAATCCATATGAAATATTGATAGCCTTATCTTATGTCTATGTAAGTTTATTATAATGTTTGTAATGTAGGTATTTAGTGTATTTGTTACCAATTATTTATTAAAGTGCCACCGTCTATATTGTTCGTTCATGTCCAGTCCATCCCAAGGTTGCCTGGAAGAGATCGCTCTCAGCGATAAGGCCGCCCTTTATACCTTTATTCTAAGTTTTTATCTCTGTATTATTTTCTGTTTTGTGTGGTGTAATAAAGTGTTATCTATCTATCTATTATTTATTTGTAATTTGTAATTTGTATGTAAAATATGAATAAAGTATGTTATTAACATCTGAATAAATTAACTACGAATTTATAAGAAAGGCATCAAAATAAAGAGGCCTCAAAAGTATCAGTCAGGCAGAATTTATGAGATCATCTCGTCTAATTACGCGGTCCATCAGCACCCGTCAAAACAAATGAACCGCGGAGTTCCAGCTCATTGTTGGCATTGTGTTCATTCTCGCCGCCCCCACTGGCAGTCTTTGTACACGCCCAGAAGAGACACGGTACCTACAGTTCACCGCTGAAGTGTTTGAGGAAAATTTTGATAATCCTTTTTTTCCTTATTACAAGACTATGAGATGAGCTTGAGCGATTTTGAGCAACGGCTACATCGATGACAGCCCAAGCATTGTATTGTATTTCTCTATCAAGAAGAAGAAAATAGAGAAAGGTGGTGAGTCACCGTGAGACAAATCACTGAGACCTTTAGCAGTAATTTAAATTGTACCACGATGTTTTGACAAGTTTGACAGGAATTAAGGCACAGCAGGCGTTAGCATACCTTAAATCCCTTTAACAGTCTATTCTATAATGTGAAGATGTAGGATTTCACACAACCGTTTATTCTAAAAACGAGTTTAGACGAGTGGGCGTCCAAAGGGAAAAAGTCCAAGAACTATATGTACAAACATATAATAATCGATGATGAATCTATAAATGTTACTTAAAACAAACCTAATTGGAGTGTGAACCCGTTTGGGAAGGGCCTAAGGGTAATGTAAAAAGACTTATTTCTAGAGAACTTTTCCATTTTACTGTACACACCCTAAACTGGAGGGAAGGTAGCACAAACGCTCGTGAAATGACTCCGTTTTACGCTAACGACACTATTATTGCGAGTTTGGCAGGTTTTTGTTGATGCCTGTTACATAATGTGCACATTTACGGCTCTATGACTGCTGATATGTGGCTACGAATGTGTTTAGGTGGGTTAATAATGTTGAACGCTTTTGCAGGTAAGTATCGTATATTTTTTGTCGCTGAGACTACTAAACTGTAACTACCTAGAATACTGAAAATTGTTTTCGCCTTAAAATTTACGCTTTTAAAAAAATGAAATTCGCAATTCATTCTATACTTAATTCTAAGGGTTCTTTTTATAATCGGACGATCAGCTTCTTCATCTGTTCACTCAAAATCTTCGTCAGGTAATCTTTTAAAATTAAAAAGAATGCCACAATTTACAGTAATATAACCTGATTAATCGCTCAGACATAATAATTACAGACATTATTTCATTAATCGATCAAGAGCGGACACATTAATTGATCGGAGCTTAATAACCTTCTGAATATTGCTACACTAATCACCAATAAATTCGCTATACTGATATTATATACCTAATCCAGGGTCATCCATGAGTACAGAGCTTGTATGTTCATCTAGCGCTGGGCGTAATCTCTACAGTATTGAGAACTTTATGAAAACAATGCTAACCTAAATGTTCACAGAGTAAAAGGGACACGGTTGCTCCTCTTTGTTTACCTAATCTATACTAGTGTAGTTCAATGAATTACAATTTCTCAGCTCTCGCAAAACCCGAGCGCTGATGAGTATCTGGTACAGCGAATCACCATTGCCATACAACATACAATGAAGCAATACAACCAGCAACTTAAGTAGGACTCTGATATGTGATTGATATGGATCAGTTAAACTACTTTGTTTACAAGAGTCTGTAGTTAGTAGGTAATTAAAATCATCAAAATATTAAAAATTGCATTCCTAAGTTTTTACTGGTAGTACCTACCTACTGAAATTACATGTTTGGATTGCAAAGTGTGTACTAAAAACTCATATCACCATCCTTCCCACTTTTGTAATAATAATAACACTTATGACTTATAAATATTAAAATTAAGTGAGCACGCTTTTGTCATTTCGCTGTTCCCGAAGGCTAATAGGATAGATCCGGGGCCGGGAGAAGCCAATCCAATTAACTGAGCTTCGATAATCCGGGAATTTTTCACTTTCAGCAAATTACGACACGAAACAGCTTTCAGAATTCAGCTACGAGGCGGGAGAGTGCGTCCAATCCGCTCTAATGAAGTTCACGAGAAGTGTAAAACGGCAACATGCTCATTTGCTGAAGAAGTTCAGATGAAAATTTAAATATGTGCATGTTGAAACATTTTACGTGCTGAATACCAAGCACCGGTGAAAAAGTAAAGGATGAAAAGCTGGAAAATGAAAATTCTCGAATGTTAAACGCAACCCGAATATGATCCGTTGTAAATCCGCTATTTTCAGTATAACCAGGGAAATAATAATGATGCTGCCGATAATTGGAGAGTTATGCGCTGGAAATTTTGCGAATAACCCGCCGCTAGCATTGTGCTATGTTTTCTCATTAAAACTACCCATTATGCATTGTATATTTTCACAACATAGGATACAGTCAAGGGTTCACCCTCCAAATGTTGACATTCTCTTTAATCTTCAACAAATTTCCACCCCTCAAAGAATCCAAAGCTCTATCAGTACCTTCAAACCGATTCCCTAAGGAAATGCCCTTAACGAAACGCATTTTTCTTTCAAACTAGATTAACTGAAGGTGTTTATCAGCGTGCATTGCTCATACATCCCCATAAAGTTGATAGTATGGAGGGGATTCGGACAGGAAAGTAATCGGCCCTCAGGGACTCCGTCACGTCACTACGATAGCAAAATTCAAAGGATTATAGAGCATGATAAAACGAAAGCCATAATATGTAGCCCTATGAAAGCCCTATGTATTTTTTGTTTTGTTTTGTGTTTTAGTTTTAACTATTAATATATAAGTATAATAATATTGTACCTATATTTATATATATAAAGCTAAATTACCACTGACTGATTCACTGACTGATTGACTGATTGACATAATTGTTCGCCTTGATGGTGGATGGAAAGGTATGTTTTTTTTTACGGAATCGTATAGGGGAGGTAAAAGTCTCCTAGGGAAAATTCCGACTTTTTGAGATTTGCCCCCCCAAGACCCCCCCCTCAGGGGGGGCTCCTACGTGGAGCCATATTGCTTAATTTTTTTATAGGGGTTGTATAGAGGGGGACAAGTGATTTTGATTGCATAGAAAATTTTGCCCCCCCCCCTGCCCCCAGGACCCCCCTTTTGAGTGTGCTACCAGATGCCGTCGCGATAGAGGGGTTCTGATTGCGGGGTCGTATAGAGGGTTACTCTTCGTTTTGGAAGAAAAAATAAATTGGACCCCCCCTTTAACCCCCTTTTTTGCCCCCCCTTTCCATCTCCAAAACGGATAGAGTTGGAAGAAATTTTTTTTCACAGTCTTGTAGAGGAGGACAAATGGTTTTGAATGACAAAAAAAAATTGCCCCCTTTTGCCCCCCAGACCCCCTTTTTTTAGGAAAAACCGAAAATTGGCCTATTTTTGACCTTTTTTTTCGGGTGGAGCATCGCGGCGAGCGAAGCGAGCTGCGATGCGACCGCGGGGAACAGCACGGCGAGCGAAGCGAGCCGTGCTGTGACCCCCCCAATGACCCCCCAAGACCCCCTCAACTATAACCCGGGGGAGCATTGCGGCGAGCGAAGCGAGCCACAATGCGACCAAGGGGAACGGCACGGCGAGCGAAGCGAGCCGTGCCGTGACCCCCCCCACGCCCCCAGCCCCCCTGTACCCCCTCCCCCAACCAAAAAATCTTATATGGGTATCGTTTTTGAATTACTTGGGGTGAGGATTTCGATTTCGATGCGACCAAGGGGAACAGCACGGCGAGCGAAGCGAGCCGTGCTGTGATCCCCCTGACAACCCCCAAGACCCCCTCACACTTAACCCAGGGGAGCATTGCGGCGAGCGAAGCGAGCCGCAATGCGACCAAGGGGAAGGGCACGGCGAGCGAAGCGAGCCGTGCCGTGACCCCCCCACGCCCCCAGCCCTCCTGTACCCCTTCCCTCAACCAAAAAATCTGATATGGGTATCGTTTTTGACTAACTAGGGGTGAGGATTTCGAATTCGATGCGACCAAGGGGAACAAGCGCACGGCGAGCGAAGCGAGCCGTGCTGTGACCCCCCCGACGACCCCCCTAAGACCCCCTCACTTATAACCCGGGGGAGCATTGTGGCGAGCGAAGCGAGCCACAATGCAACCAAGGGGAACGGCACGGCGAGCGAAGCGAGCCGTGCCGTGACCCCCCCCCACGCCCCCAGCTCCCCTGAACTTCCTCCCCAATCAAAAAAACTGACATGGGTATCGTTTTCGAGTAACTTGAACTCGTAGATTACGAAAAAGATGTCCATTTCCAAATCCAAGATGGCTGACATTTTTTCATCGCAAAATTTTCTCATTGCTATCGATTTCAGACAAAATAATTAAAGGTGTAGATCACGACAAGGGGAATACAATGAAAAAAAAACTCAATACCTATACACAACCCCCGCGAGCTGCTTGCAGCTCGCGCACATCTAACAACTAGTTATAATATATAAAGCTAGATTACCACTCACTGACTGACTGACTGACTGATTCACTGACTGATTGACATAATTGTTCTCCTTGATGGTGGATGGGAAGGTATGTTTTTTTTTACAGAATCGTATAGGGGAGGTAAAAGTCTCCTAGGGAAAATTCCGACTTTTTGACATTTGCCCCCCCAAGACCCCCCCCTCAGGGGGGGCTCCTACGTGGAGCCATATTGCTTAATTTTTTTATGGGGGTTGTATAGAGGGGGACAAGTGATTTTGATTGCATAGAAAATTTTGCCCCCCCCCCTGCCCCCAGGACCCCCCTTTTGAGTGTGCTACCAGATGCCGTCGCGATAGAGGGGTTCTGATTGCGGGGTCGTATAGAGGGTTACTCTTCGTTTTGGAAGAAAAAAAATTGGACCCCCCCTTTAACCCCCTTTTTTGCCCCCCCTTTCCATCTCCAAAACGGATAGACTTGGAAGAATTTTTTTTTCACAGTCTTGTAGAGGGGGACAAATGGTTTTGAATGCCAAAAAAAAATTGCCCCCTTTTGCCCCCCAGACCCCCTTTTTTTAGGAAAAACCGAAAATTGGCCTATTTTTGACCTTTTTTTTCGGGTGGATCGCGGCGAGCGAAGCGAGCCGCGATGCGACCGGGGGGAACAGCACGGCGAGCGAAGCGAGCCGTGCTGTGACCCCCCAAGACCCCCCAAGACCCCCTCAACTAAAACCCGGGGGAGCATTGCGGCGAGCGAAGCGAGCCGCAATGCGACCAAGGGGAACAGCACGGCGAGCGAAGCGAGCCGTGCTGTGACCCCCCCGACGACCCCCCTGAGACCCCCTCACTTATAACCCGGAGGAGCATTGCGGCAAGCGAAGCGAGCCGCAATGCGACCAAGGGGAACAGCACGGCGAGCGAAGCGAGCCGTGCTGTGACCCCCCGACGACCCCCAAAGAACCCCTCACCCTTAACCCAGGGGAGCATTATGGCGAGCGAAGCGAGCCGCAATGCGACCAAAGGGAACGGCACGGCGAGCGAAGCGAGCCGTGCCGTGACTCCCCCATGCCCCCAGCCCCCCTGTACCCCCTCCCCCATGCCCCCAGCCCCCCTGTACCCCCTCCCCCAACCAAAAACCTGATATGGGTATCGTTTTTGACTAACTTGGGGGTGAGGATTTCGAATTCGAAGCGACCAAGGGGAACAGCATGGCGAGCGAAGGGAGCCGTGCTGTAACTCCCTCGACGACCCCCCAAGACCCCCCAAGACCCACTCAACTATAACCCGGGGGAGCATTGCGGCGAGCGAAGCGAGCCGCAATGCGACCAAGGGGAACGGCACGGCGAGCGAAGCGAGCCGTGCTGTGACCCCCCCAATGACCCCCCAAGACCCCCTTAACTATAACCCGGAGGAGCATTGCGGCGAGCGAAGCGAGCCGCAATGCGACCAAGGGGAACAGCACGGCGAGCGAAGCGAGCCGTGCTGTGACCTCCCGACGACCCCCCAAGACCCCCTCAACTATAATTTTTTTCGGGTGGAGCATTGCGGCGAGCGAAGCGAGCCGCGATGCGACCTCGGGGATCAGCACGGCGAGCGAAGCGAGCCGTGCTGTGACCCCCCCGACGACCCCCTAAGACCCCCTCACTTATAACCCGGGGGAGCATTGTGGCGAGCGAAGCGAGCCACAATGCGACCAAGGGGAACGGCACGGCGAGCGAAGCGAGCCGTGCCGTGACCCCCCACGCCCCCAGCTCCCCTGAACTTCCTCCCCAATCAAAAAATCTGACATGGGTATCGTTTTCGAGTAACTTGAACTCGTAGATTACGAAAAAGATGTCCATTTCCAAATCCAAGATGGCTGACATCTCTATATCGCAGTTTATACTCGCTTTGAGACGTGCACCCACATAATATGGGAATCGTTTTCGAATAATTCGCATACGTAGATTACGAAAAAGATGTCCATTTCCAAATCCAAGATGGCTGACATTTTTTCATCGCAAAATTTTCTCATGGCTATCGATTTCAAACAAAATAATTAAAGGTGTAGATCACGACAAGGGGAATACAATGAAAAAAAAACAACACAATACCTATAAACAACCCCCGCGAGCTGCTTGCAGCTCGCGCACATCTAACAACTAGTTTTTTTTATATAAATAAATGTATTGTGTGACAAATGCTGCTGTTATTTTGGATTTTTATACTAAACAGTACAATTTATGAAGCTTTCTGTCGATTACACAATCTACTCGTAACTTAAGATGGACACCAGATCAGCAGCTCCAATAAGAGTGTATTGAAGTTAAACCGCTACATCGACGGAAATAATAATATTCTCCGAACTAAGTTTATGGTTATTCTCACCTGGATAAATGACAAAAAGTCGAGATTCAGAAGCCGGATATCTGCAGCCCGTTCTCGAATATTCGATGGAAAATTAGTTTCGACGCGGCCGGAGGGCTGGGGTTTGAAAAATGAATAAAAAGTGACAGCTTATGGCTTAGGTATCGGAACGTGATGGATTTGGTTTTAAGCCCGTATTGGTTTGGAGCACGGGTTGGGGGCGTCTGCTCTGTTTGATTTTGTATGACGTGCTTTGGTTAGTGTTGTAGGGAAAGCATTTTGAAAGGTGATATTGTATCGGAAGCATTTGTTAATGTTTCTAAATGGTAGGTAATATAGTTTTTTTTCAAGTCTTTGTTTATCATACCTACATGTTTATTATCAAATCTACGTACCTACGTATCATATAAATTCATATCAATGCGCTGAGGCCGCTTGCTGTAGTTTTTTTAGTTTTTATTTAGATATAAGATTTTGGTTTATTTTGAACAATAAAGTACAATGATGAGAACTCATTGAATGAACACTTTGAACGAATGATAAGTAGTACTGGAACCTTCCTTACCTTCATAAAACCTGTATAAAATGCAAACTCCCTATTAGAACACGCGGCAGCGTGTTCAAGCCAAGTTCAAGCAAAGGAACGCGCCGAGTGTATCATTACACGAACCACTTGGTGCCACTTTTGACCCTTCTATAACTCAAAACATCTTTAAAGTAAACACATAAAACTACGTCTGTTTAGTTATATCCATAAGGACATGTAGAAGCCCAAATTCCATGAAGCTAGCTCAAACGGTTATAAAGATATGAAGGTCAAAAAGTCGTAAAAATTCACACTGACTGACTGACATATATATAGTACCTAAATCTAACCTACTTCCAGATGCCCTAGAAGGATGAAATTTGGAATCCAGCTCGGTAATTGTGAGTAAACGTAGGAAAAAATAAAAAAAAGTCAAAAAATAAGTAATGTTAGCGACGACGACCTTATGTCAATGGAATAAGGTTTAAATTAAAATAGATCCGCATTGCATAGAATAAGCAATAGTACTACGTCTCCGATTGCGCCATAGAATACAGTGTAGTTTTTTGGGACCGGCCCGTATAATACCTACCTAGCTATGTACCTATGTCGAAGCATTGCATAGAATAAGCAATAGTAGGTACTAACGTCTCCGATTGCGCCATAGAATACAGTGTAGTTGTTAGGGTGCAGTGCAGTGACTTTGTAATAAGTGCGTAGTTGTATGTATTCGGTACAATAAACCAACACTAAGTGTTCTGAGGTGTTTTACTTGATTAAGATAAGATGAACATTAAATCTCAATACCTGCCTAGTTTTCTTTACAAAAAGTAATGATATCCCACCAAAACATAAATGTAAAAAAGGAGAGCCAAGTTCAATACAAAAATTATGATTGGCTGTGGGCTTCCCCGCAAAAAGAATGGAGATATAAATGAGTGCTAAGTCAAATATATAGGTTAGATTTGACTTGGCCAGTTTTTATCAGAATTAAAACGTTGAATAACTTTATAAAATGACTGATGTAATGAAAACTGGCAAAGTCAAATCTAACCTACATAGATTTGACTTGGCACTCATTTATATCTCCATTCTTTTTGCGGGGAAGCCCACAGCCAATCATAATTTTTGTATTGAACTTGGCTCTCCTTTTTTACATTTATGTTTTGGTGGGATATAATTGAATATAATCAACGATCAGAGTGGCCGTATCCGTAGGCCACAAAGTCAATGGTCTACGGATATCTGGCTACGACAAATTTAAGGTTGGACAGTAACTTTTTTACTGCTGTAATAAAAGTAACGAAACTCGGGTCTGAGGGGACGGTGTCAGCAGTACACGAGACCCTGGATCAACATAATATTACAGGAGTAAACACACAGCTGTCCTCTAAAGAGTCGTTTTACGTCACCGCTATAGCAAAATTATCAGAATTACAAATTATTTATTAATGATGATTATTCTTTGTGAATGGCATTGTCTTTCGTTGGACACTTTTCTGCCAGTGTCGTGTAATGGAAAATAATTGTAAATTATATGAGTTAAACTTTTGAAACTATCATGGTTATTAATACAAAAGTCACGCCCGTGCATTCAGTTATTTTGTGATCATGGCGCAAAAAACTGTACCGAAATATTGGAAAACTCAAAAATCTAATCATGATAAATATCCCGTTATATATGACTTTTATGAAGATTCTGTGATATTTTTACCAGAGCCTAGTTCTTATCTAGCAGTGGTAGCACGTGCAGGTTAGGTTGACTTGAGAGATGTCGAAGTCCCCCGCAAGTATTTATTGAATAATTAAATTATAACACCATCAAAATATTTTCCACCTCCCGAATACCTGAACCATATCAACATCTATAAGGTATCCCACATCCCCGCCGTGGTGACTATCCAATTGCATACGATAGCAAGCCCGCAAATAAACATTTTGCACTGGAACCATCAGACAATTTTTATTAGATAAAGCGTAGTCATCACTATAACACTAACCATTAAGTTCAGGAACCCGCAAAAGCTCGTAAAAACCGATCTAATTCTAGCTACGATTGGAATAATGGTTCCATTACTGTTTGCCATCCACTTTGTCACAGAATAAATAACAGTGGGTGAGTATTAACTTTCGCTAAAAGCGAAGGTTTATTCTAAAGAGGGGTTTTTCGCGTTAATCCTAATTTGGGCACAAAAACGCAAACGGGGAAATATGTTTGTTTTTGATCTACGTTATGTAGGATGACTATTTTGTCTGCTTCACGATCAATAGATTATCTAACTATAGTAGTTTTTACTACTACAATAGATACGATATAAGTAATACGTAATAATTCAATAATAACTGAAGAATAATAGCTGAAGACAGGGCGCTATGGCGCTCATTAGGGAAGGCCTATGTCCATCTGAGTGGACTACTATAGGCTGATGATGATGATGAATAATACAATATAATAAACAAAACATACTGTGCTATCGCCAATGTTAAAAAAGTTCTATCTACCTACAAATCTAGCTTTCTCTTCTATTTAGCTGGGAAAACAACGTCAATACAAAATATTCTCAAAATTATGGATACATTTCCACCCCACCTTAAAGCCGCGGCTGTAGCTATTTGTTTTGCTTATTTCACCCTGCTTCTGGGAGATAGCGGCACTATTTCATTGTAATAGCCCGATGGCCCTCTCGGGGGTTTGATAGGGCACAATGAGGGGATGCAAGCCGTAAACGTGATAACGTCATCGACAGCAATCATTGACTTGATTCTGAAGGATATGATTGAAGGTCTTTTGATTTTGATTAGGATCAGTTTCATCAGTGATTTTGATTAGAGAGTCTGCATTGGATTAACTTACAAAAAAAATTAGAATAAATTAGATTGATGTCTTTGAATCTACTTTTTACTGATTTTTTTGAGGTAACTATAAGAGGGAGGAGGAGAAACTTAAGAGGCCTCCGGAGGGATGAATTCTTCATAGAAACGTAATACCAAAATGATTTCCAATTCAAGCATATTTCCACTATAATATTGCATTATTTGTATTAAAATAGTATTTATCTAGGTTCCCAAATAGTTTTTTTTTTAAATACTTACCTAAAATTAAATGAAAACCAATCGCATTTTGCACATTTTTATGCGAAAATGGACACGTTTTCTTGCTATTTGTTTCGTATTCAAAACATCAATATCTTACGTTTTATTTATTAAGGAACATAGCTTATATTGTCTAGTTACAGAATACTTTGTGAAGAATACAAAAAGTTTTCAGTCATAATTTTTGGTATTACGGAACAAACCAAATTTTGAACGGCTAATATTGCTATCGCGCACGCATGGTGCGTGGCGCAAGGGTTAAACAGGGACAGCGATATTCGGAGCGATTTTTGCAAGCGAGGGTCGCCGGACCCTTAATGAAAAATTTGAAAATAAGCAAACTTATCTTGTTATCGTATACCAATCTTGAAAATTATTATATCTATAAATAACCTATCACTCCCTATCTTCAAAGAACTGCTGCATCAGCATTATTTATCCATATAAAATATTGATAGCCTTACCTTATGTCTATGTAAATTTATTATAATGTTTGTTATGTAGGTATTTAGTGTATTTGTTATCAATTATTTATTAAAGTGCCACCGTCTATATTGTTCGTTCATGTCCAGTCCATCCCAAGGTTGCCTGGAAGAGATCGCTCTCAGCGATAAGGCCGCCCTTTATACCTTTATTCTAAGTTTTTATCTCTGTATTATTTTCTGTTTTGTGTGGTGTAATAAAGTGTCATCTATCTATCTATCTAACCTAGAAGGTTCACAACAAGCGCTATCTTTTTCACAGCAAATCTTCAAAATGTTTAAAAGAGCTCCGTCATAAAGATGCAATCTCTTGGGTCCATCCGACTTACAACCCCCATTGGATAAAGTAGCGTTAACCATAAAAAAGCTAACAATTCCATGTATTTACGACTTCTCACTTTGTACCGCAAAAATGTGGGTACTTTCATTACCCAGCGGCCTTACAAATTTTGCATTCCATTTTTTTATGAGGTCTTATACACGTAGGTAAATAAGAAAACCTTTACCTGAACGTAGAGTGAAGAGAGGAAGTTATAGAAAAGATTAAATTTTATTTGAATTGTGGGCAACAATCGACGAAACATATGATCTGTATTTTGTATTTGTGTCTGGCCGACTGTCCATAAGTGCTGACTGTACGACTAGTGCAATCATGACTATGGTGAAGAGTTAGATAAATGATGACAGAAAAGAATAGATATTAGCATAAGAATAAACAGTAATCTATTGTTATGGTATTAGGTAGGTACTTACCAAATGATAAATGAAATATCTGTCTCATATATACATATTAAAATGAAGGCAGACCGCTGAGTTACTACCTTCCTACTGTTACATTATTTTATTAGATTAGTTAGGTTGTTTTTTCTACTATAGTTATTTCTTTTGTTTTTGTTTGTAAGTACATTATACCAGGATTATACTAATATAGGTGTAAGCACACTCGGCTAATATAATCTTAAGCACATACTTAAGTACGTATTTTATAAGTAGGTACTAAGTAGAAACATTGTAAATACTTCTCATTAAGTGAACGTTTATGTTCTTTGAGAAAATAAAGATTCTTTAAACCGATATTCTTCGATGCGAATAACTAATGAATCCGTATGAAATATGTGGTTAGATACTAAGGGTCGGGGAAGGAGCGCGATACCCATGACCCTTGCAAAGATGCCATCAAAGCAATGATGCCAACAGAGCAATGATGTCAACAGAACAATTATGCCAACAGAGCAATTATGCCAACAGAGCAATGATACCACCATTGCTCCACAAATTTCAAACCGTACAAAATTCATTACCTCCTAACTAGACTCGTTCGAAACTTTCAAACTCAGATACGTAAATGGGAATAGGTTTCTTTGTGCGCTACGATCGAAGCCCGGATTGTTTCAACTTTGTTCCCTTAATTAAAACCATCTGGATTACTTCAGCAACTTTCGTCTTCTTCTTACCTGGAACAAAAACGTTTATTGTTATACCGAGAATTTAAATTGAAGTTGAAGTGAAATTAATGATAACAATCTATTGAAAATAATAGCGTCGGAAGTAATAAACAAAGCTTGGTTTAATTTATACAGCTTTTCTATGTAGTTAAAGCTACAATAGCAAACTGGACCGACCACCACAAGTTGCATGAGATATCAAATCCGTCGTCGATATATGATTCAGCTTGCTACTTCTTAGAGCTATGTCGATAACTTACTATGTACCTATGTATATTACTATGCTAAAACCCTAAAGTAGTTGGAGCATCAAATTACTTATTAAGTAAGTTCCTATCTCTCTTTGTTGATTGTATTGCAATGTTAAATCCAATTCGAATCAATAGCTATTTAGAAGGTATCCAGGAAATTTTACAATGAAAATCGCAATGTAGAACTATTTTAATTTTCCCGAAATTCTCGTAGTTTTGTACCGGAACAAGACTACATGTTTTCCAGCGTTGCTATTTTACCCGGAAGGAAAATAGTGTGCATAACAGGCACAAATAAAACAAAATGGCGGAACACGGCAAGCTCACGTTTTCACGCGCTTTGTTCCGCTTTTATTAAATTCTGGGCATTTTGGTCGCACTCCCACAATCTATTGTCAGGTTATATAGAACTTCACAGAGCCTAGCAGTTTATATGATTGAATAGGTTACTTCCTATTTCTTCGATGCTAATAACTAATCAATCCATGTGAACAAATGCGTATGAAATACGTGGTTACGATGGGTCGGAGAGGTAGCGTATATACCCTTTATACTTCTCGAAGCGAATTACCCCGTTCAACATAACTTTACGGCCTGCCCACTCGGCTAACATCATAACCATCTTATTTCTATTCAGGGTGGAGATCCGTTACAAAACATTTTACTTTGTGCAAACTCAAAGCGCCGAGGGCAAATTAGTTTATAATACGGAAAATTGCAGAGACACCCAGCTCTAGTATTTTCTGCTCAAAGGAACTTTGCACATTTACTTTAAAAGCCAATGTAAGCAGATAAATGTTATCTTGGGAATTATTTTGTTTCAAGCGTTATTGCAAAAAGTCAACAGAATGTAAAAATAATGTGCAGGATCTTTTACTCGTATTTAGCTTTTTTGATTATAACTTACTAGCTGCGCCCTACGGTTTCGCCCTCGTGGAAATTTATGTTTCAAATAATTTATAAACCTTCATTTTGAATCGCCTTATCTATTTAAATAAACCGCATTAAAATCTGTTGCCTAGATTTAAAGATCTAAGCATCCATAGGGACAAAGAGACAGCGGGAGGCAATTTTGTTTTATACTATGTAGTGTATTGATGCTTTGACATTATGCAAGGTTTCCACATATTCTTGCAGTGAAAAATTATAGCAATGTAGCGAAAGATACCTAAATTAGTGTCCAGAACCTCAATCTCAAACTTCAAAGGAAGAGCTTGAATTTCATTCCACGTTTTTCTTTACCTGCAAAGTTAGCAAGTCAGTGTTTCCTAACTTCTTGGCCGTTCACAAAGGTTCTTTCCATTCCGTCGTGTTGTAAGAGGTTTTCATCCATTTTTACTGAGAGAGCTCCTCTTATGATTGAACGCCCCGAGTTGGCGGGAAAAGATTATAACTTTCTTCAAAGCGAAGTTTATGCAGACAATCTTAAGGATTTTATTTCACTTGTTGTGGCAAAAAAGGTTAAACTCGTTTTAAAAATCTTTTCTTTGGTTACAGGATTACAAGATTTTTTTTATATCAAAGTACATTTCATAAATAGCAGATATTAACAAGTTTGGCACTCATTTAACCTACAATATTATCGAGCGGGAATAGGACTTAGGTTTTAACTTAGATTTACTTAACATCAAGCATAGTATGAACAAAAGTAAGTCATCAGTCAAAAGTATTTGTAAAGTGTACGTAAAACGTAGCTTCATGTAACAAACAATGCAATTCACACCCACCAAACAAATCCGATTCCCGACTATTCTAAGCCAGACTACGTAAAAAGAGAGTTAAGGAAATAGCAAAGAATGTCCCGAAGGAATATGCGAGAATACGAACTATAATGTCTACGTAATTCTCTTCTATTGTAAATAAAGTGTAAGTACGAAACAGAGATAGCACGGCAGCTCTGTGCAAGGGACACATAGACCATTATTGGCATGGAGACTAAGGTCTGGGTACTTCTATCTCAATGCAGAATATAAAACAGCAGTTTATTCAGGTTTCACTCGTTATTTCCCCTCTATCACATAAACAGCTTCCAACGTCGGAAACATTATTTGGTTGTTTCTACCTACATATATTCTATATTAAATACGAAGATGCCTTGGAAAATACCGTGTCTTGACGTGAGCCCACGTAATATAAACTCAATCAGCCCTACGAGGCTACGAGCACATGCATCGAAAGCATTAGCATAATGTCCTTGTGACGTAACTCAACGTATTTTCCGGTACGCCATCTAGTTTTTAACTTTTAAATACAAAGTAAGTCTTGGAAAATCATACATGGATAGAATTGTTTTTTCGATTTGCTATAAATTCGTTTTAGCTTTGCTTAGGTTGTACAAATACATATGTATATTTATTATCACCTTCTCATCTTCATAATACAGTTATAAACTCTAGTATCAGTGACCTTTGCTCATCAGCCTATATTCAAAAGGTTCGAGGCGTTATAAATAGCGAGTACGTCCAACCTCGAGGACGGTTGACGCTCGAATGAACACAGTGGGCGCGCAATCGACTGTAAAAAACGCAGACTACCCGCAATTAACTATAATATAAGTCTGTATAATGGTTTACCATACCTAAGGTGCCTACGTAAGTTCTAGGATATTTTTGGTAGGTAAAAAGACAGGTACTTACTAGAAAATAAACCAAGATCAGGCCGGTTACTAAATACTCACATAAAAGCTATTCATCAGTGGACCTCGATTGAATAGACCCTATCGAAAATATCGATCATACTGTTGTCTCTGTCGCGCACGACCTATTGTTGATTGAGTGAATAGGTCAGCTTATTGAATGGCGCTTTTGATTCGATTGAAACAGGCTATTATTGAAATAGCTCCTGTATTTGCTTTTCATACTATGAGAGTCTGATATGTGTTAACGGTAGCTTAATTTTTAAAAAACCAGCTAGTTGCGAGTGGAACTCGCACAAAAAGGGTTCCGGTACTACCACCTAAATTAATCGCTAAGAAAACAAGTTTATGGTATGTCGGCCCCGTTTTATTTATCGTTATATATGGATATTTTTGTATAATTTGTCTTTATAGTGGCGATAGAAAATCACATTGTTAAATTTCAACTGTACGTAATAATAAACTTATAACGGTCCATGAGATGTACATTTCTCAGTCAGAAGCGGCTGTGGTAGCGGGCTGTAGCCCGCGGACGGACGCACAGACAGACAGATAGAGAACTTAGTAATAAGGTTCCGTTGGCACCATTTATACTCGGAACCCTAAAAAGACATATATAGAAGGCAAGTCAGGGAGCCTGGTTTATTATTCATAGCCTGCGTCTAGGTACCATCTATCTCAGCCTTGGAGATTTATGGCCGAGCTGTAAGTAATTACTACAGCTTAGATAAGACGAAGACTTTAAATTGACACCATTTTCTTGTTGCATTTTTTTCTGGAAGAGATCGCTTCTAAGCGATAAGGCCGCCTATTGTACTTGTCACATGTAATATCTTTCATAATGTTCTGTATCTGGTGTACAATAAAGCATTTTTGTATTGTATTGTATTTTAAAGTTGTAGTTTTCTAAGAATTTTTTGCGTTTTGGTCGGTTTTGAGACTTCAGAATTTTTGAGAGATTTATTACTAATAAAAATTGTGCTCACACAAAAAAACAATCAAACAAACACTATCTCACCCTAAACGCATTATTCCGTCTCACTCAGTTCCGTCGCGGGTAAAAGTCAATATTTATCTTATGCTTATTATATCTTATGATCAGGCATGGAATTGGAGTCTTGTAATTCATTAATTTAATTAGTGATTAGGTTCATATTAAATGGTGTAATATTACCAATAAACTACTTTCTTGCCAAACTGTTTCTTTGTAGGCCGTCGAGAATAAAACAATCCGCAAAAAAATTACCAGCTCAAACTAATAAGCAGATATCAACCTAGTATGCAGATAGACTTTCCACGATAATCCTGAGTGATATTCTTCCGCTACGATCCTGACTAGAGTATCTCGCATAATGATTTATGCCCAGGGTTCTTCCAGAGTTAAAGGTACCTACTCATCTGATGGAGGATAAGCCACATAAATCGAGCGATTTAGATCTTTATCATGAAAAATATTATTCGGTAAGTTTCTGCGAAAATGCGAAGAAGCAGGGTAGATGGCTGACGTATTGACAGCCTCCAAAATGTTAGATAGAAAAGAAGGAACGAGAACTTTTATGAACTTTCCAGAACTTTCCTTACAGTTAATGACACTTCCTGACAATGGCACTGGTGGAATGGTAAGTACCTAAGCAAGCGCCGCCTTAAAACAAGAAGTGTGAAGTGGACTTTACATTATTGCTCGTGAATTAACATAGAATTAAAATAATAAGTAGTTAGTTAGCCTACATGTCTCGGTTTTATGTACTCGTATGTGAGTTGACAAGCATAGAATGAAGAGCTCGTTCAGCTTTACGAATAGGAAAATGAGACGTAGGTATTTGTCACGTTGTTCTTGGGTACTACACATTTTTTTAAATCTTTAACATTGTAAAATCTATTAAGAGTGTATAATACCTCAAACTGCTAATTTTCAACTCCGCCGGATGTCCATATCGTCTAAACTACTGAATATTTAACTTTGAAATTGATATATGGTAAAGTTCAGGACTTAATCTATCGATCATATGTTTCGAAAACACGATTCCATAAAATTTTCTCGATAGAAAAAAATCGCATACATTTTGATTAATTCCTAATCGTCATTTTATATTATGAAATTTTATTTTATCTAAACTTCATAATGAATTTAAAAATTTATTAAAAAATAATTATCTAAATTTTTACTAAAACCTAAATTTCTCAATAAATACAGAAGTTCAGATTTTGACAATAAGCGTGGTAATAGAATTAAGTATAAATAAAAATGTTATATGTTTCGGTTTTTTCAAATAATGTCCTAATTAATAGGTAATAAGCTAAAACTTGATTTTTGAACTTGCGTTGCAATGCCCTGTCCCGCTCTTATGAACGCAAAATCTTATGAACGCAAAATCATATAAAGTTGAGGTTGTATGGGCCCTTAAGTTGTAATTTCTTTAAAATTGTAGTATTGTCAATATGTTTTTAGCTTGTATGGACCGCGAGATGTCTGAAAAAAAACATTTTTATTTTATTTATTACACCTACTTTGTGACTACCAGATTATACAGGGTGTAACATGAGGGGTGGATCATCGGTGGGAAATTAATTTTTACTAAAGTCCAAATAACTTTTGAACCATTGAATATCGCTGAATATACAGGGGGGTTAAATCGATATCTACTGAGGTCCTGCATCCCCCATCCACCGATGATCCACCCCTCATGTTACACAGTGTATATCAATTATAATACCTACTAACAATTTAAGACTTATTAAGTTATTAATATCATTATATTATAATAATGTAGAGGTATATGAAATACCAATCGTATATATGGATATTAGTGGCGGTCGCGGGGTAAGGTACCTACTCGTATCCATAACCACCTCGTTTAGTTTGCGTTTCGCGATGCCAGCGAACCGCATGGCATGTGTCCACTCGGCTTACCGCTATGTGGCTATGTACAGCTATTATATACTGGGTATGTACTGACTACTAATGTAGGTGCCTGTCTACTTATGTAAGCAATAACTATTTTGACCTGCGGAAGACTGCAGGAAGATACTGGATGCGTCAAGCTGAAGACAGGGCGCTATGGCGCTCATAGAGGGAGGCCTATGTTCAGCAGTGGACTAATATAGCTAGATGATGAACTATTTTTAATAAGGTAGGCAGTAACTAGAAGGTAAGTTTAATTTACTTTTGTGTGCAGAGAGTATTAAATTCGTGAAGAGTGCTGCGAATTCCGCATTTTAAGAATGTATTGTTGTATGTAACACGCCATAAGGTCGCTTAAAGCAAACCTTGTCCTCTTTTCTTGTTGGTTACAAGCGTGCATATTTATTTTATCTTTGGTTAGATTGTCCAAAAAGTCCCAGTTAAATAAAACCTTTATTTATTTAGGTACCGACCTATGTTTATCATCCTAAAGTTGCGAAGGTGATGCGGGCCCAGAATGTTTGTGTTTATTTCATGAAAGTAGGTAGGTAAAGGTAACCGAAAAGTTATGTAGACAAACACTGAAAAAAAACTGCCACACTCAAGTACGGTTACGATGTAAAAATACTGAATTTCATAGCATTTTCAGGGAAATGTATGTGAGCTAATGTCTAATAAAATATCATCATCATCATCATCAGCCTATAGCAGTCCACTGCTGGACATAGGCCTCCCCCAATGAGCGCCCTGTCTTCAGCTTGCCGCATCCAGCATCTACCTGCAGTCTTTCGTGAGCTAATGTATGAGCATATAATTGGTTTAGTAAAATCCAACTACACGAAAAACGTCAGTTTGCAACAAAACACACCTTACTATACAGGTGGTGTAACTTTTTCAATTACTGTTTTGATATTCTAGTAGTTTTACTTATTGCTTGTCTAGGGCAACTAGGTCAAAATATTAAATTTAAACTAGCGCGCTAGCTGACGAACTCCTGTGAACCAATATTTAATTGGCTCATGGATCCGTGATCCGGAATTAACCGGTCCAGTCCAAAATAAACCGGCTTTAACAGGAATAAGCTGTAATAACCTGGTATATTCTGGATTTCATCAGGGACCTAACTTAAATCACGCGCTTACAGTGACGTCGGTTAATTGTATTTACGTTTCAGTTTAGCTTTTCCAGTTTCATTGACGTTATAGTTAACGACCGATGTGGTGAAGGTCCGCCTGCGACGCAGGAGGTTGCGGGTTCGATTCCTGCCTCGGAACAATTGTGTGTACGATCTGCAGATATTTTTTCCGGGTGTTCTGGTTGTTTTCTATGTATAATAAAAAATATCTATCTATGTAATGTATTGTATTATGTATATCAAGTATCTAGTACCCATAACACAAGCTCTGCTTACCATGGGGCTAGATAATGCTGTGTGAATTGTCCAGGAAGATATTTTTATGACTCATAGAAAACAATGATTCTTTTGTACAATCTATAACACCACATTTAAGTTACTACCTCCAAGTCACAACTTTATAAATGAAAAATCTACAAAAAAACGAACTATTCACGACATTCATTAAAATATAACTTATTTTTAAACTTACGCGATCAGAATACTTAATTACAAGTACTATTTTAACGTGTATTTATCGACTTACTCGCTTCTTAGAGGCGGTAACTCCAGTACTCCAGATTATTTGTAACTACTCCAGTCATCCCGTGAGCATGACAGTGTGTAAACCTGTTGAAACGTCGGGGGGAAAAAATTGCTAAATAAACGCGATAAAATAATACTTGTAAAAAATAATTTGTTGTAACTACGCCACAGCTTCAGTCCTTGAGGCTTCAAACTAATTTTCTTAGTTATGTTACGACCTCAAATCGACAAACTAATTAATTCACTAAAATACGTTGTAAAAGAGAGTTTTCTAACAAAATAAAATTATTCGATACTATCTTAAAACGGATCGGTAGGTATAATTTCTCTTTTTGATTCGTGAATAATGGCCATTTTGATGTTGTTTTATTCCCACTAAGCGTTGAACTATGGTTGAGCCAGTGCTAGTCGATTTATTATACCTCGTTTAGTCGCATCAGGCGAGTTAGCTTGACGGTAATAAATGGTAGGGGTCATGTTGCTTAAACGGACTGAATTTACGACGGGATAGCTGGGAAGCTTATTTTATGTTTATTATGCTTTTTCTATACTTTAAAATTTGATAGAAACCTTGAAAGGTAAGTAATTTTTTAACATTGAACCAAACTGCACTTTCATATGCAGCCAGCGTCTTGGCACAGGTCTTGGGGACGCTTCCGACTGGTATTGATGTGGGTCACTTGAGCTACCTGTAGATTATTTGCAATAGTCTGCAATTAGTTCAATTGTAAATAAGATTTCTAATTTTTCCTATTATTTGATGGTAACTTTATTTAATGTTTTTTGTGTAAATTATTAATATTACATGGTGTAAGCGACGCTTCACCTAAAGCGTTAGTTATTAGTATTATTCACAGGGTGGCTTTTTGAAATGGGATTGGATGGCCAAATCCGAAAATTTCGAAACCATGAGAGTCAGACAAAAGTAGTGGAAGAAGTCATGGCCTCGCTCGATTTATGAGAAAACCAAATATGCATATTTCGCTTTTTTTTCATGTTTTACTTTCGCAGGAATGAAATAAATAATGGCTATCCACTCCTCAAAAAGACACCCTGTACATTCTCTACCTGAAGCCTTAAGGGAGAGGCGTTGTATAAGCCCAGTTTAGGCTAAAGGTCCCTATATAAAATAACCCTAGATAACAACTTGAGAACTTAAGCCTTGGGCTATAAATATGAGGATTTAATGTTGTTTAGTAAAATATACTTTATCATCGGACTTTACGGGCTACGTGCCAAACAACAATGTACCTTCTTGCAAAGTACGTAGGTATATTTACCTTAATAAAACAACGAGTCCCTTAAGTAAGTTTCTGTAGACTACCAAACTTAGGCACACTATCTTTAGGGACCACTAGCATATAAAAAACCCGTATAAACTTCTTAAATAATCTTTCAACCTAAAATTTATCAGTATTTTTTTCGCACTTAACGTTTAATTACCAGCATAAAACAAAATAACCTTATGTAAGATAGGTGACAAAATAAAAGATCTTTACATAGAAATCTCGCCCTCATACTCGCAGATGCTCAGATTCAAACCCATGCAAATTTAGGAAGTGGTCAACTTTGGAAGTGGTCAATTTAGGAAACGGACAAAATCGTCCGGGGGGAATTTTTATTTTACTGCGTGTCACGTTTGCCGATCTATTTGTTTGTTTACAAAAAATATTGTCAAAATTCATAAAACTTATTAAGCCGCAGTTAACCGAATAATTTACTGCCAGCAATTTAGTTGCAGCCCAAAATACCGCATCGCAGTTTCCACCCAATAAATAGCTTAAAAACCTTTTAACCGTTGCAATTCAATTAAAAATCCATCGCGTACAAACCTCATCACACTGACACGTAAAATAAAATGGCCGAAATTCCCTCACACGGGTATGCAAAGAAAACAGGGGAATCTCGTAAAAGTGCCATTTCATTTTGTTGCAGTTATGTTTCAGCCAGTGTTGGGTGTCGTTGGCTTAGGCTTAGATTGTGATTTTGTCCGGTCAAATTAAATACTTAGAGAAAGTCTAGTGAATCAAAGAAAGATGAAAACAGGGGAACCTCGTAAAAGTGCCATTTCATTTTGTTGCAGTTATGTTTGAGCCAGTGTTGGGTGTCGTTGGCTTAGATTGTGATTTTGTCCGGTCAAATTAAATACTTAAAGGAAGTCTAGTGAATCAAAGAAAGATGAAAACAGGGGAACCTCGTAAAAGTGCCATTTCATTTTGTTGCAGTTATGTTTGAGCCAGTGTTGGGTGTCGTTGGCTTAGATTGTGATTTTGTCCGGTCAAATTAAATACTCAGAGGAAGTCTAGTGAATCAAAGAAAGATGAAAACAGGGGAACTTCGTAAAAGTGCCATTTCATTTTGTTGCAGTTATGTTTCAGCCAGTGTTGGGTGTTGTTGGCTTAGATTGTGATTTTGTCCGGTCAAATTAAATACTTAGAGGAATTCTAGTGAATCAAATAAAAATGAAGACAAGGGAACCTCGTAAAAGTGCCATTTCATTTTGTTGCAGTTATGTTAGAGCCAGTGTTGGGTATCATTGGCTTAGATGACATGTGATTTGATCCGGCCATATTAAATACTTAGAGGAAGTCTAGTGAAACATAGAAATTTTAATGTAAGTAATATATCAAGGAAGATTTTTCCATTGGGTTTTCGAAGCAAAATTTTAGACAACGGAGGCTAGATATGTATGTGCTACATATTTATAGTGTACGTGTGCGAAAACAGAGGCACATACAAAGGTAGGTATAATAAAATATACCCACTTGTAAAAGGTAAACATAAAATTCAATAAACAGATCTTAACGATTTTTTCCGACTAAAGCCTTTTCGTGGCGCAATCACAACCCTTGGTGTCAGATTCGTCGAGTGAAAAACACGCGAAAAATTCCAGTCTCTTTAATAAACCCTCATATTACCTGCCCGTGCCTGAGCCTCTATTAATACAGCTCGACATTCTCTTTAGAGACGGAAAAAGAGAAAATAAAGCGTCGAAAGCATCATCATTTGGACCTTGAACGTCCACTGTATAAAGTAAATTACCTACAATAAACCGACAATACTTCAATTAGGATCTCAAGGAATTTCCAGACAAGTATCTGCCCGCGGCATCGCACGCGCTTTTTAAGTATGTCCATCCCTGGGATACCGTTTAGTTCCCTATTCAATTTCAATACGATCTAGAGCCGTTTAGCCGTAAAAAGGTAACAGATAGGTAGACAGAATTACTTTAGTTTTTCTGTTATACGTATGGATAATCCGAAATGCTTGATCAAAACGTTTAGTCATAAACTGAGCCTGGGTTCGGGTTAACGGCAGTATCTAGACACCATCGTGACGTCTACTTTTTGTATAGGATTGACCTAGTTCCATATCCACATCAAAAGAGACACATCCATATCTCATAGAAGAGAAAAATCAAATAGAAAAGAGACGGTCACAGGTCACAATCTCGATGCTATCGTAAACCGGACTCGGGGCTCTTGTCACTTCAGTATTTGGTTTATGCACAGAGTTGTGAAGCTCGTTTGCACAGAGAAAGTCGGCACTTCGTTTAGATATCGACTTCAGATTACCAACGCCTCCAGGCGCAACGCCCACGTGGAAGATTGGTACTTAAGGATGCTGGCATGCGGCACGTTCAGTTTGCAAACTAGTTAAGGCGTGCATATCATTGGAAACTGCAAACTTGCAGGTCGCAGTTTTTTCATTAAACATTTAAGAGAATTCTGCGGGAAAGTTTGGAGATTGAAATGTGGCGGAACCACAAATAAATTTAATCAATCAATGCTAGAAAATCCGAGCTTTCTGCATATGTCTGATTAGAAATGTGGCGTGGAAAGTGTGAACAGATTTGAACCAATCTAAGAAAATGAGAGATGTCTTTAAAATAATCTTACGGTATTCTTAAAAACTGGGATAGTCTAGCAATCCTCAAAAAATACAGGGGTTGGTTGGGCCGTAAAGAATCTCGTCCGCTCAAAAACTGGCCTACTGGCGAGTTTACTAATTTTTTTAGCAAAATTCATGTTTATATATTAAAGAATGGACCTCTTACGGGAGTGACATAGTCACTATGTGACAAAACTCCATTAATAAATAAAGATATAAAAAAAATCAAGAACGAACAAAACTCAGTTGCTGCCCCAAAGTGATAACACGACCACGTGTAAGGGTATAATGCACAAATACTCACATAATGCGACACAATGCAGATGTCAGTTACCCGATTAGAACTAGGATCGGACCCGTCTCCATGTGAACGCAGCGAGAATTCACTCGATGCAATCCTGCAGAGCGTTACCGTGATTTACAACGACAGCTTCACTCCTGTCAGTGTCTAAAATACTGGCAGTTGTGGAAGCGGATCCTGACTGACAATGCCCATCTGTTTCCCTTTCGCGCTGGACGTTGAAGAGGCTTTATCCTTATTGCAGTTGGCAGCTAAAATAACACCACCTGTTTTTATCATAGCACTAACTCACATGCAACGGGCGATGTTTGTAATTCATCGGATAAAATGATGGTTTCCCAATCATAGGGGCCTATTTCTATGATTCGACCTTTACATAACTGTAAGAACATAATTTGATTATATAAAAAAAAGTTTTGCGGAACAAAAACTAATCAACACAAATCCTTCAGAAATCATTTAGGGGGATGATTCTCTATTCAATAGCAAAATAATCAATTAAACCGAAAAAGCTGCGAGCATACAAAAAAAATGCATACAGCCGAACGCAAAACATAAAACCCTTCTATTACCGCCTTCTTTTTTAAAGTCGGTTAAAAACTATCTACCTAGAAGTCCACTTTATTGCGTTCGAAATGTTTGAATAGATGTGGTATTTATACAAACGCAAGAAAGTTAACTTCTCCTAAAACCATCAGAATATCCTGCTCTTACCGTTAGTACAATAATTATAGTTATTCTTTGCAACTTCAAGTTTTCCCTGTGGTCTTTTTATTACAATGCTCAAACGACGTCAAACATTTCAGCTGAGAACAAACAGAATCCAGCAATGAAATTTTATGGGAAAAGTCTAGACGTGAGCTATAAATTACCTACACAGTCATACTCGTATATAACTAGCTTTCCTCTCCTGTTTTATGAAATTAAATGGCAATGCCTGGGCTTTATTGAGGGCAATTTGAATGAAATGGTACTTGCTGCTTGATGGTGAATGTGTGTTTTCAACAGCAGCTTAAACGTCCGTCTGTATATCACGGCTCTTATTGTGAGTGCTCCTCATATTTTATATTTTGTTTACTGGTAAATCACAGCTTTTCATAATAAATATACTATGGTAACATTGATCACTTATAATGAAATCAGAGAAGATTCCTCAGCCCACGTATTTGCATTGCCTTCCTTTAAGCCTATTTCTAAGTAATAACTATTTTATCTTGGTAATGATCTTTTGTTCTTTGAATTGATTTGATCGCAAAATAGACATTAAGATTCTCGGAAACAAAGTTTATGGAAAGCTCCAAAACTGTTTAACGTAGTCAACTTATTAGAGTCAGAAATAGGAATGCCCTTTGCTTTGAACCTGCCTCCCACACGACTAACGCCTACGCCGGTGGATACTTCACTTTGCGCCTTCGATAAAATAAGCTAGGCACTCGACACGCAACCCTTTCCCTTTCTCAGCACAACATCATATGACAAGACAGGGATTGATACCATACGTTTATATATTATGGTTATTAGCTATTTCTACGATGTTTTATTTGGAAGAGGCTGTGTTCAGCCATCTGTTTGTTTGATCTACCAACTCTTAGTTTACTTATATCTTTTTCTCCATCCCTAAGTTGCCTGGGAGAAATCGCTGCCAGCGATAAGGCCGCCTATTGTACTTTTAATGTGTAATATTTAGATATAGTTTTAAGTGCAATAAAGTGTTTATTCATTCACTCCTGCAATGCAGAATTACCTACAAGTCATTGCAGAAAGGCTGGACACAGCACACTTTCAACTAGCACTAGATGAAGATTCACAACGCCTGTTAGTGTTTTAAAATGACACTCGTTAAATTGTCCGTGTAACGGCTTTGTCTGAAATTAATATGATGTTTTGTTTATTTTTAATTATGATGTTCTTGCTAAAAACAGCGACCGCTGTTTCATCTATTCTATCATCATCATCATCAACCTATATGATGGGCCACTATTGGACATAGGCCTCCCCAAATGAGTCTTCAGCCAGCCGCTTCCAGATGGAAGCGGCAGGCAGATGCCTGCAGTCTTTCGCAGGTCGTCATCGCACCTGGCCGGAGGGCATCCTACACTACTTTTTTTTTTATTTGCGCGGTCTCGTTCTACACTCAAGAACACGTTTACTCCAACTGTTGTCGGTTCGTCGCGATATATGGACGGCTTACTGCAACTTCAGCTTGCTAATTCTTTGAGCTACGTCGATAACTTTTGTTCTCCGTCGGATGTTTTCGTTATTTATCCTATCCTTCAGAGATAGGTACCCCGAGCATCTATTCTACACCATTTCTAAACTACCGAAATCTCTAGTTTCTATGCAGAATGATTTTATCACACATTCATAACAATAAAAAGCCCGTTAAAGCGTCACGATTTGCATCTCCTAACGAGCCTCTAGGCTAGGACATTAGCTCTGCGGCAACGCCTGCTAACTGGATAAGCATCTCTAGCTAACGACTTGACGGCGAATGAACGACGGTTTTATTGTGCCCTGAAGACGTGGGCTAAGGCATAAGATTTGTTCATAAATAAGTAGAAGTGTACAGACTTGATATGGAGGAAATAATATAATTAATGTAGGTATTATTTATGCTTCAGCTGCCATTGTCCATTATATAATCGGTGGACAATGGCAGCTGAAGCATAAACTATGAAAATTCGTACAAATTCATCGAAAAAGTTTTTTTTTTGTAACTTTTTGTATAAACAAAATGACTTTAGTGTTAATAACCATGATAGTTTCAAAAGTTTGACTAGATAGCAGTTATGACTAAATCTGTATATGACCACATCGCATAAGGACTACATAGCGTTTGGACTAGATCGCATTAAGGCCTGATAGCGTAACGACCAAATTGTCGTTTATTTTATAAGATATATAGTAGATAGTTTAAACATTTATATGATATGTACAGTTATGTAGTTTGATTAAACATTCAACTTTTTTGTCAATTATAAAAATTAAATTAAAAACTAAAGTTAAAAATCCCGATTTTGATGATTATTTTATCATTCTAAAACAAACTTTAAAACTGTAGTGACTTATATGTACTTATAAAAATAATAAATAATGCTGGACAATTCACACAGCATTATCTAGCCCCATGGTAAGCAGAGCTTGTGTTATGGGTACTAGTTAACTGATATAAATAATACAATATATTACATAAAGAGATATTTTTTATTATACATAGAAAACGACCAGAACACCCTGAAAAATTATCTGCAGATCGTACACACAATTGTTCCGAGGCGGGAATCGAACACGCAACCTCCTGCGTCGCAGGCGCACCTTCGCCCACCGCGCCACATCGGTCGTCACTTAATCAATAAAAGTGTACACTGCAGTCGGTTTGTAATTCTTCCAAAACAATCACTTGTATTCGCTATTCTTATAAACTTGCAGCAAGCCCCACTGGAGAATGTGTTCAGTGATTTATGCCTCCTTCTTGTCGGTAATGAAGCCTCGCCCGATTACGTAGCGATGGCTTATAGGCGTCTATAAAACATACGATGTTTCTTAATAGCAGCTAAGTGATGTTGACTATCGATTTATTGCTTTTCTTGGCGACGAAGCGCTTTATCAGCTTTGAAGGGAATCGTTTTTTAGTGAGTGTAATAATAATGTTCGTAATACGAATAATTAAATTAGATGCTTGAATTATAACTAACTAGATGCACACCTCGGCTTCGCCCACCTGGAAATCTATGTAATACTTCCTCTTAAACACTCTATCTATTAAAAAAACCGCATCAAAATCCAAAAAAATCGAGAAGTTTGCATAAACATTTATCAGAAGGCTGGTAATCGAATCTGCAACCTCCTGCAACGGAGGCAGACCTTAGCCTGCGACATCTCGTCAATTGAAGGGAGGACCTCTAATCTTTTAATCATTTATATCTTGGACATTTTCATAAACATAAAAGGCACGTCGTTCTCCTCACTGCCATAGCGATCTCTCCCCGAAGCCCTCTCGTAAAGAAACAGCTAAAAAGATTGGTCAGTTCTCGGATTGTCAGCGTTTTATAAGTGAAAAGTCATGTCATGAATATGTAAATTGAAGGAGACGCTCTTCACAAGTAAAAAGTTGTGAAGCGCCAACACTGAGATAAGGCGGGCGGAGGGTACTCGAGATAAGCAGCCGCCCAAGCCTGCAGATATGAGAAACTTCGCTATGGCACTTTTGGGGGTGATTTTCTGTGATTTTGCAACAAGTTTTCACAGCGGGCAAATGGTTTAAGGGGTTTTGATAGTTTATACGCTTTTTCTTACCCTAGAGTTATCCTTTAATCTATGAATGAAAAAAGCCTCAAAAGCTTTATTTCTGTAAATAAAATAACGATACTTAGAAAAACTCAAACTAATAAATTGATCGGTTTTATTTCTATCGCATCGATATATACATAGACTAAAGTAAAGAAGAAACCTACGAGTCTGTTTTTGAGTTGGAGCAAAAGTCGTCCCAAGCGTTTTTATTCTCTAGAATAGATAACCCAGTTACCTGATCTACTCAAAGCTTAAATAACAGTCCTACATACTCCTAGGTATTATTACACTCATTTTCCCTATTTCCCACTCAACCTTTGGCAGGGTTGCCCCTGAACGCATACAAATTTAATTTAAGTGTCATGGTTACAGCGACTCATACAATAAAACACGCTTACCCAGTCCTCCCATAACACAATCTTAATCACGTTGCCCTTTTCTTGCTTAAATATTTAATCAGGCCACTAGGTGCCTCCTAAACGGCTTAATTGTACAAAATATTATATTTTCCACTTAACTTATTCCCGCTCGGGAAAATACTCGGTTCTTGGAGCTTCCTGAAGAGGCGGGAATAAGCGGAATATTCGTTTGAAAACTTCCATTCTGGGTAAATACTGTTCCGCCGCAAATGTTAACTGATAAACTTGTAAAGAAAGTACTTATTGCACATATTATATTGCAGAAATATAATGGGAGGAGATAACGTGATTAACAACGACGAGAAACTGGTTGTCTAACAACCAGTTTCTGTAAGACTTAAAGAACTGAAAAGAACGAAGTGGAAAGATAAAACTAAAGAGGCAGACCCCATTATCAAATAGGTGTGTTTACTCCTTTGTTCTTACTTACAGGGACGTAATAGATAACCGGGCTCAGTCATATATCTATGCTTGAGTGACGTTTATGTCACAGAAAAGCGTTAATCAAGCATAATATCGATGACTGAGTAAGCTTTCATAGAACGGGACTTAGACTCGATTTGATCCATTATACTTGCTTGATTTGATAATATAATTAAGTAGGAAGTAGAAAGCATAACATCCAGTGAATTCTGTTTTCCTCTTAGATATATTTAAAGGTGTAAAACGGTACAAAATGAATACGAAACAAAATGTATGCTAAGCCGGACGAAACGCTGGTGTTTTGCATTTAGTTCAGCAATTAGTTTCGCTGGTATTTCAGCGCAGCTGTGCAAGAAAACTGTAAGAACGTACGGTCGAGATCTTTAGCTAATTAAATAAGTTTATGTAAACTGTTAGTACCGACCTACGTGCTTGTAATTGCACTTTAGGTGAACTTACAACATTGTTTAATGAAAATGGCCTCTACCTAATCGATCCCTTTACGGTAACTCACTAATTAAAAACTAACCCTTTAATTATTCAGTCATAGACAATCTATGTGCTTATATATATTCCCGTCGGGTAGGTGGTCACCGAGGGGATGGGATAGCGGGCTAAAGTAGGTTTCTATACTTTTAGATAAATTTCAATTGTACTATCAAAAACTCCGTCTGCAAGGTCCATTCGATTCATTTTTGTATATGGCGTTTACTGGCCGCCACTGCTCAGCCACAACCCGAAAGCGAACATATATGCCATAATTATTATAGGGAGTTTCGAAGTATCACACAAACGCGTGTATTTCTTGGCTAACTAAGCTCACTTACTGACTTACTTCTAAGCTAACTACATTTTTAACGCGAGGGAAAATACCTAATTCTTAGCCATAATCTGAAAAGTTGAAAAGCTCTTAAATAAACAATGATTAGAAGTAAGATCCGTGTTCCGAGTCAAACAGACTGAGCGGGAAGTAAAAATCAGCGCAAAGATGTAAAGTTCATTAAAAATTCACGTTCTGGGAATCGGGAACGAAGTTCGGGAACTCTCATAATCTTGATTCCCTAAAGAGCAACTTTAATTAAAAATTTCTCAGTTCTACCTATCAGCGGTTGGATACTGAGGTATTTTAGACACATAAAAGATTTTTTGTGAAGACATCAGCGGGATATTTACCATGATTGTTGTATTTTCGGGATTCAACATCAAAACCGGTTTTATAACTCAACCATACTCAAACGAAAGGTCTAACAGCTGTCATTGCAGTTTACACCTTACTTATTAGATCATGTACAATCAACAAGTAGGTCATAACTACTGTTGATTGTAAAAGTGTATTTTTAAATAGAAGAGAAAACAGAGTCTCAGAGCTACCAAGGACTACTCCTTGGTAGCTCTGAGACTCTGTTTTCTCAATAATAACTAAAGCAATAATAACTCTAACGATGATAGTTCGCAACTGACTTATTAGACTGAATAAGGTTAACATGAAGATGTAATACCGAACATAGTAATCACGTATAATAATAAGGATCTCGTATTACACGTACGGCATTGCTGAGCTAGAACTGTAGGAAGTGAACTAGCTCTCGCACGTAGCTTCGCCCTAATGACATTGTACTTTGTACACCGAGAAACAAATCCATGTATATCAGGTTTATTTACGCTACGCTGCTGTTTCTGGTATAACATTGAAAAACCAAGTCAATATGTCAGGGCCACAAATAGGACTCAAAAAGCAACACCAACTTAATGAGCGCTTTCTATATTAAAGCTACATACTGAATTTACTGAGGGAAATTTAAAACTGGCGAAGGTAAATGGGACATGCTTTATTCAGAACGTGCGTTTTATGCTCGCCTCGAACGCTGTGAGGCAAATAGGAATACGATGATAAATAGAAACTGTGTTAGGAGCTCGCTTCGGGCTGCTTTGTTTGTTTGAGGTGATGAATGTTTTGCAAAGGGGAACGACTCGTTTTCCTCCTCTGAAAGTAAAATTATATGTATTTTATGTTGACTTCTGTGTTTTTTTCTATATGGTATATACTGTAAATGTCCAAACATAAAAAAAATACTTGTTTAATTTCGAGATTTATATACATATAACTTTTAAATAACCCATTCTAAATTTTTCAAGAATTGTATTTTCAATATTGAAACCTATTTTTTTTTTTTTTCGTTCCTGAGAAGGAATATATTTTTAATATATTAAAAATCTTTTATAAAACAATCTTTTATCAATTAGGACCGAAGAGCTTGGGAAAACAAATCCGAAGTACTCAAGCTCGACTAAATCGTTTAGTTTAGGAGTACCTCCACCATCTGTTTCCATCATCAGACCAGCTCGATGATACCAGACGTTGGTTTGTACAGAGCTTACATAAAACTCAATCGGTTAAGGATAACTGGCCTAAAACACAATTTGTCCCACACAAAATAAAAACGGCAAATAGGTAGAATAAAAGCATGTTACATTTAAAAGAAAGTCTGTTTTTCAGTAGGTAGGACCTCACTAATGTTTTTGTCAAATAAAACAATTGCAAGCTCATTAACGAAGACAAAGTCCGAATGAAAACGAAAATAATACGGGACAGTGGTCCGAAAGACAATTACTCAGAAAGTTTTCTCATAAACCGAGGGTAACCAGTTTAACTCAGCACAGTATCGCAACTTACGAAGTACAACAAAGTTTCAAAGCAAGCAAGCGACAAATTGAACTCTCTCCGGAATTGCGAGAAATTCCACTCAACCTCAGTGATTTCGAGATTAAGGATGTATGCTTTATAAAGCCTAAAGAGGTATCATTTTATCAGTTTATTTGTTTCCACCGTAGGTACACAATGTTACACTTGATGTCGTTAAATACTATTTTAAAAGACAAATTACATTTTTATTATATATATAGGACATTTTGCAAAGAAAAGCAGACAGACATGCCTTCTTAAAAAATTAAAATAAATTCATTTATAATAATTTGTCACAATGAAACAGATAATAAATAATGGTATAAGTAATTATAATAAGTAGTAGTATAGGAAAGCTCGCTTTTCATTTGTCGTTGATTTGATTAGGTATTACAGGAAAACATCATGCGAAATAATCAGTGCTCCCAATGTATGTAGAAGATGGAAGATCTTATTTAGTAAGTTATTTTTAACGATAGACTTTAACAGTTCACTGCTGGTCTTGAGCTGCCCTGAGCCTATAGGCTCGTACCAGTGGAATCTAACTATAGGTACACCTAATACCAAAAAGCTAAGCCAGGAAACCAAAATTAGTCCATTTTCATACGATTACTGTAAAAATATGTCATGAAAGCATCCGCAACACAATATTTGAATTAGTCTAAATCGTCCATTTCAGAGGTCATTACAGGACGGCAGCCAAACTTTTAATGAGAAGATTTTCAGATATAGTCTGTGTAATTTGCTCTCCGTAATGGTGAAGAAATAAGGTTCATTTTGCCAGAAGTTTGACCTCGGTAATCCTAAGCTAATTGATTCCAAGCATGCCCTTAGAGGGGGAGTTCCATTGGGAGTCGGCACCGTTGGCTGACGTTGTTATAATGGTCGAGGAATTCTAATCAGTACTTATAATAAGAGAGGAATGAGGCGTTTGAAATGTGGTGCTGGAGAAGAATGGAAAAGATTAGCTGGACAGAGAAGGTTACTAATGAGGAGGGGCTGAGAAGAGTTACAGAGAAAAGGTTTTTGATGAACACCATTCAAAACAGAAGAGGGAGAATGATTGGACATCTTATACGATGTGACAGCTTCATGAGTAACATCATAGAAGGAAAAGAACGAAAATATACGACGATCTGACTCATAAGTCAGAAGTTAAAGAGACCGCATTGGAAAGAGAAAAGTAGATGAAGATGTTGAGCAACGGCAACACCTCTCGTCAAACGAACTAAATGTAACTTTAGTCTTTGAGCCGGATTGGATAAACTTAAATGTTTCCCTTGTGAGTAGAGCTAATGGCGCTAGAGTCCGTAGGAATTCCAAAAGATTTTTGTTACTTGATTTCCTGGCTCTAACCGAGCATCCTCGTATTGAGGTCGCGGGTTTAAGTCCCGCCGAAATCGAATTTTTTTGGGATATTATTTAATTTCTTCTAGATAACCTTGAGTGGGACAAAAACCTTTAAAATAATCAATTATGAAATATTCTATGACTTCCACTGTAACGTCAACACTCTAGTACCCAAAAGCATATCTTAAAATTCGAGAAACTTGCTAACCAATCGCCGCCGCATATTCCTCCATCATTTCCTGTTCCCAACATTTGAGTTTCATGGGCAAGTTATGAACGGTTCGCTTCCCCTAAAACGCCTAATTGGGAAGTTAGTAGCATAATTTGCGCACAAGTTTTCCTTGCCTTCGAGTTTATCGGCCGCGAGTGTTTTGCTATCATAACTCTATTTATCTATCGCTAGCTTCTACTAAATTGTTTTAATTATATCAGTCATCTAGTACCCATAACACAATCTCTGCTTAGCTTTGGGCTAGATGATGCTGTGTGGATGACTAGCATGATTTATTAATTTTATTCATCTTTTTCTGAAAATTATCTAAAATTTTAACGATGTAATCTAGTAAAAACTCATTCTTGAATAAGCAAATCTTTGCAAAACAAATCATTCATTGTTAGTAGTAAAAAAAAGGAACTAAGCTAATGTACCTATATATGTACTAGCTCCATGATTAATTAAAAGGGATATGTCTCATTATTTCATCATATGCTATTTTACGTGGTGTTTAACATTAAAGAGAATATGTTCTTTATCCAGCTAATGTATTCTCTTTAGAACTAAAGCAATCACTATTTATCTAAGTTAAGTTAATCAAAATGGAGCCCTAATGCGACTATAATAGGATTTAGAATAGATCACGCGCCACGGCTTTACTCGTACCTTAAGCCTAACCTTTAAATTTTAATGAGGCTTCGTGAACACGGCGGCGTCCTAAATTAAAATGGTGTAAAAGTTAGGTGACTGCATCTTGAAAGATAATATGTAAGTATCTTGCGCTAACTTGCTTGTTAACGCTGATAAGCGAAGAAAATAAACTCATAAAGAAGATACATATGTAGGTAAATTATAATTTTATTGCATCAGAACTTACAAAGAAAAATTTAACAATGTGATGAGCACACCGATATTTATTTTGGTCTACCAATGGTGGTGTGTCATACAACCAAAACATTTCAACCATAATTAATAAATAGTACGAGTAGGTAATTGCAAAACCAGTTTTATGTACTTAAACACAGTACACTAAATACTACAGAAGTGCAATTAATATATTATCGACTCTACCAATAAATTACGCCATCTCAAATAAAAAATCCAGATAGTTCAAAATGAAATAAAAAGAGGAGTAATAAATATATAACAAATATATGTATTTATATAACAAATATTTATAATCAAATAAATAACGTTGGATAAATCACACAGCATCATAGCATCGGGAACAGCTTGTGACGTAGGTACCTACTAAAAACGTTCTAAAAAAAGTGACTATCTTCAGAACAATGTGCTCACTAGCGAAAACAAGTTTATTCAACTGGTAAGTCTAGTCCGAACGTTTTTGGAGATAACTAAGGGAAGACAATTTGTGTAGGTAATTAAGCTTATAACCCTCTGTGTTCTGGTTTTAATTTTGTTTGTTTCTATGTACCTACTTATCTGTGTGTCTAAAGAAATGCTATTATATTTTAAACTAGCTGCGCCCCGCGGCTTCGCCCCCGTGTAAATCCATATGTCCAAATGGTTAAAATTAAATGATAAAAAGTATCCTATGTTAGACTCCTGGTTCTAAGCTACCTCTCCACCAATTTTTAGCTAAATCGGTTCAGCCGTTCTCGAGTTATAAGTGTTGTAACAAACACGACTTTCTTTTATATATATAATAGAAATAGATGTAGTTTTTTTTAGTTTTTATTCAAATTTTAGTGTTACCTTAGGTTTAATTGTACCTAAATATTCTAGCTGTAAAAGAATGCTGAAAATTTGGAAACTCAGAGTTTATTTTTAGTCTGTTTATGCAGACAATATAATATTTAGCCCGCACATATAATGTTTGTTTTCAGAGTAACAAAACGAAAGTTTAAAAAAATACCTAAGCTTATGTATTGTATAGAAGTAAAGAAATAAATAAACGTATCTTTTTCTTTATTCTAATCAACTTTGAAATAGAAACATAGACCATTATTATGAGGCATTGGCGCCATTTTGTCAAAGGATAGGCATAGGGTTTCGCGTTCATGGAACAAAGAACAAAGAATACGGCATTTACAAGAAAACTTCACAACTTATGAAGAAACTGGTTCACTTTTATGTTTTTTTTATCGATTTTGAAGTCCAAACCAAATAAAAAAAATTGAATTTTATGTAATTAGAGTTTTTACCACGGGGATCCCATTATGTACTGAGATACCTGTACTCACGAGAGGTCTAGACTTTCTCTAGACTAATGCCTATTTTGACAACCAAACTCGTTACGTTCGTCCCTTAAATCTTTCATTACTCTTTGTGAACACTGATAATGATGATACTCAATCAGTAGGTTAGTTTTAGATAGTTATCTCCGAGGAAGCTTCCAGCTACTCATTACTTACCAGTCGTGGTATTTGCCATACAAAGAGAAAAGCTCCGAGGTTCTGAAAGCTCACATTAACTTTGCAGGTATCTAAATAAGCTAAACTAATATTACCTCCCTACTGATGACGTAATGCAGGTTCACCTAATGTTTGAGAAAGCCCGGGAGTCCAACATTAAAATGAGACACGAATTTCCTGAATATATGACTCTTCAACTAGTGCAGTAGAACCAAATACCATCCTCTAATGTGAAGCTTTTAACCTTTTTACGGGCGAACTTTATACTAATTTGCTTTATTTAGCAACATACTCTGACAGCACTCGAAAATTTAAGCTTGAATGATTATATTTAAATTAAGTTGTGAATTAATGCGCCATGAATGCGTAAGTTTTTATGCGTGATAATAATGAATAAATGTTCTTGTTTGCCCTACAGGATATAATGTACTTTTAATCTGAGATATCAAATAAGACCTAAGTAGTAATAATGAAGTAAAATATTTTACTCTTTTGTAGTTTTATAATCAGAAAATAAACAGTAACTCTCTATTAGCCATGTTTTTATTAGTCATTTTGGTCGGTAGAGACCAAGAAGGCTAATAATATGGCATAAAAATATTTAACATTTCTGGTAAAATATACAAAAACCCTTTCAGTGCAGCTTAGTCTTCCAACTCTGTCTCAAATGGAAGCAGGACTAACCAAACAGTAGTTGGCGTCTGTTGTAGCGATACAAAGCTAAAATGGCGGCGATCGGACAGACAAATTGTTTTCACAGGATCTAAACTAACACGACGTAATGCAGTTCTTTGTGATTTAAAGTCTGACGGACAAATGCGATAAGGTGCTTATCAGTGGGAGGCTTACATTTAGCTGTAGACCAATATAGGCTGTTGATAACAGTGGTAAATGGACAGCTAGGTTTTATAACACAGCAACTGGTTTTTTTTTATGGTATATAGATATAAAATAGTCATAAAACATATTACTTATACGTAGGTAGGTATATTTCTGAAACTATGTAATGTTAGCACGCCAACCCTCTGTATGTGTTTTGCTGGTCGGCAGATAGAGAATACCTCAGCATTAAGCCCACTCTCCGTACCCATTGTAGTGCAATAAAGTTTAAAATAATAATAATAATATTGCTACATGCGAATTATCAGTTCTTATATAAATTCCTTTTAATTTTTTTTGGAGCCAAGGCAGTATACAAAATACAGAGAAGGTCTGTTTGTCCGAAAAACTAAAAATCGACATCAAATACCTTATTCATTGTTTTTTAGGTTTTCGAGATCTCTCGGAAATACAATTCTTATGGAACCACCTCGAGTTCATTCTCCGTAAAATAGCGAAAGAATTTTCCAAATTGGTCCAAAATAAACAGAGAAATTGACGAACATACAAAAAAATATGAAGAAATGTGTGGTACGTACACTCACGAATAAAAATGTGTTTTTTTATTTATTACCTTTTAATTCACTAAGAAACGTACTCTGGGCAGCTCTGACTTCAGTTTACGTTGTAAAAACTACAGTATTACAGTGCCTTCCCCATTACATACATTAATCTGAAAACATCTGAATAGACCAGATGTACAGCAGTGGCCTATATCCGGGCCTCGTGCGAATAATGCGGTCGCATGATGAAACGGCCCGGCCGGAATACTGATGAACCAGCCGGGTATTAATCTGCCTGTTGCATAATATGCTCGAAGGACAGGCACTAATGAAATTTATAAGGGGGTATTTATTACGACACTGAGAAACGAATTAATTTTGAAATGGGTACCTACCTTACCACCTTCCTCACTGACTAAAATCTTAGGATTAGACGCTATACTAAGGGAGATTAAAGCTATGAGTTACAAATTTCCCACTAACTCGCACCTCTCGCTAAAACTCCACGAGTTTAAAGAGAGAGCTGGAGAGGTTTTAAAAACAGAACGCAGTAAATATTATTGCAATATAATATCAGGTGCATCAAACACTACAAAGAGTATGTGGGAAGTTGTCAAAATTGAGACAGGCCGGGGTGGCAGGACACAGGATATTACGGAACACTTACTAACACCAAACGGATCCAAGTATGCTAGTAAGGTGGAAGCCCTCGGCGCAGTGAACGCATATTTTGTGATAGCTGCGGCGATGTGTGGCGCTCCGACGGCGGACCTGGGCGCATCGCGGCGGGCGCTGGAAGGCGCGCGCGCTCCATCGGACCGGTCCATCAGGCTCAGACCCTTTTCGCACTTTGAGGTCCACAAAATAATTGTAAGTGGAGTGGCACGCAAAACTACTCGAGACATATACGAGATGTCTGTGTCTCTCATGAATGCGGTAGCAGTACCACTTTCATATATCCTCACAGAGCTTTTCAACTCCTGTATACGAGAAGGAAAGTATCCCCAAGTACTTAAAAATGTAAGAGTCTCGCCGCTTTACAAGGGAAAAGGAAAACGGGAAGAAATAAACAGTTATCGGCCTGTCTCTATTATTCCGGGAATAGCAAAAATCTTTGAGTACGGCCTCAGTGTTAGGATACGAGAGTACCTAACGTCGACTGGCTTACTGTCCGATAGACAATACGCCTATAGGACAGGAAGGTCAACAACGGATGTGGTTCGGCAAGTGGTCAGGCAAGCAGTCGAAGCCCGAGAGGATCATCAACACGTGGCAGTCATCATGTGTGATCTGTCAAAAGCCTTTGATGTTGCCGATCATAATGTTCTTGCTGCAAAGCTCAAGCATTATGGTTTCGACGGCGCGTCACTGGCACTCTTGACAGACTTCATGGCTGATCGAAGTCAGGTCGTCTCGGGTGGAAACGGTGGTGAGACGTCTGTACCTCTCACAACATCTATTGGGGTGGCACAGGGCTCGTCTATTTCAAACATCATGTTCTCTCTCCTCCCCAATGACCTACCTGAGTGCATAGCTGACGCACACATCCTTATGTATGCCGATGATGTCGCGGCGGTGGTCAAAGCACCTAATATGGAACAGTTGGAGGGGAGACTGAATATGGTGGCGAACCAGCTCCACATCTGGTTCAGTATTAACGGTTTTTTACTCAATGTAAGCAAGACGAGCTTTGTCCACTTCAATCTAGCCGGCCGTACTCATCAACCCATATCGGTGACTTTAGGGGGTAAAGTCGTGACCCAGGTCAAAACCACCGCCTTTTTGGGTTTTACGATAGACCAAGGGCTAACGTGGGAATTTCACATTGACCAACTGTGCGAGAGAATAGGCCGAGCGTGTTTCGCCCTGTGGAGGTTGTCGGATACACTGGAGACCACTATGATGAGGAGCTGCTATTTCGCATCTGTGCACTCGCTTCTTCAGTATGGCGTAGAGCTGTACGGCAGAGCCGCGGACTGGGAGCGAGTGTTCAGAATGCAGAAACGAGCGGTACGAGCGATAGTGCGAGTTCCGTGGGATACGCCCGCGCGTCCAATATTCCGTTCCCTTAAGATTATGACGGTTCCTGGGTTGGTCATTTTCCATGCGGCCATGTATGCTCGGAGCCACCTCGACGAGTACTCCAGGTTCGGCGACGGTCACAGGTACCCTACTCGGCACGCACACAGGCTGAGAGCTGTGCCGCGGCGTCTCACGAAATCGTCGAAGCTGGTGCATGTAATGGGACCGGCTGTTTATAACCGTCTTCCAGATACGGTTGTCAGTGCCTCCTCAACGCAATCCTTCAAAAGAAAACTAAAATTCTGGCTCATTGAGGAATGTCACTATAAATTTAGTGAAATATTTGATATTTTGTAATTTAAATGTATATATTATAATTTATTTATTTATTTTTTCAATTTAATTTTTAATCAATTTTATGATAATGTACTCTAATTATCAATTGATAATTAAATTATAATTTAAGAAATGACATGTAACATTATAAACGTTATTAATAAAGTATCTGAATCTGAATCTGAATCTAAAAGTTGCTGACGTATCAACAAACACTCCATCAAAATAAAAAATAAAATATGTAAGTAAGTATTTATTTAAGAAACAAAATCGTATAGAATTTATTTATTTTTTGCAATTTAGGTTTTATATTATTTTATATTTGGTATTGTAATATAGTAGGTATATGAAATGAAATGAAAGTTTATTTCTTTAGGCTTACAAGTAAGCACTTAGACAAGTCATATTTTATACTATTCAATATTATATTGATGTTCACTTTAAATTTTTGTCCACCACTGGAAGAAGTGAGAAGAAACCACTAGTATGTTCATAACTTATGTGTCTAGTACATATGATTTGCTTATCTGTAAGTTGTTAGATTTTGAGTTGGAGCAAAACTCGTTCCAAGCTTTTTTATCTTCTAGATAATCTGATATAATGACTAAGTAAGTTACAATTTAATATTTTTTCTATTTCTAATTTTATTTATGCACATGTACACACTTCTCTCTTCACTTTGTCTCTCTCTCCCAATAAGGTTTGCTGCAAGAGAACTCTTTTTAGGGTTAAGTTCGCCTTTGTATAAATTTTCTAGAATAAGGTTTGTATTATGGTTTTCGTGCAAGAAGTATAAATAAATAAATAAGAGAGCCAAACTTTTATTAGACACTTCAAAATCAGTCGAATTCAGTGTAAAAGTGTAGTGTGTCAATATATAAGTTACTATGACATAGTAAAAACAAATATATAATTTTATTGACAATATGTTTCTTTCCAAGGTAGCCTCTACAAATATTTTGTCACAGGCATACATAAACATAAAGAGTAAGTAACCGTTGAATATTTATGAGCCCGGTCGCTTATCCGGCCCGGATATTAATTACAACTTCGATGAATTCCTCAAGGTATAAAACATAATCAAATAGGTCGAACCTATGTCGTTATAACAAGAGAGAAGATTAAACAAATATAGTTTTCCAAAAATGATTTAGAAATCTTTAATGTTATTCAATAAAAAAAATTTTTATTGTAAGGCGACGTGGAAGGCCCAGGATGAGATGGCGTGACGAGCTCGAGGCACATCTTCCATCATGGCCTGTTGCAGCGTTGGATCGCGAGGATTGAAAGGAGAAAAGGGAGGCCTTTGCCCAGCAGTGGGACAATAATGGCTATCGCAGACGGCTGAATATTTCAAATTTCAAAAATATTAATTTGTTTACGCTTATAAAATAGGCAATAAGACAACTCAAATACCATTAATTATTATCTAACTAGTTTCTGCCCTCGGCTTCGTACGCGTTGTGTTTATCGAACCGTTTAGAGGTTATTTCTATCCCATGGGAACTCACTAATAGGAAGGAAGGGATGATGATCACGATATAAGAAAACTGGATTAATCAAATTGATTAATCCAGTTCTTGCCCTTTAATTTTTGGGCTGCCATACTCATAACTAATAATTTGCTGCGCTTTTTCAGTACCTATTATCTCTCAGTACAATCTAGCTTGCAATTTGTGATCCGCTAGAAAATATGAACAGGATGGTACGAGTACCTAAAGTGGTGAAGCAAATATAATGCAGCGTTCAAGCAGTGTCTGATTTATATCCGGTTTGCATCATTCATAATATCCGGCTGCAGGTTACAAATAAAATGGCTCGTATATTCCCTACGAACATGAGGAAAATGGAAAAAAAGCTTGGATTGAAGGACACCTCTCCATATACTGCATGTGTTTGCAAACACTTGTGCGCTATAATGTGTAATGCTCGACAGCATCCAAGTCACGGGTACAGGGTAACTAAAGCTAACAATTTTTAAAGGTTTTGCAAAAGGTCTACCTCTCAAAATGTCTACCTCGCAACATTTCTACCTCGCACAAGGCATACCTCTCATAAGGTCTTAATCGCGTTTTGACGAGGCGTATAACGCGATATAGTCTCATTACAAATTAGCTATACAAAGATGAAGCGGACCGTAGCATGTTTTTTATGAAGTACGAGTATTTTTCTTATTATTTTTTCTCTACCTCACCATTCCTTGTTCAGATTTGAACCAGCTGCTTTCTCATATCCCGACACCCGGATGAGAGAATCTTCGCAGCAAGCGTGTCAGCACGTAAAGGAAATGAAATAATTTTTCATTCTCTCACCTGATTAATTTTGTCCCTGGATATTACAGGTTCAAAGGACCCGGTTGAAAATTTAATGCGACTTACTTTCACTTCGTGGTGTGGGTGATATTATAATGCATAACTTTGGAATAACTTAACCTGTGTGGGTAAAATCTCATCAACTGTTGTTTTTTTGATGGCTGCCTTACGAATGACTGACCTTAGAAATACGCTTACTATCAAGATATGAAGAGAACCTACATATAGTAGATGGTATGAAAACTTTTACGAGTTCTTTTATCAATCTCTGTTTTGTGAAAGTTAACACTTTAGAACACAATAAATAAGTTATGATAACGTAAGAAACAAGCCAATAAAATATCGTTTTGTTATTCCAGTCTCGACAGCGAGTGAATTTATTAAGAAGGCCGCACTTTTATAGGGACAATAAAAAGTATAGCACGTCCATCTCGCAGATTAGATCTGAAATGAGGATCTTGCGACACCAAAGCCATGAAAAATTGAGGAAAGCTCCATGAAAAATATCTCGGCTGAAAACTTTGTCCAATATTTGGTTCAGATCGATCGACCTCGAGGGCGTCAACTCGCTGGGTTTGCTTGAGTAATGAATCTAACTGAAAAATAATCTTTAAATATAGATTTACCTTTACCATAGAACTCCATCAAGGTTTCTGTAATAAATCTATCTCCGGCTGCTTTGGTCCCTAATATCTTTGGAATTCCAAATAACTCAATAATAATAATGGTCGTTTTCTATGTTTAATAAAAAATATTTATCTATGTAATAGTTTTAAGTATATCAGTCATCTAGTACCCATAACACAAGCTCTGCTTACCTTGGGGCTAGATGATGCTGTGTGGATTGTCCAGAATTATTTATATTATTTATTATTTACCTTTAACATAGAATTCCATCAAGGTTGCTCGAAATAAATCTATCATCGCGTACGTTGGTCCCCAAATAACTTGGCAGAAAACCGCTTTGTTACAAACGTCAAAACCAAAAGCTGTGCTTTAAATCTCGTCTGTTTTAAACAAAAGAAGGCCCTCATTATTTTCGTGAGCACTGCATTGTCGGAGGCGTCCCACAAGGCTCATTACACAGAAATTAGGTTAGGAGAGGCTCTAGAAAAATAATGAAAATAATGGCGGAACTCCATCTGATGAATATTCAAGATGACATCACGGCTTCGTCGTGGGGATAATTAAAAATAATTATAACATAGGTACCGCAACCCTTCTGAATTTGGTAAACTGGACACGCTTCGTTTGTGTGTTATAGACCCTTGATATGATTTTTAAATGTTCTCTACCCCGTGATTTTTTTTTGGGAACAAATGAACCTCCCGTCTTTTCAGGCTCATCATTATTATGGATTTTTCTAATAAATTACTTTCTAATTAACCTTATTGGTTACCTAATTGGTATTTTTGTTATTTTCTTTTGTCAAGGAGAATGGTACCACCCGATTTTCTTACCTGAAACAAATGAAAGAATAAACTTATTAGTATCAAACAATTGAAAATCAACGTGGTAGTCGAAAGGAGTTAAATCTGAAGTCCTATAAAAAATAAATGTAAGTAAGTATAATATTCCTATCAGGATTTATCGATAAACGCCACTATAATACTCTGCTGAAATAGTCGAATCCTAAAAAGAATTCCAATCTTAAAGAGAGAATAATTTAAAAATACAATTAAATTTGCTTTGGAACACAACATACCTATAACTTCATATCTCACTGAAACCCATTCCAAATTCAAAGGCGTTTCCCGGCAAAGTGCTAAAGATAACTTTGTACCAACGCGATGTCGCAAACAAACCAAAACTACGCGAATAACGCCGTGACTTTGTAGCGAATCAGGTATATTTCTAAGAGGAAACGGTAGAGGTGAAACCAGACCCTTATATTTTTCATAGACAGCTCAAAGAATACCTTCTGTGATCTCTTCGATTCCGGAGGCGGAAAAAAGAAAACAGTCTACAAAGAGAATGCGTTTGATTTTCGTCGGGATTTTCTGCACAATTTATTTTGTAAAAGACAGCCTAAGCTAAATTCATGCGCGATTTATTCCAGAACGGATTCAGACACGTTCGAAACGAATGGATGTTAAAAAATATTGAAATAGGTCAACAGGCTTGTAATGTCTGATGGTAAAAGCTGCCTTTGGATGCTTGCCAATGATGTTGGATGCGCATATCTGTAGGTTATATTACAGTGCCGCAGGAAGTTCATACGAATGGCTATACCTACTTCATTTGCTTGAGTTGATTCGCGAAATAGTTTGCGAAGATTTTAGGACACTCTTTGGCACACCTGTAACGACTATCGAAAATACTAATACCACAGTAAGATATAGGAAGGAATCTATATCTCAGTAAGCAAAGTTATGAAAACCGTTCAGCTTCCATTAACAACTTAGAACGAAAAGGAAGGAAAAAATCAAAACCAATTATGATAAAAATTCGAAAGAGTTCGGTTAGAAATTCATTTTTTTTCTTATTGGCCGTCTCGACTTCCGTCGTCCAGCGGAAATGAGTTTTGCCGCCCCTCCCCCTTACCCCCTTGGAACCCCTAGCAAAGGACATGAAAAGCTACTTCACTATGGAAAATTAAACGCTACCCGCCAGGGACATAAGTATGAACGTAACATAGTATAGAATAGAATTTTAATGAGATGTTGCCGCTTGAAAAATTAGAACGCTCTCGAAGCATTCCGGGTTTAAAACTATGTAATTCCAAATTCATTTTCATTATTCAGGAATTCGATTCAGATTTTTTTAAACACAGCAAATGAATTATTTAGAAAAAAAATTACGTCATTTAGCAACAAAAAATTGATTTCATCTTACTCAAGACTTACATATTCCCATAATTGGCAAAAGCTGTTTAGGTTGACATAAGATTTGATCAGCTTTTCCTCGAATTGTTTTCCGTTGTTTTTCTCAACATCATTTCCCTTATTTAATTTCCCGTCTTCAGCTCACGTCAAAAACATGATAAATGAACGACACTCGAAACAAACCTTAATCATAACTTTTTCATAAGACGATAAGGAAATTCGCAAACGAATGCTCTCATGAAATCCAATTACAAATTCAAGCCACGGTCACCGACGAGCTATAAATTTCTCCAAAACAATAATGGATGCTAAAGTCGTACCTCGCGCCGACATATTTGTAGGCGAGACCGCTGCCAACGCATTCCGAGCCTTATTCTTATTCCTATTCGCATTTCTATCCAACAATTTTACTAATTCAACGGCAAATGAAACATGGCCCTGGCTCGGGTTCTGTTTACCCGAAAAATATGGCGCTGCCTCCGCGGAACTTAAAGTCGTACCTTGGATTGTGGCCAGTGGTAGCCATGCCCGGCCAAATTGAGATAGGATTGCTTTTTCTGATTTATTGGAAATCGTAAACATAGATCCCGCTCCGTTCTGATTATTGCGAGAGCCTGTTTATCCTAACATTTATCTTATTTTATTGGCTGCGTCAGCAACACGCCCGGGGTATGCTATTACGCGGCTACTTTTACCCGGAAAATGGTATACAAGCTGCTTCAACACTAACCAATGTTTTGTACGTACCACAACCCTTGTCTGATATTATTTAATTTGGGTACCTCCTGCCAACGTCACAATTTTGAGCTAAATGAAATTTGTAATAAAATACACTATTTTTTATCAACCCAAAAGGCCATACATAATACCAACAATAATAAATAATCATTTATTTTGGAGTTTTCATGAATAACACGTCACATTTCCAACTTTTATTAAACTACTAAAGAAAATGAAAGTCCAATTCAGAAGCTACTTACATATAAGATTATGTTCGTGGCACAATGAAACTCAACTCGGGGAATATGCATGGAATTGGAAGATGCGCATAGAAGAGACACAAAACGCTAGTGCGCCACGAGCCCTCGAGTCGCGTGGCGTCGAGGGCCGGCAGTGATTAGAGCGCGCTAACAAAGCGCCAAGAGCTCTTAACCTACATGCTCCGTTTCACAGCGATGCACGCTGTGGTGAGTTGGTGACACTCGCCACCTCTCGCGGCCGCTGCGAGCCTGGTACCTGGCCTCTCGCACACGGCTAATCTCACTTATACGAGCAACTTTGTTTTTATTTTACACAACCAGTGGTTGTCAACTACCGACGACTCAAGTAGCACGGGTCAGTAAATCCTCGTCTATTTTCTGCAACATTGTATTCAATGAAACTCCAAATCAAGGTCCAACGGCGCGGAACAATAAAGACAGGGGTGCGCGTAATACAAACGACACAGCATAAAACCCGAGAAACATAAAACAACAGACAATGTTGCGAAGAGCCAACACTCCAAGACGGTGCCGAAATTCAGTTTTATTTTACAAAACTACGGGTACTCGTGGAGGCTTTTACGGCATCTGAGAGCGCAATAAAATGGTGCTTAATAAAACGGAGAAATCACAAGTGTCGCGACGTGAACAAGAAACACGTTGACACGTTCGCTGATATTGATTTCAAGCTTATATCGAGTCAACGAACATTTATTCTTTCAGAGCAATGTGTCGCGCAATATAACTTTTGGACTTGATCCAACAGATCAAAAAGATGATACCTACCTGCCTTCATGTCTTATGAATTTATGTATTATACTCGTATGTATATTATACATATGAATGTAACATATATCGTAGAGCGCAGGTCGTTATACATTGTATAATGACCGCAGGTCGTTATACATTGTATACACCCTCGTGAAAGATAGAAAATACATTTATTTTATTGCACACTTTAAAACTAAAAACAATTTACAAATGAAACAATAAATATCATAAGTGATAATTGGCGGTCTTATCGCTCAAGAACGATGTCTGCAAGACAACCAGATATGAATAGGATTGTTGGATATACACGGGGTATGATCTGTATATAATAATGGTGGTTAGATTAATTACACGATCTGAATTGAAAATCTAGTAAAGTCATACAAATCACGTTAATTTTGTGCGATTATTCCAATAATTGGTAAAAAAAATCTATATTGAATATACTTAAAACCTTATCTAAGTTCACTTTTATACATTACTACCAAGAAATCGACACAAGTAAGTACCATATATGTTTACCTGCTTTCAAACGGCGACCACCCTTATCTCGGCTCGTTTGCACAAACGGCAGAACGATACACGACGAAAAAAATATATGTAAGAGAATCTTTTGAAGTCTGTTGACGTAATAAGCTAGTGAAGGAACCCGTCGGTATTTCGGATGTCTCCGTAATTGCAAACTTGAAAGGTGCGACACAAGTTTACGTTCGTAATTTGTTCACAAACTTGGTTAATGTTCCTCAGACAAGATAAATTCATTTACGCTCCCTGTTCTAAGGTAGTATAATCAAGTACTGAAACGACGTCGTCGATAGAAACCGTATTTCTTGGAACTGCTTTCTCATTAGGGTAGAGCTCGTCGTTTCATAATTTTCTGTAGTCTTATAGTTGAATTCCTTCATAAGGTAGAGCAATAAGTATATTATATTATTTTTGTTATGTATTGCCGTAAGTTTTCTTAATATAAATAAATATAAAATATCTCCTTCTTGTCATTATTTTTTGACGACCGATGTAACGCGGCGGGTGATGGTCATTCTGCGATGTAGGAGGTTGCGGACTCGTTTCCCGCATTGGGACAAATGTATATCTGCTAATATTTGTTCTGGTTTATTTTTTTCTTATGATATAAATATATATACATAAGTAATGTAATATTATGTATATTCAGTCATCTAGGTACCCATACCACAAGCTCTGCTTAGGTTGGAGCTAGATGATGCTGGGTGGATTGTCCGCGTTATTATTCATAAAAATAAAATTCATCGGATGGACAAGTCTATATTTTTCTTTCTCGTTTTCTCCTTTCTTTTCGCTCTGTTCATCTCAGTTACCTACTTATAATTTAAAACGGAGCATATATAGCAATAGAAGAACCTTAAATCTTCCTCTGGCTATTTCAAAAAATATTACAGTTCCAACTCCCCAAGATCATAAAATATGAGTTCAGTGCGCACTCGGCTCTATACACTGCTTAGCACTTAGACACCATTTTCTTTAAGTGCTGAAAATAAAATGGTCAGTGGTAACCAAAGCATAAAAATCCCTCTAAAACATTGCGTTTGTCCCAAGAGAGTAAGATTTGCGATTTCTTTTCATCATGATTATTTTCCCCAATGAGCATTATAGCGCCCTGTCTTCAGCTTGACGTATCCAGCATCTGCCCGTAGTCCTTCGCAGGTCGTCATACCACCTGGCAGGAGGGCGTCCTACACTACGTTTGCCGAGTCACGGTCTCCACTCAAGAACACGTTCTTCGTGCTAAATATGGTATCTCCTTATTAGCTTAATTGAGTCCGGTCTTTACCCCGTTTAGTCCGTCGTTTTTTAACAAACGACGGGTTGTTATAAGTTTGACGTGTCCGTGTGTATGTCTGTCTGTGGCATCGTAGCTCTCGAACGGATGACCGTTTTTTATTTTGTTTGAAAGTTGAATTAGTCGGAATGTTCTTAGCTTTGTTTGATGAAAATCGATCCAAGATGGCCGCCGCCAATAAATGGCGTTTTTCAATTTTAAATGTTATTAGTTTAATTTTCATCTTGTAACCTAAAATCTTGCGATTCTCCTTATTACGAGTATGCCATTTCTTTACACCTTACTTTGATTTTACCGCGAATTTACACTTATATCCCACTACAAAGATACCCTGAAAGTACAATCACTTCAAGGGCACTCATACCAACTTACTTAACTTAGTATGTATTATCATACATTATCCCTTGGTCCTGCGGGATTCATTATACGAGCCTGTTAGGCTGGACTTATTTACCGTGCGTAAATGGAATTTCAATAAAAGAGGTCAACTCGGGGACAGAACTTGATTTAGGTAAGAAAGAGGATGCTCGAGACAATACCTATTTAATGAGATGTGTGATTTGAACTAGATCAACATCGAAGTGTAGAATTCAAACAGTGAAGATAATTAACTGAAGGATCCTACACAATACAATGGAAACGAAGAAAGAAAATTCGTTTATGGACAACTTATTTGAGAAAATTATGACTTGCTAAATAACTGGAGTTCCTAATGCAAGTGTCTTATTAATGAGTAATGTGTTCATTGATCTGAGAGCTTAACAAAGCATAAAATAGAAAATTACCTTAACTCAACATTTGAGCTATCTGCATACTATGCAAACAATTCAGAGACAGCTCAACTGATCTAAATCAAAAGCTAATTGGAAGCGTCGTCCCCAAGTTGCTAATATTTTACAGCATTCGATTAGTCAAATATTTCTCAACATGGCCACAGATTGAGTAATATTACGTCACATGGCTACCATTTCCATTTCTACCGAAAACAAAAACGCATCGATCTTTCCCTCCTACATTGTGTATTTTCCCCTGCACGCTTACAATGACCATATTGTCCCTTACAGCGTTACTTTCCCATTTCCGAAAGTCCAACTCGGAAAGCAATTTTCTCCATTTGTAGCAGTTAACCACTGCGATGTCATAGTTAATTCCGCGTCATAAAGCTGAAGCACAATACCCCTTAAATGACTGCCGTAAAAGATTTACGTTCGCGGAAAGTTAATAGAAAAATTATAGGAATTCGAAGTGTAAGAAGCAAGCGGAATGAGCGAATCGGAAGATCAAAGAATCTTCTGATATTTTCTTACGATATTCATTGGAAGGAAAATCGTTATTTATGGAAATCTTTTTTGATATCAAGAAACAAAATACCCGCCATTTTATTGCTTACTGAATAGGCAATTATCAAAACTTGTTCTTTGATGTTTAATTTCCTTATAATTATAACCTACTTGTAGGTTCAAAACGTTTGGATAGTCCTTTGATATAGCCCAATATGCCTACCTAATTTACTAAATATAATATATAATTTACCTGATTTGACATTTTTAATTTGGTTTTTATTTTTTATTTCTTAATTACCTGTCTCATCCTGTACGGAATACCACACGATAGTAAAGTCGATAAACTGGGTCATATAGCTCAGCAGATTTTCCTACTCACACTCGTATAAATGCTTACGTTTTATTGTAAAGTATTACTTATTTGCAATCAGTGTTAAACGATCACTCGGGGGCTTGATTCGTTCTTTATCCTTCCGTCTACATCTTAAGAGTGTATACTACCTCAAACTGCTAATTTTCAACTCGGCCGGATGTCCATATCGTCTAAACTACTGAATATTTAACTTTGAAATTGATAATATGGTAAAGTTCAGGACTTAATCTATCGATCATGTGTTTCGAAAACACGATTCCATAAAATTTTCTCGATAGAAAAAAATCGCAAAGTTACCTCTAAATCTTTACTAAAACCTAAATTTCTCAATAAATACAGAAGTTCAGATCTTGACAATAAGCGTGGTAATAGAATTAAGTATAAATAAAAATGTTATGTGTTTCGGTTTTTTCAAATAATGTCCTAATTAATAGGTAATAAGCTAAAACTTGATTTTTGGACTTGCGTTGCAATGCCCTGTCCCGCTCTTATGAACGCAAAATCATATGTCTAGCCTTTTCACACAAAGTTGAGGTTGTATGGGCCCTTAAACTAACTTTACTTATAACTGTAGAACACACTACACATCCATATTGTTTCAACAAAATATCTTATGCTAGCTGGTAAGTGTTCTACCTCTAGATAGATTGTCCTATATGTTATTTTAAATTAGTTTGTTGATGTTCTATAACACAAAAAAGGTTCGTAATAATCTCACTCAAATATATCAATTAATTAACTAAATACCATTGTTTTTGGTAAGTATTATACCGACTAAAGGCACGTCAGGTATCTGGAATTTCGTAAACACAAATAAATAATGCTGGACAATCCACACAGCATCATCTAGCCCAAAGCTAAGCAGAGCTTGTGTTACGGGTAATATATAACTTATATACATAAAACAATACATTAGATAGATAGATTTTCTTATAATAAATAGAAAATGACCAGAACACCCTGATCTGCAGATTGTACAAACATATTATGTCCCGAGGCGGGAATCGAAACCGCAACCTCCTGCGTCACAGGCGGGCCTTCGCCCACCACGCCACAGAGGTCGTCAACGTCGAACTCACTCAGATGTATCATTATTGAACCATACCATTGTTTCTGGTAAGGCCCAGTTCTCTCTTTTTTTTGTCTCTCTCTCCCAATAGGGACCAATAGGAACTCTTTTTAGGGTTGAGTTCGCCTTTGTAATAATTTTCTAGAATAATGTTTTGTATAGAAGAATAAATAAAAAAAATAAGTATTATAACGACTGAGTACCATAGATACGTCAGATATCTAGAATATCGCAAACTCAAGTAAAGCCCAGTCTTATATCACACCCATTCCAAGATCTAACTACATGTTCTATTTACCTGAAATCCAATAGCAAGGTCCACAGAACCGGATTAGCTCCACAGTGCACACAAACACAGGAAGTGCCAACATTGTCCACATGTCATGGTCTACTGCATCTTGTTTACTAGTACTGGATTTGTGGTATTGACTGGTCCAATACAGTCTTGGACAAATTGATTGGTTTACTGGCCCTGAACTGAATGCTCCACAACTCTGTAGGCTGTTTCCTGGTTTCATGTTTCAAAATATTTATTGTAGATATAACAAATTAGTTTACAATCAACATGCAGCCTGTAGACGGGATATTAAAGACCACCTAACTTCAAACCTAAATATCTATATCTATACTAATATTATAAAGAGGAAAGGTTTGATTTTTTGTTTGTTTGTTTGTAATGGCTCCGAAACTACTGGACCGATTTGAAAAATTCTTTCACCGCTGGGAAGCTACACTATCCCCGTTGAACATAGGCTATATTATATTTTCAAAAAATTTAGGGATCCGTACTAAAACCGTACGAAGCCGGGAAGGTCCGCTAGTATAGATACAGATACAAAAAATACAAATGCAAAATTATTATTATATTAGCCATTTATTATACACTTTGGAGATGTACACATTACTGGCGCGGCGGCCCCCGCACACACGAGGCATGCCTGTGTCGCGGGAAGCCTGTTTACTAAGGTAACTTAAATTTATAAAATAGGTTTATAGAGACGAATACATATACCAAAGAATAAAAATTAAAAACAGTAATTTTACTTTATAGCTACTTATTCTGAAAAAGTATAATTTTCCTTCAACCTTTTGAAAACCCTTTATTTTGGGCTTTTTTTCCATTTAAAATGTATGCGAAGGCAGATTGAGTATTTATCCGTGTTATGTGGAGCGACTCAACTCCTAGAAGGTTCTAGAAGGTCGTCCCGGCAATTGGAGCAGAAGTCCTATTTCCCGCTCGACCGAAGGCCTCTCGTAGACCCACATCTACAATGGCGCTCTAATCTAATTGTACTCGTAGGCAAATCGGACGCTAGCTTCAATACTATAATGTTCTTGCGCCCATGTAGAATTATATTTCCTTGTAATAGTCCCGGAACTACTACAAATAAATAACAGAATAACAATGCTGGACAATTCACACATTATCTAGCCCCAAGGTAAGCAGAGCTTGTGTTACGGGTACTAGACAAAGATAGATATTTTTATTATACATTGAAAATAACCAGAACATCCATAACAAATATCTGCAGATTGTAAAATCATATGTCCTGACTCTGAGGCAGGAATCGAATCCGCAACCTCCCTGTCGCAGGCGGATTTCGCCCACCGCGCCACAGAGGACGTCATTTGTTTTACACACAAGGAAACAAGGATTTTTACGTTTTTTAGGACGTTTATGAACAAAGAAAATTACAACTAAAGATCGATTCAAATAAGAACGAATGTTTACAATTGAAACAGTTGAGCTGATTGCAGACCTTTGCAAACAATCTAGAGGTAACTGAATCCATATCGGAAGCGGCACATAGCTTAACTTTTCTGAATTTGAAAATATGGATGCTTTGCTAAATAATATTTTTTATTTGAACTTGTAATGAGTGCACCGTTCCGATTGGGACTCTGGACCTAAATCCTTAACACCACATGTGGGTAGTTCGGAATATATCGATATGGGTCCCCAGAGCCCTACGGTCGGATCCATCAATTCACCGCACAACTTTATAGTAAGAGCAAAAACAAAATGTTTTATAACCGAACTCGAAAAAAGGAGGATGTTCTGTGTTCGACTGTATATATTGTTTTTTATGTAATTGTTTCGTCTATTTCTCCGTCTATTATTGTTGTGGGTCGATTTACTTTATTCTTTTTTGGAAGGTGTTTGTATATAGAATGTTCCCGAGCTTAATTTTATTAAACCCCGAAAACGTGCCCTTGCAGGGTGCATGTTGGACTTTTGTTATTTTATTTTAACGTATTTGTACGTACAAATGTTAACAACAAAATATTGAGTATTGTGTATTGAAATAAAAATAAACAGTAGTAATTTAAAGAATTTCGATTCAATTTGAATTATGATTTTTCAATTCAATTTAAATTATTTATTTTCAGACAACAAATGTTCATAGAAAACACAAAATTAAAAAAGAAATACGAACTACAGCAAAGAAAATAAAACCAAAACAACAGTTCAGTTCTTTATTAATAAGAAATATTCTTATATGTCAAACATAAATAATACATAGCAAACAAAGAAAATACATAACGAAAACAAGAAAAATACAAACAAAATCTAGAGTATATCTAATTTCACCCAGTGGTGTTTTTATTTTTTCAAAACAATCAATTCAAGAACAATAAACTACCTGTAACATGCTATTGTACCCGTTTCAAAAGATGCTAGAAGTAAAAAAATAGAACAAGTTTCTCATGAGTCGTAATTGGCAGTTAAGAAAAACCTGTAGGACTGCTTCTTAGGAAAATAAATGTAGTACGAGACGAGGGCCCTTTCGAAGAAACTCAATAACTGTCGACTGATCTTTTTCTTTGTAACCCCCCCGTGTCGCAAAGTAGGGGGTTACGAGTAGGTAGGTGTGTCTCGATCTGCCTACATATTTCACCACCTCACCGAATCGGTTTTATGAAAAGAAAAATAATAATAAAAATAAAACTATTTTCTATTATCTCGAATATCTATATATGGAAACAAAAAGGGTTCCATAACCTTTAATAATTGATTTGATAAACCAATCTCGGATTATTCAGTCGAAGTAGAAGACGACCGTCTATTTCATTTCAAGTACCTATCACACTATTATAATGTTTGGATGTTTAGATGGATGGATGTTTGTTACTTCTTCTAGCCAAAACTACTGAACGAATCTGGCTGAAATATTGCATAGATCTAGCTCTTAGTCTGGAATCAAACATAGGCAACTTTTTATGCCATAAAACAGTTCCCATAGAATATAAATAACCTTTAAACGTTTCCACAGACATAAATTGTGCGAAGCCGCGGACAAAAAATAGTTTGTAATAAACAATCGTTCATTGAATAAGGCTGCATTATCTGTTCCCAAGGACTAGCAAGGTTGCCTACCGTTATTCCTGTTGTAAGTTATATCGTAACTAGTTTTTCTAACACCAATTTAGATCAGACTGCATTGTTTATCACTGTTTCTTGAAGTGTGGGAACAAACATTGCTATATCTTTTTCCATTTCTTTCTTCTTGGGTATTATATTTTTCATCAGAAATCTTAAAAATTCATCCTAAATTTCCCAACTTAAAAGAAAAATGTAATTATGTGCTTGCTAGACTCTTTGATAAAATCTCTCAACTTTACAAGTCTGTATTAAATATTCAAGAAAAAATTCATCGTAAATTCTCTTCGTGGTCTAAATAAAGTCGAGCTAGCTAACCACTACTTCTTACCTAAGTATTCTTCCTCCTATGTATTACGAACAAAAGACGTCTATGCAACCTTCGTGCACATAAGAACTTCCCTAGACAATGTCGTGTGGTCGCGAAACGAGCGATTGAACGATATGAAAATGTCATCAAGTTGTTTTGAATAAAAGTTGGAACGTGTGTTTTGAACGGGTTTTCAAAAGGGCATTAGGTTTTATGTTTTAGATATTTTTAAGCTTTTGTACGTTGACTGCTGGATGGTCGATATATAATACTTCTATGTATATAGAACTTGTTAGGTAAATTTGTATACTGTGTTGTTATAAAAAAAATATGGTCAAGTTGATGTAATGTCTCATATTTTCACGACTACAGCAAAGTTTTTAGTAACTATAATACATCATCGACTGTAAAAAAGCCTTTTTTACAGTCGATGATGTTTCACATCCTGGTGGCTAATAAGAATAACACTTATTATTATATTTTTTTTTATAGTCAATAGACCTTCGTTTACAAAATCTACCTATAAATTAGACGTAGTATAGTGGTAATCGTTACACCTTTAGTGACAGCGTTGCACCAAACCAAGAAGACAGAAGAATCCATGAAACCCAGAGTTCAAAGTTACTTAAGTTTTCACGTTGCATTAAGATAAAACGTAGACTCTTAAATTTCCATTTAAAACAGTTGAAGCCTCGCTTATTTCGTGGCCATAATCTTCGTGAAGGCTTAGTACGACTGCAGCGCCATCTTTGCTCGGGATTAAATTTCAAAGGAGTTTTCTTCTTAGGGTTGCCACGTTTAAAAATTTAAATAGTTCCTGTTAGAGTTCTTGTAGAGCTATAAGAGAGCTATGAAAGAGCTTGTTTGAAAACTACGAATCTTACCTTACCTATAACATGTGGGTGATGGCTATAACTTACAGAGCTGCTTTATAAAAGTACAGTAGATGGAATATTCAATACGCAATGGCAGTTTTTTTATTGTGTTCAAAGCTCGACCGTCTCTGGTATTAAATTGTTATTTGTTGATGCGTATGAAAACAACATGACAACCGTAATATTAAATAATAAATTCCATAATATAGGTACAATAAATAACATAGAACATCCGGAACAAATATTTACAGTACGTACAAATGTTTGTACCAAGGCGGGAATCGAACCCGCAACCTTCTGCGTCGCAGACGAACCTTCGCCCACCACGCCACATCGGTCGACGATAGTGTTCATTGTACAAGCAAAGTACTCAAGTACACCAAAAGTTCTAAACTTGGCTACAAAGTCCAAAATAGGAAAGCAAAGACACTGCGGTAGTTTCAGAGTGAGGTATTGCAATCTATCAAACTAGGCTGGCGCGCTCGGTCCATTGGGCACGTCCAACCAGCGGGTATTGTGCACTGGGATGGACACCGCATCGATAACAGTTATATACGTAAATATCGCCAGGAATATTGAAGCCTGGTAAAGTATGGGTAGAGTAGTGAATTTGTAGTTAGGTACGTTCAATAACTTTGTATTATGACGACCGATGTGGCGCGGTGGGCGAAGGTGCGCCTGCGACGCAGGAGATCTGTAGATATTTGTTCCGGGTGTTCTGGTCATTTTTCTATGTATAATAAAAAATATCTATCTATGTTATGTATACCAGTTATCTGGTACCCATAACACAAGCTCTGCTTAGCTTGGGGGTAGATAATGCTGTGTGAATTGTCCTGCATTATTTATTATAAATTTATTTATTACAGTAGTCTTACAAAGTCCTATTCGTTGCTTTGTAATACACATAATCCCGCCGCCTTTTATACTTCCTCTATTATAAGTATTTATTTCTGTATTGTTTTGTGTAGTACCTATAATAAAGTATTTTCTATCTATTTATAATCCTTTCGTTATTGAAATTAAAGCATTATTTTGTATGATCATCGGTTCAGCAACACTGAATTTGGTAAGTATATGCGACTTCAATCCCAAAGTTTAAGTTAAGTTTATAAGAAGGACACATTATGTGTGTCGAAAGATATTGAAATGCATTTCAACGCATGCAAGGACTAACTCTACGACAAATAAATTCAATCTACTTAAACGTATTCTATTGGAGTCTTGGAGACTCCACTTTATTCCATCGAACTCCTAACACGTTGCCTCTAGGAGACTGTAAGACAGAATAAAAATTCCGTGGTCATTTGCCAAATAGGTGCGTATATATTCCTAATAGCAGAAACGATGCTCTGCTTTTTTCGATGACTGCCCAAAAAGGAATGTAAGGTTGAAAACATTAATTCATATTACGTACTAGAAGTGCCGGGTTCGCCTGTGGAGATTTCACAGTGTCATGGCTTGTATTGTTTTCGCACGGACCCCTAATTTAGAAAGAGAAAAGTGCAGGAAATTGCGTTATAAATTAAAGAGCTAACTCTTTCTTTTATAATGGGTTTGAAGTTTGTGCCATCCACCACGGCCCTGTGCTAACTGCAAAGTCAATAGGCATTTATTTAATTAGGCTTACAAAATAAGCACTTAGACAAGTCATACTGCGTCCATTGACGGCCGTTAGCTCCTAAAATGACATTACAATTGCCCAGTTTTATAAGCTGGTCAATTTCAGGTGTTCAAAGGCAATAATATGGTCTTTGAACACCAGCAATTGACCAGCTTATAACACCTGCAAATTCCATCGAGTCAAGATCTTGAAAACCACTTCAAACCCGATTTTCAACTCATCGACAGGTGAGCAGAATCAAAGGTGTTTTAGTGTCATTACTTGTGTCCCTTGCAACCAACGGCAGAGTCCTAATTAACGTTATTATTTGCATTGAAAATATTTTTATTCTTTAACACCAAATTCTAAAAGAGTTAATATTAAATAAATAATGCTGAACGATTCACAAAGCATCATCTAGCCCTAAGCTGAGCAGAGCATGAGTTTGAGTAATGAGTACTGGATACATTATACTAACTACCTACATAGATAGATAATTTTTATTATAATTATGTACCTACTAGAGAACACCCAGAACAAATATGTGTAGATCGTACAAACCATTGTCCTGGGGCGGAAATCGAACCCGCAACCTCTTTGTGCCACAGGCGAACCTTCGCCCTTCGTATATTTGCACTTTTGAAATAATTTTCAAATACAAAAGTGCCCACTTTTCTACCCTAACACTTTTTTGCTCTACATAGCCTGATGTTTTATTCAAATAGTTTGCGCGTGCGAAAAACCATTTTATATTCATAAAACATGGGTTTCATTTCACTCACGTATGAAACTGATATCTATGAAAGCTTTGAAATTTTCATACAAATCAACCAACAAAAAAGAACCTACCTCGGAAGCTAACAAAGCTTTTGCAAAATTTTGCAAAATTACAAAAACCATACGATATTCGAAGGTGTTTTTAAGGGGAGCTTAATTTAAACACTTTAATGGCCACATTCAAGCTACAATTAAATCGGAAAAAATCTTCACAAACATAACTAATCCGCGCGGTTCTTGCAAATGTATATTCTGGCAGCACTGAGCTATACCGCCGGTGTTGCCGCTCTTAATGCCTTCTCCCTTCTTTTATGGGATTTAAGGCTTATAAATGGCATTGTTCTGAGCGGCTGGTTGCTTTTGTTTGGACGTGGTGATCGCAGATAAGATTCGCGCTTTGTGACTTGATTAATTGCGATCCCTTTTTGATGAATTGTTCTTTGTTTATCGCTTCAGACCTGTGGAAACCCCTTTGTAAATGGCTTATTCATTTTATGTTAGGTATCAAAGTGTTAGTAAAATTAGCACGTGTGCAGTTGGTAACATTATTGATTGTGTTTCTAACTACCCTCATATAAGATTCAGTGCAGTTTTAACCGCATCAGGCGTACCGCATAAGACGGCCTTGGGACGGATTGGTAAGCCTTTGATCTATTACTAAAGGTTCTTTTAAAACTATCATCAAAAAGGATTAATTTAAATTAATGTCTTTCTAAAATCTTTGTTTAAAATAATGGAGACTCTATGTAGCAAAAATAATCCATTTATCCTAAAAGAGAATACGTAAAACAAAACATTTTCCAATCAGAAAAACCAACATTTACATACATAAATGCATCTCTACTATATTAAATCGGTTACCAGCTTGATTAGACCACAGTAAAGCCACAGCCAATCATTTCAAAGCAAATTAAAAGCTTAGCATACACGGGACACCGCAGCTTGCAACGTTGTGTAACAAAGTTCAAAACCTGCAAGGCTGCTGGTTCCATATATAGATCTAATGGACTAACAATGTTGAGATTGGAGTGTATAAAAGCAAGCTGTGTTAGCTGCTTTAAGGGTGGGAGAAAGGCCGGAAAAATTAAATTAAAACGCCGGATATTTTATGTTAATAAGTCGGAAAATTACAATTTACATTGGCTACTAAATTTTCCGTGTTAAAAATATAATGAACTAAACTTAATGACGCCTGACAAGGTCGTTTTTGTTTTGCTCTGATAAGGTATATAATTTCGTCTTCTTTACTCTATAAACACTGGATCGACTGCCGCAGACTATAATGAATCTGACTATGACTCTATGGCCTTGTACATAATTCATCCTTCAGAGCATAAGTCCTATGCATGCTTTATTGCGCGTGAATTTAAGCCGTTCTAGTTAGGTACCGCGTGCCTAACAATCCATTTAAACCTTTTTCCTGAGTTCGGCTCAGCGTAAAATACGAACCGAAAGATGCTCGTTCCAGCCGGATAAAATTAAAGGACGAAAAGGCCGGACACGCCCCATCCCTATATTTAAGCTGAACAGTTATCTAGATAATATTACGACTATATGTATGGTGCAGACTGCGGGCAATAGAATGTTGAGATGAGGTTCAATTCCGGCCATTTGGTACCAGATACGTATTAAGCACCCCGTTGATATTCACTGCGTTGTTGCAATGTACAGAAGCGTGGAAGTCGTAACTCTTTATTTATTGCTTATTTAAGTTCTTACTCGCTGCGGGACGGGGCGGTTCATATTAGTACAGTATTGGAATTGAATTCCTATAACAAGACGACTGTAGCGCTAATTTTAAAAACATGTACGACTCTGGCTATACGGTAGAACTAGGAAGCTATTGCAAATATTGCAATGAATTCAAATTGAATAGAGCAATGTACCGTACCTTCATGACGTATTAAATGGTATTAGGTACATTATACCAGCTTCTCTTTTAAGAATCATTCTATTTCCAGCCTAGTACCTAGATTAGATACTAAAGTTGCGTTTTATATTTTCTTATAGCTGTACTCCTTGTTGTATGTACTTGTATCTACCTATCAGAATAAGCATTATATTCATTTCATTTGCTTGTACATAAATGAGCCTTTAACCGGCCACATGTAGACATAGACATTTTGCCGAACGGGCGCGGCGATTCATTTTTTTCGTTCGGCTCTACCAACTGATTGGTCCATAAGATAGTAGAGCCTGTGATAGGGCTAAGGTTAGCAGAATTTTGGACCAGTAGAAGGCAAAGATCTAAGAACAAATCCGTTTTTCATCTAAGAGATAAGGTAACATATCTGAGTCCAAGTATACCCCGAGCAGAATAATCAATATCAGTACCGAGTGTACATATAAAGCCCCAAAACTCAATTTTCTTTCAAAACTATCACGTAGGCGTCTAGGCACGTAAGTTAGGTAGGTACAAACTCGTAGTTACCATTCCGTCGGGTAGTTTAGTGGGTTCCATATAAAATCAATAAATACTTAAGTCGGCCTTGATGAGGCTACAATTTTAATTGCCCGGGCTATATTCAGTATCGATCGCATTAGATTGTATCAATCGTACCCAAGGCATGTCCAAATAATTGTGCCTAATAGCTCTTTAAAAATGGGTTAAAGTCCAAATTGAAAAAAATATAATAACTACCTACCATAGCAAAATTAGATACATATTGGTCTTACATATTTTTATAGATTTATTACATTAAGACGGACAGAACGTACAAACGTATTATTCCGTGGCTAAAGGCTACAAAATGTTGCGCAATACATCTTATTCCATAAAAATACGTAACAAAAACCCCCAATAAACGATCATTCAATAACTTTTATGGCATCACAACGTTGTATGAGGCTTTTCAGGTACTATTTAACACACGCCTTGAAAACATTACTGGCGTTCAATCGATATCGGTCTGAGCTGGCCGGCTAACAGATAATACTCCTTTAAACAGAAAATAAAACTATTCTCACCTGTCCAGCATGGAGCACGTCCAAAAATATGGCAAAAACACTAATAAAAAGCACGGCGCGCGACATTATTGCGGCCGCGATGCTATACAGAACCCGACTGACAATTTGACGTAAGCGTCCGTTGCCGAAAACCTGCGTACTAACCGTGGTACGGCAATATAGACCTACCTAGTGGTATAGATCGACCCTCCCGGGAAGGAGAGGGGTGCCGCGGTAAGGCTGCGGGAGTGACAGAGACGGCGGAGGGAGGATAACGCACGCGCAATACTCGAAACGCATCGCACAATGAGGACTCTATCGAAGGGAATGGCGAATGCCGTCTTCGTCTGGCTTTGTCTGGATTTCCCAATGATTATGCGTCATTTCTTTTTAGTGGGAGGCCTTTTGATTGGATAGGTATCTGATACGATTGAGAGAAAGTAGCTACACACTAACCTGAAACTTGACTAGGCCATACGAAAAGGTAACCTCTATTATCTTTATAATTATATTATTTAACGGATAATTTGCTTATAATGTCGATTAACACCTGCCCCTCCCTAATTAGCCTGGTAAATTATTAAAATGTCGCAATAAAAAGAAATTGGAATTTTTTTGTTAACCATAGAACGGTGAAGGGTAATTGGGTATCCCTTGTTGTATTGCCGAATCATTTGAGATGGAATAAGATTGTAAGGTTTAAAAAAAAATTGTTTATCGTTTAGTAAATTGTTTTTTTTTAACAAATGACTGTACGAGTACCAGGCAAAGAACAATTTTACAGAGAGCCGGTAATCTGAAGTCTTTTTTGAAGAAATAAATGATGAAAAGGTTTTACTTTTCATTTTTGAATAGTTAATTATAAAAATTAGAATTTAACAACTTAAGAAGAATTCGTCGAGTTCTTAGGGATGGTAGAGTTGACTCTAGCATTCAGGGTAAAATAAAGTGCAGGACTAAGGATGGAGAACCAAATCATATTGTTTGCAAACATTGTCAGTATAAAAAAAATGTGCTAATAAATAAATAATGCTAGACAATCCACAAGGCATCCCCTAGCCCAAAACGAAGCACAGCTTGTATTATGGATTCTAGATAACTGATATGCATCATCATCATCATCAGCCTATAGCAGTCTACTGCTGGTCATAGGCCTCCCCCAATAAGCGCCATAGCGCCCTGTCGTCAGCTGATGATGGTGATGATGAAATTCAACTAAGACCTACTACGACTTTCTACATTTTGAAAAGTTGTAGTATTACGAATCGGTAAAACCCTGGAAGGTTCATAGAATTAACAAAACCTAACCCAACATTGCTCGCTCAAGTAAAACCAATACAAAAACCGTTCACCGTATTCCTTGCACAAAAACCGTCGTGTTAGGAATTAACTAATTACAGGAATGCCCCTTGTAACGAGCCGTACAAAAACAACCCCTCGGAAGTTGATGAGTCAGCGGCAGCCCCTGCGTGACGCGCTCGTTCCATACGCTACTGTAGGCTACCGTTCTAAGATTATAGCACGCAGGTTTTACTCACCAAACCGGCTATGTAAAGTTATGAGTTATCTGTTACTTATCATAGACAAACCAAAAACAATGCTTATAGACTTTTGACGAACGATGTGGCGCGGTGGGCGAAGGTCCGCCTGCGACGCTGGAGGTTGCGGATTCGATTCCCGCCTCGGAACAATTGTGTGCACGATCTGCAGATATTTGTTCCGGGTGTTCTGGTCGTTTTCTATGTATAATAAAAAATATCTCTCTATATAAATATATTATATATTATTTATATCAGTTATCTAGTACCCATAACACAAGCTCTGCTTACCATGGGGCTATTGAATTTAATTGTCCAGCATTATTTATTTATTTTACTAATGTCCTAAAATCAAACTCCTAAAGACTCCCAGTCAGTCTCACCATGAACTACTTTCCAATTTCAATGATTGAAATACCTACGTTTTATCCGGAATATTCAAATTAATCGATTAGGTAAGCTTAGGATCGAGAGATCGGATCGGAATTTGACAACATTTTAAACAAACATAACTATTTCATATTTACTTCCAACTCCGATAGACAATAAAGTTTAATTTATTTTAATGTATGTCGTTTTAGTTCTACTTTCCATCAGTATTTTGAGTGTGCTAATAAAAACTTTTCTATTCTTTCTATTCTAAAGTCCTAAAATCAAAGACAAACTCCAAAAGACTCCCAGTCAAAGTCTCACCAAGAACTACATTTCAATTTCAATTATTGAAATCCGTTTGATCCGGAATATTCAAATTAATCGAGTAGGTAAGCTTAGGATCGAGAGATCGGGTCCAATAATCCATCCATCATAGCTCGAGAGCCTCCCGGGACAGTACTCCACACCTATCTCGACAGATCATAGCACCTCTGTCATGATCAGACTGGCTATCGGTTGTAGAAAATTCAGGTCGGTAATTGGCTTGCATTTCAGGCTACTATCGAATAAATGGCTACTCTGTAGACGAGTTCTATGCCTTGACTATACAATACAATAAAAATTCGCTTTATTGCACATCAAACACAGAAAAAAAAACAATAAAGAACAAACAAAAAAAATACAGATGCACATTGGCCTGCCTTATCGCTAAGAGCAATTTCTTCCAGGCAACCTTTCCTTCTATTTTATGTATTGCTTGCGAAACCGCATCCAAAATACGTAGTAATATTTTGATCAGCAAATATGACATGTGTTCTGTGTGTCTACCATGAGTTTTAACAATCTATACTCGCTAGCGACTGAAGTAAACAAAATGTATGAAAACTTTTACAGCGCCTCTAGCGGATAGTTGAGTTACTAAAATACGCACCATGAGTCGCGTAGATAACTATTCTACGTCACAGTGTAGTAAACTATACTACAGCGACTGTAGTTTGGGCTCCAATTCCATATAATTTGGTACCATGAGTTACATATTTGACAGATGTCATAGTAGCGTACTATTACTACAGTAGTTACGGCACTCACCGACCATTTGCTTCGTGAAAAGTCTATAGTTTGTGATAGATTTGGCGATTTTGGAATTAAAAATGTATAATAGAGCACGTTTTGCTTGGGAAATGTTAGCTTATGCCGAATTAGAAGATGAACGATTTATTATTGAAATAATAAAATTAATATTGAAATGAAATAATTATATTACGATGAATTATTTTGCAGCTCATTGAAACAACTCTAAGTACTACTTACATTATATACTATTATTCTGCGCTCACGGTCATTATCAACATGTTGTTGGAGAGGCAAACCATTTTTCTCAAGAAGCGGTGACTTTATTACATTGAAGAAATAGCCCTAAAGTACGCCCTAAATAGGCTACTTACTTCTTCATGTTTAGGGCCTAGACTTCTTCTTGTTTAGGGCCTAAACCATCCAACTGTTGTGAATATGTTTATTAAATTTCCAGTAACACTTCGGGAAAGAGACATCATCACATCATCACCAGCCTATAGCAGTCCACTGCTGGAAATAGGCCTCCCGGGAAAGAGACATAATTAAACAAAATTCAATTAGTGAATCGCATGGCGTCCATCCGTTGTTCGTTGTTGTGACAAAATAAATGCCAGTCAGTGAAGTGAACCATCGTAACACCAATAAATTTGGGTTGCCTTAGATTTCATTGAAATAATTACGTCAGGCGACTTTCTACATTTGTCGGATAACAGTTACCATAACACCTATCTTCTGTCTCTATCATCGTGCAGTATTTAAAACGAGATGAAAATATGTAATATGAACTGAGCAGCGTTTTATAATGACGCCAACATAACAACGCAAAACTACACAGTGTGTAGTTGTAACTATAACGTTAGTAGTTCGCAATAACACAGCTCATGGTACCACTAAAGAGGCTAACTATACTATCCGCGTATTTACGTAACTACTGTAGTAACGTCAGGCGATCTAACTGTGACAACTCATGGTAGACCTACTGGGTATATTCTTAATAAATAAAAAATATCTATCTAGGTAATGTATTTATCAATTATCTAGTATGTACCCATAACACAAGCTCTGCTTAGCTTAGGACTAGATGATGCTTTTAGGATTGTCCAGCATTATTTATTTATTTATTTCATATTATAAAGGGGAAACATTTGTTTATTCGTTAATAAGTGTGTTTGCTACTGGTGCAATTTTGATAATTATTTCCTTTCACTAATAGTATGCGACATTATCGCCTTAATAAAATCGCCATTGCGACTAATTTTACTTTACAAAGATTTGGAAAAGGACTGCTATAAAAAGTAACGGATATTCTTCAGAGTTTCTTCAAACTAATTTCACAGACATTGAAGCTTATTGAATTGTGGAAGTTCATTTGGGATTCCTTGCACCCTCCTTTGTGAAGTTGTCCAGGATACAAATTATCCAGACAAGAACGGGTGTAACCCGGGTGTAACGCCCGTATCCTCTTTCTGAAATTAGAAGTGCTGAGCGTACTACCTAGCGTAACTTACTTGCAAACGCAAACTATTTTATTTCTTTAGGCTTACAAAATAAGCACTTAGACAAGTCATACCTTATACTATAAATTATTATCAAATAAGATTATTTTACTGTTCACTTAAATTTTCTGTCCACTGGTGGAAGAAGTGAAAAAACTTTGTGGAATGTTCAAAATAATAAATTGAAATAAATAATGTTTTTTCCTAGTCGATATTGTCAGCAGAATTGTATGTTTTGTTTGCCAAGATTGAAAACACTGCTAGTTTTTTTTCTAGCCGAGGCGCGGATTAGTATGTAGTTAGTATGTTTCGAGTCTTGGTTTGTTAACGATATTGGTATCGTCGAAGCAAAGCATAGAAACTCGAAACAATTTTTGATTTTGAAAGCTGTGGCTTTCAGCATACCTCATTGAATTGATGTCTTATTCGTTTTCGAATTAATTGAAATATAAAAATTTTTCGTTGCACATGTGAGATTATGCACTGTTGAAGATTCTGTTTTAGATTTTAAGGAACATTTTGTTGATATTTGTCTTTGTTTTTTAGTGATATATTTTATTTTTGTTTTCTTTTATTGTGAAGTTTTCATTCGTAAATTTATCGGAGTACCTGTAGAAGTAGAATTTCACAAGGCGATATATATATTTCATACCTATCAGTACTTATGGTACCTACTTTGACAAGATAGCGGGATAGAAGGCCTAAGGTTTGGTTGTGACCTGGTAATGAGCTCAATCAAGATATGACGGCTCTTGGCAGCTCTACCAGTTTCCGGGCGTGATCGTAAAATCTATTGATCCTAGAGATCCCATTGCTCTGTTATGCAATTTATGCAAGGCTCTTACTAAAGAGCCAAATATCTCTACGCTCGACTGCAATACATATCTATAACTAGGAAGGTAAGTATAGATGTCATAGAAGAAGAAAGAAAATTGTTTAGTTTTAGCCATACTACATACAGACTATAGGTACGAAATATAAAATCATAAGTCAATCTAAAGTCATAGGTGTCAACTGGACTGACTCAATAGATGTTGTAGATTGTTCTAAGAAGCTCTCTGACTTTTCGTGAGTCACTAAAAAATCAATAAATAGTCAGAACTCCTAAATTTTTTTAAAGATTTAAAGAGCCGGCCAACAGTAGTAGCAGAATAAAACAATTAGGTACAACTAGTATTTAAACTTAAGTATATCTATTTCCTTATATACGATCAAATTATATTCTCTACGATAAGTAACTGTTCGTTTTTTGAATCAGTCACAGCTAACGGTTTTAACCCACCAACGATGAATACCGTACCAACCAAGACGTGATTCCATTTCAAAGGTAAATCTAAACCAATTCTTTTTTTAGTCTATTTTCCCTTTTTGTCCTTTTTCCCAGCCCAAGACATTGTTTCTAAGAGTATTTCTTGCTCCTTTTCGTAGAATGTCTTACAAACCGGGAACTTAGAACGTGCCTTCGGTAGTTTGAAGGTAATGTAATTTACTGGGAGCTTTAGAGACCTTCAGTTGGCGATCGATAGGAGCCGAGTGGAACCATGAACGTTTGACCTTTGGTGCAGTCATGCGTTAGTGTAAACAAGTCAACAAAGGTGGATTTTATAAGGTCCAAATAAATTGGTAGCTATTATATAGTGGTATATCAAATGACGTCAAGATATGGAGTAGGTACTTAATGACCCAGGTACATAAGGTAATCCCATAAGCTGTAAATTAACATCAAACTAATATTAAAAACTAGTTTCTGCCCGTAGCTTCGGACGCGTTGTTTATATGGAAACGTTTATAATAACAATAACAATCTTTTATTCAGGAACAATATAGGTTATTTATATCCCATGGGAATTGTTTTATGGGATTAAAAGTATAAGCTTATGTTTTATTCCAGGCCCAGAACTACCTGAAAGCAAAATTTGAGCAATTTTCTATGAACCCATGATATAACCAAAAAGAGAGGATCACTTGTAGTGACCACAGCGACGAAATGAGTTATTGGTATTTAGATATTGTTTATTTTTGGCCAAAGTCATAAATACCAAGGAATCTATTTAAGAAGACGAAAGTAGTTATTATTATGTATGCTTTTGATTCACTTACATATTTTTATTTTTATTATTTAGATTAAGTATTTGTAGCTACATATAAGTATTAATACAACATTTCGTAGAAAAATTGGTCCAATTTTGAAGCCAAACACAAGCCTACCAAACACTGAATTCATACGCTTTACTTCGACGGAGTAAGAAGAGTGTAACCAGATTATTGACGCGGATAAAACGTATGAAGAAATAACGGCATTATTAGATTGACTTGACGAATGGAATGGCAGAGTGAAATTCAATAGAATAAATATAAAAGGAGTTGCCTACGCAACTCGTTTCATATTTATTATCCTATCGTTCAGGGGAAAGATAAATAAATAATGCTGGACAATTCACACGGCAGCATCTAGCCCCAAGTTAAGCAAAGCTTATGTTGTGGGTACTAGATGACTGAATACAATACATTACATAGATAGATTTTTTTTATTATACTCGTACATAGATAACGACCAGAATACCCGGAACAAATATCTGCAGATCGTACACACAATTGTCCCGAGGCGGGAATCGAACCCGCAACCTCCTGCGTCGCAGGCGGACCTTCACCCACAGCGAAACAGAGGTTGTCAAAAAAGTTAATGTCCAAGTCTACCGTGGATCTGATGGCATGACCCTCAGGTGGAAGCAAGGATATGCCAGCACCATCTAGCCCCAAGCTAAGCCGAGTTATGTTAAAATCTTTAAAAAAAATCATATGTAGGATCCTGGATGCGACAAGCTAATGAGGTAGGTACCCACCTCAGGTAGGTCTTATACGTGAACTTCAAGTACATAATACAGTGTGCACCTGGATAAAGTGCCCCACAAAAGGGGGTGAAACTAGATCAAAAATTATTAAGAAGGAAAAAAAATTTTTTTAGGCACTTCATGATAATTTTTACTTACTAATGACCATATTCACATAAATAAAGATTTATTCCAAAGTAGTGGGTCTATATTAATAACATAAAATCTATAATCATGTCAGATATCTTGTGGTGACGATAAAATAACAAATAACTCACAAACGAGTAGCTATCGAACACAATAATAAATCTAAAATCTTTAATTAAAAATTCTACACCCAAAAACCTACTTTATAACCACTTTACTAGTTTGAATAGAATAGAATAGAAAGACATTTATTCATAACAACTAAAATTAACACATAACACACTTATAGAAATAGGTACATGTAGGTAGAGAGTTGTTACAAAAAGGCTCTAACTCAGCATAATGCTGGTTTGTTAATGGGAATCTTGGAATATGGACCAAGGATCTGGGTAAGCGGCCTGCCTTGGCCCAATAAGCGAATAGCCGTATGATCTTGTAATACGAAATGTCTCTTATGGGTATTCGGGCACTCCATATTTTACTTGGCGAATCCGTTCTTGTGGTGGCCATGTCTTCTGTTTTTCCGGATTTATTTTTCGTTGATTTCGTATTTATTCAACCTAGAAAGTTGAAACCTTAGACCAGGTGGGATGACGACCTGCGAAAGACTGCAGGTAAATGCTGGATGCGGCAAGCTGAAGACAGGGCGCTATGGTGCTCACTGGGGGAGGCCTATGTCCAGCAGTGCACTGCTATGGGATGATGATGAGAAAGTTGAAAAATGCCTTTTTTACTTTATAGATATCAAAAATCATTATTTAGTTTATGGATATTAAAAATAAATTCAACCCTTTTTACCCAAAATTGATAGATATAATGAAACACAAAAAGAAGTAATACTTGATTAAATGCTTCCTACCCCACGTTGGGTTACAAAATATGTAGGAACTTTGAAAGCTTTTAGGTATATTCGTTACTAGCGTCTGCCCACGTCTTCGTACGCATGTTTTGGAATAAAATAGTAGCCTATATATTATTCCAGGTCCAGATATGTACCAAATTCTCTCTACATCCATTCAGTAGGAGTCTTCTTCCGCCAAACTACTTCACAACAACGGCATAAAGTTTCCCCTTATTATTAGTAGGAAATCTATAACATTTATAAAAAAAGCTATAGACATGGTTACCCTATAACCGACCCGTGTTTTGGCCTTTATTCGAATTGTTTCTGGGTCAGTCTTTCTGGCAGTCCGCTTTATTGGAGTGTTACCTAAATGTAGGAGCCCAACTACCTAGCACGGGTAAATGGACATTTACTCTGACTAGATAACTATTTCACTTGATTTTTCATTTTTTACATTGCAAATATTGGTAATTATAATAGGGATGATGTCAGTAACTGCGATACACTGCGATCCCCAACCCAATACACTGCGTTCCCCAACCTGCATGCCCAGCGTGGGGATTATGGGCATCAACCCCCCTATGGGTTTAGCAGAGGCCTATGTCCAGCAGTGGACTAACATAGGTTGATGATGATGAGTCAGTAACTAAAAATAACTTAATTTTGTATTAACCTAATTATTTTTTATATGAAATAATATATGATTCAAAAAGTTAGCGGGTAGGTATATACAAGCGGCTGCACTGCATGGTAGCTGAGAGCGGAAAACTCGGAAGTTAGCGGAAACTTCTTAGAGTTTTCCACGTTCCGCTGACGCCCACTAATTTCTTCGGATTTTCCACTTACTTGCGTCGGCATTAACAATACCTACCACACTGCTTTTATTATTGTAGCTGTGATAGTAGCTGTAAAAATTGACTCCTTCAAGGCAGCCCATGGTTGTCATTATGGTTTAGCGTTATGGCCGACAGTCGACATGGGAGGACGAAGGAATTAACCATAGAAAGGCCATAGGGCAGCAGCTCTCTTCTGCGTTTATTTATTTTTAACCGATTTCAAATAAGAGCAGTTTCTCAATTCGACTGTATTTTTTTGTTTGTTACCTCATAACTTTCGACTGGGTGAACCGATTTCGATGATTCTTTTAATAAAAGTAAGTTGTAAACCCATTTTCATTATATAGAAATTTAAAGTCGTTTTATAGTTTTTTAAAACACGCCAAATTATTTACATCTCCTGTGCCATCACCAATCCGCTTGCCAAGCGTTGTTTTGTGATTTTGATAAAACCCATTATTTTGAGGACATGTGTTCTGACGAGAAATATATGTTTGACGACCACTCTGTGGCACGGTGGGCATGCGACGCAGGATTTTGCGGTTTCGATTCCCACCCCAGGGCAAATGTTTGTACGATCTTCAGATATTATAATTTGTTCAGGCTGTTCGATAATATAAAATACATATCTATCTACGTAATGTATTGTATTATGTATGTATATCAGTCATCTAGTACCCACAACACAAGCTCTAAGCAGAGCTAAGCAGCTTGGGGCTAGATAATGCTGTGTAAATTGTCCGGCATATTTATTTATTTATTATAAGTAAAGTACTTGTACCTATGTAACCTTTCCATGAACAATGAGTTTTAAACTGCATTCTACCGCAACCAAACTAATCTAAATAAGAATCGCAGGACAAATAAAGTCTGCTCTACATAATTTATCTCCATTCCCACATTCCCGGGTTTACAAGGCTGATTGCGAACCGTCTATGTCTGGCCAGCAACGTGACGTCAGGCGGGAGGGGGCATGCAAATATCTGGCCACTAGTTCTTGCCTCTGGCTTGGTTCACCTTAGAAATTTCGCTTCTGCGGGAACTAAGAACCCTTGTTGCCCTTGGTGGCCACCAAACTCTATTTTAGCATCTCTGCCTAAACTTTACAAAATAAAACAATTTCAGAGGCATTAAAAAAACCTAACCATAGGTATCACAAAATCCCTAATGTTTTTTTTATGTTTGCTTTGTAAGATATTATAAGATAAAATAATAATAAGATAAAATAGTAAATAATATTATATTTTACATTATTACGATAGTCTATATAATATATTTTATCTTATTATTACGTGGAACAAATGAAAGAGCACAAATTTCATTGGGGATTTTGTGATACCTATTGTAAGCTTTTTGATTTAGGTTCTCTATAGCTAATAGTTTTATTTTGTGAAGCCACCAAACCATATATTCGCATCTCTACCTAAATAGATGCGAATATAGAGTTTGGTGGCCACCAAGGGCAACTTCGTATCTCTGTGTAAACTATACAAAAATATTGTATTATATCACAAAATCCCCAATGAAATTTTTTATATTTCCTTTGTTCAACTTATTAATAAGATAAAATAGGTAGCCTAAGATTTTGACAAAAGCACTCATTTTCACAAAGTGCCTTCCTAAATGCCAAACACTCCAACATTCTGCATGTTTACTAGTAGTCGGTATCCAAGACTGCAGACTAGATTGCTCCCCGCTCGCTCCGGGACATACCTACCTAACATAGAAGGTATCTATAGGTATAGGGTACCTATAAGACCCAGCAATGTACCAACAGATGCACTAATGGCCTCGCTTCGGAATTGCGAGGCGGTACCTATCTGTTCCATTACAGCCACTTATTTTTCTTATCTGCGTTCTTTGCCAAGATTTTTTGATTTAGTTTTTGGGGTGGGGAAAAATGAGCTTTTATAGATTTCATGAAAAAAGGTACTACTTAAGGACATCGTCAGGAAGTTCCTCTCTCTGCAGCCCTATTCACCGGCAGCTTGAGCCTAGCTTCGAGTTCGATGACCTACTGTTTTAATATATTTTTACGGTAGAATAGTTTTATAATATTTAATAGTGTTTTCTAGGTAGGTATGGTAGGTAACTCCCCTTATCACTAACCACGATAAAAATGGTTTTCCAAACTCACAAACACCTATGAAAACGCAAAATAGCTAAAACCAGTGAGCCTACAATATTAACGCGACTACCTCCACACACCCCATAAACTCAGGCAATATATCAAAACAGCCATTAATTCATACTTCCGCGACATTTTGCTAATGTCAGCCCGACCCCGCTATGTCTCTGGACCCCTTCCCTGTATGTAGGTATGTATACTAACAGTTACTATACATACTATAGTTACTTTAGTGTCGGTCTGCAGGACACTAATTAAATGTTAGCCGTTTGATTTGTTCCCATGGCAAACACCTTATTTAGAATAGAATAACAATTATTTAGCACACATAAAAAAAAGTTAATGTAAAATTTAAAAAAAACACATTTATTGAGTTTTTTGTGAGGAAAACTCGCTTCAAATAATCAAACGATTTATTTATTATCATCAACATCATGAACCTATAATAGTCCACTGCTGGATATAAGCCTCCGCTAAAGAGCGTCCGTCCTGTCTTAAGCTTACCGCATCCAACATCTGCCTGCATTTCGCAGGTCGTCATCCCTCCGCCGGCCGCCGCGCCTGGCCGATATTGTCTTGCACCACACACACTGAGTCGCGGTCTCCACTCAAGAACACGATTAGCCTAGCAGTTGTTGGTTCTTCGCAATACCTATATGGCCGTCCCACTGCCACTTCAGCTTGCTAATTATTTATTATGTCACATTAACAATCAAAACTAGTTTCTATTTATTAAATTTGCGAACGAATTTACACTTGGATCTAGATCGAAAGTATATTTTGTAAACAAAGACTTATAAAACTGATATCAATAACAGGCAACAATAATTCGTGACAACTTTACAATAACTAAAACGACAAAAGCACTCGCGCAGCGAAAAAGGTGCTCATTCGAGTTCGAAAACAGACAAGAGACAAATTAAAGTATGAAAGCCGACAGCTTTCATTACTTTAATTCGGCTCTTGTCGGGGATTGACATTTGCTGCGGTGATACCTTTTCCACTAACATTACCTTGGTTTTGTAATTGTAACCCCTTTGTTTAAAACAGTCAACATTTTAAATAATATCTTTGATATATTTAAAACGTTGACACATTATATTTCACGAAGGTTTCATTTTAGTTGTTGTTAGCCGTGCACATGCACATCAAGTCTCGATCGCGATGCAGTCAGTCTCTTGTGTTCTTTGAGTCCACACAAAATATCTGCGCAAGGCAACTAATATCAGAAAAGACGTCGGCGAAACCTTCGTGAAATAGAATATCTGTACTGTTCAGTATAAACTAATACAAGTTACACACGCTACGGTCTACCGGAAAAGTTACCTGTGCAGCAAGGCTATTTATTAGCACATAATGTAACGCTCCTTATCAGCGTTATTATTATTATTACACTAATTTTAGCGTAATTAAAGCGTGAAAAGGCGTTATTCTCGTTAAGTAATGAAGACTAGACGCCTTTTCACTCGTTATTCAAGCTAAAATTAGTGTAATAACACTGATAACGAGTGCTAAATAGCGAGATAACCTTCGACCTTTGCACGTGAGAGTCCGTAACGTGTATACGGTCGTACCGTAGTACCTGAGCTGTCAGTTGTTTTTGCGTTACGTAAGATGTCACTAGAAAAAATAAATTTTCTATCCTGCGCCGCCGCCGGTCGCCTGCGTTAGTTCTAGAAGCTGCACAGGTCTGTTCCCACACGCTTTCTGACCTACCTGCACAGGTATAACTGCACAGTTCGATCTCTCCGGTGGACCGTACCATGTGTGGCCGGCATAACCCAGACTTAGTAACATATAGGTAGGTACTTGTGACTACGATAAAAAATAACATCCTTAAAAATATGAATAAAAGAGACAAACTCGTTTCAAAAATACTATCTTTATTAAATGCTTACAAAAACTAAATAAATAAAAATACAAATGAGCTATATTTATCACAATAAAAATCATTTAAGAAAACCATATCAACAGATGTAAAATACTATCTCTATGCCTTTCATTTATTTCCCTAATATAAATTACGAATAATTTTATAATATCACTTACATATCATTTTTAAGCGATTATTTAGGTCCCTATTTCACTCAGAATTGTCACGTAGATTCTAAGAACGGCAACATTAAAATATACAAGCTACGTTGTTTTAAACTCTATGATTATAATCGTAGAGTTTAAATAATAATTATCTGTCGTCTCGTCACAACAAAACTGGAACGCATTCTACCTAGAGTCCGCGCCACCACTGAAGTCCGATAGACGCGGCGCTGCTTTCTTCGCACAACTAAATGTTGCTGTTGTTCTTGTATGTAATGTTTAGTTCCTGCTTTTGCCGTAAGACTTCAGTGGTGGCGAGCACTCTACGGTAGAATGCTCGCTTCACAATGCTTTCAGCTTCATGCTATGACAATGTTTCGTCGCAAAATTTGTCATTCTGTGACCAAATTCTGCTAATCAATCGCTTTACTATGACAGTGCTAAAGAAGTATCGTCACAGAATCGTATTTGCAGAGATGATAAAATGGTTTCAGACAAACTGTAGTTTCTTTAATCAAAGATTAGTGGTGTAAGGGGGGCTCCAACATCTCATCGTCCAAGCCAACCTAACCTGCACGTGGTACACCCGGCTAGATAACTAACTAGGCTCTAGTGAAAATTAATACAATCTTCATTTCACAAAAAAAAAACATAACACTGGCAGAAAAGTGTCCAACTAGACACATGGCAATATGGGTCTGGTTGGGCACTTTTCTTTCATTAACAAAGACTCATCAACATCATCAAATAAAATACCAAAATATGTCATTCTGAGACAACATCATTGATTGAAAAGGTGAAGCGATTTAGTTAGTGGAATTAGGACCCTGATACATTGTCATAGTGAAGCGATTCGTTTCGCAGCATAGAGCCCCTATCTGTTTCTAGCTCTATGTTTATGAATACCTCTCTCATTCACAAGTCGTTGACATTTGTCGTTTGGTTTGATTTTACTCAGCTTTATAATTACCAACTTTATAAATTGTAAAGTCCTGCCTATACCATGCATTAGAGAAGTCTGTGTATTTGTCAAATCTTACCCAACTCACATTACTAAACTTGGGGATGTAACTGGACAAAAAAGTGCCAAGTTTCAGAACTTGCTCCACAAACCTCAATGTCGTAAGAATATTTACAGTAATTTTTTTAATATGTGCATAATTATTTATAAAAAACTACCAGAACAATTGAAGGATTTGAATGGAAACTTATTTGAGAAAAACTTAGATATTTGGTTACTTTCAAATTGTTTTTATAGAGTAAACGAATACTTAAATTTTAACACTTTGACTGCTGAAATCACACGGTATGTGTTTTCTACAAGTGACTAATATGCGTAAATCCACACTAGCGCAGCGGCTGAGAAAATACAGATCTTTGTGACTCAGCACAGCCGTAATATTTTTCGAACGAAACGCATGTGCGGTGCAACACAACCGCTATGTAGAGCGGCAGCACGAATTTTTTAGGTTAAAAAAAGATCGCAGTCAAAGTGTTAAGAAAACGAATTAATGATATTGTATACTTAATAAAGACATGTTTAATATTTGCCCACCTGCTTGCGGTCGAATACATTGACATTACATAGCTTAAGATCTTGAGATGTAGTTATTGTATTCTGCAAATAAACGATTGCTTCTGATTGATTCTGATTCTAAGCACAGTCGTACAATCCACATACTCGATTCGCTGGCACTGCTTTCTCTGGAATAAAATAAATTAACTATTAATAAAATTACACTTTTTTTAAAATACATATAATTATAAGTATCGATACAACGGGTATTTATCCCGTGGTACCACGACAGAGTGTAAACCTGTTGAAACGTCGGGAAAATAGGTAAATAAACGCGATAAATACCCGTTGTATCAATACTTAAAATTGTGTTCAGATCGCGTTAGTTTAAAAATATTTATTTAATACATATAATTCTATTTTTATGGCTCATCACATCATGCAAGTATAGTAGTTCACTGCTGGACATAGGTCACCCCTAGCGCGCCATAGCGCCCTGTCTTCAGCTTGCCGCATCCAACATCTACCTGCAGTCTGTCGCAGGTCGTCCCACCTGGCCGGAGGGTGTCGTACACAACGTTTTATTTTGTAACTCGTTTAGATAAGTCATATTTTGCCCATAAATGAATTTAATAATAAATATACTTGGATAATCCACACAGCATAACTTAGCCCCAAGCTCTGCAGAGCTTATGTAATACACGTAGTGTGGGTACTAGGTGACTGATATACATAGCAGATATGTTTTATTGTACATAGAAAATACCCAGAACTACCGGAACAAATAATCTGCAGACTGTATAAATACTTGTCTCGAGGCGGGAATCGATCCCGCAATCTCTTACACGCGGACCCGTCGCGCAATCGGTGGGATTCTTGAACCGATCAACCTTTACTTATCCTACTTCACTACATAGTATAAAACAAAGTCGCTTCCCGTTGTCTGTCTGTCCGTCTGTCCCTATGTATGCTTAGATCTTTAAAGCTACGCAACGAATTTTAATGTGGTTTCTTAAATAGATAGAGTGATTCAAGAGGAAGAGTTTATAAACCACATAGATTTCCAGGCGGGCGAAGCCGCGCGGGTCGCATCTAGTCTCCAATAAAACTCACCAATCATTTTCGGGTGCGGTAAATTCAGGTTGTTCATTATCTTTACGAACTCATTCAAGGGTCTCGTCAGTCTCGGATTGTAGCATTTCTCTTCGTAGACTGTACTAGACGTCTGCCCCTTGTAGTCATGCGCTGGATACACGGTGAAATGGTTAGGTAAGGTATATATCCGACCGTGGACTGAGTGGTAGAGGGTCTCAGCGCAGCCTTCTTGGAAGTCAGTGCGACCGCAGCCTCGGATTAGGAGGGCGTCGCCTGTGAACACCACACCCTGAAAAGAAGTCATAATCATCATTAGTATAATATGCATTAATGAATTTTATCAGAACATAATAATGTAGTATAAAACAAAGTCGCTTTTCGCTGTCTGTCTGTCCCTATTTATGCTTAGATCTTTAAAACTACGCAACGGATTTTGATGCGGCTTTTTTTAATAGATAAGAGTGATCCAAGAGAAAGAATAATAAACCATTTGACACATAGATTCCCATGCGCATATCTAATCCCCCTCCCTTTTCTCCCTGCCCTCAAGCCAGTAACTCCGCTCTACACAAGCGTAATCAGTGAATTACTGAAATGTTGCAGATTTTGCGTTGCGAAATTGCGTCGTATGTCAATAATATTTGACATCTGTAAACTAGGCAGCTGCAGAATAAAAACAGATAAACAATGGAGCGTTATTGTTCACAAGAACGTGGATTAATTGTGTCGATTTTTTGACCAATAATCGGTGAGTGGTGTTAGCGCAGCGGAAATTTCGACGTAGATTTCCTCATCGTGTCGCGCCAACTGGGCAAACATTCCGGCGCTCAGCTAGTAGCTAATTGGATGGATGGAGCCGGAATTGGATGAGCGGGGATTGGTGAACATGTGGTTTCGCCCGATTTAACCTTCCCAGACTTCTTTCTTTGGGGCTACTTGAAGTCTCGTGGGTTTATGCCAACAAGCCTCAGACAATCGCAGCCCTTAAGGAGAGTATTCGACAGGAATGCGAACAGTTATCACCGGAAATCTTACGGAAAGTGATGGAAAATGCGATAAAACGGGCACAAATACGTATCAACACTGGCGGCAGCCACTTGACGGATATCATCTTTTCTACATAACAGAAAAAAATTACAGGTTCAAATAAAGATATCAATTAGTCAAATTTTTTTTTTTTTTTTGTAGTTATTTTCAAAAACGTCATTGAATGATAAATTTTGCGCCACCTGTATTACCTACATATATGTATAATCATATTTAATTAGATTTATTTTAATATTATTCTTGTTTGTTTGCTCTGTATCAGTTTCTATAAATCTTTACCGTTAAAGCTACCTTTGTAAACAGGCTTCCCGCGACACAGGCTTGCCTCGTGCGGGGGCCGCCAGTAATGTGTACTAAGTAGTATATCTAAGAAAAGTGAATGAAATGGCTAAAAAATAATTTTGTTCTTTTGTAGATATCACAACTCACTTGCTTAAGGCAGATGTAGGTAAAACATCCATTTGTATGTCCCGGGGTCGCCGCAGCTTCGAGCTTATGTTGCCCGAATCTGATTTCATCGCGATCATTCAGGTATATGTCGGCCTTAGCTCCCGCTGCCCTGCTAATGACGCTTCGCACGCCACATATCAGCTGCTTCAGTTTGCCTGTTCCGGTTACATGGTCAGCGTGCATGTGTGTGTTCACTGGAAAATATCAAACACATTAAATTTTAATTAAATTAAAAATTCTTTATTGCATATTCAATAAAATTATTTATAGGGCTAGATAGCCCCAAGCTAAGCAGCCTATGTTATGGTATGGATACTAGATCATTGATATACATAATACAATACATTACAAAGATAGATATTATTTGATGATTTTTTATTTATATCAAAAGCTTAAACTTTTGATATAAACTATTATCATCATATTGAACGCCACAGCGCCCTGTCTTCAACTGGACGCATCCAGTATCTACCTGCAGTCTTTCGCAGGTCGACATCTCACCTGGTCGGATGCATTCCTACACTACGTTTACCGAGTCGTGGTCTCCACTCAAGAACACGTTTGCCCCAGCGGTTGTCGGTTCTTCGCGAGATATGGCCGGCCCACTGCCATTTCAGCTTGCTAATTCTTAGAGCTAGAAACTATCATAGCGATATATATATCGCTATGATAGTTTCTAGCTACTGGCCGTATGTATCATATGTATGTATACATACATATGATGCAACACACCAATACATATAGGCTAGGGATACCTATCCCTATATGTATTGGTGTGTTGCATCATCACTAGCATATCAATTGTAGGAATGCTTATAGCCGTTGGACGATTATATTGAATGAGATCACTCTTATATCGTAGGTACCCCGCGTTTTTTTACGATTAGGTACATTCAAATTTATATCTTTTACAAAAACTAAAAACAACTTATCAGATTATTATGCGTATCTATTGCGTTACCGCGGTCAAATTATTTTTTACGGGACGAGTGGTAATCATTCGGGAATCAATTTAAGCCCCTTAAACTTATTATAAATACCGCCCCGAGATCATTATTTACACAAAAACGAAAGCAGCATCAACATAGGATAAATATTGGCAAAGACATCAAAGAAAAACATACAGCCGGATTGATATACTCTTTTTTTCCTACTAAATTCATTTAAAACGGGATTTTTACCATGATTTGATTTTTGAGTGGTTACGTAACTTCATTGTTTGTCTTTTGTTACGAACAAAAGAACAATAATTAAGGTAGATCGGTATGTCTGCCCATAAAAACTTACTCGCAGTGCATTCAATTGTTCCGTGATCATGGCGCATGAAACTGTGCCGAAATATTGAAAAACTCAGAAATCTAATCATTGTAAATATCCCGTTATAAAGGCCTTTTTAGACTAGGTTAAAAATAGAAAATGAACTTACTAGCATAGAGCAGATTGAACCCCAGTTCTTGTATAAGGCAAGCGTCTCTCTCCGCATACTCGTAAACTGGATCGATCAGCACAGCTTCCTTAGTAAACACATCGGCCAGTAGGTATGTGTAGGTTGAGCTTATTGGGTCGAACATCTGTAGAATTAAGGGTATTATTCAAGTATTATATATATATTGATTTTATTAACAGTATCAGCGTGAAAAGTAACAAACATCCAGATGTCTAAACATTTAAGTATCGAAACTTTGGCATTTATAATATTACTAGCTGCGCCCCGCGGCTTCGCACGCTTGGAAATCAACGTGTCAAATAGTTTATAAACCTTCCTCTTTCTCACTCTATCTATTTTTTTAAACCGCACCAAAATCGACAGACAGAGAAAGCCTTTGTTTTATACTATGTAGTGAAGTAGTGATACGGCTACGGCAGCGGTTGTGGTCGCCCCGTGATGTGTAGTAAAGAATGAAAGATACTAGGACGTTACAGCAACCATATGCGTGTTAATAGGGCTTTAGAAACAACTTAGATGATGAAATAATTGATCAACAAAAAGCTAAACTAATAGGTACAGAAAACATAGGTAAGATGCTAAGATGTACTGTACCTCGACCTTCAGACTGGCTATGTAATGACTGGCATAACATTGCATGATTATAACTTTGCCTAAACGGCTGATTAGATCTCAATGTGATTTGGCAGGGAGGTGGATCCCGGAGGAAGCACATATACGTTTTATCCCGGAAAAGCCGCGGGCACAAGCTAGTTTCTTATAAATGTATTTAACTACTTGACTGCACGTAGATACTGGATGCATCAAGTTGCAGACAGAGCGCTATGGCGCTCATTGGGGGAGGCCTATGTCCAGCAGTGGACTAATATATACTGATGATGATGATGCACTACTTGTACGAGCAATAGTTGTTATATACGAGTATATAATTATGTACCTGTCTAAAGAAGAAACTTGATTCTGGCATGGTTGATGAGCTTCCTCCAAAGCTTCTAACTGGGCTCTTGTTAGGTGTGCGCGCGGCGGCGGCGGCCTTCCAACTGTTTATAGCCAACTTCAGCATCCTGGGAGCATTTTATTTACTAGTCATTATCTCTGCCACACCATTGTTGATATAAATTACATCTACTGCTAATAGTGGTCTAGTCATCTCAGTCGCCACTTTAAGGGCCGATTCACACCGGAATGACAGCGGCCGCCGGCAGCGACGCGACGAGCACTTTCGGTGCGAAATAATTTGAAATTTTTCTAAAAAACTACTTAGTATCAATTGAATACTACTTAGTATCAATTGATACAATTGATACTAAGTAGTCTTAAGTAGTAAGACTAGTGTCGATTGAAAAGCTCGAAAAGGACACGCGGCCGCCCGCTCCTCCCCTGCGCTGTTCGCTGGAGGCCCAGAGCGGCTGCCAGCGGCCGCCAGCGCGGGGCGCCTCGAGCCGACTCTGCCAGCCTCGTCGCGCCGCCGCGCCGCTGACAATCCAAGTGTGAATCGGCCCTAATTTGCACTAGCTTCGGCGCTAGCAGAAGAAGAGGTTTCGTGTTTGATTCGTTTTTGCGAGTTTTTTTTTTTGTGTAGGTATTGAATATTTTTTATGCGTTCTACAAGTATTAAAACTAAAGGAAAAGCAATGAGTCCATGATAAAATATTTATATTTATTTATTATTTTAACTTTGATTCAATTATATCTTTGTCTCATTTGAAAGTACATATAGGTTAGTGATTTTAAGTTTACAATAAAGGAATACCAGGTCGCCAGGTTATTTTCATCTGCATTAACAATCCGTTCTACCGACCAAAATTTATTTTTCTTCTCGCATGATAAAAAAATACATTACTATACTAGAAAACTTATAACAAAGGCGATCTTAACCCTAAAAAGAAAATTTGTAGGGAAGCCTTTACTCAAACAACAGAACAGAGGCCCTATATGAGAGTTAATGGCTTCGCATTATGGCAAGATCTGCTATCTACAATTGGCCATTGTGTAAGTGGAGATAGTAGGTTAGGTACAGATGTAGTATATCAAATAATAGATAAAGCTACAATCATCAAAATCATCATCAGCCTATGTTAGCCCAAACCTGGACATAGGCCACAAACAATAAAAACAAGAAACTGATATTTGATATATATGATATTTTTTTTATTATAGTACATAGGTGTATGTCAAACTTAAACTAAATATCATTTATTTCTTTAGGATTACAAAATAAGCACTTAGATAAGTCAAATGTTATACTATTCATTATTGTCAAATAACATTATTTTAATTTTAATGTGTGTACAGTACAGAATAAATGGCTAATATATCTTTATGTACACACATAAAGATATATTAGCCATATTATATGATTAGTGTGAGCAAAATGTACACTAGAGGAGCTAGAGAATAAAATTAAAATATGAATCGTAAAGATATTTTTATTATCTAGAATAAAATTTTGACAATGCTCCAAAAAGACTTTTTAAAAGCTGTTACTTACTACATACATTCATAGAAATATTTAGATAGCTATTACTTACCCACAGAAAATAATAAACTGGAAAGTATTTTAATAGCGCTCACTGAATGAATGATCAAGTGTTTCTTTATGATTGACAGTAGGTCCCAAGCTAACAAAGACATAATGGCCATGTTTTTGATTTAAGTTACTCATTATAATGCATTGTTTAATAGTTCTTTGTTCAACACACATTACTTATCATACTACTAGGTGCATTATATACTTTAAGCAATATAGGTATTTTACATTCGAATTCTTCTTATTTTATGACTTCCTAGGAGTAAATATCTTGTTTATCTTATTTTAAGTGAAAATAAAGTTCTTTAAACCTAAATATGTATGTTCATGATATTTAGTCATCCCACAGGTCTGGCAATACCTATGGATAGCCAAATCTTAGGTACCCATGATAATATATTATTCCTTATTTTATTTTGAAATTTACAAAGATAATTCCATAAGCATGTTAAGCAATAATGTTAAGATATATATTGTTTTCTGAGTTTTCGTGTTTGTTATTAACAAACTATTTATTCTATTTCTCTAAGTTTCATCGTAGTGCCTTCAGTTATTCCGTGATCAAGGGGCATGAAACTGTGCGGAAATATTGGAAAACTCAAAAACCAATTCATGGTAGGTAAATATCCAGATAAAAATTACTTTCTATGTTCGATCTTTTGTGCAAAAATACTAGGTACATCATTAATTATATTAATTTTGAATGAAACACAATATTTTGTTGACTGTCCGATACGAACACTGGTCATATTATGGCACCAAGTCCTGATAACAGGCAAACAGTAGCATGTAATCTAGAAAAGTATGACTAATTACATTTTCCTATAAAAATACAGCTTCGAAATAAATTAACAGGGATAGATAAGAAAAGACCTACCTGATTAATTTTATTTTATCCTGTTGAATCTACGTACTGTGTGTTTTGTTTGTGACAAAAATTTCAGATTCAATTTGCAAGCACCTCTAATCAAACCACGTAACACACCAATACCAATCGAAGAAATCTAGCTATAAAATAAATCAAACAAACAAGTCTGAAAAAAACACGGAAACCAAATCAATCCAATCCAAAACAAATCTAAGAATGTTGCCAGCTTGTTAACAAAAACTGTGCCGCTTATTGTATTTACTGCCATCTCAATCATTATCATTTTAGCTCTTCTGTCAACTGCTGGGTCCAAGTGTATTTTAATAAAAATATTCGAAACTATTATACAATGGTGTGAATCCTCCGTGAATGAATCTATTTAATCTAGACATGTGTCGTTCCGGACCGTAATAGTTCCTGGAACTATGTCCTCACTCGGAACTAGATCGTTCCGCTCCGATGCGTCGCTTGAAGTAGTTCCATCGTTCCTTCAATCCAATCCAATCCAATCATCGCATCGCGGCGTCTCGTCTCGCGTTGGTCGGCAAGATCTAGTTCCTTTCCATGTACGTTCCTTTATCTGGACTGACATCTGACAGACAAGACAATCTTAATAGTTTGAGTGAGTTTCAGTTATGTAGAACGTAGGTAGGTAGTAGGTAGGTACTACTTACCTAATGTTGTAAATTTTGACAGATTCATTTGTAGACTGATTACGTACCTACCTTCGTTTTTACTAGTGGTTCTGTAAGCAGTACCTATTAACCGCGCGACATATTTATCTCGAACTCGAATTCGCTTGTGCTCGTCAAATTAGCTTACCTACATATACCCAATGATAGCAAGTCTGTTCTATACTACATACAATTTAAATAATAACTACATAGGTAGTACTACAATATTTGTATTCAATTCTCAGAATAGTTAATACAGAACTTATTACTTGTTGAATACCTACTATTATTTTTACCAATAAAGACAAAATTACATTCCTCTGCTATACCTTAGTGTAGGTAGGTTCTCCGCGTAAAAACAGTGCTAAAATGATAACAAACAAGATTTTGCTCTTCATTATTTAGCAGGCGCGAGTTTGATAAAAGTGAAGTGAGGAGGTAATAAATGAACCTACTTATATAGGCCTCTGGAATTTCATAGTTTTTATGAGATCTGTTTAGTGTAAGGTATAAATTAGATTGTAATATATATTTTACAAATAGGTAAGTATGGAATAAATTAGGTAGGTACCTATTTTTGATAAATGGATTTATGTCTCTAGACATCATACCTAGGTAAGTTAATCTATACTAACGAATAGGTAGGTACTTTCCTTAAATATGAAATGGAACAGGTAGGTAGGTAGGTACCTAGAAACATTTTATCCGAGAAGTAGATAAACAATAGGTATGTATGAAATGTACCTGTGTGATAATTAAAACCTATGATCCTAAGCAAGTAGGGACCTACTTACTCGTACCTAAAGAAATAATACTACAGGAACTTGGTACGTACCTAAATAAAAATACCACAAATAGAAAAATTGAATTTAGGCGCAATATATATAAAATATGTGCGCCACAAATATTTCAACTAATAGGTAGTTGAAATATTTGTGGCGCACATATTTTAACCGACGCGCGACGAAACAAAAATTCTCTAGTTCCCCAAAATTCAAACATTTCCCATGTATGTAAACATGTCCGCTCGCACCGACCGAACCTGCCAAGGATCTACGCACGCTAGCTAGTTCCGCGGACATATTTCCTTTGTAACATTTCCGAACCTGATACTCTTAGCTAACATGTCCGGACATGTTTCGTGGAACTAGTTCCGCGGACATATTTCCGTTGTAACATTTCCGAACCTAACAGGACCTACACGGATACGTGCGCACCTCGAACATGATACTCTTAGCTAACATGTCCGGACATGTTTCCTGGAACTAGTTCCGCCGTTCAAAGGAACTATATCATGTTCAATCCACAGCCGGACATGGTTTGCGCATGTCTAATTTAATCTCTGAAAGCCGCATTACACAGAACAGAAAGTAGACATGTGTCGTTCCGGACCGTAATAGTTCCTGGAACTATGTCCTCACTCGGAACTAGATCGTTCCGCTCCGATGCGTCGCTTGAAGTAGTTCCATCGTTCCTTCCTTCAATCCAATCCAATCCAATCATCGCGGCGTCTCGTCTCGCGTTGGTCGGCAAGATCTAGTTCCTTTCCATGTTCGTTCCTTTATCTGGACTGACATCTGACAGACATTGACTGACAGACAAGACAATCTTAATAGTTTGAGTTATGTAGAACGTAGGTAGGTACTACTTATTGTACCTAATGTTGTAAATTTTGACAGATTCATTTGTAGACTGATTACGTACCTACTCGAACTTTATCTCGAACTCGAATTCGCTTGTGCTCGTCAAATTAGCTTACCTACATATACCCAATGATAGCAAGTCTGTTCTATACTACATACAATTTAAATAATAACTACATAGGTAGTACTACAATATTTGTATTCAATTTTCAGAATAGTTAATACAGAACTTATTACTTGTTGAATACCTACTATTATTTTTACCAATAAAGACAAAATGACATTCCTCTGCTATACCTTAGTGTAGGTAGGTTTTCCGCGTAAAAACAGTGCTAAAATGATAACAAGCAAGATTTTGCTCTTCATTATTTAGCAGGCGCGAGTTTGATAAAAGTGAAGTGAGGAGGTAATAAATGAACCTACTTATGTAGGCCTCTGGAATTTCATAGTTTTTATGAGATCTGTTTAGTGTTAGGTATAAATTAGATTGTAATATATATTTTACAAATAGGTAAGTATGGAATAAATTAGGTAGGTACCTATTTTTGATAAATGGATTTAAGTCTCTAGACATCATACCTAGGTAAGTTAATCTATACTAACGAATAGGTAGGTACTTTCCTTAAATATGAAATGGAACAGGTAGGTAGTTAGGTACCTAGATACATTTTATCCGAGGAGTAGATAAACAATAGGTATGTATGAAATGTACCTGTGTGATAATTAAAACCTATGATCCTAAGTAAGTAGGGACCTACTTACTCGTACCTAAAGAAATAATGCTACAGGAACTTGGTACGTACCTACATAAAAATACCACAAATAGAAAAATTGAATTTAGGCGCAATATACCTATTAGTTGAAATATTTGTGGCGCACATATTTTAACCGACGCGCGACGAAACAAAAATTCTCTAGTTCCCCAAAATTCAAACATTTCCCATGTATGTAAACATGTCCGCTCGCACCGACCGAACCTGCCAAGGATCTACGCACGCTAGCTAGTTCCGCGGACATATTTCCTTTGTAACATTTCCGAACCTGATACTCTTAGCTAACATGTCCGGACATGTTTCCTAGAACTAGTTCCGCGGACATATTTCCGTTGTAACATTTCCGAACCTAACAGGACCTACACGGATACGTGCGCACCTCGAACATGATACGCTTAGCTAACATGTCCGGACATGTTTCCTGGAACTAGTTCCGCCGTTCAAAGGAACTATATCATGTTCAATCCACAGCCGGACATGGTTTGCGCATGTCTAACAGAAAGGCGTGCGTTTTGTATCATACGAATTTCTATGAAAGACTACACATACACTGCCGCCGGGCGGTGGTGGAGCGGTGCACGTAAATTTGTATGAAACAGCCCGCACGCTTTCGCCTCCTCCGGCCCGGACACGGTTTCTGTGTGTGGTGGCTATGACAGGTACCATGAATGAATGATTAGAAATCGTGTGGGGATTTGGTTAAATGAGACAGTTATGAAAATTAGCTGGCAGCCTTATGTCGAGCTACTATTTAAAGACATTGACATGATCAAAGTTGCTAAGATCACAATTCCTACCCCTGCTGCTGTCAAGGCGTATGCTGTCATTATCACATAAAATAATGTCTGTCATCAATGTCATCGTCAGTCACTTCCACTTCTACCCACTCACAAAATTAGAAAACGGCTTCAAAATTGAAAATGTAAAATTTCGTTTATTTAAATACACTGAAACCTTTACTATAAATTTCAAAAAACATTTAAGGAAACATATACACAGACATAACAAACAGGTAAGTGCTCATGTACGGTTTTTTCGTTTACTTTTTCGAAGGTTTCTGCTGATCCTAGCGCCTTGCATCAATAATTTTTGTAAATCCATATACCAATACCTTTAGGTTCGCAGTCGATGTCTAAATTGTCTAAACTAAGCTAAAAAAAAACTAGTCAGTGCTAGTTAGAGCCAGACCAATGTTCAACTGCCTGGCAACGGGTATATTAGTACAACTATATCAGGTTAAATGAAAAGCCTTCGAAGGAAAAGCCCAAGAAAACGTGAACCATTAATAAACACAGGTCGAATGAAAATGCCAACGCTTAGCGTCTTTTTTTTTTGGGGCAACACCAAAGTCCTGGTCTTACTCACCATCCGAGTACACAAAATTCTTGGTTGTGTGTTTCAGCTGGCCCGTTTGTTGTACTTCTATCTCTTTTTACCCATGTTAAATTGTATCTAGCCATCACTTTCTTTTATTGTAAACGTCATTGACCTCTATCATCCCCACCAATCCAGTCGATATTTCGCTTCAGTGTGTGTGTTTAAACGCAATACACGTTCATTGCGTGCGCCGTGCGCCGCTTGTGCAAAGCAGACGCAAATTGCAAAGCGTGCAATCTATTGATGTCGATGTAAACAATAATAAATTTTGTCATTGCGTTTCAGTGCGTTTCGAGGATCGTATGAAAATTATTTCAATCAACAAAAACCTATAATGTGAACAGCTGATTGTAGGCATCAGCTCAAAGTGAAATTGTATGTGAACGTTTTGGAGAATAACTTCTTTGTTTGGTAGTTGTGGAGCCTTAAAAAGGTTAGTATTTTTCTGTTTCTGTTTATTTAGTTTCTTCCTAGAATATAGGTAGGTAGGTAGCCCAACTTTCAAGGCGAGATCTTTTATAACTCTAGTCCTCAAAACTTCGAATTCGGGAATAAAAGTAGGTACCTACCAAGGGCGGATCCAGGGGGTGGGTCATGGGGGTCATGACCTGGACTGGTTCCACCGTGGACCACTATTTGAAATTGTTAAACATAGGTAATGGTTTTAAGTAAGGATATTTTTTTTGTCACAATATAGATTTTATGTAAACCTTCAATATTTAATCAATTTATTATAAATTAATATTTTGTATGTTTGTTTGATGGCAAACGCATTATTCGGGAACGAACGCATCGAAAATTTGAATTTTACCGCGCCACCGCCTCCTTTCATCTGATGTCACATTTCGTGTGACACTGACTTATGTGTAGGAGTAAATATTTTTTAGGGTTCGTAACCCTGGACCCATGCGTGGTCCCAGGGGGTGGTCGAGGGGGTCATTACCCCCCTAATCTTAGTTTAGGTATAAAAAATCACTAGAAAATGCCCGAAACCTTAAATAAATTTTAATTTTAGACTCTATTCTACCTAACATGCAACTTAACAATATGGTTAACCGCGTATACACTGCGGTAAGAAAAAATCGGGGCTCGCTCCGCTCGCCGATATTACTCGTGTTTTGGGCGTTTTGTTATGTTGCGTATCAGTTCTGCAAAAGCAACGGCACCTATTTTGCTACAGTCCTTTCGTATCAACTCAATTACGACAACAAATAGCGCAAAATCATTTTTTGTGCCCTTTGAGGGCACATAAAAATCTAAGGAGACAACAATTTTTTCGCGATTAGTTCCACAAACCAATAACAATTGTTCCTTCTGGCTATAAAAAAAAGCGAAAAACTTTAAAAAATAACACAAAATTCTAACGAAAACCACAAAAAATTTACGGCTCGCTCCGCTCGCCAACAATTTCTTCAGTTTCTTGGGTAGTCAAGTGCTCGCATTAAGATAATTTTGCCAAACACGAAAACTTGCAAATATAGTCTTGCATTTTCAGCTCTTGCTCCGCTCCATTATATTAATTTTTTCGTACAAGAAGTGTACTAGTTTGAGAAAAGTAACAAAAATGTCGGCGGCTCGCTCCGCTTGCCATTATATCTTTTGTATAAGGGCATTTCTTTTGTATCGCCAAAAAAATATCGAAATGCTGCGCTTATCTCCGTCGTTTTTCGCGATAAGTTCCACAAGCCAATAGCAATTGTTCCTTCTGGCCGTAGAAAAAAGCCAACCCCACTTTAAAAAATTACGCAAAAATCTACCAAAAAGTTCCACAAACCAATAACAATTGTTCCTTCTGGCTATAGAATAAAGCGAAAAACTTTAAAAAATAACACAAAATTCTAACGAAAACCACAAAATTTTCGCGGCTCGTTCCGCTCGCCGACAATGTCTTCTTTTTATTGTGTAGTAAAGTGCTCACATTAAGATAATTTCCAGACACGAAAACTTGCAAAAATACTGTTTCATTTTTTTTTAATTCATCATCATGTTTATTCGTATTGACGACCGATGTGGCGCGGTGGGCGAAGGTCCGCCTGCGACGCAGGAGGTTGCGGGTTCGATTCCCGCCTCGGAACAATTGTGTGTACGATCTGCAGATATTTGTTTCGGGTGTTCTGGTCGTTTTCTATGTATAATAAAATATATCTATCTATGTAATATATTGTATTATGTATATCAGTTATCTAGTACCCATAACACGAGCTCTGCTTACCATGGGGCTAGATAATGCTGTGTGAATTGTCCAGCAATATTATTATTATTATTATTCATTTTCAGGGCTCCCGCTCCTTTTTATTTATTTTTTCATACTCTTCTTAACTAGTTTGAGAAAAGTTACAAAAATCCCGTTATATATTTATTTTGTGGCGCCTAAGAAATCTCTAAAATGCTGCGTTTATCTCCGTCGTTCCTCCGCCGTTGTAGCTTCCTCGTCGTTCTTGCTAAACCGACCTCACCAAAGTCCAAAATTAACGCGGCTCGCCCGCCGCTTAATCTATCCATTATCTATCAATACCAAGTCCTTACATCCTATATTTTCAGGGTTCGCTTTGTTCGCTGTTCCGTTTTTGCCAGACTATACATACATTAATAAAATACCTACTTTTTACTCTATAAAAATTAAATTATAACTTCTTGTGACTTGACCACGACTATGTGACCCCCCCCCCCCTGGCACTAAAGCTGGATCCGCCCTTGGTACCTACCCTCAGAGTAATTGTTATTCTAAGTAGGTACAGGTACGCTAACATAAAACTTAACACCAACAACTATACCTACCTACCTAGGTACCTATTTCCTTTTTTAAGTTCAGTTCAGATTGTAATACCTAACTACTATTTACCTAGGTATGTACAATGCATTATACATATAGCTAGATATTTTTTCTTATAGGTACTTAGATAGAAAACATCCAGAACACTCGGGCAAATCTGCAGATCATACAAACATAGTATGTACCGAGGTGGGAATCGAACCCGCAACCTTCTGCGTCGCAGACAGACCTCCGCCCGTTGCGCCACAGGGCTTGTTCGAGGGACAAAAAAAAAATTTTATTATCATCACACAATTTTAGAGCTTAGATTTCAATGCTCAATTTAATTTTTGAGGTACTCATAAATAAAATTATCCTAGGCACTTAGCCTACTAATACCTACGACCTTCGAAAATATTTTGGACAGAACGATTAGATGAATGGTCCAACTTACGAAACTTGTCAGCCATCGACAACGTATAATAGACGCCTAATACCTATTTATTCACTGTGCAAACAAGTCTGTCAACCAACTGAGGTGAGCGGGCGCGGGGAAGTGAGTGCTCATTGGTTCGTTCAAGGTTACGACAAATCATGACCATTATTAGTGATGGGGTAAGTACTATGAAAGCAATCGATACTTGCAACAAGGTATATTTACTTTGACGGGTTGACGACCGATGTGGCGCGGCGGGCGAGGGCTGCCTGCGACGCAGGAGGTTGTGGGTTCGATTCCCGCCTGGGGTCAAATATTTCTACGATCTGAAAGTACCTATTTGTTTCGGGTGTACGACCCCCCGATGACCCCCCCGACGACCCCCGACGACCCCCCGACGACCCCCGGCGACCCCCCGGCGACCCCCCGACGACCCCCGACTTCCCCGCGGTCGCATCTTGAAGTTAGTCAAAAACGATACACGCGACGGTATCTGGTAGCACACTCAAAAGGGGGGTCCTGGGGGGGCAGGGGGGGCAACATTTTCTATGCATTCAAAATCACTTGTCCCCCTCTATACAACCCCCATAAAAAAATTAAGCAATATGGCTCCATGTAGGAGCCCCCCCACTGGGGGCGGTCTTGGGGGGGCAAATGTCAAAAAGTCGGAATTTTCCCTAGGAGATTTTTACCTCCCCTATACGATTCTGTAAAAAAAATCATACCTTCCCATCCACCATCAAGGCGAAAATCAGTCAGTCAGTGGTAATCTAGCTTTATATAGTATGTATAATGTATAATATAATGTATAATAATAAAAAAATAATTAGTTTCAATGGTAATCTAGCTTTATACTATAGTAGAATAGAATAATATTATATGAAAAATAAATAAATATTAGAGTTAACATTTAGGTACCTTACATTTTAGATAATACCATGTAGCAATGTAACGTTAAATGTTATATTAATCGACTTTTACATAATTCATCATAATCTTTCCTACTTTCCTACGGCCATCGACATCTTAATGTCGCCTACGGCACAGCACTATTTACCCCGCCTTCTCAGAGAAAAAAGGAAAGCAAATACAGAATTGGTTATGAAAGAAAGAGATGCACAGTTGACCTCGACAGTTGACCTCAACCGGTCAACCAAATTAAGTTGAGCTCCGTCAGGAGCCATTGAGTAAGCGAGCGCAGAGATTGTCACGGGTCACTGGTCTGGTCGTTACTGATCGAACGTTAGTGGGCGTGGATTTTTATAAGATATCTTTATCTTATGTGGTGTCTTAAATCGTTCGCCCTGTATTAGGTGTCTAGGGTACGTAGTCGATGTTGTCAGCTGGGCTCAGCTGATATCGATTTTGACCGTGACCTAAATAATTTTCGACGAACGTTTCCGAGTTCCGTCATTTATTTTAGGTAGTAGGAACTATTTTAGAAAATTGCGTACCTATTGAACAATTTGCAAAAAGCAATTTTCATTAAAAAATATTTTCTACCTACCAAAACATCCCCCTCGATCGATGGATCTAATTTTATTAATGTGCGTAATATGCAGTAGGAAGGTAGGTATAGGAAGTAGGAACCCTAGTAGAACTGTGTATGAATTCCTAAACCTACCGTACAGATTATGGAAACAAGAATTATCTATCTCCAAAATATTTTTAGTACCTAGGTACCTACAATAGGTACAATACAAAAATTCTTACCTACATATTTACGAAGCGTTATAATGTGTATACCCACCTAGCTTAAAAATACTAAGGTCAGCACAAAGGCATCTAACCTAGTAGCAATTTAGCGTTATCCGTAGGTACCTAAAATAGACCTCATACATTTACCTACGCTGATTATTGCAACGCGAATTACAATTGCAAAACCAAACATAGTGAATAGAAATAGCTACGTACGCCCTTGAAATGGCTTTGTTTCACTAAATAAATAGTAACGTGAACGAGATTAGTTTAGTTAAAAATCGAGTTCGGAAACGATCGAAAGACGAAATAAATCTTATGTTTTGGACCTACTTTTGAGATTCAATTCGATCAAATGAGTGTCGCAAAATGTTTTTTACCAATATATCTCTACTTCTTTAATATCTTTGTTTACAAAAATATCTACCTTGTATATAACAGAGTTACAACCTACGTTAAAATGCACGAATAAAACTTCCAATTCCATGCCTAAATGCGCAGCTTACCGACTGTTTAGTGCGCAGTTAATTTGGTACCGGCGGCCATAACAAACAACCTAGCAAAACCACCAGTGCAAGCGTTTGCAAAATACGTTTTTGTTCGGCCTGTGTATGAAATTCAAGGACAAATAACGATTTACTCTGTTATTCACAGTCACGGGCGTCTATTGCGCAAATTCAACTTTACCTTAGTTTAGTCATCATCATCACGCTCGTTTCAGTCACTTAAATAATATTTTGATTGATTTGATAAAAACTATCAGCGATCTAATCGATCAGATTTTTCAAGTGGCACCATCCAGGTAGATAAAATTCGTCTCTCTCCAATTAGGATGATGGTAGATGAGATGACACATGGATGAAATGACGACCACGGAAACCACTCTTCCGGAAACCACAATGGAAGAGTTATAGATATTAAAAGAGTTGTTTTAATTTTTTTTTGTATTTGTAGCAGATCAATTCAAATTATTACATTTTCCATTAGTGACTGTAAACCACAAGCTTCAATTTATAATTCGCCGACCTTGATTATAATAATAATAATAATACAGAACTTTCCCTCTTGCTCGACTTTAACGTAGACTGGCCAATTTTCTGTGGGTAATAAATAAGAATAAGTAAATAAACAAATAAATAAGTAGCAATAGTAAGTATCTAGTCCTAGTATGCTAGTTTCCTTTGTGGCGATCACAATAGGCCTATCATGGCCGCTGTGATACCCAAGCCACCCAAAGAAAACAAAAATGCTAGTATACAACAAAGTTTTCTTTTATATTAAAAATTATTATATCTTATTTTGTTCGGTAAAGAGTATATGGAGGTATAGATTTCATAGGTACCCATTTTAAGCATAAGTTTTTTTTTAATTTATTCTAAGAATTAACGATTCCGTTATGCCGGTGTGCATAATGCACATATCCTTGCTCTACCCTTCAAAAATTACACAACACAACTCTTCAATAATTTACGGCATCAACATCAACTGGATAATGAAAATTTGCTTAAGTAGGCTATTTATAATTATAACCCTGTTGGCTTTACAAATCTGAAAAACAATTTGAAATCAGATATCAGTGTTCCAAATTTTTATTTTTTTAGGCTTATAAAATAGCACAAAAGGAAAATTTTATACGTATGTACTATATATGATTATCAAATAAGAAATAAGGTTTTGTTGATTTTCTCTTCGCTTCATGAATAAATAAGAACCTTACTGTACATCGCGCGATGATTTTTGCTATCAATTAAAAGATCATGGCCATCGTTAATCAGGACAAATTAAAACAATAACACAATAAAAACTTACTTAACCACTTGTTATCCATCCTACGCCGTCCCGGTACATTTTCCACTGCCCAAGGCTTATTCTCAGATCTCTTGATATATTCCCGGACTGCTGGGCTATATTTACCGAAGCCAAGGTTGTTTATATCCTACTGCTGCAACCTTCGTGCCTCGATGAAGATAGATGATAATTCTTTTTTTATAAAAACTTAAATATAATATCTAAAACGTAAAATAATTGGCGGCGAATCTTCCAGTATTTAGAATAGGTACATTCTAGTGGCTACTAGCAAATATACACTGCTGTGTTGCATAGAGGCTCCTCATAATAAAAAATATCTATCTATGTAATATATTGTATTATGTATATCAGTTATCTAGTACCCATAACACAAGCTCTTCTCCATGGGGCTAGATAATGCTGTGTGCATTGTCCAGCATTATTTATTAATATAATTAAAAAATAATTAAACAGCATGCATGACAGATTCTGCCTATCATCAACAGATTACCTACAAATGTTTACGCTGGGATTATGCGATGATGAGCCTACGCAATCGAATGGACATCAAATGTTGGCTAATGGTGACTCGCAAGAACTTATACGCGCTGGTTCAAATCTAGGACAGGTTTTGTGACGTTTATGTCAAAATCGAAGGCGTTTATTGCAATAGCTTTAAATTTCCACCATGCAAAGTCATCCTAGGGGTCCACGATCCTATAAATTGCGAAAGTTATGGAATCCTCTGATAGATTTGGGTAGGATAGATGTGTGGAATTTTCTCTATTTTCTACCAGGTAAAGTTATCTTAGGATCCAGGATCCTATGAAATGCAAAACCTTCTGATTATGTTAGAATTGAGGTATACGGAAACACCTGGAACAGAAATGATCTTTTAATGGTATGAATCGCTCCAGGTACCTATCGCTTTATCTGTTTCATTCAACTGTCTTTTCGCTGATTACAAAGTACATACATGTTTTTCCCTGATTGATTTGAGAATGCTTAGGAATGGATGGCTCAATCTAACTGAATCCAATCTAAGTCCAGACAAAGAAACATGCTCGTTTGATTATAATGGTGTACATGAAGTTCTTGCTATGACAACAGAAGTCTCAAGAATGCAATTAACCTTGACTTAATCATTTAGATTCCGTTCTGCCTTCTGCGGTTGCGGCAAACATTTCCTAGTTCCAATTCCTACATTTCTGCAAAGCAAACCACTTTGCCGCTCTTTGAACATCTTGCAATAGAATTCAGCTTTGCATTTCGCAAGATTTTTTATTTTTTTTCTGAAGTACGTACCTACGTACATTAGTAACGTTAAACGTGCAGTTATAAATTAAAAGCGCTTAAAACACATCCAAAAATACCGGATACGTGCTTAACTTTTTGCATTAAAAAACTTGTAAAATCCAGCAGTCGAAATTACAAAAGTGTAAAAAGCAAGGACACCATTAGCAATAATAACAATAGATAATAATCTTTAATGATAATAATGACACACTTTTGGGGTGTGATAAGGTTACAGACGCCTAAATTAAAACGACCTTGGACACAAATCGGTATATGAACCGGATGTGTTTATTTACACTGTTTTTTTAAACTAACACTGACAAAACATAGTAAAATAAAATAAACCTTAGAGACTTCATACAGGTATATAGATTTTCCAGCGCTGCTGTGAGAGTCCAGAAGACTAAACACATCGATTGTTGGTTTGGGTATAAAGGAGAAAAATTACGTGGCATTATCATCGAATATGTGAAATATTTGAAGTTAATTGCTTCAAGTTCAATAATTTAGGCAATGTATGACGATACGATATATATTTTCTCCGCCCTAGACCACAATCGCCTAGATAGAGCTCATGTCATCTCATTCAACTTGCGGAAAAAGTCCATTCTGTGGTTCCCTTACAAAATTTCTATCACTTTCAATCAATCTAAACGTATGCTATATATCAATCAATTAGGAATATAATTTATAGTAGTACCTTATCATCACGCGGTAAATTACTGTGTACATTAATTGATCTCGACCTTGACATGACCACGATTCAATATGCTTTTAGTATGTACAGTCGACATATAAATGTTATTTACTACCTCTAAAAATCTTAATAATGCCATTGTGCAACGCCCTTCTAAAATTGCTTTCATACAAAATCTCATTGTCATGAATGTTATTGTTCGTTTTTGATATCACTGGTATCTATCTAATCTTAACACCTATCTACGGGATCGTTCTTTCCGGAGTACACCTGTTTATCGTCTTCAAAGTATTCGTGAGACGCGCAATTAGGGAAATTCTAAATACATTTTCCTTTGTCTTATTGTCGTCATTGTCAGCTTATCAAGGGCATTACATCGATGACGTATTAAAATGTCTCCAATCTCTCTACCTAGCGTCTCTTAGTCTAGATTTATTCCACGCTTAAAAATATCGATATCTCGCTTGATCAGACTGCACCTAATTTGAAACTGCTGCATTGTTGCATTTATTAAAAGCGTAAACCATACAGCTGTATGTTGATAAATATATATGAATGTAGTAATCCTACTTATAATGTAGATAATACCTGTACGTTTGTAGTGGTTCCGCATGACCAGGCTTCGAACGTGCCTAGCAAGGTGTTCAGTTACCAAGGCACTTAACCATTTATTTCGTTGGTTGCGCTTACGCACCCGTTCAGGAAACTTGGTATTAATATTGATCAATTAATCACAATTCAACCGTTACTGACGCGATTGTGCAAATAGACGGTTATCTACTGAAATGACTTCATTGTAGCGAATTAGTAATCTGCAGGCTTCTGTTGTTGAGACAATTAATATACATAGATGCTTTACTATACCTACTGTCTTGTTAAACTAAACATAGAATGATATACACGTAGATACAGTATTTAAGGTAGTAAGGGTAAAATACCTGTTATAAATAATGACAAAACCAACCAACATCGTATGGTAGGTAGTTAGTTAATCTTATTTTCCATTGTTACAGGCATCAGCCAGCATGCCGTCGCTATTAGAAGCCCTAGAGCGTAAGTACGGCGCGAAGGGCGAAGTAAACCCGCCAATAGACGACATGCCAGTCGCCATATTTGTGCCCAAGAGGTCTCCCAGACTCAGCGTGCCCACGCTTCTAGTCCTCAACGACTGCGACATCGACTGTGCCGGCGACGCTTGTGGTCTGGCAGACAAATGCGCAGATGTCGTCGAACTAGATATCGCCCACAACAAACTCTCCGAATGGCAGGAGGTAAACTAATTCTAGGCATCGATACGTTGTCCCCATTTAACTTGGCAAGGCTCTTATTATCTGTTACATGTTCGCCGCTGAACATACCTTTCCCATGATTATAACAACGATTGGTGCCGATGCCAATTGCTAGGTGCATTACGGTTCTTTACATGTTACGTGATCGCTCCCTGCTAATAACTCGCAGTACTGGTATTTTTCTTATTTGCCGTTATTTGTAGGTCTTTGCAATTCTGGAGCAAACGCCGCGAGTCAGATTCCTGAATCTAAGTTTCAACCGTCTCTCTGCACAAATCCAAGCCGCTCAGGTACTACAGCCCAGATGGGATAGCCTCAGCCATCTGATCTTGAACTCTACTTATATAGGATGGCCGAACGTTCACTCATTACTGAAGGCTCTACCTGCTCTGGAAGAGTTGCATTTGAGCCTAAACGAGTACTCGTATGTGGATTTGAGCGGTCAGGAAGTTAACGAGAAGGATAGCTGCGAAGCTTGCTCGCGCCTGAACATCGCAGATTTGTCTGAGCCAGTACACGAAACTCTGAAGAAACTTCACTTCTCTGGAAACCCCGTCTGCAGCTGGAAAGAGATTTCTAAACTGGGCTACGCTTTCCCTAACCTGGAAACCCTCCTGGTTAACGATTGCCACATAGCAACACTGGAACCGGACCCGTGTGAGAAATGTGGAGACAACAACGGGAATAAGAAGAGCCACGATGCCTTCAAGTAAGTAATTGATGTCGGAAGTACCACAGCCAGCTGATAAGTTCTATCGTTGTATAGACAATTGGTTTAATGTCTCTACTGCCATTGACCCAGTGAACCTCGAAATCATGGCCCACAGTTGTGTTGCGTAACTTTGGTTCTGCTTTCGAGCTCAATTTGAGTCTCGGTCACGAATTGACTTTATATAGTTGCTACCGTTTTATGTGTTTAAAATGAGTGTTGTTTTCCAGGCGACTTCGTTTCCTGAATCTCAACAACACAGGGCTGGCTACATGGGATGAAGTAGATCGGCTGGCGCAATTTCCGGCCCTGACAAGTTTGAGAGTCCTGGTAAGAACCATCGAATTTCAGATACTTTACTAATATTTTGCTTACGAATGCTGACCTCGGTTTCGCACGCTATCGCACATGGCCGGAAAAGAAGCTATTAGTGTTTCACAGCTGGCACTCAATCGAGGTTGCTGAATCTATCCTCATTGCTCACTCAGATCTTCACTGCATTCAAGTTACTCAACCTTTGGATTACCGGCGCCAATCAGCACGCGTCACACGCAACTATTACCCGTCCAATTGCAAAAGCGCTCTTGCATCTGCATTCTCCTCGTCAGCTGTCGTAATTGCGTTTTGCCTGTTAATGTTCCCTGGGGAACTTGTGAATCCGGGTGAAGGTCTTCCCGATTTAGTGTCCCACTGACGCACAGAGGTTGTGCAATGTATTGGAGAACGCGTGATTTCATCACTCGCTCGCCGCCTCTGAGATCGTGATAAAACAGGAACGTGTGGATTCTAATGGGGTAACCTTGACGTTTGATGGGCATCTTATGATTTAATTAAATGCGAAACATAGCCAATGTCTGTTTGACAGAAGTAGGTTATCAAAACGCCTGCAATTGTATATCACCTCATTGTTTGCGTGTCATTCAACTATTTATTAATCTACGTCCTTGCGATAGTAGCACTTACATTCATACATCACTAGGAAGGTTTGCCCATACTGCTTTTGTTAGTGACCGTCACGGCGGCGCGCAAATGTGAAAGTGTGTTTAGTACTTGGATTGTTTTAATTTATGCTTGTGCGTTTATAGCCCCAATGTAATAGTATATGATGCAAGAAAAAATGCCAGATTTATTTGTATTTACAGAATACTTCAATGAAGCTTAGTTACAAAGACTTGACGCCTTACAGAACTCTACTAATAATAATATTTTTATTGCTACACATTTCTTTCGACGATGAAACATTTAACATCTCGATTTTATATTTCAAAAGTGAAGGGCAAGGGCTTCACACCCTTCACCAAAACGATGATTCATAGTTTATCTTAATCCGATCTCAGACGATTTACATTTATGGCGGAATTGCCCGACCTTACCAGCCTAACGACCACTCATATTCTATGCTGATTGCTGTGCATTGTATGACAATACGGTCTATAGGTATCTATATCCTTTATCAGTCGATAATAACAAACAATGAGACACCGATTAATTTATGTAGTGGTCGGTAATTTGAAACATTTCAAAATACGACTGGTTTTTCTTTATGCGAAGACTCATCACGTTTGACATTGACAGTTTGTTTGATCCTTGAGAGATTGTTGCACCTCAAACCAAATTGTTCCATACGATCAACCTTTAATTTGAGTTTGTATACACACAAACACTGTTATTCGTTTAACGTATTCACTCTATCTACATCAGCACACCCCTGTCTGGTGTCTAGACAGAGTGGTTTAATCTCTATTCAGAGTCCAGAGTCTGAAATTACTGTGAGACTTTGAAAGCAATCCGACATTGCGAAACGTGTTTGAAATTGCACGTTTGTCAGGCTTTTATAGTTTGTGTTTAGGTATTGTATTTTTGAATTCCTTCAAAATTGCGCATCCGAATTGTATAGTAACTTATAGTAACCAACACGTGGAAAAAAAATTGTAGGTATGTTAATACAACTCAAGTAACTAGTAGGGAAACAAGTTTCTAGCCATGCCATAATCCGCAAAGTAATTAACATAAGTAATTTAAAGTAAATTATTTTATGGATTATTTTGACAGATTATGTTTTCCTGTATGTTATGCTTATGGTACACTGCACAGTACACACACAAACCACATAATTATTTTTATGGCTGTTTAGTTAACATCAACAGATTATCTGCACACAACACATAAAACATCTTGTCGAATAGAGCACGTTTTCCTTATCTTCAATGATGTATGACGTTTTACTTATTCCTTTAAATTCATTAGCCACGTTCAATACTGTTACGCCGAGCTAGAGTATTTGAACAATTCTAACTGTAAATGTAGGTAATTGTGTTGGAACGGAAACCTTCCTACGCAAAATCCAAATATTGGGATGACAGAGTGTGATACTTGATATTCTCATTTAATAATCATCATAATCAATCGTCTAAATAACATCGCAAAGGTTTGACTTTATGCTGCATTGCTTAGCTCATCGAACTTTTAACCTTCGGTATTCTGTATTCGTTGGTCGAGTCGCGACAGTTCCCTCAAGTCCCTACCTCTATCTAGTAGTGTCGAGTGTGCTGCGGGCAGATCGATGACCCTAAGCCACGAGCATAAAGGTTTTCATCGATAGATCAATTCGCCTGAAGATATATCTATCTCAAAATACGTACAACGATGTATACTACATCAGCGTCATTATCATCTAAGTCTTCAGCTTATTGCCTGTGAGACTGGGACTTAAGTAGAACATCCGCGGATCTAATACCTCGTTAGAATTGCAATTTGCAACCATCTAACACGTTCATGTTGTAAAATGAGCTGTCCCGGTCAATAATCCTGCAGTTTAGACGTGATTCAGAGATCGGTGCAACCCGGGTTCCTTCCCACGCCTTTTGCGTCTTTAGTGACATGACAAATAGATATAACTTCGTAGTAGTTGTCTCGAAAGGTTAGTGCACGTCGTCGTATAAATCAAAATATTGATTCAAGTTCTTGGGTTGAGTTATTGAAATGGGTTTAGGATTTATGGTTCTTCGTTTACTTTGCTTATTAGGTTTTTTACCTGGGTTGGAAGTTGGAATTGCTAATATGTATTTTTATTTATAGATTTTAGTAAATGAAGATATACAAGTTTCACAAATATCAAATTCCCTCAAATATTACTGAGATTTACAGCTTATTATCTGTATCAAACCTGAAAATATCTAACTCTACATCTCCAGTTATCTCTCAATTTTTATTTCTTTTGATACTAGTGCAATCCTATATTATATCTGGTCGTTTTCTATGTATAATAAAAAAAAAAATCTATCTATGTAATATATAGTATTATGTATATCAGTTATCTAGTACCCATAACACAGGCTCTGCTTACCATGGGGCTAGATAATGCTGTGTGAGTTGTCCAGCATTATATTATATAATCCTTGTCCGATATCCAACGGACTTTAACAGATGTTAACCTATATTATCAGCTCAGCGCTGCAGTTCTATTGAACCGTGTAACGGGGAGTAGGGCTCATAACATATTAATGTGCACGGCAGCCGGAGTCACGCCTGATGACCCATTAAAGTCCCCCAAGTGGCATATAGTATTGGATATTAAAGGATTCAATACTGGGAACTTGGTGCCATGCAGTTCTGTTGGATAAACCTCAATCGCGCAGTTCTTTTCTACCAGTAATTGAGAATTGTTAAATAATTTAATTTGAGGACACAAAAGCACATTTCCATAAGCTTTCAGTTTGGGTCGGAGTTTCTTTGACCACGTTACTAAACATAAGAGTATGTTTTACTTGTTATAAACGAGTATTCAGGTCAAGGAGTTTCTTTTATATAGTTTCGCCCGTAAAATAATGGCACACTATGTGTATTCCTATCATAGACCTATGGTCATTGCCAGATCCTTTCAAAGTTTCTTTCGAAATAGTTTTTAGGACTTAAGGTAAGTTCTAAAAACTATTTCGAAAGAAACTTTTTCTTGTTGCTCTTAAATATTTGCTTCTGTATTGATATATTATATTTTATCTTTTGTATGGTATAATAAAGTGTTTTTTGTCTATCTATCTTGTTTGTAACAAAACTAGACTCCGACCTCTAACTCGCTTAGGTATCCATTGCACACTCCAATTAGACAAAGGCAAAGCTACAGCGTTATATTCCACTTTGATGCTCGCTCGTGGCTTATGCAGCTCTGTAGCAAGCCTTAATTGACTGCGTTTCTCGCTGACGTCTATCCGTATGTTTATTTACTGCAGTATGATGGATGATAATAAATTTGAATCTTGAACACGAAACGAACAAAATCTTAGTATTTTATTGTTAGATATTTTCCCGACAACGAAGGGAGGAGGGTAATGCGGTTAGCACCCCATGTAAGGCTTATTGAGTAGGTATAAATTTAAATGACTCAAATATAGATCGATAGCTGAGCAAGCTTTTATAATACGGGCCTATGTATTTAGCTGACTTAAAAACCATAAATACATTTTAATCTTACGGTGTCGTTCAAGGGAAGCACCAAGGAGGCGCAAAATTTCACGACTTCACAGCTTGGGGAGAGGAGACTTGATGCCCCCTAAGCTCTACAAAATACTTCCCCAAACCGAACACAACCTAATCAGTATAAAACTGAAGCACCGGTCTTCATAAAATGTTTACGGACATTGTAAAAGTCGGATAGGCCGTGGCCACAGTGGCACAGCGCCCAGTGAGGCAGTGACCTCTGCATACATTTTCTAGGCTCACGGTTTTAGGTCAACTGTCTTGTCTATGTTAGCCTTAATAACTTTATGTTTGGAAGAAACTTGCGACGCCCGCGCGCATGCACAGTAATAGATTTCAACTTCAACTGACTTCCAAGTTATTCCATTTCCAAGATTGTTTCGAATTGTGTTTCAGTAGGGAAAACAGTCATGAATCTAGGGCTTTGCGGGAATGAGTTATGAATCTAGGGCTTTGCGGGATGACGTCCTGCGAAAGTCTGAAAGTAGATTCTGGATGCGTCAAAAGATGATAACAGGGCGCTATAGCGCTCATTATGGTAGGCAATATCCAGCAGTGACTAACATAAGCATTTTGATTATGAATTTAATATTCACCTAATAAGTCACGACACAACCTAACTAATCCTGTGTTAATATAAAACTTTTTGGAACAAACCTATTTTTTTGTTTGTAATTAATCATTAAAAACAAGCATTCTAAACCTAGTTGTCGATTGCCATCAACATTTAAATATGGTTAATCCATTTTATTTCCGCATTCACGCGTGTAATGTCAGTGGTTTTTATGGAAGTTGTTTATCTAATTAGCGTAACATTGCATTTCCGTTATTAGCATTGACACCTTCAGGCCTGGAGGTCTTACTTTGAAAAGCGAACGAAGTTCGCTTTTCAAAGTAGACCTCGGAGAAGACGGATGACGTCGGATCGCATGAAACAAAGAATAGCCAATCCGTTCTTTCGGTAAACTTACTTTGAAAATGATTCTGAAATAATAAAAACTTAGGAATCCTAAACGAAAACGGTCCGTTTGTGACGCCACCGCGGCCACTTGTTGGTAAGGATGTTCGATCCATGCTCCTTTCGCCGTCAAGTTACTACATAAGTAACGAACACTCATCCCAGAGCATTATTCCTTTCTTTGGAATCCTTCCTTTTAAATGCAACAGTTTCATCTTGCTATCGGCTTAAATCTTCTGTCACTGAAAGTATGTACATATGTATATGTACCTATACCTTCTTAGCTATAAAACTTAGGCTTTTACAATACTCTCTCTACGATAAGGATCTTAGTTACCTATTGCAACAACCATTGTCACACCAAGTTTTCAGATCGGCCACCTTAGTAGGTTAAGACCTAACCATGCTTGATACCTACCAAACCGTGGCGTTGGATAGGTTAGGTATCATATCAAGTAATCCGTTCTTGTGTAAAGCAAAATTGCAGTTCCTTCCTAGGTAAGTTATAGAGTGCCCATCTGTTTTGGCAGACATCCAAACCATTTTCAGTCTGTTATTACATGCCTAAACTTGGTTACCTAGGCTGTGTCTACGAGTACTAACCTCTTTAACTGCTGTGGTTCAAATTGAAGCAACAACGGTAAAGGCAGCAATTATTACTTATCCTGTGGATCGGTTTCCTATATCACGCAATGCGGTTTCCCTTTAGCAACAGTTGATTTTTTTGCTAGATATACAAATCTATGTTTGAACACACTTACTATGGTGCTTGTGCACTTAATGAGTGCTTGAAGATAGATTTTTACTTTTAATAGCGATTTTTATCACACTTATATTAAAAATGCAATAGTTGGGATGTTTAAATATTTTGATGTTTGTTACCTTTTCAAACCGTCCAATGGTCGGATCGGGCTGAAATTCCTAGTGGTTTCGTGAAAATATTTTTTTTTTTGTTATTTCGACTGACAATTAGTCATGTCCTAAGGCCCCGCTCACTTTGGATACGAATTTGTTCGTACGTAAACGTACGAGTACTGTTCGTACGGATTGAGTGCTCACACTGAATACGTTTTTCTCCGTCAAATATTCCATCCATCCATTGTGTCCATTTTTTATGTAAATCTGAACGTACGACTGCGTGATAAATCCCAACAAGTTCGGATTGTATTAGGACGTCGTAAGTAAACGTACGTAACGTATACGTACGACTAATCGCATGCAGTGTGAGCGCTCCCATAGTCCGTGGAAGGTCGGGATCATTCTAGTCGTACGTTTACGCGCGAATCAAATTCGGATGAAATCGTATCCAAAGTGAGCACGGCCTAAGCTTTACGGATTCGATTGTTTATGACAGTAGATTTTGTTTATTTTGAAGTTGTAATATGTAGATTTTGTTATTGTATTATTTTGCACACTTTCCATATGTATTTATATGCCTAAAACAAAAAATTAATCCGTGGTCAAGAACATATACACACCTATTATACCTACCCCACGTATAGGTGTAGTTCTTGACCTCCATTAAAATAAATAGGCTACTCTTTCTCCGGTTAAATGCGAACGAAGTCGCAGGCAGCGAGTTCAGCAGGGCAGAGGTTCGTTTAATTCTTCTTAACTAGCTATAGCTTCTCGGGCTGTCTAGCTACGAAGGTCGATTCGTCATAAAATTGTAAATTCATTTTTATTAGTGAAAGCCAAGGTAACTAACTCTTCAGTACAACTGAAGGATACTCCAGTCCAGGGTCTTCGTAAAATATTTCGTAGAGTTTTAATACCTAAATAGATAGATAAAGTCTTTATTTGCAACTTCAGACTCACACATATATAAAATACAACAATTTAACAGTAGGTACACTAGAAAACTAAACAATAATAAAACACACTCACATAGTTGACAAATAATAATATAAAAAGTTTCGTAGACGAACTAATTATTATAGATAATTATTTCATTTTTATTGCTGAAATCACACGGTATGTGTTTTCTACAAGTGACTAATGTGCGTAAATCCACACTAGCGCAGCGGCTGCGATAAAACAGATCTTTGTGACTCAGCACAGCCGTAATATTTTTCGAACGAAACGCATGTGCGGCGCAACACAACCGCTGTGTAAAGCGGCAACACGAAATTTTTAGGTTAAAAAAAAGATCGCAGTCGTCGAAATCTAATGTAAATATAGGGTATTTATCTTGGGAACTTGTTTTAAAAGAGACCGGTCCGTGAGAGGTTTGTAAAACAATACCGCGCCACTGAGGTCGTCTTTATACGAGTATATAATAATAATAAATAAATAGTTTATAACAATATTAATGGTCGTCTATAATATATAAATGTTTGTAGTTTACCCGCTTATATATCATAATGATTTCGTAGAGTTATTTCAGTTTTCCGAAGGACAATCCTTTTCTAGGTCATGTTGGAACAAAGAGTTAGCAAAGATATCTTAGATTTTCTTTGTCGTTGTAACCAACCAAGGATAATAGATTTCCTTGTTCTTTGTCCACGTTCACATTAGCTACACGCGTTGCAAATACGTATTGCCACGCTCAATTCATAGATCTGTAAAATAACGGTACTTACTCGGTTCTTGAATCAATCATCATCATCATCATCAGCCTATAACAGTCCACTGCTGGACATAGGCCTCCCCCAATGAGCGCCATAGCGCCCTGTCTTCGGCTTGCCGCATCCAGCATCTACCTGCAGTTGTTCGCAGGTCGTCATCTCACCTAGTCGGAGGGCGTTCTACACTATGTTTACCGAGTCGTGGTCTCCATTCAAGAATACTTTTGCCCCAGCGGCCGTTGGTTCTTCGCGAGATATGGCCGGACCACTGCCACTTCAGCTTGCTAATTCTTTGAGCTATGTCGATAACCTTGGTTCTCTGTCTGATGTATTAATTACGAATCCTATCCTTCAGAGAAACTCCGAGCATAGCTCTTTCCATAGCTCGCTGAGCGACTTTGAACTGGTGGACCAGCCCTATCGTCTCAGCTCCGTAGGTCATCATAACGGGTAGGACGCATCGCGTTGAATCAATTAGATCAGATATTTTATGTCAACAATGGCATTTATGCACTGAAAACTTCACTAAGAATATAAAATAACAGAAAACAACAACTAACAGCAACGTAATATGATCTTCTGCAATTTCCATAATTAGCTAGCTACTTCATCAGAAATATAATAATAAATAAGTACTACGTGATAATTATGAGAATCGTGCGTATTAAATGTTAATGATACGGTCTACCTAATAACTGTAATTATATTGTATCTTGGGTAGACACTAAGGCATACCTAGATACTGATCACAACAATCTAAGAACTCGTTCTTGCGCTAGCACTGATCAGATATTTTCATATTTTCTTAGTACGGTAGGTACCTACGTACTTACGTAGTAACATACATAAAGATGATCTTGTACCTCTACCTAGTTATTCTATCCAGCAGTCCGGCGGCCGGAGTCACGCAATTTTTTTTTTTAGCGGTGTAAAATAATAATAATAATATTTTATTTCAGACCATAGGAAAGTAAGAGATCTTATCTAACTTATTATACGGTCCATAGTAATATATAGGTATCTTAAAACTAGCATAAATTTATGTATATAAAAAGGCTTAATTATTATTAAACCCCCCCTTCTCTCCTATAGCACGGTGAGCCCGTTATCATCAGCAGAAAGATACATAAAAGGTGTATCTGTCTTGCAAATGCTGAACAAAACGTATCCGACAGAACAATGATGCGGCTGCATGCAGTGATACTGACCCCAACTTTACGATTCGAAGGACAGCTATAAAATGCATCCTCGAACTAATGATTCATATCGGGACTGTTACCGATCGAAACGGGGCTTTGCCCTCCGGTGGTATGGGTAAGGAAGCGTGGGAAATGTAATGAATAAATAATATGACCTATCGACTTTCTCAGTGACCTGTCAGAAAGTCAGCAAATTTAGACAAAAAGCACCAAAACTGTGTTCCGGTTCAAATAAACAAAACATTAGTACAATAAATAAATAAAAGAATTAGTAGTTGTTCCAGCTGTGGACAAGTAAAAGCTGATGATAATGATGAATAAAGAAAAACAGGGGCTTTAATTTCGTTCATTCTATTATGGCCGCCCCTGACTTACTGTGACACATACCTTATGCCGGACAATTCACAGCTAGCCCCAAGGTAAGCAGAGCTTGTATGGGTACCTAGTACCTACTAGATTACTATTTTTTAAATATTTATCTAGTGTAGACATGTACCCTAAGAACTGTATTACCTAAGTACCCAGGTACTCTTTGATTGCAATGCACCTACAAAAAAATGTCTAGACATGAAAATTAACACGGAAACAATTATAAATTCCAAAGGGGCAACCCTTTGGGGAATTTCAGCTTTACGCTTATAAGGCAAAACAGGTTTGTCTATAATGCTCGCTGATTGAACAAAGGATTATCAACTGCAATGAAACTCAATTTTCTGCAATAAGACTGATATTCTGGCTTGAATCTCATTTACTAAAAAGCTAGTCTAAGAATACTGAAGGTCTAGTCTGATTCACTAGGTATATCTAAAATGGCAAAATAGAGTGCAAGGCGCGTAGCCTTAATTTAATCGCACTTAGATGAACCTCCATTAGTGTTACTAGATTAGTACTAGCTACACAAACGGTGTTTGTGTAGCTAGGGCTTCTAAGCATTAGTCATGCTTTAACTCAGCCCAGACATTATTTCCAGCTGCTCAATTATAATTTTGTTGAAAAGAGAAGTTCGATGTTTCTTTTCCCTAAAATAACGACAAATTAGCCATGGAAAAGAGGTCTTCTCCAGACCTAACTAAGCGAATAGCTGTGTGAAACATTGAATAATCGTGGACTCCGTTGAATCAGCTTATGTTATGTATTATTCTTAACTAAATTATGATTTCATCGTGATCCATACAAGGAAACTTGATCCTTGCGATGCCTTGAGACTGGCAAAAACGATCAATAAATCCGTTGTTTTTTACTCTTTGTTCCAAAGATGACTCTCGGTTTGTTTCGTGACTTCGTGACTTTGCTTTTATTGCTGGGGCTGTATTCCATAAAGGGCGCATAAAGGAACATACATTATTTAACTAGGTACTGGGAACCATTTCAATACCTTTTAAAATCTGAATATGACTTTGATGAAATGTCATTGATGATCATATTTTCAGGCCAACATTTCTTACGGAACTAGAGTTTGGGAATGCCTACATACAGAATGTTCTTACTTATGTAGGTGCTAACAAACACCAGCGTTTCAGCTTAATTATTTTTTATTTTTTTATTCTCAATATTATAAAGGGCTTTGTCGCACACGCGATAAATTCACCAGGGCGACATATTCAGCTTAATTATGGATATCAATGTTTGAGTTTATCGCCTTGGTATTTTTCTGAGATTATGAAACAAAAGCCTTTCAAAGCACTGAACTAACCTACATACATAATTATAAAAGATCATTCAGTGCGTAACAGGCATAATTTGATGACGGTGGAATCACAATAATACCTAGATAAATTATCTCTGTTTTCCAGGGTTGGCCGTTATGGGAACGAGTGGAGTCCACAGAACACGAGCGGAGATTACTCCTGGTGGCCAGACTCCCTCACATCAAGACCCTGAACGGCGGCGGGGCAGTTCCGGTGGATGAACGGGAGTCGGCTGAGAGGGCCTTCATCAGATACTACATGGAGAAGCCCGAGTCCGACCGACCGGATAGGTGAGATTCTAGAATTCATTAAAAATTTATAACAGATTCAGGAGTTGCTTTGCTTAAATCCATTGCAAAATAAAACTATTACAGGGGCATTAAAAAAGTTTATAATAGGTATCAGAAACTTAGCAATGAAATTTTCGAAATTTGCTGTCTACAACGTAATAATGATAAAATAGGTGGCGGCGCTAGTGTGCCCCCCCGCACACTAGCGCCGCCACCTATTTTAATATAATTACGTTAATAACAAGGTCCTAAGCCACAAATAAGGTAATATTATTCCTAAGCTCCCATGAAAGCTTCCTTTAAATTAGTCGTACACTACATAATAGTAAGTATACCTTACCTAAACCTTCTCTACTCTTTGTTGAGTTTCATTTGGTGGTCTTCTTTATTACAGCAATAAACATATATCATCGTGAAAACTCGTATAGAAACGTCCAGTTTGACTGCTAGACAGTTTATTGAAGCTCTAGCTCCCCCATTAACAGTTATTGATTTGCCGACGCCAGCTCTTGCATACAAAATATGGTGGCGTCTGTTACCTAAGATTTAATAGGTCCTACCATTTGTGAACGGTTTGTTTACAAACATTCAACATCGAGTTTGGCCCATACATAATCTAAAATTCACTTTGTTGCCGCGTCCTATACGTAATTCATATTATTTTTCGATTTGAGATCCTTCATCTAATAAATATTGCTTACAATTATATATTTTTTTAATTATAATATCTAAAGCTAGACGCCAAGAAAGTTAGTTGTCTCGTAGTTTGTTTAAAAACATCAAGGTGAATCTGGCAATCTTTAATAGCTTCTCAAATCTCGCAATTTCGCCATTTTAATGTAAAAATCTCAAAAGTCGTACGAAGGTCCTATTAATAAGGAGTCACGTGGGCAGCGTAACCTGACCTGGATGACTAAAGAAATATGATAATCACGATAATCAGTGTAATTTGCAGTAAAAAAAAACTATGTAGGTGTGAGTGTGAATTCCATCATAAGGTCTTTGATATTGTTATAAATAAATTTATATTTTGTGAATGCTACTGTCCAGAACGTATTAGCCGTCCCACCAATTTTTCGAATTACGAATTATAAAAGCTAAAGTTTGTTATAATAATATAGTGTAGGTACTTATGTCCCACACACAATCACAGAATCAATCAACAGTTAGGACGTTTAAATCAAAGACAGATATTGGCTTACAAAGTTTCTGAATTTGCACTAAAAATTCATTATAGGTAGTATAGGTAAAGGTCTATTTCTTATTTTTAGTGCGGGATACTATTTGAAACTATCCCTATTCGTAAATTTAAAAATTACATAAAACTAAATAAAATCTCATCAAGAAGGCTTTCTACTCCATAAATAATTATCACAATGATGTTAATGCTTGGCCAGATGTCGCTCAGTTTCGCACCGACAATAGTATGTAAGTAATTTGTTGTTGTGCATAGCTTTACTAAAATATTGACATGTATCGAATCATATTATATTTCTTAATAACCAACCACCAACGTACATTCATTAATTCTAGATACTGGGAGCTGATCGCCGTCCACGGCAAGTTGGACCCGCTTGTGTCTGTCGTCCTTCGGCCGGAGAAGCGCGTCCAGATTACGTTCACCTGCGGAGACACCAGCGAAGTCAGGACCGTTGATGTCTACAGGTCAGTGAACTCAATATCAACAACGACCCCAAAAATATAAATATAGATTACTTTTTACCTGCTACTACTTACTACTTTTGTTTCATTGCTGCATTATATAAAACTTACAAGATTAGTTAATTTAATAACAACGAACATAGGTACATACAAACACATACAACCGAACATATAGAACTTCCAACTTTTTTCGAAGTCGGCTAATAATAGTTGGCAGTGTCGTGCCGGCTTGACATTGAATTTAGCTGGAGTATATTTCTTAATCTCCTTCAAATAAAAATATAAAATAAAATTTATTTCTGTAACATATAGTAGGTATAGTATACCTAAATAGTATAGTATACCTACTAATACATTCAAAGCCAAGAAAAATTGACGCAATGGATACAATCCCATACAATACAAATAGATTTAGATACACCTAAGGTTTTATTTTGTTATGTTTTAAGTGCAATAAAGTGTTCATTCATTCATTCTTCCATTCATTTATTAAATACCTACCAATTCGTCTATTCCAGAACTGTGGCAGATCTGAAGACGCGTCTGGAAAGGATGGCCGGCTTCCCAGCTTCGAAGATGAGGCTGTTCTACGTGGACCAGGAACTGAGAGACTCGCAGGTAAATTATTGTTTATACCTTGACTAGATACGCCCCGCGGCTTCGCCCACGTGGAAATCTATCTGTCAAATAGTTTTTATACCTTGCCCTTGAATCACTCTATCTATTTAAAAAAAAAAGTATCAAAATCCGTTACGTAGTTTAAAGATAGGTATTATATGGTATCTCGGGGACGGAAATAGGCTACTTGAAAAGTGCGTGCGAAGCCGTGGGCAGCAGCAAGTTAAATATTTAAAGTGTTCGGCTGCTTGGTTCCACCTACCACCCAAGCGTTGTGCCGAACACCCTGTATATTTATGTACTTACCAATAGAGGTATTATTGGGCTGAGGCCAAAGTTGCATGGTTTGTTAAAAGCCTCCTTTGCACTCTACTTAAGTAATCTCTCCCATGTATCTCACACTCATATGTGTGAGCATGTTTTAGTTTATGCCTCTGCTGGGCAAAGGCTTTTATAAATACTCATAACAACATGCATCTTTAATATATTAACAACTGCATAGCAGAGGTTCTATAACTCCCCAATCCACTTAATCCAACATTATCATAAGATTACCAAGCAATTCAATTTGGAGTCTTTTCAGGGTCCCGAGGAGATGAAGTACCCTACAAAGCAGCTTTACTCTTACAACATGAGTTCCGGCGACGAAATCATCATCGATTCCAAGCTGAAGCATTCTGTGTCTGCCAACAGTGCCAACTCAAATGCCTAAACGAATTGTGACATACATATTTGTGGTGGTTGCAATTGCCTTGAGAAACTGGTACTGCACAGTCGTACAGTTGAACATAGGCATTAACTGGTGTTGTGTTTTGTCACTCGGAATATTCCTTTCTGTGTATTCATTTTGGTATAGTGCTTTACTTAGTTCCGGATATGTTGATGAAACCTATCTAAGTACCTAAGTACAAACAAATATTAACTTTTATTTTACAGTGGATTTGTTGGAATGATATCAATTAACTCTTTATTTGTGGTAGGCCCTTAACTGGATGGTATAACACAACAAATGTTTTATATCGAGACACATAATGTATCGTAACTTTAAGTAAACTATGTAAGTAATCAAATCAGATAATGTGCGGATTAAAACATATTGCCAATTTACAATATGAAACTCGAAACGTGGTCTGCCCTTTTATTGTTTTGCCTCTTAACCAAAATGTGTGTTTTGTTTTGTATAAATTGAAGGTATGGTTTCGTTTTGTTTCCTTGTAATGTGCGTAATGTTTCAGAGATCCTTTGTTGGCCACTGGGTTGCAAGTTTACATTTTGAAGCTAGGCATGCTCGATTGTACCTAAATTATGATTGATGATATATAATGCTTAACAGAAGAAATTGTCCTTAGTTTACAAAATGTATTATTTTTCCTTATACAATGTACCTACTAAAATTAAAAACAAGAGCCGTTATTTTCTTTGCAATAAGCATCTGCGATAATATTTTATGTGGAAGGCGATAATAAAGTGACTATCATGTAAATTTTCGTTAAAACTTTGTAAAAGCTTTATAAAATAATAATGTAAACTGATTTTAGCTGCCATTAAAATCAACTATTTTAATCGAAAGTAGATTAAGGTCTATGATTTCACTACCTACTAAGAATAGCTGGATCAATGCTATTATTTTACTTTTATTTTGCAAATATTATTATTATTTTACTGTTATATTTTATTTTATTCCAAACTCTATTGTCGAACAACATTAAGGTGCCAAAAGTGATAAGGCGTCTGTGATTTTAAGAAACCTTAATGTTAGTGTTACCAGACTTGTTTCCTTTTAACATTTGCAAGATAATAATTGCAATCCAACTCGTGAACGCGAAATTATTTAATTATTTAGGTAAGTAAAGTACCTAAATAGTGTAAAACTGGAAATATATTAGTAAGACCATCTATACAACTTTTATTTTTTACATAAATATCACATTTTGTAAGAGTTAAATTATCACAAATACAGTTTTTTACCATACACAGCCAACATAGCATTTTGAACTTGATCTATAACTTCACAATACACATTTGCCCACTCCTGGTCACTCATTTCATTTGTGGTTCTTCTAAGAAAGTTCACTAAAATGTAAAGTTTCTCAAGATTTTTATTCACCACCATTTCTTGCATGTATTCTATTATAAGTTTTATGTCACATGGTAAAGGTAAGCCACTCTCAAACCATGCCCTCAAAAGTTCTCTGACTTCTTTCCATGGAAGTCCTATCAATCCCTTCCGTTCTTTGTTTATTGGTTTCATAGTTTTAATGTCAGGGATATTTACAGTTTCCTCCACTTTAATAGGATCTTTGTAGTGAGTGTCAGTTTTATTACATCCTTGCAAGAACTTCATTAAGTTTTTTGAGGAAGATTGATTATTTTTAGCATTTTTTGGAGGTCTACCTCTTCTTTTTCCAATGATGGGTGACTTCTTAGGAGACATTTCTTTTTTAGGTGATAAAAATACTTCTTTGTTGTTTTTATAAGAGTCCACATTATTTTTTTTAGGGCTTTCATTCGCCTCAGATTTAATAGTCTTGTTAGTATGCAAAAATTTGCTCATTCCACCTTTTATTTGCTTAGTAGCTGTAGATTCCAACTTTGTTACTTGAATACCAATGCCTCTCAACTCTTTTGGGTCAATATTTAGTTTTTTACAAATAGAAATAACTTCTTTTGTTATGACTTCAACATCTTGTGTAGCATTGCTCAATGAAGTTGATTTATTGATGACATTGCAAAAGCCATGGCCCATAAATTTAGCTGTTTCTACAGGAGCATCTTCTGCTCTTACCATAAGCTTTAAAGTAACACACTTGCCCACAACTTTAAATTGTTGCATTCTCAAATGGACTTCCGCGGAAAGTTGCTTTAAAAACTCATAACATTGATCATTGTTCTCAAAACGAATGCCATAGTTCACTTCTGCTGAAACAGACTTTCTTACAGTTTGGAAAGTTAAAGGGTTGGAATCTCGCCCGCGACACTGGTCAAACAGCTGTGCTCCAGTTTTTACACCAAGATGACACTTTAATGCTGGTAGAGACATTTGTTGCAGTGAGCCACATGTTTTGTGTCCCAAAGATTCCAGTTTTTGGGAAATTTGTCTACCAACTCCAGGCAGCTCTTTTAACTCTATATCAAACATAATATCTTCCACCAGGTCTTCTGTCAGAAAGAACTGTCCATCAGGTTTGGCCTTTTTGGTGGCTAATCTAGCTTGCAGCCGGTTGCCGCCAAATCCAGTGGAACATGGACAGCCAGTTTTCAATTTTATTTCATTTCTAATGGCTGTTGCAAATTCATGTGCGGATAATGCCATATTTTTGAGGAGCTCAGTGCAATCTACATACATTTCATCACAGGACACTGCTTCAATATCCAAAGTATATTGTGCTATGGTGTTGTATAATGTAAAAGCCACTTCCTTATACCCTTCAAAGTCATATGGAATAGTGCAGATGTCAGGACATAATTTTAGAGCAGCACCCATAAACATTCCATTTTTGACACCTTTGGCTCTAGCTTCATAAGAACAAGATGCTATTTCACTCATGGAACCATACTTGTCATCTTCATCAGTTATATGGTCAACACGGCTTTCAAATACAACCTCATCATCAGGTATTCCAGAAGCTTGTCCCAATTTCTTAGCTTGTCTCTGTCTATACAAGTTAAACTCCGTACTTCTATCAACACCTGGCCTTTTCGGTCTGGCTTGGCCACCTTTTGAGTGGGTTACTGCAACAGGTTTACCTCGAAGCTCTGGTCTATTGCGAAGACCGACTGAGACAAAAAAGCAATCCATGTCTATGTGCATAATTATTTTCCCCTTTTCAAATATCATTTCATTCTGATATGGATTACTGGTTATTTGTTTCAAATTAACTCGTAATGGAAAATTAAATTGACTTTGTTCCCTCAAATCATTTACATACTGTTTGAAGCAAGCTCCGAGTTGAGAAATGTGGTGTAATCTGGAGTTGTTGTAGAACTCTGATATGAAATTGGGATCAGCCGCTGTTTTGGTGCTGTGTTTTTTAATAAATTCACTCTTTTCAATATCTGCTGCATTTTTATTTTCAGTAGGTTCTATTTCAGTAACTTCTCTTACTTTAGTATCTACTTTGATATCTTTCATAGGGATTTGGGCTTCCTGGATGCTGGTACTAGAAGCTGAATCTTTTGAAAGTTTAAAATATAATTGTGGCTGGTTCTTATAATTTTTATAGAGTAAAAATTCTCTGTAGTCTAGAAGCCTATTGGAACATATGCTCTCTGTTATCCATTCTGGTCTTACAACTCTAGATAATGACATGTTTTTGACTTTAAAATCAGGCAAATTAGAGGCTATTACGAAATCATCAGCTCTCTGGTAGGTGTGATAGACTCCACCGTGTTTCGCCATAAGGGTTTTTAGTTCATCGGCAGAAGGATCAGTGAATCCATTAACAAAAATACTTACGCCTGAAAATAAAGCCGACAACGCGACTTCTTTTACTGACCCAGCAGAAAATTGGTCCTCAAGTTTAGCTTTCTTCGCTTCCATATAACCACCCCATGCTTCGAACCCGTTATCCGGAAACATTTCATCACGTCGACGTCTCATTCTATTAATTGTATTTGTAGTACATAAAATTACCTACTGGCTACAGACTTAATTTTCACTTCTCGTACATTAGGTTCGTTGCAGTAATTTTTCGAATTCCTATCGAAATGAAATATAATATATAACAAGCAGAGTAAAAGTAAACAAAACAAAGCTCGCTCTTCTTCTTCTTCTTTTATGGCTCGCTGTGTCTGTGTTGCCACAACTCTGCCAGTGTCCGTGTGAAGAGTCATAAACTTTAGTAGAGAAAAACAGTTTGAAATTTTATTAATGATAACTAAGCGTAAACATATCATATAAACGTATCTTTTTGAGTAGTACCATTTTGATTTGTACCAAACAACACAAAGTTAAGAATGCATAAACACACAGGGGGTTAATAAATAGAAGCTGTATAAAACCTCGGCCCTCGCTCACATCGCTGCCAGTGCCAAATCAAACCCGTATCGGGAGCCATGCTTTTACGGCCAATCAAGGAACAGCCATGGATGTTACAGCCCAGTAATATCTGTACATGGATGGCATCATATTCCAAGGCTGTAAGTTGTAAAGTACGGGCTGAACATTAATAGCACGGACTCGTCACTTACAGCCATGGAAAGTTCTGCCATGGTGATGTCGGCGATGTCTTGTGCCCACTAGATATTATCCTCCATGTCGACGTCAGACAGATCGTCGCCTTCTGGGGAATCGACAATAACATTAGGTATGGTGCACAGACTACTCAGGGGTATGGTGTCACGGGAGACCCCGCTGCAGTGCCTGCAGACTGATGAGCATTTCATCCTTACCTTCCTGCAGATGCACGCATCTACCTACATCCCGCTAGTGTTGCTCGGGTGACGACTTCTAAAATATTGCAAAAAATTGCCGAAAAAACCATAAATTTTGAAAGAGCTTATCTCAGAACAGAGCGCTACAACAAATGAGATAATTCTACTCTCATACCTATCGTAGCAAATTAAGTCTTCTGTAGAAAGATTCTGAGTCGATTTTCAAAACTATTCCTTTATTAATAGCCTAGGGTTATAATCGCGAAAATCTGAAGAAGAAAAAAACAAATTTTGACAAAGTTGCTTTTGGCGCTATGCGAGGTCACAAACTTAAATTATTCATTAGACTAACATCATAAACAAGTCTGCAAAAAATCAGCAAGGCAACATAACACATAACATAACGCACGTTACGCATTATAAAGTGAATAACGCGTAAAATTCTATGGAAAAAGGTAACAAGGCGCATTTTAGCGTTAATAACGCGCCTTATTACTTTTTTCCTTTGAATGTAAGAAATATGGGTAGGTAATATTAAAAAAAATATCATATGGGTACCCAAAAGCATTTTATTACAAATAAGACCACACTAACTTCTATCAACTATCCTATCTATTTAGATAAGTCTAAGAAGTAACATTTAAAAAAGATACCATCACACAAATTCTTAGCTGCGTCACATAGCAAATGTGCTTTAAGATGGGTGCAAACACCTAAAAGCCCCCATACAAACGTACTTTCCGATTCATTTAGAAACTACATCCCCGATTTCAATGAAATTTTGCATACATAATCGCCATAATCGGATAAGGTTGGTTCCCACCTTAATAGGTACATTTATTCCCTAGTATAACCTAAGTAATTAAACATTTCTGACTTCTCTTAGAGTCTTGTAAGGTTGATAGTAAATTAAGCACTTGATTATCTAAAACTAACAAAAATTGTATTGAAAGGTCTTGAACACCTACCAGACAGTACAGAAAACCTATTTTTCTTAGACGATAGACAGTCTTTGCAAGATCAATTGCTATGCTTGATTTGTCACCCAATAAATCATATCCACTCCAGTATTTCCCTACAATTAAATGTGAAATAACATAATTTTATGTACAGAAGTGCTAACATAACGCCCCTACCATTGTAGTGTCCATCTTAGTCTTTAAATAATCTTATACATTTTAAAGGAATATAAATCTATGTTATACAAATTTTTTCATCTTTTCTACACTCTCCCTGATTAATCCATCGGTAACACACCAGTTTACCACTATTTAGAAGAAATAAGTAACGTAGTAAAATAACTATAGAACGTACATTTTTAAAAGCTGGCGCGATCTTTATTGTTTTCCGTATACAGAAGGCCTGCTGTAGGCCAAGAACGGAGATTATTGTCTAGCGCTTGAACCATGATCAAAGGTAGAAAATAGAAAAATTACGTCACTTTGTCATCGAATGCGTAATTATTTAAAGTTCATTCTTTCAACTTCAATAATCTACGCAATGTATGACTATGCGATTCTATTCCCTAGCTAGAGAATAATCCTCGTGCTTGGTCTACTATTTGTGACGTCAACGTGATTAATTCTAGGGATATTTGTATAAAAAAACAAAAGACAATCGCGCCAGTTTTTAAATTTATCTTTACTAGTCTAGCCGTACGAATTAAATCGTAAATGTAAGTTTATAAGTTTCAAGTGTTCACGAGAAGTATATTTGCCGAGCTTCGGATGGCGTTTGCTCCATTGGGCAGTACGGGCACTTCAATCTGCAAAAGAAAAAAAATATTTTAACTTGACTGCTCTGAGCGAAATGGAATTCTTTTTTTGTTGTTTTGTACCATTACAAAGCATAGCAAAAAAAAGTATATGGCACAATAAAATTAAAGTTTATTATTTGCATTGTATGGGTTGTTTTTTTTATTTATTATTTGTGTATACTTTTTAGTTACTTGTAAAATACATGTTAAATGGTATTTTTCTATTATTTTATTCTTCACATAGCGTAGGCTTTACAGGTTCTAACGGAAGACCAGCACTGGCTAGGTCTCTTACGGTAGCTTAACCAGTATTATGCTGATTATGCTGAGTTAGGGCATTTTTTAATTGCATGGTTATAGCTAGTATGAAAACTATCTAGGTTTGCTATTACTTGGGAATATAGCGGTTCTGCATGTAGGTAAGGACGTTACGGAGGTTAACAAATTCACTCACCTGGTTATCCCTTTCACGCACATGATAAAAGTTATCCTGGGCAAAAGGCAAATAAATAAATCAAACCAATTAAAAATATGGCGTCCGTAACATGTTTACTCCTGGCAGAACCACTTATACTTTACGCCAATTTGAAACCGAATTTCATGAAATATGATACAAAGCAAAGTCAGTTTAGAATATCTTGATCAGGAATTTATCCAGGGTGGACCGAAACAATGCCGGTTGGAACCTAAAATAATTGAAGTGTATACCTAACCTAATCCTGGTTAGGTACAGACAGCGTCAAATTGATATAAGCGTCAAGAGTAGTCAACATGATCTGAAAAACATAAAAGATTTTGATATGCGCAGTTTGACTCATCATATTCTTGTAAGCACCCAAGGTTTTCAAAATATCCTACTACTCGTTGTTTCAATTTTATATGAGCAGTCAGGGTGTTCAAAGTAATGTAAGCAAAGAAACAAACTAAGCTCTCAAAGGTAGTATGCAAACATATAATTGCTAAGATGATTTTGAACACCCTGACTGCTCACATAAATATGAAACAATGAGTAGTAAGATATTTTGAACACCTTGGGTGCTTATAAAAATATAATGATTCGAACTGCGTATATCAAATTGCTTTCATAGTTTTCAGATAATTTTGACTAGTCTAGACGCTCATATCAATTTGACGCTGACTGCACCTCCAATTATTTTAGATTAAAGGTATAATTTCATTGTGTTCCTCTTACAGTTATTTAAAGTAAGTTATTAGGTTATTCTCTGGATGGCATTGTTTTGATCCACTCTGTGTTTGGTGAATAAAAGAAAGAGGGAGAAAATTTACAGTGAGTGCATACAATAGGATTGTATTCATTTTGATGAGTGTTGTTTTTGAATGACTGTGGACATACCAGGCAGTATGGAATTAATTATGGATACGAAATGTGCAACAAATGTTCAAAAATAATCAATTTCTAAATAAACATTGTCTTGCAGATCATTTCCGCCTTAAAGTGTGTACGGTCCGGCGCTACGTGGTGTATTGTAAAGTGTTACACAGGGAGCGTTCGTGCTGTCAGTACGGGGAAGGCGCTCGCAACGAGCAACGAGATGGATATTAGCAACCTGCGTAACATAATCATGCTCGATGCGAATGGTACATTACTAAGCAACACCGGTCAGTACCCGGCTTTGACACTTTGACTGTCACACCAATGCAAATGTAGAAGAGCTCTTGTAGGCAGGGCTTGCTACCGGTACCAATAATATCGATACTATAGAGGCTCTCGCGACGTTGCCAGCTCTCCAGTGCTAGCGCACCGACCGGGGAGGTGCGGGCGCGCGTGCTTGCTTGCCAACTTTGTTGGTATCGATACTTTACGCGCATAATATCGGTAATTATACCGATACTTATTGAAAATACCAACCAATGAAGTACCGGTACTTTCAAGTACCGGTTCTAAAAAAGTATCGGTAAAGTTTATATTGATACCAATGATGGTATCGGTACCACGTGAAGGTCAGACGAACCGTTACTCGAAAATACCCGTATTCCAAGCCCTGCTTGTAGGAGAGCTGTTTGCACAGCGACGTGCCCCTCTTGTAATTTATCTGGAACATATGGTATCTGGTATACTCACTTAGCGCCGGTAGCGAGTTTGTTCAAGGCGTCCCGAGATATAACGTGTCCGCAGAGCAGCCGCATCGGCGGGTTGGCATGCGAGGCTTGCTGGCGCAGGATCGGGCAAGCGAACACGGAGTGGTAGTTACCGCCGTCGTCGCCTAAATCCACCTGGGGATAGGAAAAAAAAATCACGTCTATTGCTAAAGTGTCTCATTATAGCGTAGCTAAGCGGGCGTAAAAATCGAGTATACGCCCTAGAGACTAATATTTTTTTTTTGTCTGGAATCATCATATCATCATAATTTAGATAGTAGTTTTTCCGACCAAGCAACGATGACGTGTAGCTTTGACATCTTAGTACGGATTTCGTGGAGAGCTGGCAACCCCTTGCAGCCGGCGGCGGCGACCGCGCCCTCGAGCGGAGACAGGGGCGCGAGTGAGTAGTCTACGCTTCCTTAGTTCTGATACTACTGTGAAGTTACCTCAAACGGCAGTTCATCGTCCGACCAAGCAGCGATGACGTGTGGATTCGACATCTTGGCGCGGATATCGTGGAGAGCTGGCAACACTTTGCAGCCGGCGGCGACCGCACCCGCGAGCGGAGACAGGGGCGCGAGCCTGAGTAGCGCGCACGCTTCCTTTATGAACAGTTCTGATACTTCCGCACCTGGAAACGAAATTTAGGAATTAGTACATGTTCAACTCTTCGTATTATAGGTCTGGAACTAGGAGGAAAGTAATCTATTACAGAATATCCTAGATAGGACGTTCTTCGAATTCTTCTTATTTGAATTTTTTAAAGCTAGCAGCTAGCTAGCAAAACACATTCATTTGCTCGCGGCACGCTCCGATTCACGATAGCGTTTTGCGGTTCTCGGTAGGTCTTTACCGTGCAACGCGCGGGGTATCAAACAGTACCTTGTGCCTTCTGGTCTAGTAGATGTGCGTACTGCGGCGGCGGCGCGGGCGCATGCGGCGTGCACCAGGCGAGCGCGCACACGGCGGCTTGCAGCGCGCGCTCGTGGCGCTGCGCGTGTTTAGGGAACGTGCGACGCGCGTACTCGACCGCTGCGCCTACGCCTATCTCACGGCCCAACTGTCAAACCAACCAAATGTTTTAATTATTCAATTGCAAGTGTTTGAAACCTGAAACTGAATCATTAACTTAGGCATGTCAGTTTTTTTCAATCAATGTGTATTATTATTAATTTAACCTAAGTATATATTTTTAAGTTGTGTGTTGTGTTTATTACTCTAGTTATATACTTAAGTTTTCTTTTATATTTTCCTTTAGCTGTGCCTGTATCTATGAGAATAAATATATTAGTATATATCATATACACCAGTCAATTCATCTCTGTTGAAAGATATTTTGGAGCAGTTGAATATAATCGATATTATCTGAAGAATTTGTGGCATACACATAAGCCAGCATTATGTTATCTAATTCTTAGATGGATCTACCTTCAAAGCCGGCGTTAGCTAGCATTATCTAAGTATCTGGTGTTAAGATATACCTTCAAAGCCTGCATCCGATGCAGAGCAAACGGCAGTGGTGAATGCGTCAGCTGGTCCGCTCGTTTCTCCACCCATTCCAGTGCTAAGGATGGGTCGCCTTCGACTAAAGCCGCAGCGCAGCGCTGCAGGATCGCAAATGTGCAAGCGCGCTCCACGCCTGTCACCTCGCCTTCCGCTACGAAAGCGTCGCCGACGTCTTCCAGACCCTTTAAATGTTAAATTCCGATAATTTGTGGTTTTAAAACGGTAAAAAGTTCTTAAAAATACTATATCTTGCAATTGGTCCCTTTCTTTCTACGAGACAACCATGTTGCAAGGCAATTATATTCAGGGTTACCTATGTAATGAGCTTGCTTATTGTAGCAGTTAGTTTAGATGACGTCAACAAATATAAATTCTGATTAGTAAATACTTCATTGATCAACAGAAACGCTTGCGCCTTGCATACTACACTCAGATCCCACTGGTACACAGAATTCTTTGCACTGTAATTTTAGAATGCAAAAGTAGTTGCAAAAATATCTGCAAGAAAGTTTATTTTTTTATTTTATTTATTTATTTGGCACACAAAACAGAATACAATCAAATATTATACAACTAGAAACACACAATAATTAAAACTAGACTGTATCCCTAAATATGTGTACACAGCATGATCAAAGAGCAGTTTATGTGAAGTAAATACAAAATGAAATTAAAAGTAAATAATAATTAAAGAGAAAAAAATCAGATAAAAATATGTAAGCATGCATTATTTTTTAATTACAATATATATACATTTTTTTTTAAACAATAAATTTTATTAGGGCTAGGAAATATATATATATATATATATTAATAATAGAGGGAAAATTACAGAAAATTAAGACCACTCTCCTTAATGAGAATGGTTTCAACGTCTTTTTTAAATTTAAATAGTTTTCTATTAAAAATGTCAATATTATCACTATTATTAATTAAAAGATCGTTGTACTGACGACACATTCTGACCACAGGGTTGTAATAAGACGTATTGTTGGTACAGACTTGTAGGGCGAAAGTTTTTTTTTTGAAATGGATAAGTTGCTGCAGTGCATTCATGTCAAGAGGTAGGTATTAATATTTTATATATTATATTAGTTCATACTAATGTTTTATTTATATAAATTATATTATAAATGTTATGCAGCTTACAACAACATACCTGTCTATATAAATGCTGGGCTATAGCTTGGTGCATCAGAGGCCTATTGGAGTCTGTACAGAAGGCCTCTGCTCTTGGGGCCACCACTGCATAATCCATCATGAAAGAACGGTCAATTGTCTTGCCCACCCTTGAAACTGTAGCATGCAGCTCTCTATGTTCTGCAAAATTTACAATATTATCAATCAATCAAAGATATAATATTGATTTTCTCTCACAATAAGAGCTTAGTTGCTAGGTTACATAAATATTAATATTGATATAATAATAATATTATATTATAATATAATATATGAAATATTATATATATATTAGTATATAATTATTATCAATATTGGTGCCTATCTTAGGTTCACTCCGATCAGTAGTTTCGGCATGTAGATGTAACAAACATCCAAACTACTACCTTTATTGACTATTTTATGGCTCAGGCTTTGCATGTTTGTTTCTACAGAAACATTTAAAGGTCATTTTTATCCAACGGGAACTTTTTTATGGGATAAAAAGTAGCAGCAGTCGTTTATTTGAGGCCTCGGACTGTATGCAAAATTTCATCCTGATTTATTCAGTAGTTTTGGCATAATGAGGTAACAAACATCCAAACTTAAAAATTTGTATTAAAAGTAGATTAGTTAGTCTGTAAAAATCTTTAGTACTCTAAATCTTACCAGTAGACATTTGGAACACAGAATACTTAATACGATTAGCAACATCACTGACCATAGATGACTGTGGATTTATTAAAGGGGAATCAGGTGGCACTGAAAAAGAACACATTCATTTTAACACTTTTAGAAACTTTATTCATGATTCCAATTATATTTCAGAAAACACCACTATTTGTAGAGTGCATTTTGTTGGATTATGGATTTGGAATTGTAATTTGTTAACGTATTTTACTTTAGTCTTTGTCTCGGAGTATCCCACCACATAAACATAGCACATAATTATGTTTGTGCAATCATCGTGAGAACAAAAATCCATGCGAAAACTAAAGTCATTGCCCGCACAGCATGTACCTAAACATGAACAAAGGCAGGGGTACTTACGTTTCGAGATTTCCCGTCTCATCTTTTCAACTTGGTCGATAATATCTTGAAGAACTCGAGTAGTATTATCGTTTAGAGAGTTAAATTTATCCAAGGCTATGTCTAAATCTTGTTCTACGGCAGAGCAGGAATCCATCATCAATGTTTTCGCCGTATTACCTATTTTGTATCGAACAAAGTAGTTGTACCGAAGTTATTTACGGCGTAAAGCCTGCGCAATAAATACATGTAACAATTTCTTATCCGTTTTTATACTTATTTCATCGACTTTGCTTAGATTTCTCGCAACAAATAATCTCAAATCAATCCTCTATTGAAATGAAAACGATGAGATGAGAGAAATCAAAATATTTTGCATGTTTGACATTGACATATGTTATGTATTTTGCTTCTCTTGTCTCTGGTATCCTAGGGATATTCATGAGAATATCCCTGATGTATATATATTTAAGATATTCTCATGAATATTCCTAGGGATAATCAAAAACCATCCCTAGTGTTTTAGACAGGTTATGGATTTGTCGTGGAGAATTGAAGGACGTAAAAATGTTTTGGAGTAGGTACTGAATTTAATCTTCGGTATTTATCTCGAGTTTATTTAAAAAATTACAAATAAATATTTCGGTCCCAATGTTTGATATTGAGAACGACATATTTTTTTATAAATAAATAAAAATAAAATTCATTTTTTTCAGATTTTGATTTGTTGGTGTCTGAAAAAAATGAATTTAATTTTTAGTCATTAAATTTAGGTCCATATCATGTTAGTATTTTTCTTAATTCTATGTTAGTTTTTAAAAATTTATGTAAATTATTACAAACAGTGCACTCAAATAATGATGTAATGCATTCAGAATGATGCATGCATGGAAGCCGTCCGTGCGCGCCTCCGTGAACATGCCGGACGCGCTGCAGAACCGTGGTACCTTCAGTATCATCCTGAATATATATAAACTAAAATAATAAACTAATTATAAACTCTCTGTATACACAATATAAAAAAAATATTGTGTCTAGTACGAGTAAGTGGGGGCGGGGGGTAAGGAAGATTAAATTTAGAACATTTTATTTTATTAAGAATAAGTAGGTATATGAGGTGAATTTTTGAGATGGGACAGTAAGGGCAGGTACTTTAACCAACCGTTATAGTTACAGGAAAACGCTTTTAGGAGACTATCCATAAATTATTAAGATATTCTGAACTGCATTTACAGATTTTAGTCAGCAAGAAAATAGTAATTTTACACAAATACTTTTTTGATGCCAATCGATCCTGTTTCTTATAATGATCAAGTCTCTACTGGACTGACCGACTGAGGTTTGAGTACCAGAAATGTCTATATTTAAGAATTCAGTAAAATGTTGTGATTAGCTGTATTTTTATTGTTTCTATTAATTTTATTTGCATCAATTTTTCTAATGGTCATTATTTGTTGCGATAATGGTCCACTTTATGTTATTATCTGTATGTGTACTACTCTTACTCTGAGGATTATAATAATAATAATGTTAACAGATGTATTTGACAAATAATTAAACACATGGAAAAAAAGTATATATATATAAAAAAATAAGGGAAATATAATTATCAAAAAGATAAATATATACATAAAAAAAAGAGAAAAAATATATTTATTTTATTAAAATATTTTTTTTATAAATGTATTATTGGTAAATAGTGATTAATAATTATGATTTTATTGTTATGTCATATGTAATATAATAATAACTATGATTTTATTGGTATGCCTAGTTATAAAAATGTTTTCTAATGTATATTCTTTATTGTAAATTGTAATTGCCTGATCTTGTGTGTTTCTGTATATGTGTGTGTGTGTGTGTGTGATTATTGAAAGTAATAATACCAGTTACTAGTGAAATTCCTTGTATGATGTCAAAAATGATGTTGCATTTATAGCAACAGTTTTTTATTGATTTTAAGAGTAACCGCAAACTAGCGTACTTACAGATCCAGTGGTCTGATGAGTCCTACTAGTTTGCAACAAAAAAAAATGCAACCAAAAACTTTTTACGGCATAATTTTGGGTGATTTTTTAAAAAACTTTAAACAATAGATAAATGTAGGCTACATTATTTTCATTATCACCCCCAACTTCAAGAAAATTGTGTCGGTCCCATTACCAAACAACCTGTCGCGAACGCCTTCTACCCACATAACGTTACTTTTATGCTTATTGATTAGTTACTAAAATTATGTTTGCACACAGAATTATAGTCTGGGGAATGTACCTACTCGGATGTATAATAACATTATGCAACGTACGTTAACGATTTGTTTGGTGTAGAAGAAATATCATTACTTTCTTACCTTTAATTTATTCTTGAATTAGAATTGAATCATCTTTGTTTCAGCGACTTTCCCTTTCCTCTAGTTCTATTTATCTCTCTGCTTCGCTTATTTATTATGAACTTTTTATGAATTAGGATTATTTGCTCCATCTGTAAAAGATTATAGCACCATGGTTTCACTGTGTGTGAAACCGCCTTATGATATATTCTTAAACTAAAGAAGTAATTTCAACTCAGTTTATAGTAAGACAATTTCTGATTTTTAAGGTAAGTATTCTCAAGTACACGTCTCTGAGATATTGGTTTATAAAGTGACAGTTCAGTCTATCACACGACCTGTCAAGGTCAAAATATGTATACGGATAAAAGCGGTCCATCCATAGGTACTGAAGCTAGTTAATTAATTATGTCAAATTAGAGAATAATTATAAGTTAAAAATGTACTCGTGACTTATCTAGGAACATGTTTATTGTGTCAAAAGGTAAATAAATGAATTGAATTGAAAAAGAGGTAGGTATATGGTCAGGATTGTTAACCCCTAAGGCAGTCAGTATTTTTCGGTTTTTGGGGGATAAGGAGTGGCATCCCTAGTAAGTACATCTGTGTGGATAAAAAAAAGACTTTGTCTCTGGTCATTGCACAATTTTGTAGAACTTCCATTACCGAATAGAGGTTAGAAAATACTGAAAAACCTGCTCCAAAACTGTGGAATCCTAACGTTTTTGGCTATCAACCATGGCACAAAGTAAGATCAACGACATGGCGGGAAAATTTGCGAAAGGTGGGCCTCCTGGACTCGGAATCGGATTAAAAGTTGCAGCGGTCGTAGGTGCGGCGGCGTATGCTGTTTCTCAAGCTGTATTTACCGTGGAGGGTGGTCACCGTGCTATCATGTTTAACAGGATAGGAGGAGTGCAACAACACGTCATGACTGAAGGAATGCACTTCCGTTTTCCTTGGTTCCAATATCCCATCATATATGACATCAGATCTCGACCTCGCAAAATCTCTTCTCCTACTGGTTCCAAGGATCTGCAAATGGTAAACATCTCATTGAGAGTCCTATCACGCCCTGATGCAAACAACCTTTCCATTATGTATCGGCAGCTTGGCACTGATTACGATGAGAAAGTACTGCCCTCCATCTGTAATGAAGTACTAAAGTCCGTAGTGGCCAAGTTTAATGCTTCACAACTCATCACGCAACGTCAGCAAGTGTCTCTCCTTATCAGAAGGGAGTTGGTTGAGCGTGCGGCTGATTTCAACATTATATTGGATGATGTTTCTCTTACTGAGCTGAGTTTTGGCAAGGAATATACAGCTGCTGTTGAGGCTAAGCAAGTCGCACAGCAGGAGGCTCAACGTGCCGCTTTCGTTGTAGAAAGAGCTAAGCAAGAGCGTCAGCAAAAGATTGTACAAGCTGAGGGAGAAGCAGAGGCTGCAGAGATGTTGGGTAAAGCCATGGGCATGAATCCTGGTTATCTGAAACTCCGCAAAATCCGTGCAGCCCAAAGCATTTCCAGAATGCTTGCACAATCCCAGAACCGTGTATTCCTCCCAGGCAACAGCTTGATGATCAACCTCCAGGATCCTACCTTTGACGACCTATCAGAAAAGCTGACCAAGAAGAAGTAACATGAGGGCAAGAGTGTGTGTGCTGATGGCTTGGAGCCTGCAACCACTCTTACCCCTGATCAAGCTGCTATCATTATCAGCGGCGCTACTTCAGTTGCTATTTAGTGCATTTGTGGTTATATTGTTCTGAGATAATTAAGTGTCTAAAGATATTCTTCACATTTAAAATATTGCATTTTGTGTTAATTAGTTGTAGGTATGTATATTGTATGGGCTATTATGCTAATAAATTAAAGTACATAATTCAGAAGTGTTTTTAAATTTTAGTACCTTAATAAATAAGGATGTAAAGCTTGCAATACAAGTTGGCCGAGCTATGGCCAACACAGTCTAGATGTTTGGCAAGTCTATGCAAACTATTGCAAGCAGCCAATCTAGACGAGTTTTCTGTGAAGCTGCCCACACGTTGGTAGCTGTCAGTTCTTGTTGTGCATTCGAACTACGTGGTTATCAACCAGTGTTTATTTGGTTCGAACAATATGGACGTAAAAGTTGTTGCAGCTGCTGCTATTTTTTTGATGAGCATGTATAATTATAACGTCAGTGTATTTACACAGAATTAAAAAATTAATAAATACGTGCGTGCGACGCGACGGGGTGGTGACCGACACCAACCACATAGTGGCGGGCTGACAAACATGTGGACACGATTGGCCGAGCGCTGACAAGCGCCTTTGATTTGTGCAGAAAAACCGACACGGCTCCGAAGTGAGGCGTGTGGCCGCGAGCGACGAGTGGTGAGAAGTCACTGCAAATGACCTCTATACACGTGGGCGCTTGTATTCACTTGGCCAGCTAGGTGAGCGACACCGAATGATGGCAAGGCAAGGCAAACATGCCATCTACACATTGGTATTGGCTCTCACTCGGCAACATTGGGCCAACATGTATTGCAGGCTTAATCATTTCACAGTAATAGTTATTGTTCTCTTTTAGCCAATTAGTTTTATGGTATAGACTGGTAGGTAGGTGCTGCTTATTTTTAACTCCTAAGTAGGATTAGATAACTTCATCAGCGACAGCACCTGTTCACTTTTGTCAGTAAAAAGGATGGAAATCTAAGTAAAATACATTTTTAAATTCATTTTGAAGATTATTTTTATTAAACTAAATAAATAATTTCTCTACCAAGATTCAGTTCATTCTAAACATTGATGGAAACATCTAACTAAATTTATAACTTCACACAATAAGGGTTACTTTCAAATTTATTGGAACAGCTACATTTAGGATTCAATTTTGTTCAGGGCAGAAGGTTGGGGCAGCCTGTATTTGGCCATTTCAACTTCAGCTTCAAAGTAAGTTGTGTTATCATAGCAGAAGTATTCGGGAACTTTGTAGGCTCCACTCTTGTTTGGCTCCACATTAGGGCCCACTGGCTTGTCTGCTGGATGAATGCAAGCATTACTCAGGCCAGTCACATTGTTGTCCACAGTTGCCTGTGAAGATGAAGATGAGGTGGAACCAGGGCCTTCACTACCTTCACTATAAAACCGTACAGCTGGTCTAAGCAGCTTGCCTCTTGAAGCTATTCTTGAAAGCATGATTACACAATCTTTCCACACGAAACTGTGCTAATATTTTTCGTCTTTAGAAAATAAGTTTTGAAAATTTATTTGTGACATTGACAATTTGACAGTAAGTGTTTATGAAAGGCGACCATAGAGGTGATTTCTCAATGAATTAATTACATGCCTAGCTATTTTATTAGTGCACTAACTGGCTAATGGACTTCGACAAGAGGCTTTCTGAGCTTATATCTTTACTTAGCCTGTATTATCCTCGATAAAACTTATTTTATTCCTAGTAAAATGAGACTTATAAAATAAGATATTTTGTTTTCTCATAAATTGAGTTCATTACTGCTTTCTTTTCTTTGTCTCAACATGGTGTCTGATTTGACCATCCACTCCCATCCTAATAAGCCACCTGACCGAGATCTCTTTTCTGTTCACTCCTGAAATAAAAAAGTACTTATTTGACTTTTCTCTACAAGTCTTGGAGTCAAGTTAGTCTATGGTTCTTTTTCACGACTGTTTTGGATAGTTTACCTACCTTGCGTAAATTGCCGATTTTTCGGCCGTGTAGTGCAATTATGTGTCTATTTTTCACGTGTAATCAGTGAAAAGCGTGTATTATCATGTGCGGCATTCAACATTAAAACTATTTCTTTTGTAGGACTCAGTAAAACGCTGGATCAGCCATTTACATGAAAGGTGAGTACAAAAACTATTGCCACAATCCTTTTTTTATGAAGCTCTTGGATTCACCATAGTGACGCATATAATGATTTGTTCGGACGTTTACGCTAAACATGAGAAAAGCTTAAGGTTTCTATATCAGAAGCATTCCTGAGGAACAACGCTATAATACATAATTTGTGTATTTAGTTGCCGCTATTTTCTGTAGTGTATTTATGTATATCGATTGTTAGACGACTCAATTCCGAAGACCATTCGTTCAAAGCGTTCCATTTTAAGTATTGTTGTATTCTATTCAATCGTATTATAATTAATCATAAAAAATTATAAACCGGAATATACCTATTTTATAAAGATACAACATTTGTTCCGAAATTCTAAAAGGTATTGTTTTTAGAATCGTAAACATTTCCATTTCACTGATGGAATCTGATAAGTCGTTCATTTCGTCCATTGTAAAAAAGGAACGTTTTTATTTTTGTCTATGGTTTTTTTTATTGTGCGAATTGCGATTGACTCGTTCATTTTCGTCAGGATTGGATGTAAATAGTTGATTTCAAAGAAATGAAAGACAGAATTTGAAAAGCCAAGATAAATAATAAATATTAACGTTTAAATTTCCTACATGTTAAATTTAGTGCTAATCAGTAAAATAAAGAATTGATAAAACAGCGCCGCTAAGGAGTGTTTGGAAAATGGCGGACGAATTCCCTGTGAAAGATGTGTTGTGCCAAGCTATGGATTATTTATCAAAGCTTGGGTCGAATCTTCGAACTCGATCTGAAAATCTAAAGGATAGGAGAAAAGACAAACTTAACAATGTCATTGCTGTGCAGAAAGCGGCGGATAAAGTCCTACTCATTTGTGAGCTTTCCAAAAAGTCCCTTGATAATGTAGAAGCCGGTGTACGCAAAATATTGGATCAAATTGACATTTCTCAAGGGTCATCAGGCATTGGCGGGAAATCGAACTCAAAGACTGGTAAAAAATATGATAAACCCAAATATTACTACATTGATTACAATTCTCGTAAACTAAAAATTAAAACCAAGATTTCACTGAAACACTACAAATCAGTGAAGGTTCTGGCCAGGAAAATGACACTATCAATGATAGAGAAATATCCTGTCTACCATAATTGTAAATTGTTTAGACAGAGAATGAAGGAAAATCGAAAACCAAACGAGGCACAATCAGAAGATGATATTGACTGTATTGCCTTGAACAACAAGGACTCTACTAATTCTATTGAAAATACTAGAAGAAACAGTGAAGCTGTTTACAAGAGGATTTATGGAGGAGACTCTGAGCAGTCTGAGCATTCTAATATGGAACAGAACAAAACAACGAATGACAACAACAAAAACAAAGCCAGTGATGTTGATGATGAAGCTGAGAAGTCTGATATAGAACAAGACCCCAAAAGAAGAAAAACAGATCAAGATCATAATGTTGGTATTGATGATGAAATTTCAACACAAACAAGCAGCAAAGATAAAAATGGTGAAGTAAAAAGTGACTCAGAAAAAAACATTGGAAATGATTCTGTTAAAAAACCAATCATAAAATGTGTTAGCCTAAACAAATTATTGAAACCTGACATAATAAAGAATGACAATACATTGCTAGATACACCAAAAGTTATATTTAGAAAAAAGGAGAAAATATTTAATGTCAATAAAAAAAATGAAGTGTTACAAATATCAAAGAGACATAATGATGAATTTTGGGCTGCTAAGAGAAAGGAAATCAGTGAATTTAGTTCTAAGGAACTTTCAATTCACATCACTCGGCTCCCTGAATTGAGTACAGAGTTTCTGAACATGAATAAAATTAAAAAAGTTGTAAAGGAAGGAGAAATAATATTTGATATAACTGAAAATACAACTAAACCTGCCCCAGATCATGAGATTTCCATGAAAAAGAACACAAAAATATCAATTGAAACATCAAAAGACAATGACTCAAACTCAGACAAAGAAATTGATACTGCTATAGATAGAATAAAAAATGCTCTGCTTAATTCTGATTCAGATGAAAAGGATGATAGTCCAGAGAAACAGGAGCATATACAAAGTAACGGAAATAAAGATCACCAAACCAATGAAATTGTTTCTCATACAAGCAAACTTAGTAATAGTGAAGCACCTGAAAATGATGAACTGAAAGATAATTTAGATAATGTTGACAGCATAACAGTACCACTTCTCCAAACACCTGAGAAACTAAGAAATGCTAAAGCATCCCTTTTAAATGATTCTTCAAATGATGAAACCGAAACTCCACTAAGCCAAAGAAAACCAGCTAGTACACCCCAATCCCAAAAGAAGAGAATACGTGAGAGTATCCAGGCTAAGCGTGCATTACTTAGGTACTCATCTAGTTCCGAGACTGAAGATGAACAGCTTAAAAAAACATTAGATAATATTAAAAAAACATTACTTGAAAGTGTGTCAGATGATGAAAATAAATTAGAACCAAACAACAAGCAGGGTAGTTCAAAAGACTCATCTAGCTCATCAGAATACATCATTGAAAATATTAAAACGAAAAAAAATTACAGTTCAAGTTCATTAAAAAAGAAAGCTAAAAGGAAGAAAATATGCCGCAATATTGTAAGCTCTGACAGTGAGGCAGATATGAAGGAAAGCAGTTCCAGAGAAGATAACAAATCTTCATCCAGTAGTAGCAAGGTTAGGTCATGAGTGGCATAATTTTTCTTTCATATCTATAAGATTTTACTATAACGCTTACATGCATTATGTACATGTTGCATGTCCATTGACACCTGTTCTTTAATGTGGTATTTGATTGTTAATCTTGATAAATTTAATTGTTAATGGAGTAACCTTCACTTAAGGTTGACCTTTAAAGCTTAGGTTCTATTATAAGTAAGTACAGCAATGCATAGTCATAGTCACTCATATGTAATATTGCCATTAAATGTCTTTATTGAATTTAGATTTATAGAGAGATAAGTTTAACACTACAAAAGCAACTTATGTCAGCTTTAAATATACAAATGAAATAAAAACCTGTCTTTTCATTAGCAATGTCGGCACATAGTAATTCTTCAAGTTAAGTAATCAAATTTAGGTATTGAAGTAATAAGTAAATCTGTATTTAATTATATCATTTTAATATGTCAAAATAAAGATTTAAATCATAGTGAAATGTGACAATTTCAGATGGTCCGTTCTAAGTCAAAGCCTGGCAGCAGCCTCAGCTCAGAAGCGCAAGACCCCAATGATAAAGATATAGACGGGTAAATATTATGGTTATGGGATATTGAAATTGAGTACACGTTATATTCATGTAGGTATTTAGATAGATATTCTTTATCTTATAGTTTTCTAGTTGTTATTGTCGAAAAAAAAAATTATATCGCCATCTGCGTAAAAATCTGATTTATGGATAACATTTCCCTGACTTCATACAACTAGACAAGACATTATTTCTTGCATCCACCAGTTGCAACATTAGCTGATGGCGTATACTCGATACAACGAAATATAGGATTCTGAATCTGATAAAAAATGAGTGTAAAAAAGTAGCTCATCCAACTCAACATAAGGTCCGGGCGTTAAAATAGCAAACCTGGAAGGCACTGCTAGACTGAAACCTTATTTTCTAGGCTAACCAATCTGAAAACATTGTACGCGTCGCGGCGGCGAAACTCTGACGCTACGGACGACGAAATTGAGACAGAGAGCTCGAATTCAACTGCGACAGCTAAAATGTCTGCTAAACCGACAACCATAATTGGAGACGAGATTCTCAAAGCAGAGTCTAGCTCTGACGCCGCGTCGAACGACGAGGGCGCTGCCAATGATGATGATGAAGGTAATGTAAACAGGCTTCTGCGCGCAGCTTCGCTTGGATATTAGCAACCTAATTTTTATAACTAGCAGACTAAACGAAGACTCGTTCCCAGGATGTAAACTTTCGTACACAACCATTAAGGTCAGGCTGTTTTTGTATGGATTTGTGAAAAAAAGAAGTCTTGAATATGTACTTAGTCGTTACCTCCATAGCTATATCTCCTAGCTTTTGTAGGTTCACTTTTGGACGACACAAATTTTCACAAAAAATTGGGATTGTTCATAGTCAATGCGGCCAGTATTGGAGACTCAACAACCCGTGATTAAAGCGCTAAAAGCCCTATAGGAAATCCACAGTCAACGTTGAGGCCGCTTTAAGAACATTAAAATAATCTGACCTGACCATTTTTTTAGGTGATTCCCCTGCAGCGAAATATACTACACTAGTGATTATTAACGTCGCATAAGTCACCAATAATTTATGCCGAGGTTTTGAGAGGATTAATCGAACAATTCGCACACGCGGTTCCAGTTAGATAGCGCCACGCCTATTTGGAGCAAAACCTGATAATTCCTTTTTGTGTCACCGTACGCCCACCCATATAGCTGGATCTCAGTTCAATATACATATGTCATACACAAAGTTTTCCCACCGGAAAACTTGTAGTTTCTTAGTGAAAAAATCTGTAGGTTCTCGCTGCGTGCCCGCGGCGTCGTCGCGGCGTTCTCGCTGCAAATTCACGGCTAGCTCGCTGCGCCATCTTCTAGCTTTGAAATCGCTCGCAAATTGTTAGTGTGACAAGGCTCTTAAGTGAGATGGTGGTCAAACACCTTTTTAAAGAAAAAGAACTGCCCCACTGCATTCATCAATGTCGGCCTATGGCGTGACATTCTATCCTGTAAAAAAACTGCCCCACTGCATTCTATGTGAGCCTATGGCCTGTCATTATATCCTGGACATTCCTGGACCCTTACCCACCCTCTGTGAAAGAAGTGGGCTAAATACTAATGTAACTCTTTCAGATCTCCCATCAGTGACCATATCGGGATTCAATGGAGGACTGCAGCATCTGGCGAAAGATGACTTGTTGGAAGACAGCGATTCTTCTGTATCTATCAAGGTACTTACACACAAAGGTTGTAGGTCTATCAAATCATTTTCAATTCAACATTTGCTATCTCAACTACTGAGTGTCTTGCAGTGCGGCCGTGGACTAATATTTTCCTCGGTTTATCGTGGTACGCAAAAACTGATTTAAGGGCATTTTCACCAAGAAGTTCGTGATGCGTTGCTGAAGTTTGTGGTTTTGTTTTATTTCATTCATTTGGAGTCCTTAACAGAGTACCTATAGCTTCCTATCATTAATCGAAGTACCTATAAGTATTTTAGGTGTGATGTTAAATTGTCAAAAATGAATGTAATTATTTGCATTCCTACAATTTCTCAATCGCAATTTTAATATTTTTTGTTACAGGAAGAAAAACATGAGGAGTCTGACGAAGGACAGTAAGTTCATATTTTTATAGATCTAGGGGAATAAAATCAGACAGACAAATAGTAGACGGACGGAAATAAGCCTTAAAGCAGCCACACACAGAAACCGTCGCCGGGCCGGAGGCGAAGAAGGCGTGCGGGTTGTATCATACAAATTACGTGCACCGCGCCGCCGCTACCGCCCGGCGGTGTATGTGTAGTCTTCCATATAAATTCTTATGATACAACCCGCACGCCTTCGCGTCCGGACCGTCCACGGTTTCTGTGTGTGGCGGCTTTTAAGAAGGGCTTTATTTATCTTCTATGATCTCTTGTCTCCCATGCCCAGGGTCTCGCTAAAACAAAGTGTTCTAAGACATTAACACTTTCATAGCCCAAGACGCAGATATCCTTCTCCAGCCCGCAGTAATTCAATTTGATTTGACGCTCGAAAAATTAATTTATCTATATCTATTTTTTATATTTGGCGACTTGCAAGATGGCTTTTATAACCTCGTCGATGGCAGATATACTTAATACAATTAATTAAAAAGATAGATTTTTTATTATACATAGAAAACGACCAGAACACCCCGAACAAATATCTGCAGATCGTACACACAATTGTCCCGAGGCGGGATCGAACCCCCAACCTCCAGCGTTACAGACGGACCTTAGCCCACCGTGCCACAGAGGTCTTGAATTATACATTTTTAATATGTGCTTTAATTATATTTTTTTTTATCACCAGGCTAAACTCCAAGCGCCGTAAGGCCAACGCCATCGCTTCATCAGACTCTGAAGCCGGCACCACCCGGAAAGCCAAGAAAGACCTTGACGTTGACGTTAAGCTCAGCGATTTTGAAGACTCGGACGACAGCGAAGTCGCGAAGCGAAGCAAGCGGAAGAAGAAGGGCTCCGATTCTGATGTTTCGGGGGATTCTTCTGATACTACGTTAGTTGATTATTTCTAGTATAATAGTCCCTCTCTACTCTCTGTGTTTCAGGACCTAATGGTAATACTTTGGTATTGTTATTGGTTCCTGAAACAAAGTTTTAAAATAATCCCAAATAATTCCGGAATCGAAAATTATATTATTCTTTTTATTAGATATTATTTAATTTCTTAAAGATGACCCCGAGTGCGAGGGCTTACGCAATATAATAACAGAAACCTTATAAAATAACACTTACTTTTTATTACTATTTACTTATTCCTGAAATATTTTACCCTGTATTCAAATTTAAATGTCGTTGTTTCAGGAAGCAGAAAAAGCGTCGTCGCATTAAAACAATTGACGATAGCGACGCTTCAGGATCCGACTCTGAGAATGAAGGCAAGAACAAGCACGGAAGGAAGAATATCCGAAAGGTACACAATGCATAATTATAATATACTAGCTGTTTCCCGCGGTTTCACCCGCGTTAAATTTTAGTTTCAACTTTCTAAAATATAAGAAATAGCCTATGTTCACCAGGGATAGTGAATTTTTCAAATCGGTCCATTAGTTTTGGAGCCTATTCAATACAAACAAACAAACAAAAAATCAAACATTTCCTCATTAGAATATTAGTATAGAAGTATAGATAAAACATGTAAGGCTGGGGCCAAATGATTTTATTGTTTGAGTTGTCGCGTAAAATGCGTTCAACAGAATTGACAATTCATTTTGCGTCGCCATGTTGCACAAACATCTTGTTTACAGCTACTTTTTATACCACTCGCAATCGAAAAATTTACGCTTGATCCTCCTTCTATATTAAATATCTGAGATAGAACAACGCAACTACATATTACGAGTATGTATGTTTCTCCCATACTTGAATGCACATTTATGTGTGGTGTTGTAGTGGTCGGTTCAGATCTGCGACCACCTAAAGATCATCATCATCAGTAAAAGTAAAAATGTGGTCTTCAACATTCGATTCTATGTTGTTTACGAGACGTCATCTTGGTTATTGGTGCCGACATCATATGGCTTTCCTAGCAGCATAGTAAATTTTAGTGCAATTGACATTTTAAATTTGCTAGTTTGAGAACATTATTTTATTGCTTACAGGTCATGGGTAAAAGCCAATTGGAAGAAGCTACTAAGAAAGCGGCGCGCGAGGAAAAGGAGCGAGTTGCTCGTATTGCGGAAAGGCAAAAAATGGTGAGTATGTTACACAATCAAAATCGATTCAGCCGTTTTAGAGATAAATGGTATTGTTCCGGTCAAAAAAAAGTTAAAAATTACCGTTCCATGATGGGTACATGTATTTTTATAGTGATTCAGATTAATTGAAGATCCATAGATTTGAAGTATAAAAGACAATTATATTAAATTAAGATCCGGAAGTACGTTAGTACGTTATATAGTAAGTTTAATTAAGTCCCAGACACAGGCAGGGATTTTAGATTGTTTACAACAGTCTGCAGTTAGCTCAATTGTAAATCATATTCGTTATAATATTCTTATTTGATTCTAATATACTTTGTTCATAAATATTATATAAATTTTATTTAAAAAATAAGTAAAAACTTCATTGAGTGTCTTAATTGTTTCAGTACAACAACCTGCAGTTCGATGAATCAGGCAAACCCGATGAAGTGGTGCTCGACAGAGTTGTGCTCGACTTCGACCCGGAGACCAAGGAACCACTGATAGCTGTCGATAGAGGGCTGGTCAAGAAACTGAAGCCTCACCAGGTACAGTTATTTTAAAATATATTTAAACTTACGCGATCCGAACACATATACAATGGGTATTTAACCCGTTTATTTACCTATTTTTCATAACGTTTCAACAGGTTTACACACTGTCGTGGTCACGGGATGACATCGGGATGACGTCATTCCGTTACCACGACAGTGTAATAAATGTACGAACGCGATAATACCCGTTGTATTAGTGCTTATAATTAAGTTTTTTTAATGGTGAATAGACCATCGATTCACTGGAATTCCACTTGATGGTATCAAGTGACTATGTGGCCGGTCAAGAAGACGAGTATTAACTCTGGTCTTGAAGAGGCTGATGTTGTAGCTGGCCGGATATACAACTGGGCAGAGGTAACGCACAGGACCTACGACTTCATGTTATTTGACGAGACACGAGTATGAAGATATATTTTTAGTTATGTATTTGCAATGAAACATGACAAAGTGCCATTAACTTCCACCATAATATCAACTAACTATATACAGAATTCGTTCATGGTGCGAGCGAGCAGAATTGTCAATGACTTCAGCAATACCTATTATTAGCTCTCTGTTGTCATTTTGAACTCTATAGACATTATTGTAGCTTGTGTGTTTCGAATTAAATAAATAAATAATGCAGAAAGCATAGCTAGGAAGAAAGAAGGTTCTAGTTGTGTACAACTGGAACCTTCTTTCTTGACGAATCGAATGAACGAATTTTTATGACAAATGATTTTTTTAATCTTAAATAAAGCATTTTATTTTTCATATAGCATCTCTCGCAATGCTAGACTATTGCGAGAGATGCTAGAACTAAAATAACATGTCTAACAACAAGATGTAAGTGTAACTGCTTCTCTTCAGGCTGGCCGGATGCTTGTTTGCCACTTTATAGTTCAAAACATTTTTGACACGCAATTTTCACTTTTCAGGCCAACGGAATAAAGTTCATGTGGGATGCCTGCTTTGAAAGCGTCAAGCGTATAAAGAAAGCTAAAGGTTCCGGCTGCATTCTCGCACATTGCATGGGTCTTGGTAAAACATTACAGGTATGTGTTATACTTTACTGGCTAAAATTGACTATTTCTCAACCATCTCAAATGTTCTGGCGTTCAGCGGCGTGAGATCGGCGACCAGGGCTTGCTACCGGTACCAATAATATCGGTACTATAGCGGTAATTATGCTATTTTCATTTCGATACATTCAAGTATCGATGCTTTGCCAAAAGTACCGGTACTCAAAGCGGTTCTCGCGACGTTGCCAGCTCTCCAGTCCTAGCGTACCGACCGGGGAGAGGCGAACGTGCGCGGGTGCTTGCCAACTTTGTTGGTATCGATATTTTATGCGCATAATATCGGTAATTATACCGATACTTATTGTAAATATCGATATTTTAGTACCGGTACTTACAAGTATCGGTTCTAAAAAAGTATCTATTTATAATATTTATATCGATAATGATGGTATCGGTACCACGGTGGTCAGACGAACCGGTACTTGAAAATACCGCTATTCCTAGCTTTGTCGGCGACGGATTATCCGCTCAATGTTTTATTGTTTTATCAAAACGAAATTAACAGCCCTTTATCTAAATAGTTCAAACCTAAGTAATCTAACTAACGGGCATAATGTGGCACTAGCCAAACGCAACTCAGATTTAAGCGTGTCTCACATGGCGATTTTTCGGCAGTTATCAATTAAATTCTGTCATAATTTCGTCACTTGAGACGTGCGTTTAAGTAGGTATTCGGGCAGGGTATCAGTTATACAAAAACTAAAGAGGAAATAAATTACTTCAAAGCAAACCAAAAGCGTAGAACGTTATTCTACTCCTTGGGGCTAGATGATGCTGTGTGGATTGTCGACTATTATTAATTTATTGACGACCTCAGTGACGCGGTGGGCGAAGGTCCGCCTGCGACGCAGGAGGTTGCGGGTTTGATTCCCGTCTCGGGACAATTGTGTGTACGATCTGCAGTTTCGGGTGTTCTGGTCGTTATCTATGTATTCTAAATAATATCTATCTATGTAATGTATTGTATTAAGTATATCAGTAATCCAGTACCCATTACACAAGCTTGGCTTAGCTGGGGACTAGTTGATGCTGTGTGGATTGTCCTACATTATTTATTTATTTTCTTCGCAGGTTGTGGCCCTAACGCACACATTGCTAGCTCACGGCTCCCTGACCAAAGTGGAACGAGTGCTGGTCGTGTGTCCGCTGTCCACTGTCCTCAACTGGGTGAACGAGTTCAAGATGTGGCTCAAGCATGCGGAGCGGGAGAAAGATATTGATGTTTATGAACTGTCCAGGTATGGATATAATGAGTGAATGAATGAACACTTTATTACACTTAAAAACATAACAAAATAAAACCTTATATCTAAATATTAAATGATAACAGTACAATAGGCGGCCTTATCGCTGACAGCGATTTCTCCCAGGCAACCTAGAAATAGTCAAGCATAACCTAATCATAATCGCAAAATAGCCGTATCATTATGACATGTATGTAAATAAAGCAGTTGGATATGCAAAGTTTAGTAACTAAATCTCACGTTAATATTGATTTTAAAAGTATGCACGGACATGTTAATGCAATAAAAAATAATGAAGCCGTAAACACATTCGTGCTAACTTGTGTTTTCTTGTTATGATTAATGTGTAGCTATTTTTGGGAACCTATTAATGGTCATCTTAGTGCTAGATACTGTGTTAAGTTAGAAAATATTGAACTGATGTTTCCCCTAAAATAAATAAACACTATATAACATACTTACTAAATAGTTAACATTTCAGAAAAATAAGACATTCTCAAACTAGCTAAATGGCTTTTCGGGGTTTAAAAAGCCACTAGGCTATTGATTCCACCTACCTCCTGTGTTAACCTTACCCTATGGTACACGTCCTGACGAACACATCCTGTATAATGGTCATAGATCAAATTAGGTCTATTGTGCATTCAATTCTAACTTTATTTCTTTGACGTTAAACTGTTGTTGGATAAGTCAGATATTACAAATAACATAAATTAATTACATAACATTATTTAATGCAAAACTAGAAAATATAGTGGTCTTGTCTCTGCTACAAGTACCTAATGTGTTTCTGCATCTGGGTCTAATGTTCAATATTGGAAATAAAACACACTGCTCGTAATAAAAACCGAACAGCAGTAATGATTTTTATATTTTAAAAATTCGTCTTCGGAGACTTTTGAATTGGCACCTTGCTTTTTTGTCATTCTACCAACGGAGTAGGTATTAGAGTGACAATTCATGACCACAGAGCCATGCTATTAGGGAGAAGTTAGCCACAAAACGAGTTTTGCTCCGGCCGGAGAAATTTGCAACAAAAGTTGCTAGGACATTCAACCGGAAATATTTTCTCGTAACAAATGTTGCTGGGACGTTTGAGTGGTTAAACCAGATATAGTTATCAGGAAGTTTCCCATAAAGACTTTCGCTGATAATAGCGCAATGTTAATTTGTCTTTCCAGACACAAACAGAACAACGAGCGTGCGTTCCAGCTGTCTGAGTGGTACAAGCACGGCGGAGTCTGCGTGCTGGGGTACGAAATGTTCCGGAACCTCTCCGCAGACAATAATAAGAAGTTCAAGAAGAAATTGTTGAAGAATTTTCAAGAGGCTCTTGTGGAACCTGGTATGTCTGAGATATAGATAGATGGAAACACTTGAATATACCACTCATAACAGAAAACAATATAGAAGTAAATACTTAGAATAAAGGGCGGCCTTATAGCTGAGATATTTACATTTTAGGCAGTGATCAAATAGATCAAAAGCAGTGATTTTATGGCGTTGTGAATGTATTTCCTCATATAATTACATTAATATTAAAAGACAGAAAGTTCGCATGTATATAACCTCTTCACGCCAAAACTTCTGATCGGAACGGACTGAAATTTTGCATGTAATTTTAGGCTACTTTTTAACCCATAAATCAGCTCCCATGGGAAAGAAATAACCTTAAACAACGCGCGCGAAGCCGTGAGCTACTAATACACTCATTAATCACAAAAACAAGTAATTAGTTACGAAGATACGAACTGCCCGTTTCCAGGAACAAACATACACTTGTTGTGAGAAATTTTGACGAATTGATCACTGTTGGATGGATCTTCTCATCTTAAATTTACTTAACAAAAATATTTAGGTATATTTAATGTGGAGTGGAGCCCACCCAACGCTAAGAGGCGACGTGGAAGGCCCAGGATGAGGTGGCGTGACGAGCTCGAGGCACATCTTACATCATGGCCTGTTGCAGCGTTGGATCGCGAGGAGTGGAAGGAGAAAAGGGAGGCCTTTGCCCAGCAGTGGGATAATAATGGCTCAAAAGAATAATAATAATATTTAATGTAATTCACTTTAATATTACTAATTTACTTAAAGCTTCTCATGAATATTCAATCTTGTTTGTTCAACAGGTCCAGATCTGGTTGTGTGCGACGAGGGCCACCTTCTCAAGAACGAGAAGACGAGCCTCTCGCAGTCCATGAACAAAGTGAGGACGTTACGCCGCATCGTACTTACTGGTACACCGCTGCAGAACAATCTCAAAGAATGTGAGTGCATGTTTAAATACTTTATAGCTTCTCACAAATAAATAAATAATTCTAGACAATCCACACAGCATCATCTAGCCCCATGGTAAGAAGAGCTTGTGTTATGGGTAGGTACTCGATGACTGTTATACTTAATTTAATAAATTACATAGATAGATATTATATATTATACAGATATGGCACTTGACGGTGACTTTACCCACCGTTGCGGGTGAAGTCATTAAATAATGTGACCTATACGTTCTGCTAGCGATAATCGCCGATGATTCACACAGGGTTCGCTCAGGCGTGTCATAGTCAACTCAACATTGGAACTTAGGCTTAATTTTAAACTCAAAAATATTCTTCATTCAATAATTTAAATTCATTTGAATTTTCAGACTATTGCATGGTACAATTCGTGAAACCTAACCTCCTTGGGAAGTACAACGAGTATTTGAATCGCTTCGTGAATCCGATCACCAACGGACAGTACACGGACTCCACGGACCACGATATCAAGATCATGAAGCGCCGGTCGCATGTACTGCATAAGATGCTGGATGGAGCTGTTCAGGTAGGCTCGTAGAAGATTTCTTACCCAAACGAAACCCATTATGAAACGGCACTTAATCGAAGTTTATTTTAGAGATAGCAAATGGTTAACAGAATTCTGTTACCCTTCTTAAAATCTTTATATGAGATTTGATATGAGAAATACTCTGATATATAATACTCTGTACACTAACGATACACTAAAGTTGACAACAGGACATGCATACTTGTAGAACCCAAAAAATACAAAAAACTATACAATTTAGATTATCAGGCTGCTCACGACTTTTTCCACCATCAGGAGATTTATTATGTAACCCTAAAAACAAATACTTATTTGTTATTGATTTTGTGTATCCAATCAGAAAAATCTTTCAAATTTTCTGACCACCTGGTACCTAAAGTTGGTTATGAATATTTCAGAGGCGAGACTACGGGGTGCTGGCGCCCTTCCTCCCGCCCAAGCACGAGTATGTGCTGTTCATCACGCTCACCGACGTGCAGGTCAAACTGTACCAGCACTATCTCGACAACTACTCACGCAGGTAAGAGCCTAAACCATGAGCAATCATCAGTAGCTAGAATTAGCAAGCTGAAGTAGCACTGGTGTTCTTGACCCCACCCACCTGGTCGGAGGGCGTCCTACACTACGTTTACCAAGTCTTGGTCTCCACTCACGAACACTGCGAAAGACTGCAGGTAGATGATGGATGCGTCAAGCTGAAGACGGCGCTATGGCACTCATTGGGGGCGGCCTATGTCCAGCAATGGACTAATATAGGCTGATGATGATGATGACGAAGAAACAGCTTTCTTAAAAACGATTTTTTTTAATACAGGCCCCTTCCTGGCAAATCTTCCGGCTTCCTGTTCCCTGATTTCCAATCGCTGCAGAGGATATGGACGCACCCGCTCGTCTTAAAGTACAACTCGGATCGCTATGAGATCCTACAGCAAAAGAAGGTATTTTGTCTTGCTCTACTAAAAGGCGCTTATTAACTGCTGGTATAACTGTCCGTCTCTTTCTCTGTACCTAATCTTCATAGTTCATTTTTTGATAACTTTTGATTACAAGTCACATATTATATTCAATGTGTGTCTTCCTAGACGATATTAGTCGGCTTGTCTACTCTGAAGGAGTTCGCATAGGTCTATTCTTTCCTCTCTGCCAATGTTAAACGTTCATCACCCTTGCTTGGTCAGGTCATATTTTTCAAGTGAATACTCCGCGCGCTGTGTGTTATATTATTATATTACTAGCTCCGCCCCGCGGTTTCACCCGCGTGGTTTTAGATATTTTGGATAATATACAATTTATCTTTATTAATTGTAGCCTACGTGTTATTCTGATGTATAAGCTATATTATTGTAAAGTTTCATTAAAATCTATTCACTAGTTTTTACGTGAAAGAGTAACAAACATCCATCCATACTTACAAACTTTCGCGTTTATAATATTAGTAGGGCCTACTCCTACTACGTCACTGTAAAATGTATCCAAATGTTACGAATTTAAGCCCATATTTGAATGTACATTTTTTATTCTTGCGGCAGTATTCTGTCCACACCTGAGACAATCTTAATATAGCATAGCAGCACACTATGCCATTTATGTGCACATCATCCCTGCACAAAGTTAAAAAAAAACTACAATTTCGGTCGCCATCTCCAAACGGCGTTCTTCCGAGTATTTTATTTATTGATATTATTTCAGAGGGACAAGGAAGAAGAAGAGGAAGATTCAGAAGGATCTCTAGTTGACTTTATCGATGACGATTCGACACCCGCTGTAAGTTTTTAGCTTATGATTATTTTACCAGCTGTCAATTAATGTGAGCTTAGGCCTTCAATATATTGTCAACTAGCTGCGCCCTGCGGATTCACCCGCGTGGTGATAGATATTTTGGATAATATACAATATATCTTTATGAATTGTAGCATATGTGTTATTCTGATATGTAAGCTATATTATTGAGAAGTTTCATTAAAATTCATTCAGTAGTTTTTGCGTGAAAGAGCAACAAACGTACTTACATATATCCTTACAAACTTTCGCGTTTATAATATCAGTAGGAAGTATCCTAGCGCAAAACGTTACAGGACATTTGGGCATTTGTAAAACGAAAACGTCGATTTTTGTCTTTACGAGTACGAGTCCAGGACGAAATGCTCACCTTTGAGAAAGCAATCCAAAACTTGCCCACTACATTATAAGGTACACATTTCAGTGACAGTCCGCGTTGCTCACGTTGCCATATCGCTTTTACGCTCTCATAAACATATCAATGAGAGCGTAAGCGCACTGAAAGTACTGAAAGAACCTAATGTTCTTTCAATAATTTCAAATAAATAAGATCCAATCAGATCAAGATATAGCCTTTTGCTGCCGTGTTAGAATTTGCACCTCCTAAATTCTACATGCTGGTGTCGTAAAACGTAAAAGGTGACTAAAGGATATCTTCCATGCGGATATCCACCGGGGGGCGGGTAGCAGCGCTTCCTGCAGAACAACTTATCACCGAAATGCGACCCCCAACCCGCATGCATAGGGTGGGGATTATGGGCTATGAGATTAGCATGGGGAGGCCTGCGTCCACCAGTGGACCATTATAGGCTGTGGACGTGAGAAAGATATTGTGAGATCAAGATATTATTGATTGTATGCAATAAATGAAAATTTCATTTTATTTCATTTCAAAAATTTCATTTTATTTCATTTCATTTTATTTTATTGAGAGAGATCTCAATAAAATAAACAATACCGGACAATTTACACAGCATTATCTATTTAGCCCCAAGCTAAGCAGAGCTTGTGTTATAAGATCTTGTATTGCTTTATTGAAAGTGAGCACCAGGGCATTTACAAAAGTAACCTCTTTGTTGTATTTTTCAGGAGTCATCATCCGATGATTCATCAGGCGATTTATCGGACTTGAGCGACGATAGCCGGAAGAAGAGCAAGAAGAAGAAGTCTTCTAAAAAGAGCAAGGGCAAGGATAAGGAAGCGGGCAGCTCGCGGCGGCGCGGCACTCGGGCTAATCCAAGTAAGTGGACACTGTCACATTTAAGAAGTGTAGTTAGGGGTCAAAAATTAGAGATAATAAATAATGCTGGTCAATTCACACAGCATTTTCTAGCCCCAAGCTAAATAGAGCTTGTGTTATGGGTACTAGATGACTGATATACATAATACAATATATTACATAGATAAATATTTTTTATTATACATAGATAACGATCAGAGCACCCGGAACAAATATCTGCAGATCATACTAATATTTGTCTCGAGGCGGGAATCGAACCCGTAACTTCGTGCGTCGCAGGCGGACCTTCGCCGACCGCGCTACAGAGGTCGATGTCACTACGATGTGGAACCCCTTTGTAAAAAAAATACAGCTTTTAGAATCGGAGATATTTAAATTTCTATATTGTTATTTCAGTTGACCTAGACCTCGAAGAAGATAAAGACGATGACATACTTGAAGTGAAGAATGAGAATCCCACGGAATGGTGGATCAAGATGGTGGAGGAAGAGGAATTGGAAGATTTGAGGAACTCACACAAGCTGGTGCTGCTGTTCGATATACTGCGCCAGTGCGAGGCCATTGGGGACAAGTTGTAAGTAGATTACACATTTTTAGAAGTTATTGCCTTATACAGCTATTTTAATGCCCTTATACAGCTGCATTATTATGATATTCTATACATGTATTCTTATTATTTTTATTATAATTTTTGACATAATTATTTATTCAAGGCCTCTTTACAGCCAATCATTTTTAAATTTTTATGTGCTAAAATGGGAGTCTCTGTTTTGTCTGTTTTTTGTTGTTTTGTTTTTTCTCTACTTCTCCATACAATCCCTTATGGTATTTTCTTCCTACACAAAAAAACTTTGTTATAAATATTTTAAAGTATAATGTATTAATAAAATATAATAGATTAAACGACATCAAAAGTGTATGAAAAGAAGATACTTCTGCGGTATATGAGTCGTGGGCACCCAATGTGTTTAACAAAGTGACGCGAGGGCAATGTGTTGACTACACAGCACTAATTATTTCCTTTATCTTTTATTTCAGACTGGTGTTCTCACAATCCCTGTACTCGTTAGATCTGATAGAGCATTTCTTAGGCAAAGTCGACGAGGCCACGCAAGAAGGTCGCATTGATGAGAAACTCGGCAACCATGTCGGTGAGTACATTTTATTTTTTATCTTCTCAGATATATTTTATAACGCTTTTATTTTTCTTGAAAAATTAGGTTATGGGAATCAGAAGCCCTGAGTTCGGTGAGTCGATAGTATCGTCTCGACGACGAGACGTTCCATTGTTGTATGGGATTTGATACAGCGCCTCATAGAATATGCTCATTTTCATAACCGCAAGATAAAGGCGCTTAACCAATTCCCATACAGAAAAGAGACACAAATAGTCACAACTCAATACTATCGTCAAACTGAAATCAGGGCACTCGTCATTTTAGAAATAGATTTTAAAATGTTCCACCATCCATAGTATGTTGAAACCAGAACTTTAAACCTAAATGTATGTTATGTACTAGTATCCTAATAAATAAATAATGCTGGACAATGCACACAGCATCATTAAGCCCCAAGGTAAGCAGAGCTTGTTATGGTACTAGATGACTGATATACTTAATACAAAAGATTACACAGATAGATATTTTTTGTTATACATAGAAAACGACCAGAACACCCGGAAAAAATATCTGCAGATCGTACACACAATTGTTCCTCTCATCTCATTTATTCTTGTTTCAGGGTCGTGGTCGCAAGGCGTAGACTACTTTAGACTGGACGGATCCACATCATGTGAAAACAGATCTATTTGGTGCAAGAATTTCAACAGAGAAGACAATCCTAGAGCAAGGTGAGTAAAGCGAGTCATGGTGATTTCAATTGAGTTAAATATATTTGTACTCCCTGTGTAAAACATTATTTTTAATTATAAAGTCACGTATATTATATGTATACAATAAGCAGTTAAAATATAGGATACACATAATCTTATCTACAATACGGAAGTGTTGTATTTCTTGTATTTTTATGTTCGTCAAGGAAAAGTGGTGTTTGAGTTTTTCATTTCAATCAAATTATATAAATACTGTATTTTTTTCAGATTGTTCTTAATCTCAACGCGGGCCGGCGGTCTCGGTATCAACTTAGTGGCGGCGAATCGTGTGGTTATATTCGACGTGTCTTGGAACCCTTCCCACGACGTGCAGAGCATATTCAGAGTTTACCGGTTCGGCCAGAAGAAACCCTGCTATGTTTATAGATTTTTGGCTATGGTAAGATTTATTTTATTATTTTTGTTGTTGGTTGAACACATAATTGGAGAAGTTTTTTCAAGAGATTACATTACAACAAGCAGAAGTGGCAGTGGGCCGGCCATATATCGCAAAGAACCGAAAACCGCTGGAGTAAACGTGTTCTTGAGTGGAGACTGCGACTCTACAAACGTAGAATAGGACGTCCTCCGACCAAGTGGGACGACGACCTGCGTAAGACTGCAGGCAGACGACCCTAGACATTACGGATTCCTCATTCTCCCGACCGAACTTGGTCTTGAATACAGGATGTATGGCAGTAGAGTTGGCCCGATGAGTTATATGTATACGTGTAGGGGGGCTTAGGTCTCTCATTATAAGCAAGCATATGTGCAGTGCACTATATTCAAATACATATAAAATTCCTTATTAACTTGTAGGGCACAATGGAAGAAAAGATCTACGAGCGCCAAGTGACAAAGCAGGCGATATCGAAGCGCGTGATAGACGAGCAACAGATCGATCGACATTACGCCGAGAACGACCTCGCTGAGTTGTACAAGTTCGAGGCGGAGCCGCCGTCGCCGCGCCCTCTACCGCCGCTGCCTAAGGACAGACTGTTCGCTGAAATGCTGCGGGAGCATGATAAACAGGTAATATAGACATTTAATGTATATGGAAAGAGCTATGCTCGGAGCTTCTCTGAAGGATAGGATTCGTAATAAATACATCCTACAGAGAACCAAAGCTATTGACATAGCTCTAAGAATTAGCAAGCTGCAGTGGTAGTGGGCTGGCTACGAAGAACCGACAACCACATCTTCTGAGCTGATCAGGCTGAAATTTTGCATGGATGTAGGTGTACCATTTCTTAGTTATTACTTTTGATAATCATGTTTTGTTTTAATTTTGTACTTTTGTTATTAAGCTGATTAATTGTATGTGTGTGTTTTATGTGTCAAATAAATGATTTACTTACTTACCTGAATAAAAATTTATTATCTCATAAATAAGTTCCAGGCTATAAATATAACAATGAGTCCACTGCTGGACATAGGCCTCCCCTAATGAGCGCCATAGCGCCCTGTCTTCAGCTTGACGCATCCAGCATCTACCTGCAGTCTTTCGCAGGTTCTACTGTAGTGAATTATTTTCCTATAGCCTCAAATCCCCATTATTTCCAGATCTACAAATACCACGAGCACGACTCTCTTCTCGAGAACAAAGAGGAGGAGACCCTGAGCGACGAGGAGCGCAAGGCGGCCTGGGAGGACTTCGAGAACGAGAAGAACCGCCCGCCGCCCGCGCCCTTCCCCTCGCCCTGGCCTATGAACGGAATGAGTAAGGATTCTACTGTATAACATTGTTGTCTGTTGAAAACTGTACAAACTGTCGACAAACACGTTACAAACTGTCATTTATAACGGGATATTTACCATGATTCCAATTTTTCTTTCCAATACTTAAGCTACTATTAAATATATTTATTTCATAAACAGAACTTAGGTACCTAGTGTACCTACTCAATAAAGGATATAAACATGCTAAGGCATCCATTAATTAATTAATGAACGTAAAAATGAAGAATAAGAACTACTGTGAAGCCACTATCTCAACGAACTAGGCTAGATTTCACATTTATGTCTTTGATTAGATAAATGCTGGACAATTCACACAGCAGAACCTAGCTAGAAGCTAAGCAGAGCTTGTGTTGTGAGTGTTAGATGACTGATGAACTTAATATTTTCATTACATATATATATATTTTTATTATACATAGAAAATACTCAGAACACCCGGAACAAAAATTTGCAGATTGTTCAAACATTTGTCTCAAAGCTGGAACCGAACCCTCAACCTCCTGCGTCGCCGCGCCACATAAGCCATAAATGACCTATGTACATAATTCAGGTGTTCTGGTTTGTAAGCTTTTGGGCGAAAAATAATTTAGGTTTGTATAATAATCCTAATTTTCTGTTAATTAATAATAATGTTCTTTTCCAGTGCCCAACATGTTGGCCCAGCAACAACAGCAGCTGGCGTTCGCGGCGCTCGGTGCGGTGCTTCGGAAGGACATGCCCAATCTCAACGATAGCCAGATACGAGACATGTTGCCTATGATCTACAACGCGAATCCAGCGGTCAGTCAACCTTATTTATTTATTAAACTTTATTGCAATTCATTATTTGGTAGAAAACGCTCTTGATTATACAGGGCGTCCTACAGCCATGCCACATGGAGGGAAAGTACCTTGAATATTGTAGATAGAAAATTTTACGGAAAGAAGACTTCATTTTGTATTTGAAAACAATTTAAACTGCATTAAAAGATTTTTGAATAATCGCCTGTCTGAACCAGGAATCGAACCCGCCAAATTGTAAAAAAAATCACACCCAATTGAACGATACCGATCAAAAGGCTCAATCGTAAGTATTACTTTTTTACAAGTTTGCGAGTCCGGTTTTTTATTGTTACTATTACCGACGCGAACTTGGATAAAATATTAGCGTAGGACGTAGCGTAGGACGGAAAGCAGTGTACTAGGGCTTTAAGACCCAGCAATGGACATACTAGTTATGTATGATTGAAGTAATTTTTTACATTGTTGTGTAACTAAAGCTAAGCTCGGAAGGAAGTCTAGAAGTACATGTAGACTGCATTTTGTACCGCAAAAATCGTGATATCACTGCTCAAGTTTGCACAGAATAAGAATAATCGTCTGTCTGTAGCTACCACCAGCTTAGCTGTCTCATAGTAACCAATATTTCTGGCAAAGTCCACACAAATTTGAATGATTCAGATAACTTTATTGTCATAAATCAAACATAATAACTGTACCATATAAAGATAGGTACCTTAATAATGCTCAGGCTACGACTCGTCAAAACACGATAAATATTTTTTTTAACGATATAGTCAGAAATCATAATAGTGACCTATCACTGTAGGTTACTAGGTTGTAGGTGATGTTAAGGAGATTTATAATTTATTTATTGTAATCGTTTCCATAAAATCTTTGAGGCTATGAATGTACTCGTAAAAGAACTAAAGAAGTAAAAAGCGATAGATAACATAATTTGTTTGTTCAGTTTTTCGGTGGATACGATTACGGCGTAAGTTGAATGTCGTATTGTCAGCACAAAGTGTAGTTAGTCGAACATAGCATGTTAGATTCGATGCCACATAATATCACAGTAAAACACTTCAAACTATTTAGCATGAATACTTTGTTTAACTTGAGACTTTAAATCGGTGGGTAGTGCTTTAGCCTTAAATACTCCAACAGGCTTAGTATTATCACCTATACACTAACCAAACTCTTTGTATTGTGGTTTGTATATAAATAGTTCTACGTCGAGTTTGGCTAGATAGGTTTTAACGAGGCAAGAATACAGAACAATGTTATATAACGAGTATAAGTTGCGTAGATAAAGATTGATATAAAAAATTACGGCCTCCCATTCAGATGTGTCATAAACGCAACACATTTAAATGTGAGATGCGGTAATTGTCGAACGTGCCCCAAGAAATCGTATCAGTTCGATGCTATCCCGCTTAGATCAAATATGATCTAAGACAGATTGGGAGAGAATAGGAATAGTAACTATTTATTTGCTTTTCAAAATATAACATTAGGAACTTATACAAATAGCAAATCCAGTCGAGAGGATCCCAATCTTTATCTACGCGACTTTAACCTTTATTATTGAAGCTAAAATAAATAATAAATATTTTATGCAATAGCTGTTCAGAGTGATTTTGCTAAGCCTGCAGCTTTCAAGTCTTTTTTCTATCCTCTACATGCCTTTTAGGTTATTTATTTACTAAAGTATGTTTTTGTTTTACAGTTGATGCAGAAAATGTCAGAGATGTTGAAGTACAGTCAGCACATGAACATGGGGCCAATGATGGGACAACCTGGTATGAACGCCGGTGAGTGTACGTATGGAACTAGCGTTTTTACTTTTTACTCCTTACTATCTATTACAGTAATACCCCGCTTTACGCGAGGGATACTCAATAAACAATGGTTTATTGCTTACATGTGCACAAATAGGTCTTAAAATAATATAACAGAAGTCCAACATACATCCTGCAAGGGCATTACAACTAAAATTTAAAGTTAAAAGCTAGGTGGCTGTATACCATACTGTATGTAAGGAAATGTTTGCGTACTGTCGGTCTTGTCATATTATCTGATGACCTTGTGTAATGGAGTTGTGGTATGTATTACAGCAAGCAGCGCTCTCGGCATGGGCAGCACTAGCGGGCTGCAGTACGAACCGCCATGGCAGCGCCAGCAGCAACAACAGCAGCAGCTGCGGCTGCAGCAGCTAATGGCACAGCAGCAGAATGTAACTATACACTTTTTCAAGTTAAAACTTTGCGTTTGAGCACAAAAATCATGGAACTCGCGTCATCGTCGCCGAACGCTTTCCTAACTGTGTATAATGTAGCCAGCCCCACTAAACCGTGTTAGGGGGCAGATGAAACGGTAAAATTTAAATTTAAACCATTCTTCTTTGCCCCACCAGTGGGGCGCCTTGGTGGAATGATTCTGAAAAATAAAGTAGGTACATTCATATCATTTATTATGATATACAGGTAATAGTTACTAGGTATACTACCTAGTGGGTACACAATGCATAAAAACCCTGTCAGGGCGCAACAATGTTTGGGTTCAAGCCGGTTTCTTGTACAGATGGGCGCAGCGGCTAAGTTCTACGCGGGCGGTCTCGGCAGCCGCGACCCTGTGGCCATGGCTTTGCAGCAGCAACGCGCGCGCGAGATAATGGTGGGCGGCGGCGGCGCCACGTCCCGCCCGCGCGGCCGCCCGCCCCTTCAGCCGCGCGCGCCGCACTCACACGGCGACGTCGTCAACCTGGACTCAGACTAGACATGATAGGTAAACTTGCAATAATAATATCTCTTCTACGTGTGTGAGAGCAACATACAATACAAAAATACTGGCGCGTAATGGTGAATTTAGGCGTGAAAGCGCCTCGCAGCGCCCATTGTACTTGTCGCATGTAATGTCTTTTTTGTAATGATCTGCATATGGTGTACAATAAAGTATTTTTGTATTGTATTGTATTGATTCCAGCTACATTTACGTCTGCTCATGAGCACAACCCATTAATGGTTTCTCTTTTCACGTCAATAAAAACGCATGATTCAGGAACCTATGCACTTTGATAACACACCCACCTTCGCATTCGTTTGTTTTATTAATGCACTAACATAGGCTGATGATGATCATAATTATTATTATCTTCTGTACAATAAGAAGGGAGAGTTTCTTACATTCTCTCATGAGAAAATTTTTTTCTAACTTCATCACTACATAGTATAAAACAAAGTCGCTTCCCGCTGTCTGTCTGTCCCTATGTAAGATTAGATCTTTAATAAAGCTACGCAACGTATTTTGATGTGTTTTTTAGATAGTTATTCAAGAGGAAGGTTTAATCCAATTCAAATTATTTATTTACATAAGAGCATAACATTACAGATATCTCCAAATCTTTATGCCTAGTACATTTTAAAATTTCCAACTTAAAAAGTACAAGAAATAACACATTTCCACGCGCAGCTAGTATTCAATAAAGAAAATCTTGAATGTGTGTTGTAAAACGAATGTTTTTTGTTTGCAGGTTCATCGCGAGTGATGCAATGTGTACAGTGAACTATATAGGTGCTACACTGCAGAGCAAGTGGGCCCTTCGGCCAATGGATCACAAGGCTCTGGACCCACTGGGCTCGTTGGCCAAATCGCGGGAATATATTTCAAGCCTGGGAACCGTAGATATTACAATAACTATGAATGTTATAGCACACAAAATATCTAATGCAATAGTTTGTAAAGAGGTTTCTCTAGTTTTATAGCTCTCTAAAACCCCAGGCTTATAACGTTATGACCCCTTGTATGTAGCTTTTGATTGAGGCTTACGCTCTGACGCTACATATCAAGAATCTCAGTGTTTTAAAGAAATATAGTTTCAACACACTTTAGAATTTATCTGTCAATCAATTCTTGAAGATACATGTCGACATATCCGATTTGTTCGTCACACGGAGACGTCAGCGTTCATGTTAGGCGTAGTAGTACAGAACGCACAAGTTTTGTCATATTTTATAGTTAGGAATGTATGCTCAAATATGAAATGTGACACTTGTGCTAGGGCGAGGCAATCTACCTATTGGTAACTCTAACTTATACATACTGAGGTAAAAGTATCTCGACGAGTGTGTTCGGCGCGCCTTGCATACTAATTCCACTTCTGACATACTTGTAGTTTATGAGACGTCTCGTAAAACTTAACTATATCTCTCAGTACAGGAAATTAGGAGATAAGTAACTATATTATGTCTGTAGCTAGAAAACTTTGTGTGGTATCGTAATTACTGTGGAGGGGATCCCTTTCGCTTCACCAGTTTAATATAACAGTGAATAGAGTAATGCTATATTTATCTACCTAGTGAATTAAACACCAATCTTATGACTTAGTGGAAAATTAGAGTTCAATTTGTATCTTAATTATAATAATCACCAACAATGAATTAGACTTGGTTTTTAAATCGAAAAATAATAAATCCGACATTTTTTATTTAAATTATAAACATCACAAATTAGATAATTTTATGTAATGTACAATTTGTTTTTTTATTAAGCTAATGACTTCTAGTTTATTTAAATTAGAGCACAGCATAGCTTATACTCAATTATGTTTAAGCCTCCCACAGACGCGTAATAGAACTAGTTGGTTGTATGGTATGGACATATTTATTTGCCTGCCGGCAGCAGGCGGTTGGCGGTTTAGTTGTGATATTGCTTAATTTTAATTTTTTGTATACGTTTATGTTTACGAGTCACTACTGTGACTTTAATGTTAATTGCAACCTGTAGTTGTTACTTAGATTGTAAGTGACATGGGACATTCAGTGCATTTCACGGCAAGATTTATAATTTTGTTAGGACCTAATTAAAATTTGCAGATTTTTTATGAATATTTATAGTTTATTATTATGATCCAGATAATGTTAACAAACAAGCAGTATTCAGTTAGTAATAAGGTATAATGTTATCCCCTTTTTTGGCGCATATTTTGCAAGATTTATTGTTTTACTGAAGTAGGAATGGATGTTGAATATTTTGGGATTGCTATGTGAGTGCGGACTGCATTAACTGTTTCATTATTTATGTAATATAATATTAACTATATGTAACTGTAGAGAACTTCCTATTATTTTGTAGTACAATCAAAGTATAATAAACGATTCAGAAATGTGTAATTATTTCTTTCGTTTATTTATGAAGACCCCGCCAAGGAATTACTCAATAGTCTGAAAATAAAGAGATACAAGAATTAAATATTCATAAACGTTTGTAAACAAATAATCGACAATTATTAATTTTGTTTTGTTCTCATATGGATATACGAGAGCATCAAAACAGATGAGGTATCGAACTACTTTTATGGTTCGTATACGAATCTTTGCTACATACATTTTGTATGGCCTTACAAAATGTATTCCGCATTTTTTTGGAATATTTTTTTTCATTTGTTGGAAAAAGCGAGACGTCTGGTTTTTTAACAGACTTCAAAAAGAGGAGGTTCATTCGATATCTTATTTTTATAGTTTTTAGAGTAAGAAGACCGTGTCGTAAGAGCAGACTAAAAACCTACCAGTCGGGGGATCTCATGCCCAAGAATACAAGCGAGGTCTGCATGAAGGGAATTGCGAGCGGTCGGCGCTACAGCGCAGCGCTCGACGATTATGGAAATTTCTAAAAAGCAGCAGCTACTCGACGCGGGACTGGTGCCATCGCGTTTTGGCTTTTAAACTGCACACGGTGGATCAAGCTGAGGCGACTCGCCTCAGAGCAGGCAGCCTCAAACTGAGGCTGTTTGCTTCAAGTCTAGGCCGCTCGACCCGAGTTTGCCTCTAATGGATACCCTGCTTAAGAGTCTTCCTTCTCCCGTTACTACGATTAATGAGTGTGAGGGGTTGGATGATTCCCTCTGTCCACGATATTTTTATCATTCCTCAATTTTGGCACCTCTACAACGATCACTAATAAGCCTGCAAACATAGACTTAGTAATAATTTAGTTAATTTAATTTTTTTAGCATTTTTTTACGTTCGTGCCTGCGAAGAGTAGTGATTATGGCCAAATCCCCCTTGTTGGGTACACGTTCGACGAATGAATGAGTGATCGATGCCGGCTGAAGACTTAACCAACTTCAAAAAAGAAGGTTTTCTATTCGGTAGTTTTCCACACATTTGTTTATTCACCCAGTAGAAACATTATGTAGTAGTAGCACTCTTCTTGCATAGCATATCTCAAATAGACATGTAAAGAGTTCTTCATCATACCCGGCTTATTATATCCTAGATTATGTGGTAAAAAATACGATAAATTAATATACGGAAAACATTTATTGATTATAATTTTCGAAACAAATACAATACCGAAATAACATTTTAATAACCTAAAATAAATTATTTAGAAGGGTTTTCTTTTCGTTAGAAATAAGTGAGCCGCAACAATAAAAAGTAGGTATTAATATCATAATGATAAAACTTTTTGAAAAGTATATTCACATCACAAACGTAATTAAATAATGTGAAAATAATTTATACAACTTATTAGATAAATCGCAAAGTATCACACAATCATATACGTAGCATCTACCAGCAAATCACTACAATTATTCACTAATTATTGCTGTAAAATTTCATCTACACTTCAATATAACACCAAAGAAAGGCTATAGTGTCTTATTGAGGAAAGAAGTCAACGCAATATAACCCGTAAACGTACTTATAGTAAACACGATCATGTAATGCATTCGCAGAAAAAAATACATTTAACAAATTGTAAATGATTTAGCAAAGAGCAGTGTCATACACTGGAAAAGCTAGCTCTACTTTATGATTGCATTGACTTTTCCCCTCGACTATTCTAAGAGAAACCGATACGAGTAAGATGGAAGACGCTTTAAATACAGCAAAATGTAAGTATGCATTTCAGCGATTTTAAACTACATTAATATCACTTAAGACCTAAATCTATCTATGCATTACATAGTGTTTGAATATATTTAAAAATCGGATAGTATCTGCATCTGATAATGGTATTTTTAAAACATTTGGCACAAATTTTGCCTACAGCAAATAGTGATAACCTGATTATAAAGCTCTTTTGGCCTAAAATAGTTAAATGTGCAAAGAACACCATGATTTATTTTTGGCATTTTAAAAATCAAAATTACAAACGTAAATTTGCATGTAAAAACAATAATAACAATTTCTTCATTAAATTATATTGCTTCAAATCAGTCATGGCTTCAGTCTAGTTAACCTACAAGTATTTTTGTCTATTCACATCTAAACTGACATTCAAATGAACTAAAAAAACCGGTAAATAAATAGTAAAACAGCAAAAATGCTTCGTTCATTATCATTATACATAAATTATTGAACTTTGTTTAAGAAATAACAGCAGACGGGAAACAATAGGACATTTTTTTTTACTGCGAAAATAGTTCTGATAGAACTTGCAGATTTTACAATTATCACGATTAGCATTAACTTCTTTATATATTAACTCTACTTGGTGTATTCTTAAGGCTGAAATACATAGTTGTTAGATATAAATTACAAAAAATGATGGATTCTAATAAGAAACCTTGCATTGGAAGAAATGTCGACAGGCACTATAAATAACGGCCTTTGGAACGTAGGTATCTTAGAATATTTGAAAACCATCTCATCTTACTATTTTGCTAAAAAATTCTGGTGTAACATTTTGAACGGCTTGTTTAAATGATTATTTCTTAAATATTTTTAAAGCTACATATATGTCTAGTAAAGGGAACTGGCTAAGATTAAATAGGTACTACTAATCCGGTATACGATACGGAAGTGAGTACAAATAATCTGATATTTTAAGCTATGCAACTACTAAACTGTATAAATACATTTATATACTGTATGCTATAAGAGATAGATCACTTGATTCTTGAACACAAAATCATGTTTTGCTTATGGCTATGCAACTATAATCTACAACATATGCAAATAACTTATAATTATTACAAGTGGTTTGTTTCACGTTTGAATATTCATTTACATTTTTGATCGCCCTGTATACAATATTTGTATATTACTTAGCGTTCAGATCACAAGTACGAAGTACATAAGATTTTATACATTATATCATAATATTGCTCACTTTAGAATATAATATTTTATCATAATTTATTAGCCTACATGAAATTGTTCTTAACATAATTGCGCTTAAATCCATATATCGCAAAGCAAAATAAATAATATTAATTTATGCTATCATACATAGTTATATGTTCATAGTACCACATTCCCATCTAATAATTTAGATACATATATTTTGTTTATTCTGGCAAGTTACAAGGACAGAAACGTGGTCTGAGTAATATAGACATAAATTTCCTTATTATTTTACTATGAAAGATAATGCTGTGTGAATTCCGGCATTATTTATTTATTAACCAGAGAAAACCTAAATGCATATAGGGAGAAACTATTTTCCATTCATTTAAATAATATTAATTTATACTTAGTAGTATCACATCTAGTTTTTTATGTATCTACACTAGAGATGTAATCTAGATAGAAGTTAAATTTTGCTTAAGGTTTGATTATTTTCACTGGTAGACTAGGTTGTTTAAATAAGATTGTTAAATATATTTAAACTAGGAAGACAGATAAGTTACTTAGATCCAATTTCAACGTTCTCTGCCAAAACTGTTCAACTGAACTGATGTTCAGCATAATCTAATTCAAATTTATGTGAGCTCTTGAACTAGGTTTAGCTAGGCAAAACGCTGAAAATCGGGCGTAAAACAAGTTCTGCTTGAACCTGATCAACTTTATTGCGCTGAACTCGTTTAAAGCCCTAATTGCGCGTGAAACTGAGTTTATTTTATAATCATCACGTTAAATTGGCTCATAGTTGTTTAAAGATTATCTTTGTTATGGCAATCAAACGCAGGTCTCAAAAGTGAAAATGGATGAAAGCACTACCAGTATTAGAAAACAATGTGATGCTGAACTACAGATCGAATGGAAGGAAGAGAAAATTACCTAACAGCAATAGTGCCGTATTTTCTATATTCTTAAAACGGGTTTTCTATATTTTTAAAATGTATATTGAATATTATAAGACATCTGAAAGAAACAGAATTATGTTCAGTGATTGTCTTTTTTGGACTAGATATTGGTAAACTTTTTTGTTAATTACTAGCTTGTGCCCGTAGCTTCGTACGCGCATTTTAAGTAGCCTTTGTCTGTCCCCGAGATACCGTTTGACCTTTTTGTCAAAATTCATTAAGATTGGTTCAGCCGTCTAGGCGTGGTAACAGACAGACAGAATTACTTTCGGTTTTATAATATTTGTTTGAATCGCGACAATGGACATTATTTTCATCGTTCCTAGAACTCATAATTTAACGATATCGAGCTTTGCCCAGCTATTATCATAATTATGGTTTAATTCTTTAAGAAAACATCCATTCTGGTAACACGTCTACAAAATAACAAAATATTAACCGACTTTTTTAGATCGGAAAATGGTTGCTCAATTTTGTTTTCGAAAATCAATTTAGCCTTTGTCGCATACAAAAAAGCTGTGGGTGTAGACATGTGGTTGACATGGTCCTAAGGTATATTATCATATGGCTATATCACATTTCGCGCACCAATACCATCGACATACAAATACATCATACATAGCCAAATAATATACCGAATGCTGAACTGGCAAATGTCCTGTAGATACATATAATGTAGCTGATTATTTACTGAAGCGGTAATAACCACGATTTTAAATATAATACCAATAAGTAGGTATTTGGTTATGGTGTTATATTTATTAGATAAGTCGTTTCATTGTTGCATTTCTCGATACTTAAATAGTTAAACAAATTTTTTCAAATTGAGAACAATCAAACAGGACATTACCGCCCGTGCAAATTTCCAATTCTAGGAGATAATGACCAGTTTCCAAAAAACTGCCATATATGTCAGCTGTTTAAAGTTTCAGAGTAGTCCAAATTTTTTCATAAGAGAAGCTTGCTTAGTTTTAAGACCATTAGTTATGCTATCCTTTTGGACACACCTATTTCGCTAGGTTGTAGTAACTCACCATATTGCAAACTAACCATAAATAAATTACCGTCTGGTAAATTTACCATCATGGAAACTCCAGTCTCGAAATTACCATCACATAAGTTATCGTTACCCCCAAATCTATTAAACAAATCGCTTAACTATGCTATAGTATCGTCGGAATAACCATAATAGACAAGTTTTGGTATTTCAAATGGTGTTTGTGCTACGATATAACCTCCGTAATTAAAGAATGGGATTGAGAAAAGCGTCTCTCATGCTGTCGCGAATCGCGATGTCTGATTCGAACTGAGTGATGACATCACAGAGTGAAGCGATTGGTTTTTCAGAATGGGCCTATGGACCTATAATTTTTTGCCGGAAGATATCAAGTTGGTAGCCTCTACTCCGATTCAAAAACCTGGATATTTCTTGTAACAAAGGGGGTTATAAAACGCAAGGAATATTGGTAGAAAATATTTAAAGACATTAGTATCATCGAAGCAAAGTACAGAAGCTCGAAACTGTTTTTGGTTTCGAAAGCTTTTATCCATCATTTAATAAATCTCTCGTTCGTTTACGAATTCAAATTGAAACATTTTTCGCTGTTCATGCGAGATTATGTTTTAGATTTTATTGATAAATTTGCAGTTACCCTGTTGGTATCAGTTTTTGTTGAGTATTATATATTCTTGCAAAACCTATGCCGAAAAGTTTTTAATGAAAGGATAGGTTTTGTTAGATCAGAAGTGCGGTAAAGTCCCAGTAAATAAGACAAAGTAGTAAAAGTCTACCCACATTTAGAGAAAATTATCTGTACCTAGGTGTTGTGTTCTTGTGAATTCATGTAAGTACTTTTGACTTGTTCTTTGTAAAGTACTTCTCTGATCTTGATCATGTGTGGACCTAGATATCGATCTTACACCGATTTTATGTGGGATTTAAATAAACTATATTCATACATGTCTCTGTTGATATAAAATATCATGATTTCTAAATCGGAGTACAGTTAGTTGATAGGCAAGTTACTATGCCAGGTACTTAAGGTAAGATATCGCTTGGTTAGCTCGGCACGGGCTCGGATTTGACGCCGGCCAGGTTGAGTAGCGCCTCCGCCGTGCGTCGCTCCTCGCAGCCGCTATACGAGTGCTCGTCGCGCGCGCAGCGGGATATCACCAGGTGGGCGGCCGGTGGCAGCTAGGGATAAAATATTATAATATGATATTTTTCTCGGGATAATTGTGTGTACGATTGGCAGATATTTGTTCTAACCAATTAAGCTACGAAATCAAGTAACCGAAGAGTCAAACTGTATTAGACATAATATGTAGCGGTGTGTACCTGAGACATGACAGCCGGTCCGTACTTCATGGCCAGCACAGTCGCCGCGGCTAAGTACTCGTCCGCGCCAGGCTCCGGCGAGCCGGCGAGGCGGCGCGCTAGGAACGGGAACAGTGACGGATCTGGAGAGTTCTTTGTGGGTGGCGGGGACTCTGGTGACGGCACTGGGATTGGCTGCCGGCCGAAAGCCTGGAAAATAGTGGTGTAAATCAGATTAAATCAATCTTAATCATTTAATCTTATCCTGTTGCCAATCCTTTGTGGGAGACAAAGCCATTAATGATGAAATGTTTGGTAGTGACTTGGGAACTTTGCGAACCATAGAACTAAACGACTTTTATTCTATGTGAACAAAATATTACAACTGTATATTTCCATTTATGGTTTTGTTATTAATTTATTTGATTTGATGTGATTGAATACAATTCATTCGACTTGTAAATTGGTTTTTATCAAAAAATAAACTTTGTTTATAGAAATAAATTAGAACTAGTATTTACAATTGAAACGATTGAGCTAACTGCAGACTATTGCAAACAGTCTACAGGTAGCTCAACTGATCCATATCCAGTCGGAAGCGTCTTCAAGAAACTACTATAAAAAATTGTATTTCTGTCAATTCAAAAATCTAAGGAAAGACTGGTTCTCTGTTACTCAAATTTTAAATGAAAACATAAATCAGGGGGCACCCATTGCTTTGAGTTTACCTATAATAATAATTATACTTGAAATGGAATAGGTAATCAAATTAGTCATTTAAATTATTATAAATTAAAATTAGTAGAAGAGAAACATAATGGTCAACTAAGATGAGACCGATGTCATTATTAAAAAATAAATAAACAAAAAAAAAAACTTAAAAAAGAAGCCTTACCCTGTCAATTACCTGTAATAAGGAGGCGCGATGTTGCGGGTCGACGGTCCACAGCGAGCCCTTGCCGATTCCGGGCGCCGCTGCCACCTACATTCAATACAATTCTTTATTAATAACGCCAAGTTACTCAAAGTTTCTCTAGTCAAACAAAATATGGTAAGCAATATAATGTAGCATACATATTATACTTAAATTATATAACAGTATTTCTTAAAAATATAATTAATTAATTGCATAGAAAATAAATTTTTTATCAAATTCATATAATAGGTAACGCGTAGAACACGTCTACAGAGTATGAAGAGAACTATGAACCATTTCTTTTAAAACTATTGAGTGTAAAATAATAAAAAAAAACAACTTTTGAATAACTATATCGGAACGGGCTTTATAATGGAGTTTTCTTTCTCCATATATAATTTATTTTCGCCCAAAGTTGGGCTATAATCAGTGTTGAAACGAGAGACGAAAGTCTAGAAGATTGTATTTTTCAAATGAATTTTTTTTTAACCGTTTTGGATCTATACAAACAGATAATTATGAGATAAATTAATATAATCTTTAGTTTCGGATGGTCAACATCAAACATCGCACTAGTGACGTTTGTACACACACAAATCCACATTTGTATGGAAAGAAAAGCGACTAGTATAACTTTAAGGTTTGAAAGTTAACAGGGTAAAATGGTATAAACTTTATGCGAGTACTAAAAAATAAAAGAAAATAAAAAAACGAAAACTTTCTAACCTCACCCACCTTATGGAAACACTTGTTCAGCGACAGATTATGCCTCACACTATTCTTCCAACCCTGAGGCGCGTGTTTAAAATACGGGAAGTGACGTATAATCCACGCGTAGATCTCTTTGACTGGCAGCGCCCGCGCAGGCGCCGCTTCTATCGCCATGAAGATTAGGCATGAGAAGGAATAGGGGGGTTTTTGGTGCGTTTGGAGGGGGGGTAAAGTGGGAGTTGGGGGGGATGGAGGGGCTTTCACGGGTGTGCGGGGTGGGGAAGGAGGTCGGATTATGGGCGGCGGTGTTATTGATTCTGTCTGTGGACGAAAAAAATATGGTGAGTAAAAGGTTTTGGCTACAAATCTGTGTCGATAAGAAAGCAGTTGTTTCGGTTAGGTCTACCAAACAGCGATTGAGAATATCAATGAATCGCACCCACCTTAATTAAACAGTTGCTAAGCAACGTTATTTCTTACATATGCCAATAGAAGGAGATACAGTAAGAATTAACAATGCCCTATGTTAGCAGACTATTATGAATAAGGGGGTTGAATATGTTGTAAATACCTATTACATTCCATTCCATTGAGCAGCCATTTGGACTGCATGTCAGGCGCTTCTATACACTAGCCAAACTCGATGTTGAGTGTTAGTAAACAAACCGCCCATACGTATCCTAAAATTAATTTTACATTACTTGTCGATTTGAGATCCTTCCTTCAATAAATATTGCTAAAAATTATATCTGGAACTCGTCAACGACGCCAAAGAAGTGAGAGGCTTAGTTATTCTTGTCGTAATTTGTTTACAAACATTCTACATAGAGTTTAACTAGGGTATAGGTGTAAAATAGTAAATTGACTATTTCTGGCGCCACCAGCGTCAGTTCTTTATCTATATCTTGTATCTTTAAAGTCCATAGAAATATACTCCAAAGATAATATTTCTACACGATAAGTACCTCGCACTATTCAAGTACTTGTAGATAGACGGTACAGTAAATAGGCGTAACACGACGCTAGAGGAAGCCCTAATTTTTGTGACCTTGCTACTACAATCCGACTTAACACCAATTGAATCGGACACAACAAAATATTGTTCGAAATAGTTCGAATTTTGTTTTCCCTCTGTATACTATTTTATTTATTCTTTGCAGTGTCGCCGGACTTCTTTTTAACTTGACCTTCTTTGTTGATGGCAACAAATATCTAGTTTGCCAATTTTGGCCCTAACATCGGTTACCACACTGTTTTTTTTTTTATTCGCGGCGCACAAGCTATGTACATTTATACAAAATTATTTATTTGAATGAAACATATATAAGTTATTTATTTGGATAGAGGACTCATATATAAATAAAAAATGTGATGTAATCTAATGTCCTTTTGCGTAAGGTTTCTGAGATATTCACAGAATTAAAAAAAAACATTAAGGCTTTAAATAGTTATTTTCACGATTTGAAAAAACAAAATAACAGTGTGGTAGACCTTTTTTAAACCCCTTTCATAGTCATGGCATGGAGGCGTGATTAACCTTAATATTTCTGGTATATATAATAAGAAGATAGTTAGTTGTACTTTCATTCAATGAGCTTCCGCTTGCGGATTTTATCAAAGAATCTTGTGGCAAGGTTTTTTATTCAGAACTTTAGTTTGGTACACTGTTTTTGTTTCTGACAAACAGACGTATAAGTTTACCTTTTTATAATATTAGTATACTTACTTTTATAATAACTTGACTGGCGATGCCGTTCATTTGTGTAGAATGTTTTGTCTCCTCTATGACATTTTTCGATAGATTTATCCCTGAAAAGAAAAGACATAATATGTAAAAGTAACAAAAAAAACATAGGTACAGAAGATTCGATATAATTAGAGCAAGAACATAACCTTACTAAATGCTGATGGCCGATTGTTGTTTAGGGTAGTAGAAACGAAAATCAGCACACAGACATCTTACCCATATTAATTTTAATCAATAATTGTTTGCTTTTTCTTATTTTAATCAACTGTGTTTTGTGTTTTTGTTTTCCAGTGTTAAAATAATTGTTGTATTTTGTATGTGTGTGTCCGAAGTCGTTAATATATGGTTTATCTATCTTTATCAAAATCACATCGCATCATATATTGCGTAAAATATCGAGGTTGATGGAATTCATCTGGAGGTAAAGTTTGTGGGTTTGAGGTTGTAGGGGGTAATATCTGGATCTACTGAACAGATTTTGAAAATTATTTTACCGATTGAAAGCCACGTTATTTGTGAGTCCTGTGCTATAATTATATTATATTAACCCGAAAAATGTAAATACTTTTTCGTGCATAAAGATACATTTAATCTACGTTCACCGCAAAATGACAATGAAACAAATGTGAACCCGGCGAAGCCTGGACGGGCCGCTAGTTTCAAATATTTTAATGCAGGTTGCAGATCGATATCTAAGCTTATTTAGATTAGCTTTGCTCGCATAGATGATGCATTTTTTTATATTATATAGCTTAATTATGCGGTCTGCAAACATGTTTAAAAAACAGGTAAGCTTAGCTATTGGTGTGGAACCCGCATAATCATCGATGACGATGAGATGTCATAATTCTCGATTCTACCCCAGACAACAATCGCTGTGCTTGACCTACTGATTATACAAAGTCTGTACCTACTGCAAATTAAATTAGACCAGCTTCGAAAATATACTAAAAGTACTAAGTTTTAGCTTTGTTTGATTTTGGTTTTTGTTTTGTCGGGGCGCTATGTCCACAGTATCTATGGCGCTTATTAGGGGAGGCCTATGTACAACAATAGGTTGATGATGGTGAAGGTTTTAGCTATGCGCTTCATACTAGTGTAATTTTTTTAAATCGAGAACTTCGATTTTTTATTTTTTGGGAGTACCTTACCTACCTACTAGCTGAACAGCCCGCGATATCGCGTAGACTTTTAAAATATCCAAAGAATGTTAGTTTTCATACAAACTATCACCGCCAAAGTTTAATAACGAATTCTTTACGATTTTCAATTCCTAACGGTTCCTGAGACAAGAGAGCATTTTCGTTTGAACTTTAACTCCAACTTTAAGGTCCGTTTATATCTACAGTCATTCGAGCGTGCCCGACACTTGGCAGACAAAAAATATTATACTGTACAGTGTGTATAAACATATATATATCTGTTTGTGTCTGTTCCGTGCTGGCGGAATGAATATTTAGTGTGCGCAGGTCTGACACGCACTGTGCCGATAGATGTAATCGGTTTGGATGCCTTCGTCCTATAAGGAACCCCCATGCTAAATTTCAGCCTCTTAGCTCTTGTCGTTTCAGAGATCTTTAATCTCTAATGAGTCAGTGAGTCTTTATGGTGCAAATAAAAAAAAAACCGTGAAACAAATGTCTGTTTTTTTAGTCAACTTTCTACGCTTTCTATTTGACGGACAAACAGTTACGGATTTTAAGTAATTATTATAATTAATGACCTTTTCCCCCATATGTTCTGCTTTAGAATACGAATTTCCATTCGTAGCGGGTGCCTACTTCCTTAAAGGAACTTCCAAAATGTGCCTCGTAGCTTGTAGTTTCTGAGATATCTTGACGAGTCGAGGCAGTTTTTCTCATTTATATAGAGACATTTTTACTATGTGTTTGTTGTTTTCTATTAAACTTTGTCAACTTAAAAGGTAAGCGAAGATAAACGAGTTTGCCGGTATGTGCGGCATTTTGTCTGATGATGAGTCAGTCATTCTTTTTTATGTATATAGATAAGAAGTTTTTACTATATGTCTGTTAACCTTTAACAACTAAAGGGTAAGCGAAGATAAACAAGTTAGCCGGTATTTGAGTCTACCTTTTGTCTCAAAAACGAAAGGTACCACGTACGCGAAGCCGTGGGTACAAGCTAGTTTATTTAAAGAAAACACGTGTGAGTTCGCGTCGATCGACGATTTATGTCATTGAATGAACATTAACACTCTCCGGGGGTTCTTTTTAATTATTCTATTTCAAGGAGCGCTGCATTCCTTCTCGTGAAAATACTATTTATTATAGTAACTATCTACAGCCCGCGGCTTCGCACGCGCTTTTTCCGGACAAGGAGTGTCTTAATAAGGTTCTTCTTAAGGAGGAGATAACCTTGCTGTGTACCTTGTTGTGTTCTGTTATTGCTACTATTTTTGTTATGTTTTCATTTATAAAGGTCTTCGTTGACATAAAATATCTCCGATTTAGAAAAATCGGAGTATGGACCTGAAGTATAGACATTTGATACAAACATACATATACTTAAATAAATAAATAAATAAAAATAAATAAATAACAGGGAGCTATGAAGATACCAAATTTATTCATACATTTCCACTATTCCATGTCCCTTGCAGTACTGATAAAAATATTGATATACTACGGAAAATCATATTAATAGGTAGCAAAACCTGACTACTAGTAACTTTTATAGGTAACATTAATTAATGTTTTGGATAATCCTAATGGCAAATAACATATTTTGTATTTAGTAGTTAGTACTATGTTACAAGGATAAAAAAATCCCGGTCACATCAGTCATCCGCGGGTTATCAATCACTCGGCGCCGATGACGAAACGAAAGACAAACGTTTTCGTAATTTTACGTGAATGTGGAAATCGTACACGGGCGCCTGCTAATGTTTTTTCACGTGATTATCTCATGTTAGTAGTAACCTTCTTGTTACTTTGTAGGAGTGTGTTTCTGGGAGGTATTCTATGATAGATTTTTGGACAATCATCGACGATCGACTTTTTTCTGTTTACATTGACGACTACATACACTATTATGAGTTATGGTTATGACAGAGACCATCTCGACATACTAATAATATTATAAAGAGGAAAGGTTTGACTTTTTTTGTTTTGTTTGTATTGCTACGTAACTAATGGGCCGATTTGAAACATTCTTTCACCGTTGGGAAGCTACACTATCCTCGTTGAACATAGGGTAGGTATATTATATTTTATGAATGAGAAATTAGAATTCAACGCAGGAAACAGCTAGTGTAAAAGTAGTATAGATAGATGACCCTTAAATGATCTCAAACGCAAACAGCAGAAGAATAATCAAAACCATTGACGTAGAAATCGGCGGACATACATAAAAAACACATCAGAAACATAGAACCACCTTCTTTTCCGACATAGGTTAATATAATAAGTTACCTCTCAGTAAGTTCCTGTCCTGCAGCCAACTAAGACTGGTGAGGTCATCGTCATGCTCAGCCGGTGGTAAGTTCCCTGCGTTGCCGCCGCATGCCGCCCTAGAGGAAAAAAATATCAATAAATAATGGTGAACAATTCAGACAGCTAGATCTAGCCCTAAAGTAAGCAGAGTTCTTGTTATGGATACCAGATTACTGATGTACCAGCCTATACACCCAGACCCGGAATAAAAAGCTGTAGAAAATACAAATAATTGTCCCGCGGCGGGAATTCAACTTTTTGAGTCTTGAAGGTATTACATGATCAATAGCAGCATGATGGAGTCACATCGACTGCTCGAGAGATTAACACGGGCAGCTTGAAGCAGTCAGGCGACTGCATAATGAACTATGCAACTCCTCGAGTGTAAAGAGAAGACTGTAGTTCACTATGTAACTGCTCGAGCAGTTCTGTGTATGTCTGTAAATAAAGCGTCAGCCGCATCCTGACTGAGAGTTATTAAAAATTGTCTTCATCTCGTAGAGACAGCGATATACATTGAACATTAGCAATCCGCGCTACAAGACAAAAAAACTTGATTTCATAACTCATATCAGCTCGGTAACTGTCCACAGATTAATCATAGTAGGTAAAGGGTACCCTTATCACGTGCCTTACCCACTAACCCAGCCGCGCGTTATCATATATGTACGTACATGGCATTGATTGATGCAGAGACAAAAAATTTGAGATAGCATATTATTTCTACAAGAAACACAATGAAAATAGAATTTCCGCACGCGATTTCCAACCGCAAGTTTAAATAACTAAGTCGGGAGCAGAAACACTTTCAAAACACCATAAAAGCAACCGCTGAGGTTAAGAAAGTGTTGGAAGAACAAGCACTTAAATAATAATTTAACGTTACATAAATTTTGAGTGTAGAGAGTGTGAATATAAGGTTACAGGGTGGATCAAGTAAAAGATCGTAATATCCTCAGCTTAGGATCAAGATATTCACTGGCCCATCACACATGCTTTTTAACGCAGTAGTAGCTGTCTATAATTGAATTAAACGCCGTAGAATAAATATACCAACGCATTTACATATTCTAAAAAAACGCAAGCTAGAATTACACGGCAAGATCATTAGCCTAATTATAATAGATAGAACTGTATTGGCGCTTTGCCAAAAGACTGTCACACTGAACTTAAAGGGAGAAATATGCGGACAGAAACTGCACGCGAAACGGTTACAGTACAACTCAAGAAGTTTCTTCAAAGAACTAAAGGAGTGTGGCAAAAAGTGTCGCACTACAACTTGGATATGAAATATCACTGTCGAGACGGGCCGAAAAGACTTCTTATATCACCTTTATTACAATTTCAAAGGTCAAATCGACGAGCACGCAATTGGGCTGTTTGTTTTTGACCTAAATAAATATGTTTTATTCTATACAATTTAGCGTGCCAGGATCTATAACGAATTAGTCTCAGCCCGCGGTGTTGCACGCGTTTTTAGGCATAAAAAGTAACCTACGAGTTTATGCCAGTAGTTATAAAAATGTAGTCCCAGTGCTTAGTTTACTATACGTCTATCCGATGAGAGTGAAGACGAGAGATTGCACCTGTGTTTCCTTACAGACTTGTGCACTATAATAATCTCCTGCGCACATGCTAGTTTACGCTCTGACTGGCCCCGCCGCCGTGGCAGAAAATTTGGCTAGGAAGACATCAAACTTCCATGTGAAAATGCCTTACTAACACAACTTTGCATATAGATAGATCGAGAAAATTATGTGAATCATGTCTTCTCGTATTTTCTCGACGGTGAATGACAGGTCAATAAGACAAGAGAGTTCATAGCGACGAATTGGTGTCATCGCTTTATCCTGGCTTTTTCACATTAGCACGTGAGTCGCGCATTGTCATGTTTTGACGTATATTTGTAAATAACCGAGTGAGTTGCAATTACAAACAATGAAAGTAGCATTTTATGAGACGTTTTAGAGATTTTCTTTGATTAACAATTCCGTAATACTAATATTTTGTTTTCAGATACATATATCTATTAAGATAAGCTATACAATTTTAAATATTATATTAAGGCAATATAATTAATTTTTATATTTAATACACCTTTTTTGACATGTAACTTCGTTATTAATATATGATTTGTATTGGTTAACGTGGTTGATCGTCAACAAAGCTCCCAGTCGATTTTTCCCGTCATTGCCATATTTCAGCCAAGTGATTAAGACCAAGTCTCATTGTTTAATGACACCTAAACCTATGATGAAGGTTTAGGTCGAAATCATGTAGGTATCAATCCGTCCATTGGTAAAAACCTTTTTATGAAAGTCTTTGTTATTATTTAGTGTAAATAAAACAACTCGAGCTTTTGAGCTGTAAGATACAAGTTTGTACAGACTTATTTTTGCATTTTGTACAAACGGTCTCTGTCTCAACATGAGCTGGTTGTAAGCTCGTGAAACTATTATAGTTACAGTTGTCGCACTGGACGCACAGATCCTATAGGAAGCCTACGTAACCTAGTAACCTACATTTCCCATTCCCCCACCTAAAATATGTTCAAGCATCAAGCTTCGACAAGGAAACAGCAAAACGCGCATTCGTATTACTAATATTATAAATGCGAATGTTTCTTACCTCTTGACGACGAAACTACTGAACGAATCGGGCTGAAATTTTGCATAGAGGTACTTTCAGGCAAACCTCTTAACATAGGCTTAGGCACTATTAACTAACTTATGTAATCTACTGTATCCATGTATTGGATAACTTTGTAATTATATGTCTGGTTTTAATAAACGAATTGATTTAAATCGAAAAAAAGGCCTAGAATGTAACATAGGCTACTTTTTCTATTTTCCATCCCATAAATCAGTTCCTATGGGATAGAAACAACTGCATGCGAAGCCGCGAGCAGAAATTAGTAGGTAGGTATTACCTCTGACATTTAAAGAGGTCACGGTCTAGAAATAGGGTAATATTGCACCTCTTTTATCCTGCCCTAGCTTGCTACAGCGGGAATTGGCTATTGGCATGTTATGCAATATTTCAAACGATGTCGGGAAATCTTCATTAATGAAATATACCTATTGTGTGTATTTTGAGAACACTTTAAGAGTCGAGTTGAATGCCTTTGCTTTTGTTGAGTTTCAAAAATGTGGTGAAAGAGTTCAAAGAGTTCCATTCTGAGTAATGGTAGGAACAGACTGGAGGTCTACTTTGAAACGACAAGAACTACGAAGAAAACGAACGAAGTTGATGGATGACGTGGGTCGCACGGATTTGAAAAACCTTACCGTGGCTGGTGTGGCTTCGGCCGCGTAACTAACTGAATTCCTGATTTCTCTGACTAGATTAATATTATAAACGCGAAAGTTGCTAAGCTGTGAGCGACTCTTCATGCAAATTATTCAGTACATTGAAATGTGTTAATTACTTTGGCTGCACGTAAAAATGTGCAGTTGTAGAACATGGAAACATTTGTTCAGCTGATACACCCTGTATCTGCTGACTACATCTATATATCTGGCTGTTAGCCTACTGCGCCACCGAGGTCACCGGTTTATCAAAGTTATTTTCAAATTAGGTATTGCTATATTACGCGATTGATAAGCTATCATCGCTAATACTATCGAAATGTGATTGCAAGACTTGAAAACGTGTTTTGTTCTTAAAGTTTCTTTACAAAGTACTTATGTACAGTCACTGCCTGAAAGTATTTCGTTCGTTTCACATTCGTATTACTTTTATTTTAAATGCGAATGTTTGGAATTTTGGATATTTCTTACCTCTTGACGACGAAACTACTGAACGAATCGGGCTTAAATTTTGCATAGAGGTTCTTCAAGGCGAACTTCTTAATAAATAAATAAACTTCTGAAAGAGCTATACAGATGAAGGCGCCAAAACCCCGTGTACACGCAAAACCACATCATTTCTAAAGCCGCTGAACTTTCGATCATTAGGAGCGCTACCTCGATACGTAATTAATAATAAAATGGTCGAGTCAATAGTGCGCTCGATTTTGTATTGGGACGTTTTTTCTCGGTCTAAGCCTGGTTTGCCACAACAATTTTAACTTTTTATTGACGACGTATTTGTTCAGCGCTTTCTGGAGTCGCTCTACTCCAGCTTGGCTGCTTTATGAGCGATGTGATAAGCGGTTTCTGTGGTTTTGCGTGTATACGGGGTTCAGTCTGCATCTGTTCAACTCTTTAAGGCGTCGTCGACTGTATGTATATCCACATTAAGTATTCAATCACGTGTCAACAAAGGACCGGTTTGTAAAACATCACTTATTGCTTCAATCTTAAACAAAACACATGACATTTCCACGACGTGACGACGGCAGCAATCAATAAGCACTTACGATGTTCAAATAAAATCAAATAGGGCAATCTGGCCCTCTTAAAACATATAAAGCTTTTATATGTTTTAATAGTATTGATGTTTCCTTGTAAGAGTAAACAACACAGCAGGTACCCGTGAGTATCGCCCTAAAATTAAATACTGCAGGTACAGTCAGCTACGAATATATGTATATCTACTTACTACCTTTTCAGTTTTATCGTACATACTGGTCAAAAAAGCGGAAAAAATGTAGTTAAATTGAAAAAAATTGGATGTTCATAGATCTTCGCTGTTGCCAGTACCATTAGCAAGAACTTCGGTCACATGATCTAACAATGTCAGTGCGTAATGCTAAAACTCTTCGACATTCCTCTACAAGTGACATAGAAAAAACCACTTTCAAGTCCCTAGCCGTTAAGTCACTTTCGGTAGGTGTGGTGTGCATAACTTTTACTAAATGATTGAGGCCTGTACTGTACCACACCTCCGCTGCGAAAGTATAGCGGCGATGATATCGCAATGATTTGTCCATTTCACGACAATCGAAACAGCGGCAACACTGCCTGCCCAACGTATAGATTTTACTATAATTTTATCTTTTTCTCGTGCGATCTCGCTGATCTGCTCGGACGCCAGCTACATTTCCGCGCTCGGTTCACCGCGTTTGTTTCGCATCTTGTGGCAGTCGAAAATTGATATTCCACGGTGGACGAGAAGGTTTTACGCGGAGTTGTTACTAAATATGTATTTTCATGATTATAATGATGGTTGAGTTAAAGGTTTATGCTTCTACGTCTGATAACTAATCTCTTCGTTATCATCAGCATAATTGCCAATTCACTGATAGACATAGCTCAATCCTCTAATGTGCGCGGCGGGCCATAACGCCCTGCTTTCAGCTTGTCGATACCGTCAATCAAAAACACTTACGCAGGCTGTGCCATATCCATGTCGGATTCGTCAGAAATGCCTTCAATGTCGTCGAAGTTGTCTATGACGCGGCCGGAGACCTCCAGCCGCCTGAGGGACCGTCCGCTGGAGGCCACGTGTCTCGCGATCTGTCTGATGAGTCGCCGGGGCAGGGGTAGTGTGGCGCGCACGCCACGCGCAGGGGATCCCCCGCGTTCTCCGCGCATAGGCGCCATCTGCTGACAGAAACACACATTGTTATCCATACTGATATTAGAAATTCCAAAATAACTCTTGTCTATCTGTTACCTTTTGCCCAAACGGCTGAACGGATCTTAATGAGATTTGACAGGGAGCTTAGTGGTATCCCAAGGGCGGACATAGGCTACTTGAAAAACGCATGCAAAGCTGCTGGTATCAGCTAGTGCTATACAAGTGTACTCCTAGGTTCTCACTGTTTTCTAGCTATGTTACCACTGACGCGGAGTGGAGCGATAGCAACCAATCAGGGAGCAGCGCAATGACGACATGCCTATTTCAACCAATGTGCTTAATCGTTTTCGCTCCACTCTGCATCATTGGGTTGGGACTCAACACATCTTATGCAAGTTCCGACTAAAAGCGCATCATCTTCCTGTGATCGTCAAAGGCTTTACTGCCCTTTTAAATAAAGTCCTTTATCCATTTTAAATCCAAAGCGGATAATGTCACACATTCGTTCGTACGGCTTCGTCTTACTCGCGAACGCTTTTAATTTGTTAAAAAGCCTGTCCAATCAACATTTTAGGCGTTGACCTAATTTAGAGGGAACCCGGCAATGAAGTGAATAACAAAAAGTATGCTAGTTCAAAATTAACCTCGAAAAGTAACATGCACGATGATGTTAAATAGATAAGCACGATGCGACACGACGAATTCCACTGCCTAAGTTACATCTCCCCATCTCCATGTCAACACTGATAGCACGGTAATAGGCACAAACGCTATCTGTTCTATTAACATCTTTATAGTATGCAGGAATGACGTCTTCATCACGTGACGTCAGTCACACAACGGCATTGTTACCTAGTGTTGACTTTACTTACATACGCTGGTAGAGTTAACAGTTAACACTTTAAAGTACCTTGTAGTGTAGATCGAAAATGAAGATTTTTGTTCAACGACAGAGCTGTTGAGGAGAGACTGCTGCCTTTATAGCAAACCTATAAGAATTGCTATAAAGGCAGCAGTCTCTCCTGAAGAGTTATTCCCGCACGGAGCAGTTCTAGCTATTCTATGGGAGTTTTAGGTCCGGTAAAATTACCAAGTTGGAAGTTTATAACATAAATGAAATAGATATACATAAGATATATAACTACAATAACAAATTTACAATATCCCAAAGTTTGTGAACGTGTTTGATCTCCAAATCGACTAAAACGCATATAAAGACTCGGGCAGAGGCTAGTGATCGATAAACTATTATCAAAAACAACTCAATATTCTCGAATATTGTTCTGCAAAGGTACTTTAATTAACAGATTTCCAATGGAACCTTGAACCTGTTGTTGAAGGCTTTGTTTACAACATTTAATCAAACCGATTACTGATATTACCTATTTCCTTGTTTCATAGGTTCAAGTACATCACCGCAAAGTCATTTCCAAGAGACTTAAGACTAGCCATATACATAAGTTCTATCTCTAAGTATCGGAATCATAATCGAGCGATCAACAGCCCTGCCGTCGTCGGTTCAAATTGATGTTGATGTTTTTTTATTTGTATTTTTTTTTTGTACGTTGTGGGGAGCTGGTTTTTTATAACCCTGTGTATAAACTAGGTCTTAACGTGAGCTGGCTTTAAGCAGCTCAGTAATTAGAGCCTTGTCAAACAGCTGCGATTCAGCATCTCAGAAACCCTACTGAGAAGCTGATAAGTAGAGTTGTTGCGTCATTAAGAGGCGAACCTAAAAATGTTGGTTTATCTAAATAGGCTTAGATCTCGAGCCCCATGGTAAAAACAAATTTCTACAATATTTTAGTGTGAAAAATCGACTAGGAAAATAATTACTATAGAAAAAAGTACACGGTTTCGCACAAAAAGGTCGAGGTTTCAGGAACCCTGCGCTATTGAAATGACTTAGGTATGCTTTGATTCGTAGGTTATTTTATATCTAAAGATTCGGTTTCTCTAAGCCAATTTCTTAAATAATTGTGTAGTTATTTATAATAATGTGAAATTTTTCATTTGGCTCTATCCAGCTCTTAAGAAAGATATAAATCTTTGGCTCCTATGAACGCGAAATCCTATTCTATTCGCAATGGCCGCAACGTGCCCTCTAGGTTTGCTTGGTGCATAACACAGTGCTCCGTAATTAATAAACACCGTCGTAATAAAAGTTACCAAGTCTAGTAAAACGCATGGCTATTACATTCCTTCTACAAAACTGTTGATAAGATATCGCGGAACTGAATCTGTTGCTAATAATAACTTCGCTTCTCGCTCCAATGTTTGTTTACTTATAACGCTAACGCGTACTCTTCGTATAGAGAGGAGAGAACCTCAGCGGTGGGGCATTATACCTAATGACGCAATCATGACTAACAGTTTAGCTCTACCTACCTTAGCTGGCAATACCATGACGTATTCAGATATTACTATACTAAAGAAACCCAGTTCTATCCTCACGAACTCTGTGACGCAGTGAGCGAGGGTCCGCCTGCGACTCGGACAGAAATTGCGGGTTCGATTCCCACCTCGTGTAAATGTATAGACGACTTGCTGATATTTCTTCCGGGTGTTTTCTATGTATAATAAAAATATCTATCTTTGTAATTTATTGCCGTAATCTATTTATTTTTTTATTTTTCTTTCTTAGGGATAACAAACAGTATCACTTAAAAATTAAACTATTAAACTTAAATAAACGTAATTCTAGAAGTGAACCAGCCCCGTTATCCACTTATTACTTGTACAAGGGGTGGTGTCTAATCTAGTACCTATAACAAAAGCGTTGCTATGCGCGGGGCTAGATGATGTGTGAATTATCCAGCAATATTTATTTTATTTTATTATGTAAGCTTGGCTATCTTGTAACTACCCATCAGAATTTTATCAACAAACGAAGCGAAGCCAATTTTATTTATACCTACAAGTTTGCGTCTTCAGAAACCGGAACGCAGAATGTTTTTTTATTCGATTTAATTTATTGTATGACGTAGTGACACGATCACATAATATTGAGCGACCTTGGCATAGTAGCGACAGAATACGTAGTGTGCGTGGCATCGCCGAGTTTCTTCGCTAGCACGCGTATTACAAACAAAGCTTTAAAAATATACTAAAACTTAAATGTAACATACCAACATACCTCTACCTTTTTATGCCACAGCCTAAAGCACTTTACTATTGTTTGACACGTGTAAAGGCAGTTTTGTTGGCGGATCTACTTGACGCACTTAATGATGACACAATTTACGACGCGACTCTTATATTTGCATATCCTGTTACACAAACATAAAAATTAAAAAGTTAAAGGAATCAATTCAATCAAGAATTTTCGTCATACATTTTTTTGAAATTATATGGACTTTTTCTTAATTCTGGCTTAATTATTCTGTAGGTATATAGAAATAGCGATAAATTAAAACAATCTAAAAATTTCGGGAATTAATATCTATCAAGATTAATGATTTCCCCGCGGTCATTTGCTTAAAATGCAAAATTTACCTTTTAGGTTAACAGTTCCCATGTTATATGCTGCATATTAAAGAAGGATATGCTTTGACCACAATGAATACCATTTCCTCTGTGTTATTTGACCACAAAGATAAAAAATATATAATGTCAAGCTAAAGTAATATGATGAACACACAAACTTTGAAAGTAATGAAATAAATCAAACAGTCTTTTACTTTTGTAATTCATAATATAATAATTAGATTTTTTTCATAAACATAGGCAAATTAGAAAAAATAGGATAATTTTTCTAGCTTTCAAATAGTAAGTAATTGTTAAAAGGTTGTAAAACCTGAATTTTAAAAAAAATCGTAAGTAGTATGGTTTGATCACTTAGCATGCAAGATTTTGGTTGTATGGGTGGTTAAAAATAGTTTTTTCTCATGTAGAAGATAAAATTATGTGTTTGCTAAGTTTGTACATACATTCATTCCATACCTTGACATCATAGACACAAATATAAATTCTTAGTTTAGCATAATCCCAATTTGTTAGTTATCATTTAGGCAGAGATTACATATCACCTTGGCCAGTCCCAGTATCAATATGTGTTACTACTAGGTATTCAAATGACAACTACATTATAGAGTTCCAATTCAGGTGGCATTAAAAGTTATTTATTCCTTGTTTTTAGTATTAGTTGATACATATGTATAAACTTGTGTACCATGAGTACACAAATCTAGCTAGGATTTTGCAGTCGAAATTGACATAAAATTACTTTTAAGTTTCAGCTACTGTAATAAGATAATTTATCTAGTAGACACAATCCAGTTCAGCTATGTGCGTTGGAAAGTGGAGCTTTGTCTCTGGGTGACAATCAAAAATAGAATTCTTACAGGAAGTGTGCATCTAGGTCATGCAAAGGTCTAGTAGCTATTTATAGATAATCTTCAGTGCAGCATGTTTTTCTATTAAGTTTTTACCTGTTTGACATCAGATTAAAAACCAGCAAGGTCAGGAAGGTTACTTCACAGCACTCACATAAAGTTTAGCTATAGCTAAATCCAAATTGGAAAATGGATTGCTAGGTTTATTATAATGATTGTTATGGCCAATATGCACCCTAGCAACGTAGGCAGCGCTTTCCGATGCACGCGATCTTATGATGTAATAGCCAGATTGTAGCCATGTGTTTATGTGTTCATTAGGTCAGTGGTGGTATCAACAACGTGTTGCTAGGAAACTGGTGAGGAGCGCGGAGCGGAGCGGCCACCGCGTGCGCGCTGCGACGCGGACTCTGGGCCAGCGAGCGACGACGTGGACCCGCGTGCAACTTGCACGTGCAAACGCGCTTTCCCAAGGGCCATTACATAACGCCAGCGTCGGCCCCGACGCCACGCAGGGGACGCCACCAACCAACACCCGTTCCATATTTAGAAGGAGCGCCCCCGAATGCGCCTCGACGTAATTCATGCGTCTAGTCACATTTTTAGAACCGCATGTAAACGATACTATCATATCCCATGTCGTATTATTGTACGAGCGCGACGCACCAATTTATATGAATCTAAATCAAGGTCCAAAATCCAAAATGCGTGTTTTATTACGTCGAAAACATATTGTAAACTATGCAATCAATCCACTCAAGATGTATCATGGACAGCTATGGCTTTTTTTAAATCTAAAGCGGTAAAGGATGTCCACTCACCTTATAATTATGTTGCTTGCTGGAGGATGCAATGGTTACAAATTAGTAATCACAATAAATAAACAGCATTCCGCAACCTCCGTACTTGCAATCAAATCAACACTCAACAAAACACCTTTTCTTCCACCCAACCAAACCATAAACTATAGAGAATCCAACATAAATAAACATATGATTTTATGTCTCTGGCATGTTTCCGCTTCCTAGTAGAGATGTACTCAACTCAAGTGGCATACTACAATCGATACCATAGACACAGGCATTAACAGTTAAAGGTATGTCTACACTGCCCTTATAGTTATACTTTCGGTATCTTTCCCACACTCTTTTTTTCTGTTTTCTAGGCTAAATATCGAATTTTCAGTACTCAGTTTCCGTTGCAAGAATGAAATCTCAAGATTAAACTCACTTAAGAAAGTAATTTGACGATTTATCAGTAATAATCATTTCAATTAAATAAAGAGATATGTGGGAAAGAAACAACGATGAGATGGCAATAATAGAATGACGTTTCTCTAACCAAAAAGAAGTAAACACGTTAAACTTGACGTGGACTAAAGTCGCTGGCCCGATCATTTCAAGAGAAAATATTTTAGAAGGTTCATAATTTCTAGCAATTTCTGAAAGAAAATCTTAAAATTAGATAGTCTGGATGTTAGGGTCTTGAAATAAAATGATTTTAAATAACGTAAGTGCATACTTTTACAGAAAACCTGTGTTGTGCGACACGTAGTTTTCGGAAATCAGTAGGTAGTTCGTTTCGGTGCTACATTGATCTTATTTTTCGTGTGTAATTACAGAAAATGTATGGAATATTGAGTGTGGTCCTGGTGTCCTTATTGCTAAGCCACCACACTGACGCGGCGGCCGTTATATCAATTGATTTGGGGTCAGAATGGATGAAAATAGGAATCGTGTCACCTGGTATACCTATGGAAATTATACTCAATAAAGAGTCTAAAAGGAAAACGCCGGCTGTCGTCGCCTTTAGAGACGGCGTCAGAACTTTCGGAGAAGACGCTGTTAACGTTGGTGTCAGATTCCCAAAGAATGCATACAAATACCTTTTAGACCTTCTTGGAAAGCCATTCAACCACCCAATGGTGCAGGCTTACAGGTCAGTCAAACTGTTGTATCAAGTAATTTTAGTACCCATCAAATAAGACCATAATTCTGAAATGTTGCATAAATTATAGCCATAAATTCAATTCTTGCAACTACTAATCACAGGTTCAATGACCTTAACATGTGGGCAGGTAGAAATTTACACAGAAAGAACATTTTTGTTGCATTTTTTATACCATGTACATATTAAAAATCACAATATTCCAAATCATTGCATCAGATCTGCCTGACATACATTGAACTAAAAATTGCATAAAATCTGTTAACCAACGTCATTTATCCTTTTTGATAACTATGTATTTCAACTTGTTTATTCACAGGGAGCGTTTTCCATACTATGAGATAGTTGAAACAGAACGAGGCACTTTAGAGTTTGTTCATGACGAGGACACAAGATACACACCCGAGGAACTAGTTGCCCAGCTCTTGGGCAAAGCTAAGGAGTTCTCAGAAATCAGCCAGGGTAAGAATAGCAAGTTGAACGCCAATTACTAAACTCTAGAGGTTTCTTTTTTATTTTGTTTTCATGAATAAACCTTTAATTAACTACTAGCTCATCTTATGGCAAGTGACGGTGTTGCTGACGATGTACAGAGAAGGTTCTTTATTTATATATAGAGGAATAAAAATAACTACATTTATCTTATTATATATTTGTGTTAGTACTCTACTATGTAAAGATGAGCGATATTCACTACATAGCCCACAGAGCTTAGAAGAATCTTATTCATTACAGTCTTGAAGAGATAGAGTAAGGGTTTAGCACCAGCTCCTATCCATTTATGTAGATATTTTCTTAAGAGCCTTAACCTAACAAAAAATAAGCACGGTTTTAACTACACATCTCTTATCTTTGGCTAAATATTTTACTGATGCTGTAAGTAATGTAAGATGGGACAGGCTTCAAGAAAACTTCTTATACTCAATCAAAAATTATACCCACAGAAATCTAAATAATAAGTGTTTATATTTCTGTGATGTATACCTGGCACACAATATCACTAATTTTGCAGGGCAAACCTGGAGATTGACACAGGACAGTGTGGAGGGGTAGACAAGTTTGGAGGCCTATATCCAGCAGTAGGTGAACTCTGGTTGCGGCTGATGACAATAATTTAGAATCATTTATTCATTGTTAAATGTTGTCACATGGATATAATAATTGATAATATCTATAATACAAGCTCCGCTTACTTTGGAGTTTGGAGATTGTATATGAGTAATAAATGTCTAGTACATATTAGTTTTTTCCATCTGTACTCTTCTTAAGTTGCCTGAAACAAATGAATCATTATTATTTTATTCATTGTAGGTCATCCCGTCAGTGACTGCGTCATCACAGTTCCCGGTTACTTCAACCAGGCTGAAAGAAGAGCACTTCAGGAGGCCGGTGCATTGGCAGGGCTGAATGTGCTCCAACTCATCAATGACTACACCGCTATTGCTATCAACTATGGCATATTTAGGAGGAAGGTAAATTTTTAGTCGCGCGGCGCGAGTTATGTATTCGAATCTTTCTAAGTGGTTGTGGAGCATGATAGCCTCCAATCATCAAAACGGTCTGCTGTTGATTTAAATTCTTTTGACAAATGTTATGTATGGGGAAAATTTGTGAAGTAGGTTTGTTTGTTTCTTTAGTATCAACAAATGGATTCTTATGAAATTTTACAAAACGGCACATTGTGCAAAGGCCAATAAATAATTACCTAATACAAACCTGTGGTACCAACTTACGAAACCCATTAATTTCTTGTAGTCATGGAAATTGTTCAGGGTTTTACAGCGTTTTCAAATTAATTTAACGCTTAGCCAATGTTTAACTTGGTATAGATTAGGCCCGCATCCTCGCAGTTAATAAAATCGTTAAATATTTACTAGTTTATACTGGAAAAAACAGGTTGTTGGTGTTCCACTTTTTGATCTTTATGGCGCTATGTAGCCCTGCTGTAAAAGCTACTCGAATATATGTAGGTAAACAATACCCTTAATTCATGTTTCTAACATTTGTCTGTACGTTCAATGGTACAGAGAGCTCTATAAAATGTATGTCTCTTTGTTAATGAAATACCAAAAAGTCGAGCCAGTACAAGACATTCGAGGACGATTTTTTTTTTCCTTTTAGTTTTTGGTTGATGGCTCGACTTTTTGGTATTTCATTAAAAAGGGACATACATTTCATAGCGCTCTCTGTACCATTGAACGTACAGACAAATGTTTTTTAATCCCTAGGGCGTATACTCGAATTTATGCCTGCTAAGCTAAACTATAATGACAACATTTTTGAGCAAGATAACTGAACATTTATTGTTGCTTACAGGAGATCAATGAAACTGCATGGCATGCGTTGTTCTTCGATATGGGTGCAGCGTCCACCAAGGCAGCTCTCGTAGAATACAAGACGGTCAAGATAAAGGACAAGGGATATGTGGAGACTGTGCCTCAGCTGCAAGTGCTCGGAGTTGGCTTTGATAGGTAAGATTCTAAAGTTATCTAACCTAGTGTTTTTAATGGTGCGTACGTACAGACTGGTGAAACGTAACATGTATCATTCTACCTTTCATTGCATGCACATTTTGCGCGCACAAGACGTCCAAACTATGAGAAGTTGTGACAAAGTGTATTTACCTTTCATGCATGATACATTGCAGCAATGTATACGGCGAATTCTTTCATTGTATGATACATTTCATGTTTCGTTTCTCCTGTCTGTACAGATACTATAAGAGGTAAACATTTGACCTACTTTTTTTTTGAGAATCGGGGACTTCAACGATCATGATAAATCTTTTTCTGATTGAAACCTGGCCTTAAATGATTGATGGTAAATGCACGGAGTGTAATTATTTGACAACACAACACTCAATACTCAATATATTTATTGTTGTCATCACATTGGCTTAATTAGTAGGTTCTTATGTATAGATTAGTATCACAATGTGAACCCTATTGGGCGTGAACAACAAGTGGAAGGCAGACCGAGGTTGTTTTTAGTAAAATATAAAATATGTAGGTACTAAGGTAAGTAGTACCTACTTGTCCAGTAATTTTAGTAATGATTACACAAATTAAGATGTTAAGATTAAACATGTCGCTCATCTTTCCATACAAACTTGTAACTACTAAACTGTTCGCGGTTGACCATCCAAAACTAAGGATAATATTAATTAATAAATAAATTAATATTTGGTGTATACCCAAAACCTTGTTTCTGTACTTTCGTATTACAACACTAATTTTAGCCCAACTTTGTGAAAAAATAAATAATATAAACAAACTACAATAAAGTTTTTCCGACATTATTTAGTTATTCAATAGTAGAATTAAATATATTTTGAAATGCATAACACAAAAAAATACTAACATATTATACAATGGACCAATATAGGTATAGATTTTTTGATGTACATTTATTTATTTTAGAACACTAGGCGGTCACGAGATGACGCTCCGTCTTCGAGAGCACCTCATCAAGGCTTGGGAGGCGAGCGGCGGCGCAGACGTCAGGACTTCGCCCCGCGCCATGTCCAAACTGCTGAAGGAAGCGGAGAGACTGAAGATTGTGCTGTCCGCTAATACTGAACACTATGCGCAGATCGAGAGCTTGCTTGATGATAAGGACTTCAAAGTTTTGGTGAGTTAAATTCAAAATATTAACTTTCAAAATATCTTAACATCCAAACTACGCATTATAAAATTATTAGTATTTAGTGTGCACGTCATTCTCTCAAATATTTTTGTATACCGACTAACGGTCAAGCATGTTGATCCACGAAATGTATATACCTGTTACCATACATAACATGTCTTTGGCAAATAAAAATCTTGTTCTTGTGATTTAATAACAGAGAGAATTGGTTGATGCCTAATATTCTATATTCCACAGGTAACCCGCGCTGAATTCGAAGAGCTTTGCTCCGACCTCTGGGCCCGCGTGTCAGGGGTGGTACATCGCGCGGTCGCGGCCGCGGGCGGCGCGGGCGGGGGCGCGCGGCTGGTGTTAGCGGGCGGCGGGTCGCGGGCCCCGGCGGTCAATGCGGCGCTGCGGGCCGCGGTGGGACACGAGCCGGCGAGGTCCATCAATGCTGATGAGGCCGCTACTATGGGGGCTGTCTATAGGTAAAAAGAATAAATTAATTTATTCATAGCCACACACGGAAAACACAAGAATATCGAAATACAGAACAACATGAGCCGTAGGTCGCTTGCTGCGGTCGTGTTTTTTTTTAATGACCGTCGCAGCTGCAGTGGTTAATATGACGCAAAAATATACGTATTTGTTATGCTCCAAAATTATTGAATATCACGCCAAAATCGAAACCGTTTATAAAAGAAAATCGCCAATAAAAAAAAAATAGGCGAATGGCAGCATACGAGATGAGAAAAGTCATATTGCAGTCTACTATTTAGATCAGATCACATATCCTTTAGTACTGTCCACGATCCTATCCGCTCTTGAGCGATAAAACTGCCGATTGTAACTTATTTTTGTATAGTTCATTTTTATTTTACATAGTTCTTATATACTAAGTATGCAATAAAGTATTATCTATCTATTATTCAACTTCTATGAGAACTTAGTTTTAAATTATTATCTTTGCAGGGCGGCATCTCTAGCTACCGGGTACAAAGTGGCGCCACTGAACGTCCGCGATGCTGTTCTGTTGCCGGTGCAAGTCGTATTCTCGAGGAATGTCGATGGGACCGAGAAATTGGTGAGTTGTTCACCCTTGTAAATAATCAACATCAGCCGAAATTCAAACTCCAGTTCGAATTTGTATGAAGTCCTCCTCAAAAGATATCTGCAATGATAGGCCCTGCGATACCCGCATCCAAAGGTTTTAAATTTAAATGTGTTGTACATTTTTAATACTCTACGAAAGCCCTGTCAAGTCGAAATCCCATAAATATATCGAGATATAAAATCGTACGATGCTTATGAGAAACAAGCTATGTATACGTAGGGTTATTTTCGTACCTAAAATAATCACCACTCATATTTCTCATTTCAGTCTGAGGTAAATTTTCATTTACTTAAGTTTTGAGTGTTTTATGATTTGAGGGTTAAAATCACAAATTTGTCACAATTAATAACCATGAAAATCATTAGTTGTATATTTATCGTTAATTTTTATTTCGTTACTTGATTTATGGCTTCAGTTATTATGATTCAGTTACTTATACATGTCTGTTTGTTTTTTACAGATAAAGAGGACTCTCTTCAGCCCGATGAACCCCTACCCTCAAAAGAAGGTTATCACTTTTAACAAACACACCGGCGATTTTGCATTCACCGTGAATTACGCGGAACTCGACCATATTCCCTCCCAGGAACTGCCATACATCGGCACTCTCAACCTTACCCAGGTAGTCTTATCCGGGGTAGGCGATGCTTTGAACAAACACACCGGCGAGAATGTAGAACACAAGGGAATCAAAGCCCATTTCAACCTAGACGATTCCGGTATTCTCAATCTTGTAAACGTAGAATTCGTGGCCGAAAAAACGGTCACCGAAGACCCAGATGAAAGCACAATGGCTAAGATTGGCAGCACAATCAGCAAACTATTCGGATCTGAAGACGCGGACAAAGGCGAGGAAAAAATCGACGAAAAACCGCAGGAGGATGCCCAAAATAAAACTGAAAAAGCCGAGGCCACTCCAGAAAAGCAGAATGCGACTGAGCCGGAAGCTAAACCGAAACCTAAAGTAATCATTCTAAAAGAACCTATCAAATCCGAAGAAGAAATTCTTAACCTTAAACCCCTAAATGAGGAACAGCTGAAGAAATCCAAGACTAAGATAGCTGAACTCAACGCTATCGATAAAAAGAGGACAGAGAGAGAAACAGCTCTGAACAATCTCGAAGCTTTCGTAGTAGACGCTCAAATGAAGGTCAACACGGATGAATACGCGGAATGCGGAACCGAAGAACAGATCGAAGAAATCAAGAAAATATGCAGCGAAACCTCAGAATGGCTATACGATGACGGCTACGAAGCGGAGACAGAACTGTTTGAGAAGAAACTCACAAACTTGCGAGAGAAAACTCTACCGATATTCTACAAACACTGGGAACACACCGAGAGACCGGACGCAATAGCCGCCATGAGGAACATGCTAAACCACTCGGAAGGATTCCTCAAAATGTCCAAGAACTTCACTAAAGACAATCCAGAGAAAGACGTTTTCACCGACATCGAAATCGGAGTGCTCGAGAAGAAGATCATAGAAACGGAAACCTGGCTCAACACATCCATCAAAGAACAAGATGGACAGAAGAAGAACGAAGACATTAAACTCACAGTGGAAAGCATCAAGGAAAAGATGTCTGGCTTGGATCGAGAAGTTAAATATCTACTGAACAAGCTAAAGATATGGAGACCCAAAAAGCCGGTTAAAATTGAAACAGATAATAAAACAGAAGAAGTGGTTATAGACGCACAAGAAGAAGGAAATGAAACTCAACAAGAGATTCCAGTGCAAGAGACGGAAGATAAACCAGCAGAAGAGAAAGAGACAAAAGACGAGAGTGAGCCGGAAGAAATCCTTCAGATAGGTGACGGCGAAGACCAACATTCCGAGTTATAGAGTCTTTATTAGTTTAATTTATTTATAATTTATAGTTTTGAAAGTCGGTGTGGCTTGTTCGCATTTCACATCGCAAGCAAGATTCGTGGCAAAAACCTCTAGCCATTTACAAGGTTGATTTTAATATAACTTAACTGCAACTTCTCCCAATATTTATGTAGTAACTACCAGTATAATAATGCAGTTCCTAGCGTAGTTTGTATGTTTTAAAAGGCCTGCCATGGAAATAGGCTAAAACCACCCATCCATTGACATTTGACAGCCTTTTGAATGGTTTACGTAATTTGCAATTCTTTGGCGAAGGCATTATAAGGGCTGTTAAGGCCATTGATGCCATTGATGACTTTTAAATGTCAATTATAGGATGGGTGGTTTTAACATAACTTAATTCCACGGCGGTTCAGACCCATGCGGTATTAGAAACTCAGCAAGCAGCAGCACAATACTTCACTCCTTTTCGCGCTTCTTCGTCTGAAAGGGCTTATTCAGTAAATGTTGACACAAGTCTGAAACCTATTTTTAATTTTAAATGCGAAAAGTGAACAAGTCATTTAAACAAATCTCAAAAAGCGTCTTTCCTATTCCAATATTTTAAACTTATTTATTGTCTGTGGTTTGGTTATTTTTTTTATTTGTTTGTTTTACAATTGCGGCTTCTTCGATGATATGTGATTGCCCCAGGACGTTGGATTTTATTGTAGTTGTTAAATGTTAACTTATGTGATATATTAAAGGCTATAAGTTGTGTGAGTTAAGGTGGATCGGTTTAGATTGCCTGCGACGTATTTTATTTTGCGGTTATTGTTCTCGGCATTATACTAGGTTTTTTTTCAATTAATCAATAATTAAATAACTATCGGCAAAATAGTTTGCCGCAAATCATTTTCTATGAAACCATGTTTAGAGACTTCGATTTAGTGACACTCTTGGGGTATTTGGGAAATATGTAGATTTTTCGTCAAAAATCTTTAATAATCCCTAATAAAAACGTTTCGTTGAATCTAACCTGACTGACCCAGTCATCATGAATTCATAGATATAGTTTATGAATTGCGGTAAACTATTTTATTGCCTCGTTAGTTTCATTCCTTAATTCTAGTGAAACGCAGAAAATATTAAAAATCGCAAAAATAATATTCTCGCGGGCAATTTAAATCTAACGCCATTAAATGCCTTTTTCTGCTATGGACACAAGACAAGTAATACCATAGCTACATAAAAAATAAATCAAATTCGTCTTTACAATTCAATAGGTGTACTTACAAATATGGGGCCCAAAATTTCAGTTTCCGAAATCTTGTATCCATAGCAGGTAATGGTTTCGATGTCAAATATTGTAACCACAAGTGAGATTTGTTCAATATCCAGTCGCAAATGAAAAATAAATTGTACGACGAGATAAACGTGTTTAGTTTTAGGCCGGCCATACACGGGCAGCTCGAGCAGTTACCTAGTGATCAACATACACGGACCACTCTTGCAGTCAAGAGTCAACAGCTTGAGGCTGCCATTGATAACTAACTGAACTGCTCGAGCAGTTCAGTTAAACTAACTGCTCGAGCAGTTGGCAATTTCAAATGCAACGAAGCGTGCGAGCGGGAATCGTGCGCGACATGGATGGAATGAAGAGCGCGGGCGGAGGTAACTGCGCGAGAGCAGTCGACAGCTCGAGCAGTCAGTGTATGCCTGGCTACTGCTTGACCGCATGATGAAATTTCACCGTGCTGCTAACCGCCCGAAGCAGTTGCAACTGCTTGAGCGGTTCGTGTATGTACATACATAGAAGTCTGTAGTTCACTATGCAGTCGCAGCTTGAAGCAGTCGATGCTGACTGCCTCAAGCTGCCCGTGTATGGCCGGCCTTATTTCTAGGAATACCACCTTCATGTAAGTACAGTCAGCGCCAAATTGATAGGACCGTCTAGAGTAGTCAAAATGTCTGAAAAACATAAAAGCATTTTAATAGACGCAGTTTGAATCATCATATTGTAAGCACCCAAGGTGTTCAAAAAATCTTACTACTTGCGTTATGGGTACTAGATATGTGATATACATAATACAATACATTATATAGATGGATAATTTTTATTATTGATGAATTTAATTGACGACCGATGTGGCGCGGTGGGCGAAGGTCGGCCTGCGACGCAGGAGGTTGCGGGTTCGATTCCCGCCTTGGAACAATTGTGTGTACGATCTGCAGATATTTGTTCCGGGTGTTCTGGTTGTTAGATAGATAGATAGAAAATTCTTTATTGCACTTTAACTAAAAACTATGTACAGTAAAAACTTAAAAATTAAGTACAATTGGCGGTCTTATCGCTCAAGAGCGATCTCTACCAGACAACCATGGATGGATAGGATCGTGGACAGTACCAGGGGATCTGTGTGCTTGTAAGTTGTGGGATATTATAAATAAAATACTTATAGTACTAGTGTTGTTTTCTATGAATAAAAAATATCTTTCTATGTATGTAATGTATTGTATTATGTATATCAGTTATCTAGTACCCATAACACAAGCTCTGCTTACCATGGGGCTAGATAACGCTGTGTGTTGTCCAGCATTATTTATTATACATAGAAAACGACCAGAACACCCGGAACCAATATCTGTAGATCGTACAAACGTTTGACGTTTGAAATTTTACGTTTTCCTTACAATTAATCTATGAGTTTAGCAAATGCTCAAAATGTGTCCCATGCATTTGTATTGTACTCTTATTTATCTTTTCATGGCGAATGTTTAAAACAATAGTTGTACCTAACTCCTACACTTTTTCATACTAATTCTTGTAAACTAAATATTTTACATAACCACATAAAAAAATCCAAGTTAGGTCTGGTGGTCTCGACGGCGCGGCGGCGGCGGCCCTTCTAATTGGTCCATACTCGTAAGTACCGATCCAGGAAGGAAAATGTGTAATGTCGTCCGTTTTTGTCCCGCGACAAACGTTTTGCAGGGCGCGTGTGCGGGGGCCTTAGTAGTTATTTTGCTGTGATTCGCACCGCGATTCGCGGGCGAGTGTGGAGAGCCCTTAATCTGGTTAAACTTTATACAAAAAAAGTTTATTGGTACCTACATGACATGGAACAAAAACAGTTTTGAAAACCTCTTGGACTATTCCCACTAAAAACTTTCCATTTTAGGGTCAGTAAACGCAATGATGAGATTGAAGACATCGCTGGCAAACTTGCTGCGTCGATATCGGGATTTGCCTACCAAGAATCAAACGTGCACACAGGATATTAAAATTAAACTGGACATAACGCTCAAAGAAGTTGAAGAAATTCAGATTGAGTTGGAATGTACGAAAAATTCTCAACGAAACTGAATCTTGGCTACTCATTATGTTAATATTTTTTTTATAAAATACCTAAGTATATGTTAAGTAATTATTTGTTTTTAGATAAGTTGGTTGTTAAGTTTGTCTTATTATTCATTTATTCATTAAGAAGCAGGTTATTATAGCCCCAGTAGAGGAAATAATTCAAAAACAGTAAATAAAATTTCTAGTTTACACACAAAATATATTTGATTCTCGCCATGTACCAAAAACCTATAGGTTACTTCCCGTTGACCAAGAATCATGATATTTGGTAAGAAAAAAGGTCTTATTATTACACGGAACCCTCTCGGTGCGAGAGTCAGACACGCACTTGACAATTTATTTCATTAATAAAGGTGCAAGTTTTTACATTCCTGTCTCGAGTTTTATCGGTATAATGACAGTAGGTACCTGTATTGTCTGAAGCTAAAATAAAATACATTTCAAATCTAGTTTTTATTATTGTATGACCGATGAATCCCAAGGCCAAGATCTCAGTCCCGTCTCGGGCTGAGCCGGTCTCGCATTCCGCGGCAAAAACACCAGTTTTATCTCCCAGCTCGCATGTAGCCTGCCATCTCAAATACGTTTTAAATCATACAATATCTTGACGGGCACCTAAAACCCCATTACCAGTAACTTGTTTCCAAAGGGCTTTTGTTTTTTTCGTCCCGGAGGAAGAAGTCGGCGCCCGCGCTCGACCGCTGGCGCCTTTCTCCGGACAAAAGAGACGGACTGATTAGGTATTCCTATTGTTGGAAAGAGTCAAAACGATATCATAAAGCGTCACACACATACACACAAACAAGCCAAAATATCCAGCCAGTTTGCTTGTTATAAGCCGGTACATCGGTCGTGTTGTTCGGTAGAATTTTCGGCAGTGATGTAAACAAAAAAAACTGAATTTCATTGTGATTATCGCACGTTTCTGACAGAGTGTGTGACGAAATATGTGTTGATACATCAAGTGTTGTGTTTTGAACGATTCTCTGGATATTGGGGAGTGGAAAGGTAAGAATAACTAAGAATGCAGTCCGTTCGATCTGGCTTCCCTCTTGAAGGAATGCGTCCACCTCGGCCCATGCGCACCTTACGATTTTTATTACAGGATTTTTGTCCCTCTTTATTATCCAGACCTGTAGGTAGGTATCTACCTACTACAATAACTAACTGTACATTCCTGGGAGGCGTAGGTACCAATGTTTGCTATGTGGAAGTTAGGCAGTTATTTAGTCCGTTTCACAGGTTCTGTTTGGAAATAATTGGACAGACAATGCATTCTCTGAGCGCTTTTATGTAACAACCAAACAACAGTGGTAGGTACGTACGTACATACCTACCTAATTAAAGTTGTGGGCGCGTTATTAAAATCATAAGCTTGAACTAAATGTTAGATAGAATAAAGTGGTGTTATTTTTACATGATAGCGCAAGGTGAGTTATTATTTCTGCTATAACAATTCAGTCTAATGGAATATAATCTTGACAAATCATTTGAGATGAGCGAGTTTCTATTGTTTCTAGAAACAACGGTTGAAGACCCTACCACAGACCTAAGCATACGGACTAAAGCTAGATTAAAACGGACGCTCGGATCGCGCCATTCAAGAATCGGACAAAGCTCCACTATATTCTACTAAACCTATGCCAGTCTAGTTCACACTGAACAGACGGACCAACCAGCTTCTATTTATGTTGAATTCAAACACTACAGACTGGCGAAGCTCGATGTGTAATGTTACGTGTTATATTACGTGCCTTTTCGTTCCCTATGTAGCGCGATGTGTATTTAGAAATACCTACCGAAAGCTCTTCATAAAAAGTTCTATATTTTTATAGATAAGTCTACTGCAAGCTGCCATCTTAATAACCGTAAAGCTTTTCTATGCTTCGATAGTTACTTACCTACCTAGGTATAAGCTTTCTAATTAGCGAGTTAGGTACTTACCTACGAGTATGTAGGTAAGTTCACCCCAACTCTTCCCGCCAGTGTCGTATCGTAAGAGGTAAGAAGAGACTATGGAATATCCACCGGGGGCGGGCAGCAGCGCCTCCTTGAGAAAAATTTAACACCGAACTGCGATCTCATCCAACTAGCATGCCCAGCGTGGGGATTATGGGCATTACCCCACCTGAAATAAATGCCGATAAGGCGCTTTGGGGGAGACCTGTAATCATCACTACATAGTATAAAACAAAGTCGCTTCCCGCTGTCTGTTTGTCCTTATGTATGCTTAGACCTTTAAAACTACGCAACAGATTTTGATGCGGGTTTTTTTAATAGATAGAGTGACTCAGGAGAGTTTTATAAACCATTTGACACATAGATTTCCACGCGGGCGAAGCCGCGGGGCGCATATAATTGTAAATATCGTAAAAAATATTGCATTGTTGTGGTTTGTTGTGTGCTGTGTGATATGATAAGACAACGCACAACGTTGTCCGACAGCAAGAAGATGCGACATGCGACCGATTTTACCCAATTATCGGTAGTTAGGTACCTAACTAACTCTTGAAGGTCCCTGCTTCAATAAACAAGTGCAGATGAAGCTTAAAAAACCCGCTGCTCTCTAAGGGTGCATTTATTCGTGTCGGGCTGGGAATTCTTTGTATATCCCAGGATCTCCAGACAGCTTGGAACAATCTAGATTATCTCACTACAGTCACTACTGAGGTAATCTAGATATATCTAATATCTATACCTACGTATGAGCTTCAATGCATTGTTGCGTCTCAAATATCTTGTCCGCTCCATTTTGTTTATAGGAATATTTGACGACATACCTACGTAATATTTATTCCTAGTACCTAAAAATTTGCAAGCTGAAGTAGCAGTGGGCCGGCCATATCTCGCGAAGAACCGACAACCGCTGGGGCAAACGTGTTCTTGAGTAGAGCTAGAGACCACGACTCTGTAAACGTAGTGTGGGACGCCCTCCGACCAGGGATGACGACCTGCGAAAGACTGCAGGTAGATGCTAGATGCGTCAAGCTGAAGACGGCGCTATGGCGCTCATTAGGGGAGGCCTATGTCCAGCTGTGGACTAATATTAGACTGATGATGATGTAATATTTATTATTATTTGTTTCAGATGTTCTGTATGTTTTTTTAGGTACCTATTATAATAAAAAATATCTAAGTATCTACATACCTACATACTGTAGTTTATTGTTACTCGCCGGCAGACTAGATGTATCCTAACTCTTCCTTCAACCTTAAATCTAATAGCTTTATGTATCACAATAGCTTTACTTCTGACTTCTCATTGATCCTTCGATAAACGCCCAATACTTGCCTTTTTGCTTCTTTATTGGTTGCCCGGAAGAAATCGCTGTAAGCAATAATGTCGCCAATTCAACTAGGTTTTTCACAAATCTGTTCTAGATATAAGTTTCACGAATAGAGAATACTAATCTATACGTAAATAATCTACCTAGGTAAAGCTAGGCAACAGCTTGATGAGAATTAATTAATCTAGAATTGAACCCATCTCTATTGTCCTGATAATGAAAGTAAATCATGAATGTACTCGTTCATTACTAATTATGACGTTCAAGTTGACTGTAGACTGAAGACATTAAACACAAGTGATATGATAACACACTGGTGTACGTGATTACGGTCAGCGCGCCTTTTTGTACAGTTTTAAGAGGTAGGTATCATAGGATCATCGTCATCAACCGCCTCTAGTCTAGTCGTGATCATAGTGGTTTCGGCAGAATATCAGCGCCTATAGACGACCGATGTGGCGCGGTGGGCGAAGGTCCACCTGCGACGCAGGAGGTAGCGGGTTCGATTCCCGCCTCGGAACAATTGTGTGTACGATCTGCAGATATTTGTTCCGTGTGTTCTGGTCGTTTTCTATATATAATTAAAAAAATATCTATCTATGTAATGTATTGTATTATGTATATCAGTTATCTGGTACCTATAACACAAGCTCTGCTTACCATGGGGCTAGATAATGCTGTGTGATTTGTCCAGCATTATTTATTATTTATCTATTCCTAGGTAAAGCTAGGCAACAGCTTGAATACATATTCCTGAGTAGTAAGGTATTTATGCTCAGTCGAGACCTTTTTGCTGCTGTAACACACATCAGTCTATCTTTTTGATATATTGTGTTTATTTTTATTCAAAATGTTATATCTACTTTAGTTATGTTTTGTACTGTAGCAGCAATTAAATGAATGTCTATGTCTAGTAGTCCACTGCTGGACATAGGCCTCCCCTAATGAGCACCCTGTTTTCAATTTTCTGCATCCAGCGTCAAGCTGAAGAGCGCTATGGCGCTCATTAGGGGAGGCCTATGTCTACATAGGCTAATGATGATGACGTATATTTATGAAGTTCTTAAGAAACTTAGCTTATGGAAGAGAAGTATCAAAATAGGTTGATACCTCCCCATAAGCCATGTAAATATTACGTTGAAGCCGAGAAACTTTGTTACTATGAGTCGATTTGACTAGATCACGGATTAGATTACCAGTTTCAAAGATAATCATTTGGAAACCCTTTTGGTTACAGTTCACTTATTGAATTACCCGCAATATATTCTGGGACAACAGTGCACAGCGAGTATAATCAGATTACGAATAAGCTTGGCAGTTGACATCTGATTCCAACTAGGTACATAATTTTCATCGCGTATCATACGACGTATTATGTCGTATGATACGCGATGAAAATTCCTATTTTAAGATATACCGCGACGTTATAACGTCTCATATCTGTGGGGTTTATTCTATCTTCTTAACTAAACAAGTGTTCCAATTGTTTTGGAGTAGATACAATAAATTGGTTTGGTTAAGGAATATATGAAATGCTTTGGTGCAAAATAAAACCGACCAAGCGCGAGTCAACTCGCACACGGATGGTTCCGTACCATCGTACTTAACTATTTAGTAAAAGGAACCCTGAAAAACTTACTTTACGCTTTTATTAGTAGTAAACTAAGTCGATAATTACGCTAGAAAATAATTAAAATCTGGACAAATCACACAGCATTATCTAGCCACAAGCTAAGCAGATCTTGTGTTATGTATCACCAGAACCCCTCTGTCATTTTATCACGACTTAATTTTATAATATGTAAAGATAAAGATTTTAATTATAACTATAGCTACAAATTTCCCCTCTACACTACACCCTTCATATAACCACTCGAAGTCTCTCGACGGGGTTCGAAGGACCACCCTGAAATAGGAAGTGTTTGAGGAAGGACCAGATTTGATGGTAATCGTGTGCCATTGTTCAGCTCGTGTGGAGAGCCGACACGTGCCCAAGTAGGTAATAAGGGTAGTCAGTTCCTGCCAGATTATAACTAGTAACTAACCAGTTAGAATCCTAGAGTTCCAAACGGACAAATACAATGTCTGCGCCAAAACTCAAGAAACCAAACAAAACGTCTAAATTCGAGCTAATGTCATTGTGAACTACATATATCGAAATAAACCATTGTCACTTGTGTAGGTATGTAGAACGGCGCTCGGACATTTTTTGAGTCTTGTCAGTTAGTGTGTGACTCTATATAATTCTAACTATATTAAATACTTTTGAACGTTTCCATACTAGTATCAACGCGTGCGAAGCCGCGAGCAGAAACTAGTCTTTCATATTCTCTGGATACAAATAATTTTTTTACTTTGCGTTAAAAAAGTATTGTTATTTCTAAGAAATTTGATAATCTATGATAAAAAAAACAATTAATTACTTTAATAACAAAAACCTTAAATAATGTCTCAAACATTTTTCGACTTCGACGGGACTTGAACTCGAAAAATTAGGCACTATAACAGCAAAAACCTTATATATTGTAAATATGTGGTGCTTTTCAACATGAAAACAAAGCCAGGTGGTTTTGGGTTCAGTTCAGACACGGTAAAAGGTGTATAAATTCATTGTCTGCATTTAAGTGAGCTTTCGCATTATCAGGGCTTACGAAACCTGCTTGTGTGGTAAGTACTTATTACTTACCCTGCATTTTGTATGGCCAGGTGGGCTTGTTGCATATTTCGAAGATGTTTTACGAAGTTCATTACCTACGTAGCGACGTGACTACCAATTAATATTGTCATTTATTTATTGCTTACACATACATTTTCACATAATTTTAGTTTAGGTGTTATTAGCTTAAAGGTAGGTACATGTACCCTATAAGGGCGCAGCAATTTATTTATAAATTACTAGCTGCGCTCCGCGGTTTCACCCGCGTGGTGATAGATATTTTCGGATAATATGCAATATATCTTTATAAATTGTAGCCTATGTGTTATTCTGATGTATAAGCTATATTATTGTAAAGGTTCAATAAAATCCATTCAGTAGTTTTTACGTGAAAGAGTAACAAACATCCATCCATCCATCCATACTTACAAACTTTCGCGTTTATCATATTAGTATTATTATCATGCACAAGAATCTAATTCAACAAAAAAATAGATTACAGTACAATACAATAACTCTTTACAACAAATAAAAAAACAGATACTTACACAAGACGGGAAAAGAAAAAAAACAAATACAAAATATGTTGTACATACAATGGGCGGCCACATCGCTATGTACGATCTCTGCCAGGCAACCTTTGGGTGGGGGGGAGGGACTTGAAGCAATATTAGTAAGAAACTAAATAATATCCCAAGTAGTATGTAACGCTAGTTTGCCTCGGGGTACCGCCTAGCCTCAAGGTATTACTTTCAGATAGACTGTTATTCTTGGAATATAATATGTGATTTTAATCTCAGGACTATTATACTACTTTGGTCGAAACCAGTCTAAGTCACATTTTATATTCCATCCATCATAATGGGTTTGACTAAGGGCGTATTCACACAGCAGATCTGTTTTTACAGGACCGTTTTTACGGACCCTTCGCTACTGGATTGGATACCATCGTTTACTGGATTCCGAATACTGTCGGGTGTGTAAACTTCTCCTACAAATACATACGCCGCATAATTCATTTCGGTATTGTTTTCTGTGTTGTGTGGTTTTCTATCCACGCCATCACGGAAAAAAGGGATTCTTTAAAACGGACGTAGTGAATGCGCCCTAAGATGTCTTTCGCTATCTAAATTATATCCTTCGGTCAAGGACGAAACGTCTCGCTTTTCTTAAATAATGAAAAAAGGTTCGCGGAAGTCCGTTCATTAATATAGTACCCCACAAATGGATTAAGCTAGTCGCTAGGCTACTGATGTGTGGGGTTGTAGGCCTTGGAGTAGCCTTGGAATTAAACTGAAAGTTGTAATATCTACTGAATTAAATAATATTCCAAAAAAAACGATTTACCAAAACGAAGAATTGAGTATCGGGAATACCTCTCGTCAAAAGAACGAATTGTAAATTTAGCCTTTGAGCAGGATTGGATAATCTTCAATGTTTCCCCTGTAGGTAGAGCTAGGGGCGCTAGAGTCGTAGGAAGTCGATAAGATTTTGGACTCGTCGGTCACCGTCTATACTTGTCCTAGCTCTTCATGTTCATCCAAAGGTTGCCTGGCAGAGATCGCTCTTAGCGATAAGGCCGCCCATTGTACAGCATATTTTGTATTTGTTTTTCTTTTCCTGTCTTGTGTATCTTTTATGTATTTGGTGTGCAATAAAGAGTTATTGTATTGTCACTTGCATCTCTGTACTGAGTGAAAGGTCCCGGTTTCAAGTCTCATCGCAATCGAATGTTTGGGATATTATTCTATTTCATAGAGACTACCCCGAGAGCGAGGGCTTACGCACTATAATAACAGAAACCTTGTATTACCTACGTTTAGAAAGGGGAAAAGGTACTAATTATGAGGTCTAGGTAGCAAAACCCAGACTAGGGGTATACTTGTCGAGTACCTATCCAATATCAATGTTTTCATAGAACATTGATTTTTAGACCAGAACGATTTAAATGTCTTTGCTTCTAGAACAGGCTTCTACAGGAATCCCTAAGTTAAATGGAGCTTTTGCCGTGGACTGACTTAAAACCTTTCTGGCTCTTCCAAATGTTCCCAGACAAGGGTCCGAATATATCACCGACAGTGATTCCGCGCGACCCTTGGGAATCTTCGATTTCTCGCCTCGATTCTTGCAGGGAAGGTTAATGTGCTATTGTTATTTAAGGTTATAAATTCTAGAGAAGCAATACTTTTCTTCGTGGAATTTTTGAGCGGTACCTAGTGCATTTTGTTGTAGATGCTGTTTAGTTTTTAAGTATATAATGGTTACCTTTAGCAGAGTTCATACTATGACTGCCATGGACGCACACGCTGCTGTAGGACATCTCGTTGCACAGCAAGGCACCCTTTCGGATCGCATCGCATCGCTGACGCTTGGCAGTGAGAGCGTTAATATAAAATAATAATAATAATGCTGGACAATCCACACAGCATCATCTAGCCCTAAGCTAAGCAGATCTTGTGTTATGGGTACTAGATGACTTATATACTAAGGTAATTCAAAAAATTACATGAATATATTTTTTATTAGAGAAAATACCCAGAACACCCGGAACAAATATCTGCAGTTTTTAATATTTAAAGTTTGTTTTTATCTTTTCCTTGTGAAATAGAATGAGTATAAATTATTGGAACTGTGTGTGGTCTGTTACCCCTGTAGAGTACGTAACTCTAAGTACTCACAAAGTGTATCGATGACACACAACGCTGATCGAGTTTCAAAACAAACATGCTTTCGTATATCGATTTTGGAAGCATTGACTGAGAACCCGTTTCTAGTCGAGAGTGACGTAATATCGACCCCACAACATCGACACCAAACATAGGTAAGACAAGAGGGCCCGACAGTGAGTCGACAGGCTGTGCCCTTTAGAATACTTCTGTCCAGCTTGCCCTCGAATACTCAAACGCATCTCAGAATTAAGCACGAATCAAGTGACGATTTTCTGTCAGATTTTAATTGAAAACTGTCAGAAAGCCACCCACGCTTTTTTACATTAAAATAATTTATTTTATTTATCACTCTTATCCATAATTTGAATTATTAAAAAAAAAAAATATTTACTTTTTAGTTCGGTTTATTTATAAAAGCGTGGTTTTTTAGTTTTTTTAAACTATTATTTGTTTATTTGTAAAATTTAAACATCTCGTTTAAATGTTACTTAGAGCGTGATGAAAAAACGTTTACAGAATTCTATTTTATTTTAATTTTACTGTCATAGGAAAACTTTAATTTTTTTTACCGTTCAAAGTGGGTCAAAATCGAGTCCAAAGGAGTCGGTTACAAATAAACAAACATCCATACATAGAGGTGAAGCTAATAAAAGCATGGTAAAAAATAGGTTTTACTGCTTTATTTAGAGTCGGAATCAGAACGGCACTATTCAGTAGTTGTTAGTTGGTTTGTTCCTATGCATATTTTTTAAAAAAAATTTTTAGAAATTAATAAAGTAAAATGTATCAACATTTTACTCAATGGTTTATTGCTTACATGTGTACAGATAGGTCTTAAAATAATATCTCAAAAGTCCAACATGCACCCTGCAAGGGCATCGCAACATAAATTTGAAGTTAACACTTTGACTGCTGAAATCACACGGTATGTGTTTTCTACAAGTGACTAATATGCGTAAGTCCACACTAGCGCAGCGGCTGAGAAAATACAGATCTGTGTGACTCAGCACAGCCGTAATATTTTTCGAACGAAACGCGTGCGGCGCAACACAACCGCTGTGTAGAGCGGCAGCACGAATTTTTTTAGGTTAAAAAAAAGATCGCAGTCGTCGAAAAAAAATAGCAGTCAAAGTGTTAAATGCTAGGTGCAAAAATTGTCTATTGTCGCATACGCAAAAAAGTTATCTCTTTGTCATTATTTTCGGTTTTGTGCCTAGTACCCATTAAGATTGGATAAGCCATTAAGTATTGCACTGTTATTTAAAAAAGAGACTTACATATAAAAAATATTAACGTAAGTAGGTGAGATATTTGCGATCTTATCAGGTTTTATTGTTGCATTGTCTTTGTGTCCTTCGCATCAATGATCACAATGAATGTATTATGCAACTCTTCAAGGATGCCAGGAATGCAAGATCTTTGTTGATCAAATCGCTCGAAACCAGCTATTGATTGAATACCTACTCTGTATCCGGCTAAATGATGTGTACTTAGGGTTACCACATCATCATCATCATCAACCTATATTAGTCCAGCCTCCTCCAATGAGCGCCATAATAGCGCCCTGTCTTCGCATTGACGCATCCAGCATCTACCTGCAGTCTTTCGCAGGTCGTCATCCCACCTGGTCGGAGGGCGTCCTACACTACGTTTACCGAGTCGTGGTCTCCACTCAAGAACACGTTTGCCCCAGCGGCCGTCGGTTCTTCTATTAATGTAACCTATTTGTATTAATTAATAATCTATGTATCTATTTATAGTATGTATGTATGTATAGTGTAAGAAAATATTACGGCTGTGCTGAGTCACACAGATCTGCATTTTCTCAGCCGCTGCGCTAGTGTGGATTTACGCATATTAGTCACTTGTAGAAAACACATACCGTGTGATTTCAGCAACCAAAGTGTTAAGGTTATTTCTGTCCCATGAGAACTGATTTATAATACAAACTAGCCGTTCCCCGCGGTTTCACCCGCGTTAAACTCGAATTTCACTTTATTAGGTGATTTTTTGGGTCCTTGGGTTACATTATTGGAGTAGCTTCCCAGCGATGAAATAATTTTTCAAATCGGTCCAGTAGTTTCGGAGCGTCGATGTTTCGGAGCCTATTCAATATAAACAAACAAAAATCAAACCTTTCCTCTTAAGAGTGTTATACTACCTCAAACTGCAAATTTTCAACTCCGCCGGATGTCCATATCGTCTAAACAACAAAACAACAACGCAGGGTAATACTCTGATACAAGCTGCTGCCTTTCCTCTGGTAGGTTCCCTCAGTTTGTCTTACAATATCCAAACGTTGAGACGAAGGGGTCGATTCTTACGCCGCGACCGCACGGCTCCGTGTGTTCCAAGTACAAAACCTCTCAAAGCAATTTCAAAAATCTCGCTCCTTTCTTTCACCAGGCTCTTATTGCAAAGCAAAAAGTCTAGTGGTCTTCATAAAAACGTAATTAACGCGGTAATGAAAACTATTTTATTATTTCACGTGCTAGCATGCGGGTTCTATTGTAGAGCATAATGCATTCTAATAAAAAAGCTATACTGCTTTTTGTTATAACTTTAATGCGGTTCTCTTTTAATCCACGGTGCTTAACATGTTTTAATAACCCCTACTTAGTAAAGCAGTCATAAAAGATTAATAATATTGTGCTGATACATTATTGTTTGGATCCCTTTTAGATTGATAAATAAAAGAATAAAGACTCCAGTACCGACAAATTTCTGACGTCGAAAAAAGAGACAGAATAGATAGATAGAAAATTCTTTTATTGCACACTTAAAAATAAAACAAACAAGACAGAATAAAATACAAAACATCTGACAATTTGGCGGTCTTATCGCTCAAGAGCGCCAAATCGTCGATCTCTACCAGACAACCGTGGATGGATAGGATCGTTGGATTGTATTTGGGGATCTGTGTGCATTATATTAATTTATAAAATATATTCCTACTTAAAAATAAATATAAATATATATAACTAATTATATACCTACTTATAATCACAATCGCACTAGATTTCAATTATTTATCTATATATTTACTCTAGAAGTGTATGGAATGAGAAAACGGGAATAGGATAAGAAAATGACGATGATACGATGAAACCCCTTTATCATAAACTAGCTGTTCACCGCGGTTTCACCCGCTTAAAATTAGAATTTCACATTACTGTACCTAAAAGAGCCTATAATGTTACGTCACGTCCTTTCAACTGTCATGTCGCTATGCCAAAAATCAAGTCGATTGGTTGCTTAGTTAGGGCGTGAAGGAAGGACAAACAAACAAACAAACACTTTCGCATTTATACTATTAGTCAGGATTAGGAATCAAACGCATTCCTTATTTAACTAGCTCAGGTACATACCATTGAAATCCGGTAGTGTCATATCATGTCAATCAAAGCCGTCTCACAAATCCTAATCCTAAAGGAAGTCAAAGTCAAGCATGTCCCGACTCACGCCAATGATGAGTCAAAACGTCAACGCATACGTAAATGATGTCCTCGGTAGCGTGTTGAATTCTAATGACTTCGAATACCTACTAACTATAACAGTGACAATATGACATATCGATGACATCTGTATGGTAATGTGCGATGTCGCGTGTGATTGTAATGAGGTAGGCGCCGCGTATACATAGGTTGTTAATGACAGAAATAGCTGAACATGACGATCCAAAGTCGCTTAGCGAGCTATCGAAAGAGCTTTGCTCGGGGGTAAATTAAAGAATCTACAAGATCAAAGTATTTCGTGGATTACACGTACCTTTGTTTGACCGATTCTGACCTATTGTGTCCTTGTTCTCTAGCATCTAATTTTGGTTTGATAATATGCTTATGAAATTTTGCAGAACTAGAGCTACAACAACAGAACACAACACAACAGAAGTAGGCTAGAACTACCTACAGGTAGTGCTAGAACTACTACGTTCTAGCCAATGCTGTTATATATACGTAGATACGTTGTACCGAGGTCTGCCTTACAAAACGAAAATCAGGTACGTATCAGAATTGAACTCAGTCCGTCCTGCTCCTGGCCGCGACGCGCACGTTCGTTGAACACGAGGTTACTTACGGAATATACTTAAATAAACCTCGAAAATGCCAAGTTGTGTGTTCCGAAAGTGCAATACCTATACAAAGACTATAAAAAGCAGGAAGAATGTATCTTTTCATATGAAAGTACTGTTTAATCTGTTAAAATGTAAAATCATGAATTTTATTTTACTCAACAATCATTGCCGCGCGGCGTTGCCGCTTTGCCACCAACACGAACGAAACAAGCAATGCGTTAAGTTTATGAGTGACAGAGATAATGCCATGCGGCGATGTATGTTCGAACGTCGACGCTAGGTATGTAGCTATAGTAAAATCTCGCAATGTTTTTATTTCTTTACAATGAGTATGACGTCTCTATATGTAAATTCTCTTTGGTTCTAGCCTACTTTTTATCCCATAAAGCAGTTCCCTTTACGCGAAACCTCGTTAACCTTATAGAGATAGTTTATATTAGTACTAGCTGCGCCCCGCGGTTTCACCCGCGTGATGATAGATATTTTCGATAATATACAATATACCTTTATGAATTGTAGCCGTTGTAGTATGTTATTCTGATATGTAAGCTATATTATTGTGAAGTTTCATCAAAATGCATTCTGTAGTTTTTGCGTGTAAGAGCAACAAACATAAGTATGTTTGTTGATGTATGTAAGTACATACATCCTCACAAACTTTTGCGTATATAATATTAATAGGATTAGTACTTTATGAAAGCCAATATATTACGGAATCGTTCAAAATATAAAGACGTGGTGCTCTGGTAGGTAGAGCCAACACCTCTTTTGTTTTTTTGGCAGTTTTAAAGGGTGAGTCATCGAACTATATTAAAATAGGATGAACAGGTAAGTATTACCTACTCGTATTCCGAGTTATTTGGTATCAAGCTTTGTTGAACAGGTATCTACCGAAAAAAAACTCGTGTTAGGTATCCTACACGAATTTTTTGTGGTTTTATTTTTATGATGGTTAGATTATCATAAAAATAAGCACAAAAAGCTTGATATTTTAGTGCAAACTTTAATTTGGCTAGAGCCAAAGTGGAAAGCTTTTAGGTAAGCAGGTACTTACTCTGCTAGTGGGGAACTTTACAAAAGTTTCTGAATTTAGGTACTCTACAATCGGTCCGATTAACACGATTTTTAGCCGACTACCAACGAAGAAAAGTTGTCTATACATTGATGTATTAATCACTGTGTCTATAGTATAAATTTTGACATGTCTAAGGGCTTATTTTGTAAGCCTGAAGAAATAAAGTTATTGATTCTGATTCTGGACTTTTATGTATGGAGGCGATTTGTTTGCCAGGGAAATTCTTTTTTTTGCGTTTTCAAGTGAAACTACTAGCTTGTGCCCTGCGCCTATTGTAATACATTTGCTATGATTTGCTTCATCATCATCAGCCTATAGTAGTCCACTGCTGGACATGCCTCCATGGCCTCCCCCAATGAGCGCCATAGCGCCCTGTCTTCCGCATCCAGCAGTAACTACCTGCAGTCTTTAGCAGGTCGTCATCCCACCTGATCGGAGGGCGTCCTACACTACTTTGTTGTACACTGTTTACCCGAGTCGTGGTGCCCCAGCAGTCGTCGTTTTGCTTAAACAAATTTTAAATCAATTGTCGTTGTGGAGTCATGTAAAAGAATTGTAAATAAATAATTAATAAATAATGCTGGACAATTCACACAGCATTATCTAGCCCCATTGTAAGCAGAGCTTGTGTTATGGGTACTAGATAACTGATATACATAATACAATACATTACATAGATAGATATTTTTTATTATACATGGGAAACGACCAGAACACCCAGAACAAATATCTGCAGATCGTGCACACAATTGTTCCGAGGCGGGAATCGAACCCGCAACCTCCTGCGTCGCAGGCGGACCTTCGTCCACCGCGCCACATCGGTCGTCGTAAATAAACACAATCAATGTGAATAGTTTAAGGTACATTCCGAATCGAAGTATGTTTCAGCGTATCAGCCTAAATTAAGACAAAAAACGTAGGCTACTAGGATCAGTGTTGTCATCAGAAGTTCTTTTGAAACTACCACAATTTAGTCCCCATAAAGCCCCGATAAGATTTCACAGAATCTCTCATATCATATCGTTGAAAGATAGGTACAGGTACCAGGTCCATAATATCTCAGAAAGCAGTCTGGTTCTGGAGCAATTCCTGGTATCAATAGACCTCGGAGCGTGACAAATTACATCGACACTTTTCATTTCACATTTCTAAAAACTCATTCGATTCTGGGTTCTCTATTTGTTTTTGTTGCGACTTAGTAAACATGGTCTGTTTTCGCTCTGACTAGGGTTTCCACAAATACAATTGGCAGTTACCTACCTATATATACTCGAGCCAAACTCAACTAATCACTTTTTGTATAATGCTGACAATGAATATGCTGTCAATTTTAGATTTGTGTTTTATCGTGTCCCGCCATTTTCAGTGTATCTTCAAAATAGATTGTTTAAGTATCTACTATAATAACAATTTGTGCTTTTTAACCGAATTCGAAAAAGGAGAAGTTTATATCTTTGGCTGAGTGTATGTTTTATTAGAATTTATGTCTGTCGATTATTCTATTGCCTAGTTATTATGGCATAATTTTTTGTCTTATGTTTTTTAAGATCTCAAGGTAAAAATCCCTCGAAAGAATATAATGAGTACATTAAAAAACGTATTCCTGAGGGCCCGAAAAACTCAAAAAGAATCCAAAATTAAGGGTTTTAATTTTTTCTAAACAATCAAATTATAATATCTTAGTTCGTACGCTAGAAATATTCAATGATTATTTTGCACTCCGTGCCGTACTGAAAATAATCGACGAGCAAGAGATAAATCCTATTTTATAGCTTTAAATTCAGAATTACTTTTCTATAGCAGCTCTGTCTGCTTTACCTAATACACAATTCAATAGCAGCCCTACCAAGCCCAGAGGCAGGTTCATAGCAATCTTGAACCGTCGTCGTCCGCGTCGGTAAAAAGTCGCTGAGCTGAGCAATGCAGTCCAACAGCTTCGCAGGAAATACCAGAACAAGATTTATTGAATGAGAACCTGACTCGGGAGACAAAAAGTTTTGTAGGTATCGAGACGAGACTACTGAGTATACTGCTTAGTTTCTTATTTATTTTATTTAAAATTTATTTCGACACAAGTAAAACATGTATAAACAAACCACAGATAATTTGTCAATACACATTGAATCAATAATGATTGGTAAAATTACCAAAGAAATTATAAAATTATTTATAAGAAACTCCTGTAGCTATTTATATGACCTATTTTATTATTTAATTTTTCGTGTTTTTTAGTTATTTACTTTTCTTGGTTACCCTATGTATTATTATGTTTGACATATAATTATTAAAGAACTGAACTAACGAAACCAACGAAAAACAAAACTAACATATAGGTCTGGTCTGACACACAAAAAGATAGATTTTTACTTATGTAGTAAAAGTAAGGTAGCTCTGCTGGCGAGGTATTTGAAGTCGGTTTACATGAATAATAAAATTATTTTTGACACATCTCGCCTACCGCACCTTTTCATGTGGTGAGATTATGGACTAACGAAGGTCTATTAAAAAAAAGGTGACTAGCCTTCGTGCGATGGCTAGACCATTAGTGATCTTGCTACACGCTTTACGTTTAACTTCATTCGCTAGTTACTTTGAACGTTAATAACGAGTTACAAAGTTATGTTATGGTTGTTAATAGATCGTTACATGAGATTCAACGGTTACCACATTATGTTAATAGGTGATCTCCGGGTTATTTGCAGTTAATCTCCTACAATCTACCTATTTAACCCGTTAGAACTAAGAAGCTGTTAGAACTATTGAGATTAATTGGTAGGTACTATAAAAAACTTTGATTCATGATGAATATAACCTACTTTAAATGTATAATGTATTGAAACAGATATATAAAATAATACTGGACAATCCACACAGCATCATCTAGCCTCAAGCTAAGCAAGCTTGTGTACTAGATGGCTGATATACTTAACACTTTGACTGCGTTTTTTTTTCGACGATTGCGAACTTTTTTTTAACCTAAAAAATTCGTAGATGGCTGATATACTTAACACTTTGACTGCGATTTTTTTTCGACGATTGCGATCTTTTTTTTAACCTAAAAAATTCGTGCTGCCGCTCTACACAGCGGTTGTGTTGCGCCGTACATGCGTTTCGTTCGAAAAATATTACGGCTGTCCTGAGTCACAAAGATCTGTATTTTCTCAGCCGCTGCGCTAGTGTGGATTTACGCATATTAGTCACTTGTAGAAAACACATACCGTGTGATTTCAGCACTCAAAAGTGTTAATAGAATTCATTACATGGATATATATTTTTTATTGTACATAGAAAACGACTAGAATACTCGGAACAAATATCTAAATGTAAGAAACTATTTTGTAAACATATAATAGTATACTGTTGGTGTTGGTCTTAAAATATGTATATACAATATATCTATACTAATTTTATAAAGAGGAAAGGTTTGATTTTTTGTTTGTTTGTATTGAATAGGCTCCGAAACTATTGGACCAATTTGAAACATTCTTTCATCGTTGGGAAGCTACACTATCCGCGGCAAACATAGGCTACATTAAAATTTAGAAACGTGAAATTAAAATGTAACGCGGGTGAAGCCGCGGGGAACAGCTAGTAAAATATATACCTAATATAGGTAGGTGCCTTCGTGTTGTCTAAAGTGAAAGGCTCATATAAACTTTTGAAAGTTTTTCCATTTACCATGCTATGATCTTGACAAAAGATTACAAATAACATCGTTTACACGTTTACGCAATGTCGCAAAGATCTAAAAAATGCAGGTGGGCGCATATCAGAGTGTTTTAAGCGGGCAAGTTATTTTTCTGTTTTATTTCCACTGTAACACAAAGCTGAGAGATAGCGTGGAAATAAAGTAACCTCTTCTCTTCGCATTCCAGGGCAAACGATTCTTTAAAAGTGTACGTCGACGTTGGATCGCCGCCGACGAGATTAGTAACGACAATCAGCGGGATTCAATTTATCATTATGTAGGGGCAGTTCGTCTTTTCGCGACAAGGACGAACGAACGCCGCGCGGGGAAGGCGAGAAAGGAAGGCAAGAGCGGCAGAATGATCGGCCCGTGCGCAATTTCACTGCTTTTTATTTTTAAATTTGTTATTGCTCTAAAATAATACTGTTTCTCAAAAAACTAAAACCATAATTGTCTAAAGTATTTATTAGGGAACACGTAGAAGAAATTTCATTACAATAATATTAAATAACTAGCAAATAAAACTGGTTTTCCCGTAGAGATATCTCTGTAAAAATGAAGATTTAGAGGAAATTTTGCCATTTTTTACTATAGAGTCAAGTTTAGTCAATCATGTTTCGACTCCCATAACTTACTAACTAATATCCTAAACTTTTGATCCTCATCAAAATATATTCGAAATATAGGTGTTTTATTCCTTTAAAATTGATTTTCCCTTAAGTCAAAACGTGGGTTTTGGGACTCATTTCACCTTAACATTTACTGGTATGTGCGCTTTTATTGCAGGGGAAACAGTAGAAAAAACTCGCGAGTACCAGATTTTGATACTTATTTGCTCTCAGGTTATGAATGTAGGCAACCTCATTCATAAATAAATAATAGTTTAAAAAAACTAAAAAACCACGCTTTTATAAATAAACCGATCTACAAAAGTAGAAAATAATTTGTGTTTTTACATGGATTTGCGTTCTCTTGCCAACAGCGGACACTTGCCTCACATAACTAGATACTGATAGGAGTAGAGACATTGAAGATATATTTTCAGAAAGCACCCCACGCTTTTTTACATCCATAATTTGAATTATTGAAAAAAATATTTTGCTACGTTTTAGTTCAGTTTATTTAAAAAAGCGTGGTTCTTTAGTTTTTTTTTAACTATTTTTTTTTCTATATTTTAGTTTAATCTTATCAAATTATTGTCATCGGTTATTAATAAGTTTAAATGAAATCTGACCGTTCAAAGTGGGTCAAAATCGAGTCCAAAGGAGTCGGTTACAAACAAACATACATACATGAAGGTGAAGCTAATAAAAGTATGGTAAAAATTATCAATATTTACACTATCCTTCGCCACGAATGTTTATCTCGGTAAAATCGTTGGTTGAAAAAATAAACTTAGGCGACTACCTGCATAAGTAATATTACAATTAAAATATATGTATATTTAGTTTTATATTTGTAACATTTATTTATTATTTGTTTTTAAGTGTTTATGTTATGTTCATATTAGATTATCTTTGGTACACTCCCTGCCTTTCTTAAATTCCCACAATTATTTCCATCCAAAGGTTGCCTGGAAGAGATAGCTTCTAAGTGATAAGGCCGCCCATTGTACTTGTCGGATTTAATGTCTTTTGTAATGATCTGTATCTGGTGTACAATAAAGTATTTTTGTATTGTATAGTATTGTATTGTTCAATTAGCCTGGTTGTCGCACCCTACTACAGGACAAAAGCCTGCACCGTGGTCCTTCCACGTATCTCGGTTCTGAGCTAGCTGAACCCAAGCTTCGTTCGCTTCATGATCAGCCTATATTAGTCCACTGCTAGACATAGGCCTCCACTAATGAGCGCCATAGCGCCCTGTCTTCAGCTTGACGCATCTACCTGCATGCAGTCTTTCGCAGGTCGTCATTCCACCTAGTCGAAGGGTTTCGTTCGCGTAGCTAACTAAATAAATAAGAAATATTGTGTGATATGATATAACTTTTGTACAGTTTGGTAGAAATTTTATAACTTAATGTACTTTTAATTTGGAAATAAACAAATACAAAAATATCATTTCTACCCAAATAACGCCAAAGGAAACGCTCCCGTTGGAAAAAGTAGAGTAGGTACAGAATAGCAATGCTGCGTTTAATAATAACATTTTAATTAAGAATGAAGCAAGTCGTAAGGAAAAATAAACTGGAATGCTTTTTAAGCGTGTTTCTCGTGAAGTTGCATTTTATGTTTACAAATAAAATAAAATGGAATAACGGTCAACCAAGATGTTTTGGATTGAAGGCACGTCTGGTTTCATATTTCACAAAATTCACTAATTTTAAAACATTGTTTTGACTTCTAAATGATTTACTTACCCACGACCATACAACCGACCATACCGACGGCCGCTGGGGCAAACGTGTTCTTGAGTGGCGACCACGACTCGGTAAACGTAGTGTAGGACGCCCTCCGACCAGGTGGGATGACGACCTGCGAAAGACTGCAGGTACATGCTGGATGCGTCAAGCTGAAGACAGGGCGCTATGGCGCTCATTGGGGGAGGCCTATGTCCAGCAGTGGACTAATATAGGCTGATGATGATGATGATGACCATACAACGAAGCTAACGTATTTGAAGACCTCATTGTGGGCGAAGGTGACGCAGGAGGTCGCAGGTTCGATTCCCGCCTCGGGATACATTTTTGTACGATATGCAGATATTTGTTTCGGGTGTTCTGGTCGTTTTCTATGTATTATGTTTATTAGTTATCTGAATACAATTGAATAATGAATTTATTGCCTTGGACTTATAACTACTTATAGATACTACATAATATACTAAAAACATAACTTACATATACATATCTATTATTAATAAGTAGGTACTTACATAACATACAATTCACATATTTAAATTAATTAATAACTAAGTACATTCTCAGGCAATGGGAGTAAAGTCAGCATAATGCCGACAAGCTCGGCGCTGTTTTTTTTTTTTTTTTTTTTTTTTTTTTTTTTTTTTTCTCTAGTTAAGCCGTATGCATTGTCCGGCATTCGTTATTTACAATCCATGGTTTGGAATTATTAATTAAATTATTAATTATTTATTTATTTTGTTTATTTAACGTACAAACCACATCACAATCGCATTAAATTATGAGGTTACATAAAGTTTGATCAGAACTTGATTGCAACATAAACACATGTACGTGCTGCTATAATATAAATATGATCGAGTTGGTAGAGTTATTACTATCCCACCAAAAACATAAATGTAAAAAAGGAGAGCCAAGTTCAATACAAAAATTATAATTGGCTGTGGGCTTCGCGGCAAAAAACTTGGAGATCTAAATGAGTGCCAAGTCAAATCTATGTAGGTTAGATTTGACTTGGCCGACCAGGTACTCGGCGCGTTCCTTTGCTTGAACTTGGCTTGGACACGCTGCCGCGTGCCCTAATCTAATTACAGGTTATTAAGTAAAACAAGACAGAAAAAAATGTAACAAACAATTAGAACTACCGTTGCTTAAATTAGATTACATGCTATATAATATAAATAAGTAATTGTAATATTGTGAATTCCACTTCATCATCAGCCTATATTAGTCCACTGCTGGACATAGGCCTCCCCCAATGAGCGCCATAGCGTCCTGTCTTCGGCTTGACGCATCCAGCATCTACCTGCAGTCTTTCGCAGGTCGTCATCCCACCTGGTCGGAGGGCGTCCTACACTACGTTTACCGAGTCGTGGTCTCCACTCAAGAACACGTTTGCCCCAGCGGCCGTCGGTTCTTCGCGAGATATGGCCGGCCCACTGCCACTTCAGCTTGCTAATTCTCAGAGCTATGTCGATAACCTTGGTTCTCTGTCGGATGTATTCGTTGCGAATCCTATCCTTCAGAGACACTCCGAGCATAGCTCTTTCCATAGCTCGCTGAGCGACTTTGAACTGATGGACCAGCCCTATCGTGAGCGTCCCCGTCTCAGCTCCGTAGGTCATAACGGGTAGGACGCACTGGTTGAAAACTTTCGTTTTCAAGCATTGCGGTACGGATGAAGAGAATTCCACTTACCAGTAATTAATTTAAGTTTTTTTTCTCAGAATTTTAGATTATCTAAGCTCCATGGTACAAAGTAGGATTCTATTCTAAACTCAGCATTGGCTTAAAATGCATCATTAATTTCACGCTTTATAATTTATGTTAGTACGTAGCTGTTCGGAAGTTTATCGTCGAATGAATTTATTGTTCTCCGGTGTTTGATGTCATGGCGTTAGACATTCTTTCTCGTACCATAGAGTGCCACAAACTTGTCTGTTCTGTTGGACGAAATAGGAACTCCTCTGCAGACATAAGTCCACTGCTGAACGTCTACAAACAAGGTGAGGTTCTATTAGTCGATTGTTACGGCCACCACGGTTTGAGATATACTCGTCGGGGTCGATTGTTACGCCGCGACTGTTCATGGCTGTCGCGGCTGGATTGGATGTAATTTGAAGATATTAGCCATTTAAAGATATTTTGTTTTTATTTGATTTCCATACCAACTTACGTATAGACACGGTCGCTCCGATCCGTGACAAACAACGTCTTTTGAAACTATAGTGAAGGACCATGTATCTGTCTGTATAACTCAGAGTTGTATCGAAATCCGAGTGGGTTTGGGGTAATTATACTATTGTTACTAAAATACTCAAAGGAATAGCGTGGACCGCGCGAAATCGAAGCCAAGCTTACAGCCACCGCGCTGGGTAGCGGATACCCTGTAGATCGAAACAGGCCTTAAGACAGTAAAAAATAAAATATTAGACCGGCTGCGGCTGTCTTCAGTGAAATTGGCCTTCAATTATATAAAATTACTGCTTTTCAGTAATTTTATATATTTATTTAGCGACATTTCCAACTACAGACAAGTTGGTAACACTGCGCGATCTTTGATTCTTTGAACGTATGTTTGAAGAAATCTATGAATTTAAGAAATAAAAGAGACGCGTAGAGAATCTTTTATACAGGCTTTAGGAGTATTGATCGCGGATTTGTGACAAACAGCGTCCGAATCGTCTTTAGTCAAGTTAAGCCTCTCTTTGTGGAGGCTCTTAGATAAATGAGAAAAGATATTCAGACTTGTAAAAGGGCTTTAACCGGCCCATGTTTTGTAAAAAAGAACAAGTCAAAATATATATAGAAAATACTTTATTGCACACTTAATGTTATTTAAGTAATTTTCTTCGTTAATAAGTCCCATAAGTCTTTTAACAAATAAATTCATTCATCCATTTTATTTAATTTCATTCATTTTTCATTTTCATTTCCTTAAGTCACATTTATTTTACCATGATTTTGCATGAATATAGTTACTAGTTTCTGCCCGCGGCTTCGCACGCGTATTTTCTATGGAAACGTTTTAAGGCTATTTCTATTCAATGTTGATTTATGTGATTAAAGTAGCCTATGTTTTATTCCAGGCCTAGAACTGCCTGTATGCAAAATTTCGGCCTGATCAGTTAAATATTTTTGGCGTGAAGAAGTAACAAACATACATCCATCCGACGACCGATATGGCGCGGTGGGCGAAGGTCCGCTTGCGACGCAGGAGGTTGCGGGTTCGATTCCCGCCTCGGAACAATTATGTGTACGATCTGCAGACATTTGTTCCGGGTGTTCTGGTCGTTTTCTATGTATAATAAAAAAAAATCTATCTATGTAATGTATTGTATTATGTATATCAGTTATCTAGTACCCATAACACAAGCTTTGCTTACCATGGGGCTAGATAATGCTGTGTGGATTATCCAGCATTCTTTATATTTATTTATCCAAACATTGCGCATTTTATATTTGTGTATTTATTTATAGTGCTATTGATCTTTGTAATACTAAACCTATAGTCATCTATTATGTTTTCATATCCAATGATACGTCGTATAATAGTTATTATTGCCATAGTCTGCGATTTGGACTGTGTGAGGTCTCATACATTAGTTACATCCAGTTTCTCAAAAACCAGTTCTATAGCTTGGTAATAAACGTCAATATCTTTTGTTGCAGGCGCGATGGCAGCTCTTCAAATTCATTTGCTGCTGGCTGCTTCAGTTGCTGTTTACGCAGCTGGTAAGTGACTTTACATTTAGATACCTTGCTTATTAGTTTAAACTTATCATCATCAGCCTCTGTTAGTCCACTGCTGGACATTAGAAAGATCGATCATAATGCTCATCAAGCAAGCAAGCACGCAAGCAATCCTTAAGCTACTACATGCGAGGACACATAAATGGTTATAAGTTACTATTTAAGTTATCTGTTAAGTGTGTAAAACTGTTTGTCTTCCGAATAAAGCAAAATAAATAAATAACATAATTACAAAATAGGTTACATAACTCAGTTAATACTTTGACTGCGGTTTTTTTTCGACGACTGCGATATTTTTTTTTACCTAAAAAATTCGTGCTGCCGCTCTACACAGCGGTTGTGTTGCGCCGCACATGCGTTTCGTTCGAAAAATATTACAGCTCTGATGAGTCACAAAGATCTGTATTTTCTCAGCCGCTGCGCTAGTGTGGATTTACGCATATTAGTCACTTGTAGAAAACTCATACCGTGCGTTTTCAGCACTCAAAGTGTTAACAGTGGCGTAATTATCGACCTAGTTTACAACCAATAAAAGCTCATCATCTGCAGCATTTAATTGACTCACATATCGGCCTCTTTGATACAAGAGACTAACCCCCATATCTTTAGTCATTACCTCGACTTCGATTCAAACTCTACTCAACCTCCAAATGCGTTTCGGTATGCTTGATCGTAAAAAAATCCTTCACTTGAAACAGCCTACGAGAATTTTTTCATACGAGTGGAATAACGAACTGTCATCTCAAGGTACCTCGCTACCTACCTTGAATGCTCCTCGAAATAGTTTGTTGTTATTTACAATGGATTTTGGAGAGTATCTCAATTACATTTACGACGATGAAACCTACAATTACCCATCGTGAAGGTATATAAGAGAGGTTGATATATAAACAAATTAACGACTAAGCATACTAAACTCGAGCATGTTTTGGAGGAATGCTCGAAACGCCCTTGAACAAGTTTGAGTGGAGAATTATTTGAGGTAATGACTAAAGATATGGGGGTAAAATTACATTAATTATAATTACGACCTGTGATTAGACGGGAATAAGCTACAAATGGTTTATGTGGAATAAGCAAGCTGAAATGGCAGTGGGCCGGCCATATCTCGCGAAGAACCGACGGCCGCTGCAACGTGTTCTTGAGTGGAGATCACGACTCGGTGAACGTAGTGCAGGACGTTCTCCGACCATGTGGGATGACGACCTGCGAAAGACTGCAGGTAGATGCTGGATGCGGCAAGCTGAAGACGGCGCTATGGCGCTCATTTGGGAGGCCTATGTCCAGCAGTGGACTGCTATAGGCTGATGATGATGATGACCGTATAATTTATCATGGGCCCAGCCCTATGTATAGCACATAAATAAATCTCGGAATGACAGATTCTAACTTTCCATTCAGGTAGGCTAAAACAGGACCAACATAGGTATTAAGGTAACTTCTTAATTGCCTTCTGGCGAGTCCAATTTATTATCTCAATATTATTTGCTAGGCTCCTTTCTATGTTTAATAATAAATAAATAATGCTGGACAATTTACACAGTATCTAGCCCCATACTTAGTAGAGCTTCTGTAATGTATGGGTAACTTATTTAGTTCTTAACTTATTTTGATGGTTGTAGTTTTTACATGTTCTGCCCGTGGCTTCGCCCGCGTTGTTTTTTATTGTTTTAATTGTAATGTCATTCTCCATCCCATGGGAACTGATTTATGGAATAAAAAGTATTCTATGATGGATAGAAAACAATCAGATCACCTGGAACAAATATCTGCAGATTGTAGGAACATTTGTCTGGAGACGGGAATCGAACCCGCAGCCTCCTGAGTAGGCGGACGTTAGCCCGCTGCGACACAGAGTTCGTCGTTTCTGAAATTTGTTTGAGCAATGGTTTGACATGATCGATTTCAGTTATAAAGCCTGTCACTTGAAACTTTCTGAAATCAACTTAATCGTCATTTTAATAGAGATGTAAATCGGGAAACTTCGCGAGCCCATTTGTACTAGTCAATTTAAAAGGTCAAGGATATGCCAGATTTCTTTTAAAATATCCTGACATAATTGCTTGAAAATTTTGAGGTACTATTCGTAAATTACAATTAAATAATATAAACAAAATTAGAACTAGTATTTACAAATTTTTTTTATATCTTTATTTATTGATGGATTTTTGTCACAAAGTGACTATGTCACTCCTATATGAGATCAATTCTTTATATTACAAACATGGCAACGATTGCAACATGACATTGCATGTCCAGCAGTGGACTGCTATAGGCTGATGATGATGATGATGATGATGATTGCATGGCCACCTCCATAAGGATATTTACAATTGAAACAATAACTGCATTGAAAATAATGTACTCGCTCAACTCATCCATATCACGACCGATGTGGCGCGGTGGGCGAAGGTCCACCTGCGACGCAGGAGGTTGCGGGTTCGATTCCCGCCTCGGAACAAATGTGTGTACGATCTACAGATATTTGTTTCGGGTGTTCTGGTTGTTTTCTATGTATAATGAAAAATATCTATCTATGAAATGTATTGTATTATGTATATCAGTTATCTAGTACCCATAACACAAGCTCTGCTTACCATGAGGCTAGATAATGCTGTGTGAATTGTCCAGCATTATTATTAATATTATATCAATAGGACCATACCATTCGGAAGCGTCCCCAAGACGCTGGCTGGCTGCATTGCCCCGCTGTATGGTAATGCTGATGCGCTCCGCCAGATACTCATTAGCGCAGGATTCGTGTTATTATTTGTACAATTAAAAACATTAACTTAATCAACAAAACAAAAACCCTGAATCTGAAATGACCAATGCATAAAAATCCTGATGCTTGGTAATATTGTTCAAAAAACTGCTGCATCAGCATTATTTATCCATATAAAATATTGATAGCCTTATCTTATGTCTATGTAAGTTTATTATAATGTTTGTTATGTAGGTATTTAGTGTATTTGTTATCAATTATTTATTAAAGTGCCACCGTCTATATTGTTCGTTCATGTCCAGTCCATCCCAAGGTTGCCTGGAAGAGATCGCTCTCAGCGATAAGGCCGCCCTTTATACCTTTATTCTAAGTTTTTATCTCTGTATTATTTTCTGTTTTGTGTGGTGTAATAAAGTGTTATCTATCTATCTATTGTTTTCATAGTTTTAGTTTTCATTTTAGTTTTGTTCCTTGTATTAGGCCTTGCGCACCACGGTCTCCACGGAAGACCAGCGCTATGGTACGGTCTGCTCTACCATAGTACATGCTGAGTGGAGACCGATTTTGTCATTTTCTGTCTTCTGTTAATCTAAGTTTAATTTTATAATAGTCTCTGTTCTGACATAATAAAAATCTTTTATTTTACTTTATTTTAAGTAATCATAGTTAAAGGTCGATTGCTAAAAAATATCAATCACATTCTCGTACACAGCAGTTCGTTATCCATAAGGCTTTAAGAGCTTTCTGGTGTTGTAGAGAACGTTACTTGAACGCAATCACGGATTTAGCATGCATAGGAATTCGAAGAGAACCGGTTGTCTGAATCACATAGGAAGCGGTGAGATTCAACCGCTTTGGTTGGAAGTGTTGCCACATACGATCCAGAGATCATTATGTAGCAATTTGGTCTCAAAAATTACGTTTATTCATTGAATATAATTGTTGGTGCGGCGGCGTTTAAAACTCCTGACAAATTGGAAGCTTAATTGGAAGCAGTGGCGTAGCTATCGTAGGGCTGGGCGGTGCAGTGCACCAAGGCCCTGGAGCCCAGGGGGCCCTAATCTAAGCTTTGAAAAGATAGGGTCAGCCAGCTTCAAGTGTTTTTTTAACAATTTGACTGCGGACTATTTTCGACGACTGCGATCTTTTTTTTAACCTAAGCCATTCGTGCTGCCGCTCTACACAGCGGTTGTGTTGCGCCGCACATGCGTTTCGTTCGAAAAACATTACAGCTGTGTTGAGTCACAAGATCTTTATATTCTCAGCCGCTGCACTAGTGTGGATTTACGCATATTAGTCACTTGTAGAAAACACATACGGTGTGATTTCAGCACTCGAAGTGTTAATACATCAACAATCACAGAATTCTCAATTTTTTTGTTATTGTTATTTGGTAGTTTGGTTGAGTACGTCCGTAGCACATTGTATCAGCGATAAGCTCACGTACTTGACGGTCGTGAGATCAGTTCGGCTATTCCACCCGTCAACTTTTTTGTTAATTTTTCATTCGCTCTTACTTTGCATCTATTCTAATGTATGATGTTCATTGCTACGTGGAAACTAAAGAGGGGCGGTGATGGCCTGATTCCTTCTCTATGCACCGGGGCCCCCGTCCACCTAGCTACGCCACTGATTGGGAAGTTGTGTTTCGGAGTTGCTATGTAGCAACTGAGACTGATTATTTATTTAGATTTATTTATTTCTTTTGCTTATATGAAACATTTGTATACATTTTATTTATTTCTTCCTGTATTAACCGTCTGATGGTACCTTCCTAAGATTAAAGCTCCTACTCCATTCCAGAATACAAAATATTTTTAGTAAACAATGACATGGATACTTTACTCAAAGAGATAATATTGTTTCTTAAAACAAAAACTTGTTTCGACCCTCGGCTACGAGTATTTGATACTACGATGATATCAGAGCCATAAAGTAAAGTATTTTCCACTAATATTTCATTGTGTAATACATATTTACAAAAAAAATATCAAGCATTCTGGAACATTCTATTAAATCCATAGAAAAGCTGGTGAAGCAGTTTGAACAGAGCGGCAGTGCACGTGTAAAGTGGTAGTTTTTTCTTCTATTTTGGAATTGCAGTGGCGGGTAAACCCGGATGCAGCAGGTAGCCACTCACACATTCACAGCTCTAGTGTGAATAGATAAACTCGCTATGTTAAATAATACTACGATAGTAGTTAGTCTCTTGGGAGCAATGTCATGGTGGTAAGAAACTTGAGTGTGCTTTGTCAACAAATATGTTTTACATGAAATTAATGCAATATACAGGCTGTTATTTCTATCAGCTAGATAGATAGAAAGTAGACGTGTTGATGACGAGTTTCTATATTGTAAAGTAAAGGTTATGATTATGTAATTAGTAAATTGCGACGTCCATACATGTGCTTACTAACCTTTTATTGACAGCAGTCAAAATATAATAAAAACCGTTTATTTTTCAAATTGTATAGAATGGACCTGCCTTAATGTCTCTTAAACCTAATTATTTACTTGTTGTTACGACTTTCTTCATTCTTAACTTTGGCAAAAAAGTAAATAATTTTGTACTGATTTGCCTTATTTGTATTTTGTTTATTAGGTAGGTAGATGTATTTATGATCGCAATAAAATTAACACTTTGAGTGCTGAAATCACACGGTATGTGTATTCTACAAGTGACTAATATGCGTAAATCCACACTAGCGCAGCGGCTGAGAAAATACAGATCTTTGTGACTCAGCACAGCCGTAATATTTTTCGAACGAAACGCATGTGCGGCGCAACACAACCGCTGTGTAGAGCAGCAGCACATTTTTTAGGTTAAAAAGATCGCAGTCGTCGAAAAAAAATCGCAGTCAAAGTGTTAAGGTAAGTGTCTAAGTGCCTTTTAAGCCAATGTTAGGTCTTATTGGAAAAACTGGCTAAGATAGAAATTTAATTATCAAAAAGATTAATACCTAGATTTTAAAGGATCTGTTAAAACACTTTATGAAAAAAGTTAACGAAAATTATAGTTATTTTTTAAAGATACTGAACTACGTAAGATAAAACGAAAACTTAAATATTTTAGGAGAGCGAAACTTATCTTAGTTTCAACTAAGTGGATAACTTAAAGTTTTAATAAAATTAAATATTCGTAAGAGATTTTCTGAAAAAAAAATACGTAAGCGTTTATGATGTGAGTGTACTTGCGTAGGTTAGTAAATACTCATAATGTTTGTAAGTACTAGGCATCTAGACGACCGATGTGGTGCGGTGGGCGAAGGTCCGCCTGCGACGCAGGAGGTTGCGGGTTCGATTCCCGCCTCGGAACAATTGTTTGTACGATCTGCAGATATTTGTTTCGGGTGTTCTGGTCGTTTTCTATGTATAATAAAAAATATCTATCTATGTAATGTATTGTATTATGTATATCAGTTATCTAGTACCCATAACGCTCTGCTTACCACGGGGCTAGATAATGCTGTGTGAATTGTCCAGCATTATTTATTTATTATTATTATTATTTATCTTACGAAATATTTGTGTGCGTAACTGGCTACCAGTATCCCATACGTGTTAGTCACAAATTATCTTTATAACTATTTTTAGAGAGAGAACCTTAATATCTAGGTAAACCTAACTCCGAACTAAAACATTACCTAATGTAGAAAGTAATAAAGTCTCGTCTCGAAGTAAAAAGTGTTGATATCACGAGAAGGGCCGATTCAGCCATTTTATTACCCTTGAATATGAATTTGGTAAATTATCTAGGTTAATGTAGTTTAGGATAAATAAATAAATAACGCCGGACAAATCACACAGCATTATATCGCTCCAAGCTAAGCAGAGCTAGTGTTATGGGTAATAGATAACTGATATAAAGAATACATTATGTATAGATCGATATTTTTTATATATAGAAAACCGCGCTACAGAGGTAGTCGTCAGTTATTTAGCTCGGCAGAAGCATTTAATTATCTATCTGGGAAGCAGAAAGTAAAACAAGTAGTAATTAATCATGTTTTAGAGTTGTAACACTTCTGCGGGCGGGGTCAAGATTCCGATAACATTTGACTTGTCCGAATGTGGAATGAATGAGTTCTATTTTAATGCAGTAATATAAAACAAAGCATGTTGACGGGCCAGTGGACGAACGGACTTCGTTTTGAGGTAATTTTTACAGTCGACGGTCCATTATCTTCGACTGTCAATTGGCTATTTAAAAAAAATTCAACTGTCTAACTATCACGATTCATGAAATACAGCCTGATAGATGGACAGAAAGAGACCGGAGTTTTAGTAATAGGGTCCCGTTTTACCCTTTGCGTACGGAACAATAGCCCTGCCAGCAACTTTGTACGTGTTTTACCAGGGTAAAAAGTAGCCTACCTAGTTACCTTTGCAAAATTTCAGCATGTTCCGTTCTGAAGTTTCGACATTGTCTTTGCACTTAAAGCATTATATTTTTATTCTATTTAGGCTATTTTGCTCGTTTCAAACTAGAATATCAAAAAAAATCCTCTCGGTCATTGCCTGTTGTTAAGACTACCAATTGCCTAAGTGCAAGTAGACTCGAACATCGAGAGTTCCGTATTGCCACAAACTAGAGACAAATACGTATATTTCATGAAATCTTCATTTATTTTTTCTTATTATTATTATTGACTAGTGCACCATAAAATATGGTTCCATTGATACCGCCGGACACGGAACCCTAAAGATTGATCCGACAACATAAAATGACTCTACATCTCAATTAATGCATGCAAGGAATTTAAGTATTAACGCTTCACCGATAGAGTTTTTATTCGAATGCAAGGGTTATTTTATGAGCTTTTGTTGTGGGTGGAATGCGTCGAATGTGTGGGTAACAAGGTACCTATCAAGGGCATCAGGATTTCTTCTTATTGGCGGTCTGGCCGAAGTGAGGTTGGTATGCAAATAAAAAATGCTATACTTAAATTGAGTTCGAGCGGCGGTGTCTGGCAACCTGTCATGAATTGGAATGCGAGCGTCTATCGTCTACATATTTCTAGTCTACCTTCTGCATATTTTTTAAATAAAAAAAAATACTACCAGTTTTCTACTGGTTATAAGTATACTGCTTTTTCTTACAACAAAATGAAAGGGCGCCTTTTCGTTATTCCACCGTAGTCTCGCGCAAAAGCTCGTGGTTGACAAAACTGACAAAAATCGGTTATCCTCTTTACCCTTGATTTTTTAAATCCATGTAAGGTACGTAGGTAAGGTATAGTTATTTTGTGATCTAGGTACTTACCTACTCGCATCGAGTATCGACATCCTAAAGCAATGAAAGGAATGCGAGCGGTCAGCGGCTAGGAACAAAATAAAGGCCGTTTTTGCAGTGTGCTGAAAAAAAATGCACACTCGAAATGGTTTATGTTTTATTGCTACTTGTTCTAATAATACCTAAGCTGATTTCAGATTACCTTACTAATCCAAGGTCTCTTAACCGACTTCGTAAAAAGGATATAGTTCTATGTTCGGCTGTACGTACATGTTTTTTTATGTTATTCGTCGATTTCTATAGAGAATGATCCTGAAATGTACCCATAAAAGATATTCCCGCGGGCTTGGTATATGTTACTCAAAACATAAATAAAGTGAAAAGTTAAGGTTTTAATTTTTTTAAGACAATCAAATTTTAAACGGACGGACAAAACTAATAATTTGAAACATTTATATTGCTCGGGGTTCAGTTGGTTTAAACCAACTGAACCCCGAGCAATTTATTGACTCTCACTTCTCAATTTTCCCCGCTTGTATCAGCACGATTCTTTGTTATTGATCTTTGTCTGACTGTTCGATTAATTGGTTGGTTTCGGTTCCCTTTCGTAATGGGGATGTCAAAGCATGTTTTTTAATTGACTCCCTGTTATTTCTGCTTTGATTTGAAAGGTTCCTTTGACAGGCACGACAAAGATAAGGTGTACCTATGTTCTTTGAGTATTTAATAGTAGAAAATAATTAATAATCTTGAATAGTATAAAATTTGACTTGTCTAAGTGCTTATTTTGTAAGCCTAAAGAAATAAATGCTATTAACTTTGAGTTTTACCAATTCTTATAAGATTTAACTGTAAACATTAGCACCGTATTACCGAATTTGTACAGTTTCTGCATATTATTCATATTCCTTTGTGTTTGTGCTGTGCATGCATTTGATTATGTCGAAGTTAGGTAGAGATGCGAAAAGCGAGTTTGTGCTGGCCACAAAGGGCAACTTCGTATCGCTGCGTAAACTATAAAAAATAAAACTATTGCATAGACATTAAAAAAAAGCTTAAGATGTGTATAACAAAACTAAACTCCTATCTTCTTAAATAAATAAATAAACATAAATAACAAAATGCTCATGAAATTTTGATATGTTCTTTGTTCAACGTCATCATCATCATCAGCCTATATTAGTCCACTGCTGGAAATAGGCCTCTCCCAATGAGCGCCATAGCGCCCTGTCTTCGGCTTGACGCATCCAGCATCTACTTGCAGTCTTTCGCAGGTCCTCATCTCACCTGGTCGGAGGCCATCCTACACTACGTTCACCGAGTCGTGGTCTCCACTCAAGAACACGTTTGCCCCAGCGGCCGTCGGTTCTTCGCGAGATATAGCCGGCCCACTGCCACTTCAGCTTGCTAATTCTCAGAGCTATGTCGATAACTTTGGTCCTCTGCCGGATGTATTCGTTGCGAATCCTATCCTTCAGAGAAACTCCGAGCATAGCTCTTTCCATAGCTCGCTGTGCGACTTTGAACTGGTGGACCAGCCCTATCGTTCAACGTAATAATATGATATAATTTGGCGTGTTTTAAAAAAAGTGTTAACAAAAACTATAAACCTACTTAAAATTCCTATATAAAAAAAAAATGGCTTAAAACTTTGTTTTGAAATAAGAATCACCGAAATCGGTTGGCGTGATATTGAGTTATTCGTCCATTTGTCGCGCACATATGTACTTAATTATTATACACTCATTTATTTAAATTCTCGTATAAAATACATTTTTTACTATAGAAAATACAATAAAATATTATAAAACTATTCTACAGTAAAAAATATATCAAAACGGTAGATCACCGACCGCTCGCTAGGCTCAAGCGGCCGGTGACTAGGGCTGCAGAGAAAGGAACTTCCTGACGATACGTGCCGAGTCCAAGAGTACGATGCAATTGTCAGAACTGGACCAAATTGAAATGGAACCACACGGGAAGCACTAGCTTTCATATAAAAAAGAATCATCAAAGTCGGTTCACTCAGTCGAAAGTTCTGAGGTAACCATAAAAATACAGTCGAATTGAGAACCTCCTCCTTTTTGAAGTCGGTTAAAAATAGGTGGCGGCGCTAGTTTGTTTCGGGGTACCGCCAGTCCCGCCACCACGCACGGAGAGGCTACGCACGCACGTGTGTCTCGCTTCGCTATACAAGAAATTGTATATGATAACGTCCACTGCGTCCACACGAACACGCTACACACGAATACGAGATTGTCAAGCAAGGGTGCGTTTGTTTGACAATCGTATTCGTATGTAGCATGTTGTAAGCAGCTAAAATGCGCCGCGTGGCCGTGCACAGTGTGCGCTGCGGTGGGACAGCGGCTTTAGGTACATGTGGGAGAAAAGTGGCACAGTCACGTCAACATGTTTATTTTTGGTATTCTTAGAACAAAATTTGTCGCTCTTCAATATTATTTTAGCGAGAAACGCTTCTTAGAAGTCCATTAGATCTTTCAGCGAAGAAGTAGGTTGGTACAGTACTCACCCACCTACTTAATTACTTTGTGAAAAGCAATAAAAAATAAATAACAGCTGTGAGTCCTATTTGAATTGAATAGAGTTAGCTAAATCATAGCTAAAAATACATATCTATAGCCTTCCAAACTAAAAAGTTAAAATAAGCCCAATAAGCTATCGTAACTCGTCTTATGTATTGTGGACCCTTCTGGATTGTTTGCAATAGTCTGCAGTTAGTTTAACTGTTTCAACTGTAAGAAACTTACTAGGTCCAATTTATTTATATTTTAAATTGAAATTAAATTTGAAGTATCTCTTTGTTAATAAAGGTTATCTCACATATAACACCTCTTTACATCGGTGTTAAAAACCTTTAGGGACAATCGGGTTGGCATGGCACCCAAGAATATTGATATAGGTACTTGTCGGACCAGGTAAAAGCCTATCTTACAATCAATCTTACTTTTTCCCGTGTACATACACGGGTCTGCCGTCCCATAGGATTATGAGAGTGAGGGAATATAGAGTGCACCTGTGCTTGCGCACACACTTGGGCACTATAATATGTCCCCCGTTGAGACCAGCCACCGTGGCCGAAGATTCGGCTAGAAGGACAGCATAGATAGGATATAGGATATCTTACAATACGTGTAAACATTATACGCGCGCGAAACACGAGACCTGACCTAATCCAAAAATAACATCATTTTCTTTTTTTCCAGAGCTGGACTTTCGCTTCCTAAAAGACCCAGAATCAGTGACTGCACCAGTCGGTGACAAGGTGACATTCGAGTGCGAAGTGAACGTGCCCGCAGAATGGCTGATTTGGCGCAGTCGGACGGATGACGGCGACCAGTGGACGGACGTGGTGAAGACTGGTGATGTGGACGTGTATACTAGCAGCACTTATGCCAGGCTGGTGGTCCATATTACTGGGGACACTCATCCTGCGGTTTATCAGGTTTGTTTTAAAATTAGGGCTCAAAGCCTAGTTATGAAGCTTTCTACATTGTCGACCATCGTGGCAGATGTGACATTCGCTTCTCATTAGCATTTTTTACCCTTGAAAATGAATTATTGAATAATTATAAACTTTCATGAAATTAATATAAAACTATCCTTTGTGACAAAAAAAATATAAAATTGTTGATTTCAGTGCGTGGTATCCTTCAGCTCAATAATCCTGGTGTCAGTGCCAGCTCAGCTGCGCATTGCAAGGATAGACATCGGGGCTGGCGGCGCTGAGAAGAGAGTGGTCATAGCGCCTGTACAGAACACTGTGGTTCTACACTGTAAGGCGCCTGTGTCTGACCCTCCCGCTGTTCTGACCTGGTGGAAGGAGACTCAGGTAAACACTCAATAATCCTTGTAACCTGTCCCACCCAGCTGTTCGTTCATAGCTGGAATAGACACAGGCCGGCGATGTTGAGAAGAGAGTGGTCATAGCACCTGTCCAGAACACTAGTTCTAAACTGTAAGGCGCCTGTGCCTGACTACCTGCTGTTCTGACCTGGTTGAAAGAGACTCAGGTAAACAATCAATAATCCTTGTAACATGTCCTGCCCAGCTGTTCATAGCTGGAATAGCCACCAACCGGCACTGCTCAGAAGAGAGCGGTCATAGTGACTGTCCAGAACACTAGCGCTACACTGTAATGCGCCTGACCACCTGCTGTTCTGACCTGGTGAAAAGAGGCTCAGATAAAATTAACCTTAACTTTAATCTGAGTCTCTTAAAGTCAAGAGTAATTCGGTGTCTTCTAGTTTACGTGCGTGATACATCGTCGGCCGCATCGGCACTTAACATCAGATGAAGAACGGGTGTTCATACTCGTATAATTTTACGATGGAGCTAAAGCCGTCTTCCGATTGGTTAAAAGAACTTTAGGAAGAATAGCAGAAGCTTTAATGATAACGAAATTTAAGAATATATAAGTAAAAAACAATAAACATGAAGATTTTATTTGCAAGTTTATACTTACCTAAGTACTTCAGGTACTCGTACTTACCATAATATAAAAACTATTTAAATCGGTTGTAAACATCTCGATTTTATCTATTTTAGAATCGAAGTTTCAAACTCTGATCATAAAGCTTGTAAGAACTTTCAAGGGGTTTACTCGGAGCTGAGAAGTTTCTTTTCAATTACTAGTGAACCATTTATAGAAACTTAGCCAGCTATCGAGTGATTTGAAAACTTGTTCAGAATTTACGTATACATGTCCTAAGAACTTTAGGACCGTATTTATTCGACGCCTTTCTACAGGGTGCCATGAAACATGTGTACTAAACCGAAAGGGGGGTGATTCTGGACACCGAGGGGTTCATTAAACTTGTGATATTTTTTATTTAAAACGGTTAAGGTTTTCTTGAGTTTTCTTTTATTTTTCGACGAAACGCGCTCGCTTCCGATCGCTGGAAGCGGGCGAGATGTCGGATGAAGGTACTGTGGCAGTCATCAAAAAACAAGTATGAATGTTCGTCTGTTTGCCAGGGCTCAAGGAAGCAGCTGGACTCTCCACACGGGGTCCTCATGATCCACAATGCGACCACTGATGACAGCGGTACCTACGGCTGCAAGGCCACCAATGATCTGAGCGCGCAGGCTATAGACCTCCCCGAGAAGATTTATTTGAAGGTTCAGAAGGAAGGACGGGGAGAAATCAGGTAAAGAAATATGTTAAGCTAGTCTCTGGCTTCTCTCACGTTGTGGTGGATCAGATTCTGAACGGCTTGGACTGAATATAAATAAAATTAAATGAATGATACTGGACAATCAACACCGCATCATCTAACCCCAAGCGCAGCAGAGCTTGTGTTATGGGTACTAGATGACTGATATACTTAATACAATATATTACATAGTTTTATTAAGCAAAGAAAACGACAAGAACACCCGGAACAAATACATATGTATATGCAGATCGTACAAACATTTTTCCTGATGCGGAAATCGAACCCGCACCCTCCCACCGCGCCACAGAGGTCGTCAAAAATAATAAGACGTCTTATCCCATAAATCAGTTCTCACGGAAATATAACTTTAAAATTTTTCCATAGAAACAACTCGTGCGTAGCTGCGGGCAGAAACTGGTTTATCTAATGTCGTCCCAAATGATAGCCCTCATTTAGAATGATTTAATATTCTCCCACATTAAAAATGGAACCGTACTTAAACCTTCAGGGACCGGATAACGAATCTAATCCATAATTTTGATCCTCATCGATTGTTTTATCATCCTTTTTGGTTCAGTGATTGAAAACCAGAAGGGAATTATCTATAATCCCGTAAAAGGAAAGGGACATTCGTTATTGGGAACTTTTTATGTACTTATCTACTTATAGAAAAGTTCCAAACTTTATAATCTGAACGCAATAATGGTTTTTATGCCGAAACGATTGAAAAGCTTGTAACAGTTAGCAGTTAATGGAAGTTAGGGATTTTAGAGTTATGGTTTTGATTGGAGCTTTGACATAATGAATGGTTTCCATCTCGAAGCGAGATCTTGCTTATAGGAAAACATCTGCCGAATACAGATGGAAAGTGTGTGTGGTGCAACTTTACCTTAGGTCCGCGGATTATTCTTAAAACTTTTTTCTGATTGATAAAGCAACATTTATTTCGTTTCGGCCCAAACTGGAACTTACCAAAAAATTAAACGGATATAACTTATATTTTTTTATTTTGTTCATAAAATATTATAGAAATCAAGTATGGTTTTGACCCCAGAGCACAAAATAAATAACAGCCTTGTTCCTGTTTCATTTATATATTTAATTTTCAACCGTTACGGTCCCAATGCTAGCCAATCTTTTCTCCTTTCTCTCCTTATATCTTCGATGAATGAAGTCTGTCAAGCTCGTCTTGCCTTTTAGCCATGGCCCTTCCACACCGTCTCCTCGCGTTGGGTGGGTTTCACGCTATAGCTGTATTTGCCCACAAGTTACTAGACATTTGGCACACGTGTCCAGCCCAGTTCCATTCATCTAGACGCTGTCGCTGTAATCAATCACAAATTGCGTGTTGTAAATTAAGTTTATGTGTGCTTCTTGTGGCAGTGGGCCGGCCATATCTCGCGAAGAACCGACGGCCGCTGGGGCAAACGTGTTCTTGAGTGGAGACCGCGACTCGGTAAACGTAGTGTAGGACGCCCTCCGACCAGGTGGGATGACGACCTGCGAAAGACTGCAGGTAGATGCGGCAAGCTGAAGACAGGGCGCTGTGGCGCTCATTGGGGGAGGTCAGCAGTGGACTAATATAGGCTGATGATGATGATGATGCTTGTTTTAAGGTATATATGGATCGTAGAATAAGTTAAAATAAGATCTCTTACTTTTCTATGGTCCGAAATAGATGATTATTCATTATGATTATATTACAGACTCTAAAATAACCTCATGTATTTATTTCTCAGGTTTCTAGAACAAGCAGAGTACGTCGGCACTAAAGACAGCGATGGCGTGCTAACAGCTCCAGTCAAGCTGAACGGGGTCCTTCGGCTATGGTGTGGTGCTGTGGGCACCCCCCCACCCAAAATCACCTGGCGCAGGGAGGGGGAGGCGCCCATGGGTCCCAAGCGAGAGAACATGCTTGTGGTGCCCCAGTTTAGCATTGATGATGAGGTGAGAATTTCCATATCTTACGAGGTTGTATCTACCTGCGAAAGACTGCAGGTAGATGCTGGATGCGGCAAGCTGAAGACAGGGCGCTATGGCGCTCATTGGGGGAAGTCTATGTCCAGCAGTGGACTGCTATAGGCTGATGAAGATGATTATGAATACGAGGTTGTGCTTGCATTGTAGGTGTAAAGGTTGCGGCAGATCAGGTTAGTAGGGGTAGATCAGGGTCGCAACTCAACCGCGCAGCACAAATATCTGCATTCAAGTAGGTATGGGCTCGTACTACTTGAATGTACAGTGAATAACACGCTTACGCTCCTAACATTAAGATAAATTTGATATTAGCGGAATCAGATGACAGACATCAGCAGATGAGGGTCACTTATCGAAGCTTGTAGGAAGCAATTTTGTCACTGTAAAATGAATCTAAAGATAACGTGAAAAAAAGTTCAAGTCCATTTGAAAGCACTATTTGTTTTGTGCTGTGCAGGTTTGAACCATTTTGGCCTTAACCAATCTGATTCTGCAAGTCTAGAATTATAATTATGCCAAAATTTCTGAATAAAAGCTTTTTTTTTTAAATTGTTTCTCAACTAGTTAGTATAGGAAAGCCAGTGCCTTGATCATTGCCTGAATCATGGCCACCCGGCGTAAAAATCTCGGACTGGTTTCGATGGAACCAGTACGTTGCGTCAATTGGCAGTATCCTAACCTTTGCTAAATCTGCTCATCATTCCAGGGTGTCTACTCCTGCGAGGCCAGTGGAACCCGTCGCTCCTGGAAGGTCATCGCCCTGCAGCGTCCATCCTGGGACGGCATCATGAGGAATCTAACTGCGTTTGAGGACGGGAACGTGCACCTGCCGTGTGGAACTGCTCACGGACAGCCACCTCCTCAGGTCTACTGGGTGCTGAATGGCCAGGCCTTGAAGAATGGGAAAGGAGTTAGAGTTACAAGTAAGTATCCATATGTACGTGTGTCCTACCCTTTATGACCTACGGAGCTGAGACGTGGACACTCACGATAGGGCTGGTCCATCAGTTAAAGGTCGCTCAGCGAGCTATGGCAAGAGCTATGCTCAGAGTTTCTCTGAAGGATAGGATTCGTAACGAATACACCCGACTGAGAACCAAAGTTAACGACATAGCTCTAAGAATAAGCAAGTTGAAGTGGCAGTGGGCCGGCCATATCTCGCGTAGAACCGACAACCGCTGGGGAAAACGTGTTCTTGAGTGGAGACCACGACTCGGTGAACGTAGTGTAGGATGGCCTCCGACCAGGTGAGATGAGGACCTGCGAAAGACAGTAGGAAGATTTTTCAAGCTGAAGACAGGGCGCTATGGCGCTCATTGGGGAGGCCTTTGTCCAGCTGTGGACTAACATAGGCTGATGATGATCATACATATATACATTGGGATGGTTCTCGGTAGATCCACTGAACAGATCTAATCTTTTTAGAAACTCTCAGGGTTTTTGTTTAATTGTAAAATACGAAATAGGTTGTTGAAGAGTAGTGAAATAAGCCCGGTCTTGGTCACAACAAGAGTTGTATTTATGTGCGCATAGCTTTAGTCGTGCTAAATTTGGCTGAAATGTTTTCGTATTTTTCACATAGTGTTGTTATTCTATAACTAGGCAATATATGCTATATTCCTTATCAAACACGTCAAAACTCGACGTCAGCCGTCAAGTTTGTTCGTTTTTCAAAGTAGACCTCCTGTTTACAAGCGATACTTTTAAAGGTACAAGTCCGAGATGGGCCGCAGTCTGCAATCGCAGGCGACATTGCGGCTGCAGTTAACCGCAGTGCTGCCTGTGGGCACAGTTGCTTCTATTGCCAAGCACGGTCGCGACACCACTGGCTCTGCAGTCTGCGGTTGCTGCGTGCCGCGGCCGCAGGCCGCATTGTTGCCGCGCTTGGAATTAAGATGCAAGATGCAAAGAAACAAGTAGTGTCTGCAGCTGCAGTCTACGGCCTGCGGTCCATCTTGGAATTGCACCTTAACTGTGACTTGAAATTGAAACGGACAATTGAAATATGCTTAGAATATATTTATAAACTTAAAATTTAAAAGCAAGTTCAAATGAAATGCCTACAGGCAGGCTCTTAATCAGACTTGTTGTTTTAATTTGGTCGTAACCTTAATGAATATGTCTACAGCAATCAGCGCTTAAACGATTTTAAAGTTTTTGTTAGCCCTTGAAGCTATCTTTAGTAAAATTGATAAATAAAATAGCTACAAATAAAATAAGGGCTTATTAAATTCTTTGATAAATTTATGTTTACTAAGAAATAAATAATGTTTATTAATCACAAGCGAAATCACTACACTTTTGCTTGATTTATTTATAATACATCAGTATTTTGTAGAAAATATGAAGTAATTATTGTCGATAGTGTAGGTGGCAATTCCAGCAATCCGAGGCTGCTTGCAGCCTCGGATTGCTGGAATCTCATTTCTTTTTTAGCAAAGTTATTTCAAAACTCATCAATCTCATTAACTATCGCATTATTCATCCTGTATCAACATATTTAGAAGCTTAAATTAGTTCTGCTTAGTTTGGGGCTAGATGATGTTGTGTGAATTGTCCAACATTATTTATTTAATCGCGAAATAAAACTTCGAAAATTTCTCGATCCGGTCATTAGTGAATAGGTAACAAAGGAATTTTTGTAACAATGACAAACTTTCGTACAAACATCCATAAATTCTCATTTGAATATTTATAATAAATTGTAATTTATTTTTATTAGTGCTTTATTTTCTTTAGACATTACAAGACTCTTGGGCACGTCACAAAATTCAAATTACATTAGTAAATTGAATTCTCCAACATTGTTTATCTGATCGCAAATTAAGGGACTTAGTAATCTTCTAAAATTTCTCGATCCATTAATTAGTGAAGAGTTAGCAAAGGATTTTTTTTGTAACAATTACAAACTTTCGTATTTTTAATATTCATCATCATTATCAGCCTATAGCAGTCCACTGCTGGACATAGGCCTCCCCCAATGAGCGCTATAGCGCCCTGTCTTCAGCTTGCCGCATCCAGCATCTACCTGCAGTCTTTCGCAGGTCGTCATCCCACCTGGTCGGAGGGCGTTCTACACTACGTTTACCGATTCGTGGTCTCCACTCAAGAACACGTTTGCCCCAGCGGCCGTCGGTTCTTCGCGACATATGGACGGCCCAGTTTTTTAATATTAATGTGATGTATTGTTTTTCAAGACACGGACCTGTACATTGACCACCTGGAGAAACGTCACGCTGGAATCATCCAATGCTTCGCCTGCAACTCTCTCGGCTGTGCGTACGACGCCTCTCTGCTAACTGTGGTGCCGCTGCAGATCTCAGACCAGGTCAGTTGCAACCTTGCAGGTCTAGAGAACACCTGGAGAAACATCACGCAGGGATAATCCAATGCTTGGCCTGCAACTCTCTCGGCTGCGCGTACGACGCCTCTCTGCTAACTGTGGTGCCGCTGCAGATCTCAGACCAGGTCAGTTGCAACCTTGCAGGTCTAGAGAACACCTGGAGAAACATCACGCAGGCATAATCCAATGCTTGGCCTGCAACACTAATCTGACTGTAGGGCAGTTGCACCTTTGCAAGTCTATAAGAACATCTCAGACGACCCGGTTAGCTGGTGTACATACTTCCTAAGATCAACCTTGACCATAGTCATGGTGGGATCACGGTGATATCATCCAGTGCTTAGCCTGGACCAGGGTTATTTGTTATTTGTAGGTTTTATAGCCTGTCCTAAGTTGGTCGCCCCTAAACGTCCCTTGTCTGGTTTGTATTGGTTGCCTTTACAAGCCAGATGAGTCAACGCTTGCCAGACTTTATCAAAAAGTGGATCCTTTATTTAGAGGATCAGCTAGCTATCAAAAAGTCTATTTAATCAGTGTAATGTACCGAATCCTGTACTGTACAGAATCATACGTATTTTTCTTTAGGAAAAAACTAACAAGGCTCGTCTTGTTGTGAGTGGTTCTGTAGTGACTGTCGCCGCAAAGTATTGCAATATCCCGTAAATATTCTTCAACAGAAAATAAACCGTCAAGTGTCGCAGCTCAAACCGTATTATTTTAATATTTTCACTTCATAGCCACAGCTCCATAAAGCTTGAATATTTTAATTATCCCCAGGATTATTCTGGAGAAGACACGAGGATAAAAGAGTCGCCTTCCCCGCCGAAAAGACATAACAGGAAGAATAATCCGCGGAAACATAAACGTAAGTATCTACCGAAAAGTTTTTATCGCTGTATAGCGCCAGTGCGAATTAACTCGGAGGCTCCAATGAAATGAAATGAAATGAAATGAAAGTTTATTTTCCTTAGGCTTACAAATACAAATAAGCACTTAGACAAGTCATATTTTACTATTCATTATTATATTGATGTTCACTTCAATTTTTTGTCCACCAGTGGAAGAAGTGAGAAGAAACCACCAGTATGTTCATAACTTATGTGTCTAGTACATAGATTTGCTTATCTGTAAGTTGTTAGATTTTGAGTTGGAGCAAAACTCGTTCCAAGCTTTTTTATCTTCTAGATAATCTGATATTTTGTAATAAGCCTTTTTACAAAGAATATGCTTCACAATTTTTTTTAATTTATTTATTGATAATTTTTGCAACTCACTTGGAGTTTTGTTGTAGAAGCGTATACATTGCCCATTAAAAGATGCACTTATCTTATGTAGTCTAGTTGTGGGAACAGCGAGTTTATTCTTATTTCTAGTATTTACATTATGTATATCGCTTTTTTTATTGAATCGATCGATGTTTTTATGAGTGTACAACAAGTTTTCATAAATATATTGACATGGTACTGTCATTATGTTTATTTCTTTGAATTTATTACGTAGGGATTCTCTGGGACCCATATTATAGATCGCACGAACAGCCCTCTTCTGCAACACAAAAACCGTGTTTATATCTGCAGCGTTCCCCCACAATAGTATGGCATAAGACATAATACTATGGAAGTAGCTGAAATAGACTAGTCTAGAAGTATCAACGTCTGTAAGGTGACGGATTTTTTTAACTGCATATGCTGCAGAACTAAGTCTCTTCGATAGCTTATCTATGTGTGGGCCCCATTGAAGTTTACTATCTAAGGTTATTCCTAAGAATACGGTATTGTCTACAATTTCTACCGTTTCTCCTTTTACGTTTACATCAGCCTTAACTTGTTTTACATTAGGTAGAATAAATCTTATACATTTTGTTTTTGTTTCATTAAGCAAAAGATTATTGATACTAAACCAATGGACTACCTTTGAGATTGCAGTATTTACATCGTCAAAATTTGTTTTTTGTCGATTCATTTTAAAAATTAATGAAGTATCATCAGCAAACAATACAATCTCATGATCATTCTTTACAAGATGAGGCAGGTCGTTAATATAAACTAAAAATAGGAAAGGACCCAAGATAGAGCCTTGCGGTACACCCATTGAAACCACAGACCCTTTAGATCGTTTCCCATTAATGTCAACTCTTTGTATCCTATCACTCAAGTAAGATGTAAGAAGATCCAAAGAGCTGTCCCTTATTCCATAATGATGTAGTTTCCTGATTAATGTTTCGTGATGAACGCAATCGAATGCTTTTGACAAGTCACAAAAAACGCCTAAAGCATCTTGCGACTTCTCCCAAGCATCAAAAATATGCGATACCAACTCTACACCGGCATCAGTAGTTGACCTGCCACGAGTAAACCCAAATTGCTTACAGTGTAGCAGGTCATTGCCATTAAAATGTCTAAGCAATTGGTGTAAAATAAGTTTTTCAAAAACTTTACTGAATGTAGGCAGTACTGATATTGGTCTAAAGTTAGTGGGGTCAGACCTAATACCCGATTTAAACAATGGTATTATTTTACTATGTTTCATTAGATCAGGAAATATGCCACAATCAATGGATTCATTAAATATAAAAGCTAGATCTGGTGCAATCGTATCAATTAAAGGTTTAATAATTTTAACGGAAATGCCCCAGAGATCTGCAGTTTTTTTAATATTTAAAAGTTTATACAGATTTTTAATAAATTTCTTTTGCAAGTTTTTCTACTGATTTCTAATTGATGTAAGTTTTACCAATAAATATTGTTAAATTAACGCAATCTGAACACATAATTATAAGTACTATTTAACGGGTATTTTATCGCGTTTAGTTTACACGACAGTGTGTAAACCTGAAGAAACGTCGTGAAAAATGGGCAAATAAACGCGATAAATACCCGTTAATACGTTATAATTGGAAAAAGTGAGTAAATTTATTGTAATTTTGAAAGTTTTTTTAACCTGCTTTGACTTGAAGCAACTTGTGGTCTTGCCCCATTTTTGTTAAAAAATGGCAAGACCACAAGCGTGTTACTTTTTTTTCAACATATCAGCTTTCTTTTATTTCTTTTTAATTTGGAGCGTCCAAGCAGCTTTAAATAATTGAGGCACTTACGAGTATCATACAATACACTGACTACTGCCTGTGTTGACGGATGCATTTTGCAATCTTTGCTACTTACATTGAAAAAAAAAAAGCCTAGTCAGGATTCCTTTATATTTCACTACCTTTCTCATTCATAACTTGTTAGGTGGGTAACCTAAACAAGTCATAAAAATAAAACTCGCCTAGACAACCGCTTAGCAACAAGGGTCGATGAATTGTGTGGTACTGTGCACATAACACTGAATGTAGACCTTATTCAGGAAGATTGAATAATTCCGTGCTTCATCTAATGATTATGTTGGTTTCGTGGAAGAATGTAGACATAGGTGTCTGTTTGCCCTAGATAGGTATCTGTTTGAGGGGAGATAGGGAAAAGATAGATTAGGTACCTACTATAATCTTGCCAACTATTTATTTATTTAGAAACATAATATAACCCTACACATACACTTCCTCTATCTGTTCCATCGCCTCTCCTATAAACCTAAGGTTTGCTGTAAGAAAACTCTTTGTTAGGGTTAAGCTCGTCTATGTACGTACATATCTTTTTTGGTTAAGTTATTTTTAAGTTTTATGTGTACAATAAAGAATTACAGAACCCTCTCTAGGCGATGGTAAACGTAGTGTAGGACGCCCTCCAACCAGGTGGGATAAAGACCTGCGAAAGACTGCAGGTAGATGTTGGATGCGGCAAGCTGAAGACTCGCGCTATGGCGCTCATTGGCGGAGGCCTATGTCCAGCAGTGGACTAACATAGGCTGATGATGCTGATGATGGCGATGCTTTATCTATAAACTAGCCAAATTGGATGTAGAATGTTTGTAAACAAACCAAGACACAAATTATTTTATTATTTATTATAGTTAATCTAAGGTACTATACGTATTATATATAATAGTTACTACACATAGACAAGTATAATTGCCAAGTTGTATATTTACGAGTAGATAATAATTAGGTGCGTTTAACTTTAATTAATGTCAGGTCACATTAACCAGGATTTTGCTGAAATTTGTACTTAATTAGTGGTATTATATATAGTATAATAAATAGGTATTTTGTTAATATTAGTGGATTTTGTTCCGACAGGTATTCAGGCCTTAATTATAATTAATTGCGAGTTCTGTTTTATTGAATTTAATAATTAGAATCATATTCAGTGTGTGTAATGTACTAGTGGTTTCTCTTTCACTTCTTCCATTGGTGGAACAAAAAATCACATGAAAATAAATAAAAAACAGAACAAACCTAAAAAAGGTTTGTTCTTATTTGATAATAATTTCTAGTATATAAATTTAACTTGTCTAAGTGCTTATTTTGTAAGCCTAAAGAAATAAAGTTTCTTTATTTGAATTTCTTCTAATTTGTATGTATGTATTTATTCAAAGGATTGCAACTATTTTCACAGGTATCACCTAATACAATAGTGTAGTCAACTTAATTAATCGCTAGCATCGAGTTTAATAAAACTAATAATCAAATATACACATGTCAATGAGCAAAAGTAATCCAATATACATGTCAATAAGCAAAATAAAATAAAATATAATCACAAATGTCCTCAATAAAAAGAATTCAATACATCAATGAGCAAAATAAATTCAAATTGACAGTAACATACACAAAAATATTATTATTTACCATACCATAAATTGAATAGTATAGCCCTTGCGAACTCGCTCAGTGAACAGTTGAATACATCAATGGTTTCCGCTACCCGATTTAATAACTGTATGGTGCGCGTCAGAGGGGCTTTGTACAGCAGGTTAGTCCTTCATCGAGTAATTGGTTCCATTTATGAGAAAAGCCGCTTAATTATTGGTCCTTGAAAATCTCATTAGACTGCATTTGCAGAAAAATCTTATTCATTTTCTTTTCCACGTATTATTTGTAGAGGCGACGACGCCGAAGTCGTATAATATATATTTTATATAAATATAATATATGTATTATTATAATATATTTTTAAAAAGTACCGCACTACTAATTAGCTAGCTGAAATGGCAGTAGGCCGGCCATATCGCTCGAAGAACCGACAACCGCTGGGGCAAAACTTCGTGAGTGGAGACCACGACTCGCTAAACGTAGTGTAGGACGCCCTCCGAGCAGATGGGATGACGACCTGTGAAAGACTGCAGGTAGATGCTGCACGCGTCAAGTTGAAGACAGGGCGCTCATTAGGGGAGGCCTATGTCCAGCTGTGGAATAACATGATGAAGATCGCACTGCAGACCCGCCCTACCACCAAGCCAAGCCGTGGTGGTAGGCCGAGAGGAAACCATACCACCAAAATAGTGCTGTACTAGTACCATTTTCCAGCACTTTGTGTTCCAAATCTCCAGTCGATTTCTGCTCTCCTGGTATTATATGGAGTCTTTATATTTTTCGCGCGTTTCTTTAAAGCTTATACTGTTATGTGTTTTATTTTGATAAATGAGGTTGGCATCAAATTTTATACGTTAGTAGCCATTTAATCCTCATTTTAAAAAGCGGAGGTTCATTCAGATAGTAAATATAGCTAGAAAAATCACATAGCACCATCTACCCCCCAAGCTTAGATGATTTATTGATGACGACAATGGTTTTGTTAACAGCAATCATGATACCTCCGTCCCGGCCAAACATAACCCGACTGACGGATGACAGCGTGATGGTCTCATGGTCCAAGGCACCCAACCACGGTCTCACAATCCTGTTCTACAAGGTCCAATACAAAGAGGTTTCCAACTCCAGCAACGTGCAATGGAACACGGCTACCCACGAGGTTCCTACTCACATCTACTCGCTGGCGATTGACGGACTGGCACCAGACAAGTATTACAAGTAAGTTGGTGGGTGAAGGTCCGCCTGCGACGCAGGAGGTTGCGGGCTCGATTCCCGCCTCGGAACAATTGTGTGTACGATCTGCAGATATTTGTTCCGGGTGTACTGGGCGTTTTCTATGTATATTAAAAAAAATCTATCTATGTAATGTATTGTATTATGTATATCAATTATCTAGTACCCATAACACAAGCTCTGCTTACCATGGGGCTAGATAATGCAGTGTGAATTGTCCAGCATTATTTATTATTAAAAAAAATGTAAAACTTCTTTTATTGTGGCTCTGTGTCTGTTTTGACACTATTCTGCCCATGCTCGAAGCCAACTATAGTGGTTTAAAGGCAAGGGGTTGCAACATAGACTTGTTCAAGGTTTTCGAAGGTTAGTAAGTTGTTGACACTGCAACCCTAGGTCGCGTTTTAAATAAATTTCTACAAAATGTTGATTACATTTCTCCGTATCGCTAATTTCTAGTGATTATGGCAAAACCCACCTTTTTGTCGGGAGGCAATTTTAACAGTAGGCGTAAGGAGTGCTGTTGAGGAGGTATCAAAGTCTGACCTACTTGTGTTCTTCAATTTCAATTTTAAAATTAATTTATCAATATAGGAATTTTATAATACACTTAGAATAGTCAAAAATACAATAGCAATATAATGTTTTTCTAAAAACGATTCCAAACATTTTTATCTGAAAGGAAAGCTTAAGTAGAGTATATATTCTTCTCTTTTATAGTTTTTTTAAACAGATTTTAAATGATTTTTATTTTGTTTTGTGATATGTTCAGGCAACGTATTGTAAAATCTAACGCAATTCACAACTATACGACTTATTAACTTTCAAGGTTTTCCTTGAACAAATACCCATATCAGATTTTTCGGTTGGGGGAGGGGGTGGGGGCTGTGGTCGTGGGGGGGGGGGGGGGGGGTTTATAACTGCACGCATAAAATAAGAAGTTAAGTTAATAAATAAATAAAAAATATTTACTTCTCATTTCATACTGGTGACTATCTGCACGCTTACAATATTTAAGAATATGCCGTCTTACATTTTGAAGTCCTTTTCACCTCATGATTTCCCTCAATAAATACAGAACTATTTCCGTAGATTCCGCGTCGCAGCTGTTTACTCGAACCAAGATAACAAGCAAGGGAAAAGTAGTTCGAAGTTCTACTTACAACGTGGCGGGGCGCTACAGAAACCGCAGCCACCGACTTTGATGAAGATTATTGCTATGTCGCCCCGTAGCCTGCAGTTGGAGTGGACTGTGAGTATGATGCTTAAAAGCCGATTGGATCTTACTGCACGCACAAGTCTAAACTAACCTTTACATTCAAAATAATATCGTCCTTGAAAAAAAATCTGCTTCGATGAAGATTATTGCCTACAATTGGAGTGAACTGTGAGCATGATTGAGTCTGATGCTTAAAAGCCTTACTGACCTTACAGCACGCATAACCTAACCTACCCTAAACTTAAGCTTCAAAATAATATCGTCATTGGAAAAAAGCTCCTTAGATTAAGATTATTGCTGCCACCTCGTAGCCTGCAGTTGGAGTGGGCTGTGAGTATGATGCTTAAAATAAAAGCCTTACTGACCTTACTGCACGCGGAAGCCTAAACTACCCTCAACATTACCTTCAAAATATGGGTTTCTTTTAATGACCTGAAATAAATTATTATTATTATACAATCATTTATTAAAAATTCTCGGAGAAAATACATTTAAAATTTAATAGTGACCGATATTGTTATATTGACTGTAATCGTTTTCCAAAAACTCTTTGATGCTATACAGCGTTTCATCCAGTAAAATATTTTTTAATTCTAGAAAACTATTTTTATCTGAAATCACAAATACTATCTAGATTTCGGGTCACATACTAAATCGAAGCTAAAAGCCGTCAAATAATATTTTATTTTTATTTTTGCAACTTTTGAATACAGATTTCGGTATTGTGACACGTCTTACTTTGGCTGTGTTTCAATCGAACTAAACAAAACAAAATAAGAGCTCACATTACAAGTGCGCTCTTTTTTACTGAGACGGATTGTTTGCGCCGACCCGACATCTTGATAGTACCTATTTGTGATCGCAGATTTTTATAATCTGAACTAAAATTTACAGTGGTCAAGCGGTCCCCACAACATAACAGCTGGTGGTTTCTACGTGTACTACCGCAGCGTGAGCTCCGCCGGTGAATATGAGAAGGTGGTCGCGAGGGCGGAGGCGCGGTCGTTGGCTCTGGACCACCTGATGCCAGACACGGGCTACGAGGTCAAGATGCAGGCTTATACTCTACAGGCGCCTTCGGATTTCAGCTCTATATTGGTGAGATAGGTTACATTTTGCCTCAATTTTGTTACACAGAACACATTATAGATAGATAATACTTTATTGCACACTTAGTTTATAAGAACAATGTAAAAAAAACTAAAAAACCAAGATACAATTGGCGGTCTTATCGCTCTCTACCAGACAACCATGGACCATCATCATCAACCTATAGTAGTCCACTGATAGACATAGGCCTCCCCTAATGCGCCTTGGCGCCCTGTCTTCAGCTTGCCGCATCCAGCATCTGCCTGCAGTCCTTCGCATAGATCACACTATAATCTATGTAATAAACTTGATTGCAAGTCGTTGCGTTGCACAATGGTAAGTTAAAATTTTCATCGAATGAACCCATGGTTCAGCGACTTTCTTCGATTTTGTTTGTCACTGCTTTTCGAATATTTTCAATGTACATATGTATAATCGAAGTTACCAGATATAATTAGTTCTATAGAACAAATGGGCTAGTTTTAGTTTCCGTTACCTTTGAACTACAGGGATAAAAAAGTTATAACATATTAATATATGTATAAATTTTAACATAACAGTTCTATGACGTTAACAGTCCTATAAACAAATCGGAGTTACTGGAAATACTTACTGATTTTCTTTACACATCTTCATCAGGTGGCCAAAACACAACGTTTACCAGCCGGTTCCAGTACGAGTGAATCGCCGCCATCAGACGTGTCCGAGTCTCGGAGACCGGACGCGCTGGTGACTGCTGGCGGGGCCATCGGAGCTGCGGCCTTATTGCTCATTCTAGTTGTGACGCTGCTGCTGTGCAGGCGAGCTAAGCGAGTACCTGCTGATAGTGAGTTCACCTATTAAAGTTCTAGGACGCGATAGCGTTAGTCTCCGCAAACAACTCGACAAGTCATGCTATTGCGATGTCTCTGTGGCCGCTTCTTCAACAAGTCTTGAGCTAAATGAAGTCATAAAGACATCAGTAAAAATCAAAAGACTGCGCAGATTACGCTAAATATTTGATACCTTATTTCAATTTATCTACTTATAAGAACAATTTGTTTTGTGTTTATTCCAGAAGAAAAAGGGTCAGTTCCGGAAGCCGGCGCAAATAACGGCTACATCCCAGCGAATGCTAAAGTGCCCATTACCATTACAGCCAACCCAATGCACTCTGAGGTAAGGACCTACAGTTGGTTACTTGGGACTGGGCAAGACGGTCAAATTAATTAACGCAATGGAACTTTGTTGAAATAAAACTTTTAAAATAATAATAGATTAGATTAACTCTTTTAAAGGGCCTCTGTGGTGTTGGCTTCGGCTCCACGCAAGCCTTCCAAAGGACCGGGTCACTATGAGATCATGGATATGGGAAACACATAATATAATATTGGAAAACTCAAAAATCAAATCATGGTAAATACCCCGTTTGAAATGACTTTGTTGAACGATAAGAGTTTAGAAACTACGTGGTTATTAACACAAAAGTTATTTATAACAGGATATTTACCATGATTGTCTGTCCTTGTCCCACGCAAGGTGTGCTCGGCACAATAGAATTTAACTTATTGCAAATGTCAAGGACAAATCAAATTTTAGGCTAATAACTGGTTCTAAGTAAAGATAATGTCAGAGAAGTGCCTTTTAATTTATTAAAATAACTGTTAGAAAATTTATTATGAACAAAAATACTAAATTATACTTTTGCAAAAAGTCTTTCAAAAAAGTAATTTATAACGAGATATTTACCATGATTTGATTTAAGAGGGGTTCGATTTCCGCTTCGTGTCAAATATTAGTACGATCTGCAAATATTTGTTACGGGTGTTCTGGGTATTATTATTAGTATTATCTATGTACGTACATGTATAATAAAATGTCTATCTATGTTATGTATTGTATTAAGTATATCAGTCATGTAGTACCCATACCAGAAGCTCTGTTTAGCTTGGGGTTAGATGATGCTGTGTGGATTGTCCAGCATTTTTATTTATTTATTATTTGTATTTTTTCTAGGGCGGGGATGGCGGTGTAGAAATGGCGTTCCTACACAACAACAATACTGGCAACAATGATGATACTCTACCGCATTCTAGAAAGAACGGCCCAGCACGGCAGTATGTGTAAATAAACATAGCATTTACAGCGTTAACGCTCTCGATTTAAGTTAAACTCTTTCTTGTCATCATTTTTTTAATTTATCCTTCTTAGTACTAAACTTTATAATATTACCAGTGAGGTAGATTGTTGAATTGGTAAACATGTGGTTAAAAAAAAGAATTAAAAGATAGAAACAAAATAAGAACTATACTCGAGCCATTCTCAAGAAATACTTAATAAAAAAAAAAACAGAAGTTCTCGTTTTTACGTCAAGTTTGAAATATTATTGTCATTACCTACTGGGGCTCTACACAGAGAGGCTGCATTTCAAATAGACTATGATTTAAAATCTGCAGTTTGAATGTAATTATTACGACTAATAAAACTACAAACCAACCGTGCAGCCCGATTGCAGTCCGTACGCAGTTAGCGTGCAGTTCTAACAACTTCACGCTGAAACTGCACGACAATTGCGTGCAGTCGTACTAACTGCATTCAAACTGCAACATCGCAATCGGAGTGCAGTTGGAATGCAGCGAATGTCTAGTAAAACCTTAGTAGGCTTTACTAGACATATTAGCAAAACTCAAACTCAATAGCATTTATTTCTTTAGGCTTACAAATAAGCACTTAGACAAGTCAAATTTTATACTATTCATTATTATCAAATAACATTATTTTAATTTTAATTTGACTGAGTAATACAAACTGACCGTTTGTAGATACTAAAAAATAGAATTTGTATTACTTGACAGTATAAATTCTTGACAAGTAGTACAAATTCTGTCAAAAACGAGAAAGTGATTTTGAGGTTAAGTATGGCAATGTTTGTAAACATTGTACGCTGAGTTTAGCCCGAGTATAGTATTAAAAATTGAAACAGTTGACCTAACTGACTGTTGTAAACAATCTAGAGGTAGCTCAACTGATCCCTGTGGTAAAATAAATGATTGGGTTATTGATGTGATATGATATGACTGAAAACTGCAAGGTTTGCCATATTTAAATGTACGAAAATCAGTACAAACCAGCTGTAAAAATTACTTAGCTAATTTAATGATAACGTAAGCAAAAGCTGACAATAAAAAAGAACAGTGTGGGAAATGAATAATTATTATCGGTACGTAAATGTCCGGATTTTGTCTGAAAAGTTTTTTTAAACAGGCTCAGAAAATAATTATAAATTAATAAGTCTAGTTTAAAATACATAGCTTAGGTTGGTATAAGTTTTATTTATTTCTATTTAAGTTAAGAATTTTCTAATAGATCTTCTGACAAATGATTATTGCACGAATCTCGACTTTGTTGCCATTCGCTTATATTCAGAGGCAATGTACTTAAAATATTGTAAATAACTTACAGTATCACGCGGAAATAATTTTATTTCATATTGTTTTTATTTTATTTTAAGGTTGTGATGTGATGCAGGCATTTAAACGGTATATACCTTACTAATACGAGGTGGGCGAGTATTGCTCCAACTCGAAAACTAACAACCTAACAAGGTAAAGGTTTCTTGTTCGCTTCTTTACTTTACCTACCATAAAAAATGAAGTGAACAAAAATCAAAGTGATCGCTTTATTTCCTTGTTTTACTTATTTAATTTGAATTTTCTGTCGTGTCCAAGGGCGCTGTATATGTGCCAAGGAAATAAAGTACTTTGCTATTTAGTAATACTTCAATCCTATATTGTACTCCGATTTAAAATCCAAGATATTTTAAGTAAACAAAGACATTTATGAATACAAACTTAACAAAAAATGATGTCCAATAACAGAAAACCACAAGGTAACAAGGTTATCACTACGAAGTAAAACACAAACTTCACTAACGCATAATCTCACATGTGCAACGAAAACTTTTTAATTTGAATTCGAAAACGAACGAGAGATCTGTTAAATGATGAATGAAAGCTTTCAAAACCAAAAATTGTTTCGAGGTTCTGCTTCGCATCAATGTCGTTAAATATGTTCTACCAATATTCCTTGGGTTTTGTAACCCCTTTGTATACAAAAAATATCCAGGTTTTTGAATCGGAGTATAAGTAGGTACAGTAAACAAACAATACGGTTATTCAACTACCTATAAGGTAGAACTTCTTCTTTGTAAAATTTAATTTAGTTGTTCAACTTATCGATCTATCTTGTACGGCAAATAATCTCGGATCCAGTGTTTATCAGCTTGAAAAATGCAATTAAGTAGACTCGCTAATAAGACTGAAATGTTAAATCTAATTTACGCTTTTATACAGTATCTTTAGTACGAAAAATGTGGAAAATAAAACACCTATCATGCAATGCCGTTGTTTTTTTTACACTGAATATATTTTTAATACTTTAAACCCTCGAAATCTAAGCTCTCATGGTTTCACTGCTAGACACTGTAGACACCCATCTCTTGAAGCTCGGTCGAGTTGAACTAGTCAATTTTCAGAAATTTATTGGGCAGTAACCACAAGCCTTTTTATATGTATACAGGGTTAAAGGTATATAAATCAATAATCTCTTAAAGGCGACTTGGGTAATTCAAGACTAACAACTATTGCTATGTGACTTTCCAATACGATTTTTATTTCATACAAATAAATTATTGAATTTCCAGTTCTAATCTTCCTAGAGCTAGGAAAAATATAACTGGAAATTTATGTAGGCGGTCACAGATTAAACGAATATACTATAAGGCAGTAATTAAAGCCTATATTGTATATTATCCAAAATATCTCACCACGCGGGTGAAACCGCGGGTCGCAGCTAGTTTTTATATATAACACACAACAACATAACGAAAAACTGTGTAGGTAAAGGTATATGGTTTGGCAGTGAATGTTAACTTTTCTACGGATAAAAGTTTATCACATTAAAAACGAGTCCCAGTGCTGCGACCGGAAGAACACGCCGCTGCTGCCTTGTAGCTTTAGCTCACTATAGCTATATTCAAGTTCAGAAGTTCAACTTGTAGGTTTGTTATGGGCACTCAATGTATTAGGTAAATGACTCCTGACTCTATGATACTTGTTTTAAACCCGTACAAATAACTTTGTCTAGGATTATCTAGCGAGGCTGGCTCAACAATTTAGTACGTAACCCTTTCTTATAAGGAAGCTCATAGCGGTCGCTTTATTGCTATTTAATCGCTCAGTATCTCATTATTTTAATGAAGCAAAGCTAGCTTTGCCTTGCAACAATAACATAGGAAGCTTGTTATGTTGGCGCAGTCTCTTGCGATGCACAGCCCAGACAAAGTTTACCTTTTTGTACTTCCGTTTTTTTATTCTCTCAAAGCTATATACAGGTTGTTTGGTGGAGGGTTAGACAAACTCGGTGGGTGTGTAGGTGGACCTATTTGTAAAATACAAATTGAAGTAGAAGACCCTTACTCTTTACAAAAATTTTTAATCCTGTTTTTTGTATTTTTGAATAATTTTCCGAAATTTTAACTCCCATAAAATTTTTTTTGGAACCATGTTTTCGATTGTTCTTTTTATTTGGTTTTGGTCCCAGATGTATCCTTCATCTATTGAAGGCATTATTCATTAAAAAAAACTATTTTTTTGTCTAGAGCTAGATTCGGCCCGCGGCTTCGCACGCGTTTTTCTAATATAAAAAGTAAGCCTATGTCCCCAGGATAGCATCTACCTGCCAGCCTAAAAAAAAGTTCAGCCGATAAGGAATTACCTTAATCATTAAGACCGTTTGGAATATATACAGACAGACAACACATAACATTCTGATTTAAAATATTACTTGATAACTAATAAAAACCGCTCAAAACTAAAAACAGTAACCCAATCCTTTTGTTTTTCACAAATTTCAGGCCAGATGTCCGACGCAACTCGAGGCTTTGCATGCAGCGAATAACAAAACATAATAATAGGTTTTCTCTGTGAAGGGAATGACCTATATTTTTTCGTGATTACTTCCTTTGTGATTTAGAGCTGCATAGATATCTCTGGCTCCCAACTAATTTGAAATACGTGCTAGTTAAATAATGTCACAAGAATTTCATGGCTTTAATAAAGGTTTACGTCAAAATGTCGTCAGAAACCTTTGAGTTAGTTCTTACGTTAGATTGGATAGTTTCTTACTTACGCTTCTCTTCTCTCTTCTTTTAATCCTCTCTTTAATGGCATTGAAAATATTCATATAACAATATACAGTACAAAACTGACAGACAAATGAATGCTCTATAATATATATGTATAACTATTTAACGGGTGTATTACAATACAATACAAAAATTCTTTATTGTACACCATAATCAAATTAATCATTACAAAAATATATTATATGCGACAGGTACAATGGGCGGCCTTATCGCTTAGAAGCGATCTCTTCCAGGCAACCTTTGGATGGAAAGAATTATATGAATTTAAGAAAAGGCAGGGGGTGTACCACAGGTTATCTAAATAAGAATACTAAAAAACAAATAATTAATATTACAGAATCCAAAATAAATACACTACTATTATTTATATATTTTTATATATTATTTATCGTGTGTATAAAGGTAGGTAACTAATCTTCCGATGTTTCAGCGGGATAAACACGACATAATAATAATTGTTATATTTATATAGTTAGTAGAAACAGATCAGTATACAACTGCCTGCAGTTAGCTTGTCATGGGTGTTGATCTGCTTAATCGCATCGCTTTGAAATCGCTCGCAAATCACCACTGTGATTGAAAAGCCTGTAAGCCAAAATTATTGTTTTTTTTTTTTTTTTAACCTATGTAGGTACACAATGTTACACTTGATGTCGTTAAATACTATTTTAAAAGACAAATTACATTTTTATTATAACACACACTAACTTTTGACAAAGGAAACACCATAGGACATTGTGCAAAAAAAAAGCAGACAGACATGCCTCCTTAAAAAATTAAAATAAATTGTTGCTTGCATGGTTGTTACCTTCCTATATGTACCCTAGGTAGGAAACTAGTGACTTAATATGCGAGTAGAAAATAAAGTGAAATATTGCGTACCTACCTAAGGTTTTCACCCTACGCAAACTTTTATTTCGGTTAAACATTTTATACATGTAGGTATATATTCTATAAGTGTGTCTTTTATTCATTTATGTTGTAAATTAATAAAAGACATATACAATAAATAAATATCTTTCTATTCTTCTATTATACGAGCGAAAAATATCGTCTATTCAACAGCCAATAGGTACCTAAGTAGGTAATGCCATTGTGAAAGAAGCCACTGAAATCCCTAAAGTATTTCCAGTGGAACAAATTGTATTCTTTAGTACTTTTTCCGGCCAATTAGTCGATAGTCGCTGCACGTACAGACCACTTTGGTAATTAAACCGGGACCAATACAGAAATAATTAATTTTACTCAACGATTCATTGCGTTGTTAGCTCACTCGTCCAGTTCAGTTCAACCAATGAAAACAGGGTGTTCTTTTGTTTTTTTTTTTAAATTATTTTATACATTGTAGTCAATGCTGGCAAGCACTGTCAGCTTGAAAGTGGATTTTCCCCCAAACAATATTTTGCCGAAATGAAACGGCAGCTTTTAAAAGTGGAATAACTTAATTAGGGTTTAAATAAATGAAGAATGATATTTTTTATTATAAATAGAAAATACCCAGAACACCCAAAACAAATACTCGTATCTGCAAATCGAACAAACATTAGTCTCGGGGTAGGAATCGATCCTGCGGCCTCCTGCGTCGCAGGTGGATCTTCGCCCACCGCTCCATAGAGGTCGTCAGAAGTGTTATTCAAGTATAGATCGAGTAAGCTCCTATAATAGGGGCTTTAGTACCTAATAGTGCATTCTCTTACATAGTTGGCATTCTTCTTAAAATACTTCTTCACACTAAAACCCCCCTCGGGGGTAAGTAGGGCTTAAGGAAACATTTCGCATTCTGAAGTCACAAACAACTTTCTTAGTGGAAACTTTCACGCAAATCGCAAGGAACCTTTTTGAGACGAGTTCCGCTGTTTCCAGTGGGCAAGTTTTCTTATCCTCATGATAAACCCTGAGTTTTATCAGTCGTTGTCACTACATTTACGATTGTGGGAGTTTTTGCGAATAGTTGAGTCGAGTTGTTGTGTACTTTTATTTTTACTTTTCCAATATAGACAGAACCTAAATACTTCTTCCATTTGTGAACAAAAACTTGAAGTGAACGGAAAAGAAAAAACACCTGAATATATTATACTAGCTGCGCCCCTCAGTTTCACCCGCGTGGTGATAGATATTTTGGATAATATACAATATATCTTTATAAATTGTAGCCTATGTGTTATTCTGATGTATAAGCTATATTATTGTAAAGTTTTATTAAAATCCATTCAGTAGTTTTTACGTGAAAGAGTAACAAACATCCATCCATCCATACTTACAAACTTTCGCGTTTTTAGGATTTTAGTAGGATTTGATTATAATTTACCTATGGTATAAAATTGTATGTCTTGAGAAAATAAATAATGCTGGAAAATTCCAACATTATTATTTTTGTTAGATATATATTTATGCGAAAAGCGAGATATCACTAACGTTTTTACACGGCATTTCATCACTCCCAAATGCAAAGGAATATGAGCTAAAAACAAGTATAAAAACAAAGCGATTTCCCGCGTTCTGTATCGTCCAAGCTAGGGGCAGAAAGGTCTGGCTATTTCCATCAAAGGTCGGTTTCAAAGGTTGGCGACCACTGGACCGTAAATACCTGATATGTGATACACCTGGATAGGTTGTGTGATTCTCCAGCTATCATCAATAGCGCTTGGCATGGGCCTTAAAAATTGCAATAGCCTATTTAAACTTTTTGCTATTAACTTATTTTATTAAAACAATTATAATTTAATAAAAATAAGCAAGTATATAATTATATTATTATACTTGGATTATATTATTTAATTTAAATTGTAATCAATATAAAAGTTGGGGTCGGTGTTTCTTTGAGAACCCTGTAAATGTGAAAAGACTTTACTCATTAAAGGTGTAGGTAATCTCATTAAGGTATCTACCAGCACCTACCTCGTAAAGCACCTAGGTCCTTATCTCGATATACACCCTGGGATATGTCGTAATGACGTCATATTTCGTGATTAATCGCGTGTGGCAATTATGCGGACTTAATTTATTTGTCCAGGTATCATTAACTGAACTAAATGATATAATACGCTATTATAACTGGACATTCTAGAACATCTTAATAAATTAGGGACAGTTTTGTAGATAGTGAACGAGGTGGTTTTTAGCTAAGAACATAAAGACATTATTAATTGACTTCAAAAAAGGAGGAGCTTCTATATTCGGCTATATATAAATTCCGATTTATCTGTCAAATATGGATCCATAATGACGTGTGTATACACCCACATCTATGTTTTTGTATACACCCTTTGTATATATATTTTATTTTTGTATACACACTTTGTATATATATTTGAAAAATAAAAGCTTCTAAACTCTAGTATTTCAACACTTCTCAACTTTGGGCGGAAATAAATAATATACAGACAAAGAAAACTCCAAAATAAGCCCTTCTTGACATAGTTTAGTTATTTAAAAGAAGAAAATATTAATTTATTTTGAAAATATACATCCATAGTTTTTCTATAATAAAAATACGCTAGAAGTCTGTTTAAGTTAAGTTAAGTTCGCTTTAGGAATGAATCATTGCATTTCATTCTAGCGCGTCCTGTCGCATACTATGTCAGGTGAGATAACATACATTTAAGCCTCACCTACCGACGAGTTCGCGCCAGTGACTTGTTAACTCATAAGAAAATCACACTTACTTATGACGGAATGTCAACTACGCCACGTATGTCAAATTCAAATACAAAAGTTTATTTTCTTTAGGCTTACAAACTAAGCGCTTAGACAAGTCAAATTTTATATATTTAATTATTATGAAATAACATTATTTTAACTTTAATGTTTACTTCAATTTTTTGTCCACTAGTGGAAGAAAAGAAAAAGAAACCATTAGTAGTTATGTTTATATATAACTTATGTGTCTAATACATTTGATTTGCTTATATATGCACTATATAATATATGCATATATAAATATAGTGCGATTTAAGATACATGTCAATAAGTCGTCGTCTAAGCTGCTGAGTAATCAGTCTCAGTTAACAAAGTCCTTTCAAGACGTTTTAAATAGTTTTTGTGTGAAAAGGCATTAAGTACGAATGAGATGATTTATCTGCACTCGTTTGCTGGAGAATTGTTGGTAAGTGGCTAAAGCGGTGGTAATAACTCAGAGTTAATGTTTCTAGAAGGTAAAGCCGCTTTGAGAAGAAACACTTGCAAAAACAAAAGTACAACGCTCGGTCAGGATAGAAGACTTTTTTAAAGCATTATATTATATCAAGGTATTATATCAAGTATTATTGAACGATTAGAGAGAAATAAATAATACCGTATGACGTCACAGCACAGTTTACGAAAAGCAAACTTTTATAGTTAGTCAATAAACTTTGAAGTTTTACGGTTTCAAATCTACAGCTTTTTTTAAAAGTTTACTTGTCGTAAATCTTTCGTCATAGGGGTCGTAAACAAACAATTGGCATTTAGCAAAAAAAAAAAAGACTTTATAGCAAATTTCACTCGTAAGATCCGACATGAAAGCCAAACTATTTATTTGAAGCCAGCGAAATTAAATACGTAAGTATAATATGTAGTTTGGTGTGTTTTAAAAAATTATAATCCAACAACAGATACTCGTATAATAAATTATTATATTACTGAGGAGGTTCTATGTTCGGCTGTAGGTATGTATTTTTTACGTATTTCCGTCATTTATAGACCGATTTTCAAAATTATTTCGCTATTTTGTAAATAAAGAAATTTTAAGCCACGCTAGAACGGCTAGAAGAGTACATGAAAAATAGTACCGAATTAAAACAAAAGTTAAAACTCTTATAATAAAAACAATCACTTTCATACAGAGGCGTAGCTAGGTGGACAAGGGCCCCGGTGCATAGAGAAGGAATCAGGCCCTCACCGCCCCTCTTTACAGTTTCCACGTAGCAATGAACATCATTTACATACTTTACTTTACTCACATACTTTAGAATAGATGCAAAGTAAGAGCGAATGAAAAATTTAACTAAAAAGTTGACGGGTGGAATAGTCGAATTGATCTCACGACCGTCAAGGGCGTCAAGCACGTGAGTTTATCGCTGATACAATGTGCTACGGACGTACTCAACCAAACTACCAAATAACAATAACAAAAAAATAGAGAATTCTGTGATTGTTGATGTTCATTTAAATCATTAAAAACACTTGTGAGCAGGCTTGAAGCCTAGCTTCGGAAGCTGGCTGACCCTATCTTTTCAAAGCTTAGATTAGAGGGCCCCCTGAGCTCCAGGGCCCTGGTGCACTGCACCTCCCAGCCCTACGATAGCTACGACACTGCTTTCATAAAATTCTGTAAAACCGCTCCAACTTCTTTAAAATAATCAAGCAAGTAGGTATAAAAAGCTAATTATTCATCCATCTCTACCCCTTTAATTTAATTAGGATGCCGGCTCCTCAAACCGCACTGAGTTGGGACTTCTCGGTAATTCATTCAAGTAAGTATTTAATTCATTAAAGTTAGTGTTATTTACGCGTGAACTAAGTTTTCATCCAGAATTTAAGTTTCGGGAACAATACAAGAAGCATGTTTGTTTTGTCTTAAAGCGAACTAAGGATTGTGGTAAGACTTATCAAGTAATCCTGGGTAGCTAGGGTTTTTTTAATACAATGTGGATAACCAAGAGCCAAGCAGTAATTTTCGAAGATATCACGGAATAGCTATATAGTACGTACCAACGAAGATAATGTAAGGTAATGAAAACATAACACTTATCAGCACACAAAATTTGTTTATTGATAAGTGTTATATGACGATTACGAAAACAACATTCCATGCTCGACGTAAAAAAACATTTGAAATTAGGATTCCCAGTTTTTTTATTTTGTTGTTTGGCCACAAACTAATCATGTCACAGACAATTTAGTAGGTGCTGGGCTAAAATGGATCAAGGCCAGGGGGGCAACACTAGATTTGAATAAAAATCGTGTTTTTTTCTTGCCTTACACAAAATTTGTTTTTTTTTATCACATAAAAAAACAGTATCTGTTTATTTTATCTGAAATTGGGATAAACTATCTTTCTAATGATATCCATAATCTAGTCCTTATAATAACCAAATATGATTAAAAGTATTTTTAAGTAGACTTTTTAAGAAATGCGATTTTTGTTACGCCGAGCTTATAATGATTCCGGAAGCACAATTCAATAATTTGGTGTCTGCGAGACAAGCCTGCCTCTCAGCGCCGGGTTCTCGTGACAGGCTCTTGGGAATTTTCATTTGTTGTTGATATAATACTAGCTGGTCCCCGAAGCTTCGCCCGCGTGGGTCAAATAGTTTCTAATCATTCCTCTTGAACCATTTTTTTTTCTATTGAAAGAAAGAAAGAAAATATTTTTATTTACCTTAAAACTACCATACAACAAACTTAAAACTACGCAAATTAATACTACATATGTTACAAATTATTGTGCGTAGCAGTGTTCATAGCAAATATGGCCTTCACTCAGCATTGTGCTGGGTGCACACTAATGTGTCCACCCATCGCTGATTTTAAGTGAAGAGCAGAGGGATCGTGTCACGTCACGGTCGTCGGGAGCGTATATGCTGAAAACTGCATTAAAATCCGTTGAGTAGCATAATACAATACATTACTTATCTTGATATTTTTAGCTATACATAGTAGACAAGAAGAAGAGCTCTTTTATAAGATCTTTTAGGTATAATATTCTAAATCTTATTCCTTTGAAGTTTATCCTTCGCCCCTGAATTGGAGCGATAACTTAGAATTTCACAAAGAGCAAAAACCAAGCTTTGGGGCCTGATATTTTTCATCTACAACGGTAAATATTTCGTTTCCTTTCTTCAAAGCCGCGAGTTTATCTCGAAGCGTACATAAATCTATTTATACGTGGGATTATTTCCATAGGTCTAATTTCCATGTCAAAACAATAAACTATGATAATTTATTTTATTTATCCCGATGCGCTGAGGATTTGTATTCATCCTCGACGGGTCGCGGTTTGAGTTGTGTGCCTTGAGGAAACTGAAGGACGTCTTTCACACAAGTTTATTGAGACTGCAAACTTTGAGGAAGCTTTATCAGTTTATAAATTATTAATTAATACTTTCATAATTAAGTTGACGACCGATGTGGTGTGTTGGGTGAAGGTCCGCCTGTGACAAATATTTTTACGATTTGTTAATATTTGTTTCGGGTGTCCTGGGTATTTTCGATGTATAATAAAAAATTCTATCGATGTTATATATTGTATCATGTACATATATCAGGGGCTATCTTTGGGGCTAGATAATGCTGTGTGGATTGTTGAGCATAATTTTTTTAATTTGTTGAACTGAAACTATTTAACTGTTAAGGATTGCATTAAAAAGCTTTTAAACGGCCATAATAACAATAATCGGCTTTTTTGAGAATTTATCCAGAATTCATTGATTTTTAGTACAGCAGCCTAAGATAATCTCTATACCTAAGCCAATCAATGTTTGACTCACACATACATTTTTCTCTGTCTTAATTAAAACGATACTTGGTCCGAACAAAGAACAAAAACCGGATCTCTCCTACTCAATTCTACCGCGGATTTACGGAACATCTCAGTTTTAAAGCCAGTAGCATCCGCTCGCGATTACGCAACCACTTAGTTATTTACGTCTGTAATGTAAGTGATGTGGCTTCTTAACAAGCCTATTTGCAAGTCGACGACGTGGTTTGGTGGATTATGCTAAGAACTAGTTATCGGCCTGAGACAGCAATGCGCTTGTACGGCTACGTATGTAGCTACTACCGACATCTATAAGTTGCTACGACTTGCTACAATGCTACGAATTGCTACATTGATTGTTGCTACGAGACTGGCTATGAGGCTACGAATTGCTACATTGATCGTTGCTACGACTGGCTATGATGCTACGAATTGCTACATTGATCGTTGCTACGACTGGCTATGAGGCTACGTACTTGCTACGAATTATTACATTGATCGTTGCTACGGTGCTACGAATTGCTACGAGGTGCTACGTCTTTGTTACGAAATTCAAAATTCAAAAAAGTTTATTTCTTTAGGCTTACAAATAAGCTCTTAGACAAGTCATATTTTATACTATTCATTTTTTTTATCAAATAACAATATTTTAATGTTCACATCAATTTTTTGTCCACCAGTGTAAAAAGTGAAAAAGAAACCACTAGTATGTTCATCTTATACTACGAATAACTATAAAATAAGATAATGACTATGTACTAGCTTCCACCCTCGGTTTCGCACATTCGTTATTTTCTTGGATAAAAGTAGCCTTTATTTTATTCTTGGTTTAAACAAAATTTCCACCTGATCCGTTCTGTAACTACGGCGTGAAAACGTAACAAAAATATATAATTATATATATAAATATAATTATTGGTGTGACGTTATTTTTTCTTTACAATTTGCTACAAGCTGCTTTGCTACGATTTTCATCATTGCTACAATATGCTCGTGCGATAGAGCGTCGTTTCTACGAGATGCCGCCTTCATACTTACTAGAAACTTCTACAAACTTCTCTACATCCCTTGGGACGAGATGAGATGATTAGACTTCCCTCACGTAAACGCTACGAGATACTATAAATTGACTTTGCCGTACTTGTATGTACGGAACCAACATTAATACGAGTTGCGAGGAGTTACATTTGGTTTCAAAATTGACACAGCAATATATTTGGTGCGTGTTTACTTTACAAATGTAGATTATTGTCGGACCAAGATTGTTTCAAACGTATCTACAACAGCCATTTTCTTTTTGATATATTTCTTTTGCCTCTTATATTTTTCAAGAGAAAATATATGTGCCTTCTACGTGATACGTATCAAAGTTGTTACCACAGTAACTAGAAGTTATTTGGTGTTGGCGCTTTGTTTGTTCAAAAACTGTATTCTTTTTGCTGTGAACACGCGAACAACTTCAGGCTAATAAACTGCGATTTATTGCCGTGAAAGTTTTTAAAAGTTTAGTGCAAGAGCAAGACACAAACTTAACGAATGAGTTTAATCAGTAAATTCTACGACTGTCTTTTGTTTGTTGATGAGCAAGTTTACGTGCGAAACTGTTGAGTTATTATTTTTAAAACACCTTTTTCTATCACGCGGTTTGAATACAGAAACGTTACTATTTTTAAAGAAACAATTGTGCTGAATATAGACTCAACAAACTATATCCATATCAATATCAGTCGGAAGCGTTCCCACGACGCTGTCTACATTGACCCTTCACCCGCTGTATATTAATGCTGATGCGCTGCGCCAGATAATCACCAGCTCTTAGGTCACGCGTCGTTTCGACCATGCACAGATTTTTTTTTTAAACCCGGTGAGTCTCGATACCCCGCGATCTAGGATCTCGAATAAGCTAATTAAGCATAAAGCAACTGAGTTTATCGAAAAGGGGTATCTTGTTCTATAAGGCCTGGATCACTAAAACTTTGCAAAAATAAATTTACGTAAGATTTTTGTGCGCTGTAACGTCAAGCTGGTAAAGTTTAAATAATGCGATATATTGAATGATCTTCATTTTGAATAATGGTTACTATAATGCTATCTACATACTTTAAGCCAGGGGCAAAATAAAAATGGAAATTCCTTTATGCCTCTGAGTAATAAAAGACACATAAACTTGTTTAGAAAAATCTTATGAATTTACGCTTTGAAAATAAAAAAACTAATACATAAACACTGTCAGCTACTATTTTTCAGGGTTAAAGAAAATAGCCTATTACAGCTTAATGTTATCTTATGGAAATCAGAGAAAACGGATTAAAATTAATATTTCTCATACCAAGCCGTTGTTGAATATTCAAATTAATTCCTACGTTAATAAATGCCGTGGATCGGCATTTCGTTTAGCCATTTGTAAAATATTTTTCAGTTTAGAAAGAGAGGTGACTGTAGATTTTACACTTCATTGTATTACTTTTGGGTCTATATAAGATACAGATGATGCTGTGTAAATATGTATGGACATTGTATTATTTATTATGTGTGTTTAGGTACCATTATTATATGTTCAGAAAAAAATAGTTCAAAATAGGCAAAATCTTGATAATAAAATTTAAAAAATGCTATAGAACTGTCCAAAAAGTTAGTATTCAATAAATTCTAGGGGATATGGGGGAACATCTGCTACTCCGTGAATTAGGTCAAAGAGTTTTGAATATAAATTGATATTTTGAGGGTCTCAAATTATGCCAATTATGTCAAATGCACTTGTTAAAAGATAACAATGACATAATAAAACATTATAACTAGTATTTACACATAACTATTTCCTACACGACTTAGCTCAAAGAATTAGCAAGCTGAAGACAGAAAATCACCAGCTCTCGGGGTGGGCTCATATCTCGCAAAGAACCGACGGCCGCTGGGGCAAACGACCAGGTGGGATGACGACCTGCGAAAGACGCTGGATGCGGCAAGCTGAAGGCAGGGCGCTATGGCGCTCATTGGAGGAGGGCTATGTCCAGCAATGGACTGCTATAGGCTGATGATGATGATGATTTCCTAAAAATCTAAGCCAGAAGTCAGAAGGCAGAGTGCCCAGAATGCTGGCAGCATTTTCATTCGCTGAACGAAATAAAAGCCATTGCGATCACAGACTCAAGTGATTTATTACGTGGGATAAGATATTTTTATTCAGTGCTGACTCCGTTTCTGATTAATTAAATAGGGAATCAGATGGTTGTTTTGCGTAGTCATTCGGAAGGGCCGATCTTACCTAAGAAAATATTTGATCATTTTTAAAACTGAACCTTACTGAGGAATAATTAATAAGTAATTATTTAAGCGTGGTGGTATTATTTAATGGAATAAAAGAAATAATATTTTTATTATTTTGGAATAAACTAAAAACCGACATCAAAACAAATATTTGCAATTTTTTCTGGACAAATACAGAATATCGTAATTTTCAAGTAGGTTATTTTAGCAACTTTGGCTATTTTGTCTCGTACTCTTTTATACAATTTGTGAACCTACTTCTTTTCGCTAAAAAAACAAAATATTATCCCTAAATAAATAAGTTATAGTCATAAACACTGCCATGTCATATTTCCAGAATTATTATACATGCATACATAGGTGAAGAGCAAAAAATTAATAAAACTATTTATAGGAGCTATGCGAGTTGAAAAGGGATAGCGTTAGTACTGTCAGCCTCTCTATAAAGCTGCTGAAATACCCCGCAGGTTATAAGACGCTGTTGACTGCTAAAATCTGAAATAGCTTTTCAGAGCGTAAACGTAACTGTAAGGCTGAGGCAAGGCAATACACGTGTGATAAATATCTTTACTCCTTTAGATTGTGTTAAATCCATAGTCAAGGAAGAATTCGGATTGAGAAACTTACATAAGTGAAGATAGGCTCCTGGCAAGGAGATATGATCTCAAATAGACCAAAGCAGTCACCGAACAGCGGCCTTGACGTAGACTACCTTTTATTTATTGTGAGGAAATCCATCATGGATATCTTCCATCCCCGGTGGAAGATTATGTCAGACTCCTACTGACTAAAACCTCACGATCTTCTCCGAGCTCATACGAGTATGCTAGGGAACGCGGGGACTTTCGGGAATACTTCCGCGTTGACGTAGACTACCTGCTCGAACATCAGTTGACATTGTGGGGGCACAAGAACGCCAGGGGTGTGGAGCTAAAGAAGATGCCTCTACTCAGCAGTAGATGTTACCGGTTGGTTAGATAGAATAGAAGAATAAAATAGTGATTTATTGCCTGAACTCATAAGTACTTATAGGTACTTACATAATATACAAATAAAATATATAAATTAATTAATAACTAGGCACATTCTCAGGCAATGGGAGTAAGCTCAGCATAATGCCGACAAGCTTAAAAAACACGCTACGCTGTTTTTCAGCTTACCTCGTACCGACTGGTGACCATCGGCATTTAGATAGATGATCAAGTAGCCACTTGTCTCTTAAGACGAGTGTACCCGGCACCCATGCTGCATATTTATGACTTAATCAAGGCAAGCAGCTGTTGCCTACATAGCGCATTACCGCTGTCTGTCTTCCAACTACTAACAAAGCCTAGAGTTTAATATAACCCAGTGGATTTACAGGATGCTGGGCATGTTAAGTTAGTAGCGCGTGTAAAGTGCAGTTTCTGCTGATTTGTATTTCCAGAAATCTATGGATCAGCTACATTTTACAGCGACAGCATAAAATAGCATCATCATCATCAGCCTATAGCAGTCCACTGCTAGACATAGGCCCAATGACCGCCATAGCGCCCTGTCTTCAGCTTGCCGCATCCAGCATCTACTTGCAGTCTTTCGCAGGTCGTCATCCCACCTGTCGGAGGGCGTCCTACACTACATTTACCGGTTCTTCGCGAGATATGGCCGGCCCACTGCCACTTCAGCTTGCTAATTCTTTGAGCTATGTCGATAACCTTGGTTCTCTGTCGGATGTATTCGTTACGAATCCTAACCTTCAGAGAAACTCCGAGCATAGCTCTTTCCATAGCATAAAATAGCAACCAGTGTGGAATTAGCGAGCTTGCGGCAACAACCTTGCCACTCGTTAGTTGGCGCCTCGCTTACCGCAAGCTTCAAGGAGAGGCTATAGCCTCGCGGACCTTAGGGCTTAATTGGTAGGTATTTTTAATACTTTATATTATAAACCCAAAATATTGTATGTATGGATGCTTGTTACATATTCACGCCAAAACTGATGAATGGATCGCGTTGATATTTTGCGTACAGGTAGTGCCAGGCTCTTCTTGTCCCATAAATCAGTTCTCATGGGATAGAAATTAACCTTCAAACAACGCGTGCGAAACCGCAGTACAGAAACTAGTAGGTACTTAATAAATAAATAATGTTGCCTGGAAGAGATCGCTTTTAGCGATAAGGCCGCCGATTGTGCCACTAGTTACAGTTAGTATTAAGATCCTTTAGTATTTTTATTATTTTTTTGTATTGATATTGTATTGTAATGTTGGAAAATTCAATGTTTGTAAATATGGATCTATATTTTCCTGAAAAATATAGAAAACTAGCAGCCCGTCCCGGCTTCGCCCGGGTGGTCACTAGTTTCAGGCAATTTTTTAAAATTTTCTCTTTTTTCTCTCTGTAAGAACCATCCTCGTACTTCAAGGAATATTCTAAAAAATAATTAGCGAAATCGGTTCAGCTGCTCTCGAGATTTGCGCTTAGCAACACATTCAGCGATTCATTTTTATTTAATAGATATGTAAGATGAATACTTTTTGAAAAATTGTCAAAAAGAATAGAAAATAATCAGAATATTCATAAGAAATATCGGCAGATCGTTATTACCTAATATTTGTCTCGAGGCGTAAATCAAACCCACAACCGTACTACCCGACGGATTCGTAGTAGATAAGCCGCATAGGTTTAAACCAATTAGTTACCTACGGTTTAAAATAATCGGATCAGGTAATGAAAGCCACCGCAAGTGTTTCACACAATACAAGTTTAGTTCGTGGCGTTTTGCTAATCGACCAATTAAACAACAGGAAAACCGCATTGAACGGTATTTGTAGCTGTTCCCCTACTACCCGGATACATTTTAAACTTAAACTGTTAGCCCCAACCCAGAGTCAAGAGCTTGTCGCTTATAATTATTTGCTGGTTAATATCACGGATTATGTTGTTTCAGAGAGAAAAATAGGAATTTCTGTTTACGATTTAAAAAAAAAGTCGGTATACTTGCGTCAGGGCCGCGAGAGAAAGCGTGAAAAATACTAAAAGATGCGTCTTACGTTCAATTGAAATTGTAACAAATGCGATTGACGAGATGGGGGAGCATTTGTTTTAAAATATGCTTCACGTTCTAGAGGACCATGTTACTGAAAAACGTTTAACGCGTTGCGCTCATCGGCTGCGAAATCATAGCAGCGAAAGGGTAAAGACAGTTTGGTAGGTGGGTATTTTATTTTATTTATTCATTTAGACAGACTTGACTTACAGAATAACATACCTTCCAAAACGTTAAATATTATTTATAACTTAAAGTAGCTGGGTAAGTAAAATCGTATAAATATTCATCATCAGCATCATCAACCTATAATAGTCCACTGCTGCACATAGGCCTCCCCTAATGAGCGCCATAACGCCCTGTCTTCAGCTTGCCGCATCCAGCATCTGCCTACAGTCTTTCGCAAGTCGTCGTCCTACCTGGCCGGGGGGCGTCCGACACTACGCTTGCCGAGTCGCGGTCTCCACTCAACAACACGCCCCCTCTATATAGCAGGAACAGGTGTGAATTAGTTTTGATTTTTTAAAAGGGAATAAAAAAATTAAAATTATTCCTTCAAAAAACTTAGTACCTACAACTGTATTTAAACATAATCTTGTCAAATCTCTAAGCAACCTCATAACAAAGCGTAGGTATTTGAGACAAACAGGCCTCGCATCCTGAACCAAGGAATCAAATGTACTGTTTTCTTCCATAAATCATCCAGATGTGAATGTTTAAGACCCTTAATGTTTAGCTTTGACTGGTTGCTCTCTCGAGTCTGGACCACTTATCCATATTACGAGGATTTATTGCGATCTGTACAGGCTTTGATGAATTAAATATGTTGAGTGATGTATTGTATAGGTTTTATTTTATATGAAAAGAAGGTTGAAAATACAATTTACCTTCAGGCATTTTTTTAGCGTTTGCAAATGCCGCGTAGGGTAAAGTCCCGGATTGCCGATATGATATTACATTATTGAAATGAATGAAAAAGAATGAATGAAAATGAAAATAGTTTATTTGACACGACACATTATGTACATTTAAAAAACATATAGGATAGCTAAAACTAGGTACAAACTTAATACTAAAATAATAGAGGTTAAACGGTTATCAACACACTTTGACTGTGATCTTTTTTTTAACCTAAGCCATTCGTGCTGCCGCTCTACACAGCGGTTGTGTTGCGCCGCACATGCGTTTCGTTCGAAAAATATTACGGCTGTGCTGAGTCACAAAGATCTGTATTTTCTCAGCCGCTGCGCTAGTGTGGATTTACGCATATTAGTCACTTGTAGAAAACACATACCGTGTGATTTCAGCAATCAAAGTGTTAAAAATATAAAACAAAGTAAAATATCACCAATTTATTTCAGAGTTAAAATTAATAATTAAAAAAAGTAGGTACCCAACCAATAACCTCCGCAACCTGCCTGGTTATTACGTCATATGATACCGCACCAGGGAGGATTCGTGACCCATTGCCAAAAGATCGTACTCCTGACAAGCGCAATCATTGCTAAACTGTACCGGTAAGGAAAAGACAGGTCTAGCCCGGCACCGGTCTATAAAAAAAAATATTCCCGTCGCGAGCGAGGCGAAATGAGACATATTATGACCTCTGTGGCGCGGTGGGCAAGGCCCGCCTGCGTCGCAGCAGGCTGCGTGTTCGATTCCCGCCTCGGAACAATTGTGTGTACGATCTACAGACATTTGTTCTGGGTGTTCTGGTCGTTATCTATGTATAATAAAAAATATCTATGTTATGCATTGTATTAAGTAGGTATATCAGTTATCTAGTACCCATAACACTAGCTCTGCTTATCTAAAATAAGACTTTTCTAAGTAATTATTTAGAAGCCTAAATAAATTGAGTTATTGAAATCTTGTGCCATGCTATTGGAATTATATCCTTTTAGGACTTGATGTTCAAACTGTAGATTTTAGGTAGTAATGGCCTAAAGGTAAATTTTAATGGTTCTACATAATAATCAGTTTGTGTAGACCTCGCTTTAGAGGAAAGTTAAACCTTGGCTAGTGAGTATATAGTAGTCGTAAATCATACTCGGAATCGTACTTCATCCACTAGGAATAAATAAATGCAATAAATAAAAATTTCAAGTGTAAAGGCGTTATATAGGACTGTGGTTCCGTAGTGTGATTCAAATGAAATGTTATCAACTATTTAACACTTTGACTGCGATTTTTTTTCGACGACTGCGATCTTTTTTTTAAACCTAAAAAATTCGTGCTGCCGCTCTACACAGCGGTTGTGTTGCGCCGCACATGCGTTTCGTTCGAAAAATATTACGGCTGTGCTGAGTCACAAATATCTGTATTTTCTCAGCCACTGCGCTAGTGTGGATTTACGCATATTAGTCACTTGTAGAAAACACATACCGTGTGATTTCAGCACTGAAAGTGTTAAGATTATTTATCGGGTATTTATCGCGTATCTTTTGTTTTATTTTCCCCTAACGAACGAGACGGCTGAAACACCGAGTACGTCCAATGTGCAATTTTCTTCTATTCCGTGCAACGCCTGATTCGTGCAATTGGGCTTGAAAAATCTTGATACCTTTTTGATGTAAGACCTCTTTAACAGGCGCAAGACTAACGTGGTCTACTCTCATTCATTCAGTAGCAAGCTATTTTCAAAAACCAATTGAAATGACAATGACAATTGAGTCAAGCTAAATCTTGCGTTCAATCAAATTTATATTCTTCTCTGCTAATAAAACGACAAACCAGCAGCGTACTTACCGAGCCGTTTCATTGACAACTTTTATCGAGTAGTTACGTTGACACTTTTACGGATCTCTAAAAATAAATGACGCATAGCTGTAAACAAGTCTTCGGGTTTACACCGTAGTTCGGTGTTAAAATTGGAATTTATTAATACATCCGGAATTCCAGATTTATGCATGTATTCCATATTTATGTATGATTGAGATTTTCACGCGTTTGGTACTACGGGAATATTTCCTCTGCCTGCGTCAGCTTTTTGATCAACAACTTTTTGTCATTCCATTTTTATTTAAAATATGGAACTACAAAAAGGTTTTCTATTTTGTTTCTCTTACAAAGTACGCGTATCATACACAAAACAAATTCATGCCTAAGAGGGTAAAAGTCAGTAAAAACCTTTAAAACTATATTTAATTTTCTAGTTATTAAAGTGAGCTGAGCTTAAGACAGAGAATAACTACTTTAAGACGATTGTCACTAAAAACATAAAATAGTACCAAAAAACCTCCACTCTCCATCCAATCTGATTATTCAAAGAGCCCGATCTCACTTGCTAACAAACTTACCTCTAGTTGAAGAAACATCGAGTTTTACCGAGAAACAGCTTGTTACTACTTTCTATGAGCTGCTGTTGTGTGGGAACTTAGCCGTTCTTCGTGAAACTTTGCTCGCGAGTCACTGGCTCCCTGATGATGGATTATTATTTACTTCATTGACGTTATGCGGGCGGTTTGCTAAGTTTATGAGAGTTTCTTCGTAGTTCTAATTTTTTATTATATTAGAAGCAGTAAGACATTTATAAGTCTCCGGGAAAGTTAGACCTTTAAAAGTAGGTACCTTTTTTTTCTTCAACTGCCCATATTGATCCACTACAGGTCTCCCTCGGAAAGCGCTCAATGGTTTTTATCTCATAGGGCAGTAATGGCCATGGTCCTTAATCTGGGCATGCGGGTTGGGATCGCAGTTCCATGGTCAATTGTTCTGCAGGATGCGTTGCTGCCCACCCCCTGTGGATACCCCTTAGTCGCCTCTTACGACACCCGAGGGAAGCGTTGGGGTGGTGCAAATTCTAAGCCAGCTGCTAGTACTTTTAGACATCCATGTTAGGCATTTTGCTACAAAGGCTAAAAGAATTTTAGATGACACGCTCATGAGGGTTCAAAATCCCAAATTAAAAACGGATGCCTACGGATGCATATGGCTACGTTTTTACTAGGACTCATACTATTTATATATTGTAAGCACCTAGGTACCTACTAGTTGTTGAAGGAAAAGAGCAAATTACCTAATTTAACAGTAAAACCGCAACAAAACAAGAACCGGGAGGAACACATGTTTTACAACAAACATTTGTCTTGAATGTTGCGGCGCTGTCGCGTCGGAGCTTCCAATCTATTCCCTAACTTTAGTGCTTGCAGACTGTCGAGAAAACCAAACTTAACTACATAGGTCTACTTAGGTGCCAACGAGAAACACTTAAGCACTTGTCGACTCTTAAACAGATTACACTCCAATTCAAAAACCTGGATACCTCTTTTGTATATAAAGGGTCTACAAAACCCATGGAATATTGGTGGAAAATATTTAACGATATTGGTATCTGGAAGCAAAGCACAATACAGATAGATATAATTTTTGGTTTTTAAAGTTTCCTCGATCTCTAGTGCGTTTTTGAAGTTAATGTTTTTTTTTACATAACTATTTCCTGTTATTGTTATAAGTTTTCATTCATGAATGTCATTGTTGACATTAACCATCTTGGATTCTCAATCGGATTATAGTTAATGTGATAAATTTTTTTTTTTTTTTTTTTGGGGCTTTTTTAATTAGCTGCCAATGGTTAAACATCACTCCTTTACTACTTTTTGAATTCTTCACAAAGTATTGTTATTCTGTAACTAGACAATATAAGCTATGTTCCTTAATAAATAAAACGTAAGATACTGATGTTTTTAATACGAAACAAATAGCAAGAAAACTTGTCCATTTTCGCATAAAAATGTGCAAAATGCGATTGGCTTTCATTTAATTTTAGGTAAGTATTTTGAAAAAAAAAATCTATTTAGGAACCTAGATAAATACTATTCAAATACAAATAATACAATATTATAGTGGAAATATGCTTGAATTGGAAATCATTTTGGTATTACGTTTGTATGAAGAATTCGTCCCTCCGGAGGCCCCTTAATGGAAATGAAAGATTTACATTTCCACAAACAAATTGTCAGTTAATTTCCACTGCAACTGATTAAACTGAGCGAGTTCATTTCAAGACTTTCTGTTCGCTCAGTCATTTCCATTCCACCGACAAATAGTCGAGCGGAAAGCCGATCTTTACTTTTATTCTCGTTGTTCTACGGAAAGAAGAAGAAGAAGTGAACTAGTTCTATTATATCTTCTATCAGTGGCCCGTTTGCGCTGTACCGTTTAGTGAAAGTCATGTTTATCAGTTTGCATGTCGCCTACAATTTGCCAAATTAGACAGAAACACGAACTGAACTAAAGACTATAACTGATAATCATCATTTTCACATCAGCGTTCTAAACAGGAACTGTTCTTTGAAACGTTATTATAGTACCTTGGTTAGGCAAAAAAAAGTTTTCCGAGTCTCAAAATTTTATCGGATAGGTAACGGTTCCAGGTATTTTCTTCTTCACAAACGAATTTTGAACTGTTTTAATTGAACTTGCCATATTAACTTGTCAATTCCTACAAATTAAGCCACTACCTATTTACGCACTAAGTATGTTAAACTCGACGACCTCTGTGACGCGGTGGGCGAAGGTCCACCTGCGACGCAGAAGGTCGCGAGTTCAATTCCCGCCTCGGGATAAATATGTGTACGGATATTTGTTTCTGGTGTTCTGGTCGTTTTCCAAATACATATAATACAAAATATCTATCTATGTTATGTATTGTACTTATGTTTATATATCAGTTATCTGGTAGGTGCCCATAACACAAGCTCTGCTTAGCTTGGGACACTTTGTTCTTAGCCAAAAGGCCGAGAAGCGATGAGCTTGGGACTAGATGATGCGTTGTGGATTGTCCAGCATTATTTATTTATTTACTGATGCTGTACACAAGTGACCAGCGTTTTTTTATTTAAACACTAAAGGATATTATACAAATACGTAGGCACTCTGTTAAAAGGGTGTAAATAGAATGAGTCCGTTTATGCATCAACTCAATAATTTTACTGCTGATAGTATATAGAAAAGTGGGTACCTACCTCGTCGGTTGTAGAGTATTTGTTTGACATTTCATGAAAATGAACTTATATTTATTACTAGCGGACCTTCCCGGCTTCGCACGATTTTAGTACGGATACCTAACTTTTTTGAAAATATTATATAGCCTATGTTCACCAAGGATAGCGTAGCTTCCCGACGGTGACAAATTTTTTCAAATCTGTCCAGTAGTTTCGGAGCCTATTCATTACAAACAAAAAATCAAACATTTCCTCTTTATAATATGAAATATAGATTTAACCATGCATGGACTCTGAAACACGTGCCGATTTCAATCAGATTATCAATTTGACCATATTGAAAGAGGTAACTGTTTAAATTAATTAAATACTTTTATTGATTTGCATCAGCAGTTAACACAACACGTCCCTCAAATCTCATTACAATTAATAATATTGTAAATTTAAATATAATGTGTGGTTGCGATCACCCAATTCAAAAATAGTTTATGTATTTAATTTTAACGTGTATTTTCATGTACAACTCGGTCACAATATCTGTGCACCTTGAGGCAAACATTTTGTATGGCTCAAGGTGCACAGATATTGTGACCGAGTTGTACTATACAATACAAAAATACTTTATTGAACACCAGACTATCTGGTGTACAATAATCATAAAAAAGACATTACATGCGGCAAGTACAATGGTCGGCCTTATTGCTTAGAAGCGAACTCTTCCAGGCATGGCACCTACCAAAGTACTTTGAGTCGCGCAAACCTTTATGACGAACCTTCAATAAGCTTTCTAGTATTAATGAACTTGCTATTGTGTTATACGGGCGACGCCAGGACGGGCGTCTAGTAATTCATAGGATTTGCGCGACTCATAGTAATTTTCCAATTCTAATTCTAAATGTAAATAATTAAGTCTTTATTGCCAGGACAGTTGGCACCAAGCATTTGCACCGGCCGCATTCCAAGATTTAGAAAATTTAGAGAAACTCGCATAAATAATGGAATTCTCCCGAGAGGTATCGGAGAACAAGTATTCTCCGATAAATCGTACCTACAATATACGGACTGGTGGGTAGGTACTTGTAGCTTTATTAAAATTCCTGAACGAACGCCCGATCTGGGAATTTCCTCTAAAAAATAAAGTACAGGTATTAAGCTCAAGTTAACAACGAAAATATATTTCCTTTTTGATGTATTGCGTACAAGAAGCGTAGGTATTACACAGGCGCTCTAGAAAATTACTAAAGTCTAAGCTTCCTTTGAGCAATTAACACTTTGACTGCGATTTTTATTCGACGACTGCGATATTTTTTTTAACCTAAAAAATTCGTGCTGCCGTTCTACACAGCGGTTGTGTTGCGCCGCACATGCGTTTCGTTCGAAAAATATTACGGCTGTGCTGAGTCACAAAGATCTGTATTTTCTCAGCCGCTGCGCTAGTGTGGATTTACGCATATTAGTCACTTGTAGAAAACACATACCGTGTGATTTCAGCACTCAAAGTGTTAACGACTAATTAAACAATTAATAATTAGAGCAAGCAAACAAGCAAAAACGAGAAATATTTCACTAGTCTGTTAGGTTTTCTAACTGGGTTACGTAGAAATAATAAAACCTCCTCATTTATAGTGGTAAATTAGGTAGGTACTAGGAGAATGACTAACTCATATCTAGGGCCGCACATAATTTACACCCCTGAGTCAAGAGGTGGCGTACGACTTCGACGAGGGCTAGGTACTTAACTAGGTAACTTACTATACGAACTTAAATAAGAATAAACTATAACTTCAAATACTAATAAAACATAATGTTAGGGTGATTTCTCAAATGAAGTTAGGTATAATCACCTAACTTCATTTGAGAAATCACCCTAATATTATTTGTGTTTTGAATATGTATTCCTATTATTATAATAAGAGGTAGTAATAACAGTGTTTGTATATTATTCTAATAGCGAACAGCTTTATAAATAAATAAATAAATAATGCTGGACAATTCACACAGCATTATCTAGCCCCATGGTAAGCAGAGCTTGTGTTATGGGTACTAGATAACTGATATACATAATACAATACATTACATAGATAGATTTTTTTTTATTATACATAGAAAACGACCAGAACACCCGGAACAAATATCTGCAGATCGTACACAAAATTATTCCGAGGCGGGAATCGAACCCGCAACCTCCTGCGTCGCAGGCGGACCTTCGCCCACCGCGCCACATCGGTCGTCAAATTATGTCCCATTGTTTTGACACCGGTCGCGCTGTGGCCAAAGTTTAGCTAGGCTACAACTTTACTTGATGGATATCGTCAAGTCGTTATTGTATTTATCGAACTTTTTGTTGCTGCTGATAATTTTTTTTTTTGTTTTAGCATGTCTATAATTTCAAACATTTGTATTTTTTATTTCCATGATTTACAGGAGGGCCCTGTAAATCATGGAAATAAAAAATACAAACAAAGTTCTCAGAGAAAACAGGTAACATTTTTATTATTGGACATTTTTCTTTTTTGACATTAGTCGTGCGTATTTATTCAATCACTGCTCCAGATAGAAATACCTTCGAAAAATCCTACTAATATTATAAAAGCGAAAGTTTGTAAGTATGGATGGATGTTTGTAACACTTTCACGTAAAAACTACTGAGTGGATTTTAATGAAACTTTACAATAATATAGCTTAATATCAGAATAACCATAGGCTACAATTCATAAAGATATATAGTATATTATCCAAAATATCTATCACCACGCGCGTGAAACCGCGGAGCGCAGCTAGTACCAAATAATTTCTTCACCGCACAGCGAAACCTTCATACTTTCTCCATAAACTCCGCAGCCTGCTGCTGACGAGTAAAGTAGTCCAGCCCAGGTACGAATTAATTAAAACTAAGATAAAATGCTTGCACGAGCTTACTTGGCAGCTGACAGGCGGGCAGTTCTCTCGACGTATTAACGCTTTTCCTAAGCAACTGCGGCGCTCTTGTCGCATTTTTTATCAGGAAACAACTTAACCTTTAATTGGTGACGTGGCATTTGTGTAACGTAAGTGGTGACGTTAGGCCTGACAGGCCTCGGATGAATATACGTATAATTCAAACTGTACATAAATGAATGACTGTAGCCTACCAATTTGTGTTAATATGGATATTTAGGTATGAAATAAAACAATTATGTGTATTCTAACTATCACTATTATTTAAAAACAAGACATATCAAAATTTGCTCTCGTATTATTCGAAAAAACGATATGATATCATTATTTGGTCATAAAAAACAAAAAACGACATACTTATAAATAATAACATTTTAAAATCTTAGTATAGACTTGAATCATCTTATAAAATAACATAAATCTCTTATCAAAATTTAAATCACAAAACTGACACTGGTTAAACTTCACATGTTTTTCACATGCGTTCACTCCTCCCTTGGTGGAATTATATACAATTATATATTATATACAATTGTTTTTTATAGCATTTTCGATTAATTAAATTTGTCTTTTAAATCATCAGCTGCAGAACCACTACATTTTTCACACCCCAGCCATTCTTCGATTTGTTGATCAACATTTGAACTGGTTCCCGGTATAATTTGTATACTAGTACTTTATTCTGTATTTCTCTGCTCTAGTACTCTACGTGTTTTTCTAGGGGGTTCTGTATAATTCATCCTTTGTGTTTTGAGATATACCCCATACTAAATCACAAATAACAACTTAACAACTCTGAAAAAAAAAGTAACGTAAGTGGTGACGCCTGAGAGGGCCTGAGAGGCCTCAGTAAAACTTTAATTGCGTATAACTCACCAAATTTGCCCCCGCCGACACTATTATCCCTATCCACGGTATGGGTGCAACCAAACTCGAAGCTACTGAGACACATAAACCCGGGACTCGAGGGGAAAGGGGTGAAAAAACGTTTTGTTAGTGCTCACGGGCCTGTGAGGCCCCACGTCACCAGTTAAAGGTTAAAGTTAATATAGTAAGAAAAAAGAAAGAAAATACATTTTATTGGACACCATAGGTACATAACACATAACACGACACATTACATAGTAAGAAAATATTAAAAACAAGAAAAAATTACTTGCTCAAAGAATTAGCAAGCTGAAGTGACAGTGGGCCGGCCATATCTCGCGAAGAACCGACGGCCGCTGGGGTAAACGTGTTCTTGAGTGGAGACCACGACTCGGTAAACGTAGTGTAGGACGCCCTCCGACCAGGTAGGATGACGACCTGCGAAAGACTGCAGGTAGATGCTGGATGCGGCAAGCTGAAGACAGGGCGCTATGGCGCTCATTGGGGGAGGCCTATGTCCAGCAGTGGACTGCTATAGGCTGATGATGATGACAGAATAGCAAATACGTGTTACATATAAGGGGCCAAAAAGGCCCCTGTCTCAGCATTGTGCCGCTACAAGCCTAAGTTGGTAGCCGCGCTGATATTCAGACAGGTCCTGGTGTGGTGGCATAAAGCTTGATTACATTAGGTAGGTATATATAAAAGAAGACAAGAGTAGGTAACAAACAAAACTATACGGTAGACATCGCAGACAACAGTTTTAATACTAACTTAAAATTTTACTTTAATCATTCAATTATGATAATACGTATAATACTGTCATCCGCACACTTCTGAAACCTCTCTGGGCACAAACAGAATACATTGTATAGAACCGACCAGGGGTAAAAAAGAACTTCATTGAATATACATAGATTCATGCAGTGAATGCATAAAATTGTTCCCGTATCAGAAACTTTTATTTCTTTTTTTAAATAAATTCGGCATAAATTTTTTCTTATATACCTACAACATAACTGCTATGCATAATTTTGTTGTTTATTTCGATATTAATAAGTTTAGGTTATAATAGGATTGGCATACTTTGCAAAGTAAAAGTCAAATAATAAAATTTAAAAAACACTATTATACTCCACATAAATAAAAACTTAGGTCAATCCTAATGTTCATTCTAAGAAGCAGACGAGTAACCTCTTCGTTCTTAGAGAATAACTATAGTTTTTTCTTTATGAAAGGCTTTGTCACACATGCAATCATGGCCTAATATAGATTATGCTTTCTGCCAGAGGAACCCAGAGTCTGTGCAAAAAGAGAACTCTCCTAGGAATTGAGGGCGCGCGTGTGCCAATGTACTACTTTTGTTGCGTTAATATGTTAGTTCACCGTCTCGCCACGAGACTTCTCTTTTTGCACAGACTACCAATGCCATCTGTCTGAGACTTATTAGGGTAAATTTGACCTTTCATTATCTCTGCTGTAAAATATTATTCAAGTTATGAGCCAATCACGCAGGCTTTTCTTGAAATATTTGCGAGAATTTCAGGCACTGAAGCCAACTGGCCTTTTAATCGTTTTTTCAGTCTATTTTCATCTTTCAAGAAATGATACAAAGACAACGTTTCGCAGAGTAAAATGCCACTGTGTATCATATAACTACACAGTGGCATTTTACTCTGCGAAACGGGTTTGGTTGTCAAACTAGCCCTAGACCTCAGTATTTTCGGGATCAGTGTGGTAAAAAAATCGAATAACATAAAACTTAATATTCACTGGTTCCTTGAATGTAAAAACACGAGTGAGAAAACTGTTTCGCACAAAATAAAAACTAATTAAGCCCTGTGGTTTATTTAAAATACACAAAAACTATAAAAATGACTTAAGTTTTGATTCGTCAGTTACTGATTATTTGGTTCCTTGAACCAGTTTCTTCATAAGTTGTGTAGTTTTCTTGTAAACAAGCAAAATCATGAATTTTGCGCTCACGCCGCCGTTCCGTTTCAAAACAGGTGCTCGCTCTGTCCTGCTCCTATCATTGCTAAATCTTATGCCTATTCTTTTCAAACAATAGCGTGCATGCAACCTCCTAAACAAATATTTTTTTGCCTAATTTTAAAATTTAATTCGGCAGAGGATAACTTTCATACGAAATGAGCTTACATGATAAGCTATTGCTAAACCATATAGACAATTAGACATAGAAAACACCAAGTTCGCACGTAGATTAAATAAAACACCAAACCACCAGGTTAACTAGTAGAACAAATTTTACTTATTGTTATTGGACTGGGCAGGGAAGAAAATTAGAAATATCCTATTCAAACCCAAGCTAATCAAAGCCCAAAGTGGTCGCAACTTATAAATTGCAAGGTTTAACGGAAAAAGTTTTGTTATCGGCCTACCCGGGTGGCGATTAGGGATGGACGAATATTTTACTTTACGCCTTGTTACATTGTTCAGAAGATATTTTTCTATATCAGCATATGTAAACAGGTATGTACAACTGTACGTGCTTCCAATGTTGCACACGCCTTTCCAAAATATAATAAAACTATGTGATTGAATTTAAATTTTCCGCTCTCTCTTATCTATTAAACTGAGCTTTTTAGAAACCCGGCTCACTTCCATTCACAGTACATATTGCCACACCCTGCTTGGGTACCATTGTGTTTCTTATACATTACCTAGATACTAAGACCTATAAATGTACACAATGATGCAATAAAAATAAATATGAATATGAAATTTGACAAAAAAAAGTTATTATTGCATCTATGACAATGTAACCGACCTTAAACCCGAGACTAGACGGATTAGTTTTTAATATTAGCCTCATTTTTTATAAGGAAGCCTATTTACATCTGCATTTATTTAATTTGTACCTATTAATATTTTTAGCCATGGCCCTTTTACTGCCATTAATTATTATTATTAATTTCTGTAAAAAATTTAGCTTTTACATGATGAGTTTGCTCTTAGGATATCCACGGGCTAAATAAGTTCGTTCTAACGCCGCCACAATCGCTACGGTCAAGATATTCTTGTGTCGGTGTCATGAAACTTCTTTTTAGGTCATTCCCCTTGTTAATTTACCAATGAGATATCCGAACTAACCTTAAAAGTGTCAACCAAGCAAGAGTCACTCAAGACCAAGGCTAATCGAAAAACTTGTTATGCTTTCATTGACGTTATTCAAAGCGTGAAACTAATTTCGTGTCCCAACTCTAGCCGTGAATCGTGAATACCTCTCAGATAACGAGTTCCCTAATACTTTGACAACGGGACCACAGAGTTTATATTAGTTGCTAAGGGCAAAACTCAATGAGATGCCAAGAGGCCACTTATTATTCTTCTGGTCAAAGTTAAAGTGTTGGCCTCCGATACGAGTACATTTATTTTTGAGCCTTTGAAATGTCTCGGTCTCAGTCTGTAAGAACAAATTTTACTCACTAGTACGCGACAACGCAGATATGTATATGTACATAGATGATGTCGGCGCGCTGGATCGTAGAATCAACTTATTTGTATTTTTTGGGCGGATTGCAAAACGAACGATCCTTGATAAAATCTATTTTATTTCATTCGACGAGATGGCTAAGTATTTTCATCATCATCATCATCAGCCTATAGCAGTCCACTGCTGGACATAGGCCTCCCCCAATGAGCGCCATAGAGCCCTGTCTAAGTATGCCTCTATGTATTTTTGGTATTCAATACTGTTTTACGAACCAGCTGTTCTTTTAATCGTAGTTGTCCCGGGCTAACACGTACTTGGCTGGTTTTATTTCATTTGGTGATTTCCTTTACTATGATCACCACACTGATCTCGATGAGTGATATTTTAATGATGATCATCCAAAAATAACCAATTTGGTAAATGCCATGATTGACAATATCTATTAAGGTAAATTGCAGTATGATACTCAACTAGCATTAATTGGAAGAAAACCACAATGTTTCCGGGCAATTCAACAACTGATTGACTTTTTCTATACTAATATTATAAAGAGGAAAGATGTTATTTTGTATGTTTGTAAGGAATAAACTGTAAAACTACTGGACCGATTTCAAAATCAAATGTCCATCCGGGCGAAGCCGGGACGGGCCGCTACGAACCCGCAACCTTCGTCGTCGCAGGCTGACTTCGCCCACCGTGCCACATCGTTCATCCGGCGGCGGTGGGATGACAACTTGCGAGACTGCAGGCCTATGTCCAACAGTGGACTTATTATAGGTTGATGATGACAATACAATACAATTCAATACTCTTTATTGCACACCAAATAAAAACAGATACACAAGACAGGAAAAAACAAATACAGAATGTGTTGTACAATGGGCGGCCTTATCGCTATGAGAAATAACGCTAAATAAATAAAAAATAAATGAGCGATCTCTGCCAGGCAACCTTTGTATGGACATACAATACATGGATATACAATTACATCAATCCATCATTTGTATCACCGGATACAAATGATGACGATGATACAAAGAATAAGTTTGTTTTTTTAACCCCTCATTTTGGGCACATCCTGATCTGCCCATTTCTGTAGTATGGCCGCAGCATAATCATAAAACTCACTCCATAAGTTGTAGCCTTCTATCAACTATTTTGACAGTTCTAAAATGGCTTCACTGTTGTTAGCATGCGCCCTGATGTCAGCCGTATTGCTAACATGCTGGACAGAGAAGGTATTGTATTCTTCAAATCACTCCCTATCTTCAAAGAACTGCTGCATCAGCATTATTTATCCATATGAAATATTGATAGCCTTATCTTATGTCTATGTAAGTTTATTATAATGTTTGTTATATAGGTATTTAGTGTATTTGTTACTAATTATTTATTAAAGTGCCACCGTCTTTATTGTTCGTTCATGTCCAGTCCATCCCAAGGTTGCCTGGAAGAGATCGCTCTCAGCGATAAGGCCGCCCTTTATACCTTTTTTCTAAGTTTTTATCTCTGTATTATTTTCTGTTTTGTGTGGTGTAATAAAGTCTTATCTATCTATCTATCTTTTTTTTATTAGTCTCAAACTTAATAAACTATTTTTATTTAAAGACACTTAACACTTTGACTGCGATTTTTTTTCGATGACTGCGATCTTTTTTTTAACCTAAAAAATTCGTGCTGCCGCACTACACAGCGGTTGTGTTGCGCCGCACATGCGTTTCGTTCGAAAAATATTACGGCTGTGCTGAGTCACAAAGATCTGTATTTTCTCAGCCGCTGCGCTAGTGTGGATTTACGCATATTAGTCACTTGTAGATAACACATACCGTGTGATTTCAGCAGTCAAATTGTTAAAACTAGACAAGGTTTTTAAACTTACGCGATCTGTACACATAATTATAAATATTGATACAATGGATATTTAACTCCAGTACCTACTCCAGTCATCCCGTGACTACCACAGTGTAAAACTATTGAAACGTCGGGAAAAATAGGTAAATAAATGAAATGAAAATATTTGAAATGAAATGAAATTTTTATTTATTGCATTCAAACATTGACAAAGTAATTCCAAAAACAATTATTTATCTTTATTAAGCAAATAGTGGTACTTATTAAATCTATGGATACATTGATTCATTACAATACAATACAATACAATATAACTTTATTGCACCATCAATACAAAAAATAATAATAATAATAACCATCTTTGGGTGTATCATATTGTGCACCCGAGGATGATACCCGCTATGTGTAGCCATCGCCTTTAGATTAACTTCTCAAAGGGCCTCTGTGCTGTTGGCTTCGGCTCCACGCAAGCCTTCCAAAGGACCGGGTCACTTTATGGCCCGAGATCATGGTAAATGAGAGACATAATAATAATAAAAATACTAAAGGATCTACTAATTATAACTAGTTGCACAATCGGCGGCCTTATCGCTAAAAGCGATCTCTTCCAGGCAACCTTTGGATGGATGGATGGATCATTTGGCTAGCCCTAGATATCTACGCTAGGCTTATAAAGCCTGTTTTATAGACATGTATGTATTTATTTATTTAAAGCATTACAGCTATTTTTACAGGTATTACCTAATACAATAGTGTAGTCAACTTAATTAATAACAAGCATTGAGTTTTATTTATTATTAATAATCAAATATACACATGTCAATGAGCAAAAAATACATAACATCTATGTCATCCCTCAATATAGTGAGTGTCACTGTAAAAGCTATTTAAACATTTCGAATATACACAATATATACCCGTTATAATTACAGACAAGGTTTGTCTAGTTAAATATTTGTGAGATCTGGAGAAATTTATTAAAAAATATCTATACTTATATGTAATAGTATATTAGTCATCTAGTACTCATAACACAAGCTCTGCTTAGCTTGGGGTTAGATATTGCTGTGTGGATTGTCCAGCATTATTTATTTATTTACTTATAACCAGAGGTTTGTCTAGTGTCAACATAACAGCCTGTTTCCACACGTATGGCAAGAGAAATTGGTAAGATAGTACCTAATATATAGGATAGATAAATAGGTGATTAAAAGAACTTAACAGGTGAAGTTCAATCGCTATTATATGAATAGATTCCATTAGTAGAAGATATAAGAACCCACCCACCACATCCCAACTAAAGTTTTTGGTTGTTACCTATCCTCTAAATAAAAAGAATGACGCTCTGCTAGCGAAGTAGGGATGGGAACGCATTTTAGTGTTGTGCATCGATTTAAATCGATTCTCTGAAATGTGCGTGCTACAGATGGATCAAGTTACTACCTTTTTAAAATTGTCTTCTACTAATGGAACTATGAAATATAATTATTATAATTTCTGCCCGCGGCTTCGCACGCGCTTTTCAAGCAGCCAATGCCCGACCCCGGGATATACATATGTAGTTTATTTTCCTACCAAATTCTATTAACATACATTCAGCCGTTTACGCGTGAAAAGGTAACAGTCAGAAAGAAAGAGTTACTTTCGCTTTTATAATAGTACTAGTTTCCGCCCGCGGCTACGCACGCTTTGTTTATATGGAAACGTTTTAAGGTTATTTCAGGGTATTGTCAGATCTTTATAAATCGCCATTTATTTTCTAGGCTCGTTATTTTTCCACTGAACACCCTTCATTACGCTGGTATAATACGTCGTTTGTAAAAGACGTTTCTTTCACGGCTCGGCGCTACGGGCGTAACGATCCTCAATACTACGTCAATATCAGCTTTAACTCATTGTACGAGTTCGAGAACAACGTGACCGTAAGTGACAGCTTTTTTAATATTACTAGGATTGTAACTCGATGAAAGCTTCACTACATATTATAAAAACAAAGTCGCTTCCCACTGTCTGTCTGTCCCTATATCTTTAATAAATCCAATAAATGGGATAGCCCGTTCCTCAGGCCCACCTTTTTATTTTCACCTTTTAATTTAGTTCCATATCGTGTTAGTAACATTTTATTCTTGATTCCATGTTAGCTCTTGACAATTACTGTAAATTATTACAAACAGTGCAATCAAATAATAATGAAAGTGGTTACCAAGTAATGATGAAATAACCACTTTCATTATTATATTATATTCATTATATATTTCATTAATGACCTAAGCTAGATTAATTTTTTATCGGTTTCCGAAATAAATGAATTTTATTTTATTTATTTATTTAAAACTATGCAACGAATTTTGTTGCGATTTTTTTAATAGATGAATTCAAGAGAAGAGAGTTGAAAGCGAGAGGGCAAAGCTTTTTTTGTATATCAGTTATCTAGTACACACATGCTCTGCTTACTATGGGGCTAGATAATGCTGTGTGAATTGTCCAGCATTATTATTATTATGTCTCTCATTGACCATGATCTCGGGCCATAAAGTGACCCGGTCCTTTGGAAGGCTTGCGTGGGGCCGAAGCCAACAGCACAGAGGCCCTTTGAGAAGTTAATCTAAAGGCCATGGCTACACATTATTATTATTTTTTAATTTCAGTCATCCCATAACACAAGCTCTGCTTCGCTTGGGGCTAGATGATGCTGTGTGGATTGTCCAGCATGTTATTTAAAAGCATTAAAAATAAAAGTGTAGGTATTTTTTTTGACTATGCAGTTTTTTCAGTTATCTTTTTACTTCTTCGAGTTCCTGTCAAACGTCTATAAAAGGTCGTTCGTGGAGCTACATTATCGGCTCTGCGATGCTCTATCGATGAACATTTTCTTCGGGCCAATGATACGGAACGCATTCGAGAATGGAACTTGCCCTTTTCAACGGGTAAGAATTAAATCACATCTTACTTCCTCAGCAGCGTACTTACATAATAAATAAATAATAAATAAATAATGCTGGACAATTCACACAGCATTATCTAGCCCCATGGTAAGCAGAGCTTGTGTTATGGGTACTAGATAACTGATATACATAATACAATATATTACATAGATAGATATTTTTTATTATAAATAGAAAACGACCAGAACACCCGGAACAAATATCTGCAGATCGTACACACAATTGTTCCGAGGCGGGAATCGAACCCGAAACCTCCTGCGTCGCAGGCGGACCTTCGCCCACCGCGACACATCGGTCGTCATAATATCCACCGTTGAACATGCTTCCCATCCCATGCTTCATCGCAGTTGATTCATCTATAATAGACAATCTCCGTGGCGCGGTGGGCGAAGGTCCGCCTGTGAGGTTGCGGGTTCGATTCTCGCCTCGAGACAATAGGGATGATGACAGTAACAATAAAACACCAAAATTGTGTAGTTACAGAATTATCTGAGTCATAGATAAACAAAACACGTATTATATTTTTTGTTATGAACGAGATTTAATATTATTTTGAAAAAATAAAACTAAAAAATACAGCAATCGGCCATGACACGTTAAACACCAATCAGAGAATACTGAGGCGTGACGTCATTTCGTCACAATATGTTATGTAATGGCACAGAATAACCACGGGAATAACTATTGAAAAGGTCTCACTTTCTTCAATCAATAACTTTTATTTGTTTCTTGATAATATTATAAATACTAGTTCTAATTGTTTTTTTTATTTAATTATAATTTTCTTTGTTAATAAAGAGATTCTATAGAATTTAAATATTATGTTCATTCTGTATCGTCAGATGTGTAGTATTGTACCAATTTAGAGCGAAATTAAAGTTTCATTTTTAAAAGCTTAATATTTCCTTCAGAATAATTGTTTTGCAGAAATATTCTTTATTTTGTATTCAGTATATGTTTTAAAAACATATTGGAGTAGATTTTCAAAATCAGTCATCATGCCTATTGTGTGTAGGATCTGCAGATAATTGTTCCGGGTGTTCTGGTCGTTATCTATGTATAATCTAAATAACTATCTATGTATTCTATTGTATTATGTATATCAGTCATCTAGTACCCATAAACAAGCTCTGCTTAGCCTGGGGCTAGATGATGCTGTAGATGTCCAGCATTATTTATTTATTTTTATTTTAAATCTTTTTTCAGGGAGTTTACAATTTGGCCAACATGACCATACCTTCATACACAATTCCTAAGAACTTTCCGTTCCTGAAAGGTCGTATCTACATCAATATTACCGCAACTGGAACTGAAATACTGCTCGCATGGGGACATATTGATATGGAAATCAAAGTTATGCGTGTAAATCGGAGGAAATTGAATGTTTAAAAATGAATATGTATTTTGGTAATATGTACTTATTTATTTATTGAGATAATAACATCATAACAGGTTTTTTTTATTAAGCCCTAAGGCGATATTATAACTACTTATACTAAAAATTACATATTTTTGTACATACACACAATACTAAATAATTTTGTTTCAATAACATTTTGTGCCTTTTTCATGGCTTTCGGCAGGTTTTCGTAAAATATGTCCACGCTGTTTTTGGACAGAACATTGAGTAAATATATAGCGAGTGACGTAGGGGCAAACTTAAGTAGGTTGGTCCTACAAGTGTGACCTCCAGCATGGCGGGACTTGTATCTTTTACTTGTGATTAAATGATGGAGAGAATACATTAGTAGATATGCTTAAATAAAATAGATTAAGGCGTTACCTTGCGGAAATCCATTGCAAAATATTAAATAACAATTCCGCATTTTTTTCTTGGAGAAATATTTTCATTCTTATATTTAGTATACGTAGATAATTTGTGGTGCTTAAAAAAAACTACGAAATCAAAGGGTCTACTTCTTACTTCGATAGGAAACACGAAGTTACGGTTGACGGATCGCACGAAACGAACACGAACAACGTTGAATGTGCAAACGAGCGTTGCTTCGGATGCATCACTAAATTATACTTTTTGTTTTGGGATATTTAAAAAATAAATGTTAAAATATTTTTTATAGAAAGGACATCGAAAGAACGGATTGGACGTCTTTCGTTTTATACGATCCGTCAACTTTGTAATTTGCTTTTTAACCCATTCAATGTCTCAAGTTTTTTATTTTTCTTTTCATTATGACCAGGTCATAATGAAAAACAAGTTAAAATAAAAAACTTGAAATGAAAAGCTGAAGACAGGGCGCTATGGCGCTCATTGGAGGTGGCCTATGTCCAGCAGTGGACTGATATAGGCTGATGATGATGATGATGATATACATAGGTAATACAATATAGAACAAATATCTGCAGAGCGTAAAAACATTTATCCCGAGGCGAGAATCGAACCAGCAATCTCTACGCCTACTGCGCCACATTGGTCGTCAAGTAATCTAAAACTATCCAAAAATTTACCACAAAATATTAAAAATGAAAGATAATCTATTTGAAACGTTGTATGCTATAATAAATCATCAAAAGGCCGTAATCGGACGACTTTTGATTTCATTACATTGCCTTTGATTCCCTGAATTAATGTACCTTTGTGAATGGATCCCGTCATTTATAACACCTATTAAATTTATGTGTTCGTATCAGCGCTTAATATTAAGCGTTTCAAATAATTATACACAATAACAAAAATCATAAAAAATTCATTATCCATAACGCTATCATTAAAAAAAAAATGCGCGGCAGTCTTTGGGGGCTGTCGATAGAAGTGAAAACTAAGTGATTTTACATTATAGTTACTAGCTGTTACCCGCGGTTTCACAAGCTTTAAACTCGAATTTCAGTTTATTAGGTGATTTTCGTACACCTTTGGTTACACTTACATTATTGGAGTTTTAGTAAGGATGCGTAACTTTTTGAAAATATAATATAGCCTACGTTCACCGGGGATAGTGTAGCTTCCGGTGAATTTTTCAAATCGGTCCAGTAGTTTCGAAACTACTGGACCGATTTGAACTAAACTATTAAAACGTACTGGACCGATGGAAAATACAAACAAACAAACAAAAAAATCAAATATTTCCTCTTTATAATATTAGTATAGATATATATTTACTGGGAAGCGTGCGGTGACGACGTGACATTCACGTTTTTTGTTCACCCAAAAAGTACACATATTATATTAATGTATACAAAGTTAGGAAAACGTTCGGTGACATGTTATATCATCAAGCAATAAGAATTTATAATAAGTTACCCAATGAATTTAAATCTATGCAATATAAATTATTTAAAATTAAGCTTAGAAAGTGGTTATTTGATAAATGTTTCTATGACATGAAAGAATATTTAAATGACAGGACTTTTTGATAAAATTGTAAAATTTTCTTTCTGACTTATAAAGCTAACTAATTTGTAACAATTTTGCACGCCATGACGAGGCAGAATGTATAGGAAGCATATTATTATGAAGATCTATTGTACCGACATTCCTGAAAAAATGAATGATTTAATTTGCCACTGACGCCCATGACTTTGGTCACGCAAAAAGTTCTCAAACCGCCTAAAGAAGTTTTCACTTCAAAAATCGTTACAGTGTCCATGATTAAGCTTTCATGTTCTACAGCTTTACGTTGTTATTTGATACGTTCGTTGTATTTGCGTTAAATGCGTATTATTAAGACCTATTTATTGTACGTTCGTGGGAATAAACGATTTATGATTATTGATTAAATAAGAAACGTTTCATTTTAATAATATATCACTACATAGTGTAAAACAAAGTCGCTTCCCGCTGTCTGTCTGTCCCTATGTATGCATAGATCTTTAAAACTACGCAAGGGATTTTGTTGCGTTTTTTTATAGATAGTGATTCAAGAGGAAGGTTTATAAACCATTTGACACATAGATTTTCACGCGGGCGAAGCCTCGGGGCGCAGCTAGTAAACAATAAACAGCTAAAAAATATTTTGAGCGTCGAGAAAATTCGAAAATTCTATTCGATTTCGTCCGTTCAAACTTTCGCGTTTTAAAACTTTCCTACCTTTGTAGACTCTGAAAATCTATTTTATACAAGCCCCAAATATTTTACTTTAAATACATGAGAAATCACTCAGACTAAAACAAAGTTTATACTAAGCTTTTGTTTACAAAATTTGTTTATTGTTTATTTGGACTCAAGTTTTTGTCTAATAATAAATAATATTTATAAATAAATAATGCTGGAACATTAACGTAGAGCTTGTGTAATGGGTACTAGATAACTTATATACTTGTGTATTGTTTTATAATAATACATTACATAGATAGTTTTATTATACATGGAAAACGACCAGAACACCCTGAACATAATATCTGCTGACCGTAGAATCATTTTTCCCGAGGCAGAAATCGAACCCGCAACCACCTGCGTCGCAGGCAACCATCGCCCACCGCGCCATGGCCGCCAAGATCGTCACATCTTACTTTACACATTACTTACATATATTGCTAATCATTATCATTGTAGCTCGGGGCTAACATTGTTCCTAATAGGTGATAACTATTAGGAATTAGCGTATATAAGCGTATATAAGCGTATATATTTTAGGAATAATCGAGCTAAGATCTTGGTGCTAGATGAAACTTCAACTTCTTCCTAGATGGCTCTGCGTCTGGATTGATGCAATTCTGCTATTGTCCGTCTCATGATAGCATCGCAAGCTTTCGTTATGGGTAACAAACTTGTATATAGTTAAAAATATAGAAATAATATTTACAAAAAACAAAAACAAACTGTGAATCAACAAAATGTACTACAAAACTAAAAACAAGAAACTAAGAAAAAACAGTGCTGAAATAACTAAAAACTGCATGATAATTACATTTACTATAAATAAAAGCATTAAGGAAAAAGGTACCTATACTAATTACAATAATTATTATATACAAATTTACATTGGTACTTACTTACACATACATATATATATTTTATTGTCTATTGTTAGTTCTATTTATTTTAATTCAATTTAGCTATGTGTAAGTTATAAGACTAAGCTGTTTCGTCATTTTCATTTATCCTCTGTAGGCAAGCAATCCTTAAGCTACTACATGCGAGGACACATAAACGGTTATAAGTTATTGTTTAAGTTATCTGTTAAGTGTGTAAAACTGTTTGTCTTCCGAATAAAACATTTAAAAAAAATAAGAATGTCTAAAAAAATTACCTGGCTATGTCAAAATGATAGTAACATGCGAATGGTGTTGATGATCCTCATTTTTAGTGGGGTCGCACTTCTTGTACCGCCACTATTCAAACGCGATAAATTTATCAACCCCAGGTACACCAAGGTCACGTTTGTGTCGCTACTCCTTTCGCTGCTGCCATCCTGGTGCATTAACAAGTAACTAAACGAGCTTCAGAACCTTTCTAAACCAAACTTATATGAATTACTAGCTGCGCCCCGCGGTTTCACCCGCGTGGTGATAGATGTTTGGAGAATATAAAATATATCTTTATGAATATAATGTAGCATATATTCATAAAGAATTTATGTAGCATATAATGTGTTATTCTGATTTTATTATTATGAAGTTTCATCGAAATCCATTCATTAGTTTTTGCGTGAAAGAGTGTCTCCTAGCCGTCTAGGGGGTGAGGAATAAAAAGAAAGATAAGAAACTACAAAGAAACAAGTATTTATTAAAAAAATAACAGAAAAGGGTTCGAGGGTAGGCCAGGTTCACGATTTCGGTCTATTCAATAAACCGCACTCTCTTCCAGGGCAATCCCGTCCGCCTTAGCGACAGTCCCTTTCTTCCTCCCAGTCCGGGAATCAGCGACAGGAAGCTCCAGCTACGGTTACCCCACCGTAGACTGAACCGGGGTAGGTGCAGTGTACAAAGTCGTCTAGGAATTCTAGTCCGTAGGGTGTTCCTGGAAATCCAGACCTAGGATTAGGGACGCGCCAGCGTAAGGGGTTTGTAGGGGAAGCCTGAGGGTTGTACAGTATCTCGAAAAGACTAGAAGCTTCCCCAAGGCAAAAACAAATAAGAGGCGGCGTTTACAAATGTAAGATAAAAGATATAACAAAGTTATAGATGGACGCTTCTGAAAGAAATATTTAAAAACTAGCCGTTAACAAAGAGATTTTACATATAGAGACGTCATACTCATTGTAAAGAAATAAAAACATTGCGATATTTTACTATAGCTACATACCTAGCGTCGACGTTCGAACATACAACGCCGCATGGCATTATCTCTGTCACTCATAAACTTAACGGATTGCTGGTTTCGTTCGTGTTGGTGGCAAAGCGGCAACGCCGCGCGGCAATGATTGTTGAGTAAAATAAAATTCACCATTTTACATTTTAACATATTAAACAGTACTTACGTATGAAAAGATACACCCTTTCTGGTTTTATAGTCCTTGTGTAGTTATTGCACTTTCGGAACACACAACTTGGCATTTTCGAGGTTTATTTAAGTATATTCCGTAAGTAACCTCGTGTTCAAGAAACGTGCGCGTCGCGGCCAGGAGCAGGACGGACTGAGTTCAATTAGGATACGTACCTGACTTTCGTTTTGTAAGGCAGACCTCGATACAACGTATCTACGTATATATAACATCATTGGCCATTTACGATTAAATAATAATGCACAGCTTACCCAATTCTGGGAAGACGACATACACTGAGTTTAATGTTTTTAGATGTCTAGGATAAACTAGGTGAGAGCTAGGTTTTATTACTCTTCAGGTTGTTAAATTTTAGATTAATAAATATAAAGAGAAGAAGGGAACATAGGTTCGCCTTCAATCTCTTCGGGTGTCTGCTGGCCGGCTCGCGAATGCGCTCGCCCCACCACCTCGCGGCGACGTCTCGCCCTGCCGCGACCAGTTCATTGTTTGGTTCACGCGTAAGCAGGTACAAAATCAAACGATAGGTAGGATACCTACCTAGATATAATTAGAATAAGTAATTACAACGTTACAAGAGCAACAAACATACCTACTTACATACATCCTCACAAACTTTCGCCTTTATAATATTAGTAGGATTAACATTTTTCTATCACAAGTCCTTAGGACGTGTAAACTCGCGGCCTACCACGACTACCCAAATTAATCGAGGCGATTACATAACGGCATTGAGAAAGGGTCGTAATGGCAGACAGTGAAAGTTTCTATTCGGCCGCCTCGCCAAATAAATTGTAGCGATTTTTCCTTGACGCCTCTAGAACCTTCCTAGAAGGTTTCCTTGGTCTGTAGGTTCCTTGGTCTATAGTATAAGCGGTGAGCGTTTCTTTTTGTATCGGAGCTTACTGAATAAAATGCGTGAGTTTGAATAATAGAACAAAATGTACAATACAATACAAAAATGCTTTATTATACGCATAAAATGCTGATAATTACAAAAAGACATTACATGCGACAAGTACAATGGGCGGCCTTATTACTTAGAAGCGGTCTCCTCCAGGCAACCTTTGGATGGAAAGAATTTTGTGAATTTATGAAAGGCAGGGGGTGTAATGTTATTAAAATGATAAATATATAATATAGTTATCATGACAGTGGACTGGCCATATCTCGCGAAGATCCGACAACCGCTGGGGTAAACGTGTTCTTTAGTGGAGATCACGACTCAGTTAACGTAGTGTAGGACGCCCTCTGACCGGGTGGAATGACGAGATGAAGACCTGCGAAAGACTGCAGGGAAATGCTGGATGCCTCAAGCTGAAGACAGGATGCTATGGTGCTCATTAGGGGAGGCCTATGTCCAGCAATGGACAGCATTATGTATATTTATGTGTTTTATTTATTTATTTCTCGGATAAATCACATTCGTACGGTGCGTAGAGATAATATTCTAACTCTACATTTCAAAGCTTGTACCACAATTTGCTCTTACTTGTATTTGGTTCAGTATTTAGTGGCCACGAATGCTAAGAAGCGAACTTAAAACGCGATACAAGTTAAGGGAGGAGTCAATAGTACAAGGCTGTATGCCTCTGTTAGACAGGTACATAATATCGTACTTTTTTATACGACATTGGACCTATTTTTGAGTTCAAATAGGTAGGATACTCCGGAACTATGAGCGATTCTACAATGTGTAGCGCAGACAAGCAATCTTTATAATAAACTTTTTATATAACTTTTAAATCGAGTTCTTAAAAAGAAGGTTCTATATTCGGCTGTATGTCTGCTGTTTTAAGTCAATGTTCTTCTTTCTCAGTTAATTGATTACTCTTTTGGCTATGGGATGATTATTAATCCCGAAAAACAAAGAAAATATGAAGGAAGTCGAAGTCGGTTTTTACTTGTTTCAATCAACTGTGTTTGTCTACGTTTCTCGGATTGAGAGGCGCAATATGTACCAATTTTAAGCTTATTTTTATTAAAAAAACGACTTAACACTTTGACTGCTGAAATCACACGGTATGTGTTTTCTACAAGTGACTAATATGCGTAAATCCGACTAGCGCAGCGGCTGAGAAAATACAGATCTGTGTGACTCAGCAAAGCCGTAATATTTTTCGAACGAAACGCATGTGCGGCGTAACACAACCGCTGTGTAGAGCGGCGCAGCACGAATTTTTTAGGTTAAAAAAAAGATCGCAGTCGTCGAAAGAAAATCGCAGTCAAAGTGTTAACCCAACAAAAACTTAACTGAAAATGTATCGAGCCACAAGCAACGCGAAATGGCTCTATAGCAGTACACACTTATTTCTTTTCCTCTAGTAATCTCTGGGCATTCTCGTTCAGCAAACAAAACTAAGACCCCTACTAAGAGGATTAGACTCCATTATTCTGAAACCAACAGTATTGGTACCTTCGTTCCAGATATCTTTTCTCTAAGAAGTCGCCGATAATGTAGTGAAGACATAGACATTTATTTGCCACACAATATAAAATAACAATTTTGAAATAAAAATAAAATACTTGATAATTTATTACACAATAAAGAACTTAGGTGCAATACGTTGAAAAGAACAACAATGTAGAAAATAAGTAAGTAGGTTTTTTTACGTTTGGCTGTATACAAACATAGTTTTTTTTTAAATCATATTTATTGTTAAGGACTTTTACTTCGTAATGCCAGTCCTATCATAACCTAAACTTATAAGTAACAAACAAAACAAATCAACAGCAAAATAAAAACATATAAATTGTGGCTATTTTTTAAGGGAGTCACCGATGCATAAAAATTTTGAATAATGAGATGGCCGCTGCTGAATTTGGTTCCGCTAGAATGTTAATAAATGTGCCAAAATCAAATCTATTTAAATTAAGTTCAATCATCAGTGCCTCCCTTTGATCTTTGAACTTGACGCAATCCATCCAGATGTGGTGCACATCATTACAAACTTAGATAATGACGAGATAAATTGCTATTATCCTTAAATAATCTATGGTCGACATTAAACAGTGAATGAAGAAAGCATAGGGCACGTGCATTGTGCAACACTAGTGTGAAATGAAATGAAAATATAAAAGAAAACTAGAGTAACAAACACAATTGACGACTTATAAAGGTATAGGATAAATAAATTATGATATAATTTGATTAAAAACTGACATGCCTAAGTTAATGTTGTTTAGATCAAGCCGTGTGTTGATGGTCAGTGCCGTGTTGCTGCGCTATCAGAAAAGGTTCTTGCTCAGCTGAATGTTGCCAGTAACCCCACAACGCTGATTTTCAGCATGTGCCAGTATCACTGACTGGAAAAGGCTGTTGATCTGCGGAAAACATACTATCCGGGAAAAACCAACGCAATGCATTTGATCTGGGTACGACTTAGGCCAGAAGCAAGTAATTAGGTAATTATTAAGTATTGCAAAGTCGAAAAATTACGCTCCATTGCGGTCCGCTTAACATAGCGTGAGGCAAAAGCAAGTATTTGCTAGAGTTTTTGAAATTTTGGCAGGTTGCCTGAATGCTTGCACGCGGGATTTTTTATACAACGGCATAGAAAAATGTAAAGTAAAATTGCCGTGATATTCGAGTTTATTGGCTATAAATTATTTTGCATAGACTAGACCAATATATAACTTTTACAACGACTACCTTGGTAACTTTTTTGGAAAACACTAAAGTCATTTTAAACGGGGTATTTACCAGGGTAGATCGGTATGCTGCCCATTAAAACTCGCAGTGCCTTCAGTTATTCCGTGATCATGGCGCATGAAACTGTGCCGAAATATTGGATAACTCAAAAATCAAATCATGGTAAATATCCAGTTTTAAATGACTTTAGTGTTAATAACCATGATAGTTTCATAAGATTTTTTGGAAAATGATTTTTTTTGCCTATTTTCGGTGCATGTCCTCAAGTAAAACAGTCAAGATAGACCCAAAACTTCGTTCTCCTATTTTACCTTGAACTTTTTCAATAAAGTTGGCGTGAACATCGCAGGTTCAGCAGAAAAATATATACGACCTTTTATTCAAAATGCTGAGTTTTTATATAACAAGAAAAGTTTGAAGGCTCTAGATATCTGAGAGACTAAGAGAAATAAATTTATTATTACTCAATGTGGAAGCGTATGAATATCATCATACGATGGCAATATTTCAATTTTCAGTTTATTTATTTAGAATGTTTTTATGTTATTTATTTAGAAAATTATTTATTTCGAAAGCATATGTTTAAAACTGTGTCGCACCTCCCAGCGCCAGCGCTCAAACTCAGGCTGAGGTTAAGGCCGATTTCACCAAAGCATGGCTTAATGTTGCTGTAATTTTTGATTTAACAATTAGCTAATACTTATGGCATTTTGGCAAAATCGGGTTCTAGGCTATATGTGTCTGGTTGGACCTTTCCAAGCCAACCTAACCTGCACGTAGTATACACTGCTAGATAACGAACTAGGCTGTGTTGAATATAAAAAATTATTCATTATTTGATAACTCAGATAATTTACAATTATTTTCCATTACTTGACACTGGCAGAAAAGTGTCCAACAAAGAATCATCATCAGCAACAAGACAGTGAACATTTCTGGCTTTTCTAAATTGATTACTTTGAATTAAATAAATAATGCTTGACAATTCACACATCAATATCTAGCCCCATGGTAAGCAGAGCTTGTGTTATGGGTACTAGATAACTGATATACATAATACAATACATTACATAGATAGATATTTTTTATTATACAAAGAAAACAAACAGAACACCCGGAACAAATATCTGCAGATCGTACACACAATTGTTCCGAGGCGGAAATCGAACCCGCAACCTCCTGCGTCGCAGGCGGACCTTCGCCCACCGCGCCACATCGGTCGTGAATTGAAACTCAAATTTGCGATGATCAGTTATTTGTGACTAGAGTACAATGCTATGAATGTTTCATGCACTGAATTGGTTTAGAGAATAAAGATCGCTGTACAGAATAGTTTTTATTTTTTGTAAGAAACAAATTAATAGGACCACCATTGGCCTATTGAATTGTAAGTAGGTACCTAGATCTCTTCAAACTTTCCGTAAGTCCAAAACTAGTATAACAAATAGGACTCATAAATTCTACTCTTAGCACAATTAAACAATTTAATATAATAAACAGCAAAAAATTGTCCTCCGGCCAGGTGGGATGGCAACCTGCGAAGGACTGCTGGCAGATGCTGGATGCGGCAAGCTGAAGACAGGGCGTTATGGCGCTCATAAGGGGAGGCCTATGTCCAGCAGTGGACTGCTATAGGCTGATGATGATGAGTAAAAATTAGGTGACAATCGAATGAACTAAAATAGAATAAAGGAAATATTCTTATTCCAGACTTAACTCTAGATTTTATTCTGTATTCAATAAAACAATTTGATTAAAATCTAGAATAATATTTGTACTCGAAGAGAACGCCATTCCAATGTCTTTGTGGCCCGAATGTAAAGAAGCGCTCGCTGACTGTACAGGGTGATTCCCAGATTGCGGTAAAGTCCATACGAAAGGGAAAATTTAAGTCATTCACATTCACTGTAACCTACTTCATTAATTTTGAGCTGACAAAAGTTGCGACGCTTTTGCTGAATCAGCTAACGTTACGTAGTACGTTACGTTTTACGGCTCCTCTGTCAATGTCAGACTTCTCGACGCCCGCCCCGTAGACCTAATTCACCTGAGTGATACTAATAATTTACCCAGTATAAGTACTATTTCATCATCATCATCATCATCAGCCTATAGCAGTCCACTGCTAGACATAGGTCTCCGCAATGAGCGCCATAGCGCCCTGTCTATGCTATTGCCCTGTATATAAACAGGGCGCTTAATATTTAATCTAATTTAGTTGATTTAAATAATAATCTAAAGAATATTTAATATTAAATACTATTAAGTAGATTTAATTAACCCAGCCTACTAAATAGTATACTATTTAGTAGATTTAAAATAATATAAAAATGCCTTTTTTTAAAATAAAATACGAGTTTGTTGGTTTATTCGTTAAAATACATGTTTTTTTCTTACGAAATTATAATAAAACAAATAATTCATGTAACTAATAAGGCAATGTTTTTGGTTTGGATATGGTACTAAGTTGATCGCTTTAGTTTAAATTGTAAGAATCGATTCCAGCATAAGGCAGCCTTGTCGCTATGGGGAAGCTATGTTGGTTTTCAATCAAATACCTACTGCAGTATTAATTAGGTATTCATTAATGCCTTAGTTGGCTAAAGTTAATAAGTATCCTTGTGATATAGGCGAAACGCTTAGAATATAGAACGCCGCGCCACCGTGAAGTTAAAAATAAGGACAGACAAAGTTATCTTATTTAAAAAATCACCCGGTACAAGTCTGTAGATATCAGTATAGTGGAGAATAACAGTTAGAAGCTTACTTTAATTAATTCAACTAGCCGAGGCGCTGCGGTATCTTTACGGTCTGTTTAAAGCAAAGACCGAGTATTCCGCTATTTAGTTTTATGAAGGAAACTTCGAGAATCTTGAATAAACGGGACCAGGATATTTTTAAGTTTCAGGCAGCCAAAAAATTACATGAAGAATGGATTTTGATAAAACTTCACAATAATATAGCTTACATATCAGATTATATATTATATACACTGTATTATATAAACAGATACACTGGACAGGAAAAATACAAATACAGAATGACAAACTTATTTACATAACATAAGATACTAGCTTCTCCCCGCGGTTTCACCCGCGTGGTGATAGATATTTTGAATAATATACAATATATCTTTATAAATTGTAGCCTATGTGTTATTCTGATAAATAAGCTCCTATTAAAATATGACGTGTCTAAGTGAAGAAGTATGAAGAATATAGAAGAGTGAAAGAAATAAAAAACTTTTCATTTTTATTGTAAAGTTTCATTAAAATCCATTCAGTAGTTTTTACGTGAAAGAGTTACAAACATCCATCCATCCATCCATACTTACAAACTTTCACGCTTATAATATTAGTAGGATATATATTTTGTTTGAAAAAGGTTTAGTATATATGTGTATTTAGGCAAAGAGGCAAACTATAATCTTTCACAACATAACCAGAAATCCAGATGTTTTTGACATGACTGTCGACCCCTGTCATCCTTCCTTCCTTTAGGGTATGTAGGACTGCCTCTTAAAGAGCCAGTTCTCATCACAACTGTAGCCAACATCAACATTTACAGAAACGGCATTTTGTTTATTATAAATAAAAATAAATAAAGTTGGACAAATCACAAAGCATCATCTAGCCCCAAGTTAAGCAGAGCTTGCGTTATGGGTACTAGATGTCTGATATATTATATTACATATGATAAAGATATTTTTTACTATACATAGATAACGACCAGAACACGAGGAACAAATGTCTGCAGATCATTTACACAATTGTCCCGAGGCAAATTTATTAAAAAAAATCCGGGAATCGAAACCGCAACCTCCTGCGTCGCAGGCGGACCTTCACCCACCGCGCCACAGAGGTCGTCATATTGAATTTAGTTGTTCAGTTCAGTTATTTATTGATAAGAATACTCTTATATGTCAAACATAATAAATAATACAAGTAACAAAAAAATACACAACGAATTACAAATCATACGACGATCATGCGACGACCGATGTGGCGTGGTGGGCGAAGGTCCGCCTGCGACGCAGGAGGTTGCGGGTTTGATTCCCACCTCCGAACAATTGTGTGTACGATCTGCAGATATTTGTTCCGGGTGTTCTGGTCGTTATCTATTTATAATAAAAAATATCTAAGTATCTGTGTAATATATATTGTATTATGTAAGTATATCAGTTATCTAGTACCCATAATACAAGCTCTGCTTACCATGGGGCTAGATAATGCTGTGTGAATTGTCCAGCATTATTTATTTATTATTTATGATTATTTTATTTACATTATTTAAGAATTTGAAGTCGGTTCATAGATTTAAAACACGCCAAATTCAATTCGACTGTATTTTTGAAGTCAGTTTAAACCATTGCATTTTGGAGTGCGGGCCTTGGAAGACGCGCGCTTCAAAAAGCCTACGATTATGTAGGTATACTAGTACCTACTCTAAAGCACTGGACCGCTATTCAAACCAGCAAGTCACGATAGCAAGGATTATTTCCGGGGGCCTGTTAGGTACATTAAAATTAGATCAATGACCCAGAAACTTCGCCATTTGTGTCTAATTTCCGTTTCGTTAATAACTTCGCCTTGACAAAACGCATTGTCGCCTCTAGGCTCTATTTGAATTTGTTAAATTTGTCACACATTTTTGTGAGTTAATAATATTCATAGGGTGTTTCCGTGTAGTGAGTACCAAGCACCTAGCCTACTGCCGCCGTTAAATTTAATAAACGAATGGTGAATATATATGAATATATTATATATAGATAGAGGTATACACAGATCCCCATGTACAATCCAACGATCCTATCCATCCACGGTTAGAGATCGCTCTTGAGCGATAAGACCGCCAAATTGTCACATAAATTGTATTTTATTCTGTCTTGTTTGTTTTATTTTTCTATCTATCTATCCATCTATATAGAATGTAAAACGCTATAGGTACTCGGTGCCAGATAGGTTGGTAATACAGGGCATTGCCCTATCTCTTTCACTGTATGAAAATAGGACACAACTTAATTTTCTCTTTGACTCATTGAAATCGTAAAAAGTGAGTAATTATTCATTTTTCGATTGTTTTTTGTTTTTGGTTCTTCGTTTTTTGCTTCCTAGTACGCTTCTACACGATACTTCGACAAAATAATGAGAATACAGTTGCTGATTGCAACATAATGTGAAAAAATTAGATAACAATTGCCAACATAATAAACCTCGTTATTATGTTGGCAATTTGTAATCTCATTATTTTGACGAAAGTATTGGGTTTTCGAACCCTTTTCGAATATGTTCAAATGAGTGCCTGCATGTATTTTGTTAATGGAATTTCTAACGAAATCTTTCCTTTTATAATTAAAGCACTGCGGTATATAAATAAGTCGTGGAACATCCCACGAGATTGCCGACCCGCAAGATATAGAGCTTCTGCAGAGAAAGGCCACGGTTTACTGAAGCAATGCAATTAGCTTTTTAAATGCTTATTTTTTTATTTATTTGATCCTTGCAAATTTATTATATATAAATATATATTTCTCGGTTTTGGTATTCGGTATAAAGAACACACATTTTAGTTCACTTATATGGAATAAACAAAACTTGTACTTTATTAGTACCTTAAAGTCAGTTCTGTTTAGGTCAGATTATGTTTATGACACATTCGTTTTACGACAGACTTGCTTTAGGACTGTATTTGTACTGTCGATAATCATTTTAGTGTGGCGGTTTTAAACGATCGAGTATCACAACGATGGTGAACAAACACTCGATTATCATTTGTATGGATATGTACCAACTTAACTAAGTATAACGCATTCACTGCCCCGCCCTACATAGAACTGCAGGTAGGCGAGTGCCTCGGGCTATGAATGTGTTAACCAGTGCTTCAGCAGTCAGTTAGCCTATGACATAATCTGTAGTCCCGCGGTATTTCACTACACCGTTTAAACTTTGGCTTCCCTCCATTTGCGGCCGGCAGAATGCATACGACTGCCCTTGGTTAACGATGTGAATGTGAGAATACTTTTGGAAACCCCTTAACACTTTGACTGCGATTGTTTTTTTAACCTAAAAAATTAGCGCTGCGGCTCTACACAGCGGTTGTGTTGCGCCGCACATGCGTTTCGTTCAAAAAATATTACGGCTTTGCTGAGTCACACAGATCTGTATTTTCTCAGCCGCTGCGCTAGTGTGGATTTACACATTTTAGTCACTTGTAGAAAATACATACCGTGTGATTTCAGCAATTAAAGTGTTAAGCTGAATTTATTTATTTATTTTAAAACTTTATTGCACTACAATGGTACAAAGAGTGGGCTTAATGCCGAGGTATTTTCTACCTGCCAACCAGGAAACACATGTTTAATATAAGAGGGTTTGCGTGCTAACATTACTTAAAAAAATTTAAGTGAACTGAACGCGCATCAAAAAATTAATTATACGCTCACGTTTTTCACATTCTTTTTTTGATCTATTGTTTCGAATACAGAAGAGGCCACATCGCCGACTCGGCGTAAAGACTTTTTGTCGTTTGACCTCTTTGAAAATAAACCATAGGCTATCGGCTGATATTTCACAAAATTAAAAAAAAACAGCACGTTGGAAATGAATTTAAATTTAAAAATTTCATTTCTCTTTCCTGCTATATGCGTGAGAAATGAAATCCTACAGAGTTTTCCGTCCCACATTTTAGCACGCCTGCATTGACGTACTTTCTACCTTAGTTTTGTAAAAGGAATAAGCAACTTTTTGAGCAATTGTAGTATCACATATTCTATCATTTTATATAAATAACCTTTTAAATTATCACTGTATGTTTAAAAGATAATGTTTTTATTATTATTTTAACAAATGACTGAACAACTACTACACACACATAGGTTATATAATATTTTACCATCCTCTGAAGATAAAAAAAAACAGACACCTACATAGTATTTACCATACTGGTAACACTGCAAAAATAACTTCTAGTTGTGGTTATTTTTATGAATTTAGTGGTGTTTTAATCCCTCAGGGGAAAGCGAGCCAGGGGAAGGCGGGCGTGGATTAAAATGAACCATTGGGAATGTTGGGAATCCGCAATACGGCTCTAGCGCCTCTAGCATCGACATAAACCAGACCTGTTTTTCCCCGCTAGTACAATAATATCCTTTGATAAAGTTTCAATAGAGGATTACCGAGAATCCTTGAACTTGCTTTGGTCTATTTTCTTTCAATGGCATTTATGAGGGATCGAATTAAATAAATCAAGTACGAAACATTAAATATTTCTTCAAAGCTAATATTAATTTCTAATATAATTAACATTAAATATAACGATATTTTTGCATATCTTGTGTAAAGTGTTTCAGTTGACGCATTCACTGTCTAATATCAGCGGCGCTTGCTTCAAAGCTTCATCATCAGCCTATGTTAGTCCACAGCTGGACATAGGCCTCCTCTAATGAGCGCCATAGCGCCCTGTCTTGCTTGACGCAGCCATCACCTCACTGCTTCAAAGCTTATTGAATATATATCATGACATTTTTAAATAATGTCTAATGTAACGTTTTTTTTCAGTTTACGCAGTCCCTGCCCGCGCGACATTAGCGGCTGGATCGCAGCTGGGACTAGCAGAACTAGAGGTATCTACACTAGCTGCGCCCCGCAGTTTCAACCGCGTCTTAGATATTTTAGATAATATACAATATATCTTTATGAATTGCCTGACTTATTCTGATTATGTAAGCTATATTTATTTTAGTGTCTGTAAAAATATATTTATAAGGATTCCTAATTGTAATATTAAATTTAAAAGGTACTCTGTTGTATTGGGTGTGCCCGTCAAAACAGTGTACATGTATGTGAATAAATATATAAATAAATTATTGTGAAGTTTCATCAAAATCCATTCTATAGTTTTTGCGTGAAAGAGCAACAAACATACTTTACATATGTACTGTACATCCTCACAAACGTTCGCGTTTATAATATTAGTAGGATATACCTCGTTGGCAATTATAGGACAATGCTTCCTGTGATTATTGAATGGAATTGTGGAGAAAGAATAACATCTGAATATCCACACTCCACAGGTAGGTAGATTTCGTATTTAACATAGGATTATTTGCTCGGGGCGTCACTCGTGTAATCCGAAATTTCGTGGTTGTGGAAAAAGGTTTTCTTGGTACCCGGTTATAAAATATAAAATGGTGAGCACCATTTAAAATATCTGTGTTCATTTGAATGGCAGCCATTTGCTTTCTGCTAACAAAGGCACTAAAATAATAAAATTTGAGTAGAGAATATTTCGACGCTAACCTACACTGGTATTAGGAAGAAAAAAAATGGAGGGAGTAAGCTCGGTAGTAATACTAGTACATAACTTATTATCCTCTGTCCTCGCCTTTATTTTGCCATGTAATGTGTCGTGTTATGTGTTATGTATGGTGTCAAATAAATGTATTTTCTTTCTTTCTTTCTTTCTATTTTCTTTTTTACGAAGCTAAGCTAATAAATTTTGCCTATGAATTTCCTTAATCGACGGGTAAGTGAATTTTTTCATGTAGTCCCCTATATGAAAAAATGCAGTATTCCATATAGACACAGTTAGGTACTTTTCAACCCACGAAAAACAAATGAGGAGGAGGTTCTAATTTCGGCAGTATGTAGGTATGTTCGTCGATTTCTCCGTCATTATGGACCGATTATTTTTTCCTGACTTAGCTAATCTTCCATTTCTTCCCCGACATGTCGTAGAATTTATCTAACAAAACAAAGAAAACAGTGAGTGCTTTGGTTATATGTAACGGAATCAAGCAAAGTAAGCATTATTTACATTAAAAATATGCATTTTCGAACATCTCACGTGAGATTAAGGGAGGGGGTTGAAGGAACTGGCTTGTTTAGTATAGCATTATAACTTAAAGAAGTTTTTTGATACTAGTCTATACTAATCCGAAATGGATAAATTGTTGACCAAATTAAAAGCAACGAGCGACTCTACAAAGCGAACCAATAGGTCAGCATAATGTTGCTCTACTTCTCCACAAGAAGTAGAGCAACGCCGGTTTTCTGATAGAACCATTGGCGCGTGTCAACACGGGTGGCAGACCACAGATAAGACGAAAAATATATATATACACATTAAAATTGGCATCTTAGAACCTAAGATTTTCAGCCAACGAGTTATTCTGCCAGGCACTGCGACCCACCTCGCAAACCACCTGCAGTGCGGCCACCGTGTATCCTAGCAAGTAGCCAGAGCGCAAGCTACTAGGCTCTAGTCGCTAAGCAAGGCGCCTGTCTGTCCGGACGTAGCCTAACTCTAAACTAGCCCTCAAATATTCATAAAACCATTTTGTGTGGGTGGCTGATAAAATCCTTGACCGAGCGGGAGTCTATTAAGATTTCACCCATAATCAATTTTGTTTGCGCTTCTAATCTGAGAAGAGAATAATTAATGAAGGTTCCCGAGAAAGCTGTCCAACTTTTGCAAAAATTACTAAACAATAACATTGAATATCTTATGAAATAAGCTGGATTTGTTGATGCTTTTAAAATGCTAAGTAGGTACTCGAGTATTTTGGATGTTCTGCGAAGCAAAGAAGACTTTTAAACTATTTAAAAACGGACCTTTTGTCTTTTAGTTGCTTTGTACGTTTTTTTCTACTATAAGAGGAGCCTATAGTGTGATTATTATTAGCCTATATACATATATGTTTATTCGAGATCATAAACTAGATCTGTAGTAGATTCAGATTATTTGTTATGGAGGCCTATTTTAATTGTCAATTAGGCCAACATTGGGATAAAAAAAATATTGAAAATTATACAGAAAATACAAATACACACCGGTATTTTCTGTGTTATTTGGATTGCTACTTTGATCATCAGAGTTTTATTTGCACAAAAAAAGAAAAGAATCACGCAAAAAATTGTGTACGTGTTTTGCAGAGTAAATAGACGAACATGAGTAAGTAGGTGAACATTTACATTATATAAAAGTTCCTATTGAAATTACATGTCAATATTGTATTTACATTAATAAAGTGAAGAATTTGTATTTCATAATTATGAGATTATAAAGAAACTAAGCTACACAAACACAACATTTTAGCAAACTCACTGTGGCAAAGTAGCTTCAGTACTAGCTATAGGCAAAATTCAAATACTTGAACAAACTGCTGAGATGAATTGTTCTCTAAATAGTCTAGAGAACCATTCATGTAAGGAGCAAAGCTAGGAGCGGTTAATTAGTATATCTGTTCGAGTTCCTATCTTAGTTCTGCATGTTGGTTGGTACACAATTATAATTATTGTCTTCTCAGAATCCAATGCTAGAAATAAATAAATAGATAGACAAAATATACATTATTGATTGCACAAAAGTTGTACATAGGTGAGCATAATGCTAGATAGCATTCTCTACCTGTTAACCTTTGGGTAGTATGGACAACAATTTAGTAGGTAGTGCTTGATTACAGAAGTTACTTAGAAATAAATAGGATAATAATAATAATACATATCTAATGCTGGACCAGCCCACACAGCATTATCTAGCTCCAAGTTAAGCAGAGCTTGTGTTATGGGTACTGTACTAGATGACTGATATACGTAATACAATACATCACGTAGATATATTATCTTTTATTATACATAGAAAATACAGAAGATACCTGAAATAAATATTTGCAGATCAAACAAACATTTGTCCCAAGGCGGGAATCGAACACAACCTCCTGCGTCGTAGGCGGACATTGCTAGCTTACCGCAAGCTTCAAACAAGAGTGGCCCGCGCGTTGTCTGCTATTTTATATTAAGTACTTGCTGCGCCCCGCGGTTTTGCCTGAAAATGGTTAATAAATCTTTTTCTTGAATCTCTCAATCTAAAAACCCGTTGCTTAGTTTTAAAAATATTAGCATACATATTGATAGACAGACAGCGGGAAACGACTTTGTTTTATAGGTACTACGTAAGTCCTGAAACTAATGGATTGTCCAACTTCAAACCGTCCAAATGTCTACACATCGTGAATGTCCGATATCTCGAGTATATGGTACTATCAAAACGGATCGATTGTTGGTCCGTCTGTCGAATGTTTGTGTACTTACTGTCACCTGTCAGATGGATAACAAAGTCAGGAGATTGGTGTCAGCCGTCCGAACTGGTACCCTTGTCACGGATAACCCACAAATGGAGAGTTTACCAAAGATTTGATGGGGAGTACTAGCTTGTTTGATGACCTCTGTGGCACAGTGGGCGAAGGTCCGCCTGCGACGCTGGTTGCCTTTTGGCGACTTAGGTCAATTAGGAATAATGACTAGGTTATAAAAAAGTCGAATTTCTAAAATAAATTGTCGAAGGCTATTTATTCCCAGATATAGAAATGACGATGTTAACAAATGTCAATATGTTAAAATGTAACCCAGAAAGTATAAGTAGGTATAGAATTGACGACCGATGTGGCGCGGTGGACGAAGGTCCGCCTGCGACGCAGGAGGTTGCGGGTTCGATTCCCGCCTCGGAACAATTGTGTGTACGATCTGCAGATATTTGTTCCGGGTGTTCTGGTCGTTTTCTATGTATAATAAAAAATATCTATCGTATGTAATATATTGTATTATGTATATCAGTTATCTAGTACCCATAATACAAGCTCTGCTTAGCTTGGGGCTAGACGATTCTGTTTGGATTTTCCAGCATTGTTTATTTATTTGTGTAAAGTGTTGATATCCCTTCCTGCCCCTTCTAAGCTTTTCATTAATCCAGATCAAAAACATTTTACGCGGAATTGTTACATCAATATTTACGTAAGAGTTATATGAGCTGTATTTTCAACATTTGGATTAATATCCGGTCTGTTATTGACACGAAATAAATAAACGTTTACGCTCTAGGCTCAAATTATTCTGCGATCTCTGATTTACACCAGAAACGAGAAAAATGATGTGACTTACCTGGATAATCAAAATAAAAATAAATCTTGTATTTCGGACCACAAATCGATCTATAATTTGTTTGTACATATACACAGAGGGAGCTGCTAACATTTGTACCAAGGCGGGAATCGAACCCTCAACCTCCTGCGTCGCAAGCGGACCTTCGCCCACTTCGCCACATCGGTCGTCAAGTTCTAGGATATCCTATCCTAGAACTGTTTCATACTAATATTTATAAACACGAAATTTTGTAGGTATGGACGTTTGTTACTCTTTCATGCAACAACTACTAAACAGATTGGGCTGAAATATGTATACAGGTAGTTCCAGTTCCGGAATAAAACATCGGTTACTTTTTTTATCCCAGAAATCAGTTTGCATGTGATAGAAATAACCTTAAAACTTTTCCATAGAAACAACATGTGCGAAGCCGCGGGCAGAAACTCGTTACATAAATTACTAATTTTAAATTTGCCGCAGTAGAAATTATTACTACAGCCGCCAAAATCAAATATGGGTGTTGGTAAAGTTTTATTTTGGTAGAGTTCTTGCACCGTTCTTGGTTGTGAATGTTGTGATCTACATAAATGTACTACAATCCTATATTATAAACGCTAAAGTTTGTAAGTATGGATGGATGGATGGATGGATGGATGTTTGTTACTCTTTCACGTAAAAACTACTGAATGGATTCTAATGAAACTTTACAATAATATAGCTTATACATCAGAATAACACATAGGCTACAATTTATAAAGATATATTGTATATTATCCAAAATATCTATCACCACGTGGGTGAAACCGCGGGGCGCAGCTAGTTACTACATATATTTACCCCTGTTTACTAACAGACTTCGGTGAAGTGAACTCGTTGGTGCGATTCTATCAGTGGTTTTCGTTATGCAAAATATTTTGTGCTCGGTGCGTGTGTTGCGTACGATTTTAGCATATACAGGGTGCCATAGGACATGTGTCAATATTATGACTATGACAAGTTTATTATTATTATTTTGAGCCATTATTGTCCCACTGTTGGGCAAAGGCCTAATATGACAAGTTTAACACTTTGAGTGCTGAAATCACACGGTATGTGTTTTCTACAAGTGACTAATATGCGTAAATCCACACTAGCGCAGCGGCTGAGAAAATTCAGATCTTTGTTACTCAGCACAGCCGTAATATTTTTCGAACGAAAAGCATGTGCGGCGCAACACAACCGCTGTGTAGAGCGGCAGCACGAATTTTTTTAGGTTAAAAAAAGATCGCAGTCGTCGAAAAAAAATCGCAGTCAAAGTGTAGAACTACATTTTTTTAAACGAATAGGTTTTGGAGGTGTAGGAAGGTTTGTTAGATTAGGTTAATTATTAAAAAACTAACCAGGACCTACGTGATATTTGATTACATACTAGAAAATTTTGTCGACTTTTAATGAAGCCAAATTAAACAGCGTTATGATTTACAATGTCTAGTTTCAAAGAATTTTAAGCTGGTTGGTATGTTACTAAAATCCATTGTCCTTTTTCGTCTGGCTCCAATAAAGGATTTCTATATAATAGGTACCTACCTTATCTAACAAAAGTGTCTAGATTTCTAAAGTCTAATAATGTTATTGTTTAAAAAACCTAAAAACCTACATATTTTATAAAGTTTTTCGGACAAATACTTACCTATATCCCTTGGGAATATTTTTTAATAGGAACATCTCGTAATCATTCTCCATACAATAGCTAAAGAATTTTCCTAATTGGTCCCTTAGTGACGGAAAAATCGACGTACTTTTTTTTTTGTATGTGACATAAAAAAAATCATATATACATTTTGAACTTACATATGTTCGAATGCATGTATGATTTTTGTTTCGTTAAAATATGGTAAATCCAATATATGTACATAAGTCGAAGATATAAATAACACAAGCTCTGCTTACCATGGGGCTAGATAATGCTGTGTGAATTGTCCAGCATTATTTATTTATTATTTATTTTTATATAAATATATAGGTGGGTACTTCTAAAGCTGTTCTAGACCACCCAGTAAGTACGTTATTCACAGGATGCGTATGTTCTAATAGACTGGGTTTGGGAACAATAGTCCTGAACAAAGCTTGCCTCTACCACGAGCTCTCACTAATTCAATTTACTAGTGACTCGTAAAATATAAAATATCATGTCATGTCGTCATTTTTCAACAGTCACAAATATTGCTAGTTGATTGTTTGCGTAGGAACATATTTAATAACACCTTAATCATCATCATCATCAGCCTATAGTAGTCCACTGCTGGACATTCGGCTCCCCTAATGAGTGCCATAGCGCCCTGTCTTCAGCTTGCCGCATTCAGCATCTGCCTGCAGTCCTTCGCAGGTCGTCATGCCACCTGGCCAGAGTGCGTCCTACACTACGTTTGCCGAGTCGCGGTCTCCACTCAAGAACACGTTTACCCCAACGATTGTCAGTTCTTCGCGAGATATGACCGGCCCACTGCAACACCTTAATAGGGACTCTTTAATGTGCCTCTAGGCATATTGTTTTAGTTATTACCTGAGTAATTCTTCGAACACTATAATGGTAAATAAAGATTCATTACTTCATATGGTTAATTGTGTGATCTATGTAAACTTTGGCAACTTTTCTCTTAGAAATCTTAAAATGGGTCAAAAGAGGAATGAAATTGATAAATGAAATGAAAATGATTTTCCGTGTTCGAACTACTTTGGGCCGAAGCCTGTGGAACGAACGCGGAACACCTCACCCAAACCGAAAGGAGATATGAGATGTGCAGATATGACTGCTAATATATAATACCTATAGTTATACCTACCTATACATAAGTTTATCTATTCTGTCTTTTATTGTGTGTGTGTGTGACGTCATCCAGAGGTTCAGACTAAAAACCAGCGTCGTTACAGTACTCGGGCTGTAGCGACATTATGCTGAGTCTAGACCTGTTTAGTCGAGTACTAAGGAAAGGCCTATTTATACCAAACTGTTAATTAATTAGTTTTATTATGTGAGTTTAATGTGTTTCTAAGTTGTACCTTCCTGTTTTGTGTTTTCTAACTAAATTATATTTTTATCTATTCTAAATCTGATAATGGTCATGTTTTTTTAATTCAACTTGCCTAGAATGGTGAATTCACTTCGAGAACTCATGGTAGCATTCAGTAAGCTTAAAGACCTTGGCATACTGATGGTGCTGGCGCAAACGGTGGAGTTTTATCATGTTTTATTTTATAGAGGATTTTCCAGCTTTTCGCGACCGTGAGTTTATTTCTGTGGTAACGTTTTCATAGTTATTTCTTGAGTGTCTTACGCAATAAACAGTTGGTAAGGGAAGTGGGGAAAGATGTGTTTGTGTAGGCTTTGTTTTTTATTTCGTTTAGCTTTTGTAGGTTTAAAACACGGCAATTCCAAAAGTTTTTTTAAATTCTTTTCGAAGTGCAAAAGTCATTTATAACGGGGTATTTACCATGATTAGATTTTTGACTTTTCCAATATTTCGGCACTGAAACATGGCGTGACAGTTTCATGGCGCATGAAACAGTGCCGAAATTGGAAAACTCAAGAATCAAATCATGGTTAATATCCCGTTACACATGATTTTTGTGTTAATAGCCATGATAATCACGAAAGTTTTTTTTTCCAAGTGGCCTGTATTTTTTTTTCTACTTACACAAGTTTTATATGAGTTAATAACCCGTTAATATTTTCAATTCTACAATAACTAAAAGGAAAAACAACAACAATGATGAGATAAACCGATATGGGATTAACTATGTAGAAAGAGGTAACATACAAGGGCTTCAATACGAATACAAACGTAGCAAACATGATAAAAGAAGTAGGTGCCTACAGAAACCAGGAATATAATATTTCCCTAAAACCTTTTAGTATAGTATTTTTCTGTGAAACGTAGTAGCTAAAACTACCAAAAACATACCTTAAGCCGGATTATAATCGTCCCAATTCCAACGAATACATTTATCGATACACATAGACACGAGCAGAGCAGTGAGCACGGCATGAAACAGCGAGGTGACGGCCGCACTGCAAGCGTCTACGTTGGCGCGTAGTGGCTAGCAATGCACCATGCGCCCAGGTCTTGGAATACCGGTATTTTCAAGTACATACCGGTACGTCTGACCTTGACGTGGTATCGATATACCGGTACTTTTTTAGTAGCGATACTTGTAAGTACCGGTACTTCATTGGTATCGGTACTAAAATATCGGTATTTTCAATACGTACCGGTATAATTACCGGTATTATGCGCGTAAAATATCGATACCAACAAAGTTGGCAAGCACGCGCGCGCGCCCGCCCCTCCCCGGTCGGTACGCTAGGACTTAAGAGCTGGCAATGTCGTGAGAAACGCTTTGAGTACCGGTACTTTTGGCAAAACATCGATACTTCAAAGTATCGAAATGAAAATAGCATAATTACCGCTATAGTACCGGTAGCAAGCCCTGCATGCGCCTAGAGAAAACATTAAAATGTGCGAAACTGAAAACGTTCGTTGCAAACAAATTAGTTAATCTGGTACCTGGCTGGCGAAGATATTTCCGATTCTAGCGTTCCTTAACCACTTTTTAACTCTCACTAGAACAGCCTGCGAGGGTCGCTAGGCGTCTACTGACGGTTAAAAAGCGATATTTAATTACTACAGTTTTGCGATAAGGCCGCCAAATCCATTGTTGTTATCTAATAATGTTTAAGTATTTTATCTATCTATCGGTACGCGCTGCCCAAGGTGCTTGCAGTACGGCCGTGGCCTTATACAGCCCATGCAAAGCTAGTTTGGAACTCACGGATAAATAACAGCTGTTTATAACTCGACTAGACAGCGACTAACGAGCAGGTAAAGGTGGTCAGGATTAGCAACGGCACGGGTGCAAAGCATTCAGGAGATTCTTGGGTTTACTCGCACCGACAATAGTATGTAAGTAATTTGTTGTTGTGCATAGCTTTACTTAAATATTGACATGTATCGAATCATATTAAATTTAGACTTAAATAGGCAAATAACCATGTATAAGACATATAAGAGATGAACATGCTAGTGGTTTCTTTTTCACTTCTTCCATTAGTGGACAAAAAATTGAAGTGAACAGTAAAATAATTTTATTTGATAATAATTCATACATATAGTATATATATACACATATATAATAATAATAATAATAATAATAATAATATCTTTATTTCAGGCAACAAAGAAAGTGTACAAAAAGTAACTTAATTAGGGCCCATATAATAAATACCTTAGAGACTAGCATAGATAAACAAAAATTTATAATTAACCGAGTCACCGAGGCCGACGCTCCGATGACGCATGCGCGGTGTCATTTGACAGGCGTCCAATGAACTTCCTGAAAATGACACCTTTCGGCCAAAACCCACTGTCCATAAACGTAGAGAGCCGATCCGTCGGCACTCTCACCATAAATGAACCGAAGTTTACGTTACGGCGAGACACCAATTTTTCGACTCTCAAGGTGATGCCGGTCTTCAGCACCAGGTACTTGACCACATCCTCATCGGTCACGGTGTAGAAGACGCGCGACACGTAGAGTTGCGTGGTAGGTACTTCGGCACGTAGCGGGCACAGCTGCTCTGATGCGTTCGGTACGGCGGCGGTCCCGTACTGATTGCGACAAGTAGGTTTCCTCTTCTTCCTTTCAACAAGTACGAAACCATCCTTATCACATCGGCCCTTCTCAGGACCAGGAGGCAAGGCGCCACGATTAGGTTCGCGGCCACTCTGCTTCTTCCCCTTGCGAGATTGTCGCGCAAGTTGAGTCGCGGCGACAGCGGCGTAATCACGTTCCGGGGTGGACGTGACACGCGACGGCTCGGTAACGCAGACGGCACGAGCGGCGCGGGCAGCGGGCGCGGGCGCGGGCGCAGGCGCGGGGGCAGGGGGGCGCGCGCCGCGAGCTGGAGAATCAGCTGCCACGGGCGATGCTAACGTCGACACAAAACTGCTTGCCGACACATTCAGCTGCGCACCGCGGCGAACGTTGACATTGGATGCCACCGGGTCAGATACCGATTGCGTATTGTATTATATATATGTATATACAATAGACAAGTCATATTTAATGTATTAAATATGACTTGTCTAAGTGCTTATTTTGTAAGCCTAAAGAAATAAATGATTTTTGACTTTGACTTTTAACTAAATTACGTCAACACTGTGAAAGAGTGGAACTTTTTATTTCCCCGTCGTCAACAGTGTTGACGACGGGGTGTTACCGACCGGAAATGACTCATTTATTATAAGGGCATCAATTATTTTAACTTTTACTACGAGTATACTGTGTTAGTTATAAGTTTTCTGATAAAGCCTTATCTGTATGTACAAATATTATATTAAGTACATCATCATCATCAGGCTATGTTAGTCCACAGCTGGACATAGCCTCGCCCAATGAGCGCCACAACGCCTTGTCTTCAGTTTGACGCAGCCAGCATCTACCTGCAGTCTTTCGCAAGTCGTCGTTCCACCTGGTCGGAGGGCGCACTATACTACGTTTACCGAGTCGTGGTCTCCACTCAAGAACACGTTTCCCCAGCAGTTGTCGGTTTTTCGCGAGATATGGCCGGCCCACTGCCACTTCAGCTTAATAATTGAATAATTATTAAGTACATGATTCCGTTACATGAGTTCCGATATTATCGAGAGGTTATCGAATCGTAAAATTTTTGTATTGTATTAGGTACAGCAGCGCCTTACCGTGCAGACCTGTAACTATGCGAATTTCATAAAAAGTCAGATATACAGAGCTTTATATATTTAATACAATACACTACATATTATTTTGATAGCTACTTTTTCATAGAAACATCCAGAACACCCAAAACAAATATTTTCAGATCGTATGTCCCGGGGCGGGTTTCGAACCAGCAAAATAATAAATAATGCTGGACAATTCACACAGCATTATCTAGCCCCATGGTAAGCAGAGCTTGTGTTATGGGTACTAGATAACTGATATACATAATACAATACATTACATAGATAGATATTTTTTATTATACATAGAAAACAACCAGAACACCCGGAACAAATATCTGCAGATCGTACACACAATTGTTCCGAGGCGGGAATCGAACCCGCAACCTCCTGCGTCGCAGGCGGACCTTCGCCCACCGCACAGGCGGAGCTTCACCCGCCGCGCCATAGAGGTAGTCATTATTAAAAGTCGACATTATGTAGTATCAAAAGCTGGTACAGCTAGGTAATGAGCTGAATTAAGCCAAATTATTTCTAGGAAATTTCTAATAATGGAATTACATTATAATCATCTTAATTTACCATCTGATGGAAAGTTTCACCAAACAAAGCTTAAATTACAGGTAATTCTGTAACAATTATTATTGAAAACACCAGCTTCCGTATTCACGCCATACTTATATTATTATTGTGAAAGTTTGGACGTTTGTTTCTGTTTCATGCCAAAACTACAAAATGGATGAAAATGAAACGAAATGAAAAAAATGAAATGCAATGAAAATGAATTTATTTGTTAAAAGACTTACACAGAACATAATAAACGTAAACTAAGAGGAAACGTGCTGGTAAGTTTGTAAGTCCAGTAACAAAATGGCTAAAATGTTAAAATGTTGCATAGAGTTTGAGATCTGTTATAAAATATGGACTATTTCTTATTCCAATATCACTTACGGAGTTGAGACGTGGACACTCACCGTAGGCACAGTACACATATAGAACAGTATGGAAACTAAGCCTAGTTGATGAAATAAATACCTACGCTCCATTATAGCACTAGGGTTGTCACTTTTCTTGTTTTTGATATATATTTTTTATTAAGACGATTTTTTTCTGTACTGATCAATAAATGGAATTGAAATAACTAGCTTACAAATGTGGTCTGGTATAATATAATAATATCTTCGTCTGGTCGAAGCGACGCGTGATCCGAGATCTGACGAGTATGTTGCGCAGCGCATCAGCCAGCATTGCCATACAGCGTGGCAATGCAACCAGCGTCTTGGGGACGCTTCCGACTGGTATTGATATGGGTCAATTGAGCTACCTGTAGATTGTTTACAATAGTCTGCAGTTAGGTCAATTGTCTAACTAGTTAAATTTTCTTTGTTAGTAAAGTATTTGCTTACAAATACAATTTAAATAGGTAATCTCATGGCGTCGCGTGTGAGCCGCGGTTGGACGTAAACGTTTCGTGAGCTCGTCGGAGCGGGCGCACGCAGACATTGTAGCGCAGGCAGCGCGCGCGCAACGCTCATGAGCGGCTGCGAACCGTACCGCGTTTCAAAATCCGAGTTGATAATTTATAGCAGCCGCCATCTTGGATTCACATTTTGACAGCAGTATCGGCTTCAACACCCTCGAAAACCATGAAAATGACACCCATGACGGAAAAAATGATAATTTATAGCAGCCGCCATCTTGGATTCACTTTTTGACAGCAGTATCGGCTTCAGCACCCTCGAAAACCATGAAAATGACACCCATGACGGAAAAAATTATAATTTATAGCAGCCGCCATCTTGGATTCACATTTTGACAGTAGTATGAGAATGAGAACCCGCGAAAACTATGAAAATGACACCCATGATGCAAAATTTCATAATTGATTGCAGCCGCCATCTTATATTTAAATTTAGAAAGTCTACAATCTAGTTTAAACAATGATGTTATATTTACTAAAAAATCAGTGCCGCGAGGTTGCCGCTTTGCCACCTACACGAACGAGACAAGAAATGCGTGCGTTGCGTTTATGAGTGACAGAGATAAGGACATATTATGCCGTGGCGGCGCGCGGCGTCTCGTCTGTTCGAACTAAAATCACTGTTGCCGCTTTGCGTTGTCTGCTCAAACAGTGCTAGGTAGGTATTAGGCTACTTTAATAAATTATCGCCAAGTTATTATTTCTTTACAATGAGTATGACGTCTCTCTATTTGTAAAATCTCATTAAATAAATAAATAAATAATGCTGCTAAAAATTCACACAGCATTATCAAGCCCCATGGTAAGCAGAGCTTGTGTTATGGGTACTAGATAACTGATATACATAATACAATATATTACATAGATAGATATTTTTTTATTATACATAGAAAACGACCAGAACATCCGGAACAAATATCTGCAGATCGTACACACAATTGTTCCGAGGCGGGAATCGAACCCGCAACCTCCTGCGTCGCAGGCGGACCTTCGCCCACCGCGCCACATAGGTCGTCAATTGACTTTAAAAATCCTCAAAACCGCAGCCATTCTTGATTTACATATAAGTTCACGGATTCATTATGTATGATCGATCACACGGACTCATTATTCTATAACAATCATAATAATAAATTATTCTTACCTTTCAAAATCAGCAGGAAGTTTAAAAAACGACAGCTCCGCTTTTGATGAAGCCGAGTTCATACAGCCGTATGCAACGCAATATCTGTAGCGGGTCATTTTTTACTTTCACGCGACCGCACGCCTAGACGCGACAACCGCTACCTGAGCATCCCCGAGAATCACCCAGAAGCCGTGTCGATGTGCATGTTTGTGTGAGTGTGCCGTTTCGAGTGTTTGTTCCTAGTTTCCGTACTGTATATACTTATACTGAGCCGTAGGGCTGGTCCACCAGTTCAAGTCGCTCAGTGAGCTATGGAAAGAGCTATGCTACTATAACGAATATTTTGACGACCGACGATGTGGCGCGGTGGGCGAAGGTCCGCCTGCGACGCAGGAGGTTGTGGGTTCGATTCCCGCCTCGGAACAATTGTGTGTACGATCTGCAGATATTTGTTTTGTACTCGTATAATAAAAAATATCTATGTAATGTACTGTATTATGTATGTCAGTTATTTAGTACCCATAACACAAGCTCTGCTTACCATGGGGCTAGATAATAGTGTGTGAATTGTCCAGCATTATTTATTTATACATAAGAATAGGATTCGTAATGAATACATCCGACGGAGGAACAAAGTTATCGAAATAGCTCTAAGAATCAGCAGGTGGGATGACGACCTGCGAATGACTGCAGGGAGATGCTGGATGCGCCAAGCTGATAAGACTATGGCGCTCATTAAGGAAGGCCTATGTCCAGCAGTCGACTAACATAGGCTGATGATGATTTCTTATCCCGGAAAAAGCCGCGTTGGAAGCCACGAGCCTTTTTCCGGGATAAGAAATCATCATCATTGTTGCGTTGGAAGCCACGAGCCGAAGCAAGTCTATAGATATCATTCTATTATCGAGACTCCCCGAACCGCCCCGTTCCGTCGGAAAATAAAGTTTCTTCCTAAACTGTTGGTTCAGAGTTATACATTCAGTTACTTTCTAATAGAAGTGGGTAAAGTTGCAAAGCGTGCCAGTTGAATGGATGCACTGGAGTAAAAGATTCCAGGGTGAGTTATTGATTTTTAAGCAAAATTTTAGTCTATGTGTATAAGTAAGTAAAAGTAAGTTCTCAAATCTAGCACTATCTATACCTCATAAATTGTTGTCCACACTACCCAAAGGTTAGCAGGTAGAGAATGCTATCTAGCATTATGCTCTACAGCTTTTATGCAATAAAGTATACTCTATCTATATATTCTATCTATGTATAGTGGCAAGCACTTGCACAGCCCAGACGAGCATAGAGACATCACTCAGAGGAAATTCCTACAGTACATAGAAGTTTGCAATGGTTCGTGGTTAATTTCATAATTAACCACAAACCATTGCAGTCTCAGCGTTCATACGCTGCAGCTTCAAGGACAGACAAGGAGGCTGCACGCATAAAGTGGCGATCACAATAGGCCTCTATCATGGCCGCAGTGACACACAATCCACACAAAGCAAATACAAAAGTTAATAAACAACTACGGGTCATTATTACGCCTGTTGGCTTTTAATCCCGCTTCATCGGCTTTACAATCTACCGTGGACACAGAATTAATAAAAAATATTAGTAAAATAATGTATAAAGTAAATTTTATTGCATCATCATCATCAGCCTATAGCAGTCCACTGCTGGACATAGGCCTCCCCCAATGAGCGCCATAGCGCCCTGTCTTCAGCTTGCCGCATCCAGCATCTACCTGCAGTCTTTCGCAGCTCGTCATCCCACCTGGTTGGAGAGTGTCCTACACTACGTTTACCGAGTCGTGGTCTCCACTCAAGAACACGTTTGCCCCAGCGGCCGTCGGTTCTTCGCGAGATATGGCCGGCCCACTGCCACTTCAGCTGGCTAATTCTTTGAGCTATGTCGATAACCTTGGTTCTCTGTCGGATGTATTCGTTACGAATCCTATCCTTCAGAGAAACTCAGAGCATAGCTCTTTCCATAGCTCGCTGAGCGACATCAAATAATGTTTTTAATTATTGCATCAAATACATGTAATTATTATGGTACATAGATGGTGTAAGTTTAAATATGACACAAAGTATTTCTACCGCGTGGCGTGCAAAATCTGGGTCTGGATTTAAATGTATATCTACTTAGTAAATAAATCAAATAGAAAAGAAACAGTTCATCATAAAAAGGAATATAAAAATAAAATGTAGATGTAAATTACGAACTTTAATAATGAAATGTGAATGTAAGTGAATATAGTACTCCTCTCGACAGTAATCCACTTTCGTAGGTCACAAACCTCCTGCGAAAAGTTAAGAAGAAAAGTTAATTCAACACGAGAATGTTCGCGGTAACTCGGAACAGCATCCATTATCTCAAGAGATGCAAAAGAAGGTGCCGTACGGGGAAACTTGGACACGTATGCAAATTCATCCACAAAATGTGCCACAGTTTTGGTACATTTCAACATAAATTATGCTTTTGCTTCTTGTAATCTTGACAAGGGATCTTAGCTCAGGGATTTTCAGTGGGTAAAGAGAATGAAGGATTATAACAACGAGGGTGGGCACTTACTATTTTTTTTATATTTGACGACCTCTGTAGCGCGGTGGGCCTGCGGCGCAGGAGGTGACGGGTTCGATTCCCGCCTCAGGACAATTGTGTGTACGATCTGCAGATATTTGTACCGGGGTGTTCTGGGCGTTATCTCTATATATAATAGAAACTATAACTATCTATCTATGTAATCTAAAGTATTAAGTATATCAGTCATCTAGTACCCATAACAAGCTCTGCTTACTTTGGGGCTAGAGTTCTGCTACCTACGTTTGCCTTGTCACTACGACACGGCAGAACTCTAGTCCACCTTTTTTTTTTATTTTTTTTTTAGTTACGAATCCTATCCTTCGTAGAAACTCAGAGCATAGCTCTTTCCATAGCTCGCCTAAGTATAATTATACAAATTAACTACATATAAGTTTAAATATTATCTAATTAATACTGAATTGAAATTAATCGTAAGACTGTTGCGGAACAGCCTTCACAATAAATAAACACTAAGAATGCAATTTCTTTATTTTCAAGAAACACCGGTACTTGCTAACGTACGAAATAAACGTCGCTTTACTTGTTACATTATTTATTCGTGAGACGTAAACTGGCTGTAGAGTGCAGACGACGCTATATTATCTTCCTCAGTGTTCTCCACGTTTTGTTGCTGTACAAAATGTAAAGAAAATAAGCGTTTTACTTTACAACTGAAAAATAATAAATAAATAATGCTGGACAATTCACACAGCATTATCTAGCCCCAAGCTAAGCAGAGCTTGTGATGTGGGTGCTAGATAATTGATATACATAATACAATACGTTACATAGATATTTTTTTTATTATGCATAGAAATGCAGATTGTACAAATATTTGTCCTAAGGCGGGAATGGAACCCGCAACCTCCTGTGTCGCAGACGGACCTTCGCTCCCAGCGCCACAGAGATCGTCAAAATAGAAGGAATACCAAAAGTTAGAGCGAAGCTTAAAATCCACCTTATTATTTGAGTTATCCCTTGATACATTTTGAATGGAACAGAATATATTTATTTCTAATAAGGCTTACACAGAGCAAATTGAAAAATTGTAAGTGTGAAAATATAGTAACAAAATGGCTTTGCCTCAGCATGAGTCGGATGACTAGAAAGCTAGCAACCAACGCTGGTCTTGTGTCCATCCACTTTTGAACAGTCATAAATATGTAGATATAAAAACCATATACCGAAAGCTATTGATAAAATTATTAGTACCTGAATATTTTCATACAATGTATGAAAATCCACAAAGAATATGTTTTCCAACAATTGGTTATACCGAGAAAATCGTATTACTGTTAATCAGATAAATGATTCGAATGATTAACATATTCGATCGCATAAGCCGGTGCGATCATTCGAATGTATTCAGAGGTGAAAAATCCTTGTAATCCACGTTTAATCCATTTACCGGTACACTGGCATTATTATCGGAAAATTCGGGTAATGCGTATCTTTTTATATTTCGTTACGGTATCGTCCGTGATTTTTGTACATATACATAGCTGGTAGCTTTTCATATAAATACATAAATAAATAATAAATAATGCTGGACAATTCACACAGCATTATCTAGCCCCATGGTAAGCAGAGCTTGTGTTATGGGTACTAGATAACTGATATACATAATAGAATACATAGATAGATATTTTTTATTATACATAGAAAACGACCAGAGCACCCGGAACAAATATCTGCAGATCGTACACACAATTGATCCGAAGCGGGAATCGAACCCGCAACCTTCAGCGTCGCCGGCGGACCTTCGACCAACGCGCAACATCGGTCGTCAACCAAAAAAAAAAAATATCCACGGTCAATTGAAGAGCTTTATTACCTCTGCTGTGTAGTTAGTCAAATCTTCCAGCACGGCAGGAAGATTTGAAGTGAAAAAACATAAGTTTTTTCTTATGTTTTTTCACTCTTTTCAAATCTTATCATTAGACACACAGAACTAAACACGAAATAAAAACTTAGAATAAAGTACAAAAGGCGGCCTTATCGCCTAGAGCGTAGGATGCACTGGACATGAAGGAACAATATAGACGGTGGCACTTTAATAAAAAAATTGGTAAAGAATGAGAAAACAAATACACTACATATCTACCTAATTACAAATATAACATATAGATATATGTTTAGTCTCTGGTTTTAGAATTGATCTCAAGAGTCGAGGGGTGCTATATTTTTCTCTACAGGGGCTGCGCGGGGACTCTTTCCGGACCGTTTCCGATCCGGCAGTTCCCCCCCCCCCCCCCTTCCCCTAGTTTTCCGCCGGATCACACTAATGAGCGCCCTCTATAATATCTTCACTGTTTTGAGATTTAAAGACGGATCTTTAGTGTGAAATCGAGTAAGTCGGTAGTTTCTGTAAATGTTAAATTAAATATATGATTTTGATAATAAAGAAAACTACAATTAAAGAACAGAGCAAATTAGTACTAGTATTATTGCTACAGTTAAGCCAAGTACAGACTGTTGCAAATATGGCTCCTCCACTCCTGCGTCGCAGGCGGACCTTCGCCCACCGCGCCGCAGAAGTCGTCACCTTTATTATATAAACTTACTAGCGTACCTTCCCGGCTTCGCACGGTTTTAGTAGGGATCCCTAACTTTTTTGAAAATATAGTGCCTATGTTCACCGGGGATAGTGTAGCTTCCAAACTTCTTTCGGAGTTCAAAAATTCTTTCTTTCGAGTTTCTTACTTTCGGTTTCCTATTCATAAAAACAAACAAAAAATCAAACCTTTATAATATTAGTATAGATAAGTAAGTTATTTCTGAAATCGTACGGGTACTATTACGAATATAATCATCCATAGACCGTCTTATCACCACATGGCTTCTGTCTATCCCCACAACCCTATTAATATCCCGAGTGCAAGACATAAATGGCCAAGATATCGTATAGGCCGGTGTACCACGAATAGCCCAGATAATGTGTTCATTGTTTGTTTACAATAGCCTCTCGTATCTCGAATGTCTCGTGTATTTCAATCATTGCATTGTTGCCGGCTTTCAAGTGACATCAAGCGGCTTTAAATTAATTAAACCGTTAGCCTTTTGAAACTATGTTTTCTTAGGCTATAGGGTTTATACAGAGTATTTGATGGCACGATGTAGGGATTGCATTGTATGTCTATGTGACCAATTTACTTAATTTCGTGGATAATAGAAAAGCATTTATTTCGACACACATATAAACTAAATATATAAAAAGCCTTTTTAAAGAAATAAAAGGCTGCAGTGAATTTACAGATATAACTTAAAAGTTTTTAGTCTAAATTAGTATTTATTTATATTTTTTGTAAGTAATTAGTTTACGATAAGTACACATACATAAGTACTTATAAAACAAAACTAAATATAGAACATGTTGGTATACAAGCTATGTATATTGCACAAATGGTGGGCGTCAGATCTAGTTTCGCCCCACGACCCAGTGCCGAAATAGGTGTTGGCTCAGCATACGAGTATGTTAAGCTTTAACGCTCAGCGTTTTTAGCCAAAAACGTTTATGTTATAAATTGAATTTGAATCTGTTATTTTCATCCCAATGAGATACAAATACAAAATTATTTATTTGCCATTTCACTGAAATTTAAATTTTAGCGGCCTCCACACTAGGCAAGCCTGTGTCTCGGGAAGTCTGTTTACAAAGCTAACTTTAACGGTAACGATGTATAGAAACTGATACTGAGACAGGGCAAACAAACAAAAATAATTAAATAGAAATACCATTTAAATGTTTCCTTAAAATCAACCCGTACGTAGCCGTTAGCAGAAGCTAGTTTGGTTATAAAGAGGCCATTCTTTTGGACCAACTAACACCCTTTTGGGTAAAAATCAATTGGAAATAAATTTTATTATGGACAATAAACCCCGAAAGACTCCAGCAATCTTGCCCAAACGGCTGCCCACCCAATAAATCCGCAAAATCCGATAGTAACTTACTGAAAAACGGATGAATAAAAAATCTGGACGCAGGTTCCAGACGTGAATTGACCAAAGCAACTAACGATCCACTTACAAAGATTTATAGAGATAGGCGGGAGTTGGCAAAAAACGGTATGGACTGGGACCCGTCTGCTCCGAAGTAATGGGGGTTCCGTAATACGTTGTCGAAAAACATGAGTGTTTAGATTGCTTGCAGTTTAGCGTAGTGCTTCGTTAATCGCAGCGACTATACTCAACTTCAGTCGAATTCGATGTGAAATGTTTGCAAACCAACCTCTCGTCCACCTTTTATTACTTGTTTACTGTGTATTTTTTTTTATACGCAACATACATTCCTTGTTGCTCAACGCCATGCACATTCAAGTAATTTAAAACGGAACAATGACTTGATTTTTGAGTTTTGTAGTGGTAACTTTCGTAGCAAAACACAAACAATGCGGGTAGATCGGTATGTCTGCACATGAAAACTTACTCGTAGTGACTTCAGTTATTCCGTGATCTTGGCGTATGAAACTGCCGAAATATCGGAAAACTCAAAAATCTAATCTAAATGAATTGAGTGTTAATAATCATGGTTGTTTCAAAAGTTTACCATGCACATTTTTTTCTGTGATGTGTTAACAAGAACCGACGTCCGCTGGGGCAAACGTGTTCTTGAGTGGAGACCACGACTCGGTAAACGTAGTGTAGGATGCCCTCCAACCAGGTGGGATGACGACCTGCGAAAGACTGCAGGTAGATGCAGGATGCGGCAAGCTGTAGACAGGGTGCTATGGCGCTCATTGGGGGAGGCCTATGTCCAGCAGTGGACTGCTGTAGGCTGATGATGATGATGATGTTAACAAACATTTCACATCGAATTTGTCTGATGTACAGAAGGTGTTGCCATATTATTCACGCAATGGCCGGAACGATTTGTCCCCGTTCAATAGTGGAGTAAATGAAGCGAGCTGGCGACTGCCGCACAAGGGCCGTGGGTGTTAAATGACGACGACTAATTAATTCTTGTAATGTTTATTTATTTGCGCTAAGGGTCGTGTTTAGCGAAGGGCGAGAAAGTCACGAGTGAATGTGCTAACAGACACGTCCTAAGAACGAAAGGTCAAGTTCGTATCGAAAACCCTTTGGATAAAGTTCATTTATTTCAATAAAAAATATACAGAAAAAGCGACCCCTATTCTGTGCCTAGACAAACGCTATTTGAGATGATACAAGCTGATTCAATGACGACAGGCTGCTGAAGACAGGGCGTTATGGCGCTCATTGGGGGAGGCTTGTCCAGCAGTGTACTAATATTAAATATTAAATAAATTAAATAATGCTGGACAATTCACACAGCATTATGTAGCCCCATGGTAAGCAGAGCTTGTGTTATGGGTACTAGATAACTGATATACATAATACAATACATAGATAGATATTTTTTATTATACATACAAAACGACCAGAACACCCGGAACAAAATATCAGCAGATCGTACACACAATTGTTCCGAGGCGGGAATCGAACCCGCAACCTCCTGCGTCGCAGGCGGACCTTTGCCAACCGCGCCACATCGGTCTTCATCACAATCAATATAGGCTGATGATGATGATGAAGCTGATTCAATTATTTGGTTTGTTTTTATGGTTAGTAAATTGTTATTTTGTTTGTGGATTTATGCAGCTGCTTTTAACACTTTGACTGCTGAAATCACACGGTATGTGTTTTCTACAAGTGACTAATATGCGTAAATCCACACTAGCGCAGCGGCTGATAAAATACAGATCTTTGTGACTCAGCACAGCTGTAATATTTTTCGAACGAAACGCATGTGCGGCGCAACACAACCGCTGTGTAGAGCAGCAGCACGAATTTTTTAGGTTAAAAAAAAGATCGCAATCGTCGAAAAAATATCGCAGTCAAAGTGTTAAAGTGGTTACATAAACTTATAAAATTAGATCAATCTTTGTACTCGTTTGTTCGCTAGCTCAAATAAAATGGGCTACAAAATAAAATTAGAACGAAACAATAGCCTAGCTCAAAGCTTTTGGCAAAAACTCTTTATTCGTTTTACGAAGTGTAAAGTTTTGCGGCGAGCGTCAAAGGTTCTGTTTTTTACTAGTCTAAAAAGGTTGCTCTTTAGTTGTGAATAAATTTTTAAATAAAATATAGATAGCAGAGATATTTTATATTGGAAAATTTGAAGTGATATTATTGAAGTTTTTTCGACGTAATCGATGTCATTAGTAAAACACTTTGTTTGATTGACACTGCAATGTACATACGTTTGCGAACGTTTTTTTTCTACTAAGAGCATTCGCTCTAAGGACGAACCACTCCGTATGTACTACCTCATCATCATCATCAGCCTATAGCAGTCCATTGCTGGACATAGGCCTCCCCAAATGAGCGCCATAGTGCCCCGTCTTCAGCTTGCCGGATCCAGCATCTACTTGCAGTCTTTCGCAGTTCGTCATCCCACCTGGTCGGAGGGCGTCCTACACTACGTTTACCGAGTCGTGGTCTCCACTTAAGATCACGTTTGCCCCAGCGGCCGTCTGTTCTTCGCGAGATACAACTACCTAACAAGCTAAAACAAAAAAATTAAATACTAAGATTCCTAACCTTTTTAACACTTTGATTGCTGAAATCACACGGTATGTGTTTTCTTCAAGTGACTAATATGCGTAAATCCACACTAGCGCAGCGGCTGAGAAAATACAGATCTTTGTAACTCAGCACAGCCGTAATATTTTTCGAACGAAACGCATGTGCGGCGCAACACAACCGCTGTGTAGAGCGGCAGCACGAATTTTTTAGGTTAAAAAAAAGATCGCAGTCGTCGAAAAAAATTGCAGTCATAGTGTTAAGTGTTTCTATATAGTTTTTTCTATTACTTTAATTTTCTATATGTCATTGCGTATGCCTGTTCGTGACGTCACCTGTGCGGGCTCTAACGGAAGACCAGCGCTGGCTAAGTCTCTTACGCTTAGCTTAGCCAGCATTATGCTGAATTAGAGCCTTTTTGTAACAACTCTCTACATGTACCTATTTCTATAAGTGTGTTATTTTTTATCAAGTTTTCTATCAAAACAAATAATTCTGGACATTGAAAAAGTCTTGATAAGCTGAAAAATAGCTTACCTTAACTTGCTTAATACTTTGAGTGCTGAAAACGCACGGTATGAGTTTTCTACAAGTGACTAATATGCGTAAATCCACACTAGCGCAGCGGCTGAGAAAATACAGATCTTTGTGACTCAGCAGAGCTGTAATATTTTTCGAACGAAACGCATGTGCGGCGCAACACAACCGCTGTGTAGAGCGGCAGCACGAATTTTTTAGGTAAAAAAAAAGATCGCAGTCGTCGAAAAAAATGCCCGAACACTGCGACGATAATCTACCTACACTGTACGGGCGAATCCATTTTGCATTCATTCATTTGTTTTACCTCACTTTTTCATGTTTTTAGATGGGCTATAACTGTACTGTATAACTCAGAATAACGCGTAGGTACTTAGAGCTTTGTTTAATTAATGAGTAATGTGACAGAGTGCCACTTACATTTGCATCATAATAAGGTGGGTATGGCACACAATTATCAAAACTATTTTTTTGTCTTGCACCTACATACAAAGTTACATGATTGTGTACACTTTATCTTAAGATACCCCGAGGAATGTAACATTCGGGTCAAACCCGGGTTTAAAGAGTGTTAAATATAAGAAATAATGTAAATTCTTTAAAAAAAAAAAAAAAAACTTAATCATTCCTTAGCAAAATGCGATGAGCCCTCCACAGATCTGTTAAGGGCCGGATAAATTCGTTAAAACCCTTTTCTAGTGGTCATAATACGATTGCTTATAAGTGACAAGTTGAGTGAGAGAGGTAAGAGCGCCCTGGAGATGTTACCATAATATATGATTTTCTTTGTTCTCTCGCGGAAAGGAAATATAATACTTGAAATGTTAGAGTTACTTTGTGGTGTTTCGCGAACGTGACACGGACTTTAGATAGATATAGATAAGAGATTACTGGTGTCGCATTTATCTCTGATATTTCGCAGGTCGTCATCCCACCTGGTCGGAGGGCGTGCTACACTACGTTTACCGAGTCGTGGTCTCCATTCAAGAACACGTTTGCCCCAGCGGCCGCGATTGAGCTATGTCGATAACCTTGGTTCTCTGTCGGATGTATTCGTTACGAATCCTATTCTTCAGAGAAACTCCGAGCATAGCTCTTTCCATAGCTCGCTGAGCGACTTTGAACTGATGGACCAGCCCTATCGTGAGTGTCCACGTGTCAGCTCCGTAGGTCATAACGGGTCGGACGCACTGGTTGAAAACTTTCGTTTTAGAGAAAATAAATAAGTTTTAATGGAACAAAGTTTGATAACAGTAAGTACTACATGACTTTCATGATAAATAGGGCATTTTCACCAAAAATCGCGTTAAAATCGAAACGGTTAAAATCGAAACGGGTTATACATGAGCCAAACTCGATGTAGAATGATTGTAAATAAACCTCTCATACTTAACCTAAAACTCCCTGTTATTGCATATATTTGTACGCAATTTACATTACTTCTTGATTTGAGCTAGTTCCTTCAAAAAAATATTCCATTCAATTACATCTGAAACTCGACGCCAAGCAAGCGAGTTTTAGTAATTTGTGTTCGTAGTTTCTTTACAAACATTCTACATCGAGTTTAACTAGTGTTTAGGTACCTATTACTATCAAAACAGTTAATAGTGAAATCGGACGTGAATGAAACGCTTTATTAATGTAGTAAATTAACGTGATTTATAACGGTAACGGTAGCAATATTAATTTATAACGCCTATTCTAATAATATCTATTCAAAACCGAATGTATGCGTGAATGTTTAATGTATGGACTACTGATGGATTGTTATGAGAATTCGTTAGGTGTGAAAAGTAAAAATTTTTCAAATGACAGAAAATCCCCAAAAAATTATTTTTATACTAAAGTAATTTAAAACGGAACAGTAATTTTTTTTTGATTTTTCATTTATTCAGTGATGGTGCATGAAACTGTGCCGCAATATTGGAAAACTCAATAATCAAATCAGATCGTACAAACATTTGTCCCGAGGCGGGAATCGAACCCGCAACCTCCTGTGTCGCAGGCGGTCCTTCGTCCACCGCGCTACAGAGGTCGTCACGAAAGTCGGAGCATCGTGATTTACAATCTACATCCTCTATTATTTTCAGGCCTCTCTCCTAATAAGGCAAATAATTGCACAAACTTTGCCGTGATTCCGCTTAAAGGAGGTACCAGACTTAATTTACTTCTATTAAGTTTTACTCAAGATTTCTCATTTAACTTGGTTTAACAACAACGTTAATAACGTAACATCCTGAAGTGAAAATAATTAATCTGTTATTAGTGAATATTTTGTTGTGGGCTGGTGAGAATGATCAGCATCATCATCGGCCTATATTAGTCTTAGGACATAGGCCTCCCCCAATGAGCGCCATAGCGCCCTGTCCTCAGCTTGACGCATCCGGCATCTACCTGCAGTCTTTCGCAGGTCTATCATTCTAACTGGCATCAAGGGCCAGATCCAAAAGGACTCGGCACGCATCGTCAGGAAGTTCCTCTCTGTCTTTCAGTCATCCCGTCGCCGTTTGAACCTATCTACGCGGTCGGTGATCTACCGTTTTGATAATATATTTTTTAATGTTAAATAATGAGTTTTATAACCAATCAAGACCAATATACATAGGCTGTTGAGGTAATGTGAGATAAAAGTAGGGTAGTAAATGACGACCTCTGTGGCGCGGTGGTCGAAGGCCCGCTTGCGACGTCGGAGGATGCGGGTTCGGAACGATTGTGTTTACGATCTGCAGATATTTTTTCCGGGTGTTCTGGTCGTCATCTATATATAATAAAGAAAAATATATCTGTGTAATGTAATTTTACATCAGTCATCTAGTACCCATAACACAAGCTCTGTTTAACTTAGGGCTAGATGATACTGTGTGGATTATCCAGCATTATTTATTTATTTATTTATAAAGAATGAGGATCTAATTGTGAATTCAACGCCGTTCTGAACATATCTGTCTGCGAAGTATCCGCGGCGGGCACGGAATCTATGATGGAAACTCCGCCGCCGGGGAATGACTAATGAAATTCCCCACAAACGACGCTCATTCTCTTAATGCTCACTGTTGGGCTACGAGCACACTGGCGGGAAAAAACAACAAATTAGAGGACGCGCAAACGAGCCACTGATATTTATTACAAGAAGCCACAAGTGGCTCATGTAGTTTGTTACAAGACTCTAATTAAAAATGCTCATGTATAAACATTTGTTTTCTTTTTAGTTACCAATTATTTATTAAAGTGCCACCGTCTATATTATTCCTTCATGTCCAGTCCATCCTACGTTGCCAGTCCATCCTACGTTGCCAGTCCATCCTACGTTGCCAGTCCATCCTACGTTGCCAGTCCATCCTACGTCGCTATCAGCTATAAAGCCGCCCTTTATACCGTTATTCTAAGTTTTTATTTCTGTATTGTATTTTTTTGTTTTGTGTGTATAACAAAGTGTTTTCTATCTATCTATCATTTAGTATATTGGTCACCTATTTATATTATTTTGTTTTTTTTTTCAACGTATTGAATTCTTGATGGTGTAATTAATGAAGTATTTTATTTTTTAATTCAAATTGTTAATTTATATTATGTGTACATTTTGTGGCAAATAAATGATTATGTCTGTCTATTTTTATGTCTAGTAACGCCAAAATATAAGCATACCTTTTTCATAATGAAAGTACTAGTTGTTATAATGTTTAGAATTTTTATAATATTATAACATAATATTTAGTTATAATTCATTTATTTATTTATATTTCATAAATTTAAAGTACCAGAGGTTAGTTTAAATATTTTTCTCATGTATCTCTAGACTAACATTATAAGTGAACGATGTGTTTACATGAGAATAAAATTAACTACCTAACTCGCGAACGGCCCTCGCGGTCCTGCTTTTTAATGAATAATTGTGGCGGTTTCAAAAAAAGGTAATGTAGGTAGGTAATTGCTTAGGCAGTACCTTCTTAATGTTTAAGCAACCTGACAGAACTTATAACTACTCGTGTCTGTAGTGTAAATTTGTAATTTATGCGTTTGTATGTAATCCACGTGTACTTTAAACTTGATAGATAGATAGAATATACTTTATTGCACAAAAAGTTGTACATAGGTGAGCATAATGCTAGATAGCATTCTCTACCTGCTAACCTTCGGGTAGTGTGGACAACAGTTTGGTAGGTAGTGCTATATAATAGAGATAATAAAATATACTAATCATAATAGAAAGAAAGAAAGAAAGAAAATTATTTATTAAACACTAACACAACACACAATCAAGGTTAATTACACATAATTATATTAGACTACAAAGTACCTATTATAAAACACGTAACATAGACAAAATATAACAAAAAAAAAAAAAAGTTAAAAGGTATGTACAAAATGTAAGTATTATTTGGTACTAAGTAGCCCTCACAGAAAGTGGATAAGCGCGCGTGTGTAGGTCTAAAAGGTCCTGACTCAGCTTGTTGCTCTATCACAATAACCCAGGTCATTTGTGAAAGAGCGCTGGTTTTCAGTCAGAACCCAGTAGAGTGGCAGACACGATCTCAGATCCAGCTGAATCCAGATGAATAAATACATAGGTACTAGATTTTATTAAAAAAATTAATAAATAAAAGATAATAATTAGGTATGGAGTCAGTAAATTATGTACAAGCTATCAGTGAAAAAATAAATAAATTACATAAAATTAAAATAAAGGGAAGACCATAGTACATAATTCTAAGCAATTCAGTTCGTCCAAGATTGGAAACCAAGAACCAAAGTCATGCCGCAAAACTGTCAAACCTGGAACTGACAGCGAGAAAAACTTGGGTTTTCCGGAGGTTTTCTTTCTGTCAGTCATCCATCTACAGATTTTCATCGTTATTGGATTGGAAAAAAAACAAGATTGGATTACTATATTATATTGTTCCTCATTCAAGTTCAACATTTACTTATTTACTGCGCACACGCTGAATACCGCTCACTTGAGCCGCGAAAAGCCTGATTTTCCCATCCAACTTAAATATTATGCGCATCGCTTTGACCAAAAATGTGTTGTGAAGAGAAACCTGCCTTCTCGAGAGGTGAAACCAATAACCACCACTCAAACCAGCCAATCTATCCTGAGAAACTCCACATAAAGGTGCCCTGCGGCTGCAGGACATTGTTAAGCGTGCAGTAAATAATCGGTGAGTTCAAGTTTTTCAATTATGAGTTAAGTTGAGTCGCAAGTAAATGTCTTCGAAGCTTGAGTCTGAAGGTGCATACTGATTTACATCCACGAATCGGCGGCAAAAGAACATTAAAGCAGCTCGAGGCAGCGTAACTAAAGCTACCACGAAAAGCTACGCTTTTGTGTCTCGGTGTAACAAATACTTTAGTGCACTCTCTTCTGGCGTATTTAGAATCCTCCTTCGCCCAATGAAGTTTTTTATAAAGGTACATGGGGGTTTTGTTAGCAATCACACCAAAAAGGAGGGAAGCTAGGTGAAGATTGCGACGCGCACTCATTTTCAACATGTTAGATGAATTTAGAAAAGGTGTGACATGAGTGCGCGGTGGTATGTGAAAACAAAAACGTGCACAGGCATTTTGTACCCTCTGCACCAAGGTTTGGGTCCGCTTTAGCAAGCATGGGCCATAGACTATATCACAGTAATTTAACCTAGATAGGATGAGAGATTCACATAAACTGATTCGTAAGTCCTCACACAAGTACTTCCTAATTTTGTACAGGATTCTTAGCCGATAAAAGCAGTTACGCACACATTCGGATACATGCTTTTCAAAACGAAGGCTGGAATCCATTACAAGCCCAAGATTTCTAGCTTCATTAACCTGTAAAACACTTTGTCCATTTACCTTAATATTTATTATTTTATCAGACATTTTAGCCAGATTGACTCTAGTACCTATGACCATGAACAGGGATTTCCTAGGGTTAAGAACTAAGGAATTAGATTTAGACCATTTGAATACCTGTTCTAAGTCATGGTTTATTTTGCTTACAGCACTGGAGTAGTCAGAGGGCAAGAAGGAGAAATACATCTGTAGATCATCGGCATAAATATGATGTTGACAAAAAGATATACCCTTTATGAGGTCGGCACTATACAGTGTGAAAAGTATTGGGCCAAGAATTGATCCCTGGGGAACTCCTCTTGAGACTGTGCGGAAGGAAGAACGAACAGGAAGGCCACTAGGCAACTTCAACTCGACACATTGAAGTCTCTGATCGAGGTAACTAGAGAACCATTTAATTGCATTGGAGTCAAAACCATAAAAAGCAAGCTTAGAAATCAGTAATGGTATATTTAAAGATTCAAATGCACGTGTAAAATCTAGCAGTACTAATAAGGTGCACATTCCATTGTCCTGAGCAGCCAAGAAGTTATCGACAACCTCCAGAAGCGCTGTTGTAGTACTGTGCCCTTTACGGAAACCAGACTGAAACTGAGGGAGAATTTGGTTATCTTCAATATATTTCATAAGTTGTATACACACAACCTTCTCCAATACTTTAGAGAGGCAAGAAAGTAAACTGATTGGTCTAAGATCAGTTACAGAAGAAGGCTGGTTGTTTTTGGGTATAGGCTTCACAACCGACACTTTCCATGATTCAGGAAAAACCCCAGTAGACATAGACTTATTTATGATAGAGGTGATGACAGGTAAAGATTGAGGCAAAGTCATACGCAGCATAACCAAGGAGATGTCATATTGATACTAAGCTACTTATATTATACATAAACAGTAATATAATATACCTATATAAATAATAAATATATAATTATAATTACGTACCGAATTATAAATAAATTTTCGCGATTTGGAATAGTAATCTGTTCCAAATCGCGTCGATTAGGAATGCTTTGGTTTTATAATAAGATGGAAATCTTAGTTCTTGCATGTATTTTCGTTGCTGCCCGTATGCAACCGTTTGTGTATGGTCCGTTTGCGCGACACTCGCCACATTCTCGCTGGATGCGTGATGGGCGCGGAATGCTAACGCGCCACGTGACCTGTGACGTAATAACTCGCCCCCTTTCCACAGATGCGACCTAAGCTAATATTTGCTGGTTATTTTTCTCTACAGCGCGACAATAGAATAAATTCTTGGACGGCCAATTTTTGTTTACGGATGTAAGACTTACGTTCTTGGCATAAATGTGTTTGAACAAATATATAGCTGGGGAAAGCTTTTGAAACTATTATGGTTATTACCACAAAAGTCACTTTTGATGGGATATTTACCTACCATGATTAGATTTTTGAGTTTTCAAATATCGTTCTACCCTCATTTTTTGTCTTTTGATATGTCAGCCAATAACAACTTACTCGCAGTGCCTTCAATAATTCCGTGATCTTGTTTGAGATCACATGTATACCATCATTTGATTTTTGAATTTTCAAATGGTAAATATCCCTACTATTCATTGTTTTTGGAGTTAGTCAATAGTTAAACTTAACGTTAACGATAACACTAACTTAATTATAACTTAAAAGTTAACGTTAAACTTAACTTAACGTTACCATGGGGCTAGATAATGCTTTGTGAATTGTCCAGCATTATTTATTTATTTATTGATGTGCAACCCAAATAAAAGTGAGTAAAAAGCAAGCAACGTTAGTTAGTAGTTAATATTCTATAAAACCTACTTTAAGAAACATAGCTAGTGCAGCCTAAGCCTTATATAAGGCCGAGTTCGTCACGTTACGATGGTGTGACTGATGTGCCCCGTAATTACGTGTATCGACCAAATAGAAATACATCGAATGGATTCGTGCTATCACGTTCACGTCACATTGAACTAATCGCACTTTTTCAAGGCCAAAGTCTTTGGTACCGATCTTTAGTCGATAGTTTCATAACTCTAAATGAGCAAGGAATGAAGTCAATACAATATAATACAAAAATACTTTATTGTACACCAGAAACAGATCATTATGAAAGACATTACATGTGATAAGTATAATGGGCGGCCTTATCGCTTAGAAGCGATCTCTTCCAGGCAGCCTTTTGAAGTCAGTCAGTTTTGAGGAATTCAAAGGTTAAAATTATACTTAGAAGGTGGTTAATCGATATTAATGTTTCAATGACATGAAATTATATAAATTACGGTACTTTTTGATAACATAGTAACAATTTTTGATTTATTTATATATAAGTTATCTGTTAGCTTAGGGACCAGGTGTGATGATGACCTGCGAAAGACTGCAGGTAGATGCTGGATGCGGCAAGCTGAAGACAGGGCGCTATGGCGCTCATTGGGGGAGGCCTATGTCCAGCAGTGGACAGCTATAGGCTGATGATGATGATCTGTTAGCTAAGCAGAGATTGTGTTATGGGTACTAGAAAAATATTATACATAATACAATAGCATTATTATTAATTTATTGTATGTGTGTGTTTTAGTGGGACACTCCGGCCTAATACAATATTTAAAAAAATGTATAAAATTATTTAAAACGGCCGTCACCAAAGTGTGCGCTTCAAATTGCCTAATGTGTACTCGCTTGTACAATAAATACAAATGGCATCTTACGCAAAATAATCCCACATAACGGAACATTTAGTACAATTCACGGAACAACTTAATATCGTTTTATGGGACCTTAGCCCCTGAATTAGCAAGAGCAAGGGCGAAGTTCGTGATCCTTCTTAGTCCTATTGTGGGCTCTAAGGACGTGGGTCCGGCCCATTGTTTATAGTAAGAACTAAGGGGCTTATTGTTGGACTTCGGAATATTTCTTGTGAGAGTATTCAGAATTTATGAACGAAACTAAACAAGCTTTTGTTACATCATCAGCATATTAGTCTACAGCTGGATATAGGCCTCCCTCAATGAGTGCCATAGCGCTCTGTCTTCAGCTTGCCGCATCTAGCACCTACCTGCAGTCTTTCGCAGGTCGTCATCCCACCTGGTCGGAGGGCGTCCTACACTATACGTTTACAGAGCTTTTGTTACATTGGGGGTATTTTTCAGGATACTGAGTGAAGGTCTCGAATTAACCCGTGATTTATAACGTATAATATAATCTGTGAGACCGGGTGGGTATAAAATTAAAAAAATAATTAATAATGTTGGACAATCCGCACAGCATCATCTAGCCCTAGCTAAGTAGAGCTTGTGTTATGGGTGACCCCCCGTGACGATCGCTGTGACGTGATGGGGACGTAATGGAAGTAAAAACACGCGATAAATCTATACTAACTAGTATTATAAAGAGAAAAGGTTTTCATTTATTGTTTGTTTGTTTGTATTGAAAAGGCTCCGAAACTACTGGACCGATTTGAAAAATTATTTCATCGTTGGGAAGATACACTATCGCCGGTGAACATAGTCTATATTAAATTTTCAAAAAAGTTGGTATCCTTAATAAAACTTCGATAATGTGACCCAAGATATAATGTGAAATTCGAGTTTAACGCGGTTGAAACCGCGGGGAACAGCTAGTACCCTATTATAAGCGTGATACAAATAGGTAAGTTGTTACAAAGTAAATCCTTTATTGGCCTTAAGTTTAGTAATTAAGTATGTTAATATTAGTTTTATTTTGTTTCTTAAATAAATAAATAAGTCGCATTGTACAAATCTAGTTTTTGTAAACTCAAGCTTAACAATAAACGACTACCAAGCTGTTGTTAATAATGTGGCTGTTTATTCTAAGTCTTATATTATAATGTAGGTATTATTGTATATAGTGGTATGTCTTTGTTTTCTTTTTTATGTAATATTAATTAAAGTGCCAGCGTTTTTATTGTTCCTTCATGTCCAGTCCATCCTAAGGTTTCTAAGAAGAGTAAAAGTAAAAAAAAAAGTAAAAAGATTTTTATTTTGTCAGAACAGAACAGAGACTCTTATAAACTAAACTTAGATTAACAGACGACAGAGACTGACAAAAATCGGTCTCCACTCAGCATGTGCTATGGTATAGCAGATCGTACCATAGCGCTGGTCTTCCGTGGAGACCGAAAGAGATATCTCTCTCAGCAATAATACCACCCTTTATACTACCTCTATTCTAAGTATTGTTTTGTGTGGTATAATATAGTGTTTTCTATCTCTCTACGTGACAGAGAATAAACTATCGTATCACCTATCATATAATTCATGTTTATTCATACTCGTAACTAAACGTTAGTAGGCCAATATTTAGTGCCCATTCCAGTGCAGTGTTGTTTAACACCCCTGTCGTTTACATAGCTGATGAATCTGTAGTCTACTACGATTATGTCAGACATGGAATGTTATTGTCTATGTTATTGTATCATCGTCATCAACGTATAACACGTCCACAGCTGTACATAGGCCTCCCCTAATGAGCGCCATAACGCTCTGTCTTCGCAGGTAGTCATCCCACAAGAGGATGTCCTACAGTTTGCCGAGTCGGTCTCCATTCCAGAACACGTGTGCGGTTGTCGGTTCTTCGCGATATATTGCCGGCCCTCTGCCACTTCAGTTCACTTTGCTATAGATAAATAGATATTAAGACAATACTTTTATTGTACGCTTAAAAATAAAACAAACAACATAAAAAAAATACAAGATATGTGACAATTTAGCGGTCTTATCGCTCAAGAGCGATCTCAACCAGACAACCGTGGATGGATAGGATCGTTGGATTGAAAAAGGGGATCTGTGTGCGTTATTATGTATTACATATATACAGCTATTGCTATTTATTTGAGATATGTCGATAACTTTGGTTCTCTGTTGGATGATTTCGTTACGAATATTTATTTAATGTGCGAAAAAGCAAACGGCGGGCCTCAGAATTGCTGTAAATACATAACAAGCAAAACTACGGGCAGAATTAAGCACAACATAATTGCATGGTATCAGGTATTTAGCTAGGGTTAATGTTGCGGGACCGCAGCGTAATCTCTGCAAATAATTGCAGAGGATCCGCAGGGAGCGCTGCGCTTTCGTATCTTTGGTATTGTTGCTTTGAATCACCGCAGCGTTGCATAATCACGATTACACATTTGGGGATTTGTATGATGTAGGAATGTGCTATTGTATAATATATAATAAAAGTAGGTTAGGTGTATTGATAAATAAATAATAAAATAAGGTTTTGAGTGCATTAAAATCGCATAAAATGGCGAGCTTTTGGCTTAATCCGGTTTCCCCCTTGACAAATCCCCGAAAGGGATAAATGGAATCGAAAAATACATAATTCCTGTTTTCCCTTGAGGCTAATTTTTATATTTATTTTTAGTAGTAGAACGATTACTAAATCTAAATGAGTTTCATTTTTCTTCACGATAGTAGTTACATCTTTTTTGGAAACAAAACAACATCAATCTTCTATACATAAGTACGAGTATACACAAGTTGTAATACTAAACTTTATGCTCTACCTCTGGACATCAGACGCGCAAAATCACTCCCTATCTTCAAAAAACTGCTGCATCAGCATTATTTATTTTAAAAAGTTTGATAGCCTTATTTTATGTCTATGTAAGTTTATTATATTGTTAGTTATGTAGGTATTATGGTATGTAGTGTAAATATTTGTTCTATTATGTATCTATTAAAGTGCAACCGTCAATATTTTTCCATCATGTCCTGCCCATTCTAAGGTTGCCTGGAAGAGATAGTTCTCAGCGATAAGGCCGCCCTTTGTACTTCCTCTATTCTAAGTATTTATTTCTGTATTGTGTGGTATAATAAAATGTTTTCTATCTATCTATTAATCTTTATTTCTTACTAGTTTCTGACCGCGGCAGCGCTCGCATTGTTTTTATTTTAATAGTTCATAGTTCAATTTATTGGTAAACAAAAATATAACACGTCAAATAGTACATACCTTAACATATACTTAAGTATATTAGATGGTATCAATCAATTGGTAATTATTCGATTAGAATATGTGAAATTATACATTTCAATTAAATTATACAATAAATTCATAATTAATTATTTTAACCGGATCAATGTTATATCTTTCCCAGAGGAGCGGATTTAAGGGATGACAATATAATTTGATACATTAAAAATATGTTCCTTTAAAGGAACCCTTACAAAACGTTCATGTAGGTTCCTTAATACTTTGTAAAGCTTTAACATTACTTAGGTATCATTATATAATGAAACATCCCCAACGTTTAGAGATTTAAGGGGAATTCTTCAATTTATGTGGAGAAATGCGTGTTTGTTTAGCAAATGAAATGGCAACGGGCTATTTCATAAGCAGAGTTCGTATTTCCATCAAAAGTCTCGGATATAGATTTGATGGAACGTTTTCTGAGTTCCTATAGTTTGACTGTTTGCTGAACTGGAAGATTAGTAAGAAGGTGCCATAGAGAAAAGGTTTCTGATGAGCACCACAGAGGGAGAATGATAGGACATCTTATACGACACTAGCTGCGCCCCGCGACTTCGCCCGCGTGGAGATCTATGTATTATTATAGAATTCTGGAAAATGCGAATTTTAATTTCTGATTTGAACCTTATTCCATGGGAATAATGTCATCGCTGCCACTGTCCAACCAACCCACGGAGTCGCAGCTGACGGTCACGAGTATTCATAATATTAATCCCTAATGCATTTTACGAATTTTCACTCGGGAGGAAATAATTGACTAAATTTGTACCTGGCTCCCGGACCATAAGTGTCCTTAAATAAATAAATAATGCTGGACAATTCACACATCATTATCTAGCCCCATGGTAAGCAGAGCTTGTGTTATGGGTACTAGATAACTGATATACATAATACAATACATTACATAGATAGATATTTTTTATTATACATAGAAAACAACCGGAACACCCGAAACAAATATCTGCAGATCGTACACACAATTGTTCCGAGGCGGGAATCGAACCCGCAACCTCCTGCGTCGCAGGCGGACCTTCGCCCACCGCGCCACATCGGTCGTCATGAAGTCCTTGAAAGAAGGTAGTGAAGGCGAAGAGCGTAATTGGTTCACAGCTTAAGGATTCTTGTTGACGATGAGCGATATGGGGACCGCTGGCAATTTTAACTCTCCGTGTTGCTAAATAGTTAGTGCAAAATAATTGACAGGTTTGCCTGAAAATTTACCTCTCGTCGATTTTCAGTTTCCCGAATAAATGAGTTACCGAGCGGATCGGCATGTTTCGTCGTGGTCAGATTTATTTTTGGAAGTTATAAAATTATTAAATTGAAGGCATATCATTGTAAAATTTCCCGTTACTTTTAACGGATTATTGCTTTCCCGTTACTTTTAGGTACCTACCCTATTGGCTTCTGGTGTTCTTACAATGTTAACACTTTGAGTGCTGAAATCACACGGTATGTGTTTTCTACAAGTGACTAATATGCGTAAATCCACACTAGCGCAGCGGCTGAGAAAATACAGATCTTTGTGACTCAGCACAGCCGTAATATTTTTCGAACGAAACGCATGTGCGGCGGCGCAACACAACCGCTGTGTAGAGCGGCAGCACGAATTTTTTAGGTTAAAAAAAAGATCGCAGTCGTCGAAAAAAAATCGCAGTCAAAGTGGGTACGTATTTCTAATGTTTTGTATGTCGAAGTTTATCTACCTCTAATGTTGTTTACTTGTAAAGTTCTACGTTTGATGGTTGATTTGTATTATTTGTCTTATCCAGTTTAGCTTTAACTCGTCGAAGGAGTATGGAAGGGACTTGGTATTTGTAATGAAATACCCCGGGCTGAAAGGAATGTCAAATGAGAACAAACCAGTACCCCGCGGGTAGGCCACTCTAATAATAAGGTAGCTTACTTAGCTAGGAATAACGTAGGTAGTTGATTGAATGGGCGAGCAGGTACGTAAGGCAGATACCTGACTAAAGAAGTACCTATATATTAAAACAATAGGTAAATTTTATTATCACTACATAGTAAAACAAATCACTTTCCACTGTCTGTCTGTCCCTATGTACATATATTCTTAGAGCGTTACAACTACGATTTATTGCAAAATGATTCATTTCTAAAAAGGACCGCGTAAAAAATGTGAACGGACTTTAGCACAAGGGTTATTATATAGGTACATTACATATATTTTTTATTATACAAAGAAATCGACCAGAACACCCTGGTATAGGAAATCTTCCTATACTTTTTCATTATTTATGGTTGAATATACTGAGCAACTCGTTTAACCTTAACATGTAACTGTGACTTTAACTTCGGAGTGAACGCTAAATAAACCGTTTGCTAGAACTACAAAGTGCAATTTGGCATTCGTCTCAGTGGGTTCATAATCGGCCCAGCTGTGGAGGAAGCCGTCTAGTTTGGAGCTGGCTGAGTCGCCAAACGGCTCATGATGCCAATCTGTTACGAATCGGCTTTTGCACTTACTTTTGGTATAAACTTTAATGATTTAAGACAATTATATATATTTACCTACGGAGCTGAGACGTGGACACTCACGGTAGAGCTGGTCCACCAGTTCAAGGTCGCTCAGCGAGCTATGGAAAGAGCTATGCTCGGAGTTTCTCTGAAGGATAGGATTCGTAACGAATACATCCGACAGAGAACCAAGGTTATCGTCATAGCTCTAAGAATTAGCAAGCTGAAGTGGCGGTGGGCCGGCCATATCTCGCGAAGAACCAACGGCCTCTGGGGCAAACGTGTTTTTGAGTGGAGACCACGACTCGGTAAACGTAGTGTAGGACGCCCTCCGAACAGGTGGAATGACGACCTGCGAAAGACTGCAGGTAGATGCTGGATGCGGCAAGCTGAAGACAGGGCGCTATTGGGGCATATTTATAGAGGTAATTACAATGTTAAGTCAGGCGGTACCCTAAGTCATACAAGCCCCGCCACCTATTTTATCTTATTATATTATATACGATCTGCAGATATTTGTTCCGGGTGTTTTGGTTGTTTTCTATGTATAATAAAAAATATCTATCTATGTAATATATTGTATTATGTGTATGAATTATCTAGTACCCATAACACAAGCTCTGCTTACCTTGGGACTAGATAATGTGAATTGTCCAGCATTATTTATTATTATTTATTATATTACGTTGAAAACGGATTATTCAATTTTTTTTATTAGTTTGTTTGAGATACTTTTTTATAAGGTTCTTTAATGTCTCTGTAATAGTTATTTTTTGTAAAATTGAAGTTAGAGTGATACGAAAATAAGCTCTGGTGGCCACCAAGGGCAACTTCAGATCTCTGCCTTAACACTTTGACTGCGATTTTTTTTCGACGACTGCGTTCTTTTTTTAACCTAAAAAATTCGTGCTGCCGCTCTACACAGCGGTTGTGTTGCGCCGCACATGCGTTTCGTTCGAAAAATATTACGGCTGTGCTGAGTCACAAAGATCTGAATTTTCTCAGCCGCTGCGCTAGTGTGGATTTACGCATATTAGTCACTTGTAGAAAACACATACCGTGTGATTTCAGCAGTCAAAGTGTTAACTATACAACAAAAAACGAATACAGAGGCATTCAGAAAGCTTTGAATAGGGTATCACAAACTGCCTAATGAAATTATTGAAACTTCCTCTGTTCAACGTAATAATGAGATAAATAATCCTACTAATATTATAAACGCGAAAGTTTGTAAGTATGGATGGATGGATGTTTGTTACTCTTTCAAGTAAAAACACTAAATGGATTTTAATGAAACTTTACAATAATATAGCTTACACATCAGAATAACACATAGGCTACAATTTATAAAGATATATTGTATATTACCCAAACATCTATAACCACACGGGTGAAACCGCGGGGCGCAGTTAGTGAAGAATAAAAATAAAGTTAATTTAATTGTCTGTCCATAAAGCCACCATTTTTGATGTCAGTTATTATAATCTAGCTCAGACTCCAATCCAAGACTTTACTTTTCTCTTTCCACTAAGCCAACCTCACGTGTATTGAACGCGGCTGATCCAGCCAGCTTATCTGACTGAGTCTGACGCGATAATGCCTCCAAATACGAATAATGGAGGGTAAAATATTCGCAGTCATTCATGTGTTATTCAAAATTCCATTGTCTTCCATATGGCTGGGTTTATAGGCGGACGGGCATACCTGTGCGGATTTTGGGCAGTTTTCAATGGGTCGACCCCATTTTAATAGGGGTGTTTATTAATCGCAATTATCACATAATTAATATATAGGCCTCCTCATCGATTTCGATGACGGCGACCGTAGGTAATCACGGATTTTTTCTATCATGAGCTCTTATATGGCTCGCTAGACCGAACTTGGTCTTGAATATCCTACGGCACGCATGGCAGTAGAGTTGGCCCGATGAGTTTTATGTATACGTGTAGGAGGGCTTAGGTCTCTGTTTTCGTACAACTTAGGTGGTGTGTACATGTCCTCCGCATGGAAGATCGTCGTTTACCAAAAGCTGTATTTTATTCTGAGATGGTAGAGGGTAATCGGATACACGGCGCGGCGGTCAGCATCTGCGCTACAAGGATGTGTTCAAACGACACCTCACCGATTGCGATATTGACCCGGGGTATTGGGAGGAGCTTGCTTCTCGTAGGTCATCTTGACGATCTACTCTACAACAGAGTTAAAGCGTTTGAGGAAAATCGCATCGAGGCAATGGACGCAAGACGCCAGATACGAAAACAAAGACATATAATTAACTTTGTAACTAAATCGCACAATTTAACAATAAAATGATTCCTCTTTACATCTTTACATATCTATAAAGAGGAAAGGTTTTATTTATTTTTTGTTTGTATTGAATAGGCTACGGAACTACTGGACTTGAAAAATTATTTCACCGTTGGGAAGCTACACTATCCGTGGTGAACATAGGCTATATTAAAATGTAGAAATGTGAAATTTGAATTTAATGCGGGTGAAACCGCGGGAAACAATTAGTGTAGTTATAAAATGAAGTCGCGTCCGCTGTCTGTTCGCTTAGAACGTTTAAATTACTCAACGGATTTTAATGCAATTTTCAGCAAAAGATGTAGTAATTCAAGTGGGACGTTTCTGTGCGCCACAGAAAGGGGCCTCGAGGCTTGGCCTCATTACCCCGGCGTCAACTCGAGGGATCGGCAGTCGAGATCCCAGGACAGGTCGGAGGAGCGCTCGGGCGACGCCCGCTTGTTGTAGCGCGCGGTCAACCTGCGGCTGCATCCTCAACGACCTGTCAATCTCGATGCCGAGGTACCTCGTGTGCGAGCTCCAAGCCACGTCCTGGCATCCATACTTAAAAACTTGGGCCGGAAAGAAAACTATTGATTGTATGGATGGATGTTTGTTACTCTTTCACGTAAAAACTACTGAATGTTTTTTAATTAAACTTTACAATAATATAGCTTATACATCAGAATAAAACAAAGGCTACTATTTATAAAGATATATTGTATATTATCCAAAATACCTATCACTACGTGGGTAAAGCAGCGGGGCCCAGCTAATATATATTAAAAGCATGCGAAGCTGCGGGGGGAAACTAGTTTAAAGATATATCGAAGGGACTGAGGGATGTGGGATGGAGTTGTGGGCGGTCACTGAGCATGAAAAAGACTGATTAATGTGAGTGGGAGGAAAAATGTATCCGCCATCTTAATTATAAACAGCTGGTCGAGCAAAATCTGTATTCAATACTCATTTGTTTCGTTACAGTATAAAAGCGCTGTCCCACCGCTGCGCACGCAATCGGCCACGTGGGGTATCTTAGCTGCGTGGGTGTGTTTGTTTCACAACGTTGGTCTACGTTTCAACTGCAGCATACAATATGCACGCAGGCTGTGCAAGTCCACACGCGCAACAGACAACCCTCTATGCAGAGGATGCCTGAGCGACGAAGAACCAGCTGCCCACGTAGTCCTGGAATGCGAGGGAGTAACAGCGCAACGACTAGAAATCCTCAACCACCCGAGGTCACTCCGCGAAGCCTGTGAAGATCCCAGGAGGATTCTGCGTTTCTGGACGGTTAAACTAGCAAACACCCCACGCACAAAGGACCAAATGGAGTCTAAATGCAGAAGTACAACTACCAAACCATACCATACCAAGTCCACGCGTGGCATTTTAGGTACATGGGTGCGTTTTTTTGACAATGGGTGCGTTTTTTGGTCTACGTGACCGGTTTACGGGTACCGCGTGTATAGCGTTGACAGCGTACAGCTAAAAACTTATTACGTCATTGGTACACGCTTGGTTTCCTCGAATGTTGCACGTTATCTTATTGGAAAATTTAAATATATTACATGTAAATACCAGAGTGAAACAAACCTAAGTCCGGTCGTACCTATGAAATTGCTTTGTCAGTCAACCGTGCCATCCGATGGGGCACGTATTAAATGCATCCAATAAAACCTAGGTACGCTTAAACTCAGGTATTTTATTGCAGTTCCAACAGTAAAGCAAGATTCCTGCGTTCCTGTGATACGGGTTGCGAGTTTACAAACCTGTGTTTAGTACGGTCACCTAGTATATCGAATTAAGGTGGTAAACCGAGGCACACTAGCGCCGCTGCCACCTATTTAACCGACTTTAAAAACAGGCTCTCAACAGTAAATAAAAAAATCTTATTATTAAGTTGAACAAAGGATATATATAAAAATTCAATAGGGATTTTGTGATACCTATTTTAAGCTCAAAAAATCAAAATTACATAGCATATCTCGCGATGAACCGACAACTGTCCAGTTCACCTGTTAGCGTGTGCATTTTTCAATATTCCATCCATATGTAGTGATGGATAGTATGAAACAAAGTCGCTTCCCGCTGTCTGTCTGTTCCTATGTATGCTTAGATCTTTAAAACTACGCAAATGATTTGATGCTGTTTTTTTTATGGATAGACTGAATGATTATTTACAAATACATGTTTGTAAATACGCATCCTAGATCGGTAATTCTGTATCGTCAACTCAGTGTTCCGGTAAACTACTGGTCGTGAGCTTGAAGTTAGCTCTGTGACCTATATGGATTTCGATATTGAACCTTTGAGGTTCATTATCATCATCACCCGATAGTAGCCCACAGCTGCACATAGGCCTCCCCTAATGAGTGCCTGCCATTTCGCTCTCTCTTCAGCTTCCAGGTTTTTATTTATTACGTTTTATTACTTTATTTACCCGAGTGTGTAAACCTATCGAAACGTCGGTCGGTCGCGACGTTTCAATAGGTTTACACACTGTCGTGGGCACGGGATGACTGGAGTACTGGAGCTACCGCCTCTGTGAAGCGGGGGCTAGTTTATTTGTAACTACCCTCACTTGGATTTACGCGTTAAATATCCGTTAAAATAGTACTTGTAATTATGGTTCTGATCGCGTAAGTTTAAAAATATCTATGCCACCAAATTAAATCAAATCGTTTATTTGCAAGAATACAAAATTATAGAGGTACAATGTCAGATCTTATAACTAATTTAGTAAATGTATAAAGCCTGCATGCAGGCGTGCAAATGTTATGCGAGTCATAATTATTATAATTATATTAGTTATTATAACTAATATAATTAATTTAATATATAGTAACAATTTAAATCTCTAGATATTCGTTCACAGTATAAAAACATTTTTCAAGTAGCCATCCTCTTAACTTTTTCCTAAATATATTTCCATCCTGCCTACCCTCCGCGTATCACTTCCAAACTTCACTACCTACCCTTACTTTTAATATTAAATTAATTAAAATCCTCCGGGAGACATAAATTACGAGCATTGATCCCTTACCTTATTAGACTTGCAGGTTCCCATTCAAACGCATAAACATTTCAAACTATTAGTAGGATTTATTGAATAGGCCGCCAATTAAAGTTGCTGCTACAATTAGTTACAATTAAGTGAGGGAATTTTTATAGCTGTAATTAAGTATTTAGTACAGTTGTAGACATAGGGAATAACGACAATTTTATAAAGAGTCAACAAAAGTTTAGTCCCAAAGGATTAGTTTTAATCATGCAAAACTTAAAAACAAAGTAAAATTTTAATTATATTATAGATTTTTTCCTCATTTTTTTGTTTTTCAAAACAAGCAAGTTATACACTAAAACGTCAATACTCAGGGTATTATGAGAAATTTGAAACAATATGTCCGAATAAATGCTGTATGTAATGCCTACCTGCATGAGTTCAAATTGCTTTTCCAAAACTCGATAAACTATTGCTGTTCGTGACTGTAGAAATTAGTTAACCTCTTATTTCATATAATTTATACACATAATTTATTTGATATTAGGACCATAAATGATTAATACTTCACATTAACTCACAACCCTCTGCGTCTCAGGTGGGACTACTTACCTACTACGCAGCAAAGGTCGTTCTGGGAACGAAATAAATCCAATAAAAATTGAGACCTTTTCGCAGAAAAATTGTATCGAAAGAATTAATTCTATTGTAGCTTTTACTCGTGTGACTCAAACCTTTCAACAATTCAATAACAAGGCGTGTTTTAAAAAACTATAAGTCGACTAAAAATTTCTGTATAATGAAAATGGGTCTAAAACTAATTTTAAAAAAATTATCATAGAAATCGGTTGGCATGATATTTTTTTTTGTCCATTTGTCGCGCACAAACTTAATGCCAATTGCAACAAACCAAAAACTTATATAGTCTTCTCATGTCATGTCATTGTCAGAACCTGGACCAAATTGAAATGGAACCACACGGGAAGCACCAGCTTTCAAAGAATCATCCAAATCGGTTCTCCCAGTCGAAAGTTTTTAGGTAACAATTCATTAAAAAATACAGTCGAATTGAGAACCTCCTTCTTTTATGAATTTGATTGAAAAACCTCGACAGAACACAGTTCACTGAATTTTAAGCTCAATTATAAAATATCAGGGCGAATCCCTGGATGTGTTGCTATCTTTACATCAAAGTTCAGGCTAAGGTCATTGGGGTCTGGGACCCAATCACACAGGTCACAGCCCCGCGATTGTACAAGTTAAATCGAACACCCCCTGAACTTTGTGACGGCTATAAAAATATCAGATTAAAGGTTGTGTTGAGGTCCCTAGTGAATAAGAAAGTTGGGTGTGAACAAAATTGACATCATTGCTAGCGATAATAACTGGGAAATAGTAACTTTGTCATATTATTGACCAAAATAGTAATATATGCGAAAGTTTGAATAGATTAGTTTAAAAACATATAGGCAATTATTCCCCCCTAAATACTGATTTAGGGGGGAATAATTGCCTATATGTTTTTACATACCATGGGAACTGTCCCATGGTATAGAAATATCCTTTTTCATTTGCAGTTGTGTACTGGTATGAAAAATAACATAGCTAAGTACAAAGTAGTGTAAGAACTAAGTACGGAAATAATTTTAGTTGGTAAACTTACGAAGAATAGACATTTAAGTATTATAAGTGTAGATATAAGACATCGGCGTCGCAAATTGGTCATCGAATATCTCTTTTAAACTATAGTATGCCCTGGCAACTAGGATTATCTTCCGACTGTGTTTCCATATAAACTACGCATGCGAAACCGTGGGCAGAAACTAGTAAATTATTAACAATAAAAACCTTTTCTTTGAATCAAAGTTTAAAAAATCTCAGTAAAATATTTCAAAATGGTAAATTAAATAATGATAATAGACAGGAAGGAACATTGGTAACTTGAGCAAAGAGCTATTCTCAGATATAGCCTTACTTAGCAAATAATTGCCTCGAGCGTATTTCACATGAATAATTACCGAAATACATGGTGTCAGTTTACTCTACAAGCGTACGTAAAGCAACACCCTGTATATGCCATAAATTATATTCCCATTCGCAGTAGGCATATCTACGACAAGCCAAACATGCTTAGCCAATATTAGCAAAGCAAATTAACACGTATTAATTATAATGTTTTAGCAGAAATAGGTCAAACACTAATTGAACGCAGGATCGATACTAATCGACCACCCGGTTTTGTTTAGTGCCTTTAATTTGCTGCTAACTCTGCTTATTTACATTGTAAATGAGAAAATTGACCCAAATATAAAATGGCTTCTACCAAATGACAGAGGCTGATTGTGTTATCTACTCCTAGTACTCATACGTACATATGTTGAACACTGTTTATAGTTTGACCGAAACCGCTGTACCGCTCCTAAGGAAAGTTCGGCGAGGTGGGGGACGAGGAAAAAAGAGCAAGAGTACGCGTTGACGGCAGACTGATGGATCGGAGCGGCTGATATTTCCCCCCCGTCTCGCCGCTCGCATACCTCAGGCGCGGTACAGCGGTTTCGGTCAAACTATAGGTAAACAATATCAAAGACAACTAGAGTAAGGTCATTTAGTGACTGATCAATCGCCATTCTCTCTTCCTTCGTTTTTTTTTATTTATTTACCAACTTAAAAATATTGTTACATAAAAAGCTTAAAAATAACACGAAGGAAACCACAAACACAACATTCTACACTTAATATTAAATTCATTCACACACTTAGGATAAGCCGGGTTATTTTTATCCCATGTAAACTGATTTATGAGATAAAAAGTAGCCTTTTTTTGTTCCAGGCCTAGAAATACCTGTATACAAAATTCTGCCTAATCTGTTCAGAAGTTTTGGCGTGAAGATGAATTCATTCAGAAATACAGAAATACAATTTATTGGTTAAATCATTTTACATGTTCATCAAAATAGTTAATAATAATATAATAAGCTATGTGTAGCCATCGCCTTTAGATTAACTTCTCAAAGGGCCTCTGTGCTGTTGGCTTCGGCCCCACGCAAGCCTTCCAAAGGACCGGGTCACATTATGGCCCGAGATCATGGTAAATGAGAGACATAATAATTATAATACAAATTGTATTTTTAACAATTAGTTAGCATGATTTAAATTTAAAAACATACATGAAAACAAAATAAATAAATGAAAGAATTGATATTAAAACAATTAAATGCGGAAATATAATCACATTAAGTTTATCTACTTTTCTAGTAGTTCGTTCACTGAATAGAAATTCTGCTCGATAAGCCAACGTTTCAACCTGACTTTGAAGCAATGTAGACTGCCATCAGCTCCATTCATCCAAACTTAACATTTTAGATATCAGTGTTTTTTTCATCCATAACCCTAGTAAATAACTTCATCCATATTAATTACCGTTCTAAACACAAGGTGATTAATGCGTCCGTCAGAGCGACGTACTAACGACTTGCTATCGACGTTGTCTCTTTGCCGAGTCAAATAGTAGTTCGCCGGTTGACTGATGATGTGGAAACGGAAAAACATTGTTGGTTTAACGGGAAACTGCTAAGTTAAGTTCTTAGCTTTCTATTTTATTGATCCACTAAATACTTTACACCTTTTGCGGGATAGATAGATGGATAATTATTTTATTGCATACGTAAAACATAAAACAAAACAGATCAAAAAAATATGTGACAATTTGGCGGTCTTATCGCTCAAGAGCGATCATCTGGATGGGTATCTATTAGAACCTACGTATCAATATACCTCTTAGCAAGCTGTGGCAGTGGGCCGGCCATATCTCACGAAGAACTGACAACCGCTGGGGTAAACGTGTTCTTGAGTGGAGACCGCGACTCTGCTAACGTAGTGTAGGACAACGATACGATTTCGATACGAGTGGATTGTTTATTTTTTTATTTTATTTATTTATTTAAGAAGATAGGAGTTTACAGTATAAAGCAAAGCACTCACTATCTTATGGGATTGTTGTTAGTGCAATTAAGAGGACCTAACGTCAGTTTTTGTTTTTTGTTGGGAATAAAACAAAATTACATACCAGGTGAACGATCCCGAACACTATATTCGGATTGAGACACAGGACACTGGTCCATTTGAAAGGCTCCACGAATTGGTGTTAATTGAAATCCGAGGTTCCAGGTTGCAAGCAGTAGTTTGAACCTAACTCCAAGAGGTGTGTAGGTACTGCTATGCTGTGGTATATGCTTTCTGTTTCCACATAATTATTATATACTAGCTACGGCTTGCGGCTTCGTCCGCGTCGATATTTGTGTGTATATACTCGGGTTTTTACATTGTAAAGTAGGCAGGGAGCGGAAGCGCGCTTTGAGAGCTATCTAATATAAATATGTGTTTATTTATGTTTAGTTTATTTATACCGAGTTTTGAGTGAATCGAACCAAGGAATAATAATTTTCCATAAAAACTTTACCGCCCTTTTTAAACCCCTCAGAGGTAAATTTTTCAAAGTTACGAGTAGATTAGTGTATGTGTTATCCTACCTAGACCATAAACAATCTACCAAATTCATCTAAATAAGTAAAGTAGTTAAAGAGATACGTGATAACAAACATTCACACAGACTTTCTCACATTTATTATATTTTTAGCTTCGGCCGGCGACTTCGCCCGTGTAGCAATTTCAGCGCAATATTCTTCTTTTTTTTTTCAAAATATGTGACTAATCGGTTAATCCGTTCTCAAGTTATAGCGTGACCAGAAGAAAAAGCGGTGAATTTTGATATAATTATGTATGTAGATTAGGATATTTACTTTACCCGTATACCTTGGACCTTGGCGATCTGCGAGTAAGTGTTTGGCAATGAACATTGGCAACCGACAACAATGCCAATTACTTTGCCTTCATCAAAAACTTACTTATCCCTCAGGGTGGAACTCATTATGAGAATAATTACAGTACAATCAGGATCATCAATTAATTAAATCAATGCTACTTCCATTCCGTACACGCGACTTAATTAAATGGGCTAAGTTTATTTACTTGGAGCGAGGTAGTTCCGCTGAGTTACGGCAACGTGGGTAAACCTTATTACGGATAGATAGAATCCAAATTCGAGTTGGTGGTTTGAAATTTATATAGGATGCTCCGCATTTCTGGTCGGATGTATTAAGTGAATGGTGCTGAGTAATATAGTGAAGTGCTGCCTAGGTTTTCATGGTAGGTCGCCAATCAAGTTAAACGAGATTTGCCCATCAATTAGAAGGAAAGCTAAATATTGACGGAATTCATAGCAATTGAACGCCTTATAAAGTTCATATTCTCTATTCCATGTAATTATTTTATTACTGGTGGTTCAACCTCAGTTCCACTGTAATCGATCGATTTTGCTATAACAAGACTTATCAGTTCAAAGATATTTATTTTCTCATTTACAACATACATGTTACTTACATGAGAAGCTTAAGCTAAGTATTAATATTATGTTATTTTTCCGTCTTCTTATGTTTAGTCCAGTAGCGTTACATCCTCAAGTATATATCTATGCAATTTGGTTTTAAACACGCCAGACGTTCCAGCACCTTATTCAAACTTCATCATAAACAAAATCATAAGAAATATTGAGCAACATTAGTTTCTCAACATTTTTTATAATTTTCCAGACCTCAGACGTTTTATTCACTCGAAGAACCACGAAATAAAAATCGAAAATGAAATAAATTCGTGATATAGGTGTCTTCTAATATTCCCTTTGTTGCGAACCCAGCTACGAACGCTGCTAAGTTATATTTAAACAAAAAATTTAGTTCTATTTTATTAAAAAACATATTCGGACAAACGGATCTGCAAAACCCTGTAGAATGTAAGTAAGTACACACTTTTAACATCAATTATGTTTTCTCGTACCTTTTGAAGACGTGATCTTAGTCGAAAAATATCTTAGAAAGGAAGCTGAACAAAAGAACATTTTATACGATTTCTAAGAGAATAGATAATTCGTGAGTGGAAATACGACATTATGTTCGGAATAAAGTGAATTATTGATTCTAGAGAAATTAAGAAGCTTTAAAGTCTTTCACGTGCTCAGAACTTGTTTAAAACTTTTTCATTGTGTTCTTCAATTAATGAACGTTTGGACTTGTTAAACGGTTAAAAATTCGGCGAAGAACCGTAACGATGTAGTCATTATGGTTCTTCGCGGATTTTTTAACCGTCGAGTACAATTTTATTGTTAAGAAAACGTGACTTTATTAGTGGTTTATTTTATGAAAAATTATGAAAAGTTTTAGGGTTTTTCTTCTTCGAATAATAAACTTTTTTCGTATAACTCTGTTTCACTAGAATAGCAGAGTGAGATAACGATTTTCTATCATTGAAATCGGAATATTTTCCTATGAAACACAAAGCTGATACAGGTTTAGTTAAAACTAGCGAAACCCGTATATTTTTTCCAGCAGCGAAGTTTTAAATTCACTGTCAGCGTACTAAGCAAAATAAAACTACTAGGAATCCTGTGAAATACAAAACTTGTGTTTTACAACTAATAGAAGAGCATGCGACATAAAAACTCGGTTAAATGCTGTTTTATGACATTGTTTGATTTCGAACTGATTTGATTTCTGACATTGTTTGCGAAGGTCCGCTTGCGACGCAGGAGGTTGCGGGTTCGATTCCCGCCTCGGAACAATTGTGTGTACGATCTGCAGATATTTGTTCCGTGTGTTCTGGTTGTTTTCTATGTATAATAAAAAATATCTATCTATGTAATGTATTGTATTATGTATATCAGTTATCTAGTACCCATAACACAAGCTCTGCTTACCATGGGGCTAGATAATGCTGTGTGAATTGTCCAGCATTATTTCATTTTCTGGAGCAACTTTTAACACATTATTAACTATTAACTACTTAATAAATTCAATTCAATTCAATTTATTTAATTCAGCTTCACAAAATACATGTTACAGCCATAAAAGTAGTAAGAGAATTTCTGGACTTCTCACCCAGAATTTCCCTGCCGGCACACATAGGGGAAAAAAGGGGAAATGTTGAGAAAAACTCATTATTAAATAGACTATTTTTTCGTTTATTTACACTGTAGATACCTAAAGGCTTTCATTGGTGTTGGTTTTTCGGCACTTACGTAGATGACATACGGAACGACTGGTGCGGCCGAAAAATGAGTACTATGATATGTGAACCATTCTATTTACCATCCTATGTGAATGTAGAGGACATTGATGATGATGATAATAGTCTTGTATTATAAGTAGAAATTTTAAAATTTCTAAATCTTGCTAGGCTATGCTTAAAATATTGTTCTTCTTGGGGATACTTTTTATATTTTTTCATGTTAAGTTAAGCAATTAGTTGCTTATGTCCAGGGAAAATTTATACTATACTAGTGGAAGATGTGAAAAAACTACATAGATATATTAACGACATCTGTGGCATGTTGGGAGAAGGTCCGCCTGCGACGCAGGAGGTTGCGGGTTCGATTCCCGCCTCGGAACAATTGTGTGTACGATCTGCAGATATTTGTTTCGGGTGTTCTGGTCGTTTTCTATGTATAATAAAAAATATCTATCTATGTAATGTATTGCATTATGTATATCAGTTATCTCTTACCATGGGGCTAGATAATGGTGAGAATTAGCAAGCTGAAGTGGCAGTGGGCCGGCCATATCTCGCGAAGAACCGACGGCCGCTGGGGCAAACGTGTTCTTGAGTGGAGACCACGACTCGGTAAACGTAGTGTAGGACACCCTCCGACCAGGTGACGACCTGCGAAAGACTGCAGGTAGATGCTGGATGCGTCAAGCCACGTCAAGCTGAAGACAGGGCGCTATGGCGCTAATTGGGGGAAGCCTATGTCCAGCAGTGGACTAATATAGGCTGATGATGATGAGATAATGCTGCGTGAATTGTCCAGCATTATTTATTTATTTATTTTATATCACTCAGGTGTCATAAAGTAAAGTAGTATACATGTTTGTTTTTCTTACACAATCATTATACACTCATTTGATCCTGAGTTTCTAAACTATAATAATAAACTCTTTGATTTTATCCTCTTTAGACAAAAGCGCATGAATACGTGTGAACTGAGGGCAACACATCACAGCTAAACATAATAACATATTCGGTATGTGCATGTATGTATTTTGTGGTTGAGTATAAAATGAATATTTTAACATAGTTTTCGCTCTGAATGTGCCTATTTGTGCTCTTTGCAGCACAAATACGATACGAAGGGGAATCATATATTTGAGCTCAATTTTTCCTACGATTTCGTCCATCTTATTTTATTTCGTTGAAATTCTCACAAAGAGATTTCAGACAGCGTTCTGGTCGTTGACAGTTCAGAATTAAATATTATCAGACTGGCTGTAGGCCGTAGCGTGGGCCGACCGGCATAAAGGGGGTTAGCCAAAGCCATTCATCAGTTGCGTACACAATACATGAATATTTTTAGCTTTAAAAAAATGCTACCAGTTTGAGATACTACAATACAAAAATTCTTAATTTTTGCACCATAATCAAATCATTACAAAAACACATTATATGAATTAAATAAAAATTAAATATTATTCTATATACCACCGTCCATACTTGTTCTAACACTTCATGTCCATCCAAAGGTTGCCTGGCAGAGATCGCTTTAAGCGATAAGGCCACCCATTGTACAACACATTCTTTATTTGTCTTTTTCCTGTCTAGTGTATCTGTTTTTATGGTGTGCAATAAAGAATAATTGTATTGTATATGCGACAAGTACATTGGGCGGCCTTATCACTTAGAAGCGATCTCTTCCAGGCAACCTTTGGATGGAAAGAATTATATGAATTTAAGAACAGGCAGGGGGTCTAAAAATCTAAATATGAATATAACAAGAATACTAAAAAAAACAAATAATACATATAACAGATACCAAACTAAATAAGTAATAACTACTTAAATACATAAATAAATAAATAGTAAGTACCAATACTCATTATTTTGGCAGGAAACACTCCACGAGCTTTAAAAACTGGCAAGGGTAGGTACAGTTTTTCTAATGGAATCTGAAATACTCCTCCTCTAAAAAATCTAGCGATCACACAAAACATTGGTAGCCGATCGTTAAAAATAGCCATGCTAAAACAGAAAAAGCTTTCTAGCCTTTCCGAACTGAAACGATATTGAGTTGAATTATTCAGAAGTAGATTTTTCTAAAATAAAATACAAAGCACCATTTTAAGACCAGGCACTATCGACAATGTCCGGCCGGCAGCATGCAAGCAATGCTAATACGGACTAGGGCGTATGCACATGACGACTTTTGACGACCGATGTGGCGCGGTGGGCGAAGGTCCGCCTGCGACGCAGGAGGTTGCGGGTTCGATTCCCGCCTCGGAACAAATGTGTGTACGATCTGCAGATATTTGTTTCGGGTGTTCTGGTCGTTTTCTATGTATAATAAAAAATATCTATCTATGTAATGTATTGTATTATGTATATCAGTTATCTAGTACCCATAACACAAGCTCTGCTTACCATGGGGCTAGATAATGCTGTGTGAATTGTCCAGCATTATTTATTTATTATTATTATTTTGTTGGCGCTTTCGATATCATCAACCTATGTTAGTCCACAGCTGGACATAGGCCTCCCCTAATGAGCGCTACAGCGCCCTATCTTCAGCTTGACGCATCCAGCATCTACCTGCAGTCTTTCGCAGGTTGTCATCCCACTTGGTAGAGGGCGCCCTACACTGCATTTACCGAGTCGTGGTCTCCACTCAAGAAAACGTTTGCCCCAGCGATAGTCGGTTCTTCGGGAGATATGGCCGGCCCACTGCCACTTCAGCAAAGTTTCACTTCATATATATGAGTAAAAGCTCGTATTATACATAGGTACACGTGTCTTCGGTGCTAAAAGACGTCGTCGTGTGTAAAACCTTTAGAGCCTCGAGAACGGACGTCGGAAGCATACAAATGCAACCAAGGTTATCGTCGACATATCGGTACCATGTCAGCATTGCTGTAGCAAATCGATTCACCTTCCCTCGAACTTAGTTTTATAGTTGGAACTTTAGTGGCTTGTTTGAAACCCATCTACTTACGTTGGGGTTCTTTTCATAAAAATATCTTGGGTAGATACAGACAGGTGGACACGATTTCATCAACAAAGTTAGTTGTAAATCCGAGAATTGACGGCAGTATACTGGTCGACTGAAACTTACGGAATAGAAAACAAAAAGTACGCGATAAATAGAAATAGAAAAAGAAAATGTTTATTTGTGTTTCATATAAAATAATAAAACTTAAGAACTAATAATAATAAAGATAACAAAAAATAAAAAAATCCTACTATATCCTTCTATAATATTATAAACGCGAAAGTTTGTAAGTATGGATGGATGGATGTTTGTTACTCTTTCACGTAAAAACTACTGAATGGATTTTAATGAAACTTTACAATAATATAGCTTATACATCAGAATAACCACATAGGCTACAATTTATAAAGATATATTGTATGTTATCCAAAATATCTATCACCACACGGGTGAAACCGCGTGGCGCAGCTAGTCTTCTATAATATAAAAATGAATCGCTGAATGTGTTGCTAAGCGATGCGAAGCAAATCTCGAGAGCAGCTGAACCGATTTCACTAAATGTTTTTTTATAATATTCCTTGAAGTACAAGACGATGGTTCTTACGGAGAGAAAAAAGAGAAAAATTTGAAAAAATTGCCTGAACCAAATCCACAAAATTTGCCTGACCACCCGGGCGAAGCCGTGTCGGGCCGCTAGTACTCGATAAATAATCTTTATTATATTAACAAATCGCGTTTTTAACATATTTAAAGTTAAAATGTTGAATCTGAATGTATTATAATATGCGCAAGGACGTGGAACGCGTGTGACAAGAACCAAACTCGATTAAAAGTTAGTGTTCTTCCAACACAACTCATATACTAATTATATATAATGTAGGACAATCCACACAGCAACTACTAGCGCCAGGCCAAGCAGTTGCGTTATGGGACTAGATGACTGATATACATAGAAATATATTTTTTATTATACATAAATAACAACCTGAATATCCGGAAAAATATCTGCAGATCGTACACACAATTGTCTCGAGGCAGGAATCGAATTGTAACCTCCTGCGTCGCAGGCAGACCTTCACTCACCGCTCCACAGAGGTCGTCAAGCTATATGTACATAATATATTCTCGTTCCATTCATCATCATCATCATCAACCTATAGTAGTCCACTGCTGGACATAGGCCTCCCTAGTGAGCGCCATAGTGCCCTGTCTTCAGCTTGCCGCATCCAGCATCTGCCTGCAGTCCTTCGCAGGTCGTCATCCCACCTAGCTGGAGGGCGTCCTACACTACGTTTGCCCTGTCGCGGTCTCCACTCAAGAACACGTTTGCCCCAACGGTTAACTCGTTAAATTAAGGAAAGTAAACCACAGATTTATCTATAAATTACTTTGCTACTCACCAAACAAAGAATCCTCATCAAAGTAATCAACAAAAGCATCGAATCATCGCCAAATACCACAAAAGTAATTGCGTTGTCGTGAATTTGTTCTGGGTCATTCTCATTAATTAATTTTCTCTCCACAGGGCTAAGTACTAACGGTTCTTTCCTTGTTATGGCCCTCTTCCGAGCCCTTATAACAAATGACGAACAATTGGACCTTCTCAGCGTCAAGTCAAGTTGAAGCGAGATTGCAGGCTTGATTGTCAATGTAGTATACGAGTACCTGTGGCCTATTAGGCTTTGGATTCTTTGTTAAAATAATTTAATTGTTTTGAATAAAATTAAAACTGTCTACAAATATGGCGTTAAAAATTATTGATTTTTTTACTTGCTTGGAAATGCGTTAAATTGAGGATGTTTTGTTGGCGTGATAATTTTACACAGAAAAGTTGTTTTGCTTGTAAGGCATTTTTCATTAATGACAGTAGTGGACAATTTTTTTAAATTCGAAGCTATTTTTTGTACTTATTTTGTAAGCCTAATTGGACTAATTTTATGAATGCGAAAGTTAGGATATTTAGACGTTTGATACCTCTTCACGCAAAACCAAGTAAACGGATTGGCGCGAAATTTTGCATATAGGTTTTTATCCAGTGTTATGATAGGACTGGCATACTTTGCAAAAAAAAGTCCTTATTTATAAATGATTTAAAAATAATTAAAATGGCATGCGCAAGCAGAAGCTAGTTATAAATAAACCACTAAACTTCCATTCTATTTATACGAAACTTCTAACAAAGGCTTAGAGAAAGCTTTTAAATCACATAATAAAGGCTTCTTAACGAGATAATTGTTGCTTTCCGTGACTAAACTTCTTTCCTTTCCGACTTCACGTTGACTAATTCATCGGTGTCCTTTTAAAATGACACGCGGAAGACAATTACCCCACACGCCAGTGCGACAACTCATCAATACGATAGGAACCTAATAACAGCTGGAGTTATACAATGCATTACGTGTAGGCATGAGACACGTCGTTTGTTACCGAGTATTACAGGGTGACACAACTGAAAGGATCGAAGTTGGGGACAACAATGTGGTAATAAATGTCTCATAATATCGATTGTCTCATATTATTGATTTCTTCCTTCTAGTTTTGAGATTTCGTTATCTAAAATCTGGATGGAATAGAATTATCACATAGAAAGTTACAAAAATTTATATAAACAGATAAAATTATATAAAATTAGAACTTGTTCTGCAAATGTAAGTAATTGATCTTTGTCCTTTAAAAATGACACGCGGAAGACAATTACCCCACACGCCAGTGCGACAACTCATCAATACGATAGGAACCTGATAACAGCTGGAGTTATACCATGCATTACGTGTAGGCATGAGACACGTCGTTTGTTACCGAGTATTACAGGGTGACACAACTGAAAGGATAGAAGTTGGGTACAATAATGTGTGTAATAAATGTCTCATAATATCGATTGTCTCATATTATTGATTTCTTCCTACTAGTTTTGACAATAAAATTATATAAACAAATTAGAACTTGTTCTGCAAATGTAAGTAATTGATCTTTGTCTTTTAAAAATGACACGTGGAAGAAAATTACCCCACACGACAGTGCGACAACTCATCAATACGATAGGAACCATGTGGTAATAAATGTCTCATAATATCGATTGTCTCATATTATTGATTTCTTCCTACTAGTTTCGAGATATTGCTGTTTAAAATCTAAATATAATAGTTTCATTTATTTCTAGAAATAGATATGTGAAATACTACAATGCTGTTAATACGCAATACTACAATGCTGTTAATACGCAATACTACAATGCTGTTAATACGCAATACTACAATGCTGTTAATACGCAATACTACAATGCTGTTAATACGCAATACTACAATGCTGTTAATACGCAATACTACAATGCTGTTAATACGCAATACTACAATGCTGTTAATACGCAATACTACAATGCTGTTAATACGCAATACTGTTAATATTTTTTTTACTGGAGTGTGAATATTAATATACCTACCTAAATAGGATCTAAAAATATATAAAACTTTAATAAAAAATAATGTTTCAATCAAATAATAGAAACAAATTAGAACTACTATTTACAATTGAAACAATTAAGGTAAAGCTCTTGTCCCACCAATAAGTTTTTTTCCGGCCCTGATGGGGGCACAGAGAGGGGCCTCGAGGCTTGGCCTCATTACCCCGGCGTCAACTCGAGGGGTGACGACCCCTCGGTCCTTGGGTTTTGTGGGAATATCTTTTTTTTTCCCTACTTCTCAATGTTTTTTTTTGGCTGCATTCGGTTTATAATGTCTTTTTTTTTGTTTTTTTGGGTTTTTTCTTGTCCCACTTGCAACGATCTATTATTCGCCTTGCTTCGTTCACGATATCATACTCGTATGTCCCAAAAATTTATGTGGTGTTTTGTATCGCTTTTAAGAACCGACGATCGCTGGGGCAAACGTGTTCTTGAGTGGAGACCACAACTTGGTAAACGTAGTGTAGGACGCTCTCCTACCAGGTGGGATGACGACCTGCGAAAGACTGCAGGTAGATGCTGGATGCGTCGAGCTGAAGACAGGGCGCTATGGCGCTCATTGGGGAGGCCTATGTACAGCATTGGACTATCATAAGCTGATGATGATGATGTATCGCTTTTGTATTATTGGAATTGTTGTATCCTGATTTTGTTCCACTGTAGTGGATTGTTACGCAACTGTGCGAGCTATAAACCGGACAAATGAAATAGTTTGTAGCACAGCGACGGAAGCGTCGCGCGTCAATTTGTCAGACCGCGTACTGTGACTCTTGGAATAGGTTTTGTATGCTCCGCGTATTTCGCCTGGTAAAGTACAGTCGATGGCGTATTTGACTCTAAATGTTATTTTACATCACCATCACTTCACTACATGAAACAAAGTCGCTTCCCGCTGCTGTCTGTCTGTCTCTATGTATGCTTGGATTTTTTAAACTACGCAACGGATTTTGATGCGTTTTTTTAATAGATACCTAGAGTGATTCAAGATAAATGTTTATAAACCATTTGACACATAGATTTCCACGCGGGCGAAGCTGGTGGGCGCAGCTAGTAAAATCTAAATTAATTACGTTTATTTCTAAAGGCTTACAAAAGAGTTCGTAGACAGGTCAAGTTTTAAACTTAATTATTATGAAATAAATCTTAAAATTTTAAACTAAATTCAAATAAGAAACAGTGAAAGAGAGTTAATTCTCTTTACTTTAATGTTTTAAAGGAACTGTGTTGTTTGTGTATGAACCTAATAAAAAGTATATCTATCGTTGTACAAAGAGTCTTACTTACATGTCATTAAACATTTTATACAGCTAATGCCAGTATTATAATAACAGAGCCAGCTACAGAACCGCACTAGCGGTCAACTGCAGGGGCGGCTAACCGCGCAGCTTGCCGCTTTTTCAGTTTAACTCAGACACGTCGAAATCCACGTGTCCCTTATCGTCTCATCATAATGGCTTCGTGCAAACTGGATGCGTCAAGCTGGGCGCTATGGCGCTCATTGACGGAGGCCTATATCCAGCAGTGGACTAATATAGACTGATGATGATGATGATGTGCAAACTGCACTGGTCCATACGCGCAGACCATGTCTCCTTGCGGTAGCCGCCATTCGACTGCTAGAAAATGAATTAGTGCGGTCGCCGCACAGATATATTACTTTGACGTACATATATGCTCTACGACGACTATGAGGACACGCCGATTTCACAGAGCTTATTGAAATCCGCGTGTATCCGAATATGATAATGGATCGCTTTGACACCGAATATATTTTTTAACGACTTCCATTACTGAAATGAAGAGGCTGTCACCCTAACTAACTCCGCACGCTCACCGTGCCTGTCTGAACACTATCAATTCTTGTGGATTGGAATCAAGTGGGTTACATCCACGCGTTTTGCCCCATATCTGAACTAGCTCTTAATATGCAGCCGCTTGTATTTTGTATGCACTTTGAAGTTTATACCACCCCGTAGCTGACAGCCGCTATTCCAACCACGTCAGGCGGTTGGCCCCTAAAACAAACCACCTAGGCGGCCAACCGCTAGTGCGTAACGGGTCTAAGTATACAAACTAAACTATTAAAGGTATTGATATTGACTTGTTGCTCCATCCCACTCTGGTTCATTGAGATAATCCATGAAACGATTAGTTTTTACTTTTTGTGACAAAAAAATATTTTTCTAGCTCAAGCTCAGACAAAAAAGTTTTTAACACAAAAAATATTGCGGATTGTATTATGTATCTGGAATTCTGAAGTCTATATAGTATATGAAGTCGTTTTTTATTCTATGTATTACATAAAATTATAAAAAAAATACATCGGTGTAAATAGAATATTTCAATTCCATTTGTTATCTTGGCAGTTTCCTCAATAATCCCTCAGTGGCTCCACAAAGAACAGTGAAGGCGATCGAGCAAAGCAGGCCGCCTTCTTCAAACAATAACCAAAGATCAGTGGGCCACTCCAGCATTACAGGAATCTAGACCGGGAAATGTGCCTCTAATAAGATGTTTACAACTGGAGCTTGGTGATAAGACTTGTTATACAAACATGTAAAGTGCGACATGTGACATGTATCATTTTAACTGGTACCTCACAAGGTACATTGCAAAGTTAGTACCTTTGCAACCTTGTGAGGCGATATTGACGCGATCGCAAAGCGGTGGCTCATACATTTGTATGGGCCGTAGAAGGAAACGTCGGCAAAGGAAGAGTATCTAAATCATCAACAGGGTTTTACTGATCAGGTAGGTATAAATCTACCTGATCAGTAAAACCCTGTTGAAGTACCATTCATCGTACATATATTTTATTTTAATTTTTTAAGAAGGCATTTCTGTCTGCTTTTCTTTGCACAATGCCCTGTGGTGTTTTCTTTGTCAAAAGTTAGTGTGTTATAGAATAAAATGTAATTTAACTTTTAAAAATAGTATTTAACGACATCAAGTGAAACATGTGTACCCACGTTGGAAATAAATAAACAACAAACAAACAACGTATATCACATTATCTTTCCAAACCTAATTTTTACCTAGATTCAGATTCAGATTCAGATTCAGATTTAGATTCAGATTCAGATTCATTATATATAAGTGATATATTAAATTATATTTATTATGTAAAATAATAAACAAAATATAAAGCTGCTAAAAGAACATCTGATTCCAAAAAATATTATTCATCGCTTAAAAAGGGTACTAAAAAGCGCTGTAAAAAGTGGATGCATTAAAAGGCTGCTGCTGTATCCGATTTCCCCAGAAAACCAATAATATTTAAATTGTTCAAAAAGCCTTTGTATTCTTTGAACACAGTTTTGTTTTTGATACCTCTTCGAAATTATTTTTATTTTATTTTACAATTTTGGGAAAATTAATAGCTATTAGTAACTATAATTTAGATATCATGACTATCCCTTCAAAGCCAGCAAAACGTGAAATCCAACAAAATCTACAAAGATGACTGTAAAGTAAAGGATTTAAGGCATCAGTGCGGATTCTTAAAATTTTATGTTCAGCAAATATCACGCTCATTCTATCGCATCCAGGAATTTATAACCTATTTCTCGGGAAAACAATAGAATCTGCCTTAGTCTACAGAATTTATTCTGTAATCTGCTGGTTGATTTAGACGCGTTTGTCAGTGTTTCATGCCTTCTATAAATAAATAAATAAATAAAATTTATTCAAAAATATCTTAGGACAAAAGAGTAACAAATAATACCTTACTTAAATTCAGATGGAAATAACAATGTGGGTGCCTGAACTAGGTGAAAACCTGTTTTTCAGGCTGAAAGAGTGCTAGCAACAAATAAATAATCAATTTGAACTTGCTTATATACAAAGGGACGAACATGAATACTTTATGATAATAACTTATGCTACTTACACTAAACTTTAAATAATAAAGGTACCTATACACAAAGATTTGTAGGTCTACTTAAATGCTACTACATATATTTACTGCTCATTGGCTGCGTTCTGATAAAAAAAAATAAAAAATATTTATATCTTTAACTTAATGTGGTTTGACGACCGATGTGGCGCGGTGGGCGAAGGTCCGCCTGCGACGCAGAAGGTTGCGGGTTCGATTACCGGAACAATTGTGTGCACGATCTGCAGATATTTGTTCCGGGTGTTCTGGTCGTTTTCTATGTATAATAAAAAATATCTATCTATGTAATGTATTGTATTATGTATATCAGTTATCTGGTACCCATAACACAAGCTTCTGCTTAGCTTGGGGCTAGATAATGCTGTGTAAATTCTCCAGCATTATTTATTTATTTATATTTATGTACAATAAATATAACAGTGTTTGAGATTCCCTTTTAAGTAAAATACTGATTACGAATAAAAACATGAAAGAGAATATTATTTGGTGAAATCAATGCGTGATACATTTACTGACAATTAAACAGCTGGTACATTTCACAGGTTGTCGGAACTTTCTAGAGAAAATGTTAAAAAAAAAACATTCCTAACATAGAATATAAATAACTGAAATAAATATGGGCAGAACAACATTGCCTTCACATCTTTTGTAACAAAAACACGGTAACAAAGCGTAAACGCGACCACAACATGCTATTTCGCATTTTGCGAAAAGTTTCGTAATTTAAGTTCCAAAGTTTTATACGTAATGATGCATCATCTATAAATACCTTTTTCTTTGTTACTTCTTTTTTCCACTAGTATGTTTATCAAAGCCTGTTATGTTTTTCAACTCTAACGAATACAACTTTTTTCTAAATAAGTTTCGAAGCTTATGTTACTTGCTTTCCATCATCCTATGTCCACTGCTGGACATATGCCTCCCCGAATGAGCGCCACAGTGCCCTGTTTTCAACTTGACTCGAGGGGTCGTCACCCCTCGAGTTGACGCCGGGGTAATGAGGCCAAACCAGGGCCGGAAAGAAATTTATTGATTGACTAAGTCGATTGTAGGTTCTGATTGATTTTTAGTGATTTATTGATATTAGCAGTACAACTTTGAATGGTCACTGGTAGTAAATGAAAACTTGTACTTTGCCAAATTGTGCCAACCCATACAAGTCACTCTGAACTTTACATCTCAACAAAAACGACCCCAAATTCCAGCAATTCGAAGTTGCAAATCGAAACATAAATATACAATACCCATAACACTGGCAGAGAAAACGTGTTACTTCATTCCATAATTTTGTTTGTTTCAAATTATTGTTTCCTTAACAATTTTCTCCAAGTTTGTCTTCCCATAATTTTGCAGCAGACTGTACCAAAACAAATTCGCAAGTGTGTAAGTATAAGCGATATATTCGCGCCTTCTCCTACAAGGAACGAGGCCGTTCTAATACATAAAGTAACTGGAGAACAAATAGCTATAGCAGTAAATACAAATATTTTGTTCTAGAATCACACAAGATATTTTTTGTAAACAAATCTATATAATATAAAAATGAATCGCTGAATGTGTTGCTAAGCGCAAATCTCGAGAGCAGCTGAACCGATTTCACTAAATGTTTTTTTATAATATTCCTTGAAGTACAAGACGATGGTTCTTACGGAGAGAAAAAAGAGAAAAATTTGAAAAAATTGCCTGAACCAAATCCACAAAATTTGCCTGACCACCCGGGCGAAGCCGTGTCGGGCCGCTAGTACTCGATAAATAATCTTTATTATATTAACAAATCGCGTTTTTAACATATTTAAAGTTAAAATGTTGAATCTGAATGTATTATAATATGCGCAAGGACGTGGAACGCGTGTGACAAGAACCAAACTCGATTAAAAGTTAGTGTTCTTCCAACACAACTCATATACTAATTATATATAATGTAGGACAATCAGTAAATACAAATATTTTGTTCTAGAATCACACAAGATATTTTTTGTAAACAAATCTATATAATATAAAAATGAATCGCTGAATGTGTTGCTAAGCGCAAATCTCGAGAGCAGCTGAACCGATTTCGCTAATTCATTTTTTAGAATATTTCTTGAAGTACGAGGATGGTTCTTACGTAGAGAAAAAAGAGAAACATTAAAAAAATTGTCTGAAACAAATAACCACCCGGGCGAAGCCGGGACGGGCTGCTAGTAGGTATATAAAAATGTCTATGATTTAAACTAAAGGCATATTTGTGGAAAATATTATACGACTTTGCACTCGTATCATCAGAGTAAATCGCAGATCCTAATCAAAAATTTGGTTTTGAAAACTTTTCTCTAATAATTTCATGCGTTTCTCGTCCGTTTTCAAGCTCGAATTTGAACGATTTTCGCTGTGCCTGTCAATCATGCGTTGTTGAAGTTTAAGTTATTGTTTTTATTAATTTAATTACTGTTACTTTGTTTCTACTTTACACAGTTCATTACATTACATTACACAGTATTAATTGATCATTCCCGTGGGATGATCAATTAATTAAAAAAAACTTTATCAGCACGGTCAACACCACAAGTCGCACGGATAGTAGTTGGATAATGATACAAAAATTACGTACTGCGTAATATTAAGCTCAATCAAATGGAAACAAGAACAAGTGACCTTAATTTAATATTTAAATCACAAAGCTGAAACCCCTTCATCCTTTGAATGGAACATAAGTGAAATCTAATAATGCTATGTGTATTCGCTCCCCATACAAAACAAATAGAAGGCCGTCGCTATAAATAACAGATAACAATGGAAGCCGATTCCAGTAGGTATATAAGGGCGCGTTTGCATCAGAGAAAATAATTGTACTTATTATTACCATGAAGGTGGCAACCAGGCATGCAGCCTGCTTGGTTGTCACCTTCCTGGTTGATGGAATGCGGTGACCGCAGCCTATGAAGGCCTGCTATACATGGACATACACGCGCCTTGCCGACCCCTTTAATGTTTTAGAAGACCCTTTTTGTAGAACCTCATATTGAAGTCCTGAGGGACAACCTCGGCAGGAAGATAATTCCACAACCTAGGGCTTTGCTAACGGATTCTGCTAACCAATCACTTTTGTAGTAAAGCTGTGTATTTGATAGTACGACGATACCATTGTCAAAGTATTGTCGCAGAATTGTCCATAGATGAAAGAAAGTCTAGATAGACGATGCGGTGCTATTTTCCCGGAAATCTTGACTGTTTTCACCTTATACTTTAAAGCGCGTCCCTCCGTAGTTTCTTTCATCTAAAGTAAAGCGCCAAAATACGATATCTTTGTTACGGTGAAGCGATTGATTCATGGGAATACGGTCCCATTCGGCTGAGAGTTCGCGGGAGGTTACCTTTTGAGCCTCACGGTCCGCGAGCATAAAGTATTAAGGTCCCATACCTCTTATGAGATCTCTGCCGATTACAAATAGTGATCGCTCTTGAGCGATAAGACCGCCAATTGTACCTAATTAATTTTTAAGTTTTTTCTGTTCATAGTTTTCTATTTAGTGCAATAAAGAATTTTCGTGAGATGATAAAAGGTGTTGCGAATGGTGTTTGCGGCATGGTGTTTGTGTCAAAAAGTTCATCAGTACACTACCCGTAAAATCGTACCCATCTCATAATTAAATGAGGCCGCAATTGGTTATTTAAATATCTTTGAAATTATGAATACTCTGATCTAATCATCTGTCAAAGTCAGTCTGGCTTGGGCATACTACATAATACTGTATGAAGGTCAAGGCTTTTTGACGAGATGATAAACAAAATAGGTGAAGGTTCTAGTATGTTCGGCTGCATGTTTTTTTTTTGTATGTTGGTCGATTTCTCCGTCATTAATGGAACGGTTTAAAAAAAATAACAACACACACGTTTAAAACTTTACGAATTTGAAGTCGGTTCTAAGACTTTAAAACAATCTAATTATTTAGAATTCTGTTGACAAACGGAGGGTAGTCGAAACGTGACTTTCAACTCGACAACTCGATTTGTTATTTAAAGTTCGGTTCTAACATCCAGCTGAGTCGTATTGCTTGCTTGACAATAAATAAATAATGCTGGACAGTTCACACAGCATTCTCTAGCTCCATGGTAAGCAGAGCTTGTGATATGGGTACTAGATAACTAATATATATACATAATACAATACATTACATAGATAGTTTTTTATTATACATAGAAAACGACCAGAACACCCGAAACAAATACCTGCAGATCGTACACACAATTGTTCCGAGGCGGGAATCGAACCCGCAACCTCCTGCGTCGCAGGCGGATTCGCCCACCGCACCACATCGCTCGTCATCACAATGTTCGATTTTACCAAGAAAGTTAAAAAATACGAACAAATAACCTATTTACTCGTATATGCCTTGTGAATGTTGCCTTTCCCGTACAAACATACGTCGTGGTGTGGCCAGCACTTAGTTTCTCCGATACATTTATTTCCACAATAAATCAGTCCTCCCATTAATTATACACATGATATTGGATCTTGAAGACAGTATGAATCTATGCGACGTTGATAAATTAATAGTTTTTTTACGCATTGTTATACAGGACCTTATTGTGATAGCAATAACGACTGGATATAATGACTGATGCGTAGAAATGAAATTAATGAAACAAACATATTTAATATACAGATGTAGGACACACATAAATACAATGTTATATCTAAATTTATGTTAAACAGTTTATCGCTGATTCTTCCAGGTAGCCTTACAAATGATAGGACATAGTATTGTAAAGTTTTATAAAAAAACGAATCAGCGCAACTGTCTTATCGTTGCGATAAGACCGATTCCATTGCCTCTCTAAAAGGATACGTTTAATTAAGTTCCGAACTGTCCGAGACAGTTCAAAAGATGGTAGGACGAGCTAAGAGACGTAGCAGGGAAAACGTGGATAAGGTTGGCGAGAGATAGGGTAAAGTGGAAGGGGTTAGAGGAGGCCTTTGCCAAAAGAGGGCAAACAGTTAATATAGATGTAGTTTAAGCAATAGTATTTAAGTAAAACCATGTACATACATATTTATCTGAATAAAAGGTTTAAAAATGAAATGAATTAAGCTCCAATTGGTTATTTAATTCTATGAAATGAAATATTATCTCATAAATGGTTCAAAAAAGTGTCCCTGGTGGCGGCGCGGGCGGCTGTCTACTCGACTTAGCAGACAGTGGCCCCTGATTATTTTTTTATTTATAAATAAAATCAAAACAGACAGCATTTTAAATATAAAACACGTAAAACAAACAAAAAAGTACAAGAATTAATAGTAATAATTTCAGCAACCAACATAATACATATGTGAATATAAAATAGATAAAGAGGCCGAAAACTGAAAAAGATGGCCAATAACTCCTGTTTCTACTTTTTTTTAATTAATAATTCAATTTATTTATTCAGATAATAATTAATAAATCCTAACACAATGGATTAGTTTGCTTATAACTAGAGGTTACACTTAATTACCGGGAAAACTTAACTTAAGATTATTCATATTTTGCTAATATTAGGACTAAATATTATAGTGATAGCACTTTGATCTCTACAATAGGATACCCTGTGCCGTAGAGACCAGAAAGGAGTTTGGTTCTAATGTAGAGTGACAAAGTTAATACTAAAGTATTGTTCGGAACATACTTGAATGACTTTGACTTGTTACTTCAGTTCCGTTACGTACTACTATACAAAAAAAATTAAAAAAATTGACAATTGCATTAAAATAAATAATGCTAGACAATTCACACAGCATCATCTAGCCCCAAGCTAAGCTTAGCTTGTGTTATGGGTACTAGATGTTTCTAAATAATTAGACTTTAAAACAATCTAATTATTTAGAATTCTGTTGACAAACGGAGGGTAGTCGAAACGTGACTTTCAACTCGACAACTAGATTTGTTATTTAAAGTTCGGTTCTAACATCCAGCTGAGTCGCATTGCTTGCTTGACAATAAATAAATAATGCTGGACAGTTCACACAGCATTCTCTAGCTCCATGGTAAGCAGAGCTTGTGATATGGGTACTAGATAACTAATATATATATATAATACAACACATTACATATATAGATATTTTTATTATATGTACATAGAAAACGACCAGAACACCCGGAACAAATATCTGCAGATCGTACACACAATTGTTTCGAGGCGGGAATCGAACCCGCAACCTCCTGCGTCATTAACTCTAGTAATTAAAGTTCTGTTCTACACGTTATTTATATTTCATTTCAATGATTGGTATAAGTACGAATGAATGAATTCCATTTAAAGGAAAATCAATGTTCCCTTCCTTCCTACTCGTATTGTTTGGGTTTACAAATTGATGATGATTAATTGCTGTCAACTAATTAAAAGTAAATACACAACACAAGATGCAGAATACTGCAATGTCCTATGAGGTTAGTGTTAACTTTTTGATAGCTCATTTAGAAATATGTGAGTAGAAACAAGATCTTATAATACTTTTGATCATTCATCATCATCATCATCATCAGCCTATAGCAGTCCACTGCTGGACATAGGTATCCCCCAATGAGCGCCATAGCGCCCTGTCTTGCCGCATCCAGCATCTGCAGTCATTCGCAGGTCGTCATCCCACCTGGTCGGATGGCGTCCTACACTACGTTTACCGAGTCGTGGTCTCCACTCAAGAACACGTTTGCCCCAGCGGCCGTCGGTTCTTCGCGAGATATGGCCGGCCCACTGCCACTTCAGCTTGCTAATTCTTAGAGCTACGTCGATAACTTTATATTATTCTTTTTTTTTGTCGATACTTTGATCATAATAAAGTGCAATTCCTTCCAATTCATAAGTACCTACGTACTAGTGGACCCGACCCTTTTCCAGGAAAATGATACTCAAACATTCAATACCACACAAATAACAATAAATAACAGTATAAGCCACGCGGAACACTTCGACGAAATAACCTAAAAAAACGCATTGAAATTGCTTCCTATTCGAACGTTAACAGAATAGTCGAAAACAAAGAAACTAAACTTTAATTCCAGCCACAGTATATGGTATCTAAAAAACCAGTAGTTGAAGTGGAAAGTCAACAGTGGGTCAGCCATATCTTCCGCAGAACCAGCAACAATTGTGGCTTGTCAGGCGGATTTGTAATCGCATTGGATGTGTTAACACGTTCGGCTCTGGCTCTGGCTCTGGCGCTTAGCTTCAGTATTTTAATTAGGTTAAGCTAAGTAAAGTACCTATGTTAATAAGGCGTTAATTTTAGCGTTAACACTTTGACTGCGATTTTTTTTCGACGACTGCGATCTTTTTTTTAACCTAAAAAATTCGTGCTGCCGCTCTACACAGCGGTTGTGTTGCGCCGCACATGCGTTTGGTTCGAAAAATATTACGGCTGTGCTGAGTCACAAAGATCTGTATTTTCTCAGCCGCTGCGCTAGTGTGGATTTACGCATATTAGTCACTTGTAGAAAAAACATACCGTGTGATTTCAGCACTCAAAGTGTTAAATGAATGTTTCAGTGATAAGCAACTCGATCTCTGTAACAATAAAGTTTATTATTATTGATGATTTATCATTTTTATTATAAATTATGTACTAAGAATAAGATACCACGTTTCCAAGTAAGCGAGAGAACTCAGTCCCCAGCGTGAAGACGCAATAATACGAACTTTAGCATTTGGTTTGATAATTTGTATAACTTTGATTTCCCCTGCGATGTTTATCTAACTAAACTAACGAAATTTTAAAAAACACGTTTCAGAAAACCTACTAGAGAAAAGTACCAAAACAACACCTTAATTTCTACTAAATTTATCACTTCACTATATCAATGGTATCGTGACATGAAATTTTGGCATTTTACCTTGTCAAAAGTGTGAAGGTTGAAACAAGTTTATCAATCTCTTCGTTAGCAAATTTTGCACACGCTATCTTAAGTTTCTTTCATCTGTTCATAGGAGAAACAAGGTTCTGCGACGATGCCACTGTCATAGTAGAGCGATTCGTTAGCAGAATAGCTTTTTATATGTAATAGATATATTTTTTTCTTAGAATCGGCCCAGTGTATTTCTGTTTACGAATAAATTTGATTAGAGACAGAATATAGAATAAGAGAGAGAAGAGAGAATCGTCAGCTCACATTTCTTATATTGCAATGGTTCAGTTATTAATGCAATGGCAAAGTTCGTCATCATCATCATCATCATCATCAGCCTATAGCAGTCCACTGCTGGACATAGGCCTCCCCCAATGAGCGCCATAACGCCCTGTCTTCAGCTTGCCGCATCCAGCATCTACCTGCAGTCTTTCGCAGGTCGTCATCCCACGGACGGAGGTCGGAGGTCGGAGTTTACCGAGTCGTGGTCTCCATTCAAGAAGACCTTTACCCCAGCGGCCGTCGGTTCTTCGCGAGATATGGCCAGCCCACTGGCACTTCAGCTTGCTAATTCTTTGAGCTATGTTGATAACCTTGGTTCTCTATCGGATGCATTCGTTTCGTATCCTTCAGAGAAACTCCGAGCATAGCTCTTTCCATAGCTCGCTGAGCGACTTTGAACTGGCGGACCAGCCCTATCGTGAGTGTCCGTGTCAGCTCCGTAGGTCATAACAAAAACATGGCAAAGTTCGTGAAACTTACTAATTAACAAAGGATATAAAAGCATTGACCACATTTTAGGCGGTATAAAAAAATTCTATGCTTTTTAAACCGACATGAAAGCCAACCCCCATTCAAATCTTAAATAATAATAACCAAATTATCCCAACAGGTACATCCCAAAACACATTTACGTTCAAATGAATAAATTCGTTCAAATTCCCCGAACCACGAGCACGATTATTTTCTCCTCCTTATTCCATCCACTTCAAAGACGATGCTATTATGTTGTTTACGTGTATTGAATATTTACGATGAAATAAGGCGTGTAATCAGATATTAGAATATGTGACGAGATACTCGAAAATGTATGGAGATTGATGAAGGTTCACACTAGAGCTAAATCTATGAATATATGATAATAATAATACTGAACCACCCACACAGCATCGTCTAGCCAAAGGTAAGCAGAGCTTGTATTATAGGTGCTAGATGACTGATACTTAATCATTCATACATTACATAGATACATTGCCTGCTACGCTGGATCACTATGGCAACCCTATATACATAATATAGATTGTTTGTGTTGTATAAAGCAGTAAGTAAGTCACGCACCTACGAAAATATCTCCAACTGTTAGTAACATAAGTCCGCTCTGCATATTTACTTAAGATAATCCTATATTTCTCTATAAGCGAATGTATATTCTTTTGAGAAAATAAATTTCTAATACCGTAACCCTTTAAAATGCAATAGGCTTCAAAACCGTTTTTTGTTTTTTAGAAATCAAAATTCGAACCTCTTCAAAACAAACAAGTGACAAGCGAGTATCAATCGCAAACGGGTATAATTTTTACGTAGCACCTACCAATTTCAAACCTGTACAGCGAACGGCGAAAGGAAACCTATTTCGAAGACAACCTTCAAAACAACGCTTCAGAACAACCCGAAGGACTGAAACAAAGGCATCAATTCCAAACCACCCACAAGACGATTTCAGTCTCGAAATATTCACAAAGCTTAAGCCCTGACTCTGGAAAATAAAAACGATAAAGCTCACATAATATCTAGTCACTTAACCACTGGAACGTTACGCCACGTCTCCTTGTCTAGAGTTTAGCTTCTAAGTTCATGCCAAATTTTTCATACCTTCGTATTAAAGAGCGTTCGACTTTTCCTGCAGAGCAATATGCTTTGGACATCATAATAATGGTAATTTTATCTGAGGTCCTCATCTGCCGATACCGACAATACAACCTATAGGTATAGACGGGAGAACATGATGTATCATAATCACCAAGCATCACTCCAATGAAATGAAATTCGTTCCCCAGAGTCGAGCCCATAGGAAATCCGGCCATAAATCGTGTCCTAGAGCTCAAGCGTTACACCACCTATTTAATTAACCACAACTCAGAGAAAGCGGTAATTAATTTGTAGCATTTCTACGCTTGTCACATAAATTCCTCAGAGTTGGGCGAGTATAATAATAGCCGCGCTGTTGGATCTTAGACCGCAACAGCGAACTACTGGGAATATTCCAAATATAGGCTGCACTATCGGCTAAGATCGCACAGATTAGTAAAGAAAGAAATAAAGAAAATGATTTATTAAACACTAACAAAAAACACAAACAAGGTTAATTACACATATATTAGAATAAAAAGTACCTACTTAGGTACCTACTAGAAAACACGTAACACAGACAAAATATAAAAAAAATAAAGTGAAAAGGTACAAAATGTAAGTATAGTATTTGGTACTAAGTAGCCCCTAATTAGTCGTATATGTCGTTTAAAGTTTGGGACGTGTTTTGCTCCAACTCAAAAACTAACATGGTAATGGTTTCGTATTAGCTTCTTTACTTTACCTTAAAAAGATTGAAGTGAACAAAAAATCAGTGATCACTTTATGTCCTAGTTTAACTTATGCAATTTGAAATTTGTGACGTGTCAAGAGTCATGTAAGGTCTAAAGTGGGTGATAGACGTACGAACTTAAAGTATGCGGTTTTTAAGATCGTGAACTTACCTCGACTTAACGTCGGTGACACACATGAAGCTTACCCACTCTGTATTGCGGTGTCGTCGACAAAATAAGCTTTGTGTTATTTAGGAATTATATCGTATTACATTTTAAAAACTAAAAACTGACGGACTGGCCAAATTAAGTGGCGGCTCGTGGCTCTCACTGCTGCCACGCGTACTGAGGCGGGCTACGAGCAAAATTTCAAACTTGTCAGGTCGACAACGAACGTAGGTACTCGGTGGTTTTAAAGTACGCGTACTTATGGTGACACACCAGCGAAAAACGTCGTCGAGCCACAAGTTCGCGAACTTACTCGCACGTCTAGCCCCCACTTAAAGGATGTAAAGCGCTTTGTTGTGGGCCAAACGCAATGGCATCTAAAATATATAATAAAATACCCGATAAACTAAAAGACGAGGAAAAGGATAAAACATTTCAAATAAAATTGAAACAAATGCTATTATGACTTAAATGATTTTTTTTAATGACAAATGACAATTATTAAAATTCATATATAAAAAAATTTAGTTAATACTTATATTAATGACTTAAATAAAACTATGTGATTGAATTTAAATTTTCCGCTTTCTCTTATCTATTAAACTGAACTTTTTAGAAACCCGGCTCACTTCCATTCACAGAACATATTGCCACACCCTGCTTGGGGACCATTGTGTTTCTTATACATTACCTAGATACTAAGACCTACAAATGTACACAATGATGCATTAAAATAAATATGAAATATGTTTGATGATGTTTGATAATAGAATTTTCGTTAGATTAAAACGATGAAAAGCAAGTTGAACATTGGGAAAAAGCCTTTCTGAAAAATGAGGTTGAAAAAATTATAAATGAGGTTTCTCGCAACCAGCATGTGCTTTGATGTTAATCAGCGTAAGATTCAAAATCGAATGCGTCTAATCTCGCTACTGACCCACATGTTTAGCTATGTCGCTAAAGTTGCGTACAATTACATTGGGACATTGGAATCGCTAGATCGCAGGCCAATAGGTCGCACAGGTGTTGGCGTATTATTGCCATTCGACTACGAGCACTCGAAAATATTATTCGAAGTCAGATTTTGGCCTCCAGCAAATATATACGAAACTCGTAAAAAGAAACCCTACTAAAATAAAGCGAGCATTTATAACTGAAACCGGAGTTTATAAATTAATAAAACCTGATCCACACACCAAATTTCCTGCGTTCAAGTATGAAATAAATAAAGCGGGCTTCTTATTCAATACACTGGATTTTTATGCTTATTTATTCTGTGGGCGTTTTTCTTCAATATTCGAGTTCAAAGTTAGTTTGACTTGGAAGTTCCTAAAATTGTATCACGGCTATGAATATTTTGATATTTTTGGCTTCCGAAACGAAATAAAGTGAAATTTTGTTTTATTTGGATATAAAAGTTAAATTCAGTTTTTATGCTATCCTTGAGTGTTTAGACAGTAAGGGACCTCTCAGACAGGTTACGCGGTCTATTCACTCTTACGTACTAGTATCAAGGGGTCGCATATATACGCGGGGTTTTTTGTTCATATATTTTAAACTTTATATAAGGCTGACCTATGCTTGCCAAACCTGGAACACAACAAAGAAAATGCTAGAAAGACTTAGAGTATGCCAGAGAAGCATAGAAATAAGTTTCTTAGGAATCAAACTCAGAGAGAGAGTGAGAAACCAAGAAATAAGAAGAAAAACCAGAACAAAAGACGTAGTAAAAAGAATACTGGGCTTAAAATGGAAATGGGCTGGGCATATTCAAAGATTAAAACCAAACAGATGGCCATATATAGTCACAAACTGGATACCACTTGACCAAAAAAGGAAAAGGGAGACCATTCAAAAGATGGAATTATGACATCACACAAGTAGCTGGAAAAATGTGGCCACAAAAAGCCAGAGACAGAAACCTCTGAAGATCCTTGGAGGAGGCATACACCGCCGAAGGCGGTCCATATCAGGACATGACACAACAAAAATCTGACATAATTAATTCTAAATTCAATTCAATTCTAAAATTATAATTTACCTACACGACTACAACTCGGTCACAAACAATATCTGTGCACCTTGAGCCGTACAAAATGTTTGGCTCAAGGTGCACAGATATTGTGACCGAGTTGTACTAATTCTTTATTTTACTATTATTATTGTTTTAAAATTGTACAACTATTGGGATATGGAATAGAGCCGTTTTTTTTTTTTTTTTTTTATGAACCGCAAGTTGATGTGTTTAATTACATGACACAGTTAACCTTTAAGACGAGGTAACCATCCATCTAATATTATAAATGTGAAAGTTTGAATGGGTGGATGTATATATGGATGTTTGTTACTTCTTTACGCTTAAACTACTAAATGTATCAGTCTTAAATTTGCATAAATGTAGCCCTTACCCCGTAAATCAGTTTCCATAGGATATAAATAACCAACACTTTGACTGCGATTTTTTTTCGACGACTGCGATCTTTTTTTTAACCTAAAAAATTCGTGCTGCCGCTCTACACAGCGGTTGTGTTGCGCCGCACATGCGTTTCGTTCGAAAAATATTACGGCTGTGCTGAGTCACAAAGATCTGTATTTTCTCAGCCTAGTGTGGATTTACGCATATTAGTCACTTGTAGAAAACACATACCGTGTCATTTCAGCAATCAAACTGTTAAAACGTTTCGATAGAAACAACACGTGCGAAGCCGCGGGCAGAAACTAGTAAATAAAGTATTATGGTAACATAACTGGACTGATATTTACCTGACAACTCGGCATGCCATTATTATTTCGGGCAAAATGACATTTTCTTGACAAGCAGCTGTCACTTCAAACTTCAAAATTCAGTGTAAAGGCATAAAGTTCATATTCCCTTGGGATAAATTCCAACAGATGTAGATAAAGATAGATAGGTAAGTAGCACCAAATAGCTATGACCTAGGTTTTCCAGAATGTTCGATGCGAACAAAGTAATAAATATATATATGTTCCTATTACTACGTCAGTCTCACTCAGGACGTCTCGTTGGCGTAGTGGCCAAAGGTCTGCCTACGACGTAGGAGGTTGCGGGTTCTATTCCCGCCTCAGTATAAATGTTTGTACGAACTAGGTACAGATATTTTTCAGGCTGTTATGGGTTGTGGTGTGATTGTTTGGATGTTTGTTCTCAAAATCAACACAACAAAATCTGAGTAAAAGTACTCATCGCGCCTAAAGAAGTTTTCACTTCAAAAAGTATATTACTCGTATATCATATTTCTGAGACTACTGAATAGCACACGGCTTGGTATTTCCAGCTATGGTTAGAGTATATATATGCGTGTCCTTGTATATATGCCCTCTTACTTCGACGACCGATGTGGCGCGGTGGGCGAAGGGCCGCTTGCGACGCAGGAGGTTGCGGGTTCGATTCCCGCCTCGGAACAATTGTGTGTACGATCTGCAGATATTTGTTCCGGGTGTTCTGGTCGTTATCTTTATATAATAAAAAAAATATCTATCAGTGTAATGTATTGTATTATGTATATCAGTTATCTAGTACCCATAACACAAGCTCTGCTTACCATGGGGCTAGATAATGCTGTGTGAATTGTCCAGCAATATTTATTTATTTACTAAAGGGCTTCACACACTGCAGCTCATAATACTCTCTAACTTTGAGACACTTTCTTCACTCTTTTGTTTTCTGTTTGTCTCGGTAGGTTTTCAAGGCGGATTACTTTATTACGTAGAATGTGTAGGTATTCGTGTTAAAGTAAGGTATATTTTAGCAAAACAAGAGAAGGCTTTGTTGTTTTTGTTTTTATACGGATTAGGATGGGTATCATAATAATTTGTAGGTGAAGCAAGGAGCTTTCATTAATTTCCAAGGTCATATGTGTAGGGTTTCCGCCCTACACCTTTAGATGATATTGATAAGAGATGATAAGTGATAGAGAGATTAAACTGATAACTTGATTTATTGATTACTAGCTGCGCCCCGCGGTTTCACCCGCGTGGATAGATATTTTGGATAATATACAATATATCTTTATAAATTGTAGCCTATGTGTTATTCTTGGGAATGCCAGTGCGACTTGGACTATATCGCTTACTTATTGGGAACTTATGAACTGTACATTATTTAAAGAGATTTGGATCAGATGGCCCAGAAAACTCTGGTAATAAATTGTTAAACTACATTATACTTTACTAGCGACCCGCCCCGGCTTCGCACGATCTTCGTAGGAAATGTATATTTATTTGATTTGATTTGATTTGATTTGATTTAATTCCATTCCATTCCATTCCATTCCATTTCATTCCATTCCATTCCATTCCATTTCATTTCATTTTTTTATTTTATTTTGCTTTATTCGGAAGACAAACAGTTTTACACACTTAACAGATAACTTAAATTATAACTTATAACCATTTATGTGTCCTCGCATGTAGTAGCTAAAGGATTGCTTGTTTGAAACATATAGGTACACTTCCTCTTGAATCACTCTATCTATTGCTGAAAACTGCATTAAAATCCGTTGAGTAGCTTAAAAGATAAGCGAACAGACAGCGGAAGCGACTTCATTTTGAACCGACTTCAAAAAAGGAGGAGGTTCTTAATTCGACTGTTAACTCAATATTCCGGCAACCGATTTCGAAGATTCTTTTTTTAAAGTTTTAAACCCATTTTCTTTGCCCAGCAGTGGGACGAAACAGGCTAAATAAAAAAACTTGTTTTCATTATTTGGGAATTTGAAGTCGATTTATTGTTTTTTCAATCATGCCAAATAATATACTATGTAAAAATGCGACAGTTATCTCAAAAGCTCTAAAACGTTTTTTTCTTCAACTCCTTAGAAACTTTGTTTAATGGCCGAGAACTGACATTAATGGACACACATAGGTCGTTATACAACGATCTAAATCACGAATAATTACTGATAATTATAGTAAAGCTGGTGTCAAGGCATAAATTAGGTTATAAGGCACTGAAAAAAGTTGGTGGTACAGTCAGCGTCAAATTGATATGAGCGTTTAGAGTAGTCAAAATGATCTGAAAAACATGAAAGTATATTGATGAACGCAGTTCGAATAATCATATTATTGTAAGCAACAAAGGTGTTTAAAATATCTTAGCACACATTATTTTTTATTTATGAGCAGTCAGGGTGTTCCAAATTCTCTTAGTAAACAAAGCTCTCAAAAAGGTAGTATGCCAACTCATCATTCCTAAGATATTTGAGTAGTAAGATACTTTGAACACCTTGGGTGCTAAGAACAATATGATTTGAACTGCGTATAATATCTATTTACTTTCATGTTTTTGATATCATTTTGACTACTCTAGACGCTCATATCAATTTGACGCTGACTGTACAAAACGGCTGCCGAGAATATGTTGACGTATGCAAAGCATGATTTCGGCTATGACACAGAATATAACACAATATTTTAGCTGGCTGTATTCCGTCCTTGTTACTACCTAATCCACACCCAACCAAACACCTTAAAAAGCAAAGGTGTTTATTGCTAAATATTATAGGGGTACAGTTTTTGAGGTTGTAGGGGGTTTCTGGATCTACAAAAACGATTTTGATAATTCCAATAGAAAGCCACGTTATTCAAAGGCCAAAAAATTATAAGACTTTTTCGTGGATAAAGTACATTTATCAGTTCTTCGCAAAATGTCTCAAAAAGTTCATCCCAAGGTTGCCTGGAAGAGATCGCTCTCAGCGATAAGGCCGCCATTTATACCTTTATTCAAAGTTTTTATCTCTGTATTATTTTCTGTTTTGTGTGGTGTAATAAAGTGTTATCTATCTATCTATGTCTATGAAACAAATGGACGGACGAGACCATGACGGGTACTTCTCTTCTTTAATAAAATAACTGAAAAATCCAAATTTTCGTTACTTCCAAAAATTATCAGTGGTTGCGCTTTTCAGTAGGTTCTGTGGCTACTTCAAATGGAATATTCGTGTATCTATCCAATTATTACTAATAAGTTGAAAACTTTGTTTCCGAATAATTTAGGGTCTGACGGCTTTTTTAAACTTCAAGCACATTAACTAAAACTTAAATATGTATAGGTATCTAGTAAAATAAGGTTTTATAATGTATGTAGTTAGTAGACAATGGGAAAGTCAAATACATTTCATATAGTCCATCAGAATATGTCGACCAATGTGGCGCGGTGGGCGAAGGTCCGCCTGCGACGCATGAGGTTGCGGGTTCGATTCCCGCCTCGGAACAAATGTGTGTACGATCTGCAGATATTTGTTTCGGGTGTTCTGGTCGTTTTCTATATATATAATAAAAAAATATCTATCTATGTAATGTATTGTATTATGTATATCAGTTATCGTACCCATAACACAAGCTCTGCTTACCATGGGGCTAGATAATGCTGTGTGAATTGTCCAGCATTATTTATTTATTTATTTAATATACAAGGCTTACCCAGCAAATTTCTCGAATTAGAACTATTTTTAAATTATTTAAATGTAGATGTTATGTGCATAACAGAACACTGGATTGTGAAAAATCAGTTACTTCCCTTTTATCATAACTATTGTCTTGCAAGTTCCTATAAAAGAAAAGCTGCAATACGTGGTGGCTCTCTGATTATAGTTAAAATAGTCTAAGTAATAAGGTTTTATAATGTATATTTTCCAAATTATCTTCTTGAGAAACTAATGACTAGAATAAAACTTCTGAAACTATCTTGGTTATCAACACTAAAGTAATTTAAAACGGGATATTTACCATGATTTGATTTTTGAGGTATCCAATATTTCGGCACAGTTGCCGAAATATTGGATAACTCAAAATTAGTAATGACTAGAATGTGATTTTTAAAGCTAAATACAAACTAGTCGCTCGTATGCAACGAATGCGACGCATTATTATCTGCACTGCACGCTTGAATTTGTATGAAAATACCTGACCTAGAGACACACTTATCGTACGCTACGCCATCCGACATTTCTCACATTGCGTTGCGTAAGTTGCGTGCGTGGGCACAGTCTGTTACTAGCTTAACTCTTGGTAACTATTTATAACTCACTATCCGATGGCATATAACATTAATAATTATGTTATGGCGATCTGCGAAATACTGCAGGCAGATGCTGGATGCGGCAAGCTGAAGACAGGGCGCTATGGCGCTCATTAAGGAAACAAATTAGAACTAGTATTTACAATTGAAACGATTGTGCTAACTGCAGACGATTGTATACAATCTACATGTAACACAACTGATCCATTTCGATACCAGTTGGAAGCGTTCCCAAGACGCTGGCTGCATCGCACCGCTATTTAATAAATAAATAATGCCAGACAATTTACACACCATTGTCTATCCCTAAGCTAAGCAGAGCTTGTGTTATGGGTACTAGATAACTGATATACATAAGACAATACATCACATAGATCGTTTTTTTATTATCCATAGAAAACAAAAAGAACACCTTGAACAAATATGTATCTGCAGATTGTAAACATTTGTCCCGAGACGGAAATCGAACCCACAAGCTTCTGCATCGCAGGTGGACCTTCGCCAACCGCGCCACAGAGGTCGTCTAAAATAAGTTACTAAATAAATAGGTTACAAATGAATGATGACGCAGCTTAGGTTAAAAACTGTGGAGCAACCTCCTTGGAACAACATACGTACTTTTTTAAGAACCATAAATTAAGGCACGCGATTAATATCATCGTTGATAAGAATGAGTGGATAAAATGCATGTTACATTCACGCGTAGCTAATACACCGATAAGGCGAGGGTCTATTCTCGTAGCAAATTTATTATATCACCGTCATTTCCTTTCATGGCCGAAAATTGATCTCCATCACTCGATCCCCTTGGGAATAGCTGCGAACTAGGGTAGAACTAAGCGCGCATTGTGCTTGTAGGGAACAGAACATCTTAGCCCGGAAATTGTACTATAGGAACTTCTTAATGTATTAGACACATAAGAGATATGAACATACCAGTGGTTTCTTTTTCACTTCTTCCACTAGTGGACAAAAAGAAGTGAATAGTAAAATAATCTTACTTGATAATAATTTTTGGTATAAAGTATGACTTGTCTAAGTGCTTATTTTGTAAGCCTACAGAAATAAAATATTTTGAAATTTCTTGCAGTCTTTGCCTTTAAATCATTTATTGAGGGATGTTCAATTATTCGAACATTTCACCCTTGAATAATACATAAATTTTAACAAAAACACAAGAAAAAAACAAATAAAAGAAACCAAAAATTTTTTAAATTAAATTAGTAATTCTTTTTTACGGAACACGTTCTAGTATAAACTCTACGACCTCAGAGGAACTGAGACATAAGACCGGAGGGATTGCAGAGTTCTAGGCATCAAACCCTTCACACGTACAAAAATGCTGAAACGAACCTGTCAATCACCAAAACTGCTACTCCGGTATTACAGGGAGTTGTAATGGTTAGGGCCTGGTTGGGAAGCTTTTGAGGAAAATGCAAAATACACGTGTACATGCGAGTTTTCAGTGCAGATTCTTTGATATATTTTTCTAAATGGATCAAAGAATCTATTAGTTAGTTAATATAAGTATTTTTTTTTTGAAATGACTTCGAATTTCATTTTATTGTTACGATACGAAGCAGCCAAATCATCAGAGTTTTAGTGCTTTGATATATTTAGAATGAGTTTTTTTTATAATTTCATTTTATTGTTATCAGTTTCACAAATCAGTTACATCCAAACTAAAAAAGTCTAGAAAAGGAAGGAAAAATTAACAATTGAAGTTTAATTTAGTTGAATTAACTAAACCTCAGTTGAAACCAATCGGAAGATGTTTTTGTAAACCACAGTTATTGTATTCTCTTTGGTAAACTAAAATTGGCCAGCGGGTAAACTAAAGTTGGCCTATCTAAACAAACGTTTAGATAGGCCAAACCTTCACACCATCACAGACTTGACTTGCTTTGACTTCTTTTATTTGGTAATATTCGTTTGCGTTCTATGCGTCCAGCCAATTCGTCAAAGTCTGTGAAATTCAAACCTTCTTTGAAATATGGTGAAGTATTTTTGTTAGTGGTGATCTCCATGGGCTAACAAAAATACTTCACCATGCGTGTTTGATATTTCTCGAAGCTATCTTCGAGAAATATCGAGTATATTTCAGGTTTATTTTTGAAATAATTGCCGATCGCAATCTATTCGCAATCTATTGAAATCGTACACTGATGATTCTATTCTTAGTCTACAAAGAGATGTTTATATTACGTCTTACTTGCCTAGGTTACAACATTATTTTCATAGCTGATAGTAAATCCACGCCCACGATATTATAAAAATAAGTTAGCAAATATCAAAAGGATACTTGCTATAGGGTGTTCTGGATGTTTTCTATGTATAATAAAAAATATCTATCTATGTAATGCATTGTATTATGTTTATCAGTTATCTAGTACCCATAACACAAGCTCTGCTTACCATGGGGCTAGATAATGCTGTTTGAATTGTCCAGCATTATTATTATTATTATGTCTCTCATTTACCATGATCTCGGGCCATAAAGTGACCCGGTCCTTTGGAAGGCTTGCGTGGGGCCGAAGCCAACAGCGCAGAGGCCCTTTGAGAAGTTCATCTAAAGGCGATGGCTACACATAGCGGGTATCATCATCGGGTGCACAATATGATACACCCAAAGATGGTATCCGCCAGGTGTAGAGACTATTGCAAAGAAAAATGAAAGAAATAAAACCAGGCTATTGTGATGGATGGATGGACTGGGTAATCGGGCTATAGGGGAGATTGCGGACGGCCTATGTCCAGCCGTGGACTAATATAGGCTCATGATCATGATATGTTTGAAAATAATTATATACATTATGTATACATAATATTGTTATACATCGATGTCCCCAAAGTTTAAAAAAAGTTAGGTATAGGGTTATACTCTCTCTCTCTCTGAATTTTAACGGTTATTTATTTTGATTCAGAAATACTTTGACACAAGAATCTCTTAGTAAAACGGAGATAAATGTTCTTTCTCTGAGGCTAAAACATGAATTTCTCTCAGTTGCTGAAAACAATAAAAGTTTTCGTTTCCATTCACTAATTTAGTCAAAATTTGTGTATGAGGGAAAATAAAATGGCAGCCTTAATAAATATTTTTAAACTTACGCGATCTGAACACATAATTATAATTATTGAAACGTCGGGAAAAAGGTAAATAAACGCGATAAATAAATAAATAATGCTGGACAATTCACACAGCATTATCTAGCCCCATGGTAAGCAGAGCTTGTGTTATGGGTACTAGATAACTGATATACATAATACAATACATTACATAGATAGATATTTTTTATTATACATAGAAAACGACCAGAACACCCGGAACAAATATCTGCAGATCGTACACACAATTGTTCCGAGGCGGGAATCGAACCCGCGACCTCCTGCGTCGCGGGTTCGGACCGGCGGACCTTCGCCCACCGCGCCACAGAGGTCGTCAAATACCCGTTGTATCAATACTTATAGCCTGAATAAATCTCATGGGTCCAGACGTTCGCAGAATCCCCTTTGGCTTTAGTACACGTGTTTTTCGGCACCCAGTATATACCGAAAATGTCAGCGGAATGTTACTTTCAATGTAACTCAGTACAATGTCCTTTTCTTATAATTTTCATAAACATGTTCATCCCACTGAGTAATAAATACAGCCATAAAATCTACGAGACATACGTGGCTGAAACCTGCTCCCCCTGGATCGAGGATCACTACGCGGACCTTCCTTTAAAATGTTTATAGCTCTATACGGACCTTAACCCTTGGCCGTGCCATTACGGAAAATCTAGTGAAGTATTTTTACAGTATCCGATACGATACGATCAGTGGCTGTATTCAGGAAATATTACCGAAACACTCGATTAAGTCACCTTTTAAAAAGAGATTAGATTTTAATACTTTAGATATAACTATTAGGTTGAATATTTACTATTCTTCATGTGCGACTACTGTAGAAAGAAATCGCTTCATTCAATCATGACATCAATCGTTACTGTATCTATAAAAAGGGCGGATTATATATATATACAATTATTTGACAAGAACAGACGACCCGTGAGGCGTAGCGAGTGATAACCTGCCTAGGAAACAGAGGGACGTTCGGGTTCCATTCCCGAATAAATGTCTTTGTATTTTCTGCAAATTGTTTCGTTCGATTCATATTATGTTCATATTTATTGTAGTTCTATCCTTGGTACACCTTCTGCCTTTCTTTAATTCACACAATTCTTTCCGTCCAAATGTTGCCTGGAAGAGATCGCTTCTAAGCGATAAGGCCGCCCATTGTACTTGTCACATGTCATAATGTTCTGTATCTGGTGTACAATAAAGTATTTTTGTATTGTATTGTAATTTTAGAATGCAAATGACAAAAAAACAAAACATGACACACTCAGCTAATAATCATCAGTCGTCTTATCTCTTAAATGATTCTAGGTAACACAACAGCATATCTCAATGACTCGACTAGATTTAATTTATATCTCTAGATGATATCTTGGCAGACAAAGGTAACTATCTTGTAATTAATCCTATGATAGTCTAAGATCCACACTAAACGTTGCTTTGCATAATCTAATTACGTAGGTGATATACGATCACATAACTCAACTGTGGTGCCCTCTGCAGCCGACCCGGGTTTACCCCCGACCCTAGGACATTCGGTCAGTACGGTACAACAGATAATATAATTAGTGGACCACCTTTTACAAGCGAAAAAGTTATTTAGGGTTATTTGATTACGTGCGTGATAAAGGTTAAAATAAAGCTGAATGTGTTTTTTGAAACAATTAAATTATAAATTCATTAAGGTTTTATTGCATGCTTGAAAAATCGCAAGTAATTGGAGTGTTTTTATCTATATGTTTATTGCACGCTTGAAAAATCGCTAGTAATTGGCGTGTTTTTATTTATATGGTATAGTTAAATGTTACCCCTTTAAAAAATCTAATACTAGCCCAGACTAGCGTAGCTGCGTTAGGACTGAAGCGAATCGCATTAATTTAAAGATACCTAGGCCCAGCTGTGGGTTAAAATGATGATGATTATATTGTTTTTTTTAATCATTTTTATTTTAAGAACCTTTATAATAAATACATGGCGGTCCTATTGGGTAAACAAGAAACTAATTTACAAACTAACTTATGTAATACACAGTTAACAATAAATAAAAATATAGTGCCAAATAATTTAGAATATGTATCACTTAAAATCTACCTAACTCGGTAAACGTTGTGTAGGACGCCCTCCGACCAGGTGGGATGACGACCTGCGAAAGACTGCAGGTAGATGCTGGATGCGGCAAGCTGACGACAGGGCGCTATGGCGCTCATTGGGGGAAGGCCTATGTCCAGCAGTGGATAGGCTGATGATGATCACTTAAAATGACTCACCGCTGTGAACAGCTGTTTCGCTGTTTCGGATGTCGGCTCTGCTAGAATTTTGTTAAATATTGATAAAATCTAATAATCGTGGTGTTGACCGTGGAACTAGATAAAAAAAACTAATCGGTAACAAACGATCACACCCTGCACTCCTACGATTAGCTCAATTAAAACCACCTAAAGCCCCTGTGACTTGTAACTGATCAAACAAAGGCCCAGAACGTTCGAAGGTCGACCCATTTCTATTCAAGCAATTCGGCTCGATTCGACAAAAATTATGTACAAATATTTGTTCCGTTTGGGTAAGTTTACCGAAAGATGATGTTTATGAAGCTTAGCTTTTGTTATAGGTTCAGAAAAGGCAAGGTATGACAAGAAATTAATTATAAAAATCGTATCAAACTAATCTATATTGGGTTAGAAGCTTTAGGACTACATATTAAGATCCTATTTTTATTATTTTCTTTATATTTGATGGTGCAATAAAGATATATTGTATTGTATTGTATTGTATTGATTTGACTAGATAGCAGTTAGGACATCGCTTTCTGACTAAATCTCGATATGACCGACCATATCGCTTTAGGACTAGATAGCGTTTGGACTAGATCGCCATAAGGCCTGATAGCGTAACGACTATATTGTCGTTTGTTTTATAAAATACAGTTATGTAGACGGTTTAAATTTATTGGCCATAAATACTATCGAGCTAAATCTATATATATAAAAGAAAGTCGTGTTTGTTACAACACTTATAACTCGAGAACGGCTGAACCGATTTAGCTGAAAATTGGTGGAGAGGTAGCTTAGAACCAGGAGTCTAACATAGAATACTTTTTATAATTTAAATCATTGGACACATAGATTTCGACGGGGGCGAAGCCACGGGGCGCAGCTAGTTTCAAATAAATGAGGCTTATAACCACTATTTAAAAAAAAATGCTACAGTAGCGCCATACGATTACGATAGCTTTTTTGTCTTATATCTTTTTCAATTACATTATCTACGACTTAATTATAGCATTCCTATTGAGAGCTATGGCAAGTGTTGCCATATAAACTAGAAAAGAAATGGATCATAGATACTAATTACTCTTTGTTCCTGATGAGCAAAATATTTTTGGGACTCTGTACTCATTGGGGTTATTGGTATCTAACATTGAATATCAGTTTTTCAAAGGCTTAAAAAGTCTATTTAGATCGCTCTCTGATCTCTCTCCGAGTGAAAACTAAGTGAAAATATAATATAAAAATAATAATATAATAATAAATTATACTTTGTCTGTGATAAGATAATTATAATCTGCATACATTTTTATCTAAGTCATTTATTGATAAATTTAGATTTACATGCAATTATTTATTTATTTTATTATTTTAAGCCATTATTGTCCCACTGCTGGGCAAAGGCCTCCCTTTTCTCCTTCCACTCCTCGCTATCCAATCCAACGCTGCAACAGGCCATGATGGAAGATGTACCTCGAGCTCGTCGCGCCATCTCATCCTGGGCCTTCCACGTCGCCTCTTACATATTTACTCTCGACATATTTTTTGCATACCGATATAAATTGGCCTAACATATTGCGTCATAAATTACTTACCATCTATGTTTACACATGTTTTGCAGATAAATTATTTTTATCTTTTATCCTGGGAACCAGAAAAGACAATGAAACAAAAGGGAACTGATAACACAATTTCAGAACATAATACCCGTAGCACTGCTACGAATATTGCTACGGTGTAGCACGTAGACCAGGAAAGCTTATGATAAAGCGAAAAATTATTTTACAAGCGAGAACAATAATCTCACTGATATGTTACATAATACGTATGGAACTTACATTAATGGGGAACCCTCAACCTCACCAGCCTATATTGGGCCAATGCTGGACGTAGGCCTCCTAGGAGGAGGCCAAAAAACAAATAAATAAATAAATAAAGTAACATTTCACAACAATTTCAAACTGGTCTATCATGCATGACAGATAAATCTTTGACGACCGATGTGGCGCGGTGGGCGAAGGTCCGCCTGCGACGCAGGAGGTTGCGGGTTCGATTCCCGCCTCGGAACAATTGTGTGTACGATCTGCAGATATTTGTTCCGGGTGTTCTGGTTGTTTTCTATGTATAATAAAAAATATATGTCTATGTAATGTATTGTATTATGTATATCAGTTATCTAGTACCCATAACACAAGCTCTGCTTACCATGGGGCTAGATAACGCTGTGTGAATTGTCTAGCATTATTTATTTTATTTATTTTAAATCGCATAAAGTAGGAATAGTCGCATCAGTGGTGATACCAATTAACAAAAAAACTATCTTCTGAAAGTCATAATCAAGTATTGATAGGCTTTTTTTTCCTAGCTTGATTGCAATTTTCAGAAGTTGTTTGCAAGTAGGTAGACTTATCCGTCTAAAATCGTCAATCCGGTTTTAACCCTAAATTAGTAAATACTGTACAGTTTACATCATCTAGTCCTAAAGTAAACACAGCTTGTGTTTTGGGGTGTTCATAAACACGACACTCTAGATAAAGACAAGATCAAGTTTCACTTATCCTTTTGCATCAACGGCTAAAAAAATGTCTATTTCCTTCAAAGAAATGCCAGAGAGTATATTTTCCACTAAAGGCCTGATCTTTGTGATTCTGCAAAAGATAATTGGGCATCGAACAAAGGACATGTCATTAGGAAGATGAAAGACTTTGTGTCATAAATACAGATCAAAGTTAAATGATATCTTAGCCTTGATAAAGCAGGAAAAGTGGCAGTTAAGAAATTGATATTAGATTTCGCTACATCGCTTTATACAATTATGTTATTTATGTATAAAGCAAACGGGAGAATATTACTAAATATTTATAAACTTTACTAGAATGACAAATTTAGTAATAGCGAGGCGGTGGCACATTCTATTTCTGGTTTCTGAAAGTTGATGTTGTTTGTCGAGTTTCTTGCAGGTGAAGACATCGATTGTGTTTCGAGAAAAATACATAAGCTTTGGTTGAGAAAATTACTTAAATAGGCGCGCTGTTATTCCGTTTTCAGCGACGAGCCCTGTGGCGCGGTGGGCTACGGTTTGCTAGCGACGCAGGAGGTTCCGGGTTCGATTCTCATCTCGGGACAATTGTTTGTTACGATCTGCAGATATTTGTTCGGGGTGTTCTGGTCATTTTTTATTAAAAAAATATACCTATGTACCTAATGTAATGTATTATGTATATCAGTAATCTAGTACCCATAACAAAAGCTCTGTTTTGATTGAGGCTGTGTGGAGAGTCCAACGTTATTTATTTATTTAGCGATTATTCCAACGCCGAGTAAATTCAATACACTTACACCTACTTACCACTTTACGGAATATTGGGCCCATCTCGCACACGCACGATTATGAGCCGCTACAAACTTAGAAGCAATTTATAAAATTGGATGCCGGCGACGCACGGCCTACATCGGATAAGGTCCGTAAAAACGGATTTACGCCCAAGAAAACTGCCTATTGTTGTAAATTTTCGCCCTTCCGGCCATCATCTGTTCACGGTTAATCGAACATCAAAATTCGGAAATGCGTAAAATCGCCGAGTTTTATGACCTGCTTGCAGCGTTTCTCAGACGCGATGAAAAGAAGATCGGCTACGTAATCTTGATCCTTTGATTTGACACGTCATCTGTGTAAATAATCAGAGGATGGAGATCAAAGTGTGGTAGTGTGGCGGCTCGGGTGGTAGGCACGTGATTGGTTCAAGGGCGAATTATTCAAATCCAATGGTAAAAGGGATCAATCGGGTGTGGTGACAATCTTGAGACTGGAATTCTATTAGTAATTCATGAAGGGATGAACAGGTAGAATGTTAAGCGGTTTGGTGACATTCTATTATGTTCGTTGGAAGTGGGATTCTATGTAGATTCCTCAACACATATCTTCTTCCATCTAATTTAAGATAACCTACAACTTCCGATGCACAGGCCAAAGAACAGAATTATATAACTCTTTCTACTTCTCACACTCGGTATGCATCTGGCGTGATAGACGGCAAACCCATGTCGTATTTCGTAAAAATGCTACTAAAATGAACTTTCAAATTTATTATCAAATTGGATTGCATTTCGGTTTCCACAAACTTCTGGAAGGATTTCCAATCGTGCCTTCGTACTTTTCATATTTCGTATGTTAAAAACTTTGTATTATATTTGGGCTTAAAAAATAAGCACTTAGATAAGTCAAATCTTAGGATAGTATAAAATGAAGTCGCTTCCACTGTCTGCTCGCTTAGATCTTTTAAACTACTTACTCAACGGATATTAATGCAGTTTTCAGCTATCATCAATAGATGATTCTAGAGGAAGATAAACGCGAAGGTTTGTTAGTATGGATGGATGGATGGATGTTTGTTACTGTTTCACGTAAAAACTACTGAATGGATTTTAATTAAACTTTACAATAATATAGCTTATACATCAGAATAACACATAGGCTTTATAAACGATTTATAAAGATATATTTAATATATTATCCAAAATATCTATTACCACGCGGGTGAAACCGCGGGGCGCTAATAATAAATTCATGATCATCATCATTATCCTATGTTAGTCCACTGCTGGACATAGGCCTCCCCCAATGAGCGCCATAGCGCTCTGTCTTCAGCTCGACGCATCCAGCATCTACCTGCCTGTATAATATATATTACAATTAAGAAATTAAGTGTTTTTGATTTAACTTAAAGCTTTTGTCATCTAGTGCGAGAAGTGAAAAAAGAAACAACTAGTATATTCACTTAACACTTTTGTTTTTTAGTTGTTCAGTAATTCTTCTCGTAATAGATGTGATCCAACAAACCACTAAATCTTTAACTAAGACACCAGTACATAATTAAAACAAACCAACTCGCTCCAGACATGAAACTCGAAATCTGCCAAGAAATTTTGTTTCGAAGATTCCCATTGTCTCGATCTTTACGAAGATTAATTTGGAAGCTCAGTAAATTCGCGTGAGTACAATGATGTAGAGTTTCCATGGAAGCGGCTGTTATATTTGTGTGTTGTGCTGTAAGGAATCTTTGAGTTTGATTTCATGATGTCTGTTGTCTGAAGGTGTGCGGCTGAATTCATGTTTTATGTTTGCCCCGTTTAACACTTTGACTGCGATTTTTTTTCGACGACTGCGATCTTTTTTTTAACCTAAAAAATTCGTGCTGCCGCTCTACACAGCGGTTGTGTTGCGCCGCACATGCGTTTCGTTCGAAAAATATTACGGCTGTGCTGAGTCACAAAGATCTGTATTTTCTCAGCCGCTGCGCTAGTGTGGATTTACGCATATTAGTCACTTGTAGAAAACACATACCGTGTGATTTCAGCAGTCAAAGTGTGTAACAGGTTACTTACATTAATAGAAGAACCAATTTTCATCCAATCAGTACAAATATGTTATATGTATGAGTGGAATACGATTTGAGGTCAAAGAACTAAGCACATAAAGGATCTCATTTCATTAAGCGACCTTATGTTGACTCCCTTGAAAATTATTTGTCGAATATATGTTCACAAGGTCCTATACTTTTTTTGCTATGAATAACTTCATGATTCCAACTTAGTTTTATATTATTTTTTGCTCCAACGCTTACAAAGACAATATCCTCAGTTTAATTCAAATTGGCTTTGTTCTCATGGGGAATACCATCGAGCGTTCTCTGTTATCTTAAGTTAAGTGGAAAAATAGAGACATTGGAAAATAGACTCAAATGTGATCTGTTTGAGTAGTAATTCGTTTTTACAGATGTTTCCGCAAGTTCTTCAAAAATATGAAAAGCCCTTATATCTTAGATTGTATTCGAGAACAGTTTCCAAACGTTATGATAGTTACCTACAAATTTCATTTGTCAATTTGTCATATCATGGTTTGTAACGTATTTTTAGACGTATCGATTTTAATACATTATTTTTGTTTGTTCTTGTACTCAAGGTATTCTCGAAGTTCTGACGAAATCGACAACATAGTTGGGAAAAGTGGATAAGAGTGTCACAAGAACAGACAAAGGATTGGAGTAAATCGAAAAATTAAATAAATAAATAATAAATAATGCTGGACAATTCACACAGCATTATGGTAAGCAGAGCTTGTGTTATGGGTACTAGATAACTGATATACATAATACAATATATTACATAGATAGATATTTTTTATTATACATAGAAAACGACCAGAACACCCGGAACAAATATCTGCAGATCGTACACACAATTGTTCCGAGGCGGGAATCGAACCCGCAACCTCCTGCGTCGCAGGCGGACCTTCGCCCACCGCGCCACATCGGTCGTCCGTCAAAAATTGGTGTCTTACCGTAACGTGAACTGTTGAACATGCAATTAGCAAGCTAAAGTAGCAGTGCGCTGGCCATATCTCGCGAAGGACCGACAACCGTTGGGTAAACGTGTTCTTGAATGGAGATCGCGACTCGGCAAACGTAGCGGTAGGACGCCCTCCGGCCAGGTGGGATGACGACCTGCGAAGGACTGCAGGCAGATGCTAGATGCGGCTAGCTGAAGACAGGGCGCTATATGACGCTCATTAGAGGAGGCCTATGTCCAGCAGTGGACTACTATAGGCTGATGATGATCACTGTTTGCTCATAATGGCGAGAGTGCCGACGGATCGACTCTATGTATATTGACAGCGGGGTTTGGCCGAAAGGTGTCATTATCTGGAAGTTCATTGGACGCCTGTCCAACAACGTCACCGCTTATCGATTAATTTTAAATGTAACATAGATAATGTTAGTCTCTTAGGTATTTATTATATGGGCCCAGATTAAGTCACTTTTTTTGTTTATTTACCCTTTTTTGTTTCCTGAAAGTAAGTTATTATTCTTATTGTATTTCAGAGTCAATCAGTGTACGCAAACCGGCTGTTAACACTTTGACTGCGATTTTTTTTGGACGACTGCGATCTTTTTTTAACCTAAAAAATTCGTGCTGCCGCTCTACACAGCGGTTGTGTTGCGCCGCACATGCGTTTCGTTCGAAAAATATTACGGCTGTGCTGAGTCACAAAGATCTGTATTTTCTCAGCCGCTGCGCTAGTGTGGATTTACGCATATTAGTCACTTGTAGAAAACACATACCGTGTGATTTCAGCACTCAAAGTGTTAAGCAATATCGTGTTTTTCCCAAATGTAGGTTAATATGATCATTAACTGACTCTGTAGGCACAAGTACCTACCGTCGGATATCATTCCACGCATCACTGAGCCCAGCTTCTCATCTACATCTACATTAGTCAGCGTCATACCCGCTATTCTTGCTTGCCAAGACGGGGTTATATGCGACTCCATTACCCTAACTGAGAGTTAACCTAGTAGGTCATTGTATTGTGCCCTTGTTGACAGTATGGGGTTATTTTTCATGTTTATTTATGAATATTAAATTGATGTTTTTTACAAAAAGTAAATATTTACTTATACATACCTATTATAAATACATTAATTTGATGTTATCTAAAAAGTAAATATATACCTATTATACTTTTATGAATATTTGATTAATACTGTTTTTAAGTTTTGTGAAACAAATACAACTATAACGGGATATTTTTCACACATCTACAGTTAACTGTGTTTTTGTGTTTACAATTTTTTTTTATAAGCTGTTCTTAAATTCACAGTATTCATTAAATGTGTGAATTTACGTTCAAATTTGCAAATGGCTATCAGTGCTTTTAAGCTCACCGGTACCAAGAACTGCTTTCTCAAATAATTTCGATACTTCGATACTTCGATAAATGCATGGTATATTTTAAACTGAAAATAAAACAGCGTTCTGATTTTATAAATAATGAATTTTGAAAATTAGCTTTGCATAAATAATGAGACATTATTGGGAAACAATTGAAAGGTAATTGCAAAGGATACGGCTAGACGAATTAATATAAGGCCTTTGGCCAGATCAGAAGGAAGATAAATTTAATTTTATTGATTTGAAAAAAATCTAAGATTGACTTCAATTACGCTGTTTATAAATACTAATCATCATCATCAGCCTATAGCAGTACACAGCTGGACATAGGCCTCCCCCAATGAGCGCCATAGCGCCCTGTCTTCAGCTTGCCGCATCCACTAATGCCTCAAGAATAAAATATATAACCATCTTGGCATCATTTTCTAAACAGTAGTAAAATAATCATTAGAATATAGAATAATTCTGAACTGAGGTTCAGAAGAACAAAAACTTTTGAGTTAGTGTAGCGATAAATTAAAGAGTATTATTTATTTATTTGGACTAGCAACGAGATACGAGACTAGCAACGAGATACACAAAAATAAATTCATTTACAATGACAAGGTTCTTAAATCTTGTGCTCTATAGAGGTATAAAATGATTATAAATAATAATAATAAATATTGCTGGACGATTCACACAGCATTATCTAGCCCCATGGTAAGCAGAGCTTGTGTTATGGGTACCTGATAACTGATATACATAATACAATACATTACATAGATAGATATTTTTTTATTATACATAGAAAACAACCAGAACACCCGAATCAATTATCTGCAGATCGTACACACAATTGTTTCGAGGCGGGAATCGAACCCGCAACCTCATGCGTTGCAGGCGGACCTTCGCCCACCGCGTCACAGAGGTCATCAAATTCATTTGCGTAATAATAAGTGCTATCTCTAAGAATAAATTAACCAACAATCTTCACCTTAAGTAGAGAGACAATACGAAAAGTGCCAGTGGTTATGTTCTTAGTAATATGATTAAAAAAGAAATAAGTAAAAACGAAATTGCCCATTAGCCTATTCTCATGCTAGATGTAATTATACTCTTTAAATTTAAATTATAGTATTTAACATTAATCTTATATGTACCTATGTGTGTAAGTACATATTCTAATTTATTTAAAAACACAATTGACAAAGATACACACAAAATCGTAGACAGAGCATATATACAAAATCTTATAGCCGACGAAAAAGAAGGTTCTATATCTCATTCATTTTTAGAGACAGTTATAATTAGGTACATACTTTCTTCCACATAGCTTTTAAAGTCACAGAACCACAAGAAATCATCTAACTCGCCACGGACTAACTCTAGTCTACATAAATTAAGTCCCGTTCCAAAATTTCACTATCCACAAGCAGACCCATCAATCTTGTACGTCAGTTGCACGTCCCGACGATTTTCAAACAATTATGCTTACATAAGTACATGTTAAGTCGCCCGTAAGTATGAATTCGGGTTCCGCGATATTCTGCTTAATACGCGGCTTTTGTCGGGGTAATTTCGGTTTAATTTGGCGAGAAGAATATTTATTACGTACTCTGGATTAAATATGAGTCATGTGGAAGAGATTCGTTGTATTAACGTAGCTACGCATTGTACGCTTCCTGATACATTGTTTCATATTTGCGGTGAATGAAATATTCTGTGAGCAGAGATAAACCAAATATAAATAGATTTGGGTGAAATAACACCGACGACCATTCAAAAATGCTTTTTCAAATTAAATAAATTCTATTTAAAAAGGGTGTTTATGTTTAGGCCTTTGCAAATAATGAAAAACTCCACTCCACCTTACATTAAAAAATGTAACGTACCTATCTTTTGAAATCAGACAGTCGTCATTTAAATTCTTGACAAAATCCATACCAATGCTCTTCTATATCTAAATACTTATATACGAGTACCTCCTTCCATGCGCGCAAAAAAAAATTAAGTTCCACAGAAATTCATATTAACAATGAATTCTCGACGCATTCCAAGGCCGATTCCACTAAATCAATAGCTATAGCAAGAAGAAGACTATAACAATGGTATCGTCTCAGAATGACACATTTTGGCAATATACCTGAAGAAAATTAACCTTGACTGTTTTGACACGCGACCCCTCCTCTGTGGAGGGTCGCGTTCCAAAACAGTCAAGGTTTAATTTAAACCATTTTTTCAATACTTTCGTGCAAATAGCACCGGACGCATCGATAGTCTATCTTTCTTGTAAGCATTGTTTTTGTTGAATAAGAAACGATTTATTATTGTTAAATTTCCATTTATTAAAATTCTCATTATAAAGTTCATTTTATACTATAGAAAATACAATAAGATATAAAACATTCTTCAGTAAAAGAGATATTGTTATTATTAATTTAATTCTCATTTTAAAATGCATTTTTTGTTATAGAAAATACAATAAAATATTTAAAAAACTATTTTACAGTTAAAAAATATATCAGAAGGGTAGATCACCGACCGCGAAGCTAGGCTCAAGCGGTGACTAGGGCTGCAGAGAGAGGAACTTCCTGACGATACGTGCTGAGTCCAGGAGTACCGCCTTTTAATATTACTATCTACGGCCACTGCAGATTATTTCATCTTTACTTGTCATGGATGATTCTGCGATGATACCATTGCCATAGTAAAGCGATTTGTTAGCATAATTTGGCCCCAGTTAGTAGGTACGAGTACGTAATGATATCATTAGGCGGTTGTGAAGTTGTAGCATGCCTACAGAGGACTTAAATTAGTTGATGCACTTTCCAGGAAGTGGTTAGACGTAGCAAAGTTGTACCATTTTATTTGCCTACTTTGTTTTCTTAGTGATGCCGCACAACAGACGTAAGCAGAGTTTGTGTTATGGGTGCTAGATGACTGATATACTTATTACAATATATTACATAGATATGACATATTTTGTTATACATAGATAACGACCAGAACACCCGGAACAAATATCTCCAGATCGCACACATAATTGTCCCAAGGCGGGAATGGAACCTGAAATCTCCTGGGTCGAAGACGGACCTTCGCCCACCGCGTCACAGAGGTCGTCACATACACTTGTATTACGACAACTGTAGCGCCACATTTGAAACGACACAGATATTGCTCTCGTATATCGCTATATTGGACACTACGAAAGATGTAATTCTCAGTGTGCGTGCTTGCTCGCAGATATACGGACGGTATATAATTATTTGTAAACTTCTAAAAATGGTCCTCGGTGTGATATAGGAGGTGATAAACGTGTCGCGTTACAAATTTTGCGCTACAATTTTCGTAATACAAATGTATAGTGTGCGGCCTCACTTAAGATGTTTTATATACACCCAATAAAGGAGATCGGGAGCGCCTAATTTTATTTTTCTATTTATTTTAATATTATTCATGGGGACAGCGGGAGTGTTAATGGATTTTTTGTGAAATCTGTCAACGGCGGCCAGTTGCAAGCCATGCACGCAGGCCATACTATTTTAGTGCACAAGTGAGTGCATAATCACAGGAGCACTCTCGTGATATCTTATGTAAGTGTCCAAGCTGTTACAAACTCACTACACCAAGTAGCAAGTGAACTTCTCACGGAAAGAGGACATGTACGCAGCGACCTCAACCTCAAATAGGAGTTAGTTAAATGTTAAATTACTTACTTACATACTTTACATAAATACTGCTTGGCGGGTTGTTTTTTTTTTTGTTGTATTCGAACGTGGGCTTATAACCCTATTAAACCTATTTTTTGATTTATTGGTTTTGAGACAAATCAACAACAAATTTGAATTCTTTATCAAATTCATTAATAAACAATTTGTTAATCTTTGAGTAAGTACCATAACTTACTCAAAGATTAACAAATTGTTTATTATTGAATTTATATTTAGTTATTCAAATATTTTTTATCAGATCACTGCTAGTCAATTCTGTTAAATAGGTACATGCCAGTTCTTTAGAAGGATGCTTAATGTTTGATGCTATTGGTAGATAAATACTTACATTAAACTGAACTAACCCTTATAAATTTAGGTAAAATAAACTGGCTTTATTATTTTATTTTTAACTTTAACGCCTCATTATTTTATTAAAAACTAAAGTATTCTTATTGAGTTGTTTTGCCGTTAATTAAACCTAAGGGGATTTTTTCCTTCTTAAAGAACCATGGTTACGCAAAAATAAAGATATCAGCATCCTGTACCTTTTTCACGGATGTAGCTGAGCTCCGCAAACACCTGAAAGTCAAGCAGAATCACCGGGATAAATTAAACGAGGTAAATAAATTAATTTCCGCCACTTTCCTGGAAGGAGGAAATTCTACTTTAACCTTTTCCCGAATATTTGGACAGTTCTACGAATCTTTGGATCGTTTCTCGAATGAGGATTGGTCTTTGTTTATAGTTCGACAGATTCTGAATCGGTTTTCGGAAACATATTTACGTCAAAAATGTAGGTCGGAGGAAACTTTCCAAGCGTAAGCAATTCCACTATTTAATAAGTAAAAACTAAAAAAAGACCACATTAGCGTTACTATATACAATTATGATTGCTATTGAGTCTTTCGTTTATTTAGTATTCTATTAGCTTTTCATTGCTGTCTCAATGACTTATTATATTGTCGCTTCTGAATAATATGGCTTACCATACTGAGCAACACTATAATAGTAGTAGCTATCTTTGCTCAATGATAAAATAATTCGTGATAATCACTAACCATAGACTAAATTTGCTGTCAAAAAAATAAAATGAATTCCTATGTTTGTTATTTATTACAAGCGATTAAAGATACTGTGACGAATAATCGCGAAAATCTGTCCGCGTTTGTCATTAATCGTAATTTTTGGGGGAGTAAATGTCAAAAAGTTTGAATTTTTCTTATGTCACCTCAACCCCCTCTATACGATTCCGTAAAAAAACATACCTCAACATATCAAGGAAAACAATTATGTCAATCAGTAAATCAAGTCAGTCTGTGTTAATTTAGCTTTATATAATAGAATGCTTAGGTAATATCTATTTAAATTCTTATTTATGTTAGGTAGGCTACCTACCTAATTCCAATTTTAAGAATTATAATATACAAAGATTCAAAAATTTTTAATAAAATCCCACATTATTCGGAAATTTAGAAATTTACGTGCTGGTAACACCGGCAAGATTTGTGTTTTTGTTGTGATTTTTCTGTTGATATTGTATATATTTGCGTTCAATCGAAGAAATAAGTGGATGTAATTAGAAATTTACGTGTGAAATGTGATTCTGTGTTTATTATTTACGAAATTAGTGTGATTTCAGCGACATCTGACCACACAAGAAGACATTTTTCATTTTTCGATCTAAGTTAAAATGGAGTCACTCTGTTGGTCTATAAAGAGGTAATGGCGGACGAGCGGTCTATAAATTGACAATGTCAAAATCGGTACATTAGTGAGTGCTTCGTTCTTCGGTTGACTGAGACTCGGTCCGAGCATTTTTTACGTTCATGATATACATATATATTTATGCAGCTGTCGTCATAATACCTACGGCAAAATGTTATGCTAATACGCATTGCTCTTTTATACTGCTGTGATGTTTTTCTCATCACCATAATTAATGATGCTTGCTAAAATATTACCTCCACCAAATTGCGTGTTCCCTGTATAATTTTAGAAGGCATAAAATATTACGAGGAAGATATACGAGTACCTCTATGGTGTATTTTGTTTAAATTATCGTATTATTATTTCAGTACTCTGGTCATCGCAAACCAATTTTATCATGGCAGTAAAACATAATATCTTTAAAGTCATTTAAAACGGGATATTTGCCATGATTTGATTTTTGAGTTTTCCAATATTTCGGCACAGTTTCATGCGCCATGATCACGGAATGACTCAAAAATCAAATCATGGTAAATATCCCGTTTTAAATGACTTCAGAAGTTTTATAATATATTTATTTTATTACTAGATATATTATTTATTCATACAAATATGTTACATCATTTAGTTAATAGTGCCTTAAAGCCTATGTTAGGTTTGTCTTAGCACTATAGTTCTCACTTAATTTAAAAAAAAATTGATATAAATATAAATAAATAAATAATGCTGGACAATCCACACAGCATTATCTAGCCCCATGGTAAGCAAAGCTTGTGTTATGGGTACTAGATAACTGATATACATAATACAATACATTACATAGATAGATATTTTTTTATTATACATAGAAAACGACCAGAACACCCGGAACAAATATCTTCAGATCGTACACACAATTGTTCCGAGGCGGGAATCGAACCCGCAACCTCCTGCGTCGCAGGCGGACCATCGCCCACCGCGCCACATCGGTCGTCAAAGTGATAATCTAGGTACTGTAGTTAACGAACGATCTGACAACATTACAAGTTAACCTATATTAATTATTATCCTAGATCTTACATTTAAAAAACTCATTTAAACATAGTTATTCATGATAAACACACTCACGCTTGCTGCTAATTGTTTAGCGTGAACCTAGCCACTTATCGCCACTGATGCACGCGTTGACAAAGTATGGAAGTAGTACTAGTTTCTACCCACGTGGTTCTTTATATCCCATGGGAACTGATTTATGGCCTATATTTTATTGCAGGCCTATAATTACCTATTTTATGCCCTATCTGTTCAGTAGTTTTGGCGTCAAGAAGTAACAAACATCCAAACTTTCACATTTATAATATTAGTGTAAATAGTCACACTGAATATAAAAAAATTCTTACATTATGTTTTTTAACAATGTTTTTAAATGGAAATTGGTCATGTTAACCTCATAGTTTTTACTTTATTTTGAAGCTCAGATAGTATTACTAATTTAGTACCTATGTACATAATCATCATCCAGATATTAAAGAACTCACCTAATTCATTGCCTATTTATTTTTCTTCTTACTGTTTCTCGCTTCATCATCAGCCTATAGCAGTCCAATGCTGGACATAGGCCTCCCCCAATGAGCGCCATAGCGCCCTGTCTTCAGCTTGCCGCATCCAGAATCTACCTGCGAAATATCACAGGTCGTCATCCCACCTGGTTGGACGGCGTCCTAGACTACGTTTACCGAGTCGTGGTCTCCACTCAAGAACACGTTTGGCCCAGAGGCGGACGGTTCTTCGTGAGATATGGCCGGCCCACTGCTACTTCAGCTTGCAGCTTGTTTCTCGCTTACAAATCGGCAAATGATAAATTCCCAGCCGTCGAATACCCTGCTGGCTCTCCATAATGTTCCATCATGTTTCGATGTAAATTTATAAGGGTTGCAATAACGTAAGCACCGTATTTAGATTTCACTTTAGATTTGTTGAATATTACATTCTTGACGTTGGGAGAGGTTTATTTGTATCCTTAATTGCGTCAATCTTCCAAGATACGAGGAGGATATTAGATATTAGCTTTCGCTGGGAACTTTATTTGCTGCCTGTTTTTATTATCATAAAACGTTATTATATGTTCTTCTTTGTTAAATCCTGTTTATATAAGCTTAGTACATGCATTCTGTAGGAATCATAAATATAAAATATGTTTGTATGTTGTTTTGTATTATCTTTTGTTGTTAGCCTTTTTGCTTTCGAAATGCCAGCAGATGTATGTACGTATAAAATAAGAGTAGGTAGTTAAGTAAAAGCTTTCAACTAAACAGGATAAGTTATATTTTATTTTACTTAGGAGACACGTAGAAAGAAAATTCTGCTAATAAAGGAGTACGACCGGGTTTCTTTACAAACCGCTATATCCGTTTTCTGTCATAACAACTAAGCTTCAACTTTTTACATCAACGTCTTGCGGTAACGAAGTAATAAGGTTTTTTTTATGTAAATACGTAATTCCACTTCTAAGGCTTTATCGCTCAAGTCTTGGATGAGACTGGCGTCATGCCAGTCGCATTTTGAGCGTGTTAACACTTTGAGTGCTGAAATCACACCGTATGTGTTTTCTACAAGTGACTAATATGCGTAAATCCACACTAGCGCAGCGGCTGAGAAAATACAGATCTTTGTGACTCAGCACAGCCGTAATATTTTTCGAACCAAACGCATGTGCGGCGCAACACAACCGCTGGCTGTGTAGTCCGGCAGCACGAATTTTTTAGGTTAAAAAAAAGATCGCATCGTCGAAAAAAAATCGCAGTCAAAGTGTTAAGTGTTTGAACCCCAGTAATATTATAAGTATATTGTGGCATTTGAACATTATTACCATAATGACCAAAATATATTTCAGCGCTCAAATATCACGATATAACAAAATCGAATCGGTGCGGTGGTAGGTTTAGTAATAGTGGAGCTCGCAATTCTAAATAAGCTATTTCAATGCAGAATAGACCGCCCGATAAATTTTCCATTTGGTCGTATTTTATTTAGGTCGCGAACCTAAATATCACATTTCGGGCACTGCGAGCGAATACAATCCTAGTTTTAGACAGTTCATTGGTCAATTTACAATTTATTAATTTGGACGCTTGCTTGGTTCGCGGGTGCCGATAAAACAATGATCCTGCCAATTTACAATGTCAGATTAATGTGAAGTAGCCGCTTGATTTTGGACGCCGTCCAGGTTGGCAGCATAGTCAGCAATTTGGATACAGCCCCGGTTTCAAACTCGTTCCTTTTTATCAAAACATCAGTGAGATTGAACTCTAGATCCCAGGTTTATGCACTGCAGTGTTTGAGGATTTTAAAACCAGACGCAGTTTGCGTTTAGAAATATCTACCGTTTGCTAATGCGCTAGTTGTTGGTACAGAATGAGTATTTGGGGAGTACTTTGCAAGGATAGAATTCCATTCGATTTTAAAATGAGACTTTATTGAATAAACGCATGGAGTTAGCGAATATAAATTGCTTTCTGCTTGGTAGTTCAGGAAATTTTGCAATAGATTTTAGTTTCGCTTGCAAATCTTTTCCATAAACCGTAAGTAGGTACTGACTTAAATCGAGAATTCTTCGCAGTTCAGAGAAATATAAATACTCCGAATTCGTATTGAGGTCGGAGATACGTATTTATACGATTAGGTACTTGTCTCGGGACTGATCCGCAGCTAGGCCACAGGTGAGCCCTTTTTACGTGTCGGGTGGGGGCTGTTAGTTTAACCACCCAATGGCCCTAGGCGTACTCGGTGTCCCTAGGTGTTGCAGTCTTTGAGAAGCTACGCTATCACTTTCTACAAGCTCATGCGCTGCCGTCTCCTCTGCGTTCATGCAACCTCTACGAAGGGGGCTGTCCGTGATGCCCAAATACACTGCCACAGGACACTGCATGCTCAACAAACACATATTTAGTGTTTGTTCAGCATGCAGTGTCCTGTGACAATACCGGTGATACCGGTGACTTGTCGGAGTTTGTCACGTTTAAGATTAAGGACTTTTCGAGAGTTCTTCCTAGCATTCGACGGAACTGCTAAAACGAGATGTCTTGTTTTCTAAATAGTTGAGTTTATTGTCCACAGCTATACCTAATTAACTGAATCGGATAGTGCAAGCTGCGTATCGAATAGGAACGGGCGCTGATAGGTTCCTAATTTACGCTTGTTGGTGAACATTATTTGTTCTGTTTTGGTAAGATTCACGGTTAGTCCATAGTCTATATGTTGCAAGTTTTAATGCGTTACTCATAATGTTACACGCCATGCTAGCAAAATGTGCCGATATGAGTATGGTAAGATCGTCTGCGTATAGCCTGCAATACGATCGGGTAAGCTGTATTTGAAAATTCGAAAGGCCCTGGGGTTAAGTCAAGATTTGGGGCTAGTTTGAACCTTTTCTAGCCGTCCCCTTATAATAGGCAGATCCTGTGAGACTGCCCAGGTGCTTTTATAAACTGGAATAAATGAAACAAGACCTTTATTTATAGATTAAGTTTTAGCCATTATTTCGTGCACATATATTTATTAATATTTTTCTAACACGTAAAATGTGTTCTCTTCTCTTATTTAAAAGTTTATTCATCTCGATTTCCTCTCAATGATGTTTCGCGAAACTACAAAATGTTTTAGTAAACATTTTCCTTTACGTGATTCGCTCTTTCAAAGGACATAATGGACCGGAAAAGCCAGCAAGATTGTGTGCACAAGTTTCCTGTGTTTGAGGTTCTTGTAAACATATTTATAGTAGGTTCTGCCCACAGGATTTTACGAAGTTGAGAAACGGATTCCGGTACTTTTTTGTCATGACTAGATTAACAACATAAAATGATTTTAAGTTGTCAATCTAGTCATGATAAAATATTTTTTATTGCGGGTCCTCATTGCCTGCACCTATTTTATTCAGTCATTGCTTAAACCTGGATCTTGATCCAGGAGGGCCCATCTGTAGCCTAGTTGCGGAAACCAGTCCAGAAACAACTAACTAACTATGGCACAAACATCGAGAGGCATAGGCCTCCCCGCTATCTAAATGTGCTTTAAACTCTACGAGTATATGTGATAAACCTATACATCATAGCCATAACATCGAGAGACATAGATCAATGATGATAAACCCTACTCCAAAAACCTCTGTACTGCTCGTCTCTTGTAAGACTACATTTTATTGAAATCTAAAACACAAATCTAACCTTCCATATTCACAAAATTCTAAACATCCTAGAAAACTGCAGTCTCTCATTAGTAACAGTATGCCAAAATTGGCAATGTACCGCATCGCGGTCGTTAGTCAAGCCCGTGCCGTGGCCCAGTGTCAGCTATGCGACAGAATTTTCAATAAATGCCACGTAGTTGCCACGGTGGCGGACAGTGACAATTTTGTGGCATAGAATGCGGTATGGCAGTCTCGGGCAGCAATAACTTTTTGCACTGAATTTTGATATTATCATTGTTATGTGCACCCATATTTTCTGTGATAGTTTTGGACATCGCTAGAGATAAGATGTTTATTTAAATCTATTTATAATAATAATAAAAAGGCTATAAGGAACCCATCCAGCATTCGGCTAGCCACCGTCTGCCACTTATAACAGTTTTGAGACTATGTTTATGGCAGGCGTCCAAAGTCTCCCCTATAGCCCAATTAGCCAGTCCATCCATCCATCACCACAGCCTGGTTTTTCTTTTATTTTCTTTGCAAAAGTCTCTACACATGGCGTATACCATCTTCGGGTGTATCATATTGTGCACCCAAGGGCAATGCCCGTTATGTATAGCCCGCGCCGTTAGATTAACTCTCGCAAAGGGTCACTGTGCTGTTGGCTTCGGCCCCACGCAAGTCTACCAAAGGACCGGGTCACTTTATGGGCCGAGATCAAGGAAATATAATAATTATATCATTTATTTCAGACTGTAGAGATCTTTTTTAACTTATTCTACGGTCCATAGTAATATATACCTTAATAACTAGCATACAAAAATGTACTTAACGGCTACCGAGACATATTCTATATATTATAAGAACTAGACAGTAATTAAAATGGCAAATTGGTCAAGAAAGAAACAAAAACAATTGTGAGTTTTAATTTATTTTATTGTGTAAATAAAATTAAATAAATAAAAATTTATTGCTTGATGGCAAGAGGATCGTCTATGACTATGTTATAAATTATTATGGTTTACAAATAGGTGTTCCTAGGCTTAACGATTAGGGTTTTTTTTCATATTTTTAAAGGTTATCAGAACGAAGTGCCACATAGAGTTTCATTTGTATGTCTCTAATAAAAAAATGTTTTTACACGTGACGACAATGATATACTCGTACTAAAATCATAATAAATAATTTAGTGCTTTAGCTCTCCAACATTTTATTGCGAATAAAAAAAACATGCACATTAAAAAATAATGTAGCGAGACTTGTATTATTAGAAGCGGGTAATATTTATTTTGGTGCACATTTCCAAATAAATTCATTAAATAAATTTCTTCTGCAAATCAACTTTCATTTGGAGAAGGTAAATTCGAAACGAATTAATCTTTAATTCTTACTGCCACAATTTACAATCACTAATCGATTTTGACAAAAATCCCTACTTGTGGCGTCAATTAAATTTTTCCTTCCGCTTGTTCTTCTATTCCATTTTCCTTGTTATCGAAAATGTTGACAGTATGACCCAAGAAGCTCGATGTTTTTGAGCTAAATGACGCTATTGTCTAGGTCACACTGGATGTCGGGGCAGCATTGAGGGTATGGCTTGCTCGTGTCTTCAGGGGTGACGTGGCATTGCGGGTCATCTGTACCGACGATCCCACATCTGAAGGTGAAAATAATCTTATTAAAAGCCGTTCAGAGAGCTGTCCTACTAATATTATAAACGCGAAAATTTGTGAGGATGTATGTATGTTTGTTGCTCTTTCACGCAAAAACTGCTGAATGGAATTTAATGAAACTTCACAATAATTATAGCTTACATATCAGAATAACACATAGGCTACAATTCATAAAGATATGTATATTGCATATTATCCAAAATATCTATCACCACACGGGTGAAACCGCGGAGCGCAGCTAGTAACAAATGAAACAGTGTAATGGTTAGTAAGCAAGTGAAGGATGGAGAGAAAGAGAAAAAGAAAATGAACAGAGTATAGAGAGTGAGTGAGACCCATTTATAGTGTAACATATTAATCAATCGCCGAAGTGTTGCCTATCCAATGTCTTAAAATGCTACTTCGTAACTGTTTTCACCAAAAGTTTTTGCCAATTTTTTTATGATAATGTATTCGTGCTATTAATAAGTACATAATACATATAATTATATACAACATTGCTTTAAACATTCGTAACTTGTTTGTGCCGCCATAGCTTTTCAATGGTAATGAATGATTTTCCATGGATAGAATGTGTTTTTTAAATACCAACCTAATCTTTACCGACTTCGTTTTCATCATTACATTCAAAAGTATAACAGCATTCAGGGTAAGGTTTGCTTAAATCTTGGACTTTGTGGCAATTTTTGTTGGCATTAATGACAACACCGCATCTGAAAGGCAATAGATAGACCCTCTATTAAAAATAGAGTGATCCTGACAACTCAACCATACAAAATCCCTAAAAATGTTCGTTCTACTGAGGAATAGAGAAAATTATTAAGATACCTTTGATGTCGAGTCTGTATTTTTTTTAAATACGGACTCTTTACAACAAAGTTGAATATTTTCGATTCTTGGTAAATTAAGTGTTTGTAGCTATATTTAACTTTAAGGAATAAAGAATATGTTGTACATTTTGAATACAAAATTCTTATTTTTATACTGATTTGATTTTTATTCTATTAAACCAGTAAGAAGATTACTTTTATTCTTTAAATCAATTTTTTTTGGAATAAAACCATAACGGAGACGTTACGAATTTATTCTTTCTAATAGTCAATACTAAACTTAAGTTCTGAACCTGCTAAGAACGTGTCCTGTAAAAAAGCTAGATCCTTTTTCAAGAAAATAAATTACAAATAAATAAATTACGAGATGGTATTAATAAGAAAAGAGGTTGTAAAGAAAAGAGAAGAGAGTTTTGATGATAATAGAAAAAGAAATGAAGAGTAGGTACTTACGATGCATAGTCCACTAAGTCTCGTTCACAATTGATCCTGTAACATTGACCGGGAGCGCTGATGTTTGTTCCGTATGGTATGACGTCATTGATCTCCTCTATGTAGCAGCCTTCTTTGTTTGCTGGAATAGAAAGAGACATAACAATTGAATAAAGAATAAAGACAACAAACAAGTTGTTAGATGACATAATGTAAATATTGACGTTGTATTTATTATTTACTAGCTTCCCGCGGTTTCACCCGCGTTAAACTCGAATTTCACTTTAGTAGGTGATATTTTTACACCTTGGGTTACATTATTAGAGTTTTAGTAAGGATCCCTAACTGTTTTGAAAATATAATATAGCCTATGTTCGCCAGGGATAGTGTAGCTCAACCCAACGGTGAACAATTTTTCATATCGGTCCAGTAGTTTCGGAGCCTATTCAATACAAACAAACAAAAAAAAACCTTTCCTCTTTATAATATTAGTATAGATTTATAACAAGCTGCGCCCGCGGCTTCGTTCCCGTGAATATCTATGTATCAAATAGTGTATAAACCTTCAACTTGAATCACTCTATTAAAAATAATCACATCAAAATCTGCTGTGTAGTTTTAAAGATCTAAGCATACATAGGGATAAACAGACAGCGGGAAGTGACTTTGTTTTATACTATGAAGTGATATTATGTACATTTATCGTGACTTTGAATGGTATTAAAGCTAATCATGGTTGTGCTCATTCTATTTTAATTTAACATCCCTGTAACCTATGTTTTCCAATAAATATGAATTTGAAATTTGATGTCGAGAGAATCCTGAAGTAATACAAGTTGTTGGCTTGTTTCAATTCAGATGACGTCTAATTTAAATTTATAGTTTATTTCACTACTAAGATATTTTAAAATATGTTTTTTCATTTAAATGAACTAGCCATAGCCATAACCGTAGCATTTCATAGTAAGTAAATAATTCTGGACACACAGCATCATCCAGCTCGAAAGCACAGAATGTCGATAAAGCCCGTAAGTAGAGCTATATAAAAAGTTCTAGATTATTCTAGATATATTATTAGATAAAGTAAATATCTACTAGGTCAAGAATGCGACTGTCTGTCATAAAATCTAGATCCGTAACGAATAATGTTATTACTGTTTCTGCCGCCCACATATTGTTTTGATTTTTAGGTATCAACGTTTTATAAGCAAAATGGCATTCTGCGGTTTTGTTTTGGCGGACATTAACTTATTTGATGAATATTTTCTGTGGTTTTCTCTAATTATACTGACTCTTGTAGCTATATTTACTAAGGTAGCCCTGTGCTGAACCATTTGGTTTCCGCACACAGTGTTGATAGATAATAATATTATAATAGCGAAAGTTTGTAAGTATGGATGGATGGATGTTTGTTACTCCTTCACGCAAAAACTACCGAATGGATTTTGATGAAACTTCACAATAATATAGCTTATACATCAGAATAACTCATAGGCTACAATTTATAAAGATATATTGTATATTATCAAAAAAAAAACATGTAAAAAAAACACAGATAGTTACCAAAACCCTTTGACAGAATATAACGACCAATAAATGCGTACATTTAGAATTAGAACCTTTCGCTCTAATCTTACTCGCGCTTGACCGCTCTTGTTTATATCTCTTGTTGACACATAATATTGGGGATTGCCGACGATTGGATGAGATGAAGGTATTCCAAGAATTCCAATGAACAAAATAGTGCTAAGCAGTCGTAAATTATAATGATCCGCTGACAAGGTGTCAATAAACCACGAATTTGGTTTTGGTTCTGAATATTTTGGAGGTTATTCACGGATATTCAAACTAATGTCGCGCGGTGGGCGAAGGTCCGCCTGCGACGCAGGAGGTTGCGGTTTCGATTCCCGCCTCGGAACAATTGTGTGTACGATCTGCAGATATTTGTTCCGGGTGTTCTGGTTGTTTTCTATGTATAATAAAAAATATCTATCTATGTAATGTATTGTATTATGTATATCAGTTATCTAGTACCCATAACACAAGCTCTGCTTACCATGGGGCTAGATAATGCTGTGTGGATTGTCCAGCATTATTTATTATTTATATAATCATACTGATATTATAAATGCGCAAGTTTGGATGTCTATTGACACAAACATGTTATTATTCATATAAATCGTATATATGTATGACATATATTTTTAAATTCATTGTATTGTTATTGTTTTTTGCCAGTGAATTTTTTTTGTATTATTTTTTAATAATATATCATCATCATCATCAGCCTATAGCAGTTAATTTTACAACATTGCACGCCCAATAAAAATATAAATTCATTCATTCATTTATTCATTCCCAATAGGGCAGGATACATGACCCATTACATAATAAGAACTTTTTAACATGTATTCCATGCAATAAATGAATTTGAATTTATTGGTGATTAGGTTTTTTTTTTCATATTTTTAAAGGGTATCGGAACTAAGTACCACAGAGAGTTTCATTTATATGTCTCTAATAAAAAAAAATTATGGATGGTTATTCACGGATATTCAGACTAATCACACTGATATTATATATTATATATGGCGACCCCTTCCGCGGGACCTGATCCCTGCGGAACCAACATAGAGTCCTTGGGTTTACCGAATGCAGCCAAAAAAAAAAACATTGAGAAGTAGGGAAAAAAAAAAGATATTCCCACAAAACCCAAGGACCGAGGGGTCGTCACCCCTCGAGTTGACGCCGGGGTAATGAGGCCAAGCCTCGAGGCCCCTCTCTGCGCCCCCACCAGGGCCGGAAAGAAATTGATTGATATGCGAAAGTTTGAATGTTTGGATGTATGTTTCCACTTCACGGGCTGTTTTTGACATAAATGTTGTTCTATTTTATTACTTGTGAGATTTTTTGCAACAGTCTGCAGTAAGCTTTATTGTTTCATTTGTGTAAGTACTAGTTTTAAACTGTTTATATTCTTGTATGTAATTTTTTTTCTTTATAAAGAGATCTTAGTTTAATATTTATATTTATACCACGCCATACTTTTATCACGGAAAAACGTATCGCGCGAAGTCACGGGGAGATATTAGTATTTGGACAAGAGGACAGTATTGGCGCTGGGAAAGCCTTTAGCTGATACTGACGCAAAAGTGGAAAACGTTGATACGTTTTCCAAACGTAACGCCACGTAAAGGAAGGAATTCTTTGTACATCGCACGTAGCCAACGGGTCCGTTTCGCTCTTCGCAAAAGCTTTTGACGCAAATATCACAAAAGTATGACATGGGTCGCGAATGTGGATAAAAAGATGGCATTTCTGTTCTAAACTGGCTACCTATATCATCTATATATATAAAAGAAAGTCGTGTTTGTTACAACACTTATAACTCGAGAACGGCTGAACAGATTTAGCTGAAAATTGGTGGAGAGGTAGCTTAGAACCAGGAGTCTAACATAGGACTATTTTATTTTATTTTATCATTTAAACTATTTGACACATAGATTTCCACGGGGGCGAAGCCGCGGGGCGCAGCTAGTCATAGTATAAAACTAAGTCGTTTCCCGCTGTCTGCCTGTCGCTATGTATGCTTAGATTTTAAAAAATACGCAACGGATTTTGATGCGGTTTTTTTAATAGATAGAATGATTCAAGAAGGTTTATAAACTATTTGACACAATAGATTTCCACGCGGGCGAAGCCGCGGGGCGCAGCTAGTATATTTATATATACACATATAAGTGATTGCCGTAGCCCTTTCCGCCGGGTGACTTTTGACGTTGTAGCTGGTGTCAAACTAATACAAAATTGACGTTTGACAGCACTGATTGCTTAATTTACGCCTGTCGCAAACCGGTCCCGAGTTACATAATCACCATACTGATCTTCAAAAAAATTTTTTCCATTGTTTTTCCTTCCAGCAGCCCAACATAATCTTGAGAAAACCGTGACGTATAATTATATACCATTTAACTATATGTACATTCAAAACAAGTCGATAAAATCTTTATAATTCAATGACGGGGTTATATTATGACGCGTTATTAGCGTCACAGCATTGTGACGTCACGTAACACTGAATCACCTTTATTTGTAACTTATCACGTCACCAAAAACTAAATTTTTGAACATAACATTAAAATACTTTATTGGGTACTAGCGGACCTTACCGGTTTCGCACGGTTTTAGTACGGATCCCCAACTTTTTGACAATATAATATAGCCTATGTTCACCGGGGATAGTGTAGCTTCCCAACGGTGAAAGAATTTTTCAAATCGGTCCAGTAGTTTCGGAGCCAATCATTACTAACAAACAAACAAAAAATCAAACCTTTCCTCTTTATAATATTAGTATAGAAAACCTTATTTTTAGATGGGTAGGCAAATATACGATTCTAGTTACACATTAATTATCAAGACAATAACATAAGCACGAGGTTTATTAATTAATTAAATACTTTAGCCAAAATATATTGTGTATACCACAAAATTTAAGCGAAAACCTCAATATAGCATTTAATAAGTTTTTTCAAGTGCGGTATCATTTTCGTCTATTTATAATCAAAAAAATCGGAAGATTATATTATTATAATATATATGTATTAATATATTTATAATAAAAAATACAAATGAAGCTTTATTGTGTGTACGATCTGCAGATATTTGTTCCGGGTGTCCTGGTAGTTTTATTTTATTTTATTTATTACAAGGAAAATCAGCAGCACTTACAGTAAATTAAAAAACAAGAAAATAGAAACAGAAGGCTATTAAGAGGTTTTCACGACTAAGGCTTAGGTTTTCTATGTATAATAAAAAACATCTACATATCTATGTAATGTATTGTATTATGTATATCAGTTATCTAGTACCCATAACACAAGCTCTGCTTACCATAGGGCTAGATAATGCTGTGTGAATTGTCCAGCATTATTTATTTATTTATAGTTTCGTTATCTACAGTATTTTTCCTAATACGTATAAATTATTATTGAAAAGACTACGGCTAGACATAGACCTATATTCCAGTTATATGGCGCCAGTATTTTATAACAATTTCTTTATGATTATCTAATTTACATCCAAACTGTTATTGGTCAATTAAGTTAATCGAACCATCCGCTTGTCGTCAAGCTTCGTCGTCAAGATATAGCTAAAATCCATTTATAGGTACCAAAATCAAATACAATTCTGATATAGTTTTTTTATATAGTTTTTTATATGTTTTTATATATAGTTTTTATGTGTAATATAGTTTTTTTCTTTGGGTGGCTTAGGTATCACAGCGGCCATGATAGGCCTATTGTGATCGCCACTTATACGTTCAGCCCCGAAGCCGTAGCGTTCATAGTTCGCCACTAACCCTTGCAGCTGCTAGGAACTGTAGGATTTTCTTCGGGGTGGTATCTCCTAGCTCGTCTGGGCTATACAGATGCTTGCCCAGAATGGATACTGGGTTTATGCATCAGTGCTCCACACTCACCTAGCAGATGAAGGGGCGTTTCATCCGCCTCCTCGCAGAATATAGTTGTAATCTTTTCTTGAGTAAGCTGACACGTGGCACAATTTTATAACGTTTTACCCACGTAGGGAGTTTGCGCAACTTTTCCTTATCCTGCACAGGCGTCATTAGATCGAGCGGATCAACTTGCCCAGCATCTGAACAGCTACTTAGACAACTACAAGAGTCTCAAGCCGTCATCATCATCAACTTATAATAGTCCACAGCTGGACATAGGCCTTCCTTATGATCGCCATAGCGCCCTGTCTTCAGCCTGCCGCATCCAGAAGATTCTGGATGCGGCAGATGCCTGCAGTCTTTCGCAAGTCGTCATCCCACCTGGCCGGAGGTCGTCCTACACTACGTCTGCCGAGTCGCGGTCTCCACTCAAGAACACGTCTTCACGCGATATACGGCCGGCCTACTGCCACTTCAGCTTGCTAATTCTTTACCATAACTTGTTAAAGGGTAGTAAATCTACTGTGGCTTAACAACAGTCGTCTTCTTGTGTTGGCATAAATCATATATTAAAAAATGGAACAGATGCATAAAGTTATTTGGATCAACTATATGATAATACAGTTACTACTGTATTATCATATTAAAGTTGATCGGATCATAAACACCAGTGCAGTATCTGTTTTGCTAGAATAGGTAAAAAAATATGTGGATAACTATTTATTTATGAGAGTATCGATTAAAATTCAATCGAATTGATAAATAAATCATGATTTTACCGACTGTTTTTAACGATCTTGCGTTACAAGTTCATTAAATTTTTGAGAATTGAGCTTATTCCTTTAAAAGTATTTTTGAAGTCGCCAAAAAATATGTCAACCGTATAAAAATTGCAGCATTTTACAACGTAAGTACATAATTGTACAATTTAAGGTATTTTTTCCTCATTATTTTTAAATTGTTGACGTTCCGCTCAAGAACTTTGCAATTTATTTGATTGGATTGAGAAATATTAAGAAATAAGGTTGTACTTGCAAAATATCGGATGAGTGGTTATTCATTTACATAAATAGACCTTGTGGCTCGAACCTTGACCCTGAACTAAAGCCCTGCGGTAAATCCGTTTAACCACAGGAAGAAGAAGCGGGTCGTTCGTCAACTCACACCATGAATCTTGTCCCAACTGGTGTGAGTTGACGAATCGTAAAAAAAAATATATTTTCGTACCGAATGTTTGTATGTTTGTACCTCTTCACACCAAGACTACTGAACGCAGCATCAGGCTGAATCTACATACATGTTCTAGACCTGGATTATTATGGGCTACTATTATATCTCGGAACAACGCATGCGAAGTCGCGGGCAGATAACTCAGCGACCCAAAGTGGATCTTGGCCTCCTATAGAAGACTTCTATTGGCCTCTCTTGGCCTCGGACAGTTGAAATTATCACAGATAATGTATTTCTGTTGCCGCTACTACAATAATTACCTACTAAAAACAGAATAAAATAAGTATTAAGGAGATCCCATACAACAAACGTGATTTTTTTTGCTCTTTTATAAATAAAGGTACGGAACCCTTCGTGCGCTACTCTGACTCGCACTTGGCTGATTTAATTTCATAAATAAATAAATATTGCTGGACAATCCACACAGCATCATCTAGCCCCAACCTAAGCAGATCTTGTGTTATGAGTACTAGATGACTGATATACATAATACAATACATAGATAGATATTTTTTATTATACATAGATAACGACCAGAACACCCGGAATAATTATCTGCAGATCGTAAACACAATTGTCCCGAGACGGGAATCAACCCGCAACCTCCTGCGTCGCAGGCGGACCTTCGCCCACCGCGCCACAGAGAGATCGTGTTTTATGTTTCTCCGACTTTCGAGAAGATATTTTATTAATGTTATGTAAATGGAATGTTTGTTATTTTGAAGTCCACATTGGTACCTAATGAAAGTGGATGTAGGTTGTCGGTAATACCCGCAGTAACGGATCGGAATGCGGTAAACCCAAGCCATTGGAAAGTGGAATTAAATTGTTGATTTTCTAAAAATGACAACTGTGTTTTACTAAGTTACCACTAAATTAAGAACAATAATGATTTAGATTGGGGCTAGATAAAGCTATGTGAGTTGTCAAGCATTATTTATTTATTTATTTTATAAGTTACACTGAAATGGTGGGCTGGGCAGATTAGCCGAATGCACCGCAAGAGGTGGGCTAATGCTGCAACACCCTGGGTCCCGGAAGGAAGCCGCGGGCGAGGTCGGCCAAGAAAGCGCTGGCGAGACGACCTTAACGCCTTCCTCGGAGATTGGTGGGAGATCGCACGTGACCTCACTGAGTGGAAAGATTTGGGGGAGGCCTTTGCCCAGCAGTGGGACGAAATAGGCTAAATAAAAAAAAAGCTGTCTAGACATCTGGCAACACATATTGGTAGGTAGGTCATTATTTAAATATTCGACATGGTTTGCATAGAGTTACATAACATGATTATAATATTTAATTCTTACATAATAAGGCCGATAAATATTCACCCACGTGATCTTTTCACCTTTGGATAACTTTGTTATCAATATCATAGACGCAAATAGTATCAAAATAATTGAATTACGACCTTATTTTCAGCAAATACTAAGACTACTATTTTCTGCCCGCGGGTCCGGACGTTTCGTTTCTATCATCATCAGCCTATAGCAGTCCACTGCAGGACATAAGCCTTCCCCAATGAGCGCCATAGCGCCCTGTCTTCAGCTTGACGCATCTAGTATCTACCTGCAGTCTTACGCAGGTCGTCATCCCACCTGGTCGGAGGGCGTCGTACACTACGTTTACCGAGTTGTGGTCTCCACTCAAGAATACGTTTGCCCCAGCGCGGCCGTCGGTTCTTCGCGAGATATGTCCGGCCCACTGCCACTTCAGCTTGCTAATTCTTAGAGCTATGTCGATAACTTTGGTTCTCTGTCGGATGTATTCGTTTCTATAGCAACGTTTAAAGGTTATATATATCCCATAAGAACAGATTCCAGTGCTTATGGTTGATGTCCAGGCTTAAAGCTACACCAACGCAATATTTCAGCCCAATCTGTTAATTGGTTTTGGCGTGAATAAGTAAAAAAACGTTCGTCAATTTATCCATGTATCCAAACTGTTGCAATTATATTGTTTTTTTTTATAATAATAGTGATAGTAAGTTTAATGCGAAAAATTTGGTATTTGTAGGAAAATGTTTGTATGATCTGCCGGTATTTATCGGTATCTGGTGTACAAAAAAGTACTTTTTGTATTGTATTGTACACTTGTACACCCATCTTGTGTTATAAGGTCTATTTAAATTGGAGGCAGATGATGCTGTGTGTATATTTTCTAGTTTTATTCAATATTATTATTATTTACTAACTGTAACACTAGAACACGTTCTTATGAGAAGAAGAGGGCTTTGTGATCTAGGTTCTAAGTATTGAATCCCCATGGAGTAATAATTCACGTATGACTTGAAATAAAATGTTTCCTACGCTCTTAGCTTGCAAAAGGTAATGCTTTCAATCATTTGTCGCGTCGAAAACGCCTAACTTCAAATAAAATACTTATCGTGGGGAAATTTATCAAATTATCATAATTATTCACGGTAAAAACACACAAAGTCAAAACTCACATCAAGCAGAAACTAATGACGTTAGTGATAAAGTAGTCAATACCTATGTAGAGAATTTCGAAATAATTTAATACCATTGCAAAAAACTTACCGAATTCCTTGGGCTTCTTCGGCGGGCGTCCTATCCATGTGGCAGCACAGGCTGATCCAACCAGCATGACGATAATCAACATCTTTGGCACCATTTTTTATTAAAATAAAATATTTAATTTCACAAAATTTACACTTGATCGCTCTGAGGTTGAGTGTCGACTGGCCGGTGGCGCCCGCGCACCAACTATTTATTCCAACTTGAGCGCTATACACGAGATACATAATTTGTTAAGATCAGTATTTGTAGAGTTCAGATCAGCAATGTCGCGACTGATAAGAAATGTCCGCTGGATCTGTGGCATTTATCTGATTATTTTTGTTTTATGTTTGCATGTAGTCTGTTTGAATGTTGTCTAACAAAAATAATAATAAGTCAGCATAAATGGGATATCTGTGTATTATTAATATAGCTCAATAAAGAACGAAGACATTATGAGCACAATCTACGTAATACAAATTGTCAAAATACATTAAATAAAAAATACCTTTATACATTGTTTTAATTGTTAAACCTTGTACTTTTGTTTAATATTGTATGTATCCCATATTAATTGTATGTGTGTATTATTAGTACCAAAAATGTTTTTTATCTAACTATGTTTTTTAAATAAATTTTTTTCATAATATATGATCAAATTTTATCTCCAGGTTCATTACAATTGACAACGCATTCCAAAATTAACAATTTACAATTCCGTTTGCCAAATGCATATTTCAAAATATATGGAAAAATGGTAATCAAACAGTTTAATTACAATTTACGGGTTAAATTTACCACGCATTCTAATGCGTTGTTTGCTGTAGCAGAGAATTGGATTAGGTATATCGACGATTGATCTTGTGTTATTTTTAATATTGGCCATAAATTTTATCAGCTGCCACAATAAAGTTATCAAAGGACATTGGACATTACGTTCTTGAACTAGAGTTCAAATTGATAAAAAATAAATGACTTTGTGTTTAGTTTATAGAAGAATTAAAAAAGTGGGTCTACAACGTTCGCATTATATCTAAATGGCAATGAAATGAAAACTCAAACATTCTTTTTTTTTATTCTTGTAATTCTTTATTGTACGCTAAAAACTTACAAATTAATTTAACTAAAAAAGATATGTACATAGGCGAGCCTAACCCTAACAAAGAGTTTTCTTACAGCAAAACCTTAGGTTTAAAAGAGAAGCGATAGAACAGATAGAGGAAGTTTATGTTTAACTAAATTAAAACTATGTACATTACAGGTATAAAGTTTCTGCTAAATTGTACAACAGTTTTTCGGCAGTAGCTCTCGTGGACACATTAGATTGTAAATTTACCTAACTACTGAAACTAATTACATCATCATCAGCCTATAGCAGTCCACTGCTGGACATAGGCCTCCCCCAATGAGCGCCATAGCGCCCTGTCTTCAGCTTGACGCATCCAGCACCTGCAGTCTTTCGCAGGTCGTCATCCCACCTGATCAGAGGGCGTCCTACACTACGTTTACCGAGTCGTGGTCTCCACTCAAGAACACGTTTGCCCCAGCGGCCAAAAACTAAACTAATTACATGCTCATCACATATTCTAGCTACATAATATATCGATATTTTTACACTTACATACGTAAAAATATCTATACTAATGTAACTAATATTATAAATGCAAAACAAAGTACCTATATAAGTGTTATAATTATAATAACTTATAATACATCTCAAATGATATTGTTTTTACAATAGTGCTTAAAATTAACAGGAAAATCGTCTACGCCAACTTTATTATCGTATAGTTTTGTATTCTCACCTTGATGATTCTATGCTACAAAGCTATCGGAGTTTTTCGCTCGTGTGTACGCCACCTTGTTAAGGTCGTTCAAAGGAATGCGAGTGGTTTTACGTGTGATTCATCATATTGATGTAAACAAACTTTTAGTAATTTCGTTTAGATCCGTGTTGCTGACGCTCAGACGCGAACTTCGTAGTATTAATATACATAATTATTATACAGTACGTTCGTGTATAGACCTCGTATAAGTGGGTAGCCTAGTGACGGCTAAAAATTCAGTTCCGCACTGACAATAGTATGTAAGTAATTCAATGTTGTGTGTATGTAAAGCTACATATAATTTGATACGTCAATATTTTTGATATGACAATGTATCTAAAAACACATTATATATGTATATATAGATTTAGATAGGTAAAAAACCATGTATTAGACAAAAGTTATACAGGATATATAGTACTAGTGGTTTCTTTTTAACTTCTTCCACTAGTGGACAAAAAATCTACCGACTTTGACGACCGATGTGGCGCGGTGGGCGAAGGTCCGCCTGCGACGCAGTAGGTTGCGGGTTCGATTCCCGCCTCGGAACAATTGTGTGTACGATCTGCAGATATTTGTTCCGGGTGTTCTGGTCGTTTTCTATGTATAATAAAAAATAACTATCTATGTAATATATTGTATTATGTATATCAGTTATCTAGTACCCATAACACAAACTCTGCTTACGATGGGGCTAGATAATGCTGTGTGAATTGTCCAGCAATATTATTATTATATTATATTAAAATGATCTGATGAATGTGAACAGAACTCAAAAACAACTTATTTCTTATTTGATAATAATTTATAGTATAAAATTTGACTTGTCTAAGTGATTCGTTTGTAAGCTTATAGACATAAAGGATTTAGAATTTAGAATTTATGAAATGAGTTTTAACCTGTCACTTTCTCCACGCTTTGTTAAGTGAGCTAAGGACTAGAGTCTAGTCCTTAGCTCATATAATATTATTGAACGGTATATATTTAAATCGTCTAGTCACTAGACGATTTAAATATATACCGTTCAATATTTATTAACACTTATTAAACCTATTTTAACTTAGGCAGTAGCTCTCATTTGTTTCCTTCAGATGTCCCATGACAAGCAGTTGCAAAGTGGAGCAACTAGTATGTTGTACTTCTACCACTATTTTTAACACTTTGACTGCTGAAATCACACGGTATGTGTTTTCTACAAGTGACTAATATGCGTAAATCCACACTAGCGCAGCGGCTGAGAAAATACAGATCTTTGTGACACAGCACAGCCGTAATATTTTTCGAACGAAACGCATGTGCGGCGCAACACAGCCGCTGTGTGGAACGGCAGCACGAATTTTTTAGGTTAAAAAAAAGATCGCAGTCGTTGAAAAAAAATCGCAGTCAAAAAACAAAGACCACAGTTACCCCTTGCAATTGTGATAGCTATTGAGTCTTTCGTTTATTTGGTATCCTATTAGCTTTTCAATGCTGTCTCAATAACTTATAATAGCGTCGCTTAGTACAATAAGTGTTGCCGTCAAAAAAAATTATAGCATATAATAAATATAAAATGGCGGACGAAATATTTATTAAACCGCGCACTCATAATTAAGGGTTTTTCGGTATCTAAAATTTACAATTATCAAAATAGGCTATTAGGCAATTGCCTAATAGCCTATTTTCATCGCTTAAAATGCAACATAATCACAATTCGGACAAATGTAAATGTCATCATAAGTTTTTTTCAGGGCAAAGGTTCACCACTCCTTTTCACCGTGGCCTACAGTTCGTCCCATTGTTTTTGGGGTCCGCCACAACGACGTTATGTTTTTCAAAAGTCAAGCGTCCTTTAATTAACAAGAAATTAAGAACCTATCCATAATGAATAGGTTCTAATGATGACAAGTCCTTGTAATTATTACTTTATAGAAGATTCCGGAACTGAAGTGTTTTATGCGTCATTAAAAAATGTTAATTTCGTTCGTTATTGATAGGAATTCTTCGCTATCTGTAGCTAAATGTAAATGATTACCAATCAAAGCCTGTTTTCTCTGCGGAGGTCAATTTTATTGCATTCGTTGACGTTTGAGCTAGTAACACCTGGCAGGATATAGGCACCAGACTACCAGTTTGATAGATACCATTAGCGACATAATCAGAAATTGGCCTCATCGTAGTTTCTCTGAAGGATAGGATTCGTAATGAATACATCCGACAGAGAACCAAAGTTATCGACATAGCTCAAAGAATTAGCAAGCTGAAGTGGCAGTGGGCCGGCCATATCTCGCGAATAACCGACAGCCGCTGGGGTAACGTGTTCTTGAGTGGAGACCACGACTCGGTAAACGTAGTGTAGGACGCCCTCCGACCAGGTGGGATGACGACCTGCGAATATATGTGCGTATGCGTACCTAAGTGGTTGATCATCCGGTAATATTTTTTTTTTGATCGAACGCAGACCAAGTTTAGTATCCTAACTTAGTCTATATTAGTTTTCGATAACTTAAAAAAAAGTTTCCACCAATATATTATGTACCATATCTTATGTGAATAAATATTACTGATTACTGATTTCCCTACACCGCTGCCACTGTACACTTCCAAAAAAGCGAGAAAAAGCAATGGAGCTCAGGTGCGGTCGACTGTACAAGAATCGACGTTACCGGATTCGATTTTAGAAGAGTCGGCATCTAGGGAACAATTCGAATGAACTACCTGTACCAAGTCAAATGGACTAATTCATATAGGTAGGTATTCGTGAACGTCTTTCTTGTGTAACATTCGCGTTCTTTGGAATCTTCGGAATGCAGTTATCATTTGCATAGACTAGGCACCGCATTTTATTTATGTATCATATTTTATTGTAACATGAAACATAAATTAATGGTAAGTATTTAACTTACCTACCCACCATGCTTATGCATAGGTGATGCTGGCGGAATGTTGGCTTTTATTTCGATTAGCGAATTAGCATTGCCATTCAACGTGGCAATGCTGCGGGCATTTTGGGCAGTCTGCCTTTTGATGACTTTGATGACTATTTTTAGGAATTACATTTAAGTGAAAAAAACAGTGCGTCCTACCCGTTATGAGCTACGGAGCTATGACGTGGACACTCACGATAGGGCTGGTCCACCAGTTCAAAGTCGCTCAGCGAGCTACAAAAAGAGCTTTGCTCGGAGTGTCTCTGAAGGATATGATTCGTTACGAATACATCCGACAGAGAACCAAAGTTATCGACATAGCTCTAAGAATTAGTAAGCTGAAGTGGCAGTGGGCCGGCCATATCTCGCGAAGAACCGACGGCCGCTGGGGCAAACGTGTTCTTGAGTGGAGACCACGACTCGTTAAAGTAATAGTTTAGGACGCCCTCCGACCAGGTGGGATGACGACCTACAAAGGCTGCAGGTAGATGCTGGATACGGCAAGCTGAAGACAGGGCGCTATGGAGCTCATTAGTGGATGAGTGGAGGCCTATGTCCAGCAGTGGACTACTATAGGTTTATGATGAAAAAATGGTTGGAATTGTTTTATTATTTTATTATAATGTTTTTAATCAATTATATAGGAAGGTGAACCAGGTATATATTTCCAATATAAAATCTAATAAGTAATTGGGACGTAAAACCCTCATCACAATTAAAATACTATTAAAGCATGGGTTTCACCATAATCGTAAAGTTAATGGACACACTTAAAAAATATGGGTATCGCTGACTGAAATTGGATTAGGTCTTAACTTTATACTCAACAGGGTATTTTTATTTCCACCTTCAAAAACATCCAGAAGTTTATGGAATTTTGCCGGTTTTGGCCAAGTAAGGGTCAGCACACTAGCGGACCGAGGGTTCCGTTGGTTTCAATCAATCAATCAAGACATCTTCATTTCTGTACATCGATACAACCGGCAGATGCATAACACGCTTTCGCACTTTGAGTATTTCCCAAACGTAAATTATTGGACCATATCATTATCATCACTTTTACTGACAAATATTTCATATACATATATATTTTTTCACTATTTTCAATAACCAAACGCCTAATTTAAATATAAGTTTAAAACGCGTGTGAGCAACAATACAAACCAACGTTGGTTTCATAGTGCACTAACGTGTTAATGTACTTTAACTGTGGTTAAAATATGAATACGTCTTTAAATAAATATACATTATATTTTATTCTAGTCTTGCTTAAAAATGTAACAGTCTCAAAAATGTAACAAAACTTTTCCAGCGTTTCTCAAGTTGATGCGTTTACTGACGAACAACATTTAATGATTAATTGAGTAAAGCCTATAAGCCTATTAACCTATTAACGTACCTTTAAAAATTGAATTAAACAGTTTAACGAATAAAATATTCATCATGATCATCAGCCTATAGCAGTCCACTGCTGGACATAATGCCTACCCTAATGAGCGCCATAGCGCCCTGTCTTCAGCGTGCCGCATCCAGCATCTGCCTACAGTCCTTCGCAGGTCGTCATCCCACCTGGCTGGAGGACGTCCTACACTACGTTTGCCAAATATTACTTAATGTTTCAAAATTATTATTGTAAATGTCTGTCGGCTAAGCCGGACGAACCGCCGCCGACGCCGCGCCGCCGCCGGCGGGCGCCGCCCGCACCAATTCGTTGAAGACCTTTGGATCCTTGAACTTAAGATTGAACCCCAATCTATTTATTCGCGACGCATTATGATTATCTACTGGCGCCTACATTCCTAACAAATAATACAGTAAAAGTATTATAAATAGCAACATAAAAGTCATCGAAAATATTTAGATTCATTAGCATTGAATCAAAATAGTTTTTTTTTTCACCAATAAACGAGCGATGTCTATATTTTTTGGTTCTTCTGTGTAGTCCGTAAACATTATGAGATCCAGATTTTAAAGGGCATTCATAACCTACCTCTATGGGCTTTCATGAAAAATATTCAAGTGAACACACATCCGTAACTAATTTTGACACAGAAATTGTTATTCGATGACGACGAATCGATTAAAGAAGAAGGATATTTTTTTATAAACTTAAAGATATTGTTACATAAAAAATCTTAAGAATAACACGAAGGAAACCACAAAGGTTTGTATAGATGTGTTATTATTAGATATATTATATGTGATATTCGTGGCGTCGTTTGGGGAAAGCCTATGTTTAATAGTGTACGTTTCTGGTCTGATGGTGATGATATTATGTGCTTATTTTGACAGACCTAGACTATTTTTAATATAAACTATGCATACCTATTCTACTTAGCTATGCGATGTTGACGACATCGCACGCGACACGAAACGGCGTCAAGGCGTCATTTCTTATTTGCATATATATATAATATATATTATACCATACCTACATGATCTGAAAACATATTTTTATAAATACTTTGAATTTATTTATCTTTTGACTACCTTCTTGTAAGTAGGTAAGTATTAATATTTACGCCTGGAATGTTCCTTTCCATAGAATTGTTTCAGAAACGGACGATTAAGCCGAATTCTAATATTCCGAATATCTTGTATTTACGAACTTAAAATACTATGGTAATTTTCAATCATTTTGTGGTTATAACTTTACCTTTATTTAATTGAAATAACAACTGTTTATATTATCACCATAGCAACAACAGCTTTATTAACAAAGTTACAGTCAAAGAATATAAACAAATTATAAGTAGAACCAGTAAATACAATGGATACAACTGAGCTGTCTGCAAACTATTTGCAAATGATCTACAGGTAGCTCAACTGACCCATATTACCGTCGGAATAGTATCCAAGATGATGGTTTCAGCAACAACATAATTATGTATTGTTTAGTCTTTCGTTTGGTGGTCCAGGAATCCTTTCCTCTTAGGATCGAGCCTGATGACTTGTCTAAGTGCTTATTTGTAAGCCTAAGGAAATAATCTTTCATTTCATTTCATTTCATTTCATTTCATTTCATTTCATTTCATTTCATTTCATTTCATTTCATTTCATTTCATTTCATTTCATTTCATTTCATTTCATTGCCAAAAATCCCAACTTTAGAAAATCGCGATCAAATTAATTTCAATTAATAGCCTAAATAATATGTACCCTAAAATCAAAACCAACTAAATTTAAAATATACAATCAAAAGAGAAAGACTGCAATTTTTTTGTCGTTATCTATGTATGTATAATAAAAAATATCTACCTATATAATGTCATCTATAACCCATAACACAAGGTCTGCTTAACTTGGGGCTAGACGATGCTGTGTGGATTGTCCAGCATTATTTATTTATTTTGAAGTTTTTCAATATTTTTGCCAGTGGGGCCCCGTATCACCACCAAGGTGACTACCAGACTTTATTTATTATAGAGGTAGGTATTAAAAAAGAGCCATGACTAAAATTCCAAAGAAACTGCTAAAGCATACACAAATCCGTGATATAATTTTGACCAATAAAAATACAACAGAACGCTGGCGCCTGCATAATAAATGGAAGCTCACTTTGGTGTTTGGAATGCTATATATGTACATACGAGTATGTATATATACCTCGGATATCGGATAAGTTAAGAATTTGGATGGAACCAACAAAAATCTGAATAAGGAAAATAGTTTCGAATAGCAATGTCACCTTCGTATACCCAAATTAGTTAGTAGTTATTTGTCTATGGTGTTTCTTTAAACCATAGACAACTAACTAACTTACCGATATGATAGATGACAAAAATGTAGACTAAATTGTAATTTTTTTTGGCGATGTACCTGGTTTCTGTCTACTATTATTCCTTCTTCTTCTTTGGATAGGTACCTATCAAATATATATTTCAATGTAAGGTAAATCATATATGTAAATAACCTTCATCATCATCATCATCAGCCTATATTAGTCCACTGCTGGACATAGGCCTCCCTCAATGAGTGCCATAGCGCCCTGTCTTCAGCTTGACGTATCCAGCATCTACCTGCAGTCCTTCGCAGGTCAAAATCACCTTCATAAAAATTTTATATTCCTAGTTATAAATAACTGTATCCTAAACTAGCTGTTTCCCGCAGTTTCATCCGCGTTAAATTCGAATTTCACATTTCTAAAATATAATATAGCCTATGTTCACCGGAGATAGTGTAGTATCCCAATAGTGAAAGAATTTTCCAATCGGTCTAGTAGTTTCGTAGCCTATTCAATACAAACAAACAAAAAATCAAACCTTTCCTCTTTATAATATTAGTATATATATTTCATTTAACTACTAGAGGAATAATCAACTTCTAATGGCGACCGATGTGGCGCGGTGGGCGAAGGTCCGCCTGCGACGCAGGAGGTTGCGGGTTCGATTCCCGCCTCGGAACAATTGTGTGTACGATCTGCAGATATTTGTTCCGGGTGTTCTGGTCGTTTTCTATATATAATAAAAAATATCAATCTATGTATTGTATTGTATTATGTATATCAGTTATCTAGTACCCATAACACAAGCTCTGCTTACCATGGGGCTAGATAATGCTGTGTGAATTGTCCAGCATTATTTATTTATTTATAATGGCGGCTGCGTAAGCTTTTCCGGGATATAAGGTAACTTAAAATGGTAATCCAGGTTCAGAACTTTATGTAGGAACATAATGAAAAGTTTCAGCTCAATATCGTTTTTAAGTGTTAGCTTGAAGTAAAAATATCCAACCAAACTTTCACATTTTTTATATTAGTGTAACCTAACTTAATAATAATAATAATGAGGATGATACCCGCTATGTGTAGCCATCGCCTTTAGATTAACTTCTCAAAAGGCCTCTGTGCTGTTGGCTTCGGCCCCACGCAAGCCTTCCAAAGGACCGGGTCACTTTATGGCCCGAGATCATGGTCAATGAGAGACATAATAATACAGGACAATCCAAACGGCATCATTTAGCCCCAAGCTAAGCAGAGCTTGTGTTTACAATACATTACAAATATATATATATATTTTTATAAAAATTCAAAAATTCTAATTCATTTATTTCCTTAGGCTTATAAAATAAGCACTTAGACAAGTAAAATGTTATACTATAAATTATTATCATATAAGGTGATTTCATTTTTTTTTCACTTCAATTTTTTGTCCATAGATTATACATAGATAACGACCACAACACCCGGAACGAATATCTTAAGATCGTACACACAAATGTCCCGAGGCGGGAATCGAACCCGCAACAGGCTGACCTTCGCCCACCGCGCCACAGACGTCGTCAAACACAAAACTTAACACAAGTATGTAAGTAATAATCATCATCAATCTATAATATTGAACAGCTGGACATAGGCGTCCCCCAATGAGCCCCATAGCGCCCTGTCTTCAGCTTCCCGCATCCAGCATCTACCTGCAGTCTTTCGCAAATCGTCATCCCACCTGGCCGGAGGGCGTCCTACCTCTTGCCGAGTCGCGTCAAAAACACATTAACCCTAGCAGTTGTTGAATCTTCGCGATATATAGCCGACCCACTGCCACTTCACCTTGCTAATTCTTTGAGCTATTTCGATAAATTTGGTTCTCTGTCAGATGACTTCATAACGAACCCAAGTAAGTAATAATAAAATCACGTAATGATATCAGCAGTAAACCACCCACATCCCAGGGCTTATAATTATAGCATCTTGGCAAACCGATGATTATCCGAGTGTGTAGGTTCCCGGATTCGAAGGTCCGGGTCGAAACGTTTGGCCGCGTTCCTTTTGAAGGCATTGACCCTACAGATGTCCGGGTTTCTCCGGAATCTCTTGGTTAGTCAGCTTCGTGCGTTACTGTTATATCCACCCACTTATCCTAAGAATCGCATTCTGTCTCCAGTCCTTTATCACTTATTGAGTAATGTTTATGAAGTAAAGGCGTCCTTCATTAAACAAGGTATAAAAAGAAAAATTTTACCCGCGTTAAACTTGAATTTCACTTTTTGAGGTTAGTTTTTAGGTCAGTTTTTAGGTTGTTAGGTAAGTTTACACCTTGGGTTACATTATTGAAGTTTTAGTAAGGATCCCTAACTTTTTTGAAAATATAATATAGCCTATTTTCACGGGGGATAGTGTAGCTTCCGAACGGTGAAAGAATTTTTCAAATCGGTTCAGTAGTTTCGGAGCCTATTCATTACAAACAAACAAACAAAAAATCAAACCTTTATAATATTAGTATGGATAAGCCGATATTTTGTAATAAGAACTTTTACCTGTTATTTGGTTAACTTATTCGCGGCTATATTATCTGATATTATTAATGTTGAAAATGACGATGCTCTTATGAATGCGGCTATTAGAAAAATTCGCCAGAACCTTGATGTTTTGTTATTCTTCTCTGGCTTGGGATCATGACCTTTCAAGGCAGCATGTTCTACTGTTGTGATTATTTATATGAATATTATTTATAAACGGAGTTATTATTAATCACAGCACGGAATAATAATGTCTAAGATTAATTAACTTCTTATATTTGTCCTTGGAAATAATTTCCATCGCTTTGCCTAATCCGTAGAAGGTATGTTTTGTGATAGCTATGAAATTTCAATTACAAAAGTTGTTTATCGTTTCATATGTTAAAATTATTTAATTTATGTATTTATGTATATTATATTCTCATTCCATAATGAGTGTATTATACTATTCGTCTGGTTTATTTCTTTGTACACTTCCTCTATCTGTTCCATCGCCTCTCCTAGGTTTGCTGAAAGTATTAGCTACCTATTAAACTACCAGATTCCGTCACAGCTGATGGCAGTCTACGCTGCTTCAAAGTCAGGTTGAAACGTTTGGCTTGTCGAGCAGAATTTCTATTCAGTGAACGAACTACTAGAAAAGTAGATAAACTTAATGTTGATGATTATAATTCCGTATCTAATTGTTTTATATCAATTTTTCCATTTATTTATTTTGTTTTCATTTATGTTTTTTAAATTTAAATCATGCTTACGGTACTAATTGTAAAAAATACAATTTGTATTCTAATTATTATTAACTATTTTGATGAACACCTGACATGTAAAATGATTTTACCAATAAATTGTATTTCTGTATTTCTGTATTTCAGTAAACTATTTGTCAGGTTAAGCTCGCATGTACATATCCTATTTAGTTCAGTTATTTTTATGTATTACTAGCAGCGCCCCGCGGCTTCGCCCCCGTGGAAATCTATGCGTAAAACGGTTTAAATGTGATAAAAAGAATCCTATGTTAGACTCCTGGTTCTAAGCTACCTCTCCACCAATTTTCAGCTAAATCGGTCCAGCCGTTCTCGAGTTATAAGTGTTGTAACAAACACGACTTTCTTTTATATATATAGATTGTGTATTTTTATTTTATTTTATTTTGAGACATTATTGTCCCACTGTTGTGCAAAGGGCTCCCTTTTCTCCTTGCACTCCTCGCGATCCAACGCTGCAACAGGCCATGATAGAAGATGTGCCTCGAGCTCGTCATCTCATCCTGGGCCTTCCACGTCGCCTCTTAGTGTTGGGTGGGCTCCACTCTGTGGTGTGTACAATTAATAAATAAGTATTATTATGTATACAATAAAGAATTAAAGAATAAGTCTATATTTGGAATTGTAAATAATATATAAATAAGAATGAAAAATAAATTAATGAATTGATATTCTATTCGAACAGTCTACCTGTTTATAATTTTATGACATATTAAATATTAATGTAGTAATATATTAGGAATTTCGGTTTAGATTAATTAATTCGATTCAAAGAGCAACGCCAGATGTTTGTTTTAGAATATAATCAGGCGCGACCGCCGTTTTTTAGGATTCCGTACCCAAAGGGTGAAACGGGAGTCTTAGTACTAAGACAAGTAAGCTGAAGTGGCAGTGGGCCGGTCATATTTCACGAAGAACCGACGGCCGCTGGGGCAAACGTGTTCTCGACTAGAGACCACGACTCGGTAAACGTAGTAGGACGCCCTCTGACCAGGTGGGATGACGACCAGCGAAAGACTGCAGGTAGATGCTGGATGCGGCAAGCTGAAGACAGGGCGCTAAGGAGCTCATTGGGGGAGGCCTATGTCCAGCAATGGACTGCTATAGGCTGGTGATGATGATGATGATGAGTAATAAGACACCGCCGCCGCCGCCGCCCGTCCGTCCGCCCGTCCGCCAGTCTGTCCGTCTGTCACCAGGCTGTATCTCATGAACCGTGAAAGTTAGACAGTTGAAATTTTCGCAGATGATGTATTTCTGTTGCCGCTATAACAACAAATACTAAAGAACAGAATAAAACAGCAGGAAGATGCTGGATGCGTCAAGCTGAAGACACCCGCCGCGGCGCATCGGTCGACAAAATACTTTCCACTGTAGTGTAGGTAAAGTCCTACTCATATCATAAACGTGAAAGTTTGTATGCTTATTACTTTTTCACGTAAAAACTGCTAAACGGATCAGGCTGAAATTTGTATAGTACATTGAAGTTCCAGGCCCGGAATAAAACAAAGACTACTTTTTATCACATAAATCCGTTCCCATGGGATAGAAATGACCTTAAAACTTTTCCATGGAAACAACGCGTGCGAAGCCGCGGGCAGAAACAAGTAGAGAATATCTCAAAGTATTTCGGGTAATTGACTTGATTGTGGAGGGGAGCTTGATTTTCCCGCGCAATTTAGTTGGACAGTGATAGTCACGAGCTTGACTGCTGTATAATTAAAGACAGGATACACGGTTGGAATACCACGACCAGACTAAAATTACAATTAAAAAATACTATTATTATACACCAGATAAAGAACCTTAAAAAAATACATTACATGCGATAAGCACGATGGGCGACCTTATCGCATAGAAAATTGTCCCAATTACACACAATCTTTTGATGTACCATTGAGTCAGAGGTCTGCCTCTGAATAAATAAATAAATATTGCTGGACAATTCACACAGCATTATCTAGCCCCATGGTAAGCAGAGCTTGTGTTATGGGTACTAGATAACTGATATACATAATACAATACATTACATAGATAGAAATGTTTTATTATACATACATAGAAAACGACCAGAACACCCGGAACAAATATCTGCAGATCGTACACACAATTGTTCCGAGGCGGGAATCGAACCCGCAACCTCCTGAATAAGGGGCAATTGTACATCAAAAAATGCTGTCTGCAGCATGTTACATAAATCATGTAACTAAACATTTAAGAGGTGAGACTAACCAGTCGATGCATAATATAAACTTGATTCGCATACGACCCGCTAAGGCACGTTTTTTTATGCAATTCAAAAGACATAGCGAGTCGGTGCCATCGGATGCCATGATTTAAAGAGGGTGAAGAGAAAACCAGATCTCAACAGAAAACCATTTGGATTCATGAACATCACACAAACAAAACTTCTGCTAGAGTTTGTGTCCTGTTTTCGCGAAGTAAAATTACCTTTCCAAGTTTGAGAGTGAAATATTTTTGGAATGACTAAATGCACCATGTATTTTGCATTTAAAACATCCAGAGCAGCAGTAATTGAAAAGAAATATCTCTAAGAATTACTTGTGCTTATTTTAATTGCTGTTTTTGTAGGCTTTATCTTATGCCCATTAGGTTGTACTTACCTAGGTAGAATACCTATTTCTAGGAATATGAGTGCCTACATTAAGTATCCAGAAATCTGGAATTATGATATTCCAGTTTTCCCCCTTAGTGGTGATTTCAGGGGGGAAATCTGGAATAACCCCATTATATTACCTACACCTTTGTCCTTTTTTCTCCGGCCAGATGGGAAGAGGACCGGCGAAAGACTGATGAACTGACTGGATGCTGGATGCGGCAAGCTAAGTACAGGGAGTTATGGCGCTCATTTGGGGAGACCTATGTCCAGCAGTGGACATAGGCAGTAGGTTAACGCTAGCTAGGAGGCTATCTTTATCCAAGACACCATAATTTTATTTAATGCTTGGGTAAGGCGATAAAAACTAAAATAAAAAACTCACAATACATGTAGAAATATTTAATACAACAGAATCGAAGACTATACACAACCTAACGTATTTAAATACATGAAATAGTTTAACAATTACTTTGTACACTAACGACTAACATTTTTTTTATATTGTGAACAATTCAACGGGTCTTCATACACACAAACAAATTGAGGAAAAAATATACAAACATAATACCTAGGTATTCTAAAAAAAAAACACTCCCATGAACTCAGTGTCTCTGCAATGTGATAAAATATTACAAAAACCAATTTGATAGCAAGTAAAATTCTAAAATTCGACCCACCTATTAACACTGTATAGGCTGGTCGAATTTTATACCTACCTACTAGTTCTGCCCAGGTAGAATTCACAACATCCAAAATTCAACAATCTGCTAGGGAAAAACACGTTAGTGTTTATTTCCTATTACCAACAACAAACGGACAGACAGAAAGACAAAAAAAGTTTAGTGATTTAAAAAGTTAAGTTTGGTGATACTTTCATATTTATTTACCTTCATTTATGCAAAAGCTATCATTTTGACATGATTTATATCAGTGGCGCGTTATTAGTGTTATTACGCTAATTTTAGCGCGATTAACGCATGTTAAGGCGCAATTTAACGCGAATAACGCCTTTTCACGTTATTCGCGTTAAAATGCGCCTTAACACGCGTTATCCGCGCTAAAATTAGCGTAATAACGATGATAATGCTCAGTATTCACATATATGTACATGCACATTCAATTATTGCGTTACAGTGGGTTTATATAATACGTATATGAAATAATGAACACATGATTTGGTTTATGCGAGCAAAATTATATTCTGCGATTCAGTGAAGCCGGTTTGTACGGACTAATATTATAAATGCGAAAGTTTGGATGGTTGTTACTTCTTCAAGCCAAAACTACTGAATGGTAAGGTTGAAATTTTGCTCTCAGCTTGGAATCAAACATAGAAATAACCTATAAACTCTCCATAGACTCAGCGCGTGCGAAATTGCAGGCAGAGAAATATTGTTCAATATGTTCATCATAGTCCGTAACATAGTCCATAACAGAGAGTGCACGTGTGTCTGTGCACACACTTGTGCACATGCTTAGTCTCTGTTAACGCTGGCCGCCGTGGACGAAATTCATCAATATTAGCAATAAAGGAGCGACATTCTACAGATTTCCAAACCAGAAGTACTGCATTGCAGAGACTTTATTGAGTCAGTAGTTACGAGGTTTTCGTACGATGAAATGTTATAAAGCAAATAAAAATTAGGTACTAGCCTTAGCCCGAGGCTTCGCACGTATTTTGGCTGAATAATAGTAGCCAGTATTACCATAATATGGCTTCTGGCTTAGACTTAAATATACTTCGATCTAAATGTGCATTAGGTTAGCAAGTATTCAATTAGGTAGTATTTTTATTATTTTTTCCCTGAATTATGTCATTCTAGTTATATTTAATTTTATTGTGTGATATTATGTGACATTTCATTATTTTGTATGTTCATTAAAATGCAAAAAATATTTATTTTATTTTTATTATATTTATTTAGATTATGCATAAACAAATTAGACTTGCACACATAGGTATATGTACATAGCTCTAGATCATCATCATCATCAAATTATTGATATAAAAGTATAAGTTTCTGTTGAATTGAAGATTTAAGCGTGTTTTATTTTCGAGTAAAAATTTAACATGTGTTATTTTGAGACGAAACCTTTGTTATGGGTGAAGCAATAAATTTAGTGGAATTCGGCCCCTGGGCAAAATAGAATGACATTGGTTATAATTAAAAGTGGTTTGCTTACGCACGTTAGACGTAATAATAAATAATGCTGGACAACACACACAGCATTATCTAGCCCCATGGTAAGCAGAGCTTGTGTTATGGGTACTAGATAACTGATATACATAATACAATACATTACATAGATAGATATTTTTATTATACATAGAAAACAAACAGAACACCCGGAACAAATATGTAACTGCAGATCGTACGTGTCTAGATACATTGGACATTTACCTAAAGAAATAATACATACCTAACAAATTTAACCCCTAACATGTTTTCTTTCAACATAATATTATGAAAATCAAACATGGCGTTCTCATTTACTGAACAAGTAAAACCCAAAAATATACTTCACAAAACGCTCATTCGAAAAGGTTTTGTTATGATAAACATAATAAAAACGACGCGAGTATACAAAGGCAATTTATGTACAATATTTAAATACAAATTCATGATAAACAATCTCACTGAGATCAACTCCAAATTGTCTATAGCATTGTTTTATTTACAAAGTTATTTGTTGTGTCTAATATTTTAACATATAAAATTAACAGTATATATCTAAATAAGTACTTACTTAACATTATGGTTATGATATACAATTCCAAAGAATAATCGCAAAATTAATCTTTTAAAAAATAATTTCTTATTCTTTTCAGATCGTTTAATGGACCTCATTTCTTGCAACATAATACAGTAAAAGTGGTCCTTACTTTCCATGGCTCAAATAATATTGTGCGAAATTAAATGTTTTTTTAATTCGATTATAGCAGCTTGCAACATTATTGAATAAACAATTTACAATTTATTGAAAAAGCTTTAGTTTTATTCAGTGTTATGGTTACTCGTACAGTGCCGAACTGCTCCAAGTTGTTCAACAGAAAATAAACGAGCCAAAAGAAATAAGAACAATTTCGGTTCCTATTCGCGTTTTTGTTCTGAGTGTTTCCTTGTAAGAACTTCGTATCTACTGTATTTTTATTCTCGTAACAAAGTAATTTGATGCCATTTCTTTTTGTTATGTATTTCCCGCGTAATTCTACTTTACATTTTACCTTTATTACTCCCGTGCGAAGTTTATGCTTCAATAATAACACGATTATTTAACCGTGGCCTGAATTTTATGTTGGTTGCCGCTTATAACATTATTTTACGGCTTTTAAATTGGTTTTCCACGAATCACCCATCAAATTATTCACCCATTAGTTACCTTAAATTCTGAGATAATAATGATAAATAAATAAATAATGCTGGACAATTCACACAGCATTATCTAGCCCCATGGTAAGCAAAGCTTGTGTTATGGGTACTAGATAACTGATATACATAATACAATACATAACATAGATAGATATTTTTATTATACATATAAAACGACCAGAACACCCGAAACAAATATCTGCAGATCGTACACATATTTGTTCCTAGGCGGGAATCGAACCTGCAACCTCCTGCATCGCAGGCGGACCCACCGCGCCACATCGATAATTATACATTAACGTTTTATACATCTATTTTCTATTATTTACTTTCGGAAATATACAAGGTTACATAGAATACAAATAGAATAACATTTAAACAATCTCGTAGACTAGAATAAAATTTGTAGAGAACACGGTTAATAAATCTGTACATAGATTATATTTATCATAACTATTATTGTTTAACTCTAATATCACAAATATCTTTGATAAACATGCTGCTTAATATGTTAAAACAGTAACGACGATAACATGAATAACGATAAAGTAGGAGCTAATTTTGTGACTTTGGAGAAAGCTTTTAACCTTATCTCATTCTGAACCGGGTGTCCATATGATTCGTCTATAGTTTCCATCAGTTCCTTTGGGCAAGGAAGCAAAGCAAGAGGGATATCTGTCAGCTTTTTAGCTCTACTCGGTTTGTGTTTCACTCGCTCATTGTCGTCTTCTTTGTAGTCATATTCGTAGGTGTCGTCTGCGAGTACATCTTCTGTTTCGATGTGTACGTCATCTGGCTCCCCCATATGCCTTTCAAGCGCTGAATCTACAACACACGATACTTTTTCTAGAGCACCCTTCAGTGTATTGTCTGCAGTCTCGTTGCGTAGCGCGTATATCCACGAGAGTCGGCAATCACACTCTAGTGGGTTACCTGAAACCAAATCTCCTGTTAGAAGCACGCACAATACAGCTTTAGTAAAATAAACCTTTACGGTTTGGGATGGCGGTATAATTTTATCTTTGTCGAAATCAACTCAATTAGCGTAATTCATCGCTAGTTGGCAAAGTAATATAGACTTTAATAGTAGAGGAACGGCGCTATTGTCACTGTCTAAGAGCTTATAAGACGTTTCGTTTGCAGTTAAGATTTCGTTTGAGATCCTTTGTTCGGTTATATCATAGTACTTGTGGTGGATTTTAATGTTCTAAGTTTTAGTGTGGTTTTAGGCATTTAGTTGGTATCTAGTGATTGTACTGTGCTGTGTTTGTGACTCACTTGGGGGTAATTCAAGTATTATGTGCGCACCAAAGGGATGGGGTCTTTGCTTTACTTATTTTTGATGATATAGGGAACGTGGGTTCTGGATAGTGATTACATCAGCAATATTTTTTTTCTGAATAATGTAGTTTATTGATTTCAACAAAAAAACATATATTTTTTTAATTATTGTCAAAAAAACGTTTCCATGAGTTCCGCAAACCTACATTGTCTGGACGACTTATCCAATGATACCCATCATAGGGTGGAAAGAAAAATATATAAATACTACAAAAAATACCCTAAAGTTTTTTTACTTTACTTCTGTCAGCTTAATTAAATGTATTATCTAGCCAATCTACAGATTTCTAGGACTAAAAGGCTCTGAGCTAATTCAAACGGACATGACAAAATCATAATAGTTGTTAAATGACTACGGAACCCTAAATAAAGGCCAAGCGCTTTCGACATGTCTTTTGTTCGGTTACATATTGGTTAGGTTCGGGCTTGACGTGATTTGACGACCTAATGTTTACGTAACCATAGGTGGAGGATGGGGGCTAAAAGCTTTGCTTACTTTTGACGACAAGGGGAGTGGGGGGTCCAAATTGACAAATTTCTGATGACGTAATACTTGAACGGCTAGTTGAAAGCCTTTCATTACTTATTTATGTTATTTCTAACTAAAACAACTTAACCAAACGTGGACATATTCATCACTTATCATTAAATAATCATCCACTGTCATAAATCATTCACCTACTGTACGAACGTTTTTGGATCAAGTTAGTGTTCGGGGGTTACCTAGGTGCGTCATAAATTTATATTGGAAGTAAATTATCGCTTTTATGACTATGCTGAGTAAGGTTTTTAGGAAAATTCAGGAACACTTTTGGTTTCTTTAATAGCTTACTGTGAAAGACAAATTAAATCAAGTTAAATTTCAATTAAACTTCTCTCAGCAATGTACAAAATATAGGTACCTTTTCACGTCTTTAAGAACGGAAACGCTTCTCCATTATCTAGAGTATTTTTCGTTCTATTTTTGTATAATTATTTGCTGCAATTAGATTTTTTTGTAGGTTTTACTTATAATTCAGTGTTTATTTTCCATGCGAATTGGACAGGGCAATGATTTCATGTCAGCTAGTTACAAATTTTAGATGCTGGATGCGGCAAGCTGAAGACAGAACGCTATGGCGTTCATTAGAGGCCTATGTCCAGCAGTGGACTGATATAAGCTGATGATGATGAGTTAAAGTTTTTACGTAATAATAGGTTTATTGGCGTCCTAAAAGGTTTCTATATTAAATCAAATCAGTAGGTAAATAGTTAATATTTTATGTATTAGTGTCTATAATCAGTATTTTATTTCCAAGTATATATGTATTTGTATGTTTTTTTTTTGTATATAATTTATATTTACATTAGTCTATAATACGCCACCGTCTATACCTATACTATAGCCACGTGTCCATCCAAAGGTTGCCTGGAAGAAATCGCTCTTAGCGATAAGGCCGCCCATTGTGCATCTGTATCTTTGTTTGTTTGTTCTTTACTGTTTTTTTCTGTGTTTGATGTGCAATAAAGCGTATTTGTATTGTATTGTATTGTATTGTAAGCCCGCTGGTAAGATAAGACCATGATAAGATCTTGGGGAATTAAGAAAGATGGCGACCCGACTAGTAGGCACGTACCTTAATATAATAAGATATCACGCTATTGACTTAAGATACATTAGCGGGATAAACAGGGCGAGAACTAAAGAAATGACCAATAGCACTAGAGGAAAATTAAAATTGATTGTGTGAGGATTTAACATGTCTATGAGGCTATTTATATTATATTGGCCAATTTTTTATGATTATCACAATAAGTCAATAGTCTTATTATCAAACATACATCTTCAGATTTTACAAACTCTCAGAGCACATTATTATACCAACTGAATGAAGCGCACCTAAACGGGTGCGCTATGTGGAAGTACTTAGGTGCGCTTCATTTGGGTGCGCTTCGAGGAATGCCCCATATAAGGTACTCGGGGATCGAGAAAAATTATATATCGTATATTTTCATTTAGATTGATTGAAGATAGATAGAAAATTCTTTATCGCACTTTAAATAGAAACTATGTACAGTAAAAACTTAAAAATTAATGTAATATGGAATATAATATTCATGTGAAAGCGTAACAAACAAAGTAAATTTTTCCCTTATTATATAGCGACATAAGTTCCTAGTATAGATAAAAGATAATATCAAAGCATCTGTACGAATCTGTACTCTAGGGAAGGAATTTAATAATGTTGAAATGAACCAATTGTCTTGCGCGACGCTGTCTCCATTCAAGATTCTCAATGATTCTGATATGGATTCAGTATTCCAAGAAACTTGAAATCGAAACGACAAATCTTCGGTTATACGAGGTTGATCGCGAGGAGTGGAAGGAGAAAAAGGAGGCTTTTGCCCAGCAGTGGGTCAATAATGACTAAAAGTAAATAAATAATATACAAGGTTATTGATAAATCACTGACATTGCGTCAACTGCAGGTTCTGTCTATGGATGAAGGTCCGCCTGCGACGCAGGAGAGTTCGATTCCCGCTTCGTGACAAATGTTTGTACGATCAGCAGATATTCGTTTCGGTTGTTCGGGTTGTTTTCTATTTATAATAAAAATCTATCTTTGTAATGTATTGTATTATGTAAGCAGTAACCTAGTACCCATAACACAAGCTCTGCTTAATTTAAGGCTAGATGATGCTGTGTGCGAGCTATGGAAAGAGCTATGCTCGGAGTTTCTCTGAAGGATAGGATTCGCAACGAATACATCCGACAGAGAACCAAGGTTATCGACATAGCTCAAAGAATTAGCAAGCTGAAGTGGCAGTGGGCCGGCCATATCTCAAGATGAACCGACGGCCGCTGGGGCAAACGTGTTCTTGAGTGGAGACCACGACGCGGTATACGTGGTGTATAGGACGCCCTCCGACCAGGTGGGATGACGACCTGCGAAAGACTGCAGGTAGATGCTGGATGCGGCAAGCTGAAGACAGGGCGCTATGGTGCTCATTGGGGGAGGCCTATGTCCAGCAGTGGACTGCTGTAGGCTGATGATGATGATGCTGTGTCTATGATGACGAAATCTTTTGTGAAGAGTCTTCATTATATATTCATATCGATGGTACTTTTCTCCTACTATCAGTACAAAAGTTTAAATGTTTGAAGTTTTGTTCAATAATTGTTATTTAGAGAGGCTTTATTTAAAACTAACTTAAAAACGGCTCCACCCTTCACTGTGTGTGGGAGTGAGAGATCTGTCTTTAGTAATTCATTAGGTTTCTTGTAATTCTTTATTGTACTCAAAAAACTTAAAAATAACTAAAAAAGATATGTACATAAGCGAGCTTAACCCTAACAAATAGTTTTCTTAGAGCAAAACCTTAGGTTTAAAGGAGAAGCGATAGAACAGATAGAGGAAGTATACAAAGAAACAAATTAGAATTATAGAGGTTTCGGATAAATGCGTAATTATGAATAATATAAATAAATAAATAATACTGGACAATCTACTCAGCATCATCAAACCCCAAGTTAAGCATGAATATACTTAATACAATACATTACTTAGATATATAGTTTTTACTATAAATAAATAACGACAAGAACACCCGGAATAAATATCTGCAGATCGTTCACACAATTGTTCCGAGGCGGGAATCGAACCCGCAACCTACCTGCGTCGCAGATGGACCTTCGCCCACCGCGCCATATAAGAAGTCAGTTAGTAAATTATATGTATTTCATATCAGAAGGAAATATTAACATTTTTCAAACGACTTTTATTCACATTTCCGTCTCGTATCTATTTTTGTATTTGAATTTGCACCTCTTACGACGCGTGTTAAATGAATGCGTTAACACTTTGATTGCTGAAATCACACGGTATGTGTTTTCTACAAGTGACTTATATGCGTAAATCCACACTAGCGCAGCGGCTGAGAAAATACAGATCTGTGTGACTCAGCAAAGCCGTAATATTTTTCTAACGAAACGTATGTGCGGCGCAACACAACTGCTGTGTAGAGCGGCAGCACGAATTTTTTAGGTTAAAAAAAAGATCGTAGTAGTCGAAAAAAAATCGCAGTCAAAGTTTTAATGATTTTTTTTGTTCTTCTCTTAGTGGTGAATAAAACTTTTTTCCACTTTTTTTCCATAGGTTTTTGGATAGGATATTATATGTACATATGTAATGTACTCTACTACTGAGAATTCTTCTCAAACCGAGTATAACATACAGTTTGTACTCAACTAGCTGCACCGGTGAAGGCGCGGGGCTTCCCCCGCGTGGAAATCAGTTTCAGTTTAAAAAAAAATATTACTCAAAAGAACAAAGTTCACTTAAATGAGAATGTATTTACAATATACTTAAGTTTACTATCTTTACTAATTATATTATTCTTGTATTGTTATACATAGGTAGTTATCTAGTAGTTTAATAAATCTATGTATCAAATGGCTTATAAACCGTCCTCTTGAATCACCCTATATACAATGTGTATTGTCGAACCTTGATCAAACGAGATGTGCGAATACACGACATATATTTATCGATAAAAAACAAAAAATAAAAAATTATATGTTACCTATCTTAAAAATAAAGCCGATTTAATATTTTTTTTAATGAAAACTACTTCATCTGGTTTTTTCTTCGTTTCTTTTTGAGTAAAGTGTGTATTTTATTCAAAGTAGCCTCATTTGAAAGCTAGATTGTCTATCTAGCTAAGAAAATAAGAAAAAAATACAATTTCGGTACATAAGCCCAGTAAAATCAATATTTTTTTAGAAATTTGCAAAAAAAAAACAAATTTTATTTTATTTTTGATCTGTAACTTTAAAACTATACAACATGCAAAAAAGTACACCTCAATAAGAGGTGTACTTTTTTGCATGTTGTATTAAACTTCATAATTTAATCTACAAATCCTCCAAAACATATGGCTCTATCTCTTTTCGTTGTTATGTTATTCACCATTGAAAATAGGTACTTTCTGTTTGTTTTTTTCTTATTTTCTTAGCTAGATAAACAATCTAGCTTTCAAATGAGGCTACTTTGAATAAAATACACCGTTTACTCAAAAAGAAACGAAGAAAAAACCAGATGAAGTAGTTTTCATTTAAAAAAATATTAAATCGGCTTTATTTTTGAGATAGTTAACATATAATTTTTTATTTTTAGTTTTTTATCGATAAATATATGTCGTGTATCCGCACATCTCGTTTGATCAAGGTTCGACAATACACATTGTATATATTTAAAACTGCATCAAAATCCGTTGCATAGTTTTAAAGATCTAAGCATACATAAGGACAGGCAGACAGCGGGAAGCGACGTTGTTTTATACAAGTGAAGGTCAAACCGAGTATAACCTACAGTTTGTACTCAAAGGTCGGGCGGGGATAACGTCCTCGTATTAAATATTTTGATCAAGACTTCAATATGTGATTCAGTTCTTGGTAACGTTCCTTGTTCTACTATGTTCTGTTCTAAATCCGAGTTCCAATTTATTCCTCACAGGGGTGGTAAACCGGGCGCTCCGGGATTAATCCATCTATTTCCTAGCTAGTTAGGTAACGTCCGAGTTTCCACTAATTCACCAAATTCAATTCTATAATAGTCAGATTTATCCCTCAGTTGTTAATGTATATCCTTCAGATAAACATTTTTTTCATAACAAGCGGCCCGTCCCGGCTACGCCCGGGTGGTCATTTATTTCAGACAATTTAAAAAAAAAATCTCTTTTTTCTTTCCGTAAGAACCATCCCCGTACTTCAAGGAATATTCTAAAAAAAGAATTAGCGAAATCGGTTCAGCTGCTCTCGAGATTTGAGCGTAGCAATTCATCATACGATTCGTTTTTATATTATAGATATGTCAAATTATACGTTACAATACATATATGTATGTAACATGAAAATATAATAATAATGAGATTAAAAAATACCATAAAATGTATATATATTACGCATAATTTAAGAACTCGTTGTAGGTGAAGAATTCCTTCTCTACGAGTTCTTCTCTTCAGTTTTCTTCTATAAACTATCTTTAATATGTGAACCAGAGCGCGTATAATTTAACAAAGTTATCTGAACTTTCGAGAAGGAGGCCAAAAGGAGGATCCAGCTAGGCTGGGCAGTATTTGGGAAACTACGTCGAGTCTTCTCATCATCCATACCGCAATGCTTGAAAACGAAAGTTTTCAACCAGTGCGTCCTGCCCGTTATGACCTACGGAGCTGAAACGACACTCACGATAGGGCTGGTCCACCAGTTCAAAGTCGCTCAGCGAGCTATGGAAAGAACTATGCTCGGAGTTTCTCTGAAGGATAGGATTCAAAACGAATACATCCGACAGAGAACCAAGGTTATCGACATAGCTCAAAGAATTAGCAAGCTGAAGTGGCAGTGGGCCGGCCATATTTCGCGAAGAACCGACGGCCGCTGGGGCAAACGTGTTCTTGAGTGGAGACCGCGACTCGGTAAACGTAGTGTAGGACGCCCTCCGACCAGGTGGGATGACGACTTGCGAAAGACTGCAGGTAGATACTGGATGCGGCAAGCTGAAAACAGGGCGCTATGGCGCTCTTTGGGGGAGGCCTATGTCCAGCAGTGGATTGATATAGGCTGCTGATGATCTGAACTTTAAGCGGAAATACCGTGCATTATAAAAAAAAACAACGTTTGTACGCTAATATTTTTGAACTTAAAACTTCGCACCAATTTAGTAGAATATTACAGTAAAAAGTCTACTTTATAAGCTCATATCTTGGACGTTAAAAGGTTAAATTACTTTACTAAGGATGCCCTTTTGTTCTACATAATTGTGTGTTATAACGCTCTAAGTTTTACGAAGTAATAAACTAGCTTGGTAAGGGTAATACATGAAAACAATACCCTTTGTTTATATAAACTTGGGTATTTCCGCCCGCGGTCACAAGGCACGCCTTTGTAGAGAACTTACAGTGGTTTTTTTACCCGTACTTTACTTGTTAGGGGCAAGTAAACTCTTGCCCTTTGCTCTAGGGCGCACACAGACGAGACGCCCAGAATCTATCTAAAGTAAAATAAGTAAAGTAAAGTAAAAAGTATTTATTACAGCAGCAAAAGACTTAGAAAATTACAATAGAGTAAATAACGCATCTTTATCCTATCTACTTATTATTATGTTAGTTTTATACATTACAAATTACACACAAAAAAATAAAATAATAGGAGCAACAACGAATTATGTCTTTTGCAGACAGCTATTGTTACCTAGTTACATTTATCTGTTGATTTTTTCACTAGGCTTAGCCTGTATCGAAGAAATGATTATAGTACGAAAATTTCGAACATTTGATTACATAGTTAGTACGGAAAATTTTACTGTGATAAAAAAACCTAGGAACGAACCTTTGTACTTTAGTCTAGGGGATACCCTATATTAGCTCTCAGAAGAAATCATTATAGTACGAAAATTTCGAACATTTGATTACATAGTTAGTACGGAAAATTTTACAGTGATAAAAAAAAATCTAGGAACGAACCTTTGTACTTTAGTCTAGGGGATACCCTATATTAGCTCTCTTGGCGATATTCGGCAAGAACCAAGAACCGGACTCGTATTTCCGGATTTTATCGACACTGAAGACATAATAATGCTGACACCTCGAAACTATTTCAAGTCAAATTTTAATGTTAGTAGATAACATTTGTATTTGGTAGATAAAAAAACTTTCTTATTGATGCTTTTCGATCCTTATCTAGCTAACAATGATAGTGTTTCAGACACGTGTTCATAGAAACTAAGTTTTCGCTATAGTAAGTGGCCCTTTTTCGCTAGCCCTTATAGGTACTTGTATAAAAAAATATTGCGATGACCCTCAAAACGGCTCGTCCCGACACCATTGTTAAAAAAACAATAGGGACACAGCCTGTCGGTTTTTTCAATAGAGCACGTACGCACTTAAATTTTGTCGAGGAAAAAATTCCGATGCAAAGTAAATTCTTTCGGAAGTTGTTACGTACAAACTTTGTTACAATCTGATAAATTTCCGTGTAAGAATCCCTACCTCGCAGTTAAAAGGAAAACAAAGGTAGCAAAGTATCAAAAGTACAGCTAAACTCGTTTGCAATACAAATATTAGCAAATCTGCGAATAGGTAATCAAAATTCCCGAATAAGGTTGGTAATAAACAAACAGGGACGAATAAAAAGCTGTTTTCTCGTTGGGAACGGGCGAAATTTATCGGTATCTTCCGAAATATATGGCTGCAATTCTCGTTCACGTGGAGTGATTTAGTAGGCTGTCTATGAAACGTAAGATGTAAAAGGATTATAACCTAACCGCGAAGCTTGTTTGTATTTCTTCAGCGAGTTGAACGAGTTGTAACTCGTTATCAACTTTGGTAATGGGTTTGGGCAGAATATTGTTTGGAATGGAAATTGCGTTTGATAGATTCCTCCGTCAATTATCATGGTGGTTCAGAATATTCTGGAATTTGTTTTGTCAGGTCTTGTTATGTCAAATAAATTGATGTTATTTATATTATACGCGTATCTTAAATACCAAAATAAGACGATGTGAGACGTATTTTGTCATAATAAGAAGAATACGCGAACATGAATTGCGATGTAAAGTGCCGTCTTGGTATATCCAAAGATCGCGCTAATTTAATTTTAATTCTTATTTTTTTTTATTTTGCTAACTATTTAATCTTCTTTACAAACGTTTTTTGTTCTTTTAGTTTTTAATACAGTAAGAACATACATTTAAGAAAGAGCTCACATCAATCTTTTTAAATCCATTTAACAACAGAAAAGGAACGAATTACCAGCAATTAAACAATACCGTTTCCCAATAACAAAACAGTAATAACCGTTAAAACCTACACACGTTTAATAAACATCAAACTGTTAATTACCATAATCAAAACCTAAAAATAGCTATCAACATGTTTACAAAAGGTCAAATATTCATTTAAACTACAGACATAACATAACCGCCCCATCGGAATCTGATCCCACCTGAACACAGCCTAAGAGCCACTTATGCTGTGAAACTTTAATATCTCTCTAATAGAGGATTCTAATAACCATACATAAGGTCCATAATGCGCGGACGACGGTCGCAAAGTTCCCCATATTTTCGAACAATCTGCCTACGTAGTATCCGACCCTTAGAACGCATTTACAGAGAAAGCTTGCGATCAGCATTACCCTCATTTACCTTAGTTCTGTTTTGCCGCTTTTACTATTCAAAGTAATTTTTACGTGAAAAGCCTTATTTGCTGATACCAAATCCGATATCCATTTGGATGTTGGATAATAACACGATGCTATAGTAATTTTCAGTAGGAAAAACCATGAAAATGCTGAAGCAATTAAAACGTTTTGATACCTCGAGAATTTGTCACATCGAGTCTTGGCAACGACCCAAAAAAACCGCTAAATTATCGCAATTTTCTGCACGAAAATGTCAGTGTAATAAAGTATTGAACGTACCTGCTTCTTACCTAGCACTTGCGGAATTAAATTGATACTTCCAGGGAAGGGATATGAGGGAATAGACTGGCAAGGTGAGGCACAAATCTTACTCCATGGTTACGTAATCTTCCCTTTATAAGCTTATCAAACGGAGCCTTGAGGTTTATGGGTTGAGATGCTTTAGTTAAAGCAAGTGACTCTGTCATATAGCATTTTGAGGAGGTAAAGAATTTTTGGCCTGACGCTTGGATAATAGCTATAATTTATTGATTCCTTGTTTTGCTATACGACGTTTGTGGCGCAGGAGGTTGCGGGTTCTATTGCCGCTTCGGGAAAAATGTTTCTAATCTGCAGACATTTTTTCCGAGTGTTCTGGTCATTTCGTATGTTAAAAAATATCTATGTTGTGTATAACAGTTATCTTGTACCCATAACACAAGCTCTGCTCAGCTTAGGGCTTGATGATGCTTGCGTGGATTGTCCAGCATTATTTATTTTGATTTTCAAATTTACAAACTGAATTGAATCAAATTGTCAAATAATCAGTGTTGAACGTCCACTACACATTTTTACATATATAAATTTCCCAGAAAACACAATTTTGATTTTAACTTAAATGATATTCAATCACTTTCAGTACTATTTTTAAGGCCACTTCACAATGCATCAAATTTTCAACACTTTTGACTAATTAATTGCTTCAGTCCATTTCGACAATTCCGCAATGAATTATTTTCCCAACATAAAAGTACAAAGTGGCCGTTTGGGATCAGTCCGCAAATGTATTGCCACCAATAAAACAAGATTTTCGTTGTATCCGTGGATTTTTTACTTTTACCTTTTTACACCCATTTTGGCGAAACCACTAAGAAACATACAGAGCTATTAGTACCTGAAGAATAAATAAATATTCAGTAAATAAAAAAATTGTACCTGTTAGTGTGGTCTGGTAATAAATTGGTAAGTTGGAACATTACATATTTTACTAAGAAACATAAATTACTGTACATTACCTACGGAAATACAGTTTTATTTAGATAGGTAAAATAAGACCTACCTTTGATGTAGGTCTTATTTTCCTATTGACAGTGCCGCGGAACGGTTTATATCATTCCTATATATAACAAAGATACTAAAAAAATATAGAATTAATTGAAGCATTGTCATTGCTTTATTCATCAATACGTAAAAAACCCCATATTTATATTTATTTAAAAGAAAACCAGTGGTTTATAAATGACTTAACAAATCGACGAATACTAAAAAGCTTACTGAAGCTTTTCACGGATAGATAATAGAATAATACAATAAAAAAGACAGTGAAAATAATGTGATTCTTGTGGTCTACATACAGCATCTACAAAGTTAATAAAATATAACATACATGTCAAATATAATAGCGAAAACAACAAACGTGTACTATATTTAGAAAGAAATAGCACATATTCTAGAGACTTCAACTATTTAGAGAGAAAAATCTCAGGAAAAACTCGTGAACATTGTGAAATAGGAAACATAAGTAGCCAAATCAGAAGCAATCTCCTAACCTCCAGGTGAGTTATACCTCGAAGGGACGAACGGGATATATGGCAGTGGAAATGGCCAACACACGATGCGTATAAATTTCAATGTCGCCCAGAAACCCTATAAATATAACCTTCATCTGGTTTTTATATATTGCGGTATAAGGTTTGATTTCCTTCCGCTTTTAGCTTATATTTGTGAACCTGCAATTTTATGATAGGTAACCGAGGTTCATATTCGGAATCTTGCAAGGATGGAGCATTTTTATAGATCTTATAATTTTTTTCAGATCGCTTTTTTACGTCGATGTCCAAGCTCTGATCAACAAAAAGAAGTAATAGAATTCAAATGTGAAAACCAACCCTGACTTTAAAAATATAATCAACCCCTACTCAAATCAAAATGGTAGGAGTAAATGACCTACTACATATTGATAGGTAATTTCCTGATGCCTATTTTGTTTTGCATGAATGCCAAATTTTAAGCTAAAAATTTTCTTATATTATGTCTTTAAGTTTTTATTAATTTTTTCTATTCATCTTGACCTCTTTAATGGCCGTTTTGGTGTTGTCGTCCTTATTTGTCTTAATTTTAAATAATGTAAATCCTTTTATTGGCTGTTAGTGCTATTTATAAGATAAGTTAATTTATAATTAAGAGCTGTGGATTTTGTTCATAAATAAAAAAAATATACATAAAGTTGGTTATATCTTGGAATATCTATTAAAAACTAACCCAATTTGTGCAAAATCAAATTGATAATAGCTATTGGGTAGAACAAATATCACTTGGTAGAAACAAGGGCGTTTTCGTAACCAACAAGGCCACACCTAAAATAACCGTTAAGTAAATAACTGTTAGTGATTCTGGTTTCCAGTGGCCCAGTGATAGCCTCGTTACTTTTAACTATTTGTCGGGCTGAATGTAAATGTGGGCTGGGCCTATTGTGTCTTCTTAACAAGGCACTGGAAATTCCTATCTATTAGTTTTAGTTCTCAGGGTTGAGACTTGTTTTAAGGAAATTCGCAATCTCCTTTCTAATAGGAGATAAACAACTTTAGTGCCTGCAAAGCACTGTAAAAAAATTGCATAAAAAGGGACCATATACATAAAAAGACATAAAAAGGATATGTATATAAGAGTGGCTTGTAAATAATGAATGGCAGAGCCTACGCTAAGATGGTTATTTATAATTATGAGAACTTACCCTCCAAATAAACTGCGGCTGAACTCATTTTATCAGTCTCGAGAAACGGTCGTATCGTGTCGAATGAAAACGTCAACAGCAGATTATGCCTCAAATCCAACTCCACTAAACCATTGATGTGCTCCAAGATATCCTCATAAAATGTAGAGATTCTGTTATTCGACAAAGTCAATCTTTTAAGCTGACCTAGTCCTCCAAACGCTCTCTCAGAGACAAACTCAATTGCATTGTTATCCAACATGAGTTCTTTCAACTCCCACAAATCTGTGAACGCTAAATTGCCAATCATAGATAGTTTGTTATACCTCAAGCTTAATCGTGAAAGATTTTCCAATCCCTCTAACATTTCCCGAGTCACAACTGATATGTAGTTGAAGTCTAAATTCAGCTCTATTAAATTGTTCAGATGCTTGAAACAACCCTCATGGATCAGGCTCAAGTTGTTGTTCGATATATGCAGGATATGCAGATTTGGTAAATTGAAAAATACGTCTCGTTTCAGTTCGGAGATTTGGTTGTCGTCCAAGCTTAGATTCGAGAGCATCATCATTTGAGAGAAAGAGTGCTTATCCAGACTGGAGATTTTATTCGATTTCAAAACGATATGCCTTATTGTTGAGGAGTTCGTGAACGCGTAAGGCGTGATCCGCTTTATAGTTCCGAATTGAATGATCAAGTGCTTGAGTTTGTCCAATCTCACGATTGCTTTGGCGGGGATGAAAGTTAGTGCATCATGGAATCTGACGTTGAACGTCAGGTGTTCTATTTCAGTTTGCGATGAGAAATTGGGCCAGATCGGGTCATCTTCGGATATTCCGCCGTTGAAAACCCAGCAATCGGCTTGGGTGGCCAGTTTTGGTTTATTGCTGTCGCAGTAGCAATGAAGTTTCGAATTTCTATCTCTAATCGTGCATACGTTGATGAAAGTAGGGATGTAGTCGTGCCGGACGGGCTTGGTAACAGCTTCTTTCTTGCTTTCCGTGAAAGCGAGCTCTACGCTCAGAAACGATGCGACGATGATCAAATACTTGGTGATTTGATCCATTTTCCTGAAACAAAATAAAAAACTTTTAAAGTTCAGCAATACCGCTTCTAAATGTCGCTAAGCGATAAACTATCAGATATAGCAGATAATGGCTCTTGCCTCGGGAAAAATGATATTTGAAAGTCGTCATATTTCTCAGTTTTATTACACTTTTGAAGATTGTAAAACGTTCGAGGCTTCTTTGAGCACTACTTCCGAAGATAAACTAGGTTAAGCTTTATCACTTCTTAAATTTTATGTATTCTCGTAGCAGTGTTATGATCCGAAGATGTTTTCATGCTCAACTTAATAGGAACATTCCTTTACGAGATTATATTGAAGGAAGGTACTAAAAGTTGCGTGATCTATTTTTACGATACCTACCACTTTGTTGTTACCCTATTTTTATATCTTTGGACAACGAGTCGTAAAAATATTGTTTAATTTATTAAAAGTTTTACCCTAATTAAAAAGTATGTAATTACGTTTCCGCGTACTGTTTCGCCATCCAACTGGGGGCTTTAAAAACTACAAAGTAACTTTTGGCGGAAGTTAGTAAGCGGATTAAGCTAGAGCTGGGATTTCAGTGCTTAAGCTGCATTTTTTAAGCATAGGTTTAACGGCGTAGTTTTTGCGTTTCATTAATTATATTTTGGTTAACCGAAACCGGTTTCGTGTATTTGAAAAATAGAATATTTCGATATAACCCTATCGATTTTAGAGAAAAAGTATTTTGCTACTTACAGTTTAATGCATCGGTTTACCTTGTAAGTCAGACAAATACCTGCGATTCTAATTTCCCATTCGTAAAACCCAAAATCAGGCAACCCACTAAATTACAACCATACACTTTCCTATATACCAAAGCTACCTCGAATCCTAGTAACACACCATGCAAATTATTCATCAGCAAGCCGCTTTGTGTCAGTTGTATGTATACCACACCACAAAGGACGGGCCATCTTAAACCCGTCGCAAGGGAGCTCTATAAAACATAAGCCCGTAGTGGAATTTACGAATCTACTCAAATTATGTATAGGGTTGGTAGTAAACCTTCTTATGTAGGTACGGTTAAGTCGGAATCTTATGTAGCTACATACGGTTTAAGTACATATAAACGGGCCTTATTAGTTCAGATTAGGAACCTAAAGAACATATACATAGAGCCCTGTCGGCTTGACGCTGGATGCGTCAAGCCGAAGACAGGGCGCTATGGCGCTCTTTGGGGGAGGCCTATGTCCAGCAGTGGACTAACATAGGCTGATAATGATGATGATACTGTAATCAGTGTGGTCCTTATCTAAGATAGTCAGATCAGTAATAGAAAGTTTAAAGAGGTAGTTCACAAAAACATAATGAGGTCATTTAGCCGGTCGATTTGAATCTGTCAGGTATTAATAATAATAATTCATTTATTACAGGCAACATTAGTCTAGTACAGGATGGAAAATACTTAAAAAACTAATGCCATAAATTAAACCTATTTACTATAGTTTGACCGAAACCGCTGTACCGCTCCTTAGGAAAGTGTGGCGAGGTGGGGGGCGAGGAAAAAAGAGCAGGAGTACGCGTTGACGGCAGACTGATGGATCAGAGCGGCCGATATTCCCCCCCCCCCCCCCCCTCGCTGCTCGCATACCTCAGGCGCGGTACAGCGGTTTCGGTCAAACTATAGCACGTAATGTCGGCGACGTTTGTGACGCAATTTGTGCTGCGACCGGTAGTCATCCGCGAAAACTCCAGAACACCTATATATTACCTCTTGTTACCATGTATTACCTCTTACTCGTACCTCTTGTCACCGATATTAGATGATAGATAGATGATAGATAAAGCATTTATTCGACACTGCAGCACATGATATAAGGTAACAATAGTAAAAGTAATAGTAAACAATAAGTAATAGTATAAAACAATTAAAAGTGGAGATTTAAAAATTGTGTGCGTACTGCAGCCTGTCAAAAAGGTAATAGCTCAGCGAAAAGCTTCGCTCTAAGAGCAAAACACTGATTTTCAGTATTACCCTTTGAGGCGACCAGAAGAACGATACACTGACATAATAATGATGTGTGGTTGCATAATATTTTGGATACAATCGAATGTATGACTGTGCAGTGTAATGAGAATCAACTATAGGTATATAAAAAGACATGTATTTGTAATTATGTGTTTTTGTCTCTGTAACTAAAAAGTTTCTGTGTAATTATAAAATAAATATAGATACGCATGGGTCGGTGTTTTGTGGCGGTATAATTGCTTCGGAGGTATTTGGGCCTATATTAAGTACACCGTTTCCTTTTAAAACTTTAAACTAAATAAAGGCCCTGAGAAGAGCTGGTCTTGATATAAAAATGTTAAGGTCCACCCAGTTTAATATATCCCTGATGTCGCCACGTCCATTTGGATAACGTTCTATTGACGCGCTTCGACTCAATCTGTCTGGATAGTGAGAATTTAATGATGCCGGGTTTCTAACGGTATTTGAACAGTTAAGGAAAACGTTCTCACTTTTGAACCTAATTAGACCAAACCCATACTTATTTAGTGATTGTGAAGATAATAAGTAAAGATAAAGATAAAGATAATTTATTTGCATAAACATATTGTGTTATTGAGATGTTACATACAGGTAGGTATCAAATATGTTTTACCGATTACGGTGTACGAATTGAGAGATATGGCATGCAGTCTCTGTTATAATAATTATTATTTAACTTATAGAACTTATTTAAGTTAAGAAAATCAATAGAAATAATGTCATAAAATATTTAAAAAATCCTTAATTACAACATGCAATAGTTCTATAATATAATATATTATCATTTAAAAGTTAGATTTTATCATTTAAAAAGTCGTCGAAAGTGATTTCGATACGTCAACTGTCCTGGCATTGTGACAGGAAGGTAGATATCACATATTATAAAACAAACACAATTTTTTGGTATAAAATAAGGATATAATCGTACACCTCGTATTCTTAACACTTTGAGTGCTGAAATCACACGGTATGTGTTTTCTACAAGTGACTAATATGCGTAAATCCACACTAGCGCAGCGGCTGAGAAAATACAGATCTTTGTTACTCAGCACAGCCGTAATATTTTTCGAACGAAACGCATGTGCGGCGCAACACAACCGCTGTGTAAAGCGGCAGAAATTTTTTAGGTTAAAAAAAAGATCACAGTCGTCGAAAAAAAATTGCAGTCAAAGTGTTAACCCTTGTACATATCTACGTTTCAATAAATGCTCATTAAAATACAAAAAAAGACATTACCAATAAATAAAAGAGGCTGATATATTAGCCCAATAAATAACCCCATTAGCAGCTCAGTTTTTGAGGCAGCTAGTTAATAATTTGCTTCCATTAATTGGTAGTCTATAAATAATTTTAATTGGATCGGCCGGAGTGATGTATGGGTTGTTTTATCTTTATCCTTTTGCAGACGGAATACGGTCCATACGGTCCACTGGTGGCCCGATTTCGGACGGCTATACAGACATTTTACATGGGCTGACCACACAATGTGTGGTTTCCTGAGCCTTTGTCCTCGAATGTATCTGAAACTACGTTTAAAATGGCCTCCATGTATTATGAAAGCTGAATCTTGAATAAGGTTGGTGAAAAGGGCACCGTACGCACTCTAACGCAGGCTTTATAAATAACTTAAATCTAACAAAAACAAAATTTTCTTCGAATAAAATCCCTAAATTGGAGGATAAACAAAAATACTAAATAATTCTCGACAAAGTTAGTCAAACCTCTGTGAAATTTACATAATTTTAATGTAATTAATAAAGCAAAAGTTCCGTTGTTACCGTTTAGGCATTCAATTGTTTTGTTACAACTTTAATATTTGGAATGCTCCCTTGGGTTAGGCTGTCTGGTTATATTTATTACGCTCATTTTATTATAGAATTTAGATATCCTGTCCTAGAATATCGAATAGAATATTTTATGAATGAAATTATGTTTTGTGAATGTGTGAATTAAAATAAAATTTTGTGAACATGTTGTCCGCATCTTTTCGAATAGGAAAATTATTAGGGAATTTATGCATATGTAACTCTAACTCTCTGTTGGAGGCAGGTGTTCTAGCTATGAAGTAGCATCTTATGATGGTCCATTTCCGACATACCATTACTTGGCCGATCAGCACGCCAAGCTTAATTACGGTAGGAAATAGAGTTTCTTCTCAAGTGCTATCTCGAAACTTTTAAAGCAACACACTCACGTATCGAAACTTTCAAATAAATGTTTTTAAAAATTCGTTTCAAATACAAGTTTTCTAGTTTTGCCGGTAAATGGAAGCAAACAGCAGGAAAATAACCTGGAAAACTTTTAAAACCTGACTTCGAAAAATTGGAAACGCTTAGGCACTTCTAGCTTCGCAAATATGCAGCACAATATTCTATTTTCCAAGTTTTATCCAAGCCTCAGGTGTTTGTTTAATCCACATTCATTGTTTACGAGTTGGTTTGAAAAATTACCCAGTAATTGTACGAGACAATGTTGAAACTAATGCGAAATGTTTCGTTTGTTCTATTTGTTCATAGTTTGATTAAATTTTGCATTTTTGATAACCTGTTAATTTAGATACCTACCGAGGTTGAATGAAAAACAATTAATATTGTAAATAACATTGTAAATAGAATAATGAAGGCCAACATAACGTGAAGTCCTAAAAATGATTTAACGTGAATAAGTCGAAATAGTTTAATATAAGACCTATTATTTGTAGGCTTTCATGTCCAAACATTTGCCCCATTTTCATTGAAATGAAATGAAATGAAAGTTAATTTCTTTAGGCTTACAAGTAGCTCTTAGACAAGTCATATTTTATACTATTCATTATTATATTGATGTTCACTTCAATTTTTTGTCCACCAGTGAAAGAAGTGAGAAGAAACCACAAGTATGTTCATAACTTATGTGTCTAGTACATATGATTTGCTTATCTGTAAGTTGTTAGATTTTGAGTTGGAGCAAAACTCGTTCTAAGCTTTTTTATCTTCTAGTCTGATATTTTGTAATAAGCTTTCCCTACTTTGGAAAGTATAGGTACTATTTACATTATACAAAGTACTCACCAACACAGTTATAAATATGAGTTAACAAACAATACCTACCAAGATAAAATGCAAAACCTATAGTTGAAAACAGTAATAACTCAACTAATATTTGAGGAAATTGGCATCGAAAAAACAGCAACCGACAGCCGAAGCTGTTGGCTGGCAAATTGCGAAATAATTCAGTAAATTTATACTTGCCTGGATCGTTCACGACCTAATTTCGTAATGGCTCAAGCAAACTAGTTGATTTATAGCCAAACTTTGCGTTGATTGTACATTTTGTATGAAATCTGTAAACTCGCTACATATAACTTACTTAAAATTTGACAGTATAGAATTTAAGTTAAGGACTCTACACACCGAAACAGCCAATGTCACCGACATACCTCATCGAGATGGTGGTGGTGGCATTATTGTTACCCGACTACAGCCGCTGTTATACCGCTGCGCTCGGAGAGGCTACGCACGTGTGTCTAGCTTCGCTATGCAAGAAAATGGATGTGATAACGTCCACTGCAACCCACGAATACGCTACGCACGAATACAAGTCGTCAATACATGCTTGGCTTGCTCGAATATACTATATTCGAGCAAGCGTACCTTCGTAGATCTACGCTGTCAACGTCCACGCGGTACACGGGTGTGTAGCTATACTGCGGAAAGTGGGACGTCAAAACAGTGCTTCGCTACAGTTGTACATAGTCGTAGGTTAGTTTTAATTAATAGTTTGTGCAGTGGAAACGTACCTAGACCGCAGTTGTCAAACAAACGAACCCACGTAGGTAAAATGCGCCGTTTGGCCGTGCACAGCGTGCGTTGTGGTGGGACAGCGGCTAAATACATGCTGCCGACAGTTTTGTTAACTAGGTAGCCGCTAACAATGTCACCGACAAGCCGCCGGGCTATGTCGGCTGGCTGTGTTCGGGTGCCGGCAACATATGTAGGTGTGTGTAGTGATAGTCAATCTAGTTTTTCTGACTTATTTTTATTAAAAGTTGTAGTTCAAAGTAAGTATGATGATAATGTCTTACTAGTCGTATTTCGATCACGGCAGTCTCAACAGAGACTAGTCATAATTATGTATATTATATGCATATCATAATTATGCGGAAGACTAATTTTATAGTGTAAAAATATGTGGGCAAACAAATTCACTCTCTATTACGTCCCTAGGTAGGTAAACTAGGTAGGTTATACATAACTGAACACCGTGACAAACCGGTTCACGATTCTTGAAACGAGATTGGCTTTTATAGGTGTTCCTCACAGAGGGTCCCGTGATATCCAGAAATATTGTTCGGATATTACAAAAGTTCAGATCAGTATTTTTCAGAGAGCACTTTCGATTCCATATCAATTCTCATTAAGGTAAAGGACTTTTGTGATACTTCAGTTTGATAAAACTTGAAGAACTTAGTATTTCGAAGACGTAAGCGGGACCTACGAATACTTACAAAGTTTTCTTTTTAATGATCGGAAAGTTCTTCTTTTTTAGATTCGGTTTTCAAAGATTTGACATTTAAATATGAAGATGTTTTTTTTACGTGTATTACAAAAATAATATAATATAATAAATAGCAATTATTCTATAGTTAAATGACGTCATCTTAACCCAATTATCTGTCGCCCACTATTCAACGTGCCTCTCCCAAACAAGGGGGTCATGTGTAACTCTCTTAAATGTATCGCCTTACAAATAATATCAACTCGAACAACATGTTACACCAATATATCACAAGCTTCTTTCATAACTTAGTAATATAGGGCAGTAAACAAAATAATGGAATTTATATGCTCTAAAGAGCACGGCAAAAAGGCTCACACGGTTCGATGAGTTACCTCGACTCAATTTCCGCCCACAAATAACGGAACAAAGGCGTGAAGCAGAGCTGTATCAAAGAGCCCTCTTATATCAAAAGGTCTAGCATGAATCTGGCTAAAATGAGGTTCATTATTTAAATCTCCATATCAATCTTAACGGATTGTGTTATATAAATATGTATTTATTTTAATCCTATACGTCTTATCGTAGCAGGCTACGGCAACAGCGATGTTTGCTACGCCGTAGCTGCGTCCTCATACTCGTAGGTCGTGTCGTAGCACGCTACGGCAAAAACGATGTTTGCTACGCCGTAGCTGCGTCCTCATACTCATAGGTGGTGTCGTAGCAGGCTATGGCAACATCGATGTTTGCTACGCCGTAGCTCCGTCCTACTACCTATAGGTCGTGTCGTAGCAGGCTACGGCAACAGCGATGTTTGCTACGCCGTAGCTGCGTCCTCATACTCATAGGTCGTGTCGTAGCAGGCTACTGCAAAAACGATGTTTGCTACGCTGTAGCTGCGTCTTATTCATAGGTCGTATCGTAGCAGACTACAGCAATGTTTGCTGCGCCGTAGCCGCATCGTAGCAAATGCATCGTAGCTATGACCTTTCAACGTAGCTATGCACAGATAAAAAATTTTGAATAAAGGTTGAAACACACACATACATACATAGAAAAAGGGAAAACTTAGTCAACTTGAATTTTAAATTTGAATATAGGTAAGCAGCACTACGCGTAGAGTCCAACCGTCATGAAACATGGTGTCTATTACTATGGCTTTCATATGCTATACTTGGAATCTATCTGCGAGTTAGAATCAAAAATGAGGAGATCCGCAGTAGAAGGGGTATATAACTTTGGCGACTGGGGAAAGTCTATGTCTAGCTATGGATTTCTTTCAGCTAAGTGAAAAAGTTGACGAAAGAAATGATCTTTCGTCGAGAATATACCTACACAATAAAGACTTGGCCGAGACTAAGTCAAGCTTTAGAAGCCTGGATCTGCCAACTTAATTATCAATTTCAACACCATCTTACATTAGACACCAATTTGTTATTTAACCATTGTTTAACAGATTTTTTTACTTGTATCTCAACTGGTAGATTAATGATGTTGGTGTTAACTTTTGAAAATGATATTTTAGCGGAACTGGAGCTCAATTTTTAAACGCTTATAGCAACTTTGTCCATACTTGAGGCATAATACATTACAATATGACTAAATAGCGGAAAAGTGACATGCAAAACAGTCGAGCCTCATCGAGCGTTCAAAGTTCTAGAGCTATTCAGAAATCGTGCTCCTGAGCTTAATTTTAGCTCATTATGCAACACTTACAATAAAAAGAACTCCACTGCGCCATTTTCATCTAGTTCATGCTACTCCCACCGATATCAGAGAATAGATATCACAGCTGCGAGTATAACGGAAGTTTTATAAAGCCGAGCAGCAATATGCGATCAAATAAAAATAGGCTGGTCGGACAATAGAGAACCACAGGCGGTGCTCGAAATAGAGATTCAACCTGGATATTTTTATATTTGTTGCCGTTTCGGAATGAACTTTGATTCATTCTACAGTTAAAGTGATAGAGTCTGACTGGAGAGTTGATGAATAAGCGCTAAGTCACAGTTTTTGCTTTTTGTAGCAGAAGGCAATCAGACATTTTGATATTCTGATTAATATTTTCGCATAGCCTGCTGGATAGAGCATCGAGAATGAATGAAGTTCTTAAAACCATCATTGCGATAGCTAATAAGGTTTGAAGTCTAAAAACAGCAAAGATCCAGGTGCGAACCTTGTGGTATTCCAGATCAAAAAGTTAAAACGAAGAGTTACCCTTTATTGTAACAGCTTGACTTCGAGGTCGAAGATAGGATTCAAGCCATCTCAAAAGATCTCCGTGAATCAAATTCTCCGAAAGCTTTTCAATCAGGAATAAGTGATAAAATTTATCAAAAGCTTTGGTGTAATTGTGTATAGACTACGCTCATTTGGATGCCTTGGACCATGGAATCCAAGACCAGATCAGTGAACTCGCACAGGTAGTAAGCACAGTGTTTTCGGTAGAGCGTCTTTTTTTTTATTTATATACCAACTTAAAGATATTGTTACATAAAAAAGCTTAAAAATAACACGAAGGAAACCACAAAGGTTTGTATAGATGTGTTATTAGATGAGAGTCAGCTGAATAAAATCTCATAGGTTTAACAATAAAATCATTCAATTTCAGGCAATAAGATTATAAATTGGAATTAGGTAAGTTAATTAATCAGTAACTGAAGCAAACCCCCTGATAATGATGTAGGTTCGATAAGACTCCTTACGTAACGTAAACGATCTTGATACCTACCACAAAACCTAGTTTTATTGGGAACATAATTCTTGTTTCCTGACTGATGAACAGGTATCACACAAAAAAATTTGAAACTATCATGGTTATTAATACTAAAGTCATTTAAAACGGGATATTTACCATGATTTGATTTTTGAGTTTTCCAATATTTCGGCACAGTTTCTATTTAATAGATAGATAGATTATTTATTCATACAAATAGGTTAAATCATTAAGTTAGTAGTGCCTTAAAGCCTATGTTAGGTTTGTCTTAGCACTATAGTTCTCACTTTACTTACGTTCTCACTTTAATTAATTTATAAAATAACTGAAGGCACTGCGAGTAAGTTCCTTTTGGCAGACAAAAAACAATTTGATTTTTTGGGCAAAATGCACTGCACATGCTTTGCATGACTTACAATTTTGGACACCAGCTGCATCTTCCGTCGACTCACAACAACCAAAACAAAATATGTACCTCGATAATAAGGATAACACAACCGCACTTTTAGAGCGTGCGAGATGTCCCAATGCTCTCATGCGATCTGCAGATATTTGTTCCAGGTGTTCTGGTCGTTTTCTATGTATAATAAAAAATATCTATCTATGTAATGTATTGTATTATGTATATCAGTTATCTAGTACCCATAACACAAGCTCTGCTTACCATGGGGCTAGATAATGCTGTGTGGATTGTCCAGCATTATTTAAAAAAAAAAAAATGCTTAACCCGATGGAATATATAGTTTAATCAAAAGTATAGCGAGTTTAAAATCGTAATGAAAATAAATTCTAATTAAAATACTAAATCTCGCTTACTAAGTCTATTAATTGTATTTTGTCACCAACATTTGTATTCAATAGACGTTAACTAGACTGTGGTTTCGATAATGAAATATGGGTGGTTAGGTAATCATAACAGGTTTGGTTTTAGCGTGCAATGCGGTTTCAAACATCGAATTATTAGTCCCGAGCTACACAGAATACCGAAATTGATAATCGAATTACGAAAATCAACAGAATGGTTTGAAATAATCAACTAAACACATTTACGGTAAACCAAATGCCTACTAATGAACTGAGCGTTCATTGAATAAAATAGCCACGTGCAAAATTACAAGGGATTATTTGCTAACTATTATTATAACCTATCAATATCTCTAACATGTTTCCTTCAAAGTAAAACAACAAGGCTGTATTTGGTTGTAGCATTCACAAAGCGTGTTCTGTATTTTAAACATTTTCCTTTGAGTTTGCTTGAGGTTCTTGTACCCAAGGAAAGCTAATTTAGCTCGTGAGCAAGTATTAACAAATTAATTACAAGTTTCAAACTTTATTCATCGATTATGTTACCATAACTAATACAGTGACGCAAAGGTAACTTTCACACATGAGACAAGGTCCAAAATGTTTCTTAACAGAGATAAAGGACCTGCAACATTATTAACACTTTGACAGCGGTTTTTTTTCGACGATTGCGATCTTTTTTTTTACCTAAAAAATTCGTGCTGCCGCTCTACACAGCGGTTGTGTTGCGCCGCACATGCGTTTCGTTCGAAAAATATTACGGCTGTGCTGAGTCACAAAGATCTGTATTTTCTTAGCCGCTGCGCTAGTGTAGATTTACGCATATTAGTCACTTGTAGAAAACTCATACCGTGCGTTTTCAGCACTCAAAGTATTAATTATAATAAATAAATAAAAATAAATAATGCTACACAATCCACACAGCATCATCTAGCCCCATGGTAAGCAGAGCTTGTGTTATGGGTACTAGATGACTGATATATGTACTTCATACAATAAATTACATAGATAGATATTTTTTATTATACATAATTATGACAAACAGAACACCCGGAACAAATATCTGCAGATCATACACAAAATTGTTCCGAGGCGGAAATCGAACCCGCAACCTGTCGCGTCGCAGGCGGACCTTCACCCACCGCGCCACAGAAGTCGTCAATAATATCTTGATTAGCTTCACTGTAGAAGACATAGCTAGATGCTGCAGTAAAAAACATATTATATAAAAAAACGGTTCAAAAAAGATTAACACACTCGTAGCTAACTAAAGAGAAAAATGATTGCACAAAATATTTTTCCAAAAAAACCTATTATGTGTGTTACAGCAACAAAAAGGTGTGGGCTCTACATAAATATATTACCACTTAGGAGTAGATTGGCGCTAGGCCAATCTACTCCTAAGTGGTAATATATTTCAAACTTCGCTATATGGATGCTATTGTTTGTTTATTTATTTCCACCGTACACATGTTACACTTGATGTCGTTAAGTTCTATATATTTTAAAAGTTATATTACAATTTTTTTTATATAATAATACAAAAAATTTGACATAGGAAACACCATAGGGGATTGTGCAAAGAAAAAGCAGAGAGATATGCCTTCTTTAAAAAGAAAAAAAAAAGATTCACAGTCATTCATCACAGTAAAGAATATAATAAATTAATTACAAAGTATGTCAAAGTATGCTGCTGTGTATGGGCATTGTCAAACTAAATTTAAAATATCGTACAAAATTACATCATATACAAAAAAAAAAAATATAAAAATAATGTCAGAAAGCAAATGAAATCCATACAAATATGGACATACATCTAGAACTCTAGAGGCTGGTCGTGTTGGTCCATAATTCTTACACACTGCGAGTGGCCGTCTGTATGGGCCTTTATCGATAACGTATTCGGGGAGCGCCTGCCTTGCCTCTATAGCACGTGGCTCCACGGTTCAACACCTCGGTGGCAGGCCATCCCAATAATATTGACTAGGCAATTATTCAAATAACTAGTTCTCTAATCTGCAGGCGGCTTCGCACGCGGTAACTTAAAAAAATAATTAAAACTAAACACAAAATTAATTTATGACGGGATATTTACCATGTTTTGATTATGGAGTATTTTAATATTTAAAGGACTTTTGTGTTAATGGTAGCTTCAAAAGTTAAGCCCTTAAGAGGCCTCCGGAGGGACGAATTCAACATAGCTTATATTGTCTAGTTACAGAATAACAATACTTTGTGAAGAATACAAAAAGTTTTCACTCATCATTTTTGGTATTACGGAACAAACCAAAATTTGAACGGCTAATATTGCTATCGCGCACGCATAGGGCGCGGCGCAAGGGTTAAACAGGGACAGGGATATTCGGAGCGATTTTTGCAAGCGAGGGTCGCCGGACCTTTAAACGTTTCCATTGACACGTTTAAAGTTTATTTGTTTATATCTCATCCCATCCCATCCTCACCCCACTGTTTTATGGGATCTAGTAGTAGTCTATGTTTGATTCTAGGCAACTACATGTATGAAATATTTTAGCCCGATACGTTCAGTAGTTTTGGCGTAAACAAGTTACAAACATTAAATGAGTGGAGCCCGCGATACGGTTAATGTTGTGTCTGCGCTTTGTAGCAGAATACTTGCGCTATGCCATTCATAAGGGGATGCTTTTAGTCTTGCATCGGCTGAAATAATTAGACTACCAGTTGTATAAGATTAATTTTGAACCGTACCATCATTTTCCGTCGACGTGTGTAAACCTAAAATCGAATATGCCTTAAAGCCTCAAGGCTTGCAGCCGGCTGGAAATCTAAAGTAGTTACTTGCATTATACATTATACAAACTAGGTTCCTAGTCGTATTAAGCACTAAGGGGTATTGAAGGCACTCTCGTAACCTACTAATACATTATTAAGTATGTACATTCTCTAGTAGTCTATATCTGTAGACAGGAGGCCATAGAGAAGAGGATTCAAAGTTTCCTATATCTTTACATACTCGTAGAATAAAATGAAGTCGCTTCCGCTATCTGTTCGCTTAGATCTTTTAAACTACTGGACCGATTTTAATGAAATTTTCACTAAAACTAACAAAATACCAACAGTCTAATATTAACAAATCAAACAAAATACAACTTACAGAAATTATAAAACAGGTACAGTTATTTAGATAAAAGATTATTTTTATGAGAAAAATTAGATACAATTAAAACACATAAAGAAAAAAAAAATTACTAAAAATATTATTTATTCAGAGTCCTCCTGCAGAACTTTTAAAACATCTCTTTTAAATCCTACTTTACTGGCATGAAATATGTCAGTGGTGTGAAATTGCAAATTATAGAGTCTTTGTAGCCTGTTAACAATAGAGTCGAATACGTTGTAGTGGCAAAGAGTTTTGTATTGGTATGTCTTATGCATCGTTTTGGGGCCCATATACGTAGAGTCCTAGCAGTAAGTTCAGGGCAGTCTATGTACCCGTTACATAGACCATGTAGGAATGACAATAGATAGAGTGATTCAAGAAGAAGGTTTATAATCTATTTGACACGCGGTTAGGTGTCAACGCGGGCGAAGCCGCGGGGCATAGCTAGTTATTTATATCTCTCAGTTCCGATCAAAGACGTTCCTTTTCCAATTCATACTTTGATGCATATATTCATATATCAAATCTATAAAATTTAGTAGGTATTAATACTTTTCAATCGGTCTTATAAGAGGGAACAACATCGAACTAAATGCAACGAATCGAAACAAATGAAGTAGCTGCAGACTGTCGCAAACAATCTACAGTTAGCTTAAGTGATCTATATCAATACCAGTCGGAAGCATCCCCAAGATGCTGGCTGCTTTTTACTTTACTTTTACTTTTATTACCCCGCTGTGTAGCAAATACAATACAATACAATACAATAACTCTTTATTGCAACACCAAATACATAAAAGATACACAAGACAGGAAAAGAAAAAACAAATACAAAATATGCTGTACAATGGGCAGCCTTATCGCTAAGAGCGATTTCTGCCAGGCAACCTTTGGATGGACATGAAGTGCTAGAACAAGTATCGACGGTGCAGCAAAGTTAAAATTAATTATTGATAAATCGCAGGGGCTACAAATAAATAGTTTTTTTCTAGGGAAATGCTATTAAAATATGAATAACTTTGATAGATGTATTCAGGTTACCATTCTAAAGTATGAATAACTTTGACATTCAGGTGACCATTCTATAAAATGTCATATTAACTTTTCCATCGGTCTTACAGGAGGGAAATTCAATAAGTCACCACTTTTGCCCCTATATACAAACATTACCGTACAATGACACACGTAATGAGTTTTTTGGTCTGACATTTTCATAAAACCCTCGAAATTTTTCCCAGGTCCCTGGCTCATAACGTCTTTCCAATATAACCTTCAAAAGGGATTCAGAAAATGTCAAAAATACCCTGAGCCGAAGGGAAAAGTTGAATAACTCAAACTTTTAATAAAGGCTGTAATCCATCACAATACTTTGGGTGCTCGTATATTTTGCGAGAAGTTGATTTAATGGATTATGTATGTTTGGATTATTGTTTTTAAACTATTACGAACTTTGTTCGATCAGTATTTGTTTCGCGCATGAGTAACTTAATACAAGGCACAAAAACTTTATAATAACACCAATGATTTCAAAGTTTACATAAATTACCACAGTTAAATAAATATAAATAAATAAATAATGCTGGACAATTCACACCGACGGCCGATGGGGCAAACGTGTTCTTGAGTGGAGACCACGACTCGGTAAACGTAGTGTAGGACGCCCTCCGACCAGGTGGGATGACGACCTGCGAAAGACTGCAGGTAGATGCTGGATGCGGCAAGCTGAAGACAGGGCGCTATGGCGCTCTTTGGGGGAGGCCTATGTCCAGCAGTGGATTGCTATAGGCTGATGATGATGATGATGATGATTCACACAGCATTATCTAGCCCCATGGTAAGCAGAGCTTGAGTTATGGGTGCCAGATAACTGATATACATAATACAATACATTAAATAGATAGATATTTTTTTTATTATACATAGAAAACGACCAGATCACCCGGAACAAATATCTGCAGATCGTACACACAATTACAGTTCCGAGGCGGGAATCGAACCCGCAACCTTCTGCGTCGCAGGCGGACCTTCGCCCACTACGCCACATCGGTCGTCATGTTTTTTATGTACTTGTTTAAAATTATATCATAAATTATATTATAGAACTATTGCATGTTGTAATTACGGATTTTTGAAATATTTTATGACATTATTTCTATTGATTTTCTTAACTTAAATAAGTTCTATAAGTTAAATAATAATTATAATAACAGAGACTGCATGCCATATCTCTCAATTCGTACACCGTAATCGGTAAAACATATTTGATACCTACCTGTTTGTAACATCTCAATAACACAATATGTTTATGCAAATAAATTATCTTTATCTTTATCGTTATCTTTATCTTTATCTTTATCTGTATCTTTATCTTTATCTTTATCTTTATCTTTATCTTTATCTTTATCTTTATCTTTATCTTTATCTTTATCTTTATCTTTATCTTTATCTTTATCTTTATCTTTATCTTTATCTTTATCTTTATCTTTTTTTTCCTTGGCCTGCAACTCAATTCTTCCAATGGGATATTGTCGTCATCATCTGATGAGGATTGCGTCGACAAGACCGGGAGCGTACTTTGGGGCCGAAAATATTTACTTACTTCCGCTAAAAATGCTTCATAATCACCATCAATTTCGGAATCAGAATCGCGAAACTCTTCCATCACAAAATCATCTCCTATGTCTATCTCCACAATACTACAGTCTCCAATTGGTAATTCCTCATCATCGGAAGGGTTTTCCTCCAACCAGCGCACAATATTTTGATCGTTAGTAGCCATTTTGCACTAAAATAATAAAAATCATTTGATGAAAAAAAGTCACATAACTACCTACCCGCGGTCGCTCAGACCGCTGACAAATGTTTTTTACTCACCAAAAGCAAACGCGCGCAATTGTGACCTCGACAAGCGCAGGCACGATGCTGCGGGTAGCGGGGAAAAGGTACATAGACGCACGAGATGTTACAATGCGCACACACTTCGTAATTCACAAAAATATTACAGCTGGTGTCTGTGAGACCGCGGGTAGGTAGTTAAGGGTTATCTTTATCTTTATCTTTATCTTTATCTTTATCTTTATCTTTATCTTTATCTTTATCTTTATCTTTATCTTTATCTTTATCTTTATCTTTATCTTTATCTTTATCTTTATCTTTATCTTTATCTTTATCTTTATCTTTATCTTTATCTTTATCTTTATCTTTATCTTTATCTTTATCTTTATCTTTATCTTTATCTTTATCTTTATCTTTATCTTTATCTTTATCTTTATCTTTATCTTTATCTTTATCTTTATCTTTATCTTTATCTTTATCTTTATCTTTATCTTTATCTTTAGCTAGTCGTTCATAGAATATGGTACGAGGCTGGTTCATAATTCATCGTAAAATGCAAAGCGACGTAAGACGTGATGAAACGCTTACTTTAAGCTGCTCGTTAAATAGAAATTGACTTTAAAAGGTGTAGTAAAACAAGAAATCATATTAAAACCTTTGTCGTTAAACTTTGAGGCAACAAAGGACTGCCATAATAATTCAGGGGAAGCTATGATTGTGTTCGTTAGAGTTGATTAGTACAGAAACAACTTAACTCGCGTACGGCCCGCACGGGCCCGCTATTTTATGCAATACAATACAATACAAAAATACTTTTTTGTACACCAGATACAGATAATTACAAAATATATTACATGCGACAAGTATAATGGGCTGCCTTATCGCTTAGAAGCGATCTCTTCCAGGCAACCTATGGATGCCATTTACTATTTTTTGAAATATTTTTTTTACGCAATTTTTGAGAGAGTTATACCAGCTCTACTTTGCTTGGGGCTAGATGATGCTGTGTGTACTGTGTATTGTTCAGCATTTATTTATTTCTTTGGTTTTCTTTTCTACAGGAATTTAGACAAAGTTACTTACCTATTTGTAATAAGCACGCTCGTCATCCAAATGTAAATTACTTATTAGCATTTCGCCCTAAGTTCTCATTAAATTTTTGTAATTCGTAACAGAATAAAGCTTCATAAATCATACCCCCCATTATGTACTTACACTACATGTAGTGTAAGTACTTCTTTTTGATCTATATTTTATTAAAGTGCCACCATCTATATTGTTCCTTCCCGCCCAGTCCATCCTAAGATTGCCTGGAAAGATAGCTCTCAGCGATAAGGCCGCTTACTATTCTTCCTTTCTTCTATTGTTTATTCTGTATTTTTTTCTGTTTTGTGTGGTGTAATAAAGTGTCTTCAATCGATCTAGATATTACTACTACACATTTTTGCTATTATAAGCTAATCCGTCATGCAACAAGCAAATAGTAAACTTGTGGAAAGCAGGTATGAATGTAAAATAAAGCCGGCGTCCAGGGTTATCGCCGATGGCAAGCTCTGCCATTTGAAGCTTTATCTGGGACCTAGCAGATGGCTTGCTTCAGGCTGGACATAGCTTTGAAGGTACAGCCAGTTTCGCTAATTTTTAAGGCGAAAACTGGAGTTTTGCGCTCAAACGAATCAATAAATTGAGGAATAATAAGACTGTTAAAGATAAGTAAGATGGTTAACAAGGTTGACAATATCAATCATGGTAAATATCCCGTTTTAAATGACTTTAGTGTTGATAACCATGATAGTTTCAAGGTTAACAATGTAACTGTGTACGAATAAACACAAATAACGTTTCATTGTTTATTCGAATTATGCTAACAACAGCGAGCAGAGTGAGCCGCCTAAATGTATCAGGACTTTTACTGAAAAAAAGGAAGATTTTTTTTAAAACCATACAGATCACGGAACATTACATAACCACAACCAGGTAAGTATGTATGAGAATAGAATAGAAAGACATTTATTCATAACAACTAAAATTAACAAATAACACACTTATAGAAATAGGTACATGTAGAGAGTTGTTACAAAAAGGCTCTAACTCAGCATAATGCTGGCTAAGCTGCGTAAGAGACTTAGCCAGCGCTGGTCTTCCGTTAGAGCCCGTACAGGTGGCATATTAATATGAAGAATGTAGATAAAAACATACAGATACAAATTGTGCTACATTAGGGGGCCAAAAATGTCCTTGTTTCAGCATTATGCCGCTGCAAGCCGAAGTTAGTAGCGGCGCTGATTTTCAGACAGGTCCTGGTGCGGTGGCACAAAGCTGGATTACATTAGGTACTGCGGTTTACTTAGCCGTGACTGAAAGTAAGTAATGGTGGACAAAATACTAGTAGGACTAGCTTGGATGGTTTCAGCGACACAAAAACTTTGATCTGGTCATTTCGATCTGCTGATATTTGTTCCGGGTGTTCTGGTTGTTTTCTATGTATAATAAAAAATATATATTTATCTAGTACCCACAACACAAGCTCTGCTTACCGTAGGGCTAGATAATGCTCTGTGAATTGTCCAGCATTATTTATTTAAAAAAAAAACCAAACTAAACCAGACTATATTTTTATAGGGCTTTTTGTAAAAATCTAATAAAAAATACCATATTAACAAATGAGGAGCAGAATAACAAAAAGGAACAAATCCATTTTTGTCCTCCGTTTTTTGTTTCTTATCGGAAGAAAAATCAAAAACATTATTTATTTATCTAAATTAAGAGTTTAAATTGGTGTTTATTAATGCTTACTAATAATTTCCTAAAACTCAAAGACCTACAAACTGTAAAGTCCTTTTATTTTGTAAAAGATTCGTGAAACTCTATTTATCTATGTTTGTTCCGTTGCTCAAATATTGTACCAACCCCTAAATAATAATAATATTCGTTTATTTCAGGCAAAAAACCCATATCACAAAATACAGTTTTAAAAATATACACAAATAAAAATTAAAATACTTAAAACAAAAGATATCACGACGCTTAAAGCTGTCGCACGTCATTTTCTGTTTCCCTCCAAATAATGTGAGTGAATTAGCTATGCTTTAATAAGCTGCAACGCTAGGTGGCTTTAGCTATCTCTTGTTTGAAAAAAAACCGACCGCTGTTAAAGATAAGGTTGGAAATAGTCTTTCCGACTTTACAGTTGAGATCCTTGGAACTGCAGTTTAACTCGAGATGGAAACTAAACGATTTATTGAAGCACTTTAGATGTAATGCTATTTTGTTGTAATAAATTTTACTAAAGTCACCAATACGAATAGAAACTCGTATTATAATCCCTATTTATAGGATTAGAAGGTTCAAAATCTTAAAATACAAGTCTGAGACGAGAGATAATACATATGCTGATCTATAAATGGTTAAGACTTTCCTAGTTTATGGGTTTGATAACGTGATTTTGTGTAATGAACATTGGTATCTAATATAAATAAATAATGCTGGACAATCCACACAGCATCATCTAGCCCCAAGCTAAGCCGAGCCTGTGTTATGGGTACCAGATGACTGATATACTTAATGCAATATATTACATAGATAGATTTTTTTATTATACATAGAAAACACCCAGAACACCTAGGACAATTATTTAAGATCGTAAAAAGATTTGTCCTAAGGCGGGAACCGGACCCGCAACCTCCTGCGTCGCAGACGGACCTTCGCCCACCGCACCGTATTGGTCGCCAATGTAAATAACTAAAATATAGGTTGTATACATTATTTTTTAACCTTTGTTTTAACCCAGCAACAGCCCATTGCCATTTCAAAAACTACACGAGCTACAAAAGATTAAAAAAAATCCACTGACAATACAACTTACACAACTGACAACACTCTTTGTACGTATTCTACGTACAAAGAATGTCGCTAAAACCCTAAACAGCAGCAGTTCAAAAATGCCAACAGTATGCCTAAAATCCCCCGTATTACGTAAAAACATTTTGGAAAGCCCATACAGCTGCGATGTCCGAGCAAAAAGGCTATTTGGCACTTTATCTCTAGAGGCAACACTCACCAGATGCCTGTCTCGCTGCCGCTGGCTTCAGAATGCGGTCGTGTGCTCTAAGGGGAGGCGCTAAACGGGTTAAAATTACAATATTACAAGTAACATTATCTTCTGCTGCTCAAAGCACTTTGACCTCAATTTCAGGTAGGTTTATTCCATACATTTATCGTCATCAGCCTATATAAGTCCGCTCAAAGGCCTCCTCGTGATATTCAATTCGCACTGCATCTGTGTTTGATTCTGATTTGACCATTTGCAAAAAAATCTGCTAATAATCTGACGAGAAATATGTAGATATAATTTTTTGGAAAATGCGAGACAGTGTTTTTTTAGTATTTTCTTTGGGTTCTGAAGGCCTTGTTTTTCTTTAATTTCAAAGGTTTTATAGCATTAAGGTAAGCTATTATATATATATCGAATATTTTTAGATTTGTCATTTGGTAAGTCCGACTTGAACAAGTTTACCCAAAATAAAATATATGATCAACCAGTTAGTTTGATTGGGAAAAAACCCTTCATCGTCTTCCATTCTGCACAACCAGTTGGTCGGTTTAGTTGGTCGCAGTGGAAGGACAGAATTTACGTTCATAATTTCATCATCATCATCATCAGCCTATAGCAGTCCACTGCTGGACATAAGCCTCCCCCAATGAGCGCTATAGCGCCCTGTCTTCAGCTTGCCGCATCCAGCATCTACCTGCAGTCTTTCGCAGGTCGTCATCCCACCTGGTCGGAGGGCGTCCTACACTACGTTTACCGAGTCGTGGTCTCCACTCAAGAACACGTTTGCCCCAGCGTCCGTCGGTTCTTCGCGAGATATGGCCGGCCCACTGCCACTTCATAATTTACGAGTATAAAATGAAACACGTATACTAAGTTTGGTTAAACGTTTGAATATCTCCTGGTTCGTTTACCGCTGAGACTTATGGCATGTACCTCAACTCTCCATTGCAGGCCGTTGCATTATTCACTCGGCAGTCAGCCTAAACACGTGACTGTTGCACGTCAATATAATTACTATTCAGAAAGAGCTGTTCTGTGCTTTAATAACAGGGGGGTAAGGTTTAGATTATGCGAAATCAGGTCACGATTTTGACTGTGAAGCTAGAAATGAAACAAATGAAGAACTCCTAATTGAAAGTAGAAGTTTCTATTGTCTTTTGATTTATTTCTAAAGGAAATAAAGCAGTTTGATATTTGATATTTGAAGTGAGCGTATTAATAATAAATAAATAATGCTGGACAATCCACACAACATTATCTAGCTCCAAGTAAGCAGAGCTTGTGTTATGGGTACTAGATGACTGATATACATAATACAATATATAACATAGAAAGATATTTTTTACTATACATAGAAAACGACCAGAGCACCCGAAACAAATATCTGCAGATCGTACAGTCATTTGTCCCGAGGTGGGAATCGACCTCCGTCGTCAAATTTAATTATTGCTGATAGGTAAGGTAAGGCCAGTATTTTTCCCCTTAATCTCTCGCAAACCGCAGGAGGGGACTAGTCATCGAGCAAGTATAGATAAAGTAATTGCATCCTACGGTGCCAGGCTGTTCGTGTTATGCTCCTAAGTGCCGAAGTTGCACACTCCAAGTTTTTAGCTAAATTGAAATTGTTAGCATGACTTGATCAGAAGAGGAACATGAAGTTTTTGAACTATTAAAAGGTTCTGTAGGTGATAAAAATAGTTTTTGCCTTGTCATCTCTGGGATAATCTAAAAGGCATCCCTCGCGAAAAGCTTTATTATTTAATTTAAAGGAAGAAGATATGTATTTTTATTGATTCACTGTAGGTACAACTTGTTACTACATAGTACTTATAAAATTATAAGTAATAACATAAAAAAAATAACTACTTAACTATAAAGAACAAGCGACTCTAAAAAGCGATCCAATTGGTCTTGTCTCAGCATAATGTTGCTCTACTTCTCCATAAGAAGTAGAGCAACGCTGGTTTTCTGACAGAACCATTAGCGCGTGTCAACACGGGTGGCAGAAACAACAAAAAAAAATACATTAAATTGGCATCTTACAACCTAAAGATTAATTCTAATTTAACACTTAACACAATTTCTTCTTCTTCTTTTCTTTTCTTTGTATCCTGATAATGTCATTATCAGGATACAAAGAAAAAAAGAATAGAATACAAATTAGTTCGTCCAAGCAGCTATTTGGATGATACTGACAATCCATACGCAGAATCTAGCAAGAAGTTGAAGATGACAACTGACATCTCGCAGAAATTGAAACATTGATTGAATTTAGACTATTATTCAATATTTAATAAGCTGCGCCCCGCGGTTTCTCCCGCATGGAAATACTCGTATGTGTCAAATGGTTTATAAAGCTTCCTCTAAAATCACTCTATCTATTAAACCGCACCAAAATCAGTTGCGTAGTTTTAAAGAACTAAGAATACATAAGGACAAACAGACAGCGAGAAGCGACTTTGTACTATGTAGTGATATAGATATATTATTTTCGTGGAGCAGGTTTCCTCTTTGACAACTAAAAACATAATTTTTAAAATTCCAGAATTCCCCCTCTACGTGTCTTCTTATTCCATTTTCCTCCCATATAAAATTTGCTGAAGGGGGAAGAACTGAAAATTTTAGTTTTATAAAATCCACAATTACCCTTCATCCATTTTTGTTATTCCACTTGAGTGTATGTATCATATTAAATCTAGAAGTCTGGTAAGTGCCTAATTTACAATACATTAGGTACAGTTTACCAGACTTCTAGATTTATTTTTACTGTTATTTATTTACAACATTTTGGAGAAACTTCCAGCTAGTTTTACAAATGAGGTACATATAGAACATGCCTGGAAAGACCCAGTGCATGTTTGCTGACGGCTAATTAAAAGTTTCCGCTGATAGTTAATTAAATTTTTTTAAGTTATGAAGATAAGTAGGTTGACGACTTTATGAAGATAATAAATAGAAATAAGTATAGAAAAATAATGAAAAAAGAAAACGAATTTAAACAGATAACATAATGTAGTTTACACTTTAAAGAATTGGTCACTAAGTAAGCGTTATTCAAGCCACTACAGAAGATCTGCGTTTATTCCGTAACAATTTCATTTCATTTATTCAGTTCCACCGTAGGTACACATATTAATTACACTTGATGTCGTTCAGTTGTACATAAAAATTATATAACAATTTTATTATAAAACACACATTAATTTTGCCATAGGAAACACCATAAGGGATCGTGTTTTAGAAAAAGGAGACAGACATGCCCTCTTTAAAAATTTGATACAACATTCATAAATAATATTTATTACAGTAAAATAATAATAAATTAGTTAAATTGAATTGAAATAAAAAATACATGTAAAGATAATTTAATGCGGCTGTATAAGGGTAATCAATGTTTTATAATGAATTTCTAATAATTTTGTCACGTACATGTGTACAATGTGGTACAAATTAACATGCAAATTACTTTAGTACGGACTAAAATAGCCACTTTTTCCCAAAAACATGTTTCAAAGAAAAATAAAAGATAACAAAGAAGCATCCACCGAGGTAGAAATAAAAAATTATCTTTTTAGGCAAAAGTTAGAGCGTTTTCACAGAAAAATTGTTATGAATGTCGCCTCATAATGACTGGGTCCAATAGAATTTAGATTTTGTTTTTTTACTGAGAAAAATAAAAGACGAGCGAAGTCACTTAGGCTTAAAATAATATTTGAGGAAGTTACTACCACTAGTTATAAAGATAAAGAAGCAATTTTTAAAAAACTTACACATTACGCAGAAAGACACAAAACCACTAATATTATTAACGCGAAAGTGTGTATGTATGGGTGTTTGTTACTTTTTCACGCACTACTAAACGGACCGGGCTAAAATTGTCTATGACATACTTGACTGATTGGGCTGTCAACACAAATTAAGTTGTCTGTGGCCAGCTCTCACTTACTTTTCTCTGTGATCCAATCTATGAGTCGAACAATAAATCAAGTGTGTGAATTTAAAAAGTTTAATTCATCCAACTCCATCCAATCCATAAATCAGATTAGAATCAACTCTTACAAAAATTACAGGTAGTTCCAGGCCCGGAATAAAACAAAGGCTATCTTTTATCATATAAAGTTCCCAGGGGATAGAAATAACCTTAAAACATTTCCATAGAAACAACGCGTGCGAAGCCGCGGGCAGAAACTAGTATACTATATGACAAGAAAATTGCTTCTCTGTCGCGCCATTTTGCAACTTTATCGCCCGTCCACCAAGCTTTAATATTGAAAATTTGAAACTAAACTAGGCACGGGCTTTGTTTGTTTACGAGTTGTATTATACGTTACTTGGGGGCTTAATTAAATAAAGGACGAAGGCACTAAACTGTGCGCTGCTATTCTTGACAGCTGTCACGGCGTCACAGGCAGGCCCGAGGCTCGACTTGAAGGTACTTGTAATGAATGAAAGCTTTATACTTCTTACGAAACTTAGGTATTTTACCTAAACGACGTGGGTAGTTATTTGATGTTTTTACTTCTTACAAAAGTTAGGTATAACATGAACGGCGTGTGTAGTTTATTTTTGATTTTGCATTTAGGTGACCTTACATAGAACGTTCACATGGAACATTTTATTTGCACGTCATGGATCAACAACAACATGGAACATTTTATTATTTAATTTAATTTTATAATAAATTTCCTATTTTTAGACGGAACGAATTTAAAATTGGCTTATTTCATTTCCATTGTTTCCTGTACATTTAGATACTTACATCTGATATTTAGTGGATATCCTATGAGTTGACTCAAAAAGAAAGTCTAAAATCATTTATTCTTTAGGCTTACAAAATAATCACTTAACAAGTCATATTTTATACATTAAATTATTATCAAATAAAATTATTTAATTATTATTATACTTAAGGAAGATACCAGGGTACTTTCATTAGTTTTATAGATACATACATATATTAATCTGATTTCGTCGTATTAGTCTAGCTTTAAGTTTTAAACATAACCATAGTTTAAACATAGTTTAGCTAGATAAACGTAGGCCCGTAGTATCGAAGCTCGCTAGGTTAGCGATATATGCTTTAATGAATGAATGAATGAATGAATTAACACTTTATTGCACTTAAAACTATAAAATAACACCTTATATCTAAATATAACACATAAAAAGTACAATAGGCGGCCTTATCGCTGACAGCGATTTATCCCAGGCAACCTAGGCATGGAGAAAAAGATATAAGATAACGTAGAGTTGGTAGATTACAAACACAAACAGGTAAAGAAATATCAAAAACAAAAAAACAAAAATAAAAAACAAACTACATACATTGCAAGCTACTTAAATTAGAATCTAACCTAACAGCTTTAGTAACAATTTTGTATGGCATAAGCGTTACTCAAGAATACATATATTGAGCAATCTTTCATAATACTGGCTTTAATCTGCGAAATGTTTACTTACAAACCGCAAATAAGAAAATCACCTCATTTGCGAACGAGCACTCACAACATTCCTGAGACCCCAAGTGTATAGAAACATACCTATAAAACATAGCGTAACACATAGCCTTCATTTCGCCAAGCTATCGCCTATAACGACGGTGTTTTCCACAAAAAGTATGCTACCGGTTTTAATATTTAATATAAAAGACCTTTAGACGTGGCGTCAGGACCAGAGATGATAAAATAAGGACTACGTACTTGTTATTTTACATGGGGAACTATTTGAAGTTTTCTAACGATTTTAAATATTGCTAGACGAAGTATGCTAGGCGGCTTAAAATGTTTTGGTACTTTTGCGATAGTAAACTCTAGAGGTAGAATTTGTAAAGAATTAATGAACTTTGGAATAAATCAGAGTAATAAATAATGATAATGACGTACTATTCATTGCTTGACACACTGCTTTGTGAGTTCGTCATATGATGGGTTATTATTAAAAATAAGGGCATATAAAAAAAAAAATAGTGTAAAATAACATTCGAAATCAGTAAAATCTCGTGCTTCGTCCAATTAATGGCTTTCTTTCAATTGAATTCATTTAAGTAAAGACACAATACCATATTATTACAGATGTGATGATGATCCAAAGCGTTATTTAACGCTTTCACTGCCCAACGTATGTGGTCCGACCGAGAGAGGGGCGCGCCGCCGTCGTGTCAAGGACCTGATGGTTTATGTAATGTTTGGGCCATGAAAGAAAGTATGTTTAGGGCACATCAAATAAGACAGAAACAAACTGCTTCAAAGTAAGAAGGAAACAAAATTATTATATAAACTAGCTGTGCCATGCAGTTGTGTGACAACCGAGATGAAAGAAGACTTAAATTAGAAGCGCGGTGTCCATTCGTCATCACTGCCTTATCAAGAAGGTTATTTTTTTACTCACCGTGGTTTTATTGAGTGCATTTCGAGTGGATAACGGTACCGCAGAAAAGCAACTTATTTCAAAAACTGTAATATGTTCCAAAACTTTTTCATCATCGAAAAATCATCGGTGTTTGTTTTAATCAAGCGACTCGACGCCGACGCTTGTAGTGTTGTTCGAAAACGCGGTTTGTCCCGGAAAATGTAGAAATAAACAAATGCTTTCAAGTTTTTCAAGTTTATTGGGAGCCTACTAAAAATTGTATATTTTTTTGTTCGATTGCAGCTAATAATATAAATTCAAAGGTAAATGCTAGGTAGCTATATACAGTTAATAATTATGTTTAATTTACTTCGTTAATTTAAAGTTAAAATTTTAAATCAATTCCATTCGTTTCTAAAAATAACAAAGAAACAACATTAAAGCTTTTATAACTAAAACATGACTTTTGTTATTAAAACGAAAAAAACAAAAGTAATTAACAAGTATAAATATGTGTAAATAATTTTGAATTTTGTATTAATAACCATGATAGTTCAAAAATTTTATCGAGAACAGAAATAGTAAGCAAAGCTTATGATTGGTTTCAATTTGCAAAACAAACAAATAGCTAAACAAACCCACTGACCGATCAGTATGGTCCCGTACCGGCCAAGCACCCAACAGTCTGTTCCAATGAACTTACTTAACTTTACGAGCTGAGAACAATAAATTAAACAGATTAATTCCCACTGGGTCATAATTGAGTCGGGACTTTATGGACGAAGTTGCAAATGTCAGCTGCCGATTTGAGTTATGAGAATTCTAGTGCCTATAGCGACCATTTCTCTGTACAAAAGCCGTTTCTGGGCGCAAACATGCGCAACTGTGTTGCGGTATACTTGCAACTGAGTATGTTACTTCTAAAGTTACTGCGTAAATGTATTGTGCGAGTGACACCGAGTCATGAATCATCATCAGCCTATGTTAGTCCACTGGACATAGGTCTCCCCCAATGACCGCCATAGGGCCTGTGTACACCTTGACGTATCCAGCATCTCCCTGCAGTCTTTCGCAGGTCGTCATCGGCTCTACGTTTGAAAATATGTAAAATCATTTTAAATAGTAAAAAGATGACATATATATTTTTGGTGATTGGTGATTGGCGAATATACATACAACAGAAACATACAGCCAAACATAGGATCTCCTCTTTTTTCAAAGTCGGTTAAAAATGGTATGGTTTCTTGTTCAAACATTAGGGGGCTGAGAATATAGGTATATTTTATGGTTTGGCGATCTCAAAATGAGTGGCCAGACACAGCTTTGGTTATTTTTACATTAATATCGGTTTAATATAAACTTATAATCGTTTAAAAGTCTCTTTAGCTACAATCTAACACGCAATGGAAAGGAAAAAACGAAATTACACGTATGTAATTTCGTATAATAATTATTTGTACATTTCAGTCTAATAAATAGAAGGGACACTAGTTCCCTGGAAAGCGGCTTAATTGTCCGTATGAAAACATGTATCACAAACGTCAAAACAACAACGCAACGGTTTAAAATTTTACCATCAGTTGGTGAACTCGTATTTTAGTTATTTGTATATCTAGCCAGCTAACCTAACCAAACATTAACCAAGATAGCCAACGACCAAACCAACTCGACACAAATGTAAGTCAACCGGACAATGAAATTCGGTAATCAGAGTTCGTAAATACATAACGAGTTGGCCACACTATGTAGTTATGTGGCCAAGTCACTATGTAAGGTAAGTAAGCTTTGACCCCAATGTATAATATAAACTGTGCCTAAGGCTATATCGGACTAGTTCATAATTAATGGATTTTAGGTCCTAATTTACATAGTTACGGTAGTAAACCCTTTGTAGACTCCCTTTACGTTTGCCGACGTGTTAAAATGTAACTTGCGTTGTCAACGTCGGTCGCCGTTAGCCTAATTTTCTAAAGGTTGGTAATATTTTACTCACCTACCTACGAAAACAAAAGACTACGTCTGATCCTGTGCTTTCGAAAAGGTGTACTCTTATGAACTGCATAAAGCCCTGTCTTCAGCTTGTCGCATTCAGCAGCCTGGGGACATTTGCCAATCGTCAATTCAACCCGGAAGAAATTGATGGAAGACTTCCAAGGTTGACCATTTCATAGTCTACAGTCATCAGCCTTTAATAGTATCCCTTGCATCTTGAAATCAATAATATACCCGTAAACAAAACAATGGCAACTGATGAGCTTTCCTCGTAAAGATTAGCCTAGATACTAATCACCTACAGCTTCGTTGTTACTTTGGAAGTGGCGGCCATAGAGTAACTTTTATGGTGGCGGCTATTTCATTGAAATCGATATAAATAATGCATAAGTAATCAGTAAAGTCTCTATAATTTTTCCTTGCCACAAAATTGGGGCAATTTTGTCATTGTGACACAACTTTTTCCTCCGTCAAAGGAGTTTTAACCAAAAAGTTTTAAACAATACTTAAAAACCGTACAAACTCCTTTCGAATCTCCTTCAGGGAACTTTGAATTTATTTATGTTCAAAGTGTCCAAACAGGCAAAGATTCAAGTGTTTGCTTACTTGATTTATTACAGTCAAGTTAGAAGTAGGAATTAGATACAAATACAAAAGATTAATGGCTTGCAAATTGGGATGTTTCGAAGTGGGATTAAGGCAATCCTAAGTTGAGGTTGGTCAAATAAGTTCTCCTTTAGATGTTAAATCTCAGTTCTTTTTGCAACATTGCAACTAAAACACAAAAAACAAAAAAAAAAATCAGCTGTGACGTTTTTAAACATATTTCGATTGTTATATTATATCGAAATCTTTCAAATCCTTTCTGTCATGTTTACTCGTACTTCAAACTTCGGTAGTCCATTTTTAGCATGATCCGTTGATGGATTGGTGCTATTTTCGAGGTAACGACGAAGCATATTTTTATAAAAATTTGAATTTAGTAATTATTTATCATTTAGCGGCACTTTTTGTTAGGTATTTTTAATCCGAGCAAAGCGGGACTCGTGCATAGCGGAACTAACCCAGGTCAGATAGTCAAGGTTAAAAATTAAAACACCATTAGACATGACTTAAAAATAATTATTTGGTTATCAGTTATCAGTTTGGCCTTTAGTCAAATTTTTAAAAATAGATCACAATTCAAAGAGCATTATCTATCTTCATGGTTTTGTTGTATTTTATGTACATATTTATTATTACATCATATTATTTATTTATTCATCAAAATATTAATTAAAACATTTTGGAGAAATATACAGCTAGGTTTACAAATATTTAGATATAGAAATAGCACGTGCCTGGATAGACCAGTGTTTGACGACCGATGTGGTGCGATGGGCGAAGGTCCGCCTGCGACGCAGGAGGTTGCGGGTTCGATTCCCGCCTCGGAACAATTGTGTGTACGACCTGCAGATATTTGTTCCGGGTGTTCTGGTGGTTTTTATAGATATTTATTTAGATAGATATTTTTATGTATAATAAAAAATATCTATCTGTATAATATATAGTATTATGTATATCAGTTATCTAGTACCCATAATACAAGCTCTGCTTACCATGGGGCTAGATAATGCTGTGTGAATTGTCCAGCATTATTTATTTATAGTGTATATTATTATTCGTGTATTTTCTAACGGCAAATTAAAACTTTCCGCTGATAGGATGCTTAAATATGAAACTAAGTAGGTTGACGAGTTTATGGTGACAATGAATAGACATAATATATAGAAAAATAATGAAAAAAAGATAACTAATTAAAACAGGTAACATAATGTAGTTAAAATTCGTCACTAAGTAGTCGTAGCGTCTAAGCTTACTTGTACTAGTATTGAAATACTCGTGTCTACCCGCATCACTGAATTATATTATATGGAACTACTTATAGCATTTGTTATTTGCAATATAGGTTATATAATAATTGTATATAGTATTATATTGAATGAGTAGGTTTAAATTTTATGTTTTGTCCTATTTTAATTATACATATAAGCACATACATATGGGAGAGAGAGACAAAGTTATAGAAGCGAACTTCTATAACTTTGTCTCTCTCTCCCAATAAGGTTGCTGGAAGAGAACTCTTTTAACCGTCAAGCTCTTTGTTATACATTTTCTAGAATAATGTTTTGTATATATTTTATCGCGCCGGAATATATAAATAAATAAGAATGGAACAAGGAAACAATATCAGGTGCTTGAATCGAAAAATGTATCCCTAAATTAATTTACAAGTACTCGAAGCCCTCTTCATCGAAGATTATTATTTTCAAGCCTCACTTTAATCGAAAACATTTTAAAGCTGGTGCTTAACTCAATCAAGATTAAATCAAAATAGATCGTTACTAAGAAAGTGTTGAGAGTAAAAAAAATTGCCAATATTCATCAAAATTAACACTGCTGAAATCACACAGTATGTGTTTTCTACAAGTGACTAATATGCGTAAATCCACACTAGCGCAGCGGCTGAGAAAATACAGATCTTTGTGACTCAGCACAGCCGTAATATTTTTCGAACGAAACGCATGTGCGGCGGCGCAACACAACCGCTGTGTAGAGCGGCAGCACGAATTTTTTAGGTTAAAGAAAAGATCGCAGTCGTCGAAAAAAAATCGCAGTCAAAGTGTTAAAGAGGTGTTTCTAAGAAGGTTGGTATTTTACAAGTCCTAACTTTCACAAAATTATATTAAATAAAGCCAATAACAATTATTGATATTAGATCCATTTAAAACACCTTTTACCTATTTCTCTATTGATACAAAAGGAGTGAGGACAGTTTATAACATCAGCTAACTGTAGACTGTTGCAAAAAGCTAGAGGTAGCTAGAAGTTATATTAATTTTAACACGACCATTTGAATAGAATAGAATAGTATACAAGTTAATTTAACGCACAAAAGATTTAAGGAAAGTACAACCAAAAAAAAAACATAAAAACACATGTAAAAATAGATGTAATTGATTTGAATAAATACAAATACATTAAACTCCATAAATTAAACAGACTAATAAAAAAGTGAACAATTTGTGGAAGAAAATAAAATAAATAAGAGTTCCGGTTCCGTGCCAAGAACCAAACACATTTCCATTCAAACTTCCTCTCTATCGTATTAATATGATGGAAACTCATGCATCGCAAAAAAGTTTACGTCCAATTTCAAGTTTAGGTGTTACGCATATAAGCGGGTTAACTTCGAACCTTATTTTGATGGAAGATGGTGTTCTTCCATCGCATTTCACGTTTCATTTCTTCAGGCTGAGTACGACACTTCCATAGCTTTTACAGTACAATATCAAACCTTCTTAGGATAGTCCTTACGGAAGTATACTTACCCATCAATAGACTGAAACCAAAGTTACCTAAATGGTTACCTACTACTGTTTTTACTAGCTTAGTGAATATTTCGAAACTGAAACAAAAAACTGACCTGAATTATTAACCTGCTGGGAAATGACATGTAATTAACCTCTTTAGTAAAAAAAATGTCAAGCTCTTTTTTTTATTGTGTTTTATTTAAATATTTGTATGCCATCATTACGATGATAGAACGTAGTGAACTTATTTCTATATTAAGACTTTTTTTTATATGCAGATATGTTTCTTGCAAATAAATGTGAAAAAAGAAGTAATTTTATATGTATGTATATTGTCTGGGAGTTTGTAGCTGCCTTGTAGGATGTTTTCAATGATAAATCTACGTTAAATTCAGGAGTTTATTCAGTTTTTGCAGTTTTAATAATGGATAGACGCACAAGTTGGTGGCGTCGGTCAAGTCAAGAAGGAATTACAAGAAATTTCAAAAAAAAGGGTCAAGTGTGAGCACTAATCAATTTGACATTGACAATTATAAATTTTGAGACTTCTTGGAAGGCTAGAACAATGTACATACATAATATGTAGTTACTTATTTGCGTTGATAATTTCCATGTAGGTTGTCCAGTTTTCATGGCGTGGTAAATTAACCGTTCTTTGATTTAGAAAATCGTTAGAATAGTTATCATTCTTAAAATTTTCTTAATTTGTTCGAATGAACTTAAGCAAATTTTTCTAACTTCTTTGACCGAATCAACTTTTATTTTTAATTCAGTATACTTCAAATTATGACAAAAAAATTACTAATAAAATTACAACTACAATTTTTTAGCTACTGTAAATTCGTGTTACGTGACTGACTGTAAATTAATTGACGATAGTCAAATAAAATAAACTGTAGTCTTTTTAAAAAAAGATATTTATAATCATAGCAATTACGACATCAATAAGCCTATTGCCTCGGTCCCACTTATTCACTATAGATTGCTAGTCGTTATTGTAATTGGTTTGCTTTCACTTACGAGTCTACTAGAATATTTACTTAAAAAAATATACACAGATGGGTAAATCTCGTTTCTAAATATATCAGCGACATTCATTTTCTTAATAAAACTTTTAAAACTAGGTTATTAACACTATGTAGTGGGAACGTTCGTAGCAAAAGACAAAAAATGAGGGTAGATCGGTATGTCTGCCCATAAAAACTAACTCGCAGTGCCTTCAGTTATTCCATGGCGCATGAAACTGTGCCGAAATATTGGATAACTCAAAAATCTAATCATGGTAAATATCCCGTTTTAAATGACATTCATTTTCTTCGCCAAAACCAAGCAAGTTGTGAAGTAACCAGCGAACAAGTACTCCTCGAATTAAATTACTCTCAAGTACACCATCTCCTTTCTACTGTCAAACACAAAAACCTCTTAAAACGAGAAGATTTCTGTGAAACCTAATGTAATTTGGAGACTCACTCTATACTACTCACACAACGAGTGGGGGCATTATGTCGTGCCGCGTACAATTCTGTCTCGTACAGATATTTGAAAGGTTCTTTGACAGGCGGCAGAGTTTTTGTGAAATTTAGTCAATATGAGCATCGTAATTGAAAGTTTAGTAAGCTTTTTGAGTGATTAGTTTCTTCGATGATATCGAATCACTCAAAAAGGCTAGCCTTTTCATCGATTATCTAATGAAAAACAGATATAACACAGTACGGTGTAATACCAGGAAATTAATTCGTGATACACATTCTAGGCGATTTCTTATATATTAAATATAATATTCCAGTAGAAGGATGCTCGTTTAATAATTTTGGATAAAATATTTACTTAATTTTTAGAAGTATATTGTTAGCATATTATTTAATCATCATTATTTTCCTTTTTTCGTCATTCGCTCATAGTTAAATCAGTCAACAAACAAAAAACGTAATTTCCCATCTAAAAAGCGTCTGTTTTGGCAAAATAATGGCCATGATGTCCATCCCCATTACGGTAACGTAATAACGCTTCGTTCGTTCATTATTTGAATCGGCAGACTGATAAAATTACCGGAGAATTAATGAACCCTGCTGATCTACTTCGTATGTCATGTTACCCGATAAATACATGATTCAATTGAGGAAAACAGGTATTGCGCATTAGTTTTTAAATTACTTAGCATTATTTTGCAAACCTTTTTTGCCAAGGGACCGGGTTGAGGGCAAAATCCTCATCGGGTCACTGTGTCATACCAGTGACTAGCTTAACAGGGTCACAGCCCACAGCCCATATAATATGGGCTGCAGGCCGATAGCGTTATGAGTTCACAGCCCGCATATGGGCAAACTCAGTGAAGGATAGCCTTCTGAGTTTAAACAGGTAGTATTTTATTATTTTGTTGTTTTTGTATTTGGGATTCGAAAAAAAAGGCTGATCGCGGTCACGTCAAGTTCGCTGACGTAAGACGTAGTGTTACGAAATCCACGGACCAGTTAGAGGGGTCGATTCTGACGGCACGATCTAACCTAGTTCAGCGACCGCATCTACAGACGCTTTATTACAAAGCGACAGAAAATAAAAAAATAATCGTTTGTCTGTAATAGCATTAAGTGTCCCACGACTAGTGTTTGAAAAAAATTTCCTCCGTAAAGTAGACTTCAAACTTCAAATTTCAAAGTGCTTTATTTCCTTTAGACCTTACACGACTCTTGGACACGTCACAAATTTCAAATTGCATAAGTTAAACTAGGACATAAAGTTATAGGAAATGAGAGATAAAAATATACCTTCAATTCGGCGATTTAATATTTAGAACATGTCCATACCACACAGTGCAGTGTGAGTGACAATCGGGGTGACAAATAATTTGCATGTTTTCGGTCCACACCGAGTCAGGTGAATATCAATGAGAGGAAATAAAACGAGTTTTTATCAGAATTTATCTATCGCCTGTTTTTTTGCATCCAATGTAGATTTACGACTCTGTGGCGGGTTCGATTCTCGCCTCGGGACAAATCTTTGTACGATCTGCATATATTTGCGCTGGGTGTTTTGGTCGTTTTCTATGTTTATTACACATGTCCAGAACAATATAGCTGATGATGACAAGGTATTTTCGTATACATTTTCGTGGAAATATCTGATCGCAAAGTTTTGGTTAATTTTATATATTTGAACAGTCTGCGGTTTCCTCAATTGTAAATACTAGTTCTAATTTGTTTCTATTATCTTTATCGTGATAAAAATTGTTTTATCTTATGAAATTGTTAAATTGTTTACCCATAAGGGTAAAGAATGGGGACTCTTGTCAAACCAAGCGCTTTCTTGAGAATTCGAGTAAAGTAGCGATGAAGATCATAAGCTAAATTAAATATTGGGGCCATAGTTTCCAAAGAAAACCGTCAGACGCGCCCATTGGTGCGGTATTTTATCCTATTTAGGATTAAATCAAGAATAATTTTTGTTTGACGTTTTACTAGGTCATCCATGAATCTGAATTCCGGAGGAGTGATCATTCTAATTATATGAGGCAGAAATGTGAGGCCTTTCCAGGTTCCCCCTTGACAAATCCCCCTTAAGGGGGAAAACTGAAAACCAAAAAATCTATTGTAATATTCCCCTTCACCGGATTTTCTAATTCTATTTTTCCCCCTTAAGAAATTTTGACCAAGGGGGAAAACTGGTATTGTATTAAAAGGTTCCTATGGCTGTTATAGAGTTTGAAATGGTATTAATATTTTTGCACAGATAGAGGATCAGTTGAGTGAAGTAAAACCAGGTAAAACAATTATAGTCACTGAACATCGGCTTTAGAACGAAATATGACATAACATTAGCAATATAATATTACCTATAATATTATTTCGTTCTCTAATATCTATCTTTCGATCCAATGACTATTCGTTACATAACGCCAGTCAAAAAACTTGCCTTCTTCAAAATAATCAAGAAATAAAATCCAGTTTACTAAGCATAAACATCTCCTATAAAACAAAGCGTCCGCAACTTTTTAAAGAAAATAATTACCCATAAAATGTCCATCCTTAAAAATAACAAACTTATTCTATTAAAACTTTTTATCAAGCACTTACCAGAAGCAACCAGTCCATAAACAAAAGTTCCACCATAAAAAACTGAAAGTTCCTTTTGAACGCACCGCGGCGGGTTTAACTTGGGGTAGAACTGGGGAGGAGCGTTTCGCCAGACGTCCGAACGCCACGAACGCCAAGAATCAACTGAATTTAGGGCCTTCCAAAAAATTATCTGTTGCACTAAGTTCTATACATGCGCAAAGCTTCTTCTCACTTAACGCTTTGTCCACTGTACATTGCTCGCTTGATTCGTTTCTGCTACAACAAACTCGAACGGAAGCATCAGTGTATTGCGTTCATTGAGTTTTCTTTAAGTTCATAAGTAGGATATTATTTTTCGCTTTGTTTTGTGATATGTGTTACATTCGGGGGTCTAGTATTTATGTTCTTTTGACACCTTTTGTTCCTTTTATTAGGTAAGGGTGTAATTTTTAATGGCGTTGTATGTATGTATGGCTCATTGTGGGAAAGGGCATCCGGGTATGTGGAAAAATAACAAAAGGTAAGAAATTATGAACAAAAAACGGAAATGTTGAGTTAGATTCTGCAAATTTTATACATGTTTGTTGACCATGTTTCTCTCTCAAAATCTAATGTTTGACGACCGATGTGGCGCGGTGGGCGAAGGTCCGCCTGCGACGCAGAAGGTTGCGGGTTCGACTTCCGCCTCGGAACAATTGTGTGTACGATCTGCAGATATTTGTTCCGGGTGTTCTGGTCGTTTTCTATGTATAGTAAAAAAAAAATCTATCTATGTAATGTATTGTATTATGTATATCAGTTATCTAGTACCCATAACACAAGCTCTGCTTACCATGGGGCTAGATAATGCTGTGAATTGTCCAGCATTATTTATTTATTTTATTTATCTCAGTTATTGAAAATGATTTGAAGACAATGTTCTTGGAAAAGATCAAACGCTAAGGAAAATATAAGCAAAGCAAAGGAAAATGTTTCATTGTTAACGATAGAAATATTATCATATTTTTCTTGTAGGTTGCTAGGTTTTGAATATAATTTATTTATATGAATATCAAACAAAACAATAAGAAACTGAGAGTTAATTTCTGCTCACGGATTCGCACGCAATTTCAAGGGATAAAAAAGTAGTTTATATTTTAAATTCAAACCTCGAACTATATCTTTGCAAAATTGAAATCCGTATGGTGATTATGTAACTCGCGACCGGTTTGCGACAGGCGTAAATTAAGCAATCAGTGCTGTCAAACGTCAATTTTGACGTTGTAGCTGGTGTCAAACTAATACAAAATTGACGTTTGACAGCACTGATTGCTTAATTTACGCCTGTCGCAAACCGGTCGCGAGTTACATAATCACCATGCGGATCTGATCAACAGTTTTTCCTGAAGAGGTAAAACCAAACGTTCGCAATCGACACATAACACTTCAGTCCACCATCCATGTACTTATATATTTATCGACAATAGAAGAGCTCATGAACTTCTTACCCGAAAACATAAAACCGAGCCACTTGTCACCTAGCAGACAAGCCTAGGGGCTGAGCAATAAAGAAAAGACAGAAATTACAAAGATATATAGGTATTTATTAGAAAATAGAGAAAAGGGTTTCGTGGGTAGGCCGGGTCAAAGTTCACGATTTCGGTTTATTCGATAAACCGCACTCTCCTCCAGGGTAATCCTGTCCGCCTTAGCGCCAGTCGCTTTCTTCCTCCCAGTCCGGGAATTAGCGCCAGGAATAGGCCGCCTGCCAAGAGTTGAGCGTCCTGGTGGTAGGTGCCAGGACCGGTGGTCTCCAGCTACGGTTATCCCACCGTAGACTGAACCGGGGTAGGTGCAGTGTACCAATTCGCAAGGAATTTTCTTGTTCTGACAATGGCATCAATGACAAAAACCATATAAGTCTTAAATTTGCATTAAGTAGGTATGTGTGTGACAACTTTTTTTAAACTAAGTTAAAACTTAGTGTCTCTCTTTCATTATTTATGAATTTGAAGTCGGTTTATAGTTATATGACACGTCAAATTATTTATTTTTCTATTTCAGAAATGAAAAACATCACCAATGTGCTACGAATACCTTGCAGCTACGATGCTACGAATTTCGTAGAGCTTCTGTAGAACGTCGTAGAACGTTCGTTTTAGGAACTCTTCGAAGCTCTTTTTTTTTATTTAACAAAAATCACACAGCTCTTCATCATCAACCTATAGCAGTCCACTGCTGGACATAGGCCTCCCCTAATAAGCTCCATAACGCCTGTCTTCAGCTTGCCGCATCCAGCATCTACCTGCAGTCTTTCGCAGGCCCCAGCGGCCGTCGGTTCTGCCCGAGATATGGCCGGCATGTCGATAACTTTGGTTCTCTATCGGATGTATTCGTTGCGAATCCTATCCTTCTGAGAAACTCCGAGCATAGCTCTTTCCATAGCTCGCTGAGCCGTCGTGAGGTCGTCATCCAGCTCTTAAAAACTAAATAATCTATACTTTATACTGTACCTGACAACCAATACAATATTTACTTATCTCTACTAATATTATAAAGAGGAAAGAATTGATTTTTTGTTTGTTTGTTTAGAACAGGCTCCAAATCGAATGGACCGGTTTTAAAAATTCTTTCACCGTTGGGAATCTACACTATTTCCGGGTGACATTAAGCTATATTATATTCTCTTTATCCCCCTAGAAATGTGAAATACGAATTTAACGTGGATGAAACCGCGGCTCTAGTCTTTAGTAAAATCTAAAGATATGACAGCCTAGGTTCAGGTTCAGGTTCAGGTGAAAAAGGAGTGCGGAAAAAGTAGTACCCCACTCCTTTTTCCGCATTTGGACTCCAGTTGGTCCTTTATGCGTATTAGTTTGCTAGCATAGCCAGCCTAGCTCCGTCCTGAAGCGCAGATTCTTCCTGGGGTCATCACAGGCTTCGCGGAGCGACCTCGGCAAGTTGAGGATTTCTATACGTTGTGCTAATACTCCCTCGCATTCCAGGATTACGTGGGCAGTTGTTTCGTCGTTGCTGAGGCATCCTCTGCAGAGAGGGCTGGGTAGCCTAATCAAACTAATATTATAAATGCGAGAGTTTGGATGTACTATGTATAGACGGATGTTTATTACTTCTTCATGTTAAAACTACTGAACAGATCGGATAACCGACAACCATCAAATCTGTCTTTGTAATGTATTATATTTAGTATATCAGCTATTTAGTACCTAAAATACAAGCTCTGCTTAACTTGAGGCTAGATAATGCTGTGTGGATTGTCCAGCATTATTTATTAAATTAACATGCCTGCCCAGCTATTGAAATGAGAAGAAGTTTTTTCAATTTGGCTGTGAGTTAAAATAAAAAAAAGAATAAAAGAATTTATATATAGCCACACACAATAATAAACAGTTACAAAAAAAGGATAACACATAAAAAATACAAAACAACTTAAGTAGTAGGGATTTAAACTGTACATAATGTAGCGTGGTAGTAGAGTCCCAAGTGTAAGAATAACTGGTCTTTCCCTATGTGCGCGGCTAATAAGGTCCAATCTCAGCTTGTTGTCATTATCGACCGAGGACGATAGTGACACTGGTTTTCAGGCTGGACCTTAAATTGGGGTGACGTCGTGTCTCGAGTAACGGTCCACAGATTAAACATAACGTTTTACATAATCCCAATGGAATGTTTCTCCCGCGTGCACAGATGTGCAAAAAAACAATTATGCAATGGTCAAAACAGGTAAGCTCACTTATTTAGCTATCAGAGCTCTAACTTGGCTAATAATACAAAATGTTTTTTTTAACGTGCCGTACAAACATTAAATTAATTTTGTATGCTCATGTTCTAATTAACAAGTGACCCGACATTAAAACAAAAATGTTTGCTTTTGTTATCGTTATTAATAAAAAATTAAATGTCGAGTTTAATTTTTGTTTTTTTATAGTTTATTATAGACCTTCGTTTGACCACAATCTCACGGAAAGTAAATCACTAAATAGTAGCTATATAAAAAAAAGTCGCTTCCCGCTGTCTGTCTGTCCTTATGTATGCTTAGATCTTTAAAACTACGCATCGGATTTTGATGTGATTTTTTAAATATGTACTCAATATGCACTCTATATCATTATAAATCATTTGACACATAGATTTCCATGCGGGAGTAGCCGCGGGGCTAGTAAATAATAAAATAAAAATAAGTTTTGTGTATCTAGTCAAATAAAAAATATTTTATTTTACTAGGTACACACAAGACAAGACATGAAATAACACAAAAGATCTAAGAAAATACGAACTGGCTTAAGACGACGTAACCATTCCAACTATCTACGCAATTATAAAATACTACGTAATTCCCGAGATAAAATAAAATAGAGAGAGATAAAGCAGTATTAGCTACACAAAAGAAGTGCTGAAGATACATTAGAACTTTGCACCGCATTAACTTTTTTATTTGTAAAGAAAATTGGGTCCAAATCCCGTATTAACAGGGCGTGGGCTAATTCTCCTTGTACAAGGATATTTCGGATCTTTCGAATGTAGCATTCTGTATAATAATGTTTATTTTAATTTTATTTTCAACACCCTAGACGTGAAATTACTGGACGATAGATATTCGTTTTCTAGAAGGGGCCAGCAGCGGTGCAAATTTGCTAAAATATCACATTCAATAGATCGCCATGGCGAGACTTGGTAAACGATTTTGGTTTCCAACATGGCACTCGATCGACCGCGATCGTTTTTTTAGCTTGAAAACTTAATGTTATTCAATTCAAATATTATTTATTCTTGCGTTATTTAACCAATACTAATTTAAAAATGATATTTCTATATAAACCACCACGCCGGTCGTCAATTATAGTTTTCTAACGATTTTGCTTGATTCGTTGCATTTTAACTTTGAACCTCGACCTTAGTGATATTTTTTCGTTCTGTTTTGCAAACCCATTCTAACCTCTAATAAAAAGGTTTCGAATTTTGTTTTGTGTCATAACTTTCAAAGAGAAATAATAGATAAAAGGATTGTTTTGTGTATTTCAAACTACCTGCGGGTACAAATCTGGTCTTTCCAAGAACAAACAGGACAGGTTCATTTTTATGTTCATGTATTTTTTTGCGCAGCCTATTTTACAAAGCTCTGAATGGCACAGGTGCTTCTTAGATATTTATTCCTCTTTTATTTTAACTTAGTCATTTTCTTTGACTTTTTTCCTTTTTCCTGTTAAAATAAGGGACTAATGTAGCTCTTTGTATAATTTTAAGGGTGCATAGCACGGTTAAAAATTAAAAATGTCGTTTTTGCGAGCACGTTCTCGGACCTACGAAAATGGCGAGTCCATTTAGATGTACTCTGTTTACATTCATATGACTCGAAGCGGTGGTTTGCAGCCAATCTGAAATATCGTTACATATTATTTAATAAAACCCTGTTTAATATTAGATACCCACTAACTCTTCTAGCCCACTAACAAACATACTTAGTTGTCTTAATAAAAATACACTTAATTTAATGACTACTGGTATAGCTTACATCTTCACTTAGAGACATCGATGCAAGAAAAAATATTACGTCGTCAAATTGAGATGGAAATTATTTGTTCTAATAAAAGCCGATCTCTCAATACCATCTTGCTATACAATACAAATCAAGATGAAATAAATCCTTTAGAAAATGAAATCAGACTTACAAATGAGGCTGATCCTACTTTATTTTTATTTTTTACGTAGGTACTTAAAAGATAAATTTAATAATATCAAATACCTCGCGTCAAGGAATACAAATTGGTTCATGCATTTGGGTGCTCATGGTACATCATCCACATTACAAACCTCTTTTTGTCGAGTGTAAAAACAATGTATCGAATGGCCGGAGACCGCAGCTATCACCCGTGTTTATTCTGGTCCAAAGTGAAAAAATAATTAAGTGAAAATTAACACAAGAACGAAACCAGCTGTTTTCAGAAGCGTTTGAAATGCAAAAAGGTTTTTGGTACAGTGAGCTCATACCTACCACAGAAGAACTATGGATGGATGTTTGTTACTACGGATCGCACTGAAATTTTTGCATAAATATAGCCCTAAGCTTGGAATCAAACATGTAGACTACGTTTTATCCCCTAAAACAATTCCCATGGGATAGAAATAACTTTATACCGTTTCCATAGAAACAACGCGTACGAAACCGCGGGCAGAAACTAGTTTATAATAATAACATTGTGATTAAGTTTCATCATCATCATCAGCCTATAGCAGTTTACTGCTGGACATAGGCCTCACCCAATGAGCGCCATAGCGCCCTGTCTTCAGCTTGCCGCATCCAGCATCTACCTGCAGTCTTTCGCAGGTCGTCATCCCACCTGGTCGGAGGGCGTCCTACACTACGTTTACCGAGTCGTGGTCTCCACTCAAGAACACGTTTGCCCCATCGGCCGTCGGTTCTTCGCGAGATATGGCCGGCCCACTGCCACCTCAGCTTGCTAATTCTTTGATTTTGTGATTAAGTTTAGATGTAGGTTAATCCTCCCGATGATGGACGGAATAAAATTGATCTTAGTACTGAAAAATAAAAGATTTCTAGAAAATATTTCAACGTTCCAAGAATAACGTAATGACTTTCTTTTAACATTTTCTAATAGTAGTAATAACGGCTAAACTTGATCATTTATAAGGCTTCAACTAATTAATTAAATTGTTAGACTTTTAAGTAATAACTAGCTGTTACCCATTTTCACATTTCAATGAATAAAATAGCCTATATTACAGGCTGTTTTATCTCTTGGAAATTTGAACTTCAAACTTAATGCGGGTGAAACCACGTTTCACGTCCTTTAAACCTATGCAATAATCAAGTCGATTGGTCGCTTAGCCCAAGTTCAAGCCCTATTGAAGGAAGAACAAACAAACACAATTCTTATTTATAATATTAGTAAATTTCATACGGAAAAATATTTTTCTAGTTGATATATTAGTTTTTATATCTAAACTCAAATTCCTTTAACACTTTGACTGCTGATATCTCACGGTATGTGTTTTCTACAAGTGACTAATATGCGTAAATCCACACTAGCGCAGCGGCTGAGAGAATACAGATCTGTGTGACTCAGCACAGCCGTAATATTTTTCGAACGAAACGCATGTGCGGCGCAACACAACCGCTGTGTAGAGCGGCAGCACGAATTTTTTAGGTTAAAAAAAAGATCGCAGTCATCGAAAAAAAATCGCTGTCAAAGTGTTAAATATAAAGTTTGAGTAATTGGTATGACGATAAGTCCTCGTCCCGACCAAACAAACTACTTTGTACGGAGGTGTACGTACATTAATTAGTAGTTATATAAAGTAAGTTAAGTTAATGAGTTAAATCACTTAAAACCTTTCAAAAGTTTATTGAAATTATAACACGTAAAACACAAGTATGGTCTTCATACGGTTTTATCGCGTCGCGGTCAGTGTCGCACTGGTTAGTAGGGGCGTAAATATGCCGATTCAGTAAGTTCGATAGAATGATGCCACATGCATTAATCTGTACGTCCTCGTACAATTTTTAAAAACTAAATTGTATAAAATATCAACTAATTTATTAATAATGATATTGCGATATACGGAGGCAGGGGTCCATTTTACCATTGACAACTAACTTTAACCATTCTTACATATTTTATAGTTAATTATAGTTACTAAACACAGTTTCATGTTAGTATAATTAAGTACTAGATAATATAATTGTTGTTTAATTTGGGTAAATAAATCACATCTCTCTCTAGTTTATATTTAAAACTAACTTAAATAATTTTACTGTCGCATAACATAGTGGCGCGGCTGAAATAATTTGGTTACCACCAATATTCAGTTAGCATAATTTTTTTACAATAAACGAAATAATTATTTCTCGAATGGTATTTTGCAGTACATTTGCGGTACAACATGGTATTAGCCGCGTACTGACTGAGCGAGCGGCCTCTCGCGGCAGCCTCAGAAGTTTGTCGCGGGACGTTTGCCTCGAGAGGCAGGCCTCTCGTAGTACGCGGCTATTTGCGTATTTTTTGTATTTTTAATATTTGTGGGCGGCAGTTTCGGTCTTCGTTGTGAAAAGTAATATAGATCTTATAAAATTGAGATTAATTAAATTTGAGGATTCCTAATAATGTCAACTGTAACGTAGAGATTAATTAAGACAGGCGCATGCATATACAAAGACGATTGAGGATGCATGGACGTCTGTTTGTTACTTTTTCACGATTAAATTTTGTATAGATACTTCTAATTTAAACGTGAAAAAGTAAGCTGTAACAAAAAAAGGGCAAAATTTTTATCCTAATAGAAATAACCTTCAAACGTTTCCATAGCAACAACGCATGAGAAAGTCTGTAAAGAGAAACAAATAATTAATATTTTCACACCACCATCTGTATAATGTAGCACATATTAGTAAATGCTCGTTTTCTGACCGAATAATGATGTTATTATGAGTGTGATGAATGGTGAGATACGATAGATAGTGAGATGTGGTGAGATATGACAGATTGAGGTACTAAGCACGCATGTTACGAGACTAACTACTCGAGGTGTTCATACATTCTGTGAGACCATAAACACAAGTGTGATTAGTGAGAGAATAATAATAAATAATGTTGGGTCTTTCACCGATGAAAAAAAAAGGTGGGCATAGCGATGGCCTGCCAATCGACATTTTAGAGCTTTAAAGAACTTCTATCCTGTTGAGTCAACGCTCGATACACTTAAGGTTCTCGTTAAGAATCGATAAGAACGATTTAATATCTAATCCTGGTATTGAAAAATTTTATCGACACCAAAAAAACTTATCCTCCATCAAGAACTTTCCATATTATGCTCTAGGGTAGATAAAATCTATGTGACGCGGTGGGCGAAGGTACGCTTGCGACGCGGAGGTTGCGGGTTCGATTCCCGACTACAAATGTTTGTACGATCTGCAGAGATTTGAATGGTTTTAGATAAGTTAAGTTATTATAAATCTTTTGTTCAACTTGTGTTCTAATATATTTTCGTTTTTTTTTATTGATAATTCAGAATCGAACCCGCAACCTCCTGCGTCGCAGGCGGACCTTTGCCCACCGCGTCACAGAGGTCGTCAAAAAATGAGACGTACAAACGTAACGACAAATTAACTACAATATTAATAACTTGCTGCGCCCCGCGGTTTCATCCGCGTGGTGATAGATATTTTGGATCATCATCATCCTCATCATCAGCCTATATTTTGGATAATATACAATATATCTTTATAAATTGTAGCCTATGTGTTATTTTGATATGTAAGCTATATTATTGTGAAGTTTCATCAAAGAGCATTTAGTAGTTTTTGCGTGAAAGAGCAACAAACATCCTCACAAACCTTCGCCTTTATAATAATAGTAGGAAGGATTACAATATTAACTGTAAAGACTATGTAAATATATATTATCAAATAAATAAACTCTGATAAGTTTTCGTCCTAATCTCCTATCGCAGGAATTGTAGTGACCAAGTCGGAAATACAATATGCAGACCTGAGACTGGGAATGTTGCTTTAATTTCACCTACGTAGGTGGAAACGTAATTATCAAAGTTGAGTCGGTTTCGCTACCTTCCTAAAGATAACAAACAAACTTTTCAAAAACAATTTAACATTTAACCGTACGGAAGATTCCTGTATTTATTTGTTATTATTGTGTTTATCAACTACGTAATGTAATTATATGCTGAAGTCGTGGTATTATGATACAAGTAATAATTAATATGTCAATTATGTAAATAATTTGGAAGGCGTGGAATGGGAACAATGTAAGAAAATCGATTTTGCTTCCATGAAACGTTTGTGGCGCATACCACGTCGCGTCGCCGCGCCGCGCGCCCGCAAGCCATTTTGCGCGGCGCTATCACGTGCCCCGCGCTGGACCTATGTCACTTTCCCAGTCATTTCCCGCGCAAATCCAAATCTTAACTTTCTCTCTAATCTATATCTTGCATCGTATTTCTGTCGCGTCCGCGTCCCCAAACTACTTTCTACACATCTGTATGTCTTCGTTTCTCTTCATCTTTATTCTTCAATACAGTATGTGAAGTCTGCGGTTTCAATCAAGCAATCCCCGTAGGAGCCTGCTAGGATACCTGCCGTAGGCCACACGTTGAATGTAGTAAACGTTATAGACGAAAAAATATATTGTTTTATCATGCAGACTGGGCTTTTTCAAAAGGCACTAAGTATTAGTTTTTGCTCGCGGCTTCGCACGCGATGTTTCAATGGAAATTTTTGAAAGCTATTTATATCTCATGGGAACTGATTTATGGGATTAAAGTAGCTTTAAAATGTTTAGTCCAGGCCTCATCATCATCATAATCAGCTTATATTAGTCCACTGCTGGACATATGCCTCCCCCAATGAGCGCCATAACGCCCTGTCTTCAGCTTGACGCATTCAGCATCTACCTGCAGTCTTTCGCAGGTCGTCATCACACCTTGTCAAAGGGCGTCCTACACTACGTTTACCGAGTCGTGGTCTCCACGCAAGAACACGTTTGCCCCAGTGTAGTCCAGGCCTAGACATACATATAGATACATATATGTAGATGCAAAATTTTAGAGCAAGCCGTTCAGTAGTTGTAGCATAGAGAAGTAACATCGTAAACATCCATTAATGAATCCAAACTTTCGTATTATACAATAAAGATATTTTGTATATGATCCAAAATATCTATCACCACGCGGCGGTGACATAAAACTATATTATTCTATGTAGAGTTAGACAAAACCATGTCACAACGCTATTTGGCACAGTCAGACGAAAGCATCTACTCAGCCAGGCTGGTCAGTCGTTACCTATGTTAATAACCTCGTTCTGAGGACCACCAAGAGTGTTTTCAATTCGGTATAGTTCGCTTTATGAGCTGGACAGTCTCGAAACTAGTATTGTTACCGCAGAGCTATGTTTGGAAACTTAATGGCCCTGTAGTTAAAGCGGTTTCCGTACTATGTAAGTTACTTAATATCCTACATATTGAATATGAGTTCTATAATATGTACTCTCATATTTAATTCGGATTACGGAAATTCGTAGGACCAAAGACCGATGCACTCAAAATCAGTAGGGTAAAGTGACGATGGACAGGCCATACAGCTGTAAAGGTTTTCGAGTGGCGACCACGAATCAAAGAAACAGAGTAGTGACGACGACATAGTAACGTTTTTCACTTTTTTTTTATACTTTGTCGATGTTACGTGTTTTATTATAGGTACCTAAGTAGGTACTTTGTAGTCTAATATAATTATGTGTAATTAACCTTGTTTGTGTGTTGTGTTAGTGTTTAATAAATAATTTTCTTTCTTTCTAACTTTCGCAGGGAGTCGATGGATGGATACGGTTCAAGACCGCTATTCGTGGCGTCGTTTGGGGGAGGCCTATGTTGAGCAGGAACGTATATTGTTACAGGCAGGTGATGATGAATGAATACCTTAATCAAAGTACACCAAACAGTACATATAACATATATACTTACTAATATTATAAAGAGGAAAAGTTTGATTTTTTTTTGTTTGTTTTTTTGTAATGAATAGGCTCCGAAACTACTGGACCGATTCGAAAAATTCTTTCACCGTTGGGAAGCTGCACTATCTCCGGTGAACATAGGCTATATTGAATGAATGAATGAATGAACACTTTATTGCACTTAAAACTATAAAATAACACCTTATATCTAAATATAACACATAAAAAGTATAATAGGCGGCCTTATCGCTGACAGCGATTTCTCCCAGGCAACCTAGGCATGGAGAAAAGATATAAGTTAACTAAGAGTTGGTAGATCACAAACACAAACAGATAGAGAAATATCAAAACAAAAAATTTTAAAAAACAGATACGAACTATATACATTGCAAGCTACTTAAATTATATATTATATTTTTTTTAAAGTTAGGGATCTGTACTAAAATCATGCGAAGCCGAGAAGGTCCGCCAGTATTATATAAGTACGGATAATACTCACGTTGAAAATTGCAGTACCAGGCTTCAATTCTTCAAGAGAAAAAGTTTTATTTGGAATCCGATAAAAAAAAAATTTACTTCGTAGCTCCAGATAGACAGATGGACGATTTGGTCTGATCTTTATATTTGTTCTATCTAGCGCGAACGCTTGCTACAGTTGCCACTGCAATGGTGAGTTTCGCCACAGTTCTTGACAGCCTGAGATAGGTAAGTACCAAGCTAGTTCTCTGGCCCCTTCAACCGTGATGTGCATAAATTAGGCCAATGTTTATTTTGGACAGTATGACCCAAATGCCGGCGGGTCACCTGTGGCCTCTCTATTTGCATGCTCGTCCCATTATTTACCTTAGAATTCTGATAGTGATTCTATGAAATGACCCACGGCCGCCGGCCGGCCTTATGATAAATTTTGTTTAGATCTTGCTACGAGTACTTTTGTTCGAGAGATTTCGTGCTATAGGTAAGTAGGTTTACTGTGTTGTAATATATGTACATATATATATACATACATATATTATGTATGTACTTAGTAAATATATAAATCTACACAGTATATATTTTCTTTATATATGTAATGCAGTAAGCGTCATGGGGATACTACCGCCTGTTATTGAGTAATAGATGCGCCCCGCGGCTTCGCCCGTGTACATATCTATGTGTCAAATGTTTTATAAACCTTTCTCTTGAATCACTCTATCTATTAAAAAACACCGCATCAAAATCTGTTTCGTAGTTTTAGAGATCTAATTATACATAGGGACGGACAGATAGCGGGAATCGACTTTGTTTTATACTAAGTTCAGTTGAGCTACCTCTACATTGTTTACAACAGGCAGCAGTTAGCTTAACTGTTTTAATTGTAAATACTAGTTATAACTCTACGACCTCTGTGGCTCTGTGGGCGAAGGACCGCCTGCGACGCAAGAGGTTGCGGGTTTGATTTCCACCTCGGAACAATTGTGTGTACGATCTGCAGATATTTGTTCCGGGTGTTCTGGTCGTTATAACAATATGTATAATAAAAAATATATATCTATGTAATCTATTGTATTAAGTATATCAGTCATCTAGTACCCATAACACAAGCTCTGCTTACCATGGGGCTAGATGATGCTGTATGGATTTTCCAACATTAAAAACATTTTTAAAAAAACTGCGATGACTTATTCGATAACAACTCTTTGACCGTGCAACACCAATCAGAGGTGGGTGGATAGTTTCGATAAATATCGAAAGGCAAAGTTGATTACCAAAGCCAGTTCAATCAACTCGCTTTCAAAATCCAAGAAAAATCCCACTTCAAACGAAAAATTCAATATCATCCAATCGAGAACACTCCTGCATTTCACAGCCTTCTCATTAATTGACAGGTTCCAATTGTCTGACCCAATTTCGCTATAAATTTGTAATAAATCACTGTATAATAAAACGAAGTCTCCCGTCGTCGTATCTTTCTGTCTGTTTGAACACAATGAACTCAAAAACTACTTACCGAAAATTTTTCATGGTTTTGACCAATAGCCGGTGTGGTGACCAATAGCCGGTGTGGTGTTTTGACCAATAGCCGGTGTGGTGACCAATAGCCGGTGTGGTGTTTTGACCAATAGCCGGTGTGGTGACCAATAGCCGGTGTGGTGTTTTGACCAATAGCCGGTGTGGTGACCAATAGCCGGTGTGGTGTTTTGACCAATAGCCGGTGTGGTGACCAATAGCCGGTGTGGTGTTTTGACCAATAGCCGGTGTGGTGACCAATAGCCGGTGTGGTGTTTTGACCAATAGCCGGTGCTCATCGTCGACTATTTCGGTGACCTCTGTGGTGGGCGAAGGTCCGCCTGCAAAGCAGAAGTTTGCGGGTTCGATTCCCACCTCGAGACAATTGTGTGAACGATCTGCAGATATTTATTCCGGGTGTTCTGGTCGTTATCTATGTAACATATAATAAAAAATATCTATCTATGTAATGTATTGTTTTAAGTATATCAGTCATCTAGTACCCATAACACAGGCTCTGCTTAACTTGGGGTTAGATGTGCTGTATGGATTGTCCAAAATTATTATTGACTTTTTCTCTTGACATAATTTGCAGCTAACTCAAAGCTCGACTTTAAATAGCTCTATTAAACTGATCAGTCACCCGTGCGAAACCGGGGCGTGTTGTTAGTTATAACTAAAATGTATAAACCAATCAGTGGCTCGCCTCTGCCCTTTTGTTGATCAGGACTGGTGTCAGTCGCTTCTAATAAGGGTAAGGGTGAATTAGATTTGTAGGTACTGCTTGAATAACAGAGGAATCTTTGTTAGATTCGGGGCACATTGGATATAACAAGTTTGATAGCTTTATCTTATGTCTAAGCAAGTTTATTATAATGTTTGTAATGTAGTACCTATAGTTATTAGGTTTGTAGTAATTATTTCTTTTTTTAACTAAATATAACTAGCTGACCTGGCGAACTACGTACCGCCTAGGAGTCAATGTTTGACAGTTACGAAACCCATAATTTTTTTTTATGGGAAAATGTTTTATTTTATTTGATTTTTTCGTTAATTTTCTTATGTTACTCTGTTATTATATACTAGTATATACTAATGGTTACTCTACTATTTAGGAGGGAGGCAAATACCTCCAACAAACATGAAAATCGGTCCAGCCGTTTTCGAGTTATAAGTTTTCGAAACCGCCGGCTAAGCCAATCTTAGATACCATCAAGTTTTTAATTGTTCTAACAACAACGCTATATCGTTGATAGACAAATTCTCTGAGGTACTCTAGGCATGCAGTCGCTGTACGAAAGCAATCTTGTGCGGTTTTATGAAGACCAGCGCTTCCTGTTAGTAACATTGGCCTGAGTTGTAAGAAACGACGAAAGCCGAACGTATGCGTTTTTTAGTTTTAGTATTACTCGTTCAGAATAGCGTGATTTGTCAATCATGCTATTCTAAACACATAATTTCGGATAAATGTATGTATGTCTTGTTTTTTTTTATTCTTGATAGACCTTCGTTTGACCTTAATCTCACCTGATGAAAAGTGACAAATATCTAGAAGACACCTATTCTTTTGCTCTTGTGTTAAAGAGACCCAGGTTGTAACTGGTCGGAAAAACAGTGGCAGGCAGCGAGTTCCATTACCATTAGGTACCTAGTCAACAAAACCGCGAAATAAACTTACCTTAGGTACCTAAGTATTAGAAAATGCTTCACAATCGATTTCAAGTGAAGATGTTAGAACAATTAAAGACAAAGTCTCTGAGGTACTCGAGGCATGCAGTCGCTGTACGAAAGCAATCTAGTAGATTTCACAAACTACCCTCACAAATCGTACAACGTGTACCTTGCGTATTAATAATCATAATTTTATTTCACATAATCTTCAGCGACTTGCGCCATAACGCAGACATCACCAGCCCGCTGAGTACAAAGGCTTCTCTAAGGGCCACTCCACTCGCTTTGTCCCGCTCAACATTGTCTAATATTCGAGTAAGGGAGACTTCACCACTCTGCTTTATGCCTAACAACTATAAGTATCTTAAAAGTTTGCAGGGGCAGTAGCAATAGGAAGGTCCTTAAGCGATCATTGTAGAGGTAGCTATGTTAAGGGTCCGGCGACCCTCGCTTGCAAAAATCGCTACGAATATCGCTGTCCCTGTTTAACCCTTGCGCCGCGCCACATGCGTGCGCGATAGCAATATTAGCCGTTCAAAATTTGGTTTGTTCCGTAATACCAAAAATTATGACTGAAAACTTTTTGTATTCTTAACAAAGTATAGTTATTCTGTAACTAGACAATATAAGCTATGTTCCTTAATAAATAAAACGTAAGATATTGATGTTTTTAATACGAAACAAATAGCAAGAAAACTTGTCCATTTTCGCATAAAAATGTGCAAAATGAGATTGGCTTTCATTTCATTTTATGTGAGTATTTTGAAAAAAAAACTATTTGGGAACCTATATAAATACTATTTTAATACAAATAATGCAATATTATAGTGGGAATATGCTTAAGTTAGAAATAATTTTGGTATTACGTTTGTATGAAGAATTCGTCCCTCCGGGGAGGCCCCTTAAGCAATGAGAAAAGAAAACTATATAGTATTACTACCATGAGTTCTGCAAATAGAAATGTCCTATTATTTTACGCCATGCTTCAGTATCAATAAATAAATAATGCTGGACAATTCACATAGCATTATCTAGCCCCATGGTAAGCAGAGCTTGTGTTATGGGTACTAGATAACTGATATTCAATACATTACATACTATACTACATTTTATTATACATAGAATACGACCCGAACTATGACTGAGCATTCTGTGCAAGTTTTCATAATACGGGCTTCAATGTCTTTATCATATTCATGTGTCAAAAATTTTTTTTTAATAAAGACGTTTAGTAAAACTAAGTTGCAACATTTACCACAATATCTTATCTGCCCGCTAGATCCCACAGTTGGGCAAAGGCCTCCCATTACTCCTTCCATAATTAATTAGTTTTCCAAAGCTATTTCGTATAGTTAGAGCAAAGTTTGAAGCAACTCTCACAACACTGTTTCACCGTCGCCGTTATTCTAAATACGATGATCAAAGTAATAGTCTATTAAAATAATAAGTTTAGTCTGTACGTGCCTTAGAGTTGAGCTAATCCTATAGTGTGGTTACACCTACGTTATAACTTCATAGGAGTATGATAACTATGTTAGACAGTGTCTAAAGCTCTTTGCAGACGAGCAAGCTTCGCCTTTGAATAAACATTCGTTTGATCACAATCTCACCTTATAGTGACGATATGGCCGACGATCAAAAAAGAAAAGTCTAGAAGACAATCGTGTCTTCTAGACTTTTTCGATAGATCGACTAAGGTATCGACCATTCCTTGTAATTTTACTAACGATGAAGTGCAACAGCTTTGGGCAGTAATTTAGATATTTAAATTTACTTTTTTGGTTTCTACATAGCATTAACCGAGTGTTACGTTTTATAGTATACTCATCTACCATCAAATTACTAGTCACCAGACGACGACTAGACACGGTTCGGCAGTCGACCAGTATAGGCTGTTGAGGTGAGGAGGAGGTGACAGGGTTTTGACTTGTATTCGACCGCTACCCTCGTGTGTAGTAAGCTTTAGCTGCCTCTTTTATGAGAGTGCTTGAGTCGAGAAGTACGAGAGTTGACGCACTAAGAGGCCAGTGAGGTACAAAGGTATATCTATCTCCCACCAGCTCTTGGTTTTACTTGGATAAATTAGCTTGTTATTATAACAACGTTACGAAAAAACTAGTTAAGGCAATGATAATGATGTTATATATACGTAGATACGTTGTATCGAGGTCTGCCTTACAATACAAAACGAAAATCAGGTACGTATCCTAATTGAACTCAGTCCGTCCTGCTCCTGACCGCGACGCGCACGTTCGTTGAACACGAGGTTACTTACGGAATATACTTAAATAAACCTCGAAAATGCCAAGTTGTGTGTTCCGAAAGTGCAATAACTACACAAGGACTATAAAAACCAGAAAGGGTGTATCTTTTCATACGTAAGTACTGTTTAATATGTTAAAATGTAAAATGGTGAATTTTATTTTACTCAACAATCATTGCCGCGCGGCGTTGCTGCTTTGCCACCAACACGAACGAAACAAGCAATGCGTTAAGTTTATGAGTGACAGAGATAATGCCATGCGGCGTTGTATGTTCGAACGTCGACGCTAGGTATGTAGCTATAGTAAAATATCGCAATGTTTTTATTTCTTTACAATGAGTATGACGTCTCTATATGTAAAATCTCTTTGAGTTAAGGTCAGATAACACTTATGAAACTATCATGGTTATTAACAAAAAAATCTTTTATAACGGGATATGATTTGATTTTTGAGTTTTCCAATATTCCGTCACTTTTTCACTATTACCTAAATTAGGTTAAAGTGTAATAACCAATTTGTATCTATTGGTTGTATCTCTTTGATGTTTCGATCACTTAAAACTTCATATTTTTATTTTTATATGAACTACACACAAATCAGTAGATATCTACGTAATCCTATTAGTATAACCCATTCAGGGAATCATATATAGCCCGTAACTATTTTAGCAAAACAATTTTCACAGTCATAAAAATAACGTGTAAAAAACATCAGATAAAATTGTGAATTTCTGTCTAGAGATGCCTTTGGGGAATAAGAGACCACAAAATAAAAAATAAGCATGAAAGTGTCATTGAAATTTAGATTGTGTGAAAGGAGCTTATTAAGTGCCAGAAGGTATAAGGCTGTCGCGCGAACTATACACGAAGATTATCATCATACAAAATGTAAACAATGAGCTCCAGCATTCCGCTTATACCGATAAAAATAAACTAAACCTGTTATGATGTTATTATCTGAATAAATAAATAAATAATTTTTATAGGAATTAAATAATTGTATATATAGGATTTCAATTTATATACTTATCTGCATAATATGCATAATTAATCGATGTAGGATGTCCTGTTTGTTGAATGAATAAAATGTTATCTCTGAAAAACATCCAAAGACTAGTATTAATTCAATTCAATTCTGATCCGTGACCACGATTTTATTCAAATATATAAATAATGCTGGACAATTCACACAGCATTATCTAGCAACAGGCTAAGCAGAGCTTATTTTATGTGTACTTTGGATAACTGATATACATAATACAATAATTTACATGGGTACATATTATTTAATATTATATTTTTCCCGGGAAAAATATTTGAAGATCGTAAAAACATTTGTCGGAAGGCAAGAATCGAACCCGCAACCTCCTGCGACGCAAGATGGTCGCAAGCAGACCCTTTCGCCCGCCGCGCCACATTGGTTGAATAGGGACCCTTTTTAAAAATTATTCTGCTCCATAACTACGAGTAGTTAGGCAGTTTATTTGATACGACATCATCCCTGCTTATATGATCGTCAAATTTTAAATTAAGTTTTTGAGTGCGCAATATTGTGGATACTTATTCGTTACTGCAAATAATATTTTTCGTGAATATCTTGATTATAAACCCTAATTTTGTTAGTAGGTAAGAAGGCGTAATCTTAGGCCTTCTAAATAAACCTATATAGCAATCAGTAGCAAAACTACTTTTTGTCATATCTAAAGGGCTTATCACAAAAAATAATAAAACTAAATTAAATGGAAATAAATTTTAAATAAATCGAGCTTTATCTGTATTACCAAGATAAAGGTATTTCGTTTTAATTTGCTACCATCGATTAAACGTTCTTTTGGCTTATCTACGAAATAAAGTTTACGAAAACTATCGCATAAAACTTAATGTTTGTTCAAAGCACCAACGTAAGATATAATAAATCGTAAAGCACCGTCATTGAGACGTAGAGCTTCAGATCTACTAGAGGTGTTACAGATTGGGCCAGCTGGCCCGTTCATAACGGTGATTAAATAAATAAATAAATAATGCTGGACAATCTACACAGCATAATCTAGCCCCAAGTTAAACAGAGCTTGTGTTATGGATACTAGATGACTGATATACTTAATACATTATATTCGAGAGAATTATCCAAATTAGAGAGTTGTGCGCCAGATTTTAACTTACGTAAATGTTAGATACTATTTTCCCAAAAGCCCCAAGTGGTCGGGATGAAAAATGGCCGTGTTTTTCAAATCAGATTTTTCAGATATTTCCTTATTTGTTTGGAACCAATCTAAAAGGTTCTAAAATCCAATTTAAATCTAAATGGCATACGTAACGTGTCCTAGACTGAACCGGAACATCGTTATATACAAAAATAATAGTTAAATACACGCGACGCGACGGGGCTTATATTATTTTGTATGTAAAAATTGGCCCGTTCCGTCCGGGACAAGTTACGTATACAAAACCTTTAATTTTACAATTTAATCAAATTAATGCTAAGCTATTTTATTAGCAGTGGTTATGTTATTATATCCACCATGTGAATATAACTTTCCCTAATGTAAACATGTATTAAAATTCATAGACGCTAAAAATACGCGTCGTCGTCGTCTACAAACACTCTTATAGCGCCCCATTCTCGAACTCCCATAAAATGCATAAATAAATTGGATATGAGGAAAAAATGCGACTTTCAATCTTTATTGTTTTCCCAAGTACCCATCACAATCTTAAATGAACCCTGACAAACAAAAATGAGTCTTAAGTCTTGAAAATAAGTTTTATACCAGCTGTAGGCCTTTAATGGTATTTCTCAGTGCCTATGACATGCTTTGTGGGGATTCTCTCGCTATTGTCTACAGCACCTTTGTGCGTCTGTCTGGTTGTTGGAAGAGCTTATTAACCGACAGAGACGCATGCGAAGTATAATTAAAAAGAAAACAGCCAAGTAAGAGATTCTGTTGCACTGTTCTAATTGAATACATAAGGCACGTTGTTGTCAAAGGTATTTTAACGAACCCTGTGGTGAAATGTAATTCATCATCACTATAATCATCACTTTGACGACCTCAGTGGCACGATGGGAGGTTGCGGGTTCGGTTCCCGCCTCTGGACAAATGTATGTTCGATCTGCAGATATTTGTTCCCGGTGTTCTAGTCGTTTTCTATGTAATAAACAATATCTATCTTGTTATATATTGTACAACACAAACTCTGCATTCGTCTACACCTGGACTTAACACTTTGACTGCGATTTTATTTAACCTAAAAAATTCGTGCTGCCGCTCTACACAGCGGTTGTGTTGCACCGCACATGCGTTTCGTTCGAAAAATATTACGGCTGTGCTGAGTCACACAGATCTGTATTTTCTCAGCCGCTGCGCTAGTGTGGATTTACGCATATTAGTCACTTGTAGAAAACACATACCGTGTGATTTCAGCACTCAAAATGTTAAAACTCCTTTCATATGCACGTTATTTTCTCAAATCTTCAAATATCCTTGTAGAGTCCTTATAAAAAACAACATGAACCTAAAAAACTGGCCGAGTGAGTAGTTGAAAATATTTACTTTATTTTCACCCATGTGACTTTGAACTATCACTAACACGATTTAGGTTTTAGAATGCAATGGCAGACAATAGAGTACAGTGGACGAATAACCTGTGATTTCAGTCCAGTAGGGATTCCCTATCGTTCAACGGAACTCCAAAACGAAACTCCAAGGCTACACATGCCGTGAAAGCGTTAGCTCTCACGAAAACTCCTGCAGACTGTTTTTTAATTATTTATTTTTACTTCTTGCACTAAAAACATAACACAAAACGAATTCTAGAAAATTTATACAAAGGCGAACTTAACCCTAAAAAGAGTTCTCCTCCAGCAAACCTTATTGGGAGAGAGACAAAGTGAAGAGAGAAGTGGATAAGTACATGTGCATAAATGAAATTAGAAATAGACAAAAGATTAAATTTTAACTTACCTATTCATTATACTAATATATATACTATATTACAATACCAAAGATAAAATACAATATAACCTAAATTGCAAAAAATAAATTCTATACTAACATATTATACATTAATATATACATAAAATATAACAGAATTATGAAGATAGATAATGTTCTATGACTTTACGCTTGAAAACGAAGAGTGAGGGGCTTGCACGAATTTGGTGTTATCAAGCTTTACGAACAAACATTTGAATAGATAAATATATTTACTGCTAATCCGTTTATTTTTATAACATTGTGATTAGGTAATAGAGAAATTAAAATTTGAATTATTAATAAACTTGATGAAGTAAAACAGTTTCTTAAGTCAACACATAGAGTTTTGTATAAAGTATCTTATATTATGTACATGTAATTTTTTAAGGACATTATACAATTTCCTACTACCTATTAATATTTATTTCAGTATTAATTTCTGTATTGTTTCCTGTCTTGTGTGGACTTTATATCTAACTACATTTGTTTAGCTGTTACATTCCCACAGCTGGACAAAAGCTACCGGAGCAGAAACTTTACTTCAGTCCGGTGGTCCGGTAACGCTGTCAAAGTCCGGTTAGGCTGTCAAAGTCCGGTAACGCTGTCAAAGTCCGGTTACGCTGTCAAAATCCGGTTACGCTGTCAAAGTCCGGTTACGCTGTCAAAGTCCGGTTACGCTCTCATGGCCATCTGCGGTCAACACAGCACAATAGTCCATCCGAAAAAAACTTTAACTCAGCCAATAATACTAATAAATAATAGTTGGTAGTGACAACACTTCAGTAATATGCACGTACGTAGCTCCTGAAAAAATAAAACAGTGCAACATGATGGGAGATTTTTAATCAGTCAACGAAGCTATTGCGTTCTTGTTGTGTGGATAAACAAAGATAATGTGGGTAGTCAATAACACCCACCAACGCGTTAACACGTGCTACTCAAATAAGAATCAAAATAGCTTCGTACCTACTTATTGTAAAAGACTAGAAAGAAAAGGGGTAAACGTGTTCTTGAGTGGAGACCAAGACTCAGTTAATGAAGTGTAGGACGCACTCCGCTGGAAGATAGGGCGCTGCGCGCTGTAGCGCTCATTGTGGGAGGCCTATGTCCAGCAGTGGAATAACAGGCTGATGATGAGAAAGAAAAGAGTTATTATAATGCACTATTTTAGTTGTTATAAGAGTATCAGAACAAATAATATTTTTAACATATTCCCTCACACAATCCACTGTCCGATTTCCGGTTACAAAGGGATCGTTTCCGGAACGTTTCGAGATTTTTACTGTTATCTAATTCACTTGATGTATAATGCAAGGTAAAATGAACTGTATGTTCAATGCTTTAGATTCAAAAGAATAAGAAATTGAAAGTGTATAATAATATTCTCGTCGCATTCTAGTTCGTCATCATCATCATCAAACTACATATTATAGCCCACTGCTGAACATAGGCCTCCCGTAATGAGCGCCATAACCCTGTATTCAGCTTGCAGCATCTGTCTGCAGTTTTTCGCAGGTCGTCATCCCACCTGGCCGGACTCCACTCAAGAACACGTTTACCTGAACGGTTCTACGCTTTTTATAAAATATATTTATTTATCACAGTGGGCACAGTTTAGTGACAGTCATGCCGGCCGGCCATATCTTCGAAAACAACAAGCGCTGTGGGGTACTCGTGTTTTTAAATAGAGATGGCGACTCGGTAAACGTGGTGTAGGTCAAAGTCATAGCATTTATTTCTTTAGGCTTACAAAATAAGCACTTAGACAAGTCATTTTTTATACTATAAATTATTATCAAATAACATTATTTTACTGTTCACTTCAATTAGGACGCCGTGCGGCCAAGTTTCCTATTCTATATATTATTATCTCTATCTTCTATGCAGCAGTCGACTGTGAGTGGTATAGGCTGATCATGAAATAAGATTGGAACTTTTTTTTTTTTTTTTTTTTTTTCGAATGGACTATTATGCTGTTGACCTCAGATGGCCATGACAGCGTTACCGGACTTTTGGCGGGCGCAGAGGGCGCCTCGCCGGTAAAAATTAGGTTGGGGCAACACGCACAAGGGCCACCACTTAGGTGCGAGCCTCGGCTTGGGCTGTTGCCAGATGCTACAAGAGGGTAGGGAGGTAACCGCCTTAGGTGCACGAGTGCACCTGAGGGCGGAAACGGGGAATTCTTCGACCCCGCATCCGGCGGGGTCGGTTTTTGTTCGGGTGTGTAGTGTGCGGAAGCTGAGTTGTTGCCGTCACTTCCGGGTTAGCGTCAGTGAGTGGGTCAACGGGGTCACCAAGAACGTGTCTCGGTCTACGGAGGAGATCTCGGTCTACGGAGGAGAGTAAGATTGGAACTTATCGATTACTGTATTATTTATTATGTGGAACATCTACTCAAGCCCATTGGTATCGTGTGATGTGGAAGATATCGGAATTATCGTCGGTACTGAACGCTTAGTCGGCTTGTAAGGGATTCTCGGTAGCGAATAAGGAAAACAACACAATATTATATGGGTACAAAGCGAACTTACTTTTTAGTTTTGCTACAGAGATATCTATCTACATATATAGACTACATAGTGATATAGATATCTACAATATTTATATCACTATATAGTATAAAACAAAATTGCTTCCCGCTGTCTGTCTGTCCCTATGTATGCTGAGATCTTTAGAAATATACAATGGATTTTGTTGAGTTTTTTCATAATAGACTGATTGAAGAGAAAGGTGTATAAACTATCTGACACATAGATTTCCACGCGGGCGAAGCTGCGGGGCGCAGCTAGTCAACAAGAAATGTTACACGATCCCGCCGCGCCAGGCAGTGTCAGCGGATTTACTGTGATGAGACCATGTTTTGATAGTAAAGTAATCTATGGTAGTTTAAAGTTAAATCTATGGTATAGAGAATCCCGAAGTGGTCCAACTAAAGAAACAATATTATACGGGGATTTGTACGACAGTGTAGTAACGAATGATGTCAGTTTTTAGTGGATTTGTTGTCGATACTATTGTTTAGACACTATTGTTATATTCTACTTATCAACACTATAGCGTTTACAACACTATTATATAGATTCTATACATTAGTAAAATTTATTTTTTTATTGGTCGATAAATGAAGGAGAAAGTAACTAATAGAAATTTGTACATTAGAACATAGAAAAACATACACATGAACATAGAATTCTCTTCCTTTAGAAGCCTCTCCTATTGTATAGACATGCAACGCTCTTGCATATTCAACACTATTATATAGATTCTATTTTATTTTATTTTCGTTTATTAGGAAGAACAGACAGTACATAGACATTATAAAGAGTTACAATAAAGATTTACATAGACCAGTGAAGTCTCCACTATTAACAAATTTAAACATAAAACTAGTGAACAGATCTTGTGAGTTTTAACATAACTTAAACTAAACTAAGTCTGTTATTGGCGGCAGCATTGGCTGCAATGCTTCTACGAAATGACACAAGGGTTGAGTTGAAAATATCAATTTCATTGAAATATTTATTATAATTATTGCAAGCTCTGTTCAGAAATATGTTCTGCCTATAATTAGTTCTAGAGGTTGGAGTCCAAAAAGTTTTCTTTTTCCTAGATGAAGCTCGTGGGCAATACAAATAAAAATGTCAAGTAACAACTGGGAGTCAATATAAGCATTTACAAAATAGGTCTGTAAGTGACAGAGAAATCGGCAAACATGTGTATGTACATAGAAAAAACATACACGTACAGCCGAACTCAAAATCCCCTATTTTTTTTTCGAAGTTCGTTACAAGAATCAACTCCTATTTTATAGTTAAAACCAAAAGGTGACAAGTTTAACGCGCGTTTGGGAATATTTTCAGTCGTAATTGCGATCGTTGCTCTGTAAATAGGCTATATCCCGTAATTTATTGAGGCTGTAAGAGGCCTCGTTAGATTTAGGTTTTACATTGTTTTTATCGGCCATTACGTGTCTCTGCAATAAAGAATAGAAAACATTCATTTTCACTCAGACATCAGACATGGAATGAACCAAAGCTATTGACATAGCTCAAAGAATTAGCAAGCTGAAGTGGTAATGGGCCGGCCATATATAACGAAGAACCGACAATCGTTGGGGTAAACTGCTCTTGAGTGGAGACCGCGACTCGGCCAACATAATGTAGAATGCCCTCCGACCAGTGGGATGTCGACTTGCGAAAGACTGCAGGCACATGATGGTTGCGGCAAGCTGAAGACAGGGCGCTATGGCGCTTATTTGGGGAGGTAGGTATATGCCCAACAGTGGACTATTATAGGTTATCGCTGGAGTTTTGTTGAGTATACCGCATTTATAAAAATACATAGCTTGAACCATTTTGATAGTTGGAGTCCACTACCACATAAATACTTGAAAAGCTTGATCCACGTATAAAAATACTTCCAGTCATCGATTAAACATTCAAACGTCCCGCCAACATTTGTTACGAGATTTTTTTTTCCGGTTGAACGTCTCAGCAACATTTGTTGCAAATTTTTCCGGCCGGAGCAGAACTCGTTTTGTGGCTACCCACCGCAGCTTCAAAATTTAAAGTTGGTACCTAAATAAAAAATCATAGATAGACATTTTATCTCAATCCAGGTTTTTCACTAGGTGATTTATAGATTCTTCTCCTAAAATTCCAATCCTAAAGAAGAATCTCGAACCCTATTTATCATGCTTATCGGCCTGATAAAAATATTCCAAAATGCCACAATTCGTAATAAATCCTAATTTGCCAGTAATTACGGATTGCCAGAAGGGTAAGACTCGCCGGATCACGCGCTTGGGGAAATCAAGTGATCCTTGGTGCTGCTTCATTGGGCAACCCTAATGCGCTCATTGTGACGTAGGTACTAGGCATTACTGGTATTGCCAGCATTATGTGCGGCGTAATGGCGTAATTTAAGTAAGATGGTACTGTCGGGGTGAAATTTGGAAATATAAAATTGGTAGTGTTATTTTTCATTTTCATTTGTTTTTCATTTTTATTTATTTAGGGTTATTTAGGTAGGAGCACGTAGAGAAGTATAGCTTAATGTTGGTTCTACAAGAGGAACGACGCGAGAGTATCGTTAATTTGTGTTTTTGTGTGAAAAGTTGTCACATAAATGAAAAAAGTTCCTATAACTTCGCAAAATAATTAAAACAATTTTACTGCTATGACGTACATGGACGCTTTCTTGCAGCCATGTGGCGAGGCGGTAAATGTGTTCAGCCAAACCACAAGTTAAAACGTTTAAATCTAGATAGCAATTATTGTGCTTACATACTACGCTTTCAAAGTTTATTTTATCTACAACTCGAACTTTGGAAACTGCTTTATAGAAGTTTCCTAGTATGTAACAGTTTTATAACTACCGCACTTGTGAAAATGCTCATACGCAGCAGTGGCGCCCACCAATCGAACTAAACAAATCATTGGTCAGTTAAATACCTTCGCTCTCACTCGTACAAAATGCAACAGCAACAAACAGCTTCTGGGCATTTAGGCAGTAATGGTTTTTCTAAAATATTACCATGAAATTTGACGGACGCGCCGAGTTTACAAGCTTTTGAAAGGGCGTATTCATTAAAATTAAAACCGATCGAAAAGAGTTTTGAGTTTGGATCTATCAAATATCACCGAAGATCCCGCTATCATTGAGTTCTATGGTACCTCTTACGCCTCAAAAGAGAAAGAAAATCTATTAAAACCTTAGAGAATTCAACCAAATCTCTAAGATTAAAACACATCAGTGTGTGCTAGACAGCTTGGAACAAAGATTCAAAAAGTCTTGCAGACTTTGTTCGAAATTCAAATGTTTTCTCAGTTCTTATTAAAAGAGTAATTAACATAGTTGGTGCGAACTCCTTGCAAACCCATTTGACTTCATGTCAGTGTCAGTAAAATATGCTGTTATTACATTTTACACCAGCCAGTTCTTCGCGTTGACACAAATAAGAAAGAAACAAGAAAGAGTTTATAATAGCTACGAGTAGAATGTTTTGTTTGTTTGTACCTCACAATCTGTATTTTTGTGTCGAATAGCTGCGGTCAATTTAAAAACAGCTAAATTATAAAAAAAATTGTGATTTTATATTTCATTTATACTGGAAAGCGTGCGGTGACGTTGACGCGAGTTTCGCGCTTTCAATCACCCAAAAAGTGTTCAACGCGCTTATGCCATTTAAAACGGGATATTTGCCATGATTTGATTTTTGAGTTATCCAATATTTCGGCACGATTTCAGGCGCCATGATCACGGAAGAAGATAACTGAAGGCTGTGTGACTTCAGTGTGATAGATAACCATGATAGTTTCGAAAGTTTTATTTAGCGCTTATATAAGTTTTCATTTCAATAACACCAAACTCAGAATATTAAATAATCCAGTACAAAAAAAAATAGTATTTTTCTATGTATAATAAAAATATCTACATATCTATGTTATGTATTATTTTATGTATATCAGTTATCTAGTACCCATAATACAAGCTCTGCTTACCATTCACAATGTGTGAATAGTCCAGCATTTTTTTTTTTAAATAAAACAGAACCTCAACACTTTTCCCCTTACAGTACCCACATAACACGGGACTATCTCAAATTATCCGATGTGTAATGACAAGTCCAATCTGAAGTGGGTCCGAAGCCAATCTGAAAGGAATTCCAGATTATGTGGCCCTTATTCCAAATGCCTCCTTAAACCCTACCCTACAATATTCGGTCCTAAGCCTACATTGCTCGCTGAATACCAACAAGTTGATGGCGTCTATGAATAAAATCAACAATGGTTAGATAAGTGGAGGTAGGCGATTCGATCGATGTATTTTACCTGAGCAAGTAGTTTGGTTTACCTTGAGTTTCAAGGGAATAGCCGATCTACTTTGCATATATATGTACATAAATACCTAGTTCCTGAACTGTTAAAATCGGGTGATATCGCGTACCTTTTGTTTTATTTCCCCTAAATTTTCATCGCGTTACAGCGATCGTGGTCACGGGGAGACCGGCCGGGTGATTATGTAACTCGCGACCGGTTTGCGACAGGCGTAAATTAAGCAATCAGTGCTGTCAAACGTCAATTTTGTATTAGTTTGACACCAGCTACACGTCAAAATTGGTCTAAATTGGCGTTTGACAGCACTGATTGCTTAATTTACGCCTGTCGCAAAACGGTCGCGAGTTACATAATCACCACACGGATCTACTCGGTCGAGAATCGACGGCAGTATTCACGGCTACCCTCATATCGTCATCAGAAATTGGTCTTGAATTCCTGAACTGGTATAAATTTATAAGTTTTTTCGTTATATCTCCTAAAATACAATTCGGATTAATAATAATTATTTTAGAGCAGCCAATAATTATTATCCTAACGTTATAGACTTCGCTGGCTACGTCTATGCCAGTACCTGGCGAGAGAAGCAAAGGGTAAAAGTTAGTAAATAAATCATCATCAGCCTATGTAAGTTTACTTCTGGTCATAGGCCTCCCCGCCATAGCGCCTCAGCTTGACGCATTCAGCATCTCGCTGCAGTATTTCGAAGGGCGTCCTACACTACGTTTGCCGAGTCGCGGTCTCCACGCAAGAACACGTTTACTCAGCGGTGGTCGGTTCTTCGCGAAATATGGCCGGTCCACTGCCACGTCAGCTAATCTTCTGTAAATAATAAGGCCATATTTTATTTAAAAAAAAACGAGCATTCCTCACAGGCATTATAATGTAAGCTTTGTGAAAACCGTGTAACGTCAAAAAGCTTATCATTTCACGTAATATAAGCCGGCAAATTTAAAATTCCATAATTAAGGTAACCCCCAAGGATAGTCTATCTCATTCCAAATCCTGTTGTGACACAAAGCGCGCTATATTCATAATTTGGCAAAGTTATCTGTTATTCAGTGCCCCTACCCAACTGAATTAAAATATCATCATCATCATCATCCTGTGTTAGTCCACTGCTGGACATAGGCTTTGCCAATGAGCGCCATAGCGCCCTGTCTTTAGCTTGACGCATACAGCATCTCCCTATAGTCTTTCGCAGGTCGTCACCCTACCTGGTCGCAGGGCGTCTTACACTACGTTTGCCGAGTCGTGGTCTCCACCCAAGAACTCGTTTACCCCAGTGGTTATCGGTCCTTATTCTTTGATTGGCTTGCTTATTATTAGAGAATTAAAATATACACAAGATGATATGATATCATGATTTTTATTTCATGAAAATATGAAAATTGAATAAACGATCACGGATAATGTACGACATTTACTTGAATTGAACCTCTATGAAACCTCATGGTAGGGGTCTGTTTTTGAAGGAATAACAGATTGCTTTTTGAAATTATGATTAAACTCAAGTTAAACTTAAAACGGTCAGTTCTCTGCGGACCATGTGAATGAAAAATTACTAACTAGTTAAGGATTTCATTTCACACGACACGTGTTTAGGGTTTCCAAAATTGTATGTGGGTGTTATTAAAAACTTAACTTTTGGAATAAGTCCTTGAGTCCATGACATTTTTTACTGAAATTTTGGATGTTTTTTTGTTCTGAGCGTGGTATAACAATGAAAAACGACATAGCTCAAAGAATTAGCAAGCTGAAGTGCCAGTGGGCCGACTATATATCGCGAAGAACCGACAACCGCTGGGGTAAACGTGTCCTTGAATGGAAACCGCGACTCGGCTAACGTAGAGTAGGACGTAAGTTTACCGAGTCGTGATCTCCACTCAAGAACACGTTTGCCCCAGCGCCAAACAACAACGCCGGTCAGTACAACGCCGGTAGTCTCAAGTTTTGGCTGAAAATCTGTGTTTTTGCTTTTAGCAAAACATATCGCTGAGCCATGGCCTATTTGTTGTACTGCAGCACACAAATTTTTACCTACAGTAAGTACTTTAATTTCTCGTTTTAATTGTTTTATTGTACTTCTTTAGTTCAATATTGTATCTCTCTTTAAGGTAATTGTATGTGTGTGTTATTAGTACCAAATAAACGTTTCATCTATCTATCTATTAGTACCAGTCAGTACTGAGTTAAAGAGTGGCGAAGCGAACGACAAACGAGACACGCCGCAGCATTATTGCAGCGACGTCTGGCAATAGAAATGTCTGCGCGATGCCGGCTGCTCGAAGCAGTCGTCCAATTAACAGTTCCAATAACTCCCTTACTCAGCATTGGAAAATAAACCTATCTGACCAGACAGCTAGTCGAGATCTAAGCTTCTGCCGCGGTTTCGTTCTCGTGGTACTTTTCATATCAATTAATTTATTTCAACTCTAGGGAACTAGCGACGACACATCGTTATATCAAAGACTGTGTTGACAATGGATTACTTACGTTTGTGAGTTTACACTTGATAGAAACCTCTAATAAACATTAACAAACACTTACTACTCAAAATTTTTATTAGAACTTGGCTGCTCAATTTTTTTAGGGCTAAGTACTATTGGACTATTGTATTGGAAGTACTATTCGTGGGATTCTCTTAACGCAAGTCAGATTTAAACACTTCTCAGGTGTCACATTTTTTATAGACTTTCATGGAACACTGTCAAAAAACGCGACTTTAGTGGTACGTTTAAGTATTCGGGCTGTATTCGGGATTGAATATGGCATATGGATGCAAATAATTATTAACATTATTTCTGCCATAAACAGACAAAACAATACAACCCAATAACCTTTCATTTCAAGCCGACTCAATCTTGTAGTAATCAAATTAAATATTTTATCAGAAGCATCCGGCACTTTCCATCAATTTCCTCTCTTAAAACCTTGAATAAAATAAATTTAATTGTTTTTATATTTTCTCCAATTTTCTCGGGCTGAGTACCAAGCTAATGTAATTGGCAACCCCGGCCGAGGCCTGAAATAAAGTTAATTGGGGTACAATTAAAAAACGCTGCGGACTCAAAAAATATATCACAGGCAATATAAATAATTTCTGGAAGAGACCTTGGCATAGCTTGCTTGAGGAGGTTTTATGGGTTTTTATATTTCTTTTTCAGAACTACCTATAGATGTCGCTTCTAAATTTTACACAAGTGTTATATCGCGTTATTTATTTAAGCGTTAGCGTTAAGATTTTTTTTTACAAAAAATACATATTCCTTTTCATTTTAATCTTCACCTTTATTTTTAGTTGTAAGTCTCATTGTTTTTACTTTGGGTACATTGTGTTAAACTTTAAAAGGAGAAAAGCCCTGGATCATAAAACCTACGCCACGACTCAAAAATCCAAAATATTCTTTCTGACGTCGTGTTTCAAAATAATTTTCATCATTATGCATGTAAAAAAAAACTCAAATCGACAAGTAGTGCAAATTCTGCCGTAGAAGAAGCAATTTTAGGTTAAGTACCTATGGGAAAATGTTCACAAAACAAACATGTTGCTTTTGCTTGAGATTGGCTACAGTATAGTTATAGCTACTCCCAGGCCTCGTTTCCAAGAGGCCAAAAGTGACACTACCGTTTAGTAGGTACCCGTAAAAGAGTCCACCCAGTGCTGGCGACGTATCCAACCGTTCCCGATTTATGTGGATCCCTCCTTTATTGCAATTGACAGGTATTATTACCTCCCTTTCGATAGTTGAAATATATTATGTGGACTAGCAGCGCCCCGCGGTTTCACCGGCGTAGTGATAGATATTTTGGATAATATACAATATATTTTTATGAATTGTAGCCGATGTGTTATTCTGATGTATAAGCTATATTATTGTAAAGTTTCATTAAAATCCATTCAGTAGTTTTTACGTGAAAGAGTAACAAACATCTATCCATACTTACAAACTTTCGCGTTTATAATATTAGTAGGATTAGTGATGCTGAATGGTGTAAGGGCATTAAACTGTATTTTTGGTAAGTTAACTGATTTGCCGGAAATAATTTCCGTAGGTAAATAATTTGTAAAAATATTAAATGAAATAATTTATTTCACACGACACAATACATTACAATTGGTATAAACATTTAAGCTAGAAACTAAAATAGATACGAGTTTATCAGTAAGTCAGGTACGTGCAAAAACGATTAGCTAGTTAGTACAAACAAAATCACTATTGTCAGAAAACTTAAAATTTTAAAGATTTAACGAGGTATAGGTACCTAAGTAGAAAAACTTCAATTGAATATAATAATGATTCGATCACTTTTCTCTAATAATTATATTTTATTTTATTTATATTTATTTTAAGCCGTTATTTTCCCACTGCTGGGCAAACGCTTCCCTTTTCTCCTTCCACTCCTCGCGATCCAACGCTGCAACAGGCCATGATGGAAGATGTACCTCGAGCTCGTCGCGCCATCTCATCCTGGGCCTTCCACGTCGCCTGTTAGCGTCTACTAATGTTACGTGGAGTAAATGTATAAATTTGAAAATAATAAGGCGTCATTGTAATGTCAAAATGTATGATATAAATAATAATGTCAAAAAAAATCGACCAGTATTAATGCCACATTCTGTTTCTCGGCTGACGGCTGAACGAATCATAATGAAAATTGGCACGGATAAAGGTTTTTTTTTATCCCAGTAAAGCGCGCGAAACCGCTGGTAGAAGCTAGTTTACTATAAGTACCATGTTTTCATCATAAATCTAATTTAATAAAGTTATTCTTGGTCTATTTTCCGCAACAATTCGCCTCTCGGTCAATCTTTCGAAAGCTTGTTCAATTCAAAATAGCTGCTACTCTATTGTTATCAGTTCATTCAAGTTTCCACTTTATAGGTTTTTGTTTCAAAGTTTATTTCCCTGCTATCTTGCGAGCGTTTCTAGAGTTTATAATTCCTTGAAGTTGATTTTCCAAGTTTATGCTCACCCAGTTTGTAAGGTTGCCAATTTAGCTTTCCGTGTTTTAAAGGGATTAATGGTGCCACTTCTGAAAAAATAAGAATAGGATTTTGAACCTTATAATGACAATGATAGCGGTCTTAATTGTAAACTTTATAGGATATGTTAGGGTTGGCACGTGTATTGGAATGCATTATTTTTTACGAATATAATTTGGTTGTAAATATACTAACATATAGAGGTCTTTTAAAACTATCATGGTTATTAGAAGAAAAAAAAAACAAATCGTGGTAAATATCCCGCTTTAAATTACTTTACTAACATAGAGGTATTTTGATAAAGATTAAAATATCTATTAAAACCTCTTTTTTACTACAAAAACTGTCATAGTTTGCCGAATTTATCACGGATGAAAGATGGTTAACTACGTTAACTACAAACCTTATTTGTGTTTAAAAAACACCATTGAGACTTTTTCAGTAGAGTCACGCGCGTTGTGTCTGCCAGCAAAGACAAATAAATATAAATAATGCTTGACAACATACCCAGCATTTTCTAGCCCCATGGTAAGCAGAGCTTGCGTTATGGGTACTAGATAACTGATATACATAATTTACAATACATTACATAGATATATATTTTTTATTATAAGTACATGGAAAACGAACAGAACACCCGGAACAAATATCTGCAGATCGTACACACAATTGTTCCGAGGCGGGAATCGAACCCGCAACCTCCTGCGTCGAAGGCGGACCTTTGCCCACCGCGCCACATCCGTCGTCATTATACTAAACGCGGGTAAATTGAACCGCAGTCAATCTGACCCGCAAGTAAAGAAGTCCTCCGTTATGGAATCAAACGTTAGTATTATTCTAACTCAAAAAAGTTTTATAGTTAACCCACTTAAATCCCTAATTAATCTAGGAATCTTATTAGTAAAGTCACTCGTAAAAGAATCTCAGGACTAGGTAGAAGCCTCTGTGGACATACCATGAACGTAAAATTAATTCAAGGCCCTGGAAATTGATCAAGTTTATTACCAAGTTACTTGAAAAGGTTAATTCGATCTGTTCACTGATCAAAGACTAACTTTATTTACAAAATTTCCGTTTTAAATGCTTTGGTTCTTATCTCACAAATATTATTAATCTTTATAATATCGGCGGAATGTTTTGAAGTATCAGGCTACTCTAGATTGTAACCTAAAATGTCTTAAATGTCAATCTCGAAAAATCTATGCCTAATTCTTATTATTTAAGTAAGATATTAAAAATCACTTGCAAGCACAAAAACATATATCAATAATAATATATCATGCAAAATAGGTACACTTTGACTGCGGTTTTTTTTCGACGACTGCGATCTTTTTTTTAACCTAAAAAATTCGTGCTGCCGCTCTACGCAGCGGTTGTGTTGCGCCGCACATGCGTTTCGTTCGAAAAATATTACGGCTGAGTCACAAAGATCTGTATTTTCTCAGCCGCTGCGCTAGTGTGGATTTACGCATATAAGTCACTTGTAGAAAACACATACCGTGTGATTTCAGCAGTCAAAGTGTTAAATCATATTCATGCAATGCTCACCCAATGTTCAACAACAACATTCCACTATTACACTACCTTTGAGGACACCTTACACTACCTTTGAGGACACCTTACACTACCTTTGAGGACACCTTACACTACCTTTGAGGACACCTTACACTACCTTTGAGGACACCTTACACTACCTTTGAGGACACCTTACACTACCTTTGAGGACACCTTACACTACCTTTGAGGACACCTTACACTACCTTTGAGGACACCTTACACTACCTTTGAGGACACCTTACACTACCTTTGAGGACACCTTACACTACCTTTGAGGACACCTTACACTACCTTTGAGGACACCTTACACTACCTTTTGCATTGCTTGCAAAAGCAAACAATGCAAAAGGTAAAGAGGTCCCAAAACAGATAGGAAAATCTCGTTATAGAAGAATGCAGACTCTTTGTCTAAAAGTTAGCAACCCTATTCCAAACACTTCGCGCCAAATGTAATTTTACTTTTTTCAAAGCAACTGGCAACCCAAACGTGGATAACTGACAAAAGCTGGGACTGCTTTGAGCTTCCAAGCTTTATCCATTTATACTGAAACGTAATTTTAGAACAAACTGGCTCGACACTTGTGCTAAGAGGGTTCCGTAGAAAACGTATCATATATCAACCATTTACCCACCCTAGTACCTACCTAATGCGATTTCCTTCTTGAACTTAACATTTAAACAGGTGATCAAGTCAAATCTATCAAGAACCCAACTCGGTTCTCGGTTTTTCCGAACCCTTTCCGTTTTTGTTCAAAAAGCGAGGATCAAAGCGGACTTGCAAAGGCCAACAAAATGTAGCTAAGAACTATATTGAAGACCAGATAGGTATGCATTTAAGTAAGGCAAGTAAGAATTAATTAGTAAAAGAATTAATTTTACCAGTCGGGTAAAATTAATTTTTTACATGGTATAGAATGAAGTCGCTTCTGCTGTTTATTGGCTTAGATCTTTAAAACTTCTGTACGGATTTTTATGCAGTTTTCAGCTATAGATCGAGTGATTCAAGAGGAAGGTTTATTAACCAATTGACACATAGATTTCCACGCGGGCGAAGCAGCGGGGCGCAGCTAGTTAATAATAAAATTAATTATGTACAATTCACACATAAATCAGCCCTAAGCTAAACAGAGCTTGTGTTATGTGTACTAGATAACTATTACTACGAAGATATTTTTTTTTATTACACATGGCATTTAGAATACTGAACATATTTATGTATGTATATCTTCAGATCGTATAAACTTGTGTACATATCTTCCGAGGCGGGAATCGTACCCGCAAATTCCACGGTCACAGATGGACCAATGCCCTCTACGCCACAGAAGACGTGGTCTGACAGATAATCAATGCTCCAACCAAGCTCGAAAAGCCAGTCGTGGTTTCGCGTTAATAATAGAAACACTTACCTAAGCTGCAGACCACAAGTCTATACTAATATTATAAAGAGGAATGGTTTCATTTTTTGTTTGTTTGTTTGTATTGAATAGGCTCCGAAACTACTGGACCGATTTGAAAAATTCTTTCACCGTTGGAAAGCTACAGTAACCGCGGTGAACATAGGTGTAAAAAAAACACCTAATATTAGTGAAATTCGAGCTAAACGCGGGTGAAACCGCGGGGAATCGTTAGTTTAAAATCAAATCAAAGCGCAATCGGACCACATCTACCTTTCGCCGTTACTTAAATAGAATTACTGTAACCCTTTTACTCCGGAACCCTAAATGGTTTTTGTGAAAGAACAGCGCCGAAAAATGGTAATTAATCCCTCGCCATTTTAACCAACAAACAGTGTAATTCAAAAATTCTGTAAAAGATATTTCAACTTGCTTTGTTACGTATAATTTTGCTATTTATTTAACCTTCTAACTGTCAGCGATACTGGACACATTTGTGGTATTGGTAAGTAGTAAATGTTGTGTGTTTGTAATGATATGTTATTTTTAAATGTTAGTTGTTTCATTTCAGTCAAATTGACAAATATTATAATATAGTAAAGTAGGACAGGCTGTAGTTGGTATATTTCGGTCTACATAGGTACACCTATTATAGATAATTATGTATCATAATGTCCAGGTAGACACAAAGCTAAGATGGCCATTTGGCAAATAGTGAGTCGGCGAAAGGTGCTCAATGTATTCTCGGTATCGGGGTTATTCCTGTTATTTTTGTTGGGTAATTTTATTTATCCATAAAATCACGAGGTTATTTGAGTGAATAATAAAAAAAAAAATTGCTTTTCTTTTTCATGCTTTACCGAGAGATAATTGAACCTCCCGGTACATGAGACGACATGATGGCTAAATCACGATGTATAAAAGTTGATCCCTAAAACACGTACTTAAAAAAATTACGTACTTGTCATTATCTAAGAAAAAAATATATATCTATGTCATCATCATCAGCCTATATCAGTCCACTGCTGGACATAGGCCTCCCCAATGAGCGCCATAGCATTATATATATATATATATTATCTATGTATGTATTGTATTATGTATATCAGTCATCTAGTACCCATAACATAGGTAAGCTCAGCTTAGCTTGGGGCTAGATGATGTGTGAATAGTTCAGCATTACTCATTTTATTGATTATTAGGTACTAGCTGCGCCCCGCGGCTTCGCCCGCGTGGAAATCTATGTGTGAAATGGGTTTATAAATCCTCCTCTTGAATTATTATTTATTTAATTGAAACCGCATAAAACGCGTTGCGTAGTGGGAAGCGACAGACAGATAGTGGGAAGCGACTTTGTGTTATACGTATGTATGTAGGTTATCATAGCTTATCATATTATCGTATAAGGTGTCGTTTGATGCCCTAATGTTTTACTTATGAAGTTAGAAACTTCTGACCTATCGGTCTAAAGAAAACGAAGCATTTTTAATCCGGTCAATTTAGACATCCGAGGGTACAATAATTCGCACCCAACTCAAACTTAGTAGGATTGTTCAAAACACCATCATAAATAAAATCGAAAAAGTCCTCATCGATCCGATACCTGGAAAAAAATTAAGTTTCTATTTGAGTTTGTTTGTTTTGCAAACTGAAAAGAGGAAAAATTCAGCCTGGTTTATTGCAAAACGGCTTTTTGGTTCGCTTTTTCTCATTCCTAATTGTAATGGCTACAGAACTTATAGATAATGAAGTCCAGAGGCGACATAGAAGAAAGAAAGAAAGAAAGAAAGAAAATACATTTATTTGACACCATACATAAAACAAAACACGACACATTACATAATAAGAAAGAATACATACAAGAAAAAAATATATATATAAGGAGATAGATAAAAACATACAGATAGATACAAATACGTGTTACATAAGGGGCCAAAAATATCCCTGTCTCAGCATGATACCGCTACAAGCCGGAGTTAGTAGCGGCGCTGATTTTCAGACAGGTCCTGGTGTGGTGGCACAAAGCTTTAAAACATTAGGTAGGTACTTACATAAAAGAAGACAAGAGTAGGTAAACATAAAAAGCCATATAGAGAAGGAAAGACGAAGAGAGGCAACATTAAATTACGCCTTAAATTTAAATAGAACATAGCACAAAAATAAAATAGATAATGTTATAAATTTTTACATAACTCATTTTATACAGAACATAGAGTGCCATTAGCAATCCAACTTCGGACAGAAGTGGAACGTTAGGTTCATAGCTCGTCCTTTGGCAGTAGGTTCTGACTTTGGAATAAATAGCAAGGTTTATGTAGTGTTCGTTTGCGGCATTTTCCATTCTCAAAACCAACCAATCCAATCAATGCATGATAGATTAATCAACCCTCTATCAAGTTACCCTAAGGCCATCACATCAAAACTTCGCGACACAGAATACTCCACAGTGGTACTTAATACTTTGACACAGGTATTGGCTTCACCGGGGCTAAAGTTACGAAATGTCGACCGGTACGATACAATTCGTAGAATCGACTTAACTCGAGAATATTAATAATTTATGGGGAAAGTTTAGGCACGTCCGTGTTGCTTACTTTTCTCATTATCATAATTTTAAGATTGTCATGTCTTTCTGACTTCTAGCGAAGACTTTATTATTTTTTGTTAGAAAGGAGCTGTTATATTGTCAAGGGACGAAATGAAAGCAAATATTCAACACCTTTTTGTGTCTACAATTTTAGTTATCTTTAAGTTTTAGCAGTAGAAGTAAAATGGCCATGCATATCAACGCCATGGCTGAGAAGAGTTAGGAAAAGAGAAGATTCTCGTATTAAAGTTAACTATATCAGAAAAATCAAATCAAATCAAAATAATCTTTATTTGGAACATATAAAACATAACATATAACATGGGAAATAGATAACTTGTGTGAAAATGATAATACACGCAGTAGTTATATAACTGTGTCGCGTGCAGTAACGCCCTCCTCCGAATACAGGGTTACAGAGTTCCTTAATTGTATGTTCTTTAGTAGATACAGAACCTTAAACTAGGTATAAAACACAAAATAGCAAGAGATATTGAAGACTGAGATAATAATAAGAGCTCAAAACTAAAACATGCATGCGTTTTTGGGCAAGTACATACTAAACATTCTTAAAACACGTTTGATAGCGGTGCGTTTGCAACAAAGGAAACATACCTATGTTTCCTTTGTTGCAAACGCACCGCTATCAAACGTTACGCCTCCTAGTAGTAGTAGTCCTTATGCAAAAAGTTACTAAAAGTACCTACTTTTAGTAACTTTTTGCATATGGACTCAATTAATTCAACTGAGTCAAAGAAAGTCATAGGCAGGGGGTTCATAGTGGGCCGCAAGAACCGACAACCGCTGGGGTGAACGTGTTCTTGTGAGGAGACCGCAACTCGGCAAACGTACTGTAGATCGACCTGCGAAAGACTGCAGGCAGATACTGGATGCTTCAAGCTGAGGACAGGGCACTATGGCGCTCATTAGAGATATGTCCAGCAGTGGCTGATGATAATGTTGAACGTCATAGCGCCCTCTTTTCAGGCTGGTTCAACTTTTCTGCCCCATTTTAATAGCCAATTTTTTTTATAAAATTTTCTATACTTTGTTACCAGCAAAAGGCTTATTAGTATAGCTGCCAAAAGCACACGCAAAAAATGCATTAAGTGAGCATTTTCCTGCCTTGCAATATTTCTTCTTATAATTTCGCATCGGATCGTGTCGTTACAATGTAAAGGCCCGTCATTTTAACATGGTTGTCAAACTCCGCCATAATAAATCTTTATGAATGCTGTGAGTTGACTTTTCTAAAGATATTTTCTTTCATCCATTGAATTATACTGAGGTTTTATTTAATGTTCTATGTACAAGGCTTTTATGAAACGTGTTATTCTGAAATCACTTAAAACGGGATATTTACCATGCTTTGATTTTTGAGTTTTCTAATATTTCAGCACAGTTTCGTACGCCATGAAAAATGTCCCGTTATAAGTGACTTTTACCATATGGAGACCACGACTCGGTAAACGTGGTGTAGGACGCCCTCCGCCCAGGTGGGATGATGACCTGCGAAAGACTGCAGGTAGATGCTGGATGCGGCAAGCTGAAGACAGAGCACTATGGCGCTCACTAGGGGAGGCTTATGTCTTACAGTTTCTCGGTAATATTATAAATGATTAAAAATCGACCCCACCAACTTTGCTCGTGGATGACGTAAGAATAAGTTATTTATTTATTTTATTAAGGCAACGCCAACAAAACACATAATATTTTTTTTTATAGAAACAGGCGTTATGTAATGGTTAGTTAACATGCCATTGCCGCTGGGGCAAACGTGTTCTTGAGTAGAGACCACGACTCGGTAAACGTAGTGTAGAACGCCCTCCGACCAGGTGGGATGACGATCTGCGAAAGACTGCATGTAGATGCTGGATGCGTCAAGCTGAAGACGCCTGTCTTCAGCTTGACGTATCCAGCTAGGCGCTCATTGGAATTGAACGCCTATGTCCAGCAGTGGACTAACATAGGTTGATGATGATGATGATAGGGATGGATATTGGTTTTCGAACATAACGGTAATTACTGAACAAAAATGTTAAAAAGAAAAATGAAATGAATGAAAATAATATCTGTATTGCTGTGTGAATTGTCCATTATTTATTTATTTATTTATTATTGTAAATCTAAAATGCAAACCGGGTATCAGAATAAAAGATCTTAAATTACGTTTTTTCTTGTACAAAGTTTGTCTGCCTCCTGAACCGATTTTGAGAAAACTTCTCGATTAGATAAGAAATCGTGTTGGATCCGATTGAAAAGTTTGAATTCGTTTTGTAAAAACGCCTCCATTTCAAGTTTTGGGCGGCAGAAATAACAGTCGAAAAATAAAATATATTTGTTTTGGTTTTATGCGATAAAGATTGTATGATAATATTTTATCATAATGATATTTCGTAATTATTTATATCATATTGCCTGTCTATAGGCAAACCAACTAATTATTAAATATTAGCTGCGCCCCGCGGTTTGACCCGCGTGGTGATAGATATTTTGGATAATTTACAATATATTTTTGTAAATTGTGTTATTAATTAAGTTTCATTAAAATCCATTCAGTAATTTTTACGTGAAAGAGTAACAAACATCCATCCGTCCATACTTACAAACTTTCGCGTTTCTAATATTAGTAGGATTTGAAAAAAAAAAATAAGGACCTAGATGGGGCTTGAACCCGCAATTTTCCACTCAGTACGAGAATTTGATAGCCGAATGCGCCACGAGGTCAAGTCCCTGAATAGTCTTTAATCTTTGGGACTTTCTATTTGTTTGGGATATTAAAGTTCGAGTTACTTATTACTTTATACAATACATTACAATAAATATATATTTCTTATTATACATACATAACGACCAGAACCCCGGAACGTGCAGATCGTGCACACAACTGTCCCGAGGCGGGAATCGAACCCGCAACCTCTTGCGTCGCAGGCAGACCTTCAATAAATAGAATAGAATCAATCATATTATTTCCGTCCCTCATTTTTATCACGAATAAAAGACATATGCGTAAAATGTACATAAAAAGTCCAAATGCTAAAGAACCACGGATTATAAAACATATTGCTAGATTAAGTTGCCTCGTTGGTCGCAAGCTTTACCAACTCTACTTCTGTTGCCAAAAATTTCAAACTGACGATGCGCTCTACTTTTCTAGAGTTGCGAAACTCTATTTTGGGCTTAACTGTTTTTGTTTGAGTGGTTTCCACTGGCAGTGGGTACTCACCTTTATTTATTGTTTCGTCGCTATTATTACGGGTTTATTCATATATTCGATAGGGCTAGTCCACCAGTTCAAAGTCGCTCAGCGAGCTATGGAAAGAGCTATGCTCGGAGTTTCTCTGAAGGATAGGATTCGTAACGAATACATCCGACAGAGAACCAAGGTTATCGACATAGCTCAAAGCATTAGCAAGCTGAAGTGGCGGTGGGCCGGCCATATCTCGCGAAGAACCGACGACCGCTGGGACAAACGTGTTCTTGAGTGGAGACCACGACGTGTAGGACGCCCTCCGACCAGGTGGGATGACGACCTGCGAAAGACTGCAGGTAGATGCTGGATGCGGCAAGCTAAAGACGGGCGCTATGGCGCTCATTGGGGAAGGCCTATGTCAGCCGTAGACTGCTATAGGCTGATGATGATGATGATTCATATATTCATCCGAAGAGAAAGTAGCATTGAATACATCAGAGTACAAAGTTCTGTTAACAGTTATCGTGTATATAAGTATTGATACAACGGGTATTTATCGCGTTTTTTTTACCCATTTTCCCGACGTTTCAACAGGTTTACACTCTGTCGTGGTCACGGGATGACTGGAGTACTGGAGTTACCGCCTCAGCGAAGCGGGGTCTAGTTTATTTGAAACTACCCTCACTTGGTTTTCAATAGTAGGCATGTCCATCTGCACACTTGGATCAATACTAATAATTATTTGTTCAGTAAGTTTCAAAATAGTTATCGCGTCGAGAAGTTAAATTTTTGTATGGGATTTGGTACGACTCATATTTTCACTAAATACAGGGATCTGAGCCTGATACACTTTGAAAGTTAACCGTGCTTTCTTCTGTTTAGCTAATTTCGTGGAGGATATATCCGTAGAGAAGTTTAAACGTCGGGGCATGTTTGATTAGGCGATAGGTTTTTCTACTTATTTCTTCATACACACATATAATAAATTTCTTTCTATTTAAAAAAATCTTTCTATTTTTGATTACGTCTTCACTACATAGTATAAAACAAACTCGCTTCCCGCTGTCTGTCTGTCCCTATGTATGCTGAGACCTTCAAAGCTAAGCAACGGATTTTGATGCGGTTTTTTTTTTAAATAGATATGTGGAGTGTTTCAAGAGAAATGTTTTTATGTATTTATATACACATAAACATTTCTCCCGGCTTCGCACGCATTACCCGTGCGAAGCCGGGGCGGGTTGCTGTTGTGCTAAATATATTAATTAGTTCCGTACTGTGGAACCAAGAATAAAAATGAATAAATTACACTTTATTGCACTTAAAACTATAAAATATTACACATTAAGAGTACAATAGGCGGCCTTATCGCTGACAGCGATTTCTCCCAGGCAACCTAGGAATGGAGAAAAATATATAAGTTAACTAAGAGTTGGTAGATCACAAACAAACAGATAGAGAAATATCAAAAACAAAAAAAAAAGATAAACTATATATATTGCATGTAAGAGTAAGTTATATCTGTTCACAGAAATAACTCGAAACTTCCGTAACAAAATTAAGATGTATTTGCATGACTAATATTCGTTGTCTACGTTGACTTGCAGACAACTAAATCTGATTTTTCTATCCGAAAACAAAGAGTAGTGTTCCAGCCTTCCAAGAAGTCTCAAAATTTATAATTGTCAATGTCAAAATGATTAGTGCTCACGCTTGACCCTTCATTTGACATTTTTTTTTATTCCCTCTTGACTCGACCGACGCCACCAACTCGTGCGTCTATCCATGATTGAAATTGTAAAACCGAGTAAACTCCTGAATTTAACGAAGATTTATCATTGAAAACATCCTAAGGCAGCTACAAACTCCCAGACAATTACAAGTAGATTCTTCATACAGAGGTCTTACATATCTATGCCTGTTAGTAGCTATGCAGCAGGAACTCTGAGTATCACGTCTTGGTAATTGTATTTCGAATGGTTCTTGCATGTGACGGGCCCCTAGCGTATCGGCGCCGGTGCATGTCTGGACTCGAATCTACGACAACGCGCGTTATAGTGCAAAATTCCAGTTGTTTTGGCTTTAAAATAGATAGATAGATAGATTATTTATTCATACAAATAGGTTACATAATTAAGTTAATAGTGCTTTAAAGCCTATGTTAGGTTTGTCTTATTAAAATAAATAAATAAATAATGCTGGATGGACTTCACAGCAGCATTATATGTATAGCCCCTAGCTAAGCAGAGTTAGTGTTATTGGATGACTGATATAGGTAGGTACATATGTAATACAATACATACAAAGGTAACGACCAGAACCCCCGGGACAAATATCTGTAGATCGTACACACATTTGTCCCGTGGCGGGAATCAAACCCGCTTCTGCCTCGCAGGCTGACCTTCGCCCATCATTCGCACGTCATTTTTATCTATACGTTTTTAACACCTCCACAGCAATTGCCAATTCCACTGCAAAACTTGATGATTATGGCAAAACCACCTTTGTTGTATTGATACTACCCCCGACACGCCATTTTGTGGTGGCGGCCATCTTGTACCGATTTTCATCAAACATAGCTCAGGACACTCCCGACTAATTCACCTTTCTAAATCGGTTCATCCGTTCGGGAGCTACGATGCCACAGACATAGATACATACACACACGCACCCACCCTCACACACTTTTTTTAAGAAAGGAATTATATTAAGAAATTTTTCGAACTTAGTCGGAAAAGAATAAATGCAATTTATATTGAAATAAAATAAAATTTAATTAAATAATTTTTTTTATACCTTTATAAAGTATAAAAAAATTATCGGCTTTTGCTAAAAATCTTCAGGTAGCACAACTTTTAGCTTTAGCTCATCTTTTATTTTATAATTTTATTTCAATATAAATAGCATGTATTCTTTACCGACTAAGTTCGAAAAATTTCTTAATAAAATTCCAAGCCCTGGAAGTTTCAGCGTAAAAGCATTGTATTGAAGGCAAAGTACAAAGCCTCTGACGTCCCAATATATGACTATGTATTTCCCAAACAGCGTCGATTACGTTAGAAACACCATCAATTACTCTTTCAGCGACTTTGCAACACGACGCAAAACCTTTATCGGAATAAAATGAGTTCTCATTCTTTTCGAAGAAAATATTGTGTAAGCGCTGAGTGGGTTTATTTGGAAAATGGTTGTTCCACTCGCCATTTATCATGAGTTTTTTGTTCGTTTTACAAAGTAGATTGCAATGGCGAAATCGATTGAAAACCTTTGAAGTTCTCAAAGGGTCTTATCCAACACCTGGATTATACCCGGTTTTAATTATAATCCAAATTTTTACCCTTTTGATTTTTATTAAACATAGAAAAAACAAAATTTATTAAATATTTGGTGACAATGGCTCGTGAAGCGATTAGATGATTTTTATGATACTGTTATCATCAGAGTCAATAGCAGTAATTAGAACCAATTTTTGGTTTTTAATTAATTATTTCATTCGTTGGTCGTCCGTTTTTTAATTTGAATATGAACCTTTTGTGATGCGCTTGTGCTAATAATTCATTGTTGAAGTTTGTGTTTTGGTTTTGTTACCTCTATTGTTTTATGTTATTATTCTCTGTTTTAGTCTTGCATACCTTTTGTTCTCAGTTTTAGTGATTTTTTCATTCAAGTTTAAATAAAATATCTTGCATTCTAGGTGCGAGTAGGTATTATTTTACTTTTGTAGTATGGTATATTTTTGTATATTATTATACTTTTGTACCAAGGCGATTACGGAGCGACCACGCCACGACCACGCAACGACTACGCCGAGGGCACGATTCGAGCTCGCAACTTGAACACTGACGTCGACATAGCGTCGACAGCACTTATCGCTGCGTGCTTACTGCGTCATCGCGGCGTGGTCGCTTCGCTGTGAAATCGCTTGCAATTCGTCAGTATGATAAGGCTCGTAGGTACCTACATAATAATCCTAGAACTTCAAGACGTTCTTTGAGGTATTTGATGAAATAATAATGGAAGCCCTCTCTAGATCCTCACTGAAGAGGTCTTAATGGTAGGCTTAAGTACTTTTCTCTGTGAGCTTTTTTGTCTGACAGCCGAGTCTAGGCTTCGCGGCGTTTGAATTACCTACATTTACCACCTGCGAATGCTTTTAGCAAGTTTTTATGAAGCAAATCTCAGATACTGGTGAGCAATAAGGTTTTTATGTTTCAAACCAACCTCTTTTATGTTTTGGACTCACTCGAAGATTAGGTTATTCTATAATTTTGTTTTAAAGGTAATAGTTTAACTTGGAAGAACTATATAGTACTAGCTGACCCAGCGAACTTCATACCGCCTAACAGTCAATGTTTGAACTTTGACAGTTACGAAACCCATGAACATTTTGTATGCGAAAATGTTTTTTCTTCTATTTTATTATAAAATTCACCGCTGAACATGTTTCCCCGAAACAAGGCCAGTTTTGTCATAATCACCACGCGTGGCAATTGGATTGGTGATCAGGTTCAGGTTCAGGTTCAGGTGGGGGTACTCCATTTTCCGCATTTGGACTCCAGTTGGTCCTTTATGCGTAGAGTTTGCTAGCATAGCCAGCCTAGCTCCGTCCAGAAGCGCAGAATCTTCCTGGGGTCTTCACAGGCTTCGCGGAGCGACCTCGGCAAGTTGAGGATTTCTATACGTTGTGCTAGTACTCCCTCGCATTCCAGGATTACGTGGGAGGCTGTTTCGTCGTTGCTGAGGCATCCTCTACAGAGAGGGCTATCCGTCGCTCCGATGGTGAATAAGTGTTTGTTTAGTGGACAGTGTCCTGTTAGTGTTCCCACAAGGACACGTAGGTCCGATCTATTCAGATTTAGTAGGCGTTTTGTTAGCTTTGGTGATGTTGATGGGAGTGCCGTCCTTGCTTGTCTGCAATTGATTTGGCTAGTCCATCGTTCGTTATGTGTATTTCTAGTTCTGAGCTTGGTCCATGTCTGGAGCAGAGAAAATGGCAGGGGTAGGAATGGCGGTGGTCCTTCTATGGTTGTCGCCGATCCTCTTCGTGCCAGTTCGTCCGCAGCATCATTTCCTAGCGATCCACTATGTCCTTTGATCCATTGTAGGATGATCCGGTTTTCAGTGGATATCCTTTCCAGAGCAGAGTGACATTCGTAAACGAGCTTGGAGCTACAGCTGTTTCCTTCCAAGGCTCTGAGTATGGCTGCGCTGTCAGAGAGGATGCGTACACGTTGGTCTTTGATTCCTCTCTTCTGTACGGCTGTCGCTGCCTGTGTTATTGCTACGCATTCGCATTGGAATATAGAGCTATGCGTTCCTAGCGTTATTGATATGTTAATGTTGAGGTCCAGTGAGTGAACCCCGGCACCCGTACCGGTTTCGGTTTTGGAGCCGTCTGTGTAAATTCTGACTTCGTGGGTACCTGATTCATCTTTTTGGTCCTCGTATAGTTGTATTTGGTAGTGTTTGTTTAGTATTGGCTTGTTGGCCATTCTGTCACAAGGGGCCTCTGTGAGTGGTTCATATGTTATGGCCCTGTCCATGATCTGCGCATGAGGACTACTTGTGACTCCCCAGAGGCCTGTGTTGTGTAGTCTTAGAGCCGACATCGTGGCTTCTTGTTGTATGTAGAGGTCTAAAGGTGCTACATCTAGAATTATATCTAGGGCAGCGCCTGGTGTGGATCTCATGCATCCTGTTATCACGGAGCATGCCATTCTTTGAAAGCGTTGTAGTTTAGTTACCACGGTGCTCAGTTCCGTTCTAGTCCACCAAACTATCGCTCCGTAGGTTAATGTTGGTCTGATGATAGCAGTGTAGAGCCACTTGGATATTTTCGGTGAAAGTCCCCAAGTTTTCCCTAGCATTCTGCTGCATTGGTAGAGAGTAGCGGTCGCACGCTGGAGTTTGTAGTCAAGATGTTTGTTCCATAGCAGTTTGCTATCTAGTATGACCCCTAGGTACTTGACTTCTGTTTTTAGCGTTATATTTGTGTTGAATAGTTTTGGGATTTTTATATTACCCAGTTGTCGTTTGTTTGTGAACATGATCAGTTCCGTTTTTGTTGGGTTTACTGTCAGTTCGTGATCGTTGCACCATGTTTCAATGGTTTTGAAGGCGATTTTCATCAGGTCGCATAGTGTGTGCTCAAAACAGCCGGTCGCGAGGATCGCGAGGTCATCCGCGTATCCTACCGTGACCAGACCATGACCGTTGAGCTTACGAATTAGCTCGTCTACAACTATGTTCCATAACAAGGGCGAAAGGACGCCCCCCTGGGGGCAGCCTCTGGCGACTACACCTCTTGTGGTTTCGTTGATTTTGACTTGTATGGCTCTGTGTTGGAGCATGTTGTTTATCCACTCGGCCAGCGTCGGCGCTACACCATATCTGGTAAGGGCTCTGTATATGCTGGTGAAGTTGGTCTTGTCAAAAGCTCCTTCAATGTCTATAAAGGCAGCCAGTGTAGGTTGTTTTGATGATAATCCACCTCCTATCCGTGAGACTACGCTATGTAAGGCGGATTCTGTTGATTTGCCTTTGCTGTAGGCATGTTGTTGAGAGTGTAGAGGGTTGTGGTAGAGTGTGGTGTCTCTTATTTCTCTGTCACAAAGCCTTTCTAGTGTTTTTAGGAGGAATGGTGTCAGGCTTATAGGTCTGAAAGATTTCGGTTGGGTGTAGTCACTCCTTCCTGGTTTAGGTATGAATACTACCTTCACTTCCCTCCATATGTGAGGTATATATCTATGGGCAATGCATGCCCTGAATATCTTCACTAGGTGGTCTGCTAGTAAGCCACTGCACCAGCTGAGCATACCTGGAAAGATCCCGTCCAGTCCTGGTGCTTTGAAGGGAAGGAAGCTGTTAATTGCCCAGATTACCTTTTCACGGTTTATCATATTCTGGGCTGTTATCCAGTCTTGGTCGGTGGACGTGCGCTCTGATATCTCCTCCCATGTGTTGGTGTCTGTGACAAGACAGCCTGGGAAGTGTGTATTCAGAAGCACTTCGCTGGTTTCAGCGTCTGATTTGGTGTAGGTATTGTCAGGTTTGATGAGGCACCCAAGCGTGCTTTCTGGCACGTTTGCCAGTATAGTTCTTATACGGGAGGCCTGATTGTTGTTTTCAATGTTGGTGCAGAACCTTTCCCAACATTCGGTTTTTCTGAGGCGAATTTGTTTTTTGTAGGTTCTTTTCGCATTGTAGTAGTTCACCCATGCTTCGTCTTGTCTAGTGTTTATGTTGAACAGTTTCCTTACTTTGCGACGCAGTCTTTGCAGTTCAGGACCCCACCATCGTCTGTTTGTCCCCTGTTTAGGTATGACTAGAGGGCAGGATTGTTCATAGCTGTTGGTAAGAATATATGTTAGTTGATTTGTGTAGTGGTCTATTTCCGCTACTGTTATGTTATCAGGTATGTCAGGCTTGTCTGTAATTCCTAACTTGACTGATTGGAAGAATTTAGTCCTATCGGTTTTACGTGGGACACGCCTAGGTTGTGGGCTGGGTAGTGACAGTTCCAGAACATACCTTATCCATCTGTGATCTGAGCATGAGGCCTCGTTAGAGACATGCCAGTCTTTGATGAATTCGGAAATGTCTGGGGTCGTTAGTGTTAGGTCTATTATTGTTTGGGCTCTGGATGTTACAAAAGTGGGTTCAGAGCCCCTGTTTTGAAGGAGAAGGTTAGTAGAGATAAAATAGGTTACCAGTTCTTCTCCTCGGTCATTGCACCTGGCGCTATTCCATAGCGTGTGGTGTGCGTTGGAGTCGGTGCCGATGATGAGCTCGAGTTTCTCCCTCTCGCAGTACTCGATCAGGGACACCAGCTCTGGTGTGGGTGTTGTTTCGTCGATTGGTTGGTAGGCTGATGCTAGGACTATCTGTGTTAGCTACTTGTTGGTGGGAGATAGATATAGCCTAGCAGCTGTTAGGTCTCTGGAACAGAGTTCGGTTATTAGTAGTGTTTTCGCACTTCGCGGAACAACTATGCAGGTTCTGAGGTTGCTTACAGTTGTGTTTGCGAGGAGCTTGCTACCCGGTAGCTTTAGGCCGCAAATCTGGCCTTTCCTGATCCACGGTTCTTGGATAAGGGCCACGGTGTTGGGGTTTTCCTCCAGCATTCTGCGTATGGACGCGCTAGCTGTAAGGCTGTGCTGGAGGTTTGCTTGGATGAAAGGAGTGGCGGGGAGTGGTGGATCAGGAAGTGGTTTGTGTGTTGGTTTAGGAGCGCTTGATAGGAGAGGAGCCGGTGTCGCTCTCGCTAACATCGCTCCCCTCCGTATCGAGAAAGCGCTCCTCAGATAGTGGGGATGGTGGATCCTGGACATCCATCAGGTCCAGCCCTTGGGATGAATGCGGGGCTGGAGAAGAGTCCGCTGCGTACCCCGAACTGGGGCCAGGCTGCGGATCGTGGTCAGCCTTGGATCTTGTAGGGGAACCAGGCTCTGGACCAGGGTTGGGTCCAGGATTGTTTGCTGAGGCGTCCTTGTTCTCGTCCTTGGGTTCATCTTTTTGGATGATCTTAAGGTAGATATTCCCAAGGAGCCAGTACAGGCGCCGATCGTGTTGTCGTGCTTTTTCAACCTCAGACTCGGGAACGAGGAGAAGCAGGTATGTGCCGGGACCACCCTTATCATCCCGCCTCTCCGTTCGGATTGGGTTCCACGAGTCGATGTTGACGTGTGGGTTATAGCCCGCCAGAATCGTGCGGATCTGATCGGTTCTCATTGGCATGCTTGCTGGTGTCGGAACGAACAGACCACACATGATTCTTCGCTCGAGCTCAGACTGTTTCTTGACCACAAGCTTGGTCTCGGCGATGGGCGATTTGAGGTTTTCTACGTTTGTGCGGAGCCACGCTAGCGAGTTGTCGTCGAGGCACCAGAATTTAAGGACGCCATTGCTATAATGCGCACGGCCACGGAACCGGACCTTAGAGGTATCAGGTCGAGTGGCTGGATCCAGCATCTTCAGCGCGACCGTCACCTCTAGTTTTTCACGTATTTCCGTGGCCTGCTCCTCCGTTAAGTCCTGGCACGGCTCAACTGTTATGGCTACGCAGAGGTCGTGCGACCTGAAGGCTTCTGCGTAGCTCGTTGGTTCGGGCTTGTTTCCCATATCCGACCTTTGGCGCTTACTATCACCATAAGGTGTAGTAGTGTCGTCGGGTCTGGGACGTTTGACGCTCTGAGGTTGAGCCGGTGGGGGCTTGTTTTTGCGGGCCAAAGCAGCCAGCCTCCCTGCGCGTTTCCCTCTGGGTCTGGGTCGCTGAATAGGTGTCTGGCTTCCGTCGACAGGCACTGGCGCTGCGTTCGGCTGCGCCGGTGCGTGGACCTCTTCGGCGGGACGAGTCCCACCTACTTCGGTCGTGGACTTACCGGCTGCACTAAGCAGCTGTTTTCGTCCACCGTCGGTTACCGTTAGCCTTTTCTGCGCCCGCGCCTTTTGGGTCTCGCCCGGAGGGTGGCGGGGCTTGTTACTCTTCCTCCTGCACTTCCTGGAAGGAACAAGATCCCAGTTCGGCCCTGGGTCGGGCATAGCGGCCCTTAGTTCTGAGAGTTCTATGACCGTCTCATGCGAAGAAGCCCCGAGGGGCGCTTCGACTTTTGAGACGGTCCGTCGGACCGGTGTAGGTGCTTCTGAAGCATTGGCCCTTGACGTCGTTGGTAGGGGCGGCGCAGATGCAGCCGCGAAGATGTTAGGCTTAGGCGCCTCCGAAGATGCAGCCCTAGCTTGTTGGTTCGATCGTTTTTTGAGCTTATTGCTAAGCTTAGGCAGTTCTTTGCCCCCCCCCAGAGTACGAGGGGCGGCCCGAGCTAGGCTCGGGGAGGGATTCTCCGGTAGAATCCCTCCCCGAGCCTAGCTCGGGCCGCCCCTCGTACTCTGGGGGGGGCAAAGTACGAGGGGCGGCCCGAGCTAGGTAGATTGGTGATCGAAGAGAGGTGTTTGAAATACTTATACAGAAGTAAGAAAGCTGCTGCCGTTCTGTAGGCTCTTACGACACTTACGCGCTGAGTTGGTGGGGTCGATTCATTCGCCGCAACCCCATAGCCAAGGCGATAAATCTCATGTCTAATAATGCTGTGTGAATTGTCCAGCATCATTTATTTATTATTATTATTATTTAGAATTCGTTGTGCAAGTATCTAAGGCTGCATTTTTAGCGGATAACTGGAACCGCGGCGGATATTTGATATTTTTCAATGGAAATTTCGTCTCTATGGACACTCCTGTCCGCGATATGTCCTTCGAAAACTACCAACGATGTTCACTGACAAAGCGCCCTAAGACCCGCTTCCGCTCCTGTATTAATCCTCAGTCGTAGCCACCCCGCGACATTTTCCCGACAATGCCCGACAGTTTAGGAAATATTTTATCTTTCTTCATAAAGGGAACTAACAATGGCAGAGTGATGTATATAGGAAATAAATGTCAGGTCATCATTCAATGTTATGTGCCAACGGATTTTGCTTGAAGGTTGACTATAAATATTATTATTGTGGTATGAAAGATCCTTTACCTGTAAAAAAGCCATTAAATCTTCTCTTAATATTACAAATATAATTATATTCCTAATATTACATATATATTACCTGACATGTCAAATTTCGATTAATTTATCGTCGTCATCCGCCTGTACACGTCCTCAGCTGAACATACGCGTAACGGAGTATGAGAAGACCTAAGTTGTACAAGTAACTAGTCCCTGATCAGCTTTCTCAATCAGGTTAATTTGATATTTCTCCTTTGAGTTTCCTTCATGCAGCACGCACGTAGTTTTTTATACCTAGGTAAGTGTAAAAATATCAATCTAGTTAGAATATGTGATTAGTAATTAGTTTAAGTAGTAACATTTACAATTTAAGTTTATTGTGTCCGGGAGAGCTGTTTGGCAGAAACTTTGTACATGTACTTTTAATTTTAAAATAAATAAAAACAAAATAAAAAAGATAAACGTGTTTATTGTATCAAAACACAATGGAGTTTTGTGACAAAAACGCGTGTATCTAGTGCGCCAGTGTAAATACACTGGTACACTAAGTTCTGGAATGGTTTTACTTAGGGTAAGAGCTTGTCGGACTTGAGGTAGGTAAGTGGAAATAATTAGCATTTTTAAGTATTTCCTTGTCCCAGAGGCATATGAATAGGAAAACCCGAAGATGGCAGCTTTATTTAAAAAGTAATAAGGTAGGTACAAAATACAAAAGAATAATTTAAACTTACCTAGAATAAATAACCTAGAGTTTATACATATAATTATCTCTGTGGATTATAGAAATTAAGTTACCAAGTCAGTTATATTATACAACCTCAACACAACTTTTGATACACTTAACTAACTTAACTTTTGACAAAAAGTGTAAATTCGTCGTTATTGCACCGAATGAGCGATATGTAGGTACATAAATATTATTATATTTTATTTATGTACCTATTTATTAATAGATAAATATTAATTATTTTATATATAATTATCCTAAATAATTACGCCACCGTCAGCTTTAAAACGTACCGATCCTATCCATCCAAAGGTTGCCTGCAAGAGATCGCTTTTAGCGATAAGGCCGCCGATTGTGCCACTAGTTATAGTTAGTATTAAGATCCTTTAGTATTTTTTGTATTGATGGTGCAATATAGTTATATTGTATTGTATGTTTAAGTTAGTAAATTAGGTTTATAAATTGTGATCTTTAAGTACATGTTTAGCTACCTCTCAAGGTGCATGGCATCTTATCAGGGCGTAAAAAATTAAGAGCTTCTCACTGTATTTAGATTACTTAATAAATACCGACGGCCGCTGGGGCAAACGTGTTCTTGAGTGGAGACCACGAATCGGTAAACGTAGTGTAGGACGCCCTCCTACCAGGTGGTATGACGACCTGCGAAAGACTGCAGGTAGATGCTGGATGCGGCAAGCTGAAGACAGGGCGCTATGGCGCTCATTGTGGGAGGCCTATGTCCAGCAGTGGACTGCTATAGGCTGATGATGATGATGATAATGAATAAATACTTAAAAACAACAAATTGCTATCCACTGATAATTGCTATGCAATCTTTACTGCGCGCAAACCCCTTTTTTTCAGAATATGATACAATATAAATATTGCAATTGTTAGAGGGAGATACAGTATGATGTAAAATGCTTTAAAAAACTGTCAATTTTCGTTGTTTTGCGGCCACATACAAACGTCATTATTAATAAGGGATATTAATTTTATTATACACTAGCAGACCTTCCCGGCTTCGCATAGTTTTAGAACGGATGCCTAACTTTTTAGAAAATATAATATAGCCTATGTTCACCGGAGATAGTGCAGCTTCCCAACGGTGAAAGAATTTTTCAAATCGGTCTAGTAACATTACAAACAAACAAAAAATCAAACAATCCTCTTTATAATATTAGTATATATTTCTTAATGCACATAGATACATTTCTTAATGTCGTAATGCGTAAAATGAGCTGTTTTATCCGAGTCAGCAAAGCCCTTCTCAAAAGCTAGTCAGTAAATACTCACCGTCTGTGAGTCCTATTTTTTTCCCTTTTTACGCGAGTGTCCCAGTTCGCTTAACCAAGTAGGTACTCGTACTTCTACCTCCAAACTAATTACACGCTCTTTAAAAAGTCCTATAAAACGGGGATTGTTTGTCCCCGAAATGAGGACCTCTCCAAATAAATAAGAGACATGATTCCCTAGAAAGTTCCGTAGTATTAAACACACAAACTGAACGCATCTCGGCTATGTAAATAAAATTCTCTTTGAGACCAACTGTTCAGTTTTACAAAGGTTCCGTGATTTCATGAAAAATCTGAGGTAGTTGTTGGGAATATAAAAAAAAATTGGACAATTTACCCTCCAATATCTAGCCCTAAGCTAAGCAGAGCTTGTGTTATGATTGGTACCAGATAACTGATATACATAATACAATATATTGCATAGATACGAGTTTTTTATTTTTATTTAGCCTATTTCATCCCACTGCTGGGCAAAGGCCTCCCCCAAATCTTTCCACTCAGTGCGGTCACGTGCGATCTCCCACCAATCTCCGAGGAAGGCGTTAAGGTCGTCTCGCCAGCGCTTTCTTGACCGACCTCGCCCGCGGCTTCCTTCCGGGACCCAGGGTGTTGCAGCATAAGCCCACCTCTCGGGGTGCATTCGGCTAATGTGCCCCGCCCACTTCCAGATACGAGTAGATATGTTTTATTTTTTTAGAAAATGACCTTCTGAAACCCGGAACAAATATCTGCAGATCGTGAAAACATTTATCCCGAGGCGGGAATCGAACCCCCAACCTCCTGTGTCGCAGGCGGATCTTCGCCCGCCGCGCCACAGAGGTCGTCGTCGTATCAATATAGGATTTCAAATAATGTTAGCACAACAAAATGATTGTAACTTGAACTTTAGCAGCGCATCAGACTTTATACAGCGGGGAAATGCAGCATCCAGCGTCTTGGGGACGCTTCCAATTTTGGTATTGGGAATAATTTGAGCTACCTCTAGATTGTTTGCAACAGTCTGAGTTGGCTCAATTATTTCAAGGAAACTATAAAAAGAAGTCCTTATTTGTTTCTTACCTTTAATTGTAATATTATTTGTTGACAAAGAATTCCTATTTTTGCATAGTAAAAAAAATATTATACTCTAAAAGTAACTCTCTAAAATCTTGTGGGTTATTATGACACAAGATTTTTTAATAATAATCTCAGCTGTTTCAGAAGCAGCTTCCAGTACATCCGCAGAAAGTTTATCAAACTGAAGAGTTTCAACTGTTTCAAACATTATTGAATTTTCAGAACATCGGCATGCAGCATCCAAAGCGTGTCCCGGAGCGTTTTTGCAAACTCTACCAATTTCCCAACAAGATAATTCTGTTTTCTTTGTCTACTCCGGCCATTGTGTTCAGTTTGTATTTTGTTTGTGCAGCCACTGCGTCAATTGTGCTTTTTTTATATCTTTATTTATTGATGGAGTTTTGTCACAAAGTGACTATGTCACTCCCATACGAGATCAATTCTTTATATTACAAACATGGCAAAATATGTACATACACTTACAAAAAAGAATACAAGAATAACGTTTGCCACTTGACATTGCATGGCCACCTCCATAAGGAATGTGGATAACGTTTGCCACTTGACATTGCATGGCCACCTCCATAAGGAATGTGGATAACAAGAACTGTGCTTTTATAACCAGAAACTGTCTAGATTTTTTATTTCTTACTTTATTCTATATTTTATTATAAAATAAATATAATTTTTAACTGTCGCGATTTGTTAACATATGAAATATCATCGATTTATTATAATTTACCCTACGTTGCTATCGCGTTGCAGCGATCGACAAAAAACAAAACCAAAACTCGACAAAAGGTTCGCGAAAATAATCTTTATTAATTATATTCATCATCATCATCATCAGCCTATAGCAGTCCACTGCTGGACATAGGCCACCCCCAATGAGCGCCATAGCGCCCTGTCTTCAGCTTGCCGCATCCAGCATCTACCTGCAGTCTTTCGCAGGTCGTCATCCCACCTAGTCGGAGGGCGTAGTGACGACTCGGTAAACGTAGTGTAGGACTACGTTTACCGAGTCGTGGTCTCCATTCAAGAACACAATAAATAATTAATAAAATTGTGTTTAAAAATCACAATCATCGTGATAAGGGGCAGGGAATAGACCTCATTCATCCCATTTTCACGTCACGAGGGATATTGCATATTTCATATTTATTTTATTGCATCTTTTTATTTATTTCATCATTATAGGTCTTAGTATCTAGGTAATGTATAAGAAACACAATGGTACCTAAGCAGGCTGTGGCAATATTTACTGTGAATAGAAGTGAGCCGGGTTTCTAAAAAGCTCTGTTTAATAGATAAGAGAGAAAGAGAGAACGGAAAATTTAAATTCAATCACATAGTTTGGATACCCACATGCTTCCTCATACCATCAAACCGTCGTGAAAACGTCCCATTACATACATAATTTTAGGATTGTTTTGTTAGTACGTAAAAGACCCATTTCAAACAAAACTGGTATTCTGTTTTTCCAAAAGTTGTGTACTTCATTAGGCCCTGTTATTTATTTCCCCTCATTGTTCGGGGCAGACAAACAATTAAATGACAAAAGGCCTTTAATAGTCCAATTTAGATAGGAATACCGACCGCGGGTTTTGCTGTTTGTTTTGTCAGATATCGCCAGTGTTTCGAGATAGAGATTAGATTTAACACTTCGAGTGCTGAAATCACACCGTATGTGTTTTCTACAAGTGACTAATATGCGTAAATACACACTAGTGCAGCGGCTGAGAATATACAGATCTTGTGACTCAGCACAGCTGTAATGTTTTTCGAACGAAACGCATGAGGCGCAACACAACCGCTGTGTAGAGCGGCAGCACGAATGGCTTAGGTTAAAAAAAAGATTGCAGTCGTCGAAAAAAGTCCGCAGTCAAAGTGTTAAATCAGTGTCGTATTCGCTGATAAGTAAGTTTTATTATTCAGGTTCAAAATACAAAGATCTCAGCAAATTATGGTGCTATGTGTTAAACTGTACCAAATTATTAACGAACTTTTTTCTGCCCGCGGCTTCGCACGCCTTGTTTATTTAGGTTATTTAAATCCTATGGAAACTGACCTGAATCCTCGTTTTGGCCTCCTTCTTGAAATTGTTATTACCTAACTGAAGAATCTGCCCGAGATAGGTGTATTCGGATACTATTTCGAGAATGTGACCATGTACGACCACCGGCCTTGGACGGAGATCCATCCCTGAATTATTATAACAATAATTATGCCTATTGGTTTTGGCAAGTTGAAGACAGGGCGTTATGGCGCTCATTAGGGTAGGCCTAACAGTAGACTACAGTAGACGCAGAAGGTTGCGGGTTCGATTCCCGCCTCGGGACAATTGTGTGTACGATCTGCAGATATTTGTTCCGGGTGTTCTGGTCGTTTTCTATGTATAAAAAAAATATATCTATCTATGTGATGTATTGTATTATGTATATCAGTTATCTAGTACCCATAACACAAGCTCTGCTTACCATGGGGCTAGATAATGCTGTGTGAATTGTCCAGCATTATTTATATTCTATTAGGCTGATATATAAACTTAAACTTAAATAGGACTCTTAATAAGAAAACGTCCATGTCTCTCAAACCTCAGCTTACAGTTCATAACAATATCACCAACCCAGTTTACACCATTCCTCGTTTTTGTACATTTCGTTAATAAAACCAAGCCTATAAAGGGTACTCCAGCCCTCTTCAGTTTACAGAGGAAGGATGGACGTGACCACGAATAATTATTTGCCTCACTCCAATTAAAAAGAGTGAACAGGTAACACTTCTGTGCGTATTTTATTTGTGAAATTGCTGGTATTTGCGATACGGAAAGGTTTTTTGTTTTTATTATTTTCTGTGACGATGGTAGTGAAAGGGTTATGATTGGGGGTCGTGGTAGATAGTGCTGGTTGATCCCCAAACAGCCCTTTGAGATTGGTATTTGGTGTGGTATTCGGTTGTTGGTCAAGGAAAGTCACTGGCTTATGGTACGGACACGGACTATTGTCCTAAGACACACTTTATACTGGTAATAAAGCTATTGCCGCCAACTTATGGTAAAAATGTTATGAAATGTAGTATTGGTTTGAACCCGCGACGCGGACTGAGTAAATTTAGGTAATCGCGAGCAAATACGCATTCAACTGCAAGCGCAGCGAAATGCATATCTGCTGCGTGGTCGGTTTACCCGAACAGGTAGATATAGTTGACCTTCTTTACTAAAATATTAGCCCATTCATATATAACTCTTATTTTCCCATACATTGCAACCTGTAGCGTAAAAGCAACACTCGTATTTTATTTATCGCCCTGCATTCCATTGCTTGAAACCAAATGATACGAAACCCGAGTACCATTTTTATTGCATTCACAGATAAAATAAATATACGAAAAGCGAAGCTCATGAAACTCATTCGCACTAAAAGCTAGACCATCGTAATGTCCTCGCGATTTTATTGGCAATATTTTTTTTACTAGTGAATGCTCCACATTTTGTCTCTGTCGTGAAACCAAAAATGTTTATTCTATTCAGTAGCAAAGTTTAAAAATGTTGAAAGCGATATCTCGATTACTTTGCTGATAAAGTACAGATTAACATTAACTTATACCAAAGTAACATTTTAGATTTCGTAGAAGAACTTTAAAAAAAAACAGAAAATTTATATTTATGGTACACACGCTCCTTACCCAAGCCTGAAAATAGCAAACCAACCAAAAGATCTCAAATCCCCACTCCATTTCAAAATAGGCTAAACGAACCGAACGGCCTATACGATATTCATATAAACAATTTAGCTTCATTGATACTCCCAAACCTACCCGAGGCCCCTCGTAAAATAGATTGGAATAGTCCTCTCCCGGAAAAGAAATCGAATAGCACCTAAATTTCACCAGTCGGGTTATAAAATTTGAATTGTATTTGTACATAAATAAGCTTTAAATTTCAACTCAGCTCTAAAGTTTTACGGGGTAAAGTTTTTACTGCTGAAGACAAAGGATCGGATGCGTGAGATCTCAAAGTTTAAACAGCGTCTTCGCATTAAATTTTATAACATTGTGTGAGTTGATCTGGTATTACCCAACTGCTTTCGGAAGAGGGTAAATGTTTTCGGGGTTTTAGGATTTTATAGTTCAAGTTGTCTTTATCGACTGCGCGAATCGGTAATCCTGTCGTTTGCTTTATTCACAGAAAATTGCTTGAAATAGTCCCTGCTTTATCAAAACAACTGCATAATTATTTGAAACTTACAGAGCTCTGATCTCACAAGGAAATGCCTAAGCTAATCAATTAGTTAGAAATCACTTTGACTGCTGAAATCACACGGTATGTGTTTTCTACAAGTGACTAATATGCGTAAATCCACACTAGTGCAGCGGCTGAGAAAATACAGATCTTTGTGACTCAGCACAGCCGTAATATTTTTCGAACGAAACGCACGTGCGGCGCAACACAACCGCTGTGTAGAGCGGCAGCACGAATTTTTTAGGTTAAAAAAAAGATCGCTGTCGTCGAAAAAAAACCGCAGTCAAAGTGTTAAAATCGGTTAACCCAGTCGTAAGTTCGGAGATAACAAAAAGATACAGTGGAATTGCGAACCTCCTCCTTTTTTGAAGTCTGTTAACAGAAAAGGTTCGTAGTTACCTTACATTATGACTTTTTTGTAGCACTCGTTAGTGTAAAAGATGTTCAAATCATACTCAATTAGCCTCATGCTTTACGAGATTAACATTTTTAATCGCACCTTTTACTGCTCGAGTTTCAGGGAACAGTAAACTTTTATAATGATGACTTTCAATAATTTTGTTTACCTACTTTTTTATATTAAAAAACAAAGGTACCTTCGTAAAGTTGTTTGATATACTATGATATTTTAAAATTTAGGCTTTTAGAGGGTAGGTTAAACGTTGTTTTTTAATTTTAAAGTAGAGGGGGGAATTGATGACGCAGTCTGCCGCTATTCTAGCTCCTTGTCTAAAAATAGCCTTGGTTATGTCACTCTGTGACTAGAAAAATAGGTACATAAACTCGGTTCTAGAATCCTATAATTTGTATGATCATAGATATATTTCGTATAATAATACAATTATTACATTGGTCGAAAATATTTAATGACGTCGTCAAAAATTTTTACGGTATCATCGGAGCAAATCACACAATCGCTCGAAACAATTTTTGGTTTTCTAAGCATTTATTCATCATTTCATTGTCTGTCATCCATTTTTTAACCTTAACTTTAATCGAAGCGTTTTTGTATGCGTTGATGAAGTTTTTGACTGTGTGAAATATCCATTCATAAATGACTTTGTTAACATAATATACTCGTATCTAGATGTCTAGAATAGTGAGAAGAGAACATATTATAGTCAAAGAGGCGATTTCATCAATATCACCATGTCTAACATAACGGCTACTAAACCTTAACAGAACGGACCTGCGTATCCTAAGGGTACAGTAACAGGACACTGTCCACTGAACTAACACGTGTAACACTCACGAAATGCTTATCTTGGCAAGGCGTGTCTCAGCGACGAATAAGCTGCTCTCAAATATTTTGGCAAATTCTGACTTTTACTTTTGCAGAGTCCCGCGTTGATGACTTTTACGCAATCATCCGCAACAGAACAGCATCCTTGTTGCGCCGGGTGAGGGGCGGTACCAGGAGCTATCTAAACCTTATAGCTGGAAGGCTGGACACGGACTGCGCTTTTATGAAGCACTGGACGCACACTCATATCTAATATCATGCGTCTGGAAACGCAGGATGTGTCCCTTCCGTTTACAATGTTTTTTTTTTAATTATGTAAGTTCTTCTAATAACTTTGGCTGTAACATGTACTATATTATTGTGAAGCTGAAATAAATGAATAGAAATTTACGTACTTTAACCTAAGTTAGGTAGATGGAATTTTTGATTCAGTATAAGAATCAGAAACGATTAAAAAAAATGGAAATTTCCTATCTAACTGTACAAGAAACACAGATACGCCGAGACATTTAACCTGTCCCTACGTAGGCACCAAGATTCAAAATCGTCCATCATTTTTCCGACTTTAGCTTTGAACGTCGGCGGACAAATAAGATAATCTCTAATTTCTGCGTCACCTGTGTTCCAACCCAGGGATTATTCCGGCACTAATACCTCAACGTCAAAGAGCAGATGGCATTTTTAGCCCTTATGACTGAAATAATCTGATAGGGTCCTACCCTACAGTACATGATGTTAATGCTTGGCCAGATGTCGCTCAGTCCCGCACCGACAATAGTATGTAAGAAATATAATGTTGTGCTTAGCTTAACATAAATATTGACATGTATCTGAAATAGATACATTGTATGTAACTTGATTTAGGCCTATGTCCAGCAGTGGACTGCTATAGGCTGATGATGATGAGATTTAGGTATTTAGGCGAAACAAACATGTATTAGACACAAAAGATCTTACTTCTATTATCCGGCTTCTTTATCTATGATTTTATCAATATAATAGAGGTTACTTTTTCACTTTTTTTCACTTCTTCCTACAAAAAAAATGAATTAAAGAGAAAACTAAAACACCTTATTTCTTTTTTGATAATAATAGATGATATAAAGATAGAGGTATTTAGTGCTAAATGGTACGCTTACTTACATACTTCGCAAGGAATACATACTTCCATCATTCGAAAGGAAGTATCCTATCGGTGATTATAATGAGTTTGACGGATCCATTTTTAATGTAAACGGCCGGGTGATTATGTAACTCGCGACCGGTTTTCGACAGGCGTAAATTAAGCAATCAGTGCTGTCAAACGTTAATTTCGTATTAGTTTGACACAAGCTACAACGTCAAAATTGGTCAAAATTGGCGTTTGACAGCACTGATTGCTTAATTTACGCCTGTCGCAAACCGGTCGCGAGTTACATAATCACCATACCGGTTACTTATAGATGAAATATCGAGTTTTTATAGTAAAAATACCGCATTTGAAATTGTGTTCCATATTAAGCCCAGGAACCTTGAAAATATGATATCCGACTATGTTAAGTAATTAAATCAGACTGTTATCTCCGTGAATGCCATCTTTATGGGGTGAAAACGTTTTACAGTGGCGCTGAGTATTAAAATTTTACAACCCAGCCGGGTGCCTTGATGCAAATAAAATGTTTAATGTGATGCCATCGACTTTATTAGAAAAAGTATTAAAGAGACACATTTTGGTTGGAAATGAAAATTTTGAAACCAGAGCTTGAGTTTGATTTCTCAATAATATCGAGACGTTGTCATGGAGACGATTAATTACTGAATGGGATATAGTGCAGTTCCATTCCACGGTTTATTTTTAAAATCTTCTATCCATGTCATAGCGAACTAATATATATAGGCCTCCTCATCGATTTCGATGACGGCGACCCTAGACATTACGGATTCCTCTTTCTATCATGAGCCCTAATTTGGCTTGCTAGACCATTGTCTTGAATACCCGACGTGCATGGCAGTAGAGTTGGCCCGATTTGTTATTTATATACTTGTCTCTTTTTTCGCTAATAGAGTTTTTATCTGAAACAAAACCTTAAATAGTTCTAAGAGCTGAAATATTCAAGAACTGCCAGAGAATTAACCGTTGGACTTACTTTAAATATTTCGGTCTTTCAGTATAATTATATAACTAGATTATTATAATACCTACGTAACTTTTATCTTCAACAGTTAAGATAATAATATCGGCTTTTGTCCTTGGTAGTTGTAAGGTCATGACAGCGGTCCGTTTTACACGTTCGGTGGTCCGTTACAGAAAACACAAAACGGGATTATGTCTCCAGTAGCGAAGGATTTGCTAAGAACGTCCTGTAATTACCGTAGTAACATTATAGGATCGTTAAATACCAGTTATATACCTAAGGTATGCCTGTACGAATGTGTAGAAGGTTCTGTGTGGCTACGGCGTAGCAAATCGCTACGCCCGCGCCGTAGCAAATCGCAAAGCCGTAGCTCGAAAACGCTACTGTCAATTATTAATAAAAAATATATATCAAAAACAAGAAAAGTGACAACCCTAGTGCTATAATGGAGCGTAGGTACTTATTTCATCAACTAGGCTTAGTTTCCAAACTGGTCTATATGTGTACTGTGGTGTTGTTCTGTGTTGAGCGTCTCTGAATGTCAAATTTCAGTTCAGTAGTTTTGGCGTAAAGAGATAATAAAATACATCTAAACCTCCAAACTTTAGTTTTTTTTAATATTAGATCCGCTTTGTAAACCTTTTGATAAAACCATTTCAACTTCGTTCGCTCCTTCCATTTAAAACCTAGTTTTAGTAATGAGCAATATTTTTGTACGGGATTCGTAAAAGCATTGTCTGATGCCGAAACTCAAATTTGCTAGATACTCGACTAACAATAAAATTCTACCATTCCCCTGCTGGAAATATTAACGCAAGATATATCCTTTTTATTATCTCAGGGTTTAACTTTAACTTCTACTCATTTTTACTCAGGTCGCAGTTTTGAACCCAACTATAAAATCTCTTATCTTTTAAATTTAGTGAAAATTTACGGTAGAAATAAAGATGAAATCATGTGACATTCTCAATGAATGGAAAAGCTCAGTTCAAACACGAATTTGCTTTGATTAGATAAGTACCTACCTACGTAATACTCCCGGACCACGCTGAAACGTGCTTCGAATGCACTACTGGGCGCAGACTCCAAGTCGACGATTCCAATAGTGAACTATTTACGAAGCGTGTCGTATATAATATTTAGATATATGACACGATTGTTCCTTTAATTCCAAAAGTGATATTTTTTTGAATAATTAGAAAAAAAAGATAAGAATTCTTTAGTTGTCTAAGCTTTACAATAGCTCGCTGTGTTTTCACAGTTGACAACATCTCAAAGAATACGTACTTACATTTATTACATATTGTTTTTGTCTATACAAGAGTCCGAAAAAAAAAGCTCGCACTTTGAATTTATTTATTTCAAACCTAACCTAACTTGTTTTTAATTCGTCTGTGATAATTTTTATTTATTTATTTAAAAAACAAAACCCCTAGCCCTCAGGATCATCAAAGACTGTATTAACCTCTCCACCCAGAGTTCCGTTCGTCATCGAAATACCAAATATTGAGCTAGGATTAGAGACGTTGAATTATTGGTTGGCTGACAAGCCCGGTATCAAGACCAAGACCACGAGGGTCTCTCCCTCCTGAAAGCCTACAGCGGACGAAATGCCATTGTTCCTGCAAATTAATTTTGACGGTGATTCGTAGCACTACTTGAGAAGAGGTAAATTTCTTAAATTTGGTCTCTTATTTCTTTCAGCAAGTCCCTGTCTACGGTAATGAAGGCATTTTTGACGCCTACCTGCAGAATTATCTCTCCATAATTTTTATATATTTAAAAAAATAGAACGAAGGGAATGTACTGCTTCTGTACATCTGCTAGGCGAACCAAAGCCTTGCTAAATTGTGATTACTATAACTACCTATACTATACCATAACTATTTCAGCCCATATTTTAATGTACTGCATTTGTGTGCTGGATGGTAGGGGAATAGGATAAGGGCTTAAGTTAATTATCACTCTATACTAATCTCATTAAATACAAAAGTTTATCTGTCTGTGTGTTACTTCTACATGCCTAAACGGCTAAACAAATCCATATGAAATGTGACAAGGATCGTTTACCTACATCTCGGGAAATAAAAAATATTTTACTGAAGCTATTTTAAACTATTATAATGTTGAAAAATTTGGCAAATAAGTAGTATTAAAACACGTTGTAAGCTTTAAAAGAACTTCTAAAAGAATATAATGCAATAAGAATAAAAATACCTGGTATTTATTTACTTATAAAAATATTGAGCAAATGTCCAAAGCTCCACACAATGGAGCCGAGAGGAAGCAAAATCCTAACGACACAAGAAATTACTCTATAATACACCAGAGTTTCCTCAAGAAAAACTTTTCTCCATCATTTCGAACCTTATTACCAAAGCAAAAGAAGTTATGACAAACACACACGGTAGGTATAATAACATTTATCCAAAGAAATGAAATGCTCACAAGAAAAATAAATTGCTTTTATGATATCATTAACTTTCATTTATTGTCACTTACTTTAACACATTTTACGGTTTGTTAGGGAAAATAATGAGAAAAAATACGCAAAAAAAATACCAACAGAGACACATTACAAGCTTTTTTCAATGTTTTTAACACATGAGAGGGCCAGGTTAGCTTACCAAATACCTATGCTAAATTGATAGTTGTAAGAAATATCCACTATCAACTCTAAATGCATTGAAACATGCATTTTTGATAGTGGATATTTCTTTCGTTTGTATGTACTACATTGTACAAGAGTAACAACGCCACCGGGCGCCTTAAAGCTATTTGTGCGAATAGAACAGGAACAGTATTTTGCATTCATAGGAACGGGATAGCATAGCTTTTTGGAAAGGCGTATAAGCAAAAACTAAATTATATTTTATAACAAGAAAACTCCACAGCTTATTTAGAAAATGGCTTTGAGGAACCAAATAATCAGTAGGCAATTACGAATCAAAACATACTTAACTCATTTAAATAGACATCGTTCCTGAGATCTTGACAAAATTATTTGCGAAAAAGTTGCGATGTTCGTTAAGAAACGAAACGTTCTGAAGCATGTTTTCTCATTACTAGAACCAAATAAATAATTTTGAATTTTATGTTATCCAGTTGTTTATCTCAAACGTACAGTACTACTGAGATCTTGGTCTAGTTTGATGAACCAATCTACTAGGGTGCCCTCTTAAGTGAAATAAGGCATTAAGCAGATGTTTAAAGAACTTTATTACGAACCCTACGAATTCAACCTAAGCACGTTCCAAAAAAGCATAAATAGCCCTACATCGCATCTTCCAATCTATTAAAACCATTAACCGGGTTTGAGACTTCTAAAGTACATAGTTAGTGCTGGCCGTGCCATAGATTTCGGTAACTACCCCGTTATTTCCACACCAATATCCGGTCTTAACTGGAAAAAACCGGATTAAAAAGGCTACATTAATGGGCGGGCAGTAAAAAGTGATGCAATTACAGTGAATTGATTCTTTCCCTTTGTTCTTGCGTTTGACAAATCCACGGATCTGACACTGAAGAGCAATGAGCGACTTGTAGAAGGAGCTATTTCGAAAGCTTGCAGCTTTTGGTTTTCATACATTTCGATATTTTGTCATCATTTTCAAGTCATTACGTGAAAGGACGGAAAATCTATTTGATTTGTTGATTCTCTTAATTTTTAATGCATTTTAGACTGACAATATGTTTTTTTTCTTTGTAAATTCCCACTCACCATGTATCAAAGAATAACTTTAACTGTTTGCAAGCAGTTAGCTCTACTGTTAAAATTTTATACATACTAGTTCTAATTTTACTATAAAACCACCGTTATACGACGAATTGTACCTGAAACATGGGTTTTCTTTCCAAACCTAACACAGGCACCTGTCTCGAACAATGTTGTTCTTATAATAAGAAAGAAATCGAATCACCACTCAATAATATTATGTGTCTTCTACGTAGCAGTCTCCATTCAAGAACACTTCTAATGGTTTTATTTATCTTCGTTTTCTGAGTTGATCCAAAAAGCGTAGCCCAACGCCTTTTCCTGGTGGTCATTCTTTTAGGAAAAGTTCTAATTATGTAGCTAATGATCGCAATCTAAAATTGTAGAATACAATTTATCGCAGAAAATAGTAAATAATAATAATAAAATCATTTATTTCAGACCATAGAAAAGTAAAAGATCTTATTTAACTTATTTTAGTACGATCTTATTAAAATCGAAAAAGTACTCTTTCCAAAACTTGCTTTTTGTTGCCATTACGTACTGTTTGGTAGAGTAGCAGTCTAATAATAATAATAATTCTTTCATTTTTCTTTGCAATAGTCTCTACACCTGGCGGATACCATCTTTGGGTGTATCATATTGTGCACACGAGGATGATACCCGCTATCTACATAGCCATGAAAATGAAAATGAAAATGAAAAGTTTTTATTTCTTTAAGCTTACAAATAAGCACTTAGACAGGTCATATTTTATATCATCATCGCCTTTAGATTAACTTTCTCAAAGGGCCTCTGTGCTGTTGGCTTCGGCTCCACGCAAGCCTTCTAAAGGACCGGGTCACTTTATGGCCCGAGATCATGGTAATGAGATACAGAATAATAATAATACATAAATATAAATATTGCTGGACAATTCACACAGCATTATCTAGCCCCAAGCTAAACAGAGCTTGTTTTATGGGTATTGGGTGACTGATAAAGATAATACAATAAATAATATAGATAGTTTTTTATTAAACCTAGAAAATACCACCCGTATAAAATAATGCTGAATAGTCCAGCATTCTTTTTTAATTTTTTTATTTAACTTCGACTAGTAACGGTTAAATAAGGCTTCTAAAAATAAATTCTCACAAAAATGTCACCCAGAATTTTAACGACTCACTTTGCTTAGATCACCAATGCTTAAAAACCCTTCATAGCGAAATGTAATTTAATATTTTTGGATGAAAAACTGAGCGTATTTTTACATGAAGGGATCGTTAAATTGAATTTTATTTAAATCTTAACCAAAAAGTCTGAAAAAAATTAAATCGTGTTACGCTTTTTGATTTTACAAATGCGAAACCAACAATAGTAGAATAAGTAATACTTTGTTCATAAAAGACGCCTATGGTCCGGGGAGTCACTGACAGAATTTCATGACCAAGTCCCTCCCAAGCAAAACTTCGTTATATGCATAAGGCAGTTGTCTCACCGGGAACGATGAACGAGTAGCGAGCAGAGCTAGAATGTACAAACGAGTCGGCGTGAAGCGGGGAGCGAGTACGTAGTTCCGATAGTTGTGTAGCTCGGCTATAAGCGAGTGTGCGAGTCAGACGAGCGATTACTCGCATCACTCGCTCGCGGCGGCCAAACGACAGTCCGCATTGTAGAGAAATTACCGCTGGTTGCTCTCTCGACGTGAGTTTTCTGATCGCTGAGCGAGTGTTATTTTCCTGGCTCTTGTCGCCCAGCGACAAACTAGTGAAGCGAGTCCTCGCCGGCAGTGTGAACAGTCAGCGATCAACTATTTGTATATGCATCTCTTTTGTTTACACGGAATGTATATCTAACTGTACGTTTCTTGAGCGAGAAAATAGCCGATAGTTAGTCGTTTTCTCGCCGGCGGTGAGACAACTACCTAAGGGATTAATATTATGAATACTCGTGACCATCGCTGCCACTGCCCAGCCCACCCACGGAATCGCAGCTGACGGTCACTTTAACGAATTTTCGCTCGGGAGAAAATAATTGACCAAATTTGTACCTGGCTCCCGGACCACTATCTGTATCACACCCATATTACAAAATTCGAAAGTTTGGACCTATTGATGAATGGATGGATGTTTGTTACTTCTTCACGCCAAAACGACTGAAGGGATCGACATGAAATTTCTCATACAGGTAGTTCTAGGCCTGGAATAAAACATCGGCTTATAGATACTATATACCTATAATTATAGGTATATAGTATACATAAGCCTATGTTAAAAGTAATATTATAATGGAGTCGTTTAAAAAAATAGGAGGAAAAAAGTAGGTAATACTTGATACGAAGAAGTCCATCTACTAAATAAATAAAAGCCCGTCAGAGGTTTTACGTCCCCTCTTCGGAAAAGCTGCCAAAAGTGCCAAAAATAACCTAGCTTATTGAAAATGTTCAGTTTATAGGACAAGCAGTGGCTTATCACCTTAATTTTAAAGTCAAATTGGTAATCCATTGAGTATTCCAAGCGCGTGTTCTGGACGCCACTGTTTTGCGTTGCTAATACCGAGCCAAAGCCAGGACTTGGGTTTTGCAAGATAGGGTTAGCGCATACGGGCCACTGGTTGACCACTCGTATATATTCGTTGATATGTAAAGTTGTAGCTGAAGTTGCCACTGTGAGTTGTCTGTTTGCGTCTGCTTCTAGCATCAGTAAGTCAGTTGGTCGATTCAATTGTACTCGTCAGTGTAGGTGTGTATGTACTATTTTCGCAGCTTATTGGGCCATTGTCTTTTGTATTTCATTAATTTATTCGTAATCAAAATACCAAGGAACGGCATAAATTTTATAAGTGACTAGTGTTTGCCCACAGCTTCGCGTTGTTTCTATGGAAACGTTATTCTTTCCAATGGAAATGCTGGACAATTCACACATCATTATCTAGCCCCAAGCTAAGCAGAGATTGTGTTACAGGTACTAGATAACTGATATACATAATACAATACAAATTCAAATTCAAAATATTTTATTTTCTTTAGGCTTACAAAATAAGTACTTAGACAAGTCATACTTTATATTATAAATTATTATCAAATAAGATTAGTTTACTGTTCACTTATTTTTTTTTCCAGTAGTGGAAGGAATGAAAAAGAAAAAGAACTTTACACTACATATTATATGTGTATGTATATATTTTTATATAGAAAAACATCCAGAACACCCTGAACAACACATCTGCAGATCGTACAAACATTTGTCCCGAGGCGGGAATCATCGCCGTAAAACCTAAAGTTGCTAAAATTGTCTGTACTGGCACCATTAGAGCCTAATCGCAGTGGAAGTAAGCAGTTTCTGAGAAAATAAATCCTGCGCGGTTTAGTTACGATCATAGCCAGCCTTCAAGCGCTTTATGCAAGACCAAACCTAGAGCACATTGCATCTAACGACCTCTGTGGCGCGGTGGGCGAAGGTCTGCGACGCAGGAGGTTGCGGTTTCGATATCCGCTTCGTGACAATTGTGTGTACGATCTGCATATTATTGCTCCGGAGGTTCTGGTCGTTATTTATGTCTGGTCGTTATTATTATATAGCTATCTATATTATTTGTATTAAGTATATCAGTCATCTAGTACCCACAACACAAGCTCTGCTTAGCTTGGGGCTAGATGATGTGTGGATTGTTGAGCGTTATTTAATATCTAAATTTTCAAACATGTCTCATGGAAACGATCGTCATCATCATCAACCTATGTTAGTACACTGCTGGACATAGGCTTCCCCGAATAAGCGCCATAGCACCCTGTCTTCAGCTTCCCGCATTCAGCATCTGCCTGCCTGCAGTCTTTCGAAGGTCGTCAACCCACTTGGCTGGAGGGTGTTCGGGACCGATAAATTTATTAAAATTTTAATTCGTTTTTGGTTGTTATTTAATACTTACCTATTTTATGTAGCTAGCTAACTATAAGTTTTGTTAAGAATTTTATTTATTAAATTTTTCATCTTGATAATAGTATTCTCATGCGCATCAGAACTGATATCTGCTGCTGACTGACGCAACGAAACCATGGTCTTGGTCATGGCCGTCAATGTGGGTAAGACGGCCGCGCTGTTTGTCTCCCGCCGCCGCCGCCACCCACCTCATCTCCAGCTTCAGGGCCAGGACGTGGCTTGGAGCTCGCACGCGAGGTACCTCGGCATCGAGATTGACGCGCGCTACAACAAGCGCGCGTCGCCCGAGCTCTCCTGCGACCTGTCCTGGGATCTCGGCTGCCGCTGAGGACTAAAGTACGGGTCTACAAGTCCTACGTCCGGTCCCGACTAACCTATGCGGCTCCAGGCGCTGCAACGTGGCCCTCAGGATCTGCACAGGCGCGGGGCGCTACGTCAGGAACGACGTCATCGCCCGCGACCCGCAGATCCAATCCGTGGAGGAATTCGTCGTGCAGACGGCGCGTCGAATGTACGATCGCGCCGACAACGGACACCACGAGCACCTCCACAACGTCGCGCCGCCCTAGCCCCGGCCCCAGGAAGACGACCGCCCATGGCGACCCCTTCCGCGGAACCTGATCCCTGCGGAATCACCATAGAGTCCTTGGGTTTATTAAAAAAAACAGAATAAAAAAGAAAAAACAATAAAAAATACAAACCAAATGCAGCCAAAAAAAAACATTGAGAAGGGGGAAAAAAAGATATTCCCACAAAACCCAAGGACCGAGAGGTCGTCACCCCTCGAGTTGACGCCGGGGTAATGAGGCCAAGCCTCGAGGCTCCTCTCTGTGCCCCCACCAGGGTCGGAAAGAAAATAATTGATTGAACCATGATCCCTCGTTGACTACGGAATCCACAGGCAATTAAAATTAAATTACCACCAAGTAAAACCACGCGGTATCGCTGCCTAGATGTATAAAATACTAAAATCTTTCGCGGGTAAAAAAACGAAATACTTAATTATTTAGGATTTATTTATTAATATCTACCGACTAAGATCTACACATAGTATGAAAGAATCTGCATCAGATACCTAGACATAGGCCTATGTTGATAATTATATAGATAGTAAGATAGATAATTATTTTATTTCACACGTAAAAATAAAACGAACAAGATAAAAAAATACGAAATATGTGTAATATTATTAAGTATGCATTTACTGTGGGTTGTTAGCTCCCATCTCGCAAATAAAAGGTAGTTCGTTGGTGCATCTTTCAATATATACTCTCGGTGGGTTATATTCAAACGATAATATCCCGCAATTCTTATCAGTGTATTGCATAGACAATATTTTCATATCCGAGTCCTCATATTTTTGACCTGTAAAAATTTAAAAACACAGTAGGTAAATGATTTATAAATGCGTTTGTTATTCCTTGTGCGCTAGGTATATAAGGTACAGTCACCAAATATCGTCCCTTTTTTGTAAAACAAACCTAAAAAAATAATAAAAAACGCGCGTAAGGATCTATAGGTGTTCTGAGAGCTTTGTTGCTTTATCCGGTTCTTCTACGGATTTCCGTATTCCGGATTCCATCACGTAGACAAACTCAGAGCAAAGATCTCTCCATAGCTCACTGAGCTACTTTGAGCGAGGCTTATTGTCAGTGACCACGTCTTCTAATGTGTAATTGCTATTAAACATCATCCTTGACCAAATTGCATACCTTTAACGGTGTAGAAGTCCCCGGAAGAAAAAGACTTTTTCAATCCAATAAAATATTTTTGGTTATATTCGCCTGTGACATGGTGACTATCTTCTAGAACTGCTAGAACACCACCCTCCATGTAGCAGGTTTGCATCGCAGCTAGCCAAGTCTTGGGTCTATTGTTCACTTTGTAACATTTTTTGACATCACTCACGTATTTGTAATCTAGAATAAGAAAATAACTATTGAAAAGACAATTAAAACCGTTGTCTAGAATCCTTAAATATCCCTGGTTTCTCACATTAATGTAGACAATCTCTAGAACAGGGGACAAAGTCGCGAGCAACAGCTCGGACTTTGTCCGAGGAGAGATAGAAAACACTTTATTATACCACACTAAACAAAAAACAATACAGAAATAGCTAGTAACTATAGAAAATGGGGTTGAGACCAGCATTATTTTATTTTATCTGGCGCAGCGCATCAACATTGCCATACAGCAGGGCAATGCAGCCAGCGTCTTAGGGACTAGTACAATTTTTTTTGTATTATTAGATTGTAACTTTTTACAAAGACTTTATCTCTGTAAAAATCCTGAGCTACTAAAATGAGGGAAGGTTCATTGTAATACTAAGTATTATTAAATAGGCCTTTCTCCTTAGGAAAATGCCGAATTAAAGAAATAGATAAAAAATCACTAACTATGATCAATCGTCGGGCAGGACTCTTCATCTATCTTCTTACACACGAAAGGAAAGGAATTCTCAGGACCTCCAAAGCACGTGTCCACTCTAAAATGGCCTTGTTCGTAGTCCATCAACATACACCGATCGGGGTCTTCTGAGAGTGAACTATCGGAGTCTAGCTCCACATTGAGAGGAGATTCGGTGGGTCTTCCTGGAAAAATTATTCATGATATATATACCTAATAGGTACTTATCCCGAGAGATAAGTACCGAAAAACTGAAAAAACTGTGTAAATACTTATAAATTTGAAGTCGGTTTTTAGTTATTTCAAAACTATCAAATTACCTAAATAACATTATTAATCAAGTGAAAAAAAAATTACGGCATTATTTCTAAAATGGCGAAAATATGGTTCATGATAAATATTATATCTCACAAATGGCTCATAAAACATTTAGTTATACTACGAACTTCACAATAATCATTGTTTTTTAAAAAAATGTTCTAAAAACAGAAATCCTACCTTTACTAACTAAATAACTTACCATCAACAGTAATAAACTCTCCCAGACCAAACTCATTATGTAGACCGACGTACATTTCTGTGGTATTAGGCTGGACTGCCATAGCCGCAGTGAGGTTCTTCACCACTGTCCACTCATCTCCCTTAGGGTAGAACAGCTTAGCTCCTTCGTTGTCGCAAGCCATGAACGCTGAGTTCCACGACCATCCGCTGCTGTCCCAGTGGAACTTGTAAAAAGCATCGTATTCTTCGATGTAGGTGTAGTCTTTTCTATAGAAGTGATGGTGCTTTGACAGCACTGGTGTTGTGATACCTACACATATATTTAAGTGAGTAATCCTACTAATATTATAAACGCGAAAGTTTGTAACTATGGATGGATGGATTGATGTTTGTTACTCTTTCACGTAAAAACTACTGAATGGATTTTAATGAACCTTTACAAAAATATAGCTTATACATCAGAATAACACATAGACTACAATTTATACAGATATATTGTATAATATCCAGAATATCACCACGCGCGCGGGTGAAACCGCGCAGCTAGTATCAGGATAATTTGATTACAAATGATTTAGACCAATTAAATTGAGCCTGAAATTATTAAATTAATGTGGTAGATACTCGTATTAAAGACTCATTATCAAACAAAATTGTAATTTTAGAATGTTTTTGTAGTAAAGTAAGACTTACCGATGATCAAGAATATATTAAGAGCTCTTAACATGTTGGTAGCTTCGATGAAAGATGTTGTATAACTTGATGCGTTTCGTCCTCGGATGATTTATATACCTCACTTCACTTGATATAATATGGCTGGATAATATAATAAGAAAGTTGGAAGTAACTTGTCTATGGTCGGACAAAAACCTTTTAGACAGGATGATTCCAAAAATCATCCTGTGGCAATGCAATGTGACAATATTGTGTCATATTTAGGATATCTCCTCAGATCAGTACATAGTACAGTGTAAATCGCAATACAATAATATATAAATATTTATGACTCTATTATGCAAACCAAAAAAATTAAACAAAAAAACATAGACATGAAACATAAAAGTACAATGGCCTTATCGCTTTGGAGCGATTTTATCCACGCAACCTCAGGGGGTATACAACATGATTACATAATAATAAATATTACGTCCATAATTCGGCATAAGAAAAAACTATTTGACTAAAGATCTCATAAAATAGATTCAACTAAATTAAACTTCTTAGGCTCTAGACAGACGGACTGCATTTCAACTGCAATTAAACTGCAATCGGACTGAGCGGTTGGTTTACAGTTCTATTACAGTCGTGTCAACTGCATTCAAACAGCAACTGAACTGCAATTTGCAGTTGGACTGCAGTTGGATTGCAGTTGAAATGCAGTCCGTCTGTGCAGAGCCTTATGGAATGGCTCACCGATCATTGATTCAGAGCTTAAAAATATTAAACTATCCTGCTCATATAGGTACATAGTAATGAAATAAAACATGAACCAACCTGTATACATATTCCCTTATCGAAGCAAAAAGGTCAAAAGTTCCTCTGTCAGTTGAACTTTTAACACAAAAGTACTTATTCATCTGTTTATTTATCTCTTGAACACAATATACTGTTCTCGTTTATCAACATAGCTCTTTATTTGACACTAGCAGAACCTTCCCGGCTTCGCACGGTTTTAGTACGGATCCCTAACTTTTTTGGAAATACAGCCATATATGTAGGTTGATGATGATGCTGATCTTTTCTCTAGGAGCGTAGCAAACCCATGCCTATACTCAGCCTATACTAGTTTCAAAATGAATTCACCCCTAAATTCACATAGAACACAAATACCGTTTATATCCGTTTTGCGCCAAAACATAATTTATCGCGACAGCCGGGTTATTTTATGACATTCACTCAAATCCCTATGATGGTTTTCAATTTCCGATTTCTAAAGGTGGATTCACATTTATCTGAGAGTTATAGGATTGTGAACAAGCATCAACAACATACATACATTATGTATATATATTATCGCTGTATGTCAACTGTGTGTTTATAATTTTATTTTTAGTATTAAGCTGGAAGCCTGAAGTGGAATTGGGCCGGACACATCTGCCGTATCTCTGGCGATTTATGGGCAAAAACCTGAAAGACCACCACAGAGTTTAGCCCACCCAACGCTAAGAGGCGACGTGGAAGGCCCAGGATGAGATGGCGTGTCGAGCTCGAGGCACATCTTCCATCATGGCCTGTTGCAGCGTTGGAGTGGAAGGAGGTCTTTGACCAGCAGTGGGACAATAATGGCTAAAAATATTTAAAAAAAATGAATAAAAATTCCTATAGTAAGCCTTCATTTAGAGGGTAAATCTTCAGGTGTAATGTATTCGCTAGAGTCTGTGCAAAAAGAGAAGTCCTTTAGGAATTGAGGGCGCACGTGTGCCAATGCACTACTTTTGTTGCGTTAATATGTTAGTTCACCGTCTCGCCACGAGACTTCTCTTTTTGCACAGAGTCTACGGGTGCGCGACCCTGTACTGCTCTAGCTGCTAATGCCACAAGCCTCTCATCCCCATGGCATGTATTGTTATCCTGTAACCCCTTCTTGCTTTCCTGTCTCAATTTTTCCTCTCACTTATCATTTACGAATTAAAACAAGAATTTCACACTATGTACTATGTATTTTCAAATATCAGAAAATATAATTATGATTTGTGTTTATAATGAGTCTTTTTGTAATAAATTTATTTTATTTATCATTATTTTAATAATATAGGATAGAAGAATTTATGTTTCAAAATAATTATCAACGTGTTATATTTAGCTATACAATTTTGGATTAGCATTTGATAGAAAATGATCGATAACCATTCAATACGAACATTATGATAGTACCTTACCTACTTACCAAAGACATTTTCCACTTTGACATATTGTGGAAAATGTCTTTGCTATTTACTTACCTATTATTTGATGACAAGCGAGTCGTTCTGAGAAAATAACTAGTTTTTCAGAAAATTAAAACTTGAAACGTAACTGAAAATTGCCTCTAAATTGAATTTATTTAATTAAAACCTAATTCTGCTGGACTTTTTGTCCACAAATTGAATAATTTTGATAAAACGTGTTCCAGCATAATAATTAATTTCTGTGGAACGTGAAAGAAAGTAAAGTAATTGTTGAAAGAGACAATTAATGGGTTGAGAAATAAAATAACGTCTGTCTGAAAAATTTGTTGTTTAATGAACCAGCTGTTTATTTAACACTTTGACTGCGATTTTTTTTCGACGACTGCGATCTACTTTTTAACCTAAAAAATTCGTGCTGCCGCTCTACACAGCGGTTGTGTTGCGCCGCACATGCGTTTCGTTCGAAAAATATTACGGCTGTGCTGAGTCACAAAGATCTGTATTTTCTCAGCCGCTGCGCTAGTGTGGATTTACGCATATTAGTCACTTGTAGAAAACACACACCGTGTGATTTTAGCACTCAAAATGTTAAGTGGCACGGCATTTTCTACGCATACTAACATTTCTGAGAGCAGTTTAAAAAACGTTATATTGTGAGTGAGCTTTTGGAATAATTCCTAATTTGGATTTTAGTTTACGAGTGTTTCTTTGTTCGTTCCTATATTTTTTTATAGATAGCGACATCTATTAATTTCTTCCAGAAAACAATTCACTCTACGGTTCAACTACTACAGTAAGGACATGGTAAGGACTGAACTGGTAAGAACTCCATTATTCATTCTGCATTCAGTAAATTAACTCGCTTTGAAAAGTTCAGATGGCGCCTTATATTTTACAGCGACATCTAGTCAGTATCGAGGAAAGCTTTGTGAGAGCTCGGAGCTTCTGAACCCACCTCTGACAACAACGCTCCGAAGTAAAGGGCTTTCTAGAACAAAAGCATAACGCAAACCATAGTTATTCCATCTTTATAGTACTAGATGGCATTGCTGTCACATTCAACATGGATCCGAATCCGGTATTCCGTTACAAAATAATTGGTACTTTTTGCAGCAACTAATACTTTATTTATAATGGTTGTTACTGACTTACCGTATTATTGTTTCTATGTCTGACAAATGCCTAAAGTTATTTAATGAAGTGGGTGGGATATGTAGGTATTTGAAAGGTTTTCTTTATCACCTACCTATCTACATAAAAAGTTGCATGTCATTAGATAAGTATTTAGTAGGTGTCATCTGTTCGATATAACAGGAGCCTTTTACTTATGTTTTGTTTATTTATTTTGCTTTATTCGGAAGACAAACAGTTTTATACACTTTACAAATAAACTTAAACATGCATTTAGTATCCTCGCATGTAGAAACTTGCAGGGACGAGTAAAACCCTCGTCCCTGATTGATTGCTTGCTTGCAGAGGAGAAATCAAGAAAGAGTTCCGTCTCAGTTATGATGGTTTCATGAAATTAACTAACATTCGTACAAATAAGCAAGGCAAACAAAATTATACCTACTAGAATTTACCTTCCTAAAGTTAGCCAAAAACTAGGACGAGGCGCAGCACCTTACATGACTAGTATACACCAGTTAGGTAGGTGGTACTCCAATCTGAATTGAGTGGATACAATGGAGGAGACCATCAATAATAATCCTATCAATGGTTTTGGCGGTTTAAAGTTCATAACTTTACCGAATAAAAATACAGGTTGCTATTTTTTTTTAATTTTAGTGATTCGCTACTGTTAGATAATGGTCAGTTACGTTTCAATTCAACATAAGGTAAATGCAATTTTACTATTTAAAAAAATTAAAAGTTTATTTTCAGTAAAATTAGATATGTTGAATATTTCGGGTAATGTTTGTTCTACCATATTATGTCGATAGATACCTATTGATTATCAAAAACGAAGGGTCATAAATAAATAAATATAATTTGGCTACAATTTAAATTATTTAATTTAATGACTGTGCGTTTCTAGTTTTATCTTAACAATAGGAGATTAAAGCATGTAAACTTAATAATAATACGAGCATAAACAAATTAGTCACAGCAAATTTCGGTGCGCTATTCTTATTTTCTTCAATTTCATCTTGAACGCTTCCATGTGAATTAGTCTTATCTGGTCTACCTTCATCGGAAGCCATATCTTCGTATATTTTTCTGTTTTCTGGCTTAACCGAAACCGTGGCTAATCTCGTTGTAGTAAAGTCCTTTTCATTATTATCTCTTTTGATTGTCGCAGCTTTCAATTCGTCAGTGCTTTTTGTAGTGGAATCTTTGGCCGGTACTCTTACTGCTGTTTTGTTTTCACAGGGAAGTAGATCCCTGACGTCTAGATAGAAAAGTTTGCCGCCCAGTTGCGATTCATCGTAGTATTCATAATCTGCGGGAGGCATATCTTCTTCGTTAAGGTCATTCTTTTCTTCGGGCTTTTTGGATTTCTTCGCAGCATCTGCTGCTTCTGAAGCCTTCGTCCACGCATCTCGAAGATCTTGATCAGGAATGCACTTGAAGTTTTCTATAGACATCTGTAGATGCATGTTACGAGTCTTATTCATTAGCGAGATGAACCAGTCTAACTTGCAGTCACAAGGGAAGTTGTTTTCTGAAAAAAAAAGGATGTTATAAAGATTTTAAAAAAACTACATCTGTATGTAGGAATGGTAAACACATTAATTGTTTTATAAATAAAACAATCAGATTAACCTTAATTAGCAAACTGTAATTCAGAAAGCTCCATATAGTAGTTGAGATAAATAAAAATCTATATATTCTATATAGAAGAAATAATTAATAAGAGTAATTGGTGATTTCGCCCTTCTAATTCTCAATTAAATAAATATATACCTTCTACATCCAAATTACTGCCATCGCCGTAAAAGTTGCTGATGATTGAAGCCAATGCACCCGCTTTCATCTCTTTCATTTCATTCCCCCTCAAGCTAAGAGATTTTAGAGACTTCAATCCATCAAATATTCCTTCGTTCTTTATTTCTATGATTTTATTGCGAGCCAAAGACAATGATAACAGTTTCCCTAGCCCGCTGAAAGCTTTATGATCTATCATTTGTATTTTATTTTCATCCAAATTCAAATATTGTAGATTTTCTAAGGCTTCGAATGTATTGTCTCCAATAACTTCCAGAGCATTACTGCTGAGGTCCAAATTCGTTAAGCTCTTCAAGCCGACGAAAGTAGCAGAGTTTAGACTGAACACCTTGTTTCTGTCAATTTCCAACTCTTTCAGGTTGACTAGGTGAATGAAAGCACTATCATGTATTGTGCTGATCATATTGTTTGTGAGGTAAAGTTTTTCAAGAGCAGGCAAATTCACAAACACTTCCCTATTGATTTCTGTTATTACATTTTGGTCTAAGCTTAATATATTCAAATTTTTGAGATTGGAGAATGCGTACTGACTCAAACTTGTGATTTTATTACCTCTCAGCATTAATTCTGTTATAGAGCTCAAGTTTGCAAATGCATACGAGTCCACCGTTTCTATCAGACCATGTTTTATTTCAAACTTGGTAACTGAAGTTGTTTCCTCTATAGAGTTGGTAGGAACGTACGAGAGGGGTATTCCCCTTGTGTTCGTGAATGTAATTTTTAGTGCATTTTTGAGGGTTCTGAATTCTTTCCAAGCTTTGTGTTCTGGTTTTACAGTAGCATCTGTTAGATAGCAGTCAGCTGCTCTGATGTATTGGGTGTCTCTTTCTACCGTGCAGTAGCATTGGACTAGGTTTGTGTTGTTATGTACTGGGTCGCAGATATTTGATGGTGCTGCTCGTTTTTGCTTCAGCCATTTTGCGTCGACTAGGATCGAGAAAGCGCAAGCCAGTGTGATTATCTTCCAGAAGGCCATGGTTGTCAGTCCTGGAATTAAAGAAAATAAAAATTAGTTTTTCTATAAAACCATTTAGTTAATCTGAATCTCCCATTACTTGTCATAGTTTTAAACATTAATTAGTTAGTTAAACATAATAAATGTATGTCTTTGTCTAAAATAACCGTCTCGCTTATTTTTTACGCCTTTGTGCTATATCAGACTGCATTGTGTTCGTTCCTAACTTCCTACTCAGGCATGTGATAGGTAGGTAAAGATCTTATGAGCGTTTTGTTAACATAATATCAAACTTCAATGTTAACTAAACTGATATTATGTGCGTGACGACATCTTTGGCGCGGCGGGCGAAGGTCCGCCTACGACGCAGGAGGATGCGGGTTCGATTCCTGCATCGAGACAAATATTTGTACTATCTTCAAATATTTGATGGGAGGCGTATGTCTGTAGACTAACAGCTGATGTGATGATATTATTCATCATGACGGATGTAACTACGAAACTTATTTCGTTTATCCGTAATGAATTCTTCATGACTACGATATTTTTATAGTAAAATATGTATTATGTACGGGACGAGGAGATTGTAAGGACAGCCGGCTCAAACTGGAAACAGACCGCACAGGACAGAGACACATGGGCATCTTTGGAGGAGGCCTTCACCCAATAAGGGGTTCCTACAGATATTATAATAATAATAATAATAATAATAATAATTTATTTGATCAAAAATACATGCATACATAGAAACACAATCAGATCAACTTAAGATTATTCATATTTTGCTAATTATACTAGGACTAAATATTATAGTGATCTCACTTTGATCTCTACACTAGGATACCCTGTGTCGTAGAGACCAAAAAGGAGTTTGGTTCTAATGTAGAGTGACAAAGTTAATACTAAAGTATTGTTCGGAACATACTTGAATGACTTTGACTTGTTACTTCAGTTCCGCTACGTACAACTATACAAATAAAATAAAATAAAAAATTAACAATTGCCATACCTATTCTCTATATCTATTTACCTACAGTATGATAAGATGGCCTCCGTCTCATCATAGTCCATATCAAGAAGCCATGAATGTAGGATCTGTTTGCAACCTCTTCTGGTTTTGGAAAATAAATTAAGTGTCTTGTTTATTTTCGTGTATAAGAAAGGACCTAACCAGGGATAGAATCTACAAAGAAATTGTGTTCGCCTAAAAGGGGGTTTCCATTTGATGTGTCGGAAGGACATGACAATTTTAGAAGGCGCTATTTTATGGTATTTTAAAATAACTGACATAATGAAGAGTTGCCTCACTGTCAAGAGGCTACATTCTCGATAAAGAGTTTTGGTTGGATACAAGAGTGGTTTTTTGTGAGCTACCTTGAGAACTGCTCTTTGGCCGCGCTCTAGCTTTAGCAGATTCGTCTTGCATGCTCCACCCCAAGCTACTATACAATAGCTGATTATTGACTGACATAGACTAGTATACACAAGTTTTGTCAGAGTCTCATCTGCTATAGCTCTCAACCGCTTAAAGATGAACATAAGCTTCCGGACTCTGCCAGTAATAGCTTCTATATGTTTAGCCCATGTAAGTCCTTCATCAACAATTACCCCAAGATACTTCAGAGAGTGCACCTGTTTAAGAACGGGGCAGTCACAATTCGTTGTATCAATCGAGGAACAATTATGAATTTTTAAACTAAGAGGTCGAAATGGCTGTGTTCGTTCACTGATTCGAAATGATATGAATTTAGTTTTATCAACGTTCAGAGTTAAAATGTTTTGTTGTAACCAAGTACCTACCATATTCAATCCAGTTTGACTATTCTGCTCTACTGAGTCCCAACTATATTATTGTATGAAACTAAATTACACGTTAGATTAATTAAGTTATATAAACAACTAGTTTAGTTTATACTAAGCTCAAGATCTACCAGAGGGCAATGGAGCGTAGTATCTTGGGCTTCCGGCGAATCGATCGCGTTAGGAATACGATGCTACGCTCTTTGACAGGTATTGTCGATGTGGGAGTTAAGACCGCCACACTGAAATGGAAGTGGGCGGGGCACATTAGCCGAATGCACCCCGAGAGGTGGGCTAACGCTGCAACACCCTGGGTCCCGGAAGGAAGCCGCGGGCGAGGTCGGCCAAGAAAGCGCTGGCGAGACGACCTTAACGCCTTCCTCGGAGATTGGTGGGAGATCGCACGTGACCGCACTGAGTGGAAAGATTTGGGGGAGGCCTTTGCCCAGCAGTGGGACGAAACAGGCTAAATAAAAAAAAAAAAAAAACAACTAGTTTTAAAAAAACTCTGAAAAACAATGTATGTATTTTTTTTATTATGTATTTTAAAGCCATCGAGTTAGAATTCTACTCGATGATCTAAGTGACTAAAGTTAGAGCTAATTACAATATACGTAGGTAGCCAAGTGTCGATCTGCCCCTGCCTGACTCATATCCGTAGCTTTATGAGAGAACTACAATAATGACCTCATCTTCATAAATATTTAACTTGACTGTTTTCGCATGTGTTCTCAAATGTTATCTTTTTCACAGAATTTGTGTTATTCAAAGAGCCTTTAGTTAGAGTCTAACTAGTGTACCTATATTAAAATAATACATACTTATAAGTCTCATATATTTATAGATGTATCACGATATTTATAGATGATACCCTTGATAATGTCCGTTGAGGTACCTCTCGATTATTTGCAACAGTCTGCAGTTAGCTCAATTGTAAATACTAGTTTTATTTTTTTTCTATTATGTGATAGTAAATTTCTTTACTAATGTCATCAATGAAATAAAAGTAGAAAATAAGATAACAATTATCTTGAAATTAATAAAATAATGAATGGACAATTTACACAGCATCATCTAAGCACTAGAATAATCAGAATAATCAATTATTGGTAAAAAACTAATATTACAAGTCTGACTTGTAATATTAGTTTTTCTCTCTAGTCCCACCACCCAAGCTAAGCAGACCTTGTTTGTGTTATGATTATGAGTACTAGATAACCTGATTGTGTGTGTGTAGTGATTTAATTTAGTTTTAATTTCTAGTATTAGGTATATCAAAGGGTTTATAGAAATGGATATTATAAAAAAACTTGAAACTTCAGCGCCGCTACTTACTTATGCTTGTAGCGGCATTATGCTGAGACAGGGACCTTTTTGGCACCTCATGTAGCACGTATTTGCTCTATTCTGTATGTCTTATCTATTCCATGTAATTTTTTTCTTGTTTTTATTATTTTCTTACCATGTAATGTGCTATGTATAGTGTCAAATAAATGTATTTTCTTTCTTTCTTTCTTTCTTCTTCTAAACTGAAACTGAAACTAATCCTAGTAATAAGTTCATAATATGTTTAATTTTACTAACAAACTATGGATCAAGTTATCTGAAATAAAATGATTTTCTTTATTTTTAATTATTATTATAACTGATATATCTACATAATACAATACATTACATATATATTATTTATTATAGATAGAAAAACGACCGGAACATCCGGAACAAATATCTGCAGATCGTACAGTTATTTGTCCCGAGGCGGGAATCGAACCCGCAACCTCCTGCGTCGTAGGCAGACCGACAACCGCACCACAGTGGTCGTTAAAAACTGGAAATGTAGCAAAATTTAGTAAGATGAAATAGTTTTTGCTTTAACATAGTAATGTAATTCCCGATAGGTAATCGAAAAATCTCGGAATCGGGAAGTAAAGAAATTGGAACAGTTTTACTTGCCGCATGTGTTAATGTTTGTTGTTCAGTGATTGAAAGACCGGGTCAGTGGCACAATGAACCGGCCAGTAAAGATAGTACTTTTAAGAAAACTACGATAGTATGGTCTCCTGGTGGTCTGTTTGATATTTACCTAATCATCAACCTATAGTAGTCCACTACTGGACAATGTACTCCCCTAATGAGCGCCATAGCGCCCTGTCTTCAGCTTGACGCATCCAGCATCTGTCAGGTGGGATGGCCTGTGAAGGACTACTTCTCAGGCCGTCATACCAACTGGCCGGAGGGCGTCCTACACTACGTTTGCCAAGTCGCGGTATCCACTCAAGAACACGTTTACCCTTGTCGGTTCATCGATTTTGTTAGGTGAATATGGCCGGCATATTCACCTAACAAAATCAATATACCTATATTATGCTGGACAACAGCCACAGCATCTTCTAGACAAACTAAGCAGCGCTCGTATTTTGGTTACTGACAAGTCGCCGTCCCCGGAGAATAAAATGGTAATCGCCACTACCTTAGTTTTAGTGTTTTGTCATTTTTGAGATCTGTGGGTGCTTATACATCTGCTCAATTTTTTTCGTAACTCTATTACCATTATTCGCGGAGTTAAAAAAAATTACAATACTGTTCGACGATTCTACCCATGCCTGAAATTACAAGAATAAAGTTGTACTGTAATATTATCATATTGTATTCACACATTGAAGTATGTTAAACAATAATACAATTATGTTCTCGTGAAAATTATTCAACTCAATAATGATATACGCTATACTATATAGATAAAGATGAGGAGACTCAAAAAGTATTATGGACACTATTAAAATACAAATATAACCTCGATGCTGAATATTCCCAACTAGCGGACCGTCCCGGCTTCGCACGGGTATTAGAACCTTTGGCTACATTATTGGAGTTTTAGTAAGGATCCCTAATTTTTTTGAAAATATAATATAGCCTATGTTCACCACGAATATTTAGGCTTCCTAACGGTGATAGAATTTTTCAAATCGGTCCAGTAGTTTCGGAGCCTATTCGTTACAAACAAACAAAAAATCAAACCTTTCCTCTTTATAATATTAGTATAGATTAAATACAGAACCTGTCAAAAAGACACGAAGCAAGCGGGGTACCAGATAGGTAACAAGCCCAAGTCCCCGCTATGTGCCCGAATTACAAGTGTTATACTCTGAGCCGCTTCCAATAAGCAAGGCTCTATATGACGATTTTATGAGCCTCTGTAAAGCAAGAGATATTCCAAGCTACTATCATGCTTTTTATGAGTCCCTGACGTATGCTAGTATTATTGGCTCTGGAAGCAATGATGTCGACACTGATGATGATCGAGATGTCGCTCCTGTATTTTAAGTATCTAACTAATTGTTAGTGATCATGTTCCTAATTTTAATCTAAAATATAATTTTAATCAGTCAAATTTTGTTTTGTTTTTGTGTACCTAAGTAAGTAGGTTCTCTACCGGTCCCTTGCAATCGCTTTTCTCTGATTTAGAAGGTTTGCTGGCAGAAAACTATCTATAGGGTTAAGCTCGCCTGTGTTCATACCCTCTGCTATAAGTTGTTTGTGCACAATGCAGAATTAGGGATTTAAATGGACACCGAAATGTTAGTAAGACTATTAGGGTACATTACAAAAAATACTATTGTTTTCACTTTTGATTTCTGTTTTTTTCGTTGTTTCATTTGAGAGAAGCGTTATAATAATCAAGATACTGATGTTTATTGTGTTACTCGACAAACGTAGTGTAGGATGCCCTCCGACCAGGTGGGATGATGATCTGCAAAGACTGCAGGCAGATGCTAGATGCGGCAGTTGAAGACAGGGCGTTATGGTGCTCATAAGGCTATGTCCAGCAGTGGACTAGTGTAGCCTGATGATGATGATGATCATGACTGTGTTATGTTAAGTCTGAGCCTAGCTTTCATGAAGATTTTGAGGTAATTTCGTCAATTTAAAGCAATTATTCATGTAAAGAAAAAGGTGATTACCATTGTTATAGTTTTATTGGAAAACCAAATAAAGCCATTAACAGAAAAAAGTTAGACTATATTGACGAGAAAAGGATGATATTCAAGCATTATCATTATCACTTTTACTGTAAAAAACGTGGAAAAAAATGGTAAGTCACTGGTGCAATATTCGATTTTGGCTAGGAAATACTATGAATAAAATGGTAATCGACATTATACATCTTGGATGGCGATTGATTTTCAGTAATTTCTTAATTTTGAAATATCTCGTTTTTGGCATATCCTACGCGTGTTCTATTATAACATTCCAAACACATAAAAAATAAGCTTTTCGTAAAGCTGACAATCAAAAGTCTACGTCCAGTATTTATGAAGTAATCAATAAAAACATGTTTTTTATTTTTCCTGAAAAGTTGTGTTTTTGCAGTTACCATTATATTCTCCGGGGACGGCGAAGTATGCAAAGAAAACACTCGGAAAAAATATCTGCAGGTCGCACAAATCTGTATATATAAAAGAAAGTCGTGTTTGTTACAACACTTATAACTCGAGAACGGCTGAACCGATTTAGCTGAAAATTGGTGGAGAGGTAGCTTAGAACCATTGAAGAAAAGTTTTATAATTTAAATCATTTGACACATAGATTTGGACGGGGGCGAAGCCACGGGGCGCAGCTAGTAAATAATATAATATATAATATTTTGTTCCATATTATATAGGGCAAACTACCTCTATCCCTTAAAAATAAACTCATGGACGTACGCATTCTTCCCATCCTCACCTATGGCGCTCAAACTTGGTCTCTAAACGATCGTCAAAAGTCCGCCCTTGGGGTCTGCCAACGATCCATGGAGCGTAGCATCTTAGGAGTCAAGCTGTCAGGTCAGACCGCGTGGAACAGCATACTACGCTCCAAAACACGCATCGTTGACGTTGGTCAGACAGCCGGAAGCCTGAAGTGGGCCGGACACGTCTGCCGTATGTCCAGCGACTTGTGGGCAAAGACCACCACAGAGTGGAGCCCACCCAACGCTAAGAGGCGACGTGGAAGGCCCAGGATGAGATGGCGCGACGAGCTCAAGGTACATCTTCCATCATGGCCTGTTGCAGCGTTGGATCGCGAGGAGTGGAAGGAGAAAAGGGAGGCCTTTGCCCAGCAGTGGGACAATAATGGCTTAAAATAAAATAAAATAATATTATTATTATCTATTACATTCAATACTTATCATTTTCAATCATTGTTTATATTTAATTCTTGGATACACTTATAATAATTAGGTAAAGTTATTTATTTTAAGCTAGTAGTAGCCTGTTGGTGTAATATTATTAATGTTAGTTTTTAGGAAGTATAATATTTTGTATTTTGCAACTTTTCTATATTTCTTTGTTGCTTTGGTGCTGCACTGTAATGACGATATAAATATATCATTAAACAAAGAAAATAAATAAATAAATAAATAAACAAATTATAATATTTAATAAAATAACACAACACATCATAAAATCTCCAGGCTTTGGCATTAAAATTAAAAATCATCAGTGTGATTCTCCTACTAATCCCAGAGGGTCCTAATAAACCCTGGCTAAAACGAACAGCTAAGTAGAGTCATTTGTTAAGGCAAGTGTCCTAAATACCCTAGATAATGATAATCCACATGACAAATTAGTCGACAGGTGGCTTAACTTTCAACCCCGTCTGGTTCCGAAGACGTGGAAATATAATAGACTCTAAAGTGAAGACTTAAGAGTATTAATTGAATGCTTAGTATTTGGGTGAAGGTCTGGTCTGGTATAGGTAAGTAATGGGTAGGTATGTAATGTCACAGCAAAACTTTGAAGATGATATAAAAGAGGGTGTCACCTAAATTAAATTTATTATTTATTGAAATGGCAGTGGGCCAGTCATATCTCGCGAAGAACCGACGGCCGCTGAGGCAAACGTGTTCTTGAGTAGAGACCACGACTCGGTAAACGTAGTTTAGGACGCCCTCCAACCAGGTGGGATGAATACCTGCGAAAGACTGTAGGTAGATGTTGGATGCGTCAAGCTGAAGACAGGGCTCTTTGGCGCTCATTGGGGGAGGCCTATGTCCAGCAGTGGACTAGCATAGGCTGATGATAATGAAGATGATGATGATAATTATCTTTGCACAAGGACATATAATCTGGTGATAGTTGCGGGTAGCGCAGGACCGGTTATTCTCGCAGTATTTGGAGGAGGCCTATATCCAGCAATGGACCTCTTTCGGCTGATATAATTTTGACATTATTAGATTAAATTATTAGATTCATCATAAAGATTTGTTGATGTTATTATAACTCATAATAATATACATAGGTAGGTACTGTCAAGCTGCGACAGGGCGCTATGGCGCTATTGGGGGAGGCCTATGTCCAGCAGTGGACTAATATAGGCTGATGATGATGATGATAAAATCAATGAGCGCCACAGTGCCCTGTCGTCAGCTTGACGCATCCAGCATCTACCTGCAGTCTTTCGCAGGCCGTCATCCTACCTGGTCTAGTTTGATTTTGTATGTGACCCGAAATCTAGATAGCATACAATACAATACAATACAATAACTCTTTATTGCACACCAAATACATAAAAGATACACAAGACAGGAAAAGAAAAACAAATACAAAATATGCTGTACAATGGGCGGCCTTATCGCTAAGAGCGATCTCTGCCAGGCAACCTACCAGCAGCATTATCTGCCAGCATTTGTGATCGCAGTATAGTGTGATTTGCTGTGATAGTCTAGTTAACACTTTGACTGCGATTTTTTTTTCGACAACTACGATCTTTTTTTTAACCTAAAAAATTCGTGCTGCCGCTCTACACAGCGGTTGTGTTGCGCCGCACATGCGTTTCGTTCGAAAAATATTACGGCTGTGCTGAGTCACAAAGATCTGTATTTTCTCAGTCGCTGCGCTAGTGTGGATTTACGCATATTAGTCACTTGTAGAAAACACATACCGTGTGATTTCAGCCGTCAAAGTGTTAAGGGACCTGCACACATGGACCCACGCTTTTAGGTATGTTGTCGACACCACACACAAACGTCGACCCAAATGTCGGAATATATTAATGGTGTAAAAAAACGTAAATTTATTTATTTATTTATTTACAAACGTACCTCTATTTTTACGGGAACAGCCAATGCAATAGAGTGCATATTTAAATTTAATATTAAAATTAGAAATAATTTAAATTTTATAATACAGAAAAACAACACAAAAATCATAGAGTCAACCTTACTTTAAGTTTACATTACAAAATCATAAATTAAAAATCACAAATCATATCCATTTCCATATATAATAGAATTACATTAAATAAGAATATTATCGACAATAAAAAATAAAAATTTCAGTCTAACTGTCAATAAATAATATGGATAAATAATATGGATATGAATTAGAATAAGCATTGTTCCCATTTCAAGGTGCTTTGCCATTTGGATATAAAAGCAATATAATCCAAATAGAGATTTAAAAACGCCCACATTTACAATGTGCCTAATTGCTTTAACATTTAGGTCTATACTCGGCGGTCTGGTATCTGGCATATATTTGCCTTTTTTCGAAAGAGTGATGTTGTCATAATTTTGTCGTGTGTATCGTGTATCGTCTTAGCTTTGTCGATCCCAAACACATGAATCGATTTAGGTTTAGTTTTATTTTTGTCTGAACGCCGTCTAGAGCGCCCCCCCCCCCCTTTTTATGTGGATTGAGATACACGATGATAAAAAGGGGGGGTTATTTATAGCCAGTCGTTATGAGTTATGATGGTATACATCCCTGTTATGTGTATCATCATAAAATAATAAATAATAATATAAATAAAAAATTTATGCTGAACAATCCACCCATACAGTATCATCTAGCCCCAAACTAAGTGTGTGTTATGGGTACTTAGATAACTGATAAACTTAATACATAACATAGATAGTTTTTTTTATACAAAAGATTATATTTTTTATTATAGAAAATACTCAGAACACCCGGAACAAATATCTGCAGGTCGTACAAACATTTGTCGGCGGACCTTACCCCGCCACACCGCCGCATCGGTTGTCAGATATAAAATAAATCAATAAATAATGGCTGGACAATTCACACAGCATTATCTAGCCCCATGGTAAGCAGAGCTTGTGTTATGGGTACTAGATAACTGATATACATAATACAATATATTACATAGATAGATATTTTTTATTATACATAGAAAACGACCAGAACACCCGGAACAAATATCTACAGATCGTACATAGAATTGTTCCGAGCCGGGAATCGAACCCGCAACCTTCTGCGTCGCAGGCGGACCTTCGCCCACCGCGCCACTTCGGTCGTCAAATAATATGCTTTTTTTATCTTAAATACACATCTTTAGATTTTTTGGCTTAATTGTGATGATGTGCCAGTGCCAGATCAACAGGCGACATCTACACAGACGCATAGAATAAATTGATCTCATTATACGTAATAAATAATTCTGGACATATCACAATGAAGACATTATTTCGTGGCCCACCCAGTCCCTTGAATATAAATATTGGTTTTAGTCACATATACTTTTAAATACGAGTGCCTGACAACAAACCTTATAAGAAAGTTCATAATAAAATTATTATAAACATTATATAATTCATTAGCGATTTTTTTTCAAATTCGCTTTCGAAAACGGCGCAGAGAATTAAATAGTACATAATTGATGTGATGAATAAAAAATCTTTCAAAGCCAAAAACTGTTTCGAGCTTCTGCGATTTCCTTTGAGGTCGCAGATCTCCACCAAATTTCCTTACTTTTGCAACCATTTTGTTTACAAAAAATATCTAAGATTCTAGAACAGAGCGTAGGTCATCAACATTAAAAAAAACAAAGAGCTGAAGTCAAGACAAGTCGTCATCCTAATTCCTTGATGAACGGTGTGTCCAAATTCGCTGTTCTATTTGTGTCGAGTAAACATCGCTTATGGTTCAGCACACGCAGTTTACAAAACCTAGCTGTGTGTGGGCGAGCCTTTGATATTCGTAAAGATTTACGATGTAGCTTTAAAACAATAAATCAATGGCCAATTTTCGATGCAAATTTTTTGAAGCCATGAAATATAACATTCGTAGCTGAAGAAAAGGATTTACAATGTCATCATCTCTTTTGCTGTTATGTAGGGCAAGCACGGGAATTGTTGTCTAGGGTAGAATAAGTTGCGGTTTCGATTCCCGCCAAGGAACAAATATGTGTACAATCTGCAGATATTTGCTCCCAATCTTGGTGATTTATTATGTACTCGTACAGATGAGAGAGAAAAAATATGAAAATTCCCCACTAAGGGGTAAAACTGTTTTTTTTTATTGTTTTAAAATACAACCAAAATAAGTGATGATTTTAAATAATGTAATTATAATTAAACTACGTATTTAATGTAATTTATAAATGTATAATTTAATACCTATATATACCAAAATTAGAACAAAATACATAATAATATGTAGTACGTTTTATTTTCCCTATCCCGCATAATACGCTTTCTCGCTTAAGGGTCCGGCGACCCTCGCTTGCAAAAATCGCTCCGAATATCGCTGTCCCTGTTTAACCCTTGCGCCGCATCCCATGCGTGCGCGATAACAATATTAGCCGTTCAAAATGTGGTTTGTTCCGTAATACTAATAATTATGACTGAAAACTTTTTGTATTCTTCACAGAGTATTGTTATTCTGTAACTAGACAATATAAGCTATGTTCCTTAATAAATAACACGTAAGATATTGTTGTTTTTAATACGAAACAAATAACAAGAAAACTTGTCCATTTTCGCATAAAAATGTGCAAAATGAGATTGGCTTTCATTTCATTTTAGGTAAGTATTTTGAAAAAAAAAATATTTGGGAACCTAGATAAATACTCTTTTAATACAAATAATGCAATATTATAGTGGAAATATGCTTGAATTAGAAATAATTTTGGTATTACGTTTGTATGAAGAATTCGTCCCTCCGGAGGCCCCTTAAGACGCGTTTTTGGTAGGGTCCCTGAGAAATCGTCTTAAGCGGGTTTTACTGTATGTGAATTCCACATAATATTTAGAACAGTAATTGTCATAATTATAAGTACTATTTTAAAGGGTATTTGTCGCGTTTATTTACCTATTTTTCCCGACATCCTAACACATCCTAGTCATCCCGTGACCACGACAGTGTGTAAACCTGTTGAAACGTCGGGAAAAATAAATAAATAAATAATGCTGGACAATCCACACAGCATTATCTAGCCCCATGGTAAGCAAAGCTTGTGTTATGGGTACTAGATAACTAATATACATAATACAATACATTACATAGATAGATATTTTGTATTATACATAGAAAACGACCAGAACACCCGGAACAAATATCTGCAGATCGTACACACAATTGTTCCGAAGCGGGAATCGAACCCGCAACCTCCTGCGTCGCAGGCGGACCTTCGTCCACCGCGCCACATCGGTCGTCAAATAGTACCTACTTGTAATTAAGTGTTCTGATCGCGTAAGTTTAAAACAATTAGTAATTGAGATATTTCGTTGTCACATTCCATTCCCTATTCGACAATACCTATATGTATGTACTAACTGCGCCCCGCGGTTTCACCCGCGTGGTGATAGATATTTTGGATAATATACTATATATATCTTTATGAATTGTAGCTTATGTTTTTTTCTGATATGTAAGCTATATTATTGTGAAGTTTCATTAAAATCCATTCAGTAGTTTTTACGTGAAAGAGTAACAAACATCCATCCATCCATCCATACTTACAAACTTTGACGTTTATAATATAAAGTAGGATTCATCTTAGTATTGTCACAGAGCTGAATATCTATATTGTAGGTACTACGTATTGTAAACAAAATATAACCATGCCTAGCAAATACATTAGTACGTAACTCAGTTAATATCATTCAACAATGTCTAATTACATGTTGACAAATAAGATGGAAAACAAATAGGTAAGTATTTACAGAATGATGTATTTGTGGATCCGTTGAGCTACCCGTAGATTGTTTGCAACAGTCAGCAGTTCGCTCAATCGTTTATATTGTTTATACTAGTTCTAATTTGATTGTAAATTTCTATATTTTCAAACTTTTTGTAAAAAAACTTTTCCAGTGCAAAATGTTTATCGGTTTTGTAACTGACAGCCTACCTTCTATTTATTTATGTATTTTAGATTAGATATGTTGATATTATATTAATTATGTATATCTCTGTAGGTAGGTGCCTAAGTTCTGATTAGTTTGTAACTTGGACCCAAGAATTTTGGTGTAAACTTGACCTTCTTTTTATTTTTTATTTTAGCCTGTATCGTCCCACTGCTGGGCAAATGCCATGAGCTTCTATCAAGTTTAAAAAAAGAAATAGGTACTAAAATTACTTTCAAAAAGCAGTTTCAAAATAAGTACCAAATAATATTAGGTAAGTTTGGTTGGTAGATTACTTGATATAATATCTGAATCCACTCGGCATATATGAATATCTAATAAGCTTTGGTCTATGAAGACTAGGTGAATATTGAACCTATAGCACTAGGTTACCTAGTTGAGACGCATCGAAATCGATGCATTATTCAAACTCAAGCCAGGTCTGAAAGACATCACGAAATAGGTCTGAGGTGAAACGGAATTGGTATTTAGAAGCGATAGTATAAGGTGTACTATAAAATATGTTTTCCGAAAAATTATCAAACGAAATGTGCGGATAAATTATCGATAAAAATCCGAAAAAAACATATTTTGAAACCATATTTTTTTTAAATCATGAAATTTAATAAACCTTGCAAAAAATCGGGAGTCAAAGAACCAGTTTTAAAGTTACAGATGAAAAAACAAAAAAGAATAGGCATAACAAATTTTGCAGGCAGATGCTGGTTGCGTCAAGCGGACAGGGCGCTATGGCGCTCATTAGGAGAGGTCTATGTCCAGCAGTGGACTAACATAGGCTGATGGGTCGATGAAGATCTATTTCAATTAAATTATCAATAAATAATGCTGAACAAAATAGGTAACTCATATTACACTTGACAAGTGTAATATGAGGTACCTACATATGTTGTTATTTGTATACCTTGCACACAGATGGATAAAATAAATACATAAATAGATAAACGTCGCTACACTAACCTTTAAAACTTTGTTAAAGGAGCACTGTTTGCGATTATATATTTCCATTATTAACACTTTGACTGCGATTTTTTTTCGACGACTACGATCTTTTTTTTAACCTAAAAATTCGTGCTGCCGCTCTGCACAGCGGTTGTGTTGCGCCGCACATGCGTTTCATTAGAAAAATATTACGGCTGTGCTGAGTCACAAAGATCTGTATTTTCTCAGCCGCTGCGCTAGTGTGGATTTACGCATATTAGTCACTTGTAGAAAACACATACCGTGTGATTTCAGCAATCAGTGTTAACTTATAAACAAGTATGTATTGTAAATAATTTATATATAACATTAGTCTATATAATACGCCACCGTCTATACCTATACTATAGCTAGCTACGTATCCATCCAAAGGTTGCCTGGAAGAAATCGCTCTTAGCGATAAGGCCGCCCATTGTGCATCTGTATCTTTGTTTGTTTGTTCTTTACTGTTTTTTTCTGTGTTTGATGTGCAATAATGCGTATTTGTGTTGTATTGTATTTGCCCTGCTGTCACTACCGCATACCTAAGTCCCTTGGTATATAAGTAGTATATGTATATATACATATATATTATGATATGTTTGTAGTTTATTTGTGTAGTATCATAAGTATTTTATTAATAATAATATAACCTACAAGCAGACGGTTAGGTTGGTACTGTCCACGATCCTATCCATCCATTGTCTGGTAGAGATCGCTCTTTGTCGATATGACCGCCAATTGTATCTAGTTTCTTAAGTTCTTATATTAAGTACATTGTAATAAAGAATAATCTATCTATCTAAACTAAAAACTACTGCTAACTAAATAGCTATACGTTATAATAACTATATAAAGTTTGAGTTGTTTCAAGTGCTGGTGAGTAGGTTAGGTATCTAGCACAACGCATCAGCATTGCCATACAGCGGGCCAATGCAGCCAGCATCTTAACACTTTGACTGCGATCTTTTTTTTAACCTAAAAAATTCTTACTGCCGCTCTACACAGCGGTTGTGTTGCGCCGCACATGCGTTTCGTTCGAAAAATATTACGGCTGTGCTGAGTCACACAGATCTGTATTTTCTCAGCCGCTGCGCTAGTGTGGATTTACGCATATTAGTCACTGTAGAAAACACATACCGTGTGATTTCAGCACTCAAAGTGTTAAGGACACCTCCGACTGGTACTGCCGATATGTATGGATCAGTTGAGCTACCCGTAGAATAGTCTGCAGATATCTCAATTGTTTCTATTGAAAATACTAGTTCTAATTTATTTATATTACTTCATTTTAACTTCCTTTGATAATAAAGAGTATCACCAGTAAGTATCAAAAATCTTTAATAATTATACAGCAGATGACCCCGTGAACTTCATATCTTCCACATTATTCTTAAACCACGCTGGTATGTATAAAACAAAAAAAAATAGCGAGACTTACAAACAGGAATTCATATTTATATATGTAAACCGATAGAAAACAGCCATTGAATAAAAAAAAACTTTACTTCACAGCACCATCTAGCCCCAAGCTAAAGTAGAGCTTGATCAAAACTGAATTACTGTGGATCTCTAATTAGATTTTAAATTGAATTGCCTAAGTTATTAAAAATATAACTTGGGCAATTCAATAATACGACTGATTTATATTATTATTTTATTAAAATAGGTAAGAATAAAAATATTACAGTTAAGCTTTTTCATCACGAGAAAAGCTAACTGCAGCTTTAAGTTTCGCTTAGAAAAGCCGGCAAAACAATGCGCACAAGAACCTACGCAAATAATATAATACGAAATATGTACCTTATCCATAATCCTTGACATAAAAAAGGATAAATCTACGTAAAGAAAACTTAAATCTCACCTTCCTCAACTTAGAACTTTCATAAATCAAATGCACATCCCTTCAAGCCAATGCCACATAGATATCATCACATTCACTCGCGCACGGTGTCGACTGCTCGGGTCGCGGGAGAGAACTAACGGGCCGCGCCGCGCTGCGCGAACCTTGCGGAACACCACGTTACAATGACTAATACAGCCATTGAATACAGCCCGGTTCGTATAATATTATGAACTTTGCAACAGATAGTAGAATATTGTGTATAATTTGTTCTGTTTTAAAATGTAACTATGATTCACACAGTTTTACAATAAACTTATTCTTAAAAAACTGACTTCAAATTTCGAAATAATAAATTGAATTAAAACTTAGGTAAGTTTTAAATTCAATTTATGTTTTAAAAAAAGAATCATCGAAATCGGTTGGCGTGATATTGAGTTATTCGTCCATTTGTTGCGCACATACTTAATGCAAAAAGACTTATATGGTTTTCTCATGGGTGTTATTATCAGAACTGGACCAAATTGAAATAGGACCCATACGGGAAGCACCAGCTTTCAAATAAAATAAGAATTATCAAAATCGGTTCCACCCAGTCGAAAATTCTGGAGTAACAAAAATAAATAAATACAGTCGAATTAAGAATCTCCTCCTTTTTGGAGTCCCGCTGTCTGTCTGTCCCTAATATGTATGCTTAGATTTTTAAAACTACGGACTTTATTACTATTTTTTTAGCGATAAGGCCGCCCATTGTACTTGTCGCATGTAATGTATTATTTTTTAATTATCTGTATCTGGTGTAAAATAAAGAATTTTTGTATTGTATTGTATTCATTTTGATGCGGTATTTTAAATAGATGCTGTGATTAATGAGGAAGGTTTATAAACCATTTGACACGTAGATTTCCACGCGGGTGATGCCGCGAAGCGCAGCTAGTTCCACTATAATAATAATTGTCATGTCAACTCTTGTATTATGATGATGCTGATTGTTCCCACTGCAGTAGTGGTGTCATGATAATACATGTGGAGAATTGTTATCAGGTCAGCGATAGCTTCTATCCTTCAAACTAAACTATAATAATAAATATTATTCTGTATAACACGCCACCGTCTACTTGTTCTATCACTTTATGTCCATCCAAAGTTTGCCTGGCAGAGATCGCTCATAGCGATAAGGCCGCCCATTGTACAACACATTCTGTATTTGTCTTTTTCCTGTATTGTGTATCTGTTTTTATTTGTTGTGCAATAAAGAGTAATTGTATTGTATTGTATTGTAGGGCTGGTCCACCAGTTCAAAGTCGCTCAGCGAGCTATGGAAAGAGCTATGCTCCGAGTTTCTCTGAAGGATAGGATTCGCAACGAATACATCCGACAGAGAACCAAGGTTATCGACATAGCTCTGAGAATTAGCAAGCTGAAGTGGCAGTGGGCCGGCCATATCTCGCGAAGAACCGACGGCCGCTGGGGCAAACGTGTTCTTGAGTGGAGACCACGACTCGGTAAACGTAGTGTAGGACGCCCTCCGACCAGGAGGGATGACAACCTGCGAAAGACTGTAGGTAGATGGATGCGTCAAGCTGAACAGTACGCTGTGGCGCTCATTGGGTGAGGCCTATGTCCAGCAGTGGACTAACATAGGTTGATATATAATATATCTTTATAATAATATTAAAATTATAATTGTAGCCTATGTGTTATTCTGATATGTAAGCTACATTATTGTGAAGTTTCATCAAAATCCATTCAGTAGTTTTTGCGTGAAAGAGTAACAAACATCCATCCATACGTACAAACTTTCGCGTTTATAATATTAGATGGATCTATCTATGACGTTAAAATGTCCAACGATCCTGCTATTTCCTTGTAAAAACTATAGGTAAGTTCGAACGGGAGCTGGTAGTACAAGATTATCTAAAATGCAATAAGTTGAAAGGGTGGATAAAGTAGCTATTACTAAACTGGTTACGTGGCGGTCAGAGAGTGCAATGTAGGCTTGCCATGATAATGATTTATCTAGGACATTATCAATGTTAACTACAGTTTACTTCTGGCTGTCATGTTCTTTACCTAACCTATCTATTTAAAAAATTAATGATTATATTTTTTTTTAACTCTACTGTAATTTACGAGTTGTGGAATTTGTTTGAAAATATCATAGCCATCCTTCTTTTTAAAATTATTTCTAACGCGTAACATTATATTTTCACAAACCATGGCTAAATTCTATTTCATTTTTCTGAAATCTACAAATTGTTTATTTTGTTTATTATCATTGCAAATAAAAAATGCACGTACTTGGCAGCACACCGGGGCGTGGTTTTGATTTGTCAAATAAAGTTCGACAGGGAAATACAAATTGTTTATTTTGTTTATTATCATTGCAAATTAAAAATACACGTACTTGGCAGCACACCGGGGCGTGGTTTTGATTTGTCAAATAAAGTTCGACAGGGAAAACCGGAAACGCTTCATTGAAAGCTGGCAAAAATCCAGTCCCGTTTACTGCTTGCTATTATATTAGATGAGATTAGATATATTATTTATTCATACAAATAGGTTACATCATTAAGTTAATAGTGCCTTAAAGCGTATGTTAGGTTTGTGTTAGCACTATAGTTCTCACTTAATTTAAAAATAAATTGATTATCTAGGTACTGTAGTTAACGAACGATCTGACAACAATACAAGTTAACCTATATTAATTATTATCCTAGATCTTACATTTAAAAAACTCATTTATATAACAACTTATGCATGATAAACACACTCACACTTACCTAATGCATATTTTTTTTTAAGAAAGAATGCTGCTAATAATATATTAGAATCAAAAGACTTGCTTCTAATGTATATACATTAGAAGCAAGTCTATACAATTATCCACGCGCTGACGACGTCACAAAGCCAGTCCACCAGTATACCAAAAACAAATGAAGGTCGCGTCACGTCGTAACCATACTCACTGAAACCACATTCCTAATTCAAAGAAATATCCGTAAATACACGTCAAAAAACTGGTCACCCTCTCATACGAAGTACCGATTCTATAAAGTGCTCTTTAGGTTTGTACTTTGGTAAAACGAGCTCACCGCACATGATCGATGAAAGCGTATACTCTTAAATATTCTATTAGGCTTCAGGTTGAAGATGTATGCGATACCTTCTGTGTATTGGAGGTAATTGTTTAGCTGGCCCATTCAGAATGGTTGAGTAGCAAGAGAGTTCTTTATCCGACTGCTGACTAACTAGGCTAAAGGTTTATTTAAGATTTTATGGAATCGAAAAACCTTTCGATTCCTTCTAAAGCATCTAGCTAGAGCGTAGCCTAAAGATTTTCTGAAGGGAAGAGAGTTAAAGAGGTGTTCGTGCAAGAAATCATTGTTTTATCTTTGTTAGTTAAATAAATAATGCATATTAAATTATGTAAGTTTATTCTGATATGTAATTGTTTTGTAGAACATCAGCATACATCATTGATGTATTAAAACAATGGCATACATCACTTAAAGCACCACACTATTAAAATGTTTTAGAGCTTTGATAAGCTCTGAGATATATTAATTAGACAGATCATTTATTTAGTATAAAATAGGTTACATAAGTGAGTTAACAGTGCTTTAACGCCTATGTTAGTTTTTTCTAGGTTTGTCTAAGCACTTAGTTCGCACTAAATTTAATTAGATTGATTATATCTTTTTTTACAGTCTTTTACTAGTTCAGGGGCCTATGGACCCATATTGCTTGCTTCATTGTCTATATTGTCAATAAAAAAAAAACTTTTTTTTTTTCTACTCTAGTTAACGTACAATCTTACAACACGTACAAGTAATTGACGGTTTATATATATGTTTTCATCACGTTACTTAACCGACTCTAAGTAATAATTACTTAGAAGCTTTGTCCGAGTATCCTATGGTTATGTATGACGAATACCAGCCTTAGTAATGAATCTATACAATGTGTATTGTCGAACCTTGATCAAACGAGATGTGCGGATACACGACATATATTTATCGATAAAAAACAAAAGATAAAAAATTATATGTTACCTAAAAAAATATTGATTTCACTAGGCTAATGTACCGAAATTGTATTTTTTTCTTATTTTATTAGCTAGGATAGTCTACCTAGCTTTCAAATGAGACTACTTTGAATAAAATACACCGTTTACTCAAAAAGAAACGAAGAAAAAACCAGATGAATTAGTTTTCATTAAAAAAATTATTAAATCGGCTTTATTTTTGAGATAGGTAACATATAATTTTTTATTTTTTATTTTTCATCGATAAATATATGTCGTGTATCCGCACATCTCGTTTGATCAAGGTTCGACAATACACATTGTATATAGGTATAATAAAGATTCATTAATATTTGACGACCGATGTGCCGCGGTGGGCGAAGGTCCGCCTGCGACGCAGGAGGTTGCGGGTTCGATTCCCGCCTCGGAACAAATGTGTGTACGATCTGCGGATATTTGTTTCGGGTGTTCAGGTAGTTTTTCTATGTATAATAAAAAATATCTATCTATGTAATGTATTGTATTATGTATATCAGTTATCTAGTACCCATAACACAAGCTCTGCTTACCATGGGGCTAGATAATGCTGTGTGAATTGTCCAGCATTATTTTAAAACTTCATTAAAAAAAAAACCTTCAATAAGCTGTAACAAACAAATGACACACATGGGTCGATGATCAAGTACCTATGCACATAATAAGTTTTTGTAGAGAATGCACATATTTCCTGTAGGTACTTTCCCTACAAATTCCTGAAATAGCGAAGCCTAGTAACCAGTTCCTATGCAATGCAGAAATGGAGCAAACGTATCGAGTAGGTAAACACAGCGAGGCGTAAAAATATTCATAATAAACACACGGACAGATACCGCACACTTGCTTCTGTGATGCAATAGTTGACTCAGATGGTCTGTGAAGATCTTGGTACCTACCTAAATAGGAAGCTGGAATTCTGATGCTTCAATGAAACGAAAATGCGAAAGGCTAATTAATCCTTTTAGTATTCTACCTAAAGGCAAAAGCTTGTGCTGTTGTGAAGATATTAAAAAAAAACGTAAACGTAGTATAGGACGCCCTCCGACCAGGTGGGATGACGACCTGCGAAAGACTGCAGGTAGGTGCTAGATGCGGCAAGCTAAAGACAGAGCGCTATGGCGCTCATTGGGTGAAGCGTATGTCCAGCAGTGGACTGCTATAGGCTGATGATGATGATGAAGATATTTGGCGGAAGGCAACGCCAAAACTAAATGGATCGTACTGAAATTTTGCAATCAAGATCTGAACCTGGAGTAACTTATAGGGTATTGGATATGATTGGATTGCTGTGTGGATTGTCCAGCATTATTTATTTATTTAATTTTATGGGTTTACATTCAGATGGTTTTCGCACCCAATCTTCTGAATAACAAACACTGCAGATGCCATCTGCTACAGAATTCCTATCTTCCTATGATAGATACCGCTCCAGTAAACAATAGCGACATATCTCTCGACAATCAGCCAACATTCCTACAAGTTATACTACAGCATCTCAGCACGGAATAGTTTCTGATGCAATATTACGACAGGTAGATAACACAGGTAAGAGAGATTCCGCGTACAGAACAGTGGATGCTTATTATCCAGCGAGCAGAAATAGACTTCAAATGAGCGAGGCAGATCGTAAACCTTGGAAGCTGTTTAAATAATATAACAAACGTAATACTATAAGTAAAGTAAAACTGTGCGAAAAATCTCACGAAATAAACATTTACCTATCTTTAACCGCTGTTTTGCTCGCCAACTGCTAATTTTGGTTTTGATTATGTTGATGTTTATTGATTAACACCACCACTGTTTACAACTTCGCTCACTCCGATACATACATAATATACATATGTAGTTATATCTAGCGAGATAATGTTGAGTCAATGCTCTCCTTCAAAAAGGTACAAATAAATCCTAAAATATGTGTTTATTTTGCAAGTCTATAGATTTTTTAAAAAGCTGAAGCTATGAAATCAGTATGTGCGTACATACCTAAAGGCATGATTTGGTACTCCCATGGGTACTCCTGCTATATCAGGTTGATAAGTTTTACTTGTTCAAAGTATAGAGTGTTATATAATATAACACAGCAAGTAAAATCTACATTCAATAAATCTAAGGCCTCTCCTCAACTAAAATTACAAACTTGGCAAGTTTGAACTATCTCCTATCTGGCCTGTGCATACAAGAAACTGTGCAAGATGCCCTAATTTCATTGTTCTAACATGAAATACATTGCAGCATCCAATCTAAAAGTAAATGGTATGCCAAGATGGTTCTTGTCTTATTTACATTTTAAATAAAATGTTTATATGAATATTTATTTCACGAAAGAAATACATATTTTCAGGTATTTGTTCCGGGTGTTCTGGTTGTTTTCTATGTAGGTATAATAAAGATTTTAAGTTATTTTTATGTTATCTAGTGGGTACCCGTAACTCAAGCTCTGCTGAGCTTGGGGCTAGATGATGCTGTGTGAATTGTTCAGCATTATTTATTAATTTAATTAAGTAGGTATATTAGATAAAACTTTAGCATTAGGTAGGTCCCAAAAATTGTATTTATATTTAATAAACTCTTAGTCGCGGGCCAGCTTTTTTTAAGTCGAGCTCAAGTAGCCTTTGTTATGAAAATTTGAAGTAGTTCTTAGGTATACTGCCCCAAGCCCCAAACTGTATATAATCGTTTAGCTTAGTAGATAAAACGTGTATAATAAAGCCAGCTTAGGACAGTAGCATCTGAGCCGGCTTCAGCACCAATGCTTTTTGTGACCACGTACCATATTAAGCTTGGTTTTATTAGCACACAGCCGAGCGAGAATGTACGAGTATGATCCTAGGCTTCCGAGTAAATGCGGTGACCCAAACCAGTAGTACAGTATGTACAGTAGCCAGTTTTGCCACAAATAGCTAAAAATTTACAAGTAAATTTTTGGGAAATAAATGAACGGTTCGATTTCAGAGAGAACTACAACTTATGCAGAATTTCAAAAGGTAAGGTTGCCTGAAAGAGATCGCTTTCAGCGATAATGCCGCTGATTGTGCAGCATGATGACGCATGAAACCAAGCAAAATACCTAGTAACATTTATATTATTTAGATTCTCATAAAATTTCCTTTGTACCAGTGCGTCCTACCCGTTATGACCTACGGAGCTGAGACGTGGACACTCACGATAGGGCTGGTTCACCAGTTCAAAGTCGCTCAGCGAGCTATGGAAAGAGCTATGCTCGGAGTTTCTCTGAAGGATAGGATTCGTAACGAATACATCCGACAGAGAACCAAAGTTATCGACATAGCTCTGAGAATTAGCAAGCTGAAGTGGCGGTGGGCCGGCCATATCTCGCGAAGAAGCGACGACGGCCGCTGGGGCAAAAGTGTTCTTAAGTGGAGACCTCGACTTGGTAAACGTAGTGTAGGACGCCCTCCGACCAGGTGGGATGACGACCTGCGAAAGACTGCAGGTAGATGCTGGATGCGTCAAGCTGAAGAGGGGGCGCTATGGCGCTCGTTGGGGAGGCCTATGTCCAGCAGTGGACTAATGTAGTCTGATGATGATGATGAAAATTTCCTACAAATAAGCATGTAAATAGTATGCAGTTGTATAAAATATTTAAATGTGTAGTTTGTAAAAAGGAAACACTTTTGAGCTACGGTTTTTGTCCTAGAATAGTCTATTGTTACATCACTACATAGTATAAAAAAGTCGCTTCCCGCTGTCTGTCTGTCGCTATGTAGGTATGCATAAATCTTTATAACTACGCAATTAATTTTGATGCGGTTTTTTCAATAGATAGTGATTCAAGAGGAAGGTTTATAAACCATTTAACACATAGATTTCCACGCGGTAGAAGCAGCGGGGCGCAGCTAGTAGGAAATAAAGAACAAGAACAGTGTATTTATGAAAATGTGATGATTAAACAAATTGGTGTCTAGTTCAAACTAATTTCATTTTCACACAGCAAGATGCAGAGCATCGGCCGTCGCGTTATGAATAATGCTTGCCCAACATTCCGGGAATTCGAGTGTGACCTGAAAACTGGTGCAGAAACAAACTGGATTACATTTCCGAGGAAAATTCATGAGATTTGAATTTGAACCTAAAATATTATGTAGGTATTGGAGAACCAAGGTTATCGACATAGCTCAAAGAATTAGCAAGCTGAAGTGGCAGTGGGCCGGCCATATCTCGCGAAGAACCGACGCGACGGCCGCTGGGGCAAACGTGTTCTTGAGTTTTGTATTATATCAGTAATCTAGTATCCATAACACAAGCTCTGCTTAGCTTGGGGCTAGATGATGCTGTGTGGATTGTCCAGCATTATTTAAGGAAGCGAAAAAATACCAACGATCAGTACCTTTAATGGAAAAACACGTTTACTGTTACAGGTTTCTTAAAATGGAAAAAAAAACGTAAACGTGAAATTTGCAGCGTTTGAAAAGCTCAAGACACAGTCTCAAGTATCTGTGTAGGGTACCAATACCTCATCATCATCATCATCAGCCTATATTAGTCCACTGCTGGACATAGGCCTCCCCAATGAGCGCCATAGCGCCCTGTCTTCAGCTTGCCGTATCCAGCATCTACCTGCAGTCTTTCGCAGGTCGTCATCCCACCTGGTCGGAGGGCGTCCTACACTACATGCCAGCAATGAGCTTTTTCAATTCGAAATCACTACATAGTATAAAACAAAGTCACTTCCCACTGTCTGTCCCTATGTATGCTTATATCTTCAAAACTACGCAACGGATTTGTTATTTTTAAAAAGATAAAGTGATTCAAGAGGAAGGCTTATAAACCATCTGACGCGTAGATTTCCGCGCGGGCGAACCCGCGGGGTGCATCTAGTTGATAACAAAATACGTGCATGTAGTTATCCTTTTTTCTGTAGTACTTACACAATAAAAAAAGAAATGGGCACGGAATACATTAAATCTTTTTATTTACCTCTGTAAACTCTGCGACAAGGAAGGTATTGTTTATCTGCTACCCCTTAAATCCTAATTAGGCAAACAACATTTTTCACCCCATATGATACACAGCTGTTCCCGCTCTCAAGGTTTACTCCATTAGCAGGTTTTATGTTGAGTCTCCTGCAAGCTTTTGGGTGTTGTGCTGTTCCAACCAGCGCTGCACTGGCTTGTGTCAATGTAGCATTTAATGCTGAGCCGTTAGCCTTTCTGTGTTCTCGTGTTTTAATTATTTTATTCGTTCCTAATTTGTTATCTTTATTATTATTTATATGAAACACAAATAAACATTTTCTATTTCTATTTCTATTTCCCATATAGAAGATACTATATAATCGAACAGTTACATTGTTTTTTACAATTTTTTACAAAACTGTCATACGAAATAAGTAGACGAAGCTGCTGGGGATCCTATTCTGCTAACCTAAATGCTTGACAATACTATGACATGGTATCGTTACAGAATTAACAGGCATACTACCTTGTAAAAGAAAATACCAGATGTAGGGAAGAGTTTCAAAAACCTATTACCACTTTGAGTGCTGAAAACGCACGGTATGAGTTTTCTACAAGTGACTAATATGCGTAAATCCACACTAGCGCAGCGGCTGAGAAAATACAGATCTTTGTGACAGCAGAGCTGTAATATTTTTCGAACGAAACGCATGTGCGGCGCAACACAACCGCTGTGTAGAGCGGCAGCACGAATTTTTTAGGTAAAAAAAAAGATCGCAGTCGTCGCAAAAAAACCGCAGTCAAAGTGTATTCCAAGTCAAGAACTAAATCTATGTACGAAACAATTATCACTATTTTTACTAAAAAAAATCTATTTTTTATTTTTAAAATTGTATTTTTAAATCAATAGTTATTTTAATCATTAATGCTATTATGAATGTATAATATTAATTACATTAACTTACATATAAGTACCTATGAATGTAAATTGAGAGACCTGTAACATGTTGCCAATAAAGAATAAGAATATGAAAAATTGCAGCTTGATCTGTTCAGTACTTTTGACGTTAAGAGGTAACAACCAGATTAACATTCAAACTTTCGTATTTCTAATGCTATGTTCACATGCGCGCGTTCAACTCGACATTCAACGTGCACATTCACATTCCCGAGCGTGTAAACGGTACCTACGCCCGAGCCCGTAAACGCGCCTGTGAACGTGAATGCCGCGAATCGGGCGAGTGTCGGGCGAGTGTCGGTTTTTTGGCAAAGTTCAAAGGATGAATGTGCGGGCGCCCGGTGACTGTTTTCACGCGCGCGCGGCGGTCAGTCAGTCTCTGTGAACTTTTATCATTCACCACCTTCTTCTTTGCAGTCTTTTTCTCCGTCGTTCATCATTTTGTTTCTTTTTCTAATAAAAATAAGTTAATCCAAAGGATATGGCAGCAACAACACCGAGATCCTCGCTGCCCGCCATGCTGGCACTGACTGACACGACGCGACGGCGTGCGTGTGAACAGCTTGAATTTTCGCCGGCCTGGGACGGGCTGCATGCCGCGCAGCCCGCCAGGCAGCCCACCGGGCTGCACGGCGTGCATGTGAACATAGCATAAAATGTTAGTGCAAACTCGTGCACACTCATGATAGGGCTGGTTCACCCGTTCGAAGTCGTTCAGCGAGCTATGCTCGAAGTCTCTGTGAATAAGTTCGTAAACAATACATTAGGCTTCTTCTTCTTTAAAGCTTTTTCAGCAAGAGACCCTGCCTTAAAAAAATGTATAAATAAATAAAACAAGGGTTTCAGCTGTATGTTTTTTAAGTGTGATTAATTTGTTTTAGCAAACATTTTTGTTGATATTTTAATTTTTCAAAGCTTGTCTATCCTGCAAATGAGGGTCTAAACTTTGCTAATGAGCCACCTTTTTGTTGAGTTATACGGTCAGACGTCCAACACGTAAAAATATAATGATTCGTAAGTTTTACCGTATGTTTTTATATTATTACTAGCTGCGCCCCGCGGCTTCGCCCGCGTGGAAATTTCTGCGCAATTTTACCATGTTTTCTAACCGTTTAAACCTTCCCTGGACTACGACAAACATTTCAAAACCAAAATCAGCTAAATCGGTCCAGCTGTTCTCGAGTTTTAGCGAGACTAACGAACAGCAATTGATTTTTATTTATAAGAAGAAGAAGAAGAAGAAGATATATAAGAAGATTTTCGGGCGGGCAGCAGCACCTCCTGGTAGAATAATTCTATCTTCTAGCTCTTTCGGTTACTAACAAATAAGTAATACTAAAACCGGCCAAGTACGAGTTAAACTCGCACACAAAGGTTTCCGTACCATTATCTATAAAAACGGCAATAAAATAATATCTGTTGTATGGGAGCCCCCATAAATATTTGTTTTATTTTAATTAAATTATTCATTTTTAAAGTTAATATAATAACTAAATGTTCTGTGAATATTTCAAGCGTCTACCGTTATCAATATCGAGTAAAAACGAGCAAAACAATAATGTATATCAGTTATCTAGTACCCATAACACAAGCTCTGCTTACCATGGCGCTAGATAATGCTGTGTGAATTGTCCAGCATTATTTATTTATTTTATTTATTTGGGTACGGGACCCTAAAAACTATGAAACAACATGTCCCTCTCTGTTTAACCCTTTTTCTACCATTTCGGCTTCTATGTAGCGGATCCGTTATGTTATAATTAGTTATCTTGTTTGAAGTCATTATTTTGATAATACAATGAACGGGCATGCTCATTATTACGTACACATAGATAGAACACAAAAGCCCTTGTAACGAGTTTATTGACCTAGTCCGTGTGCACGGTTGGAACATTTTGTCCAACTAGACTAGACTACCCCGTTGTCTCAATCATACGCAAAGTGCCCGTGTGGGCTCATCTTCAATGCATTTATGTTAAGATTAGGTTATGAGTCATGCCTGCTGACTGATTAATTGACTTACAGTAGTAAGATATAAGTTATGATTAGGTTATTAGAATGTTTGAGCTCCTATGCACTAGCTAACGGTTAATTGCAGGGGTCGGCTAACCGCGCGGCTAGTCGGTTCTCCAGTCCGATTCATCTGTATGTAAGTAACCACTTGTGATTATACGCACTACAAAATTTCAACCACAGCGGCCAGCCTTGTTCGTCAAAACAATAAAAAATCGAATTCCTTTTAGTTCTTTGGGCGTACAAAATAAGCACTTATAACAATTCAAATTTTATACCATAAATTATCATGAAATAATAAATAAGTTGTTTTTGATTTTCTGTTCACCTTAATTTTTTGTCCACTTGTGGAAGAAGTGAAATAGAAAACACTAGTAGGTATATTATCACATAATGTGTTTACTACATGTTTGTTTTGCTTATCTACATATCATTTTAGATACATGCCAATATTTATAATTTATATTTAATAATAAACCCTATTTAAGCACTATATTGATTTTTTTACAGTTTTTCCTTTTTTAAACGCATTATTTTAATAAATCTAGTCGGGTTGACTATTGGTCGACCGGTCCGTGTAGACTGAACTATTCATCCTCTCTTATCTAGCCATATCAAGGCAGCTATGAGTTAGACAGTAGCGCAGCATAACTTTATTTATAGCTGGGGTGGAGACAAGTAGTCTGCTTGTTTCAAGTTAAAAAAAAGAGTAAGTTAAAATAAGAAATCAATAATAGATTTTGTATTTTTTTTTGTTTCAGTTATTCTTACACTTGGGACTCTACTACCACGCTACATTATGTACAGTTTAAATCCCGACTACTTAAGTTGTTTTGTACTTTTTATGTGTTTTCCTTTTTTTTGTAATTGTTTATTATTGTGTGTGGCTATAAATAAATTCTTTATTCTTTATTATTCATCTTTTTTATTTTTTGTATTTGTATTATTTCCTTTAGACATTACCGGACTCTTTAGATACGTTACAAAATTCTATTACACAAGTAAAATTAAGAAACAAAGTAATCACTTTGACTTTTATTATCTCCTCTCTTTTTTATCCATCATTTGTTAAAAACAAACAAACGTACCTATATTTACAGATTTTGTCACTTTTCCCAGAAAGCGTGAGTCAACCTCCGAAGGCCAATTGACAAAGTTTGTATTCCCGAACAATACAACATACGGTACAGTCAGCTCATGAAATTGTTAATTCTTTATTTTAGCTCTTTTCTGTTTCTCTTAGCTGTTTTAGCTTATCACAACGGGGTATCCCCAAAAGCTAAAGCGAACTAGGTAGTGCTTTTAATTCAATATCCCTGCATAAAGTTTGCCTAAGAGTAAATTTATATATACGAAATAGGACTAGAAGCACATTACCATCCTTCCTTACGCAGCCGGGTAAAAAAAACATCAAACCTCAAGTGAACCTGTGACTGAATAAAATCTGGCGCGGCTTGCCTTCGTGGTTTCACTGCCTATCTATGGTGCATGCAGCCCTTTGGGCGCAGCTAGTAAGTCTGCAAGATCCAGATGGGCGTCGTGGGTCATGCATTATCTAAAAAAAAAATATACTGAACGAACAGGCACCAGTTTCGAATAAGCCCGTTTTCACAAGGGTTACCACATGGTTACCACGCTAGCGCGGGGCGGCGCGGCGGCGGCGGCGGCGCGGTGGATAGCCCAATAGCTTTCACTATTTGCCCCTGTGCTTTTCAAGCTTTCTGTGTTTGTTTAACCAGTCAATAAATAATTCTTTGGCCGACTGTACCACTATGTGTGCAAACGATTGAGCTATAAAGCTCACGTAATGTTCTGTTCGTGACAATATGAAGCGCTGCTCAGAATAGCCTGTAGCTAAATATAATATAGCTACAGTACTAGCTTACGACTGCGACTTCTCTTGCTTAGTTCCTTGATAAAACATAGCCCCAAGCTCTCGGCATGGAGTAGGAGTAGAAGTTGTTGAAAAAAGGTGACTGAATTTTAATGTTCCTGTTTTGCCCCTTAAGGGGCATTTGTCAAGTGGGAAAACTGGAATTATTATATATTAGAGCTACGACTGACTACTACTATTCACAGACATACAGATATGATTACACGTCGACACGAAACGACTTAAGCCCGTCGAGTTGGGTCTTCTTTCTGAGCGTTCCTAGATGATGTAAAGCTTGTTTATAAGATGGTTTTGAATTTTAATATTATTTTAGATCTCATTGTTTTACAAAATACAAAACGTTTATTACAAAAATATGTGTAACTATGGATTTGGAACACTGTCTCCTGTGGGAGCTACGATGTACCAACTTTACAGACAAACAGCTTCTTCTAAGCTTTTCGTCGGTTACATCGCATATTCATCTAAATATTAACTTAACAATTAATTATAGTATTATAGTAAGTGTAATTAGTCACTGTACTTATCTATACTTAGTTGGTAATATTATGAGTAGGGTTTAAATTTATAATTATCAATAAACAATTAGTTCATTGCTTATTGTTGAGATGACGTCCGTCATTTCTGGTATCTATGTGCATAATATATATTGTACTTCATTGCCTCAGAGCATAATAAAGTTTTTGCGGCATTTTGTTTGAATATATCACGTCGTTATCGTTCCCTGGGGACGCCTGTCGTTAATCGAGGATGATCTCACGCCACAGATTTAGATGACAGCTGCTCTGTGGCCAAGTTTAATTGCCAGTTTATATCATAAATTGAGATACAAGGATCTTAGATTAGACAAATGTTTATTTAGAGACTATAGCGGTTCTATTATTGGTAATATGAAGTACTTCGCTGTTAATACAAAAGGTACAGATGATTCGTATGACGATTCGAGATTAGAGGAGGATCCAGCTGGGCTGGGCAGCGTGTGGAAAACTACGGCGAGTCTTCTCGACATGCATACCGCAATGCTTGAAAACTAAAGTTTTCAATCAGTGTATTCTAACTGTCGTGACCTACGGAGCTGAGAAGTGGACACACACAGTAGGGTTGGTACACCAGTTCAAAGTCGCTCAACGAGCTATGGAAAGAGCTTTGCGCGGAGACTCTGAAGGATACCTAGGATTCTTAAGGAAATAATCTAACAGAGAACCAAAGCTAAAGCGTTCCCAATTCTTTAGCTATTATCGACATAGCTAAAGAATTGGGAAGCTAAAGTGGCAGTGTGCCGGCCATATATCAAGAAGAACCGACAACCGTAGCCCGTAGGGTTTTAGTATAGAAGTTTTTGAACAGTGTTCAGCCTTTTTCATCGATGTACTCGGCACATCTCTAAATCATTCTGAACTCCTAGTCAACTTATGTCTTACGTGCTTCACTTATCATAAAACACACTGTATCTTTGTCTATGGTCTGAATAGAGAATGCCATAAAAGTTATAATGTATGCCCAAAATAAATACAAGCACCATTCTTCAACAGAACGCCATTGATCGTTTTTTTACGACGGCCACTTCCTTCTTCGTACTGTTGTTGTATTGTTGAAGTTATATTGTGAATTATAGAAAAATGGGACGAATTTTTACGTCACTGACTGGGTATTGATTGTGATTGACATCTGCAAACTGCAGAATCGAGCCCCAAAATAGTCCAGCCAGTTTGACTGACGGATGAAATGACAGAACCACCCTATTGCCTAGCCTTTGGCTGGTTAGGACTAGAAAATAACAGAAGCTGTACGACACACAATAAATAATTATATAGACTGTGAAAAAAAGCTAAAATAAACAACATATGGAGAAAGAAAACTCTTAAATAACGAGTAAGGTTTCTGAGATATTCGCATCAGAAAAATATCCAATAGAGCAATACTATTTTTCTGTTTTGTGTGGTGTAATAAAGTGTTATCTATCTATTCTTAGTCACAATTTTATGTTTTAGGATTTATTTTTAATGCCGCTGCGCGCTCTGGTACAAAAGTGCAGCTATATCCCTGACGTCATTGTTATTAAAATGCATGCCATATTTATAATATTTTTAATGTGGATGACATCCTGAATAATAAAATAATAATAGTTTCATGGCGCGACCTGCTGTCTGACTCAATAGCTGATGTCATAAAACGTGAATTTAGAAATCGCCTCTATGTTTGCGCGGACAATAAACAGTTTACTCTGCGGTTGAGCCAGTGACCTATATTATCACATGTGCTATGTACCTACGTTAAAACAATTGGGTACTAAAAACTCTTTTAGAAAATGGCAATTACTTTAAACGGAATCTTTTTAAAACGTTGTGTTGTGATGTGTTAATGACGTCACAAGCTAGCTTTTATTTATCCTAGGTTTTATACCTCTTACCGATATTTTCCTAAGTAATTTTTCATAATAATATGATGAATAATGTAGTCATTTTTTTTTTTAATGAAGCACAGTCACACAGCAGGTCACGCTTGTGTTTTTTATACAGACATGGTAAAATTCTTCTAAATTAATTGCTTCGACTACGTATAACGGGTACGTTACGTAGTCGATGGCTTCACCTGACACATTTTCGATAGTAGCTCGCGAGTTTCTTTCATCTATGGACGATTCTGCGACGGTATTACACGATTATATATGTACATTGTCACTGGCCCCAGCAGAAAACCAGCGCAGGTGTTTTTACTAACACCTGTATATGCTGAGTTGGGACCATTTTGTAGTTTAAACTAAATTTAATAATATTATATTTTCGTTATATGTCGTATTTTCTTTAAGTGGTAGGTAACGATTTTTTCTGTTTGTACGTGTTATTTATTGTTCAGCAGAATTTGGCCCCTCCCTGTAACACATGAATTTATCTATCGATGATGTTATGTCGCATAGAAACTACACTCGATTGCAAATGGCTCTACCTACCTTAATTTCAAGTCGCAACAAATTTTATGAGCCACGGAAATAGTCGTAGAGTACCGAAAGCCATTTCCAATTCGTGTTATTAGTTACCAATGTTTCTCTGGGAAAATGGGTCAGCCAATACTTTCTGGGTTTACTCTGGCATACGAACTATTAACGATGCATCGCTTTGACCGCCGAACACTAAGTACTCAAAAGTTTACATTTTGATTGTTAGTTTGGCAAAAATATAATATAATCTACCTGATTATTGAAAAAATTTAGAAAAAGATACACTCTTTTGTAAAAAGCTAAAATTATTTTTATTAGGAAATATTACTATTCATCTTTTGAAACTACCATGGTTATTAACACTAAAGTCATTTAAAACGGGATATTTACCATGATTTGATTTCCGAAATATTGCATTACTCAAAATTCAAATCATGATAAATATCCCGTTTTAAATGACTGTAATGTTACTATTCGTTTGACCAATTGGCTAGAGACAAATTACAATGGCATGAACTTTATGATGAAACGATGAATAACAGACCATTCTGGCTTCTAAATTCAATTTAATTAATAGAGCAGAAGGCCTACTTTCATCCTCATCATCATCATCATCAGCCTATAGCAGTCCACTGCTGGACATAGAGCTCCCCCAATGAGCGCCATAGCGTCCTGTCTTCAGCTTGCCGCATCCAGCATCTACCTAAGCCTACTTTATTGCATGAAATGTATTTCATTGTTTAAATTTGGTAGTATTTTTAAGTTCTATATGACATGTGTTAAGTCGAACTCAGTTTTGCAGTGTCCTTCCAGGGTGTATGTACCTAGTGACAACATAACTTACCATTAAAGTCATTTAAAACGGGATATTTACCATGATTTGATTTTTGAGTTATCCAATATTTCGGCAGAGTTTCATGCGCCATGATCACAGAGTAACTGAAAGCACTGCGAGTTTTTAAACTGTGCCGAAATATTGGATAACTCAAAAATCTAACCATGGTAAATAATGACTTTAGTGTTAATAACCATGATAGTTTCAAAGGTTTCATAAATAACCATTCATTAAGGCCTAACAATTAATATACGAGTACCTACCTACATGCAAGCAAATACATATATAAATGAAATAACACATTGGTTCGATAACTACGACAATGTGTCGACGACAAGCCCCTCTTTTTCTATCTGAGGATAAATGATAAATAAATAAATAATGCTGGACAATGCACACAGCATCATCTAGCCCAAAGCTAAGCAGAACTTGTGTTATGGGTACTAGATGACTGATATACATAATACAATACATCATATATTTTTACTATACATACTTGTAGGAAACAACCAGAACACCCGGAACAATTATCTGCAGATCGAACACACAATTGTTCCGAGGCGGGAATCGAACCCGCAACCTCCTGCGTCGCAGGCGGACCTTCGCCCACCGCGCCACAGAGGTCGTCAATATCGTATTAGTTTCTAAGACTGCTCTACATCACTTTTTGCTCGTAATTTACTGGTCATTTTTGACCTTTGTTGATGTCACTCTCAACAGTTAAACACCCACCACCACCCACAAACACTTAAGTTACATGTTACTTGAAAAGCTAACACGGATAGTGTGCACTTAGCCTTATTACGTTTCTTGTACGATCTTTAAACGTTCCTTTTCATTGTTCTGAGTGTTTTTATGTTAACTCTTTTGTGTGTTTGTGTGACATCGTTTTTCACAACTTTCTATAATAAACTATTCCTAATTAAAATAATAAATTATTATATTTTCGCACCAAAAAATAATTATGTCCAACGGTGGAACCTAGAACCTCGTATGTCATTCTATTATTAGAGCCTCAGGACATTAGCGCCTCAGGGACGCTTCTGAATTATGTATAGTATTGCTATAGATCTGTTGAGCTACCTCTAGAATATAGATTGTTTGAAACAGTCTGCAGCTTAACTCAACTTTCGTAATCTATACTAATATTATAATGAGGAAAGGTTTGATTTTTTGTTTGTTTGTTTGTATTGAATATAGGCTCCGAAACTACTGGACCGATTTGAAAAATTCTTTCACCGTTGGGGTAGCTACACTATCCCCGGTGAACATAGGCTATATTTTATTTTCAAAAAGATAGGGATTCTTACTAATACTCCAATAATGTAACGCAAGGTATAAAAAATATCACCAAATAAAGTGATATTCGAGTTTACGCGGGTAAAACCGCGGAGAACAGCTAGTTGTGTGATATTCCTAATTCGTTTTCAATTATAGTTGTAATTTTTCAGGTAACTCCCGCCATATTCTATTGAAGTACCACCGTCTATAATATTGTTCTATCATGTCCAGTCCGCCCTAAAGTTGCCAGGAAGGGATTGATCTCAGCGGTAAGGCCACTCTTTATACTTTCTCTATGTTATATAACGTATACTGTGTTTCTAAGAAGATGACAGTTTCCGAGAAACTGGAAGATTAAGGAAGCTCAGCCGTAGCGCTGAGGATTTCGCAAAACTTCTTAAAAATGTAGGGTTACTTTGGAATTATCTTCAAAGCTGCGAGAAAGACGCTTTACGACATAGCTTTATAAATTAACAAACTCTTTTACGGGATGTTTTAGTTCTTTGGGGGCTTTGTAAGTCTGTAACACTTCGTGAAGTTCAAAGATAAAGCCTAGTTGAAAGGGAAATAACTCTGTAATTCTGAATTTTGTAAGATCTTGTAAAAGTTTTGGCGAATTTGTTTATAAGAAACCTAGTTTATGCGTACGCCTTCTAGTTCTATGGGAAAGATTAAAGGTTATTTCTCATTAGCCTATAGCAGTCCACTACTGGACATATGTCTCCCCCAATGAGCACCATAGTGCCCTGTCTTCAGCTTGCTGCATCTAGCATCTACCTGCAGTCTTTCGCAGGTCGTCATCCCACCTGGTCGGAGGGCGTCCTACATTTACCGAGTCGTGGTTTCCACTCAAGAACACGTCGGTTCTATGGCCAGGCCACTGCCATTTCAGCTTGTTAATTCATAGAGCTATGTCGATAACTTTGGTTCTCTGTCTGGATGTATTCGTTACGAATCCTATCCTTCAGAGAAACTCCGAGCATAGCTCTTTCCATAGCTCGCTGAGCGACTTGAACTGGTGGACCAGCCCTATCGTGAGTGTCCACGTCTCAGCTCCGTAGGTCATAACGGGTACGACGCACTGGTTGAAAACTTTCGTTTTCAAGCAAACGTAGCCAGGGTCAAATTGTTTACTGAGTGGCAGCCTAGTGTAGCCCGGGGATTCTTAGCACCCCCTGCCCCGCCGTTACCGTAGCCGCTGCCATGGCCAGGAATAGCGAGGCGGCTGGGAACGATCGAGCGAGCCATCTCTTCTTGGCTGTTCTTATAGGGGGGGTCGATGCCTATAATCCCCACGCTGGGCATGCGGGTTAGAGATCGCAGTGTAGTGAGTACCTACCTATGTAATTAATATTTTCTTTAAATAAGTTTTGTTTCGTCCATACTACCGCGTGCTTTATTAATATTCTGTGCCACTAACCTGCACTGTATTTTAATTTTATGTGTAAATTATTACTGTACAATACAAATTCGTGAAAGATAAAAGAAACATGGAACTGTTATAAGTTCCAACAAATTCAAACCACACGTAGTTAGATACTACTACTTACCACAAAGTGTGGGTATACCTAAAGGTATCAGGACACTTTATCTTATGAGCACTTCGTTCTTTATTATCTTCCTTATATTCGTTCTAATTACGACGTTCTAAATATCGCAAAAGGACAGAAGCTTGATTGTAAAGTTTACACAGTGGGTTGGTAAACCTATTTGTTAAACCTTAAAAAAAATACAGAAAAAATACAGTATGCAGGGCCGATGCCCTGCATACTTTAGTATTTTATTTAAGGTAAGATATTATGCCCCGATGGGCATAATATCTTATCTAATGGTATAAAAGTAGTAAAATTAATATAAGTCTGAAAACTTTACGATTTCGTACATTCAAGTCAACACTTAAATCAGAAAATCATCAATATTAGTATCAGTGTCACTCGAATAACTGTCTGTGCGTGCAAAAAGAAATAAAGAAAAGAAAATTATTCATAAGACACTAGCACAGCACACAAACAAGTTCAGTTACACAATTATAATATAAGACTACCTAGTACCTACTTAATAGAAAACACGTAACACAGACAAAATAAGAAAAAAAATAGAATATATAATAAGTATTTGGTACGAAGTAGCCTTCACAGCAAGTAGATAAGCGCGCGTGTGTAGGTCTAACAGGGCCTGACGCAGCTTGTTGCTCTATCACAATATCTCAAGGTCATTTGTGAAAGAGCGCTGGTTTTCAGTAATACAGCTGAATGTGTGTACAGACAGAATAATATGTAGTGCAATGAACACCGTGCAAGGCATAACATAATTGGCCCTCTGTAAGATTTTTTTCAATTTAAATTTTGAGGCAGCGTAATAAAACCACGTGAGATCATCGTCTACCATACAATGCGCGTGCGTACATACACGTGTGCTGCAGTGGACACGCAGCTTAATTAACCCATGAGATCATCCATTCAGTACCGCGCGCCTATTCTGGGAATAGGGATTGAGATCTGTAGAATAAATATCCAGATATATGTATTCTTTAATCTCTTCACATTATCACTCTTTATGTTGGTGTGAAATTGAAACATAATTGATTTATGTAGGTTTTATTTATAAGTAGTGATTTTATAAAGCCCTTGGAATTTTATTATCTGCTGATTATTTCGCGAGAAGCGATCTAGGTACTTATTTATAGTAAAACTTTGATAACGATTTTGACAACGAAATGATTAAAAAGATTATTACCTATACATTAGCCAAATTTGATATAAAATGTTTGATATAAAAACCTCGACGCAAAAAATTTAAGTCACTTGCTATGTGTCGAGTTTCAGTTATAAATGTTTAGTAAGCATTATAATTTATAGAAGAAAGGATCTCAAATCGACAAATTATGTAAATTGCGTAAAAAAGACGCTACAGTATTGTGAAATTTAGGCTCGAATCGAGTTGGGCTAGTGGATAGAAAGAACATAAGTTCAGTTCAGTTCAGTTCTTTATTAATAAGAAATATTCTTATATGTCAAACATAAATACATAGCAAACAAAGAAAATACATTACGAAAACAAGAAAAATACAAAATAGTTTGAAATTTAAGTACAGAACTTTTATAATAAATAATTCTATAAAGAAATAAAAATATATGATTATCATCATATATATGTATATATAAGATAGGTTTATGTGGGTATGAACTTGCATCAATTATACACTTTTTCCTTTCAAAGTGCATACCAGAATAAGGTGTTCGATACACACGTCTCGTTATTCAAGTCTGCCTACACCAGACTTAATTGCAAATTTTGCAACCGAATCGACATGGTGGCCTTGCTTTTAAATTATATAATGCGAATTCGAAAAACTTATTTGCATTGAATGAGTCTTAACGAAAATAGGTCTTTTGTACGAGTATGTGACGAAGATCTTGGAAATTTGGGACTTATGTCATGCATACTAATAAATTAATAATAAATAATTTATTGAGTTATCTTGATGCAAAAACTTGTTTACCTTATATATTGTTATTTAGTAACAAGCTGTACCTACTTGTGAATCAATAAATGTATTTTCTTTCTTTCTTTCAAATATTGAATTACTAGCTGCGCCCGGCAGCGTCACCCGCGTGGAAATTTCTGCGCAATTTTACCATGTTTTCTCATTACTCCGTTTAAACCTTCCCTGCGACAAACATTTCAAAACCAAAATCAGCTAAATCGGCCCAACCGTTCTCGAGTTTTAGCGAGACTAACGAACAGCAACTGATTTTTAATACTTATAAAGATTTAAGAACTTACCTGCTACATAGGACTTAAATAATTCAATTCGGATTCTGGATTCTAGGGGATTGACGACCGATGTGGCGCGGTGGGTGAAGGTCCGCCTGCGGCGCAGGAGGTTGCGGGTTCGATTCCCGCCTCGGCACAATTGTGTGTACGATCTGCAGATATTTGTTCCGGGTGTTCTGGTCGTTTTCTATGTATAAAAAATATCTATCTATGTTATGTATTATATTTTGTATATCAGTTATCTAGTACCCATAATACAAGCTCTGCTTACCTTGGGGCTAGATAATGCTGTGTGAATTTTCCAGCATTATTCTTATTCTATTCTATTCAAACACACAGTAGACATAGGCTAAAAGGTTCTGCACTGTTTTAGGGGAAAATAGATAAAGTTATTTTGTGCGTTTTTTACAAAGTTTTTTTGTTAAAACGCACAAAATAACTTTAGCTAGACGTAGAATCGTTAGAAGAAAGAAACTTTAATAGTGTGGTGCGTTTTGCAGAAATAGACTGATAGAATGACTTCAACCGTCAAGTGTCGACTTGGCGCGCGTCTCTCCATCTGTAGTTTCTTATTCGTGTAGAATGCCAATATTAGCCATTCTGTGACGAATACCATTTGTCATAGTGAAGCGATTAGATTACCAGAATAGGGCCCATTGTAAAAAGAGCGGAAAAGCTATTTTGTAAACAACAAAAGATTTCACATAATTTTCAATTCAATTGAAAATTCAATATAATTTATTTCCATAAATAATTATTTCCTAATAAGAAATAAGGTGGTTGAATTTTTTGTTCACTTAAATTTTTTGTCCACTTGTGGATGAAGTTGAAGTACATTCATATAATATTTTATGTGTTTAATACACAATATCCCCTTTTACTTTTTTTTTAAATGGGCTTCACTAAGCTTTTAATTTCGTCTTGCAGGTAGGTACTAGGTAGGGTACTTACCTAACTTACTCTCTTTATGAGAAAATATACGTCGTTAACCTAGTAACTCTCTCACAAAACAAAGAGCCCGTAATTTCCAAAGTTCCTGAAACTATTTGCGAGCTGTGCAAATCGCTTCAAGCAAAACCTAATAATGGAAGTTCAGTTTGGTTTGATGTGGTTCGGTGACCGCAAATCGCAGTAAAGTTCAGCTTTACCTGATAATGGAATTATATGTAGAGACAGAGATTTGGTAGACATAGGCTTCAGAATCTAAGATATTTAATGCTAACAAAGACATTAATGGTTGAAAAATCAACAAAATCTGATAAGAATAATTATTAGAAAATAATTATATTCAGGTAGGTATATTATAATGTTATGAGAAGTTATACAGTTTCAAAGTCTATTATACAATCCAATCTAAAAATGTCTATATACAGCCTACTTGACTAAAAGGTTCGAAATTCCATAGAATATTAATATCAAATGCAACCACACAAAACAAAACAAATGGCAATGTTCAAAAAGATAAACCACGGAAAATATTTAACTATCTCTAAAGCCTCTGAAAGCCTCTAATTACACGACTTGTTTGCTTCTAACAATGTAAAATCCCGAGCTGAAAGAATTGGGGAAAGGCTTAGGGGTCGGAAACATTTAACTTGTTCCTCGAATAAATAAAACTCTGTAAGTACGTCCCTCTTTTATTTAATGGGCATCTGAATGTACGGTCAAAGAGCACGAATAAACGCTTTAAAAAGGATGAAAACCTAACCTAACATTTCAGCCTTAAATTACAAACGAGGTTTTATTTAAATTCGTTTTAGGAACTTTTAAGACCGGTCGTTCGATTGTTGAATACTAAAGAGGTAAGACCTTATTTTCAATTTGGTCGTTTCATGGTTTCTACAATAACTTTGGCGAATCATTATTTATAAGTTAAATCAATTTGATTGCGTGTGTCAATCAGACTTACGTATTATTTGTCACACAGAATAGCAGCAAAAGACGAGATAAAGAAAATAAATAATGCTGGACATTTCACACAGCATTATCTAGCCCCAAGCTAAACCTAGGTACCAGATAACTGATATACATAATACAATACATTACATAGATATTTTTTGTTATTATACATATAAAACGACCAGAATACCCGAGACAAATAATATCTGGAGATCGTAAAAACATTTGTCCTGAAGCTGGAATCGAAACCGCGATATCCTGTGACCGCAGGCGACCCTTCGCCCACCGCGCCACAGAGGTCGTCTGTCCAAGATATGACAATGTGGTGCATTTAAAATACCCGGCGAGATGACATGCAAACAAACCAAACATTTTGCTGCCGGTCCGTATAGATTATTGCGTAGTTCTGACCCTATGGCCTAAAAGATACACTTTTTAGTTGCTGTACGCGGCTATCTGAATACAAAGCTCGGTTCTAATTTCGAGGAGGCTAGGTCCAGCTGTGGACCAGGACTTCTAAATGTTGGTAATTTTTACATGAAATGCCCTACATTTAGCAAATAAAATAAAATGAATTCTTCCTTTATAAATTCTCCTTTACTGTTAACATGAAACCCAGCCTTTGAATGTTATTCTTCTACCATTCCGTATCTATCTCTCCAATATCAAATGTCTGTAACTTTAAGAGTACGGCTTGGAAACTATTCGATTACGCTTCCACATTCAATATCTCCTACTTTTACAGCGACGACGGGTGGAAAGATCTATTGAAAGAATTAGCTCGTTTGTTTTCATTCTAGAGTAATATAAGGTAGAAATTAAGAGAGATATTTGCGCAATCAAAAATTGTCCTGAATTTGTGGTACGAGTACCTATATGGATAATCGCGAAAGTTTGTGAGGATGTTTGTTGCTCTTTCACGCAAAAACTAATGAATGGAACTTCACAATAGCACAACACATATAGCTTACATATCAGAATAACACATAGGCTACAATAAATAAAGATATATTGTATATTATCAGAAATATCTATCACCACGGGTGAAACCGCGGGGTGCAGCTCGTATAAAATAAATTTGCAAAATTCTAAAGATAATTTTTTGGTGATTAGTTGAAAAAAAATCATGGTTCCCAATACAACCGGTCATTGTGAAGGTCTACCTTCTTCGAAGCCACTATGAATACGAAGATTATCTATACTTTATCGAGGGTAAAGCACTAAATTCACCCTAAAGCAATTTGATAGTAAATTTAGGTAAATGTATCGTTTTTGCGAATTTATTTCCCTAGTTAAATAAGCTTTCCTCATGAAACTTCAGCGCCTGGCTCCCAGCAGTAAGGGAACTTATTTATGTACGAAGTTTTATGATGTTTCTATTGGATTTAGTATGAATAGTGACTTTAGTGTAGTTAGCTCCGAGTTCCGGTGTTGATTTGTTTTATGATTTTAGGTAGAATAAGTTTAGTGTATTACGACTCAAATTGCTAATTAGAACGTCAAAAACTACCTACATATTTGGACGTTGCGTTGTTGGGGACTTAGAATAGAATAGAAATATCTTTATTTGTAGCAAACAACTATTTGTAGTTAAAAAATTTACTAAATTAATTCCTTAACTACCCAACACCATAAAGACTACATAACTACTAACTAATTGAAAAAAATAAAACTTAAATGCTACAAAATGGCGTCCGATTCAGCATTGTGTTGTGATAGCCGTAGTCGAAGCATAGCTAAATTATTAATTAAATAATACTAAAGCACAAAATAAAGAAAACAATTATACCTACAGAGCACTTTTGCTATTCAATTACCTAGGCACAATAAATACATTAAATAATAAATAAAATAACAAATAAATAAAAATAATAATAAAAGCAGTAAGTTTAAAAAATCATCATGACATAGCAAGAGAGAGAGAGGGAGTAAGAGAGTAAGAGGAACAGCAGCGGAGGTAGAGCTCTGAGTGAAGAAAACTAAAGTACTTATATCTATTTCGTTTCTGAGATCTTCAGTGGTTTTCTGGTGGTCCAGAATATACTTTTTTAATTTAGACCTAAATGTATAGAAACTCTATAGACTTACATGCTGAGGTCGTTTTTGCCGAATAGAACCAAGTTCCAGTGGCCCTATTTTTTTTTTATTAATTACTTATATCTTTTTGATTCTAAGTTCGTTATAATTTTATTTTGCTGTGCTGTTTTCATTCAATTGTTAGGTACCTCGTAGGTACCTAAATTCAACCATTAATATGAAAAAAGGCTAATAACTGAAGAACTTTTTAAAAGAAAACTAAATTCAATATGTTTTGTAGATTTATTTAGAATTAACGTGAAGTTGCACTTTTTTACACTTTTTAATTTGAATGTAAAATCGTAGCTCTTTATATTGAAGTGAATTGTATCTAATAATAATTTATTTAGAACAAATTCCTATACGTTGAAGAATTAGTTTTTGGTTTTGCAACTACAAAAAAAGATATAAGATACGATTGAAAAAACACGAGATTCTGAAATTTTCGAAATCTTTAAAAAAACATTGAGGCAACCGTAAAATACCCTCCAAACCCCCGAAAACATTCTATATAATTTTTGGGGTAATTTATGAAATTAAATATATACGCAATATCCTCCCCTGTTGTGTGCATAACAAGAAAACTCTTCATATTCTGCCGGCAGTAAGTTAAAGTCACGTGAAGTCAACCATAACTCATATTTAACTTCTCTCACATCCATATTCATAAGTTAAATTGGATCTACTGCCATCTGTCTCGTCGCCTCTGCTTGTTTGGAGCAAACGTTCGATGCTATGTATTGAAAGGTAAACAATTTGAGGCAGTCGAGTTTGTAGAGCACGAGTGAAATATGGTAATGGGTGGTTTGTATGACAGTTAGTCGTGGATATTTTAAGGTCAGTGTTAATCAATATCAAATATCAAAGTGCTTTACCTCCTTTAGACGTTCAAGACTCTTGGTCACGTCACAAAATTCAAATTTTTTCAAGTTTAATGCTTTTCTTTCCGCAGACATGGCATACTTCGAAGTCTGTTCATATTCCTCTTTAGCACATACAGATTTACATAGTTTACATACCTAAAAACAATAAAATAATTTATTCATAGCTACACACTAACACACACATGTACAAAAAAGGAAACCACGAAACACTGATGAACCGCTTCCACAATAATTGGTACAGAATATTACCTTTTACATTATGGAACACAGATTATTACATCTTCCATAATGCAACAAACACAAAAACAACAAACAGTGAAAAACAAAAACTGGTGAACTCGAGCTCTTAATTTTTAGGTACCCAGTAAATTCCCATTTCCATCACATATTGGCAACATCTTGCTGTGACGGGTATATGCGTCGCATACGATTTAATAGCCGTATTCGAAGCAAAATGTCGATTTAAAATGCAGTGAAAAATAAATTGCCAGCGCGATATGTTGCAAATGGGCGTAAAATGATACTGCATTGCCTCGGGGCTGAAAATTGTAACTGTTTTTGAAAGAAATAAAGAAGAATTTAGGACTGCTTTCTAGACCGGAACCACCGGATCGAGCAGTCTTTTGTTTAATTCGTGATATGGGGGATTCATATGTCTAGCAGTGGACGTGTGTTGAAGTTGGCGAAGCTAGATCAATTTCACGATTTTGTGTTGTCGGTTTTTGCTCTGTGTCCACTGTTCTCTGCATCATCAAACCTCATCATCGCCAACCATTCGGTCCGAATGGTTACCGGTCACCTCTTTTGATGATTTATTTACAATATTATGATAATGATGATGGTATATTTTGTCTTGGACTCTGTTAACCTCTCAGTAGGCGACCATTACCCGCGGCGATTGTTATCATAATTTAAGTCTGGCGAGAATCCCCCGGGGGACTTTCGTATTGGTCAAGATAAATTTCGAAATGTCAACGCCAATGCTGGAGCAATCCGTCTATCATTAATTCAATAGAGAAAGGACAACCATGCCATATCATACCTAGAACGGACCAACTTTAGAAGAAAACAACTGAAATATCGATGTTTAACTTCAAAGATGACTTCAAATAACAATCCATATGCTGTGCATACAGCTTAGCCTTGATAACAAAAGAAGATGCAAACGCAAAAGCTATTTGTTGGCCGGCACTTTTGATATTGGACACAAAATGAACGATGTCCTTTTATAAGTCAACAAAATTCAAAATCGGACCGCGGTCGTATCGGATGGGTGGCGTCCCTAGTCGGACCGCGCTCCATTTTCTTTTTGATAATCAGGTTATAAAAACCCATGTGAATAACAACTTGAGCTCTAAAAGCTGTAATTGAGGAAAACAAGGGTTCATTCACGTCTCGTAACAATTTCACTCAACATCTACACAGCTGTATCCTAAAATACGATAGTTTCTCGCTCGACTTTATATAAATCTACAATCGGTGATTCATCAATCGGGGTAAAAGCACTCTGTTTATTGACACAGTTTATTTTAGCAGTGTGTCATCTGCTGCCAAGATAAATTCATCAAGAAACGGAAAAAGCTCCAACATGGCTATCGTTTACGATTTTGAGAGACGTCACATAGAAATCCTATTATAAATTGTGGGCTATGTCCGGGCTTGCTGAGCCTTAAACAATTTAAAAAAGTAGATACTTTATGGTCTACTAGCTGCGCCCCGCGGCTTAGCCCGCGTGGAAATCTATGTGTCAAGTGGTTTATAAACCTTCCTCTTGAATCACTCTATCTATTTAAAAAAATGAAATATATTTTATTTTATTTTAGTGATGAAACTGGGCCATACTCTCAAAAAGATCTTTTCCCACAACTGGGTAAAGGTCTCTTAAAGTTTCTTCTATCAACTACGATCCTCTAAGCCGCATCGATTTACTTTTTTGCTTACCCTACTTGTGAGAGTGCGATTCTCACTTGTTCGGTTATTTATTTCTGGCACTGTGTTTCTGCGCCTCTCAATTTACTATGCCCACTCTCACGCACCGAGGTCGTAAACCATTGATCTTTATAGAGGTTGGACAAACAGAATTTTTAGATAGATTGAGTCATAAAGTGCCGGGTGGGCGGCTATTGACTGTTGGCTTACTGGACCTGTTGATTTTCGCAGGTGTGGCCGGACCTTGGCATTTTGAAACTACCTTTTATACAATAAACTAGAATACAACGAAGCTCAACTTGTATCCATAGGAAGCTGATCTTAAAGTCCCTAATATTGGCTTATTCCAGTTTACCACCTTGACACGTCCCCTTGAGGGGGTAATCTGGAATCGAGAAAAACTCAATTCCAGTTTTCCGCCTCAGCGTTTTTCTAATTCCATTTCCCCCGCTTCAGATTTCCAGATTTTAAGATTATGATTTACCCTTAAGAAGTCCAAGGGTCATTTTGAGTCCTTAGGTACAAACAAATCCATTCATAGGCCTTCTCCAAAGCGCCGACGCCACTCAAAGCGATAAGAAGCTATCAAGTTCCCACGACGGCTACAATAATTATCTGTAAGGACATTTAGTGAAAAATGTTGCATTGGCAGAGTAGCCCGCGGAGTTTCTCCGTGGAGCAGCCAATATATGATTTGGCGTGTTTTACTATAAACCGACTTAAATTCCTTAATAATGAAAATGGGTTTAAAACTTAGTTTTGAAAAAAGTATCATCGAAATCAATTGGCGTGAAATTGAGTAATTCGCCCATATGTCGCGCACATTTAAGACTTATAGGTAATATGGTTTTCTCATGTATGCCACTGTTAAAACTGGACCAAAGTGACCGATATGGGACCACAGGGGAAGCACCAGCTTTCGAATAAAAAAAGAATCATCACAATCGGTTTACCCAGTCAAAAGTTCTGAGGTGTGAACCTCCTCCTTTTTCGAAGACTGTTAATAATAAAAATAAATAAATAATGCTGGACAATTCACACAGCATTATCTAGCCCTAAGGTAAGCAGAGCTTGTGTTATGGGTACTAGATAACTGATATAGGTACATAATATATTACATAGATAGATATTTTTATTATACATGGGAAACAACCAGAACACCCGGAACAAATATCTGCAGACCGTACACACAATTGTTCCGAGGCGGGAATCGAACACGCAACTTCCTGCGTCGCGACCGCGCCACATCGGTAATTTCATAAGCCGACAAAACTGATATCTAGCCGAACTAAAATAATTATTCAGTTACTTCACCAATTGACTGGACAGTTTCTTTATAAAATAAGTAGATCATGAAATGTAGGTATACTTAGGAAGACACGAATTGCGGTGGGTAGAACCCACATCGCATCAGGGGTCCTGTGTGATGAACATTATTGTACTACGCCCTAGGGGTCGTCGGTCGACTTAGTGGGCTTACATAAATAGGGAAGGCATACGCACGATTGAATCATAAGTCGTAAGTTTAGTAATGAACACGGGAAACGACTTTGGTTCAACATCATTAGCCTATGTTAGTCCATGCCTGGACATAGGCCTCCCCTACTGAGCGCCAAGCGCCCTGTCTTCAGCTGGACTTGACGAATCCATATTATTAGTATGTACTTATCTAAAAAATTCAATGTTTGCTTCGCTTTACATAAATATTTACTTGTATCCAAAATCGTATTATATTTAGATTGCGATATGCAAAACAAACATGTATTAGACTAGTGGTTTCTTTTTCACTTCTTCCACAAGTGCACAAAAATGGTAGCCAAGTGAAGAGAAAATCAAGAACATCTAATTTCATAAATGATAATAATTGATAGTATAATGAAATAAGTGATAATAGAAATAACCCGTGATAATGGCCGATGAACTACGCTATATGAAAAACAATGAATTTTCATCGAAACGAAACGAAAATATTTATTGAAAAAGAATACTTAGTAATAAAAAATTCATTTCATTTCATCAAATGAATTTCAGAAATGAAATGAAATTTGAAGTGACATGACACAACTGATAACTGTGTAAGTGAATATAATTATATATCCTACATTATACACATTCTTAACTCCATGGCTAAAGTTAAGTTTTATCAAATTCTCGTCAAGTAAAATTCAGTACCTATATATCATACTGAATTTACTTAAATTAGTTTGAATCATTCATCATTTTTCCATATTATAATTCGCCCCAGTTCCATACTTTTATACCCACTTCATTATTCATTCATCCCATTAAAAAACGCTGAATCAGGATGATTCTATGTCAAATAATGATCAGCATCAGCATTTTGTATGAAATATGTTAAAATGTTATAATAAATAAATAAATGTTTTAAATTCACAGACAGTTGGGAATCTGAGCAGTCTGTCGTGGTATCTCTCTTGTGTTAGAAACTTGCTGACCTCTGCGGGTTTGTGGTTAGTTCCACGGGTCTCGGAATGATTTGCAAATGTATTCGATTAGGTACGGACCCGAGTCAACTTGACTTGATCTGGGAATTCTGTTTATTTTTTGCTTTGTTCTTTGAGAAGGGGAAAACACATTTGCTGCTGAATTTATTAAGACTTGGAGTTATGTGGGTCGTTGCTTATTGGGATAGCTTGAACTCAAAATCACACAAATTTTAGAGATATTTTCAAAAAACTAAATTTTTTTTTTTAATACAGCACACGCATAAACACCTGCATATCTAATGGTAACCCCACACTCCTCTTTTACAAGTTAATTTTTTTACAACCCTACTAGTTAATTTTTTTTAACGTAATCCATTAGTTCCAAGTTTCGTAATAAAAAGTAAAAGAATTATCCTGTTTATTTTTTATTTTTTATATAAATAAATAGTACTTACACAAGTCTTTATTAATATTGTTAACATTAGTGTTTTTGGAACAATAAAGCTCTTTTTATTTTATTTTATTTATTTTATCGTGTTTACAGAAGAAGGTACCTGCCAATATATTATTTAATAACGTTTGGTAGCAGGTACTACTGTAGGTACTTATTATACTTATCAGCAACTGAGTAACACCTACCAAATTTCTTTGAGTATTTCAGTTGAAGTATAAGTACTATTGAACTGTGCATCAAAGTGAGTGTACTTCCTTGCGGCTGTACAAAAGAAAGAGTAACCAAAATCAAAAGGAAAGGGCCGCCTATCAAAAATGTTCGCGGAACTGCTACACTGGCATCAGTGTTTAAAACAACAAGACTAATTTACCACTCCCTGAAAAACAGATTATTCTCTTGTGACCTATTTCAAGTTCTTTAATTAGGTGATTAATGATAGGTGCCGACTCGTTTTTATTGCTGAGTGGATAAATCTCTATTCCTATTGTTTTATTTTTGTTGCTCGCTGTTTGATGGATTTTAGATTGAGTCATAAAAGCTTTTAAGAAGATAAATTCGTCTTTCACCGAAATATTTTTCGATAACTGGTGGTGAAGTGAGAATCGAGAAAGTAGAGCAATTCTTGATTCCTTGTTTGTAACCATGACAATATGCTGGTTTGTATAAATATCTTACCAGAGAGTTTTCCATGAGAACATAGAATACTGAAAAATCCGAAATACGTATTTCGGATTTTTCCCATGATGTGGCCTGTGGGTAGACCATAGGTATCAATGGTAGGTTAGGTTAGGTTAGTTATTGTATACTTGTACCTAAGAACCCTACCAACCAATATTACATTGAAACGTTATAGGTATGGTATGTATTCGCATTTGACGGACCATTTTGAGTGTTCCGTACCCAAAGGATGCCCACTGGTTTTAAAGAAAAAGATTCTGTTTAACATGAAGAAGACAACAAATCACGTTTAATACAAGACCTCACTGAGATATTACGAAGTTATAACAATATAGGTAGCCGTGACTTCACACGCATAAAATCATTTAAAACGGAATATTTACCATGATTTGATATTTGAGTTATCCATTATTTCGGCACAGTTTCAGTGGTAGTGGTAACGTTCGTAGCAAAAGACAAAAAATGAGGGTAGATCGGTATGTCTGCCCATAAAAACTTACTCGCAGTCGCAGTGCCTTCAGTTATTCCGTGATCATGGAGCATGCAACTGTGCCGAAATATTGGATAACTCAAAAATCAAATCATGGTAAATATCCCGTTTTAAATGACTTTAGTGTTGATAACTATCATAGTTTCAAAAGTTTTATTCACACGATTACAGATTCTGTATACTTATTACGGAACCCTTCGAGTGTAAAACTGACTCACACCTAGCCGGTTTTATTTTTAACTTTTTTCCAAACCAAATCTACAGCCTTTTGACACCATTCTGTCATTTTAAAGAATCATCAACGTCATAGCTCAAGTATCCAGTAGGTTGAGTATTACACACAAGTTAAATTAGTGAGCGGTGCTGTCATCGCTTTATGGGCATCTTGACATTATTGTGATGGATGTTTACGAGCCGGTTTCATCACAGAGTTATTGTTTACTACATCTTATATATATATAGTATAGGGTGTAACAAAAACTAAGGATCTAACTTTCAGGGTTCAGTTTTGAACAGTGAACACGGTAAAAATATGTCTGTATACCCACCAAATTTTGTAAGGGCACTTGGCAGTACTTTAACACCAGAGAAGATTTATCCTTTACTAGGTACATGGCTCTAGAGGTAGTTAGGCTAGGTTGCTCTATGCTAGTGCACTGCTACGTTCAGCAGTGCACCATGCAAATAAGGGAAGACTTATCATATCGAGACTTTTTATTTAAAAAAAGTCATTTATAACGGGATATTTACCATGATTCGGTTTGTATGTTTGGTTTAGTATATGACTCGCGCCATAGAGCCTTTCTTTCGTTTGCTTTATCCACCTTATGTCTGCAATCTTTCGCAGATTATGAACCTGTCTTGCTGTGTCTTGCTAGAGGGCGGCATCCTTTACTAAGTTAGCCAAGTCACGGTCTCCACTCCAGAACACGCTTACTCCAGCGATAGTTGGGTAACCCGACGTTATCAAAATAGCAACAGACTTAGGCTCTAGACAGACGGACCGCATTTCAACTGCAAATAAACTGCAAATTTGCGGTTGGATTGCAGTTGAAATGCGGTCCGTCTGTCTAGAGCCTTAAAAACTAATTTGCACTTAATTGGGTCATCTAATGTTTTAAGGGGACAGTGGACAGCTAATGTGTTATAAGATTATAGGGTCAAGGATATGGAGATGAGCAATAAAGCGACTCCTAAATACCCATTTAGGACCCTTCGACCCTTCAATGTTAATAGAGCAAATGTGTTTAGTGTAATTGGACCATGGCATCATTTTATAATTGGAATTAGTGTTGAATGCTTTTGCCTGACATAAAAATAAAACAATATTTGGGTCCAGTTATTATGTCAGAGTCTGTTGGCAATACAATACAATACAAAAATACTTTTTTGTACACCAGTTACAGATCATTAACATTACAGACAACACATGATACAAGTACAATGGGCGGCCTTATCGCTTAGAAGCGATCTCTTCCAGGCAACCTTTGGATGGAAAGAATTAAGTATGTGAATTTAAGAAAGGCTGGCGGTGTACCAAGGATAAGTTAGAATATTTAAAGATATAAGAGAAATAAAATTATATATATACATATATAATAGTTTATAAATAGATAATAAGTACCAATATTCACTATTCTGACAGGTAAAATTCCTTAACGCGAGCTTTAAAAACTGGTAAGGACACTGCTTCTCTGATGGACTCTGGTAGAGCATTCCACAACCTTATGGCCAGGATGGAGAAGGATTTGTCGTTAAAACTGGTTTTGTGAAGTGGCATACTCAAAGCCAGATTTTCTGACAATGAGGGGATCATACCTACAGTTATTAAAAAATATGTACAAAGGTAACTATTACTTATTCTGAATTCAAATTCAAATAGTTTTTTTTATATCAGACATGGTTAATTAGAGAGGTGGTATTTCAAAATTAATAATAATAAATAAATAAATATATTTATTTACCAAAAAACACATGCGAAATCATTTAAAATATAGTGGCAGTGGAACTCAAACTAAGCAAGAATGCTTGTATCTTGAGGTCCATGAGTGCGTTTGACAGGTAGGATTTAAGAGGATGTGCAGATACAGTATGTGCTAAATTTACAAAAAAGAATACAACTAACATGCAATAATTTCTTTAACAAATACATAATAATATTTCTTTAACAAATAGTATTTGAAATGGTATAAATTGATCCTCATATCTCGCCACACTACTGGCATGTGAATACAATATAACAATCACAAACAACAAAATATTTCAAATAATAATTCTCATGCTAATTAATAAAAAGTAATAAAAGTAAATTAACGCCTTCCTCGGAGATTGGTGGGAGATCGCACGTGACCGCACTGAGTGGAAAGATTTGGGGGAGGCCTTTGCCTAGAAGTGGGACGAAACAGGCTAAATAAAAAAGAAAAAAAGTAAAGTTTAATTAAAATAACACACAAAAAAAAAAACAAAGATAATGATCATTGCGATAAGGCCGCCCAATATATTCTGTATCTGTTTTTTTATGTCTTGTGTAATTAGTTAGTTTATTTTGTGTACAATAAAGAGTAATTGTATTGTACGTTTTATAATGAAAAGGCAAAACATTTTTGAATCACTGAACCGAAGCCTATCTTAATTCCTAAATTATTCCTATACCCAAAAGTTGGTTAGGTTGGTACTGACGTAAAGTAGGTATAAAGTCTTTAAACATTGTTACAAATTCCCAAGTCCTGTAACTTAGCTCATAATAAAATGGCATAAAGCTCAAAATCTTTTACATCATAGTCCGACAGCGGTCTTCAAAAGGGTCGTAAACGACAATGTCGTAATTCAGGGCAGTAGGTACCTCAGGCTTTACGATGCTGAAACAGGTCAGTGGGGCTAAAGTGCTTCCTAGATAGGCGCAAGTAGGAGCTAAGAGCGGCTTGACATGGAAACAATGGTTTCAGGGAAATAATCGTTGGTTTTACTTTTTACTGTGTTATTTTATTGTCCTTGGTAGTCTGGTCGTTCTGTCCTTCTGTTCGGACTTGGAATTGGAACACACAGGATGAGGTTTGTTTAAAAAAACTGGCCTAAGAGTGTACCCTAAAACCAGTGTTCCTGCGCTGTAAGCCGTACCATGACATCTGACGTTAATGACAGTGACAGATCTTCAACACGTCAAAAGATTACCTACAAACTTGTAACTGCCCAATTAATTTAGTTTGTTTTTAGGAAAATTAAAATGCAACTGTTGCGTAATATTTTGTTTAAATTAATTAGTTTCTCTTGCACCAAACCACAACGAATCTTAATTAGGAGTTTTATAGATTTAAAAGAGTTTGCTTGCCGCATTTTATAGTCTTCAACAACTTAGTTCAACGTTTCATAATATCGGCCCGACTTTTTGGTACTCGATGCTTACTTAGGATGGTACTGTTAATTTATTATAAGTGCAAACGCGTCGTGATTATTGAAATTTTTTGAATTTCTGTTAATTTTTTTTTCACAGAATGAATCATTTGGAAATGTTGTGTCGTATACTAATTTTTGCTGACTCTTCATCTAGCAATATATATCCACTAAACATAGGAAGTATAGTATAAGTATTCAGTCAAGAATAAATGAATTTAAAGAGGAGTTATAGGTTTACTATGCGACTTGTAAATATTTTCTTTTACCAATAAAATGACTATCTATCTGACTACGTACCTATAACTCCTCTTTAAATTCATTTATTTTTGACTGAATACTGAGGTAGGTATGTTTAGTTAGAACTTCCCGGCTTCGCACGGTTTTAGTACGGAACCCTAACTTTTTTGAAAATATAATATAGCCTATGTTCACCGGGGATAGAGTAGCTTCCCAACGGTGAAAGAATTTTTCAAATCGTTCCAGTAGTTTCGGAGCCTATTCATTACAAACAAACAAAAAATCAAACCTTTTCCTCTTTATAATAGTGGTATAGAAGAAGGCGTGATCGTCTTTTGCTTTTTTTATAGAAATGACTACGCTACCTAGCTCTAGATACGTACGTATCTATCCCTACTCCATCCATACCTTATGCTCCAGTAGTTCAAGCAAACGCCTGAGATTTACGATGCCCTACGACGAAATTATGCAAGAGTTATGAGCAATTTCCCTGTTTTATACGAAAGTCTATGTATTTCTTTCGTAGATCTTTTCGTAGGGTAAAATGATCTCTATGAATTAGAATGGTTCTGGGAAGCCCTTGCAATACTAGAACGATTTTTCGTGTACTTTTTCCTTATAATGTTATATAATATATAATTGATTTAAAAACAGTTTGTAAGGAATATTATATTTTTTCTATATTGGCCTTTGGTGTCAAATGGGTAATCGTGGGTCTTGTTAACTTTACATTATCAGTTTCCACAACATTATAGTATATTGAGACAAGGTATCTGAAATTTAAAGATTTCTTATCGAACCAATAATTAGATACCTACCAGAGCTGGGTGAAGACATACCTATCTTGCTTATGTTTTTCACACACTTGTACCTATGAGAGCATGATTCTTTTTAATACGATTACTCAAAGTTTAATTTTATAAGCCCGACATTCTGCCAATTCCCTGAAACACAGCATAAAACTGTACCTAGTGCGTGATGCAAGTCGTGCGACAATAAGTCGGAAAATTTATAATTTACGTATCGTTTTGTGCCTTGCAGCATCTCTATCCTCGAAGCTCTTCATAGTAGGAAGTATTATTTTTATTGACCTCTAAGTGTTACGTCTTCACTGGCGTCTCGGTCTCGCCACAAAAAATTGCCGGGGGCAATTTGGCTCTTAGCTCAATAAATAGATACACCTTTACCTAGTACACATACATTTTAACATAATTTTAGCTTAAGTGTAATAGGTAGGCCTAATATAAGCTTAGAGGTAGGCACATGTACCCTGTAAGGGCGCAGCAATTTATATAGAAACTAGTCTATTTAAAGCTAGAAACATAGTAATCGGATAATATTATCCGATTACTATGTTTCTAGCTTTAAATACTATATCATGCAAAACAATTATATGAATAACTCGGTGTGTCACTTATTGATTCAAGCAGCCAAATAGCTATACCTAGTTCAGATTTTAAACGAAAGGTCGTCATATTTTTTCGGCTATTTCCGAATATAACCAATATACTAATAACTGCAACAGCCCTATTTATTTATTATGTAGTTAACCCGCTTACGGTCTCACCTCGCGTTTTTAGTCAATATTTATTTACTACTGAATGTTTGGGTTAACGCTTTCTCTATAGATGTTAAAGACAGACAGACTATAATAATAGAGTCAGATGATTTGGTTGCTTCCTGAATCAGTGCAGCAACCTTTTCTATATTCAGTTACATTGGAGAGAAGGTCGCGGGTTCAAGTCCCGCCGAAATTGTTTTTTTTTCGGGATATTATTTAATTTTTTTGAGATTACCCCGAGTGCGACGGCTTACGCACTATAGAATGTTTTTGATTGATGAATATTCATTTACAAAAGTCATATAATAACGGGATATTTACCAGGAGTTGATTTTGTGTTGCCTAATTTGTTTTTTGTTTGTTTGTGTTAAAAACCATGATAGTTTCAAAAGTTTTATCTTTTTATTTACATTGTAAAGTAGGTATGTACACATTATTTTAAAATAGTAATGCTTAATTAGGTTGTAATGACCTAGGAACAAGATTTTTATTCCCACCTATCAAGTTTAATTTGAAAAATAGCGTTAGTTATGGTATTTATTAATATTTTCATGGTATTTATAATAACAACATCCATAATCACAGAATAACTTAGTAATATTTACTTAGTACCGATAATAATGTTAAAACAATACGCCTCTGTTACATTTCAAAAGTTCTATTCAGAACTTTTATCGGAGACTCAAGCATTCATGTTGTTGACTCTTATCTAAACCTCGTGACATTTTGTTATCAATTCGGTTCATTGAGCATCAAACCCACAATAAAAAATTACTTATTTTTAGGGAAATGGTTTTAACTGGTTATGTAGGTAGGTACCTAACCTACCTATTTTATCACCACTCAATCTTTATAATGCTGCGTTGATATCTAGTCTAATAATAACTCTAACTCTAATTTCAATACTTTTAAGATTTAAAGGCAATAAAAAAGACAAATGAAAACTAATAATATAATTGAAACAGTTAAGCTAACTGCAAACCGTTGCAGTTCAACAATCTAGACGTATCTCAACTGATCCACGACCACACCAGTCGGAAGCGAGCCCAAGATGCTAGCATACCCCTGTTGTATGGCAATGCTGCTAATGCTGATATTACTGATAATTATTGTAGGTAAACTATTTCATTTTACTTGTTACTTTGTAATCATATGATTACAAACTACGCCTAGTAGTTTGTAAGAAGCATTTTGTGCTTTACCTAAGCACAAATGCTTCTAGGCGCGTTTCTAAGTACCGCTATAGCGCCCATTAGGGGAGGCCTATGTCCAGCAGTCAAAGTCAAAGTATATTTATTGCAATTACATGTGAAAAGGGTCGTACATAAAAAAAGCGTAACAATGTAATTTGACCATTATGGGCATGCAATTATTTATCTAGTTACATGCAATATATTAGTGAGAAGAAAAAAATACTTAAAATCAGTTAATGTTAATAAATAGCGACACAAAATTAAATAACACAGCTATTAAATAATAAAAAATACATTAATGGGTAATTATTTGTCAAAAATCTTATCGGTCATAAATTCTTTAACTGTGTGTGTTTTTATCAGCTAGTATAAGTCTTCAGCTTTTTCTGAAACATCGCAGTAGGCAATTCTCTTCAGCAGTTTACTAATATAGGCTGATGATGATGTTGATGATGAACGTTTTTTGATGTGTCTGATGAGCTGGTCGTGAGAATCACCCTGCCACTTTAACAGTCCATAAAAATGACCTAAATTCTTTAAATTCATCAAAATTAAATCAACCGTTCTGTAATATAAATGGAGTCATAATAAAACAAGCAAATCAAACCAAGACGACCCAATTGCAGCAATCAACGCGCATGTCAGTGTTTGGGATGCGCGCACGCATGCCGCAGTGCACGGCACTATACATATGATAACAGGGAAGTAGCAGGGACGTTTCCAGGGTTCAGGATAAAGCTCCTGCTTCGCCCACTTACAATACAACATAGTGCCTTACTAGTAATTAGAATGAATGGAATTGAAGAAGTAGCAGGGACGTTTGCAGGGTGCAGGATAAAGCTCCTGCTTCGCCCACTTACAACTTCCTAGTTATTAGAGTGAATGGAATAGAATAAGGATTTATTTAGCATACACACACACAAACCAGGAAAGTACATCTTAAAAAAACTAAATTAATACATATTATTTTAATAGTTTTTATTAATTTAATTAGTTATGTAACTCCATTCGTAAGTAACGGTCATAAAATTTCAATACTGAAATGCTAGTAAGGGAGGGATTTACCGTCTACCTAGCCGAACTTCGACCCTGGGGCGGCCATTTGCACTCAATGGAGAGAGTGTGCCAAAATAGAGTTTGGTGGCCACCAAGGGCAACTTCGTATTTCTGCCTATACTAACTAACACAGAGGCATAAAAAAGCTTTTTATTGGTAACACAAACTGCCCAATGATAATTTTTGAAATTTCCTTTGTTTAACGCAGGTAAATAATATATCTATAGTGGTGGCGCTAGTGTCGTGGTAACACCTTAACCCGCTCACATTCATACAATTTGAAATGCTGTCAAAAGCGTTTAAAACTAACGAAAACTACACCACTGACTCCCACAATCAAAAGGAGTAGGTCCTATCTTAATTTGAATGTACCTACATGTAGGTAGTTTACCCAGGATAGATAAAAGGATGAGTTACGGGCTACCTAATTCTCAGTAATCGCTATTCAGCTGTTGGAATTGGCCCATAAAATATCCATAACGAGGTTATTCCTGAGTCCAGCCCTGGATAATAGTCGCTCAAGATTATTATCATTCGAGGAATGCAGATAGGGAAGCTAATGTTATGGTAAATGACAGTTATCTCGCTTCTGTTATGGTTTTCATTTAAACCAAGGGCGTAGGTATTCCTCTGTTCTAAGATTATTATTATGATTAAGTAGTACTTACCTACCTAGGTAGGGATAGCTACTAAACTTAGTACTTGGTGAAATATTAGCCCTTGATTTGCCCCTCCTTGGGTTCCGACGGGGAAAGAGCTGAAGTACCTATAATATACGAGTACTCCGATTTAGTATCAAAGATATTTTATGTCAACAATCTATATACCTCTATATAAAAGAAAGTCGTGTTTGTTACAAAACTTATAACTCGAGAACGGCTGGACCGATTTGACTGAAAATTGGTGAGAAGGTAGGTTAGAACCAGGAGTCTAACATAGGATATTAAAAAAACCATTTGACAAATCGATTTCGCGGCGGGGCGCAGCTAGTTATTAATAAAAACTTAACATAAGCTTGCATCGTCTTGCGAAAGACAAGGCAGATGCCGCACGTGACAGGCTGAAGACGAGGCGATTATGGCGTTTAAGGGGAGGCCTAAGTCCAGCCATGGCTGATGATGACAAAGTACCTACTTATTACCTACCTGACCTGCTTAGCTTATGCAAGACCCTCAGTAAGTAATTTCTATGTAAAACCACGTTCTGAAAGCTTAAAAAATACAGCCTCGTTAACGTAAACGACCTCATTTCCGCATTTCAAAGGGTCTGAACGGAAGCTATAGCTTTATTTTTTTTACGCTCGCGATGTTATGAAAATAACAGACTTCAGCTTTCTGTAAGTGCAAGTAAGTTGAAGAGGTGATTTTGTCTTTGGTGGGACGCTAACTTTATTATGCCCGAACTCTACAACCTGCCTTACATCCACAAACTAGAATTTCGGCCATATCTCGCGAAGAACCGACAACCGCTGGGGTAAACGTGTTCTTGAGTGAAGACCTAAGACGTCCTACAGCCAGGTGGGATGACGACCTGCAAAGGACTGCAGGCAGATGCAGGATACGATAAGCTGAAGACAGGGCGCTATAGCGCTCATTAGGGGAGGCCTATGTCCAGCAGTGGACTGCTATAGACTGATGATGATAATGAGATAGAGGATATCGTATCAGAGTAACTCGCACACCATCGAACACTAACATTGCTCATCACTTCCTGAGTAGCCGAGTGGTGCACAATTGGAATGGGCTTCCTGAAGACGTTGTATCAGCTCCCTCTGTGAGCAAAACTGAGACAAACTAGACTAGGGTAGGGAAAAACTTTAAAACACTGCACTGTGACATAGACATATGCACGCATAATAAAGCCCATGGTTATCGTATAAGATACCTAAGTTTATTTCGTGTAGGTGTAAAGGTGTAAACAGAACCTTAATCAGTCATCGACGACATAGCTCAGTAGGTTTTTGAATTCATACACCATCATCTGACGGCAGGTCTAACTTATCCTGTACCCTTCTTTAAATACTAACTACTTTAATAATGGTAGCCTACCATACGTATAATAATGTATGGTAGGTAGGTACTCTAAATAATGTCGATAGAGTCGATAGGTAGATACCTACTAAGTGAAAGCACATAAGTAGCCACCTACTCAATGATACCATTTCTTCGTGTTTTCCAAATCATAAATGAACTTCTTTCCTGATTATAAAGCTAGGTCGAAGTCTTTATGGAATGATAGGTTTTTCGCCTGACGAATACCCATAACAGAGGTGGCCGAAAAACCGTTATTGGCCCGTGCTAGGCTCTAATTATGGCCATTACTGTGCGGTTCTGGTTTGGCCAATCCATTAGGAAATATAGACCGGAAGAATGTATTCGCTAATATTCACCTAATTTGTATAATAAAGCTGTGGAGGCAGACCACCTGCCCTACTTTGTTTGGCCCTACGACCGTGGCGCCCTCTGTTATAAGTTCTGTGGAACCACATAGTAGTTGCGTCACAGACAAGGGTCGCCGATATCATATCCCTCCGAGTTTTCTTTGAACCTGATGAAATTGCATACTTATTTGTATGAATAATTACATGGAAAAATATTAAAAACAACAATGGAAAACAGCGAAATCTAGTTTTTCCCGATGTCAACTTTATCATCATAGTAGCTTATGCCCGCGGCTTCGCTCGTTTTAGATTTTTTTTGAGCTGTGAAAATATACATTTTAGAAGCTAGAAAGCTTCAAGGCAAAAACTTCAGATTGTAGTTAGGCATCTCTGCGACAGAGCTCTAAATGTCAAACAGCTGTCTTTCTACGTCAAAATAGAGGGCATTTCTTTCTATACTATATAAACTGAGCGCATCAGACCTATGCTATGATATTATATTTTAAACAAAATTTAGATATAAAGTACGCATAGAAAGGTATAAAGTAATGTACGCTCGGTAGTCGACCAGCGGACCTATGTACAGATTTTTTTGTACAGTGACATCTGTTTTTATCTCTTCGAAACTACACGGTTCACTTTTTACTCTTTGACCATTTTTCGTTCCGTTCCTAAAGTGATATTATTTTGTTCTCATTCATTCATTCGATTAAGTTTTAATCCCAAAGAGAATAGGTAGTTCATTCTTTCTCTACGACTTTCTATGATCTGTGCTGTCAGTTTTTTCCGGTCATTCTCAGAAAAAAGGAAAAAGCACCAAGTGTGGAACATAAGTGGAATTTCGCAAAATCTTGCAATATTTTTCTTGAGAATTCTGGATTTTCTTAGATTTATTTACCTATATTTAGCACGTTATGTTTCGGCCGATAAGTAAAATCGGTCGCAGAGTTTCCGTTGAAAAGAAATCCAAAGAATTCGTGAGGACCAAAATAATTCGCCAGGCTTCTATCTTGAAACCGGCGGAAAAAATAAAATTGTACAACAAGGAAAACAAAGAATTATTCGGGCCCTTATTGGAGACTAACAAACAGAGGAAACAGCGACTGCAGAAAGCTGGTAAGTAAGTGTCGATTTGTATAGTTTCCACAACCTTGTCACTGGTTTGCATTGACTTTCTAAATTGTTGCGTTTATGCTGAAACACCTATTGTATTACGCTGTAATCCGATCAGCACCTAGCACTAACATATCACGTAACCCTATATGAATACTTTCACGTTACAAAATTAGCTATTGTTTTTTCCGAAGTCTCCACTTTCCGTTTCGTTGAATTGCGTATTATTCGACGCGTGCCTCACATCTTGCCAATTCAAATCATATGACATTCATTCACTGGCGCCGTGCGCTCAAACTCTATTATCTTGCAGCTAAGAATAACTCTCATCAAAACAACGCGAACCCCGAACACACATCGAAGTTCACAATGCGCAATGCACTCTCTTTGAGCTTTTTGAGCCCTCTGTCAGAAGTAATAAAGACCACAATGTGGCAGAGCTCAAGGAACAGTGGGAACCTTGTTGGTGTCTTGCTGAATAATTCTGTAAGGGCTTTGAGCACATCATCAGTGTGTAATGCGACAAAGAGCTCACCAGCACAGCCGGGATATGCCAGCGAGGATAAGATTCTCCAAATCAAACCACACCGCAATGACTTTGCGAAGCAGTTCCCATCAGTGACTTTGATTCTAAATAAGACTATGACTGAAGAGTCTGCTAAGGCTTTAGAGAAATGGAAGCAGGAGAGAATAGCTGAATTGGGATTAGAGGAGTTCACTAGATTTTATGAAGGTGAGTGCGTTATATGAATTTGAACCTTAACTGAGTAAGAGTTAGATCTCATTGTCTGAGATGAATTTAAGGCCTGAAGCCTATCTTGATACAAATAAATGATTGCATTAAAAAATACTACAAATTGTTTTATGAACTAACTATGCAGGCTCGCTATAGTATGCAACTATTCAGTCACTACCAGGGTTGGAAAAAAAACTGTTTTTTTTATATTTTATAAAACAAACAGTTCAAAATGTTTTTTGTTTTTTTTTACTTATCAATTTCAAAATGTTTAAAACAAGTGTTTTTTTTTCATCAATTATAGCGAATAATAAAATAATCCATTTCTAAACTATTTCCTAATTCACATTAGTAAAAATTAACAAAACAATAAATACTTGCTTTTGTTGCATATCTCAGGTACCTCTAATCTAATTACTAAAAATTATTATTATTATTAATCAATACAAAACACTTTACATACACCTTGTATGTAGTGTTGTAGGTAGGTAGAGAACTAGAGAGAGAGCGGGGAATAGGTACCGTACCCATTAATCCAGTGAATTACTTTCTTTCGACGGCCGACATAGGGACTTTCCCTGCGGGACTTTACTGGCGGGGAGTTACCTATGCAATGTATAAATACCACAGCCTGTCTGTGGTATTTATACATATTCATTTGCTATTAAAGGTAGTTTTAAACCCTGTTTTTTTCTTAATATAAAACATAGTTTTATTTCAAACTGTTTTAAACACTGTTTTAAACATGTGTTTTAAAACAACTTGTTTTAATCATGCCAACCCTGGTCACTACGGGGGAGTGGTTTAACATGATAGGAAAATATGTTTCAACTTCAATTGAGAAGTTAAGTTTGAAGTTAATCTGAGTTTTTAGTATGTTCAGTTGTACGAAATGAATTTATTTTTCCTTTACAATAGGTTTTTTAATTTAATCATAATCACCTATCTAATAATCTAGTTTTTGTGAAACCTGTATATTGTGAGAGGCTGGAAAACTTCGAACTGGAAGTCTCCATCATTGTGTTCATGAACCCTAATCTTACTGTATCTTGTCTCTGCAGCCCAAATGGCCTTAGGTAGCAAGTTCCATAGTACTCTCAAGAACTACTTCACACAGCCCCGCTCCGAGCTCCGTATTGAGAAGGATGTTGAAGGTGTCTGGACGTCAGTAGCTGATGTGCTAAAACATATATCTTCTCCCAAAGCAATAGAGTCCAATGTTGTGCATCCAGTGTTGAAGTATAGAGGAATCTTTGATGCTATTGCTGATTATGAGTAAGTTACGTTCTTTAAGTTAAGCAAATTATTATTTTAATTTTTTATTGCTTTTAAATAGGTAAAAATAGAACCTAGACATGAGCAAATAAAGCTAAATACAGTTTCCACTCGTTGCTTAAAAATAATACAATACAATACAAAAATACTTTATTGTATAATGTGTTAGTTATACCAATTTAAACAGTTATTCCAGATCTAGAGCTACATACATGCAATATTTTAACCAGATTTGATCAGCAGTTATTCATTTATTTCAACATACAGTCATACTCCTCATCAATCAAATATTATTATTCATTATGGTAAACTGGTAGCTTTGTTTTGATGTTCAATAATCAGCAAGAACAAACGCCACAACGAAAATGTTTTCATAACAAAATAATAGTCTCTGAGAATAAAAGACCGGTATTATATCTGATGGATGTAAACAACGTAATTGCCAAACTGTTGCGTATGCGTAGTTTCTAAACGCCTCTTTCGCATTCCATTTAAAATAACAAAAAACGTCACTGTTTTATCATATCACATTATCGCCAGCGCCTCTGATAAATGTGTCAATGACATTAAAATACTCACTGATTCTACTCGAAAGTCAAGGGGAGTCTTCAAGGCTATCGTATTTTAAGAAGTCTGGGATATTTGTTCTATATCATCTTGACTGACTTTATTGTAAAGCTGGCTTCTTTCTGTGGTTTCTTGTGCGTTTTACTGGATTAAATAACTAATAGCCTATTAGTATATTCAAGATTTAGAACTAGATATGTATGTTGCAAATTTTCAGCGTGATACGATCAGTTGTTTTGGCGTGAAAAGGTAACTATCATACATCTAAACTTTCACACATAATAATACTTTGCCCGTAGCATGCATAGTTTCCTTGAAAACGTTTAACAGTTATTTCTATCTCTTGGGAACTAATTTGTGGGATGAAAAGTAGCATTCAGAATGTGTATTAATACCAGGCTTTGAGTTAGGTGTATCTATTGAAGACTTCAGCCTCATCTGTCTGTGACGACCGATGTGGCGCGGTGGGCGAAGGTCCGCTTGCGACGCAGGAGGTTGCGGGTTCGATTCCCGCCTCGGAACAATTGTGTGTACGATCTGCAGATATTTGTTCCGGGTGTTCTGGGCGTTATCTATGTATAATAAAAAATATCTATCTATGTAATCTAATGTATTATGTATATCAGTTATCTAGTACCCATAACACAAGCTCTGCTTACCATGGGGCTAGATAATGCTGTGTGAATTGTGTCCAGCATTATTTATTTATTTATATTTATCTATTCAGTACTTATGCCATGAAAAAGAAAAAAAAACATACATCCATCCATCTATGAAAAATATGTTTATTACTTCATCTAAACAGAACTAAAGTTAATACATATTTGGTATGGTTTACGTAGAGAGAATTAATAAACAAAAGTGCTAATGATTCCCACACTAGGCTGGCCTGTATCGTGGGAACCAATATGATTACCAGGTAAGAAGATACAAGAATATAAATAAATAAATAATAAATAAATATATAAATAATGCTGGACAATTCACACAGCATTATCTAGCCCCATGGTAAGCAGAGCTTGTGTTATGGGTACTAGATAACTGATATACATAATACAATACATTACATAGATAGATATTTTTTATTATACATAGAAAACAACCAGAACACCCGGAACAAATATCAGCACACAATTGTTCCGAGGCGGGAATCGAACCCGCAACCTCCTGCGTCGCAGGCGGACCTTCGCCCACCGCGCCACATCGGTCGTCAGAATATATGCTAATAGATACAAGAATTTATTTATACAAATCACATTTTGCACTTCACGATAGTGTGATACCTAAGTGTAGTGTTGTTGGGTCAAAGGGTAGAAGTAAAATGTGCTTATAAACAAGTGCGCAGTGTCTTTACTTCTACTTTCATTATCGCCTCCAGCCAGTGAATACGTTTGTTCTTTAGTAGCCTTAATAATTAACAGAGGTTAAGCAGGCGTTTGTCTATCATTTTATCTCCTTATTCGACAAGGTCTCAGGTTTATACAACTCGATGTAGATCCTTGTAAACAAACCGCTTATATTGCACCTAAAATGAACTCTCCCGCGTATTTTGTACGCTATTTACATTACTTGTGGATCTCTTGATCCTTCTTTCAGTAAATATTGCTTACAATTATATATGAATCTCGAAACCAAGCAAGTAAGATTTAGCTATTGGTGTTGTCGTTTGTTTACAAACATTCTACACCGAGTTTGGCTAGTATAAAGGTAAGAAATAAACGATTTCACAACCGCATGCAATAATTAGTCGGCCAATAAAAGTCTAACTCAGGTTAATGCACAAATGGCAAAGTAAAATAATCAGTCGAAGGTTATTTCATTAGCCTGAAGACTGTTAAGCAAGGCCTATCTGGTTTTGAGTAACCAAAACCAGATAAATCACGTCATCGTCATCATCATCATCAGCCTATAGCAGTCCACTGCTGGACATAGGCCTCCCCCAATGAACGCCATAGCGCCCTGTCTTCAGCTTGCCGCATCCAGCATCTACCTGCAGTCTTTCGCAGGTCGTCATCCCACCTGGTCGGTGGGCGTCCTACACTACGTTTGCCGAGTCGTGGTCTCCACTCAAGAACACGTTTGCCCCATCGGCCGTCGGCGTCGGTTCTTCGCGAGATATGGCCGGCCCACTGCCACTTCAGCTTGCTCATTCTTTGAGCTATGTCGATAACCTTGGTTCTCTGTCGGATGTAAAAAATATGATAAATCACGTACGTCGCTTGAAATGATAAATACATGCGACTCTTGAATATTACGAAAAATCTACGATTTTACATATAACTACTTCAAACAGCTCAGAACACTGTCAATTCACATTTTAAACAAAAGTAAATAATCCCGTATTGATTGGAAGGAAGGTTGCGGGTTGAACACCCGTCCAAGTATTATTTATTTACAATATTTTTTCTCTGTGTCATCATTATTATTGTTTTCAGTTCTTAGATTATTGTGATTTTAACTTCATAATATTTCTGTGGACCATCACTTATTGATGTCTCAAAAAAGATTTCATGTATTTTTATAACTAGCGGCCCGTCCCAGCTACGCCCAGTAAGACATTTGTATCATAAACATTTTGCGATGAACGTAGAGTAAATGTACGAAAAAGTCATAATTTTTCGGATACAGAGATTAAACCTATATCCTCACAAACTTTACCTCTTTATAATCCTACTACTAGTATTATAAATACGAAAGTTTGTATGTGTGGATGGATGTTTGTTACTCTTTCACGAAAAGATTGAACGGACCGGGCTGATTAAAACGTTTCCATAGAAACAACGCGTGCGAAGCCGCGGGCAGAAACTAGTACTAGTATAGACAGATGTCAATTATAATACTGAGAATATCATAAAACTGAGCAATCACCCATTGATGATTAAATCTTCCATTATCATTACAGAGACAAGCCGACCCTCATAGAATGGAAGAAATCCGACAGACTCCGCAAGTCCATAGCACTTACCTACGATAACCCGGTGCAGTTGGCCGCTTACTTCGGAGCTGTTTGCAATGATCTCAACTACAAGCATCTTAATGTGCGCGATGCGTTGTTAGTCATCGCTTACACCGATGGATCTAAGGTACTAATACACAGATTTAAAGCCTTCACACGCAGAAACCGTGGCCGGGCCGGAGGCGAAGGCGTGCGGGTTGTATCATACGAATTTATATGATAGACTACACACACATACAAATTTGTATGAAACAACCCGCACGCCTTCGCCTCCGGCCCGGCCACGGTTTCTGTGTGTGGCGGCTTTAAATAAAACCACACTACAGTTTACCCATTGGGATGGTCAGTACAAACAGTTTTTTGTAATCTACGGTTATTTGTAGATCCGACGACCTCCGACATACAGTTTTTTGTAATCTACGGTTATTTGTAGATGCGACGACCTCCGACATACAGTTTTTTGTAATCTACGGTTATTTGTAGATGCGACGACCTCCGACATACAGTTTTTTGTAATCTACGGTTATTTGTAGATGCGACGACCTCCGACATACAGTTTTTTGTAATCTACGGTTATTTGTAGATCCGACGACCTCCGACATACAGTTTTTTGTAATCTACGGTTATTTGTAGATGCGACGACCTCCGACATACAGTTTTTTGTAATCTACGGTTATTTGTAGATGCGACGACCTCCGACATACAGTTTTTTGTAATCTACGGTTATTTGTAGATGCGACGACCTCCGACATACAGTTTTTTGTAATCTACGGTTATTTGTAGATCCGACGACCTCCGACATACAGTTTTTTGTAATCTACGGTTATTTGTAGATGCGACGACCTCCGTGGCGCGGCGGGCGAAGGTCTGCCTGGTTCGATTCCCGCCTCGGGACAAATGTTTGTACGATCTGAAGATATTTGTTTAGGGTGTTATGATCGTTTTCTATGAGTAATAAAAAAATAACTATCTACGTAATGTAATATTATGTATATCAGTTATCTAGTACCCATAACACAAGCTCTAATTGGCTTGGGACTAGATAATGCTGTGTGAATTGTCCGGTATATTTATTTATCATTTATTTGTAGATACCCTTTTGACTGAGCTTGAAAATAGCAGGAAATTCTAGAAAAAAATCACTAATGTTAGTCATCACTTATTCTCGCCAAAACTACTGAACCGATCGAGCTGAAATTTGGCATAGATAAACCTACACCGCACTGCTGCTGCAAGAGGCTGAGCATCAGAATGCGGCGCACCATGGGCATTGAAAGTATTAACACGTTTTCTAATTCACATGAATGTATTTCCAGGCGGACGCGTACCATTTATCGACGGATAAACTGCGCGAGCATTGGGCGCAATGGTTGAGCCGGTTGGAGAAGTACGGCAAAGAGTATGGCAATGCTGATGAGAAGATACTGAAAGGAGGGAAGCGGCTCTTCGAGGAAGATATCGGGAATCTGCAGTAAAATGGTAAATTAAACTAGTTTTATCTACATCTAAAACAATAAAACATGCGGGCATTGAGTTACTCAATACATGCATAATTAAACTCTTACAAAAGTCAATCTGACGACCGATGTGGCGCGGTGGGCGAAGGTCCGCTTGCGATGCAGGAGGTTGCGGGTTCGATTCCCGCCTCGGAACAATTGTGTGTACGATCTGCAGATAATTGTTCCGGGTGTTCTGGTCGTTTTTTATGTATAATAAAAAAAATCTATCTATGTAATGTATTGTATTATGTATATCAGTTATCTAGTACCCATAACACAAGTTCTGCTTAGCATGGGGCTAAATAATGCTGTGTGAATTGTCCAGCATCATTTATTTATTATTTATATAATCTAATTACGTATAATTATACGTAATTAGATTATATAAAAAAGTCTACTCATCATCCATATCGCATGATTTAAACGAAAGTTTTCAATCAGTGTGTCCTGCCCATCATAAGTTGACAGAGCTGAGACTTGGTCACTCACGGTATCGCTGGTCCATTATTTATTCTCTCCTTCAATCCTTATTTATTTATATTTTATTATTTAGAGAACCGAAGTTATCGACCTAGCTCAAAACATTAGTAAAACTGAATTGGCAGTGGGCCGCCCATATCTAGCGAAGAAACGACAACGTGTTTTTGAGTGGAGATAGCGACTCGGCAAACGTAGTGGACGCAGTAGCGTAGGGCGCCCTCCGGGCAGGTGGGATGACGATCTGCGAAAGACTTTAGGCAGATGTTGCATACGGCAAGTTGATTACAGGGCGCTCTGGCGCTCATAACGAGAGGCCTATGTCCAGCTGTGGACTAATACAGGCTGATGATGATGAAGTATAATGATAGGCTAGATAGGCAAGTAGATATAGACCTGTAACTTCAATCACATGGTTAAAAAGTGTCTTATAGCACTCAGGGATTATACTTAGCCATTTTGGAGCATGCATTTTATCATCTCTTCTGCGTAAATTGTTTGAATTATTAGCTAAAATGTTTTTTCTTTATTTACAGATTGAACAAGCTCGGGATGCGAAGAAAGAAATAAAAAGGAATTGAAAAGTTTAGATACGGGCGTGAAACGAAAATGACTTGATCGATGCCTAGTTTTTAAAGCGGTGCTTTGTATTCAGTACAAAGCTCGTATAATGAAACTCAAATAATTATAAATGATAACAGCAGATTGATTAACTGGCAGTCATTTTCTATTAAAATTTGCCTTGAAAGTAGTCTCTAAGTGACCAAACAAGCTGGGTGTCAAAATTTGTAGGAACATCACATTGCATAGCAGAATGGTGTACTGTTCTGAGATATCATGTTAAGGCTTCGGATGTGCTTATGAAGAACATTTTCTAAGGTAAACGATATGAACGCTTGTAAGGAGGGGGTCTAGTAAAATAAACACGAAACGATCTGTCGAATTTGTGGGTCACAAATCTCGAATTTGTTATATTATGGTCGAGTAAAAAATGTATATTCGAGATTTGTAGATTCTTTGTAATGTAACAAAACAACTATCGAACAAGATATTATACCTCTGCAGAAGATTGTGGGAGCTGAGTTAAGATTTTTACTTAAGTATATGCAAGTAAAGAACTGGGTTATGTAATATGTGTTCTTTCAAATCATAATAATGACTCCGTAATTCTTAAAACATTCGAAATCAATTCAGCATTTTTAGTTAGAATCGCATTGCTTTCGAGTACCCGTAGGTTAACATCGGCACACATCGAACTTCATTTGTTTATGAATTAGAGATGATACTTAATTATTATCTCATTTAACAATCTATAGTCGACTTGCAATAGTACTTGACTTATTATTATGAGGTGAAAGAGAACAAAGAGTTAGCTATTATGCATACAGAATATAACTATCTAATGCCGAATTTAAAATGAGCTAATATTACGGTATAATTCTGTTACTTTTAAGTTTTTTCTTTGTGTTTTTTATTTGTAATCTTCTCTTAGATTTAATATCGCTTTTGTTGCCAAATAGGTAGTTACCACACTTACCACTAGTCAATGTCTAAATTCTGTGCAGTACCTACATACTAATTTCAACCAGGAAAACATCACAATCATCACATGAAGAGTATCGTTTGCATACTCAAACACAATTAGAGCCCTGAGAGTTTTGTATAAAAATATTTTCTAGCATGCAAATACAACATCCATGGTACTTCTAAATTGTTCAGCTTATTTAAGTTTTACTTAAATTAAAAAAAAAAACTTTTCCTAGACATTTTTTTTGTTAGTATTAGTTCTTAGTGCCAAATGCAAGAAAATATCCGACATCCCACTGTTTGTCTCTATGTTATGCGCTGTACAAATTACGAAGCGTAATTTATTTAAAGAGCATTCATGCATTCATACCACAAAGGTTTTTAAAGGTGTTTGGACTATCTCAAGTCCCTTTTAAGTTTCAGTCCAGCTAGCTAGGGTGTGTAAGGGACTATTGTGTTCTAGCTTTCCTTGTAGGTAGTACCAATTTTTGTGGTTTATATAATTTATACCTAATCATATTAGCCGTCTGGCTGAATGAAGGTCTGATAATTATTTGTAATACCTTACCCATATCTACTGTCTTATTTTATACCTACGTACTTATTGACTTAGTAAAAGCATATTTAACTTGCAACGTTTTTTCTTTCTTCCATCGTATGTAAACCTATCTTGTCATGTCCTAGTAAATTAAGGTAGGTTTTCTGGAGGTATTATTATAATATAATAATACCTCCAGAAAATTTGTTGAATATAAAATATTAGCTCAGAGTGTACCACTGCAGAGCAAAGGCCTCCCTACCCTTCTTCCACTCATCTCGGTCCTCAGCAAGGAGAGCCCACTCTTTGTTGGAGGTATCTAACTACTAATTACTATCATCTGTATTGATTCACAATCTTCTGAAATAGCCCCGGTCCTCATCCCCTTTCTATCTGATTTTGTGATCTATCCCAGCTCCAGAAATTATTAATCCATACAAAAATATTATGCCAAGTCTTGCCTCGTAAACACTTCTCTATCGTAAAAATTGTTGAGATCACAAGTCTGCCATATTATTAATACCTTTGACTTTAAAGTTGGCAACTTACCTATCTACACAACAGTCAACACACCTTGTAGACTAGGATAAACTGAGTAGGTAGTCAACTTCGCGCGTCGTCGCGTCGTGGCCCTTGCAAAATGCAAAACATTTGAATTTTCCGCCAATCCCCACAATTAACCTTCTTCGATTCTACACTTGAATCTGAAAATGTCAGTGTTAAATTTGACAATGACAAATCAGGCATGGTTATGTTTCAAAAAAGGAAAACAAACAAAAGGTCGCTAGATTTTTGAATTCTTTTGTTTTATTTACCTTATTTTTATTATAGTTTGCTAATTGCTCCTAACTAAACACAGAATTTATCTCCATCTCATTATCTCTATGATGAAAAAATAGGGCAAACAAAACTAATGCAAATGAGATGCTGGTACCGCTGGTAAATAACTACCGTTTCCAAAACGTAGGTGAAAGGCAAAGTCCAAGGTTCACCAGAAACATCATACAGATAGATTAGGTACCTGTACCGGTCGTACTCGTACCTACTTCACGACTACGTAAATTATGTAGGCATTTGACAATAAACAAGTAAGTACTTACCTACCTATTAGTACCTATACTATAGTTGCTGATTGCCTCCCGTTAGGTACGTACGCGTATTAAAATTATGTGCTAATTTTTAAATTTACTTCAAAAGTGACTTGTTTCTATTTTTAAACATAGTACCTACACAATCTCTGATAAATAAGTGCTATTTTATCATCATCTACAGTGTATCTAACTAAGCTGGTACCTAAGCAAGCATCCTGATTCTATTAAATAAATTTTGTATAGGTACTGTTTTAGGTGACATCTGTTCAATTAAGCGCGAATGTTATCATTATCAGCCAGGGACTAGTTTACTGGTCCCTGAGTGTCAGCAATGATAATGATAAGCCATGATATCCACTAGCTGGATTGATGTTTGATAGCGTTACCTTGTTTATTTTCTGTGCTCAACCTTGTTGTACCAGAGTCTAAAGTTTATAAACATTGGAGCAAAGTTCTAAACATATTTTATCAGATATTGTATCTGTGATAGTGGATGCTTTGGCCCTGTTTGATCAATATTTCATAATAAGCTTAGTGATATTTATTGACAATGTGTTTGCTTTTCCTTATTAGATTTACGGCCAGTTGTGTAATGGCTGCTTAGCTGAGAGGTATTCTTGAGGTGCGTTAATTTTGTTTTACTACTACATATTTGGTAAACATCATAATAGTTTTTAAGATCTTACTCTCTTTGCATCACTGGTCTCCCCGATCCAAGATACTGATGTAAAGTTCTATCTAGAATTCTATATACCTACTTATACATCAATATACAACTTTTAAATTTTTTGATCTACCAAGATCCAACCACAGAATAACAAAATAAAACATTTTGAGGAGCACAATTACATAACATACTTCCAAATCATATAAAAAAATCCAAAAGTCTGTAAGAATGTAAACATGAAGTTTACATTAAACATCCTAATAGCCTTCTGTTTCTATTTTCTTGTTTTTTATTTCCTTGAATAAATAATGAAATAGTTTGGGAAATATTTAAAATAAATAATGCTGATGCGCCAGATACTCACCTCATCTCACCTCACTCACAGTTCTCTACAACATAAATATTTTTATTTCTTTTTTTCAGATTTCTACCTCTATACAATGTCAACCATGAGGCATACACTGCGCCTTCTTCGAACTGCTAAGCAGTCAGGCCTGCGGCTAAAAAGTACAGACAGTAAAATACTGACCTCGGTCTACAAAAACATTGAAAACAAACATAGCACAGTCAATGATTTTGTGTGGCAGAACCTGGACAGGTGGCCTGATAAAACTGCTACGGTAAGTTTCAAGCATTCATTAAATTGATAAGCAAACAATGTTTGATAAGAATACTCCAAGTCAGTCTGTTGACAGCAGACTTTGACTCAAGATTTTGTTAGGAGTATCATGATAATCTTGGATGGAATAACCCACCTATTTGGGTATTATGACTGGTTTTAGTCTATACGAGCTATTTTATAATAGCTAGATACCTAATAGCTAGATACTACTTGCTAGTTTGAAGAGTTCAAACTAGCAAGTAGTATCTATATAGCTATTAGTTATATTTATTTACCAAAGTAAAAAGTATATTATTGTACCTATAGGTACCTAAATGTATGTATGATGATGATGAAATGTATATGTAATTCCTGATCTATAATAATTATATATCTGCCCCATTTCAGCCCAATGTGTATAGCACTTTAGGCATTGTTAGCCGAATGATTTCGATATATTTGTAAATCTACTGTAGGTTAACTAAATAAATAAATAATGCTGGACAATCCACACAGCATCAATTAGCCCCAAGCTAAGCAGACTCTTACGACATCCATGGGTTGACTTGGAGGGGGTCTATGTATAATAAATAAAAAGTATCTATCTATGTAATCTATATTGTATTAGTATATCAGTCATCTAGTTCCCATAACACAAGCTTTGTTTAGCTTGGAGCTAGATGCTGTATGTATAGGTGCTATATGAATTGACTGTAGGTTAAAGATTACAACCCAGCGAATTGCTGTTTGCATTTCAGGTGTGTGCACTAACAGGCCATGGATACTCTTACGCCCAAACCCACCGTATGTCAGTAGTCTTCGCTGCCTCTCTACACAAGAAATTAAAACTAAGGAGTGATGATAAAGTTGCCATAATAATACCCAATGTACCAGAGTACCCTGTTTCTATATTAGGGGTGCTGCAGGCTGGCTGTGTTGCTAGTATGATGAATCCAGCGTATACTGCCTGTGAGTGTTATGTTTTTATTAAGGTCTTGGGGTGGGTCTTGAGCTACATTTCTCCGGTAGAATGTCCTAATTGTGACCGTTGCTGCGATATGATAGTTTTTCGAAAATCATGTAAAATCTCGCATTTATATCGTGATCCCTTTTTGGTTTGTAGTTGTAATGCCACAAAATAACTTGCCCTGTATTATTCAATGTACACCTACTTATTTAAAATAAGTAATTACTAGATACAATTCACTTTAAAAAAAAGTTACGAGCATTCAAAGTTAAAAATCTGTGTAAAAGTTATAAATCGCGACATAAAGTCGTGACAGTAAATTTTAATGCTTCATTTCATTACACTTGCTCAGGTCAGGACCAAAACCACCCATAGTCAATCCGCTATTTTTACCTATACTAAAGTTTAAACAAAAAGTATCTAAAACCTAGGACGTAATGTGCAAAATGTCTCTGTCTAAAACCAACGTATTTTACAGATGAACTCGAAAAACAACTGAAACTGATTGACTGCAAAGCGATCATCTCTTCAAAACTGTCTTACCAGAACATCAAAACTGCTCTCAACAACCTACAACTAAACATACCAATAATACTCATAGACAATGAGGACCTTCCCGAAGGAACAATCAAATTTGCCGAATTCGCTCAAGACTTTTCCATTGATGTGGACTGCTTAAAGTCAGTTCAGAGAACGTCTAAGGATCTGGCTATCCTGCCGTTTTCGAGTGGTACTACTGGATTCCCTAAAGCGGTCGCGTTGACGCATGGAAGCGTGGTGGCTATGAATGAAATGATAGCTGATCCTAATATCATTGTTGTGAAGGAAACTACTGGTAAGTCTCCTATATTCTACTAATATTATAAACGCGAAGTTTGTGAGGATGTATGTAAGTATGTTTGTTGCTCTCTCACGCAAAAACTACTGAATGGATTTGATGAAACTTCACAGTAATATAGCTTACATATCAGAATAACACATAGGCACATACAATTCATAAAGACATATTGTATATCCAAAATATCTATCACTACGCGGGTGAAACCGCGCGGCGCAGCTAGTTTGGCCATAAACAGGTTACGTACAATACCAAATAATTATAGTACACACTAACTCACAGTACATTTAAAAATAAATAAAATAAACCTACAGAAAAGCAATAAATAGCTACTGTACTAGCCTGTTAGCCAAAAAGGGTCAAACTCAGCTCTGTGCTGAACCAAGCGTGGCGCGGAACAACGCTTGGTTTTCAGTTTGAACGTGATTAATTGGTTACATCAGGAGTTTTTCGACTTATTTCTCAACTTACAGCTACACATCAAGCCGTCCTTCCTGCTATTCTACTATTCTTCCATATTTTCGGCTTCAACGCGCTCCTAATGAACCGGATGACACTTGGCTGCAAATCGTACAAACATATGTTCCGAGGCGGGAATCGAACCTGCAACCTATTTCGCTTTGACCGACCTTTGTGACGCGGGTGAAGGTCCCCCTTCGCCTGCGTCACAAAGGTCGTCAAAAATTATGACGTTTCAAGAATACCTACTTCTATCTACTATATAATATATTGTATTAAGTATATCAGTCTTCTAGTACCCATAACACAAGCTCTGCTTAGCTTGGGGCTAGATGATGCTGCGTGGATTGTGCAGTATTTTTTATTTATTTATTTAATGATGACGATTCAAGAATTTCTATTTCTCCACTTATAGCGACACACCAAGCCGTCCTGCCAGCAATTCTTCCATTCTTCCATATCTTCGGCTTCAACGCGCTCCTAATGAACCAGATGACTCTCGGCTGCAAACTGGTCACCTTGCCGTACTTCAAACCGGAGCTGTTCTTACAAATGCTGGTGCAGCATAAAGCTTCGGTGTTGTTCCTTGTGCCTCCAATGGGTAAGTGCTTTATTTCACATGAACAATTGACCTGACCATAGAAGATTACCGAGTATTAATAAATAAACTGAAACTGAATACCTACTCGTATATAAGAGTACATATTTTGGTTATTAATTTTGTTTTATTCAGAAGACAAACAGACATACACATTTAACAGATAAACTTAAATAATAATAAACATTTATGTGTCCTCGAATGTAGAAGCTAAAAGAAACAATTGTGAATGAATGAATGAACACTCCATTGCACTTAAAACTATAAAATAACACCTTATATCTTATATATAATTATTTATAATTATAATAGATTAGGAAGAAACAATTATAATTGTTATTTGTATCATGCATAGAAGAGTTTAGTATTAGTAAAACGTTTGCTTTACTAATACTAACTTCTATGCATGACATTATGTACATACTTGGCGTTTGTAGCCGCGGACCTTCGAGTCGCACTGCAAGTCTGGGCAGTGAATACATTAAACTAGATTATGTTATTGAAACAAACTTGTTACATTACATGGTTAATATGTAAAGTCTTAAATCCTAAATTAGGGTCACAAAGGGCGTTAAGGGTTCCCTTTACATTGCAAGCCAGCTTGGACCCTCATTCAGAACATTTATTCGGATTGGCCTCGTTTTAGGCCAAATTATAGGGATGTATGTATGTAGAATACGAAGGAAAATCAATTGACGAGTTCGAGAGATTTTAATTATATTGTCTTGCTACAGGTCAAAGACCTACAGTACCTAAACATACCTAAACCTAAAAGGCCTAAAAATAATCTTCTGATAGGCCAAATACTTATCTGCATTGTATGATATTGTAAGTACGAAGTCCATTAACATTATATAACATTGTATTCTAGATAAAAGATATGAATGTTATTCAATACCCTAACTTATTCCTAGGCTAATCATCATCATCATCATCAACCTATAATAGTCCACTGTTGGACATACGCCTCCCCTAATTACTCCCCGCGACAAGGCCAACGTAGTGTAGGACGTCCTCCGGCTAGGTGGGAGGACGACTTGCGAAAGACTGCAGGCAGATGAAGAAGACAGGGCGCTTGGCGCTCATTAGGGGAGGCCTATAATATGTTCTAGGGTAATAGAAATACAGAAATACAATTTATTGGTAAAATTAATTTATATTGTCATTTTTTCATAAGAATAGTTGAAATTATAATACAAATTGTATTTATATCATAATTTAAAATTTAAACATAAATAAAAAACAAAACAAATAAATTAAAAAGTTAAAACGTTAAAAAGAACAAGAGTAAGAATAAGAACTAATAATTAGAAAGGATCGAGGAAACATTTCTAAGGGAAGGATATCCAGTATAGTGTCTAAGTTATTATTATTTCTAAATTCTTTTAACAGCCAGAAAATAGCAACTTCTAAATGATACAGAATGTTCTAATCTATGATATACACAATTAACATAGATAAACTCAAACATCGGTGAAAATTCCAGCCCCTATAAGTCCTATCAGTTTCATCAGCATTTCATAAATTACTTTGTGGAACATTCAACTAAAAATTCATTTAAAACGGGATATTTACTGAGGAATAATATGAATATTACGCTTTCCAATATTTCGGTTTCATGCGGAATAACTGAAGATAAAACTGAAGTAGAAAATAGTAGAATATTCCGTAGACGCAAAAATTAACCTAAATATTTGTCTTCAGTGGTGTTCTTGGGCAAGCATCCTGCCGTGAAACCGGAACATCTAGAGTCAGTCTACGGTATCATCTGTGGTGCCGCCTCGCTCTCGGAGTCTGATGCTGCCGCTGTTCTAAATAAAAAAGTAAGAATATTTGATAAATTATACAGTAGTCTAGTTAAAACAGGTAAAGTTCTAAGTATACAATTAAAAAATAAAAACAAATAACAACTAGTATTTACACTTATAACACCTCTGTGGCGCCGTGGGCGAAAGTCCGCCTGCAAATCGTACAAATATTTGTCTCGAGGCGGAAAACGAATCCGCAAAGTCCCACACGTTGATTCTGCGTTAAAAAGTAGCACTTTAATTTAAAAAACTCTACCTACCCTGAAAATCACTGTTCAGCGATTATTGTCGTTGACTGTACATAGGTCGGTACTTAATAAAATTAAAATGTTTATCTATTCTAAAAGAAAAAAGATAAAGTCACCTCAGTCATGTCCTTAAGCGGTATTTTAACCTTTAAAGACAATTTTTCATTGTTGAATTATTATTTTTCATTGTATTACCATACCGTCTTTTGTTGTTAATTTGTTTTTTGTGTCTCGAGTCTTCTCAAAGTCACGGCTCAAATCAATAATCAATTCATACATATACAGGGTGTTTGGTGGAGGGTTAGACAAACTCGGTGGGTGTGTAGATGGACCTATTTGTAAAATACAAATTGAAGTAGAAGACCCTAACTCTTTACAATTTTTTTAAATCCTGTTTTTTGTATTTTTAAATAATTTTCCGAAATTTTAACTCTTCCCCAAAAATTATTTTTGGAACATGTTTTCGATTGTTCTTTTTATTTGGTTTTGGTCCCAGATGTATCCTTCATCTATTGAAGGCATTATTCATTTAAAAAAAACCAGTAAATAATTAGTTTTACGCTCTCAAAGTTAAAAAAAAATAAAAAACTGAGTTAAGAAGGTAATTTTTGCATCGTTTTTAAAAAAAAAATTAAAATCGATTGAGGCCTTCAAATGCTTTTAAAAATTTATCTTACCATCGCTTATTACAACGGTATACCACATGTAGCCGAAAAGTCTATAAACTTGTCAAAAATTAACACTTAAAGGGAAAACGAAGTAAAAATTCAAAGGAAAAAATAAACCTTTTTTTCTACCTACCTAACAAACCTTTTTACTTCTTTAATCTTAGACTGATATGTCTATTAGAGGATTCAAATTTCGAGTTTTAATTTCGAATTCTAATCAATAATTGTACCTAATCGTTAAATTCGTTCAGTTCTAAAGGACCCGTGCCTTGATAAAAAGAGATAGAAAATAATACGTATTTCTCTTAATAATTTTCAGAAGAACATACTATTCCGGCAAGGCTACGGTCTTACAGAGACGAATGGCGCCATCTCTGTCGGGAACAATGTAGATACGAACCATGCGGCCGTCGGTTACGTACTGGGCAGCACAGAGGTTAAGATAGCTGATATCAACACGCAGGAGGCTTTGGGCGTTGGTGAGGTAAGAAACTTACCTACGTCATTTAGTAGACACTTAGATACGAACCATGCGGCCGTCGGTCACGTACTGGACAGCACAGAGGTTAAGATAGCTGACATCAACACACAGGAGGCTTTAGGCTTGGCGAGGTAAGAAACTTACCTCCGTAATTTAGAAGACTCTTAGATACGAACCATGCGGCCGTCGGTCACGTACTGGGCAGCACAGAGGTTAAGATAGCTGACATCAACATACAGGAGGCTTTAGGCGTTGGTGAGGTAAGAAACTTACCTACGTCATTTAGAAGACACTTAGATACGAACCATGCGGCCGTCGGTCACGTACTGGGCAGCACAGAGGTTAAGATAGCTGACATCAACACACAGGAGGCTTTAGGCTTGGCGAGGTAAGAAACTTACCTACGTAATTTAGAAGACACTTAGATACGAACCATGCGGCCGTCGTCGGTCAAGTACTGGACAGCACAGAGGTTAAGATAGCTGACATCAACACACAGGAGGCTTTAGGCTTGGCGAGGTAAGAAACTTACGTCATTTAATAATAGTAATGAATCATTTATTTCAGACCAAAGAAAATAATAGATCTTATTTAACCTATTCTACGGTGCATAGTAATACATACCTTAAAACTAGCATACATAATAAAATAAAAATATAAAAAGACTAAATTAATGAAACGCTTTTTGTGATTAAGCCGACAGCGTGTATAAAACTAAAAGACACATAAAGATATATCTATGTAAACCTGCAGATCATTTTTCCGGGTGTTCGGGTCGTTATCTATGTCTAGTAAAAAATATCTGTCTGTATTGTATTAAGTAAATCATCAAGTATACCCATAACACGGTCTGCTTACACGGTTGTGCTTAGCTTGGGGCTAGATGATACTGTGTGAATTGTCCAGCATTATTTGTTTATTAGGTAGGTTATATGTTGGATGCGGCAAGCTGAAGACAGGGCGCTATGGCGCTCATTGGGCGGCGCATAGTGCTCATTGGAGTCAATAAACAAATCATCATCATCATCAGCCTATAGCAGACCACTACTGGACATAGGGAGGCCTATGTCCAGTTGTGGACTGCTATTAGGCTGATAGGCTGATGATGATGATGGTTTGTTTATTTATTTAAATTTAATTTGTTTCAATTTACAGGAAGGTGAAATCTGGACCCGCGGTCCGCATCTCATGACTGGATACTACGGTGACGAGGTCTCTACCAAGGAATGTATGACGGAAGACGGCTGGTACAAAACTGGTGATATCGGCAAATACGACGAGAAGAAGTACTTGTATATCACTGATAGACTCAAGGAGCTTATAAAGGTAATTAGGTTTAACGATATATAAGGCCCTCTGGCTAGGTGATAATTTGTGAAAGACTGCAGGCATATGCTGGATACGTCAAGCCGAAGACAGGGCGCTATGGCGCTCATTAGGGGGGCCTATGTCCTGTGGCCTATAGGTTGTTAATGGTGATGAGACACCTCATGGGGGGTAATGTTTCCCACGCGGGTCAAACTGTGATCACCAAACCCGCATGGTTTAGTGATCGAAGTTCGGTGGTTAATTGTAATGCTTCCTGTCCGCGGTGGATATCAATCAGTTAGTCGCCTTTTACAACCTTTGGGAAGAGTTAGGGTGGTGCATATTCTGAGACAGCACCACTCTGCTAATATAAAACCACCATGTATGATTAATTTATAAGTGCTTTATAATCAAAATAAACATTTATCATTATTGTTATAAAAAAATAAAAACAAATTCTCATCTGTACTGACTGTTTATTGACGACCTATATTACGTCAAATTGATTTTTCCCCATATATAACTCGAATTTGACCCCTTTACAGGTAAAAGGATACCAAGTCCCGCCCGCAGAATTAGAGACGATCCTCAGAACGCACCCTAAAATCATGGACTGCGCAGTTATAGGCATCCCCGACCCAATTTCTGGAGAACTCCCTAAAGCTTTCATAGTACCACAGCAAGGCCAAAAAATTTTACCCGAAGAAATTTTGGAATACGTCAACAGTAAAGTTGTTTCCTTCAAGAATATCAAAGAAGTGCAACTGGTGCCTGAAATACCTAAAAACCCTGCTGGTAAGATCTTAAGAAAGGTTTTGAAAGAAAAGTATTGTTAGTGTAGTGATTGTTGCATGTTTTACGTACTTTGTTGTATATTCTGCGCGCTATCAAAATGGGACTGAATCTGAGGCCGAATTCTGCTAAATAATCGCGTTAATATGACAATGTTCGCAATGTAAATGACGTTGCAGAATCGTCCATAGATGAAAGAAACTAGCACTTTCAAAGTAAATGTCTAACTGAGCTCATTCGGTCTCGTCCATTTCAGTATGATATGGTCCAATCCCGTTCTGATAGCGTTCAGATTATGAGTAGTTAGACCAACCGTATTGACAAATGCTAATATAATTTCAGTACCAAAACTGAGGCAATTCGAAATAATACTAAATCTTAAAATAGATAATAGTTCTGATATAATGTGGGGCATTTGTGGATATTAAATTTGTTTTATTAATCAGTACAGTGGACTTTGGCAATAATTTGCAGTAGTGAGGTAATTTAGTCAACAGTATTTTATAGTATTTTATATTTATTTCTATGAAATCTCCGATTGTTGCTATATATAAAATATATAAAATATGATTATATATATAAAATATATATAATCAGTACATATATAGACGTAAATTAAAAACTAGATGTCAGTGCTAAAAATCGTGTAGCGAAGCCGAATTCAACTTAGCTTCCGAAAAATATAGGCCAAGTTTTCATGAGGTATATTAATTAATATCTATGAAATGCTGACGAACACGTACAAATCGTATTGTTATTATATTTTTTAAGTTAACCTAGTCGTACCGGGTGACGTGTAGTTATAAATAATAATAATTTTATATCGGTATAATTATTTTGGTTTGGATAAATCTATTAGCAATTGAGACGACTGGCGCCTTACATTGCCTGTAATAATTGATAGAGCTTGGCTTTTTGGTATTTACTATATTAAATATTAACACTAAGAAATAAAATGCTTTTTACAGTATTTTTATAGATATTGTGTACCTTATTACGTATATTTAATATTTTAAGACTTTTTGAACACTTTAGACATTTAACTCGATTTCACATGGATTTTTGACCGATGGGATTTTATGATATTTATATAATAAGCAAACTTATATAAGTACTAATAATAAAACATAAGAAGTGGCTTTTACAAGACGTAAGTGACTTATAAATTATTTAGAATTTTTGTAACGTATGATAAATGTATGGTTATACTCAGAAAAAACTACTATGTCACTAAACAATATCACAATGGAGTTTAAAATTCTAAATGAATATATTTTTTTTGATAGTTGATTTGACATTTTTTGTGCGTCAAACCGACACAACAAAATGCAGTAGTAGGTAGGTTACTTATTCAAAATTATGTGCAATATAATAACGCATTTTAATGCAATTACAATTTATTAATATTTTAAGTACATAATTATACCATGAAATGGGACCAATTTAAATTCGTGTACCAAAATATGAAGTCAAAGCAATCGTTTATATATAGGCAAATAATTATGTGTTTCTACTTTTGTTATTTTTTTTATTATGAAATTAATATTTAGGTAGGTACGATTTCTAGTCTAAATTGGCTAAAATAGCTACTTATCGAGACTTTACGATAAATATATGAATATCAAATAAAGAGGAACTCCCAACCCTTTCAAAAAACCATTCCTATTTTGGTACACCTTATAAAGGTATTTTGTATAAAGACGGTTAAAAGTTATGTAGGATGTTAAGTTTATAATATATTCAGGGATTATATCTGAAATAAATCTTTGTTATTTTATACAGTAGTTTTATTTATATGCATCATATATCCCCTTGTAGGTATGTTATTTTAGAAATAGCGTACCTATTACATATCGTAGTGCTGTAGAAGGTAGTAAATTTCGTTTGTTAAGGCATGATCAGATCTATGCCGTAATGGCTACACCAGAGTGAGAGTTAAACTGCATAGCCCAGACAAGCTACGAGACATCACCTCGAAGAAAATCCTACAGTTCCTAGCAGCTGCAAGGGTTAGTGGCGAATTATGAACGCCGTGGTTTCGGCGCTGAACGAATCAAGTGGTGATCACAATAGTGACACTCAAGTCACCCCAAAGGAAATAAAAAACCCCATAACATAGTGCAGTACTGTAGAAGGTAGTAAATTTAGCTTGTTAAGGCCTGATAAGATCTACGTAGTATCGCTACCCAGAGTTGGAGGTAAATTTCACACGATATCCCCCATATAAGCATTTTGGTGAACAGAAGGGTCACCGCATTGCGTAGATCTGCGGCTTGACTTACACTAACTACCGCTGACGAAAACTAATCGAACGGCGGCGGCATGGCGTGGCGGTTTCTCATTTAAACAACATTTAACAAAGGCCCTTTCGGGCGGGCGTTTACACACGTTTTTTCACCGTAAAAATCTACTACCTGTTAATTCGCTGAGGCGTAGAGACGGTGGCCAGTGTTGTATATATATATATCACTATGGAAGCTTGGTGAGACACCGGTTTTTTCGCCGTAAAAATCTACGGTCATTTCGCCGTGTGTATGCCCTCATCAAGCTTTTATTGTAAGTGATTTATACAACTCTGACGACAATGCTTTAAACATGGCTAATTTTATTCACCGTTCCACCGTTTGGTCAAAATAATAGAACTGAAGAAAATGGCGGGTGCCAGCTAGGTAACTTCATGCAATCATACATGTTTCCAAGTAAGTTTTGTATACCTACAGAATTTATGACGCTGATTGTGGCAATAGGTATAAATTAAATCTGAGATGTCTAAAAATATCTCAGAGGATGAGTTTCTTAAAATCATTCATCAAGCCTATTTTTACTATTCTGCGGTACTTATTAAGTATACAAAAATTTAATATTGGTGTTGCTAAACCGCTAAGGCGTTAATGAACTTGGCCTTTCATAGATAATGTTGCCAAGTCCAATGTCACGGTCTCCTCGGTGGTTTTTATACAAGTTTTTAAACTTATCCGCATTTGGCGACAATTTTTTTTTGATAATACTTAACCAAATAAATAGAAAATAAATCATCATCATCAACATCAGCCTATAGCAGTCCACTGCTGGACATAGGCAAATAAATGGCATAGAAAATAAATAGCTGGACTAATTTACTAACATATTTGATGAGCCCAACCCAAATAAAACGGCGCTTTGTAAATCACTAAGTTGCTTTATTGCAATAGCAAAGACAACTAACCGTTATAACCGAGCTCAAAACAAAAATTTCACTGCAACCTTAACACGTTAAACGCCATAGTGAAAATGCGATTTTTACATTTTTTTTTTGCTGTCCTTTGATGCAGTATCTCAAGATTCGTGCTTATGTCCTAGTAAGGTTTCGATCTAAGGCCTTATTTCTGAGATATTCCTGAAAAACGAGGTGAGGTCACCGGTGTCCGTAGTGGCGCTGTAATGTGAAAATAGACAATTTCGTTATTATGGCGCCACGAGGTCACGTACACCGGTCACCCGCACCCCGCATTCGCGCGTTGTCATTCGAGCAGCGCGCACGTCTGTTTCGTTAGCGGAAATGACTGAATTTATAGATTTAGACTTGGATATATCACAAGAAGATTTGCGTGACATAGATTTGTTAGAAGCCAGTATATTTCAAGAGATCAGACAAAGATGCGTCTCAGAGTTGGAGGAATTACAAAGTGAAGATGAAATAACTTGTCCACCAAAAAAGCGCCAACGTTATATCGTTCAAAGTGAATCTGAAAGTGATGTTGACTCTGTGACTGACTTTGTGGCAAAACAACTTGAGAAGCTCCCCGAAGAAACATACCAAAAATGGTCACATCCAAAAGGACACCAGCCATCAGTCGTTGCCTTTACCGAGCAGACAGGTAATTCTTTTTATTTTATTTTAAACTCCCGACGCAGCCGTTTTCTAAACCTAACCTAACCTTTTTGGGGTTTTTTAAATGGATAATTTACAGATAATACTTACCTATCCAAAACATTACATAGGTACTACAATTTGAATGCATGAATTGAGTCACTTTTTGTGTGTAAGCCTACACTGTGCGTGGTCTAACGTGCGCTTGGCCATTTATGTACCTACTGCTTTTAATGTGTATCATATTAATATAAATGTAATGTAAATGTGCAAATTATATTGTTTTCAGGCATGAAACAACCATTTGCAAAGCAGTTTAAAAATTCAACACCAGGCGAATATTACAGTTTGTTAGTTCCTGATGATATTTTTGAAAATATTGCAGTCCAAACGAATACATTTGCTGAGCAAACCAAACTAAACACAAAGCCTAGGTCACGATCACATGCCTGGAATCCAATAACAAAGGACGACATAAAACAGTTTTTTGGATTAGTTTTGTACATGGGGCTAGTGAAACTGCCGAAACTTTCCCTTTATTGGAGTAAGGACAAAATTTTTGGACAAAGCTTTCCCCGCACAGTTATGAGCAGAAACAAATTTGAATTGATTTTACAAAAACTACATTTTTCAAACAACGAGACAGCTGATTCTTCAGACCGAATCAACAAGATACGACCTCTGATTGATTCCATGAACGAAACTTTCGAAAAGTACTATGGCCCCAAAGAAAATGTGTGCATAGATGAAAGTCAAGTGCCTTTTAGAGGTCGTATAATTTTCCGTCAATACAACAAAAGCAAACGCCATAAATACGGAATGAAATTATTTAAACTATGCACACTTCCCGGCTATACTTGCAAGTTACAGCTATATGCGGGTAAAAACAACGAGTTGGAGAACACTACTCCCACTAATGTTGTTATGAACCTATGTGAGAATATAATCAACAAGGGTCACACCGTCGCTACCGATAACTGGTACACTAGTTTGCAGTTAGCAAATCAACTTCTCGACCAAAGCACACATTTGGTTGGTACTATAAGAAAAAATAGAAAAGGCTTACCAAAACAAGTGATCGAAGCGAAACTTAAACCAGGCGAGTCGGTGGCGATGGAAAATGAGCGAGGAACCTGCGTTTTGAAATGGAAAGACAAAAGAGACGTGCATATGTTATCAACGAAACATTCAAATGGATTCAAAACTATCAAGAAAAAAGGGAAAGCTGTCAGAAAGCCGAAGATGATTTTTGCTTACAATGAAGCTAAAAGTTCAGTGGATATGTCAGATCAAATGACTGCATATTCGTCACCACTACGGAAAACCGTAAAGTGGTATAAAAAATTAGGGATAGAGCTGATTTTAAATACTGCTTTGGTAAATGCATGGGTTATGTACTGTAAAAACAAAAATTGCAAGGAAGGAATCGTCGAGTTCAGAAGGGAATTAGTAGAGCACTTCACTAATTCAGGAAAGCAAATTATGGAAGCATGTGTTGATGAAAGACCTAAAAGAAAGAAACATAATCTAGCCAAAAAAGAAGGAAGTGTAAGAAGCACGAGACGTTTTTGCGTTGAGTGCTATAAAACAAATGCTGAAATGTTTGGCTCAAAGTTGGCTAAAAATAAAACCAAAAAGGTTACGACGTTTTGTCAATCGTGCCTGGGTAATCCGCATTTGTGTCTACTTTGCTTCAACAAGCTTCACCGTTAAGTTGTGCCTAATATGCCAATAAACCTGATTTTTTTGTCATAAAATATTTTAGTAAATAAATAATTTTCAATATAACATTTTTTTATTTATTGAAATACGGATGTGTTACAATGTATTCTAAGCTTTCTATATACTTGTAAATATATGCTAAGTTCCAACCCAATCCGTTCAGGAGTATCAGCATTCGGTGGTACAAACATATTCAATTAATGGCAAACAAACTTTTTTTCATAGAAAATGGCTTTATACTAACAAAATCTTAAGTTAGGCGAAAACCACTTCGGCGAATTGTTCTACAGCGCCACCCCGGTCACCCCGTTACGCAAAATCTATAGTAAACGTGACCCACGGTGCACAAATTCACTTTAAAAACAGGTCTGCTCTGAGGTCACCGGTGTCCAACGCGGCGCCTTGATTATGGCAGAGTGTGGTCACCGGTGACCTACATGGCGTTTAACGTGTTAAACGATGCACCCGTCCGTTCTCGTCAGCGCGATCTAGCCGTCGTTCACTTTTACTAGCGACATCTCTTAGCGTGCCATCGAAACTTTTCGGAACTAATCGACTGATCGTTTTACAAAATCCTCTAAACAATATTCTTTTTTCGTAGGTAAGTGAATTTCTTACAAAAAACTGTACGTTTTACACGGCTGTAGTATCCTAAATATTTTTTGTAAACAAAGAAGTTCCAAAACCAAAGAAAAATTAGTACTTATAAAATATTTTTTGACATTACTGGCAAACCGCAACAAATCCGAACACAGCAAATCCGTAATCCAAAATAGTTATTACCCTGCTGTTACCGTCTTGTAATAAGTTTCCATTCATAAAAAAAAAACTTTTTCACACAAATTATCTTCGTTTCTAGAACTGAGTCTAAGATAATTTAATATCAGTCCTAATTTATACGATTGTTCATTGTTATTGAGTTTTTTGGGCGTGGACCTGTTTGCTATTCTGTATATTAACTACTTAAACATGTTACGTAAGCGCGAAAAGAGTGGTAGTTCCTTGCTATAATTGGTAGCTATAGATAAGCTACCTTGCTACCTATTATCCAGCAGCCTGTGGTTCAAATACACTCAAAAATCCGTCAACGCTTTTCGCGTCCAGTATAACAATGCATTCAGGATGTTGCTGGGAGCACCAACAACATCCGGAAAATGATAGCTGACAAGATTGATGGCCCGCTATACAGATACCAGGTCGTCATCCCACCTAGTTGGAGGGAGTCCTACACTACGTTTACCGAGTCGTGGTCTCCACTCAAGAACTCGTTTGCTCCAGCGGCCGTCAGTTCTTCGCGAGATATGGCCGGCCCACTGCCACTTCAGCTTGCTAATTCTCAGAGTTATGTCGATAACTTTGATTCTCTGTCGGATGTATTCGTTGCGAATCCTATCCTTCAGAGAAACTCCGAGCATAGCTCTTTCCAGCTCGCTGTGGGACTTTGAACTGAAGGACCAGCCCTATCGTGAGTGTCCACGACTCAGCTCCGTAGGTCATAACGGGTAGGACGCACTGGTTAAAAACTTTCGTTTTCAAGCATTGTGGTATGGATGAAGAGAAGACTCGACTTAGTTTCCCAAACGCTGCCCAGCCTAGCTGCCTTTTAGCCTTCTTCTCGAAATTGTTTTTACCTAACTTCTACCCGAGGTATGTGTATTCGGAAACGATTTCGAGAAGGTGACCATGTACGACCACCAGCCTTGGATCAATGTGTCCATTGATCATGACTTTGGTTTTATCCAAGACCAATACTTCGGGAGGCTGAAGCTAGGCCGTCCAGCATCTGGTTCAGCTCCTCTAGCGACTCCGCCAATAGGACTATGTCATCAGCGAATCGTAGGTGTGAGATGTAGTTGCCGTTTATGTTTATGCCCTTCCTTTCCAGTCCAAAAAAATAAACGCTAAATGAATTAAGAACCTGCTTGTTGTGAATTCGGTTATCAAAAAGATAGTCTGTCAGAAAATACGGTAGAGTAATCATCACTAGCCAATACGTGCGTTTGACTTTGTCTGGTCTTATTCGATAGCTTGGGTACAAACAAAAACTTTATTCTTTGTACCTACCTGCTGATTGCAAAAATTACCTCTTAAGTACGTACGTGATAAAAAACAATCATTTGAATACCTAGGTTTTTAACACGGAGCGTTTTCAAGTTCAATGTACATTCAGTCGCCATTTTCCATCCACCCCACCAGTCGCACTTCAGTTGTTACCGAACGCGCGCGAAAATGAACAGCTTGGCTCGAAAATTTGTTCTTCGTGAATCCAAAAATTTAAAATTTGAACGGAAGTTATCAGCCAGTGTTACCCTGAAGAAAAATGAGGAGTTCCTTATAAGATCTCCCATGCCGGATATTGAAGTTTCGAATGAGAGATTCACGGATAGGATATGGAAGAATATTTCTGGTTACAAGGATCATGTAGCGCTTGTAAGTAAAGAAAAATACTTAAATAAATATGTTGTAAGGCCGTCCTTCCCATAAATTCGTATTGGGATTTAATTTATTTATTCAGGCGAAGAAAAAAAACAGTTACGTACAAATCATGTTATTAAAAAATGACTATATTTAAGTGAGTGCCTATTGTTATTTCGGTTAAACGTTTTCGGATATTTCATTTGAAATCGTTTCACAGGTGCATTATTCTGTAGGTTTCAGCCATACTGCATTCATAGTTGTAGTTTTCTTTCATAGTGTTGAAAGAAAGTGTAAATGATGAAAGAAAGCGAAGCGATCTAGCCTTGGTATGTCACGAATGGTATGCGTTCACACGGGAAAATCACCTTGATACTTACCTTACCTTACGTATTAAGTGCTCGCATCTAATACAAGGAAAATAATAAGGGTATATTAACCTTACCTTTAATAAAATGCTATTATAAATACAATTATATTCATATATATATAACATAACTCAAATATAAGGAAGAAGCTTTAATTTATGAGGAAAGATTTGACTGCCTTTGACCTCACACCTCTTTTTAACATCCGGCTTATCAGCTGGTCGATTCGGATGTCGATTTAATCTAACTAAAAACTTAAATATAGGACAATAAAAACTAGAGGTTTGTCTAGTGTCTATGGTTACAGCGTGTTGCAACACATTTGGCATGAGGGTAGAGTTGCATAGCAATTCTAGCAAAGCAATCCATTGAGTTATATGCTACGTAGAGTGACGTAGCAATTCCTAGCGAGCTACGACATAGCGCGGTATAGCAAACCGTAGCAGCCTCAGCTACGAAAAGTGGCGTAGCAATCCGTAGCATTCTGTGCTACGACGTAGAGGGGCATGGCAATCTAATAGCATAATATCATGCTACGACGTATTATACAGAGTCGTAGCAAATAAGGTAAAACGTAGCACTTCATAATGCATCTCAACCATTTGAACAGAGTCACTTAAAGTGTTAAGTAAATAAATAAGGACATGTCCCAAGTGTTTTGTTTACTGTGTTTATTATTATAAAGGTTATTTGCAGATTGAAGATGGAAAAATATACCTAGTAATACCTATTATAATACTAATTTTATAGCCAAGTGTGAACTTCACACACCATTGTTTTCGATACGAATACGAATTAACTTTTGACATTTTACTCGTAAATAATAAAATGTGATAATAAATTTGCCGCGTCACGTAGATACCCCCGCAGTCTTTACTTACTACGGTGCCTATAATTGGCTGCCTACTATACTATGGTTTAAGTAGTTAATATACTATGGTTTAAGTAGTTAATATACTATGGTTTAAGTAGTTAATATACTATGGTTTAAGTAGTTAATATACTATGGTTTAAGTTAGTTAGTTTACCCATACATATAAAAAAATCACCACTAGAAGGTGATTTACCAAGAATATGTGTGGTCTGCGCTCATATGAGAGGCCTATGTCCAGCACTGGAGCTGATGATGATGATGTATGGACATGTTTTGATGGTGAAGCAATACAATGATGTTTTTACTTTTACCAATTAGCAAAGCAGTTTTTCGCTCTTACATGCACACACATGTATCGAAAATAAAGAGATGGCTATGTTTTGCGCAAACTCTAATATCCTAAACGGGAAAAAAGTGCCGGTGAAAGTTATCAGATAATTATTACAGATAATTATATATTATTATTATCGAGTAAAGATGACTTCATTTTGCAAAACAACATCTTATAAACTCCTTTATCTTAACCCCTCGAGCTCAAGATAAGATAATAATTAGAATTACTATCATGGAGTCAAGATAAAGGTGTGTTAAAGCCCCACCTCGATATGTGATAACTGATAACGTTAAGTGCTTAGGTCCTTGCATCTGAAATACTAGTAAATTGCCGGGACTTCGTTCTCGTTTAAATACTCAATCAAGAGAACTGACTAAATCCATTCCGAAAGTTCGAATTCTAGAGGTAGTCATTTTGTCGCTATCCTAACCTAACTTTTTATGGAAACAACATACCAAAACCTATCATTAGATACAGCCCATATCAAATTCAAAGATTTGGTCAGTTGTGTCCACAAAAAACCGCCCAAGTGCGAGTCGGATTCGCGCACGAAGGGTTCCGTACCATTATCTATAAAAACGAGCAAAAAATCACGTTTGTTGTTTGGGAGCCCTCTATTTATTTTATTCTATTTTTTAGTAAGTATTTGTTGTTATATCGGCAAAAAAGGTTTATGTTAGTACAATACAATACAAAAATACTTTATTTTTTACCAGAAAGAGATCATTATAAAAGACAGTTAGTACGTTTTAGATTTGCAGTACTAAAGTCTCGTCAATATATTTGCTAATTACTGAACTATATTTTAGTTCCTGATCAACATGATGTATGTAATCGTTGGACTAACTGTTATTTACTTATTAAACCAATCAACCGCAAGGAAACTCTTCAATGGTTCCGCTTCGTAGGTTGATTTATACATAAGCATTCACTTTTCGAATCGCTTGTATGTGTATCTTAAAAAGCATTAGCTAATTAATCTGCAGTAACTATAACAAGATTTTTAGCATATTATATTTGTACCGATACTATGTACCTTCAGGTAGGTATTGACAGGCGTTACGGGGCGTAATGTAACATGTAACACAGCAAGCGTTCGTGCAGTCAGTACGGGGAAAAAAGGCGCTCCCAATGAGCAACGATGTAACGTATCATCTTCGCTGCGAATGTTACATTACGCCCTGTAACACTGCCGGCTTTAGTTAATAGGTAACTAACGAATTAAAAACTTCCTCATTTTCAAGTCGGTTATGCACTGATTCTAGATGACATTGTACATTTTACTTCCTTGTTGCCATAGTTGTATGGATATCTAAAGGTTACCACAGATCTGAGGACATTTTGCCATTAAAGAGGTCGAGTCTGACCTCGCAGGGTCATTTGCAATTAACCAAGGTTTGGCAAAAACGAGCGATTTTTTGTGGGTCTTAAAACCTATTTAAAATAAAATGAAATAGGTACACATAATTATTGTAGGTACCATTTAATTGGTAATATTTAAATATTGGCCTTGAACATTGAACATAAGTGAGTGTTCCAACATGGCAAAATATTTGCAACTTCTGCCTACCAATTAAAAGACAATATCGTAGGATTTAATTTTTATTCCAGCAGAGACCGTGCTTTTGTGATTTTTAAAATCGTCTGAGACCTAGAAATTTGGGGGATCTAGTCTTGTCAAAGTCGCATTCAGTTACGAGATCTAATGAACTTCACTCGATAGAAAACATTCCAAATTACCCATTTTTGTAATGGTTTTACAATGTATGAGTGTTATTATGACTGAACTAGATACTTACTGATATTTTGCAGACATTAATAATTTCTAAATAAATTCGCATGTTTCCAATGATTCTTTAATAACCCATATAAAATACGAATGGTAATACCTACCTACAGATTCAGATATACGTCAGAATATTGGAAACAATAACATAAAAAAAATTGCATTATTTTATTTAGTTAAAACCCACTTTTTGCCTATTTTTGTGTTTTGAATCCTTTTAGGTATCTTATAAATATAAATGATAATTTGATAAATGGTTTACAATTTGCGGTTAATAAATATTCCTCCAGTTTTATTTCTTGCAGAAGGCAAAAAATGTATAAATAAATATAAAACCAGCAACACAAAATCTTGTGCCGCTATGAATAGAACAACCTTTATGACTTGACTCTGATATAACCTTTTGTTTTTTTTTTTCAGGAAAGCGCGGAGACAAAGAAAGCCTACACTTACAGCCAGTTCCAGCACAACACGGCAATATTCGCCACATCACTTCTCAAGAAGCTTGGCTTGAAACCCGGTGATGTGGTCGCGGCTATGTTACCCAACTGTCCTGAATTCCCTGTTGTATTCTTTGGGACCGTTCAGGCGGGCTGCGTACTGACAACTGTGAACCCTATTTATAAGGAGTGTAAGTTTATTTTGTACTACGATAACAAGCATGATCTACCCATTGACACGGAAAAACTGTACAGGGTGTTTTTTTTTGGACGGGGCGGTAAGGAGACCAGAGCACCTTAACCGGTGGTGTAGCTACAGGAAAATGGTCTTAGGTTAGGAGATTATCTATCTATTATTTTGGGGGAAGTTTTCGGGATTTTTTTTTTTAATGTTAATGGTAAAGCGTTTTAACTCTTAAAATGTGAAACATGCTCTTCGAAGGAACTTATACCTTCAGGATTTGAATACTCTGATATTGCACTATTTACAAGAAAATGAGAAGAATTTGAAATGCGCCAAATATAAAGCATTTTTTTTTATTACACGTAAAAAAAATGAGGTATCTACAAATGATAATAATCGATAAGGCGTGACATAAATTATTATATCGCGATATGATACTGCGTCGTTACCCCCTTGTTTTGCAGAATAGGTACCTTATGTTGTCTTTCGAATAACAAATAACAGCCTGAAGCCTAAACAGCCGGTTTTTTGGTTGCTCCTTTACTTTAGTCTACAGGTAGCGAGAAAAATAAAACATATAACTTTATATCTTGTATGTAAGTGTTTAATTAAGTAAATTTACCTTTTCTAAGTGCACTATATTACCTATACCCACCTATTGTACTTGTTATATACCTAGGTTTAGGTAATATAACAACAACCTACTCCGCAAAACTGTAGGCAATAAGGTCCTTTTAATTTGCTTAAAATAAAATGAGATAAAATGTCGTACCTATTTGTTTTTTGAAATATGACGCACAAATAAAGGAGGTATAGGTACCTATAATATAGTAGTGATATAGGTAGGTACCTACCTACCTATATCATTTATGATGTTTGTTATAATAGCGCGTCAACCGGTTATAAAATGACTGATAAATATGTCATCATCATCATCAGCCTATATTAGTCCACTGCTGGACATAGGCCTCCCCCAATGAGCGCCATAGCGCCCTGTCTTCAGCTTGACGCATCCAGCATCTACCTGCAGTCTTTCGCAGGTCGGTCATCCCACCTGGTCGGAGGGCGTCCTACACTACGTTTACTGAGTCGTGGTCTCCACTCAAGAACACGTTTGCTCCAGCGGCCGTCGGTTCTTCGCGAGATATGGCCGGCCCACTGCCACTTCAGCTTGCTAATTCTCAGAGCTATGTCGATAACTTTGGTTCTCTGTCGGATGTATTCCTTGTAAATCCTATCCTTCAGAGAAACTCTAGTTCTTTCCATAGCTCATAAACATGTGCAGTAAATAATTATAGCTAAGTATAACTATTTAGCCTGAACTAATCCTGTGTTTCAGCCGCTGCGCTAGTGTGGATTTATGCATATTAGTCACTTGTAGAAAACACATACCGTGTGATTTCTACAAGTGACTAATATGCATAAATCTAAAAAAAGAGAAAATACAGATCTGTGTGACTTTGCACAGCCGTAATATTTTTCGAACGAAACGCATGTGCGGCGCAACATAACCGTTGTGTAGAGCGGCAGCACGAATTTTTTAGGTTAAAAAAAAGATCGCTGTCGTCGAAAAAAAACCCGCAGTCAAAGTGTTAAAGGAATATTACGAACTACCAATTCATTATATATATTGTAATTGCAGAAAGATATTGAAATAATCCAGCCAGCTTAAACAGGGTGAATGATTACCTACTATTCCCTAGGTTCCTAGGTTACTAGGTTCCTAGGGAATAGCTTTACTTCCCGAGTTTTCGAGAACATGCGGCGCTATTTCACAGTTCATACATTCAATGCTAATGAAGCTAGCAATAAGGTCTAATTGGGACCGGGCAGAAGTGGGCTAAATGAATCAATGTAACTGACGTACAGTTACAAACTGAATTGTTTAATAATCAATGGCTCGTAGGAACAAATACACTGATTTATATTTAATGTTCACTGCCCTTTGTGAATTGATTTGTTTACGATCTTCACGGGGCGATTCGCCTGCGGTGGGCCTGCGGCCACTGGTGTTTGATTTCCGTATCGCGTCGTCGTCGGGACAATTGTGTGTACGATCTGCAGATATTGTTCCGGGTGTTCTGGTCGTTATCTATATAAAATAAAAAATATCTATGTAATCTATTGTAGAGTTTAGCTTGGCGCCAAATGCTGTGTGGATTGTCCAGTATTATTTATTTGTTTTGTTTACGCTACACAGTTTCTTAACTTTTGCGGTAGTCAGCCCGCAATTGTACCGTTTCTTGTTTCTAATAGAGATTTTCGTATTTGTATATTTTTTTATTTTCAAAATTTTGGGAAAATTTACAGCTACGTCTTAAAAATAGTTACTTTCTTAGTACATGCCGGTAAATGCCATGCGCATGTGTGCTGAAGGCCAATTAAAAAGTTTCCGCAGATATGTACTTAAATAGACTAATAAATGACGAACAGTAAAAGTAGACGACTTAAATAAAATTAGAAGAAAAATGAAATACACAACACAAGACGATATTAAATTTAGTTATTTTAAAAAGAATTCATCGCTAAGCAAACGTTTGAGCTTACTTGCAGATGTGTTAAATAAATCTATTTCATTGTTTTTGTTGACCAATGAGTTGAACGAATTGCTAGCGCGTATCAAGAATTATTTATCTCTTTTCAGATGAAATCAACCACCAAATAACACTAACCGAGCCAAAGGTCATCATTACAATCCCAGAGTGCTACGCGAACGTTCTAAAAGGAATCAAAAACTACAAAAACGACGTCAAAATCGTCTTCATAGACACCCCAGGATCTTCTATACCGAATGGAGTTATACGGTATTCGGAAATTGCAGAGAATGGCGAAGCGGATTATACTCTGTTGGATAAGATACAAAGAAAGCCGGAGGATGTCGCTTGTATACCGTTTTCTAGTGGCACGACGGGACTGCCTAAAGGTATTTGAATTTATTTCACTGTTTGTCTAGATGTGAAAATGTCGTGCAATATGTTTTATTAATTAGACTAGCCTCAACTCCCTGATTTGTACGCGCTTGTCATAGTTAATGATGTACATATAATAAAGGCTTATTTGATGTCAATGATTGTCTGTATGCAAAATGTTAGCTCAATCAATTTACATAATAATTCGGAATTTTGAGTACTGAAAAATCAAACTACCTACTCTCTGTGGTACGGTGAGAAAATTCCGCATGAAACGCAAAAAGTTGCGGGTTCGAGTTCTGCCCCGGGACCGATCTGTTGAAATATTGATTCTTGCTTTAGGTGTTTTCTAGCTCAGTTATAAGTTCTACTTATTCACTTCTTTTGAGATGCTACATGAAATTAACCGCATTCATATTCATCATCATTTCAGCCCATACACGTCCACTGCTGGACATAGATCTCCTCTATACGAATCCTCTGTATCCATCATGTAGGGGGTTCATAAATACTAATTTTGTAACCATAGAACCAAAGTTATCGACGTAGCTCTGAGAACTAGCAAGCTAAAGTGGCAGTGGGCCGGCCATATCTCGCGAAGAACCGACAACAGCTGGGTCAAACGTGTTCTTGAGTGGAGAACACGACTCGGTAAACGTAGTGTAGGACGCCCTCCGACCAGGTGGGATGACGACCTGCGAAAGACTGCAGGTAGATGCTGGATGGGTTAAGCAAAAGACAGGGCGCTGTAGCGCTCATTGCGGGAGGCCTATGTCCAGCGGTGGACTAACATAGGCTGATAATGATGATGATGCATTTTGTAACATAATATTCGTTTATTATTAAAATTTATTTCGAAGGTGTGGAGATCAGTCATAAGAACTTGTTGGCTGCAATGACGACTATGGCAGTTGAAGAAACGTTTTACCCTGTTATGACGCACGGTAAGTCTACCAATAAAAGCAAGTCTTTTATACATCTACTTAATGAAAGAAAAAAAATAGATTTATGTAAAACCATGACGGCATCGGACGACCGATGTGGCGCGGTGGGCGAAGGTCCGCCTGCGACGCAGGAGGTTGCGGGTTCGATTCCCGCCTCGGAACAAATGTGTGTACGATCTGCAGATATTTGTTTCGGGTGTTCTGGTCGTTTACTATGTATAATAAAAAATATTTATCTATGTAATGTATTGTATTATGTACTAGTACCCATAACACAAGCTCTGCTTACCATGGGGCTAGATAATGCTGTGTGAATTGTCCAGCATTATTTATTTATTATTTATTTATTTACATATCTACCACGACACATTACATTAATAGGTAAATACGTAATAAAAAAAATGGGCTTTCTCATAAGGGGTAAAAGGTAAGGGGCCTATATTTACGGGGACCTTTGGATATGACTTTGGACCCTCCATAGTCGTGCCCGCAATGGTCCAATCTATGTGCCATCTCAAACATCTAGTTTTATTTTCTTCACTACAATAAATTTTAATAAAAAATAGCTTAAAGATTATGATTATGTATCTAATCTTCCTTGCGATACGATATAAAATGGCATGCATGAACAAACAGGTTAGACAATTGATGACCTTATAACTACTGATATGGTTGATCGCAAGTGTTAAGTTCACGATATCAGCAGGACTTTGGATGGCCTTACTTTCTATCTTGTATCTGAATTGAAACATCCGGCTAGTTTATCTTTATGTGCAATTAGACCTGCACCTTTGTGTTGTATATATTATATATTTATTTATTTGTAGACCGACAGTACATTACCATAAGGATTTACATAGACCAGAGAAGCCTCTACTATAAACAAATTTGTGGATCAATGTTTGGTTGTTTTATTATCTGTAGCCAATGATGTTATATATACGTAGATACGTTGTATCGAGGTCTGCCTTACAAAACGAAAATCAGGTACGTATCCTAATTGAACTCAGTCCGTCCTGCTCCTGGCCGCGACGCGCACGTTCGTTGAACACGAGGTTACTTACGGAATATACTTAAATAAACCTCGAAAATGCCAAGTTGTGTGTTCCGAAAGTGCAATAACTACACAAGGACTATAAAAACCAGAAAGGGTGTATCTTTTCATACGTAATTACTGTTTAATATGTTAAAATGTAAAATGGTGAATTTTATTTTACTCAACAATCATTGCCGCTCGCCGCGCGGCGGCGGCGTTGCCGCTTTGCTGGTGGCACGAACGAAACAAGCAATGCGTTAAGTTTATGAGTGACAGAGATAATGCCATGCGGCGTTGTATGTTCGAACGTCGACGCTAGGTATGTAGCTATAGTAAAATATCGCAATGTTTTTATTTCTTTACAATGAGTATGACGTCTCTATATGTAAAATCTCTTTGTCTGTAGCTGTTACCCGCGACTACTTATTATTCACATCATTTGACTACAGATTCTTTCAGATTAAGAAATGCTGTGCAAAAAAAGGTTAATGTGCATTGACAATTCTGAATATTATCATTTTTTGCGAATAATTTGAATTGTCCAAACCTTTCAAAATTACCGATGGAGGTCGTTCAAATCTGTGCGTTCTCGTCAGGTCGATCTAGAGCATCATCATTTAATTCTTTCTCGTTCTTTCGTAAAGTTTTTTCTTATTTTTTGAAAAAGTAATGATACATTTAGTGTTTCTAGACTTAATTCCTTATGATACGTTTTGCAAAAAGCAAGTAGATAATGCTTAACAGAAATTATGGGGGAAAAGTCATCAATAAGGCGAAGATCGAAGAATCGACACACCAGTTACGAAATAATTAGTATTAGTGGAAACTGTAGGTAGCTTTATTTACTTTAAGTCTGTGTTCTCTAAGAGTGGAAACTAATAGTTAGCTTTATTTACTCTAAGTCTTTGTTCTATTTATAACTAAATATAAGCTTTTTGTTTCCCAAATAAATAAAATAAAATAATTAGCAAAACATCTAAAACAATGTTTTTTCTTTCAGGCAAGACTCAAGACACCCTACCATGCTTCCTGCCATTCTTCCACATCTACGGCATGGTTATAACTCTGCTCGGCCACCTGACTGTTGGCTGCAAACTGATCACCATGTCCAAGTTCTCAGCTAGTCTGTATCTAGACTTGTTGAAGACTCAGCCAATGAACTTGCTGTATATCGTACCTCCTGTTGGTAAGTTCCGTTAACAATAGTAGGAATTGGTACTAGAGCTCTGATCAGAGCTAAGGCAGAAAAAGTTAGTAGGCGCTTATCAGTGCTTAGGCAAAGGAAAGGTGTTGCCATCGACAAATCAACTACCTATTAAGACAGTGTCCGGTCAGTTTCTTACTTCAATATTTTCTATTCTATTCCAGCAATTCTTCTCGGCAAGCACCCGGACGTTTCAGCAGAGCACTTTCGCAACGTGAGGCACATCGTCTGTGGTGCCGCACCCCTGGCTGCTTCCGATGTCGACGCTATTCTGCTCAAAAGCAAGGTAGGGGAAAGTGGGGGATATACGAACACCTAAGGGAAAACTTCAATAAAACAGAATAATTTGATCACAGAGTTTCTTTAATGGTTAAATTATAAAGTTTACTTATCTGTCTAACGAATTCACTTATCAACATTAATAATTTTTAACAAATTGTAATTATATGACGAAAAAAACAGAACCCTTAGTGTTCGGCTTTACCCGCCATTAGTCGGGTAAACACGAACACCCCGTGGGGTAATTACGTACTAACATTAATAACGACAGTTATTACATTTATAACACAACGAATTGACTGTCCGTCAGTACACTTCTCGTGAGCCCAATTTTTACACACGTAGCACATAATCCAGTATTCAACGGATTATGTGCTACGTGTAAAAGTAGTCTTAATTTTTCTTTCCGCCTTTTTCGTTTTCTGTTTCTTTTTATTTTGTGGTTTGACTAGGGTCAGTAAAGACTTTTATATTCTACTCTTTTAGCCTCTTTATTTAAAGTTTGTTCTGTTTTTTTATTTCTTCTCCTTTAGCTCTTTTTCTGTTTTCCTTTTCCTCTAACTGGTGATTTGGAGGTGTGTTCTGATATTGCATTTTGATAATTTTGGAGGAATAATAGGCAATTAAACGATCTCGGACGGGGAAACTGCATGCGTGCTTATATCATGGCTTTGTGAATAACCAGGACCTGTATAGGAAACCTGGACATCTGAGTTTTTTGGTTTTAGCATCATCGAGCTAGACTTTTTGAGATCTTTAAGACTGTACTTTTGTTTGGTCTTCTTTATGTAATTACGAGGCATCTGAAAAATTATGAAAAAATGATGAACGGGGTACCAACAAAAGGGAGGGCGGTAATGCCGAACGGTCGAGATTGCCCGACATGGAGTGTTCGCATTTACCCCGCAGGATCGATAACAATAACACCAACAAAAAAAAATTGGTTATATTTCTTCTGCTGATTGCGTCATTGTCATTGAGGTGATTAATATATGAGTATTCCACTATGTAAAACTTAAAATACTATTGTATATAGAAATAAAGTAACACCAACTTGAATTTACCAAAAAAATTACATCAAAAACATGCGAAATATTGAAAAATGCATACTTTGACAAGTTCGTGCGTCCGCGTCTCCCGTGTTGTTGACTGGCACTAGTTATGACGTGATCTCTGAAATGGCGGCAAGTAAAATATGGCTATATCTTTCTAACCCATTAGAACCCTTAGTTTCGGGATTACCCCGCGTTCGCGTTTCCCCCACTCTCCCCTATGCTTGTCACTAAACCTTATATGTACATCTAACTAGCTGCGCCCCACGGCTTCGCCCGCGTGGAAATCTATGTGTCAAATGGTTTATAAACCTTCCTCTTGAATCACTCTATCTTTTTTAAAAAAACCGCTACATAATCAGTTGCTAAGTTTTAAAGATCTAAGCATATATAAGGACAGACAGACAACGCGAAGTGACTTTGTTTTATAATAACTTAACTGGAGCATAAAAATTTAAATCTTCCATTACTTATAAATTTTTGGATTAAAACTATTATCTAGAATTGTAATATAATCTATATATATAAAAGAAAGTCGTGTTTGTTACAACACTTATAACTCAAGAACGGCTGAACCGATTTAGCTGAAAATTGGTGGAGAGGTAGCTTAGAACCAGGAGTCTAACATAGGATACTTTTTATCATTTTAACCATTTGACTTGACACATAGATTTAACGGGGGCGAAGCCGCGGGGCGCAGCTAGTAAGTAATACATGTAAGTAAGTTACGTTGCTATAGTTAAAGTTGACGTTGTATACTTTTTAATAAGTTGGCACCTGCTTATTAAAATAATGATATACTAGTTTGTTATAAATATATATTGTTCCACATTTTGTTTGTGTACCAATTGTTATGTGACAATAATTATGTTTCCAGAAAGACATAGAATTCAACCAAGGCTTCGGGGCCACTGAAACGACTTCCCTCGGAACCTCAACCCTCAAAAAGACAAAGAACGTAGACTACTCAGCTTGTGGCGTGCCGATGGCTGGAGTTACTCTGAAGTTCGTGGACCCCATGACTGGCCATCCGGTGCCTGTTGGACAAGTGAGTTTCACATCTTTAAGAGCTACGTTATCGACATAGCTCTAAGAGTTAGCAAGCTGAAATGGCAGTGGGCCGGCCATATCTCGCGAAGAACCGACAACAGCTGGGGTAAACGTGTTCTCGAGCACGACTCGGTAAACGTAGTGTAGGACGCCCTCCGGCCAGGTGGGATGACGACCTGCGAAAGACTGCAGGTAGAGGCTGGATGTGTCAAGCTTAAAACAGCGCGCTATGGCGCTCATTACGAAGCCTATGTCCAGCAGTGGACTAACATAGGCTGATGATGATCATCATAAGAGCTACTGAATTGTCCGCCATTTTGTATTAAATTTTTTGGTTAAGTAATTTAATATATTATATCACTTCACCAAAAAATTTGTGCGACGAATCCAAATGGCGGATACAAGAATAGATCATAAATAAGTTTGTCATACAAAGACAAAACGTTGACTACTCAGCATGCGGAGTGCCGATGGCTGGAGTTTAAATAAATAAACCATATATTTTTATCCATTCACTACTCATATAAGTATATAAAGCTATTATCTCAGTCGACTTAGGTATTTTTTTCGGCATTGATTAATAATAATTATAAGTGTGTAGCCCTCGCCTTTAGATTAACTCTCAAAGGGCCTCTGTGCTCTTGGCTTCGGCCCCACGTAAGCCTTCCAAAGGACCGGCTCACATTATGGCCCGATATCATGGTAATGTAATGTTATAGATATATAATAAATTTTATTCAAAACAACTTAGGACTTAAAGTTTACAAGGGTCAATTATATATGTTCTTATGGTCTAAACTCATACATTGTTAATCATTTATTTCAATTATTTTTCCAGTCCGGAGAACTGTGCGTAAAATCTCACACGATAATGAAAGGCTACCACAAGAACCCTGAAGCGACGGCTGACTGCATGGAAGATGGGTTCTTCAAGACGGGCGACCTTGGCCACTACAAACCAGGCGCGGGGCTTTTCATCACTGATAGGATTAAAGAACTTATTAAGGTGAGTTTCTGCAAATTATCTTGACACACAGGGTTAAGAATACAGATAGATACTTAGATAAAAAATATTTTTATTGCGCACTTAAAATTAAACAAACAAGATAAAAATACAGAATATGTGACAATTTGGCGGTCTTATCGCTCAAGAGCGTGAATATCTACAATAAAATCAAAAACACTTGCTGCCAATGCTGCGCTGGACCAGATACTCACAGAAGCTCTCGGGTCACGCGTTGTTTCGACCAGATAGACGCTCTGATACAGTTTACCGAAAGGATTCCCATCCTTTCGGGGTTGAACGCGTGACCCGAGAGCTTCTGTGAGTATCTACCTTACGGACCTAGGATCTGTAGGTTAGGTACCTACATTGATATTAGTCTGGAATAATAATTATTCTTGTATTAATAATAATTAGGTATTGCATGATAAAACTATTACCAAATATTCCACATTATCTAGCCGCAAGCCGTGTTATGGGTATTAGATAACTGATATACTGTACAATACAAAGATTTATTTTTATTATACATACAAAATGACCAGAACACCCAAACGAACAAATATCTGCTGTGTACATACATTTCGGAAATCGAACCCGCAATATACTGTGTCGCAGGCGGACCTTCGCCCACTGCGTCACATAGGTCGTCAGCATTATATTGGGCCTCATCCAGAACACAATAAATAATCTTCAATCTATATAACTCCAGGTAAAAGGCATGCAAGTGGCCCCAGCGGAGTTAGAGAGCATCCTACGGTCACATCCAGCCGTCGCCGACGCGGCCGTCATCGGCGTCCCTCACGAATTCTTCGGCGAAGCCCCCAAAGCATTCATCATCCGAAAACAAAACCAGAAAACAACAGAGGAGGAACTACAGGACTTTGTCGCGAGCAAAGTCGCGGGTTACAAACGTATTGAAGAAGTTATGTTCGTCAATGATATCCCTAAGACGGCGTCGGGGAAGATATTGAGGAAGGATTTGAAGAAGATTTACGCGTAGCTGTAGAAGACGGATATTGTTAGGTTAGATTTCTTTACTTACCATCTTCTAACGTTCTGTATTAGTAATGTAGATAAAGATAGAGAAGAGAGATTGAAAATGTCTGCTGCTGATGCTGCATGCTCTCCTATCATCAACCATATTTTTCATCCCAATCATACTTACACAAGTTATATTATAATTCGAGCTATGACATTCAGTAAATGATTAGCTCAGACTAATTTCGTCGCTCATAATTATATTTTGCGGGTATTTAGAATGCTGCAAAAGAACGTCGAAAATAGTCTCAGCGAGTCACTAAGTTCCAGTACTACCTATCATTAGTCATTATACAAATAACATTATAGGCTCGTATTATGAAAACTTGTTGAGTTATGTATCTATGCTTATACACACAGATAGATAGATAGATAGAAAACATTTTATTATATACCACACAAAAAAGAAAACAATACGGAAATAAAAAACTTAGATGAAGGTATAAAGGGCGGCGTTATCGCTAAGAGCGATCTCTTCCAGGCAACCTTAGGATGGACTGGACATGAAGGAACAATATAGACGGTGGCACTTTAATAAATATATAGATAAAAAAAGTAAACAAATACTTACACTACATACAAATGTTATAATAATCCTCGATAAATGTCTTCAGATCTAGAGTCTATAACTATTTTCTTTCGCAAGAATAATTCGGTACGTTATTATAATTATATATTAATTATTTATATAGGTATATATATTACTGTTTAAGTATAATATAAGTAGCTTAGTATCATTATGAGTAGTATATTTTATTATCTCTATTATATAGCACTACCTACCAAACTGTTGTCCACACTACCCGAAGGTTAGCAGGTAGAGAATGCTATCTAGCATTATGCTCGCCTATGTACAACTTTTTGTGCAATAAAGTATATTCTATCTATTCTATCTATAATAAACTTACATAGACATAAAATAGAGCTATCAATGTATTCATAAGGATAAATAATGCTGATGCAGCAGTTTTCAGATCAGGTTCTGAATGCAAAAGTAGTGCGAACAGCATTAATTCCTCTTCTATAGTAGACGTTTGCATGTGCTGTGATCCACGCGACTACTGAACAATCTGAATTTTTAAGATATGTGTGAGGCAAGGTGCCGGATTTCAGATTCTGAATTCCGTTACTGAATTCAGAAAGAAGTGCCGGATGGCTGAGGCCTGCCTTAGGTATACCATTTAGAGAGCGTTACTTAAAGATTGATGGCTGATAACGCTCGTATTACTTTCAAATTCTTTATTATCAGACAACAAAGGTGCATAAGAACACATACACAAAGTTACAAAAAAGAAAATACAATTACAACGAAGAAAATAAAACCAAAATAACTATATCTAGAGTATAAGTAATTTCACCCAGTGGTGTCGTATTGGACAGTCATATTTATTAGATATTACTTTCAGGATGCTGTTGTTACTACCTGTCACTCTACTCATGAGAGATGCCACTCGCTTTCGCATAATTGCCGCGAAACCATCTGTGAACGTATTAGTGAACATCTCTGATGCACTGTAGTAACGAGGAAAGCCTTAACGCCTGACTATTGCGACATATCAATGCTCCACATACCAATCTGTGTTTGCTTTGATAAATATTGCAAAGCAAAATAACACAGACTTGGTCGTTGTATTTAGTTTGCCTGCATGCTATATTGTAATTACAATCTGTAGTTTCATGATGTTACTAATAATTACTATAATTATGTTCTGATAACCGATTTAATAAAAAAATGTGCAAATTATGTCAACAAAATAAAGAAAACTGTGATAATATAAAAAAGGATTGAAATACATTAAGATAGATGATCTTTGGAGTAAAGGGTAATTTTTTTTTATATATATTTAATTTTATATTATTTTATTTATTTTTATAATATTAAGGTGTAAGTAGGTAAATAATTTAATTGTTATTTGATGTATAATTTTATGGCGTTGTTTTTTTCGTAGGCTAGTTCAAAGTAATTTGCACGCTTTTTTAATTAGTTATTTATTAATTTTTGTAAGTGCCAGAGTCACAATTTTCTTACAAAAGCCTTGGTTGGGTTATGCTTGATTAAACTAATTATTTTCTAAATAAATCTTATTTTAAAAACAATTGTGGTTTGATGAATTCTAAATTAAATTTAAGCGACAACACAAATGAGGTTCGTAGTTAACCCTAGTTCAGTACGCCAGTGCATTTGCTAGAACCAGGCTAATAATAATACTTACACTACCTTAACGCATTCACTGCTGCACGGCGGCGGCGGCAGCGGCGTCAAGCCGCGCAGTAGGACTGCTGAATGAAACAACATGTGTATCAAGCGTGAGCAATAAAACCTGTTTATACCTATAAAGCGATTTCATATAACAAAGTCGTATTAAATACAGTAGTTATAGTCTTATAGTATTTTAAGTTTTTTTTTAGAAAAAGTACTGTGGGCTGTGTTAAATAAATAAATTACACCATTTATACCTAACTCACACCTAGACTGATTTTAATGATCAAAAAAAAATCAGGAGCAAAAAAAAACTAAATTTTCTCATAAACCTTTCGTATGTAACGCCATCTGTGATTCTTAGGCGGAACGCAGTTTGCCGGGCCAGTCAGTTGATATGATAATAATGCAAGTTTAATATAGGCATGAGTAACGTACCTAGGCCTACTTTGTAACAGTTCGTTCACCCCGAAAGGCCTGTCCATTTAAGTCTCCTTGTTTCACTGGTGATTGTTATTCGCAGGCGATTGTGATTGTCTCGAATTCAATTGCCCATAATTTGTCGCGTGAACGGCAATGTTATGTTGGGAACGCCAGTCAACCAGGAACTGAGAAAAATCGGGGGGACTTAAGGTGTTTTATGTCAACAGTCATCAATTTGTGATAGTACATAGGTGACTTAAATTAAACTTAAATGTTGCGCGAGGTTATTCCAATAGGTATGATATAAAACAGCAAAAAATTGGTTGTTTTTCTATAATATCGGCTATGATGATAATAAATAAGAATATTACGGTAAAATGGAGATCTGCCTATCTTAATTTTACCGTTAGATTCTAGTTATAATATATATCTTTATTTATGGAAATTGAATTCAAACTTAACACAGGGGTAACCTAACGGAGAACGCCACTATAGACCTACTTAACTCACTTTAAGTAAAGCACCAACCATATAGGTCAGGTCTATATTTATTTTGTAAATAAGTTCCTTGTTTGTACATACATAGCTTTAATACTTAACTACATAAGCTTACCTAGCACATTGTCGAATGTGTGAAACTAGTCTGAATATCAAAACATTCTCTTAACATCGGCTGCAACTGTTGCAATTACCAGGATGACTAAACGACGCGCGACGCCTGCCTGTTCATTCATTCCATAGCCATACACTGGCCACAAACCAGACAGCCACGGACGATTTGAACTGGGGATACGCATTGTAGCCTACATTGAGCGTGTTCTGAGTTAATTCTGAGGTAGAGTGAGGTAGAGCACAACCAAATTGGCTACAAACCGGTCGAACAGCACGCAGTAACGTCGTTGTTTATTATGGTGTAAAATGGCGTCATCTGACCTTTTCTAGTAGGATTCTTATTGGACCTCCAATAAACCGGAAAAAATAATCTTTAGTAGGCAGGCAGTAATCGAGTTATCCATTAACTTCACTTTTAGAAAGTATTTTTGTTGAAAATATTTAACTCAGTTGTATAAACTGTCTAAGACTAAGCTAAAGCAGTTTCACTTGTACGTTTGGTTTGTTACGTAATAAGTAGGTGTCAGGAAAGACTTGCTTTGTAGTAAAATGTATTTCTATAAACTGTGGAAATTGAAATAGATGATAGAACCAGATGATAATGTACTTACCTAATGTATGGGACGACCGATAGTTCGAGGCTACATTCTTATTCATAATCAAATCACCAGCCAATAATATAATCAATACAAATCATTTATTTCAGTATGTACCTATATTGATGACACCCAAATATTATTGAATCAAATTATACATTAAACAACAATAAAAAAAGAATATAGGTATACTTAGATACCTAATACTTTAAAAAAGTTTATCTACTTAGCTAGATAATTACATTTAGTCATGTTTACATCCTAAGAATTCCTATAGGTAGCTGTAAAAGCTGCCAGTGCATATGTACCTATGGGGTCTTAAACAGCTGTGTTCTTTCTATCAATATTTGATGCGCGAACCAACCAACCATATTGACTCCACAGAAACTACGTAAAAGAACGTCGTACATACATACCTACCGTACGAAAGAGGCGAGTCTATTTTAGTTTACAAAATACAGTCAGCCGGCACGGACGTTATCCTGTTTTGCACCGGTGTTTAGTGTTTTGTTGTGTCAACAAACTGTAAGTACTAAATATTCCTTGTTGAATAATATTAAGCCTTATTTCAATAAGCCAGACAGATATTATTACTGACCTTGGACATCTTATACTAAATTGTCTTTTCATTTCCTTGCACCATTTTGTTTTGATTGGAATGGATGAAACTTTGCAATTTGGTCGCATATTTCGCTCATTGTGAGTCGATTACTTTTACGAGTAATAAAGAAGTGGTGAAGTTTATTTGATGATTTTAACTAGTGGAACAAAGGGTTATGAAATCTGAAAGTATGCGTGTATATCGCACAAAAGATCTAGGTACTTACTGGGTACCTAATGGTGTTTTAATATTTTTAAATATCGTGTTAGTTAAATTGGTAGAAATGATGAGGTTCCTTCTAGTTGTCATGAATAGGTAGACCGGTACGAAAACTGCTCTTTCTTTTTAATGTTAGTGAGAAATGGGGAACTTGTCAGCTACCTAGGTAGGTACTTAACTTAGATACCTATTAATGAGGTACTTACGAGATTAGGTAGGTACTTAGGTACTATAAACTAATTGCAAGAAGTCGCTAACTAATACCTACGTATTCTAACTCATCTGTTTATTTAATATATTAAATAAACATATGAGTTCGTCTGGATTAGCTCTACATTTTGATAAAACTCACTAATGTAGCTCATAAAATTTGGACGTTATGACTTGGTAATAAAGTCGATAACGTCGTTTTTTGTATAATCTGGTTCCATAAATTCATTATCTACTCGTAACGTAGATGTGAACATAACAATAGAAAAAAAACACAATTGCTGTTTTTTTTATCTATATGTGATTTAACAAAATATATTTACGTTCCTAAATATTTAAATAATTTTGGCTTTAATTTATTATAATGCAAATAATAAATTCACTACTTTTATCGAAGCAATAAAAATAAATATTTTTTATTATATTTGTAATAAATAACTGTCCTAGTTTTGATAATATACATAGACCCTATGGTATGTCCATAGAAGTTAGAAATTAATTTTACCATACTTTTGGTGTATGCAGTGTATATAATACCTACCTGCGTCTGGATTGTAAGTGTTATCTCAATAGATGCTTGGACGAACAAAAAAAAAACATTTTATTTGTCTATTCTTGTGAAGTCATGATCATGTGTTTAGTGCTAAGTTAGAGTTAATCTTAGGTTGTAAGATGTCAATTTTATGTGTATATATATTTTTGTCTTATCTGTGGTCTGCCACCCGTGTGGACACGCGCGCGCCAATGGTTCTGTCAGAAAACCAGCGTTGCTCTACTTCTTAAGGAGAAGTAGAGCAACATTATGCTGAGACAGGACCTATTGGTTCGCTTTGTGGAGTCGCTTGTCGCTTGTATATAATACATACGTAGCTAAATTTATTTATTTCTTTATGTTCTTGTTTACTTATATATTATTATTATTTAGTGGCAAGCTGTACCTACTTGTGAATCAATAAATGTATTTTCTTTCTTTCTTTCTTTCTTACCTACGTATTGCAGTAGGTACCTACTAAGGCTTACTGCATGACAATTTTCACTTTAAACTTTGTTGTTAAAAATATTATCTAATCTTATCGGAACTGAAAATTACATAACACGAGTCCAAAGGTAACTTATATAAATATCTGAGAATATAGTTTCTTACAGTTTTAATATTTTATCAAGATACCGACCAGTACAAATTGTATGTACACTGTACAGTCAACATCATCTAAGCGTTTAGCCTAGGTGTACGACTAAGAAGAAAGAATAATTGAACTTCTGGAAGTTTAACATTTTAACTTCCAGAAGTTCAATTATTCTTTCTTCTTAGTCGTACACCCTTGGCAGAGTGGTGGTTGGTCTTGATGAAACCTTTAAAGATCTTAAAAAAAAATACACTTATTTGATTATAATGTTTATACATACAACAGTGCAAATCTGTGTCAAATGGTTTATAAATCTTCGCCTTGAATCACTTATTATTATCTTTTAAAAAACCACATCAAAATCCGTTGCGTAGTTTTAAAGATCTAAGCTTACATAGGGACAGACAGACAGCGGGAAGCCACTATGTAGTGATAATTTGACTTGTCTGAGAGCTTACTTTGTAAGCATAAAGATCTGTACTTAACTTTTGGAGGGTTTATATTTTTCGCTAAGCTAGACGCTCATATTTTTCTGTCGCTGACTGTCGGTAACTACCTGTTTATACGTATACTCACCACTTGGTAACTATCTCAAAATTCTTATCATTACAGGTCAATACCGTACTTCAACATGCCGAAGACTATCTTCGCTGTCAAAAGGACTTTGAACGCGCTATGCAAAGGTTCAAAATTCAGTGTTTCCATCAGACACCAGAGTGTGTGGACTCAGGATAAGGTGATCACCTCCCCGTACAAAGATGTGGAGATCCCAACTTGTACCCTGCATGATTACGTGTGGCAGAATTTGGATAGATGGCCCGAGAGGACTGTTTCGGTAAGTCATACTAATCACATCAGCCTATGCTAGTCCATTGCTGGATATAGCCCTCCCATACCACATAGATCATGTCAATAAGCCGGCCCTATAAGACGAAAAACCGACTATCGCTCGAGTAAACGTTTTTGAGTAGAAACTGTGACTCGGCAAACGTAGAGTAGGACGCCCTCCGGTCAGGTGAAATGACAACCTGCGGAAGAATGCAGGCAGATGCTGAATGCGGCAAGCCGAAGACAGGGCGCTATGGCGCTCATTATGTCTAGCAGTAGACTATAGGTTGATCATGATGTATAATCTGATAACTCCGATAATTTACCAATATATTCCATTAGGTACTTGACACTGGCAGAAAAATGTCCAACCAGACACAATTGCCTTTAACAAAGAATCATTATCATCATCAGAGGGCCGAGCTAAGCCCTGAGCGAACTCCAAGTTCAATTTACCGCTAGCGGGGTACCTCTGGGTAGCGAATACCACACGTCTGAATAGCCCTTTATACCACTGGTGATAAATTTCGATAGCGTCGATTCAATTATTGAAACGGATGTCTGGTCCATTCCGATAAAAGTCCAAATGTCTGCAAATTCTTTAGGTTATCGTGGGTTATCGTGTGTCTTACAGAAAAATGAACTACTGATGAAGGACAATGAAGCAAAATGGACATTTATGTCATAAAGTAGCTAGCCGGCATAACCTATCTCATTCAAGCAATAAGCGCTATCAACATAATATCAATGATATGATAATGCTCTCAGCTTGACAACACAAGATAACATTCCAGAAAAATAATTACTTGTTTAGTAAGAGTCAACATGCCTTTGTTTTTGTCAGATGGTATTGAAGTCGCCAGTTTAAATTCCTTCTCAATTTAAAACTAATTCAGTGTCAAATTCAATACAGGTTCAAGGAGGTTTGAAACTTTGTTTTGAACGTCGTGTTATTAAACCTCTTCCGTTATTTATCGAGCCACAGACATTTCACAAAATGTCGTTTCTCTGTGGTGTTGTGCTGTGACGTCAAAAGCGCGTCAGAGAAGCATGTCGGTTTCATTTCATACTTTTCAGATTCAATCGTTAGTAGGTATTCATCTATGCAGTAATCTTAGTAAGTTCACCTCGGAATATGAGACACCCAGCTATAAACTCGTATATAAACTTGTATTTTGACATTCTACAAGTTCTCAAAACCTAAATATTGTAGGGTATCCGCGACTATTAAAATCTAAGGTCACAAAAATCGATTTTGGCAAATCTCGTTCCCTATGGGTTTTTCGCTATTTATATTTATTATCAATATTGATAAGGATTAAATTCCCTACAACTTTTGTTTAAAATATGTAAATAAATTAATAATATATGTATGTATGTATTAATTATATCAGTCATCTAGTAACCACAAACCAAGCTCTGCTTTACTCGGGGCTAGATAAAGATGCTTTGCGGATTATCCAACATTGTTTTTTTTCCAGGTTTGTGCGATAACCGGCCGAGGCTACACCTACGAACAAGCCTTCAAGCTGTCAAACACATTTGCAGCAAACCTTCGCAACAAGCTTAAAATCCAAGATGGCGATGCCATAGCTGTGATGTTGCCCAACATTCCTGATTACCCGCTGGTGAGCTTGGGAATATTGGAGGCTGGAGGGGTTATTACTAGTATCAACCCTATTTATACTGCTCGTAAGTATCATTTCTTTTGCTACTCTATCTTTGTGTTTAGAGGACTTGAGTGTGAGTAGGTAAGGATGACTTATAAAGGAGAGTGAAGATAACTTGATGAACAAAAACCGACTTCCAATTTATGAATAAGCTACTGTTCATGAAATTTTACGGTCCAAAAAGAAAAGATTGATTGATTACCTGAGGAATAAGCATTTGTACACCCACCCACCTAGGAATCAATCTCTAAAAGATTACTTGATCTTAGCCAAACGTTGTCAGATTAGACAACGTTTGGCTAAGATCAAGTAACAAAAAAAGAACTACAGCCGTATTGATAGCCTCCTTATGTTATTTTTCAGTGTACTACTTAGTAGTGGCAAACGTGTTCTTGAGTGGAGACCACGACTCGGTAAACGTAGTGTAGGACGCCCTCCGACCAGGTGTGATGACGACTTGGGAAAGACTGCAGGTAGATGCTGGATGCGGCAAGCTGAAGACAGGGCGCTATGGCGCTCATTGGAGGCCTATGTCTATAGGCTGATGATTATGTAGATGATGATAACTTAGTAGTTTTTAATTTCGTAGAGACAATTATTGCAAATCAGAAAGCACAGCCAATCTAAATTAAATATATAAATAAAAAGCTAATTAACTTGTAAAAATATCACAAATAATGAAAATAATCTCTTGTTTCCAGACGAGGTCCAGCGCCAACTAGTCCTATCAGACGCAAAAGCAATAATCACCCTTCCCGAAACACTCAAAGTCATAAAAAATGCTCTCAACCTCGCGAAAATCACCATCCCCATAATAACAGTGAAAACCAACGGAGGCGACGCTACTCCCGAAGGTACTGTCTGCTTCAACGAACTAAGCGAGGACCAACATGCAGACACTAGTGTGTTGAAAAGAGTCAGAAGAACTGGCAGCGATATATGCTTTCTGCCGTATTCGAGCGGGACGACAGGAATGCCGAAGGGGGTTGAGCTGTCGCATAGGAATATCATTGCTAATGGGGAGCAAGTGAATGATGATGGTGTTCGGGTCCATAATGAAACAACTGGTGAGTTTGAAACGTAGCTCCAAAGGATTTCCTTGAAGTAAAACGGAGCGTTTTTTGTTCGCTCATTCGTTAGATAAAGACCTATGTCCAGCTGTGGACTTATAGGCTGATGATCATGATGAGATGAGATGTGATAGGTATGTCGGTTACACGACGATTTGGAACCATCAGAACGATGTTCAGAGTGACGAAATCATTACAACAACTGCATAGATTTTGTTTATAGAAAGTTTAAGCAAAAAACGGAGTATAAATGCTCAATGCATGTAACTTCGATTAAAAAACCTGGTATTTTTTTTTTTAGTAACCTATTACTTCTTATAATTTAACATCTGAAGTAACAGTAAGTTGATATGTGCATTAAATCTGCAAATTAACCTACGTAATAATAAGGAGTCGAGAGCATGAACATTTTGTACATACGATCATCCGAACTTTTAATTATCATGTCGTATTTCTCTATACTCCAGCAAAGCATCAAGACTCAGTGCTAGCCGTGCTGCCATTCTTCCACATCTACGCGGCGACGGTGGTAATGTTCCACAAGATGTCTTTAGGCTGCAAGATCGTCACCTTACCAAAATTACAGCCGGAAGTATTCTTTAAGACGCTGGAGAAACATAAAACTAATGTGTTGTTCGTAGCTCCTCCATTAGGTAAGACATTATAAGGCCAAACGAGCGTAAATTTTTGAGTTGTCAGTCGCGTTATTTCAGTCGTGTAATTTCTGCTGCATTAGGTTTTATAGTAAATCAAAATTATCAGCCGACTCACACGCATAGTTCCAACCGAATTGTATTCGCGGGGTGAGGGGAGCGAGGAAAGCGTCAGTCAGGTACTGTGTGAGTGTGGACACGAATAAAGCAACTGAAGAAATTGCGCCGTTGGTCTTTCACACAACAGATTTTCTCCTGGGCAGAATTTATACGATCGAAAATACGCGACTCAAACTAAAAAAATACACTCGTTTTCCTCAGGCTTAAGAATCAGATATAATGAAGTGTATATCTTCTGGCTTACAAAATAAGAACCAGACTATATTTTTGGATATATTTGACTTAATAAATTGATTTTGATTCTCTTCTCTTCGTATAACCGCTGACCCTAGTAAGCGTCTTTTTACAAGCGGAAGAAGTAAAAAAGAAACCGATGCGCACGTAAACATATCACATAAGACATGAGAGGAAGTGTGATTGTGAATTATAATAGGCCATATATGTACTTTTTATCCAAAAAATACCGGAACCACCCCCATTTCAATTCTCCATATGCGCAATTGCATATTTCGCTTCGCCGATTGGGTAGATACTCCAAAACACTCACCGATTTGAGTACGAATTTGAAGAAAAACACTAAACGAAACAATCAATAAAATGCGAAGACAGGTCACTTTACAACCTGTCTTCAGTGAAGTCTGGTTATTTTGAGTTACTTAAGAAATGTTAATGCGGTACCCGTTAAATACTACAAATGATTATATACAATTTATAACAAGAGTGTTTCGAATTCCAGTTCTGCTGATGGGTTCCCATCCACTCGCAAGTGAGAAGGCTTACGAGCATATCCAGTGCATCATCAACGGAGCCGCTCCTCTGTCCAACTCTGACGTTGAGAGATTCCTAGACAAGACGAATGTAAGGTTAATCTTTACTGTTTTTAATGTTTACCCCCAAAATATTACTAAGGGTGTAAATCATCATGATCAGTTTATATTAGTGCTCTGCTGCAGCTTTGCGTTGAAAGAATAATCTTTTAAAGAGATAGGTATTTACCTGAATTTGTATTGTTATGAGTTTTCCTATATTTTGGCATAGTCGCAGGTTCCTACTGTCTAATTAAGTTTCCTTACTATCACAAGGAGTTAAAAAAACTATCCTTTCTTCACCGTCTGACCGAAAAACTCATAAATAAAGAAAGAAAATAGAACAAACACACATCAAAGTTATAAAATCTCATGATGTCATCATCTCATCAAAGTTTAAAAAGACAAAGACGACTCGAAGACTCTTCAACATCTATGGGGATTGTCCAGCATTATTTATTTATTATTTATCTCTCTATTTCCAGAAAGACGTAGATTTCCGTCAAGGGTACGGACTGACAGAGACATCTCCGACCGTCACTATCACTCCTCGCAACTGGAAAGGGAAGAACTACTCAGTGACCGGACCGCCTATACCGAGCACGCAGCTGAGGATAGTCGACCAGGACTTGAATAACCTAGGGCCTAACGAGGTTTGTACCGTGTTTGAGGTCTACTTAGATTTGTTAAAGATAGACCATAGCCTTGTAGTCTATAAAAGCTACTAGATACATCTCCGACTGTCACTATCAACTGAAAGGGAAGAACTACTCAGTGACCGGCAGGCTGATTATGTAAAAGCAACAGCAACAGCGACGCGACCGCGACCGCAATTTTAGCAAGCAATTTTTAGTTCACCGATTGTCCGGCAGAGGGAAACCTAGTGCTCGATTGCTGGGTGACGTAGTACCTGGTGTCATGTTAGTACAAAATTGGCTTTTGACAGCACTGATTGCTTAATTTTCGCCTGTCGCAAACCGGTCGCAGTTACATAATCAGGGGGCGGGCCGCCTATACCGAGCACGCAGCTGAGGATAGTCGACCAGGACTTGAATAACCTAGGGCCTAACGAGGTTTGTACCGTGTTTCAGGTCTACTTAGATTTGTTAAAGATAGACCCATAGCCTTGTAGTCTATAAAAGCTACTAGAGACATCTCCGACTGTATGTTTTATTTATGACAATAAAGAAATCTGAATCTGAACTCCCACCTGCATAGATAGATTAATTAAACTCTTCATGTTACAGACTGGAGAAGTCCTCGTACGTGGTCCACAAGTGATGCGCGGGTACAGGAACAACCCACAAGCGAACAACGAGGCGTTTACCGTAGACGGGTGGTTCCGAACCGGGGATCTGGCAGTGGCAGACGAAGACGGCTTCATCACTATCGCTGATAGACTGAAGGAACTTATCAAGGTAAATTAAATTGTATTATGACTATGATGATAGTATGTAAAGTATATTTTATTGTATGAAATACATGTACAATGTATGTACATATTTCTACTGTTAAGTGTGCAATGTATGATTTATAATACAATGTGTGAAATTAAATTAAATTGCAAAGATATGTATATTGTATAATTAAAATAAAATAAAAATTGTAGAAAGGAAATGACGAAAATTGATTTAAAACAAAAGAAAAACTTAAATATAACGAATGTCATGGAGTGGATAAATCTTTGTCACTAATAAATTCATGAATAGTACCTATAATAAGATTTGCTAGAAAGTCCTGATGATGATTCTATGTTAATTGCAATTGTGTCTAGATAGACACTTTTCTGCCAGTGTCAAGTAATGGAAAATAATTGTAAAATTACTTAAAATATGAAGATTTTTTTATATTTTCACCAGAGCCTAGTCGTCTATAGCACACTGACAAAATTTACCTACAGCACAATGACAAAATACATGAAAACTTGCAGGAATTTACATAATGTATAATAATGTGAAAATTTTATGTATTGGTTAGGTAACTTGCTTACTGAAATTAATTAATTCTGTGAATTAATTAATTGAAATTTAACCTTAGGTATAGGAACTGTTTAAATATACTGATTTAAACAATGATGACATTTGAAAAGATCGTTGGTTAGGTGATAAGAATAAAACGTAGGTATATTCACTGAGTTTCAAAGAGCTTTAGTTAAAAAAATAACGAATGCTGGACATTCCACACAGCATCATCTAGCCTCAAAGCAAGTAGAGCTTGTGTTGGGTACTATATAACTGATATACCTACCTAATACATTACATACAAAGATTGAAAACACCCAGAAAACTCGGAACAAATTGTCCAAACAATAACTCAATTATTACTCGATAAACCTAATAAATCCAATAAAACTTTTGAAATTATCATGGTTATTAACAGTAAAGTCTCTTATCGTAATCGAAAAATGAGGGTAGATCGGTATGTCTGCCCATAAAAACTTGTCAATGCCTTCAGTTATTCCGTGATCATGGCGCATGAAACTGTGGCGAAATATTGGAAAACTCAGAAATCAAATCATGGTAAATATACCGTTATAAAAGACTTTAGTGCTAATAAATCCACTCAAGAACACGTTTGATAGGCTGATGATGAAACCTTATAAATACCTTTAGTTCAATACCCATTCTTATCACCAGGTCAAAGGGTTCCAAGTCCCTCCAGCGGAATTAGAAGCAGTTCTTCGAGAGCACCCAGCAATCAACGACGCCGCCGTCATCGGCGTTCCACACCCGATCAACGGCGAGGAGCCTAAAGCATTCGTAGTCCTTAAGAGCAATCAGCAATGCCAGTCCAAAGATATTGTCGACTTTGTCAGCGAAAGAGTGGCACCGTACAAAAGAATCAGTGATATAACTATCATAGATGCGGTACCGAAAAGTTCGGCGGGTAAGATTCTGAGGAGAGTTTTGAAAGAGAAGTATTGCTGAGACATGATCGTTTAAATTATAATTCACGTCTTCAAGTGAACAACATAAATAAGTCAGCTTTTGAACGACCACAACCTATCTATACTTAACCTAAGAACCCTATACTCATGTTATATTATTTGTCTTTTACCTTAAACCTAAATATAAAGGGTGTAACATAAATTAAGGGAACCAAACTTTAAGGGAGACGGTTCAGATTCGTATACAGAGTGAATTTTTGAGACGGGACAGTAAGGGCAGGTACCCTTACCGTTATAGTTACAGGAAAACGCTTTTAGGAGACTATCCATACATTTTTAAGATATTCTGAACGCTATTATGGAAACTTCCATTAAAGTTTGGTCTTTACTTTTTGTTACACCCTGGTAGTTAGGTATATCTACTCATTATAAACTATTGAAAATAAAGTTCAAAGCCATTGTTTGTTGTGTTATGGCAGGTGCTGAGAACACTCTTTTGTGTTAGCAGGATACATAGATATTAGTATATAATATCTATGTGATTTGATTCTATGTAATTTTTAAAGCTTTGGGACCAATGTTTTGTAGCGAGACAATAATCTTGTCTAGCCCCTTTTAAATGCACGAAAATACAAAGTGTTCCTGACTTGAGCTCGATATATATATTTTAAATTTTATGTATCCCGCCGGGTGATTATGTAACTCGCGACCGGTTTGCGACAGGCGTAAATTAAGCAATCAGTGCTGTCAAACGTCAATTTTGTATTAGTTTGACACCAGCTACTACGTCAAAATTGGTCAAAATTGACGTTTGACAGCACCGATTGCTTAATTTACGCCTGTCGCAAACCGGTCGCGGGTTACATAATCACCATACCGTTTTGTCAAATATTGAAATGTTTTATCTCCTTTAGCGAGTAAGAAAAGGTAGATAGCATTTATTAGAATAAATAATATGAAAATTTTAAGCAGTCATAAACACCGAAATAATCTTTGTTGACTGTTATATAAAAAGGAAAAGACTATCAGCTAAGTAAATAAGTGCGTAGATAGTGTATTATACGCATTATAATGCATAAATTACTTAAAAAAAGTATAACATAGTAACATAGCGATCAACAATCCGTGTGCCATGCATGGTGATTATGACTATTATGACGGGTTATTCCAGTTTCCCCCTTAGGAGGATTTCAGAGGGGAAAACTGGAATAACCAATTATGACCAACCCCCCTTGTTTGGAAGGGGGGAAGTTCAACCGTGGACTAATTAGGAGGATATAGCGGTCGGTGATTCCCAATCTATTACATTTATGATCGAATAATCATAAATGTATCATTACAGTATTTTACAGGTTTGTCGTTACATTACGCACATAATTAAAAAAAAAAAAGCAGGAAAAGAAAAATACTTACTTATACTTAAAAAACGGAATAAACACGTATAAATTACACACCGAAAAATCTGAACAAAGAAAGGGAATCAAAAACATCACATACCTACCTAAAATTAAAATAAACTTGCATTAAAGAATTCATAAAACAAGTAAAATTCTAATTAAAAAATAATACTTATAATGGGACCTTATAATGAGTAGAGTAAATAGGGTATAGGCTACCACAGTTCATGAGATACAGCCAGGTGACAGACAGACGGACGGACAGCGGAGTTTTAGTAATAGGGTCACGTTTTACTTTTGGATAGGGAACCATAAAATGTGTTTTAAAATACGGCGTTAGAAGTGGATGTTAAGGATTGAATAAATAGTGTACCTATATTTTTATAAATGTGTTGTTTTTTAATATAAATTTAAGTAAAATGTTATTGAATACGCTAAAGAATAAATAAAGATAAGTGATGATTAATTATAATTATCTACCGAATTTATACGTAATCCTAATTAAAAAACGAAATAAATTATACACGTCAAAAAACGTCTTTTATTCAAAGTCCTTTGTTTGTTTAGGCTTACAAAATAACCTCTACTTAGACAAGTAAAATAAGTTATTATGTAGTTTTACAAATATAATTCAAAAAATGCAAATTTAGCCCCCCCAGTCAACCTTCAACGGGGGCTCAATAACAGGCCCCGGTTGAAGGTTGACTGGAGGGTATGCCTAAAGTATGTATCATATCTACTGACCGAACTTTGCTTCAGTAGGTAGATACAATCAGTACGTTGAACCGAGCAGACCTGTGCCAAACACTGATAAAAACAAAACAAATAACACGTACAAACAAACATTTACAAAACTGAGTGAAAATGAAGTGGTTAAGGTTCAAAATACCAAATCGAGAGTTCTCAGTGTTCAAAAAAGATATTTGGACGAAAGATAGAGTGATCAAATCTCCCTGTAAAGATATAGTAACCCCGAGGATGACGTTGGATGATTATATTTGGAGGAATTTAGATAAATGGCCAACGAAGGTTGCAATGGTAAGTTTAGTTATTATATAAAGAAGGCACTTGAACATACATATAGAGTTATTAAAATATTTATGTGGTAGTAAAAGTGTATTAAAAATCGTGAGGTACAATTCTTATCAAATTCAAACAAGCCAAACAGGTCTCAATAATAAGTGTATCTACTTATGTTTTGGTTCGAAACAGGAAACACTATGATTATGATTAGTTTTGGGTGTTGATAAGGTGCTCAATTTAATAGGCAATTTTAAGCCGTAAATAAAGCGAGGTAAGGATCACATTTGCTGTTAACAGTTTAAGGTCAAGGTTACAATTTAAAATGGAAACAACAAAGAAAACAAAGCAATATATTGACGACCGATGTGGCGCAGTAGGCGAAGGTCCACCTGCGACGCAGGAGGTTGCGGGTTCGATTCCCGCCTCGGAACAAATGTGTGTACGATCTGCAGATATTTGTTTCGGGTGTTCTGGTCGTTTTCTATGTATAATAAAAAATATCTATCTATGTAATTTATTGTATTATGTATATCAGTTATCTAGTACCCATAACACAAGCTCTGCTTACCATGGGGCTAGATAATGCTGTGTGAATTGTCCAGCATTATTTATTTATTTATTTATTATTTATATGTACATACAAACAATAAAGAATCATTTATATATTTAAGGTACAAGGTGCAAAGAAACAAATTGTCCGACTGTTGTATTAATAGTCAAAACATAATAACTTACCTATCATGTCATAGGATGCTATCGGTTAAATAAAAAATAATCTTAATACTACACTAACGGGTTTAAAAAAATGCATAATATTACGAGGTTGAAAGTCCCTGATAGCACTGGTAAAAATGTACTTTTAGGGTCAATTAACCTTGTACAACATACGGGGTGAATTTTTGAGACGGTACCTTAACCGTTATAGTTACAGGAAAACGCTTTTAGGAGACTATCCATAAATTTTTAAGATATTCTGAACTGCATTTACAGATTTTAGAAAAAAATTTACTGTCAGCAAGAAAATGGTCATTTTACACAAATACTTTTTTTGATGCCAATCGATCATGTTACTTATAAGGAACACAAGTCTCTACTGGACCTACTGAGGTTTGAGTACTGTATGTCAGAAAATCACAAAAAACTTTTCCCATACATTTGTACTGAAATACATATATTTTTAAATTTTTCTACCTACCTTTTACCAGCTATTACTTAGGTCGTACGTAGCTTAGGTCACACTTTCCTACTTACTCCTAATATTACTTTGGTTAAGACTTATGTACATATATTTACTTATTTTGGTAAAATACTGTGGGTAAATAACTAATTCTGAAGATTAGTTGCCTCTTCGGGGCTGGAAGCTATGCGCTAATAAAAAATGCTACACAATCCAAACAGCCTCATTATATCCGCAAGCTGAGCAGTTTATGTTTTTTTATTTATTCAGACCTACAGAATAACATATCACATACATTCATTCATGACATAGTGTTATGGGTAGGCAGCGGGTACTAGATGCTGATATACTTAATATAATCCACTATCATATATTTTTTTATTAATCTTAGAAATACCCAGAAACAAATATTGCCGATGGTACAAGCAATTGTCCCAAGGCGGGAATCGTCCCCGCAACCTCCTGCGTCGCAGGTGGACCTATGCCCGCGCCGCGCCGCCGCCGCCGCACCATATCGGTCGACCATTATCGATCATAGTCTCTCTACCTTGTTAATAACCTACTTGTCTTGCTTTTGCTCCAGGTTTGCGGAATAACAAATCGCAGCTACAAATACGAAGAGGTCTACAAACAGTCTCGAATATTCGGAGCTAATCTGCGTAAAAAGTTTAAAATTCAAAATGGCGACACAGTGGCAGTGATGATGAGGAATGTTCCAGAGTACGCTACAGTTGTATTAGGGATATTTGCAGCTGGTGGTGTTGCAACGACTTTCAATCCTGTTTATACTGCGCGTGAGTTTGATTTAGCTTTTTCACCAAAGTAAAATTGGCGCAAAAAATTTAGGTTTGGTTGATAACCAAAGGTCTTCGAGAGGAGTGAAGAATTGTATCAAAAACGGATGTAATGCCCCTGAGAGAGCGCCGTTTTCGATAGCTATTTTGCATTCGAGCCTATACGCCCGGGCTCATAGAGTTTTGCGCAAAATTATAGTGATCATAAAAGTTTGCTATGCAAAAAGAGAAAGGCGTCGTGAAAGTTCCTCTGTTCTGCGACGAATACAATACAAAGCTCACAAAATACGTTTATTAATAACTTTTCAGATGAAGTCCAAAGACAAATCCTACTCTCAGACGCCAAGCTTATAATATCTCATGCCGATTTAGTCCCAATAATGAGAGAATCTTTGAAACTGTGCAAAAAAGATATCCCCATAATAGCATTCGACATTGACGCTGAACTACCAAACCAAACAGTATCTTACAAAGAGTTAGTTGAAGATTCAAGCGTAGATCTTGATGTGCTGAAAGAAGTGAAAAGAGATAGCGATGATGTCGTTCTACTGCCATACTCTAGTGGTACCACAGGACTGCCTAAAGGAGTAGAACTTACGCATAACAGTATTGTTGCTAACTGCGAGCAGCAGAATACTGAGTTGAGACAGTATTCGGAAACCACAGGTTAGTGATAACTACCATTCTGCTAAACTAATACATAGCTTCATTATGACAGTGGCGTGGCATTATCACAGAATGACAGGTCGGGTTTCTTTTGTTCAAATAAACTAAATTATACCTATATTAGTAGTTTTCAATTAACCACTTGTTACCTCAGTTACTTTCTACTTACTCGTACCTACCCACCTAAAATAAAGTTTTCAAATACATTCAAAAATAACACATTATTAAAACACACACACAACATTATTAATTATTTAGAAACCGAGAGCTGGTGAGGACCTAACTGGCGCAGCGCATCAGCATTGCCATACAGCGTCTTAGGGACGCTTTCGACTAGTTTTCATATATGTAGATCAGTTGAGCTACCTCTAGCTATATCGTTTGCAACGGACTGCTCAACTGTTTCAATTGTAATCACCAGATCTAATTTGTTTGTAATTTTCATGCTTAAAAAGGTTCTATTTTGTTTTTTTTATTTCAGCAGACAACCAAGACACCAGTTTAGTGATTCTCCCTCTCTTCCACTCTTACGGCCAAGGGATTGTGATGCTGCATAAGCTTTCTGTTGGGCTGAAGCTGGTGACCCTGCCAAAGTTTCAAGCCGATACGTTTCTGAATACTCTACTGAAATATCAATTTAACCTGATGTATCTGGCGCCTCCAATGGGTAAATTATTTAAAAAATATAATTCATACAATAAATTCTTATTTTGAGCTACATCTCCGAACCATTACTAGCGCCGCCACCGATATATTCTTTATATCTTACTAGGGACCCGCCCCGGCTTCGCACGGGTGTAATGTAGATGCTTATATGGGGCAGCGTAGAGTGATTAATAAATCATTAAACCTTCCTTTCATAATCACTCTATCTATTGCTCAAAACTGTATTAAAATCCGTTGAGTAGCTTAAAAGATCTAAGCGAGCAGACAGTGGAAGCGACTTAATTTTATATGTACTATGTAAAGGTTTTAGTTTAAACAAAGGAAATATTTAAAAACTTTCTGAAAAATACGAAAAAATAAAATCATATTTATAGGTATTATAGGTATATCATACCGCATAATATGTAGGTAACCGTATAATATATAATACCGACATATCATAAGCCTGTATTTTTTTTGTAAAGTTAACACACAGATTAACCTAAGTTAACTGAGCTTGGCCACTAAGAGCGTGGCCAAGCTCAGTTAACCAGCTATGGTTTATGAGATGCGAAACTTCGCATCTCTGTTGAAAGCTAAACCATAACGCAAGCCTTCCTCACTTTAAAGCGAAATAATGTAAGTACTTGTGAAATGTGCTAATTTCAGTTTTCTTTTTTATTTATTTCAGTAATGTTCCTGGGTTCACACCCGGAGGTAACTGCAAAGCATTTGCAGCATCTGAAGACTTCGATATGTGGAGCTGCGCCCTTGCCACTAGCTGACATTCACAAGTTTTTGGATAAAGCTCCGGTACTTTAATCTTATCTATTTAATCAGCCGGTAAACTAAATCTAAATCGACTGCTGAGTAAAGGCCTCTTCCTTATCTCGCCGCCCCTGGTGATCTTGTGCCAGTCGGATCCACTGCTTCCCTACAGCCCCCACAAAGTCGTCTGACCATTGGGCAGGTGGTCTGCCTCGACGCCGCCGCATATCCCTAGGCCACCATTCGGTGACTGCTTTTTAATCTTATATTACGAAAAAAAGCGTGCGAAGCCACGGAGAGTGTGTGAAAGTCTCACCAGTCTCTTATAAGGAGCCGTGAAATGGACAACTTTAGACTAATCTCAAACAATGATAAGTGCACAACTACCGTTTCTGACTTTTCGAGAATCTGCCCTTTTGAGAACAAACTATCTAGGGCCTGAGTGCATACACCTAAATCATCAGGATTGCCATACAGCTGGACAAATGGGCCAATGCAGCCAGCATCTTAGGGACATTTGCCGTTGGTTTAAACTGGATCAGGGAATCTACCTCTAGTCTAGATTGTTTGAAAAAGTCGGGTATAGTAGACGGCTTTAGCCTGCGGGGTATAACGAAATCCGAAATGTATGCTTTAGAATAGAAGATTACACCCTGCTGTCTTCTAGCGAAATATCCAGCATCACAATAAACAATATTATTAAATTTTTTGCAAAACAATTTTATCACTGAACTGCGATCCCCGTCTCGCGTGCATGGGTATTTTGCACAATACAGTAGACTGTATATAGATGATCCAGCTTTATTTTTATATTTTTTCTTGCAGAAAGATGTCACGTTCGGCCAAGGTTATGGCATGACAGAAGCCAGTCCTTTAGTTTCAGTCAGCGTGAAAGGAGACAGCTATGACACTGTAGGGCGCTCCCTGCCTAACATACAACTGAGGGTAGTCAGCGAAAACTTAAAGAATTTGGGGCCAAATGAAGTAAGTATGAGTAACTTAAGTGTTCTTAATAATATCACATGTATGTGATTAAATAATAATAATAAATAATGCTGGACAACCACATATTATCATCTAGCCACAAGCTAAGCAGAGCTACCCTAGATACATATATACGTACCACTAGATAATTAATTAAAAAAACTGTCAAAAAGTAATTATACACAAAATAATAAAAAAAAATTATTTTGACCCATCCTAGCATTTCAATGGCTTTAACGAATTTCATAAGTATAGTAATGAAGAGTCTTGATGAAGTCACTAGAAAAAGAAATAACAATAACCAGGTCACCAGTTTGGGAGCTATGATCTAATATCATTACATAGCTACCAAAAGAACTCACGTCATGCTTATTATTGTTTATTATAGGCTGTAATATTATCTAATTTGTGAAGCTGAGATAAATGCAATAATTATTGTAGCTGATGTGAAATAAGCTCGTGTGTCAATATCTATACCTACTGTAAATATGTGATGAGGTCAAACAATTAATCCTAAAATTCCAATTGCTATTTTAGCATAAATTGAATTGAATATCCCTGTTTTTGTTTGCGGCCAGTTAATAATTTGAAATAAAGTTTCTCTTCTTACGCAAACTCAAAAATTGCGCTTGGACTCCAAGCGCAATTTTTGAGTTGTGAATTGCGTAAGAGAGTCTCTTCTAGAGAAGTCTTGTATGTCAGACGATGAATTGTCAATTCTGTTTAAAGTAGTAGCATTTTACGCGACTCAATCTTAAAAACGTCCTGCAGCCTAACAATTATGGAATAATCACATAGTGCGGCCGCCAGTAATGAGTACAATGGGTAATAAATAATTTTGTATCTGTATTTTTTTGTCATCATCGTCATCATCAGCCTATAGCAATCCACTGCTTCCCGCAATGAGCGCCATAGCGCCCTGTCTTCAGCTTGCCGCATTCAGCATCTACCTGCAGTCTTTCGCAGGTCGTCAGGTGGGAACATAGTCGGAGGGCGTCCTACACTATGTTTGCCGAGTCGTATTCTCCACTCAAGAACACGTTTGCCCCAGCGGCCGTCGGTTCTTCGCTAGATATGGCCGGCCCACTGCCACTTCAGCTTGCTTATTCTTTGAGCTATACTATATCGATAACCTTGGTTCTCTATCGGATGTATTCGTTAAGAATCCAACCTTCAGAAAACTCGAATTTTTTTTTGGTATCACCTTGCTTTTCTAATTCTGTATTGTTAACTATGTATTTTAAGGTCGGAGAACTCCTGATCAAAGGTCCAAACATGATGAAAGGATACAAAAACAACCCGCAAGCCAACAGCGAAGTTTTCGTCGACGGTGATTGGTATAGAAGCGGCGACTCCGCGAAGGTGGACGAACATGGCTTGATTACCATTATAGACAGATTGAAGGAACTTATAAAGGTAAGGTCGGGTAATTTCCTATCAAATGTGAAATGGTGTTGAGTTTCAGATATAATTGTGAACATTATTTATTGAAGGAAGGACGTAAAATCGACAAGTAATGTAAATATTGTTTAAAAAGACGCGAAAACAGAGTGAATTTTAGATTAAGTATGGGTGGTTTGTTTACAAATATTCTATATCGAGTTTGGCTAGTGTATTTTGTAAAATCTTAAAAAAATAACTTTCTACTAAAACGCACCCCCAAATAAAATCAAACTTATATACCTACCTGAATTATTCAGTTTTTTTATGTTCGATTAGTAAGCTAATTGAAAATTACCAAATCATTACCAATTTACCGAATTTTCAGGTAAAAGGCTACCAAGTACCACCAGCTGAACTAGAAAACGTACTCAAAGATCACCCTGAAATCTTAGACGCAGCAGTCGTCGGCCAACCAGACCCATACTCAGGAGAACGACCCAAAGCCTTTGTAGTCCTCAAACCAAACTCCAATACTGGTATTGAGGACATCACACGGTTTGTGAACGAAAGAGTGGCTCCATACAAGAAGATTAAAGATATTACGTTTTTAGAAAGTATTCCGAAGAATCCGTCAGGTAAAATTTTGAGGAAAGTGTTGAAGGAGCAGTATTGTTGAAAATATTAGTTATCTATAAAATATATATATAAATGAATCCCTATTTCCCTTGGTCACGGCATCACGCGTGAACGGCTGGACCGATTTCGCTAATTCTATATTGATGTGTTTGTTTTTGTCAGGAGAAGGTTCTTATGAAAGAAAAAATTAAGAAAATTGCGCGGAAAATTAGAAAATTAAAGAATACTTAATATGAATATGATTTTGCGTTCATAAGAGCGGGACAGGGCATTGCAACGCAAGTCCAAAAATCAAGTTTTAGCTTATTACCTATTAATTAGGACATTATTCGAAATAACCGAAACATATAACATTTTTATTTATACTTAATTCTATTACCACGCTTATTGTCAAGATCTGAACTTCTATATTTATTGAGAAATTTAGGTTTTAGTAAAAATTTAGAGGTAACTTTGCGATTTTTTTCTATCGAGAAAATTTTATGGAATCGTGTTTTTGAAACATATGATCGATAGATTAAGTCCTGAACTTTACCATATATCAATTTCAAAGTTAAATATTCAGTAGTTTAGACGATATGGACATCCGGCGGAGTTGAAAATTAGCAGTTTGAGGTATTATACACTCTTAACTTAAGACAGGACAACGTCTGTCGGGTCCGCTTGTACCTATAGAATAAAATTAAAGATTAATTTCTCGGGTATTTATCGCGTACCTTTGGTTTTATTTTCTTCTACGTTTCCATCGCGTTACAGCGATCATGATCACAGGGCGACTGGTTTAATATGTTAACAAACCGCGAACGTTTAAAAAGTTCTAAGATGACCGAAACCGCTGTACCGCTCCTTAGGAAAGTGCGGCGAGGTGGGGGGCAAGGAAAAAACAGCAAGCGTTGACGGAAGACTGATGGATCGGAGCGGCCGATATTTCCCCCCCGTCTCGCCGCTCGCATAGCTCAGGCGCGGTACAGCGATTTCGGTCAAACTATAGTCCCGCTCTTACCACACGTCCGGGTACAGTGAGCTATTGTATAGAACATAATGTAATGGTGGTTCCATAAAGTGATTATTCCCGTGGGATAAGTATCTGTCCTGAAAAACTTAAAAAATGTTAAAATTAAGAGATATGAAGTTGTGTTTTTTTATCTACTCTGCTCTTTGGACTTTGATGAATTTGCTTGTTAATAATTAAATTGCATTTGTTGTGCTTACTTTTCGAAGACACCTTAGGTACTTCGGGAGTGACTTGGATCGGAATATTCCTGTATGGCCACTCTAATAAATCAACAAAACACCAAACAGCTGAAATGAGATTAATCCTCAACAAGTGAAATTTCACTTCGAGACCGGAATGCTAACACGCTTCTTGGTTAGACAATTAACATGGAGCAAACAAGGGAAATGGGGCCCCATTCAATGAATGCCTTACTTTTCTTGTGAATAAGTGTAATAAGAATGAATGAATGAATGTACACTTTATTGCACTAAAAAAATAAAAAAATAAAAACCTTATAGGTATCGAAATATTAAGGAACAGTACAATAGGTGGCCTTATCGCTTATAGCAATTTCTCCCAGGCAACCTTGAATAAGAATTATATTAAAGTTTAGTAGCGTTAATTTACCTCCCAGACTAATGTGTGTGTCTCTGTGTATGTGTCGTTGTAGAACAGCAGTATGAGCATACAAGAAAGAAGGGCCCCTTTTCTAATAACTAAGGTAAGTTCATTATTTGCGAATCAGTGGAAATAAGATTCATTGATTAAACAACAGACACGTATTTATATCTACAGTGCATACGCCGACAGACACCGGCTGTGCTGGGGCGGAATGAATATTTGGTCTGCGCGGGTCTGACACGCACTGTACCGGTACATGTAATCAGAACTTTATATATACATTGGTCAAGGTATTGTCTCAGAGTTATACATTTAGGCCTTTTTACCTTTGATGGAAGAAACTACAGATAGATAGAGGAACGCGTGTCAAAAGTGTCAAGGTTGAAATCATTTTAACGATATTTCCGTGTAAATAGAACCGCCCGCACCGCACTTATCCAAATTTTATATCTATGGTCTGCACTGACATCTCGATTTAGAGTATATTGTGCATTATCCCCCTGCCTAATCAGGCCCTAATTAGCCCAGTACTTAAAGTACCGAAGCAGGACTTATAGCGATTGGGACCGCATGCACTATTTACCGTTACATTGAGCAATATCCTAATCGTTCTTTGAACAGGCTCCATAGAGTACTAAACCGCAGAATCAACAAACATTCCAATTATTGAAATTTTGTCTCTTGCATTTTGAAAAGAACAAACCGTAGTAATTTACATGAGTTTGGGATACTTAGGTATATCTTCGTCATCATCAGTCCGTGTACGTCTACTGCTGGCTGACAATTCATTACGACTATCCTTCAGAGAAACTCCGTAGCATAGCTCTTTCCATAGCTCGTTGAGCGACTTTGAACTGGTGGACCAGCCCTATCGTGAGTGTCCACGTCTCAGCTCCGTAGGTCTTACGTCATAACGGTTAGGACCTAGAATACCTGGAATCTAAAATTTCTTTCACTATTTGGTGAAGCGATCGAAGCTGCAGATATGGCAGATAATAGGTTAGATTCCAACTTACTTAATTACAAGCACATATATCCCGATTCTATCCATTCATGGTTGAGATGTTCGGTTGGGAAGTTTGAGGTGTTCGGTTGATGATTAAGTTACAACGCCAATTGTAACTTAATTTTAAAGTTTTTATTATGACTATATTAGATTGAATATAGACTATATTATGAGAACAAAACGTCAAAAGGCCTGTTCGTGACGTCACCTCTACGGGCTCTAACGGAAGACCAGCGCTGGCTAAGTCTTTCACGGAGCTTAGCCAGCATTATGCTGAGTTAGATACCTTTTGTAACAACACTCTACATGTACCTATTCTATAAGTGTGTCTTTTTTTCTGTTGATTTAAGTTGTTACGAATAAATGTCTTTCTATTTCTATTTCTATTCTATAATTGTATAGTGCCTTAGTAAGCGCAATGCCTTATTGCAGAATGCCCTAGTAAGTACAATGTATTTTCTTATTATACTAAATGAACAATAAAGTATTATCCATCTAATTAAAATTTTCAACTACGTTATGGTTTGCAAAACAGTAGGTAAACATTTCGGTAGAGTTATGCATTTCCGGAGCTAGTTTGGTCCTAACGGGGTGCAGTGTTTGAGCAACTTCACTTGAAATTCACATAAATCAACGGATTCTTTGCCGCGCCTGCAATGCAGCTACATTTTCACTATTTTCCCTTGGGTATACTTAATTAGGTTTTTGTTGCTGCCGTAAAACATGCTGTAATAAGATAGGCACAAATGTACACAAATTTAGATTTAAGCAGGACGTTCAAAATAGTAACTATGACATTTATCCTACTAATATTATAAACGTCAAAGTTTGTAAGTATGGATGGATGGATGTTTGTTACTCTTTCACATAAAAAACTACTGAATGGATTTTAATGAAACTTCACAATAATATAGCTTACATATCAGAATAAGAATAAGAATAAGAATAAGAATAAGAATAAGAATAAGAATAAGAATAAGAATAAATTTATTGTATTTCAGAATAACACATAGGCTACAATTCATAAAGATACATATATAGTATATTATCAAAATATCTATCACCACGCGGGTGAAACCGCGTGGCGCAGCTAGTATTATATTATAAAACATATGAAAAAACGGCTTCGCGGTAATTATTCGGAAGCGAGTGGCATCTCTGATGAGCAGAGTGACAGGTAGTAACAACAGCATCAAAGATTCAAAGATTCAAATATATTTGACGACCGATGTGGCGCGGTGGGCGAAGGTCCGCCTGCGACGCAGGAGATTGCGGGTTCGATTTCTATGTATAATAAAAAATATCTATCTATGTAATGTATTGTATTATGTATATCAGTTATCTAGTACCCATAACACAAGCTCTGCTTACCATGGGGCTGGATAATGCTGTGTGAATTGTCCAGCATTATTTATTTATTTATTTATTTTATTTATTTATTGCGTCAAATATGGTATAAAAGTCTTAAGTTCTCATGTCTCACTATATTCTAGCATGCAATAATTATGATGACTAATTAAATTAGGTAAGTATTATTATTTATTATCGAACATTTAAAAACTCATTGATGTCATAAAAATTCATGTCATTCAGCCACCTACGCAATTTAAATAAATAATGCTGGACAATTCACACAGCATTATCTAGCCCCATGGTAAGCAGAGCTTGTGTTATGGGTACTAGATAACTGATATACATAATATAATACATTACATAGATAGATATTTTTTATTATACATAGAAAACGACCAGAACAGCCGGAACAAATATCTGCAGATCGTACACACAATTGCTCCGAGGCGGGAATCGAACCCGCAATCTCCTGCGTCGCAGGCGGACCGTCGCCCACCGCGCCACATCGGTCGTCAAAAATTTGATTTTATATAAATATTTATTTAATAATTTGATATCATTTGGTAATTTGTTGTATATTTTTACGCATAGAGTCAAACAACTTTTAGAAAACTTGGCTGAACGCGGGGTATCTTTTATATTAAGTCTATTTGGGTCTCTTCACATCGTGAAAGTAAACTTGGTATATAATGAAGTCGCTTCCGCTGTCTGTTCGCTCAGATCTTTTAATCTACTCAAAGGATTTAATACAGTTTTCAGCAATAGATATAGTGATTAAAGAGGAAGATTTATAAACTATTTGACACATAGATTTCCACGCGGGCGAAGCCGCAGCTAGTAGGTACCTATTTATTTAATAAATATAACTTGTTTCCTTCATCTATGATATAACTGTCCAATACGACACCAATGGGTGATATTACTTATACTCTAGATTTAGTTATTTTGCTTTGATTTTCTTTGTTATAATTGTTTGTATTGATTGTTCATAATTTTGTGTTCTGTCTGTAGGTATACAGGTAATCAATGAAACATGGGCTACTTTTGTCCCATAAATGAGTTCCCATGGGTTATTAATAACCTTAAACAAGGCGTGTGAAGCTGCGGGCGGAAGCAAGTTATACATACATTTTCTACGAAAGTATTTTCCTTTCTTCAATAAAAACCCAAACGTTCTACAATTGTATTGGTTTAGACTTTAGAGGTTTCTCTGTTGTAGGAAAATTTTGTTAAAATGATTTTCACAAATGATTGAAAGTATTTTCCTTTCTTCAATAAAAACCCAAACGTTCTACAATTGTATTGGTTTAGAGGTTTCTCTGTTGTAGGAAAAATTTGTTAAAATGATCAGTCATTCGTTAACAATTCAATTGTGTTGGTTAGAAAATGCAAATAGAAAATACAAAGAGCCGCTTCAGCCGCTGCAGCGCTGTGTACAAAACCATCGCAAATAAATAAAATAGCCCATCCAAAAACCGAAAGCACAGAGTTTTTGGCGCAAAAATTTGTTGAACCATGTTTCACAAAAAATAGAACGAGAAATATCAATAGTGAAGCGTTATTCTCTTTGTACGGTGCATTATTTTGCAGTATTTCAGAGTGGAATAAAAGAAGATACTATCTACTATAATGCTCTAGAGCAAAATCATCATCATCATCATCAGCCTATAGCAGTCCACTGCTGGACATATGCCTCCCCAATGAGCGCCATAGCGCCCTGTCTTCAGCTTGCCGTATCCAGAATCTACCTCGTCGTCGTCATCCCACCTGGTCGGAGGGCGTCCTACACTACATTTACCGAGTCGTAGAGCAGAATAAGAGCTCTTATTCTGCGGACAGTGGGTAGTCACCTTGTGTTATAAAAATCTTGATTACTTCATGGCTTTTGTTTTTTTTTTACCAAGATCTATATGTTATAGATAGTCTATGAAAACCTACGCCCTAACTTTAAAATTTGCGTGTCCATAGAGCATTTACACAAAAAAATTGTTCGACAGCTACCATTTCTACTACTATTATACTTTAAAAAGCTATAGGCTGCGATCAGAAATCTATGTGTCATCGCAGGCTATTATAGGTTTCATTTTGTGAAAGCTGGCACGATTGTCTTTTGTTTCTACATACAATTAATCACATGTGTGTTGATACTGGAGGCCTACTCTAGCTCTTTCGGTCCACAGTTGCAAAGTAAGGCCCTCAAAATTCAAGGTGTGCTTATTTAGGCTTATTAGTAGTGCATACAAATAACTCTAAATAATATTAATCCGCAAATCCAAGATATATAGTTCCGCAAACCAAGAGGAATTAAAATGAGAAAATAGTTGGGGATGTTACTCAGAGGGGCATGAAAATACATGGCCAAGATAACAATGATTTAATGAAAGGAAAAAGTTTAAATAAGCCGGTTTAAATGCGACCCGAGAGTGCACTGTTTGCTCTGAATTTATTTTTACTGTATACGATTGTTGGTGAGTGTCAAGTGAATGGCGACGCAGCACGCCTAAGAGTTATGTTGATATTTTTTACTTGCGTACGTAGATAATACGTTTTCTTTTAATAATATAGATAATTCTTTATTGCACACTTTGTAATAACAATGTAAAATAAAAACTCAAAAACACTAGATGAAATTGGCGATCTTATCGCTCTAGAGCGATCTCTACCAGACAACCATGGATGGGTAGGATCGTGGGCAGTACCAGGGGATTTGTGTGCATGCAGGTTATATATTATAAAATAAAATAAAATACTTAAATGTAAATATACTACATATATATCATAAAATATATAGTATACATATAAGTACTACTTATATACATAGGGACTCGGTTATGCATTGGTGGCAGCAGGACAAATAGTGCTCCTTTAACATAGTTTTAAAGGTTGGTAGCTTTAAGCAGACTGTTTAGTGCAGCGTTCATAATTAGATTTATCATTAGATTCATCATCAGATTCTTCATTAGATTCATCATTAGATTCATCATAGGTTTATTTATAAATCAGTTCATAAACTTCAGAGAAATAGACGTCATACATCTGAATAATAGAACCTCCCTCTTTTTTCGAAGTTGGATTACCAACTCCAAAAAAAGGCCTCCCCCTTTTTTCTATATAATAATGGAAAATTATAAATAACGTGTAGTTTTTATCTCCCAATTGCGGCAGGATTCGAACCCACATACATAGAGATAGGGGGGGGGGGGGGGGGGGGGGTACTTATATGAGACGCCCACTGTACCTAAGATATTATTAATATGAGAATATTTCAAAGTACCTATGTTGTCAGGATTTTCGACTCGTCGGTTACTTGGTTTCGTGGCTTAGTTGGTTAGAGCGTTCGAGGACAAGTCGCGGTTTCAATTCCTGCAGCAATCGAAAACTTTTAGGATATTTTTTAATATCTTAGGTAGGTAGGTACCTATCATTCGAATTTACAACACCCGCCGGGTGATTATGTAACACGCGACCGGTTTGCGACAGGCGTAAATTAAGCAATCATTGCTGTCAATCGTCAATTTTGTATTAGTTTGACACCAGCTACAACGTCAAAATTGGTCGAAATTGACGTTTGACAGCACTGATTGCCACAGAAACAACACAGGAAAACATTTTTAAATATCCTCTGCTCACAGCTCCTTTTATTACATTATAAACAACTTAGGCGAATTATTAAAAACATTTCTCGGTAAACCCTCTACGTCTCTTGAAGAAAATAATAAAATCATAATTACTAGATAGGTCGGTAGCTAAGTACCTACTTAAGCTAACAGGCTTCTATCCTTTTAATTATGTAGATATACTTGGGGACATACGTAGCAGGCTGTTTTTAGAATTTACAATCATCGGCGTTGTCCTAATTTTTTTTTCTATATATAAATAATGCTGGACGATTCACACAGCATTATCTAGCCCCATGTTAAGCAGAGCTTGTGTTATGGGTCCTAGATAACTAATAGAAATAATCCAATACATAACATAGATCGATATTTTTTATTATACATAGAAAACGACCAGAACACCCGGAACAAATATCTGCAGATCGTACACACAATTGTTCCGAGGCGGGAATCGAACCCGCAACCTCCTGCGTCGCAGACGGACCTTCGCCCACCGCGCCACATCGGTCGTCAATTGGCTAACGATTGTACGATTGAACGAATTCGATTAAGTCGCGCGATGAAATGATCGTCCAACAGGTGATGATGGTCCTTTGTTAATGGCAACTGTGCCCACTTTCATCTGTTGGAAACTTTTCTGCCAGTGTCTAGTACATAATGGAAAATAATTGTAAAATCAATGAGTTATTAAGTTTTGAAGATTGTTTGATATTTTCACCAGAGCCTAGTTCGTTATCTAGCCGGGTGTAACCCGTGCAGGTTAGGTTGGCTTGGGAGACGACATGTTGGAGTCCCCCTTACACCCCCTGTGCAAACAGGTGTACTAGGTACCAGGTCGTGCGTTCGATGCCAGATGTCTTAATCAGTGTCTATGTCAGCACTCGTGCGATGACGCCACACCAATGAGGATACTCAAAATAGTTTTGTAGCTTTGATTGTATGATCGCACGATCAAACCTTTTGTACTCTCTTCCTACCGACTGGAGTCCAAATGCGGAAACAGGAGTACCTCCACCTTAACCTTCTCTTCCTAATTACATAAAAAACATACACCGACAGAATCTACTCCTTTTTTAAATTTTTTGGAGTTGGTTAAAAACTTATTAAATTTCATTATACACCACAAATAATACCTATAAAGTACTTACCTACAGCTTAGATATAATATAAAGCGCAATAGGACAATGGCCTTATTGCTCAAGCACAATTATCGTCTCAAGCTTATATTTTACCTTCAGGTTGGGTTCAATTATTTTGCAAGCAAGTGTACAATTAAACATTGCGTTATAAACTTCAGTCTGTAATATTAAATATCGTACAATAATTTAATTTTGTTGACATTACCTACGTTTAACTAATTTCAGCTTGTGGCTTTGCTCATCTAGTACAAACGATGCCTAGGGTAAAATGTTGCCACCGCGGCACCGTAGTGATAATAGGTCCCCATCTGTATACAGGATGCTTTTAGAAAATTAATTGATGTTCCGTAGTCGCTAAAAATAAAAACATTTTTGTTTAACCGATTTGCTTTTATTAGATCGCGTACGAGGATGATTTCAATATATATAGATAAATGGGGAACATTTAATTGTACGTAATACGAAGTTAACGGGGTGCTCAGTAAACTATCGTAATGAAATAGGATAACTGACAGATCGGTATAATGTATCTAAATCTAACGACTTTAAGCCCATATATTAAAGCTTATTTTTGTGTTATGTGGTAGCGGTGTTGGGTATATTTGCAATGTGCCGCCTTCACACCTTACCTTGACTATCTGGTCATTATGTAAGAAGTTAGACTATTCATGTTTCAGAAAGACTGCAGTCCTTGAGTAGGTAAACAAAATGTCTATTCTAACCTAACCTAAACAAAACAAGTCATTGACCTCTGGTAATTCGGCTTTGGGGAATGGTTTTGCTTGCTATCCGGGTGATATTTTAAAATTTCAAACAAAGCCCCTCAGATTTACGATCTCTGGCAAGGCCTGGGTCCACTAAAGCGTAGTATTATGTTATTTGAGTTTAACGGTTTTTGTGTTTGTATATTGGAAAATGTTTAATTAAGTACATAAGAACTCACAAAAATTTTTATGTAATGTAGTGTCCGCTTAGACGTTGTAAAATTTTTAAATGCTCTTGGTTTTCAATAACGCTTATTACCATCATTATCATCATCAGCCTGTATGATAGTCCACTGCTGGACATAGGCCTACCCTAATGAGCGCCATAGCGCTCTGTCTTCAGCTTGCCGCATCCAGCATCTCCCTGCAGTCTTTCGCAGGTCGTCATCCCACCTGGTCGGAGGGTGTTGTACACTACATTTACCGAAACGTGGTCTCCACTCAAGAACACGATTACCCCAGCGGTTATCGGTTCTTCGCAAGATATTGCCGCCCTACTGCCACTTCAGCTTGCTAATTCTTAGAGCTGTCGATAACTTTGGTAACGCATTTTACCGCGGCTGGTCAAGTCAGATGAATTTGTGGGTGTCTATATTTTTACCGTTGATTGGTTGCATTTTGTGAATGAATAAAAGCCAATAGAAAATAAACCAATGTGCGGCGAAAATCACAAGCGATTCACTCAAAAATACATCTGAATCGACCAACAACTCAGTTGGTCGATTCAGATGTATTTTTGAGTGAAGTATCTACCAATCTATTGTCTCTCCTTTATTTTTGGCTTTAGTAGACAATTGCTTTACAGATTTACGATCGGTTTGTGTAAATTGAAAAGCTTGGAAGACATATTGCGTTCTCGATTAATGCTATCTTAGGTATTTTAATAAAAGTCTCAAGCTTTGTACGTAATATAATTTATTTGGTGTAAAACAAATTAATACTCACAAGGCTATATTTAATATTCAGGGCTTTTCTTTAACTTTTAGTGTTGCTTGAAATTGCTAGATTTTTCTTTCGTTTTCAGTTTTGATAGGTATTAAGCCACAATAGGATCAAAATCACTAATAAATTAGTGATTTGTGTGAGTTGTCAGCGTTTCTAGGTCTTGGGATAAGCGTTATAAATAACAAAAGAGGCAGCAGGTATCTTCTATTGTATTGGTATTTACAGTTGCTTGCGTGAAAATATCAAACAAATATCATTGTCTTCTTTTTGAACATACACGACATCTTAGCGAAGGTCCAATATAGCATTTGATCACAAGTCGTACTCTCCTGCATGCAGTTACTCAGATCCTCGCACCACGCACATCCGTACTGCTTTGGCAGCATTCTGCATGACTCACAATCATCAGCTAGGCCACTGCACTTATACAAAATGACTTGTACCTTGTTTGAGTAAGCATTCACTCCACCCCACGTCACTCTAAAAGTACCGAACTGTGTTTGAGAGTACCCCAAAATGAATTTCACTGGTCTGCAGTAGATTCGGTCCTTGAAAATTATACCCTTGAGGTATGTTATCTGGTTGTTGATGATGATCTGGCACTTGATGTCCATATGGAATAGCTCTGGGTCTAGCGCGTTGAATTTAACCACGATGTGGGCGCGTGGTCCGGCCGGAAGGAGCAAAGGTCCTTTGCGCTCTATGAAAGGGCACAACGCGAGACTGTTTCGGTGTTTTTGCTTGATCTTGACAACATGGGGGCAGAAGTTTTCCGCGTTATCGACGCAACCTCTTTTATGGCACCAGTAGCAAGGAAAGAATGAGCTTTGCATGCATTCCAAGCAAGTCTTGATAGAGTTGCAGTAGTTTTTCCTGTCTTCTTGAACTCTGAGTTGCACTTCTGTTTCTGCAGCAATTTCTTCAAAATAGGTTTCTGTGTCATCGTCAGTTATGATGCGTTTAGACACATTCTTGCCCGTACTGTTTTGGTTAACTCCTTCGATAACAATAACAGGAGTATGTGATTCTTGTGAGAACGGCGTAATTGTTTCGTTATATAAATTTTGACTGATATATCCGCAATAAACTTCAGACGTGAAATATATTAGGACCAGCAAGACCTCCATGCTGGGTAGTATCGCGCACACTGGTACGTGACCATCTGATCCGTCATCGTATTCTTGTTTATCTAAAAATTCTTAGTTCAATGGACCGCGGCAGTTTAAGACAATATTGTTATTGTTTCGTAACTAGAAAGAGAAGATCTCCTCAATGGATGTTTGTTTAGATTTTCTCATATGAATCGTTAGGTTGATCTTTATTTACGAATATATCAGGTAGAACTACTTATACCTCTGTACGTGAGTCAGTTAATGTGACCTTTAATTATACGTTAAACGACCAATTCGATGGACCAACACACACGAGACTACTGTCGTATATGTCGGGTAATATTCTGTTCTGATATTAGCAATTAAACAAGAACACACCTTTATACTGTGTATACTCACCGGAACCCGTGGCCCTACTATGCTGTCTGTTCGACGTGTATGACTTTGTGACTAATTTATTTTAAAAAAAAAACTTGAATTTTTTTAGGCCTTTGCCGACGAAAAAGTCTAAAAAAAAAATCATGTTTCAGTCTCGTTTTCACTAGTTACCTAAAATTTGCCTACGTCTCTGAATCTTCTATGTGTATAGTTTTCTACGTATGCTATAAAACGATAGATAGAAAACAATTAATTTTACCACACAAAACGATAGGGTCATTATAATTTTATTTATTTATTTGCTACAGAAGATAAAAACTGAAAACGAATGCTAAAACCGTGATGGGCAGACGATACTACGAAGTTTCCAGAGCGAGAACGAGCATCGATGTGTCTGCCTCAGAACTGTAAAGAGATTTAAGACTTATTTCCATGAGTCAAGGTGGATTGTGGATGTTGATAATTTGCTTTGAAACTGCTATTTACCTACGCTTCTGGTGGTGGATCATCTGCTGGAGCTGCGTCGGCGGCTGCTTCCGTCGCTTCACCAGCTGCTGGAGTTCCATCACCCGAAGGTTGTTCATCGCCGGCCATTGCATCTGGTGCAACTGTAGTATTATCACCTCCATCATCCGGCATCACATCCGTTGAATTATCATTTGTTTCCGTGCCATTGCCTGGCCCTACTGTAGTAGTGTTTTTAGGTTTCTTGGTCGGTCGTATTATTGTCCATGGTGGGTTAGTGAATTTATTGTTGTTCGCACATCCCACGTAGATGTTGACGGAGATAGGGTGGTTGTATGGGGAAGTGAGGCGTAGGACTAGGATTTTTCTTCTAAGGCCTCCTCGGATGACTTGTACCCGTGGTCCGCGACCAACGTTCAATCGGTCTTCGACTCTTATATACGTAATCTATAATAAAAAAGGAAATTATTTTAGCGCTAAAAGATAATCTTAATCGGCCGAGTCGGAACTTCTGGATACCTACGTAAATATGTTTAACGGTTATTTTGTATCGCCGGTTTCTCCGCTCAACTATGCTTTGGTGGAATCTGACCTTTACGTTATTAATGTTGGTCAAATCACACAGCATCATCTAGTCCCAAGCTAAGCAGGGCTTGTGTTTTGTTAGAACACTGATATAGGTAGGCTAGAAACCTAGTAAGTAAAGTAACCAAAATACCAAAATTACAATAAATAGTTATTTTGTGTCTTGACTGCCACTAAACAGTTCTATTATCTTCGAAATATATACAATATTAAATAGATCGATAGAAAACACTTTTTTATACCACACAAAACAGAAAACAATACAGAAATAAAAACTTAGAATAGAGGAAGTATAAAGAGCGGTCTTATCGCTGAGACCGATCTCTTCCAGGCATCCTTAAATTTGAAACGTTCTACCCGGTTCAAATTTAATATGCTAAATAACATCAACAACATAAATAGAAAAGTAGGTTTTTATAGAATAGATAAACTTACCGGACAGTGAAATTTCCTTCCATATTTGGCGAACGTGAATCTAAAAGGGACTCTCTCACGGTACAGAATGTCTTGGGCTACTAACAAATCATTTTTCTTAAACATTCCAAGATAATAATCTCTGCTAGTAGAGAATTTAAAAAAAAATGTTAGAAATAGGAGTAACGTTCTTAAGTGCATAATTATTTGATATTTTTGTCACGCAGTAAAGCGTTTAGCTGCTAATGCCTAATGATTGTGTTTATGATTGAAATTGTATGCTTCCATGATTTTAACGGTCTTCTGTAAAGAAACAATGATTTTTAATTACTAATAAGCTTATCTCTACAGAATGATGTATGATTATTTTACGATTTAGCTATGCACGTGCTAATTTCAAGTTACCTTGCTTGTGTTTCTTTTTCACTTCTTCCACCAGTGGACAAACAATTTAAGTGAACAGAATTCAAACACAATTCTTATTTGATACCTACTTTTTTATGAGCTCCTTTTTGGGCCATGCAATTCGAATACTTCTACCGAATTCGAGTAAATAAACGAAACACGCAATTGCGTATATTGGTGAACTACAAAAGGCCGCTATTTGTGGCGTCATCATATAGACGTGTGTGAACTGATATGATGAACAACATTAAAACATCATCATCATCAGCCTATATTAGTCCACTGCTGGACATAGGCCTCCCCCAATGAACGCCATAGTACCCTGTCTACATTAAAACATTAGTACTAAAAAGAAATACCGTACAAGCAAAATTAAATCAGCCCCTGTTCAGCGACTTTTGCTTCCAACGTTAGGTAGGTACCTGGGTTGTGAATACGATAGGCTGAACGTGAGCTTCGGCTCGGAGGGTTTGGAAGGATGTTATCAAATTGATTTATGACGCCTTGTCAAAGTTTCAATCAATCATATAACGAGATGATAGCTTTTTACCATTGATCGATCATACATAGTTACTAACTTTTTACCAACAAAATGAGGAAAAAATCACAATCTGTTCCTATATATAAAAATCAATTGATGTTCGTTAGTCTCGCTAAAACTTGCTTCACTGATTAGTTTTTTTTGTTTAATTTATACAAAAATTTAAATAAAAGTTATAACTATTCTAGTAACCATGCCGCCTGAAGGGGAAATTGTAGCAAATTAAGTCTTTTTTAAAAACATAGGTTTAATCCAAAACTAGTCCTTAAGGGTTTTTTCGATTACTGACAATTCTGCGTTCGGCGCTTCTGCTTGCGATCACAAACTTGAATATTCATTAGGCCTACATAATAAACTAATCTGCTAAAAATTTGAGACCATCTTATATCCCAATTTTGTCTATAATAATAGTAATATAAATAGAATTCGATACAAACGGTCTGTTCTAGTCGAATTGTATCGACACGAGAGACCTAATCGATGATTATTGACATCCTCGCTCGTATTCCAGATTGCATTGGGTATTTAGACTGCTTGAAAGAAAATAAATGGACAGAATACCTGCAATCCTAACTTCCCCTGTCTTACCTGTCATAAATCCAATGGAAACATATTGCAAAATGTTATTAAAGCGGGCGCATCTGTGTTTCGGCAGTGATGGGCGTTTATTTCTTCCTTGTTTACTGTCTTGCTACGTTTGGCATGCAAACGTAAACTTAATGTGGACGTGATAAAATATATTTTAGATTTTCATATAAATGAGGCAGGTATTGGCGATCGGAGAACACAGAAATCCGCTATAGGTGGTAGTTTCCTACTCTGTCGCCCTTTAAACCTTCCACGAACGCCAAATGATTCGTCCTATCAAACCATAACATGGTTTGATAGGACGAATCATTTGGCGTGTTTAAAAAAACTATAAGCCGACTTCAAATTCCTAAAAAGGCTAAAACCATCCACATATTTGATATTGAAAGCCTTATCAATGGCTTTAAAAACCCTTACAATGGCATTCGTCATATAATTGCATGTTACGAAGGCCAATAAAATGCTTGCAAAGGCTTTATAATGTCAATATAGCTGGTGACACCAGATTGACACTGAAAGTGCTCGCCACGTCGTCGGTCGCTGCCAACCGCTGCCATCCTGCTGTGGAATTACGGTAAAACCACCCATCCTATCCTACATTTGAAAGCCTTTGGAATAGTTTTAATTTTATCTAAATATGTACAATAATCAGTACGTATCACTTTAAAAGCACGGGAAGGTAGCGCGGCGTCGCATATGGGTAAATTACTCAAATCTGGCACGACCCTCTTTTGGTTTTCGCTTTTGCTATATCCGATCCATACTCATTAGGGGAGGCCTATGTAAGTAGCCGCAAAGCCCACACAAACTAACACGGCAAGTTGAATAAAAGCTTCTCGAAGATAATAATTGTATTATCCTCTTCACCGTTTCTGTAATTAAATCTAGCCTGATGGTAGGAACAGACTGAGCCCAAGCCACGCAACGTACGCAACGCCACGTCGCGTCGTAGCCTGTTTTCAATAAAAATTCAAGCGTCCAGATAATAATGTCTTCTAGCTCAAATCTTCTGTCTTGTTATAGCAGTCCTACATAAAAGGCAAAACAAATAGACCAAACGACAAGGATGGTTCCGTTCGGATACATAGCTATACAACCTTCCTCGTCGCCTAATCTAACTAATCTGATAAAGTACTTATTAACCCATCGAATGTGGAACCGAGCGTGATAATGGGACGTATTCTCCCGTCAAAGTGTCTCGAATACATTGTTAACACCCCCAAATCCGGCTTTCACACTAATGTGTTTATTTATAAACGATTTCCTTCCACCCTCGCAACGAAAATACGGGAATAAAAATTCTACGTAGAGTTTTATAGAGTGAGACCTTGCTAAAAAAAAGAAAAATGGCGGATCACTGTATTAAAAGTTTCAGCCAAAGACAAATCAAATAAGTCTGGTACATACAGGGGTGCTTATGGCGCTCATTAGGGGACTCCTATGTCCAGCGGTGGACTAACAGAAGCTGAAGATGATGATGCTGATTTCTGGTATATTCGGTGTGTAATCAAAATTGTATGCGGAACCTTGACAAAGTAAATGTTCGACCGCGCTTGCTGTAGTTAGTACTGAATATTTCGAATGAAAAATATAATCTGTGTACTGGTGTTAGAAAAATGTTTTATAAATCACGTACGTAGGTACTTGCATGTAGTAAATTAACACATTGTATTACATATTTAACTGCATGCAAAATATATATAATATATAAATAACATCATTAAATAGTTTTGTTTTCCGGAAGATAATTTTATTGTGCCACCGGTAACCTGCCAGCAGCGTAATCGTCTATTCTATTCTATTAGTCTATTCTTTTACCAAAAAATATTTTATCCTTGTTTTTTTTCCGTTATAAAGTTAAGATTATATATTTATATAAGTAGGTATGTATTATTAGTTATAAAGTACGTGACCGCACTGAGTGGAAAGATTTGGGGGAGGCCTTTGCCCAGCAGTGGGACGAAACAGGCTAAATAAAAAAAAAAAAAAAAAAAAAAAAGTATATATGTATTTATAGTAGATAGGTATTTGTATGTAACATAATATGAAATTTCATGTTGGAATTAACTACATAATAACGCACACAGATCCCCTTTTTCAATCCAACGATCCTATCCATCCACGGTTGTCTGGTAGAGATCGCTCTTGAGCGATAAGACCGCCAAATTGTCACATATCTTGTATTATTATTTTTTATCTTGTTTTATTTTATTTTTAAGTGTGCAATAAAAGTATTGTCTATCTAAAAAACAAGACATCAACCATTCGTGATAACAGCCCGTGTGTTTCCATATCAGCTCTAATGGAGTTAAGGGGCATTATAGTGATGATAAATAGGTAGATACGTGAGCGTGCATTTAACATGCACTTGTATCATTCCGGAAAGCGCTTTTTACGGTGATTAACCAAATGTCTATTTTCCCCATGTTTTAAATAAACTACTATGTTTCTTTGTCGTTTTATGTCGACTCACAAATTCTACTTCTATCACATCAATATAAATGCGTGTTTGGATGTTTGGTTGCTTGTCACTTCTTCACGTTTTAACTACTGAAGAAATCTAGCTGAATTTTTGCATAGATGTAGGGTTAGACCTGGATTAACATATTAATCCTTATCCTATATTTCAGCAGATTCTCCTGTAGGAGCTCCCATGAGATATCAATAACTTCTAAGCGTTTCCATTGAAATAACGCCTGCAAAGCCATAGGCAGAAACCAGTATGTACTTCATACATGATGTTCTAAAAAGTGCTAACTGTGTAATGGGCGAGTGTTTGAGATCATGGTCTAAAGAAGGCCTATTGTAGGTATATCAGTAATCTGGTACCCATAACAGAAGCTCGCTTGGGGCTAGATAATGCTGTGTGAATTGTCCAGCATTATTATTATTATTATTTTACGCTGACTCTTAGAAATTGATACACTTTTCTACGTGTTATAAATACGTTCCATAAAAATAAGAAAAGTAAAGCGATTAAAAAGAATTCCAGTATCAAGAAAAGGCCTCTCCAACGCAGTCAATATTGACTTACTCCCACTAATAGAAGCGGTATGAAGATGGCTACAGCTGGGCCTGACTGCTCCACTGTTGGGGTTTGAACTAATATTTACAGAGACGATACAACGTACGCGAACGGGTTGAGTGATAGGGTGAGGGTGGTTTTCTAAAGGCATTATGCATAATCGGAATTCGTGGAGTCAATATCGACGAGATAAGTGTACTAGTAAACGTAGACGACCTCTGTGGTGGAGTGGCCAAAGGTCGTGCGAAGCAGGAGGTTGCGGGTTCGATTCCCTGCAGATATTATATTTTATTTTAGAGATCGCTCTTAGCGATAAGGCCGCCCTTTATACCTTAATCTAAGTTTTTATTTCTGTACTGTTATCTGATTTGTGTGGTTATAATAAAGTGTTTTCTATAATTTTGTTCAGGGAGTCTGGTCGTTTTCTATGTGTAGTAAAAGTATATATCTATCTATGGTATTGTTTTATGTATATCAGTTATATGGTACCCATAACATAAGCTTTGCTAGGGGCTAGATAATAATGTGTGAATTTTCCAGCATAATTTATTTATTTTTATTTATCAATAAATGGGTATTTCAATAAATATATTTAAAATATACGGTCGTCAATAAACGTATTCATACAAAATGCCCCGCCATTTATATTGACGATTTAGAAATCAAATAAAGTAGGCTACTTCTCAATAGAGAAACAATACAATACAATACAATACAATACAATACAATAACTCTTTATTGCACACCAAATACATAAAAGTTACACAAGACAGGAAAAGAAAAAAACAAATACAAAATATGCTGTAAAATGGGCGGCCTTATCGCTAAGAGCGATCTCTGCCAGGCAACCTTTGGATGGACATGAAGTGCTAGAACAAGTATAGACGGTGGCGTGTTATACAGAATAATATTTAATAGGGACATACATAAAATACCTACTGATATACATAGCTATAAGTATAAATACATACATAAATATATGTATAATATAAATAAAAAAATACACACGAAACGTTATCTTTGAGAAAATAAAACGAAGAAATAAACAGATCAAAAACTTCTTTCCGAAGAAAAATATATTTCCTTTCAAGAAATATGCTTATTAGAACTAGCAGAGTGAATGCTATCACTTAATAAGTGGTGCATGCTCTGCGAGACAACGCTTAGCCTTCTCTAGTGAAATTGCTCCTCATTTCAAACTGGAACAGAGCTCTGGTAGCTGTGCGCTGTAGTTTTGGGGATAGAAAGTGTTGTGATTGGTAGATACTGCTTGTTTATTTCAATGTCTAAAATACGTAATCGTTTGTTTCTTTTAGATTTTTATACAAATTTTCATTTAGAGATCCGTATGGTGATTATGTAACTCGCGACCGGTTTGCGACAGGCGAAAATTAAGCAATCAGTGCTGTCAAACGCCAATTTTGACCAATTTTGACGTTGTAGCTGGTGTCAAACTAATACAAAATTGACGTTTGACAGCACTGATTGCCTAATTTACGCCTGTCGCAAACCGGTCGCGAGTTACATAATCACCCGGCCGATCACTAAATCAGCGTATTAGATAGCATCAACTGGGCGAAACAATACTTGCAATTGCGTTTTGAACAATTAAAATAACTAAGCCATAACCTCGAAAAATTGTATTGAATAGGTGAAAAACGAACTCGCCCTGAGTTTTGTTTTCAATTCTCTGATTATAAAGTAAGTCCAGCATATCCGTACCTCCCGTACACTGTATACTTGCTTGTGAAAGAACATACCCCACAGCTGCATAGAAATCGGCAAATATTCATTTCGCATGTTGCTACACTTGCGACGCGACGCGACGCCCAGGTGTTGCCCGCGCGTACAAATTGGAAATGCTGTTAATCCAATTTGTGGAGTTTGTTTGTCTTGGTTTATTGAAATATTAGAGGAATTCTAGGATTGAGAGTTTTGGTAGTCGCTGTGATGAGCAGTTTTCCCTTTGAATAAATTTTCTAATGGAAAATGGAATTAGAAAACAAGGTAAGGGGGAAATCTCGAGTTTTTAAAATTAAGTTTACCGTTTTTTCCGAAGGGGGTTTGTCAAGAGGGAAAACTCGAATAAGTCGTTGTGTGTCGTGGTTTTGACTACGGCTGAGACTACCTTTACAAGTTGGATAGTTTATCTATTTCAAGTGGCTCTTTAGATTAGTACCTAACTATCGATGGCTTTTTATCCGACACATCGATAAACAAAAAACTTATTTTAACTCTTATGGGACCACCTCATTACCATTTTCTATACAATAAAGAAAAAAAAAGGCTATAAAAAGTGAGTCATACAATCAAAATTCTACGATACCTATTCTAAGGTAAAGCTTCAGCCCTTGGCTTCGCACGCGTTTTTCCGGGATAAAAACAGCTTTAAGTGCTATTTCCGTGAAGAACACAAATAAACATCCATCTACAATTCTTAACCCTTCGTTACTCTCGCATAAAAACATACATAAGTACTCGCGTGGCGTGTTTTCCACCCCAATTTTAGAATTAGAAAAAAACTACCAAATACATACAAAATCAGACTTTTATTTATGATTAAGATTTAATTTTTTAAATCTTAATCATAAATAAAAGTCTGATAGCGTTGTAAATACGAAACTCCAATAAATAGAGACGATCAAACAGTCGCTGGGGTGTTAAACACCCCACGCGAGTAATTAAGGGTTAACATACGAACTTTTGCATTTATAGCATTAGTGTGATGTGAGAAAGAGTAACGACAAAGACTGAAACTCTTCAAGATAGGACCTAAGAAACTCTATTACAAGTTTTAAAGATATTTCAGAGAGCTCCCGAGTGCCACTTCCATTCTTTGAAGTGTCTAATAACCGGCGCCTAATTATTTCTTTGCGAATTCTTCACGACACAGCCCATGACCGTGATAGCTGGGGTGATATGCAAATAGTTTGTTAATTAATATGACAGATATCTACAAAAAGTTTTAATATGTTAAAAACTTTTTTAAAAACAAGCTTTTGTATTATCTGGATGAAAAGGACTAGTGAAGACAAATCACGGAATAACTGAAGGAACTACGTGTGCGAGATCATGGCGCATGAAACTGACCCGAAATTTTGGATGAGTTTTCCAAAATTTGGGCTCAGTTTTCAAATCAAATCATGGTAAATATCCCGTTATAAATGACTTTTGTGTTAATAACCATGATAGTTTCAAAAGGTTACGAGGTAAACCTACGTCCAGCAGTGGACTAGTAAAGGTGATAGTGAGGTATAAGACTGAACTAGCTGAATATAAGGTTAGCCGACGGTTTCACCTAGCTGCGCCAGTAACGGAACTAGTGCATAAAATTGTAGGTGTCGACGTTTTAGTGCTTTTTTAGCGTTTTTAAATTGTTTGAAAGGAAGCGAGTGTTTTTAAAGTCTAGCTACACATTTAGAGTGAGGCAGGTTTGTTACTAAACTTAGACTTGATCTGAGAATAGTCGCGCAGTTTGAGATAGGTAAGTTATTTATGTAGATACAATACAAAGATATATTTCGAAGGCGTTTCTTTAGATGGCGACTCATGGTTAATCTTTCGCGTGGGGACTAAATCTTTGTCAACTCGTGTGATACTACTTATACAGCTAAATAAAATTACAATAAAAATAATAATAATAACAATGCTGGACCATTCACTGAATATCATGTAATAGCCCCAAGCTAAGCAGAGCTTGTGCTATGGGTACTAGATAGCCGATATACATTACAATACATTACATAGATATATATTTTTTATTATACGTAGAAAACGATCAGAACACCAGGAACAAATATCTGCAGATCGTACAAGCAATTTTCCCGAGGAGGGAATTGCCTACAACCCCCTGCGTCGCAGTCGGACCTTCGTCCACCGCGCCACAGAGGTCGTCAAAAAATAATAATTAGGAGCATATAACACAAGGTCTAGAATTATTTATTTATAATTATTTTCGTCTTACGTAATTATTTAAAATCTTTATCTTACCTAGATTTGTATTGGAATGTAACCTACGATACTCGTATGTGGGTTCTCCGTTCTTTCTTCATGGGTAAGCCATTCTGTTCGTTATTAAACTTCCCAACCTTCTCTATATTAAAAGCAAACACCCCGAAACATACCCTCCACTCTACGCAAAACAGGCAAACCCCAATAATGGCGCAAAGGAAAATCTCTGTTTAGCCCATTTTCTTGACAATATTGAAAGAAACGCTGAATGTAAGCATTTTCAATCCCTGATAAAATAAAGAGGCAGTCCTGTCTCGCCTGGATTATTAGTGGAGGCGCAAACGGGCGATTTTATTACAATCCTACTAATATTAAAAACGCGAATGTTTGTATGTCCATACATACAAACATTCGCGTTTTTTATATCCGTTCAGTATTATTTGTGTGAAAGTCCATACTTTCACGGAAATAATACTGAACGGATCATGCTGAAATTTTGCATCCAGGTAGTTCCAAGCCTAGAATAAAACATAGGCTACTTTTAATCCCATAAATCAGTTCCCATGGAATAACCTTAAAACGTTTCCATAGAAACAACATCATTATTTTCCATAACTACATTTTAAGATTTTTTTTAATATTAAACATAGAAAAAACACTTGCCACAATTGAGAACAGCAAAGTATTTAAATTTAGTAGAAATTCTATCACAAGATTTTTTAGCTTTACCAAATCGTTATCTACATCTGCGTTTCTCTGAAGTATAGGATTCGAAACGATTACATCCGACAGAGAACCAAAGTTATCGACATAGCTCTAAGAATTAGCAAGCTGAAGTGAAGTGAGCTATTTCTGTACCGTCTCGACTTGAATAGCATAGGCGTAAAATCTAAGTCGAATGTTACGGTTTTGGAATTATTTAACCAATTCATTCAGTTGAAATAAAAAGGATAACTTTTGAAAAAATGCTTTTCCGCGCAGAAACGCTTATCAGCGCTTTGTGTAAAAAGTGTGATTTCTCGGCCATTTTTATCCGTAACTTGCTCGTTTGCAACGCCTCTTATAGGCGTCAGTATGGGGATGTCGTAGAAGGATTTATCTGAGCCCTCTTGAAGGGCAATGAGGTGGAATGTTACGTCGGCATATCGGTATTGGATCATTGAAATTGACAGAGAATTTGGGAGCTGAGACAAGACTGGTTCAACTTACTTTGAGGACTTCCTAAGTAAATATATTATACTAGCTGTTACCCGCGGTTTCACCCGCGTTAAACTCGAATTTCACTTTATTTTTTTAATTTATTTATTTCCATTGCACAACATATTTTGTATTTGTTTTTTTCTTTTCCTGTTTTGTGTATCTGTTATTTATTTGGTGTGCAATAAAGAGTATTTGTATTGTATTGTATTAGGTGATTTTTTACACCTTGTGTTACATTAGTGGATCCCTAAATTTTTGAAAATATAATATAGCCTATGTTCACCGGGAATAGTGTAACTTCCCAACGGTGAAAGAATTTTTTCAAATCGGTCCAGTAGTTTCGGAGCCTATTCAATACAAACAAACAAAAAATCAAACATTTCCTCTTTATAATGTTAGTATAGATATAGATTAACATCACTGTACTTATGGATCATTAGTTTATGTTCGCGGCTTCGGACGCTCTGTTTCTTTAGACGATTAAAGGTACCGACTAACGGTCAAGCATGTTGATGAAAATGTATTTACTTTGTTACCTTATATAACATGTTTTGAAAAAACTTTATCTTTTTCTTTATTTTTATCCCATGGTAAATGATATTTTTATAATGATATTCATAAAACATATTTATACATATTTATATATAAGGACACATATTTAAGTATACAAATTAAATATTAAACTTAATTTAATTATTTTTAAGATAGCCGCGCTGCAGAGCGAGACCCTCTAGCACAGGTATTACATTACTTAAAAGAGGGTTCCATACCACTGTAATATATTAATTAATTTAAGTTAAAGCAATAAACTATTTTTTTTTTGTTATTTTTAATTCATCAGAATTAAAAATATGTTTTATGTCCTTAGTATGTTTACTCTGTCTACCTGTATGTGATCGGTCCGTTCAGTAGTTTTGACGTGAATAAGTAACAAACATCCATCTAAAGATTCAAACTTTTTTTAATATTAGTAAGCGTAAATTATATGTATAATTATTAGTAGAAATTTAAAGGAACTCGACGACGAAATTATAGGAATATTAGGTAGTAGGTAGAAATGTGGATGAGATGAAAACTTTGATAATTTAATTTAAATACATATACTATGTATATATATGGAGTGTTTTGTATTATGTATATCAGTCATCTAGTACCCATAACACAAGCGCTGCTTAGCTTGGGGCTAGGTGAAACTATGTAGATAGTCCACCATTTATTTAAAAATATGAAAGTTTGTGCCCTTGTTTGGCCATGGACCGAGCTGAAATTTTGCATTGATTTAAAAAGATCTGGACCTGAAATAACAAGTTATAGGGTACTTTTTATTGTATGTAATTTTTTGTGTGAGGCCTGTGCTCGAAATAAACAATTTTTAGTTATTTAATTTTTATTTTTATTCCAAAATAACGCATGCAAAACCGGAGGCTGGAGCTAGTTTATAAGTCCCTTATTATGCTCGACCTATTACTTTTCTTCATCACCTATCTCGTAAAATAAGCTAACCTGGCTAGCAACTGCCTATTAAAAATCTAAATAAACCGAGAAAGAAAGCTGTTTAAGTGTAAGAAATTATTCGTAAACCCATGATTTACATATAACTGTTGTTCCTATAAATAAACCTGTAATTAAAAATTTAACGGTGGCGGTGTCTGCCGGCTTAAAAACCTCTTGCCCACTCAACTAAGTAGGCAACTAAAGCGGTAAAACTTCATAAACTTCAAGAGCCCAAAAAATAAATGGGTAAGTTCGAAGGGTGCTTAAGCCTCACACCCTTTTGTAACAAAAAGCTTTGCGAAACGCAATTTTCCCGTATTTTTATAGATTGATCGGCCGACAGTTTAATTTTCTTGTCAGACTTGTTCGTCTGCGCGAGGCCTTAGTAACACAGAAACGTCTCAATTTTACTGTATTTTCCTAAATTTAGCTCGAAACATTTTTTTTCGAATACATCCGACAGAGAACCAAAGTTATCGACATAGCTCTAAGAATTAGCAAGCTGAAATGGCAGTGGGTCGGCCATATCTCGCGAAGAACCGATAACCACTAGGGAAAACGTTTTCTTGAGTGGAGACCACGACTCGGTAAACGTAGTGACGCCCTCCGACCATGTGGGATGGATGACGACCTGCGAAAGACTGTAGGTAGATGCTGGATGCGTCACGCTGAAGACAGAGCGCTATGGCGCTCATGGGGGAGGCCTATGTCGACTGACATAGGCTGGATGATGATGTCTCGGAGACGCTTCCGATTGGTATTAATACGGATTAGTTGAGCTACCTCTAGGAAACAAGTTAAGTCTTAACAGTTAGCTCGACATATCTGTATTTGTTTCACGCGTCTTGGGGTTGCAGTCATTCGTGGGTCACCCTGTGTAAATGCACCCCGGTCAATTGATCTGTCAAGCTAAGCTTTTGTTTTGAATCTATCTATGGCTGGCTAGCATTGATAGAGTAGGTGGATATTTTAGGTTATTCCAGTTTTCCCCCTTGACAAACCCCCCCTCAAAGGGATAACTGGAATCGCGAAAATATCAAATCGAGTTTTCCCCCTCACTGTTTTTCTAATTCCATTTTTACCTCTTAAGAAAATTTGTTCAGGGGGAAAACTGGATCTGTATTTTTAAAAAGTTCAGAATTACTTCTTTATACTCACTGTACACTAATAAGACATATTTTTTATATATATACTATGTATGTACATATAGCATAGTATGGGAATCATTAGGACTTTTTTTAAATTAATTCTCTCTACTTAAACCATACCAATTCTATACTAACTTTAGTTCTGTTTAGATGTAGTAATAAACATATTTTTCATATTCATTTCATACAAACTTTCGCCTTTTTAATGTTAACGTGATTTAGCTTTAAAATCGTATTTTAACCCAAAAGTTACCACTAGGATCTTCAGATCTTTTATTATGGTAAATCCGAAATAAATATATCCGAGTGGAGACCACGACTCAGTAAACGTAGTGTAGGACGCCCTCCGACCAGGTGGGATGACGATGCGAAAGACTGCAGGTAGATGCTGGATGCGGCAAGCTGAAGACAGGGCGCTGTGGCGCTCATTAGGGGAGGCCTATGTCCAGCTGTGGACCTATAGGCTGATGATGATGATGATCCTTACCCCTCACACTAAAGGAAGCTTCAAATAAAAATATATTATATTTAGATAGCAAAACAATTTCCTACTCTTAGAAATAGTTTACAAAGCAACACTCTGTATATTTAATAGAAATAACTGAAAGTTTCTGACACACGTTATTCGGTTACCACCGCTGGGATTTGCTTGTTGTTTATTGGAAGGTAGACTTGCGAGCAAGAAAAAGTGGGCGAATCAAACGCCCAAAAACACTAAACAAAATTGAAAACTAAATGGTGATTCATTGCCATGTTTCCAACTGTAAAGTAAATATTAATTAAAACACTTTGCACAATGACACAGTTTTGAAACGCTAAAGGTTCCCAAAATCTGAAGATCTGCATGATTTTGGGACTCTTAGTCTTTCTTTTATCTCTCTTTTATCTGGGTTAAGTAGGGGATTCTCAAATTAAAAATACTTTATCAAATTTGAAGACTTTAATCTATAAGACAGAAATATTATTTACTTTTCATTTACTTTGAAGAAAAAAATAGATAAGCCCTACTGAACATGCATCATCAAAATTAATTGTAATGCTGGAGAATATAAAAATGTAAGTGCAACGGACACCACGAGCACCTCCACAACATCGCGCCGCCCCAGCCCCGGCCCCAGGCAGACGACCGCCCATGGCGACCCCTTCCGCGGGACCTGATCCCTGCGGAACCACCATAGTCCTTGGGTTTATTAAAAAAAAAGGAAAAAAAAAGAAAGAAAAAAACACAAAAAACTAAAAAAATATATACACAAACCAAATGCAGCCAAAAAAAAAAAAGAAAACATTGAGAAGGGGGAAAAAAAAAATATTCCCACAAAACCCAAGGACCGAGGGGTCGACCCCTCGAGTTGACGCCGGGGTAATGAGGCCAAAAGGAAATTTATTGAAAAATGTACACAGCCTCATCGCGCCGTAACTAAGCAAAGCTTGTGATTATGGGTAGGTATCAAATACAATTGAACACTATAACGTAGTATGCATATGTTATTCTGGGACTGTACTCAGTAAAATTATAATCATCACACTAATTTGGGAAATCGCCAATATCGCGCACTATCGTGTTTCTCGGCAGTGCACGTATTCGCGGAAACATTGAGAGGTGAACCGAATTTTTAGTTGAAGCCCTCTAGGGCACGCTCGTTGGTGGTAACAGGGCACCTATTTTCTTTTTTACCCTGACAAAAAAGAGATAAATAAGAGTAGTGTTTTTTGCTCTCTTGAAATAAGTTTATGTATTAAAAAAATACTCCTTTCATTAAAAAAATAAATAAAAATTCTTTGTTGCATAAAAAAGTACATAGCACTTTTTTGGGGCTCTCATCAATATAAGTTATTCTAAGAATAACTTGTGGTTCGGTAGCGACTCCTAAACGGATAAACCAATTTGGTTGTAATTTTGTTTGAAAGGTGACTTGATCGAGATTGTTCTTTGAAGAAACGTGTTCATGTTCTAATGCGTGGTGGTAGGTACAAATTTTGTCGTGGTTTTAGCCAAATTACCCTGTTAGTTACTTTTTGATAAAATTAACTTGTTTCCCTTGTTTTACGGATCAACTATATGTAGCCAGCGTCTTGGTGACGCTTCAGATTGTTAATATGAATTACTTGAGTTACTTCTAGATTGTTTGCAACAGTTAGCAGTTAGCTCAACTGCCTACATTGTAAATAATAGTTATTTATTAGTACATAATGCACTACTCAAATAATTTGACGACCGATGTGGCGCGGTGGGCGAGGGTCCACCTGCGACGCTGAAGGTTGCGAGTTCGATTCCCGCCTCGGAACAATTTTATTGTGTGTACGATCTGCAGATATTTGTTCTGGGTGCTCTGGTCGTTTTCTATGTAAAATAAAAAAAAATATCTAAGTATCTATGTAATGTATTGTATTATGTATATCAGTTATCTAGTACCTACCCATAACACAAGCTCTGCTTACTATGGGGCTAGATAATGCTGTGTGAATTGTCCAGCATTATTTATTTATTATTTATAATTACTTGATTTATTTTAAAAAACATTAAATAAAATAAGTTTAGTCAAAAAAGGCTTATGACTAAACTATTTTTTTTAGAAGTAGTACTCTTAGGCATATAAATAGATAATATTTTCAGATTGTTTGTCAGACGAACGAAAAATCATCAAGTGCATTAGGACAAGAACCGTTTGTTAAGGTATTATGAAAAAGCCATAATTACAAAAGCTTTATTCATAGCTGTGTACCAAACTCCACAAAATGCTTGTAATTTCGCAATTTACGATAATTATTACCTAAATCTAAAGCCAATAAATCGAGACTCGAGACCTATGTCATTCACAGACTGCTAAAAACAATGTGGGACGGTCATTCCTTTGTGTTATTATTGTAAGTGCAAAAAGGCGTGTCTGAACTTCTGATTACCTACATAAATTATTTGGGTAGATATCTTTTGTAGAATGCGTAAGGTATGTATACCGAATTATGAAAGTTGTTTGAGTTTTGTCGCTACAGCCGTGCATAAAATGATAAGAATTAAAATTGTAAGTAGAAAATTTTAACGCGTTTTGTGAATACTATTTTTCGTGTACAATTGGGCGCATCTTTGTTTAGTGCGTTTAAAAGTCAAGTAAATGATGGGTTATGAACGAAATCAAAGAGTTTATTAGATGAAATCGGATAAAGTTTATTATAATTGGTTCTGCACGTACAGCCATTACAGAGCAAGAGAGAGAGCCTATCTAGACAGAGACGACAGTAGTCTAAGCTATAGCACTGACATGTGATACTTCTCAACCTGACTTTGACAATAACATAAGGTTATGTTTACCACTCCAACAGTAAATACTTATTGCTTCAATTGTACTTAAGTAATTATAATTTGCCTATACAAAAACATTGGGCCGAATGTGGAACTAAAAAGTAGGACGAACAAAGATTTTTTGAAATAAAATATATTATGGGCCGAATACGGCATATAATGTGGGACGAAAGCAGATTTTTTCATGTAGCACGAAATTCCTAGGGACGAATCTGGCATTGAAAATAAACGAGTTATTCAATAAACAAAAAATTAACTTTTAATTCAAAATGGCGGATGACGCAACGGTTTGAATACCACGCAAAACTAAATTTAGACTACCAGTGACCTCTAGGAACGTAGCCTTTGCTTTATTTCAGACCTGGAATAAATGAATGAATGAATACTTTATTGCACATAAAATATGACAATATGACTACTAATCTACTAATATTATAAACGCGAAAGTTTCTAAGTATGGATGGATGGATGGATGTTTGTTACTCTTTCACGTAAAAACTACTGAATGGATTTTAATGAAACTTTACAATTATATAGCTTATACATCAGAATAACACATAGGCTACAATTTATAATGATATATTATATATTATCCAAAATATCTATCATCACGCGATATAAACCGCGGGGCGCAGCTTGTATCTAAATATTAACAGTACAATAGGCGGCCTTATCGCTGACAGCGATTTTTCCCAGTTGCCTGGGTTAGGTTGCCCTAGAACTATCTGTACGCAATAAATATAGTTTCAGCCTGATCCGTTCAGTAATTTGTCATGAAAAAGTCACAAACATCCATCCATACATCCATCCAGACATTCATCCAAACTCTCATATATAATATAAGTTTGTTTACGTATAAGTCTACCCATTAGTTTACGTATGCGTTCCTCCAAATAATGTAAAGTAGGTACATAAAGTACTTATGAATAATTAATGTTGCTAACTGACTGTAGTTTCCTAATCAGTTTGCAATATTAATGCAGCTTGGATGTCTATTTGGTTACAATTCAGAGGAAGGATGAGAAGATATCAGTTGGACATGTAGAAAGAGAACTGGGGTACACCTATGTCGCCACGATTAGGCTAGGTACCTTACTGAAACGACCTTATTTTGTTTTGGAATTTTTTTGCTTACATCCGTAATTAATTCGTCAAACTAAAATAATGTTTTGTAGTTAAAATAAAAAATATATATTGGGCTTTACTCCATTACGCTAAAACGGAAAAAAAAGTTAGCAAAGCCATTGGGTATTTATATGTGGACCTATGGAAAGAGCTATGCTAGGAGTTTCTCTGAAGGATAGGATTCGTAACGAATACATCCGACAGAGAACCAAAGTGATCGACATAGCTCTGAGAATTAGCAAGCTGAAGTGGCAGTGGGCCGCCGGTCATATCTCGCGAAGAACCGACTGCCGCTGGGGCAAACGTTTTCTTGAGTGGAGACCACCACTCGGTAAACGTAGGTTAGGACGCCCTTCGACCAGGTGGGATGGCGACCTGCGAAAGACTACAGGAAGATGCTGGATGCGGCAAGCTGAAGATAGGACGCTATGGCGCTCATTGGGGAGGCCTATGTCCAGCAGTGGACTGCTATAGGCTGATGATGATGATGATGTAGATATTGATAATCTCTGTATTCACATAGGTCGTAGCCTCAGCATAATTAAGGTTCCTTACATTGCACACTTTACTTGATTTATTTACAATAAAATAAAATAAAAAGTTTCTTTATTCAGACATCATTATTGTCCACATATAAAGAAATCTGAAACTGTATCCTGGCATGAAAGTGTCTTATAAATAATGTAGCTGTTTGAAAGAAAACTTTTATCTTTTATCTCGTATGTATTTCTGTTGGTTGTATTATCCTGCCTCGTATCGGCTATTTCCATATACCCCTCTCGCTAACATGGACATATCAACATAGGCGCAGATAGAGCCGCGCCGCCTACGATCACAAATACTATCAAGATGTCGGGTCGGCGCAAAACATCCGTCTCGGTAAATAAGAGCGCACTTGTAAAGTGAGCCCTTATTTTAAAGTCATTTAAAATTGGATATTTACCATGATTTGATTTTTGAGTTTTCCAATATTTCGGCACAGTTTTATGCGCCATGATCACGGAATAACTGAAGACACTGCTTTATGGGCAGATATACTGATCTACCCTCATTTTCTGTCTTTTGCTACGAACGTTACCACCAATATCCCGTTTTAAATGACTTTAGTGTTAATGAACCATGATAGTTTCAAAAACTCTTATATTGTTTAGTTCGATTGAAATACAGCCAACGTAAACATGTGTCAGAATGTGTATTCAGTTGCAAAAATAAAAATAAAATATTATTTGTTAGTTTAAAGCTAAAAATATAACTAATTCTACATTTACCTCAAGTGCGCTCTTATTTACGGAGACAGCTTTTGGCTTTGCTTTTGTATGCGACACGAAATCTAGATAGTACTAGTGATCGCAGCATGGGGAATAACTGAGCCGATCTGATTAAAATATTCCGAAATTGGCGGCGTAAGTTCCCAATGATATGAAGTTGGTTGGCCCTAATTTGAATCGCCTAGAATAAAAGGCCGATAGAAAACTTTCTTTGTTTATAAACATAACATTGATAGATATTTTTTATTTTACATAGAAAACGACCAGAACACCCGCAACAAATTTCTGCAGATCGTACAAACATTTGTCCCGAGGCAGGAATCGAAACCACGACCTCCTGCGTCGCGGGAAAACCTTCGCCCACCGCGCCACAGAAGTCGTCACTAACTGTACTATCCTTGCAACTCTAATAACCTGGACCTAATAATCTGATCTCCAATATACCGCAATATAACTGTTCATTCTTGAATACGAACCCAGAACACATTGAGGCAAAACTTGGAAGGTTTCTTACGACAGAACTTATATTAGTCAACGTCAGCGCAAATCAGTTTCAGACCGGGAAAGTTTGCAGCTCCATCATTCGGCTATGTGTAGGACTATAACGAGAAAATAATGAGACTTATCTGTACCTAGTTACGTAGATTAACTATTTGTACGTAACGTACACTGAAAACAAACTATTATAAAATTTAAACAGCAGTAATACCTAGGTGCTATGTTTAAATTTTAGTTTTCTTCAGTGTACTTTTGTAACATTTGATGTTTCGTGCTGTCTATGTTTGTGAACCCAAATTAATAACCTACCTTTGTGTCCACCCGTCCATCAAGTCGATCAGTCCGCCAGTCCATCAGTTCATCAGTCCATCAGTCCATCAGTCCTTCAGTCCATCAGTCCACCAGTCCACCAGTCCATCAGTCCGTCGGATGGACAGACCGTCGATCGATCTATCTGCCTGTCTATCTATCTGTCTACCCGTATTATATATAACTACCAAATTTTTCATGACATGACAATTTTAGTTATAAACTCATAGTGAATAAAAAGAATCAACAAAACAGTAAAAGAACGCAATAGTAAAATATCAATACAGAAAAATGGCTCGCCATTTATTGTGCAATTCGCTCGGCACTGGAATCAAACCTCAAATCATGGTCTGGCATTGTCCACACGCCACAGATGAGTTACGTGTGACACGTTAGGAAGCAGTAAATTCACTGGTGGGATGACGATCTGAGATATACCTACTTATACACCTCATAGATACCTATTTTTGTACCTGAGTCCAAATAAATGTTTCTATTTGACGACCTCTGTGGCGCGGTGGGCGAGGCGAGGGTCCGCCTGTGACGCAGGAGTTTTCGGGTTCGATTCCCGCCTCGGGACAAGTGTTTGTACGATCTGCAGATATTTGTTGCGGGTGTTCTATAGTCATTTTCTATGTAGGTATAATAAAAAAAATCTATGACATGTTATATATATCAGTTAGGCTGGTTAGAGCTCATAAAAAAATAAATAAAATAAAAATTGTTTATTTCGAGCACAGAACTCATACAAAAGATAACATTAACATTTTAATTAACATTAACTAATGCTAAGGCCGCCCATTGTACTTGTCGCAGGTAATGTATTTTGTAATATCTGTCGTACAATAAAGTATTTGATGGTGCAATAAAGATATATTGTATTGTATTGTATTGTATTGTATTGTATTTTTGTATTGTATTGTAATGTGCTGTGTGTGAATTGTTCGGCATTATTATTATTATTTTTTTACTGAAGGATTCTTCGCAGAGACGTAGCCCAGTAGCGCCCTAGGCGAGCGAATTGTAAATTGTTCAGAACCCCGAACTGAATTTTCGCTCAAATCGGCGTCGATTGAATAAGCAACTGATATTGGGATGCGGTGACGAGAGCTGACGTGTCAATTTATTACATCATAAAATAATCTGACTAAGTATATATAACTTTCATGAACCATTCCCAGGTAAAGTCACGCACGTTCAACTAGTATTGTATTGTTTAATGTTAACGATAGCTGTACAATTTCCGTCTATTTAGAATTTATGGAATGCCATTCAAGAGATACGAGGGAAATAATATTGGCGTATAAATTTTGCGTAGAGCTTTTGCGAGATTAAAATTATAGGCGTTTGTGTATTGAAGAGACTTCAACATGATAAATTGTGTTTGCTGAAGCTTCTTCAATGTTAAAAAGTTGTGAAGGAATTAAGAAAACTGCTTTTTTTTCTCTAGAACCGTGAGACGGATTGTTGGTGGTACTTACCTACAACTCGGTCACAATATCTGTGCACCTTGAGCCATACAAAATGTTTGACTCAAGGTGCACAGATATTGTGACCGAGTTGTATATTTAAATTATTTTTTGATGATGATGATAATTAAATGTCTTGGGAAACAGATCAAGAGAACTACCCAGCAAATTCCTCAGCAAACTGAGCAACAAAATGTTTTTGAAGACATATTCAAGTAAAGTTAGGTACTTCACGATTTAGTGTTGATCGATAATGGTGTACCTAATGGCGGAATCACACGTGTAGATGTCTTGTTCAAATACAGTAAAAGCTGAAGCTAGATAAAAGAAAATAAAAAAAGAAGAGGTTTATTTTTTGGATTGTATAATTAAATTTAATAAATATTAGATATTACAAAATCTCGAAAATATTTTATTTTCCCAAATGCTCCACAAATACCAGTGAATCGAAATTAGTTTTTATATAAATTAATATGAAATGGTAGACGATTTCCGGCAAATTACTTTTCCGCTGGTTTTATTCGTTGTAGAACGCAGAAAAAAGTAAAATAATAAAAAAATTCAACACGAAGCGATCCAACTCAATTGACGTATTTGACTCATGTTTTCATTATTATATTATTATTTCAACTACGAACACCACGACGCATACGCGTTCCTATAAAGGCCATACAAGTACTAGTAGTAATGGTCCAACTAATTAACAAAAACTGTAAGCAACTTGCAGTAGCAAAGCTCCATCTTTCATTTCCCAGGAATGGTTTGGTCCAAACCAGGCCAAGCTCAATGCGACGGAGAACAATGTAAAGCCACAGAACAGAAGCGCGCCAAAACTTGCCTCTACATCAACTGGTTATACAATCTCTTGAAATAGACTATCACAATATCTAGGAAGTTTCTTTAAGCAGGGTTTTCATTGTAAGGTTAATGTAACTTTGGTCGTTAAGTGGATGTGTGTATGTTAAGTGTGAAATATTGAGGTACCTATCTAAGTAGGTAGGTAAGTAATTACTTAAGAAAGGCACCTCTAGATGGCAAATTTAAACTTCAAGGTAGCTTAGGAGCATCTACAATGTGTTTTTCCGAACCTTGATCAAACGAAATGTCCGGATTTTTATCGATATTTTTTGTCTAATGTAAGCCGAATTCATTTGACAACGTTTAAAAAAAAAGTATAAGATGGCTTCTGACCACATCATTTTAGATAGAAAAATAGAGAACAAATTAGTTTAGCAAATAAATGAGTTCGCTTGTGTAGGAGGTATATAAAACATATTTTTTTTCTAAATGTCAACCGATATTTCCGTCAATTACGAACCATTTATTTTATTTCCAAAGGAATAACTATTTATACCAGCGTAAATATAAAAAAAACAATGCTTAGACACCTAGAATATGAAGTCCGTTATTAGTTTTTTGAAAATCATCAAATTTTTAGAAGATTATAAACAAATTAAGAGCTGAAAATAACATAAGATACTTTTGTCAAGGCCGATAACTTAAAATAATCAATTAGCATTACATTCGTAAGTCACAATTTAAACCTGTACAAGGTAAGTATTTAGCACTCAAAACTTTCCCCTCATTCGTTCAAACGACTTCTAAATACTTGCCCAATGAGCGCCTGAACTGAGCAGATACGGAAAACATAGTGCACATGATTCGGCACAAAGTTAACTGTGAATATTCATCGTCTCTCGGATGGATTCACAGATACAAGCCGACTTACTGCTTTAATTAGAATACTGGAATGAGCACTAGTTCCCTAGATTGTGGTGCAATGAAGTAGATACGTGAGGAGTTTAAGCAGTAATACCTATTCACAGTGGCGTAACTATACCGTTCAAGGCCCTTGGCAAATGCAACCTTCTCCCCCCTATATTGGGATTCTCCTTCCCAACAATTATTATTACACGTTTGGTAAAATAAAAATTGTATTTAATTTATTTAAAAAGCCCCTTCCGGCTGGGGGCCCGTGGCATTTAGCCGATTTGCCACCCTGTACGCCACTACCAATTTACCTATAGCGACCTAGCTCAGAGTTTCTGTACGAAGAACGTATGTATTTCGGTTCTTGTTATCATTATTATAATAATCATTTTATGAAATTAAGAGCTGAATATAATTTTTTTTTGTCATGGCAGAGAACGTATAAATAATCAATCACCATTACCTATAAGTACATTCGTAAGCTGTTATAGCTATTCGCCTATAGCGACTTAGCTCAGGACTTTCTGTACGAAGAGCGTATTTCGGTTCTTGAACCAAGGAAATTTCTAATATTTCATTGGACATTACACCAGGTAAAATAGGTGGTGGCGCTAGTGAGCGTCGGAGTACCGCTTTAATGACGAAGAAGAAAATCTAAGCTGTTTCCTCGTTTACCATAAACAACTATAAAATATTTTGAAAATCTAAGCAGTTCCCTCGTTCACCATAAATCACTATAAAATATTTTGAAAATCTAAGCAGTTTCCTCGTTTACCACAAATCATTATAAAATATTTTGAAAATCTAAGTAATTTCCTCGTTTACCATAGATCACTATAAAATATTTTGAAAATCTAAGCAGTTTCCTCGTTTACCATAAATCACTATAAAATATTTTGAAAATCTAAGTAATTTCCTCGTTCACCATAATTCACTATAAAATATTTTAAAAATCTAAGCAGTTTCCTCGTTTACCATCAATAACTATAAAATATTTTGAAAATCTAAGCAATTTCCTCGTTTACCATCAATAACTATAAAATATTTTGAAAATCTAAGCAGTTTCCTCGTTCACAATAAATCACTATAAAATATTTTATCTGTTTGAAAACACAACAATATCTTCCAAGAAACCATTCAAAAGGAAATTGATCCAGCCCCCAATTTCTCTAGAAATCGTAGGTTAAATTCAAAGCTTTGTTATTGTTGTTCTCTTGTTATTTAAAGCCCTTTCGAGGAATCAGATTCCGGATACCGTTACGGCCTACGTAGTGAGTCAACTGACTTCAAGGCCCGTTGCTTATACAAGCCTGCTCAGTCTTCGACCTATGCTTGAGTAACGCTTATGTCAGAGAAAATTATACTCAAGCAGACATTGAAAATTATACGATGACTGAGTAAGCTTTTATAACACGAGCCTTAGTTTAGAAACCACTCGTTTCTGCCCGCGGTTTCTTACGCTTTATGTCTATTCTATAGAACCGTTTAAAGGTATTTCTATCCCATGGGAACTGTTTGTTATATAGGATAAAACGGTGGCCTACGTTTGATTCCAATAAGGCAAGCACGGGGATTCGTGTCTAGATATCTATTATTGAATAATTTTCGCATTCTCTATGTAGAATGGAAAAAATTACGTCAATTTGCAATATCGTACGCAATGATGACGATACGATGTTATCATTGTCTAATTCTACCCTAGAGAACTATCCTCGTACTTCGCCTATAGAACTTTATGCAAAATTTCACTCCGATCTGTTCAGTAGTTTTAACGTGAACAGTAACAAACATCCATCTAACTAAACATTTAAACTATCGCATTTATAATATTAGTGACGTGTGCGATAACACTTCTTTGGCTCTAAGGCAGTTGTCTCACGCCGGCGAGAGAACTACTAACTATCGGCTATTTTCTCGCGAGAACTCGCTTCACTAGTTTGTCGCTGGGCGACAAGAGCCAGGAAAATAGCACTCGCTCAGCGATCAGAAAACTTACGCCGCGCGCCGAGAGAGCAACCAGCAGCGGTCATTTCTCTACAATGCGGACTGTCGTTTGGCCGCCGCCGCGAGCGAGTAATGCGAGTAATCGCTCGTCTAACTCGCACACTCGCTTATAGCCGAGCTACACAACTATCTGAACTACGTACTCGCTCCCCGCTTCACGCCGACTCGTTTCTACATTCTAGCTTTGCTCGCTACTCGTTCATCGTTCCCGGTGAGACAACTGCCTTATAGACACAATATGCAAGTCGTCGCTAGAATTAATTCCTCATGGAATTAATTCTAGCGACGTGCATGAACATGAGCTTATCACCCAAAATTCACTAACGAAATAATACCCCATCTAAATATCCCCCTTCATCAATCAAAGTACTGAATTTCTCATTATAATCTGCATTTAATTCGACGAGTGCACAAGAACTCATCAAGGGACAAATGACAAATGATCCCGATCGTCTATCTTCCTAACTGTCAACGGAGCCAATCGACACACGTGTGAAGACCCCCTAACACGACCTTCAATGTAATCTAACCCTTATACACCTAAGAATACCGTTTATCATCCCAAAAATAAGAAAACTTCTAACAACCAGCGAGCAATGATCTGTGAAAGTGAGAGGGATCGATAAATCGGTAAATGAATTTGGGGCTCTGTATAAAATGGATGGTCTGAACATCATGAAAAGCTATAAAAGGTAGTGGTTATCAATCATACATTTAGAAGGCATATTATTTGAGATCGCTTTTCTGAGCAATTTCAGAAAATTGAGTCTTTTCGTTTAGAGTTTAGGCCTACCTACTTAAGCGTCTTATTAAGTAAGAAATTGTGTGGTTTTTTCAAAGAAAGCTTTCAATTAGAAGATCCTATTATTATTCATTTTTGGTAGAAAGCATTATAACTGGCGTGGACTTTACTTATTTTGATAGAATAATATAGGTAATGATTATTTATTTTGTGTTCAGTTAAAAACTTACTACTAATACATTGACGACCGATATGCCGATACCGTGACGCGCGTAGGTCCGTCTGCGACGCAAGAGGTTGCTGGTTCGATTCCCGCCTTGAGACAAATGTATGAACGTTCTGTTAATATTACTCCGGGTTTTCTGGATATTTTCTACGTATATTCAAAAATCTATCTATGTAATGTATTGTACGAGTAGTATTAAGTGCATTAGTCATCAAGTACCCACAACACGACCCATGCTCTGCTTACCTTGGTGCTAGATGATTGTGTGCTATGTGGATTGTCCAGCATTATTTATTTATAGATACATGTAACTATAACTAGTAGAGTATAGAGTAAACAAAGACAGCACGTAAACACATACCTACTTATTATCGAGCAGGCGATGTCGGCAGCGCGTGAAATTATGCCCCTGGCGCAATGGTGTTGCACCCTTGTTTGTCTGTGGTCTAAATCATAGACGATAACGTTGACTTCTTTGCACGACTTAGGTAACGCTTCAGTCTCCTTTCATAGTGCAAAAAGAGAAGTCTCGTGGCGAGACGGTGAACTAACATATTTACGCAACAAAAGTAGTGCATTGGCACACGCGCGCCCTCTATTCTTGGGAGACTTCTCATTTTGCACTCTATCAAATATCAAAGTGTTTTATTTCCTTTAGACATAACAGGACTCTTGGACACGTCACAAAATTCAAACTACATAAGTCATCATCATCATCAGCCTATATTAGTCCACTGCTGGACATAAGCCTCCCCCAATGAGCGCCATAGCGCCCTGTCTTCAGCTTGACGCATCCAGCATCTACCTGCAGTCTTAACTACATAAGTAAAACTAGAAAATAAAGTGGTCACTTTGTTTTTTGTTTACTTCAATCTTTTTAAGGTAAAGTATAGAAGCGAACAAGAAACCTAAACCTTGTTAGGTTGTTAGTTTTCGAGATGGAGCAAAGCTTGTCCCAAGCGTTTTTATCGTCTAGTCTAGATAATCCGAGATTTTGTTATAAGCAGTTTTACAATTAAAATAGTGTTTGACAATTCGTTTGCATTTATTTATTGGTGATTTTTGCAACTCATAATTTACCCATTTCGTCATTCCTCCACTTGATCATTTTCCTTGACTACGAAGTGAAGGAAAAATTGATGTGAGCAATCGGTAATTATGAAATGGTAGGAAAGGGGTTTACGCGATGACAATAATCTACCTATTTTATTATTGTCCGTGCTGAATGAAGACTGTTTAATAAGTCCCATTGTGGGTAGGGTACCTTCATGGGTCTACCCACCACAACAAGCTATTTATACTACCAGTCAAATGGTTGTTCATTTCCTAGTTTTCAACCCTTAATAACATCGGTTAAACTCAGTCAGTCCTCACAAGAACCTAGCTTAATTAACAACACGCTAAGACGACCTCAGTGGCGCGGTGGGCGAAGGTCCGCCTGCGACGCAAAGGAGCTTGCGAATGACCTGCAGACATTTGTTCCGGGTGTTCTGGTCGTTTTTTATGTATAATAAAACATATCTACCTATGTAATGTATTAAGTATATCAGTCATTTAGTACCCATACGCTGTGTGGATTTTCCAGCATAATTTATTTATTTATAACTCTGCTACCCTGTGACTTGAACCTTTAAAATATCACCACCGGGAATTAGGGGCTCCGAGCCGGCGCCAGAGCCCTACCTGGCTCGGTCACGTGGAGGGTCGGGATAAGAATGTTAATTTGGACATTTTTGACACTGACCAGAATTCCGAATTCTAATTGGATCGGCCAGGTGGCAAGGTAATTTAGGATAATGGAGTTCTCGAATCAGAATCATTAAGTTACGTACATTATCGACTTCGGAAACAGATAAGTGCATAGTTTTTGCACTGGTCTGTAGGTTAAATCATACTTACTGATAAGAAATAAAATCGAAATTCCGATCTTTAACTACTGTGTCTTTTGGATTCAAAGATGCGAAGTGACGTGGTTTGGAAGGCGGCTAGGTATTTTTAATTTGATATACTTAAGTCGGTCTGCAAGCTATGGAAAGAGCTATGCTCGGAGTTTCTCTGAAGGATAGGAGTCATCCAACAGAGAACATAGCTCTAGGAGTAAGCAAGCTGAAGTGGCAGTGGGCCGGCCACATCTTGCAAAAAACCAACAATATTAGGGTAAACGTGTTCTCTAGTGGCGCTCGCGAATTATCAAACGTAGTATAGGACGCCTTCTGGCAAGGTTGGATGACTATGTGCGAAAGACTGCGGCCTTCTGGATTCTCATTAGGGAAGGCCTAAGATGATGATAAAATAACGAAAGTCTTTTGGCCCAGAATAGCTATAATGTTTCCTTTATAACAACTGTCGTTAGCAAAGTCGCCTTTATTTGAGAGCAGGTCCACATGTCCGCAAATAGATATTATTGCGAATTACGATGTATGAACGATTTATGCTAGAATAAAAGAACTCAATAATTTCGTCCAAGTTATCCAGCATACAACCGGTTCAACAAGTACCTATATTCCAATCAATTCGATGTACAATGTTTGTAAACAAACTGCCGATAGGTAGTTAATCTAAGTGTTAAAATCTTTTGTTCATAAAAGTGTGACCTACAGCTTTCTACTTCATCGTCACGCAGTACTTTTATGATTGCTAAAATAAATAATAATTATGTAACTGACAATCGCTGTGGTGAAAGTGTTCTTGAGTGGAGACCGCGTATCGGGAAACGTAGTGTTGGATGTTCGTCTGGCCAGGTGGGATGACGACTTGCGACAGACTGCAGATAGGTGCTGGATGCGGCAACCTGAAGACAGGGCGCTATGGCACTCAATCGGGGAGGTCTATGTCCAAAAGTGGACAAATATAGATTGATAATGAAGATGAAAATAAGTAATTGTTGGCTAGTCTATAGCTAGTGTAGCTTACTTTATTCTGAACATTTAAAATAAATAAAACTTCTCTTTACAGTTAGCTACTTCAATAACCCGTAAAAGCAAGCCAGTTCTTCAAGACTCCTTAAACGGCTCCTAAAACTTCAACCCGTTAGTAAATAATGCTTCTACTTGGTGAAAAGCAATGAATTCTGAACGTTGAAAGATACTTATTCACACAGCACTTGAGCATGCCTGCTGTATTGTTCTGCAAAACAGATGCGGGCAACGTTTCATTTCTTTGCTCAGCGCATAATAACATTAGACCTGTAGACAGACGTGGAAAGTATACATCATCTAGCACATGGTCACTATCATATTAAGTGCTATAGGTAGACGCAAATGCTGTTCATGGAGGAGCTGTTCCGCATAGAAGCTTGGCAGTGAAAGTGGTAAGACACCAACAGCTAACAACATCTTCTGCACTGCGGTTTATTATACTACCTCACGCGACACTAGCTGCGCCCCGCGGCTTCGCCCTCTTGGAAATCTATCTGCCAAACTTGGAAAATATCATCTATTAAAAACCGACGCAAACCGCATCAAAATCCGTTGCATAGTTTAAAAGATTTAAGCATACCTAGGGACAGACAGACAGCGGCATAAGCGACTTTGTTTTATACTATGGAACTGGACGACCGATGTGGCGCGGTGGGCGAAGGTCCGCCTGCGACGCAGAAGTTTGCGGGTTCGATTCCCGCCTCGGAACAATTGTGTGTACGATATGCAGATATTTGTTCCGGGTGTTCTGGTCGTTTCTATGTATAATAAAAAATATCTATCTATGTAATGTATTGTATTATGTATATCAGTTATTTAGTACCCATAACACAAGCTCTGCTTACCATGGGGCTAGATAATGCTGTGTGAATTGTCCGGCATTTTTTTTTGTTTTTTTTTTTACTAACGTGGTTTCAGGAGAATCACACACCCGTACACACTACACGTTCTGGATGAGGTATTCTTCTAGAGGCGACCTATCGGACTACATGCAAAACGTTCCGTGCGTGCATAAAAGAATGAGGCAAGGGAAGGAACCTGACGCTTTCATAATCGGCTGATGTTTACAAAACGATGCTGCCATTTCTATGGTTCAAAACAACATACCTACAGCAAATACTTACATGCTGCATTTAAATGCTTGTCTTACCTCAAAATATTATTTCGGCGACGGCTGAGGCGCGGTGGCGAAGGTTCGCCTGCGACACAGGAGTTTGCGGGTTCGATTCTCGCCTCGGGACAAATGGATGATCTGCAGAAATTTGTTCCGGATGTTCTGGTCGTTTTTTTAATGTAAAATAAAAAATATTAGACTAAGACGCCCTGCCTTCAGCTTGACGTATCTCCCTGCATTCTTTCGCAGGTCGTCATCCCACCTCGGAGGGCGTGCTACACTACGTTTACCTAAAGTTAGTCGTAGTCTCCACTCAAGAATACGGTTACCCCAGCGGTTGTCGGTTCTTCTCGAGATTTGGCCGGTCCACTGCCACTTCAGCTTGCTAATTTTTTGATAAAAATCTAATATATCCTTTTTATACTTGGATTTTTCTGTGTTAGAAAATAATCTAAAATACCTATATATAGTCAAACCGAGTCAAGCCCCTAGTCGCCGATAACAGATTTGAGAACCACTTGGCTTTATACTTCCCGTCGCGGTACCGGGGTATCCAACCGAGGAGAAGGTTCACAAATAATTTAGTAGATATCCGTACGGATTGAAGCCAACTGCTATAAAACCAGAATAGGTGACGTGAATTTAGTAGATACCTCATCATCATCAGCCTATGTAAGTCCACTGCTGGAGATAGGCCTCCCCTAACGAGCGCCCTTTAGGGTTCGCCCTTTATACTTCCCGTCCCAAGGCATCCAATGCATCCAACCAAAGTGAGAAGGTTCACAAATAATTTAGTAGATATCCGTACGGATTGAAAAAAAAAAAAAAACACAAAAAAAATACAAACCAAAGGCAGCCAAAAAAAATAAACTTTGAGAAGGGGGAAAAAAGATATTCCCACTAACCCAAGGACCGAGGGGTCGTCCCTCGAGTTGACGCCGGGGTAATGAGGCCAAGCCTCGAGGCCCCTCTCTGTGCCCCCACCAGGGCCGGAAAGAAATTTATTGACGGATTGAAGCCAAATGCTATAAAAACAGAATAGGTGACGTAACAAGTCCATTCAGCTGGAAATTTAAAAGCTTAATTCCTGTAAAGGCTTTCGAGTCAGGGTTGTTTATGTTTGCAGTGTGTAGTTTATAGGTTTGGTTAGAGTAGTTTTCGTTATAGGCAGTATTTTATGTGTTCTCTTGTTTGGGTTTGTTCATCTCATTAACAGCATCTTCTGTTTTAGCATTTTTGAAGTATCTTTGTTATTGATGTACCTTTAAAGGTAAATGGTACCTGTAAAGGTACTTTTTTAATAAATGGTCTCAATACTCAAATATTTATTGCATACATGATGTGCAGTAGGGTACCTTAACACTTTGACTGCTGAAATCACACGGTATGTGTTTTCTACAAGTGACTAATATGCGTAAATCCACACTAGCGCAGCGGCTGAGAAAATACAGATCTGTGTGACTCAGCACAGCCGTAATATTTTTTGAACAAAACGCATGTGCGGCGCAACACAACCGCTGTGTAGAGCGGCAGCACGAATTTTTTAGGATAAAAAAAGATCGCAGTCGTCGAAAAAAAATCGCAGTCAAAGTGTTAATAGTGTAGGGGATCTTAAAGTTGAAAATGTTTCAAACATGCACCCATGGTCAATGACGAAGTGTCAAACAGGTAATTTCCAAAAAGAAAAAACAAACATCAACAGCGCAGGGCGCCGAAAAATGCGCCGAAAAATATTCTAAACGTATGACAGAAAAATATAATTCTGAATGAGCTTTCATTAGATTTTTTGCTTTTCAACAACACACGCTAGAAGCAGAAAGGTCGCTGAAAGCTTTTTCAAAACATAAATACTTATGAACTTCGGAGGTTACCTTCGATGATGAAGTAAGATATTCGCACCGATATTTCTATGATTTAGCAAGCCTTTGTTCATAAATAATATTTAGAATTCTAGAACCATGTAAGTACGTAATAAGTAGTAATTCATTTATTTTGACATTTACGAAGTAATATTTTTTCCACCAATCTCTTTGGTTTAGTAACCCTTTTGTTAATAATTAATTTTCACAAAGAACTGAGTTATGTCAAAATCAATGAATTACTGTACTTACTCGGTTGAGAAATCTCTAGATCGAGCACCTCTCGATCGATCGTTTGCTCGGTAGGCAGGTTCAGATCGCTTCACTCAATGTTTTCCCCCAAAACACATTTATCAATTTAAAAAGATAAACCAGTCATTTGTATTCTGCCATAACCACTGAACGTTTCAGATACCCTACATATTTTATATCAAAACTGTCTTAAAACGACCAGTTTCTTGTTAAACTGAACGAAGCTATATCTACCTAAGTGTCAGTGCAAACGGGCAAGTCGCCGCCGTGGGGCCACTATTTTCGACCACAATAATGTAACTTATGAAGTTATGACGTTACTTTAACTAAGAACTCAGAGTAATTAAATGCTATGCCCATAGGGATACGGGGTATAACTCTACTAATGCCTTAAAACATTAACTGCATAGCCACGATGCGATGGTGCGATCTGAAGAGCCGCGCCGCGCCCCATAACGAAATCATTAAACAAATCTAAGAAAATACTTTGGAGAAGATAGAGGGAATAGTGTGTTATGGTAATTCCATTACAAAAGCTATGAAAGATAGCGGGTGCGAATCCGCGGGCAGGAGCTAGTTACGAATAAAAAAACAAATGAAAATTTGACTATGAGCAGCAAAAGCTAACCTTGTGACATCCGCTTTTTGCCCGTTGTGCCGTTCAGTTGTTCCCGTTGACTGGACCACCGGGAAAACGTTATTACCGGTGGTCCAGCTGAACGGGACCACGGGTAAGAAGCGTCGAGATCGTGTGGCTCGTATGAACAAATCGCAACGAACCAATGCGTAAGTTTGTTAGTATCCTTGTGGATTCCCTTTATGGTCCATATAAGGACGTCGTAAAGAGGACCTAAGGCTGGGCCGCATTAGATGGACAGAATAGATAGATAGGCCTGAATAGAGCCGTCGGTACCTTAAATATAGCTTTAAGGATTATGGCCACTAAGGATTTATTAGACGTTCCGTTTTATGGACGTGTTGGCTAACTAGGGTTGCAGTATCTATGGAACTTGTGTAAGGTTTTGGAGGAAATTACCGAATAAAATGTTCCTAATTTCGGACAATAAACATTGTATGAAAATGAAAATGAAAAGTTTTTTTTTCTTTAAGCTTACAAATAAGCACTTAGACAGTATGATTCTCTCATTCTATAACTTAATTTCTTTACTAAGTAGGTAGATACTTAACTTAGAGCGAGGAGGATATATTATTTGTCATGCGCAACACGTATGTAGGTACATAGCTACTTCTTAAAAAAATTACGACAGAATATATTCCCGCAGGCATTTTAGGTACTTACAGTCAAACTCCGACCCTAACAGAAGAAAGCCGCAACACAGTAGATAAGTACTCATATTATAAATGTGAAAGTTTGGATGTTTATATGGATGTATGAATGGATAATAATAATAATAATGATGAGCCCGCAGGGCAGCTTGTGGCGAGCTGTTGGTGAGTAGCGATACCACGGGTACCGAGTGCTCCTGGGGAAGTTCCTGGTTCTCGTCTCCGCTTGCGGAGTGGCATCCCAAGAGAACCAGATCCCTACCTCTTGCTTGCCTTCATTGGCCGGTCTGAGTGGAGGCGCGAGAGATGCATCTTAGGATGTAGACTCGGGGGTGGAAGTGTCTAATGGCGTAATAGCGAGGAAACCCGCTCACGAGCAGTCTTCGTGATGGTGAAATCGGGGCCGCACCTCTCGACACCCTTCAGTCTTTTGCGCCGATGTTGTTCCTCTCCGGTAATTTACTCCGGCTTTTTAAGGAACCCATCCAGCATTTGGCAAGCCACCGTCTGCCACTCTTCTTAACATTATGATTGACTTGTTTATGGCAGACGTCCGCAATCTCCCCTATAACCCAATTACCCAGTCCATCCATCCATCACAATAGCCTGGTTTTATTTCTTTCATTTTTCTTTGCAATAGTCTCTACACCTAGTGGATACCATCTTTGGCTGTATCATATTGTGCACCCGAGGATGATACCCGCTATGTGTAGCCATCGCCTTTAGATTAACTTCTCAAAGGGCCTCTGTGCCGTTGGCTTCGGCCCCACGCAAGCCTTCCAAAGGACCGGGTCACTTATGGCCAGAGATCATGGTAAATGAGACTACAAGGCGGTACTCCTGGACTCGGCACGCATCCATCGTCAGGAAGTTCCTCTCTCTGCAGCCTTAGTCTTCGGCCGCTTGACCCAAGCTTCGCGGTCGATTATCTACCGTTTTGATATAATTTTGTACTGTTGAATAGTTTCATAATATTTTATAGTATTTTCTATTGTAAAAAAATATTTTATAAATGGTAAGATAATATTCCACGACTCGGTAAAAGTAGTGTAGGACGACCTCCGACCAGGTGGGATGACGACCTGCGAAAGACTGCAGGTAGATGCTGGATGCGGCAGGGCGCTATGGCGCTCATTGGGGGAGGCCTATGTCCAGCTGTGGACTAATATAGGCTGATGATGATGATGATGAAGATAATATTAAAGCTGAGCAATTCACACAGCATTGTCTAGCCCCAAGCTGTTGTTTGTTACTTCTTCACACCAAAACTACAGACCGGAGCAGCCGAGCACGGCCTTATTGTCTAAGTCTCACTGGACTTCAGTATAGACATCTCTAACTCAGCGTGGACTTCGACTGGAGTTCACTGGTGGACTTCAAGTTAGACAGTAGGGCTGCAGACTGAAACTTTACATAGTTTTTTTGCATTGTAGTTCTAAACCTGGCATCATAACTTGTATGTTATGATGCCAGATTCAGAGCTAAGCTGGGTTTTTTAAACTTTCGCGATTTTTTAACATATTAACGATGAATTTATCAGGTTTAAAACAAAAGGTACGTGATAAATTCCCGATAAATTAATATTTAATAAATATACTATACTTAATTCCAAAAAACAATTGAACACGCAAAAAGGGCCCATCTTTGGCCTAGTTGCAGAAACTCGTCTAGAATCAAATATCCCATAAAAAGTTCCAATTGGATTTAGTTTAATTATTTTAGTTTCTATGTAAATGTAGTATAGAGACGTGTTTGATTTTCAAAGTGGAAAACGCATTATTTTCAATTCTTAAACTTTATTTTTGCCTTACTATTATTATTATTTTAGTTTAAGATTTTTATCTTCTCGGTTTCGGAAACCGGTGCTATCCAAAGCGCACGGGCCTAAGCCAAGTGCGTGTCAGTGTGCTCTACACTTGAGAGTTCGCTTTGTAAAAACTTTCTTACGATTCTACAAGTATTTAAAATTACTGCATTTTGGAGAAGAACGTATTTGTGCTTCGGTATGTCTAAGAATTTTAGAGATTGAAATATTATTGATTTTCGCTCTATATCCAAAATATGTAACACACGTGATTGTACGCCTAATGGCAGATCACAGTGGTCTTAATTTTAAGTCTGAACATCTCTGTAATACCTGTGTATCACAATTAAATAAATGAACTATGGATATAAATAACCTTTCCATAAACACAACGCGTGCGAATCTGCAGGCAGAAACTAGTTGATAATAACTTTGTGGCAACATTGTTATAGCGATGTAGTTTAGTTTGCAGTGAAGTTTCTTTGTATCGCATGTCTTGTATCTGCATATCCTCTTGTGGATACACTCGTCTTTATTTTAATCGTTTGATAATACATGTGTAGAAGGAAATGTTATTAGCTTGTGGGCATCGTGCGAGCGAACCCGTCGGAAAAATATGTGGTGTTTTATGTAGAAAATTGTAGGAAATATAATAAAATACTTATATATATATTTTTTTTATTGACTGAATATCAATCTGTCATTAAATTTTTCGGACATAACAGTATTCAGTCTTTCAAGCATTATGGGAAAAGGTATTTTTGGTATTCAGGTATCGAAAACAAGATGTTTTGAAATTCAGTCCTACTATCATTTAAGCGTTTCTTTCGTCATTTGTTAGATCTAGGTTCAGATCGTTTATTATCATTTATCATACATCATAAAAATATAAATAAACATAATATGTTACAAAAGTTAAGGGCTATGGACTCGTCGATACCCGATAATAGGGTATACAATTTTGCTGTAGAGGGGCTTGCAAAGCTAAATATAAGGTTCTTAAATCTATCACTTTAGATTAGGTGATTCTACGAGGATGTCAGGCAACTTGAAAGATTTGACATTAAACTGACTGTAACCTGTTTTCAAAAACCTCTTTGATACCTTTTAGATTTATGCAGGCTACAGGGCCTCTTTGCGAGGCTAATGAAAACTTTTTGCTCTGTGTAGTTCTAAATTCAAATTACTGTAAATTTGTAGTCTGTATAACTATGAAGCTCCAATGTAGATTCAATTTATCATTGCCCCGGACCTGTCATCTTTGCACTCTAATAATGTAACGCCACAGACCTCAAAACGTTTCTTTTTCCTTACTCGATTATACAGAGAAATAAGCCGATCACTCAAGCATCTCCACGTTAAGCAAACAAGGGGAATACAGAATGGTAGAGTTACTAGAAGAGACGTTTTGATCTAAACGTCTATGTCTTTTTTTTCGACTGAATTGTAATTTAGTATGACTTGTAAATGACGTCCGATGTGGTGCGGCGGGCGAATGTCCGCCTGTGACGCAGGAGCTTGCAGATTCGATTTCCCTCCTTGGGAGAAATGTTTGCACTGCAAACATAAATGTTTCGGGTGTATTGGGTATTTTCCATGAAAAAAAAAAAGACTATATATGTAATGTATTATTATGTTTCTCAGTCATCTAGTACCGATAACGCAAGCTCTGCTTGAGGCTAGAGGAAGCTGTGTGGATTGTCCAGCATTATTTATTCATTTATTTATAACCGACAAAAACTACCTAACTATGTGAAAACTGCGTGCCACAATTGAGTTTACAATTTTTTTTTTTTTTTTGAGTGATTTTATATATTCTAAAACTATTATGTTCATATTATTCTAGCTCTATCCTTGGTACACCCCCTGCCTTTCTTTAATTCACACAATTCTTTCCATCCAAAGGTTGCCTGGAAGAGATCGCTTCTAAGCGATAAGGCCGCCCATTGTACTTGTCACATGTAATATCTTTCATAATGTTCTGTATCTGGTGTACAATAAAGTATTTTTGTATTGTATTGTATTATTTTCCTCGCAGGTGTAGTACAAAGCATATAACTCGGTAGAAATTGAAATTCGTACCTCGTGTGTTTTAAGTCTCTCGGCTTAGCATCGATCTTCAAATGACACGTTCGATAGAAGTTAACTTTCTCGTTTAGATGTACAATGTATTATTCTAGCAGAGCCGTAGTAACTATTGCGGGGCCACACTAATCTGTGCTCTAACATGCTAGGAGCTAGCGCGTTTCTTTGACAGTTCAAATCGTGCCCCAATCACATCGTGTCGCGGTTAGGAATGACTAATCTGACATGCGGTTTTATCCGATTCCATGCCGCTGTCTTGTCCTAGGTATGTAACACCTAGACGTACAGCTTTTACCAAAGACCTTGGATTCTTACCAAACGTCCATCAATTTGAAATACCTAATATAACCAACCACCACCCCCGTGTGCTGTTTAACCTGCAGTAATACCCTTCCAAGTGAAACACAACAATGCTGCTTGTCGGCAGAAAAACGAAAAGAAACATTGTGGATATTCACTGGGTTCTTCCCGACACGAGTTTGTATACGTGAAAAAGTCAAAAGTAGTTGCCAAAACGTATTCCGTGTCATAAATTTTATAAGAGCAGTTTTATCCCATCTAAAGCTATTTCAAGAAGTAAATCCAATTGGTGTAAATGTAGACTGGGATCTCTCACTCGAGGCAACAAGAATAGGATTAAAATGGTCATTTCCAGTTTGAAAGAAAGGCTGTTGTTTAATTTGCCCATTGATTGCTCATTGTTGAAGGGTAAGGGATGACTCAGTGGGGTGCATTGTGTAGGGTGTTTGGTCTTGTAATATGTTTGATTTGGGGTGCATAAGTTATGTGAGACGAGTTCGCAAAGATAAAATTTAATAAAACTTAATTTGCTTTAATGAAATCGTTGGCTGTTATGGTAATGTTGAATTTTGCATAGACAAACAAATAAAATTATTATTCGTTACATTAGACACAGTAAATTCATATTAAATCAGGTTTTTATTTATTAACAAAGATATTGTAATGTTACAATTAAAGAATGGAAATAAATTAGAATCAGTATTTTCGTTAACGTCGATTTTCGTCGAAACAGTTGAGCTGACTGCAAACTATTGCAAACAATCTACAGGTAACTAAAACCAGTAGGTACAAGTACTCGTACTAATGCTATGTTTTGTAATTAATGGAGGACATTATTTGAATCATGCAGATTCACGGAGAAAAATTATGTCAAATATGTATTCAATTTTGTATTCAATATTTTTTTTTTGACAGGGCGTATATTGCGCTCATTGGGGGAGGCCTATATGTCCAGCAGTGGACTGCTATAGGCTGATGATGATGATGATGATTCCATTTTGTAGTTTTTTTGTTGTTGTAAAAAATAATATTGTTTGATCTTGTTTTGATTTTTTTTCTGCACAAATCTAGATATCAACCTGTTTCAAAGTATCACCTAAAGACTTTAAACCTGGAGTTGGAATAGGACATAGCAACGAAGGCATAGCTTTTACCAAAAACCTTGGATTCTTACCAAACGTCCATCAACTTGATATACCTAATATAACCAACCACACCGTGTGCTGTTTTACCTGCAACAATACCCTTCCAAACGAAACACAACAATGCTGCTTGTCAACAGAAAAACAAAAATAAACATGATGGATATTCACTGGGTTCTTCCCGGCACAAGCCTTTATAAAGAGATTAACCGAAAATTGTTTGCGAATACGGTAAAAATTTCACCGTTGATTTCAAGGGAAATATAGCAGTTATTACTGTCCAAAAGAGCTAAAGAAGAAATAGAAATGAAAATATACAATGTGTATTGTCGAACCTTGATCAAACGAGATGTGCGGATACACGACATATATTTATCGATAAAAAACAAAAAATAAAAAATTATATGTTACCTATCTCAAAAATAAAGCCGATTTAATTATTTTTTTAATGAAAACTACTTATATGATGATAGACTCATAATTTTTGGAAGATTTGTAGATTAAATTATGAAGTTTAATACAACATGCAAAGAAGTATACCTTAATAACCCAGTTTTAAAGTTACAGATCAAAAATAAAATAAAAATAGTTTTTTTTTTGCAAATTTCAAAAAAATATTGATTTTACTATATACTACTATATACTTATATTAGCTAGGTAAACTATCTAGCTTTCAAATGAAGCTACTTTGAATAAAATACACCGTTTACTCAAAAAGAAACGAAGAAAAAACCAGATGAAGTAGTTTTCATTAAAAAAATAATTAAATCGGCTTTATTTTTGAGATAGGTAACATAAATTTTTTTATTTTTTGTTTTTTATCGATAAATATATGTCGTGTATCCGCAAATCTCCTTTGATCAAGGTTCGACAATACACATTGTATATATACAGGGAATATAATTTATAGAAAAATATTTGTTTGTACACAGGTACAAAATACAGGCATAGACTAAACAAACGGAAAACAAAGGAGTGATGATTATTGCATTATTCGGTTCGGATTCGAATTAACATTTTGAGCACAGAGAGGTAAAGATCCTACTAATAGTATAAACGCGAAAGTTTGTAAGTATGGATGGATGTTTGTTACTCTTTCACGTAAAAACTACTGAATGGATTTTAATGAAACTTTACAATAATATATGTAGCTTATACATCAGAATAGATAGATAGATAGATAGAATAGATAGAATATACTTCATTGCACAAAAAGTTGTACATAGGTCAGCATAATGCTAGATAGCATTCTCTACCTGCTAACCTTTGGGTAGTGTGGACAACAGTTTGGTAGGTAGTGCTATATAATAGAGATAATAAAATATACTACTCATAATGATACTAAGGTACTTATATTATACTTAAACAGTAATAATAATTAATATATAATTATAATTACGTACCGAATTATTCTTGCGAAAGAAAATAGTTATAGACTCTAGATCTGAAGACATTTATCGAGAATGCCTCGCGATATTCAATGGGAAGACTGTTCCATAGCCGAGTGGCCTTTACAACGAAGGTTCTATGATAACCTACTGTACAGGCGTCAGGAGTTCCAAGCACAGAATAGCACAGAGACTACAATTTATACAGATATCTATCACCGCAGGGCGCAGTTAGTGTATTATAAAATGTTGCACGCCAAAGCTGTTTCAGCTGGTAAGTCATCGCATGGGACGTTTTAACTTATAACCCGTTGACTGAAAATAGGTGAATTGATTTTTAATAAAAAATAATAATAAATAATGCTGGACAATTCACACAGCATCATCTAGCCCCAAGCTAAGCTACTAGATGACTGATATACATAATACAATACATTACATAGATAGATATTTTTATTATACATAGAAAACGACCAGAACACGCGGAACAAATATCTGCAGATCGTACACACAGTTGTTCCGAGGCGGGAATCGAACCCGCAACCTCCTGCGTCGCAGGCGGACCTTCGCCCACCGCGCCACATCGGTCGTCAATTTGAAGTCAAGTTTGTATTTACGTTAATAAAAATTTAAGAAAAGTAGGTAGAGTTTACAATAAGGGCATTGGTAGCATATTCTATATTGCTAAGAATTGCGAAAGATGCAAAGCAAGTGCCTACATTGTACCCGTGAACTCCCTTAGGAATTTCTAAGAACCCATCGTAATATCTTGAACCCGAGAGCTTATGGAAAAATATGTGAATGGCACAAGTTTCTATTAGACGTTTTATGTAACACCATTTTTTAGGCATGGAAATGGGAAAGCGGGGTCATGGAAGAATGGGATCTTTAGGCTATATACCTACAATCATCATCATCAGCCTATAGCAGTCCACTGCTGGACATAGGCCTCCCCTAATGAGCGCTATAGCGCCCTGTCTTCAGCTTGTCCAGCATCTGCCTGCAGTCCTTCGCAGGTCGTCATCACACATGGCCGGAGGACGTCCTACACTCGTTTGCCAAGTCGCGTTCTCCACTCGATAACACGTTTACCCCAGCGGTTGTCAGTTCTAGGCCACATTACTTACAATAAAATATTATTTATTAAGAAAGAAGGTTACAATAAAATTATAGAACTAGAATTTAGGTATAAAAGCAATAATTAACTAACTGCAGACTGTTCCAAACAATCTACAGGTATCTCAACTGATCCACATCAATATGAGTTGGTTGGAAGCGTCTCCAAGTCGCCTAGCTGCATTGTCCTGCTGTATAGCAATACTGCGTCAGATAGACTTAATACATAATAAATAAATAAATAAATAATCCTGGACAATTCACACAGCATTATCTAGCCCCATGAGCTTGTGTTATGGGTACTAGATAACTGATATACATAATACAATACATAATTACATAGATAGATATTTTTTATTATACATAGAAAACGACCAGAACACCCGGAACAAATATCTGCAGATCGTATACAATATTGTTCCGAGGCGGGAATCGAACCCGCAACCTTCTGCGTCGCAGGCGGGCCTTCGCCCACCGCGCCACATCGGTCGTCATAATAATAACATATTCGTAACATGCTTATTGCCACGACCTTATTTAAGATTGTGGCAAAAATTACAAAACGAAAGATATTGGTAAGAAAATAAAAGATAACACTTCTGAAACTATCATGGTTATTAATACAAAAGTCATTTATAACGGGATATTAAATAATCATCACCATCATCAGCCTATGTTAGTCCACTGCTGGGCATAGGCCTCCCCTAATGAGCGGATAGCGCTCTGTCTTCAGCTTGACGCATCCAGCATCTGTCTGCAGTCTTTCGCAGGTCTTCATCCCACCTGACCAAAGGGCGATATTTAATATGATTAAATTTTTGAGTTTTCTGAGTTTTGAGTGTTTTTTGGGAAAACTCTAAAAACGACGCATGGAAAATACAGATAATAGTATGTAATTTCTTTAAGATCAACCTTGATTTGGTTAGCAACACTCAAATAAACTCGTACAACGCCCATTGTCCGTACCAGCCTAGATAGATAGATAACACTTTATTACACCAAACAAAACAATACAGAGATAAAAACTTAGATTAAAGGTATAAAGGGCGGCCTTATCGCTGAGAGCGATCTCTTCCAGGAAACCTTGGGATTGACTGGACATGAACGAACAATATAGACGGTGGCACTTTAGTAAATAATTGCCTAGGTTCACAGTAAATAATGAATATGATTCCTTATTTACTGTGAACCTAGGCTCTAGAACCTAGACAAGACTATTCGATAGATACACGCCAATGCGATAATAATTTTATCCAAGGCCCATCTACGACCTTTGCCTCTGCATACTGGCTCGGCTAAACCAACAGATATGCTGTTTCAGTCATATAAATTCATTTGGTTGTAGCTTGCATGTGGACGTGATGGCGATAATGTATAGAAGGGAGACAGGGAATAATATTGCTACAACTATCAAGCTTCGATGAGGCTCTTATTATACTTCGATTTAAATAATCTTAAATATGCATTAGACTATTATAATCTGAGGAGCATAAGGACCATACAATTTGACGACCTCTGGTGGCGCGGTGGACAAAAGTCCGCCTGCGACGCAGAAGGTCGCAAGTTCGATTCCCGCCTGGGGACAAATGTGTGTATGATTTACAAATATAGAATCTATGTTTCAATGAACGACGACCAGTGTAGCGTGGCGAGCGAATGTCAATGATATAAGAGATGCCATAATATAATTTTAAAAAGGGCATATCTAATTAATAATAATAATAAATAATAATGCTGGACAATCCACACAGCATTATCTAGCCCCATGGTGAGCAGAGCTTGTGTTATGGGTACTAGATAACTGATATACATAATACAATACATTACATAGATAGATATTTTTTATTATACATAGAAAACGACCAGAACACCCGGAACAAATATCTGCAGATCGTACACACAATTGTTCCGAGGCGGGAATCGAACCCGCAACCTCCTGCGTCGCAGGCAGACCTTCGCCCACTGCGCCACATCGGTCGTCAATTAGTTGCTCCTTTTATTTTTTGTGTATAAATTGTGACCCTTCCTAAGATACATAAGATAGATATAAGTATATAACAAACATATTTGGTTTATTTCTTATGTAATTAGTAATTACTAATTACCTAGGTATTGTCTTTTGCTGTAATGGCATAGGTAACAATAGACATAATTATCATTTATTTTCCACTACATTTAAATCCTACTAATATTATAAACGCGAAAGTTTGTAAGTATGGATGGATGGATGTTTGTTACTCTTTCACGTATAAACTAATGGATGGATTTTAATTTTATCAAAAACTAGCTGCGCCCCGTGGCTTCGCCCCCGTCCAAATCTATGTGTCAAATGATTTAAATTATAAAAAGTCCATATGTATCCTAGTTAGACTCCTGGTTCTAAGCTACCTCTCCACCAATTTTCAGCTAAATCGGTTCAGCCGTTCTCGAGTTATAAGTGTTGTAACAAACACGACTTTCTTTTATATATATAATATAGATATATAGATATGGAAGAAGATATCTATCACCACGCGGGTGAAACCGCGGGGCGCAGCTAGAACAATATAAATTAACAATTTTAAATAAAAAATAACTGTTATATCTACATATTTATATTTCTACAGTCATTATCAGCAGATTACGGACGGAACGGACATAAGCCTCCCTTAAAACTGGGGGATTATTCCAATAAAAGCGCTCTCGGTGGACAGAGGGTGGGCGGGCGGGTAATTTAATTTTAGTAGAAATTATTTAATTTGAGTCTGTTGGCATAGCTTCTGAACGCGTTCATTTCGTAGGTATCATTTACCTATCACAATTATTTTCTGACTGACTTTGAAGAGTAATCATTAACACTTTGACTGCTCAAATCACACGGTATGTGTTTTCTACAAGTGACTAATATGCGTAAATCCACACTAGCGCAGCGGCTGAGAAAATACAGATCTTTCTGACTCAGCACAGCCGTAATATTTTTCGAACGAAACGCATGTGCGGCGCAACACAACCGCTGTGTAGAGCGGCAGCACGAATTTTTTAGGTTAAAAATAAGATCGCAGTCGTCGAAAAAAACCGCAGTTAAAGTGTTAAATAGTCCTAATAATTCGAGTTTTCCCCCTTGGTCAACTTTTCTTAAGGGGGTAAAATTGAAATAAAAATCGGCTAGGGGAAAACTGGAATATTTTTTTGAATTCTAGTTTTCATTCCGTAATTCCTCCACAAGAAAAATTTACCAAAGGGGAAAACTGGATCTCCACTACAAGGACCTCTTCAAAGTCAGTAAAATATTGTGATAGGTACCTAAACGATACTTACGAAATGAGTGTACAGAAGCTTTGCTTATTGATTTTGTCAAGGGGGAAAACTGGAATAGGCTTATTTACCAGATACTGTCTAAATTGCAATAAAACTGTGGTATATATATTTAATTTGCCCTGTCTATTCGTACAGCCTAATCTCTTATCCATGCGTGCGTGAGTGGCTCACATAAAGAAAAAGCGCGAACATTTAGTCCATATTACCGGGTAATAATTCAACGGTAGGCACGGTATAATACTGTACCGTACAAGCTACCGTATTCCTATACTGTCGGTAAATGTGCAGATTTATAAATGTGTTGGTGTAGGTCGTTTGATAGTTGCTAGGGGAATATAAAAGGCTTTGCAATTTCATCATATTATATCATTTTGATTTTATGCATACAGGTCGACGTTTGATGACCGCTGTAGCATGGCCGAGTCCTCTCGTCATCCATACCGCAATGCTTGAAAACGAAAGTTTTCAACCAGTGCGTCCTACCCGTTATGACCTACGGAGCTGAGACGTGGACACTCAAGATAGGGCTCGTCCACCAGTTCGAGGTCGCTCAGCGAGCTATGGAAAGAGCTATGCTCGGAGTTTCTCTCAAGGATAGGATTCGAAATGAATACATTCGACAGAGAACCAAATTTATCGACATAGCTCTAAGAATTAGCAAGCTGAAGTGGCATTGGCCATAATATCTCGCGAAGAACCGACAACTGTTGGGGTAAACGTGTTCTTGAGTTGAGACCGCGACTCGGCAAACGTAGTGTAGGACGCCCTCTGGTCAGGTGGGACGACGACCTGCGAAGGACTGCGGACAGATGCATGCGTCAAGTTGTAAACAGGGTGCTATGGCGCTCATTGTGGGAGGCCTATGTCCAGCAGTGGACTAACATAGGTTGATGATGATAATGATGATGTAGCACGGTGGGCGAAGTTTCGCCTGTGACTCAGGAGGTTGCGGGTTCGATTTCCGCCTCGGGCAACTGTTTGTACGGTCTGCAGATATTTGTTTCGGATGTTCTGGTCATTTTCTATGTATGTAATGTATTTTATTATGTATATCAGTTATCTAGTACCCATAACACAAGCTCTGCTTAGCTTGGGGCTAGATAATGCTATGTAAATTATCTAGAATTATTTATTTATCTGTGTCAAAAATGACAAGCAAAGCGAGTTTAATGATTTCTTTGTAACTTAAATACTCTTTGATATCCTTTTGACATAACTTTCCCGAACGAAAACTCGCAAAAAACTACTAAGCAATTTCGATTGAACAAAGTCAAAAGAAATATTTATGTAACAGCAAATTATTTACGTGTGACTGGCTCCCAAACCCGCCCCAGGAATAATACAATTAATTCCTCGGAATTCTATTATTATAAGTTTAAAGCGAAGCGAACACTCAAAGGAGATTTACGGACGAGTGAGTTTTGTATATGGGCGGGCTTAATGCAGTTTACAAGATCTGACTTTTATCCTACAGCTGTGAAAATGTTACGGATTTTTATCTTGTTTTTGTGGCTTTTGCAAAGAATTGGCCTTTATGACCAGCATTAAGAGCGTTTATTGGTAAAATGCGCAGAAACAGTACTTTTCAAACCCGTTTATATCATGAACCAATCAAATTTCTATAAATATTTTAAAACTACTATAAAACGCTGCGCGAAAATCCGCGAAGTCCGCCGCGAGGCTTTCTAGAGTGTGGTCACGTCGCTTATTAAATATTTATAGAAAAATAATAGCAACAAAATCATAAAAATTTTAAATGTATGATTTTAAAAAAGATGCTCCACTTTATTGGTAGGCTATTATTATATTAAATTAAATAAGGTATATCGGTAAAAACATCATTTAAAAATGTTAAATATTCGTAATATTTCACATTTTTTGAATTTTAATTTCTCATAGTAGGATACCAAAACCAAACATCTATCTAATTAATTTTTTAGCCAAGGATCTCATCAGTAGGTTATATTTTTTTCTTAATTAGATATGTCAGTATTTTATATTATTTTGAGCTTTGAAACTGATGATGAAAGGGAAATTATGAAAACCTCTCACAAGTTATCTTGATAAAACGCGTACATACTATATTAATCGAAATATTTTATAGTCAAACTATTTGGACACTAAAATTTCCTAAAATTATTAGTAAATAACATATACTATAAGATAAGTGGTTCATGATATAAACGGGTTTGAAAAGTACTGTTTCTGCGCATTTTACCAATAAACGCTCTTAAGCAATCAATAGTGTATTTTTTTTCTTTTTGTTATCAATAATTTATTAAAGTAAAGTAAAGTAAAAAATCATTTATTTTCTTTAGGCTTACAAAATAAGCACTCAGACAAGTCATATGTTATATATAAATTATTATCAAATAAAATTATTTTACTGTTCACTTCAATTTTTTGTCCACTAGTGGAAGAAGTGAGAAGATTAAAGTGCCACCGTCTATATTGTTCGTTCATGTCTAGTCCATCCCAATGTTGCCTGGAAGAGATCGCTCTCAGCGATAAGGCCGCCCTTTACGCCTTAGTTTTTATTTCTGTATTGTTTTCTGTTTTGTGTGGTATAATAAAGGGTTTTCTATCTATCTATCTATCAATATTGCCCTTTATATGGATGCTATACACGTCCGAACCGCACGAGAGACAGAATAAGACTGCCTTAAGAGTTGCAATGTGAACTTGCCCTGTGTCCGTTAGCTGCGACCAATCACGTGCGCTTCTTTATTTCCTAATATCTCGACGTTTCTTGTCATCTCTAAACTTGTTTGTGTGTTGTGTTATTGTTTAAAATAATTTTATTTATTTATTTCTTTCTATCGCATCAGTCATTTGTTTCAGTTTTGTGAAGTGAAGTTTTAGCTATGTAATTGTATCTGTATTTTAGCTATGTAATATTTAATAACTTACATCCAAGTTTTTTTCACACCAGTTTTTATTACCTACCTTCAAATATCCTAGTAATCCTCCGGACCTACCTTAGATAAACAGGGCGACCGCAGTAGGCAAGGCATGTATCTTGTAAAAAGTTAGGAGTCTGAATAAATCTATTTAGATAGATAGATAGACAATACTTTATTGCACACTTAAAAATAAAACAAACAAGATAAATAATAAATATAATAATAATACAAGATATGTGGCAATTTGGTGATCTTATCGCTCAAGAGCGATCTCTACCAGACAACCGTGGATGGATAGGATTTATCATTATAAAAAAGTTATTTGATTAATTTTAATGTGATTGAATAAGCTGATGAATTGTAATGACTTATTTAAGTTTATTTCTATTTAATTTTTATTTTATTTTATTACTTAAGAATACTAACATCTACAAAAATACAATTACTAACAAATTATGGATCACAAATCCGAAATAAAATGAAAATATGTTTACTGTATAGAAAAATATAAAATATTTTTAAAAATATTAATATTTTATTCACACAGCATTATCTAGCCATATCTACGAGTATGTAACTCTCTTCTCTATGTAACTCTCTTCTCTCTCTTCAGGCCTTAGTACAAAGACACGACCGTGAAGGAGTTAGAATAAAAATAATAGATAATGATTTATTAAAATTTCACTGGCTATCCACCACGACTCGGTAACCGTAGTGTAGGACGACCTCCGACCTGCGAAAGACTGCAGGTAGATGCTGGATGCGGCAAGCTGAAGACAGGGTGCTATGGCGCTCATTAGGGGAGGCCTATGTCCAGCAGTGGACTGCTATAGGCTGATGATGATGATGATCCAACGGTGATCTTGGTTCTAAAGCTATAAACACACTGTCACCCGGACACAATAAACCCGCTGTCAGCTATTCACATGGCCCACTAGTAACGTAACAATGCACCCCTTTCGCACGTGAACGAACATCTCATTGATCGAAATGATTCATTCGCATCAAATCACTTTTGAGTCTATTGTAATTTGAGTTTTAATTAAAAATTGCGCTATTTTGTAAGGATTTAGGTTGATGTGGTTGGACTTTTTTGAAACCAGCGAATGAAACTAAAGCGTGAAATGTTATTTTTTAGATTAAAGAATAGTAAATTCTTCTTTAATTTTAGACCGAACTGAGACTGCGACTCTAATCGTCTATACTTTAGTATGTGTTGTTTTTACACAACCCAATTGTATGGAGCCATAGTCGTCTTTGTTTTAAAAATAGTGGAATTAGGCCCCAGATATAAGCACATCTCAAATGACGAATATTTTGACAGATTTTCATTGGAAACTGTCAAGAAATCTTGACTTAAGAGCTTAAACCTTATTTGCCTTTGAGTATTTAGCCGCAGGATTTTACTCACTAACACTGTGAAAACGTCGAGTCTGGAACGATTTTCGGAAAGTGCAGGTAATTTATTTATTGCGCGATAGCGATCCCAAAATAATGAATGCTTAGGGGTTTGCTAAATACCTGTTTTTTTTTCATTTTATTTGTCAAAATTTGTAGAGATTTTACAAATTTATTAAAATTACTGACTTTACCATTTATATTCCAGTTATACTTAGTTTTGTCGTTCAAGACCAAGTTCGGTCTAGCGAGCCATATTAGGGCTCAAGATAGAAAGAGGAATCCATAAAGTCTAGGGTCGCCGTCATCGAAATAGATAAGGCCTATATATACTTAGTTTTGTTACTCTTCCATGAGAGTTTAATTCATATATTCATTCTTCAAGTGCCGCCGATAACACTGATTCCGGCATTCACAGGCCGAAATCATTTCCGCTTGGTATTTCGGCAGCATACAGCACAGCAGTTAATCCCTTGAGCGCAAACAGATCTGCTGGATACCTCTTCGTGAGTTGCTTTGCTAAAGCTGCCACAGTGCTCGAGCTGTTAAACCACACAGCCCGAGCCACAAGCAGCAAACGGCATAGCGAATAGCGTGCTATTGACACGCTGTAATGAACTCTTCAAGCGATGACCTTCGATTCATGCATGGATGCTATAGCAGACTTATCCATGGCTTCGTACGCATTACGTACTGAGCCTATGTTTTATTATAGAACGTTCGGATCCGTTCAGTAGTTTTGATGTGACGAAATAACAAACATCCATCCATGCATCCCATCTAAACATTTACTCATTCCAACTACTGCACTTCACTACATAGTATTAAACAAAGTCGCTGTTTGTTTGTCCCTTTGTATGCTTAGATCTTTAAAACTACGCAACGTATTTTGATGCAGTTTTTTAAATACATAGAGTGATTCAAGAGTAAGGTTTATAAACAACTAGCTGCGCCCCGTGGCTTCGCCCCCGTCCAAATCTATGTGTCAAATGATTTAAATTATAAAAAGTTAGTTAAATCCTATGTTAGACTCCTGGTTCTAAGCTACCTCTCCACCAATTTTCAGCTAAATCGGTTCAGCCGTTCTCGAGTTATAAGTGTTGTAACAAACACGACTTTCTTTTATATATATAGATTTGACAGATAGATTTCCAAGCGGACGAAGCCGTGGGGAGCAGCTAGTATAGTATAAACTGCTGTCATAAACTATTAAGTTAATGTAGTCAATATAGTTTAAATCATCAAGCAAGCAATGTCTACAAGACAACCTTTGACCATATATCAAGCTCTGAACTAGTGATCAAAGGACTGTGAAATATTTGTACTACAATCACACAACTTTATATGACAACATTACAAATGTCTATTTTGACCTTAAGTCTATAATAATTACATTATCATTCAGCGAGCATATTCACCACCCTGTCCAAGTGTTCATAATAGACTTGCAATCACATCAAATCGTCCACAAGAGCTTATCAAAACTAATTTAAAATAATCCCACCCCACATCTGTGCTCTGTTACCATATCACTATTCTGTTTTCTGTGGTCATTCTATACAAACTATTATCTACAGAGGGCATTGATAAAATATAATGTACAGAATGGACGTTCACGGGCTTCGAAGCTGTTGAAACTGTATACGACGATAGGGACTAACAACTACTACAGTGCTTTAGCGGGCAAAGGTCCGCCTGCTATCCAGAACGTTGGTGAGGAAATTTTTTATGAAGAGGTAGAGATTAATATGCAGACGGCTAAAAAACGGACAAATGTTTTCTGGCCAGGTTAAATTTACACTCATATTGTAAGCTATTTGCTGTTATCTAGTAGGTATATTTAAGCAAACTTAAAAAAGATAGAAGAGAGAAAAGATTAAAGAGATGTATAATGGAATCCTTAATGACCAAACGCTTATTTCAGAAGACCAGCAATTTGTAATGAAAATTTGAATAAATTCATGAAAGAAAAATTACATACAGATAATTATGTCTCCCAGATTCCTAGAATTACACTTATTTACAAGATTTTATTTTATTTCCTATTTATAAAGTTTTAGGAGAAAATCGTCTGTGTCCGTCGGTTGCAGTGGAAGTGTTAAGGGTATACTAAAATAACCAAATTAACTGGTTGCTGAGGAGAGAACCCGGGTTACTCACACGGAAAACAATCAACGATGATGAGAACATACATGAACATTTTGGATAGCTAATCATTTTACAGCTAATACAACTTTTTAAACTTTTTCGATTAGTTAACATATTAACACTTTGACTGCTGAAATCACACGGTATGTGTTTTCTACAAGTGACTAATATGCGTAAATCCACACTGGCGCAGCGGCTGAGAAAATACAGATCTGTGTGTCTCAGCACAGCCGTAATATTTTTCGAACGAAACGCATGTGCGGCGCAACACAACCGCTGTGTAGAGCGGCAGCACGAAATTTTTAGGTTAAAAAAAAAGATCGCAGTCGTCGAAACAAAATCGCAGTCAAAGTGTTAAAGGTATAATTCGCTCCGTGACCAGAATCGCTGTAACCCATGGAAACTTAGGGGAGAATAAAACAAAAGGTACGCGATAAATACCCCATAAAGAAGTCTATAATATTTTACAGTTAATAAAAAGCATGTTCTAACAATATTTTTTCAGAAATATATTTATTCTGTAGTTAAAATTACACGACATTCGTTCGACGTACCCAAAAAGCGATTTCCCAAACCATGCCAGTACAAAAGCCAATATAAAGATTAATCTCTCGGATTTAGATTACATCGTAAAGATAGTATTGTATAGCGTGGAGATTCGATACGGGGACTTCCAGGCCATTATTGTAAGTAACGCTGATTGCCTTCGATAGGGCCTTAAGAACAGGCTTTATGGGAACTTTAGACCTTAAAGTAAATAAAGAAGCGATGTTGTTCTTTTTTTATTGGGTTAGTGGGTTAAACGTTTAGTTGTAACGACTTTTTAGTGAAAGATTACAATGTAGAGTTGGATTTACGCATATTAGTCACTTGTAGAAAACATATACCGTGTGATTTCAGCAGTCAAAGTGTTAACCGAAACCTGAGATCAGTCGTCGAAAAACGAATACATCACATAGTGATTTCGGTATGTAAGGAATAAATTGCAAATAATTGTTCCGGGTGTAGATTTTTTTATGTACGTAAAAGAAAACAATTGAGCATATCTAATAAGAATATGAATAAGAATAATAAGTTTTCGGACATACAATATTTTTTTAAATAATATTAACATAGGTTCAAAGATATACCATAATATTATTTTACTCATAAAAGCATCATAGTAAATTAATCCTAATTATCAAAAAACTCCTTTAACACGTTAGCTGCCAGAACAGATTCGCGATTACGACCAATTTCAAATTTTTTTGTATATCGAATCAAAGTGTCTTAAAATGCAAAATATATCAATATAAAGTAAGAGTTAATAACACATTTTGCTGCATTTCTTGTACAAATTTATAATATTTGTAATGACGTAATTCATTTTTCCCCAGAAAATGTTGATTAACTTCAGTTCTAACAAGAAAAGTAACAGGCCATATTGCATATAGTTAGCCCGAGGCCATGTCAGTCAATTAAAAAATAGAAACAAGCAGGCTAAACGTGCTGGACAGCTCACTACAAACAAGCATTTCAATCCAATGTCTCGATGTCAGTCACTGGTGACTGACACGGCCTGATCAAGTACCATGGCTGTCAGGCACCGGTGACTGACATGGCAGCTAACGTGTTAAATTGTAGTGAGTTTTATTAACTAGCCATTTCCTTAACTTAAATTAAAACCTCTAGGCTAAGCTTACTATGATGATCCTTTGTAAACTGTCCGGCATAACTTTAGGACAGTCCAGTTGGAATCTTATTCACCTTGAAGATTTGTAAGATCTCTTATACTCCCTTACTTATTTTCAATAGTTTCGCGTCCAGCTTGAAACCTATATATGTTACCGATATATATGAACCATTGGGTTAAAGACATCAGGCTCTCGTAGCGTTGGAAATCGCAGCAAAAGCTACGGAAGCTTATTTTGTCATTATTGAAAACTTTCACAAAAGGTAAAGTGTTCATATTAGATTATCTTTATCCTGCCTTTCTTAAATTCACACAATTCTTTCCATCCGAAGGTGCCTGGAAGAGATCGCTTCTAAGCGATAAGGCCGCCCATTGTACTCGTCGTATGTGATGTCTTTTGTAATTATCTGTATGTGGTTTACAATTAAGTATTTTAGTAATTGTATTTGTAAAGTCTGGATGGACGCCCCACCCCTACTTATACGTTATCTAGCTTAAAAAGCTAACTGCTGAAATTTGCAATGGTCGAATCACCCCGAAATCATAAGCTGGACCGTCAAACTGCTAATTCATCACAGAGTTATGTGTTATCAGCCCGGCCGCAGTGAACAATCCGATATTTCGATTTATGGGTATTAGGGGGGTCAGTCTGCGGGATTATTTATGTATCACCAGTATTTATGCTTGTTGCAACTGCGTTTAATATTCTATGCTGGTAGTTTTTAGGTTCTAAATTAAATGATACAGCGACCGCACAACGTCTGTTTTGTTACATAGTTAATACTAAATTCTTTAGCCCTATAGTTATCTGATTCATCATCATCATCTCCAGTAGATAGTGCCATAGCGCCCTGTCTTCAGCTTGCCGCATCCAGCATCTACATGCAGTTTTTCGCAGGTCGTTATTCCACCTGGTCGGAGGGCGTCTTACACTACGTTTACCGACTCGTTGTCTCCACACAAGCACAAGTTTGCCCCAGGCGGTTTTCGGTTCTTCGCGAGATATGGCCGGCCCACTGCCATATCAGCAACATTTGATTACAGACTTGGAATAATAATTTAATAAATTTATGAACATTTTTCATAAATAGTTTCTTTGTACTACTATTGCCCACACTCTATGGCTCCGCGCAAATGGGCCACCGACCACAGCCACCGGTGGCCAGCGATAGCCACTTAACATACTTTTTCATATATTTTGTATAGACGCGCCGCATACGTGTAGCCGGTGGCGGCCACTCGCTACAGCGTATATGTATATCGTATGTGGTGGTAGCGGCGCGACAGCCACCGGTGGCTGTGGTCGGTGGCCCATTTGCGCGGAGCCTTAGTGGCTGTAAAATAATCTAGTATAAAGCGACTAAAAAACAAGCGAAAAAACTTATATTCATTTCCCTATAAAATTTTCAAAAGCCAAGCAAAACCTATTAAACTTCAAGCGCTCACATAAGGCAGTAAAGTAAAATTATGCCCTCAAAGCAGAGGGCAACTTATCCCGTACGTTAATGGGAAATATAACTCCTATGAAAGAAAGTGCTATAAAAAATCAAAGTACGAGCGTTTTATTAGAAAATCGTTCTCCCTTCGTTATGAAATTATGGTAATGCGGTAATTCTCTGGTAGCTTTACCCTATTTAATATCATATGAGCCGTATTCCGACGAAACAAGGTGCAAGTTCTACCGATTTAGCACAAAGAAGTCACGCTTTTATGATTCTATTCATTAGAGATTATATGAAAAAATATCCCAGGGTGTCTTATTGTCAATAATGTTTGGACGAGTGTTATTAAGGGTTTGCTAAAGGGCCGTTGTGTAAATAGAATCGAATATCAAAAGTAAGCCCTTGAGAATAATGCATTTTAAAGTTGTTCAATGTTTCGGACCCATAATTTGAGTTATAATATATCAAACAATGTCGTTTTAACTTACTCATGCAGGTTTTAATACTTACACTGCCTGCCACGAGCGATATACATGTGTAGATAGGTCTTTTCACAGCGATATGCTCCTTGCCCTTCCACCAGGTCGCATGGAAAGAACTTGGCAGAGAACGTGTTAACTTAACCATTAATAGATAGTGAGTGCTTTGGTTTATACTGTAAACTCCTATCTTCTTAAATAAATAAATAAAAAAAATATTGGGTTTGTAGAATATATTAAGTAAATAATGCTGGACAATCCACACAGCATCATCTAGCCCCAAGGTAAGCAGAGCTTGTGTTATGGGTTCTAGATTACTGATATACTAAAATAGATTACATAGATATTTTTTTATTATTCATAGATAACGACCAGAACACCCGGAACAAATATATATTTTACTAGCTGCGCCCCGCGGTTTCACCCGCGTTGTGATAGATATTTTGAATAATATACAATATATGTTTATGAATTGTAGCCTATGTGTTATTCTGATATGTAAGCTATATTATTGTCAAGTTACATCAAAATCCATTTAGTAGTTTTTGCGTGAAAGAGTAACAAACATCCATCCATACTTACAAACTTTCACGTTTATAATATTAGTAGGATTACATTTTGTGATACATACATGTTTTGTGGAAATAAGTAACATTCATAAGCACTTGTAATTCTATTGCTTCTACAAACTGTTATAAAAGTTCCCATCAACATTCTATAGCTTATTGTTTCTAAAAACTTAGTAAATTATTTTTAATACTCACATAATTTCATTTCTGAGAAAGCAGTCTAGTGGTTCTATTGTAGTGAAAACCAAACAAAGACATACCGCTATCAACAATTCCTAAATCCCTTATTTCTAGAAGAAAAGCTTTACCTGTATCAGACACCAAAGCCCTACCGAAAGTAATAGAGCAATAGAAATTCCTGGCGTCACCCAAACCACCCCAAACTCTACAATTTGTGCATAACAATGTGCAATAAAACCTCTTGTAGTAGACAATACAAAGTCTGTGTAACAAAAGTTGCATTCTGCAGTTGTTACGTTGTTTAGTAGCCACAATATTTTTATGTTGGGTTGTCGCGCTGAATATATTAGGAGGGCTCTAATTCCTCCATCATCATCAGTCTATAGCAGTCCACAGCTGGACATAGGCCTCCCCTAATGAGCGCCATAGCGCCCTGTCTTCAGCTTGCCGCATCCAGCATCTACCTGCCGTCTTTCGCAGGTCGTCATCCCACCTGGTCGGAGGGCTTCGTTACGTTTACCGAGTCTTCGTCTCTAAATGATATACTTTGACATTTACTTTTGATGACCGCAACTACAAATAGAAGGACGCTGGTCAAAAGTGTCCAGGATTTTTTTTTATATTGTCTAGTATACTTATATAAATGTTAAATACACTAGAGTATAATTACAATCTAGCCATAGAATTGGCTAATGGGTAATTTAGTTCTAACTTATTTTTATAACAGCATATTACTAAGAACGTGTCCATTGGCACTTTTCTTATTGTCTCTATACTTAAGGTGAAGACACTTTGTTCATGTGTTCTTTAAGATAACACTTCTGCACATACACTAATTATCACTACACTAACTCAAAAGGTTTTGTTCTTTTAAGCCTTCTCACTATGTCCGTGTTGTCGAGGAGCTGGATCGCCTCGATGTTCACATGATGATGAAGCCTTTGTTCGTGAGCCTCTGCGTATTTTTTTATGACTGTGTCGACAAATTCAATGTTTAGGTCCCGATGAATATCGTCATTTCTTACGTACCAAGGAGCATTAACAATTGACCTGAGTACTTTGTTCTGGAATCTTTGTCCAGGATGAAATCATTCTATAAATCTATAGCCGCTTCTTCTTCAAGTCTTGTGCTGTAATGTGAAAATATAAGAATATATAAGAATCTCTCCATGCAAATATCACCCCACACACTCATCTAGAGTTTCTTTCATCTATGGATGATTCTGCGACTATACCATTGCCATAGTGAAGCGATTGGTTATCAGAATTTGGCGCCAGGTATTTTGGGTATGGTCAGTTTGCAAGCGATCAAAACAAATTAAATCAATTATGTGTACCTAGTGATTAAAGTTTAGGATCCAACTGGGTTTAATCTTGCATCATCGAATCTGCAAATAATCATCTCGAAAAGATTTGTGCGGACGAAATTTAAGGTTGTAGGGTTTCACATAGACATTTATTCGTTGTATGAAATACATGTGTATCGACCGAGTACGTGATCCCAACTAACTTGAGTGAGTGGGATCGCTGAACGATCTAAATAAATAATGCTGGACAATTCACACAGCATTATCTAGCCGAGCCCCATGGTATGTACAGCTTGTGTTATGGGAACTAGATAACTGATATACATAATACAATACATTACATAGATAGATATTTTTTTTATTATACATAGAAAACGACCAGAACACCCGGAACAAATATCTGCAGATCGTACACACAATTGTTTCGAGGCGGGAATCGAACCCGCAACCTGCGTCGCAGGCGGACCTTCGCCCACCGCGCCACATCGGTCGTCATAATCTAATAGAATGAATACTTGAATGAAAGGTAAGATAGGCAGGGATCCCACCAATAAATCGTCGTTACCTTATGCGTATTGTGCATGATGTGCATCCTACGCTACATTATTTTAATTCAAAAATTAATTCTACATGCAATACTTCGACAATAAACGGTTAACTAACGGTAACTTGTAAGTTCCATGTAAGATCGAGATATAAACTGTCAAGTTAATACAAGTTGATAATGTAATTGAAGAGCACTAATTTAGATTAACAGCTAACCAAAGACATTCATGTGTAGGACGCCCTCCGACCAGGTGGGATGACGACCTGCGAAAGACTGCAGGTAGATACTGGATGCGGCAAGCTGAAGACAGGGCGCTGCAGCGCTCATTGGGGGAGGCCTATGTCCTGCCCCTGCGTCCTACCCGTTATGACCTACGGAGCTGAGACGTGGACACTCACGATAGGGCTGGTCCACCAGTTCAAAGTCGCTCAGCGAGCTATGGAAAGAGCTATGCTCGGAGTTTCTCTGAAGGATAGGATTCGTAACGAATACATCCGACAGAGAACCAAGGTTATCGACATAGCTCAAAGAATTAGCAAGCTGAAGTGACAGTGGGCCGGCCATATCTCGCGAAGAACCGACGGCCGCTGGGGCAAACGTGTTCTTGAGTGGAAACCACGACTCAGTAAACGTAGTGTAGGACGCCCTCCGACCAGGTGGGATGACGACCTGCGAAAGACTGCAGGTAGATGCTGGATGCGGCAAGCTGAAGACAGGGCGCTATGGCGCTCATTGGGGGAGGCCTATGTCCAGCACTGGACTGCTATAGGCTGGTGATGATGAAAGACATTTAAAATACCATAAACTTATTTCTCCAGTCAAAGTCAGATCGGTTTCTTGACGGAAAATTATAATAACCAATGTGTATTATGACATGACCGTGTTTCTAACAGCTATCGAGATTGGAATAGAGTCACTTTCCGAGAGTAATTAGCCTGAAACACTACTGGTATAACCAAGTTGCCATGTCACGGAAGATAAACGCATGGGTAGCATATTGAACAGCTGCCTCTTGCATCACAGCTTCGAGCTAATTTATCTCCTCAAAATAGAAGCTATATGTTTATGATTAAACTAAAGTTATATAACACGTAAACTAGGGTAGTTTGAACTAATTTTGCGTTGTACGTCTCGAACCAATACGAAACTACCTGCCAATGTGTATATAGGTAAGTAAAATGTTATTCGGCTTTTAAGAATTGATATCTTTCAAAACCCTAGACTTGACTTGATGACCTGTATGTCGCTGTGGGCGAAGATCCGCCTGCGACGCAGGAGGTAGCGAGTTCGATTCCCGCCTCGGGACAATTGTGTGTACAATCAACAGATATTTGTTTGGGGTGTTCTGGTCGTTCTAAATATCTATGTATAATAAAAAATATCTATCTATGTAATATATTGTATTAAGTATATCAGTCAACTAGTACCCATAACACAAGCTATGTTTAGCTTGTGCTATGCTGTGTGGATCCAGCACTATTTAATTTTTAAACTAATCGCTTAGAGCGTTTTTCAAATCGCTTACTACCCTCAAACCGACCATTCTCTAAGAACAGGTCAAGTACTAATGCTCCACAGTTATTAGACTCTATTGTTCTATACGATAACAAGTGCTCTTGGAAAAGTGCTGTTCTGAACTTCAATACGATGAATTCCAGATAAAAGGTTTTATGTAGGCATTTTAAATTTAATTGTAGGAACTGGGGATTTACTCTACCTTTCTTTTTAACCAATCATATAAAGGTCTAGGAAAAGAGATGATCGATATTGAATGAATGAATGAATGAACACTTTCCATTTTATCTAATTTATTATTCCATTTAACTTATGCCATTATTTATTATCTGTTTTATGGTGATAAATTATTATAAATGAATTTATTTAATTTTTTTAAGAAGGCATTTCTGTCTGCTTTTCTTTGCACAATGCCCTATGGTGTTTCCTTTGTCAAAAGTTAATGAGTGCTATAATAAAAATGTAATTTATCTTTTAAAATAGTATTTAACACTTTGACTGCGATTTTTTTTCGACGACTGCGATCTTTTTTTTAACCTAAAAAATTCGTGCTGCCGCTCTACACAGCGGTTGTGTTGCGCCGCACATGCTTTTCGTTCGAAAAATATTACGGCTGTGCTGAGTCACAAATATCTGTATTTTCTCAGCCGCTGCGCTAGTGTGGATTTACGCATATTAGTAATTTGTTGAAAACACATACCGTGTGATTTCAGCACTCAAAGTGTTAACGACAACAAGTGTAACATTGTGTACCTACGGTGGAAATAAATAAACCGATAAACTTTATTGTAGGTACTTCAAATAACAAAATAACACCATATATCTAAATATTACATAATAACAGTACAATAGGCGGCAACCTCAACTTTGTGTGAAAAGGCTAGACATATGATTTTGCGTTCATAAGAGCGGGACAGGGCATTGCAACGCAAGTTCAAAAATCAAGTTTTAGCTTATTACCTATTAATTAGGACATTATTTGAAAAAACCGAAACATATAACATTTTTATTTATACTTAATTCTATTACCACGCTTATTGTCAAGATCTGAACTTCTGTATTTATTGAGAAATTTAGGTTTTAGTACAAATTTAGAGGTGACTTTGCGATTTTTTTCTATCGAGAAAATTTTATGGAATCGTGTTTTCGAAACATATGATCGATAGATTAGTCCTGAACTTTACCATACATCAATTTCAAAGTTAAATATTCAGTAGTTTAGACGATATGGACATCCGGCGGAGTTGAAAATTAGCAGTTTGAGGTAGTATACACTCTTAAAGCGAAAGATATAATATACAAAGTTAATTATAATAATATATTTTTGCTCGTAAAGATAAGAATATAGTTAAAGTCAAAGTCAATATCATTTATTTCTTAAGGCTTACAAAATTAGCTATTAGACAAGTCATATTTTATACTATACATTATTATCAAATAAAATTATTTTGCTGTTCACTTAAATTTTTTGCCTTTATATCAAGTGAATTCCCTGATTTGGTTTATGACAGTACTTTGTCGAAAGTGTTTCTAACGTAGAAACTTATTTATTTATTTATTTACAAAATTTTGGAGAAACTTACAGCTAGGTTTACAAATGAGGTACAAATATAGAACATGCCTGGAAAGACCCAGTACATGTTTGCTGATGGCTAATTAAAAGTTTCCGCTGATAGATAATAAAAAATTTAAGTTATGAAGCTAAGTAGGTTGACGACTTTATGAAGATAATAAATATAAATAAGTATAGAACAATTATTAAAAACAAAACTAATTTAAACAGATAACATAATGTATTTTACACTTTAAAGAATTGGTCACTAAGTAAGCGTCTAAGCTTACTTGTACTGGTATAGAATAAATCTACCTCACTATTTCTATTAACTTAAGAGATACCTAAATCGATGCGAAGACTGATTTTTAAATTCCTATTAGGTTGTGTTACAACTCAAGGTTATTTATTATATTTTTTGCACAATAAGACATAATGCCAACTGTACTTTAAACAATAGATTAGTGGTTAAAATTACGAGTGGTCCCACTCGCCCAACGAAATAAACAAGAAAAAACTAATCAGGTAACTGGGACCGCGGTCCCAGTTTTGTAGTGGGCCCAGTCGCCTGTATCCTCACATTTGATTAGTAAGACTATTGAAACTGTATAGAATGTAGTTATTATTTTTGTGGTCAGTTTATTATGTTGTTGTATTTGATCACGGCTTATGACACCAATTAAATTAGATAAATATTGCTGGACAATTCACATCGCATTAGCTAGATAACTCATATACATAATACAATACATCGATTTTTTTAGTATACACTAGCTGCGCCCCGCGGTTTCACCCGCGTGGTGATAGATATTTTGGATAATATACAATATATCTTTATAAATTGTAGCCTATGTGTTATTCTGATGTATAAGCTATATTATTGTAAAGTTTCATTAAAATCTATTTATTAGTTTTTACGTAAAAGAGTAACAAACATCCATCCATACCACAACAAACAAACTTTCGCGTTTATAATATTAGTAGGATAGAAAACAACCAGAACACCCGAAAAAAATCTGCAGATCGATAAGGTGTACAAAAAGTAACTTAATTATGGCCGATATAATAAATACCTGAGAGTTTGTCTCTCAGGTATTCATATCATAATGAAATAAATACAAATATTAAAAAAAAAATACATTGCACAAAAGTAAAGCTGATGAGCTTTTACCTAAATAGATGAGCAATGATGAAGCAAAATCCAATTAATGTAAAGTATCTGGCCATTGTTTCGTATTGAACGCACTTTCGCCCTTTGGTTCGAAACAACCACCCGGATCACCCAAAACTAACATAGTTCAGTAGAAACAGATCACAAACTTTGTTGTTCCGTCCTTTTGCCTTGGTATTGGCAAGGTATTATGATGGTCCATAATTAATTCATTTTTCTTTACTTAATTAATCTGATGTTGTCGCTCTCGTTTCTTTCACCCTGTGACATGAACGAAGCGCGCCTCTGACGGTCCGCCCGACCGTCCCCGTCAGTCCGTCCTTCATGTGTCAGTCCGTCCGACAGTCTTGCATCGTGACTCGAACCTGCGACCATCGAGCCGAGCCGAGCCATCGAGTCGAGAGAGCCACGAGAACACTCCACTTTGCTTCTGACCGCCGAGCAGTGAACTACAACTGGCTAATACCTAGTCCGACTTTACTTTAGCTACACAATAAAGTATATTTAATTAGATAGATACCTACCGTATTACCTTATAATTTAATATGATTACTTACCTATATCTTGTAAGATTATACGATCCATTGTCTAAGCCTTCTTCTGTCTTTTACTATGGAGGTACCAATAAAAGACCTGCTTAGCTTGAGGCTAAGCATCCATCATTATTTATTCAATATTTGATAATCATCATAATCATCAGTCTATGTTAGTCCACTGCAAGTCTTTTGCAGGTCGTCATCCCACTTGGCCAGAGAGTGCAATGTCTCGTTTACCGAGTCGTGATCTCCACTCAATTTCTCCACTCACGATCACAAAAATAAAAATATTTTCAAGAGATTTTATTTCTTTCAACTAGTTTTTCTGCATTCCTCATACTATGTAGCCGTCATAAAGCTATGAGTCACACCACCTGCCCCATATCATTACGTGTATAACTACTATAGGGCCCGCGGCGGCGGCGGCGGCAGCAGCGACGGTGTAAATAAAGCTTTATTTGATTAACTCCAGAGGATGTTACTGCTACTTTGTTGGTGCATTATTATGATTGGATTTTATTGAAATAAGCTATTGTTAGAATGGGATCGGTGTAAATTTTAGCACGGGTTTTAATTCCAATCTCATCTCGACAAATATTTGAAAAGTTTGCAAGTGTTAGTTCTGGGTACTTTCTATGTATAATAAAAAATATCTATCTTTGTATTGTATTGTATTTATCAGTTATCTTGTAGGTAGTTAAGTGTGGATAAACCCATTTAAGCTAGTCCCGGAACAAATATCCACAAATCGTAAAAATAATATCCCGAAGCGCGAATTGAACCTGCCACCTCCTTGCCCTATGCTCGCCGCGCCACAGAGCTCACGCAAATATGACATTTAAAAATACATACATATATATACGATTAAAAATGGTAACATACATAAATAACACTATATAGATATCTACTTCCCCTTGAGAACTTTCTTTAACTAAAGTTTGACCAATGACAAAACTTTACGCCTTAAAAACTTTCATCAAGTACCTAACCGATTAAGTCATCCTTTTTAAAGTCAACACATTAATTTGAGCCGGTTAAGTTTAAAGTGTTCTAATTAATATAACCGGCGTGACTAAAGCTTCAATTCATAACTGCTGTATGCGGGAGCTGTGCTTCTATCACTAATAAAGCGTCTTATCGTTATAGAATAGAATCGAAAATGTTGAATTGCGTTTCAGAATTTAAAATAATACAATATATATAAGATAGTAGGACAGAAAATAAAAAATAATCAATCTGCGTCCGGATTGACGCAATTCTGTCATAGATAAAAATTTACGATAAATATTATAATTACCAGTAAGATTCAAAGTTTCATTCATGATAAGGGCTCTAGACCTCTCGACCTCCCAGTCATCGCAACAAAGTCTTTACAACTGGCATCAGTGGAGATATTGTACGTAATCCTAGTTAAGAGACACTGAAGTACATTTTAATCTTCTTTGAAAGCGTCTTAGAACTCTCTCTCTCTATTTATTTTATTTATGGGGTTTATTCAATTGTCTTAGGATTAGTAGCTACATAGAAACGAAGAATGATTTTACTTAAAAAAAGAGTTACCTATATTTTAAACTAGCTGCGCCTCGCGGCTTAAATCGTGTGGAAATCTGTGTCAAATGGTTAATAAACCTTTCTCTTGAATCATTTTATTATTTAAAAAAACGCATTAAAATCCGTTGCGTAGTTTTAGATATCTAAGCATTTTTAAATTATGCATACTAATGGTAAAATACAATTTGTGTTATAATTATAAAAAAAACTATGACATGTAAATTAATTTTACCAATAAATTGTATTTCTGTATTTCATACATAGGGACAGACAGACAGCGGGAAGCGACTTTGTTTTATACTATGTAGTGATAACGCATAGGTTTTAATTATTAAAAAGAAGAGTTATAGATTAGCATATCTTTACGTAGCTTCTACATTATAAAAAAATAATAAAAAAACAAGCACAGAGAATAAATAAATAAATAATTATTTGTAATGTAATGATCGCTAGCTATATACCTAATAGTATTCCATTTTGACCTACTTAACGCCCTGGATGTTAGAAACATTTCCTGCCATAGGCACTCCGCTCCAAAATAATCAAGATGACTCCACCAAAAATCACAAAGAACCACTTACTCGTATCTGCCTTACTAAAACCTATGGCTTTGCCTAACCCTGATTAAATGTGAGTATCACCGAGTCTTACTTATCCATTGTTTATGTTTAACCTCAGGCTACAGCAAGGCAGATTCAAAAAATCAGATCTCTGTAGAAAAATCTGTATAGGTACCTTCAATTTAACAAACTGCTAAACCCTGTAACCCAACAATTCTTCTTGCTAGCTTCGATTTCTCGAATCAACATCTTACATTATCATCACTATCCCAGTAATCTGATATCGTAAAACTTCTAAGTTACCTCTTTTTTAACGAAATTTGAACGGAGTTCAGACAAAACACAACAAAAACAAAATACGGTTGAATCGTCGATGCAAACAATAGAAACAAACTCCGTTCAGAAATGCGAAACAAGATTCCTTCGACCGAAATTCCTCTGATTCGAAAACGTTCGCTCTGAATATTTTTATTTGGAAACACAGCCCTGAAGTTAATCAAGAATGCAAACTTTGTCATTTTTACTAGTCACGTCCCTAAATCATCCCCTTCATCATCATCAGCCTATAGTAGTAGAAGCCACTGTTATACACAGGCCTCCCCTAATGAGCGCCATAGCGCCCTGTCTTCAGCTAGCCGCATCCAGCATCTGCCTGCAGTCCTTCACAGGTCGTCATCCCACCTGGCCGGAGGGGACACTACGTTTGCCGAGTCGCGGTCTCCACTCAAGAACACGTTTACCCCAACGCTTGTCGGTTCTTCGCGAGATATGGCCGGCCCACTGCCACTTCAGCTTGCTAATTCTTAGAACTATGTCGATAACTTTGGTTCTCTGTCGGATGCATTAATTTCGAATCCTATCCTTCAGAGAAACTCCGAGCATTCCCTTAAAATCATCCCCTTACCGGAATCTATTCCCCTCCACTTGCAGTATTAGGGGTCCCCGCCCCGAAAAGGGACGCTCCAGCTCAGTTGCTACAGCGGGCTCGTGTATTGAATACGTGCTGTGTTCCGACGAACGAACTTTACGAACTTTGGGTGGCTTGGGAACTTTGTGACTGTTAGTGAGCGAGTGCGAGGAATTAGGTGAGTTACTTTTCTATTGTTTGTTTAGTTTTTGTAAGAATATTTAGCCGAATCAAACGGTGACGATGTGGATTGATCTAGTTATTTGTAAATTTTGTATACTATATTTCTGAAGCATTATTTACCTTAAATTATAAATGAAAACCTCAACCACTCAACACTAAGGCCTACTTTTAATATTTCAAAATACTGTGAGATATATTAAAATGACCCTGTCAAAAACAAAATAATAGGGACTTAAATTAGCAAACATTTTTTTGTCAATAACTCTGGCTTTGTCAGTTTCAATGGAATTTGTACGAAATTTTCCTTTTTACAAGCTTTATTCAACTTGCCCTATTAGTTTGAGTGCGACAAATCTTACAGCTGAATTTTAGACCAGTTATGCGTTACCAATTAAGTTGAAATTTGCCATACTTATGTATGTAAGTTCGGTGACAATACAATGTCATGGTACCATCAAGCTGGTCCAATGATGGGGATGAAGGTGGCCGTAGGAACTCCTAGTTCAGTTTCGGTTCGTTGGATTTGTCTTCCCAAGCACTTTAGCCTTAGAAGATTATAGAAGCTTGTTCTTTTAAAGTTTTTTAATATATTAAAAATGTATACCTATCTATCCTATCACAGTAAGTACAACTTTTAAATTGATTGACCATTACTTGCTATCTTTAAAATGCTTTTATATCGCAATGGGAATGGAAGTCCTGAATGGTTATAAGCGATATAAATAATTTACCTATTGGTTAGGTACCTGCCCACATTATTTTTGAACGACATCATGTAGGTGAACTCGAAATATTAATCCCTACATTTGGTACAGAGGATTTACAGAACCGTAAAATTATGAAATTTTAAAATCGAATCCATTCCAATCCTGGTACAGTATTGCCATTCACCGGGGCAGTGCATCCAGCAGCTTGGGGATGCTTTCCATTGGTTTTCCCAAAATCTCTTTGATTCCCTTTCAGGGTGTCTTGACCCTGGGCAATTTTAAAATGATCTATTCCTTGGGTTATTAAACATAACTAAATATAGTGAAAAATTCGGACATCAATAAGAATAAAGGAAGTAAGCATTTACCATTACTTTCAGTTTGTCTTGACCCTAAGTGACTTTAAAACGAAATATTTCCTTGGGTTATTTATTAATTATAATACATAACTAAATATAGTGAAAATTTCTAACGACAATAAAGATAAAGGAAGTTAGCATTTACCACAAACGTACATATAACTTTTTGTGAATGCTATTTTTGACATTGTTTTAGTCTCTAAAAATTTATTTTGACCTATTTTTGACTTACCTATATTTCATTCTTAATTTTATGTTGACTCTTCAATAATTTTAATTTATAATTGACATTATTGATTATTTGATTTTATTTTAACTGTATTTATAACATGTGTTCTTAACTTTTATATTATACCTCTGTAATTAGTATAATTGGCCTAAGGTCGTTCTGATTACATTAAATAAATAAAATAAATAAATAGCTTAAATCTTTATCCCTAAATAAAGTATTACAAAAAGCTTTTTGTATAGCCTTAGACCAAATACAATGTGATTTATCCTTTTCCCTATTAAGCAATTAGTGTACATTATCACAGGACAGAATACTATTTAACACTTTGACTGCGATTTTTTTTCGACGACTGCGATCTTTTTTTTTACCTAAAAAATTCGTGCTGCCGCTCTACACAGCGGTTGTGTTGCGCCGCACATGCGTTTCGTTCGAAAAATATTACGGCTGTGCTGAGTCACAAAGATCTGTATTTTCTCAGCCGCTGCGCTAGTGTGGATTTACGCATATTAGTCACTTGTAGAAAACACATACCGTGTGATTTCAGCAGTCAAAGTGTTAAAACTTTTAAACTATCATGGTTTTTACACTAAAACTCAAATCCTGGTAAATAACCCGTTGTAAATGCCACTACCGCCTACCGAAATATCGCGAAAAACGCCGTTCTTTGTTGTCGACTTTGGTTAGTAGACTTTACTACTTTTTTTTATCGAACCTAAAATATATATTTCACAAATCATCTTGGTCTTATTCTTAAACTTATTTAAAAGGAAGAACCTACTTACCTCAGGAATTATCTTGGTTCTAAGAATTAGCAAGCTGAAGTGGCAGTGGGTCGGCCTTATCTCGCGTAAGTCGCGAAGAACTGACAAACTTGAGTAATCGGTTTCCTAAGTGGAGACCACGACTCGGTAAACGTAGTGTAGGACGCCCTTCGGACAGGGATAACAAACTGCGAAAGACTGCAGGCAGATGCTGGATGCGTCAAGCCGAAGTCAGGATGCTATGGCCTATGCAGTCCTATGTCCAGCAGTGGACTAGCATAGGCTGATGATGAGGTTACCTACATACAGTAAAACTTTATTCCCTTCATCGTTATCAATAAAGACATGAAGGTAGGCATTTTTTCTTTTGTGAAGTTCAACGGATATTGATACGAACGCACGACTTGCTTCAATACTGACTTCTCATCTCGCATAGTAATATCGTACATGTTCTCATAATTGGTATGAGAACTTACTTGTACTTCGGTACGTTTGAAACTTGTCTACACGAACTCGATGTAGAATGTTTGTAAACAAACCACTCATACTTAATCTAAAATACACTCTGTTGACGTGTCTATATACGCAATTGAAATTACTAGTCGATTTATGTCTATTCTAAGTAAATATGTTTTAAAGATTGTAAAAAAAATCAGAAACCTGTTTTCATCAGAAAACAGACGCTTTATTACATTATATTACAGGATATTTTTTATTTGTATAATTATCATCATCATTAGCCTATGTAAGTCCACTGCTGGACATATGCCTCCCCTAATAAGCGCCATAGCGCCCTGTCTTCAGCTATACGCATTCAGCATCTACCTGCAGTCTTTCGCAGGTCGTCGTCGATCGGCGGCAGGTATTTGTATATGTCTATCTAAATATTAGCAAGCTGAAGTGGCAGTGGGCCGGCCATATCTCGCGAAGAACCGTAAACCGCTGGGGTAAACGTGTTCTTGAGTGGAGACTGCGACCCGGCAAACGTAGTGTAGGACGCCCTCCGGCCATGTGGGATGACGATCTGCGAAGGACTGCGGGCAGATGTTGGATGCGGCGAGCTGAAGACAGGGTGCTATGACGCTCATTGGGGGAGGCCTATGTTCAGCTGTGGACTAGCATAGGCTGATGATGAAATATTATAACATTAATTGTGCGCCATAAGTATAAAATAACATGGGTGCCGTCTACATCAACCTTCTGTACAAAAATCTTCAAACCACACGGTAATTAAAATACCTACCACATGAAAAAGCACCCACGTACCTAACAATATGAAAGGCTCGAAAAAATTCGTACATAAATAAAAAAAAACTCAAATAACGAGAGATTTATATTTTTCCAATTTATCTCCTTCTCTACATATTTTCACATACGCTCCACCATTTTTTTTGGGAATAAACTGAATTTGTATGCATTGTTTTAGCGAAATAGTAAAATATGAAAATATATTGCCTTACAGCTTTAGCCTATATATACTGAAGTATGTTAGGTATACCTAACAAATGTTGGAACAGTTTTTATTATTTTAGAACCTCTTTAAAAATACATTTAAGGTGTTACATTACATACTAAGTATAAAAAAGTGGTTACTGATCGATGTAATACAAATTTTACCAAAGCGGAAAAAGAAATAGTAATGCACAATTTGTATTTCATCTCATTTGAGTTAGTAGGCGAGCAGTTACCTACCTTATTTTTAAAATTAGTCAAGACTAAGCAGTGTTTTTCCCGTTGAAACGAAAACAAACGACTCGAAGCCATCTAAAAGTTGAGAAAATAAATAAATAACATTTTGGTGCGACGACCCTATAACACGTTTCATCATCATCATCATCAGCCTATAGCAGTCCACTGCTGGACATACTACGGCCATTATTACGTCATCTCAAGTATTATATACAAAATAATATTAAAACCTCAGCGCTACTGATCTCAATTCGTTCTCAGAACTCTCAAAGGCAAATCAAGAATAATAAAATATTCAAAAGGTTTATTCCTACCCTCCCAACTGTCACCTGTCAACAATGTCAAACCCATTTATAGCCACAACATAACCACAGATACGATATGTACGTACATATTATGTATGTGGGCACACTGGTGCAGTCAGTCAAACAATTGTACTGTACAGTTATTATAGTTCATATTATTGTATTTAGGGCGATAGGTTTTTAGGCTTTTATTACACCTTAAGTTAAGTTTTGTTTTTTATGTACAATTATGTACATAAAAACAAAACTTAACAAAGAACATGGAGGTTGTAAGCTAAATTTCCTAAATGGTGGGCGTCAGATCGAGTTTCGCCCCTATGACCCTGTGCCAAAATAGGAGTTTGCTCAGCATGTGCTGAGCGTTAACGTTCACAGAAAATTACCGAAAAAAACTAAAAATGATACAAACCTGACCCTTTTAAGTAGATAACTGCAGTAAGATGTAATGTAATGTACAAAAAATTTTAGACGCAACCACCATTGCCTAAAAAAACATGAAACATCTACGTAGCAGCGGTATTTCTCACCAAGCATGCAAAAATTTAATAAAAAAACTAAGTCCGCGTTATGAATTCGCTGAGTTTGATACCATTTATCACAGTCTCTCGTACATAAAAGCCACTAGCTACAAGTATAAGGCCGCTTGTTTAGACCCAACCTGACGAAAATTACTTGGAGCCCTCGAAAAAAATGACAATTACCTTCATTCAAGCGACGTTGCCTCAAAATTGGTCTCATCACAAATTTTCTTAACAGAAAATCTTAAGACATACCTTAACATCTAATATTCTGTCATTTTAATAACGAGTAAAAAATTTGGACATATTTTAAGAGAATTTACATTGTGAGTGGTTTTTCAGGGGGATGGGAGAAATTAGTGTCACTCGTTATTCCTTCGGAAATAAGGGAGGCTGAGAGGTTGATGCCAGTAATGGCTCTATTTTGACATTGCTCTGGTCAACTTTTGCCTTTTTAATAAATGGAAAGTAATGAACTTTGAAGATAAAGTTTCAGTTCATTTATTCAAAAACAATTTACATTGCCTATTTCATTTCCACCGTAGGTACACACATGTTACACTTGATGTCATTAACATAGTAATTATATAACAATTTTATTATATTCTTCATAGTTCATAGGAAATAAGGGATTGTGTTATAGAAAAAGCAGACAGATATCATCATCAGCCTATAGCCGTCCACAGCTGGACATAGGCCTCCCCCAATGAGCGCCATAGCGCCCTGTCTTCAGCTTGCCGCATCCAGCAGTCTTTCGCAGGTCGTCATCCCACCTGGTCGGAGGGCGTCCTACAATACGTTTACCGCGATAAAACCGCCATTTGTATAACATAATGTATGAGTCTTTTCATGTCCTGTTTGTGTGTTTATTTGGCGTGCAATGAAGAGTAAATTGTATTGTCTTGTATTGTATTATGGGCACCGGATACGAGATGTTTAAAAAAACCTTTTTACCTGAGAACTCAATAGATGGCAGGGATCTTTCGCCGAAGAATTAAGTTTGTGGTAGAGTGTCATATCGACCTATGCTAAGTGCTGTGACTACCTGATCCAGCAGGTTGTTGTACCTTACTCCAATAATTCGTACCCTGCCTTAGGAATTCTGGGAATTAATGTCTTTACCCCACAATCAAAAAATTTTCGGAGAAAGCTGTAGTATTTTTATTAGGTACCGGTGATTTGAAAGCACAGGGTCTATACTATATTAATCTCAAATAAAATCGTCATCTTTTCAGCCCGGTCGAACTATATTTAATGCCTCACTAGCTGCGCCCCGTGGCTTCGCCCGCTTGAATCATTCTATCTATTAAAAAAAGCCGCATCAAAATACGTTGTGTAGTTTTAAAGATCTAAGCATACGGACAGACATACAGCGGGAAGCTACTTTGTTTTATATTATGTAGTGATTCTACAAACGTCTTATTAAAAGCTACTCCACCATTTTGTTTTTAACACCCCATGTCACATCACTTGCCACACTTAATAATATCGCAAAAAGCGAACCTGACAGAAAAACAATAAAGTCCCGCAAAAAAATACGCAGAAGCACTTCCTTATCCAAAACGGTTTAGGGGATTACCCTCCACTCCACTGATACATAGGATAAGCTTGAACACGCAAACCTGTTTGCTTCCTGTTTCAGGATTATATTTCATTTATCCTTTTTATGTTTCCAAGTATCTTATAATTCTCTCTTAGTTTTATGAAATGGAAATTATCTGTTAACAGGAATGAGTTTGAAACGTTTACTCGTTAAAGCTGTATTTCTGAGAGATAACTATGTACTTGTATACTTTTCTATACATCTATACTAATATTATAAAGAGGAAAGGTTTGATTTTTTGTTTGTTTGTAATGAATAGGCTCCGAAACTACTAGGCCGATTTGAAAAATTCTTTCTCCGTTAGGAAGCTACACTATCCCCGGTGAACATAGGCTATATTATATTTTCAAAAAAGTTAGGGATCCGTACTAAAACCGTGCGAAGGTCCGCTAGTATATTATAAAGAAGTAAAAATTGTGAGGTTGCAGGGGGTAATCTCTGGATTTACTGAACCGATTTTGAGAATTATTTTACCATTAGAAAGCCACGTTATTTGTGAGTATCATGGGCTAATATTAGCCGAAAAAATGAAAATACTTTTTCATGCATAATGGTACATTTCCTCTACGTTAATTACAAAATGTTTATGAAACAAATGTCCACCTGGGCAAAGCCGGGACGGGACGCTAGTTCTGTAGACTTTTGTCTCTAGTTGGTCTGGTTATAGTTCTCCGATTGAGCCGTATCCGTATCCGCCTCCTATTTTAGAGAAATTTGAATGCCTAATGAATTTGAATTTGAAATGGACCTATGTAAAGTGAGAGAAGATGAAGGAAATTATCATTTACTAACAATTTTGGAAATCCATTAGTTAAGAAATTATGTAAATATGAAATGTCACTTAAAAATCGACCTTGACGGAACAATATTGTATTCAGCAGCCAGCATCTTAGGGACGCTTCCGGTTGGATCAATCTGGATGAATCAGTTGAGGTAATTCTAGATTGTTAGCAACATCCGATCCAAATGAATATCAGTTGAAGGCGTCCCCAAGACGCTGCTGGCTGTATTGCCCCACTGTCTTTTAACTTAAAACAGAATTTAAATCCTTACCTGGATACACATAGCTTTTTTTAAGTGGACCAATGGGGGAATCTTCAAGAATAAAACTTTTATGGAACCACTTCTGTATATCTTTGTATACAAAAGCGAAAAACATCATCAAAACCGGAGCGAACAACTGGCGGAGGTATCTTACGTAACCATACATAAGTAATCCATACAGCCGCATTAAGAACATCCTTCTACAAAGCCGGTTGGAACTAAAAACTAAAAGCCGACCTGCCTTCAAACACGTATGAGACGTCGATGCTTCATGTTTTATTCTAACATTCCCTCAGCCATCATCTCAATATTCACTCCTGTACATTCTGCATGAATTATATAACACAGACCAACATCAAAACGCCTGTGGCTTCTGCGGTAGACACGAAAAGTTTATTCCAAAATATTTAGGTGGTTATACTTACAGTTTTATATATATAATCTACATGCTACATTTCTCAGTTCTTACTAATTTAATATAGTAGGTATGTATGTATGTTAACAAAATTTAGTTACTGTTCGTTAACACTTTGATTGCTGAAATCACGCGGTATGTGTTTTCTACAAGTGACTAATATGCGTAAATCCACACTAGCGCAGCGGCTGAGAAAATACAAATCTTGTGACTCAGCACAGCCGTAATATTTTTCGAACGAAACACATGTGCGGCGCAACACAACCGCTGTGTAGAGCGGCAGCACGAATTTTTTAGGATAAAGAAAAGATCGCAGTCGTCGAAAAAAAATCGCAGTCAAAGAGTTAAAATGTATTTTATTACATTAAACTAGTAGTTGAATTTTGATCATTACTACTTAATCATGACTCATGAAACTGTGCAGGAATATTGAAAAAACTTAAATCGAATCATGGTAATTACCTCATTTCATTATACATGACTGTCGTGTCAATAACCATGATAAGTTCAAAGGTTTTATCATTAATACTTAACACCATTGGTCATTTTGGGCATATGGTCTATCTACATAATTTGCAAAATGTACCTCTTGTCAATAAATAAACGTATAAAGTAGCAGAAAATGGCAGCCTTGAATAAATGCCGCTTTAATCCAATTAGCAGGAACCAACAGCAACCAATGAGGAAAAAAATCTATTTTCTATTGAACTTTTCTAGCGACTTTAAAAACACTCCGTCTGACAATTAATATGCAACCGCATTCCTGTATTCAAACCCATCTAAAAGGAACAAGTCTAAATAATGAAGATTCAAAACAAAGATGGTAATAGCTCTATTGTATTTGTCACCTCCAGCTTGGGTTCTGCCAAGTCTCGAGCTTACAAAAAGACGTAAAACCGACTTTCACGATATTGTATTCTTTACCTGATGAGTATTCTTACGACAGGCTCAGGGGCCATAAAAATTACGACCATAAAAGTTCTTATTACCACGGCGTAAAGTCGACTTACATTTCAGCTGTTTATTTCCCTGTTCCAAAGTTATTTGTATCAGTAATAATGAGATTGTTTTGATGGATGAGTTCTAAACTGGAGTTTACCGGCTCAGGTGCGCTACCATACTCTCTTAGATAATTGGCGATGGCCAACTGTGGAAGTTCCAACGCGGAACAATTTAGTAATTTCCTTGAGAGGAAAGTTGACGATCATAATTTTATATGAAATAACAACTCCATTTAAACTTGGTGATTGTAAATATGATTCAGAGTAAGATAATGTAAAGACTAATAGGTACTTCAGCGAAAAAGCCCGAACCAAACCTCTTTTAAACAACTGTTTAAAAGAGGTTTGGTTAAAACAGTAAGGCTGCGCTGTTGTTTTCTTTAAACCAATTATGATGCCGCTTCGACCAAGGGAATGTAACCATAACCACATTGATTATCGTAATTATAAGCCTCATTATGATAAAACACCGGTTTGGAACCGCAAGTTGCAAATGCCACCATCTGGCATTTGCAACTTGTGCAGACTTGAAATTGTTAAACTTGATCGTACCTGTCTCTTTAGTAAACCTAGGTCAAGAACACGAGTGCATTGACCCACAAGGAAATATCGTTAATAAAATATCATAGAGATACGTAACAGAAAATTATTAGTTTTCATTTTATCAAAAACACTTTTCACATTAGTATAATATCCTAATGGGCGTCGCAGTAGTCAGAACCCTTTGAGCATTCATAAAATATCGTCTGTTTCAATTAAAATAACTCAGAAGGCAGACTTCATAGACACTCTTTCGCAATTCCATTCACAGCAGGAACTATTTCTAATTAGATTCGTACCCGCTATTGATTTTATTCGTAATAACTATTTCTAGAGAGACTTCACTCCCTGCAAAGTTCGGAGCTGTTATAAGTTTCCAGTTGTTTGCTGTGCTCGTTATCGGATTATAGCTCAATAGATTTGTTCTGACATTCAAACTTTTAGGAACGTAAAGTAGCATCGAGGAACATTGTTATTTCGAATATGATCTTAAACCTCAGGCTCTCGACTCGCTCGACAAAAGATTTCAAAAATATAGTTCAGAATGCAAATGATATTAAAGTATTCTTGTTGGTTTATTATAATAATAATGATGATATTTTGTGTATTTCGCTAAGTAAAACGATTCAGCCAAGTCATTCGCTTATTCATCAAGTAATTCATCAAGTAGTATCATCTAGGCTGTGTAATTTAACTTTATACCTATTAAGCTTCTTTTTGACATATCGGTGTGCACCTATTTTTTTACATATTTTACATAGATTTTTAGGATTAAGTAAGTAAATGAAAACGTTCTTATAATGAATTGATTAGCAAAATAGAAAACATATTCTATTATTATTTATTTCATATTCCTTATTATTAATTAATTATGAATTTATTGTATAATTTAATTGAAATGCATAATTTTACATATTCTAATCTAATAATTAATTGAATGAAAACTTAAGTATATGTTAAGGTATGTACTATTTGACATGTATTATACTTTACCAATAAAATGAACTATGAATTATTTTACTATACAAGCTGAAAGCTAATAAAATAAGTTAGACTTTAGACTAAAGAGCACGTCTCTGAATGCTAAAGGATAATGGACGCTCAAAACGCTGACTTACCCGTTTGGCTACAACACGTAGGTTATCAAGTTGATGGATCTTTAAGAGATAAAACAAATAAGTGCCTGTAGCCCATACGGGGTAAAGTAGAAATGGGACGGGCGACACACTTCACGGTCACGTCACGGTCCGTGTGTTATGTGAAAGCTGACTTTTAGCCCATAGATGACACGGCCGGCGGCGCGGCGGGGCGGCGAACGCGTCCTAAACGTATGCAATTGCATGTGGCCTTTCTCCTTTCAACTTAACACTTTGAGTGCTGAAATCACACGGTATGTGTTTTCTACAAGTGACTAATATGCGTTAATCCACACTAGCGCAGCGGCTGAGAAGATCTTTGTGACTCAGCACAGCCGTAATATTTTTCGAACGAAACGCACGTGCGGCGCAACACAACCGCTGTGTAGAGCGGCAGCACGAATTTTATAGGTTAAAAAAAAGGTCGCAGTCGTCGAAAACAAACGCAAATATTATCAAATATTATTTAAATTAGGTACATGCCTGTAATCGCTCGGTAGTTCCTAAGCTACCCTACTTTTTAAGCGGCTTGCTATTTTCTCGGAGAGTAAACTTAAAGTCGTTTTATTACTTTTAACGGGCGTCCATAATTCCTTTGTTACCGTCTTCTTTTCAATTCTGAAGTTATTTCCTTTTTTATTATTTTACTGCTACTTAATCAGTCAAGTTAAAATAAGTTGAAGTTGTGAAAAGTAGTTATGCTGATTATAGAAAACATAATTTTATCATTACTAAAGTCATTTAAAACGGGAAAGTTACCATGATTTGATTTTTGAGTTTTCCAATATTTCGGCACAGTTTCATGCGCCATGATCACGGAATAACTGAAGACACTGCGAGTTCGTTTTTATGAGCAGATATACCGATCTACCCTCATTTTCTGTCTTTTGCTAACGTTACCACTACCACCGGTTTCATTATTATTTAGTATTAATAACCATGATAGTTTCGGAAGTTTTATATTTATCATCATTATTATGACAAGACCTGTATTATTTTTATTTGTTGTGTATATTTGATCATTTTCGGAAACTCCAGTAAACTTATATCTTGCAGACTTAATATTTCTACTGCTGTTAACTCCCTAAGTATCTCCTTCATTAATCATGTTCCATATTTACTTAATTGGCTCAAGCGAAAACCAGTGACGTTCTAATGGACCTCTCGTCAAATTAAGCCTAACTTTTACAAGTTACAAGTTAACTTAGAAAACTTGTTACGTAAAGTTGATTAAAATTCTGTTAATGTTGAAACAGGACTGTTTTCGAGAAGGAACACTAATTAATGGTTTATTAAGTTTGTCAAGTTGCGGTCATGATCGGAAAATTAAGTTGTGTTTGAGTGAGTAACCGATTAGTTGGTTGATACGTGTAGGTCGTCGGCAAATGAATGAATGAATGAATGAACACTTTATTGTACCTAAAATAACACCTTATATCTAAATCTTACATAGTAACAGTACAATAGGCGGCCTTATCGCTTAAAGCGATTTCTGGAACCAGGGATGGAGAAAAATATATATATTATAAATAATAAATAAATAAATAAATAATACTGGACAATTCACACAGCATTATCTAGCCCCATGGTAAGCAGAGCTTGTGATATAATGGGTACTAGATAACTGATATACATAATACTATATATTACATAGATAGATATTTTTTTTATTATACATAGAAAACGACCAGAACAAAAGATTATAAAAAAAGTTGGTAGAGCACAAACAAACAGTAATAGAGAAGTAAAACAAAGAATACAAACTTAATACATTGCATTCAATGCAAAACTACTTATATTAAAACTAACCTAAAGGAAAAACTACAAATAAGAATAACTGAATACAATAAGGAGGTACCACAGAAATAAAATTTCGATAAAATCTGATCACTGTTGGAGTAGGAATAAGAATCTGAATAAGAAAGAGAGGAGAATGAAGGAAGAATTAGACAACTGAAGATGTCGTAGTTGTAAATACGAGTAAGCTTTACATTAAGAACCTTATAGTTGAAAATGGTTAAGTACTTCATTATTTTTTTTATATAAAAACTGTTCAACATTATTGGATTATGTGTATCACACTAATCCTAGTTAATATTATAAACGCGAAAGTTTGTATGTAGGTAGTAGGGATGGATGGATGGATGTTTGTTACTCTTTCACGTAAAAACTACTGAATGGATTTTAATGAAACTTTACAATAATATAGCTTATACCTACATCAGAATAACACATAGGCTACAATTTATAAAGATATATTGTATATTATTCTAAATATCTACCACCACGTGGGTGAAACCGCGGGGCGCAGCTAGTATATTATAAATGCGAAAGTTTGTATGGATGGATGGATTTATGTTACTTCTTCACGCTAAAAATACAGAATGGATCGGTCTGAAAGTAGAATAAAAGTAACCTTAAGTCTAGAATCATATATATCGCATGGGATAAAAATAACCTTAAAACGTTTCACTTTACGTCCCGCCGACGTATCAGTCCCACTGCTGGGCAAAAGCCTCCCCGAATAAAATTTTGATTATACCGATCGATACGAGTAATAGCTTATAAATTTGACGACCGATGTGGCGCGGTGGGCGAAGGTCCGCCTGCGACGCAGGAGGTTGCGGGTTCGATTCCCGCCTCGGAACAATTGTGTGTACGATCTGCAGATATTTGTTTCGGGTGTTCTGGTCGTTTTCTATGTATAATAAAAAATATCTATCTATGTAATATATTGTATTATGTATATCAGTTATCTAGTACCCATAACACAAGCTCTGCTTACCATGGGGCTAGATAATGCTGTGTGAATTGTCCAGCATTATTTATTTATATTATTTATTTATTTATTTATAGCTCACCACGCAACATATAGCTATTATAACTTATGTATAAGTCATCACGGAACTCTTGGCTAAATGTCTCCATGTATCATTTTACATTTTAAATACAAACATTAATTACTTAAATAAATTAGGGACCCTCTGCCAAGGTAGCTTTACATAAATGATGAGAGACATTTCTAAAGATTGATTAATCATAAATATCTACGAATAACTTTGCAGCAAACTCACTGGAGCAGCCTTTTAAATTAAGTTCGTTATTTTATGTTCGTGACTAGGAATATTGGCGACATGATTATCTCAATGAAATATTTAGTATCAGCTCGGTTTGGGTGAAATTAGTTTCCATTATAGCTTTGCCAAGTTTCATAATGATTGAACCAACCAGGATCAAACGTTAATTATGCGAGTTGAAGCATCAACACTCGAATTCCAAAGCGAATTGTTATTTATCGTACTCAATACTCAGTGCTATATAATTATAGCAACTAGCTGCAGCATTCAATTATTTACCCAAAAAATTTATACACACAATGCGGTATCAAACTTTATAGCACTAACATAAATTTTCAACATTATCCAGGCAGAAAACATGAACCGACTGCACTTTTTCAGCGTTATAGCCACTTTCATTTTAAATGAATGCCGTTCGAAATGCACCTCGAAGCGATTTGGAAAATATTTACTGCTATGAAATATTCGCTTGCTATAATAACTTTCTGTAATTTTTGTTTCAACAAAGCCATGTGAAACTTTTAATAAATAGATGGAAATCTACGAGTAATCAAGGTACATTTTGATAAAAAATCTGCTAGAAAAATTACTAACAATGCAACTACAAACAAGTTTTATTTCTGTTGTTGCAAACAAGTGAAAAAATATACTGACACAGACAACGGGTACAACAAAACCATAATTACGAAATTCTGCATTGGTACACACCATAATAAAACTTTCTCTATGCTCTAATTCTGTACTACCAAAGCTTATCTTCGCAGTTCGCACTTAGGCACGGGTTTCATCTATCTAGTAGGCTCTGTGGACTCCAGCTTGGCGATCTCGTAAGTCCCTGTCGCCAGCACGAAATAGAACGATCCTAGCGCCTTTACGCAAATTAACGGGTGAGGTTCCGACTGTGAATGGGTAGCTAGCCAGGTCAGGCGAAGTGTAATGTTTCTTTGTCAGACTTTATGTCCGTTGCTAACCTAAATCACCTTCCTTCTATCTCCAAATAGTAATGCTAGTCAGGAATAATAATCTTTATATGTGTGTAAGTTTAGCCTTAATATTACCGAAAAAAAAATGTTCTCTGTATGCCAAAAAAGGGGCTGTTAAATTAATATAATGATCATACCCACCATTCAAAATTGCCGTTGAATAGGAGACCACGGCTAACGTTTTTATATCTTCAACAAAAAGATTCCAAATTTCTAAGAAAATGGAGACAATTTAAAGCATTATCTACTTATTAGAAATGCTTTCTGCTCAGGTAACGTTACATTTGAAAGAAAAAGGGACAGGTAAAACGTGCCTTTTGAAGTTTTGAGGTATTTAATGAAAAAAGACCCAAGGGACTCAGAAATGAGTGCTAGGACTTCGAACAAATATGAAATCTAAAGAGGATATTATAAAGTCCATTTTGTAAAGACTGCTTTTCTAAGCAGGTGGCAAAGGAGATTATATGTAGGGTACGTGAGTACTTCGCAGTTCTTTTGAGTTGTGTATTTTTGTTATATAAGACATTTTACCCCGAATCATAAAAGCGCAAGTCGAAGTGAGCGTCTGTCTCAGAAAGTGGGTAATTATCGAGGACAACGTTGTAGGTATTCTATTTTTATAATTATTTCATGAAGATGGTAAAGAATATTTTAACAATGTAGGCAGGTACTTTATTCTTTAGAAAGGAAGATAATGCAAAAGCAAAAGAAACAATAACAATAATCTAAAATCCATCTCCCAGGATTATCTCCAAATGGCATGAAAAACAATATTCTTATCGGATTAGTACATTCGCGTCACAAGGTGTACAATTTCGAGGGTTATAAAACCCTCAAAGAGAATGTTTTGTAATTTTGAACGATGTAAAATGTTTCTGTATGAAAAGTTTCAAACGCGCTCGAATTCATTTTACGGGAAAGTTTTGTAGGTTACAGGTATTTTGGGGGACGTTCGTTTTTAGGATTATATTTTTGGTATTTGTATTGAAGACTGAAGACAGGGCCCAATGGCGCTCATTCGGGGTGGTTGCAGCAGTGGCCTAGCATATAGCATAGGCTGATTATGATTCAATCGAACTTCATCATCAGCCTATGTTAGTCGACAACCGCTGGAGTAATTTAAATTTGGGCTGTATGTAATCGGGTTGTTTGAAGACCTCTAAAATACATAACATTATGAAATAAAATTAAGAGATATCACAGTAAAACTGGATTACCTTTGCCGTGTATCAATCATCTTATTTTCGCTGCTCATTGGCTACATTTTGATTATGAATTTAATCAAAAAATAATTACTGAGCGGCGAAAATATAGTATAAAATAACATCTGACTGAACTGATCAGCAGGACCAACGTGGTCCTACGAAACTCCGAGATTCGTCACAAATGTAAGTAGTTACCAGATGAAAGAAACTGATTCAGAGGCACATTTCATTCCCGTGCATAGCCATAAACGAGAATGTTTGGTGTCACCTACCTACACCGAACATTCGTTACCTGCATGAAAAGGTTTGACGCTATCTTGTTTCACCCTTCTAGCGTTTCAAGTACATTGTTGCGGTAGATTTTACTCTGATTTCACGTGTTTCTGCAAACTCGATGTTGGTAGAGTCTGTGCAAAAAGAGAAGTCTCTTAGGAATTGAGGGCGCGCGTGTGCCAATGTACTACTTTTGTTGCGTTAATATGTTAGTTCACCGTCTCGCCACGAGACTTCTCTTTTTGCACAGACTCTCGTTCTACTTCATTTCTGACAATATACCTTTGAAAGTCAAGACCCGTGGATACCGTGGCTTATCCTCTTTGGTTTCCTTAGATACGTTGATAGTGTAGGTACCTATATTTATCCAGGAAATGATATTTTGAGTCTTACGATCCAGTACCTAATAACCGTTACCGTACAGACTCCAGATTATTTGCATTTGCAATTTGGCTATTCCATTTAACCGATGCACGATACAGGGTGGTATCATTATTGAAATGGTATTCAAAATAGAATTCTAAACGACCAGTACGGGAATTTGTATTGGAATAAAATATACTAACTATCCAGTCAGGTTATAGGTATCCTATTTCCTGAAAGATTAGATTATCAAATTGCATTGCGGGCACAGATAAATATATTATTTTGTATGGACATGTGAGTGGTATAAATAAATAAATAATGCCGGACAATTCACACAGCATTATCTAGCCCCAAGTTAAAAACATAAATAAACATGTTGTATTTCTATTTCAAACTGATATGATTTCTTTCATTCTATAATGTTGTAGAGCTCTCTAATTTATGATCACTATTTTTTAAGGAGAGTTATTTGACTTTGTTTGGAGTTTACTGCGATTTATTTTAATTTGTTATACATATTTTTTTAATTGACGACCGATGTGGCGTTGTGGGCGATGGTCCGCCTGCCCCAGGAGGTTGCGGGTCCGATTCCCGCCTCGGAACAATTGTGTGTACGATCTGCAGATATTTGTTCCGGGTGTTCTGGTCGTTTTCTATGTATAATAAAAAATAAAAATCGATCTATTTAATGTATTGTATTATAAATATCAGTTATCTAGTACCCATAACACAAGCTTTGCTTACCATGGGGCTAGATAATGCTGTGTGGATTGTCCAGCATTATTTTTATTATTTATTTAATTACTAAATACCAGATATCAAAACGTGGTGTCGATTTTACGACGATACCATTGTTCTTGTGAGGCGATTCATTTAGTGGAGTATAGGACCCCAGTACCGGGGTCCGTAGATGTTAAAACAGTAAGTATTAGTAGCTACCATTATATAACAGGTTATTATATTACTATAGTGTAAAATAGTGACTATCTTCCTTTATGACGAAAAGCATGTCAACTCCCCTAAGTAAGCGAGTTCTGTTCCAAAACTAACAAGCAGTTATCGTCCGTGGCATATGTGTCCACCCCTGTTCCCTCACACTTCGATAATTATGGGCTATAGAGTATAATTTAGGAACATTATTATCGAATACAAAAATCTTTAGGCCTTCTTTTGTAATGTGTGACAGATGTTCAGCCAACACGTTATTTTAGTACTTACGAGTATTTCTACTTAACACTTTGACTGCGATTTTTTTACGACGACTGCGATCTTTTTTTTAACCTAAAAAATTCGTGCTGCCGCTCTGCACAGCGGTTGTGTTGCGCCGCACATGCGTTTCGTTCGAAAAATATTACGGCTGTGCTGAGTCACAAAGATCTGTATTTTCTCAGCCGCTGCGCTAGTGTGGATTTACGCATATTAGTCACTTGTAGAAAACACATACCGTGTGATTTCAGCACTCAAATTGTTAAATGGTGTGTAACATAACTTTTGGTGTCTTTGGTTCTATTATAATATAATTTAGCGTGTAAAAAATAATCATTGAAATTGGTGCGCATCGGTTTGTCGCGCACTACTTAAGACTTATATGGTTTTCTCAAAATAAATAATTGAGAACCTCCTACCGTTTTCAAGTCGGTTAAAAGGAGCCAAAAAAAGGCCTTAGCCTAATCAAAATATAGCTACGTGAGCCATGATGCTTTAATCAGGACATAGGTACTAAAGTTTTATGTATTTAACTAACTAAGTACTTTTAAGTTCAATCAGTATTGTCCTAGCTAGGTACAACAAATAAAGGGCTTTGGTACGCAGTTACCACATTTCTCATCGAACAAAGACAAATTGAGCTTTGTAATAAACAAACCATACCCTTTTTGGCAGTTGGGCAAAAATATAGACCTACTAGACCTATAAATAGTTTTGTTTACAACCCTATTACAATGTTCAGCTGGTGCTCAACTAAAATACACAAGCAATTTCAAAATGTCACCGACATGAACTTATTGCTAAGTTATTTGTAAATAACCCTTTGAAAAGGTTATTTAACAATGACCTCTAAATTGGAAAAGGTCATTGAAATTGAATACACATTTACAATTGGACTGGCGCGGCGCGCTCATCAGAAATATTGATTTCATCTAAAATACCAGTTTCGCTGCAACCGGTTGCCAGAAGTAGCTTAATTTGGAGTGAGTGTAACATTTTATTATAACTTGAAGATGTTTTTATCAAAAAAACTTTTGAAACTATGGTTATTAACACTAAAGTAAAAAAAAATGTCAAATCATGGTAAATATCCCGTTTCAAATGACTTTAACACTTTGACTGCGAGTTGTTTTCGACGACTGCGATCTTTTTTTTAACCTAAAAAATTCGTGCTGCCGCTCTACACAGCAGCGGTTGCGTTGCGCCGCACATGCGTTTCGTTCGAAAAATATTACGGCTGTGCTGAGTCACAAAGATCTGTATTTTCTCAGCCGCTGCGCTAGTGTGGATTTACGCATATTAATCACTTGTAGAAAACACATACCGTGTGATTTCAGCAGTCAAAGTGTTAACGTTTTAATAAATTCAGCAAATCACCTCATAATCATTGATACCCCAAGTTTGAAGTTATGAAGTAGCCCCTAAATATAAAGCCTTCGTTTATCAACAAAATACTTAGGTTGCTTTTAATAGATAGTCTAGATAGAATAGAACAGAAAAGTATTTTTTTTGTCTACTGTAATGAGCTACAACAATCATAGTATAGCCTAGATTGCGGCACAATCCAAGAATCAGATTTCACAAAAGTAGAAAACAAAAGATTACTTAGAAATGCCTTTAAAAAAAACCTTTTAAGAATTAAATTCAATGTGTTTATCAAGAGTCAAACAAAATTAATTTCGAATGAGTAGACTGAATTATAAAATCAAGAATGAGCTGTTTGTAGCCTGTAAGTGAAGAAAGAACGGCACAGACAAACGTAATTCAATTCAACGTACCTAGATGTAGAATGAACAACGGTACCTAGTCCTTACGTGGTGCAACAGATATTTCGAGGTAAAACCAGACAAGGTAAATCCCTTACACAGAACATTGCATCTGAAGATATTCCTATATTGAATTTATCGATAACCGCAAGCTGTGATGTAATCCTAACTATTGTTTCCAGGCATTGATCTGTTTCGGTTTCCGCTGGCTTTCCTGGGATCTATTGAAGAGGGAATGCTCACTAGAATTCTGATCCGTTTGTTCCAGCTTCAAATAAATATAGCTTTTATTGAATTCTCTGTGGCTTTGTGTAGGAATTTTTACCTGAATCTGTACAGTTTTGAAGATAAACTTTCTTGACTGGTTGACACACGTTGATTTTCTGTGTTTTCTGATATCTTAAAAAGGAGGAGGCTCTATGTATTTTTTTATGTACGTTCATCGATTTCTCTGTTGTATAGAGTACTAGTTTCTGTCCGCGGTTTTGCACGCGTTGTTTCTATGGAAACGTTTCAAACTTATTTCTATCCCATGGGAACTGACTTTACTAGGTACTTGCAGATAATTTGGAACAGTCAGTAGTAAGCACAATTGTTTCAATTGTAAATACCAGTTCTGATTTGATCGTAGTTGTCTTGAATACTATATACATTTATATAATTATGTCTTAATCTGGTTATACATTTGTATGTAAGGTCTAAGATGGATCCATAATAATTATGGAAATCGCTGCTTCCATCATCTGTCTAAATTATTGGCCTAGGAAGATAATCACAACTTATCTCCGTGAATTATTGGTACTGATATGCTAATTGTATAAGATTACTGAATTGAAATTAATTGCGTATTAAATCGACCGATGTGCCAGAGATTAGAGATAGCATTTCATTAGGTATGTGAAGTTCACGCGCTTCAAAGCTTAGATAATTACAGCCTTGGCCAAAAGTATAAAGCACCCTAAAATTTATTGAGTTTTTCGTGTTTAAGGTGGAAAATAAAACTAATTTGTTTTCCAAATTACTATATTAACATAAAATTTTATAAATCACTAATATTTAGTTGGCCCACCCTTCGCATTGATCACAGCAGCAATTCTTTGGGGCATGCTGTTTACAAGATTTTTACATTCGGCTGCACTTATGGCGTCCCACTCTTGAAATAAAGCATTTTTTTGCGTTGTTTTGGATGTAATGCTATGCTGTTTGACTTTGCGCTTCATAATACTTTGCGCTTCATAATATGTATAACTAGCTTTCGCCCGCGGCTTCGCTCGTGGTACCACGATAAAAACTAGCCTATTATGTTACTCCAGTACACATACTATGTACATATGTTCCAAGTTTCATCAAGATCCGTTCAGTAGTTTTTACGTGAAAGAGTAACAAACATCCATCCATACTTACAAACTTTCGCGTTTATAATATGAGTAGGATATAATTGTGTCATTTTACGAATCATGATTGTCAAATGGAATTAGAATGCTCACAAAATACAGATTTTTCTTTAGTTTGGTTTTCCTATTTGTTTATTTCAGTAAGTTCCCTCAAGAACAAACATAAAGATTAAAAACACTCAAAGGACTTTACGCAAACTGTTGAGAGACCAAATATTTTGCAACTTTATATTTTGTCTGCCAAGTCAAATTGTCCCTGAGGTAAAAATAGGTTTCAGTTTTGTTCGAGTAGTAGGTACATATTTAAGCTACCAAAGATGGGACTATGTTTTGCGGAATTGTGATACGTTCTGGCTGGCTTAGTTATGTACGCTTTAATATTTGACGACCGATGTGGCGCGGTGGGCGAAGGTCCGCCTGCGACGCAGGAGGTTGCGGGTTCGATTCCCGCCTCGGAATGATTGTGTGTACGATCTGCACATAATTGTTCCGGGTGTTCTGGTCGTTTTCTATGTATAATAAAAAAATATCTATCTATGTAATGTATTGTATTATGTATATCAGTTATCTAGTACCCATAACACAAGCTCTGCTTACCATGGGGCTAGATAATGCTGTGTGAATTGTCCAGCATTATTTATTTATTGATTTATTTATTATCTCACTTAGCCTTCTAATAGCCTTTCCCAAAAATAATTAAAAATATATACACATTTTCCAGAGCATTTTCGAAAAAAAATTTTGTAACGATGACGTATTTCATTCTCAGAAAAAACTAAACCCAAACCATTTTACCCTGAAATCATCTTACCCATTTTCACCACAATTTAACATTTTCTTTTTCATTTTTCTCGCATTTTCGGAGATCGTTATAAGCGTTAGCAAAAAACATGATCCGCCAAAATATTCTCATGATATTAAACTTTTTAGCATTTTCTCGGCAAACAAAGATTGAACTGCCGAACTTTCTGCAATAAAGTTAACGATGTTTCTAATTAAAAACGGTAAAAGGCCATCGGGGAACCCTCCGTCAATCTCTAAACAAAAAAGTCTAGATAGCTGCTTTTGTCTCACTTCGGTTAATTACCGTCTGTTAGAAAGAGAGGGAAGGTATTTCAATTAAGATCACTAAAGAAATGTGTAATTTTGTTTTAATGGTTACGTTTGTTCGCAAAATAAAGGTCTATTTAATGAAATAGGAAAAAAACCTTTCTCTTTGCCTTGTATGTCACTGACCAACATAAAGACTGGCTATTTGCATTTAAACTTAAACATTATAGGAAATCTAAATTATGCTCGATAATATTATTTTAAACTTGGAACATTTGATTTCTTAGCAAGGCCTCCTAAACAAATATTTGGACGGTCCAACTTATTGACTGCTAAGTGGTAAAACTGATTTTAGGGTTAAAGTCAACAAAGAAATTAATAGAAGAAATAGAACTAGCCATTTCACAGAGAAATTTTGCCGATATCTAGTGGTTTCTGAATTAAGCAAAGAGTAAACCTTTCCAGCAGTAATTTTTCGACTACGACGACAATTTGACGACCGATGTGGCGCGGTGGGCGAAGGTCCGTATGCGACGCAGGAGGTTGCGGGTTCGATTCCCGCCTCGGAACAATTGTGTGTACGATCTGCAGATATTTGTTCCGGGTGTTCTGATCGTTTTCTATGTATAATAAATATCTAGTACCCATAACACAAGCTCTGCTTACCATGGGGCTAGATAATGCTGTATGAATTGTCCAGCATTATTTATTTAATTTCGGTATCAAATTTCTTAAAATTGCTTTAATCTTTCAACTCTTTGAAAGCTTAATTTCCACTTTCATAAAATTTCTCATATTCCTGCCTGTCCTACCCTTTTCAATTAATGCCAACCCTCACATTATACATCGTTATCAAAACTAATTATGATAAAAAAGATAAAGCAGGAATGAGTAGAGGTCACGTGATATGAAGCTCTTACGTGATTGTAAAGTCGATTAGAGGATCGATAACAGTTTAGGCAAATATATTAAAAGGGGAGAACAGCTGTAAGGCGCAACGTGCCAGTAACCAAGGAGGTAACCGTTTCATTCCCCTGCAAACCATTAGTAAATACACAAATACTTTTTACGATCTACAATACAAAAAAATATTACCTACATACGACAAGTACAATGGGCGGCCTTGTCGCTAAGAAGCGATGTCTTCCAGGCAACCTTTGGATGGAAATAGTTATGTGAATTGATATCTTCATCTTTAATTTCCGATAGCAAAAATGGAGTACTTAAAGAAAACTTAAGACTGTAGAGGTAAATGGCGAGTGAACACTATTTACCTAGATCTCAGCTGCATAAATGTCCCTATATCCAAGCAAAATAAATGAAATATGGAACCCGAATAATAAAGAAATCTTCCATTCAACCATTATTTGAGAAATACCTTTTACAAACAACCAACAACTTTAACTCCAGCTCGTATCAATAACACTTAATTAATTTTATTTACATAAAATATCGTCAGTTACAGCACCTCATTACTAGAATGAGTGACCTTTTATCTCATTAAAGAGAAGTCATACTTGAGGTAAATTTAAAGACAGTGAATTGTGGAATCGAAACCTGTGACCATTCACGTGACTGACATAAAACAGCCAGAATGACTAGTTTGAGTAACATACACCCCTTAACTACGCGTAAAGTAAGGGTGAAGGACACTCCCCACAAATTAGGCTGAGTGCAGCTAGGTTCGGGTATTTTATGACAATGTATGGTGTTACATGTCCTGCGGCTAGCAAATAGTGTGCGATAACTTACAGGCGCTATTTCTGTATGGTAAAGTTATGATAGTTGGTTTTCATTGTTTCACGACGCAAAGTTGCTACGGTGACACGCACTTTGATCATCTTATCAGAGAAAATATTTGCATACAGCTTTGTTTAGATTGGTTTACTTGGAAAGGAACTAAATATATAAAAGCTAGCTAACCAGCTACAAATTATTTGCCCCAATGGAGGACTATTTTAAATGAAATTTGGAAAAGTTCCAAACTAATATCTGGGGCACCAAATGCCTACAAATAAGACTCAGTGAGCTCTGCCTAATATGTACAGTTGTTGTGTACTTTGCGTTACGTGCACAAGTAGTAACGGGCCAGCAAACTCAACTCTAAAATATGCTGGAAATTTAATATCAATTTCAGCATCATTGCTGCTGAATGTTATAATATACTGGGATAAACACCGCCGTTCCAACCCGATGCATTTAAATGAATGCCGACAGGCAATCTGCCATCAACAGATGTTTTCATTTCAGCAAAAAGAGCACTGGAATTCATAAGGTTCCATCTTAATTGTTTTTTTCCTTGTTGCAGGTTGAAAAGAAAGCATGGAGACCGTGGTCCAATATTTACTCCTTGCCCTGGCTCTGACTTCAGTGCAAATATCCTACACTGAAAGCCGACTAAATGAAAAACGCAGAGATAAAACCGAGAGACGGCACCATGGCGCGCTCGTGAAAGATAATATATGTGAGATATCGAACAGGGAGTCTAAAGTTCATTGCTACTGCGAAAACACCGAGGTGAAAACTGCAACCAGAGCCGACTGCTGGGTTTTCAACGGAGGAATCGACTCTAGCGATCCTATTTGGTCTACCTTCAACTCCCAGCCCCATTTAGAAAGGCTTACCTTCAACGTACGGTCCGACGGAGCGCTTAAATTCATCCCTCTACACGTCATCCACCGCATGAAACGTTTACAAAAACTGTACATTCACTATGCGACATTGACGAAGATTGAAAAGAAAACGTTCTCAAATATAACGACCCTCCGAGAACTGACTCTGATGAACAACAAAATAACCGAACTCGACTTTTCCTCGTTCACAAACCTACCGTCCCTCGTAAACTTAACTATAAAAGATAATAAAGTGACCGAGATACAGAGAGACGTTTTCGTGGATCTACCGAACCTAAGATCGTTGGATTTGTCGTTTAACAGTATTAACCTAGCGCACGATGGAGCCTTCGAGCACTTGACCGTTCTCAACGATCTGGTCTTAGAGGCAAATTTAATTACTGTGCTGACTAGAGACACTTTCAGGGGTCTGGGCAATCTTACTAGATTGGATCTGAGGTCGAATAAGGTATCTATGATCGGGGATTTGACTTTCACGGAATTGTGGAACCTGAACGAGCTACTTTTGGATAACAACGAATTGAAATATCTGTCTGAAAGGGCATTTGACGGGCTTGCATTGCTCCAGAAATTGTCTATGACTGGTAACAAATTGAAATCTATCAATGAAGGGCTTTTGGAAGGAGTGCGCGGTCTTGAGTTATTGGATTTGAGGAACAATGACATCGAGTATTTTACTTACGAGACTATCAAACCTATTTTGGAGAATCTGAAAATGAAGACTTCGGTTCTTTATCTGAGTGGTAAGTTTCATTATTCATTGTTCAACAAAATGAGCATTTAAATAGGAATGGTAATCATTTGCCGAAACATGTAATTTGCCGGTACATCTACTTAAAGCACTCACGGGAAGATATAACTGTATTTTGCAAACAATGGCCTATTCCCTGCAGGGTTTTAATCTCTATAAAGCCCCCTCTACATTAAGGACAATTAATGAGTGTAACAGCTCCCTTCGAATCAACAATGACGTAATAACTCGATTTAGGGACAATACCGTGTGTTTTACCCGACAGCCCTACAGTTATAGGGCTATGGTTTTGTTACTATAAGTACACAAATATTTTTCTCATGGATTTAATTATAACTTTTTCCCTACAGGACACGTGTCTTGTCACATTATTATGGTATTTTATGAATACTTGAATAATGGAATAATAAATGAATACCGAAAGGTTTTTTTTAATAAGTACCTATAAAATTTAATTTAATAAGTTGTACAATACATATATATATGGCCTTAGTTAGCATGGACTGGTTTGGCATGGAATCTATTCATGATTAGTAGCAAATTAAAAAAAAAAATTAATTAAATGTATTTTGGATTTATTAACCATTCCATTGCCAATGATACACATATATGCTATACTTAACTGCTGCAAGAATGGGGTGCGTTAAAACGGCAAAATGTCTACGTAAAAAAAAAACTCACACAAAGGATACTTACTGATCTCAAACTCTCAAGTTTGTGTGTTTGAGATATAAACTTACTCGGGCAGAAGAATTTATGCCCGAGAATAAATAATCTTGCAAACTTTGAAGATTCAGATCCCACAATTTACATAGAACTATATTTTATGGATTAAAGTTTTCGAAGCGAAATATTTTATATAACTTTTGTTTTGTTGATATTTCACCAGTAGTACTGTGTGAGAAAGATAATTTATAGACTTTGTCACTTAAGTTCTATATAATATAGGTATAGATCTTTATCATTACATAGTATATAATGAAGTCGCTTCCGCTGTCTGTTCGCTTAGATCTTTTAAACTACTCAACATATTTTAATGCAGTTTTTCGCAATAGATAGAGTAATTCAAGAGAAAGGTTTATAAGCCATTTGACAGATAGATTCCCACGCGGGCGACACCACGTGGTGCAGCTAGTATATATTAAATAACACTTCCACCTATTAATTTCATAACTTATAATGATACATGTATGCAGTGTTAATTATTATATAATATAGATATAATGTTCGTACGAAGTAACCTCGCATACGTTCAGTAACAAATAGATGGTATCGCCCGACGACGTACAAAGAAATAACGTTATGTAGAGAAAGAAACGCAACAAAAAGCAGGGCCTCAAGAATGCTTCTGCAAGACTGGTTTTAAACGAAATTATATGTAAGCAGGTTTCATTAAGGCTCAAATTACATTCCTTTAATAACCCAATGAATTCCATCCTATCTCAGAAAATGGACATTTAGTAGAAAAACTTACCCACTTTTTTTTTGCAGGTAACCAATTGACATGCGATTGTCGACTCTCGTGGATACAAGTACTTCGCAATGAAACCAAGAGCGAGCCTCTGCGGTTGGCCCTTGATGACGTCACTTGCATACCTGCCGATAGAACGAACACCAAAACGAATGACGTTATCGACGATACTGCTGGACCTAAAACTGAACAAATATATGAAAACGAAGCAGCTAATTCAGAAGACATGAATTTGAAACTTGAACCTACAGTGCAGCCAGTAGTTGCAAGCCAAATAGTAGTCGTAGATATGCCTGTTGAACGAATGCCGTGTCCAAATGTCCTTGTTCAGAAAGGCGAAGATTCTTTGATGCTGTCATCGAAAGACGAAAGTTTCTGGCAGTCTAGCTCGAGCAGTCAAACACAAATTGAAATATCTTTGATGTTATCATTATGCTTAATCGTTTTTTAAGTGCAAAGCAAAATGAGTGTGTGAATGTTTGATATAAGTTTTGTATTCTTAACTTTCTATAAGTATATAAGAAAAAAGACTGGTTTAGATATTTAAATTGCTCTTCACTAGAATAGATAGAAGTAGTAGTTGCAAGAGTTTGATCTCTTTCCATACAAATCATAATTCAAGTAAGGTCTAGTCGTAAAATAATGACATAATTAAGATTGTTGATTCTTTCACCATAAACTTAGTGTATCATTAATTATAGTACTTTTGATTGACCAAAAAAATAAAATATGTACGCAAACTAATAAAACAAGCATGCAAAAAGTGAAAAAATACTTGACATAACTTTATTATGTTTATATTAACCAAAATTCGTCGCCAAAGGTGTACCTGCGACCCTTGGCAACCGCTTAATGCATTCACTGCCCAGCCACCGCCTGACCGAGCTGGAGATGGACATATGCGTTGTAGGCTATGAAAGTGTTTTAACAAGTCGACCGGTTAAGAAAAGAAATTAGTTATGTAGCTGAATCCATCTATTTATCGTAAGCTAAGTTAATCACCATAGTTCTTAATATTGTAAATATTGTACTCAAATATAAAACTTTACCTTACTAATAAACATTTTGGGACTTATCTGTTTATTCATTTACTCCTTTTACTTTGTGCATAAGTGTGCGAAGCCGCGAGCAGAATCTGGTCAGGCTAATAATCTATGTAGCATCCATTCTTAACGACCGCGATGCGCGTCCGCGACTGGGTCGCGCGCCCTACTGCTTAGTATGAATTTCACGCCCACTGGTCGCGCGTCGCGTTCGTGGCATTTGTTTAGTGCCTAAAAACCATCTAGCATGTAACTTCACACAATCTTACTTAATATTTATATTAAGTAGGGAATTGTGTGAGGCTGCATTATCTGCACTAGTTCGTGAAGGTTCTTGTCAGGAGACACTGGCAAAATTATAGAGGGGATTGGGAGGAGGGGAGGTATAAACATTTTTTGAGAGAAAATACACCTTTTATTTTGAGAAAACGTGTGTGAAGTCGGGGGCAGAAAGCTAAATACCTACGCATTGCATCATCAACCAGCATGATATAGCATTATAAAGATTCTATAGGTTTCTGCTTGTAGCTTCGCAATCGCTGTTTCTATACAATTTTATAGAATATAATGTTTATTCATAGAATTATACATGATAGTATACATTCATAGAAGTTTATCCAATAATTAGTTTGCAGTGGTGCTCACAATGGAAACGTTTAGATTATTTCTATCCGATGAGATGAAATGAAAGTTTATTTCTTTAGGCTTACAAATAAGCACTTAGACAGGTCATATTTTATACTATTCATTATTAAATAATAACATATATTTTGAAATGAAATGAAATAGTATTTATTTGCTTAAATATAGGTTAGTAAAGGTATTAAAATAGAGTAGGTATCACTATATTTGACTTGGTAGTTGTGCAAATATTTAGTGTTGATTTAGACAGTTATGTAGTACCTAGACTTTTTTAGACAATATTATATTAAAATTTTTAATAATTAGGTACATGTGTTTTGATGTTCACTTCAATTTTTTGTCCACCAGTGGAAGAAGTGAGAAGAAACCTCTTGTATGTTCATAACTTATGTGTCTATTACATATTTATGGGATTAAAGGTATATAGCTTATAATTCTGTTATACCAGGACACCTACATCTAAGCAAAATTTTAATCTGATTTGTTTAATATTTTGGCGTGAAGGAGTCACAAACAAGACAATGTATTTATTTATCTATTGAGCTAGTACATAAATTAGTTTCCAATAACAAGTCATAAGAACATTAACTACAATAAAAATTTATACATTTGATAAACTACTTACAATAACTAAAATTTATAAGTTTACTAACATAATAAGACATTAAAACAAAACAAAATAATCCTACTAATTATTATAAACGTCAAAGTTTCTATGGATGGATGTTTGTTACTCTTTCACGTAAAAACTACTGAATGGATTTTAATGAAACTTCACAATAATATAGCTTACTTATCAGAATAATACATAGACCTAAATTCATAAAGATATGTATATATTATATTATCCAAAATATCTATCACCACGCGGGTGAAACCGCGGGGCGCAGCTAGTATAACATAAAATATACATCCATGTATCCAAACTTTTGCATTTAAAATTTTAGTGGGCCACACCAGTGAGTTCAGCTCACGTTGCTCTGTTTCAAACGTTATTTCCTAATTACAGTAGAATATATTGTAGGCTAACTATTCGAGGCTGATTCCAGAAGTTGGGTAATGACACAGAATTATAATGGAGTTTGGTTACCTTTGGGAAACTGCGGAGTAACTAGGGGTAACACAGAAACACAGTAACTCGAAAGTTCGAGCGTTCGCGCTTCCACATGATTACAGACGTGTATTACTTATTCGTTACCGAGTTGTAGGGGAAGTTGTAGTTGACGACAGTTTCACGCAAAACAAGATAAATAAGGATGTAGTACTATACTAAGTCATCATCGTCATTTGACGACTTCTGTGGCGCGGTGGGCGAAGATCCGCCCGCGGCGCTAGAGGTTGCGGGTTGGATTCCCGCCTCGGGACAATTGTGTGTACGATCTACAGATATTTGTTTCGGGTGTTCTGGTCATTATCCCCTACATTATCTATAATTATAAATAATAAAAATATATATCTCTAATGTATTAAGTATATCAGTCATCGTGTACCCATAGCACAAGCTCTGCTTAGCTTGGGGCTAGATGATGCTGTGTGAATTGTCCAACATTATTTATTTATATATTGTTTATCATCAACCTTTAATAGTCCGCTGCTGGACATAGGCCTCCCCTAATGAGCGCTATAACACCTTCAGCTTGCTGCATCCAGCATCTGCCTGCAGTCTTTTGCAGGTCGTCATCCCATCTACCCGGAGGGCGTCCTAAACAACGTTGACCAAGTCGCAGTCTCCACTCAAGAACAAGTTTACCCCACTAGGTAGGTATATGAAATAGCGCAAGTCAGTGATCTGCTAGGTTATTCTGGGCTTGTTTGTGCCAGCAGCTTCAGACTTCTTTATGTGAATGAAATGTTGAAACGACCCGAGAGATTTTTTCCTAGGTTAGTTACGATTCTACATCTAGAATTTCAGACACTAGCGTAAAAAATACGTAGATAGAATTTTTTTTCGTGGGGGTGGAAGTAGTCAATAATATATAGCAGAAGTTTAGAAATCTTAGAAACTTCGTACGCTGTAAACTTTCCATGCAAAACTGTCAAAAGTCTAATCAATGATCAGTTTCTGTTTCCGCTATAACAACAAATACTAAAATACAGAATAAAATAAATATTTAAGGGGGCTCCGATACAACAAACTTGATTTTTTGTTCGTTTTTGCTCGTTATTGATAACGGCAACAGCTTGAAATATTCACAGAACATTTCGTTACACACGTTATTTACTTTAAAAATAAGTACCCAATTGAATTAAAATAAAACAAAATTTAAGGGGCTCCCATACAACAGCAACATGTTTTTTTTTTGCCATTTTTATAGATTCATGTTACGGAACCCTTCGTGCGCGAATCCGACTCGTACTTGGCCGGTTTTATAACTACTTACGTATCAGGAGATCAGGATTCAAACTCAGTCGAGTGCCGTAACTTAATTCCCATAGAGCCCAAAGCAACTCTGAAAGGCGGCCAAACTGTAAATTAACCATTAAACCGAATGCAGAATTAACTTCTGAGAGCAAGTTTGATTCATTCAAGCCTAGGCACTGTTTAACTGTATGCCTGCCTACCCTTCGCGTGGAATTAGTACTGTTTAGAATGTTTGTGAACTTTGATATTGTTGAGGTTAATCAAGAAATAAAACCTAGATTTCGATTTTGGACAATTTATTGTTCAGTTCAGTTAATCCATGATCATGGCGCATTAACCCGCCCAAATATTGTAGAACGAAAAAATCTAATTATAAGCTAAATATGCTGTTTTTTTATTTCTTTATATTATAAAATGCCATTATGTCTCCCAAATATCCCGTTATAAATGACTTTTGAATTTAATGTTCTTGGCTGCGCCCCACGGCTTCGGCCGCGTCGAAATTTATGTGTAATCGGCAGGGAGCGGAAACGCGCTCTGAGATCTATCTGTTCGTGGTAACTTGTTTGTTAAATTAGTGCCTATATCCCTAAATAAAAAGATTTCATTGATTAGTGTTAATAATCAATCATCATTATCAAAATCAGTCATAATATCATCGGTAATCATTATCATTTCGCCCCTAGAGGTTTACCCTAACCTGCAGTAAAAATAGCAACTTCACAAGTCATCAACCCCGTCCTATTTTGTGTAGATCCTAGTCACCAGCTGACGTCAGAATCCGAACACGGCATTGACTGATGACACTGACAGTTACGCAGAGCCAGCACACTGACAGTCTTGAAACTCAAACACGCTTTGTGCTCTCGCAAATTTATTTTGTAGCGGACGATCCTCGCTAGCTGCAGTTTACAGGACCAAAGCTTTTGCGGAGCTCAATTTTCTATGGCAATAAAATTCTGTAACTACGAACTACACAACGAATAAACACAATCATGCGATGACACTTTTTGTTGTTTTTTAAAAATTATGATAGACAGACAAACTACACAGTTATTCCACCTGTCTATTTTTTTTTTGCTGTGGACTACAACCTGTTTTTATCCGAACTAGCGTATTATCATGTGAGTATGCAAAGTATTCATCTGTCTAAAGTGGAGGAACGTCCTCTTATCTCTTGAGTTTCTTCCAAATGCAATTTAAGAAACAAAAGTTATGCAATGCTTTTCATTTAGATTTTAGATAGAACCAGATAGCACTCGTACTTCTACAAATACTCAGTATATTTACAGGGAGCGAGGTGGATTTTTTAGTCAGTTTATAGGTCAGTTACTTTGATTATTTATTATTCGATAGTTAGGTTTTATAGCCTACCTGCCGATAGAAGTGAATACTAAGTAATTTTATATTTCATTTAGATATATTGGGAAGCGTGCGTGACGATGACGCGAAGTTTCAAGCTTTTTGATCACCCAAAAAGTGCTCAAGGCGCCTAAAGAAGTTTTAAGTTAAAAAAAAAACAGAACGTAGCAGCGTTTCTTTTTCCACATCGGCTAAGAACTTCAGGTTCCTTCCTTGCTGTTAATGAACAAACAAAAGGAGGAGTTTTCTTGGAGGTGCGAAATTATAAGCCGTTGGAAAGTAGACCGAGTCTACTAATGAAAGTAGAAAACAAAACAAGCCTTCATTTTCGGCAGCTCTGTCCCGTGCGAGTCTTCTCTCGTCTCGAAATGAATAGACTTTGTTATCCCAAAACATCTTACAAAAACAAAGAAGCTGAGCGCAAAAATGTAAAACAGTGATTTTAAGTAACAGCGCTAAGTAACATTGCGAAAATGTGAAAAAATTCTGCCAGAAAATGTTCCCGAGCTATTAGCTAAGTACATGTATAGGTATGTTAAAATAAATAATTAATATAATATTTAATATATAAATAAAACTGTAATTTGTTAAAGAAGGCATGTCTGTCTGCTTTTTTTTTGCACAATGTCCTATCATATGGTGTTTCCTTCGTCAAAAGTTAGTGTGTGTTATAATAAAAATTTAATTTGTCTTTTAAAATAGTATTTAACGACATCAAGTGTAACATTGTGTACCTACGGTGGAAATAAATAAACAAATATGTCTAGGGGCACACTACTAATGTGTTGAGATAAAAATAGCGAGAAGTTTAAGAAAACCGTTCTTATATTTATTTTTATTAATTTATACTATATTGTTTCAAATTGATTAATAAGCTATCCGATATTTTGTTATGCAATGTATGTATATTGCACACAAAAACACGGATTTTAAAAAGTATTCAAACGATTAATTCAAAAATCGTATAACAGTCTAGAAGGTCTTCAAAAGTAATACACGTTATTTTATTTTTTTTATTTTATTAGATAGGGGCGCTTTGCATTTTTAGATAATCGCTGCAGGGTTATAAAGCAGACTTAGGTTTTCCTAGACCTTACAGAAAGGAGGCCCATTCCCCTCAGTGGGCTGAATGGATTAAGGCTTCTTTTCTGTCAGCTAGTCAGAACGATGACAAGTAATAGTTAACTCCACCTAATAAAGTGAGAAAGTCTCGAGATCTTTATTGTGTTTTTATTTAGTTATAACGATGTATCTCTATTCCTCTTAGTAAGTTTAAATTCTTAAATTCAAGTACATAGGTATATAGATAATTTAGTTCCTGCTCTGTTAATATTTTCCTATCATTTTATGTGCAATATAAATATATCTAAAGCTTAAGATTTAGTAATTTGTTGTAGATTTAGTAGTAGTCTAGCCTAGTCTTTAATAAACTGAAAAGGAGAACCGCCAATAGGTACTACAGAGATTCTCTCTCCGTGAATGTTAATGCGTCGCTTCGGGATGGTTGCCATTTACCGTTATTACACCTCTTTGGCGCAAGTATCTCGATCACGAGAGAGAAACGGGACCCTAAATAAGAGTGTTGGACCGAGTTGTACTTGTAGGTACCTATAGCCCTCAGGCAAGAGCTAGACAACTCCTGCGGTATGCCAGCGATAAGAGACCAGCTTGCAGCCTACTCGATTGAACGAAGAGCTTTCAGACTTATTGACGAGCAGTACCTTGCAGAGATCATCATCAGCCTATGTTAGTCCACTGGACATAGGCCTTCCCTAATGAGCACCATAGCGCCCTGTCTTCAGCTTGATGCATCCAGCATCTACCTGCAGTCGGATCGGAGGGCGTCCTACACTACGTTTACCGAGTCGTTTTTCATCTTCGAGAGGTTATCAATTAATTGTTTGCGAGGTCAAAAATAATAATAGCAGTACTTTGTTTCACTTGCGCCTATTACAAAATTTCTAAGTGCTTAATTTTACTAATTGACTTCTGACTTGCATACCTTGGCGACGCAGTCGAGCATTGGGCGAATGTTCGCTTGCGACGCAGATGTTTTTGGGTTGCATCAATAAACTCTGTACGAAGCATAGGCTATTCATTTATACTATAATAGCTCTTCTACGAGGACTATATACCCGTTGTAGCAAAAGTATAACACAATGTATCGGGGGTCGTTTCGGCCGATTTGGGGACCTCGCGCTTGATCGCATTATGATAGCATGCGGTTATAAATTCTGGAAATATGTCTATTATGATTTTTTTAGGAGCGGAAGATGTTTCATCGACTTTAGATCAGTGGGTTTTGGGTAAGGTTCTGGCCTTGCCATAATTTGGTGACTTTTCAACTGAAGCAACAATATTGTATGAAAGTTTTGCTCATTTTATGTATCTAAATATAAGCGCCGGTAAATTATCTAAAGATTGTTATATGTTCAATATAGCACATTAGAAATACGATGGTTTGAAGGATTGATGTGTGACACGAAGAACAATATATTTCTCTCTCGTTATAAGACGTAACGTAGGTATGTGTTCTTCCAACGCAAACAATTTCGTAGTCAAGCAACTTATTTCGAGTTTCAGAAAACAACTAACACAACGACAAACCATTATGTACTTTGACAAACCTTTTAATGAATTTATTTTTTATTTTACTGTTATAAATTACTTTAAATCTGTTTATTTCATTTTTAAATGGGGCATGTCTATCAACTTTTTCTTTGCACAATCTCTTATGGTGTTTCCTATGTCAAAAAGTCAGTGTGTGATAGATAATAAAATTGTGTATTTAAATGGAACTCTGATGTCATTAAAACAAGTGTAACATGTGTATGTACGGTGGCAAAATAAATAAATGAACAACATTCCTACAAGAATTTTGCCTATTTCAGTCGACAATTAATCGCTATACGAATCAAAAGCAATAATAGATGAACATTGATCGCAGACCAATCAGTAGCGGAAACTACTCGACTGAATCCACTGCAATGAATATCGAAATGCACTTAGAGGCTAATTTGAAACCTCCTATTTGAAGTTTGATTATTTAAGTGGCAAGTTGGCCCAAAGACTTGACGGTTTGCGGCCGCTAACAAAATATTTTTTGTAGTTTTAAGAACACCCATATCTTTAGATAGTTCTTCAACTAATTTTTGACTTAAACTAGTCTGACTTGCCTCGAGCATTCCTCCAAAACATACTCGAGATCGGTATGCAATAAGCTCTTTTGAGGTAGTTCGCGAGGTACCTTGAGATGACAGTTCATTTGTTCACTCGTATTAGAAAAAATACATTTTATTTTCAATTTTCTTAGAAGATGCTCCGGTGTCACAAGATATTTTAGACTAATTTGTTCGGTTTTGAATATAGTTAAGTACCTACTCAAGCCATTCTCAATAAAATGTTTGTAATCAACTCACAAGACGAAATCCAAAATTATATTATTTGCGGCGAGTTTAAAAAGATAATCAGTATTAAGCCCACCCTTCTTATCGTTTCAGCGTATAACTAACACCACAGAGAATTTATAAATAAGTAACGAAATAGGGAAGTAAAATTCCTAATACCAGATATTCCGTAGCGCTTGCATTTACTTATAATTACTATTGAAAATTGGCCCCTTGAAGGTAGCAATTTTCTTAAGGGCCCATACAACCTCAACTTTGTGTGAAAAGGCTAGACATATGATTTTGCGTTCATAAGAGCGGGACAGGGCATTGCAACGCAAGTCCAAAAATCAAGTTTTAGCTTATTACCTATTAATTAGGACATTATTTGAAAAAACCGAAACACATAACATTTTTATTTATACTTAATTCTATTACCACGCTTATTGTCAAGATCTGAACTTCTGTATTTATTGAGAAATTTAGGTTTTAGTAAAGATTTAGAGGTAACTTTGCGATTTTTTTCTATCGAGAAAATTTTATGGAATCGTGTTTTCGAAACACATGATCGATAGATTAAGTCCTAAACTTTACCATATATCAATTTCAAAGTTAAATATTCAGTAGTTTAGACGATATGGACATCCGGCCGAGTTGAAAATTAGCAGTTTGAGGTAGTATACACTCTTAAAGGTGCTCGTTACTTATGCATTAAATAATTAACCATCTTTCTACTGACTTATAACAGCTTTATTTATTCAGGGACAGGGACAAAATGATGATTTAATAGCTTTCAAAGAGTTAGTTTTTGATTTGATTATCTTGTGTACGATCTGCAGATAGTTTTTCCAGGTGTTCTTGTCGTTATCTATGTATAATAAAAATATATATCTATGTATTCTATTGTATTAAGTATATCAGTCATCTAGTACCCATAACACAAGCTCTGCTTACTTGCAATATTTATTTATTTGTTCAGGTTAAAAGTTGTAACAACTTAAAGAAGTCGCTCGTCTTCCAAAACGTGGAAGGGAAACATTACACTGTTTGATGGTTGACCATCCAATACTAAGGGAAATATCAATTTCTTTTGTCATTATCTTTATTTGCATACACCTATAACCGTAAATAATGTATACATTTGAAAAATAAAATAAATATAAACTTTCATAATTCAACACTGATTTTATCCCAACTTTGGGCGGGAATAAACAATATACGGAGAAAAAAAACTCTAAAATAAAACCAGTTCCGAAATAGTTTAGTCATTTAAAAGTTTAATAAATTTAATTTAAAAAGATTAGACTCAATAGTTTTTCTATAATATATAGAAAAAAACTATCATTATCTATATTCTCTTTATGACGACCAATGTGGCGCGGTGGGCGAAGGTCCACCTGCGACGCAGGAGGTTGCGGGTTCGATTCCTGCCTCGGAACAATTGTGTGTACGATCTGCAGATATTTGTTCCGGGTGTTCTGGTCGTTTTCTATGTATAATAAAAAATATCTATCTATGTAATATATTGTATTATGTATATCAGTCATCTAGTACCCATAACACAAGCTCTGCTTAACTTGGAGCTAGATGATGCTGTGTGAATTGTCCAGCATTATTTATTTATTTATTTATATTTTACGCGTTTTTGAATGAATCTTTGTGCATTTCATCCTAGCGGCGCGCTTTCGCACACTATGTCAGTAGAGATGGCATACATTTAGGCCTCGCCTACCGACGAGTTCACGCCGTCAGTTCTTTCATATTTTAATACTCAATACTCAATATATTTATTGTTGTCATCACATTGTCTTAATTAGTAGGTTCTTATGTATATATTAGTATCACAATGTGAACCCTATTGGGGGTGAACAACAAGTGGAAGGCAGACCGAGGTTGTTTTAGTAAAATATATAATATAAATATGTAGGTACTATGGTAAGTAGTACCTACTTGTCTAGTAATTTAGTAATGGTTATATTTTTATTTGCCTATTCATAATGTCAGTTTTTTATTTATTCTTATAAAAAAGTCAATTTGTCATTTAAAAATTCATTTATATCATAATAGCATTTGTCAATTAATAATTTCTTTAGTATTTTTATGAATAAGGTATCAGATTCTATGTCTTTTATTGCGTTTGGTAGTTTGTTGTACATTTTAATGGTCATTTTATATGGGCCGGTACTGTGCATACACAGGTTTGATGATGGTTGTATGATTTTATTTCTCCCTGGTCTAAGTGGATATTTTCTTGGAAGTTCGTCTAGTGTTGTGTATAAGTCAGGGTATTTTCGGACAAACTTACAAAGTTCTAATACGTAGATAGATGGCAAGGTTAGAATTTTAAACTTCTTGAAAAAAGGTTTGCAGCTGTCTGTTCTTTTTATATTTAAGGGTCGACGACGACGAACAAACTAATAATTGATACCTAAATTTATAACATTAAGGGATTATCAATTAAATATGTGCATGGGTGAGTGAGGAAGCAAACGTGGAATCAAATCCATCAACGGATTCAATAGACGACCTCTGTGGCGAGGTGAGCAAAGGTCACCCTGCAACGCAGGAGATTGCGGATTCGATAACCGCCTCGAGACAAATGTTTGTACGATCTGCAGATATTTGCTCAGTCTGATCTGGTCGTTTTCTATGTATAATAATGAATATCTATACATGTAATGTTTTGTATTATATACCTATAGCAGTTATTTCGTACCTAACTACCCATAACACAAGCTCTGCTTAGCTTAGGGCTAGATAATGCTGTGTGAATTGTCGGGTTATTCCAGTTTCCCCCCTGAAAACCTCCTCAGGGGAAAGGTCCACCATTATTACCTATATTATTATTATTATATTTATAGTGGGTTAGAACTAGGACAAAATAAACACCACTCGAGTAGCTAACCAACCGCCCAAAACATGCCAACATGTCTAAAATATAAAACAAAATATTTAACCCTCATTTACCGCAATAACTAGAATTCACAGCCGCAGAACCCAGCCGAAACACATGAAACGCATGTCCCTCTCATATTTCCACCAAAAAACGTTGCAAACGTTGCCACGTCTGCATGGAATGACCAAAACAAAACGTCACACAATATATCAGCAACGTCAATACCATACAAATGTAATTTCCACCCTGTGGTACAGTCGATGACAGTTTTATTGTATAGCGCTTCCAACTTATCTCTTTAGTAACACAATAACATTCGACTACTAGGTTAATTGACGGTCGACGTTGTCGGCCATTTTCTTTTTGGAGCTTCCCGATTTCATTGGATAATTCTGCAAAAGTTCATTTTTGCTTGAATAAAAATCCCAGCTTGATTATAATAATATGAAATAAGGAGAGCCATAATGGCCATAAGAACTTCAATTTTAGAGATCATAAAAAAAGGTGTTCGTTCACATCAAATTATTTATAACGTCTTATGAGACGTATTTTTTACCGAGATATTCAATAGATTCTATCGAAAAATAATCCATCTGATACTAAGTGGCAACCTTCATAAATACTTATCTGTAAAAACATTCTAAAAATAACAGTAGGTAAAACAACGAACTATATCAAAATCAATTTCGCGTAAATAATGGCTTTTCAATAAGCTGAAGCAACAAGCTTGAAGGTAGTTCTTCAAAGTAGTATCTCTTCTAATACTGTACCGAAAATAATATTTAAAACCTATATATCGAGGCCATCATTCCAAAGAGACTATTAAACTATTATTTTTGTTATTATTCAGAAAAAAATATTTTGATTTATGAGCTTTTGCTTGCTCCTGAAAAGTGACCAAAAATGTATTGACTTAAATATTTTGATCCCAGTTTGTTAGTTTAACTTGATTTAATAAACACACTGTCACCGTTTGTTAATGAAATAAACAACGAAAATACTTAAATGATCTATCCGCGCGAGATCAGAATGGGTCAGAGTCGAACATTTACTTTGACGAGGTTTCATCTCATTTTGTCAACCTGTGTTGACAACACGAGGATCGCAAAAACTAGATCGGATTCGAACTGAGCAAGATAGCATTAGAGATTATATCTGTCTCAATCTCATTCTCTAGAAGGTACGCAGGAATTATCAGAAATGTGACGTAATCATTGCTTCCGTCCTACTTTTAACGCGAGCGGATAAACCAGTTATTTTCAGTTGTAATCACTTTAGCGCGCGACTGTCCGTCCATTGTTTCCAACCCCATTTACTACGCATTGTAACAGCTCAATATTATTCCCGACAATGGTAATGATCGCCAAACAGCATTAAAGTGTCGAAACTGAATCAAATATACTTTTTTCAACGTTATTCTGGCAACAAATCAAGTATTTAATAAGAGTCGCGCTTTGTGTTTATTTGGGGACATAAATATTCTTTATTGTGGGGTTATGATAATATAGTAATCCTATATGAAGACATGATTTGATTTACGCAATGTCTATGGTTCTAAAGCTTTTTTGGGGTGCCGATTTTTGCAAAAAAGGGTCTATTTGAAGCTTTTGTCCTATTCTGCGAAGATTGAAGCAGAACAGCTATGTATTTTCTGTTTTCTTTGAATCACAATGACATGTACGAGTATTCTTTCTAATGAGTATGTCATTATTTTGTGTTTTCAGCGTATTTTTTAATAGAATGGAATAGATTTTTTTTGTGTAACCAAATTCAGCGTGACACATTATAACTAATATTAAATTTAATGTAACACAAAAAGTTACCGTCTCTGTTAGATGCTGCTATGGCACTAGTGGCAAGTGCTGGTTTTCAGCGGTGCCAGGGTCCTAAGTGCAGAGCTACTCGATATTCCAATCATGTAGGTAGCATTACAGAAAACAAAAGACTAAAGCATAGCTTGAGTCCAATTAAAATGAAACAAAATTATCCAGCACAAAAATAACGCATTTATTGATGACTTCTGTGGCGCGGCAGGCGAAGATCCGCCTGCGACGCAGAAGGTCGTGGGTTCGATTCCCGCATCTGGACAAATGTGTGTACGATCTACAGATATTTGTTAAGGGTGTTCTGGTCGTTTTCTATGTATGATAGAAGATATCAATCACATTTTAAGCCATTCACCTGAAATATTATTTGGACACCATGTATCTAATGTTACTTCGTATTATTATAAAATTACCATAGTGACTAGGGTTGCCCCATCTCCGCTCCGCTCTGGTGGAATCTATCCATAAAGGTTGTTCGCAAGCAGGCAGGTACTGGTAGGCACTCATATGGGAAATGATAAAATTCTGGAAAATCTCAATATACTGACGCTAGTTTGCAACGTTCGTGATACAAATAAAGCGGATATTGAAATTCTGGGAAAGAACTATTTCTGTAAAGGCTTTTCCTTTACAGAAATAGGTACTTTTTTTATAGGTATGGTCTGTAAAGCGTGGGCTTGGGGATGGCTTGGGGCCAATTTCACGTAAATTTTCATCATCATCATCAGCAGTCCACTTCTGGACATGTCTTCAGCTTGCCGCATCCAGCATCTACCTACAGTCTTTTGCACTTCGTCATCCCACCTGGTCGGAGGGCGTCCTATACTACGTTTACCGAGTCGTGGTCTCGACTCAAGAACACGTTTGCCCCAGCGGCCGTCGGTTCTTCGCGAGATATGGCCACTTCAGCTTGCTAATTCTTAGAGCTATGTCGATGCATTATAAAGTTATGTTGTCTAAAAACTGAAAAAGATTAATCCATACTCAATCTTTTTAATATTAACAATAGCTTTATCAAGTGAAATGTGAAAAAGACTTGCAAAATTTTCATTTCACTCCAAAATACGAAATGGTTATTCATGCAACAATTTATTTGCAAATGAACTGCGGTAGATGGACATGACGTCTGTAGCAAAGATGGATAACTGACGTTTTGACGTTTTGAAGGATCGAATAGAAATATACGAGTACATATTCTTAGAAATGAATACCGAAAAATTAAGAATATTATGTTTAGTCAAATCGTTTATGCCTAACGTTAAGAGGCCTCCGGAGGGACGAATTCTTCATACAAACGTAATACCAAAATTATTTCTAATTCAAGCATATTTCCACTATAATATTGCATTATTTCTATTAAAATAGTATTTATCTAGGTTCCCAAATAGTTTTTTTTTCGAAATACTTACCTAAAATGAAATGAAAGCCAATCTCATTTTGCACATTTTTATGCGAAAATGGACAAGTTTTCTTGCTATTTGTTTCGTATTAAAAACATCAATATCTTACGTTTTATTTATTAAGGAACATAGCTTATTTTGTCTAGTTACAGAATAACAATACTTTGTGAAGAATACAAAAAGTTTTCAGTCATAATTTTTGGTATTACGGAACAAACCAAATTTTGAACGGCTAATATTGCTATCGCGCACGCGTGGGGCGTGGCGATATTCATAACATATACATATTTTAAACAGGGACAGCGATATTCGGAGCGATTTTTGCAAGCGAGGGTCGCCGGACCCTTAAGGAAGGAGAACTTTACGTCTATATCTTACTAAACTGCTCTGTAGTTATAAAAAATCTAAATAAACATTGCCGCATTGCCGTGTGGCTTTATCAGATTAGAACTTACAACACTCTAACTCTTCTAGCGGGTGTGTCGAAATAAATCGATCGTGAGTATCATTATCGTAAATTCGAGACCATCTTCCCAAATAGTTTCATGGTCATCATCACTGTTGGACATAGGTTTTCCCTAATGAGCGCCATAGCGCCCTGTCTTCAGCTTGACGCATCCAGCATTTCCCTGCAGAGAAAGCTATTGACATAGCTGAATTAGATGCGAGGCAAGTCTTCCGAACGACGAGAACCGACAACCGCTGGGATATACGTGTTCTGGAGTGAAGACCACGTCTCGGTAAACGTAGTATAGGACGCACTCCAACAAGGTGTGATGACGACTTGCAAAAGACAAATAAAAAAAGAATAAAAAAATGCTGGACAATTCACACAGCATTATCTAGCCCCATGGTAAGCAAAGCAAAGCTTGTGTTATGGGTACTATGTAGATAACTGATATACATTATACAATATATTACATAGATAGATATTTTTTATTATACATAGAAAACGACCAGAGCACCCGGAACAAATATCTGCAGATCGTACACACATTTGTTCCGAGGCGGGAATCGAACCCGCAACCTCATGCGTCGCAGGCGGACCTTTGCCCACCGCGCCACATCGGTCATCCTAAATTTAACTACGTCCTAAATACCTACCTTTTTTAAAAAAAGACACCACAGAGTACTAAATGCCTTTTTGACGTTTAATGTGGCATGGTGGGCGAAGGTCCGACTGCGACGCAGTAGGTTGCGGGTTCGATTCCCGCCTTGGAACAATTGTGTGTACGATCTGCAAGTTATGGTTCCGAGTGTACTGGTCGTTATCTATTTATAATAAAAAATATCTATTATGTCATCTAGTACCCATAACACAAGCTCTACTTAACATGAGGCTAGATAATGCTGCGTTAATTGTCCAGCATTATTTATTTATTTTATTTTATTTTTAACAAAATTGCAATTTACCACTTCCAACATTGTTCCCGTAGGACGAGTGCATTGGTGTAAACACGGATGAAATGAACGATTCGCACTTGGATGTGATCGCTCCGGGGAATACTTCGCCTCTTTTGTTGCGAGTTCGTTCACCTGTCATAAAGTGAGGACGAGGTCTTATTTAAATCCTTTAAAGTTTAAAGTACCTACGCAGTTTATTGTATGAGTACTTTACTATGTTGATAATGATAATTCTTTGTTAATAGTAATATGTGTCCGGTTGGACACTTTTCTGCCAGTGTCAAATAATGGAAAATTATTGTAAATTATCTAATTTAATAAAGAATAATTATCTGAGTTTCCAAGTTATGAAGATTGTTTGATATTTTCGCTAGAGCCTAGTTCTCTTATCGAGCAGGTTAGGTTGGCTCGGGAGACGAGATGTCGGAGTCCCCCTTGTACCCCAATTTTATAAGTACATAGTATAATATACTATGTAAGAGACAACATCATAATCTTCAGCCCATGATAGTCCACTGCTGGACTTAGGCCTCCCACAATGCCATAGCGCACTGTCTTCAGCTTGACGCATCCAGCATCTACCAGCAGTCTTTCGCAGGTCGTCATCCCACCTGGTCGGAGGGCGTCCTACACTACGTTTACCGAGTCGTGGTCTCACGCAAGAACAATTTTGCCCCAGCGGCTGTCGGTTCTTCGCGAGATATGGCCGGCCCATTGCTACTTCAGCTTGCTAATTCTTAGAACTATGTCGATAACTTTGGCTCTCTGTCGGCGAGTGAAAACAGAAATTGATTAATTAAAATGACAGAGATGCGTCGCTATCAAAGATTTGCTTACACATCATGTACATTAAGTTTTACGACTGCACAGCAAAAAGGCACAAAACTCTAGCTAGGTTGATCCATCCAAAGTTTAAACAGTAATCAGAGAAGTGAAGTCTAAACCAACAGCTTCGTACACGTGCAATCCCCGTAAAACAAGCACACGTGTATACTCGTAAACTACTCGCGTCTACTTCATCGGGCCCCTTTCATATTTTCGAGGTGTACCGGCTACGAAAAATGTGTGTACGATCTGCAGATATTTGTTTCGGGTGTTCTGGTCTAGGTTCTATGTATAATAAAAAATATCTATCTTTGTAAGTTATTGTATTATGTATATCAGTTATCTAGTACTTACCCATAACACAAGCTCTGCTTACCGTGGGGCTAGATAATGCTGTGTGAATTGTCCAGCATTATTACCGAGTACTCGACTAAAAAGAGCACTAAACCTAAACTCTGCGTCGGGTTTCGTGGCTAGTACCTAGTAATGTATTCATTACTACTAATACTTGATTGCGTTATTCAAAAGTTTTGTTTTTTGATAATAGGAAAATTAGTAGGTAATGGTACTTAATTAAACATTCAGAAGGTCTCAAAAATAAACTCATGGACATCTGCCGAGCCGTACTAGGAAATTCAACGATTTTCTAGGTAAGGGCCTTTTCTTTCCTTTTAATTCGTTCGAGAACTTTATCTAATGGTACATACCTATGTAGGTACATACATACTTATACACGAGCATGTCACTAACAACTATAACATTTATTTATTTATTTATTTATTTACAAACGTACCTCTATTTTTACGGGAACACCCAATGCAATAGAGTGCATATTTAAATTTAATATTAAAATTAGAAATAATTTTATAATACAGAAAAACAACACAAAAATCATAGAGTCAACCTTACTTTAAGTTTACATTACAAAATCATAAATTAAAAATCACAAATCATATCCATTTCCATATACATACAATAGAATTACATTAAATAAGAATATTATTGATAATAAAAATAAAAAATTCAGTCTAACTATCATAATACTGATTTACACAACTAACGATTACATAATATATAACATAATATATGGCGTATTCGGAGATAATGTCATATTGTCTATTCTATGTAGTTCTGTAGGTCTACCATGAGTTTTACCAATCTATACTCGCTAGCGACTGTAGTTAACAAAATGTATGAAAACTTTTACAGCGCCTCTAGCGGATAGTTGAGTTACTAAAATGCGCACCATGAGTCGCGTAGATAACTATTCTACGTCACAGTGTAGTAAACTACACTACAGCGACTGTAGTTTGGGCTCCATTTCCATAGAATTTGGTACCATGGGTTACAAATTTGACAGATGTCATAGTAGCGTACTATTACTACAGTAGTTACGGCACTCACCGACCATTTGCTTCGTGAAAAGTCTATAGTTTGCGATAGATTTGGCGATTTTGGAATTAAAAATGTTTAATAGAGCTCGTTTTGCCTGGGAAATGTTAGCTACTGCCGAATTAGAAGATGAACGACGCGAACAAAGAAAGTTTCAAAGTGAGATGCATGTTCTAGTGGGAAATCCAATAGAAACAATAAGTGACAACAAGTTTGTGAAACTTTATAGATTATCCAAGGAAGCATATGTGAATTTGTGTGATTTATTGCGACAACATACGGATTTAAAATCTACTCAGAGAGTCTCATTGGAATCAAAGGTTAGCCAATTTTGTTTTATGGATCCGTGGAGGTTGAATTATGTTACACCCCATTGAAGCAACTATAAGTACTTACCTACCTATTTTTTTGCAGGTATTATGTGCGCTATTATTCTACGCTCACGGTGATTATCAACGTGTTGTTGGAGAGGCAAACCATTATTCTCAAGAAGCGATGAGTTTATACATTGAAGAAGTAACAACAGCCCTAAACCATCCAACTGTTGTGAATATGTTTATTAAATTTCCAGTCACACGTCGGGAAAGAGACATAATTAAACAAAGGTAAGCAAGGTCTATATAATTATCCAAAGGTAGTGACCATAATAGATTTCATTTTATTCCTAATAATGTTTAATTTGCACTCTTACTTAAATTGTTTTTTGTTTCAGTTTCAACAGTAAGTATCATATCCCTGGAGTAGTAGGGTGTGTAGATGGCTGCCACTTCAAAATATTCAAACCTGAGAATTCAGTGGAGCATCTATACTACTGCAGGAAACACTACCACTCATTGAATGTGCAAATGGTAATCCTGCCTGGTAAAGCTTTTTAATATTTATAAATTTTTAAGTCTGTTTTCATAAGCCTACCTATGGTTTTATTTAAATAAATTCATATACAACAATAAAAATTAACACTTTCAGATATGTGATGCAGACTGTAAAATTTTGTCTGTCAATCCAAAGTTTGGAGGTGCAACCCATGACGCATTTATATGGGACAACAGCGTCATCAACAACTACATGAAATCTTTGCATAGGAATAATGAAACTGTGTGGCTCTTAGGTAAATATATACAATATTAATATATTGATCATAAATGATTTCACCTAAAACTAGTATGAGAGAATATTATTACTTATTTTAGGTGATTCTGGATATCCTCAAAGGCCTTGGATGATGACTCCATACAGGGAAACACAACCACATTCAATGGAAGAGTCATTCAATAAAAAGCACAGCACTGCAAGGGTTGTAATTGAAAACACATTTGGACGGCTAAAAAATCGGTGGAGGTGTGTGTGTAAGGACAGGGTGCTGCATTACAAACCTACCAAATGTGCTAAGATCATTGTTGCATGTTGCGTCTTGCATAACATTGCATTGCAATACAACATTCCAGACCCAGATGACAATACAACTGAAACTGCTTCCATAGGTTTGCAACTACATTATCATAAATAGATGTTACTTTTTATATACCTACCTAGTAAATGTATGGTGTATATTATTTACCTCTTCTAACTTCGTGATGATGATTCCAAATAAAACAAGTAGTAATAAACTATGAATTATTATTTCTTAACACCTCAACAGCAGCATTACACGTTACAAGAAATGTCTCGAACAACTCTTGCCACCTTGCTTGTTGTGCGAGCTCCATTTCTCGTAACCTGTGAGCCTCTTGCTCCCTGTTAACGTAGAAGGCCCGCCACTCGCGATCGGACTCCAAAAACGCTTGGTGAGCACGTTCCGACTGCGTCTGAAGGCGAGCTCTTCTCCGCGGTACAGGCGAATTTGGTTGATCGAGACGGCGCCGCCGTCTGGGTGAAAGGCGCCACCTCTCGCGGTCGGACTCCCCAAGCTCTGGGCGAGCACGTTCCGACTCCACCTGCAGACGAGCCCTTCTCCGCTGAACAGGCGAGGTCGCACTTCGTTGATCGAGACGGCGCCGTCTAGGTGTAAGGCGTCTCCGGGGTGTGTTACGTCTTTGGGAGGTTGGCGTTTGAGGGCTGGCAACTGGTTCATGTGGGCTGCTAGGCACTGACGGATGTAAGTCTTGAATAACTGAAAAAAATAACATAATGCATAACTACATAAAGTTAGAGTCACTGTATCTTAGCTACTATTCAAGATTTTGTTCTTATAAAGGAAGTGGATGATGTTATAATTATACCAAACCTAATCTTTGTAGTCTACATGAGTAGTACATGAGTTTAGAAACCCTAACAAAGGTAAGTAAGTTTAATTAGTAGGTAGGTATAAGATAAAATAAATAAGAATAATGGATTCAAATTAGAATAAATGTTTTCAACTTACGAACTTCGCATGTTTCTTCAGCTGTTGGTGATGATATGGGTATTAATTGAGAGGGCTCTGCTGGTGTTATTTCCTGTTAAACAAGAAAGAAAGTTATCAAAACATAATAATAATTTTGCATAGCGGTAAAGCTTAGGATGGACTAGGCTAATTTTCATCATCTTCATCATATTGTAAACACATAGGTAAAACACCTGGCGGCAACTAGTTAATTATGTTCTTATCACTCTTATACTAATCCTTGTACTAAATAATGTACCTATGTAATTACAAAGTACTTTTTAAAATTACCTATAAAAAAAGAAAGAATATGTTAGGTATAAAATAAGCGAAATAAAACCTGATTTAAGCCAATTTCAGGCACATCTGGAATACCAGTTGCCGCTTGAGGACCAATAATATTGAGTACTCGGTCCTCAAGAACGGTAAGCTGTATTTTTGTAGCCGGCCCACCACCAGTTCCATTTGTACTTTGGAGTATTCGTGCTTTCTTTCTTTTTGTATTGTTTTTCAGATCGCTCCAAACCTATTATTAATAATAATTCTTTATTCCATGCACAATGATCCATATCTTAGCTATTATTAATTGAGATAGATGAAACTATACATCAAGAATATTACAAAAAATTATGCTCAAGAAAAGTGCAGGTACTTAAATAAATCAACTAGAGAAAAACAAAAAACTAACCTTTCTCCACTTATCAGTGTTTTTTGTGTCTCCAGTGGCATCTGCGTTCAAGATGCAAGTCAATTCCTCCCATCGTCTTATGTTAGAGAGCCTCCCGCTGGGCCCCTCCGTCGTCGGCTTACTGAGGTCACCGTTCCTTTTGAATAAAATTTCGCATTATTATACAAGGTAGAAAGTTATCTCGGTACAACATAAATACGATTTATTAACAATTTGATGACAGAATAACTATGTAACGAAAGGCCGAAACTTAAACTTCGACCCCACTTTAGTCACAGCGACAGAAAAAGGGAACTGAAGTTATTTAGGAGTATGACATTAAAATATCTTATGTATTTACATACCTTTCCATAAAATCCACCATCATTTCGAACTGGGTAGCACTTGTTTTCGGCATTTTTGTTCGTTTTAACACTTTTCAAATTCAATGAGAGAATCGCATGGCATCTATCCGTTGTTGTGACAAAATGTCAGTGAACCGTCGTAACACCAATAAATTTGGATTGCCTTAGATTTCACTGAAATAATTGCGTCAGGCGACTTTCTACATTTGTCGGATAATAGTACCATAACACCTATCTTCTGTCTCTATCATTGTGCAGTATTTAAAAAGAGATGAAAATATGCAATGTGAAGTGAGCAAAGTTTTATAATGACGCCAACATAACAACGCAAAACTACACAGTGTGTAGTTGTAACTATAACGTTAGTAGTTCGCAATAACACATCTCATGGTACCATTAAAGAGGCTAACTATACTATCCGCGTATTTACGTAACTACTGTAGTAACGTCAGGCGATCTAACTGGGACAACTCATGGTAGACACACTGGAATATGCAGAATTTTTATTTCTAATTTGAGCCTATGCATCAACTGTCGTCTTCGCTAAGGCTCTAGACAGACGGACCGCATTTCAGAACTGCACGCCGACTGTAATAGAACTGCAAACCAACTGCGCAGTTCTATTGCAGTCGTGTCAACTGCATTCAAACTGCAAATGAACTGCAAATTTGCGGTTGGATTGCAGTTGAAATGCGGTCCGTAGAGCCTAACAAGACCTGTACTGTACGCACGGAGTATAAATCCAAAGGTGTATAAACTACCCTCTTTATTGAAAAAAAAAGTTTCAGATAATATAAGCGGCCATAAACCAAAGTCCTCTTATTTTTGTAAAATGTCGTTTCCCAATTTATCATGAACTTGTCGATCCGCCAGAATCGAAAATAACAAATAGGGTGAACGATTCGTATCGATCAATCTCGACTTGATTGATGTTATTGCACCCTATGAATGCTTGATGGATGCAGTTAGTAGCTGGGAATAACGAATAACGTGGGTTATCAAAAAGGTGTCGTCGAGGTACCTACTATAGAATTCTTCTTTTGTAAGGCATAATTTTGAGATATTTTTGACCCACTTGAAGTACTTCTTAGGCCAAGTTTTTTTCGTTTATGTGTAATTATAATATACATATATAATTAAGTTTTATAGTGCGTAAAAGCCCGCTCCCACCGGGTTATCTCTAAGAAATTAAATAATATCGCATACATTTTCGATTTCGACGAGACTTGAACCTGCGTCCTCCCCCTTAGTACAGTGACGCTCTAACCAACTGAGCTAAGTCGAAAATCTTTGAGACTTCCTACGACTCCCGCGGCGTTCGCTCCACCTACCTATTATATATTTTAATATACATAATTTCAGAAATTGATGCCTGTCGAGGGACTTGTGATAAGATCTTAACCGCAGCATTTTGTTATCTGTCACCAAAGTCCTGAGCCCGTCTAAGCCAGCAAGGTCGCAAGTCTGAAGAGATTACCGGAAACATTCAAAGGTCCAAAAGCTATTTAACCCTACAAATGCTAATTGCTCAGTAAACTACGAGACCGCGGCCCAATAACTAAATTACGTCCAAACCTGGGGTAGTAAATCATTGGCACGTTCGAATTAATTCACTACCTGCGGCCGGATTCTGGAATCTGTGTCGAGATTAGGTGCGTTGTTCTCACTTCATCGGCCTCAGAGGGATTTAGGTATGGCAAAATTGAAAATGCAATTTCGATAGATAGATAGAAAATACTTTATAATACCACACAAAACAGAAAACAAGGGCAGCCTTATCGCTGAGAGCGATCTCTTCTAGGCAACCTTAGGATGGACTGGACAAAAAAATTAAATACATATGGTAACAATTAAAATGAAAGAAATGTGGGTATAAATCAGAGCGAATCGCTTCGTAGCTAATTAAATGAAATATCACAGTAATATTATAGAACAGAAGGCTTGGATGTTTGTTACGTCTTCACAACAAAACTACTGATCTGGTCGAGCTGAAATTTTACGTACAGGTAGGCCTAAATGACGAATAAAACATAGTTATGCATCGAGCCAGTAGAGACATCATAACATTAAATGCCTAAATTGCAAGCTTGCTCTATTGGGTGGGCTCTACTGCGAATACTTATCGCCTGGCCATGCATCGCCCACGCGCGTCTGCGACGCGTCCGTCGGTGGTACTTAGGATCTAAGATTGATTTAATTATTTTTAATGCAGTCGTATTGAGATTAAACACGCCCATAGACGTCTCTTTCAAAAGTGACTTTTATTGTCAAAATCCAATAGATTTCCTTTAAAATTAGTTTTTAAAAACACTGACCGTTACCAAAACCTTTACTACATAGGCTACTTTATCCTTTAAATCTATCCCACAACGCGTGCGAAGCCGCGGGCAGAAACTTGTATACATATAAATTTGCCAACGTTTGTCCTGTTTTCTATACTACTTATTTTGCTGTAAGGTGATAGATAATAAACATTATTTCGTACTAAAAACACACACATACAATATTAAACAAAAGTATAATACAATAAATAAAGTACATAGTAAAGGTGCTATGTCTTAGCTATAACAACTAAAATCATTTGCAAAAAAAAACAAGGAATACTATGTATAACAAAGAGGCTTTTGATCCGAGTCAGAACAGCCTATCAATAAATAAAATTCTCGATAAATCATCATAGTGCTTTCGTTATGGGTACTGCTGGATGACTACTGGGGGGTTCCCTGCTATGGTACAACCAACATAATATATTATTTTACATTTATTTATCTCTAAATAATCATATTACGTTCATATTCTAGCTTTACCCTTGGTACACAACACCTGCCTTTCTTAAATTCAGATAATTCTTTCCATCCAAAGGTTGCCTGGAAGAGATCGCTTCTAAGCGATAAGGCCGCCCATTGTTCTTGTCGCAAGTGATGTCTTTTATAATGATCTGTATCTGGTGTACAATAAAGTATGTTTGTATTGTATTGTATTGTATTGTATTGTATTGCATTGTATTGCATTGCATTGCATTGCATTGCATTGCATTGCATTGCATTGCATTGCATTGTATTGTATTGTATTGTATTGTATTGTATTGTATTGTATTGTATTGTATTGTATTGTAACGAGACAAAATCGCCAGCAGTATCAAGAATAACCCGCTCAGTTCTAATCCGCGGCGCAATCAGTTGGCTTTTGTGACCGAATTCAGGTGTAGCAGTGTTTGAATGATTAACTAATTGAATTACCAAGATAATAACTTGTAGTATTGGTCCTTTCCTAAATCCGGCCAAAGTTGTCGAAATTCACAGGTAGGTGTGAAAATTATCGTAGACTCCTTTAGAAGTATCTTCCACCAATAAATCAGATATAATAACTTATTATACTCGTATAGGTAACAGAAAAAATTTAATAAATTTTCGGAGCATAGGTAGTATCAATAGCACCGAAAATTTACAACAAAATACCAAAGATACACAACAGCAACTTATGTGAACAACTTTTTAAACAAAAATATTTTTTAAACTAAATTTAAGAATTGTTAATTGAAAATTTTTATTAGATTGAATGCTTTCTAAATCTTTACGTATAAAATAGAGTCGCTTCAGAAATAAAGGATTTTCAATTTTAAATTTTTCAGCCATTCTCTATCTCTTCAGTGTATTTCATTCGGAAAGACGAAATTATAGAAAATAAAGATATTTATTTGCGTTTCATATAAAATAATACAAATTAAGAACTAATATAAAGAAAAAAAATTAGGAACCAATAAAACAATTAATACGAGAACACAGAAAGGCTACCGGGCTCAGCATTGACACATGTGCCAATGCAGCGCTGGTTTTCAGCGGCGATTATATCGACTTCAAAAGATAGGCGCTCAGTTAAATCATATTAGAGCTAATTTCGTCTATAACATCAGGTGCAGTGCACTCAACTTCGCGAAACTTTCGCTTCTCTTTGTAGTTGAAATCTCCTAATTAGTTATGAGGATTACCCGGCTTTAGCGGCGAAACCTTTTAAGAGTTGAACTGAGAGCCCTAATAAAGATTATGCAGGGGCTTCAACGTTGGAGTACCCGGGAAGTACCCGCCTACGACTTTGTGCTGAACTTTATGATTCTGGTTTATTCATTCTAGCATCTTTGAACTTGCGGTAAGTTTTGCATGGTAGGAATTAAATGATTTAGGTTAGATGACGCTTTAAAAAAGTAATGGTCTCACCGGACCAGCTGACTCAGCCAGGCGTGTTGGGTATACAAACGGGGCTGCAATACCACCAACTTCCTGATTCCGGTCTGCTACTGTGATTCTTTCGTGCTAGAGAAATCCCTTATATTATAACATCTAATTCTACTATTCTATTTCCTAATAAATAATAACTTTTAGCCCGAACCGGAATTTGAACCAAGTTTTTTAAGTGTATAAATACCCGCGAAAACAATTAAATACCGTAGGCAGCATATGGCAGATAGTGTTTCGTCAAGTTGTCGGGGAGCCGGTGACTTTAGTGTGCAAATTATTTTATGACATAAATTGGTGGTAATTATTTAATTTAAATGTAAATGTGGGTCTATGTCTAATCTACCCACATGTATCACCAAATCTACATTGCTGGTAATAGTAATTTCATTCAGTACACAAAAATGAAAGGCAGCTTTTCGTCAGTTTCATAGTGCGCGCAACGCGTTCTAAAACCAAAAATGTCTCCCAATTTCCACGAAAAAACGCAGCCAAAGTTCCATGAACAAATTACCAGCAGTGCTGTTAAGAGAGATTTTACTTCCCATGCAAAATGGTATTTGGCCCAGAATGCCAGATACACAGTTGAATTAATACATGCAGTGCAACACCAATAATTGGCACAGATGCCAGCGTGCCAGCAGTACAGTAGGCTCCATTCAGCTCTTACCGCACGTATTTATTGTCACACTAGCTGCGCCCCGCGGCTTCGCGTGGAAATGGTTTATAAACGTTCCTCTTATATCACTCAATTTATTAATAAAACGCATCAATATCCGTTTCGTAGTTACAAAGATCTAAGCATACTAGGGATAGACAGACAACGGGGAGCGATTTTGTTTTATACTACTTATATACGTATAAGTAGTGATTGAAGCTTATTAAGGCGTAAGTGATAGCTAATAATCACAGAACTGAAGCTAATTATGGTCCCGGGGAATAAATAAACTATGTCGGAACGGGCTTTACCTACATGTGAGTTTTCTTTCTCTGTAGGTATATTATTTATTGTCGCACACCCCAGCACATTTTTGTGATGGGTGCATCACACGGCGAATTCCAGCTTACCTACATATATACAATACAATATATCTTTATTGAATCATCAATACAAAAAATAATAATTATCTTAATACTAACTAAATCTAGTGGCACAATCGGCGGCCTTATCGCTGACAGCGATATCTTCCAGACAACCTTTGGTTGGATAGGATCGGTATTAGCTGAGGGTGGCGTAATTACCGAAGACTAGCTGTTCCACGCGGTTTCACCAGCGTTAAACTCGAATTTCACTTTATTAAGTGTTTTTTTTACACCTTGGGTTACATTATTGGAGTTTTAGTAAGAATCTCTAACTTTTTGAAAATATAATATAGCCTATGTTCACCGGGGATAGAGTAGCTTCCCAACGTTGAAAGAATTTTTCAAATCGGTCCAGTAGTTTCGGAGCCTATTCAATACAAACAAACAAACAAAAAACCTTTCCTCTTTATTATATTAGTATAGATATATATATAATACATGCCAAATTTTAGCTAAATTTGATTTTACAGACGATGAAAGCACATGGCTTCAAACTTAGAATAACTAGGCTGCTTCAAACTTATATTCGTGTGTTTAATTATTTAGCGTTAAAGTTTTCAAGAGTTGTGAAATAACGACTGCGTTTGGAGTTTGTAACAATGTTGAGTTTTGGTATAAAGTTGTGTCTAATTTAAAATTGTAGCTTCTTTACGCGGTTTGGCACGCTTTGTTAGTGAATGCGGAAAGAACGCGAAAGGAGGGCTGGCCAGAAAGAATGTGAAAATTATCATATACTCAGTTCTCATAATCATGATTTTTTTTGTGAACAAAGACTCTTATATGTAATAAAATTTTACAAAAGCCAATAAAAATAACAGAAAACCAAAGAGTTAGCAAATCAGTGCGTCCTACTCGTCGTGATCCACCCAGACACTCGGGACAAATGTTTGCAGAGCGTACAAACAGTTGTCCCAAGGCGGCGATCGAACCCTCAACCTCCTGGATCGTATGCGAACCTTCGCTCGCCGCACCACATTGGTCTTCAAAGCTTTTCGTAGGGGTTATACCAAGCCTAGAACCACATGTATGTCAAAATTCAGCCGCTTTCTTGTTGGTAAGAAGGTAAGAAGCTACCGTAAATACCTAAGTCAGTACCTTTTTTCCGCTTCCGACAATAGGATCAGTGAATTCCCAGTTTTAGGAACACAGAGGTAACCGAACTTTGATCAAGTTTGTACAAATGAAAAACACTTTTAGATTAATTACACAGTTATGTTTAGGTTACCATTTTCGTCATCTACACGACCGTGTTCATTAACTTTGCCTCGTATCTGAATAATTATTATATTTCTTAATGTAATTGCATATATTTGTTCCGGCCGTTTTGGGTATATTTCATGTCTAAGAAAAATATTTATCTATGTTAGTAGTCGTTGCGCGTGCAAAAGTCGCTATGTGTATTTAGTTATTTTAGTTTTTTTTTGTTTTAATCGTTAATTCAATACACATACTGTAAAAACAACAATGTGATAGATGAGTTAAGAAATATAGTACCTAATGTGACATTCACTATGGAACTTTCGATGCTAATTGACACGCTTAGTGTTATTTATACGTTTTTGACGTCCGATGTGGCGCGTTGGGCGAAGGTCCGCCTGCGACGCAGGAGGTTGCGGGTTCGATTCCCGCCTCGGAACAATTGTGTGTACGATCTGCAGATATTTGTTCCGGGTGTTCTGGTCGTTTTCTATGTATAATAAAAAATATCTATGTATTGTATTATGTATATCAATTATCTAGTACCCATAACACAAGCTCTGCTTACCATGGGGCTAGATAATGCTGTGTGAATTGTCCAGCATTATTTATTTAATTATTTTTAATTCACATACATAGCTAAAAAGGTCTATATAAAATGTATACCATTAGGTATATCAGTCATCCAGTACCCATAACAGAAGCTCTGCTTACCATGGGGCTAGATGATGCTGTGTGGATTGTCCAGCATTATTTATTATTACTTAATTTTTTACTTTTTATCCCCTGTAATTCCCTTGAGATGGAAATAATAGAAAATATTTGTTTGCGTTTCATATAAAATAATAAAAATTAAGAACTAATAATAAGAAAGATAACATATTAGGAACTAATAAAATACTACTAGATAACTGATATACATAATACAATACATTACATAGATAGATATTTTTTTACTATACATAGAAAACGACCAGAACACCTGGAACAAATATCTGCCGTACACACAATTGTTCCGAGGCGGGAATCGAACCCGCAACCTCCTGCGTCGCAGGCGGACCTTCGCCCACCGCGCCACATCGGTCGTCAAAAATTAAATCTCTTGTGTCAAAAATTTAATCACTTGTGTCAATGCAGCATTAAATGCTACATTGACACAAGTGCCAATGCAGCGGCTTTCAGCGGTGCCAGAGTGCTGAGTGTAGCACTAAACACAACACAAATCAACAATAATAACAATTTAACACGCAAATCACATATTAAAACAAATACAATACAATACAAATACGATTTATTGCACATCAAATACAGAAAAAAAAACAAAATAACCTATACACGTACCTAACAAAATATAGGCATCTATTATCACATTTCAAACTTACTAAACATGAGGGTAGATCGGTATATCTGCTCATAAAAACGAACTCGCAGTGTCTTCAGTTATTCCGTGATCATGGCGCATGAAACCGTGCCGAAATATTGGAAAACTCAAAAATCAAATCATGGCAAATATCCCGTTTTAAATGACTTTAGTATTAATAACCATGATAGTTTCAGAAGTTTTACTTACTAGCTCGGTCTTGAAACTACCGATGCAATAAAGATATTGGAAACCAAACAAGATCAAAGCTTTCAGTGATATTACTTCGAACTAATATGACGAGGTGGGTGTTTTGATGTGTAAAAAGAGATTCTATAAACCAAATATTAAGCTTTTGAAGATTTTCAAGATACGCCAAAGTTACTGAACGAGTGGCCTAAAATTTTGTTTAGTTAATTCAATAATGTTGGACAATCCACACAGCATCATCTAGCCCCAAGCTGACTGATATACGAGTACTAAATACAATAGGTGATATTTTTATAATAGGTACATAGATAACGACCAGAATTAGCAAGCTGAAGTGGCAGTGGGCCGGCTATATCTCGCGAAAAACCGACTGGGGCAAACGTGTTCTTGAGTGGAGACCACGACTCGGTAAATGGAGTGTAAAACGCCTTACGACCAGGTGGGATGACGACCTGCGAAAGACTGCAGGTAGATGCTGGATGCGTCAAGCTGAAGACAGGGTGCTATGGCGCTCATTAGGGGAGGTCTATGTCCAGCAGTGGACTAACATAGGTTGATGATGATGGTGATGAACGACCAGAACACCCGGAATAAATATCTGTGTCCTATGCACTATGTAGGTACATAGCTATACAGTACGTACAAGCAATGTCGTGATTGATTGTATGGTTATAGGACATTCAACCCAAACCACAGAATTCAAAGGATATGTGACTTGGTAGCCCAAAAACCTAATTATGGTAATTAGAGTCCTTACTGATTGGCAATACAATGTCGTGGCTTTTGTGATAAAATCTTCTTAGCTTTGATGTCGCCCACACATTGTTTTGGTGTATAGCTAGATATAAAGGTCGTTGTTCACCTGTACCCCAGCGCTAGCGTACAGCACAATAATTTCATTGTTTTGATAAAACTAAAAAAAACTGACCTTAAATTCATTATTACATAGTGTTTTAAGTTTTTCCAGGACTAAGTAAACGTATTCCTTAGGAATACATTTTTATGGTATGTCGGGATAATTTTCCATAAAATAGCCCAAGAATTCGAAATCAGTCATTAATTGACGGAGAAATCGATGAATATACAGAAAAAATACACACAGCCGAACGTATAACCTTTTTTTATTATTCGTTTAGTCGGTATAAAATAGGATTAAATTGTATACGCAACACTCGTAATTTTTAGATACAATTTGCAGCGAAACTATGCAGAATCAGACAGCGAGCAGTAAGCGACATGTGGCTACTGCTTACCGCAAGTTTCAAGCGAATAGCCTGCCCACACGATATAGCCACGTGAAGCAAGTTGCAGGACTAAACGATTCTTTGCCGACCGTGTATTGAATGGAATGCGACCGTAATCTTCGGCCGTCGCTCGTCTGCGGCTTTCGAGTCGTCTGCTTCCGTCTTCGTCGTCGCGTGCCCAGTGAGATGTCCGCTAGTTTTCAGCACGTGGATAGCGTGCGGTCTGCACTATTTGAAACGGATGCATACAGATGTTGGCTGCGTTAGAACCGTGGGGTACAGTGAGCTGTAACCTTTAGTCAAGAAAAGAGGCATACGATTCCAATTAGTAGCCTTGCCAGCTTTTGTAGCATGAGTTATAATAGCATTAGCTCGGGCTCTGTACGGTAGTATGTTAGTAAGTGGGATGTTCTAATTTTCTAACATGTTACTGCAAAAGCTGGAAAGTTTGAAAAGTTTAGATAGCAGTGCTTCCGTTCAGTTGACGACCTCTGTGGCGCGGTGCGAAGATCCGCCTGCGACTCAGGAGGTCACGGGTTTGATTCCCGCCTCAGGACAAATCGTTTTCTGTGTTTAATAAAAAATATCTATTTATATCATTGTATTATATACATCAGTTATCTAGTACCTATAACGCAAGCACTGCTTAGCTTGGGGCTAGATAATGCTGTGTGAATTGTCCAGCATTCTTTATGTATTTTGCTCGTTCTAAAGATAATGGTACGGAACCCTTCGTGCGCGACTCAACTCGCACTTGGCCGGTTTTTTACTTAAACACTTGAAAACTCTTATCATTAGTAAAACATCGCACACAGTAATACTTTTAGATACTAATCTCTAAAATACAAAGTCCGCTGGGCAAACGTGTTCTTGAGTGGAGACCACAACTCGGTAAACGTAGTGTAGGAGGCCCTCCGACCAGGTGAGATGACGACCTGCGAAATACTGCAGGTAGATGCTGGATGCGTCAAGCTGAAGACAGGGCGCTATGGCGCTCATTGGGGAGGCCTATGTCCAGCAGTGGACTAACATAGGCTGATGATGATGATGATGACAATACAAAGTCGAATCACTTCCATCCTATTCCTTATCTAACCGCTCAAAGTCTATTTCACCCAAATTAATTATCAGCATCTTAAACTCCGCTCACGTAAACCTTTCGCGTTTAAATCAAGGAAGTCAAACAAGGCCCTTGAAGAAAGTGCTACTTACGCCTAGACCAACTTAACTTTTATTAGAATTCTTGGCGGGCCAATATGCTCTTGAGTGGTGATCAGCCTATAGGGTTGTTTATAAACGAGTTTAAGCCGGATTAAAATTAAATAAAAAATTAATAAATAATGAATAATGGTAAAAAATAAATAAATGATAATGCTTGTGAATTGGCCATTTACAAGTACGAACGACAAACTTCGTAATAATAGTAATAATAATCTGAAAGACCATTTATTTTTATTTTCAAATTTTGGGAAAACTTACAGCTAGGTCTTTAAAATAGTTACTTTCTTAGTACATGCCGGTAAATACCAGCGCATGTGTGCTGAGGGCCAATTATCAAGTTTCCATTTACATTTACGAGTTGATGTCGTCTTTTAAATTAGAACACTTCCCCGACTGACAAGCATCCTACATATGTATGTATATATTCTTAATTTTACGATAAACAAAGGAATTAGCAAGCTGAAGTGGCAGTGGGCCGGCCATATCTTGCCAAGAACCGACAACCGTTGGGTAAACGTGTTCTTGAGTGGAGACCACGACTCGGCAAACGTAGTGTAGGACGCCCTCCGGCCAGTTAGAATGACGACTAGCGAAAGACTTCTGGCAGATGCTGGATGGGGCAAGCTGAAGACAGGGCGCTATGGCACTCATTGGGGGAGGCCTATGTCCAGCAAATACATACATATACAAATACATAAGCAGTGGACTAACATAGGTTGATGATGAAAGGAATTTTCGTAAATCCACCTACCATATGCAAGTATGTATTTATTCTGTGCCATTTGGGTTTTTTAATGCCTCGGTACATACTAGTTTTACTTTGTATAGTTTAGGCAGAGGTGCGATGTTCCTAGTAGTGGCTACAACAATCTCTTTTCAGATTAAAAAGGCGGCGGCGCTAATGTGAGTTGGGGTAGCGCCTTTATAATAAATAAATAAATATTATTATCCGGGCGCTACGGCGCTCATTGGGGAAGGCCTATGTCCAGCAGTGGACTGCTATAGGCTGATGATGATGATGAAATATTATCATAGGTAGGCGCAATTATAAAAAACCGGTCAAGGCGTCTAACTATCGCGGTTCATGAGATACAACCTGGTGACAGACGGACAGACAGACGGACGGACAGCGGAGTCTTAATAACAGCGTCCCGTTTTACCCTTTGGGTACGGAACCCTAAAAACCAAGGATGTAAAATAATAAAAGGAGATTTAATTTTCTCGCTTATTTTTTTTTACCCAGCAAGTTATTACGAGTACCTACCTTCACAGCTATTTTTAATAATAACATCTTGTCCCCGAGCTAAAATCGAAGTGTGATCAAGCAGAAAATTACTTGAATGAGACACGCCTGTAATAGAAACAGGGATTTGTAGAACCCAGGAGGTTTCCGAGTTGAAAAGATTTTCAATTTTTTTAATTACTTGTTTGCAAGGAGCGTGGACACTCACGATAGGGCTGGTCCACCAGTTCAAAGTCGCGAGCTATGGAAAGAGCTATACTCGGAGTTTCTCTGAAGGATAGGATTCGTAACGAATACATCCGACAGAGAAAAGTTAAAAAATACAAAGTTATCGACATACCTCTGAGAATTAGCAAGCTGAAGTGGTAATGGGCCAGCCATATCTCGCGAAGAACCGACGACGGCTGCACGTGGCAAACGTGTTCTTGAGTGGAGTGAATTGTCAAGCTTTAGTTCAAGTTTAATTTTCTCGCTTATTTTTTTTTACCCAGCAAGTTATTACGAGTACCTACCTTCACAGCTATTTTTAATAATAACATCTTGTCCCCGAGCTAAAATCGAAGTGTGATCAAGCAGAAAATTACTTGAATGAGACACGCCTGTAATAGAAACAGGGATTTGTAGAACCCAGGAGGTTTCCGAGTTGAAAAGATTTTCAATTTTTTTAATTACTTGTTTGCAAGGAGCGTGGACACTCACGATAGGGCTGGTCCACCAGTTCAAAGTCGCGAGCTATGGAAAGAGCTATACTCGGAGTTTCTCTGAAGGATAGGATTCGTAACGAATACATCCGACAGAGAAAAGTTAAAAAATACAAAGTTATCGACATACCTCTGAGAATTAGCAAGCTGAAGTGGTAATGGGCCAGCCGGAAGAACCGACGACGGCTGCACGTGGCAAACGTGTTCTTGAGTGGAGTGAATTGTCAAGCATTAAAATAAAAAAAAAAAATTTTTTCCAAAATATCTGTCACCACGCGGGTCAAACCGCGGTGCGCAGCTAGTTGTTCATAAACAGAAAGGTAATAATAACTGATTTATTCTGATAATGTTAATTTATTTAACGTAAATATTGGTTTCCCTAGCTTTCATTGTTAATCAGCTTGCGATCCCAGAACTTAATAAACCCGCAGTTTGGTTAAATTCTTTGCATGCGTCAAATTTCTTTGGCAAATTAAATTAATTCGCTGGAACACATTTTCATGAAAATAATACCGATGCGAAATTAATTAGTTAGTAATCGTTTTGTTTGGTTTGATTGGAATTTTATCACAGACTAGTTTCTGCCCGTGGCTTCGCACGCGTCGTTTTAGGTTATTTTTATCCCACGGGAACTGATTTAAGTTCAAGTTCATTTATTTATAAAATAATTATTACACGTCAAATAGGTATCCTTATTATACTTAAGTATAATTTGGTTTGTATACATTATAATAGTTAATTATAACATCAAATAAAAATAATAATTCTATAAGACTATTAATTAAATTATAATATATTCAAAAACATTTATTATAATCAATTCTATAATCAAACAAAATTCCATAATAATCAATGCAATAATAATTTAAAATTTATCGTAATTTGAATGAATTCATATGAATAATAATAATATAGTAGGTGCAGTCTTATCTCAGGAAGTCCTGAATCCTGTAAAAGGGTTGCTCAATGAGCCAGTTCTTTAATTTGTGTTTGAACGATTGCATTGACTCCGCACTCGTGACTGACTGTGGGAGGCGGTTGTATGCCGACGGCCCCACAACGTGGATCAGTTTGGAGGTTTTTTGGAGCCGCCGCGTCACGGCCTTCAGTCGGTGCCTGCTCCTTGTCATGTAATTGTGGCCATCACCAAGCTTAGGATAGTTAGTAAGGTGGTTACGGGCGTATATAGCTGTTTGTAGGATGAACAGGCAGGGAACCGTCAGGATCCTTAGTGATTTGAAGATAGGGCGGGCGGGCGTGTCCCACGGAACGCGGACTATTGCCCTCACTGCATTCTGAACACTCGCTCCCAATCAGCAGCTTTCCCCCAAAGCTCTACACCGTACTGAAGAAGCGAATGAACAGAAGCGAAATAGCAGCTCCTGGTCATATTTTGGTCCAGAGTCGAAGACAATCGTATGAAAAAATAAATCTGTTAAAAAAAATGTTCTGTTAAAAAATATGTTCTATATAGCCTATGTTTTATTTCACGACTAGAACTACCTGTATGCAGAATTTCAGTCCGATCCATTCAGTAGTTTTGGCGTGAAAAGGTAACAAACGTTCAAACATTCAACATTTTGCATTAATAATATGATGTGTAGTATAAAGTACAATATTATTGTGTTTAAATTAAATTTTCTTCTTGGAACCATTTACATTGTCGGTTTCAATATTGAATAAAAAACTGTGCGTAACATGTACCTATTTATTTTGTGACTTAGATTAAAACTGACAAAATATCTGGAAATCCAATAAAAGGGTCAATATTTTAACTTTTTGATGAATTTAAAGTATTGAAACACATTGATTTCGACAACATTAAATAACTTTAAAATTAAGTTATCAACTTGATGGTGAATATCTTATCATCGAAGTTAAAATCACACTACTATTATAAATGCAAAAGTTTGGATGTTTATATTGGTGGATGTTTGTTACTTCTTCACGCCAAAACTACTGAACGGATCGGGCTGAAATTTTGCATACTTGTAGCTCCAAGCCTAGAATATATAGATCACAATAGGCCTATCATGGCCGCTGTGCAGATAATAAGCCCAAAATAAAACTATATATAACACTTTTTATCCCATTAAACAGTTCCCATGTAATAAATAAAAATAACCTTCAAACAATCCAAAGACACAACGCCCGCGAAGTCGCGGGCTGAAACTAGTTATAAATAAATTCTTTGGTGGCTAAAGTAAGAAAGGCTATATATATTTAGGTACTTCTACTACAGTTTCTTATAACTTGCTACAATACCGTTACGATATTGTAGCTACAAAAGTCAGAATTACGAAAGCGGAAAAGCAAAATGTCCGGAAAAAATCATTTTCATGGCAGTGTTCATCGGATATAGCCCGATAGATATAGGTATCAAAGTTCACAGGTTAAATTTATCGCTTCCCAATTTATACATCTTTTGATCGACTTGCGAACATTGCAAAATATTGTAAATATTTTTGCCACATTTGAAACCAACAGAATACCTATAGTAGGTAGTGGTAACGTTCGTAGCAAGAGACAAAAAATGAGGGTAGATCGGTATGTCTGCCCGTAAAAACATACTCGCAGTACCTGCCTTCTGTTATTCCGTGATCATGGCGCATGAAACTGTGCATATACATATTGGAAAACTCAAAACTCAAATCAGGGTAAATATCCCGTTTGAAATGACTTTAGTGTTAATAACCATGATAGTTTAAAAGATTTACAAAATAATATAATTTCATAGGCTTGGCCTAGATAAATATGTAGTTTTGAAGTATGGTATATTTTATGACAACTCGAGCAATATTATCATACCATTTAGGTAGTGTATGGGTACTTTATTTAATTAATTTTTGCAGTATATTTTATTTGTTTTTTTTTCGTAAACAAAAGTGCCTTACTAGATAAAAATATCGACGGTGTACAATGGTACCCCGTCAAAATTTTTTATCATTTAACATTTTGATTGCTGAAATCACACGGTGTTTTCTACAAGTGACTAATATGAGTAAATCCACACTAGCGCAGCGGCTGAGAAAATACAGATCTGTGTGACTCAGCACAGCCGTAATATTTTTCGAACGAAACGCATGTGCGGCGCAACACAAACGCTATGTAGAGCGGCAGCACGAATTTTTTAGGTTAAAAAAAAGATCGCAGTCGTCGAAAAAAAATCGCAGGTCAAAGTGCACATACCTAGAGAGCGTTACTGGCACTCAGTGTGGGTACTAGTAATGCATACATCTCGATTGTCCCAATACAGCCTTTGCTGCACACCTTTACTGCGAGTCACATTGCTGAAGCCTGGCAGTAAATATAGCAAGGCGCTTCGATTCAGGGCTGGACTGCTCGGAGTTTCTCTGAAGGATAGGATTCGTAACGAATATATCCGATAGAGAACCAAAGTTATCGACATAGCTCTAGAAATTAGCAAGCTGAAGTGGAAGTGGGCCGGTCATATCTCGCGCAGAACCGACCGCTGAACGGCCGCTGGGGCAAACGTGTTCTTGAGTGGAGACCACGACTTGGTAAACGTAGTGTAGGATGCCCTCAAACCAGGTGGGATGACGACCTGCGAAAGACTGCAGGTAGATGCTGGATGCGTCAAGCTGAAGACAGGGCGCTATGGCGCTCATTGGGGGAGGCCTATGTCCAGCATTGGACTAACATAGGTTGATGATGATGATGAAAGCGCTTTGAGTGTTTATACTGAACTGGGGAAACGCGAAGGACAGCGGCCCGCCCCGCCGCATTTGCATTTGCGTTTCACCGCTGAGAACTGACAGTCCGAGCGTTGATTACCTACACTATTAATGCACATCCCAGTTTAAAGTCAAGCAAAAACTGAAGACATATTGCTAAATGATTCAAGCATTCCAAATTAGCCGTTCCTTAACCGACTGGCGCATTACGTCGATGGGAATATTACCGTCGCGTCGTCGTCGTCTCGATCGCCTAAATGCTTCGCGGTACATTTAACAATCGCTATCCGACGGCAAAATGGCTCTTTGAGTCATTTGGTATTGTCTTTAAGTTTAAACAGTTATTTACATCTAGGGAATTTATTTTGTTCACGATCAATGGCAGGCACTTTATGTTTTTAGGCAAATTAAAGGAATTAGCAAGATGTGTCCTAAGCAATGCTCTAAATCTATCTGTGTCCCGTGTGTCCGTCAAGTTGAGGCTAATATATTGTAAAATATATAGTTAGAAAAAACAAATTAGAGAGTAAATTTATGTACTTATTTCATGACAAACTGATATACTTACTACAATACATCATTACATAGATAGATATTTTTTATTTTACATAAATAACGACTAGAACACCCGGAACTGCAGATCATGCACAATTGTCCCGAGGCGGGAATCGAACCCGCAACCTCCTGCGATGCAGGCGGACCTTCGCTCAACGCGCCACAGAGGTCATCAATTCAATCCCTACCATGTACAGGTAAAAGTTGGATATCCCCACCGAAATCTTTAGTTAGCCTTCAATCCGCCAGTCGCCGCTTAATCTTTGTGTGTACGCAACGTTATTTGGTTATCAGCTGTGATTTTTATCAATTTTTAATGTGGTATTGACATTGAGATAGTGTAGTTGAATTCGTGTCTGGTAGTATCTGTTTAGTGACAGCCGTGTTATTTCGGCTATGGAAAATATTGTTGAATAGTTAGTAAGTGTGATTTGTTTACAATGACAAACTGTGTTTATGGGACGAATACGTGATTTGTTTTTGTGTTTGTTGGACTCAATGGACTTGTTTTTAAGGTTCAGAATTCTTTAGGTTAGGTTAGGTTTTGGTATTGTTTTGACATGTCTGTTTGTCTGTGTCACAAATCACAATGAATGCAAACAATTGATATATTTATAATCTATAGTTATATCAAAGTAAAAATACGTTATTAAGATAAAATTGGTACCCATTTACTAATTTTTTTTTTCTTAAAAGATTTTATGATGCGTGGTCATTTTGAAAAAACCTAAGTAACTAGGTACTGCTCATTCAAAATATCTGGTCACTGATACGTCTAACTGATACAAATTAAATGAATAACAGGTACTTAACCCCCTTTGCGATACAGAAATGGGTAGATCAAAGTTAATTTATTAAATTGTGTTTCCGTAGTTAGATAATCTAAAAATGAATCGCTGAATGTGTTGCTAAGCGCAAATCTCGACAGCAGCTGAACCGGTTTCGCTAATTATTTTTTTAGAATATTCCTTGAAGTACGAGGATGGTTCTTACGGAGCGACAAGAGAAAAAATTTAAAAATTGCTTGAAACAAATGACCACCCATTCGAAGCCGGAACGGGCCGCTAGTTATTAATAAGAATAATAATGTTAGACATTCCACGCAGCATCATTTGAACGTAAAAACAAAAATAATTATATCGAATCCTTAAATCTTACTATATTACCCAAGGAAATGATTAACAATACTCCTTTCTTTTTTCAGAAAGTTACGACCATGTTAGCCAAAAAAGTTACTGCTTTACTCGCTTCTAAGAACCCTCATGCTGTTTCTTTGAAATATCTGGGGGTGTGGACTTCGGACAATGTCATCAAATCACCATACAAAGATATAGATATACCTAACAGGACAATTCCAGAGCATGTCTGGGAAAATCTGGGACGTTGGCCTGACAAACCGGCTTTGGTAAGTGGAATTATTTTTTATTAGGAAAGGAATTACTTGTACAAATTTATTTACTATTTTATATATTTATTTATTGATCACGAACATAGTGTACACTAAATCTAGCTTTGAGTTACCTTAATAAATATCATGTCAAGTGTCAATATAATTATAGGTGAAGACAGCATGCATAAAATAACAACTAAATAGAAACGAAATAGAAGAAATACTAAGGCTCTAGACAGACGGACCGCATTTCAGAACTGCACGCCCCGACTCAATTCAATTCATTTAATTATCTTTTGACACCATATATATGTTCTTAGATAAGTCACAATACATTTAAACTTATAGTTAATTAACAGCAATCTTAGCTTTAGTACCTATAATATCACAAAATATATTTTTATCAGCCAAAGCTTCGTCAATTGTATAATAACTCTTATTCAATAGAATTCTTTTCATAAATACAAATAGTTCAATGTCAGGTTTGTTTCTAAATTCTAATGGTATTTTATTATAAAATTTTATAGATAGGCACATAAAGCTTTTTTGTATTTTTGATAGTCTTGTGTCCCCACACAAGACTATCAAAAATACAAAAAAGCTTTATGTGCCTATCTATAAAATTTTATAATAAAATACCATTAGAATTTAGAAACAAACCTGACATTGAACTATTTGTATTTATGAAAAGAATTCTATTGAATAAGAGTTATGACTGCAATATTTTCCTTATTTCTAGAGTTGTGACTGTGGATTTCGTTATTTTTTGAAGTATTATTGAGATTGTCTCTTATGTATATAATGGTTTGATAGATTTGCTCACAGGTCATTGTCATTATTTTTAGCTTCTTAAACACGTCTCTACATGTATCTCTATATTTTAAACCTGCTATACATCTGATAGACTGCAAATGAACTGCAATCGGACTGCGCAGTCCGATTGCAGTTCTATTGCAGTCGTGTCAACTGCATTAAAATTGCAAATGAACTGCAAATTTGCGGTTGGATTGCAGTTGAAATGCGATCCGTCTGTCTAGAGCCTAATAGAAACAAATCACATATTTAGAATTGAAATAGTTGAACTAACCGCAGACTGTAAGAAATAATCTAGGTAGGAATATAAACAACTGATCGACATACTCGTACATCAATATCAACCAGAAGCGTCCCCAAGACGCTGCTGGCTGCATATTCAAAACGATGAAGTTAATATTTTAGGCAGAGCCTTTTAGACAGTAGGCTCCCTAATAAATTTGTAAAAATTGTATGTTTGTGATATAACAACGCCTAAATCATTAACAATCGGAAGAAGTTCTGGATCACGCTGCGCAAAGCGATCTTAGAAATAAGTAAACTAAAGATAAAGGATGCATTGTATGAAGTTTCCTTTCTATTTCAGGTATGTGGAGTAACAAACCATTCGTACACGTACCACCAACTATACAAATACTCTCGGAACTTGGCCGCAAAACTTCGAACCAAGTTGAAACTTCAAGACTGTGATGTTGTGTGTGTGATGATGCCTAATTCTACTGACTACGCAGTCGCTGTGCTGGGGATACTGCAGGCTGGTGGAGAGGTCACGACAGTGAACCCTATTTATACTGCACGTAGGTTCAATTTCATTAAATTTTATTTGGTGGTCTGGTCCAACAGTTTAAAGTTACTCGGCGAGCTATGGAAAGAGCTATGCTCGGAGCTTCACTGAAGGAGAAGATTCGTAACGAATACATCCGGCAGAGAACCAAAACTATCAACATAGCTCTAAGAGTTAGCAAGCTGAAATGGCAGTGGGCCGGCCATATCTCGCGAAGAACCGACAACCGCTGGGGCAAACGTGTTCTTGAGTGGAGACCACGACTCGGTAAACATAGTGTAGGACGCCCTCCGACCAGGTCCGATGACGCCTAAACGTTTTCAATGAAAGTGCTGAATTTATAACAGTAATTTTAATATTTCAGATGAAGTAGAAAGACAATTGCAACTGTCGAAACCAAAACTAATAATAACCATACCAGAAAGTATCAGTATTTTAAAGGAAGCTCAGAAACTCGCCAACTTAGACATACCCATCATGACTGTTAAGACTGCAAATGAAAGTAGACCCCAGGGAACTATCTCATTCGAAGAATTTGCATTGGACAATACTGTAGATCACAGTATTTTGAATAAAATAAGCAAAAAGCCTTCGGACACTGCTTTTCTGCCATATTCTAGTGGGACTACAGGGTTACCAAAAGGCGTAGAGCTGAGTCACAGGAATTTGGTGTCAAATCTGTTACAGTTTGATGCCGAGGGAGTGAAGCATTTCTCTGATACAACCAGTAAGTCTAGAATTTTTATTAAATATTAGCTTTTGTCAGACACTTCGCGTTTTCTCTTGATAAAAAGTAGGTAGCTCACAATGTTAATTATTCAGATCTAGAATTACATCTATACAAAATTTCAAACGACCTGTTCATGTTTAGTAGCTTTTGATGGAAGAGGTAGCAATCATCTAAAGATCTTTCGCATTTGAAGTATTATTCTCTCTATTTGTATTCTCTCTATTCTATCTCTCTCTATTTGTAGCATTTGTCGGGTTATTTATACCCGCATCTTATGATTGCTCTATCCGGCAGTTAAGGCACAAAAGAAATGATATAGTTTCTAATATTGTGTACAATGTAGACGTCCGCGTCCCATAAGTTTATGGTACCTTCTTTACGAGTATATCAGAACTTCGTTCCTTCACCTTCTCCGTAAAATTATTCGCATTAAATTTTTTACTGACTATATTGTCTCGATTTATGGTACTTAGCTCCGAATTTTGCTTATGTATCAACTGACAGAGAACCAAAGTCATCGACATAGCTCTAAGAATTAGCAAGCAGAAGTGCAGTGGGCCAGCCACATATCATGAGGAACCGACAACCGCTGGGGTAAACGTGTTCTTGAGTGGAGACCAATCGGTAAACGTAGTGTAGGACGCCCTCCGATCAGGTGGGATGACGACCTGCGAAAGACTGCATGGAGATGCTTGATGCGTCAAGCTGATGACAGCGTGCTATGGCGCTCATTAGAGGAGGCCGTTGTCCAGCAGTGGACTAAGATAGGCTGATGATGATGATCTTTATAAAAGAATCGTGACGTAGAAAATAACTACACGATTCTTTACAAACCTTATTAAACAAAGGTCAGTCAGATAGGAACGCCATAGCACAGTTTCGTATAGATATCTACATAAACACTGCAGAAGTCTTATGATTCCCCAGAGATCCTGACCGTAATTAAGACGTACGAAAACATATTATCTTTTACTGCTCTTGGATTTCCGCTGTCTATTTAAACGATTATTCCCGTAGCAGGTAAGAAAACATTCTTACATTGTAGAAAGATTTTAGCAAAAACTTTACTTTTATGGTCCATTCTTTAGTAGAATATAACATTGCAATAGAAATCGTAGTTTCATTTTGGGTTTGGTAGGTGACTATTATGCGCACAATGCTTTGTCAATCTAGTGAGTACCATGCTATAGTTATGTAGATGGCATTATGTAAGTAGATGAAGTAATACTTACCTGGATTTCAATGCTAAATCCATTAGGTAATTGTATAGTAGCTATAATGCGAAGATGTTGAGTAGTAAATTCGGTAAATTCAATCTGTTCATATTGGAATATTAATTAAATACACCTCTATAGCAAAATGAATAATCTTAAACGTAACCCTAAATTATAATAATAATTATGTATAACGATTAACAATGAAGTATCACAAAACTAGTCAATGAGCACTATAAAATGGGTTTTATTATAAAAAAAAGTAATTCTTGAAAAGGAAGTAGTGGTAACTTGTTATATAAATCAAGCTTTAGGCTTAAGGGGCCTCCGGAGGGACGAATTCTTCATACAAACGTAATACCAAAATTATTTCTAATTCAAGCATATTTCCACTATAATATTTCATTATTTGTATTAAAATAGTATTTATCTAGGTTCCCAAATAGTTTTTTTTATACTTACCTAAAATGAAATGAAAGCCAATCTAATTTTGCACATTTTTATGCAAAAATGGACATGTTTTCTTGCTATTTGTTTCGTATTAAAAACATAAATATCTTACGTTTTATTTATTAAGGAACATAGCGTATATTGTCTAGTTACAGAATAACAATACTTTGTGAAGAATACAAAAAGTTTTCAGTCATAATTTTTGGTATTACGGAATAAACCAGATTTTGAACGGCTAATATTGATATCGCGCACGCATCTGGCGCGGCGCAAGAGTTAAACAGGGACAGCGATATTCGCAGCGATTTTTGCAAGCGAGGGTCGCCGGACCCTTAAATCCTGCTTATGTGTTTTTACCAGTCTAGTAGTAGTTACGTGTAACTAGTGTAAATTAAATCAAAATGAATTTGATTCGATTTACAGTTGCATGAAATAAATGTTATAAAAGTTGTCTGCCCTATTGGGCGTGCAAAGTAATAAAATTTACAATAAATAACTAGCGCTATTAAAAAAAATACATTAATTAAATATAGTGTTTGTTTATAATGATTAAACTACAGATATTTATAAAAAATTTAATACACAGGTCACAACCAAGACGCAGTATTGGGAGTGCTCCCATTCTTTCATATCTACGGTCTAACAGGAATCCTACTGCATAAACTGAGTGCAGGTTTCAAAATCGTACCGCTTCCGAAGTTCACTCCAACTTCCTTCTGCAGCGCAATGAAAGAACACAAGATCAACTTGCTGATGGCGACGCCTCCGTTGGGTTCGTATTTTTAAAATATTTATCTCCGTCTGGATAGTCATATTCAAAGAGGCAAAATCCTACTAATATTATAAACGTCAAATTTTGTAAGTATGGATGGATGGATGTTTGTTACTCTTTCACGTAAAAACTACTGAATAGATTTTATTGAAACTTCACAATAATATAGCTTACATATCAGAATAACACATAGGCTATAATTCATAAAGATATATAGTATATTGTCCAAAATATTTATCACCACGCGGTTGAAACCGCGGGGCGCAGCTAGTATGAAAATTTTTTTTGAAGGTGGTTTAGAAGGTAGACTTAACGACTTAATCACTTAAGTAGTTTTACTTATCTGCTACTGAATTTCGATGGAAAAAGGCGGCCCGGGTTCTTTTTTGGTGGAATCTATACTTGGGGAATGCCTGTGACGTACATATAATGGGCTTATAATGTTGATAAATTGTTTATGACTGTACGACAGAATACCGGCCGGGTGATTATGTAACTCGCGACCGGTTTGCGACAGGCGTAAATTAAACAATTAGTGCTGTCAAACGTCAATTTTGACCAATTTTGTCGTTGTAGCTGGTGTCAAACTAATACAAAATTGACGTTTGACAGCACTAATTGCTTAATTTACGCCTGTCGCAAACCGGTCCCGAGTTACATAATCACCATACGGAACTCGAACCAGTGGACGAATATCCAGAAAGGACAGAAATTTGCATGGCATACAACGAAATAACTACATAGTAATTATAATAATGTTTATTTACAGATACAACTTAGTCTATTGTTATTAAACTTAAAGCATTATATTAAACGGGAATAAGTCATCTGAATGAGCTGATACATCATAGGACAATCATATTTAGTAGATATAGGATGCTGTTTCTGCTTTCGCTGGTTCTGCTGGGCAGTGAGGTTATCTTTTTGCGCTAGATGGCATCAAAGGAGGTGGTGCGAGCCTTATCAAATAGAAAAGAAAGCATATTTAAGGCGTTGTAGAACCTAAAGCACACGATATAATTATTTTATCCCGATCTAATTCACCCCGGCAAAAGATCGTGAAGCGTGTGACCAATTACAATGCGTGCCTTAGTCACCTTCTTCTTTAGTGTTTCACTATGTCATTTATTTGAATTCAAACAATAGAAATTAGGAATAAGTAGGTGTGGGTAGAACAGGTAACTTGAATCTAATGTTTTGGGTTGAACGGAGCAAAATACCTATTGGGTAGAAAAATCTTGGGTCGAACAGGTAAGCACTCGACGTATTGTGCTTATTGTAATGTTAATAGTAATTGATTGGCTGTTTTTACAGTGTTATTTGCGGGGTCACACAAAGACGTAACCAAAGAACATCTCGCTCATTTGAAAGTAATGACTTCTGGAGCTGCTCCTCTACCACTGAACGACGTCCGAAGAGTTATAGAAAAATCTGCAAGTTACTAATTATCTAGTCACTACAAACGTGATAAATTTATAAACAAACTGCTTTCTAAACATCATGTTTATTATATTTAATATCATCATCATCCTATGTTATTTTACTGCTGGACATAGGCCTCCCCCAATGAGCGCCACAGCACAGCGCCCTGTCTTCAGCTTGACGCATCCAGCATCTACCTGCAGTCTTTCGCATATTAATATGTTATTCATTAATCATCATGTCACCGTTAGCTTTAATACCTACTAATCCTATCCATTCAAAGGTTACCTGGAAGAGATAAGGTTGCCGATTTTACCACATTAGATATAGTTAGTATTAAGTTTTTGTTTAATTTTCTTTCATGTATTTATGGTGCAATAAAGTAATATTATATTCTATATAATAAAATCGCGCTTACCTGTAATACCCCTTTTGAACCTTAACATACACAGAGACTCCGTAAACGCCAAAGTTATACTTCAGGTAGCACGTAACTGAAGCAGAGTTTCAGTCGCTGCAGCCGAAATCGTAAATGACAAAAGATTAAAATAATGTGTTTTCTCTTATTTAGTATGCCATTTTATGTTATGTCTTAAACCAAATCCACAAATTTTCTATACTAAAAATATACAGTAGCTTAGGTAGTACTTATTTTCATGCTGAGATTGCTAGTTACAAAATAAACATTGAAATTCCAGCCTGGAATGTCCTTCCTCCAACTATACGGCCTGACAGAGACCTCACCGTTGGTGACCGCTATGAACCCAGGCTCTACTAACTACAATTCATCAGGCTTTGCTATTCCCAATACGGAGTTAAGGGTTGTTGACGGCGATATGAACAACTTAGGACCTAACGAGGTGAGTAGCCAATCTGAAACGATTTAGTTACGACAATGCTGATGGTAAAGCTGTGTGATGATGATGATGCTTCCGAAGAAAGCATATTTTGTTTTGTTTGAAGAGCCAAACCAAACGCGTCGACTAACAGAATCAAAAATTAAAAAACGTTTATGTCTTGAGGGCCTGGTAAACCTCAAGAAATAAAACTGTTGATTTTTGGAAAAATGCTCAAATAAACCAAATCCAAATTTTCACCAAAAATAATAGCAAATTAAGAAATAAAGTGCTAATTGATTTTCTTCACGACAATTTTTTGTTCACTTATTAAAAAGAACCAACTACCGATTGAAGGACAATATCTTCATAAGTTAAAACTATTATATCATTTTCACTGATGATATCAATTTCTAGGTTGGAGAACTCCTGATACGAGGACCTCAAGTCATGAAGGGCTACAGAAATAACCCAGAGGCCACCAAAGCGGCAATCACAGAAGACGGTTGGTTCAAATCTGGTGACCTCGCAAAAGTCGATGAATACGGGGCCGTGACTATCGTTGATAGATTAAAGGAACTTATCAAGGTTAGTTAATTTATTTACCGTTACAAACAAAACAGCTAAGACAAACAACAAACAGGAAGTAGCTTTTGTTAAATATGAGCTTGTACAAATGAAAATAGTTTTATGAATGACCCACTGACTGACCAAGAAATTAATTTTAACCAACAATAACATAATAATAAGGCTTAACTATAGAAAACTACAAGGTAATATCCTGGTTGAAAAAACGTATAATGATGATAAGTCTATGAGTACCGCAACAATGATATTTTAAGTAGCTAACATATTATGTTTGGTATTATTCCAAGGTCGCAAATTAACTACTCAATACTACCTAGCCTATTCAGTAGGTATCGTTAAATATTTTTCACATACATACAAAGAAGCGATTCAAATAAGTCAAATGAATGTGACTCTAATTGCATTGCAAAATGGGTAAAGTACACAAAATCTAATCCCATCCAATTGCGTAGAGGAGTGAGGCAGGGGGATGTCATATCCCCGAAACTGTTCACTTGCGCATTGGAGGATATGTTTAGGTTGCTGGACTGGAAAGGAAAGGGCATCAACATAAACGGCGAGTACATCTCACACCTGCGATTCGCTGATGACATAGTCTTAATGGCGGAGTCGCTTGAGGAACTGAACCGGATGCTGGACGGCCTAGCTTCAGCCTCCCGATGTATCGGTCTTGGCATGAATTTGGATAAAACCAAAGTCATGATCAATGGCCACATTGATCCAAGGCCGGTGGTCGTACATGGTCACCTTCTCGAAACTGTTTCCGAGTACACTTACCTTGGGCAGATTCTGCAGTTGGGTAAAAACAGTTTCGAGAAGGAGGCCAAAAGGAGGATCCAGCTGGGCAGCATTTGGAAAACTACGTCGAGTCTTCTCGTCATCCATACCGCAATGCTTGAAAACGAAAGTTTTCAACCAGTGCGTCCTACCCGTTATGACCTACGGAGCTGAGACGTGGACACTCACGATAGGGCTGGTCCACCAGTTCAAAGTCGCTCAGCGAGCTATGGAAAGAGCTATGCTCGGAGTTTCTCTGAAGGATAGGATTCGCAACGAATACATCCGACAGAGAACCAAGGTTATCGACATAGCTCAAAGAATTAGCAAGCTGAAGTGGCAGTGGGCCGGCCATATTTCGCGAAGAACCGACGGCCGCTGGGGCAAACGTGTTCTTGAGTGGAGACCACGACTCGGTAAACGTAGTGTAGGACGTCCTCCGACCAGGTGGGATGACGACTTGCGAAAGACTGCAGGTAGATGCTGGATGCGGCAAGCTGAAGACAGGGCGCAATGGCGCTCATCGGGGGAGGCCTATGTCCAGCAGTGGACTGATATAGGCTGATGATGATGATGATGACACAAAATAGGTATATTTAATACCTAAATAAGCTAGCCCCATGGTAAGCAGAGCTTGTGTTATGGGTACTAGATAACTGATATACATAATACAATACACTACATATGTAGATATACATATATATTTTTATTATACGTAGAAATTACCCAGAGCATCTTGAACAAATGTCTGCAGATCGTACAAACATTTGTCCCAAGGCGGGAATCGAACCCGCAAACTCCTACGTCGTAGGCGGACCTTAGCCCGCTGCGCCGCCATAGAGGTCATTAATTTGATACAATATTATGTATTATTCCAGGTTAAAGGATTCCAGGTCCCTCCAGCTGAATTAGAAAATGTACTTAAAGAACACCCGAGTATCCTAGATGCAGCAGTAATTAGTATTCCCGACAAGAGACAAGGGGAGGCGCCAAAAGCTTTCATAGTAGTGAAAGAAGGACATAGTCTAAGGGAGGATGAAGTTTTAAAGTTTGTAAATGAAAGAGTAGCGGCGTATAAGAGAGTGAAGGAGGTTATGTTCTTAGATGTTTTACCTAAGAATCCATCGGGGAAGATTTTGAGGAAGATCCTTAGGGAAAACTATAGTTAGAATTACCTAGTACTAGAAGTGATTGTTTTCAATAAATCGTGAATCAAAGTACAAAAATCGGATTTCAATTCAGTACACAAGTTTACTGATTTTATTTACGTTCAATATTATATATTATTAATGTAATAGGAACGTTACAGTGATTTAATCTGAGAATAGCTATAAAAAGACAAGAAATTAAAAATGGAACATGTTAAATTTTATTCATTGGAAATATCTAAAATGAAAGAATGTACATATTAATAAAGAGCAAACTTATGCTTAACAATTCGAAGGCGTTCTATATCTGCTATAAAGAACGTCCAGGCAATTCTGTAAACATTGAAATATTACGAAGGTAACAAGCACATAGTCGAATTGGCCGCGGGGTACAGAAACCCATTTAAGTCCCTCTGTTTTCGTCCTTTATACGTGAAAAGTTGTACTACGGTTACACCGATACCGAATACATAAATATTTTTATATATATTATATTATATATTTTTTATTATATTTTTATTTATTTTCAGCCTGTATTGTCCCAAAAAAAAAAACTCGTCCCTTCATCTCCGTTGTAGAGGTTGTAGTCTGCCGCGCACGCCGCCGTGCGTTTGGGCACGACCAATCAGTAGTGATTCTGGCCCAGAGGTCGTATAAAAATGATAAGTAAATCAATTTAAAAATCCGCAAACGGATGGCCATTTTCTACTATTGGTTTGTAATACGGAAACCCAAAAGAGTTCGTCACAGACTAAAAAAGCTGTCACTTTTGGGTCCTCGTTTCCAAGAACGACTACATCTTGTATATTAGTATTATAATGAAACCAATTGTATGTCTTGTATTATTGTGTTCGGCAGCAGCAGCTGTTATTCTACATTATTTACACAATTGAATAAATTAGAACTTAAGTTAACCGTAAACCGGGGTTCATTTATTAGTGAATAAAAAAAATTTAATAATGTGCTAATTTTATTTTATTTAAGTATCATTTATTAAAGCTGGATCTACAAAACGGTGATACAAAACGGTGTAAATTCTCTTCAGCAGATTTTCCTCAGCGCAGTTGTAGGTTAACCCGTCGCCATTTCTGAAAGTATAATGGGAATCTCGGATTAAACTAAAGTTTTAATTAGTTGCAATAGTGAATTGGAAAAGTACGCCGGCAGTTTTCCGAAACGTGGCGTCCTTATTTGACTCACAAAATGGCTCGATTCTTGTTAGTTGGTTCTTTATGTTATCTAATGAACCCACATTAGCTCCATCTACTATTTTTTCAAGCTACTCATTACTATGCGCCATCGTACTTTTACTTCCGTTCCACTTACAATCGGTTGGCTCTGTTAAAATAGCCTGCGAAGTTCAAACTTTTCTGCATGATTTGCCACGAATCATATTTAAATATATTTTTATTAGAGTACTTGGTAAACTAACTGATGATGATAGTTCTACTCTTTGTAAGAAGCAGATAAAATTCAAAACAACGACTCAAATATTTTCGCGGGCAATGTAAATTTCTCTGCATAAATCAAAATACGAGTATAAGCGAGCATGATATGCATTCTACATTTTCCATCTAAATAACGACTTACATAACATACTACTGTAATGAGAAAACTAAAATAATCCCTGAGCTCTAATTAGGTATTTCCCTTCAGCTATAAAAAGCCTGGGACTTTACGTAAAATGTCCGCTTCATTAAAAGCTCTCAACAAAATTCCAGATAGAAAATAAAAGCTACAAAAGCGCCTCGAAACTTTCGATCTATGGACATCACTACAACAGTGGATGGTTATAACGAGGTTTTCGCAAACAATAAGCAAGCCTCGGGAACTTTTTTGAACAATAATCTATTAGAGCGGCATTTCGATGCTTTTCGAGCGAAATACAGAGGCTAAAATGAAAATAGTTCACTTCTCCAGAGTTTTCAGTGTTGTTTTACGTGGAAGCAGGTACGGTGCTTTTTATAGGCGCTGTTTTTTTTGGCATAACGCTGAATTGGTTTGTTCAATAGAGTCTTTATGATGCAAATTGGCTAGATCAAGGTAGGCACAAAGATGGTGTTTGTAGTTATTTGTTCATAAATTTGTAGATAGATATATGTAAATGAATGTACGTACCTTATTACCTATTTAGCCACATGTAGTGTGCACTAGGTGCATATTTTATCTACAGCATCCATCTATCGTGTTCTGGAGTGGAGACCACGACTCGGTAAACGTAGTTTAGGACACCCAGCCAGGTGGGATGAAGCGAAAGACCGCAGGCAGATGCTGGGCGCGCTGAAGCTGAAGACAGGGTGCTATTGGCGCTCATTAGGGAGGCCTATGTCCAGCTGTCGACTAACATAGGATGATGATGATGATGATCCATCCATGAAGATATTAGTACGTTAGTACTACTACGATGTAAGTGCCAACCCTGCACCCTTTTTTTGCGTGAGGAAATCCGTCATAGATATCTTCCATCCCAAAATAACACCTTATATCTAAATATTACACATTAAAAGTAGGTACAATCTGCGACCTGTCAGCGATAAGGCCGCCTACTATACATTTCACTCAGGCAACCTCGGGATGGAGAAAAAAATATAAGTATACTAAGAGTTGGTATATCACATATAGATACAAACTATATACATGAATGTTAATTTTACAAACTCAGATTTCAGCTTCAGAAGAAAATAATCGTTTACTCCCACCTGTCATGTGCAATGTTCAAGGAATTTTAAACGAATTTTGATGCATCTTTCCCAATTTAAGGGTTACTTTCCGTTGCATCCCGTTGAGCGACAGTAATTGGTAATAGCTCGCATCCCGTGACGTTTCGGCCGACGATTCGCGACCAACAGATTAGTTACTTAATTTATAATATTGTTTGCTGTATTAACTTGTATTTATCTCGAAAATCGTTCATAATAATAAACATATGTAGATACATAATTTGTAATGTCCTGAGCTTTATTTTGACACATTTGCATGCGCCATGATCACGAAGTAATTAAAGCCACAGGTGGCATGCTAAACAAACACCTTTTTAATTTGGGTATCACGGACAGCCCCCTTTGCAGAGGGTGCATGAATGCAGAGGAGACGGCAGCGCATGTGCTTGTAGATTGCGACAGCGTGGCTTCTCAAAGACTGCATCACCTTGGGACACCGAGGACGCCTAGGGAGGCATGCACCGGCATCAGCGAGCTGCTGGCCTTCCTGGAGGACATCGGGTGGTTAGAATAGCAGCCCCCCCACCCGACACGCAAAAAAGGCCCACCGGCGGCCAAGTTGCGGAAACCAGTCCAGAAACAAGTAACAAGTAAGTAAGTAAGCCACAGGTGGGTAGGTTTTTGGAAAAGTCATGCCAGTTCTAACTGCATGTGCTTGTAACTAGCACACTACATTTGTAAGTTAAACTGGCATGCATTTTGCTTTCTTATTTGCCTGTACTTAGACGAATACACAATATGACTGTAGTACCACCTACACTATACTACTTTACATTCTAGTTCACGTGTCAAGCCAAAACTTATCAGAAAAAAAAAATGCACCAACACAATCGACTCATCAGCTACTTTCATACTTGTAGCTGTCGCGTGCGTACTCATCGCCGATCCACCTTCATATTGCATGCCAGTTACTAATAATAAATAAATAATGTAGGACAATCCACACAGCATCATTTAGTCCCAAGTTAGGCAGAGCATGCTCTGCCTAGCTTGGGACTAGATAACACACATGTGTTATGGGTACTAGATGACTGATATACATAATACAATACAATACTTAGATATTATTTTTTATTATAAATATATAGAATAGAACATACCTGGAACAAATATTATTATTACTTTCTCCAACAGTATTTATTGATAAATTATATCCATAAAATTGTTCCAAACATTTTTCACCATTATGTAGCTACTTACACTAACGCTGAGTACTAGATATGTATATGTACATAGAATATAGGTATAATACGACATGAAGAATTCTGAAAACCTCTGAAAAATAAAATATTTGCTACGAATAACCCCGAATCGACCGTCCCGAATCAGCTGACATATTTTAATGGCGTCGGGCACGGAAACATGATTTACGGGTTATTTAACGGACTTTTGTTTTGTTCCGAAATTTACCGAACATTTCGGTGGCTGAAGGGTATATTATAAACCGTGTTAGGTCAGTTTTAACGTTAGAAATATAACTACAGGACAAACTCGCTCATTATCGCACATCGACCCAAACGGAACTAATAATTTAAAAAATCAAAATAAGTACTACAGATATCTGTTTCGGGTGTTCTGGTTGTTTTCTATGTATAATAAAAAATATCTATTCATGAAATGTATTCGGACGTATGTATATCGGACGTATGTATATATCGTCGGACGCAAGCCTTATTGGCTTTTATCAGAAGGGGGTAATAATATCAACACTGGGCATGCGGGTTGTGGATCGTTGTTGAGATATAGAATTCTTCTACTGAAGGCGCTGCTCGGTAAACGTAGTGTAGGACGCCCTCCGACCAGGTGGGATGACGACCTGCTAAAGACTGCAGGTAGATGCTGGATGCGAAGCTGAAGACAAGGCGCTATGGCGCTCATTGGGGGAGGCCTATGTCCAGCGGTGGACTAATATAGGCTGATGATGATGATCATGAAGGCGCTACTTCATACCCGACCCTATCGAAAAATCTCGAAGCTTCATTCGGTATCCGATACAGTTTCCGGCCTTCCCTATCAAATCCTCAGAACTAGACAAGTGACAGTCATTAAACTGTTCTAGTCAATCGGCGACCCCCAAAACTTGTAAGACGCAAAAAACGATAGCTGTGATAGAGTTGAAACTCCCGCTTTGTCTTAATTATTGTCGGTTGCATCAGTATTTTTATGTCTGTTTGCGACAGTATTTTGTATTTTATTTTGTGGGGCAGCCCTGGGCCAAGTAAGCTGACGTGTAAAATATATTGTTTATGCCCAGTTGAGGGTGTCAACGAGCTGAATGGAATATTAGGTAACAGAGCATTATAAATTACTTTCAGTATCTATCGACCATCATTCGAATGTCAGTAGTCTCTCTGTTAGCTTAGGCAAAAAAATAGCTAAATGGCTACTTATTATCTTTCAAATAAATTATCTCTACTCTGCTCTACGTTACGTTTTGAACGAAACGATGAAAATAAATAGGTTCGTAATATTTCTTTATAATTTAATTATCAATATTGAAAAACTATTAAATTGTTGAACATTTGAATGGGACTGTTTTTAGTACCTACTACGCGATTTCAAGTGGATAAACGATTGCTTTGTGACATTTAAAATGTTGATTACTTTTATACCGATAGCGATAGAAACGAGATGTCTTTCTATACGTTTTTTATTTTACTCGGGTTCAAAGGTTAGGGTTGCCTCTATCTGTTTCCAGTAATGACCAATTAGGGTTTGCACTGAAACATTTTCGATGGAGAGGAAATAAATTGTGACATTAATCAGAGGGGTAGTAGGGTTGACACACCGATTTAAATCACGCTCGTAAAGGTTCTTATGGATTTATTCAGTTAGAACTAATAAATTATTACGGTAGTTTTAGTTGATTCATTATTTATTACTAAATTGATTTTAAAGTAAATGTATACATTTATTCGCAGAAATTTAACCTTGAATAAATAAATAAATAATGCTGGACAATTCACACATCATCAGCTAGCCGCAAGGTAAGCAGAGCTTGTGTATAGAATACATTTTTATGTGAATTTTTCAATTTGCCGAGTTAATTTTAGAGGAGATTTTCGTAAGTTTCATCAATAAGCTGTGCCTGTCAATATCGAGGAAACAAGATTGAAGACTGGTAAATAATGTATATTAACTGCATTGTTTGGATTACTTAGATTCAGAATCAGATTCAATTAGAATAATAATAAGTTGGATCAAGGGCCAGATCCAAAAGGCTCTTGGACTCGGCACGTATCGTCAGGAAGTTCCTTTCTCTGCAGCCCTAGTCACCGGCCGCTTGAGCTTAGCTTCGCGGTCGGTGATGCGTTTTGATATATTTTTTTACTGTAGAATAATAATATAAATATATAATATTTTATTGAAAGTATTTTCTATAGTAAAACATTTATTTCTACGAGAATTTTAAATAAATGAGTGTATAATAATATTTTTTTTCACCAGGCTTACATAATAATCATAGAGAAAAGTGTTACTTGTTATTTTATTATGTCTATGATGATTAAAATAAAGGTTATAGTTAAACCAAATAAAACGTAAAAAAAAAAGGAAATAAAACGCTAGTCTTTGAAGAAGTATTTTCAAACAAGTAAGACACACGGTCGAGACGTGACGTTTTCATAACAAGCCTATTGTTTGTACAGTGCCGGTAAAAATACAAGATAATAAAATAGACACGTTTTTACCTTTTCAGTTTGGACAGGACAACTTGAAAAAATAGAACGTTTCTTACTTATCTATATTGGTCTAAACTTACCTACCTACAGTAGGTACATAAGTAAGCTTCGACCATGGAAGGTAAGTAAGTGTATCTGTAACAATAATATATAATGCCGGACAATTCACACTGCATTATCTAGCCCCAAGCTAAGCAGACCTTGTGTTATGAGTACTGATTACACCTAATACATTACAAAGATTATTAGTTATTTTTTATTATAAGTAAGTACCTGTACCTACATAGAAAACGACCAGAAAACCCTGAAAAAATATCTGCAGATCGTACAAACATTTGTCCCGAGGCGGGAATCAAACCCGCAACCTCCTGCGTCGCAGGCAGAACTTAGCCCACCACGCCACAGTGGTCGTCGTATAGATTGACCTGTATCACGCGCACGCCTGTGAATAACTCAGTACGCTTGCTTTTCCGCAATTATCCTCTTGATGATGAGAACATCATCTCATCTTCATTAAGACTCAAAGAAATTCCGAGAACGAGTATCAGTCTTCTCCACTCGTCCGAAAAAAAAATGATTTATTTGAAACCATAGGTACATAACACGACACATCAAATTAATGAGTAGTACCTATTAGAAAATTATGCTCTAATTATAAATAACTTTGGTACCTATTATTATTTATGTATAGGCTATTCATACTCCTGGCCCCTTAAAAGAAGTCCCTAAGGATCTTTATAACGTTAAACAACAGTATGTAGGTATGTGTACGTCTACGCGTATTAATTAATTAATTACTTTACCTATTTTTAGAAGGTTAGGAGGTGGTAAAAATGTTTGAAACCCCTGAGTTTGAAATACCCAAACGAAATTGTTTTTGTAGCCGCAACAAAATATTTGGCTTGCATAACTGTCAAAATATTTCGAGAACTGTTTGCTTTCCCTGACATCGAGTGATTATTATGCGAGTTGGAAATAGTATAAATAATTCAGGGTACTATAACTACGTTTTTAAAATTCATGCTTTAAAAATTTAATTGCGTCGATACTTTTGTTTCTGTTTGTTGGAGAGTCTGGTTTCAAATTTCTTCTATTCATCTATTTATTTGGTGTTTATCTATACTAATATTATAAAGGAAATGATTGATTTTATTTGTTTGTTTGTAACGAATACGCTTCGAAACTACTGGACCGATTTGAAAAATTTCTTCACCGTTAGGAAGGTACACCATCCCCGGTGTACATAGGCTATATTATATTTTCAAAAAAGTTAGGGATTCGTACTAACACCGTGTGAAGCCGGGAAGGTCCGCTAGTTTGTAATATAATTCTTGGTAATTCGCTGTTCGATAGAAATGAAAACAAAAAATAAACAAGTTTTAAAAATGTCTTAAGTAAAATCTAATTTGACAGTCAACTTGCCTAATGAAAATGTAATAAAACCGCCATAAAATAAATTCATTTTAATTTCGGCGAGTTGTACAAGAAAAGGGCATCTCTTCATTAGAACTTCCATTTGTATAATTAGGTCTGTGGGAATTATCAAGAAAAAGTAAATTGTCGAAGGAAATTAAGCGGAGGACCGAGTCGAGTTCGGATTGAGCGTGCGAACCTACAAGGGTTCGGATCGAACCCAATTAATTCGTCAGCGGGGGCGTACTTAGGCACTACCTTGTGTGGGCTTGAGCCCACATGAAGTAAATATTTAATAAATAAAAATAAAATGTTTTTATTTCAGACACAGATTTATATCATGGTTAATACATAGGTACTTATACTATGTATGTTAGTAGGCACAGCAGGTTATAATGACATAATTATTATATGACACTGATTCGAATGCTATTTCAGCATTGTTCGAATACAGTGTCTCAACATTGGACTGTCCCATTTATCGGACAATGAGCTTAGGATGGTGTTGTTGATGGTAATGTTCTGGCTAAATCGTAATTTTTTTCTGTTCGAAAATAAATAGAAAATACTTTACTGCACACGTGTATTAGAAACAATGTAGAATTAAAAATAAATAAATAAATAATGCTGGGAAATACACACAGCATCATCTAGCCCCAAAGTAAGCAGAGCTTGTGTTATGGATACTAGATGACTGATATACTTCATACAATAGATTACATTGATAGATATTTTTTTATTATACATAGGTAACGACCAGAAAACCCGGAACACATATCTGCAGATTGTACACATAATTTTCCCGACGCCGGAGGTTGCGGGCGCGGGAAACGAGCCCGCAACCTCCTGCGTCGCAGGCGGACCTTCACCCACTCCACCAGAGAGGTCGTCAAAAATTGCGGAGGACTGAGTCGAATTTGGATTGTCAGTCATTCAGTACCCATAATACAAGCTCTACTTAGGTTGGGGCTAGATGATGCAGTATACATTGTTCAGTATTATTATAAAACATATAATTATGCTCCAAAACCTCCGCCTTAGTCCGCACGGTCCTAGAACCGACACCTCACACTGCCGTGCAAGTTTTTCGGCTTGTTCAACGAAATTTAATCCGGCCATAGCTATTAGACGGCGATGGTAATGGTATAAAGATTGCCGCTTTTTCTCATCTCATTTCTTATATTGGACTTTGGGTTTGAATATTTTCGGCTATTTTTAGGCTACGGGTCAGCTCACAACAAGACGCGATGCGGTGCGACGTAGCTCGCGCCCACTTTACTACGCCAAGATCTTTTGGCGTAGAAAATTAAGTTGTATTTTGAATCCGGGTCAGTAAAATGTGTATCTACACATTTTAAAAAGTCTCGGTGTCAGCTGACTGCATACCTACATACCTTCTTTAGAACTATAGGTATACTTATTTGTCATCAAACCAGTTTAGGTTACCGAATATTTAACTAGCTAATACTTAGTGGTCATTCAATTTCGGTCCTAATACGAAATGAGTTCCAAGGTTACAAATAAACTGCCTATTACCACCTATTACTCTACGCAGGCATGTGCAAGTGTGCTCAAATCACGTTTTCTTCACATCACTTTGATTTCCAGTACAAATTCCTTCACAGCCTCATGCATCTATGAATTTCCGAATTCACCCGCTTAGACAACAACCTGCGAAATTATAAGCTGTCTATACGGAACCCGTTTCAAACACGCCCATTCCAATTTCCTGGCAGATTTCATAAAGGTACTGCGGATTGCCAATTGCCAATTTGTTATCTATCGCTGGTTGTTATTGATTGGGATAGTTTTGATTGGAGTTTGAATTTTTTAACCATTGAGGCTGAAGTTAACAGTAACACCTCTGTTTTATGGTTTTGTAAATCTACATGCAGTGAGTGAAAAATGTGTTTTGTCGAAAGCTAGATAGTTTACCTAGCTAATGAAATTTAAATTTATTAGCTAGGTAAACTATCTAGCTTTCAAATGAGACTACTTTGAATAAAATACACCGTTTACTCAAAAAGAAACGAAGAAAAAATCAGATGAACTAGTTTTCATTAAAAAAAATATTAAATCGGCTTTATTTTTGAGATAGGTAACATATAATTTTTTATTTTTTGATTTTTATCCATAAATATATGTCGTATATCCGCAAATCTCGTTTGATCAAGGTTCGACAAAACACATTGTATAATAGGTAAATAATATTTACCCCAGCAGTTGTTGGTTCTTCTCGAGATGTGGTAAATATTAGTACCACTATCAATAGGTAGTGCTTCCTGGGCAATAGCCCGCAGAATTAATAGCCTTCCATAACTTCCCTATCCACAGTAAAGTTGTCGCATTGCGTGTCCGATCTCCCGGGAGGTTTCATGTCACAGCTCCCCTCATAGTTTTACCGCACATGGGGTAAGTAACCAGCAGAACGATCAAATGTGGCCTCCGTTACAGTAGTACAACTAAGAAAAACAACTGGTAGTACAAATGAACACACCTTTGTATCTCTATAGTACTACCAGTAGTACGCGTGAAAGTCAAAACGTATTTATTTTAACTAGTTTATCTCTGTTACTTCGCGCGCGTGGTTACTATGGAGACATTTTACAAGATTACGACGAGGAGGACCTATAAATCAATTCTCATTATGATAGAAATAATTATATCCTACGAGAACTGATTATTTATTTCTATAAATCAGTTCTCATATGATAGAAATAATTCTATCCTACGAGAACTGATTATTTATTTTCTTAAATCAATTCTCATAGGATATAAATCATTCTGTTCTATAAGAACTGATTTATGGGATTAAAAGTAGCTTTTTTTTATTCCAGGTACTATCTGTGTAATTTCAACCCGTAGGTACTATATCTATGCAATTTCAACCCGTAGGTACTATATCTATGCAATTTCAACCCATAGGTACTATATCTATGCAATTTCAACCCATAGGTACTATATCTATGCAATTTCAACCCGTAGGTACTATATCTATGCAATTTCAACCCGTAGGTACTATATCTATGCAATTTCAACCCGTAGGTACTATATCTATGCAATTTCAACCCGTAGGTACTATATCTATGCAATTTCAACCCGTAGGTACTATATCTATGCAATTTCAACCCGTAGGTACTATATCTATGCAATTTCAACCCGTAGTTACTATATCTATGCAATTTCAACCCGATCCGTTAAGTATTATACTTTTGGGGTGAAGAACTAATAAACATTCATCCGCCACCATCGTATTATCAGATACTAGCGGACCTTCCCGGCTTCGCACGGTTTTCGTACGGATTCCTAACTTTCTTGAAAATATAATATGCATATGTTCACCTGGTATAGTGTAGCTTCTCAACAGTGCAAGAATTTTGTTACTGGACTAACACGTTTCCTCTTAGTTTAAGTCTACTAACAAATAAATTCATTTAAATTTTTCAAATCGGTCCTGTAGTTTCGGAGCCTTATTCATTACAAACAATCAAAACATCAAACCTTTCCTCTTTATAATATTAGTACCTATAGATGGAAAGTGCATTATGTGTGCACACACATAATGCACTTTAATATTATGGCATATGGCTAGTCACCATTAACTAGCAGACGCAGCCAAAATTCGGCTAACAAGGCCAGAAACTACAAAACAAAATACACTCGTTCTTCTTACGGTTAAACTTATTCTTCCCTAGAATAGACACCGACCACAAGAGAATTGAAACCCTCACTTAACTTTAGACTTTACGATCAGAAAAATACAGCTGAAAACGTATGTGTCCGTGTTCATAGTAGGTGCAAGGCTGTTGACCTGAACGACTGAAACTCATGAATTAAAAACGTAGGTCAATTTACAGGAGCATTAAAAAGGTTTACTCATTTAATATAGGTTTGATGTTTTTATGTTTTTGTAGAGTCGGCATCATCATCATCATCAGCCTATGATAGTCCACTGCTGGACATATATAATATACGATATAAAATTAACTACTGAAATGAAAATTAATGTAGGAGAAATAAAGAAAATCTTACAGAATAATATTTTCTTGTAATCTTCTAAGAAACCTAATTTCATTTGTGCTGGCTATATTTACCCAAATATAACATAATAACTAAACAACACTTTATTAATTTTATGATACAAAATATGTATTACATTAAACACTAAAATCTAATTATGTTGTCTGTTCAAAAATAAAAGATAATAAGCAAACACTTGGAGCTTCCTTATTACATTTTATATAAAAAAAACGAAATAATTTGATGTTGGTGTTCTTAAAAGATTATTGGACGGTTATATTTTATTACAGAATATTTTTGACAAGAGTTTTCACACTACCTACGCCAAGTAGGTACTTTTCATCCAATAAAATATCTCTTTGACTCTAAATTCTATAAAATCTCGAAACCAACCTATAAAGGTCAACAAGACCAAGACCAAGATGAGCTGCAGACTGCAACCGCAGGCGACATTGCAGCTAGCGGCTGCGGTTGACCGCAGTGCTGCCTGCGTCGCGGTTGCTTCTATTTCCACGGTTCGCGACACCACTGGCTCTGCAGTCTGCGGTGCGCGCCGCCGCAGGCCGCAGTGTTACCGCGCGTAGCTCGCTAAGACACTGACCTAAGTTATAATCATTGCTGCCTGGAGATCCCACAACCAAACCAAGGCCTTTCCCATAAATACAAACCCAAAAAATACTTTTTTCCCTTTGATATGTACTTATAATGTTTTCCCCAGTCGCTGACTTGCACCGATTTCATCAGGACATTGACCCCTCGTTATTCATTATAGCATCTTAAAATGTTAATCCGCTGAGTCTGCGTTGCAAACAAGCTACACCCCATAAAGTTGTGTATTGCTTACGATCCATATTCTCGAACATTTATCACGATGAAAGCTTGGAATGTCGTCACACCACTAGGAAATATTCTAAAGTAGAATATTCACAAATAAAGTAGTAAGAACCTAAGTTTGAATGTAAGAGCGCTATCACACTGGCGACTTGCAAGTGAGACGAGCTCACCGCGTTTTTGCAGTGAGCGCGGATCGAACACGCTGCGAATACGCCGTGGGCAAGCCTGCTGCGATGAAAAAGAAGCATGGGTAACAAGGGAAAAGGTTTGTCGCTTCGCGGCGAGTTTGGTGCGTGCACGTTGCTTGCTCGCTGGGCTGCTCAGTGTGATGGGTTTATAATTTGTACCTACCCAACTTCGTCGTTAATTACAGCTATAATAAAAGGCTAATCTAACAAAACTCACAATACAGTATGTTGTTGGTTTTGTTAAAAATGGTTATGGAACACGCACAAGAATTGACAAAATGACGTAGCTATGGCGGACACATCTATATTTTGTAAAGATAATTCTGATATTTAATAAGTGATCTCTTAAATTTTACAAATTTTATGCAATTTTTCGACAAGTCTAAGTGCTTTGTATAAGTTCAAAGATGGAATAAGTTACATTGATCATAATTAAAAATACCTTCTTCTACCGTTCAATAGCGCACAAAAAGCTTTAAGCATAACTTGCCAGTAGATATTACCGAAAACAGCCGTCCCGAATTACAGTACAGTGTAACAACCACCCTAAAATGTCGTTCAATAAGCAATTTTACTTAACGTTCCGAGTTTTCAGTAAAAATAAAATTTCTGCTTAATGTCTGCAGACCCCGTGGAGCCCATTTGATCCGGGGTAATGGGCTTCTCCAGACGTTACATCAATGTGGTGTTAAGATGCTGGGGGAGCAGCTGTAGGCGCCAGGAGGATAGATACGGCTGAGTACCAAAATGTAAGTAGAGTTTCTTATGTCAATAAATGAGCCGTGAAACTGGAGACAGAGTGAAATGGAGAACATTTTAGATATATGTTCGCTTCTAAATCAAAATCAAAAGTTTTTATTTATTCAGGCTTATAATTAGGCACTTAGACAAGTCATTTTTATACTATTCATATTTTGTCCACCAGTGAATGGTGGACAAAATATTGAAGTGAACATTAAAATAATGTTATTTAATAATAATGAATAGTATAAAAATGACTTGTCTAAGTGCAAGAGATAGAACAACAAACAAATACATACACCCTGTATATTCTAATTAATAAAAATAGAACATGTCTATGTAAGGGCACATTATGGGGGTCCAGCTCCTACTATGAAGTCCTACTTTAGGGTTCTGTTCATGTTCATCAACCACACGGGACGCGAAGCGCGTGAGCGTGTCAGGCACGCAGCGGACGGTGTGCAACTGCGACGCGGGAACTTTTTAACCGACTTCAAAAAAGGAGGAGGTTCTCAATTGGACAGTTTTTTTATGTTTGTTATTTCAGAACTTTCTATTGGAAACCGATTTTGATGATTCTTATTTAATTTGAAAGCTAGTTTAGGTCCTTCCTGTGTGGTTCCGTTTCGATTTCGTCCTGTTCTGACAATGGCATCCATGATAAACCATATAAGTCTTAAATTTGCATTAAGTGCGCGACAAATAACTCAATTAGCACGCACTAGTAAAAAACTGTGTTTCAGTCGGCGTGATGAGCCTATGGACTCGTATTGCCTGTTTCACTGTCTATTTTATCAATAAATAACATTGTTACTTTACTGATTTCGATGATTCTTTTTTAAAAAACGAAATTTTAAACTCATTTTCGATATTTGGGAGTTTAAAGTCGGTTTATAGCTTTTAAAACGCGCCAAATTATTAATAAAAAAGATTCGGGTTGTTAACGCACCCGTTGCGCGTCCCACATCCCGCGTGTTTGACGCGTAAGTTTTGCCGAAGCTCAAGATAAATAATTAAATTGTATATTTGGTTATAGTGAACAAAACATTTACTGAGCCTACCCGAGCACAATTTCATAACAGCATTCATATAACAAAAGACACTAAATATTGTTATGTAATTCATGTTATGTTCATATTAGATTATCTTTGGTACACCCTCTGCCTTTCTTAAATTCACATAATTCTTTCCATCTAAAGGTTTCCTGGAAGAGATCGCTTCTAAGCGATAATGCCGTCCATTGTACTTATCGCATGTAATTTTTTTTTTTGTAATGATCTGCATATGGTGTACAATAAAGCATTTTTGCATTGTATTGTAATAATGATAAAAATACCACATCCAAAAATTTAACTTCGCCAACCTCCAGCTTACGTCTCCAAGACGCGGCGCTCCCAAGAGTTTATTACGAGAAATACGTAAAACGAAACATATTTGAGAATTCCTTGAAGCACTCACTCAATGCGACCTCGTTAGTATCCTATGACAATCTTTAAAAAGCCCTAATACTCTATGACATCCTTTAAAATCCCCTTAACAGCGTGCAAACTGTGGGGGCGTGATGCTTACAGTATATTAAACTTATCTGTGCAAATAAAATAGGAAATAAGGGCCGTTACCTTATTTCACTGAGTGGATTTTTCACACGATGACGCTCTCTCTGTTAGCAACGTCATCAACTGATAAGTTTGAGGCAGTGTACACACAAATTACCAACATAAATTAGGCGTTTACTGAACATTTGCATATTAAACTGCATTTTGAACTGTTATGGAAAATACCCCTCACGCCTGATATGCTTAGAAAAATGTTTATCTATCTAATGACAGCGCGTTCACAAATTATTTTTTCAGCGCCCAACGTAAGGCGAAAGCTCTAAGGGCGAAAGGTACCTTCTTAGATGCTACCAACATATCCGCCTTGATTTGAATAGAAAACTATGTTGCCCCCTATGCCTTATTCCATATAGCTGCAAAAAGTCTAACTCATATTTTGGTCTTGGCAGATCGCTTGGCTCGCTCGCAAAGCCATGCTGATATTAAGCTAATTAATAAATAAAATAAATCATGCCGGACAAATTCACACAGCATTATCTAGCCCAAAGCTAAGCAGAACTTTTGTTATGGGTTCTTGATAACTGATATACTTAATACAATACATTACATAGATAGATATTTTTTATTATAAATAGAAAACGACCAGAACACCCTGAACAAATATCTCCAGATCGTACCAACATTTGTCCTGAGGCGGGAATCAAACCCGCAACCTCCTGCATCGCGGCCAATCTCATTCATCATATTATTGTCCAGCATTATTATTATTAATCTCAATTTCATTAGCGCAGGATATTAAGGTGCGAATTTTTCTTGCTAAAACCACTAATCCACCACCCAATACCATAAAATATAATACAAACTAATTTTTGCCCCGACCCAGGTTTTGATCCCGGCACCTCATTATCAGTGGTAACACACGAAACCGCATGACCAAAGAGGTATTTGCAAGAAATCTAGACGCCCATTATGAGATGTACCCTTAGCCTAACCCAAAATGTTTCAAGATCGTTTGAGCCGAACAGTTCATCTGCACTCCTACTGATTGCTTTCCCTTGTAAATTTGGAAAAGGTTTCTACAAAATTATATTTTAGTGCTTCAAATAGAAAAAATAGGCCGAACAAGTTTCGAGTATTTCGTAAAAACCTTCGTGTTCGCTTATTTGAATTTTAATAACGTCTGAGGGAAAGCACTTTTCAAATTAAAGTAATTGTACTTTTTAAATGACATAAAATTTACTAAAGGACTTAGAAAATGTTATAATTTTTTAGCTTGTTATCTTTTTTGTTTTCTTTAGTTAGATCATTGAACATTTAATTATAATATACCAAGTATATATATACTTCGGCTTAAGTTATTAAAATTTGGTTATAAAATAACGTTAAAATGATTTCAAGTTATAAACATTTTTATTAGGTAAGTTAGAACCAACAACCGCCTGGGATAAAGGTGAGCTCTAGTAGAGACCATCAGACCATGACACGGTAAGCGTAGTGTAGGACGCCCTCAGTTCAGGTGGGATGATAACCTGCGAAAGAGCGTATATAGGGAGATGCTGGATGTGTCAAGGTGAAGACAGGGCCTATGTCCAGCAGTAGACTAACAAACTGACGATGATAAATTTAGATTGCATCATAAGTATTCTATTTATACAATACTAGGTATTATTATCTGGCTTTAATAGCGCAAATAATAAAAAAAAATACTTTTCTCTATATTTTAGCGAGTTAAATTATTATTGTGACTCTCCGTAAGATACCTATCTTGTTTTATATATACTTAGATAAGAAAGTACACGTAATGTTTTTTTACTTACTCTTTTAGAATAATCCTTCTCTCTTGATATTTCTGTTAATGTAGCTTCGTAAAAGCATTACGTAATCTTCATTCAGATATACAAGGCCTGCGAAAACTGTAGGCAGATTATGGATACGGCAAACTGAAGACAGGACTTTGTGGAGCTCATTAGCGAGACCTATGTCCAGTAGACGACCACTGTGACGCAACGGGTGAAGGTCAGCCCGCAATGCAGGAGGCTGCGTGTTCGATTCCCGTCTCGGGACAAATATTTCATAAATTAATATAATGCGCACAGATCTATATCGCACAATCCAACGATCCTATCCATCCACGGTTGTCCGGTAGAGATCGCTTTTGAGCGATAAGACCGCCAAATTGTCACTGATTTTGTATTTTTATATAAAATCAGTGACAATATATAGCTAGTATACCATACGTCATCAATGAGTGAAAATACGCATGGTACACTACCTTGGCAGATCGTATATCGCTTAATTGCCTAATAATTTTAATTGCATATGCGGCCGACTTCAGTTTGCCCACAAGAGTGTCTATATGGCATTGCCAAGTCAGTGTAAATGCGAAAGTTTCGATGTTAAGATGGATGTTTGTTATTTCTTATTTCTTCACGTCAAAACTACCGAACTAATCAGGCTGAAGTTTTGCACTGTACACTCACTCTACTACTAATACTTATTTACCCTTTTAGAACATGTCCATAGACGCAACGCGTGCGAAGCCGTGAGCAGAAACTAGTTTTTAATAATGTAAGTGGCCGAAATCGAAGCTAAGCTATTTCCATTTAAGCTATGAAGCTAACACCAAAGTCAATGCCCTTCTTACTTTAATGAATTTTAATCCCTCTATGTTTCAGAACCTCAAATGAAAGCTGGCTAAACGAATTTCAGTGAAACGTAGATTAGCACGTTAGCTTCAACAGAAAGAGACACAAAAGCTTTAGAACGTATTATTTTATAGAAAATGTTTTTTAGCTTTGAGCGTAAATGCAACTAAAAAAACAAATTAACGTTGCGAAATGAAACGTTAATTTGTTCGTGACCTTTTATTTGGTAGATTTTAGTAGAACTAGACTGCTTTGTACTTAGGCACTTACTTCTTTGTAAAAATAGTAATCTAATTTTGCTGAAAGTATTTATTTCAAAGGATGATAAGTACTTCATAGATCGATGTAGTGTAGGAAGGCCTCCGCCAGGTGGGGTGACGTCCTGCGAAAGACAGCAGGCAGATGCTGGATGCGTCAAGCTGAAGACAGGGCGCTTTAGCGCTTATTTGGCGAGGTCTATGTCCAGCGGTGGACTAACACCGACTGATGATGATGAGTATTTCATAGTGCCTACTTTTCCACTCAAGTAAAATCTTGAATGATATGTGGATGTAGGAATAGTAATATAACGCGTTATTAGAAACTATGACAAATGAGTGTGTTAACGATAAGGCTTTTTTTGGTTGTATGCACTTTGAAAATATAATAAATAAATAAAATAATTTATTCAAAATATTTCAGGACACAAAGAATAACAAAAACAGTAGGTACACTACGTAAATTCTGATGAAATTATCAATGTGTGTGCCTGTTAGTACAGGCGCACACTAGGTGAAAACCAGTTTTTCAGGCAAAAAAGAGTGCCAACAACAAATAAAATTAATAATAAATAAATAAATAATAAATAATGCTGGACAATTCACACAGCATTATCTAGCCCCATGGTAAGCAGAGCTTGTGTTATGGGTACTAGATAACTGATATACATAATACAATATATAACATAGATATCTTCTATGTTATATATTGTATTATCACACTGTACACAATTTTTTGGCCTAATTAAAAATATAGCAATTAAGTTCTAATTATTTTCACAATGTTATCTCCTATTATATATTGTATATATATTCTGATACTTCTCCCAAGGATTACACTTCAAAGTTTCTGAATCTTTACGAAACACTCACCACTGTCAACGTCGTCACGTGCTCAAAAGTTAGGGAACTGTGAGACCCAAGCTCTCAACAGGATTAATGAAATCTGTATTGAAATGTGATTGGATAGCCAACGACGCTCCTATTCCGGCTTCACACATTCATATGTACATACTAACTAACTTCTATGTTTGTGAAGTGAGATTTGAGGGATCTTCGGTTTATCCATGGTTTTATTATCAAACAAAACCAGGCTTGGTATGCATAGTGGCATCGTTACACATAAATCGTTTGCTGTAAGAAAGCTTTTAGGGATATAAATAGCTCGCTTCAAAATTATTTATTAGACACAACACACAAATGAAGTTATATTTGTGTAACTAAAAATATACTTAGTCCTCGATAACACAGCCAAACAAAAAATAATACAAAATGTAGGTAATAACACAATTAGTAGCATTGGGTGGTACCCACCCTCACAACAAGCAGATAAAAGAGATTCTGACCCAGCTTGGTTAGTCCATGTTATTTATTTATTCAAAATCCTTTATTTCTTTAGGCTTACAAAATAAGAACTTAGACAAGTCAAATTTTATACTATACATTTATTATCAAATAATGTTGCTCTTATGTTTTTTTTTGTTCTTTATTATATTTCTGGGACTTTGGGCCATTTTAATGACTGCCAGTCCCGTATATTAACAATAAACTGAAACTAAAAACTAAATTATATCTAAAACTAACCTAAACAATTTATTTGCCGCATCTAATATAATTTGGATAACACCAATATCCATTACGTTCATACACACGTCTCTAAGCTCTGTTCTCATAGACTCCGCTCACACTCCACTAGAAGATGCTGTACATCTTCTAGGACGCCACATGTTTCACAATTGGGCGAGTTTGTGATTTTGCTCTTGTGTTACATTTTATTGTGTGCAGTAATATGAAAATATGAACCGATGGCTCAAAACAATATCTATGTATTGTCACGGGCATCACTGAGTCCAGAGAAGTAACTGCCTCGCTTCGCTCGCGAGCTATTCAAGAATCCTGTTCGTGAGGGATTTAATCTCGAGAACTTTGTGCACGAGGTGAATACTCTACTTCGTTCACTTTCAGCAAGTAAAAGTTTGGTTACGTGTTTCTCGATATTCGTTTTGAATCCCACCTTCTGAATAGAGGTAAGTTCAAATTTCAAAGAAGATCTCTTTATATGTATCTTCTTGGTTAAATATAACCCTTATTTTAAGATTCCAAATTCAATTTCATTAGTGCCTTGGGAGTATTGTGATTTTTCACAAGGGAGTATACAACCCTTAAAATTATTGGATTGGTATCATTTCGTCCACAAAAGCAGCTGGTCTAAGAAGGAACGTCCTTACGCATAAACGCATATTTAACCCTGATGCTTTTCCACATAGCTTCTCTAAACGTTCATCACCATAGGCGCGCGTGGTGTCCAAAACACACCGAATTTATTTAATAAAACATACAAACAGTAAAAATTTGCAAACAAGTCATAAGTTTAAATAAAAAATCCCTTTCCCAAAAGTGACGTGCAAAAAAAGAGCAGCAAAGCGACCCAAAGAAAGAATTTTGCTAGAAAATATACTGCGTTTTTTCAGCTCAGCTTACACAAAGTAAATTCACATTGCATTTTACAGAAATAAAGCTGGCTAAATTAAAAATTGTTATGAAAGCAGTTGTCTATATTTTTTGATTCTTTAGCTAGTTGGTAGATCCTCCTCGGTCCTTTCCTATTAACACTTTGACTGCGATTTTTTTTTCGACGACTGCGATCTTTTTTTATCCTAAAAAATTCGTGCTGCCGTTCTACACAGCGGTTGTGTTGCGCCGCACATGCGTTTCATTCGAAAAATATTACGGCTGTGCTGAGTCACAAAGATCTGTATTTTCTCAGCCGCTGCACTAGTGTGGATTTACGCATATTAGTCACTTGTAGAAAACACATACGGTGTGATTTCAGCACTCAAAGTGTTAATATTATAAAGGCGAAAGATTGTGCTTTTGTGAAGATGTTTCGCGCTAGACAAAGTCGAAACTACAGAATGGATCCAGATAAAATATTGCACACACAAAGATCTGGACTGGAATAACACATAAGCTACTGTTTACTCCAAAAACGGCACGGGCAGTGGCTAGTATACCATATGTTTGTTCTGGTTTCGTCGTAGGTGTGAATCGTTTTAATTTTGTTTGCTTTTTTCTTTTGTTGTTTCTGTTCTTATTTACCGATGTATTTTTTATAGCCACGGTTTGCAGCGCCCTCTGCAGAAATGCGATCCCGACTCGCAGGCCCAGCTTGGGAATTTTGGCATTAGATAGATAGATAATTCTTTTAATGCACACTTATAACATAAAACAAACAAGATAAAAAAACGGACAATTCGGCGGTCTTATCGCTCAAGAGCGATCTCTACCAGACAACCGTGGATGGATAGGATCGGTGGATTGTGTGACATGGGGATCACCCCTAATGAATAAGCTAACAAAGCTTTTAGCTTTTCCATTTGTGGAATGGAATAGGCTGCAGATGTACATTTTTATCTACGACGAAGCTAGATAATAATAGGTATTGTACAGTGTGGAAATCTTATCAATTGCGAAATATTATTAATAAATATTTATGAATACTTTAGTGTAACTCAAGTGTAAGTAAACCTCATTTAGTTTTGTTTTGATTGCATTTGGATTTGTGAAAATTACGTGCGGTTCAGATTTTAATTGATTTCACTGATAGTCGAATAATTATTTCAATTAACGTTATTCATTCCGTTTATTTGAATCTGTTTTTAACTGTGTTGTTACACGGTGTGCATTCCGAATAAAAACCGAAAGCTTTTGTAGTTTGCGGTATAAAAAGATTTAATTAAGAGTATATTATAAAATATTTTAAGAATGAAACTTTTACACAAACTACAAACGACATAATTTTATGAAATGAAATGAAATGAAATGAAATGAAATGAAATGAAATGAAATGAAATGAAATGAAATGAAATGAAATGAAATGAAATGAAATGAAATGAAATGAAATGAAATGAAATGAAATGAAATGAAATGAAATGAAATGAAATGAAATGAAATGAAATGAAATGAAATGAAATGAAAGTTTATTTCTTTAGGCTTACAAATAAGCACTTACACAAGTCATATTTTATACTATTCATTATTATATTAATGTTCACTTCAATTTTTTGTCCACCAGTGGAAGAAGTGAGAAGAAACCACTAGTATGTTCATAACTCATGTGTCTAGTAGATAGTAGAGGTACATATGATTTGCTATGTATACCTATAATAATAATAATTTAGCCATTTATTATCAAAGAATAATTTACATAATAATTGAATTATAATCAAATGAAATTGAACATTGTTAAAAAAAAATAAGAAAACTTTAATTATTGAGCATTATTAAATAAGTATACTTATTTAATAATGCTCAATAATTAAACCCGATTATTCCTTAAGGTGCTAAGCCCAAACGCTAGAACGTGCACTAAAGCCCTTAGGTTTCTACTCTACCGCCATTTGGGCACAATTTTATGCAGCTCTTAATTCTATGGCAGATGCACAACAGTGGCATATAAGTGCCTCAAGAGTTGCAACCGGTGATTAACGCCCTTCTAACGCTCTAATGCCACTTTTGTGAACGAATGAGTGAACGAATTGATATACGCTATCTATTTTATGAGATTCCAGTTCAATTTTGAGTGTGTTAGTGAAATAATAAAATGGTAAAGTGTTAGTATAATCAAACATCGGTGCCATCATTAAAATATTATTTGGTAAGTATACATTACAACCCTTACATTTTCGTGATACAAGTCAGCGGTTAAAAACGCTTCCAAGTTCACTGAGCAATTATATGATGTTTTATAGCGTAATTTTCAAGCGCTTTTATTTTAAAATCAAAATTTGATAAGGTGTGTAATAAAATATCTTCTTATTTTTTTAATTAAATTATTATACGTATTGAAAGTGAGATATCAGCAATATGTCGTTTGTATACGTGGAAATATTTAGAAAATATCGCAGAAATGCATCAGTTTATATCTAAATCTTGCAAGTAAACCAAGCAATTTGCTTCAAAAACATGGCGTCTTTGCAGTGCAGCTTTGGCCCGTAGTTTTCGCCCCTAAACTTCTCTTATGCGGGTTAAAACGTCAATTTTAACTTTTGTAATGCTCCGGGTGATTTTTATTTCTCTAGTGCAGCTAGATTCATCAAAAAGGATGCAATTTCGGCCTTTATGCAGACATCAGTACTAATACAATGTGTTTTACAGGTATACGTTGTATTGGTTGAACGTTTATTTGGAGATCCGTAAAGAAAACTAAATTCGTCGTGCAAGTAAGAAACTTTCAACTCTTAATTTAAATATATACATATAGTATACATATAAATATATATTTATATACATAAAAACATATATATATATATTATATATTGTTTGAGATGTTTCCTTTCAGGATTAAATACGAATTTAAACTTACCCTGTATACAGTTAAATGATGTCTATATGTGTGTTACTTGATGAGTAAAATAATATCCTTTTTATAGGCTACAACTGTTCCTGATGCAACAATGCAAAATTCTGAAACTGTTTACCTGTACGCTGCCGATGGGGCGTATACTTGGATACAAATTTTGCCCCGGAAGTTCCAGTTCTACTTTTGTATACTTACTTTTAACTACTTTTACTTTTAACTTATTTTAGTGATGTTGATTAATTTTTAATCAAGGTTTATTTTTTAAATATTTGTATGAGGTTTATTCCAAAATAAGTGCCATTTCTTATTATATTTAGATGTTAAGGTAATTATGTATGATTCTATAGAATATTGATTAGCATATAAGGATCAATTCTAATTTTGTACACTTACTTTTATGAGAATTGTGGTTGTTACTCATAAATACTCATACGTTTATTTCTTTAGACTTACAAAATAAGTACTTAGACAAGTCAAATTTTATTCGTTTCAATTTTTTGTCCGCTAGTGGAAGAAACCACTAGTAAGTTTAAATATCACTTATCTTTCTAATACATAGTTATTTGCCTATCTAAAATCTAAATATATAATACGAATTTGATACATGTCAAAATTTATGTAAAACTAACTAATCTAACTGGACTTTACCTTGTTAGAATGTTAGTTTTCGCGTTGGAGCAAAACTCGTCCCGAGGTTTTTATCTTCTAAATAATCGTATATTTTATAATATGCCTTTTTACAAAGGATATGTTTGACGATTTGTTTGAATTTATTTATTGATAATTTTTGCAACTCACTTGGAATTTTGTTGTAGAAGCGTATACATTACCCTTTAAAAGATACAATTAATTTTGTGTAGCCTAGTTGTGGGCACAGCAAGTTTCTAGTGTTTAAATGATGTATATTTCTATTGTTACCTTATATTATTACCTATTATAATAGTGTTACCTACCTTTCTAAAATAGGTGTTGTTTTTGCTAATAAAACTATTTGATTTCTACTCAAATCTTGGTTTTATTCATAATAAACATGGTTAATTAAAATGTATGTAATAAAGGAACGAAGAATAAATCAGATTCCCATTTCGTTTTGTTGAACTATTATGAACTGGAAGACCGTCTATGTTAACTGATATTGAAATATGTCCTGGTATTTCTGTTGTTTCTTCTAATTTATTCAGGATACATTTTTTGAGCCCATTATGCCAGTATTCTCCTGGCTTGTAAAGCTGCATGAGTCACATTGTGTTTCAAAGCCCGGTTCCGTATTTCATCGCAGTAATCACATTTACTATCATATTCGTTAAATTCCTGTCTTTGTTCATCACAATCATCATCACTGTCTTCTTCTGAAAAATTGAATCTGTAAATAAGGGCAAAAATATTATTATAAAAAAATCACGTCTTATGTTGTATTTGTAGGTATATAATATGTAGTTATATATATATATATATATACTTTAATATGTATACATACATACGTCGTCGCCGGATCGCAGAATTAGCCCTTTTGTAGAATGGTTAGGCCGATTGCAAAACGATTGGTGACCTTTTGATAAAACCAAATTTATTAATTCATTTCATTCGACGAGATGGTTTTATTCTATTCTATAGATATCTTGAATTTCTATTCTATTCTATTCTGTTTTGCAATCAGCCTAACCATTTTACAAACAGGCTGTTTCTACAATCCGGCGACGACTTATACCTACATTTATATACTTACAAATATTATGGTTACACCACACACTTACGTCTCATCTCTAATGGAATCAGCATTATTGGTTGAAGAAAATCTGCCTGCGGAACCCTCACTCATATTCATCAAACTTGACTGTTCTTTTGTGCTTATCTCCGGTGAACTCCTTAAAAAAACACAATTTCACTCGCATTTGTGTAAGAACAAGTGTTCATTATAAAATACCTAGTCCATATTATATAATTGAAAATATAATAAATATTACCTTAGAGTTTAATGAGTAGATGTTTCATTTGTATACTCAGTCACCTTTGTGATTTTTTTGATGTTCTCATAAGCCTTCTGAACTTTCCTGCGATAACCGCCACTTCTCTTAAGTAATTTCCACCTCGTAGCGTATTTTTTTTCTAAATATAAATTATTGTGCTGGGCAAAGATGGAGAAAAACGATTTGATTAATTTAGTTTCTTTCTTTTCAACGGTGCAGGTTGACTCTGTTATACTACTCAAGGAAGCGATTGCTCCTCCTAAATTATCATAAGATCAAAGTTCCCGATCGTCGGAAACTTAAGTCTGTATAAGAGTTATTATTAGCTCTAAAACAGAACTTCAAGTAGGAAAACAGTGTTTAATATAACTCGTATACGGCTGCTTTAAATAGGTTACAAGGATCTCTTCTATGCAGTAAAACGCCGTTGAATAGTTGCAAGAGAATCCCGTAAGTAGCTTTAGGAGGCCAAATGATGTATTATAAAGGCAAGGGCAGTATTTGGTTCAATTACTGCGACTCTTTGTTACTTTTGTAGCTATAGACGTTTGTGGAAACAACTATGCAACTTAAAACTGCTTTTTCAACTCCTATGCCACTAATAAAGAACTTTAAGCTATAAAATAGGCTGCAATTTCCACTAATGTGTTGGTTGGGTAAGTATTTTTAAAATTCTTTGATCTCTATTTGAGTAAAGGCCTAAGGTATCCAGACTGTGCCATTTCTTTCTATCCTTCGCTATGGCCGCCCAATTATTTTCTGTTTCCAAAATTTCGTCGACCCATCTTTCAAGTGGACGTCCCCTTCTCCTTTTTCCAGGTGGTCCCCGCCAGGCTGTTACCACTCCGGTCCACTTCTTACTCATTCTTGCAACATGGCCTGCCCATTTCCATTTCAGTCTTCGACAATGATGTAGAGCATCAATAACATTAGTCTCTTTTCGAATATTGGTATTTCTGTGTCTGTCTTTTATTTTTATTTTTAGGATGCTCCTTTCCATAGCTCTTTGTGTTGTTTGTATCTTGTCTGATGTATACCTATATAAGAACTTAAATACTAAACTCGGTCTAATTTTGTGCCCTAATGCGTGGTATACTTGTACTTATAACTAAAATGATAAGAAAGTATTAAACGTAAGTAAATTATGTTTAATACTTTCTTGGATGTGTGGTGTCGGCCGTGATAGAATAGCACCACCCTAACTCTTCCCGTGGGTGTCGTAGGATGCGACTAACGGACATGCACCGGGGGGCGGGCAGCAGCGTCCCTTGCAGCACAATCTCTACACTGCGATCCATGCCCAGCGTGAGGATTATAGGCATCAACCCCCCCATCGATAGATACGCCAGACAGAAAGTGGCCCCCAGTACAGGGCGCTATGGCGCTTATTGGGGGAGGCCTATGTCCAGCAGTGGACTGCTATAGGTCGATGATGAAGATGATGAACTTACGTTTAATATTTGTGTTGTGTATTGACAACAAGAGATTCCCTTAACAAAATTATTTCTATACTAAAATGTCGTGATTTCATTTGAGATACCTTTACCGGAATAGTGGCCCAGAGATGCTCTAAGACAAAGAGGTAGACCACTAACCCGATGGTCGCACGACATACTTAGGATAGTCGGGAAGGAGTGGATTAGGGTGGCACAATACACACACAGACAGACAGAATAGCGTATTGGAGAGAAAACCCAACAGTGGGACTCACAGGCTTGTAGGTCATCATCATCATCAGCTTATATTAGTCTACTGCTGGACATAGGCCTCCCCCAATGAGCGCCATAGCGCCCTGTCTTCAGCTTGACGCATCCAGCATCTGCCTGCAGTCTTTTGTAGGTAGGTATTCAGGACCTAAATACATTATAATTTGTCGCTGTTGTGATAATGACAGTAATGGAATTAATTTAGTATAATTATTTTAATTGTATCGACTAATAAGGGTCATTGGCAAAGCAATTATATTTTTAAAGAATAGACAATTAACGATTATTAGAAAGCATAATTTTTCATTTTCCAATTTTTCTATGCTGGTTAAAACGTTCAACGGTTCAATGAGGCTTATTACAGTTGTGATTCCTTTTATTAATTATACGAGTACAACGGTCTAATTTTGATACAAGCTTTTTTACTAGCTTGGAACCACTCGCTATTTGTATATTTGCAGGTTGCTTAGCCATTTAATAAATAAAAAATACTGGACAATTCACACAGCATATCCCCGAGCTAAGCAGAGCTTGTGTTATGGGTACTAGATAACTGATAATATATAATACATAATACAATATATGTATAAAACATAAAGCTTTTGCATGTAACAGACAATGCACACTGCATACTCAAAGTATTACTCACAAGATCCTTATATTTTAATGTTAATAATAAAATTGGCTTTATTTTGATTAATTTAGGAACACAAACCAAAATATTACCACGATATTAATTTGGTATCATCTACAAAACTTAATTATAAAACTACAAAAAAAGAACGGTCGGGTGATTATGTAACTCGCGACCGGTTTGCGACAGTGCTATCAAACGTCAATTTTGTATTAGTTTGACGCCAGCTACAACGTCAAAATTGGTCAAAATTGACGTTTGACAGCACTGATTGCTTAAATTACGCCTGTCGCAAACCGATCGCGAGTTACATAATCACCATACGGTACCCTAAAAATGTTGACCACGCCACGACCTACATACGCCTAAAAAAACAAACGTGTGCATTATTTATCACGAGGACTATTTTTTCTTTGATTATTTTTTTACATTAAAAGCGAGGCTGTAAACTAGGTGAATAACTATGAGCGGTGGTTTTATTGGTTTAATCACGCAATTCGGTTATTCTTTTCTTTTTAATTCTTGCAGGGGTTAACAGCATAATTTGGTTTATGTTTAAAATTGTAAGTGTAACGAGATAAGGTTGATTTTATGTTTTTGATGTTTGATAATATAAACTTAAAATACCCACTCATCTCATAAAAAGAGAATTCACTTGAATAAAAATATGTGTTACAAATATAACAAGGTATTCTTTATTAGATTGACAATAAAGGAGAGCACACATTTTCGTCATGAAATTTTTTTTTAAATGATGAACTCGAAAATGAACTTAACCCTTATTATGGATAAGAATTAATACATCATCATCATCATCATCATCATCAGCCTATAGCAGTCCACTGCTGGACATAGGCCTCCCCCAATGAGCGCCATAGCGCCCTGTCTTCAGCTTGCCGCATCCAGCGTCTACCTGCAGTCTTTCGCAGGTCGTCATCCCACCTGGTCGAAGGGCGTCCTACACTACGTTTACCGAGTCGTGGTCTCCACTCAAGAACACGTTTGCTCCAGCGGCCGTCGGTTCTTCGCGAGATATGGCCGGCCCATTGCCACTTCAGCTTGCTAATTCTCAGAGCTATACATATGTATGTCGATAACCTTGGTTTTCTGCCGGATGTATTCGTTACAAATCCTATCCTTCACAGAAACCAAATGAAGAAAGAATTATTTAAAAGATAGAAAACCGCAAAAACCTGAATATAGTGAGTCGCATAAAAATGCAATTTAGAAGTGTCTTGGCAAGGATTTTTTAATTTCACAATTTTCTTCACCCAGGAATGGAGGTAGAAATAAAATATAGTGTGAACTTTGAATTAAAATCTTATAACGTAGCGAGTAAAGCTTATTTTATTATGTAAGGTCATCTGACAAAAAAATGAGGTGTTATGATTGTGGTGGGTAGGTAAAAAATTCTGCACATTCAAACCGTTCAAACATTCTCATAATCATCAATCTAGGACATAGGCCTCCCCCAATGAGCGCCATAGCGCCCAAACAACCAAACATTCTAATGGATTTTAATTTATTTCGTGTGTTTACCTGGCAAGCTGAAGACAGCGCCCTGTCTTCAGCTTGCCACGTAAACACACCATTAGAATGTTTGATTGTTTGTTGTTTGATGGCGCTCATTAGGGGAGGCCTACGTCCAGCACTGGACTGCTATAGGCTGATGATGATGATGAACTAAAGATTTCCTTGAAAGCCATGTATTCTATAGTACCTATCAATGAATTTATGTTTAGCAATTCATTGGCCATATCGCCAGAAGGCAACCTGACAACCTCGAAAAACTAGTGGTAATGGGCAAGATAGAGGGGAAAAGACCAAGAGGACGGTCACCAACCCGCTGGTCTGATCAAATTAAGGTATAACGGGATCCACTTTGCCTGCAGCCCTGAGACAGGCCGAAGACAGAGTGGTGTGGAAGCGGTTCATCAGCGTCACCGTGAAAGCCTTCCAGGACGGGCACGACCTTCAGCAATGAAGACAACGACAAAGAAGAAGTGTATATATGATGAAATTGTGTAAATAACTTTATATAATTTGATTTAGAATCTTGTATGAAATTGTACTAGAAGTTGTACGCAAGCACAAGGCAATCATGTGCCTTGATTAACATCCGAATGGTGAATGAATACAAATATAACATACTACCGGGAAACTACGTCGAGTCTTCTCGTCATCTATACCGCAATGCTTGAAAACGAAAGTTTTCAACCAGTGCGTCCTACCCATGACCTACGGAGCTGAGACGTGGACACTCACGATAGGGCTGGTCCACCAGTTCAAAGTCGCTCAGCGAGCTATGGAAAGAGCTATGCTTGGAGTTTCTCTGAAGGATAGGATCGACATAGTTATCGACATAGCTCTGAGAATTAGCAAGCTGAAGTGGCAGTGGGCCGGCCATATCTCGCGAAGAACCGACGGCCGCTGGGGCAAACGTGTTCTTGAGTGGAGACCACGACTCGGTAAACGTAGTGTAGGACGCCCTCCGACCAGGTGGGATGACGACCTGCGAAAGACTGCAGGTAGATGCTGGATGCGTCAAGCCGAAGACAGGGCGCTATGGCGCTCATTGGGGGAGGCCTATGTCCAGCAGTGGACTAATATAGGCTGATGATGATGATGATGACATACTACCGGACCGTATAAGTTTAAATAGAAAGCAACTTGCTGAGAATGTTGCAGTAATGTTACAGCACGTAACAAGGTGTATGTAACAGGTAGAGGGTAGAGTCGATAGCAAGTAGTTACAGTGTGGGCAGAACATGAAACAATGAATTTATTGACTAAGTTTTAGTGCAAGAATGGCTGGGGCGGACGCATTTACATCGATTCAGGAACTTAAAGTAACAAAGTACGTACTTCGAGAAATTTTACCTTAAATAGATTTATAACTAGAACCAGAAACCTAAGCTATACATGTGTCTATTTAACTGCCTTCAAATAATTTGATTGTTTTCAAAGAACTTAATAACTGACGAATTGAATCGAATTCCCTTATTTAACATTGTTAAACAAAATTTAAAAATTGTGCGGGATAAATAATAATAAATTGATTGCAACAGTCTGCAGTTAGCTCAGTTTGTAAATACTTATTCTAATTTATGTTTAGATATGATATAGAAGAAGTAAAATACGGAATTTTAACTCGGTTTTAGTTTTTTAGATCAATGACTTTGGAGAAGGGAGCCCCTTTTCTTTTTCAGTGAGCCAGTATGGGCTTATAATTATATTAAATAGTGCCGGAGACCGCGACTCGGAAAACGTACTGTAGGACGCCCTCCGGCCAGGTGGGATGACGACCTGCGAAGGACTGCGGGCAGATGCTGGATGCGTCAAGCTGAAGACAGGGCGCTATGGCACTCATTGGGGGAGGCCTATGTCCAGCAGTGGACTATCATAGGCTGATGATGACGGTGTGATTACTTGCGTCACTTGCGTACTTGCGGCCTTTTGCAACATATCCGTGTTAATTAATTAAATAATCCAGGCATTGAAACTCGATACCCAAATGAACGTTAGGTGTAAGTGTGGCCAGAATACTTAAGATCTAGATGCAGGTGCTTGCTTACAAAGTACCCACTAACTTAGTTAGTCTAATGCACCTTATAAAAGAGAATTTACTAACAATTCTAGGCAATATAATTTAAAAGGTATTAGTTATATGCGTGGTTACAATATAACTTAAAACTACGGCGGGACGGAATCTTTACGGTTTTTGGGTTTTTTGGAATTGTGCGTTTTTTAAGTAATGTATGTAGATTTTTTTAAACATGTGAAAAGTTAAAATGTACGTAAGGCAGTTCCTGTACATTTGAAACTAAATTCACAATAGTGAAATACGGAAAGGTTGGTGTATAGCATCAAGGAAAAGGGTGTTTTAATCTAGGAGAATGGAGAAATACCTAATGTAACGCGAATCAAATATAAACTCATCAAACTATACTAGAAGCCAAGAGCGGAAACAAATCGGGCCGTTCCTTAACTAGATGGCGCTGCTAAAAGTGAACCAGCGCTAGATCGCGCTGATGAGAACGGACGACTTTAAATGACGTCATGCTTTTGTAAAATTTTGTTTTGTATCCAATCTTAGGGGCCTATACCAATTACGGTTTACTCGGCTATTGGTATTGGCAATTTTTGGGCTAACTTCAGCTAACGAAGAGGTGAGACCCAGGATTACCCGGCAACCGAATCAACCGATTCGTTAGACTAAAAAGCCATACCGTCCACTCGCGACAAACCCCCTGTAACCGCGTTCTCGGTGAAAAGTTATCTTTTACTACTACCCCGTCAACCCCCTCGTTACACTACCTAATAAATTTAAAACAAATTAAATAATGTGTGTGCTACCTGTGCTACGCTATGTAAACTGTAGGTGCCTACACAGTTCGTACGTTATACATTAGTATCATTATATTTACTCTGCTGTCGGATATAAAAGGCAAAAGAAAACGAAAAAAAAATCTGAGCGTACAAAAATCATAAGCAGAAATCCCCACTTGCTATCAACAAGAATCTTGTACATACAGGGGCTAATTCCACTAACACAATCGCCTCACAATGATAATACTATCGCGTCTAAATCACCACGATTGCCCCCTTTTGGCATTCTATTAGCACAATCTGTTAGATACCTAAAAACCCTTAATTATAAGTGCACGGATTAATTTAGTCCGCCATTTCATATTTATTTTATGATTTTTACGGCCACACTTACCATACTACTCATTAAGCAATACCATAAAAGATCATTGAGACAGCTATAACAATTTAATAGGATACCAAATAAACGTAAGACTCAATAGCTATCACAATCGTACGGAGTCATTGTAGTGTTTGTTTTAAAAATAGTGGAATTAGGCCCCAGTTCCTTTACATACAAAACTCCTTCCTGTTTTGTTCCGATACAAAACTCTCCTCTCTAATCCAAGTTGACAAAACTACGGAGTTTCCGAGAGTTTTTGCATTTCAAAGAAAGGGACTTGGTCCTTGACTGTTTTATATTTATTATAAACTAGCTGCGCCCCGCGGCTTCGCCCCCGTGGAAATCGATTTGTCAAATGGTTTTTTTTATATAACCTATGTTAGACTCCTGGTTCTAACCTACCTTCTCACCAATTTTCAGTCAAATCGGTCCAGCCGTTCTCGAGTTATAAGTGTTTTAACAAACACGACTTTCTTTTATATATATAGACTAGCTGTGCCTCGCGGCTTCGCCCCCTATGTGCTAATGGTTTAAATGATAAAAAGTATCCTATGTCCGTCTCCTAGTTCTAAGCTACCTCCCCACCAATTTTCAGCCAAATCGGTTCAGCCGTTCTTGAGTTATAAGTGTTGTAACAAACACGACTTTCTTTTATATATATAGACTAGCTGTGCCCCGCGGCTTCGCCCCCTATGTGCTAATGGTTTAAATGATAAAAAGTATCCTATGTCCGTCTCCTAGTTCTAAGCTACCTCTCCACCAATTTTCAGCCAAATCGGTTCAGCCGTTCTTGAGTTATAAGTGTTGTAACAAACACGACTTTCTTTTATATATATAGATGTTTCCTTAATCATATTTTTTTTTGCTTTATGATATCGTCCTATGAAGCTTTGATAATCATAGGTAGAAAGAAAGAAATAAAATATTTTTATTTACTTTAAACTACGCTAATTAATGTATAGTAGGTACTATTCTCGCGGCTTTGCCTGCTTGGAAGTCTATGTGTCAGACGGTTTATAAATCTTCTATAATCACTGTTGCGTAGTTTTAAAGATCTAAGCATACATGTAGGGACAGACAGACAGCGGGAAGCGACTTTGATTTATACAATGTAGTGAAGAAGATTACTTGATACTGGCAGAAGTATCCAACCAATTATTATGAGTTTCACTAAATTAGTTTAGTTATGTGGGTTGACGACCTGCGAAAGATTGCAGGCAGATGCTGGATGCGTCAAGCTGAAGACAGGGTGCTATGGCGCTCATTGGGGAGACCTATGTCCAGCAATTGTTACTAAATGAAAGAGCTTTTCTAAAGCTTGCATGTTTCAAAATAGTAAATCTCAACCTTATTTTTATATAAAAACAAAATGTACTTATTTTTAAGTAGTTATGATTTTAACACGAAGTGTAAAATTTCCTACGTAAGTTTTGATAAGCGCACCCCTAGTTTCTTATGGTGGCACTTCACATGGCTATTTGTATTTGTGTATTTGGCATATTTGGCAAACAATTACCATGTGTGGACAGTTTATTTGACAAAGTGTTCGCCTTATTTGCCTATTTGACAAATAAGGCCAATACCAAATACGCGTTACCGTGCGCTTGTCGGTTTCTCGAGGCACATCAAAGCAGCCAAATACGCAATAAGCCGTCCGCACAATGGCCATATTGGCACCTTGCGCTCTGCTCAGTCTGCTGCCAAATGTTTGTGTGTTTGTTATTTGTGTGCCATGTGTGGATGGTCGTATTTGCCTCTTTTTGCATGTTCGTCTGAACGTCATATATTTTGCCAAATACAACAAACACCCAATAGCGAACACAAATAGCCATGTGAAGTGCCACCTTTAAACGTTTTTTATTTGAGTATCTTTGTGCATTCTAGAATTAAATTTACACTAGTATTGTACCAGACCAATGTTATTCAAGATTTAATAAAGAATTTTCGAAATTGAAAATTGAATTATGGGCAGCAGTGGACTAATATAGGCTGATGATGATGAGTTTAGTTCAGTCCGGCCCCAACTGGAGCATAATTAACAATATATTATCAACACGTGCGATATAGAGCTGCACGTGTCGACCTACCTAAACCTGTGCCCGGCCGTAAGGTATGAACATGCAAAACCCTCGCCCAGCTATTTGTTTAGGTCCACTCAAACCACGTATCTGTAGGTGAATCGTCTTGTTATCTTTGTTAAGATTATTTACCGGCCCTCTGAGCCCTTCAATGGTCGAGGGGCTGAGCCATTTTTAGCCGACAGCGTCAAAGCGAAAGGGTTAAGGGTGAAGCTATAGTTCTCTTGATAGAGGTTTGGGGTATAGAGGTTAGTGAAGATGGTATTGAGCTCACGGCCTTTAAGACTACTTATGTACTACTTACCTACCTTGTGTGTCGGACAACGAATGTCTAACTATGTAAGGGACCTCTTATTTTGATAGTCAACATCATCATCATCATCAGCCTATATTAGTCCACAGCTGGAAATAGGCCTCGCCCAATGAGCGCCATGGCGCCCTATCTTCAGCTTGACGCATCCAGCATCTACCTGCAGTCTTTCGCAGGTCGTCATCCCACCTGGTCGGAGGGTGTCCTACACTGCGTTTACCGAGTCGTGGTCTCCACTCAAGAACACGTTTGCCCCAGCGGCCGTCGGTACTTCGCGAGATATGGCCGGCCCACTGCCACTTCAGCTTGCTAATTCTTAGAGCCTATGTCAATAACTTTGGTAAACTTACACGTAACGTATCCTTTGCATAGTTAATATTTGACAGTTTTCCTTCCTTTCACACAAGTAAAGGTAAGTTAATCTGTTGAGTTAACTTACCTTTACTAGTAGGTTTGTTAACATATTGAGTTAACTAAGTTGTACTAGTTCCTGGTAGAGGCAGGCTTCCAAAACTTTCTGGTTACATCAGCGATTTCAGAATTGCCGCTTTTGTTCACTCAGATGCTGGATGCGGCACGCTGAAGAGGACGACAACGAGAAGTTTTGAAATATATTTTTTTTGACGACCTCTGTGGCGCGGTGAGCGAAAGCCCACCTGTAATGCTAGAGGTTACTTCGATTCCCGCCTCGGGGTAAATACAGATATGTGTACCGGGTGTTCTGTCGATTTCTATGTAGGTATAATAAAAAAATCTATATATGAAATGAATTATATTATCTATATCAGTCATTTAGTACCCATTACACAAGCTCTAGCTTGGAGCTCGATGTTGCTGTGTGGATTGTCCAACATTATTAAATAAATAAATAATAATGGACAATTTACACAGCATTATCTAGCCCCATTGTAAGCAGAGCTTGTGTTATGGGTACTAGATAACCGATATACATAATACAATACATTACATAGATAGATATTTTTTATTATACATAGAAAACGACCAGAACACCCGAAACAAATATCTGCAGATCGTACACACAATTGTTCCGAGACGGGAATCGAACCCGCAACCTTCTGCGTCGCAGGCGGACCTTCGCCCACCGGGCCACATGGGTCGTCAATTATTTATTTATTTAAGTATCAACATCTATTGACCATAATTACTAGCTGCGCCCCACAGCTTTGCCCACGTGGAAATCTATCTATCAAATAGTTTAGAAACCTTCTTCTTAAATCAGCCCATCTATCCAGACAAATCGCATCAAAATCTGTTGCGTAGGTTTAAAGATCTAAAGCATACAAAGGACAGACGGACAGCGGGAAGCAACATTGTTTTGTACTATGTTGTGATTAAACATCATTAGCCTATATTAGTCCCAGTTTTTATCAAAGTAAAGAGCTGTGAGTGAGATAATAAATATATATCTCTTTGTTTTTTTCTCTATATTATAATTTATAACATACCAAGAAAGTTCAAAGTCGCTCAGCGAGCTATAGAAAGAGCTATGCTCGGAGTTTCTCTGAAGGATAGGATTCGTAACGAATATATCCGATAGAGAACCAAAGTTATCGACATAGCTCTAAGAATTAGCAAGCTGAAGTAGAAGTGGGCCGGGCATATCTCGCGAAGAACCGACGGCCGCTGGGGCAAACGTGTTCTTGAGTGGATACCACGACTCGGTAAACGTAGTGTAGGACGCCCTCCGACCAGGTGGGATAACGACCTGCGAAGGACTGCAGGTAGATGCTGGATGCGTGAAGCTGAAGACAGAAGAATAAATAATAAGACATTCGTATATTTTCGTTCTAATCACTACATATTACAAAACAAAGTCGCTTCCCACTGTCTGTCTGTCCCTATGTAGGTATGCTTAGATCTTCAAAACTACGCAACGGATTTTGATGCGGTTTTAATAGATAGAGTGATTCATGGGAAAGGTTTATAAACCATTTGACATAATAGAAGCCACGGGGTGACCTAGTAATATTATGATAGCGAAAGTTTGTATGTACGGATGTTTGTTACTCTTTCACGCCAAAACTACTGAACGGAACGGGCTGAAATTTTCCATACAGGTAGTTCCATCCCGGAATAAAACATAGGCTATTTATCCCATAAGTCAGTTTCCATGGGATAGAAATAGCCCTCAAACGTCTCCATAGAAACAACGCGTGCGAAGCCGCGGGTAGAAAATAGTTTATAATAAAATATATGACTAATAACTAATTTTTCTTCGCGAGATATGGCCGGCCCACTGCCACTTCAGCTTGCTAATTCTTTTAGCTATATCGATAACTTTGGTTCTCTGTCGCTGGGGCAAACGTGTTCTTGAGTGGAGACCATACTCAAACGTAGTGTAGGACGCCCTCCGACCAGGTGGGATGACGACCTGCGAAAGACTGCAGGTAGATGCTGGATGCGGCAAACTGAAGACAGGGCGCTATGGCGCTCATTAGGGAGGTCTATGTCCAGCTGTGGACTGCTACCTATAGGCTGATGATGATGATGATGAACTAAACTTTATCTCATCCACCCATACCGATTCGAATTACAAAGGGCATAAAGTAAAACGTACATTTTGTGGAATGAAAAATGAAATGCATTGATTTGTGCCGCTTTCCCGGCAAGAGCAATTCGTTTCGCCACTGAATTGAGTCACGATTTCTGGAACGACACGAGTTTGTTACCCCTACCGTGGTAGAAAACAGATACTGTTGTGTAGCCAGAGCTGAATTTTGCTTTACTATGACAATGGTTAGGTTAGTTTTAATTTAAGTAGTTTTGTATGGCATGCAATGTCATCATCATCAACCTATGTTAGTCCACTGCTGGACATAGGCCTCCCCCAATGAGCACCATAGCTCCCTGTCTTCAGCCTGCCGCATCCAGCATCTACCTGCAGTCTTTCGCAGGTCGTCATCCCACCTAGTCGAAGGGCGTCCTACACTACCTTTACCTTGTCGCAATGCAAATCAATGTCGCATGCAATGTCTTTGTTTTTGTTACTTCTCTACCTACATAGTGCGATAAAGAGTTAATACACTCCAAAGTCCCTTCTTCGTTTCAAGTTAGATTGTATTTAGGTCAGATTCTGCTTACAATAGATTCGTATTATGACAGACTAGCTGCGCCTCGCGGTTTCACCCGTGTGGTGATAGATATTTTGGATAATATACAATATATCTTTATGAATAGCCTATGTGTTATTCTGATTATGTAAGCTATACTTATTATTGTGAAGTTTCATCACAATCCATTCAGTAGTTTTTGCGTGAAAGAGCAACAACATCCTCACCAACTTTCGCGTTTATAATATTAGTAGGATATTCAGTAAAATCCAATATGTCTTTTTTGACAAAGTCATTCTGGATTGATGAATGAAAACTTTAAAAATCACGAGGGTAGGTCGGTATATCTGCTCATAAAAACGAACTCGCAGTGTCTTCATGTTATTCCGTGATCATGGCGCATGAAACTGTGCCGAAATATTGGAAAACTCAAAAATCAAACCATGGTAAATATCCCGTTTTAAATGACTTTAGTTTTTAAGATACTGTTAGTAAAAAGGCTTGGGGCATTTTCAATATCCCGAAATTTTTTACCGAACAATAAAATAAAACCGGGTTATTGTTAACCCGGTTTTTAATTAAAATATGATAGCAACGTAAAAATCTAGGTATATAGAATCCCTATTTCTCCTGGTCACGCTATAACTACTTGTAACCCATTTTATAGCATTAACGAGTTTTTAACGTGCTCATTTGTCAATTTGTGATAAGTTATTATTGTTTATACTTATATTATTGTAATTTAGGATTAAATTTAATCTAAGAGTATTCATTGTATTTAATTGACATGCCAATATTAGTGATAATGTTATGGTGAATAAATTTACTGAATAACTAGAGAACTGCTTTACCGATTTGATTCATTTTTTTAATGTTTTCTAATATTTTTCTTATATTGAAAAAAATTAAGTAAATTACGCAAAAATTTCCACGCGGGCGAACACGCGTGGCGCAGCTAGTTACTAATAAAAACAATAGTTTAGGTATTATAAAACCGAACAGGCCCACTGCTGGAAGCTTCATTTACCGCTTGTTTCATTCGAGCAAAATCAAAATTGAAGAGTCACAAAATTCATAACTTTTCATTGGGATTAATCTAGGCGAGTGGCAATCATTTTAAATTTATCTTTTTCCAACAAAATTGAACCACGTACAAACCTATTAAAAAAAACCAATAAAAAATGGTTCGATACTGTATATTTATTAGAAATGATTGCATCTAGTAGATGCAGCCCCGTTGACCATGCAAGCCTGCATTAGGCGTCGTAAATATGAATTTACGACCAGCAATAACCGAATAAATCGGTCTGCAACCTTACTGCTGTGTCACTCACAGCTATTTATATGGGAAATACAACTCTACGACCTTGGGATAACAACTGAATTGCAGCTAACATTTAGTCCTTTTATTTTTACTATCGACCACGGGTATTTCTTCGGAATTTCTATATCTACGGAATAAGGGGCCCGACTCTATCCTTGCTAAATTTCTTCATGTCCAACGCAGACCGTACCACTTGACTTATAACTTGGTGTTATCAATAATTGTATTGATTGTCTCATGTATAAGTGATCACACAAAGCTAAGAGGCGACGTGGAAGGCCCAGGATGAGATGGCGAGACGAGCTCGAGGCACATCTTCCATCATGGCCTGTTGCAGCGTTGGATCACGAAGAGTGGAAGGAGAAAAGGGAGGCCTTTGCCCAGCAGTGGGACAATAATGGCTCAAAATATATAAATAATAATAATAAGTGATCAAGTGGTGGTCGGCGAAAGACTGCAGGTAGATGCTGGATGCGGCAAGCTGAAGACAGGGCGCTATGGCGCTCATTGGGGGAGGCCTATGTGGACTGCTATAGGCTGATGATGATGATGACGTTCAGAGATATAACGCAGTTTTATTTAATACCTTAATTATAATGTTCATGCCCTAAGCTTAAACTACGAAAGATAAACCCACCCGTCGCATTTAAAAAAAAACACTTCTCTTAAAGCGTTCTGAGATACACTAGTTTTTTTTCGTCAGAAAACTTCGCTATTCACAATGGAAAACTTGGAGTGGCTATATTCAAAATCCTCAGAGAAAGGAAGTTATTCAAAGTAAATCGGTTCAAAAACTGCGTTTAATTTCACAGCAGCAACAATGTAATAAAGTCTGTAGCAGTGCCAGACATAGCTCAATGTTCTCTAGAAAACACTGGAACGATGCCATTTGTTCTCGAAATAGGAAGTAAACTTGTTTTGTCGAGCTGAGCTTGAAAAACTTTTTAATTTAAGGGTCGGAACTTCAAGAATCTCAACCGTTATTATAGCTGCATGGAATTAAAACGTACACCCTTACTTATGAACATGTCGCAGGGAATCAGTTGTTCTTGTTCCTCTGTCGCCGTAAGCCAGACTAAAACGTAGTAATTAAAGAGTTGTAATCACTACATAGTATAAAACAAAGTAGCTTGCAGCTGTCTGTCCCTATGTACCTATATGCTTAGATCTTTAAAACTACGCAACGGATTTTGATGCGGTTTTTTTATAATAGATAGAGTGATTCAAAGGAAGGCTTATATGTATATAATACATGCATTTGCACCCGTAGAATAGAATAGAATAGAATAGAAAACTTTTATTAGCATACACAAAAAAGACAAACGTACATTAAAAAAACACATTAAGCTAAATAAGATTTAACACTAAAACTAAAAACTAAAATATTACAATATAAAATAAGTATAAAACTAATACTAAAACTAAAAGATAAACAATAGAAAATATGTAAAAATAACGTAGCCTGTCCTCAGTGCGCGCTAATTAGGTCCGTACGAAGCCAGTGCCGTTCGCTAGTTTAAATATAAATATAATTCGTTTGTTTCTAGAAGATGCGAATATATTTAGCTTTGAATTAATCTTTTTAGGAAAAAAGTTTGTCCACATGTGCAAAGGACATTTTTGCGGCCAATAATGTCTAACATTGTTGGTTCCACAAAAAAATATTCACACAATCTTGCCCTTAAAGCGATGCATCAAGAACTTTAGCTGTTGTTGGGTTCCCTAATAGTGTTAGCGAATCTTTGTTGAACTTCTAACCAAATTCTCCAGGATTCCACTCTTAGCACTCTACCGAGACTGGAGTCTCAGTGTTAAGAGTGCAGATATTTTATTTTAAGAAGTAAGCTTTATTTGCACAATAGTCCTAATTGTGGTAAAGCTGGCTTTATACGTTTAGTTAGTTGTCAAACCGTAGAAAAACCCTTAAATGAGATATGATTTGCGTCAATAGCACTATCTCATTTTCTCAATCGTCAAGTCAAGTCATCGTTTAAGGCAGTTGTCTCACCGGGAACGATAATCGAGTCGGCGTGAAGCGGGGAGCGAGTACGTAGTTTCGATAGTTGTGTAGCTCGGTTATCACTCGCTCGCGGCGGCCGGGTCAAACGACAGTCCGCATTGTAGAGAAATGACCGTTCGGCGTGAGTTTTCTGATCGCTGAGCGAGTGTTATATTCCTGGCTCTAGTGAAGCGAGTTCTCGCCGGCAGTGTGAACAGTCAGCGATCAACTATTTGTATATGCATCTTTTTTGTTTACACGCAATGTATATATAAACTGTACGTTTCTTGAGCGAGAAATTAGCCGATAGTTAGTAGTTCTCTCGCCGGCGGTGAGACAACTGCCTAAGGCATTCATTGCAAAGCCTCGATAGTGCCACCCACAGGCAACTGTTTTTAGGATAAAAAGTAGGCAACATTTGATCTCAAGCTTCGTCAGCCAGGTTGTGTATTATTTCAGCCTGATCAGTTCAGGTGTTTTGGCGTGAAGAAGTTATAAACATCGATCTATAATTATAAACATCCAAACTTTCCGCCATTCTTATGATTAGTGTGATGTGATTATTATTCACTACCTTCTGCCTGCAGCTTCGCACAGGTTGTGTCTATGGAACTGTTTAATTAAATGTGATTTCCGAGAATACTTTTCATAGTAATTTTTCTCTCATGAGAACGGATTTGTGAAGTAAAATGTGTCTGTCTGTATAGACTTACATGAATGCAAAATGTCAGCAAAGTAAATGCACTGGATTTAGTTATTTTTCGAAAAAGTAACAAACACTGAAAACTAAACACTTAAATGCAACACAACGGGTGTCAATACAACGCTGGTTTCAGCGGCGCCAGGCCCATTTATTTGTTTCTGAATTCTTACAAAATATCCACCCGTATCAACCCATTTCTTGCATTTGTCGGATTAAGGAAGCAGGTAGCTAAATATATATCTTATATAACCTATACCCGCCATTTGTCACTCAAGAAAGGGTTATAAGGGACCCATTGTCTAAGACATAGACACCGTATAGAAATCAGTGGGTTACTACTGAAGCCCGGGTTAAAATGATCCTTTCACAGGCTTTACTATCTGGTTATGAGGCTATTGTTAATGTTATGAATTGTGAAGTGGAATTGTGTTTGTAAGGAATTGTAATACGAGCTTTGTTTTGTTGTTGATGGTCCAGGAAACGCTTTGCTTTGATATGGAGTTAATTGCGAGTTATAATAGCCTCTTCAATAAGTACTGTTGTATAGTTTATTGTTCCTTTTATTTCATATTCTGTTTAAGTTTTATTGTGAACGCATTTGAACAACAGAAATATATAATTTGAACTCATTTGGGTCTGTACAAATGCAATAACGCTTTCTCGAATAAAAAACAGTACTTTCAAATGAATTATAAAACAAATATTGGGTTCATAATAACCAGTTTTTGTTTCTTTCAGTTCTTTCAGTCTGTGAGAAGTATTTACAAATATAACATTTACCTCATCGAGGTATAGGATATAGCAAAAACATTTGCCATCACACCTCACGGCACACAATATTTGACACTTTAGACCAGAAAGAAAGGCGCAATAGAAATTAGTCATATAGTATGGCTAGGGTATTGATGGGCACTAGTTGGTCACGGGCTGAGTAGATAATAATAATAAAAAATAATTCTACTACAGGAGGGGCAGTAAATCTTCCAGCTTCCTTCTGAGTATACTTTTAACACCTACACGGCGATCACAAAACCGCCTTCCTAGCGTGGTGATTATGGCAAAACCTACCTTGATAGGAAGGCTTGTTCAACAGTGAAAATGCCTCCCCCTAATTAATATGACTGTGCTGAGGACGATTCACGCAGCATCATCTACTCCGTAAACAAGCCGAGCGAAATATCGGTCGGCAGATTAGATTTATATTACAGTTAGATGTAGTATTTTAGGAAAACCCAGGATTTATCCAACATATTCCCAATTAACGACCATTTTGAATCCAGTTCCGCCTCCCGGTAATTCGAGCTCTCCTTGAACAAAATCTAGCAAATTGGTGCACTACCAAATGCAACGTTGCATCGATCAGCCCCAAAACCGACCGTAACCAATTTTAAACTTTAACTGTGTCAGTTTAAAGTTTATAATAGATGTGGTGTGTACCAAGAAATTTCTGCTGAATTTTCGTTGCGAATACTTTGAATCTCGTGATACTTTGGCAAGGTACATAGAATAATGTAGTGCATAAGCAGTCACTTGGCTGGTAGTTTGATGAATTTTATAACGATGTATATTGTTGGCAAGTTTCTGAACGTATGATGTCGCTAAGCGGGAAATCTTGTTTGCGCTCCTGGTTTGAGTTCGTTATAATGAGAAAGTTTCTTTCAGGTTTAAATTTTGAAATGATATGTTTAGGGGTGGATGCAGTCGTTCAACAAACACGAATATAATGTTTTTGAGTGACTAATTGCATACGGTATGGTGATTATGTAACTCGCGACCGGTTTGCGACAGGCGTAAATTAAGCAATCAGTGCTGTCAAACGTCAATTTCGACCAATTTTGACGTTGTAGCGTGGTGTCAAACTAATACAAAATTGACGTTTGACAGCACTGATTGCTTAATTTACGCCTGTCGCAAACCGGTAGGTAATTGTCTCACATGCTTGGACAAACTGATACATGCATCTAAATCTTAATCGGAATTTAAATTTTAATTGCTGCATTACTAGAGGTAGAGTTTTTTTAAATTATGTATAATGTCAAAGATTGAAGCTGGTGATCGTCCAATCATCTTTCAGAGATCACCACTCAGGTTTTAGACCAAAAGCTAAGCTGTCTTAGCATTGCATTTAATTTAGCTTTGCTTGCAAGACGCTTATCATTTTATGTAATTTTATGTAAACTACCTATGCAAACTATGCACGAAAAACTGCAACAGCTATTCCAGCTATGCTACCCAGGTTTAGCTTCAAATCAAGTTTCAAGTTAGCTCGTTTGCATATCCCTAAAGAATCATATTCTTAGAACTAACAACTCAAACTAAACTTTAGTGCTAAAAACTCACTCTTAAACTTACCCCACATTTTTTCTCGCTCTCGACAACTGCTCCAAGTTTTGAATGAAGTGACAACCCTTGCGAAGTCGAAGCAAACTTGAGACTAGGGAAGTTGCGGACGTCCATCACTCATTATAATGCAGATTTTGTACGAAACACTGAAATTGCAGTTGGGAAAGTTAACAGATAATAGACGTCAGGTTTTTATGAATCTCTATATCTACCGTAATATTTAGAGAGGTAATTGTTTCACAAAATAGATTCAAATTGAAAAAACTTCATTTCTGTAGGCTTTCAAAATAAGCACTTAGACAAGTCAAATTTTATACTATAAATTCAATAAAGTCACCCGCCCCGGCTTCGCACGGGTGCAAATGTATGTATTATATATACATATGTAGAAATCTTCTTCTTATTGAATCACTCTATCTATTAAAGAAACGCATCAAAATCCTTAAAGTATTTTTAAAGATCTAAGCATACATAGGGACAGAGAGACAGCCGGAATCGAATTTTTTATATAGTATGTAGTGATGTAATCTATTGTGGAGTAAAAAGGCCTTCTTGATAAGATTTTATTTTATGTAATGTTTATGTTTACGAACAGGTAGCAGACGTTTGCCCACCACGCCTCATCGGTTGTCAAAATGAAAATCGACATCTCGATAAAAAATGCGACTGTATGACAGTCACATCGATGTAAAGTTATTTTTAGCAGAATTCGGCCCCTGAAGACCGACATCGATTGAACTGTCATAAATGCAGTGAGTATGCAGCGCCTTGTCTCAGCCATTTACGGAAACAAATAGTCACTTCCCTACTGCATTATTTCGGGACGAACTATTGTTAGGGAGATTTTGTGATAGTTCCGTACTAGTGGCTTTTCATAATAAACAGTGCAAAATAAAATTAAAACACCTCTTTGTAATGTTTTGTTATCCTACACAAAAGCAACGCAACGTTAGCGAAGTGCTTGTTTTGTTTACAACGAAACTTGCTTTGCACAAAAAGTAATATGTGAATAGTGTATTGTGCGCCAAATATTTACTTCATCCAATATACCTGAACTCGCGTGTTTTTCAGCACGTTATAAGGTAAGCAAATGTATTTCGTTGGGTTTCTTTTCTGTAACTCTCTTTTCTGTTAACTGTGGGTCAAATAGAGATGAGTAAAGTCATACATCTATCTGAACCAGCCGAATTTGTGTGAAACAAAATAATTCTGACGATTCTTTCGACTCAGCGTAGACAGGTGTGGGAGGGTTTTCTTGATGTCACTGTGGGTGCAATAATTAAAACAATAATGCTTTATAGTTCAATGTATTACTGTTGGAGTACAATAGAACACCATCATAAACACATTACAAGGAGACAAATCAATAATTAATGAATCTATGGCTAAACTATATATCTCTGTATTGTATTAAGTTGAAGTAAACGCATTGATATACTCATATTGACTCAATTTTATGAACATCCTTTGATGCAATCAACGTAAACAAGCATCGGTATCGTGAGGTGGTCCAGTTAAACACCGGAATCGATACCAGCAATCTAAGACATGTTACTAGCAGGGATTACCGCAACCGAACTGTCGCTTACGAATGCGGATTGCGGTGAAAGCGGCTCTACCTCCATTCCTCATATTACCTATAATCGACTTAAAACCGATTAAACTAGTTGTTTTTCGATTTTTTTTACTATTATATGAAATAACTGAGGTGATCATTTTGTGTTGAGCAATGGGAAACACATAACGACGACCTCTATGGCGCAGCGGGCGAAGGTCTGCCTGCGACGCAGTAGGTTGTTGGTTCGATTCCTGCCTTGGGACTAATTTAGGTACGATCTGTAAATATTTCTCCCGGGTGTTCTGGAAATTTTATTTGTATGTATAAGTAAAAGATTTATCTATGTAATGTATTGTATAAAGTATATCCGTCATCTAGTACCTACCCATAACACAAGCTCTGCTTAACTTAGGGCTAGACGGATGCTTTGTGGATTGTCCAGCATTATTTATTTATAAATAAATGCTCAACTCATTTGAGCAATTGAGTTGAGCATAGGAGAACTAGCAGAAAGCCCTGTTTTTCGCGAGTTCCCCGATTTATTACTTAACACTTTGACTGCGATTTTTTTTCGACGACTGCGATCTTTTTTTTAACCTAAAAAATTCGTGCTGCCGCTCTACACAGCGGTTGTGTTGCGCCGCACATGCGTTTCGTTCGAAAAATATTACGGCTGTGCTGAGTCACAAAGATCTGGATTTTCTCAGCCGCAGAGCTAGTGTAGATTTACGCATATTAGTCACTTGTAGAAAACACATACCGTGTGATTTCAGCAGTCAAAGTGTTAAAAAGTTTTTATGCAAATTACCTGTTCTGACTGTAAGAAATTCCTTAATCTTATGAAACAAATGGGAGTTATCGTATTTAACTAATGAATGCAGATTTAAAATGTTTCGTCATGCATTGAATACTAATTATCAATGATATGTACCTATGTATCATTTTATTTAGAACTCTTTTAGGGTTAAGCTCGCCTATGTTATTAATTTTCTAGTATAATATATAAATATATTTTTAGTGCAAGAAGAATAAATAAATAAATTTATTTCCTAATATAACTCCATCAATAAAAATCCGACAACCGCTGTGGTAAACGTGTTCTTGAGTGGAGACTGCGACTCGGCAAACGTAGTGTAGGACACCCTCCAGCCAGACGACCTGTGAAGGACTGCGGGCAGATGCTGGATGCGTCAAGCTGAAAACAGAGCGTTTTGGGGCTGATTGGGGAAGGCCTATGTCCAGCATTGGACTAACATAGGCTGATGGTGATGATGATGATGAATAAAAATCCATGTAATGTTCACCCCGGTTTCATCTCATCTGTTCAACTTAGTCAAATGCTCCTAATCGCTATTCCCGGTCCGAAATAGGCCATAAAATATTAAGCAGCCGAAATAAAATTTTCACTTAATTTTTATATTAAAACCGAGTTATCCATCCGTTTTTATGGGTCGTAAAAAAATCGCCATAAATTACACTTTGAAGGGAAAATTGCTTTTACCTTTCTAATTTTGTATTCAGGCAAGTCGTTGGGTTCTCACAGTTGGTAATACTTTAATGACTCCTCGTTTATGTGGGTACTTTGTGACTCGATGACTTGTAATGAAACTGAATGAAATATCTTTTTTGGCGCGAACATTTGCGAAGGAGAGATTTTTTTAGACTTCGTTTTAGGTGAGAGTGAGATAGCTGGATTTTTGACAGTTGTGTAATAGAAGTAATTTAAAACAAGGAATTTCGGCTCTTCCTTTTGAATCTTCGCAGATCACAGAGTATCGTTAGCAGAAGTAATGGGAAATGGTACAACAAACTATCGTAGGCATAAACATTAGTAAAAGTCATATTGAGAGATGTCGGGAGTTGGTGCTATCTGCAATAAACTATTGCGTTGTTTTTTTTATGTGTTAAAAATAACTAATTTATAAAGTAGGTACCTCTATTTACGCTTTATTTTTACCTATAAGACCCTGTAAAAAGAGAGTTCTATTGTTATTCTTATTTCATGTTTTTTCAATAAATAAATACCAATAAAATACAATACATTATTAATGTAGTTAAATAATGCATGGCGGGGAAACACATTATTGAAAACTTTCACCAAAAACGCTCCCGCTCCCGCTGTGCAACACAAACGTAGCCTAAGCTGCGCTCACGTAGTGTCTGAATAAAATATGTACAACCGTAGTTTGTAGGTACAAAGAACGGTTTTATTAAATACTAGCGGACCGTCCCGGCTTCGCGCGGGTAGGTATTTATTATTTTTATTATTCATAATTTATTTGCAGCTGTTTATTTCCCGTACCCGTAGCCCAAGACGCCTATTTCGCATAGTTATAGTTTACTAACTAAATTTAGTTTACACAAAAAAATTACCCCCAGCCATTTTGAAATAGAACAATTGTGTATTTTATAAATACAAATACAAAATACAAAAAAAAAAAAAATTATCAAAAGTTTACAAATAATAGCACCTTAACCTAATTGATGTACATATTCTTACATTTTAAAGTTGAATGATTGGGTGTTACAGTTAACAGTGACCCCCGCACTAGGCTAGGCCTGTTTCGCGGGGTATCTAAACATTTTCTGGTTGCTGGGAAGGAAGTGCACTAACAAAAACTCTAGTAATAATAGAGTAAAACTAAAGCTAAATAAAACAAACAAAGCAAGTGCCAATGGCCATACATGTGACCTGTAACTTTATGTATTAACTAATATAAATAGTAAAGCTTTTGGTTCACCTACTTAGTCCATTCCATACAAGTTGAATGGTCCTTGGTCGTCATTACACGAAATAACGAATCACTTCCGCCGACGAAATGTTTCACAAAACGTGCGTTTTTGTCCTCGGTATAAATTAGGGGTGTTGAGAATAGTCGAGCTTTAGAATTTTGAATAATTGACCCAAATTTATGTCCCCTATTTTTTTTCTTTTTTCGCCTGAAACATTACTTAGTTCAGGCTAAACTGTTACACTTAGCTGTACTTATTTACTGGTAAGTGCACTCATGTTTTGTCTAGCTACGAGTTTTTATGAATAAATTTATTTTATTCCTGTTTAAAAAAGTACAAATACTGAATGTATAAAAAAAATCATGTTTAAAATATTGTTTTTTCATGATATTTTAGTTTTATGAGAAGTTGCTTGGTTATTTTATGTTCGAGCTGTTCGAGTGTACGAGCGCGTTGGAAATGCTTAAAACGCTACTGAAAAGGAAAGTGCTGCAATTACATCTCACACAGCGATGGTGTAATGGCGGAGTCACTAGAGGAGGTAGTAAAAGATTCGGGTACGTTGTCAATATTTTTAATAACTAATTTTAAAGGAAATCAATTGCATACAAATCACTTTTCCAAGAGAGTCTATGAGCGTGTTTAATCTAAGAATGACAAACAAAATTAAACCAAACTTAGATCCTAAGTACCACCGACGGAAGCGTCGCAGACGCGCGTGGGCGATGCATGGCGAGGGGATAAGTATTCGCAGTAGAGCCCACCCAATAGAGCAAGCTTGCACTTGAGGCATTCAATGTTATGATGTCTCTACTGGCTGGATGCATAACTAGGTAAGCCAGATGCCGGACGGCCTAGCCTCAGCATCGTGACGTATCGGTCTCAGTATGGCCACCTCCTGGTTTCGTAGCATTTCGTAGCATCTATTCGTAGCAGCTTTTTGTAGCAACATGAAGAGTTTCGTAGCGCTCTGTAGCTTTATGTAGACTACCGTAGCAGCCTTATAGAATTTCGTAGAGCCATGTAGCATTTCGTAGCGTTTATTAACGTCTCTATGCAGCCATGATGTTGTGCAAAGTTCCCTTAGCTTCTTAATTCGAAAAAAAATCTACTAGATTCTAAAAGATCATACAACGAACGAATTTAACTGCCTGCGTAAGTGAATGAAATCACATAAAACCAGTTATTTCCCTTACAAAGCAATTTTCACTTCATTGCCTACTCCATAGAGTAAGAATTAGCATACAAATAACATACGGAACCACAGCAAATGGTACGTTGTACCTGAATTACACTCCTCTCCAATTAGCGTGTTTAAAACAATTGCCGTGCGTGCGGTAACGAGTAATCTAGCCATTATGATTTACCGTAGGGAACCCTAATTGGCCGGGTAGGGTAGACTTTACTTTAAAATGGGTTCCCTGTTATGAACCTACCTACCTACCCCTGTAATTTTACTGTTATGTTACTTACGTATTTAAGGGCCTCTATCAAGAAATTACGATCATTTTCATACAGAAATTACGAAATATATAAAGCATTGCCATATTGCGGGGCAATGCAGCTAGCCAGCTTCTTGGAGACGTTTCGTATTTGGTACCTACTGATTTGGATCTAGGTAGATAGTTTGAATCTAGACTAGAAAATTTGCCGATAGATCAACTACTAGTATTTCATGTGTATATGGTAAAAATAACATGCTCGTACCCCATTAGTTTAATCGAGTTTATTTTTATAAAAAAAACTAAATTCTGCCCGAGCCTTCGCACGCTTTGTTTCATAAATAAATTTTTTAAGATTATTTATATCCCATGGGAACTGATTTATGGGATGAAAAGTGACCTATGTTTTATTCCAGGCCTGCAAATACTGAAAATCTCAGCCCGATGATCCGTTCAGTAGTTTTAGCGTGAAGAGGTAACAAACATCAAATCAAATCAAATAGTTTATTGCTTTAACTTAAATTAATTAAAATATTTCAGTGGTATGGGATGGGACCCTTTTTTAAGTAATGTAATACCTGTGCTAAAGGGTCTCGCTCTGCAGCGCGGCTATCTTAAAGATAATTCTATTAAGTAGCCATACATTCATCCAAACATTGATAGTGTGATATCTTAAACAATCTAGAACAGACACAAAGCTCTAGTTTACAGTTTAATCTGGCACAAATCAATCAGACCCGGCAATAAATATACCCCTTTACAATATCGCAAGAAAGCTGCAAAAAGTCAAAGTTAGAGTTTGTATAACAATTTATATCCGTAACTTTGTACGGTCTGACGTTATCGGATAATTTAATACGTTCCTCTTCTCCGTTTTATTATAGTTTCAGTTGGAATAGACTAAGATACTGGATGAGTAATATATACCTCATTACTAATCATAAGAATTAGTAAGCTGAAGTGGCAGTGGGCCGGCCATATCTCGCGAAGTACCGACGGCCGCTGGGGCAAACGTTCTTGAGTGGAGACCACGACTCGGTAAACGTAGTGTAGGATACCCTCCAACCAGGTGGGATGACCTTTTGGTTGAATGCTCAAAGGGGATGACGACCTGCGAACTTTGAGCTTTCAATTTGGTTGAATGCTCAAAGCCTGCGAAAGACTGCAGGTAGATGCTGGATGCGTCAAGCTGAAGACAGGGCGCTATGGCGCTCATTGGGGGAGGCCTATGTCCAGCAGTGGACTGCTATAGGCTCATGATCATGATGATAACCTCTCGGGTTTTGAGAGGGGTGTTTGCGCGCACACTTGTGCACTATAATATGTCATGCGCACCGGCTTGTCTTCGTTGTGATTGGCCACCGTGGCTGAAAATCCCGTAGGAAGGCATTTTCATCCCACCTAGTCTCTGAGATCTGTGCACTGTATGACTGCCATAAAGACCTACTAAACACTAGAGCCCGAATTCCATAAAATAAGGCGCTTCGCCCTCACGTTAGGGTTCGAACAACAGTTTGGAGTCGCTCAGCGAGCTATGGAAAGAGGTATCGCTCGTGAGCGATAAGACCGCTAATTGTACATTGTTTTTTTTAGTTTTTTTTTACAATGTTCTTATAAACTAAGTGTGCAATAAAGTATTATCTATCTATCTATCAACGCTCGGCGTTTCTCTGTAGGATAGGATTCGTAACGAAATAATCCGACAGAGAACCAAAGCTCAAAGAATTAGCAAGCTGAAGTGGGCCAGCCATATATTGCGGAGAACCGAAAACCGCTGGGGTTGCTAGCATTATTATTATTTATATTATGATCCCTTTAATTTACCAAACGCAGAAGTCAGATTTAACTTGATATACCATTTCTCTGTATAGTTAGCTTGCATCACACGTTGCAAATCTCATAGATGCAAATAACTTTTGAGAGTCAGTTTGTGTGTGATAAAGTTTTTGATTTAGCAGAGGTAATCTAGTTACCTCTGGTCTCTTGCTCTATAATTGGTATAGTAATTTAACGAGTAGTAGGAATCTGGTTTTATTGTTAAAGTTTGATGTCGCTTACGTGTTTTCGTTGCCACAAGAAACTTTCCTAAAATTTAATGACGGGGGAAAGTGACCCACGCGTAAAAAACGATACTATTAATTTGAAAATAAAATAATGAAAACTAAACTTCATAATGCACAATTTTTACACTTCTCTATTTCATGAATTTGTCGTAAGTACTTCGACGACAGCAAAAAAAAACATATTAATTCTTAATTTACCGTTCAGTTCCTTTTGCTATTATATTTTTAGCTTGATGACATTTTCAATTTGGCGTAAACAAATACATAAGATTTTGCGTACAAACTTTTTGCGTATCCTTTACGCTCAACGCAGTTACCTACCAAAGAGAATACAATAACTACGTAAGTACCTACGCCTTCTTCCACGGGGGAATCATAAACACTACCAACAACCACCAAGAAGGCTGCATGCTCCATTCAGTTCCATTTTCAAAAATGAAAGCTATATTCTTTGTAAATGGAATACCAAAAAGGTCGAGACTTTATGTAAGACTTATTGATTTGTTTTATTTATTTATTTATATTATGACATGCTTTTTGATTAAAAGTAAAAGTAAAGTAAAAAATCATTTATTTCTTTAGGCTTACAAAATAAGCACTTAGACCAGTCATATTTTATACATTAAATTATTATCAAAAAAATAAAAATTATAAGAAATGAAAAAAAATTAAAGTATGGTTTAACCACAAGACCTTCGTAAAAATCATTACCGCTACAGCTACCTATAATTTGTTTGCAGTTAGCTTAATTGTTTCAATTTTAAATCCTAGTTCTCATTTGTTTATATTATTTGATTGTGATTATCTTTGTTATTAACGTATTTTCTATTTTGAAATAAATACACACCTACGAGAAATATAACAATCAACCTTAAAACATTTTTCTCGGAAACCCGAGGTCGTAAAAACCGTTTAGCGAGCCGCGATTTGAGCATGAATGTGTGAAAATTAATAAATCCTACGCATTGTGGGGCAGCGGCCCAAGTGAATTGGGGAATCAGAATCACAGGCCAGGGAGGACCATTGGCTTAGTCCTGCTGAATTATCTCGTTTGTGATTTTTTTTTTATTGTAAATTATTCACACACAATCAATAAATAATACTTCAACCATCTGGGTATTATTTATTTGTCAATAAATAAATAATACCCAGATGGTTGAAGTATTATTTATTGATTGACAAGGACATTTATAATGAAATAAAAATAACAAATTATAATTTTAGCTGGTTTATTTAATTTCTTAGAGATAGCCAATATACACGTACAAACATTTGCCCCCAGGCAGGAATCGAACCCGCAACCTTCTGTGTCTCAGATGGACCTTCGCCCACCACGTCACAGAGGTCGTCTAAGCAAGTATACCAGCTGTTCTGTGCACGCTACGAACAGTAATACATACATATTATGTTTCCCTGAATCGGTTATGATAAATGTATTTGTGCAAACGGACAATGGACCTCCGCCTTGTGCTTTTGATTAATGGCAGTTTTTAAAACCCGATTCCGACAACCGTTGGTAATAAAAAAAAAATTCTGCTGACGCCGATTTTATAATTTTATTTAACAGTTAGCGTCGTATTTTAAAATCATAATAAATCTAGACAAAAGTATCTATATATAATAAATAAAAATTCTTATATACCTCTATATACCTAGATACTTTTTAATTATACACAGAAGACACAAAGAACACATACATATAAATAAACTAGCTATATCTATATCTATCGCCCCGCGGTTTCACCCGCGTGGTGATAGATATTTTGGATAATATACAATGTATCTTTATGGAATACCCTATGTGTTATTCTGATATGTAAGCTATTTGGAAGTTTCTACAAAATCCATTCAGTAGTTTTTGCGTGAAAGAGCAACAAACATCCTCACAAACTTTTGGCGTTTATAATATGAGTAGGATAGCACGATAAAGCTGGACAATCCACACAGCATTATCTAGCCCCAAGCTAAGCAGAGCTTGTGTTATGGGGACTAGATGACTGATATATAAAAACAAAACACGGTCAGATGCTGATAAATGACGTCACTCCTTTTATAAGTTTGACCTGTTGAATAAGCTAGCTTTAAGAGTATTCTTTAGAACCACTTTTCTAACGAACTGTATCTTCCATTGTTTAAGGTAGAACTGAGAAATTCGTAGCATTATAATTGTAATAAATCTGCTTACGTAATATTTGAACGGCCCCATTGCGCTGATCTTCCGTGGAGCGAATAAGGAAAGAAAGTATGGACCGAATAAGGAAAAAAACTCCGGACCACAAATTAAGCCGCCCATTGATTGGAGTTAGAAAGTCAAACTCAGGTACCAAAAAGCGGAACAACAACTCCGGCCATAAAACGGAAAGGTAAGCAATATGAGCCTGAAAAGGGATCGGAATGAAGTCCAAGTGGAGTACAAATAAATCAGTTGGCGTGGTCAGAATCACGTCCGATCTAACGCAGCTTGTTAACGCGAACAAACTTGTTCTGTGCTCTCGCTGTGAACTGGGAGTTTGCGGGGAATGAGGGTGCGACATATTGCATTTTCTTACTCTACGTCTTTACTACATATTTTATTATTATATTAGCCCGGGGTGTCCCACTGCAGAGCAAAGGCCTCCCTCCCCTTCTTCTACTTATCTCGGTCCTCAGCAAGGAGAGCCCACTCTTTGTTATATAGGTTGAGCTTATCCCGCCATCTCCGCCTAGGCCTTCCACGTGACCGTCCGCGGCCCAGGCAGTAGCGATCTTCGCCCACTGCTGGTCTGACATACGCAACACATGTCCAGCCCAGTCCCACTTGAGTACATAGTATAAAACAAAGTCGTTTTCCGTTGTCCTTCTGTCCCTATGTATGCTTAGATCTTTAAACCTACGCAACGGATTCTAGTGCGGTTCTTTTCAATACACAGAGTGATTCAAGAGGAAGGTTTATAAACCATTAGACACATAGATTTCCCGATTTCCCATACACGCGGGCAAAGCCATGGGGCACAGCTAGTGATTTATTTGCACTAACATACCAACAATACGACACACATGTTTTTTTTTTTATGAAATTCTTTTGAAGGACTTTATTCGCTTAGCGAATATGCCAGTACCTTTTAAGGAACATCCATGTTAAGAACAATAATAACCAATTGAATCTTAAATCCATTAAACGCAATTGCGTTTTGTGAACTGACCAGTAAGTACTCGCACCTTTTTCAAGCGAAACAGAAATAGGCAGCGCAACCCGTTATAATCGGAAAACTCTATTTAGCCGGTGATTACGGATAGGATTAGTCACTGTTTTGAAGTTTATTCATTTATCTTTCACCCCTGCAGGAACAGCGATGTTGATTTATTGAATGAAGGCAGTAGGTAATGTTGCAGGTATTTTCTAGAAACAAAGTGTATCACTCTAATATTATAAATGCCAATGTTTGGATCTGATATTTGGATGTTTGGATATTTGTTACCTGTTCACAACGCAACTGCTGAACGATTCTAGCAAAAAAAATTCATAAATAGTTCTGGACTTGGATTAACAATTTATACTGAAAGAACGCCTGCGAAACTGCGGGCAGTAGCGGGAGTTCGTGTTATAATTTGACCGAAACCGCTGTACCGCTCCTTAGGAGAGTGCGGCGAGGTGTGGGGCGAGGAAAAAAGAGAAAGAGTACGCGTTGATGGCAGACTGATGTATCGGAGCGGCCGATATTTCCCTCCCGTCTCGCTGCTCGCATACCTCAGGCGCGGTACAGCGGTTTCGGTCAAACTTATAGTACAAGATTACAATACCTATCAGTCATTTTATATTATTTTGTGTGTTTTACATTTTGGACTTTACAGTCAAAATATGAGTACTTCTTAAAATAGGTTGTGCGAATTCTGAAATAGTTATCATCATCATCAGCCTATAGCAGTCCACTGCTGGACATAGGCCTCCCCCAATGAGCGCCATAGCGCCCTGTCTTCAGCTTGCCGCATCCAGCATCTACCTGCAGTCTTTCGCAGGTCGAAATAATAGGGTATAAGCAAAGGATGCGCTTCAAACAAGTTAAGTAGATATGTATGTATGTATTGGGTTCCCAAAAAAGCAACGATTAACTCTACGAGTAGGTCTGTGAAATTTTATTCTTTTTTTTTCTGTAGCAAATCAATTTAAAACGCCATACAATCCCAATTTGGACACGAGCCATAAAATAACAAATCCAGCCTCTTTTATCCGGTGGTAGGCTATAAAAAGAGGGTTCCTTACAATTATTTTTACATCAGTACCGGAACTAGTCCGGACACGATGAAGAACGTACCGGAAAACGGTACTTACTCGACCGATCCCTAACGATTTCCTCAAAAGCTGAATAGAGTCGTATTTTCTCGTACATTAGGATTGATATTTGCTTGGATGGAGTTATCGCGAAATGCCTAGAACTAAAGCGTGTTAAAAGTCCAGGTAAGGGTGTGAAATCTTGAGTGTTCAGTAATTGTCGAACTTGTTTTATTAGTGTAACCAGTCTTTACAACTAGACGTGATGTTTTTGTTGACAGTGTGAAGCAGTCTTATGAATTTCTATCCGGGTCTGGATATGCAATACACATAATATGTATGTAGATTACATTTCCATACAGTACACAGTACATTATAGTACACAGATTACAGTAGGTATAGTTCAAGATTATATGTAATCTGTGGCAATATACTATTGTTTGAATTATGCCATTATTTTGTATGAAGATATTCATTTTCTTATTATATATATATTTCTATATTATATTTTCAAAAAAATATGGGATCCTCCTAAAATTCCAAAAATACCTTAAAAATTGCAATACCCGTGCGAAGCCGGGATGGTCCACTAGTTTATTATATACAGCCAGGTTGACACGTTGCTAAAAACTGGAAAGTGCAGTAAGCGAAGTATAGTATATGACGACCGATGTGGCGCGGTGGGCGAAGGTCCGCCTACAATGCAGGAGGTTGCGGGTTCGATTCTCGCCTTGCAACAATTGTGTGTACGATCTGCAGATATTTGTTCCGGGTGTTCTGGTCGTTTTCTATGTATAATAAAAAATATCTATCGATGTAATGTATTGTATTATGTATATCAGTTATCTAGTACCCATAACACAAGCTCTGCTTATGGGGCTCGATAATGCTGTTTGGATTGTCCAGCATTATTTATTAATTATTTATTATAGGTATTGTTATCTAGAGTAGAATAGAGAAAAATTACGTCACTTTATCATCGAATGCGTACATTATTTGAAATTAATTCCTTAAACTTTAATATCTGGGCAATGTGTGATGGGATGCGAGGTTAATATTGTATATTATACTCTAGAGAACAATTCCCTATTGACCTACAGGCAGGCTGGACGTGTCAAGCTGAAAACAAAGAACTATGGCGCTTAATAGGAGAAGCCTATGCATAATATCTATAGGCTGAGGGTAACGACGATAATACCTGCTTTAGGACATCATCATCATCAGCCTTGTTAATTCACTGCTGGACATAGGCCTTTTTTGTTTGTTTAGAGCATCTCTCTTTCCTTGTCCGTGATGTGACTAAATAAAAAAGGTACAAACTGAAAATCAGCGTTGTTCCGCGCCATGCGTGGTTCAGCACATAGCTGAGTTTGACCCTTTTTGGTCAGCAGGTGTATTATTATTATTGTTTCGCTGCAGTTTTATTTAATTTAATTTTTATGTTTGTTGTGTTTTACTGTTTTAATGTGTTGTTTTGTCAAACCTGTTTTTTTTTGACCAAATAAAATTATTTTCTTTCTTTCTTTCTTTCTTTTCTAATGAGCGCCACAGCGCCCTATCTTTAGCTTGACGCATCCAGCATCTCCCTGCAGTCTTTCGAAAGTCGTCATCGCACCTGGCCGGAGGGCGTCCTACACTACGTTTACCGAGTCGTGGTCTCCACTCAAGAATACATTTGCCCCAGCGCGGTTGTCGGTTCTTCGCGAGATATGGCCATACATGCATGCACTTCCTAATTTTTAACTTAATTCTTAATTCTAAACTGAGTCCGAAGTAAAAACTGCGTGATATGAAATGATTTTATTAGAAGTTGGTGAAAACCACTAGGTACCCACCTCCCAACCCTACCGTTCTAGTTACCAATACAGTTTAGTAAAGGACGGATAAGTGGTTGTAGGTTGGCCAGGTTGATTGGGGTAGGAAAGTTTGTGAAAGCTTTTCAGAGGTTCGAATGGTTACCTTGGTGTTAGAAACTAAGACAATGTTCCGTTGTTTACTAGTATGAATAGGTTTTGTTCAGTTTTTGTTATTTGTTTCATGGGATAAAAGCGTTTGATGTTTGATTGGAAATAGAATTTAGCCTAGCTTATCTATAACACTTGCTTATGATGTTTGGTTGATATATTAACGCTTCTCCAAATGAGCGCCATAGCGCCATGTCTTTAGCAATAGCGTGCGCTTCTTTAATAAGCTTCCATCTGAAGCAACTGAGCTCCCTACTCGTAAATTTCAAAATTACATAAAACTAAATCTCATCAAGAAGGCTTTCTACTCCATAAATGATTATCTCAATGATGTTAATGCTTGGCCAGATGTCGCTCAGTTTCGCACCGACAATAGTATGTAAGTAATTTGTTGTTGTGCATAGCTTTACTTAAATATTGACATGTATCGAATCATATTATATTTAGACTTAAATAGGCAAATAACTATGTATTAGGCATATAAGAGATGAACATGCTAGTGGTTTCTTTTCACTTCTTCCTACTAGTGGACAAAAAATTTAAGTGAACAGTAAAATAATTTTATTTGATAATAATTTATATATAAAATATGACTTGTCTAAGTGCTTAGTTTGTAAGCCTAAAGAAATAAATGATTTTTTACTTTACTTTACTTTAGCTTGTCACATCCAGTATCTGCCTGCAGTCTTTCATAGATTGAAGCGCTACTTTGTTTAAGTTTATTTGGCATTAGACTTTTTAAGATTGCGTGGAATCGTGGTGTAGAGGTATTTCGCACCGCAGGTTCTCATCACAAATTAATTTTTGGTTATTAAATATTTAGTATTTTTCAAGTTGTTATTGATTATACACCCATTGGGTTGTTGGTATTGAAAGAGGAGCAAAATCTGATGGATTTAGAAACTTTTGAACTGGAATAACGAATATAATGCTGTTAAAACTTCTAGTTCCAACAACCGGGAAATGGAAATTCACGTCACACTGTTTGTTTACGTTGGAAGTGTTAGGAACCTATCTTGTTCGAAAAACTGTGTGTATTTGTTCGAATTCAAATAATTATTTGGATGCCTGTAAATTAAGCTTTGTACCTACCAAAAATAGGGGACCTACTCAGAGTAGGGTATTCGAAGTTTCTTGTTCGTTTCCGTGCAAAACCAATATTGTATGTAAGAGATGATTTTGCATGAAAATAATGTACTTCTATGAGCGTTTGCACTAAAATGAATCGGAAAAAAAGTACTATGGCGCGGATTTCTTTTTACGAGCGAGTGCGGACCCATATCTTACACTACTAAGCAAAATACTAAAAACACAGGTAAGTATGATAAATCGGCAAAAAACCGAAACTGAAATGCGATATATTGGTGATTAAAACTGGATAATTATAAAAAACCAAAACGTGAAGCAGCATTAAAATTAATGATGGGTCCACCCCGGGATCATTTTCTGTACAAAACCAAAACTATCGTCACAGTATTTGGTGAACATACATTTATTTAATTATTTAAAGCATTACAACTATTTTTACAGGTATTACCTAATACAATAGTGTAGTCAACCTAATTTATCACTAGCATCGAATTTAATACTTACAACTAATAATCCAACATACATATAAGCAAAATAAAATACAATTACAAATGTCCTCAAGAAAAATAATTCAATACATAAGTGAGCAAAAATAAACTAAATTGTCAGTAGCATACACAAAAATATTATCATTTACAATAACATAAATTGAATAGTATATTGCCCTTGCAAATCGCTCTGTGAACAGTGTATGGTGCGCGTCAGAGGGGCTTTGTTAAGCAGGTTAGTCCTTCCGCGAGGCACTGCAAACAGAGGCAGCCTACCGGCAGCGTACCGGACGAGTACGTGCAGGCTCATCATTTCCAAGATGGTCGGACATATATATGTACATGTATACAGCCAAATACAGAGCCTCCATATTTTTTCCAAGTTGATCAAATCGAATACTTATTTTCATGTAACATAACTCTAAACTCTGTGCTCTATCGGCGTTTGGCCTGTTTGTCTGGTTGTCTGTAAGATTGATGGAATGGCCAATGATTGGACAGACGTCCAGCGCATTGCAATTTCATAAATCAGAGCCACTGCCCGTCTTCCTGAAAGGTTAAGGGCTTGTTCACGTGTACAGTCAACGACATAGCTGAAAAGGACACCTTGCAAAAACTTTTGAAACTATCAAGGTTATTAACACAAAAGTCATTTAAAACGGGATATTTACCATGATGAGAACTTTTGAGAAATCAAAAATCAAATCATGGTAAATATCCTGTTTTAAATGACTTTTGTATTATAATATCTATTAAGTTTATTAATGTGGAGGCAGCCATTTATTTTAGTGAATGTTGAGCAATTTTTTAGGCGACAAAAATAGTTGTGGTTCTATATTCGTATGTATTTTGTTATGTTCATCGATTTCACCATCAATTATGGACCGTCCGTTTTCGCTATTGTATGGAAAATGATATCGAGGATGTTTCATAAAAAAAATGGTCCCGAGGTATAATAAGTATAATCGACCTTCAGTTATTTTATTAGTTTTTTCAAAACGATTATATTTTTATATATATTATAATTTTTTTTTCTATTTCGTTTTACACACGAGTCTTCGAGGGTTTCAATTAAAAAATTAAGAAATGTTTTGAATTTGATAATCTTTATTTGATTACTAATATTTCGAAAAAAATCCTTTGAATATTTTTCCGCTTTGTCTTCCGCGTTTCCTGTGCACCAATATCGCAGCCTACGTTATCCATAGCCAGCGCACGTAGAAAGCTCTACATTGTTGATGAGTTGGTACACAGCCTTCGGTTTGATGGAGGCGGTAAGCGATTGTCTCGGTTTTGATGTAAATTGGGAGTGTTGCAGCACGTCTCTGCCTTGTATAGCCTAAAACTCGGCTGCCAATAGTGCGAGAATAGGTTCTATTAAGATTCCATATGCCTACGAAATTCGGACAACCACAGAACATTAAAATTACGGACCCATTTATTTCGGGGTTGCGGGTTTAATTCCCGCCTCGGCACAAATGTTTGTACCATCTGCAGATATTTGTTCCGGTGTTTTGGTTGTTTTCTATGTATAATAAAATTATATACAAATATACATATTTTATGTAATGTATTGTATTTTGTATGTATATCAGTCATCTAGTACCCATTACAAAAGCTCTGCTTAGCTTGGGGCTAGATGATGCTGTGTGTATTGTCCAGCAATATTTATTTTATTTATATATTATTTCAAGAAATTAATTTGTCGCATATCACGCTTGCACCTAATGTTGCATAGAGGAATTTTGGTTACTTTTTTTTCTCTAAACCTAAACTTCAGAATGGATTGGACTCAAATAAAATTGGTCGGTAAGCATTGCATTGCATTTTCGAATATTTTTTCTTTAGCGTTTTTACTAAAAGTGTATGTTAAATATTTACGTATTTTATTCCATATTTTCGTTAATCTAATGAAAATAATCATAATAATGATCTTTTGTAGATGACTAAAGCGTTTGAACATGTATTATTTTATAATATATATGTAGGTACCGTTTCTAACATACCTTTATTCTACCGTTCTATTATACCTCAAGTTGCAATCACCACGTCAATTTGTCACCATCGTCTGGCCGTCGGCGACAGTGCTTATAAGTAATTGTTATAATAAAATATGCATTGACAGCAACAGAATTATAGGGACCCTGACCAACGTGAAGTATGAAAAGGTGTAGGAAATATACATATCGAGTAGTTATTGGAAGACTTGATAGCTAAAACATTGCGAAAGAAACTTTATTGCATTTTTTAAGACTAAATCAAGCTGCATCTCTCTGAGTTATTGAAGTTACGATATGTGTAACATTTTATTTTATAGAGGACATTAATTGTATATACATTTTAACTCAAATTGAAGAAGTAATTTAATCGAATTTAATATTATGACTTGAGTAATCGAGGAGCTAAGTACAATAGATACCAGACAACCAATAAGCGGATCATACTAAACTTGCTTTTGGAGTATGCAATCTGTGCCTGCTGTGTCTGCTGCTAAACTTTAAGCAAATAAAGTAAACCTTAGTAGCAACGGCAAATGTGGTGATTTTATATTATCACACTAATACAGACTCACCACATTACCTACTCTTATTCTGGATGCGGCAAGCTGAAGACAAGGCGCTATGGCGCTCATTGGGGGAGGCCTATATCCAGCAGTGACTGCTATAGGCTGATGATGATGATGATTCTACGCGAGCTCGAATTTATATTTCCTAACTCTGAAAAGCTATCATAAATTAACCATTGCTTTCATCAATAAAAACATATTCAATTGTTTGCACAAATTCAAATTCAATCAAAAAAAAATTGCCATCTAAACATTATACTACATATTTCGTCATCATAAGCGCACGCAAGTGTAACATAATTGAGAGTGGCTTTGATGGAAAATAATGCATTTACCTGTACAGTATGAAATTACAGCTGTAGCTCTTACAGTTTAAACTAGTTTCACTTAGCTCATCACAGAGCTCTTCTATTTAATTTAAAGTTTAATTGAAAGGCATTCTCCAAAACCTAAAGTTAGCTAATTTGACATCACTAAACAGATTCGTAGTGTAGGACGCCCCTAGGTGGGATGACGACCTGCGAAAGACTGCAGGTAGATGCTGGATGCGGCAAGCTGAAGACAGGGCGCTATAGCGCTCATTGGGGAGGCCTGTGTCCAGCAGTAGACTGCTATAGGCTGATGATGAAACATGATTCAATCCTTTATATTTCGATAATTATGGAAGGGACGGTAAAAATTATATTGGTGTCAAATTCTTCTCTTATTGACTCCATCTGAATTCATACCATTGTTTTTCAGATTTATAGAGAAACGAGAGCGGTCGAGCGCTGCAAAAAAACTGATGACTCGTACGCAAATAAGCGAGAAAGACTGTTCCAAATAATAAAAAGTCTTGAAAAGTCGCAGTATTTTTGCCTTTTATACCTTCAACCAAGTTTGTTATTTGGTCTCTTCTCTTTCTTCTTTAACCCAAATAACAATTCTTATGGAATATAAATAAGTGTGTACCGTTTCCAGATAGCAATAATTAGATTTTTGGTATGTATTTGTATGCATTCAAATCCGCGAGCAGAAAGTGGGGTTTCTTCGATGGCACTGTTATGTCTTTATGTGTTCAATAAATAAAAAGAAACAGAAATTGTAGAAACCTGCTGTTTAATTCTAAGCTGGATTTTTATAGAAAATTAGTGCCTTTGCATTGCGGCAAGTAAAATTATCGGTCTTTGCGCGGTAAGTGTGACATTACCCCTTCTTAGTGGTTATGGGGCGTTGCGAACTATAATGTGCCACAAGATTGCATGGTGCACAACATGCCCATTGTTTTTGCTTTTGTTGCAAGTTTTTTCTGAAGTTTTGTATTGAAATTTCTAAGAATTGATCTATATCTTTATTGATTCCATATAGTTTTCGCTTTTTGTTATATTTTTTTAGTGCGTAGGTGTAGAAAATAGCGAGATATAACGATTTATGTAAAAAATGGGACGCGCTCTCGGCGCCGTGCTTTTTGTCCATAAATTCAGTAGGTAAGTAGTTCTTAAAAACGACTTTGACATAACCATCACATTAAGTAAAATTCAACACAATTGTGGTTTGGCGTAATGTGAAACGACCTCGAACTCGAAGGGTCTTGTCAAGAAGTTGCGCACCCAAAGCCCGGAGAAAGCTAATAAAGGAAACATAATTAATACAGCCATAATTCAGAGTTTCTACACATACGCCATTAAATCAAAGGTCAGGTCTGAGTCGAGATTAGTCTTGCACATGTTAACGATCTTTACAGGGACTATGTAGGGTGGCCATGGCCATTGAAACGCTTGGGAATAAACCATAATTAATAACGAATGCTGGACTATTTACACAACATCATCTATCCTCAAACACCGCTTGTTTTATGGGTAACATACATACATAACTGTATAAAAATAATACTATACTCGATTTGTTTAATCTACATAAAAGCAATAGAACTTCCTTTTAATTGTTTTTTAAACCCAATTTTAATAAGATACTTGAGATCTTCTTCAATATATATTGTTAACAATCTTATACATATAAGTTTACCTTCATGTGTTTTTTTTTTACAGTTTTGTTGACAAATTTTGCAGCTCGACTATGGCTTAGGTATAGCATAAAGGATATGTCTAGCACACACATAAATTAATACCTACCTAACTTTCAATAGGTAACTCGAAAGTGCTTCTACAAAAGCCTAAGTAGACCTATTCAGTAGCCTATTCAATAACTTACTTAGATAAATACAATACATCAATAGTTTTCCGTGAAATCGTTAATAGCTAATAGTAAAATGAGGAAGTGACCTTTTACGTCCAACTTCTGACTTTCTGACCTTTATGTTCCCAGTAAATAGAAATCATGGTGTCCCAAAGGACAAGTCACATATGACCGGGTCGGCAGAAGCGTATTAAATTCAGCTAATTTTCGGACAAATCGACCAAGTTCTAAAGTGGGGTCCAAGAGACCTCTTAACCCCTCCGTATGGCACAGAAAGGGTTAACAGCCGCCGTGTTGGTGTGTTATCTAGTGTTTTGTAATTATTTGAGTATTTGGAGTAAATTAATTTGGGTGTACCAAGGCTTTTGGGACGTTGCAACCTGTTGTTCGCAGTTCTGCGGAAGCCTCTTGAGACGGTTTGGAAGGTTTAATATTATTTTATTTAACAACTTTAACTTAATTTAAAGGAATACCTTTTTACCATTTCGTAAACGACCTTTGTGGCGCGGTAGGCGAAGATCCGCCTGCGACGCAGGAGGTTGCGTGTTCGATTCCTGCCTCGGATAATTGTGTGTACGATCTGCAGATATTTGTTCCGGGTGTTCTGGTCGTTATCTATGTAAAATAAAGAATATCTATAAATTTAATCTGTTGTATTATGTATATCAGTCATCTAGTACCCATAACACAAGCTTTGCTTACCTTGGGGCTAGATATGATGTGTTTATTGTCCAGCATTATTTATTTCAATTAGATAGAGTGTGATACCGCCAATATAAAATACGTGAGTTAATAAGCGAAGATCTCAACACTTAGCAATGGAAAATACAATACAATACAAATACAATACATAAATTCTTTATTGTACACCATAATCAAATTAATCATTACAAAAATACATTATGCGACAGGTATAATGGGAAAACCTGGCTTTATTTTTGTAATGTTAAATAATCCTGCCTCGTTATTTCGTTTGCATTTCTGTTCGATCTGCTCATTTGCCAAATTTAAAAATAATTGTGCCACAATGCATCGCAGCTATTTTGTGATATGTATTTTCGACACATCAGACTTCACGATTAAGTATTCAGGAGTTTCGGCACAGGTTCGTGGAATAAGCTTGGCTATATTTAATAGAACCTAGTAATTAGGTAATGAAAATGAAATGAAAATATATTTATTCTGATGGTTACGTTGATTGCTGAAATCACACGGTATGTGTTTTCTACAAGTGACGCATGTGTGGGCGCACACTCATGTCATGCGTAATATGCGTAAATCCACACAAGCGCAGCGGCTGAGAAAATACAGATCTGTGTGACTCAGCACAGCCGTAATATGTTTTTTCGAACGAAACGCATGTGCGGCGCAACACAACCGGTGTGTAGAGCGGCAGCACGAAAGGCTTAGGTTAAAAAAAAGATCGCAGTCGAAAAAAGATCGCAGTCGACGTGTGTTAAATATCTAGCTAGAGTAACAAATACAACACAGGACTTAAAAACCTTTGGATAAATGTATATAAATATAATTGATTTAAAAAAAAAACTGACATGCCTAAGTTAATATTGTTTAGATAAAGCCGTGTGCGATGGTCAGTGCCGTGTTCCTGCGCTATCAGAAAAGGTTCATGCAAAACAGGATTTGATATCATCTTTTGTAAAATAAATCCCCTAATCCATACGTTACTAATATTATCTACATAATGCTTCATTTCACGCCAAAGCTGTTATGGTCCCGGGAAATGGTATAGACAAATTTTTAGCTAAAATGCTTGAAAAATTGCAATAGAAATCTAGTTTTTTAAGTTTAATTTACTGGAGTCTAAATGTTGTTCTGTAGGTATATTTGTAAGTATAAGTGATACATAAAATTCCGTGGACCGTGCAAAGAACTATTTCGGTACTCAAGGTGTCGAGCACCTTGCGTAGCTAGAACAGAAAGCAACGCCTATCAACGGTTTCCCTCCGCTGGATTCTCGTTCTTAGATGTGCGAGGAAGAATTAGGTTATATATATATTTTGATGGTTATAGTTTATTGAAATGAAATTAAATGAAAGTTTATTTCTTTAGGCTTACAAATAAGCACTTAGACAGGTTATATATTGTAGCTAGATCATCATTACTACCTACGAAGGCCCTATAGATTTGTTCAGAGTGGAACATGGCTATGAATACAAGGACAAAAGATTTCCAGCACTAACAGTAAAAATAAATAGTATAAAACCCATACCCACTTATAGGCGAAATTTCAGGTAGGTATATTGTTTGTTGAATGAAGCCATACAGGGTTATTCTATTCAAGGGAAAGTGTATGACCTGATTTTATGAAATGTAAAAATAAAAACGTTATGGAGTGGCTATGATTGGATTTCTTTCGCACCAATTTAGTAGGTAATATCCTTTCATCCCATAAAGGGTTACAAATTGGAAATCATTCACAGAAATCTTTACAAAAGTTATAATAACCAGGCCCGATGGGGTGATTTATTATTGGCTAGTTTCTACCCACGGATTCGCACGCGTTGCTACAATGGAAATGTTTTCATGTTATTTATATTCCATAAGAACTGCTTTATGGATACAAAGTATCATAACATATAACCTTTGTTTTATTCCAGGCCTGAAACTACCTGTATGCAAAATTTCAGCCCGATCCGGTCAGTAGTTTTGGCGTGAAGAGGTAACAAACAACTATCTTAATCACTTAATACAGTTTTTGCATATAACGTCTGCTGTAACGTCAGGCTTAATATATTTTCAATAAAATTTTGAAATGGTTGTAGTTACCAATATAGACCTCATCATCCTCATCATCAGCCTATATTAGTCCAATGCTAGACATAGGCCTCCCCCAATGAGCGCCATAGCGCCCTGTCTTAGGCTTGACGCATCCAGCATCTACCTGCAGTCTTTCGCAGGTCGTCATCCCACCTGGTCAATATAAACAATAACATTAAACTATAATTATGTAGATTTTCATATAAATCGCCCGAGTTTAAACGCTTCACCCTCTCAATTTGCCCATACTTCCTCTAGTTATAAGAACCAATTACAAGAACGCTACTAATATCAAATACCTACCTATTTCATAATGCAAGGCTATGAAATTTAATGGAACCGTACTGAAAGACCATGTTGAAACTAACGAGAATCCGAGTTATACAACCTACAGCCTGGTAATTTGAAATAACTCCGGTTCAAAATTACCACAAGTCTAGTATGGGCGCTTTTTTAGTGAAAGGCGGGAGCGAGAGTATTAATCCTAAATTGCAAGTTGATAAAATTCGTATCCTACACAACTATCTTGATAAAATTAGTTTTATATGTCTATATCCGATGCTGAACATGGATCTACCCTAATAATAAAAATCATGTATTTCTAACCATAGAAAAGTAGATCTTATTTAACTTATTCTATGGTCTATAGTAATATATACCTTAAAACTAGCATACATAATAATATCATCAGCATTTGTTAGTCCACAGCTTGACATAGGCCTCCCCCAATGAGCGCCATAGCGCCCTGACTTCAGCTTGCCGCATCCAGCATCTGCCTGCAGTCCTTTGCAGGTCGTCATCCCACCTGGCCGGAGGGCGTCCGTTTGCCGAGTCGCGGTCATAATAATATAAGAAGACTTAATTAATACCACGTTTTTTAGTGATTACGGCGGCAGCGTATAGATGACTGAGATGAATGAGCGTCGTAGCGCCCTGTCTTCATACTATTGTGGGGGAACGCTGCAGATATAAACACCGTTTTTGTGTTGCAGAAGAGGGCTGTTCGTGCGATCTATAATATGGGTCCCAGAGAATCCCTACGTAATAAATTCAAAGAAATAAACATAATGACAGTACCATGTCAATATATTTATGAAAACTTGTTGTACACTCATAAAAACATCGATCGATTCAATAAAAAAAGCGATATACATAATGTAAATACTAGAAATAAGAATAAACTCGCTGTTCCCACAACTAGACTACATAAGATAAGTGCATCTTTTAAATGGCAATGTATACGCTTCTACAACAAAACTCCAAGTGAGTTGCAAAAATTATCAATAAATAAATTAAAAAAAATTGTGAAGCATATTCTTTGTAAAAAGGCTTATTACAAAATATCAGATTATCTAGAAGATAAAAAAGCTTGGAACGAGTTTTGCTCCAACTCAAAATCTAACAACTTACAGATAAGCAAATCTATGTACTAGACACATAAGTTATGAACATACTGGTGGTTTCTTCTCACTTCTTCCACTGGTGGACAAAAAATTTAAGTGAACATCAATATAATAATGAATAGTATAAAATATGACTTGTCTAAGTGCTTATTTGTAAGCCTAAGGAAATAAACTTTCATTTCATTTCATTTCTTCAGCTTTTCGCATCCAGCATCTGCCAGTCTTTCTAAGATCATCATCCCATGTGGGCACCGGGAAATCCAAAACTTCGTTTCGTGGATAAAATGTTACATAAAACCAGCGCAAGTATTTTTACTAACAGCTGCATAAGCTGAGTTGGGACCATTTTGTAGTTAAAACTAAGTTAAATAATATTATACGTATATTATCGTCGTATATCGTTGTCTTTATTTAGTAACGGTTTTTTTCTAATTGTACAAAATTATTCATGTTTCACCACAAATAAACGCATTTGATTTTATTTCATTCTTATGCATTGCTTCCAATTGAGCCACTGGGAAATGTCATCGATAGAAACTCTATCGATGACATTTCCCAGTGGCTCTTGGTGAAGACTCTCACACAAAATGTATCCGTCATATTGATTTAAGTTAGAAACGATCTTTAAAACGTTCACAAAAGAATCACCTTGTATCTCGAAACTTAGACGCTTAGCAACAAATTGAAAGTTTTTAAAACTCTTAACAGATACCTTACAAACTCCTCCAGCCCTCGTTAATCAGCCGCTTAAGCTGTCGACCCACTGCTTTCTCCGGCACAGCTATATAGAGGCATACTTTTTTTATTAAACCAAACGAATCATCAACATTACAGGTCAGGCCCTTAGGCCTGACCTGGTTAATTACCAGGTATTTTTAATTCTCCAGCCAACCAACCATTCAGGCTTCTTTGTCATAAGCAAATTCCATTGCCATATTTGCAAAATGCGAAAGGCAATTTATTTCCCTTAAAATAAAATAAGCAGTCAACAAACATAAATATATGATAGGAGGAAAGATGCATTTTTCTTTCTACGATATTCGGAATCAGAGTCAAATGCAATAACTTTATTTCTTTAGGCCTACAAAATAATCACTTAGACAAGTCAAATTGTATACAGCTTACAAATATTTTAGTATATTATTATTTTATAGAGGAATTATAAACAAATTAGAAACCATGGGTTATTTATGCGCATCTAATTAATGTGTGAAATAACATAATTATTATTGCGCACATAAATTAGATACAAACAAAAACGTTGTTTGCTTATCTTTTCCCTGCTATCATAGGTACATAAGGATTAGTGAACATTTTCTGCATGTAGGTTATGTTCGTGCGCAGCAGTGGAGATGAAGCTTTAAGCTCGGCGTAAACTGTAGTTTAACACAAAGTTTGATCCACTAGTCGCACTGGACTTTAACAGAGATGACGGTTTTATGAGGGAGAACTTTACTTACCCACCTTCTAAGTTTTGTTTGGTTAATAGAAATAAACAGCCAAGTGCTAGTCGACTCGCACACGGATGGTTCCGTACCATCATACAATGAGAATGTCCTTATCAAGTTGAGTAGCGATAACTGAATGAAGTTGAACAACGCGTTGGGCGCGGAAGATAGAAGATATTTCACGGAAGAGACTCTAATAGGTAACTGAATTTAAAAAATATATAAAGTATTTTTTGTACCCTTAGGTATTTTTTACTATAATCAATAAAATCTGATAATTTATTAATTTTTAATTTTTTTTAAAGTTTTTTTTTATACTAACAAAAAGCTACCATGACGCGGTCATTATTAATATAGGTTAACTTGTATTGTTGTCAGATCGTTCGTTAACTACAGTACCTAGATATTATATATATTTTTTTTATTAAGTGAGAACTACATATATAGTGCTAAGACAAACCTAACACTAATAACTAAATGATGTAACCTACTTGTTTTTTCATTTATTCAGTTCCACTGTAAGTACACATGTTACACTTGATGTCGGTCAGTTGTACATAAAAATAATATAACAATTTTATTATAAAACACACATTAATTTTGATATAGGAAACACCATAACGGATTGTGTTTTAGAATAAGCAGACAGACATGCCTTCTTTAAAAATTTGATACAACAGTATTCATATTATAATCAATATATCTATCTATCTACCCATCCAAGTACTGACCGCGCGATTTTACTTAGGTTATTGTTTATATCTACAATATACCAAAGAACATAAAATATAATAATGTTAATTAAAAACAAGAATACACATTGTCTGAATAGAAGGAACAGGGTTTAAAAAGAAGCACAGTCTTAATGGCTATGGGCTATGGTGCTCTTTAGGGGAGGCCTTAGGCCAACAGTGGGCTATTATATTTATGATTGTTGATTGTTTTGATGATGATGACGGTTTTATAATTATACGGAACCCTCTGTCTCCTAGTCCGACTCCACTCGCATAAGACGTTTTATTCTTATAACAAGTAAGCTATTGTTAGGCTATACCCCACTTTATCGCGAAAATTCGTTAAAAAACCTTGCATAAATCCTAAAGGTGCACGTTACACGCAGCCTACTGTTTCAAGTAAGCAGAGGTTGCTTGCCCATAAAAAAATATAAGCGACCAGATTTTATGAGCGATAAGGTAGCAGGGGAAATTATTCCTTGTTTCGCCCCACCCGACCTAGAAGGCTAGCTTTAAGAATTAGGTATATCGAGGTTTATGAGCACTATTATGCACGCAGGCTAGACTGGGCTAGGCAGCTTTTGGATGGACATGAAGTATTCATATTAAATATTAAATAATGCTGGACAATTCACACAGCATTATCAATCCCCATGGTTAGCAAAGCTTGTGTTATGGGTACTAGATAACTGATATACATAATACAATACATTATATAGATAGATATTTTTTATTATACATAGAAAACGACTAGAATAGATATACGAATAATGTTCGTAAGTAAGTAAGTTAAAACCTTTAGCTCTGAGAATTAGCAAGTTGAAGTGGCAGTGGGCCGGCCATATCTCGCGAAGAACCGACGGCCGCTGGGGCAAACGTGTTCTTGAGTGGAGACCATGGTCTGACACGCACTGTGCTAGTAAATGTAATTGGACGTTTATATGTAAGTTATTATTTCATTTTATATTATTTTATTTTTCGTATATTAAGGCACAAACAGTTTACAATATTCTTAAAATTAACAGTAATATAGTTTTGTATAAACCAATCAAAATGCCACTAATAGGAACATTATATTAAAAAAACACTACAACGTTACAGACGCTAATTTGGAAAACTAATAAAATAACAAATTAATTCACAACAATTATTCATCTTGATGCGTGGTAGCGATGATCTAGATCAGAGATGGACGTCTCTGATGTAGGAGAACCTTTAGCCCTCTGTCACTGAATTGAATCTTTAAACAATCTGTCCAATCCAGGCGATGAGCCACCTAGCAAGAAGTTGAAATTGAAACAATCTGTCAAATTAATACAACGAGAACAAAACAAACTTCCTTGCCAGTAGGTAAAATTACAACCCAACTTGGTAAATTTCGGTAGGTAAGTTCCCTAATAAAATAAAAAGTTCCATAGTAATAAATAAATAAATGTAAAGACCTGTCCACCTGACCTACGCGATATTACCAGACTGGAAGCGGCCCAACCAATAGAATTTTGTCAGAACGTGAAGACCGTGTGACGTCATTTTGACATCATCTTATATTTAGCCGTAGCGGTTGTGGCCTAAGAATATACCCCTCTAACTTGGACTGTAAATGGCGAAAGAAAAGACTAAGGGAACTTGCCTGAGGAAGGGCTGCAGCTACCTACTGTGTTTTGATAAACTCACTGCGATCATCATTAGCCTATAGCAGTCCACTGCTGGACATAGGCCTCCCCCAATGAGCGCCATAGCGCCCTGTCCTCAGCTTGCCGCATCCAGCATCTACCTGCAGTATTTCGCTGGTCGTCATCCCACCTAGTCGTAGGGCGTCCTACACTACATTTACCGAGTCGTGGTCTCCACTCAAGAACACGTTTGCCCCAGCGGCCGTCGGTTCTTCGCGAGGTATGGCCGGCCCACTGCCACTTCAGCTTGCGAACAATAATCGATCTGTAATAAATTAATAACAAAAACTTTTAACAAAGTATTTTTGAAATATTGAAATTTTCTTTCACAAATCTCCTAATATCTTGTGTTATTATTTTTTATCTTGTTTGTTTTATTTTGAAGTGTGCAATAAAACTATTGTCTATCTATCTAGCTCCTCACATTTTACATCACTCTGGTGTAAACTGGCCGTTATAGGTAGGTACCAGTTAGTTGGTTTTCGGAAATAATTTCGTGAGTTATTTTCCGCACCGCCTCTCGCCATATTGACAACATTGACGTTGACTCGTTGACACTTGGATAGATACAGTTATCTGTGCTATAAATAATAAGCGGGCGGAACTTTCTGCAGATATATTTGGTTGGAGATCCAATTTAGGTACATAGTTTTGGAGGTACATCTCAGTTTAATATTAATTTATTCTCAGAAAGCCAAATTATATAAAGTAAAGATAGATACCTACATAGGTTGTGTTCGTTCAATAGCTGACTCATTTAATGTGTTCACTTGATAAACACTGAATGATCATTTATGATATGTTGAGCTTATTTGGTTTTGGGGGTAGTTTATTGTAAAGCTTTGCGCTTTCACACAGTACCTATAGTTATTGTTTCATACATCTTAGGTTTACTACCTCTATCTAATATCTTTGAAAGAAAGCTAGCATCGAATGTAAAAACCTTGCCGTTTGCGCTTTTTGACAGAGTTTAGTTGATAAGCAAGACAAAACCGAATATCAATAGATCTTTATTCCTTTGCGGCGTGGTGGGCGACAGCCCATCTGCAACGTAGGAAGTTGCGGGTTCCATTCCCACAACGGGACAAAAAATGTTTAAACGATCTGCAGATATTTGTTACTGGTGTTCAGGTGTTTTTCTATGTATAATAAAAAATATCTTTCTATGTAATGTATTATATATGATCGGTCATCTAGTACCCTACCCATAACAAAAGCTGTGCTCAGCTTGGGGCTGCTGTGTAGATTGTCCAGCATTATTTATTTTTATTCATTAGACCACAGTCTCACCTGATGGAAAGTGGCGATGTGCCCGACGATGTATCACGAAGCTAGTATAATAATAGACCAAATGTGATGAAATGCGGTAATCTACTTATGTCTATGTATCTTCAAGATTCAATAAAACAGACATAAGTCCGACATACATAAGTGCCTAAAATATCCATTTTCGGTCTTATTTCTAGTTCTGGCTAGGTAGGTAAGTACCTAAGAACCTAAGGCTACCATATTTAGTATATCATGCCCATAGTTCATACCCACGAAAGACAAAAGACTTGCACTATTTCATAACAGAAATTGCCAGCAAAAAAGCAATTTCCAGCATTATTTAAAAATAAGTCACGTTTACATACGTAACATGGGTAAAGATAGTATTTCAAATTCGTGTTATCGGTAGGAGCGTCAAGCGCGCACGGCCGCCGGTGCGTATCATGTGTGAAATACTCTCAGGGTTGAGGTCACACCGGATCGTAAGGGACATAAAATATTCGGAGATTGTCACCAAAATGTTAAGTCTATCCCAATACCAAACACCCTGTATAAAAGAAATTAAATAATATCCCAAAAAAACGATTTACCCTGGGATGTATGGCCTCCGTTCGTACAGTGATAAATCGCTCTTAACTGATACCCAACGCAAACTAAAGCAAGTTTCTTATAAACAAAAAAAATTAATATTATTAAAAACTTTTTTAAGAACAAGGTATATCTATATCTACTAGGACCAAAGTCTAGTGTGTGAGTCAATTGTGAAGACAAATTCGACGAACCTAAACTCGGGTTAAGTCATTTAAGACTTATGACTCGATGATACCATGACTTTGCATCGTCACTGAATTTACTTAGGTATGCCATATTTCAGCTCAATCGGTTGTGAATAACTGGCCTTAAATTCATGTGCAGGATTGTGACAAACAATCTAACAAGGCAAGTAGAATAAAAAGTTTTAAAAATAGGTACCAATAGCCTTAGTGATAAGCTTATGACTTTGATTACACTAACATAATCGGGTCAGTGTAACAAATTGCCTATAGCCATAACGTCGACCCGGCTAGTGGCATGATTTATTTGAAATTCATATTAAAAACTGCATCTAAATTAATGCATAGTTCATTCGTTTGGAAACTGTGATGTGAAACAAAGGCCACCACTAAAATAACATCTTTTTGACGACATATGTGGCGTGGTGGGCGAAGGCCCGCCTACGAGGTTGTAGGTGCGATTCCCGCCTCGGGATAAATGTTTATATGATCTACGGATATTTGTTCCGGGTGTTCTTTTTCTATGTCGTTTTCTATGTCTAATAAAAAAAAACAATCTATGTATGTTATGTATTTTTTTCTGTATATCAGTCAAAACAACCTCTGCTTAGTAGCTTGGGGATAGATGATGCTGTGTGGATTGTCCAGCATTTTATTATTTTTTGTGTAGGACGCCCTCCGACCAGGTGGGATGACGACCTGCGAAAGACTGCAGGTAGATGCTGGATGCGTCAAGCTGAAGACAGAGCGCTATGGCGCTCATTGGGAGGCTTATGTCTAGCAGTGGACTGCTATTGGCTGATGATGATATTTGTTTTTTGTCACTAAAGTCTTCTCTCGCGGTACGAATAGGTATTATAAACAACGTGTTTAAACCCTGAAGTCAACTCTTCAGAGTATTGTATCAAGTCGATTACACTCCTGTGTAAAATAATCCAAAATCAGAAGCGTTGTCGGAACTTGATTCACGCACGTACGCTTTGAAAAATGTCCCGACCTTTTTCAAAGCTCACTGCGCCGAATTCTGGGCCAAAATAAGGAGTCTCAGACGCCGAGCACATATTGATTGTGAACTATTGCCTCTCGAATAAGAATTGTGGAGATTGCTGATGAGAATGCTGACGTAGCTACCTAAATATTATCACGCACACTCACACAAGCCTAGGCACTTATATGCCACGCCACGCAATCAAGTTTGCCGAATTGTTATGAGGAAATGCTAAAAGATGAATGGTTTTGGCAGCTTTTGTAGGAGAAAATATTGAAAGCAAAACCCAAAACCTGTCATATGTTTGTGCTAATATTATCTTTGAAGATTATAGAATAGATAAAGATAAAATTAACTAATTATAAAGATGGGGTCTATGTAAAAAATTTAACGAAGCTGTGCGTAAGCCACGAAATTAGGTGACCGACGAGTCGGAAATCATTGGGATATTATTTAATTCTTAGAGTAGGACTGTCATCTGTTCTCGTGTCTCCAATCTCCATTCTTTGTGTTCGATCTTCAATGAAGTTGTTCGCGAAAAAATTGGTAGAGGCGGTTATCACATATCTGCAGGTACCTAATTGTTTACTGCATCTATGATGCAACACACAAAAAAACTTGCATGCCGCTTAGCCGCGCCGTGCACCGACGTCAGTTGACACCCTGATTTCGACATCTACAGTTGTCGGCATTATCATAATAAGCGTGTTATTAATTAAGTATTTTCTTTATATTTTATGTATGCTAGTTTTAAGGTATATATTACTATGGACCGTAGAATAAGTTAAATAAGATCTGTTACTTTTCTATGGTATGACCATAAATGATTTATTATTATTCCACTCATTTAATTAAATTCTCGTATAAAATACATTTTTTACTATAGAAAATACAATAAAATATTATAAAACTATTCTACAGTAAAAAATATATCAAAACGGTAGATCACCGACCGCGAAGCTAGGCTCAAGCGGCCGGTGACTAGGGCTGCAGAGAAAGGAACTTCCTGACGATACGTGCCGAGTCCAAGAGTACCGCCTTCTGGATCTGGCCCTTGATCCAACTGCCTAGCGAGAGTCTCTTCAGGTGTTGATCGAGGCTCTTCGCTATTACGCCGTTAACCGAAACGACTATCGGGACTATAGTCGCTGAATCTACATCCCACATGCTGACAACCTCGTTAGCCAAGTCAAGATATTTGCTAAGTTTATCTTTCTCAGCTCTAACGAGGTTAGCATCATGCGGTATGGTGACATCAGCGAGCACCACCCTCCGTTCTAACCGATCTATCAGTACAATATCAGGCTTATTAGCAAGAATAGTCCTGTCCGTAATGATAGATCGGTCCCAATAGAGCGTGGCACGGCCATTTTCAAGAACTGGCGCCGGTGTGTACTTATAGTACGGAACTTCAGGACCAGTAAGGCCATATCGGAGAGCAAGTTGCTGGTGTATAATTTTGGCTACTTGGTTGTGTCTGTGCAAGTACTGAGAGTTAGCAAGGTGCGAACAACCCGAAAGTATATGACGGAGGGTCTCCCCAGGAAGATGACACGCTCGACAAATATCGATCGTGCCGTCTTTCATGATATACTTTCGATAATTGTTCGTCTTTACCACCTCGTCCATAATTGCACAGACAAAACCTTCGGTTTCCCCAAAGAAGTCACCAAAGCGTAGCCAGTTCACTGAGCTTAGGAGATCTACATCAGGTCCTGTGAGAACCTTGTAGAATCTCCCATGCAGCTCTTTGCTCTCCCATATAGTCTTCCGGTCCTGGATGCTCATCACCACAGGTTTGCGCCAGTTCTCGTTAGCCAAGCAGAGAGGGGTAAGGTTCTTATCTACTGCAACCACATCGCGATGCATCTGGTATTCAACTTGTAAAAAGTGATTTCTGAGATTGCATACCTCACGGTTGTGTAGGGTCTTGGCGTTTAAAAAGCCTCGACCACCACATTTCCGTGGGATATACAATCTCATTACCGAAGATCGAGGGTGTCGCATGCGATGAGTGACTAAAAGTTGACGAACCCTACAGTCCAAGGCTTCTAGTTCAGTCTGAGTCCATCTTAGTATGCCAAACGTATACGTGAGCAATGGCATAACCCAGCCGTTGAAGGCTCGCACCTTGTTGCCGCCTGACAAAAGGCTATTTAGCACTTTTTTGAGGCGAAAAAAGAAGCGCTCCTTCACCGACTGCTTTATGTCTCCGTCCACAATACCCAACGCTTCTGGCATACCAAGGTACTTGTAAGTTTCGCCCTCCGAGAGTGATTTCAGGGATATTGTCTCTGAAAGCTGTAAATTATCAGAATGTACAACTTTCCCTCGCTGTATTTGTATGACCGCACACTTATCGACACCGAACTCCATGTTAATAGCACTACTGAATATCTGTGTGATATTCAGAAGGGCCATTAACTGTGTTTTATTCGGCGCGAACAGTTTGAGGTCATCCATATACAGCAAGTGAGAGACGATCTCACCATCTCTCCGAGGGCGATAGCCTATTCCCGAATCCTTCAGTAGAGTACTGAGTGGATTCAGAGCCAGGCAAAACCACAAGGGACTCAGACTGTCGCCCTGGAAATTACCCCTCTCTATCCTTATCTGATCATTGGTGGCAGGTAGTTCCACTCGGCTCCCTGGATGACGAAGAACAGTGGTCCACTGTCTCATACATGATCCCAAGAATGATCTTAGAGTAGTATCGACTTTATACAACTCTAAGACCCTCTCAAGCCAAGTATGAGGCACCGAATCATAAGCCTTCTTATAGTCTATCCAAGCAGCCGACAAGTTCCCTCTGCCACGTTTGACCTGTTGACTAATGGCCATGTCAATGAGGAGGAGCTCCTTAGTACCACGGGACCCAACCCTACATCCGTTCTGAGCAGGTGCCAAAATATTGTTTGTAACAATATGAGTGTTAATTTTGGTGGTCAAAATGGATGTAAGCAACTTGTAGATGGTGGGTAAGCACGTTATGGGTCTATAATTCTTTGGTTCCGCAGTACTACCAGATTTATGGAGCAGGACAGTTACACCCGTCGTCATAAAATGTGGGAGTGACCCGATCTCAATCGCTTCTTGGAATTGTGCAGCCAAAACCGAATGTGAGCATCGAAACCATTTCAACCAAAAGTTATGCAATCCATGCGGGCCAGGACTTTTCCAGTTTTGAACCGAGCGGATTGCATTACTTATATCTAACCGTGATATGGTTATAGCATCCATGGTTTCGATGTTTTCACATTCAGCACTGACCACATTCATCCAGTCCGCTTCCGTGTGTCCAACCGGTATGGACCAGATGCCTCGCCAAAAATTATTTCCGGTTTCGACATCCGGTACCTGCCCTTCAGACACACGTAGATCAGGTTTCTCCCAGTCACGGTAAACTTTCCTTTGATCACTTTGAAAGATGCGATTCTGCCAAAATCTGTCAACTCTCTTTCTAAATCTTTTTATTCGGCTCGCCCACGCATAGACTTTCTGCTTTAGGTAGTCTATGCGCTCTGTGACAGAGGCTAAATAGTCCTGAGGTTGAACTTCAGTTCAACATTTGTTGTTGTTTATTATTATTATTATTATTTTATTAGCCTCTCAATGTCAACAAAGCAAGCGCATGTAGTTTAGCCAACCGCATGAGCGTGCTTTGTCGCGATAAAACCCTGGAAAGATTGCCTGGAAGAGATCGCTTCTAAGCGATAAGGCCGCCCATTGTACTTATCGCACGTAATGTCTTTTTTGTAATGTACTGCTTATGGTGTACAATAAGTGGTGTGGTCGTTGCCATAAGTAAAAGTCACTGCCTACTAAAAGCTTGTGTAAGCACACGTGACGAGTGACGGCTTCGAATCACACTAATACTATATTAGTGTGATTCGAAGCCGTCACTCGTTCACTTCTGCGTATAATATTAGTAGGATTATCCAAAATATCTATCACCACGCGTGTGAAACCGCGGGCGCAGCTAGTCCATGAATAAGTATTTATCTTCGTGTGCGAAGAACCTACCTCTCCTCCGATACTAATTCAATTTTCCACGAGAGTGCGTTTAGCTAACGGCAAGTCTTTATCGTGCTCGATATGTTTTTATCGGAGAGGCTATTTATTGTTGTTCTTGTTAAAAAGTAGAGCAAAACAATAAAATAGACGATAATTTTGTCAGACAATGAGGGCTTTGTTTTTGTTAGAGGATCTACTTATTTTTGGAAAGCCGGCAGCTAAACAAGAAATTGAATATCTATTGTGAATTCGCTACAAAGGCCAACTAATAATATACTTAATAAATCAATTATTAGGTACCTACTCTTAGTTATTTATTTTTATTTTGAGCCACTATTGTCCCACTGCTGGGCAAAGGCCTTTCTTCCTTCTTCCTTTTCTCCTTCCACTCCTCGCGATCCAGCACTCTTAGTTACTATGAAATATTTGAAGCCCCATTCGTTACATTTCTATTAAATCTATTAGGTATCTATCTCTATTCAATAAACTATTATTATGTCGAATAAACTATATTATAAATCATTCGAGAAAACCCTCAAAAAACTTTTGATCGAAATCATGATTTTGATCAGAAGTTTTTTACTACAAAGTTCTAACTAATTTAAAATTTTGCAAGTACAAGTACTGCCTAGTATTAATAAACCCTACAAAAGCATTAAAAAGTGAACATTCAGATATTCCCCTGTATTATTTACAAAGTTTTTTCGAGATAGGCCGCGCAAATATGGATAACACTTTAACTTTGGACCTCGACTGTTTGAGGGGCTTGTGTACATTTGGCAAACATTTTATGCGTTATTTACCCTACGTTTGTTTTATTGCTTTTTACGCGGCGCACACGGAAAACTTTACAACCACTCACTTCCGTTCGCGCGCGACCTAAAAATATTGCTCAATGCATATTATCATCATCGTGGCAATCATGCTTAACCCGACTTAGTGGGTCAATTCAATTCAAATAAATGCATTATAATATAATAAATAAATAATAATAAATAAATGCTGGACAATTCACACAGCATTATCTAGTCCCATGGTAAGCAGAGCTTGTGTTATGTGTACTAGATAACTGATATACATAATACAATATATTACATAGATAGATATTTTTTATTATATATAGAAAACGACCAGAACACCCGAAACAAATATCTGCAGATCGTACACATAATTGTTCCGAGGCGGGAATCGAACCCGCAACCTCCTGCGTCGCAATCGGACCTTCGCCCACCGCGCCACATCGGTCGTCTATTATGATTTCAATATAACTAAATACTAATGCACAAAGTACAATGTCAGCGACGATTTTTCTCCAGGAAGCGCGGTTCCCAGCTGTATCAATCCGGGAGGTTGTCATGGCAATGTCTTTCCAACGCAACATGGGGCGACCGACTGGTCGCTTAGCATTTGAGACTTCTGAAAGGAGAATCTCGGCAAACGAGAGGGGTTAGAAATGTTAGCCTAAAAACAGACACTCAGACATGAACATGCCGCTAGCTCGTTGCCATCCACGGGATCTTTTATCTTTTTATCTATACAAAACGCAGCCGAGGCTGCTCCCGGTCCCGAATAGGTCGTTTCAGCCACAAACGAAAGTATGCGACTGATTGATTCCCACCCAAACTGATGGCACACACATCATCTTTCGTCATCGACGTCATACCCAAGACGTCGATGTCTTTCGTAGATATTCTTATTTTGTTTTATTTTTATTATTGGCATCCACGGTCCTGTGCTAGCATCATCATGATTCACCATATGCTTCTTAAATCTTCTCTATTGTCACCTAAATGCAAAGTAAGTATTGTAGGAAGAAATAAAAAAAAACTTCAATACAAAACCTAGTTCTGTGTTAGGGGTTAAGTTTCTGCGTTTGGGACATTCCAGAGTCACACCAAATAGATGTAAAGTTGCTTATCCGAGATGACCTTAGTTGCCACGATAAAAGTTATAACAATAAAGTTGTCCATCTGAGCTGAGCCTAAGTTTAATTTACAAGCAGGCATTTAGGAATGCTTAAAATGCTGTAAAAGAGTCAGGACGAACGATGTTGTAAAGCGGTACGACTTTAGTTTCAGTTGGTAAAAGGGACGAATATGTATTGTAGACACTAGACAGGTATACAATGTTTATGCCTATGCGTGCCTACCACTGGACTTAACTCTTGTGCCGTACCAATCATCTCTCAAACTTACACGTGCCACCTCCAAAAACAATAACATTTTAATTTAAAAAATACACAATTACATTTAAAAATTACATAAACCCCGATACGCCATTTTGTGGCGGCGGCCATTCTGGACCGATTTTCGTCAAAAACAGAACACTCCCGACTAATTCACCTTTCAAACAAAAAAAAACAAAATCGAAGACTATGTCCAGCAGTAGACTAACATACCTAGGCTGATGATGATGATGCAAAACGACGGCTAGCTTAGGAAGCAATAGGAAGTGCTATCGCTTCCTAAGCTAGCCAGAAAATGGAATAATATACGAAACCAAACCGAGCTGCAGCAACTTTAATGAATTAACCAATTAGTTCGGGATCTGTGGTCGTGATCTAGAGGAGGAGCTACTGTACCTACTGCTTTTAGAATTATTGCATGAAGATATAATTTATTTGCAGGGAAAGTTCCTAAGAAGTTGTAAATTTTGTCAGAAATTAGAATATTATTTATCAAAACTTTTCCCCTCAAATTATGTAGCCTTATCCGCTAGCTATGCTTTAGAAAAAAAAATCTATCGAACTGTACCTTCTATGAGAAATTCGTAGCATAACGGTACTTTTTGTTAGGTTTTTAAAATGTGAGCGTAGCGGAACTTACCGATTATTTGCTGGTCTAGGTCTAGCCTGCTAGTAATAATAAAATTATTGTAATGGACTTTACACACCGAACACTTCACTTGGGTTTGCTCGGTCTAACTTCTTGCGGTCCGAAGTGAAACTAACCCGACCAGCAGCGGGTTGGTGTGACATTTTGGTGTATGAGAAATATTGTGGCAGCGGACAGTATTTTGACCTAAACTTACCGGCGAGATGCGTTCTGCGACCGCCAAAAGTCCGGTAACGCTGTTATGGCCATCTAAGGTCAAAAATATCTTAGCTCGAAAAAAAAACTACAGTGATTTAAAAACCCGCCGATTTTGGTGTGACTTGCAGTCATCGAAAGTCTGTAAAGATGTAACTAGGAAGTGTGTTTGTCTCGTTACATTTTTTACTCTAAACATCCAATTGAATGCATCGGACAAAATGTTGGATGCTCATCCCGGAAAAACACGTGCAAAACTGAAGGCAGAAAGAAGCTAGTAAAAAATAAACAAAAAACAAGCTCCAATCGCAAAACTAATTTTTGTGTCCATCAGAAAAAACGAAATAGCGTACATTTTGTAAAATTTTACACCAGAATTTGCTTCAGCATTTTTGCCACAAAATGGAAAATAAAGCTATCCATTATGCCTCTCAAAAAAATAATTGTTCCACCGGTCTCACTCTTCTTATCAGTCCCATAATAATTAATGTACGCGGCACTTTACTGGCACAAAATGTGAGTCACAAGCAGTATGGCAGCAGGAGTTGAAAGGTGGTTACGGGGGTTTTTTTCCACGCCCCTTTAATACAGCAATGGATGGAGGTTCATAAACTGTTAGTATTTTTTTCTGTGTACCTGTGGTTTACAACGTTTCTCGCTTTGAAACCTGAATAATCTGCTGTAAAAAGAAGATGCACCAAAAACCTAAAGACCGACAAGATGTTTTAAATTTTTTGGTTCACAATATTTAAGGTTGATCGTTTCGATTTGGCGCGAGATACGAAATATGTTTGTTGAATTTTAAATGTATGATTTTTTTTCTACGTTCTACAATCAATATATGAGCTACGATCGATGTGGCGCGGTGGGCGAAGGTCCGCCTGCAACGCAGGAGGTTGCGGGTTCGATTCCGGCCTCGGAACAATTGTGTGTACGATCTGCAGATATTTGTTCCGGGTGTTCTGGTTGTTTTCTATGTATAATAAAAAATATCTATCTATGTAATGTATTGTATTATGTATATCAGTTATCTAGTACCCATAGCACAAGCTCTGCTTACCATGGGGCTAGATAACGCTGTGTGAATTGTCCAGCATTATTTATTTATATTTATTATAATAAAACTAGCTGAAACGTAATTTGTCGCAAATCATAACGATTTTATATCAACTTATTAAAAACGAACCTCGATTCATTGGTACTTTTGGAGCATTTGAGAAAACTATACATTTTGGAGTAAAATACAACATTTTCCCAGATTCTCTGAAAAAAAAATTAAATTGTCATATTTTCAATGAATCCATGTGGAGGAAACAGTACACAAGTTATAAATATGATAAAAATATATTACTACATTTTTTTAATCATGTTTGTTGTATGTTTTTGTGTAATGAGTTACAAATAAACTTATTCTATTCTATTTGACGACCGATGTGGCGCGGTGGGCGAAGGTCCGCCAGGAGGTTGCGGGTTCGATTCTCGCCTCGGAACATTGTGTGAACGATCTGCAGATATTTGTTCCGGGTGTTCTGGTCGTTTTCTATGTATAATAAAAAATATCTATCTATGTAATATATTGTATTATGTATATCAGTTATCTAGTACCCATAACACAAGCTCTGCTTACCATGGGGCTAGATAATGTTGTGTGGATTGTCCAGCATTATTTATTATTATTATTAATTTATTTTATTCATACCGTAGTTGCATTTCTGCATATATACCTTATTGTTCCCATAGTGAAGTATACATTACCGAAAGTCCCACAATGACGTCACCGCCCCATGGCCATAAATCAAGACTTTTTAGTGGCGGGGCTCAAATTTTAAGTGTCCTGCATGAATAAAACATTTAATTTTCTATACACGTTACAATCTATGGCTAGAAGCAGATTAAGGAGTTTAAAGTAATTTGCTACTTCAATTTAAATATCACAAACACATAAATAACTTCATTCGCCTACTGCCCTTGAGGGCTTGCTTTTCTATGCAGTTAATCTGTAACTATCTACTCCGAGTTAATTCTGTCATCATTATCAGCCTATGTTAGTCCACTGATGGACATAGGCCTCCCCTAATGAGCGCCATAGCGCCCTGTCTTAACCTTGACGCATCCAGCATCTATCTGCATTCTTTCGCAGGTCGTCATTCCACTTGGTCGCAGGGCGTCCTACACTACGTTTACCGAGTCATGGTCCAGCGGTTGTTGTTTCTTCAGTAGTTTTAGAAAGTTCTTAAAACATACGTAAGTAATATTGTTCGAGCTCTAGCAAAATAATTGGCTGTATTACTTTGCTGGTTTGGCTTAGCAAGATATTTTTACACCCCTACAAAACTTTTACTAGGATATCTGCATCTATAGAAATACCATACGCATCTATCAAAGTATGATGGAGCCACCAATCTTTCCAATTTTCGAAATTATATTAACATGTAGGTAAAGCCGAAACTGCGATGAATGAAATTAGTTTTATTAGTTTCATACCTAAATTAGACTTAAATACTGGACTGTCATTGTGTACCTTTACAAAACCATTTAAAAACAAATCAGAACTAGTATTTATAATTGCGTTAACTGCATACTGTTATACACAATCTAGAGGCAGCTCAAGTTCTCCACTTCAATAACAGCAGTTGTAGCATACCTTAAGACTCTGGCTGGCTGCATTGCCCCGCGTTGTACTGTACATTATAGCAAAGCGATGCGCTGCGCAAGATCTGGGGTCAAGCGTTGCTTCGACCTAAAGAGCGTAGTCTGCTATCATCTTTGCTTCGACCAGACGCTCAGATCATCATCATCATCAGCCTATGTTAGTCCACTACTCGACATAGGCCTCACTTTATAAGCGCCATAGCGCCCTGTCTTCAGCTTGACGCATCCAGCATCTCCCTGCAGTCTTTCGCAGGTCGTCATTCCACCTGGTCGCAGGGCGTCCTACTCTACGTTTGCCGAGTCGTGGTCTCCACCCAAGAACACGTTTACCCCAGACGCTCAGATAATTGATTTTAAATTCGATTTTAAAGTAGATAATTTGTGCATAATATGTATTGATTTGTATTATTGTATTGCACCATGATCATTTAATGTAAAAACGAATAGGTATAATCTGATATAATGTAGGTAAAAAGCATAGCGCGTGTTTTCATAAAACCAGTTGCATGTAAAAACTTCGACACTTGAAGTTGTTATTGAAATTGAAATGAAATTGAAAATTAACAATAACTGACAACAGAAAGCAACGAAGTAAGAGCAAGGTTATCTTTAAAAACTAAAACACAAACATCAAAATGTATAAAAGAATTCGAAAACTAAAGATTATAATGAATAAAACGATGAACGAAAGCTTTCAATAACAAAAGAAAAATGGTTTCGAGCTTCTATGCTTAGCTCCGATGATACCAATGTCGTTAAATATTTTCCACCAATATTCCTTGGGTTTTGTAATACCTTTGTTTACAAAAAATATCCAGGTTTTTGAATCGGAGTATACTGTCATGTCAAGATAATATCAAATATTAATGGTACCTAACATTTTGTACTACGAGTAACAATGTTGTTACTGATAGATACGAAATAAACCACGAGACGAGATAAGGAGACTAGATGCAGAAAGTGACGTCATAGGAAAGTGACGTGATAAAGATAGGGATTTATTAGTGATGTTTTTAGCTCTGACTGTACCTTTCCACACTCGTATTTCACTTAGGCTTTTTTATAAATTTGTGGGTAGAAACGACAATCTTAAAAACAGCCGGTGAGAAACGAAACAATTATTGTTACTTTTAGCTTGTGGTGCGAACAATTTGGAGCGAAACACCGCTACAGCCAGCATTAATGTGTTCTATTTCCTGCGAAGGACTGCGGGTAGATGCTGGATGCGTCAAGATGAAGACAGGGCGCTGTGGCGCTCATTAGCGGAGGCCTATTTCCAGCAGTGGACTCAATAAGTGAGTCCACTGCTGTGTGTGCCTATGCTGATGATGATAGTTTACTTTACACTTACAGGCCTCTTGGACACGTCACATATAAAGCAGGTTCTACGACATTTTAATTTAAAACTAAAAGCGCCATCTTTTTAGTCTGGTGGAACAATTTTTTGATATAGGTACTACGAGTACCTATATCAAAAAATTGTTCCACCTGTTGTTGTCGTAGATACCTGGGAGGGACTAAAATTCGGTTTACTGATAATTATGGCCTGTGTGTTCCGCAAACGCAAGCCTTATTATTATTAGCGAACCAGAAATCGGTTTAAAAAATGCCAAATCGAGCTTTAAAACAGGATTATATTATACTAGCTGAGCCCTGCGGCTTCGCTCGTCGTCAAATGGTTTATAAACCTTCCTCTTGAATCAGATAGCGCTCCCGCTGTCTGTCTGTCTGTCTCTATGTATGCTTAGATCTTTAAAACTAAGCAACAGATTTTTATGCTTTTTTTTAATAGATAGAGTGATGAGGAAGTTTTCTCAACCACTTGACACATAGATTGCCACGCGGGCGAAGCCACGGAGCGCAGATAATATGTAAATAAAATTAATATCAAAGCGTTCTAAATCGGCGTACTATTTAACGTTAAAATTTAATGAAGAAACCTACAGCCAATGTAAATTGCTGCAATTAGTTGTATTACACACGGCTGGGGACATTATTATGTTTTATAATGGTTTTATGTATGACTAGCGAACCTTACCGGCCTCGCACGGTTTTAGTACGGATCCTTTCCTTTCTTTGACGACCGATGTGGCCATCTAGCCCCATGGTAAGCAGAGCTTGTGTTATGGGTACTAGATAACTGATATACATAATACAATACATTGCATAGATAGATATTTTTTATTATACATAGAAAACGACCAGAACACCCGAAACAAATATCTGCAGATCGTACACACATTTGTTCCGAGGCGGGAATCGAACCCGAAGGCGAAGGTCCGCCTGCGACGCAGGAGGTTGCCTCCTGCGTCGCAGGCGGACCTTCGCCCACCGCGCCACATCGGTCGTTATGGAATAAAAAAAACATTTACTTTCCGACCACTTCTTACCCACGACATTATATCATTCAACTATTGCTAAGCTAATTGATGGAAAGTATTTGTTGTCAGTTATGTTGAAATTGTTATCAGTTATTGTTAATTTTTCATTCAAAAATGTCTATGTTGACATAAAATATCTTGGATTCTAAATCGGAGTATATATCCTTGAGGTATAAGTCCCTGCCATCTATTGAGTGCTCAAGTAAAACAGGGCTTTTCTTATTTAGAAAACGCCTCGTTAAGCCATTCGCTTATTCCTACAGCTCTGTTGTTAATCCAAGACGAGTTCTCATAGCATTTCGCTGTCAGCGTATAATTGTAGGCAGTCCGTTCACGTCAAACAAATTGCTGTGTGGCGTGCAAAACCGCGTGTTTTCTTTAACTTATGACGTGCCATAAGTCTTATGGAAGTAAAATTGTTGAAATCACGGTTTTGTTGTTGCTACAACTGTGGCTATAGTTCTCATAAGAAAATAAATGAATGGACGTAAATTTCTGATAACTTACATGTATACTCCATAACATACATAATACATATATCACAAGTTTAAGGTAGAACCACATTATTGTGCTGTGACGCGTAAGAAGCGTATCGGTGTCATACATTTATTATGGCTAGTATAAATAACACAATACATTTTTATGATTCCGTACCCAAAGAGTAAAACGGGACCCTATTACTTACTCCGCTGTCCGTCCATCTTTCTGTTTGTCCGTCTGTCATCAGGCCGTATCTACCATGATAGTTAGACAGTTGAAATTGTCACATTTTGTTGCTTTATCAACAAATACTAAAACAGTGAATAAAATAAATATTTAAGGCTCCCATACAACAAACGTGATTTTTTTTGTTGCTCGTTTTTATAGATTATAATAGTACGGAACCCTAGTTGCGCGAGTCCGCCTCGTACTTGGCAGTTTTTTATATTCCTGTGTATTGTTGTGTGCTACGTCGCTGCTATTATGTGTCTCTTATTTTATTTTTTATTTATTTATATTTATTTATTTATTCTTATTACCTTCTTAAACCATATTATTAAGAAATCTATTCTTTTAATAATCTCGACCAATTTGAGTTTCTGGTAAACCATTAGATAAATTTTTGTTCAAGCTATTTAGATCATGATATTGAATCCCCGTTACAACAGAAGGATTATCAAAAATAATGTAAACGATTCGGTAACAACTTCTTAGAACCAGATCAAAGTAATAGAAAACCCAAAGCAACCGAAAAAGAGGATTCGATTATCTTGTTGGCGGAAGCAATCACTTAAGAAATAATATAATCGGGATAATTTAATAAAATTTTACGTTGGGATCCAATAAGGTAAATCCGATCTTATAATAATGTTATTCCAACTTCGATTACGCGAATATCCTAAAGAACTTCAGGTGTACAGTCGGCGACAGTAGTTTAAAATTAAAAATTTACAACGAGAAATAATATAATCGGGATAATTTAATAAAATTTTCATTACGTTGGGATCCAATAAGGTAAATCCGATCTTATAATAATGTTATTCCAACTTCGATTACGTGAATATCCTAAAGAACTTCAGGTGTACAGTCGGCGACAGTAGTTTAAAATTAAAAATTTACAACGAGAAATAATATAATCGGGATAATTTTATACGTTGGGATCCAATAAGGTAAATCCGATCTTATAATAATGTTATTCCAACTTCGATTACGCGAATATCCTAAAGAACTTCAGGTGTACAGTCGGCGACAGCAGTTTAAAATTAAAAATTTAAAACGAGAAATAATATAATCGGGATAATTTTATACGTTGGGATCCAATAAGGTAAATCCGATCTTATAATAATGTTATTCCAACATCGATTACGCGAATATCCTAAAGAACTTCAGGTGTACAATCGGCGACAGCAGTTTTAAATTAAAAATTTACAACGCTTTCTCCGATCCGGCCTAAATGAGTTCTTAACCATATTTCGTTTGAATAAATATTTTTTCCTTAACCTTTTGTATAATGTACGACCACCGACTATTACGTCATTTGACTATAACATCTTCAGAAAAAAGCGCGTTTAGACGTGTCACGAATTCTTGAGTAAGTGCTGTAATAATTAAAGTGAAAAGTGACACTAAACAGCATTTTATCTTTCACTAGTAGTGACAAAATAACTTTCTTGCGCTGTCGGGTTAAAAAGTAAATCCATAGATTAATAATTATAAGTATTAATACAACGGGTATTTACCGCGTTTATTTACCTATTTTTCCCGACGTTTCAACAGGTTTACACACTGTCGTGGTCACGGGATGACTGATAGATTAATTCCAAGCATTTGAACTATAAACGGCATGGGTTAGAATAGAATAGCATTTATTTCGACATACACATAAGTACATAGGTAAAAACAAACAAAACTAAACATAGAACATGGAGGTACACAAGCTATAGATATTACGGGTTAGAGAGAATATAAAATATTATTTTTTTTACAGGTGAAGGTTGATTTTCGCTTTTATGCCAGTAGTACAATTGATTTGTACCATTGATGGTACAAGTGACACAACTTTGTATCTATAGTAACATTAATGGTACTATTGACAATTATTTAGGATCAGTAGTACCATCATATATTGATGTATCGCTAGTATAGTCATCATAAGTTCTAAACCAGAGTATAAAAATAAAAACACCGTTTATTTCCTGAACACAAATAAAAATTGATACATTTCATTAATTATTTATTTCATAGGTTAGTATTTATTTTTGTCCGTTTCATAATAAATTAGTATTGCGTATTTATATTACCCCACACTAGCAGTGTAACCACGAGTCTTACGTTTTAATCATTACTATTGATCACACCGCACAGTGTAACTACGAGTAAAACAAATTACTTGTAGTACACTTATGTAACGAATCGGTGTGACCACGAGTCCGCCGTCAAATGCAGTTCATTAATGGTGAAATTAATGTGCCACTATTTCCAGAAAAATTACGCCGGTAGTTGTGTAGCTTTTTTTGCGTTTAGAAGTTTCGGTTTTATTTGTTCATTTTATATCTTTGTGACAATACAAAATAAATGCAAAAATGAAATTACGTGGAATATCTTTGCTTTTCTTTAATATTACTTGAGATACAAGGTTGTATCACTAGTTCCATAGGTATCACGGGGGAATATCCTCATTTTTCTTTAATGGTACTAAGGATATAAAGGTGTGTCACTTGTACCATCAATGGTACAAATCAATGGTAAGTATTAATGAAACAAAGGCTGATTTTCCCTTTTCTAAAAAATGTAAAATTACAGTTTTTTTAATTGTATTTTTATCGTGACTGTACTTTATCTTGGACGCCACCGGCTTAATCATTTTTCTAACCATTTCTATTGGATTTCTCCTTTTATCAGCAAATAAGAGAATCTTAGGCCTACCCATAAATCGGCGTGGAGCATGATTGCAGATTTTTCACAATTTTACGGATAAACAAACGGGTAGTTATTAAAAACAGGACGATGGATAAAATCCATAGTGATTGTAATCGCGTTAACTACAAACATATTTTATTTTTAAAGAATATAAATGAGAAATCAATAACTTTTATTTTTAGGTTCAAATAATAATAATGTGAAAGTCATCTTAACATTTAATTGACTTGTTTATGGCAGACGTCCGCAATCTCCCCTATAGCCTGATTACCCAGTCCATCCATCCATCACAATAGCCTGGTTTTATTTCTTTCATTTTTCTTTGCAATAGTCTCTACACCTGGCGGATACCATCTTTGAGTGTATCATATTGTGCACCCGAGGATGATACCCGCTATGTGTAGCCATCGCCTTTAGATTAACTTTCTCCAACGGCCTCTGTGCTGTTGGCTTCGGCCCCACGCAAGCCTTCCAAAGGACCGAGTCACTTTGTAGCCCGAGATCATGGTAAATGTGAAAGTTAAAGTCAATAGCATTTATTTCTTTAGGCTTACAAAATAAGCACTTAGACAAGTCAAATTTTATACTATTCATTATTATCAAATAACATTATTTTAATTTTAAAGTTCACTAGTGGAAGTAGTGAAAAAGAAACCACTGTAATACAATACAATACAAAAATACTTTATTGTAGGTACACCAGATTCGATCATTACAAATTTGATCCCGATTAATTATTATTATGTCAAAATAAAATAACAAAATACAACAATCCGCCATGACACGTTGAACACCAATCAGAGAATAATGATTTGTGACGTCATGCCGTGACAAAATGCAATGTGGCAGTTCAGGCATAGAATTAAAAAAAATGTACTTAAGCGATCAGAACATATAATTACTACTACTATTTTAGTATATAAAATAAATACCCGTTAAAATAGTACTTGTAATATATAATATAAAAATTAATCGCTGAATGTATTGCTAAGTGGAAATCTCGAGACATTATTTTCTAGAATATACGTTTTTTTTTTTGGAAAAATATGATTTATTTTGTTTTCAGTAGGTGTTAAAAACATATCGAAGTAGTTTTATTAAACAATCCTTATTAAATAACAAAGAAAATTACCATCAATTTTTTTTTTTTTTTTGTATTTTTCTATTTATTCAAAGCAATACAGCTTACACATATTTTTACAGGTATTACCTAATACAATAGTGTAGTCAACTTAATTAATAACAAGCATCGAATTTAATAAAACTAATAATCAAATATACACAACTTCGAAGTAGATTTTTTTTGTCTAGGGTTTTTGAAAAAATGATTCTGTGCATTATTCTGCCATTTTACTTAATAATGTGATAATAGTTGTGCGCCTACAACCATAATTGCAATTACTCAGTAAGTGCAGTATTTCAGGTACAGTCAGCCACATTTCACGCGAAGTTTAAAGCGCACTTTGCTAACTAATTACAGCATATTAATGAACTAGTCGGAGCCTAATGAGTATAGTTTTAGTGTACTTGCGGTTCTGATTAATTATCGTTGTGGCTTGATTAATTAAATTAATTTCAGCGGTTAGTTGTATTAATTTTAGTTTCCGAGAGCTGGAATTTAGAATGGAAAGTTAACAGGTGTCTTCTAGACCTTCGTACTATATCGTCGTCGGCCCCATCGTCACTTCCATCATGGATGTGGCAAGGCACCTATGTCCAGCAGTGGACTATATCATAGGCTGATGATAATGATGATGATGATGAAGGTCTAAGGAGGTCTTATTTTTTTTATTGACGCCGTCATAACGCCATACGGCTGTGTGTAGGTAAACTAAAAAGTGTCAACTAACATCAGCACACGTACTAGTTAGTACGTGTGCTGATGTGCTAGCACGTGACAGCTACTGTCTATCATCGACATCTTACCCTAGGGTAAGAAGATGTCGATGCGGTAAAATACCCTCATGTATGGAGAAGTCATCGCGGCGTCAAAAATTTTATGCGATTTGGATTTATTTACACGCACGCCTCTGTCGTGCGGACACGGAACTACGAAAATACGATAATTATAAAATATCGATACCATCGTCAATACGGGCGTAGGGCTATGATTAGTTAGATAGATAGACAAACAAAACGATTATTTACTTGATGGCTTGATGTTCTGTGAATGGTCCAGCATTATTGATTTATTTGCTAAATCAAAAATTCTTATTCTACATGCATACACCATGATCATTCATTTTATGTACAAACAACTTTCAATTGTACCATTTAAACCGCAAAATCACTATTGTGAAAATTATTTCACTAAAAGGTATGATTTCCAGAGGTTATGATGTATGTAGGCATGTAGGCAAAGTTAACACGTGAGCAAAGCCAAGTGCAGAAGCTAGTTGTATGTACTTTAAAATTAAAACAATTCACAGTGCACAAGGTGCGCTCAACGCCTAACAGAGATTTAGAATTTGTTCCATTATCGACGTTAATGCGGCTGACATCTGTCGCCCCCTAGCGGAGATAATTTGCCGAAACTAATGCGTTCCTATTTTGTTCCTTAAATAATGGGCTTTGTTTAGGGGAAAGCTAAGATTCAGGGTGACACATTATTATAATTTTTTTGGAGTAAATGGATCTGCGAACATGGTAACACTGGTTTCCAGGAAACAGATGGTTGACTCACAGACAAATTCTGAATGTCTCAATTTTACAACGTAATGTGTTTCAACGGAATATAGCCTAAGAGCTGAGGTACTTGAATTAAAACACAAGTACGTAACTACTTACCTCATTGATATAATAAGCGGAGCTCTCCATAACTTTTCCGTAGTGGTAGTTTGCTCATAATAGAGTCTCCCAACTTTAAACTAAAAAGTGCTCAATCAGCAATTAACTTATAGAGTTATGCAATGGGGAACAAAATAAGTTGCGCAATAGAGAAGCATTGCTCAAGTACATAGTCGCAGTTGAGCAACAGGGAAACTGGAATTATGGACAGGACTAACTCAAAGCTGAGGACTTTCACTTGAAAATGATCCCGAGGCAGTTAATTCCGCAAAACTTAAAAAAATGTAAAATCTAGCCAGTTTTTTGTAAAACAATCAATTTTTCAATACCTTGCAGCAAACAGCGTCCCACTATTGTACTAAAACTACTTACTGATAAATCTAACTAAACCACTAGTAAAAGCTCCACACTCCCACCTACAATATCCTCCCCTAATTTTTTCATGCATCTCGATTCAGAATCAGCTTGAACTACGCTATGTAAAAAATTGTTTTTTTTTAACCAAGATTTAGAAAACGATACAAAAGAGCTTTATTGTAGCAGTAGGTAAACCAGAAAAAGAACATAACAAAGAGATATTACATCAGACAAGTACAATCATGAGCGACCTTATTGCTAAGAAGCGATCGATTTCAGGTTTCTTGCGACCTTTGAATCCATAAATTCATCACGAGCTCTCCAACTACAATAAAATCAGCCATTCGCACCCAGTCTCCTCTACAAATCTCAATATTCAACAATACAAATCGCGTCGCTTTTCCTTAAAATAAACATTTGCTATTGAGTAATCTATGCACGTAGCTTGCACCATGTTGGAGCTTCCCGAGAATGTGCGAATATACCAAATCTATGGAATATGTCTTGTAAACTTAATACTAGTGTTGCAACGTTATCAAACATTATTTATTATTTAATTTAAAATGCGAAATAGAATGTCGTTTGTTAGATTGTATTTAGATCTAAGTGCGGGAAGACCTACCATCATCCGATGGACCAACGACTTTATAGTGGTCGCAGGGAGTCGATGGATGGAGGCGGCTCAGGACCGCTATTCATGTCATTTGGGGTAGTCCTATGATCAGCAGTGGACGTGTCTTACCCTGAATACTCAAACGAAATCCAAACAATAAAGCATATTCAGTCATTGCGTCCATTCGCTATTCTATGATAGGGTTGGCATGATTAAAACAAGTTGTTTTAAAACATGTGTTTAAAACAGTTTGAAATAAAACTATGTTTTTTATTAAGAAAAAAAACAGGGTTTAAAACTACCTTTAATTGCAAATGAATGTGTATAAATACCACAGACAGGCTGTGGTATTTATACACTGCATAGGTAACTCCCCGCCAGTAAATTCCCGCAGGGAAAGTCCCTATGTCGCCCGTTTTATACACTGCACACTGCATAGGTAACTCCCCACCAGTAAAGTCCCACAGGGAAAGTCCCTATGTCAGCCGTCGAAAGAAAGTAATTCACTGGATTAATGGGTACGGTACCTATTCCCCGCTCTCTCTCTAGTTCTCTACCTACCTACAACACCTCATACAAGGTGTATGTAAAGTGTTTTGTATTGATTAATAATAATAATAATTTTTAATAATTAGATTACTGAGATATACAACAAAAGTAAATATTTATCGTTTTGTTAATTTTTACTAATGTGAATTAGGAAATAGTTTAGAAATGGATTATTTTATTATTCGCTATAATTGATTTGAAATATCAATTTCAAATCAATTATAGCGAAGTAAAAAAAAACACTTGTTTTAAACATTTTGAACTGTTTGTTTTATAAAATATAAAAAAACTGTTTTTTTCCAACCCTGATGATAGGTTTTAATAGAAATCTTTGAAAAATTCACGACGCGAGACGTGTAACTAAGGTGACAGATCAAAAACCGGGCGTGGGCTTTTCAATTTTATCATCTCCATCAACGTAATTATCAACTACCTAACGCATGACACCACCTTCAGCTTGCCAGGTGCAGTATCCACCTGCAGTCTTCCGCAGGTCATTATCCCATCCCCAACCTACGCTACGGTTCCAAGTTGCGGTCTTCTCTCAAGAGGTTTTTGAGTATCCACTAAAGCAAAGCTCCTCGAAATGTCAATGTTCTTTGTTATGTTTTCAGAACTCCGTTTATGGATCTTCTAAGACATAAAATGGCAATATAACTTTCACTCTCAGCATTCAAAGCCTGTATCAGAATATATCGGTTTCATATCGTTATTTCGGATAGACGCGAATATGTGACACGAATAATATTCTGCTAACGATCGTAGAAGTGTCTTTGATGGTAGGTTACAGCTTCTCTTTGTAAAGTATTGTTATTGATCGGCTTCTGATTCCGTGTAAAGCGAAGGCCTATTGTTGATTTCCGTGAACCTTTAAATCAACTGTTGTTATGTACCAAAGCTGCCTTTTGCTGGTAATCTAATTGCTTCACAGAATCGCCAAAAAGAACATGGTAGGTTCATGCTATTTAGAATATCAATCGTCTCGTACCCATAACACTTAGCTTTGCTTTTGAGGCTTAGTTATCATCATCATCCATTCGTCTACTAATGGACGTGCCTTTACTGAGCGCTATATGCTTGCAGCATTCAGCATCTGCCGGCAGTCTTCCACAGGTCGGAATCCACATGACCTGGTCTGGTAGGTAACATAAGCCTGGTGCCCTAATTTGAAATAGGATATACTGAGTTTTGGGTGACGGATCGCAGGAAACGAACAACCTTGCCACCAAGTTGCTTCGGACGCGTCATCATCTGACAGCTATCGATTGAGATCTCTAAGAAATAAATGTCAAAATCATTTTCATTTTTCATAATAGGTCATTGGAAAACCGCATCGGTCTTCCTTCGTTTTGTGTGATCCGGCTACTTCGTATTTCGTGTTTTAAAGTAGTCCTTCAGTCTCGGTGTTATGAAACCTTGTGGCTGCATTTTGATTATACATAAAAACAAAAGAACCAATGAGCGCCAAAATAGTACGAGAGATACACTGACTACCTTTGAATTGACCAGCTGGGTGTGGCTAAATGAATGCTGTGAATAATTATAATTTTTTGCTTACACCGCAACTACGTTTCTTCTTATAAACGTTCCTCTGGTAACTGTCTACTGTCGACATTGGTGAGCTTTACTCCCTCATCTCCAATTATCACCCTATACCATTATAACCAAGGCCTGACAAGCTTACGAAGTATCGCAAAACACGGGGTCCCTAACATGGTCTAATTAATATTACAGGCACGTGGCCCAGTATCAGCTATTACTTTAATTTGTGTACGATATTGAACAGTCCCCTTTGTTTCTTGTAAACTGTTGTTAATAAGGAATTAGCTTTAATTAAATTTATTCTTTCAAGGGATCGAATAGGGGTGGTTTTTGATTTATTGTCGGTTTTACGAGTGGGGGTAGGCGTGGAACGTGCTGTTTTCTTTATTGAGAGTAGTGAGGCTGGGCAGTGAATGCCTTATTCATCCAGAATCAGCCCGTTTCACAGACACTACCCGTGTAACCATGTTTTTACCAATTTGATGCAGTGACGGCAGCACTTTCAATTTCAACTTTATTTCATATCACTTTGTTCGAAATTCGTAAAGCAAGCAGGGAGTTTTCTGCCTTAAATCCCACCACATTGGAGCGTATCACAAAAGTTCCTACTGTTTTGATTTAGAGCGAATAATTTCTAACAGAATTTCGATTTCCGCAAAAGTCCGGAAACACCGGTATTTCGGAGTACGCAGATTTATCGTCACCGCGAGCCGGTAACTTTTTTCCATTTTAGAAAATGAGAAATTGCACGGAGTTTTTGAACGAATATTGTATTCATTGTTCGTTCAAAAACTCTGGTTTTCGGATTGTAAGGTAAGTGGTAAGATCTTTTCGATGAATTTTCAGGGCTTTTTTAGTAGGTTTGAAAATAAATGAATTTATACAGCTTCACAGCCTTACAGCCGGGTGTTCGAACGCTGATTACCCAATGATCAAATTTTGCTTTTGACAGAATTATGACTAACACCGTCCCCCAACGTCGCTTGCTCATTATCTTTCATAAGACGTCTGAGTAATGAAAGCGGACAGCTGTTGTATTTTTTATTAGTTGTAAATTTTAAGTGTTGACTGTAAAAAATCTGAAGCGTTGGCCAGAAGATTTCAATTATTTTCAGCCTGCTAGTTTCAAAGAACGAAACACTATTATAATGTCCCTTTTTGTCAGAAACCTTACCTTCGTAATGAGTATTGAGATTGTTGAAGGAGCAAAAATATTTTTTTTCAATCTATCTAATATCTTTGATGGTTTAGAACCCTGTGTATTAGGTAGGACACAATAATGATGTAAGTAAAGAAAAGTCTTTCATCAATTTGGTTTGATTTTGTTTGAATTATGCTCAAATAAAAAATATGTTTATACATATAACACAAACAATAAAACTAACCTATTGGTGAAGTGGTGGTGAAGTGTGGAAGTGAAAAATGTGGCCAAAGCCAGAAACAGAAACCTCTGGAGATCCTTGGAGGAGGCATACACCGCCGAAGGCGGTCCATATCAAGACATGACATAGCAAAAATCTGACATAATTAATTCTAAATTAAATTCAATTCTAAAATTATAATGTACCTACACGACTATTAATTCTTTCTTTTACTATTATTATTGTTTTAAAATTGTACATACTAATAACTATTGGGATATGGAATAAAGCTGTTTTTTTTTTTTTTATTATTTATTATTGGTGAAGTTACATTGAAAGCGGTCATAGGTACCTAAAATTTTACGAATAACATTTGTTTCACATCACCATCACCTATTTTAGTCCACTGCTGAATGCAGATGATCATCCCTCCTGGCCGGAGGACATAAAGTCTTAAACAAACGTTCACCGATTGTCCGTTTCGTAACTTTAAGTTTTATGCACTGTTTAATGCCCAAAATATGTTTGATGAATAAATTATTATTGTTTTTTTTAATGTACCTCGAATTGCTATTTTAGGTATAAACTATAAAGCTTGCTATAAAAAATGTATGTATACTGTTTTTTTTAAGTTCTATATGTATAACTATTTATTATCCCTCGCTAAAATAATAAATATGGGACCACGCTGGAATTATTATCTACTTATAAAACTAAAAGGTAGATGCTGGATGCGGCAAGCTGAAGACAGGGCGCTATGGCGCTCATTGGGGGAGGCCTGTGTCCAGCAGTTGACTGCTATAGGCTGTTGATGATGAAAACCAAAAGAATCATCATAATTCGTCCACAACCAACCGAAAAGGTATCAGTACACAAAACATAAAGTCCACAAAAACATACCTAGGTACCTATTTTTTTGTTATATTCCAAATCACAGCTGATAGAACCTCTTCATTTTTTGATGAAAAAAAAAAAAAACGAAAACAGTTATAAAATTATACCTTTGGACTTCAGCCTACAATCTACATTATCTTTCCAATAGAATAGAGAACCAATCGTTACTCTTCACTGAGCCCAGCGATAAATAAACAAATGATCAAAATTTATAGCCCCCAATAAAACACGGTACGGCAAAAGTATCAATTTATTATTTCACACTCCGATTAGAAGAGATAACAATTGAATTTAGTGTTTATTTACATTGTGAGAAATATCTGGAGTTTTTGAGAAAGCTGTGGGAAAATAAAATACATAAGGTACATAGAATTTAAATGTAATTGGTTTCTATTAGAGAACCATGCTAGGCTTAAAAATTCTAGAGAGTATTTTGTATACAAATAAATTACAAAGTAATTATTATGTAAAACAATATTTAAGATACTATAGAACAATGCTAGGTTTAAGAATTCTAGATAGTATTTTGTAGAGAAATAAATTACTATAATGATTATATATACCTAATACAATATTTAAGATACTGGTATCATCAGAGCTATTATTATCAGTTTTTTGACGATTACTTTATTGACATCAAATATTTTGGATATTAGAACCAAATGAAGTTACATAAATATCTATAGGTATAATTATATAAATTTGTTGTCTTGCATAAAAAATTAATAGCTTTCTTTTTTTAGCTAAACTGGATAACATTTCATATACACTTTGTAGCTAGGCTTACTCGTGTGAGAACAAGACTTCATGTATCTTGGTTGAACAAATTAGTAATTTCCTGAAATATTTGCTAATAAGATACAAAGTTGCTCACAACAAGATGTTATACGAGTACATAAGAAGTAAAATAAACTGGAGGCCTTCTTACTAACTAAAAAAAAATTATGCATCAGTGTCTCCCTATAAAAACTGTTATGCATAATTTTGTTGTTTATTTTTTGTTTGTTAGTTATAAGTTTAGATTATGATATAACTGGCATCCTTTGCAAAGCGAATTTCCTTATAAATAAAAATATTATAAAAAACAAAATTACGGATCATTGTCGATATGATACCTGAGGTCCACGAGAAAACGGCCGACTAACCGATGTTACGGGGCGTAATGTAACGAATTACACAGCGAGCTTTTGTGCAGTCAGTACGGGGAGAAAAAGCGCTCGCAACGTGCTACAAGGCGGATATTAGCACACTGCGTAACGTATCATTGGTATCATGCTCGCTGCGAATGATACATTACACTCCTCATCACCAGTCAGTACCCACACCACCTTAAGAATACAGAATATAGAACATTTATTCACAGAGGTCTTAATTATAAAATATGTACCATACATGTCTTGCCTAAGTCTAGGGCATGCAAAAGTTTTTTCCTGCGGTATGCTATAGTCACTAAACATTTTAAAAGTAGGTTGATACAACAGAAAAATAAAATAAATCTCTTATTATAATAGTCCTTAAGGTTTAAGTTTACGGTAACTTATAATAATAATTATTTAGAAAAGTGTAGTTACAATAATATAATTCAAATATAGCTTGCTCTATCTCTCTTACTCCCAATAAATAGAGAATTTTGTTCTAAGTAATCTTTGGTATGTTAATCAAAGTTACCTTATGAATATTAATCAGCGAAGCGAATCCAGTGCGAACAGTCTTCAAAATTAATTTAAATTTACTCCTATAAATGTTAAGGCTATGACTACAAGGTTAAATAGCTTAAAAATAAAGATTGTACTCATATTCCATACGGAAATTGACATTATATGTAGGATGCAGGCAATGCAGGCTTTGAAATTTGACTCGTCTTTATTTTTATAGAGGAGTCAAATTCCACGAAATGTTCACTTCACTATAACAGTGGTATCTCAGAAATACATATTTCGGCATTTTACCTTTGATTAACAATGACTATGGATGGAACTAAGAACGCGTATCAAAAGTGTCAAAGTTAAAAACAATTTGTCTATCGCTCCAAATGACACTGCACGTAAAGGTCGTACCTACTCGAGGAGTTTCTGACATCTATGGACAATTCTGCGACGACACTATTTTCATAGTTGTGAAGCAATTGGTTAGGTAGTGCAAAATTCGGCTCCATGTCGGTATTATCGAAAAAGCTATCACGCAAATCTTGAGATAAATATTTTCTCGTATCTACTAATATTATAATGAGAAAGGAAGTCTTTAAAATTTGTATTAAGTTAAAATTATGTTACTCAAATTCTCCTACATCCAAGCCAGTCTTAAAATACAATTTTTGTTAACAACTCGCAACACATTTACCTATACAAAATCCGCATCTAGAGCGTTTGAAAAAAGAAATTGGTACCTCACACATTTCATTGTAGAAAAAAGCCCAAATCGATTCGAAGGTAGTGCAAATTCAGTAGAAAAATCAACAACAAAAAAATTATTTTAGGTTAAGTATGGTGGCCATTTTTACAAACATTGTAGCTTTAGTTAGGCCGTAGTATAGATTCAAAATAACCGACCGAGCAGTCCCATTTGTCAAAATCAAATTAGGATTTATAATCCCACAAAATTGAGTGACATTTCTACAGAGTCTAACCATCAATCTCTAATAGCTGCCAACACGTGAAATTTGCACCTGCAAACAATTTGCTATAAATCCGTTGCTATGGGGAGCGATAAATTTAATTTAGACATTAGCTGACAGACTGAGGGTGAATTGTGATTTTCATAAATCTAGCTTTAAGTACGTTTGGAAGTGTATAACTTACTAATGCAAGGACCTTCTTAATACAGCCTATATATGCGCTCTCACAACACGAGCGACAATCATTGACGGCCTCTGTGGCGCGGTGGACAAAGGTCCCCCTGCGACGCTCCTGCATCGCAGGCGGTTGCGGATTCGATTCCCGCCTCGGGACAATTTGTGTGACCAGAGCACCTGGGTCAAATATCTGCAGATCGTACAAACATTTATTCCGAGGTTGGAATCGAACCGCAACCAGCTGCGTCGCAGGCGGACCTTCGACCGACGCGCCACAGAGGTCGTCATGATTCCCGACGCGTTCCGATTTTTACATGCAGAATATATTTACGGTCAAATAAACAAACAACTAAGAAGCTTTTGATAGATTTTAAAATAAACATTGACATGAGAATACATGAGTGAAGGATGATTCACGCTACACCATGTCGCGACCGGCTGGGTGATTATATAACTCGCGACCGGTTTGCGACAGGCGTAAATTAATCAATCAGTGCTGTCAAACGTCAAAAATGTTGTATTGTTTTGACACCAGCTACAACGTCAAAATTGGTCAAAATTGGAGTTTGACAGCACTGATTGCTTAATTTACGCCTGTCGCAAACCGGTCGTGAGTTACATAATCACCATACGGGTCAGGCATGAATCACTTTATATAAAAAGTATACCATAATGTTTGACCGTGCCCCGGCCGGGGCACGGCTCGGTCGCGACACGGTGTAGCATGAATCATCCTCAGCACAATAAGTCCCGAGTTACTAACAAATGTTTTAAACAGTTGTTTTGATGAATTTGACACAAGTTTTCATACATGAAACGTCAAAGTTAACCGACGATGCTGCCTAATTGTACGATTGTCATTTGGTGAACACCAGCTTGATAAACTTCTAGAATTTAGAAAACACAGTTAGTTAAAAAAATATAGCACTAACAGCAAAAACACACTTTGTAAAATTTCAACTGTCTACCTTTTATCTCAAAAGTAACTTAAAATCGGGATATTACTATATTTACCATGATTTGTTTTTTGAGGTTTCCAATATTTCGGCATTGTTTCATGCGCCATGATCACGGAATAACTTTTGTATTAATAACCATGATAGTTTCAAAAGCTTTACCTATTGTTTAATATCATTGATAAAGCATTATTGGCTATGCTGTTATGGTTCATGAGATACAGCCTGCTAACAGACGAACAGACAGACTGGCATGGAGGCATAATGATAGGGCTCCGTATGCAATGGAGCCTTGTTTTTAAGCGACTTCAAAAAAAGAGATGGTTCTCAATTCGACTGTATTTTTATTAGCGTTTTTGTTTGACTGTGTTTTTGGCGTTCCACCACAGGTGGGATGACGACCTGCGAAAGACTGCAGGTAAAAGCTGGTCAAACGTCAATTTTGTATTGGTCAAAATTGGCGTTTGACAGCACTGATTGCTTAATTTACGCCTGTCGCAAACCGGTCGCGAGTTACATAATCACCATACCGATGATATTTATGAAATTTTTGGGTATGTTGTGGCCTAAAATTAATTCAACATATGTAATTTAGCATGCGAAATAGATAAAACAAATACCTATATAAAATTTAATTTAATTCAGCAAAATATTAAATGATTCGAACATTAATAAAAAAGGTATATAATAGTTTCTGCCCGCGACTTTGCACGAGTTGTTTCAATGGAAACGTTTTAGGTTATGCCATGTTGCTGGGATAAAATTAGCCTATGTTTTTTGCCAGGCCTGGAACTACCTGTATGCAAAATTGCAGCAGTAGTTCTGAGTGAAAGAGACAAACATTCGCGTATATAATATTAGTAGGATGAGTTAATCTTAGAATATCAGTGAATTTTGATAATGTCAATCTGAATATTTCAAATTCAGATACGTTAATATACTAGGTAGTTAAAGAATTCAGATACAGTGCTCACAAAAAAGTTGTTATAATATTAAAGTTCTGAGCCAATCAATACTAATTCAAGTATGTAAAACAATCTCCAATTCCGAAACTTGAACGTACCTAGAACCAGATGAACTTATTGGCAGTGTTCTTGAACCTTCAGCAAAAGAGCAGAGGCAAGTATAAAGCCTTATGTCTATTGAGGCAAGGTTCAAATTGATTTGAACGTGCGCCAATGTAAGATACCAATATCCAAGCCGATGGGTATAATTACACGAAACTATTATAGAAGTCTGTCTTTAGAGCGTTTAACTTAATCGATTTGGTGAAGTTTGATACCAAACTATTTAAAGTTATCAGCTTTACAATTGAGAAAAGTTTGATTTGAATTTTCTGAATTGCTTTAAAACGAAAAAAATACAAGCAATGCAAAAAAAAAATTTAAAAAAATGCAAGCTGAAAACAGGGTGCTATGGCGCTCATTTGGGGAGGCCTATGTCCAACAGTGGACTGCTATAGGCTGATGATGATGAAAATACATGTATGTTATTTCGTCTATAGTGTGATGTGTCAACACTTTTTTAGATTTGGGGGAAAAATAATAATCAAAATTTGATAGACTACCTTGGGATTCTTTTCTAAACAACTGCAAAAAATCATCCAAATCTGTTTATACTCGTAAATGGCGTCGATTTTTCCGAGATAGAAGAGGTTTTATGTTAAGATGTATATACATACATCTTAACATAAAACCTCGTCTATTTTTCGAAGTCGGTTAAAAAAAAAATTCCTTCAAATATCATCCTATTTAATCATCTAATTACTAGGAATACCAAATAACTCAAGGCGTAACGGTGTAACCATAAATTTAGGAACACGAAAAACTGACAATTAAATACCATTCAGTGATGGAGTATTAAGTACTTATTACTAATAATTAAAGACTAGATCTAATTGTAAGTTGGTATTAAATGTATAGTCATAGTACAATGAGTGTCAAATGTGATAGTAACAGAATGGAAACACAATAATACCTAATCAAACAGTAATTACACTCTGTAATCTCAAGGTTTATCCAATGTCGTAATGCCTAGGCCAACACTTCTTTCGATGGAATATAGGCCTTAAAATTTCATTTCTAAAGTAGACTTTCCTATTTGATTAGTTCTGTATTAAAGGTGACTTATATTCGAAACGTGTAAAGAAATATCAACTTTGTACAAAGCGAAAGAGATCCTATATTCGACGCTACAAGGTTATAATTAGGAGTATAAAATAGCAAATATTTGCCGTGATTCGTACAGTCGACGAGGATTTGTAATATTTCACTTCATCTTGCGTGGGAGGTGAATACGAAGCTTCGTATATTAATCTGTTCGGACACGGCAAAATCTCAGTTGGAATATCAACCAATTTTCTCCTGTACTCAACTTTATTTTCCTCGTTATTTTCTTGGTCCTGCATTTCATCGTATTGTTTATCTTCTTCGTCGTCGTAATCTGGCTCTTTTTTAAGGGGGATAAGGTTGGTTTTTGGTTTGGTGGCGAGGTTTGTTCTTAGTTTGGTGTCCATGATGCAGTTCAGGCGTGATATAGCTATTTTGAGACGCTTGCTGCGAGTTTCATTTCGCAGCTTCTGCAGCCAGGCGAGGCGGCAGTCGCACGTTAGCTTGTTGCCTGTTGAAAAAAATTTACATTAATATAGACAATACTTTTATTGCACACTTAAAAATAAAAAAACAAGATACAACAATATGCGCACTGTATACGACCTCAGTAGTAAGTTATCGACATAGCTCTAAGAATAAGCAAGCTGAATTGGCAGAGCGCCGGCGGAAACGTGTTCTCGAGATCTACTCGACTGGATAAACATAGTGTAGGATGCCCTCCGGCCAGGAGGGACGACGACCGGCGAAAGACTGCGGTGGTGGCGAAAGATGCTGGAGGCGTCAAGCTGACGACTGGACGCTATGTTGCACGTTAGGGGAGGCCTATGTCTAGCCGTGGACGAACGTAATCACCGTTCAATGTTAGTCCTAATCCCTAAATGATGATCAGATGATGATACGACCTCAGTGGCGAAGCGGGCGAAGGAGGTTTTGGGCTCGGTTTCCACCTCGGGATAAATGTTTGTACGATCTGCAAAATATAAGTGCCTGGTGTTCTAGGTGTTTTTTTTAATCTTTCTTTGTAATATAACATAATATATTGAGTTTATCAGTTATCTGGTACCTACGATACAAAACCTCTGTTTAGCTTGGAGCTAGATGATGCTGTGTCGAAAGTCCAGCATTTTTTTATATTCTCAATCATAGTTCTGGTTGATTCGATTAATCAACCAAAGATACTAAAACTACCCTAGTTAAAGTGCCCGTTTTTAAGCACTTTCATCATCAGCCTATAGCAGTCCACTGCTCGATATAGGCCTCCCCCAATGAGCGCCATAGCGCCCTGTTAAGTTGTTTAAGCACTTGAAAAGCATCGATTCAAAACGTATGCAGAAAATAGCTTCGGACTCGTTTCACAAGTAACTTGAGAATTATTAGAACGTCCCACATTTGACCCATCATAAGGGTCAAATTTATTTGATATAAATAGAAAACATATTCCTTTTAGATAGTAGATATTTTTCTGGCTTTACAATACAATACAATAACTCTTTATTGCACACCAAATACATAAAAGACGGGAAAAGAAAAAAAACAAATACAAAATATCCTGTACAATGGGCGGCCTTATCGCTAAGAGCGATCTCTGCCAGACAACCTTTGGATGGACATGAAGTGCTAGAACAAGTATAGACGGTGGCGTGTAATACAGAATGATATTTAATAGGGACACACATAAAGTACCTACTGATAGCTATCTATAAATACATACATAAATATATAATATAAATAAAAAAAAACTTTATCTAAGATTTAGGATTGTAGGGCCTCATTATACGAAGATAAGGGCCTCTTAATAACATATACGTTTATCCAAAGTTAGACTGTAAATATCTAATGAAAGTAACGTTAAGAAGTCGAAAGAAAAGTTTAGTATTTATTAGATAATTTAGCTAACTTATTGTGATTGACTTCTTCTCTTTCGTAACTAAGACTAACTTTACGTACTTTGACCACGCGGTATTTAATTCATGTGAAGATACAGTTTTTTATCGGTTTTTAATAACTGTCGACTGATATGGCATTTTCTTCAAACTTCGTCAAACGAATTGAAGAATTTAATTAAGTTTCTTTGTTATATTTTTCTTGTTAGTAGAGTTATTCTACATAATAAATTGAGTGTTAAATGCGTGGCCGGCCGATTATTTTAAAATGAAACACTTTCTCCGGATTTTTTATATATAAATGATGATAATGCGGAGACCATTTCTGATGTTCGACTTATCATCATCATCATCAGCCTATATTCGTCCACTGCTGGACATAGGCCTCCCTAAATGAGCGCCATAGCGCCCTGTCTTCAGCTTGACGCATCCAGCATTTACCAGCAGTCTTTCTCAGGTCGTCATCCCACCTGGTCGGAGGGCGTCCTACACTACGTTTACCGAGTCGTGGTCTCCAAACAAGAACACGTTTGCCCCAGCGGCCGTCGGTTCTTCGCGAGATATGGCCGGCCCACTGCCACTTCAGCTTTGGACTTATATCCGTCTTTAATTCCGCCAAATTCTTGTTTGGTGCCCTAGTTTATCATATTGATTAAAACTTTGCCTAGCTACACTGTGACATTTTAATGGGGGATTTTAATTTTTTGCACTTTAATGATTATAAGTTATTGTTTAAGTTATCTGTTAAGTGTGTAAAACTGTTTATCTCCCGAATAAAGCAATTAAAATAACATAAATAAAAATATATAGTCCGCAAAACTGACAACACCATCACGAATTTATTTTTGATTCGGTATATGCACCGCTATGAAGTTCCCTAATTGTTGACAGGTGATTGAATGAAACTGAATGACGTGTTTCATAGACGCAGCTACTTTTGTCAGATTGCGAATCTGTCGACTTGAAAAATATGGGGACTTAGGGGTCGTTCGTCAACTCACACCATAAATCTTGTCCCAACTGGTGTGAGTTGACGAATCGTAAAAAAAATATTATTTTCATTCTGCAACTCACACCACCTTTTGTTTCTATTGAATTTATGCGTTGGGTACAGTCACCAAAAAAGCGAACTGTAGTATCAAATAATAATTATTGCTCTATTACCGTCATTGTTTATAAACTTCGTTGTTTTTAAAACAGATTACTACCGCATGTCAGACGTAAGATTTATAACCCTTTAACTTAACTGATAAATATAATCTCTTGGTTTAAATTTTACAATAGATGTGGCGTTAAAAAGTTAAGTAACAACGTAGGTATTTTAAAACAATGTAAGGTAACTTTAAAGGATTACCTGACGCCTTTTCTTTTGATCTAATCTATTTTGGACATATTTTTACGACTCTTAAAACAATGGAAATGGGACAGGTAGGTTATAATAGCAATACCAGTATCCAGAATGATATTTTAAAAACGATTACTTTGCTTTTTACTTGTGTCTAGTAAGGTGCTCCGTGATATTAAGTACCTACTGTAAGTGTCCGTTGATTATTGTATAACGTTAATTTGTGTTTTTCAATAACCTCTAAAACAACCATTTGTTTTGTATGTATGTATGTTTTACGTTATAGATTATATTTTCTATGTCTATTAGCTGTTTAAGTTTAATTATAATTTAAAATATTTTTGTGTTATGACTGATTTTATTGTAAAGGTTTTTTATTATTATTTTTATTATAGTGATTATGATACTGATTATGAAAATATTTTGTTGTTAACCTTAAAATAAGTAATTATGTTTCATACAATCTTTTGATTTTTTTTAAATGCTGATTTTGCGTAGCACTTGGCTGTTTAAGTATACTTAGGTAAAAATGTTAAAAATTTCTATATGTGATGTTATGAGTCTGATTTTGTTGTAAGAGATTTATTATATTTTATTGTGGATTTTAAAATAGTTATGTTAATACCATTGTTGATTTTTTTATTTTGTTGTGGAGATATTTTTTTCTTTTTTTTTTGCTGACAAGTGTAGTTTTAATTAATAGTCAAATAAAAGTGTATAATAAGTATGCCTTTTGTCTATTATTTTACTTATACTTTTTTTGGTTGACTGTACTAAAATTCACCCAGAGTAAAAGTGGTGTGAGTTGCAGAATGAAGAGTATAGCTTTTTTACGATTCGTCAACTAACACCAGTTGGGACAAGATTTATGGTGTGAGTTGACGAACGACCCGGACTTAGGAAATATTAGATTTTTATCGAACCGACATAGTATGTAACGAAGATTATTCTAGACTAGATAAATTTTCCACGAAAAAGTATTATTATAATAGTATAAAAATTGTAGTTTAGCACAGTCTTACTCTTTTATCACCGAAAAACGCGTGTGATGCCCCCGGGCAATTAGCAAATAAACAAAAAAACCTTTTTTATTCTATTGAATAAATCTGAATCCAAAATAAATTCATTTAGATCCCTGTGAAGTCTATAAAAAAAATAATAATTAAGTAACAATAACAATATCACAACTTCTTCAGAAATAAAATCGATTGTCATTAAGAAATCGAATGGGTGAAGAATTAGGACATGACTATTGACTATTTGACTGTCAGAAGAAATATAAATAGTTTCATGGAAGAGGTAGATAATTTGCGATACTAAAATCTTTAATTTTTATTCATCAAAATTGCAACTGAGATAAGTAGTAATAGAAGTAAATGAGACCTTCTTGAATAAGGCGTTAGATAAACATTAATAAAAGGTAACAAAAAACAATTAATTAGAAAATTCTTTTAGTAACTTTAACCTACATACCTATTACTAAATCGATGATGTTTTGATAATTGCTCGATAAAGTTCACTACTTCAACTCGTAGGTACTACAGAAAAGTTTGTAGAAAACTTAAAAACTGTGTATTTTTGAACGTAAAAATTACTTAACTTCTTGTGAATATACCATGTTGTGTCTTTTTTATCATTATATTTTTTGAGTTAACGATTAAAAATCACTTGACGACCGATGTGGCGCGGTGAGCGAAGGTGCGTCTGCGACGCAGGACGTTGCGGGTTCGATTCCCGCCTCGGAACAATTGTGTGTACGATCTGCAGATATTTGTTCCGGGTGTTCTAGTCGTTTTCTATGTATAATAAAAAATATCTATCTATGTAATGTATTGTATTATGTATATCAGTTATCTAGTTACCCATAACACAAGCTCTGCTTACCATGGGGCTAGATAATGCTGTGTAAATTGTCCAGCATTATTTAATTTCATTTCATTTCACTTATTCTTAACAAGTTATTATAAAATATAATTTGACGTCTTTAAAAAACTATAAATCGACTTCAAATGCTTAAATAGTGAATATGTTTTTTTTTTATATCTTTACTTATTAATGGAGTTGTGTCACAAAGTGACTATGCCACTCCCGTAAGAGATCAATTCTTTATAATATAAACATAGCAAAATTCATAAACTCAACAAAAAAGAAATTTATTTATTTAAGAAACAAAATCCTCCATAGCCTTTAAAACTAATATTAACATACTTAATTACTAAACTTAAAGCCAATAAAGGATTTACTTTTTATAAAATTAAAAAATGACTATCACTATAAATCAAACTAAAACAATTTGAATGACATATGTATGTAAGAAAAAAAGAGTATAAACTAAATTTAAAACAAAAAGAACAAATAACAATAACGTTTGCCACAGTAAGGAACACTTCGATAGCGCGACCTAATTTTTTAAGTTGTGTCATTTAAATTATAAGTACTAATAAAACGGGTATTTTTCGCGTTAATAAACTATTTTTATTAGTCCTTATAATTATCTATTCAGATCGCGTAAGTTTAAAAATAATCATTATTTATTTATTTATTTACATTTGACTTACAGTTATATACATACTAAAACGTCAAACATTATATTTTATAAACTAAAGTAAGTCAATTTTTAACATTAAACATTGAAATTCAAGTCGTATTGTGACATCTAATGAAAATTCGAGTCTAATTTAGTTTGATATGATGAATGATGGATGAAACCTCTACGCATAAAGGACCAACTGGAGTCCAAATGCGGAAAATGGAGTACCCCCACCTGAACCTGATGGATGAAACATGCATTCAGCTTAACATAGAAAGAGTAACATTATCGCCAAAAAGAGCAATAATCTCAAATAGCAATCGAGCGATGAGGATAGAACTCAGTTCATGGCTAGTCACATCGTTATTATTGCAACGGATCGGAAGGAGTAATTGCCTGGTTAATTGCTATTCTTATGGGTTGTTAACATTGAGTGTGAATGTGTGTGATACAGCTGGTTTTGTTAGTACGTACTACTTTCCCTGCAGCACACATACATACATTCTGTTGCACATAGAAAGAGGAATATTATCGCCAAAAAGAGCAATAATCTCAAATAGCAATCGGGCGATGACGATAGAACCCAGTCCATGGTTACTGACATCGTTATTATTGCAACGGATCGGAAGGAGTAATTGCCTGGTTAATTGCTATTCTTATGGGTTGTTAACATTGAGTGTGAATGTGTGTGATACAGCTGGTTTTGTTAGTACCTACTACTTTCCCCGCAGCACACATACATACATTCTGTTGCACATAGAAAGAGGAATATTATCGCCAAAAAGAGCAATAATCTCATATAGCAATCGAGCGATGTAGATAGAACTCATTTCATGGTAACTCACATCGTTATGATTGCAACGGATCGGAAGGAGTAATTGCCTGGTTAATTGCTATTCTTATGGGTTGTTAACATTGGAAATGTGAATGTGAGACAGCTAGATACATTTTGTTAGAATTACTTTTCCGTAGCACACATACTCGTAAGTAAGCCATAATCACAACGCTTCAAAGGCGATGTGATTATCAGCTTGCGATAGTCGCTCGGCGTTGGCTCAAAAACAGTGGGTAAAATTGATTTTTGCTCTCATGTGGAACAAAGGATATTCTGTTCAAAATGTTATGCAATTCGAATATAGGATGCGGTCCCACATTTCGAACGTTTTATTAGAAGCCATTGTTCTGAAAACCTATCTGTTTATAATCTAATCAAATCATTAACCTATTATAGTCCACAGCTGGACATAGGCCTCCCCTGATAAGCGCCCTGTCTTCAGCTTGCCGCATCCAGCATCTGCCTGCAATCTTTCGCAGGTCGTCAGCACACCTGGCCGAAGGGCATCCTTACACTACGTTTGCCGAGTCGCGGTCAGGAACACGTTTACCCCAGCGGTTGTCGGTCTAATATTATACACTTATCAATATAAAATGAAACAGACGAAGAATGAGATGTAGGTATACATTGAGAATAGTACAGACGCATGGCAAACTTTTCAGTCTATTATATTCGATATTCTACTGAACTAGCTGTGTACACGAGGCTACCGATCTGGTTTAATTATCCGAATGATCGAAGCGAGCTTAATAACTTGATACATACGGCTCAAATTGGCTTATATTCGATTTAAGCTAAGTGGTTAAATCTGTTTATCATTATTTCAGCGATTACATTTATTTAATCTCGGGTACCGTTAAATAATTTTATTTTCGAGGCACGATATTTTTAGCCGACGAAACGAAAAACAAAAGAGGAGGAGGATATTTTTTCAGCTGTACGTATATTTTTTGTATGTTCCTCGATTTTTTCTTGAACTATGGACCGATTTGGAAAAATCTTTAATTCGCTATAGAATGGAGAATGATTCTGAGGTGGTATAGCTGGGAGAGAAGTATTTGTCCCGGAAATTTTAAAAAAAATATGAAGTCGGTACCTATTAAATTTCTTCAAATACATTCAAATTATTTAAAAGAATATCATAACCAGTTATGCGTAAAGTTTCTGCCCTATAGCTATAACTAGATGATACAAGAAGTCTTGTATGACGTCTCCACGAGCCGTGACTTGCGTTGACGTGCGTTGCGTCACGGCGGCGACGTAAGAATCGACCCCTTCGATTCACCCCGTGTGGATATCGTAAGAGCCGACTAAGGGACCTACCAGTAGGTCCCTTAGTCAGCTTCCTTCCGTGTATTTGTTACAATACAAAATATCATCACTGAACTTCAATAAACAATTAAAGAAGTAAACTTTCAACGAATGTTGAGCTGTTCAAGTAACCCAAAGTAAACATAATCTAATCAATAAAGAGAAGAGTAATCAAAACAACCGACTCACAAATTAGTCCTAAATTAAATTCGCATTGATTTATGACATCGCCAAGTTTGTTTATCGGAAAATACGGATATGAAAACCCAATTTAATAAACGGGAAAACGTTTTTATATCAAAAACCTGAATCCACAAAGATAAATTAAAAGTTTACCTATTAAAAATGTACAAGTTGAATTCTCAATGTAACATCCAAGCCATTACCATGAAAAGCTTAATTTCGCACTGAGATGGCATATTTTTTATCATACATAGCAAACGACCAGAACACCCGAAACAAATATCTGCAGATTATACAAACATTTGGCGGGAATCGAAGCCGAAACCTCCTGTGTCGCAGGCGGACATTCTCCCACCGCGCCACAGAGGTCGTCGACGACAAAGAAAAGTTGAGTGACTTAAATGTATGGAGATAAAGTTAAATGTATATTATTAACTAGCTTTGCCCCGCGGCTTCGCCCACGCGGTAATTTCTGCGCAATTTTACCATATTTTATTACCGTTTAAACCTTCCCTGGACAACAACAAACATTTCAAAACCAAAATCAGCAAAATCGGTCCAGCCGTTCACGAGTTTTAACGAGACTTACGAACAGCAATTGATTTCTATATAATAAGAGATAACATTTCAATTATTTGACAGCAGTTCGATACTAAAAGTGTTTGCTGTATTGCTGCCGATCGCTGCCGTTCCAGTGTGTACTTTTGTATCTTTATATATTTGCTTGTCATCTTATTTATTTAATTATTAACTAGCGATTACTTATATTACAACCAATTACACTAGTTAATTACAATACCTATACATATATTAGAACAAATGAAACATACAAAAAAAAAATATATACATAAAATTACACAATAAGAAAAACTAATAATAATTGATCATTTATAAAAATTCCAGGCATATTAAATTGTATAAAAACATTATGCATTTTAAAACTAAAAATAAATTAAACAAACAAACTCAAAATATTACTCCTATCATTCATCTCTCTCGCAAAACCTCAGGCACACCAACATAATATCCTTCCATTCGTCCGCAAATATATATCTTATACTGTATCTTGTCTCTTGTAATTCAAGCAATTTAAACAATTCAAATCTTGATCCCTATCACAATTACATTTAAAACTCGCTTGTAAGTTTTCCAATTTAAAATAAAGTCTAACAAAAATGGATAACGATAATTTCATTCATAAACATAAAAATCCTTTTAAATCCGAAATTAGTCGAGTTTGTGATTGAAATAAAAAAAAAACTGTTTCAAGAAACCCAGGAGACTCCCAAATAGTCCCAGTCCACACTTGCCTAACAATAAGCAAGCAATTAAGTATATATTCAATGTCAGCTTGTCTTTTTTTGTTTCTATGATAAAATTCTTAACTTACCATCAAGTGAAATAAGCGCGTAACTTGATTTCATATTTTCCAAAGCATGCTGAAGAGCCTCCTGCTTTATAGTATCCAGATTATTGTTCCTGAGATCCAGAACGTTCAACTTCTGAATATCGTCTAAAACTCCGTCGTCCAGTGTGGCCAGTTTATTATCCGCCAGGGACAGTCTCCTCAACTGCGTTAATCCTCCGAAGCCACGTTCCGATATAAACTCTATTTCATTACCTTCCAGGTAAAGTTCTTGCAGACTCCAAAGTTCTGCAAACGCCAAGTCGCCTATCATCGTTAATTTATTGCTCCTCATATCCAACGTTATCAGGTTAGACAGCCCCTGGAAGTTTTCTCTAATGACGACTGTCAGTAGATTGTTGTCGAGATCTAACTTTATCAGGTTGTTTAAATGCTTAAAACAGCCATCGTGTAGTACCCCCAAGTTGTTCTTAGATAAATATAACCTTTGCAAATTCGGGAGGACGTAGAAAACGTCGCGTTTAAGTTCTGATATCTGATTTTCTACTAAGCTGACGTTGGATAGCATTATCAGATGAGCGAACGACATTTTCTCAAGTTTTGTTATTTTGTTCCTCGGTAGGGATATTTCGCGGAGCGTCGTCGAGTTCGTAAAGGCGTAGGAAGGGATGCTGAAGATGTTACCATATTGTACATTGAGGTACTGCAGCCGGTCGAGGCGAACAATAACTTTGGCGGGTATGTACGTCAGTCCGCCGTCAGCGCGGACGTTGAATGTGAGCTTTTCAATTTTCGGCTGCGAGTAGAAATTCGACCAGAAAGGATCGTCCTCAGCGATCCCTCCGTTGAACACCCAGCAGTCAGCCTTTGTTGCAGTTTTTATCTTGATATTCTCACAATAGCAGTGGACTTTGGAGCTCCTGTCTTGGATATCGCAGATGTTGACGTAGTGCGAATATACGCTTTTCTCGCTCTTCCATCTCCTTTTGTCATTCTGCCGGCTTTCCGTGACGTTTATTTCGACCGTTGCAAAGGCAATCATAAGGATCAAGTATTTAAGGTCCATGTTTGTTCACATCGGGATCTGTAACAAAGAGAAGGCGTTTAGTGAGTTCCTTTGTTTTGTGTTTGGGCATTAGCGAAGTTGCTGATTAGATCGTATTGTCGTGAGGTGCCGTTACAGAGCTACGTAATTGACTTCTCGCCCGCTCCGAGACAAAAGTAAAGGGAAGTGCGAATATAAAAGAATTTACGTAAACGAGAACGCATTACGCAGAACTTTACTGGAATGAATACAAGATATTTTAAATGTGGAATAGAATGTTTGAATGGAGCATAAGAATAATTGAATTCCTCGTGGAAATATCCGTTCGCTTGAATCAAACGTGAACAAAAGTTTGAACAAGTTAATAAAAAGTAAATCAGTGTGCCGTGAAGTTGTGATTCTAAGGTTGTTTTATTTCATGACCCGTTCGTTTAGCTCAGTTTTCTTTGCCCTGTTTGTGAGCTACGGAGTATTTTTAAATGAAACACCAGGCAGTTTTTGAAGTCCTTTGTACGACTGTAAAATAATTTTCGTTTAGCATTTTTATCATTCTGAATACAGACATAATTACTCAAAATCCAGCTAGTATTTTAGCTTTTTAATTTATTCTCGAATAAGTGTTTGCCCGCGGCTTTCTACAGTGATACGCGAAGCATTAATAAATATTCTCAAACTTAGTTAATTTGCCATGCATGGTTTGCTTAACAATGTCTTTTACAGATTACCTCCAACCAATCTACAAATCTTTATGTCTAGCAGTGGACTGCTATAGGCTGATGATGATGAATCTACACATGAGTATCCTCGTAATTACACGATCTTAATTCATATAATTGGTTCTGATTACAAAGGTAGGATGCAGGCGGGACAAAAGGATTAATAAAGATGATTAAAACTTTCTATTGAATTGTTTCAAAGACGCCCTGACTTTGTTACGAATGTTGAGTTCATCACGAGTTCCATGACTTTCAAAAGTAATATTTTACCTACGAAATCTCATCGTAAGGTACTTCCTGTTAAGGTATGGGTAGAGGTAGCTCAGAAGAAAAACGGCATGGAGCATGTCAAACGTCTCCGTTTGACATGCTCCATGCCGTTTTTCTTCTGTCAACAAACAAAGGAACATCAGATACAGTTGGAGAAAAATTTTCGTATGGTGCTTGTTCACGCTAAGCATTGGTAGACTGAAGTAAGTTTAACAGTGTGTTTCATAATATATTATGTGTTTTTTTTTTTAATAAAAATCTAATTATAAAAAATTCGGATTCTAAAAAACATAAATAAAAGCTAACGCCTTCAGGTACCATGTTGCGGCTTACACTTATTATTATTATTAGAATTTTTTATAGTATTTGTTTCATTTTATTTATCTTTTAGACAGTTTATTTTATTTAGTTTTATGTGTTGAAATGTATGTTTGTCTTTTTGGTTGTATTTTCCTTCAGCCCTTTTTGTGAGCTAATAAAAACTTTTCTATTATATAACGAGGCAGCCTGAAAGTCTAAAGTACCGTAGATACGAAACTATTTAACGTCAAATGTTAGCTATTTACACTAAAACCATCGACTTCATCATCGTCATCGGCCTATGTTAGTCCACTGGACGTAGGCCCAATGAGCGCCATAGCGCCCTGTCTTCAGCTTCAAACATCGACTTACATTGACCGTAAAGCAATTAGGTTTTTTGACTACAAACAACCCTACATTTCAGCAAGCGCAGATTTCCGCGAAAGAACCCCCACGCCGACTAAGCAGCAATAAAAAACAAAAAACAAACTACTCCGAAGAACTAAATCGTCGACATTAAATTTCATTTAGCCGGCTAATGACCCTTATAAAGCATACGGAACCCAAGAGGCTATGAGTAACGCCGCGACACAAAACCCCCTCGACATATTTATGGGGCCCATGATAATTAACATCGCGGATGTGCATTGGCTAGATGCGACTTGCAACTGCGGTGACCATAAAAAAACACCAGCCATAATATAAAATATAATAACAAAAAAACTGGAGTTTCACTTTGCGACATATATTACATCTCATATAAATAAACGGTAACTTCGGTAAACGTAGTATAGGACGTCCTCTTTCTTGAGTCTCCACTCAAGAACCCGTTTGCCCTAGTGAAAAAAGCTAAAACGACTTCAAATTCCTAAATCATGAAAACGGATTTAAAACTTAGTTTTAGTAAAAGAATCATCGAAATGGGTTGGCGTGATATTAAGTAATTTGTCGCGCACACAGTTAATGCGAATATAAGAATTATACCTATATGGTTTCCTCATGGATGTGTAGTCAAAACTGGACCAAATGGGACCACAGGGGAAGCACCAGCTTTCAAATGAAAAAAGAATCATTAAAATCGTTTCACCCAGTCAAAAGTTCTGAGGTAACAAACATAAAAAAGATACAGTCGAATTGAGAACCTCCTTTTTTCAAATCGGTTAAAATAAAACAACAAATTCGACTCCACTATCACGACAACATTTTCCAACTTGCAGCGAACTGTGAAATAGCCGCTTCCACGAACACTTATTCCCCCAAAGATAATTAAGCTAGTGCATAGTGCACACCGGCGGCCGTAGGTGTAAACATCCTTTTGACTAACAGACTGTGTAACCCCACCCTAGGATGATCGCCTCATAAATTACCCAGCGGCTACCCGCAACAAAACTGAACTCTACTCCTAAATGGACTAAGGATAGTTTCCTTCGACAACTCGAAATAGAGGAATATTTCATACGTACTGCTTATAAAGGCGGAGAAAGAGTAATAAACTAGTTAAATAAGCGAGTTGGTGGTAGAGTGAGTTGTTATCAAAGTGGCGGGAGTTATGAGATGGGCTACATTTTATGTGGAGGCCTGAATAACGGATGGTCAGGCTTCTAGAAGGCTTTGGCCCAGAGCCTATTTGAAGAGCTCATTTTCTGTTTACGATGCCTATAAACCCTATTTATCAGGGAAACCTAGTGTTACAGAATCTTAGTTTTTATCATGGGTTAAAATAATTAGGGAAAGAGATAATAATAATATAATGCTGGACAATCCACAAAGCATTATCTAGCCCCATGGTAAGCAGAGCTTGTTTTATGGGTACTAGATAACTGATATACATAATACAATACATGACATAGATAGATACTTTTTATTATATGTACATAGAAAACGACCAGAACACCCGGAACAAATATCTGCAGATCGTACACACAATTGTTCCGAGTCGGGGTTGAACCCGCAACCTCCTGCGTCGCAGGCGGACCATCGCGCCACATCGGTCGTCAAAGAGATGCACTTGTAAAGGCCGTATTATTAACGATTTATTAAATTTATAACATATGAATACCTCAAATAATCAGTTAAATGCAATATTTGCAACTTAACCATGAAAGCGAGTGCATTATTGTCTATCATTCCTGACTATGACAACTACCAAAAAAAATAAAGATTAATGAATCAAAATAATAAACTTTGTTAATAATCTTTGTAGGCAAAATATACACAACATACAACTGCATTTTCTCATAAAATTCCCCGGGAAAATATTAAGAAAACTTCAAGGAAATTCTTGATACGGAGCAATAAATTCGAGTCTCTAACGTGTTGAGGTGAACCGCCGGATCAAAAATTCAAACACTTTATTGCCTCCCGACTCGGGATATGAATTTAAGGCTACTGCAATGACCTCGAGTTACGGGAACTTGCAACTGGCCATGAATTTTGTAGGCATCTCTTCGTTTTTGTCGGGTATATTGTACAACTTTGTATTAATAAGGCTCTTGGTATAACTAGCTAAAGGTATCTTATTCGCTTCTTCACCTTAAAAAGATTGTGAACAAAATATCAAAGTTGTCACTTTATTTCCTAGTTTAACTAACGTAATTTGAATTTTCTTTATTTAATCTAGCCCCAAGCTAAGCAGAGCTTGTGTTATAGGTACCTACTAGATGACTGATATACTTAATACAATACATTACATTGATAGTTATTTTTTTATTATACATAGATAACGACCAAAACAACCGGAACAAATATCTGTAGATCGTACTCAAATGTTCGTTAGGCGGGAATCGAACCCGCAACCTTCAGCGTCGCCAGGCGGACCTTCGCCCACAGCGCCACAGACTGTGACCACAGAGGTCGTTGTAAAACAAAACTATTTATTTTAAATTTCGAAGATGGGATTCCTTCTCCACCGTCACTAAAATAGGTCTAAAATTTATAAACCCGAACACCAATTCAATCCCGTGTCAAACCGCGATCGCAGGACTCGAAGCACCGACATGACGATTAAAATGACCGCACCCACCAGATCGCACTTAATTGCACTGAAAAACCATTGGATCGACTACAATAGGTTCATTAGTGATCGCCGAATTTCAATTCGACTGTGGCTAGCTGATTATATGATTATAATTGACAAATCGATTCGAAAATGCTCGCTCTTGAATTTATTGATTGAAAAATACGACACTGCAAAACTAAGGGGGATGTTCTGTAAATGACATTTGTATCAATTCTGATGTCGCTAAAACCATATTATAACTTGAACAAGGTTATTGTTATTGTTCCGACAAAATATTTTGGGTAGTTGAGGGGCTATATTACTCCGATAGAATCAATGTCCTGAAGCCTAAGTCGCAGATGCTGAAATATGATTTTTAAAAGTTTTTTTTAGAAAGTTACACAAAAGCTCGCTTTTAAATCGTCATAATATCTTTTTGTGGTTGTAATCAACACAACAAAAATCTGGGTACACCTTTAGACGCCATAGGAGGTCTCCTATGGCGTATACTAAGATAATTATTTGGTACGATTAAATAATTCATTGTCACCTTTACTACTCCTTTTGCTATTATTTGGTATTGGTTGAATAGATAACCAAACATGTGATGATGATGAAGCATGTGCAAAGTTTTGAACTATTTTGTTTAACTTATATGTTACAATTTCGATACAAAGGTCTATCAATTCAGTTAAGTTTTGACGAGATCGCGCACCGGTCAGTACCCGGAATGTGAGATTAGTACGCTACTTAGGCAGGTGCTTAAATTAAATGCTTTGCCCTTAATTTTACTTTCAGCTACCTAACCTTATTTACCGTAAGCTTATGTATCCAGGTCAAGACTTAAATAAACTTTCCAAGCTTCTAGAATTAGCATCTATTTCGCACTATTAGACGTAATAAAGAGGAGAAAATTATTCCTGCAAACTCAAAGTTTAACAATGATGTTTTGAACAATGGAGTTTTCATGTTCATAATAAGTTCAGGCCAAAGGTCAAAGCAGACGGGCAACTTACGTTGCGAGCGCTTCTCTTCTAAATACTGAAATACCAAAATACAATTTATTGATACAACCAATTTAGTTACAAGAAATTAGGTATTTTTTAGGCAAAGGTTTCTTGTTTGCTTCTTTACGTTACCTTATAAAGATTGAAGTGAACAAAAAATCAAAACGATCACATAACTTCCTAGCTTTTCTTGTGTAATTTGAATTTTGTGAAGTTTCCAAGAGTCTTGTCAGGTCTAAAAGAATTAAAACACTACGATATTTGAATTTACAAGTAAAATTTTCGTAGATAATTACAACATTTTATTCAAAAAACACATGAATTCTTAGTCTCGAGTAAAGTAAAGTACAATTCACTACCGACCAACACTTCAATCCCTGAGGAATTATTAGGCATTTTACATTACTACACTATCTTCGACGGCTGACGGCACAGATCTTCACCTTCCTGCTGTCGTCGATATCCACCGTAGTATCCAGTAGTCCAAGTAAATTCCTACCACCTTTCATTTCATTTATTTATTTGTTGCTGACGTTTTTGTTAACTTTAATATCCACCAAAAACAAAAACTTCAAACTGGCTTAAAAAAACACATTTATGTTGTAGGTAGTTCGAATAAGACATGTTCGAAACACAACATAAAGTTATGTAGTGTTGAATAAAGTATTATGAAAAAATTAATTATATTTAAAATGTTATTTTAACCCAACATAAATGGGTTCTTAATTATTTTTGTTTCATAGCCAAAACAAACAAAATAATTGAATAATCAAGGAAAATCGAGGTTAGTTTATAACTGCTTCTTTAAGATATACATAGAAAATGGACGGCATGTTTTAAGGCTATGGGCAATATGGCCGACTGACGGCTGTAGCAAGTGGCCAGTTTGCACCGCCCTAGCCTACGCAAAATGGACAGCGGAATAAAATGTAAATGCCATAAATATGGAGATGCGTATAACAAGAGGCGCGCAAACTTTTGTAAAACATATTTCACGCCGCTGCTGCCTAGTTTTGTTTACCTGCCTACCTCGTAGGTTGCGAGTTGTAGTTCGTTATAAAATATAAATAAATAATGCTGTAAAACAAACAGCATCATCTGGCCCAAAGCTAAGCCGGTCTTTAGATGTTATAGATATTTTTGATTATACATAGAAAACGCACGTGTAGGGTAGGACGCCCTCTGGCCAGGTTGGATGACGACCTGCGAAGGACTGCGGGCAGATGCTGGATGCGTCAAGCTGAAGACAGGGCGCTATGGCGCTCATTGGGGTAGGCCTATGTCCAGCTGTGCACTAACATAGGCTGATGATGATGATAGAAAACGCAAGTGGACCTTCGCCCACCGCGCCACAGAGGTCGTCAAATAGTCAGCACTATCATTTGAATCATTCATTCGATAAATTATGTCGGTAGGTACTTTTTAATAAATTAACTCCGTAGGTTCAAAACCCTAACTACTTTGGTAAGCAAGAGCGAATTATAAAGGGTTGCCGTGAAAATATTTTCATATATTTTATCCCTAAACTTTGGTACTTAGCACGCTAAAAACCATCCCAAATAGTAAACACTTTAATCAAGCTTTGGCTTATCAAAAGGAATTTTTAGTTAGTGTTTTGTGCGTTACAAACTCGTATTAATTTTCACAATATCATTTATTCAGAGCTCAAAGAATATACTTAATATTTATTTAGTACGTCTGTTATTTCTATTAGCCACGCTAGCCGCCCATATTATTTATTTATACTTTATGACCAGGTGCTACGTACTCTACATATTTCCGTTCAATAGAACGGAAATATGTAGAGTACGTAGCACCTGTAAAATGTTTTGTACAAAATTTGGTACATTCATTTGAATGAAAAATTTAATGATAAAACCTTTAATCGTATGCTTCAAATATACTAAAACGAACAGCTGCAAAATGACTAGAAGGTAGCTTCCTACCCTTGGTATAGTCAGTGACGCAATCATCAATTTGTGCCGCCAACTGTACAGATAACAACCTAAATTATCTTCATACCTATAATAAGAATAATATTCACTTACTTTACAAGCGCGTTGATTCTGGTGAGAACGTATGATAATCAATATGATAATATGTCATTAGAATATACTTACCTACATAAAATGTTTGTAGAATTGTTCATGTTTTGTTTTGTTTTAACAATGATACTTATCCTTATCCAAACGCAATGTAATAACTATAAGTTTAAAACGATTATTGGTGATCAATACAAACCAGTGTTGGTTCAATGGTGCAATATTAGCTAAACTATGTATACTTCTATTAATAAATGAAATATTCTAAAAAAGAACAGGTATAAATAAATAAATAATGCTTAGCTAGGCTGAGCAGAGCATGACTGATATACTTAATACAAAGATATTTTTTTGCTATTCATAGAAAATACCCATAACACCCGGTCGAAATACTCAAATATGGGGTATTTGCAGATCGTACCAATATTTTTCCCAAGGCAGGAATCGAACCAGCAACCTCCCGCATCGATAGCGGACTTTCGCCCGCCGCGCCATTCAAATAATAATAATAATTAATAAAGTTACTAAAGTGGGATGTGTTAAAAGAAAATTCATAAGAGCTTTCCGATTTCCATTTGGTAAAACATTAGGTCAAGATTTTAAGGCTCGATCAGACGAGGCGTTACTTACGCGCACAGATTTATTGGATACCTACCAGACATTTTCAACAACCTTTCAACAACTTCTTTATTAACACTCTTCAGAGCGTACTGACAGTATTTGTACACTTTAAGTTTGTAGATCAAGTAAATGCACAAGACCTTTAACGGACGATATTGATCGCAGCACATACTGCGTGTCACACGTTGCCGACACGACTTCGTATCACACGTTGACTACGTGATAGTAAATAGTTTTTTTTTATGTATGTATGTTGTTAGACTAAGGTATATATTATATATGGGCCGTATTTTATAAGTATTTTTCATCCTGTACTAGACTAATGTTACCTGAAATAAATGAATTATTATTATTATTATTTAACGCCCTCTGGTACAGAGCGCGTCCTTCAAACATAGAACCGTCGACAAAGAAATGAACATCAAACATTCATACGCCTGTAAAGGCAGCTTTTGGTAATAGTTACTATAAAAATCATTAATTTATAGCTCTACGTATACATATTTTTTTATTAGTATTTCACTTATATTATAAATGCGAAAGTTTGGATATTTAGATGGATGGAAGGATGGATGGGTGTTTTGAATTTGTGCGAACGTCGTCGTTGAGTCAAGTGTACCGTGTATCCCCAGCCTTAGGTCGCCACCTGTCCCGTTTGAGTACCGAAACATTACTTATTCAAAAATGATAATTCAGGCACATTTAGTTCGCTTCATTATTCATGTAATTCTCTTGTTTATAAAGTGAATAAATTGCCCTTTTTGGGATGTTTTGAGTTTTAATAGAATATAAGAGTGGTGTGAATTAGGTGGAGGCTAAGTGGGGATTGACCACAGTGATATTAAATATTCCTTGTGCTTAGGCGTAGTGGAAAAATTATATACACATTATAAATGTGAAAGTTTGGTTGTGTGGACGCTTCCGACTGAGATTGATACCTATGGGTCAGTTAAGCTACCTGTAGAGTGTATGCAACAGTCTACAATTAGCTCAATTAAATGGTATAGAAAAACGTAGTGTAGGACGCCCTCCGGCCAGGTGAGATGACGACCTGCGAAGGACTGCAGGCAGATGCTGGATGCGGCAAGCTGAAGATAGGGCGCTATGGCGCTCATTAGGGGAGGCCTATGTCCAGCATTGGACTACTATAGGTTGGCGATGATGGTATATATTAATTCTAATATGTTTCTATTATTTTATTGTAATTTTCTATTTTATTACATGTATTTTTATTTAAACGTTGTGAAAATTTGTTTGAAACTACTGAACATGGGTTGATATTTTGAATGGATATTGACATCGCTCTTAGCGATAAGACCGCCTTTTATACTTCCTCTATAATATTCTTTGCATTTATTTCAGTAATGTTTCCTATTTTATGTGGTATATATTATAATAAAGCTTTTTTATTCTACCTACTTGAATTGTTGCATAGATATAGATTAACTTAACTTAAGGCTTAAGGCTACCTACGTTTTATACTAAAAAAACGCAAACGAAATCGCAGGCAGAAACTAGTAGTATAATAATACTTAAACGTTTTAAGCCGCGGTCTAACTTTGTGTCAGGAATTACGAGAGACATCTTAAAAGGTTGCCTATGGAGACTTGTCTGGGCTACCTATGTAGTTGTTATTGCTTTCAATTTATTTAAAGTTATACCTATAATAACATAATAAAGTATCTATAGACCGCTAATCCCGGGTTTCTTAGTTTATTATAAAAAAATCCGAAATCCCTTCCTATCTTCAAAAGTATGGTTCATCAACACTATCTGACCACTCTTGGTAAGTTTCTTGATTTTTATTTTTTTTGTTATTATGTTAATTGTTCCTGCTTTTTGTGTATTTGTGCTCTATTTTTATCTATGTACGTTCTTAATATAAATATGAATTATTTTATATATTATATCATTATCCTAAATAATTACGCCACCGTCAGCTTTAATACGTACCGATCCTATCCATCCAAAGGTTGCCTGGAAGAGATCGCTTTTAGCGATAAGGCCGCCGGTTGTGCCACTAGATTTAGTTAGTATTAAGATCCTTTATTTTTATTATTTTCTTTATATTTAATGGTGCAATAAAGGTATATTGTATTGTATTATATACTAGCGGGAGGAGTCAAGAGATAACTCATTTTGCGTCGCCGTGTGAATCGAAAAGGACTTTTCTATGAAACCAAATGCAGCAGAAATTACGCGACCGTAAAAACGCGACTCACAACTCAAAAAATTACGGTCCTTTGGCTGCACCCTAATAGTTATCGTCTTATATCAATGCGGGTTCCATTACTACTAAAAAGTACTAATAAAAAAGCGTGTTGTTTAATTTATAACCACGCATGCTCAACATGAATTAATTAACCTAAGCTGTAGAGTGTTGCCCTTATTAAAAATGATTGACGATGCATTATTTTGATTAAAAGATAGGTAGCTCTGCCTTACGTAAAAGGCGGTCAATTTTATTACAAGCGTTCTAGTTTCAGAGTTGTGTGATACATCATCATCATCATCAGCCTATGATAGTCCACCGCTGGGCATAGGCCTCCCCCAATGAGCGCCATAATAGCGCCCTGTCTTCAGCTTGACGCATCCAGCATCTGCCCGCAGTCCTTCGCAGATCGTCATCCCACCTGGCCGGAGGTCCACTACGGTCCACTACGTTTGTCGAGTCGCGGTCTCCACTCAAGAACACGTTTATCCAGCGGTTGTAGGTTCCTCGTGAGATATGGCCGGCCCACTTCCACTTCAGCTTGCTAATTCTTAGAGCTATCTCAATAACTTTGTCGTGATACATCGCCAGCCACAATTTCGACCAGCAGGCCAAGTACAACAATTGTTAAAGGAATGAATTTCAAGCTAAGCAGAACTTGTGTTATGGGCGCTAGATGACTCATATACTTACAGATATATATTTTTAGTATACATAAAAATAAGCAGAACACCCTGAACAATTATTTGCAGATCGTACAAACGATTGCCATTTCGGTATTCTCAAAATAAAACAGCTATTCATACACCAATGAAAACTTTTCTTAATGAGTAATAACAATAATAGTAGTTTAAAATCTGAATAAATGTAAAACCGTTCAGTTAATTCATTTAACAATGCCCTCTGGGCATTTCTGCACCACACCTATCAATATCGCTGAACGTTCAGACTATCAATATTAATTAACTCTATGCTTAATTGTTATAATTAAAACGTACGTGCATATAAAAAGCAGACCCCTACTATGAACTCGAATTTTCGAGAGTCTATTTCGTTCTCTTAGAAGAAATAGACTGAAGGATGAAGGATATGATTCGTAACGAATATATTCAACAGCTAACCAAACTTTAGACATAGCTCTAAGTATTAGCAAGCTGAAGTGGCAGTGGGCCGGCTATATCTCGCGAAGTACCGATAACCGCTGGGTTAAACATGTTTTGGACTGGATACTCGGTAGATGTAGTTTAGGACGCCCTCCGGCCAGGTGGGATGACGATCTGCGAAAGACTGCAGGTAGATGCTGGATGTGTCAAGACAGGGTGCTATGGCGCTCAGTAGGGGAGGCCTATGTTAAGCCGTGGACTTACTGATGACAATGATGAGCCAGGAGCATAGTTCAGGAGAGGCATTTTCTGGAGTGAATTTGTGTGTGCTGATGGGGATTGTAAAAAACCTTCACTAGATAAAACTCGATTGTTGTGAGTAGAATCTCGTAGTATGAATCCAGGTACCGGCCACCGAGGCTGAACAGTTGATAATTATGAAACTACGGCTTTTTGTTTGGGGTTAAAAGTTAATTTATGCACGGCTGGGATTATGGGCTCACGTGTTTAACTACCAGAAAACTTTTGAGCCTTAATCGCTCTGAAATACCGATGTTTTTACTGTGAACGGATGAATTGAAATTGAAGTAGTGATTTTTGATGCCCTATATTTTTTTTTAACTATTTGTCAGTCAATGGACAGTCATATTTTAAATACAGTTTACCGTAAAGCGCCTCTGCGCTTTTACGTAAACTGTACTTATTGAAAAAACATAACCTACGTAGGCGTAAATCTAACCTAACCTTTATCCGATGTAAAAAGTAGCACGTATCCAAAGAAGAAGGCTTAGAATAAAAGCAGATACAAACGAGTCGTAGCCAAAAAATTGCGACAAATTAATCTTAATTTCCTATTCGTATACGTGAGCGGTGGAATAACTGAAGTAGTATGCTTGTCAAATGATACATAGATTAGGTTTTGGCTCAAATTACAAGTTTCTACTCGTATACATGAGCTTGTGTGCGTGCAATAACTGAAGTTATTTGCTTGACAACTCACACATAGACTAGTTTACCAATTTATATGTCCCACAGCTGGGCTAAGGTCTTTCTCGAACTCTTCCAGGAATCGCGTTTATGTAATTTTCATATACACGGTGTAACATGAAGGGTGGATCATCGGTGGATGGGGGGTGGGGGACCTCAGTACCTATCGATTTAACCCCCCTGTATGTTCAGCGATATTCACTGGTTCAAAAGTTATTTAGATTGTAGTAAAATTTTAGTTAAAATCAGATTTCAACCTTAATTTCGCAATTGCAGCCAAAATATTGGGTCCCTGTCTTTCTTTTTATACAAGATGAATTCGGCCTTCGGTACCCCTATACCAATTTGACTCTTAGATTTTAAAAAACCAAATATGAAAATTATAGAAAAAAATCTTTTCAAAATTTAATATTTTATAACTACTTTATAATATATAATATATATATATAATATAACTACTTTATAACTTTTAACTTTTTTTTATATATTTCTTAAAAAAATATTAGGTATATTATTTTTTACATCTGTCTTTTAAAACTATCATGGTTATTAACACTAAAGTCATTTAAAACGGGATATTTACCATGACTAATCACGGAATAACTGAAGGCACTGCGACTTTAGATCGGTATGTCTGCCCATAAAAACTTGCTCGCAGTCGCAGTGCCTTCAGTTATTTCGTGATCATGGCGCATGAAACTGTGCCGAAATATTGGATAACTCAAAAATCTAATCATGGTAAATATCCCGTTTTAAATGACTTTAGTGTACATCTGTCTTTCTTCAATATCACCTATGATATCACATACAAAATGTTCATGGGTTTCATAACTGTCAAACATTGACTGTTAGGTACAAAATTCGCCGGATCAGCTAGTAAGATTAAAATAAATAAATGATAACCCTTGTCATCTCAAACTGAAAGACGCGACAAAACTTTACCTGCCAAAAGAGAGTTCCTAAATAATTGGATTCTCTTGACAAGTCCAAATTGACATTGGAATCCAAACGACAGTTTTATGACGTAGAAGTGGAATAGTGTTCGTACTGGATTGGCCTCGCTTTTTGTGGCGGTATATTTTATTTACACGCACCTTTTAGGATCACGACCTTGGATTTTAGAGAAATATCTAAGACGCGACTTTTAAACATAAGTCGCAAAGCGTTTAACCAGGACAACACTGAGTGGAGGCCATTATTTGCCCTCAATTCTGCGTCGCACACAATATATTAAGATGTATCTATTATACTTATTATTAATTAGAAGGTATTGTGTTGTGTTGTGTAGTAGATATATGTAAACTTTTTTAAAATGACTAGACACTTTTACATTACTTCAAATATGTATTATGATTTATTCGAACCGATAAATAAGAAGCCTTGATAACCGAAATGTCGTGTGACTTACTATATTGTCTTAGCGACTTTAAGTCGCAAATTTAGCTTAAAATAATGCTTCTTTATTTTAAACTAAAAGCTTTCTACATAAACCGTTAAATAGATCTTAATATGAGAAATAATTCCGTAATATATTGTCTTCCGATAACTTTATTACCTCACCTACGCGGTGCACGTTAGTAAAGGCCCAAGGCCCTCGTTGACACACGTTTTTTCCATAGTGATAATTCTATAAAACTTTTGAAACTATCATGGTTATTAATACTAAAGTCATTTAAAACGGGAGTATCTATGAGTGGTTGTATTTATCGCTCACAGACAGAATTATCACTAAAGTCATTTAAAACGGGATATTTACCATGATTTGATTTTTGAGTTATCCAATATTTCTGCACAGTTGCATGCTCCATGATCACGGAGTAACTGCGTGATCATGGCGCATGCAACTATGCCGAAATATTGGATAACTCAAAAATCAAATCATGGTAAATATCCCGTTTTAAATGACTTTAGTGATAATTCTGTCTGTGAGCGATAAATACAACCACTCATAGATAATTTAATCATGATAAAATTATCACTATGGAAACCGTAGACCTTCACGGCGAGAAAAACGGGCTACTATGGGAAGGCGCACAGCTTTACAATACTTTACCCTCCCAAATTAAAAGTGTAACCTCAACATTATCATAAATGATATAAGTCACTTCTTATTAAGTGAACACATTAAATGAGCCAGCTATTGAATGACCACAACCTATGTATATACAATGTGTATTGTCGAACCTTGATTAAACGAGATGTGCGGATACACGAAATATATTTATCGATAAAAAACAAAAAATAAAAAATTATATGTTACCTATCTCAAAAATAAAGCCGATTTAATAATTTTTTTAATGAAAACTAATTCATCTGGTTTTTTCTTCGTTTCTTTTTGAGTAAACGATGTATTTTATTCAAAGTAGTCTCATTTGAAAGCTAGATAGTTTACCTAGCTAATAAAATAAACATATAATTTTTGATTTTTTGATTTTTATCGATATATATATGTCGTGTGTATCCGCAAATCTCGTTTGATCAAGGTTCGACAATACACATTGTACATATATACTTAACCTAAGAACCCTGTTGACATGTAAGTCTTTATATAAATTGTCTTTTTGAGAATAAATGAATATTAAACTATAGGTTACCTAGGTATCAAACTCCATAATATCTAGCTCGCTAAAAGCATAAGTTTCTAAAGACCCAGGTACAGAATGCATTATCGAGATTAAGTACTTGAAGATATTCTCTACAAGCAATTTGCTAAGTAGTCAACGACTTACTATGTAAACTAGGAACAACCATTAGTCGTTAGATACCTGTCCTTGATGAGTTATTAAGTTAATATTGTGCTGATATTGTCTTAGTGAAAATGTCTTTAATTTTACCTTACTTGTGCTTTAATTTTACCTTACTTGTGCTTTAATTTTACCTTACTTGTGCTTTAATTTTACCTTACTTGTTTTAACTTACTTATGCTTATTTTTAAGTATTTCCTTTTTAGATTGATCTCTTTAAGTTGTCATCATTTGCGGTCAACTTTATAAAAATAAACATGATATTTATCGCTATATATTAGGGGAGGCCTATGTCCAGCAGTGGAATAACATTGGATGATGATGATCTATCACTTATGCATAAGGGGCATACTTAAATTGTTTTTTTTTATTAAACTTTTATTTATGACAAATTTTATGGTTGTAAAAATTCGCCAGAAAAGGATAAAATAATAAAGAAAGAGACCTTTTAATTTATTTCAGTACATACCTCAGATAGATAGGTACTTAACCTGTTAGATTAAGGCTTTAGTCGGCACGGTCTGGTTTGAATCGAACCCGCAACCTTCTGAATCCCAGGGCCTTCACCCTCTACACCACTACAGCTGCAGGCTTTTTCGCAATTCGTTCGTAAATGTTTGGCGTTTACAGGTAAAAACATAATACCGTGCCATATTTACACGGCTAACCTCATAATAAAAGCTGTACCTCCGTAAAACTGTAATAACGTGTGAAATATTGTGGGCGTGTGCGTGACCGGAATCCTTTGTCCTTTATGTACATATAATGTATTCGGTTAATTGTCCTGCCAACTGGCGCATTCGTGGATTTGACGCGCTTTAGCTTGTATTAGTCGGCAATAACGCGAACGTGCTAATTTATACGTACCTATAAGGCTTCACTTATTTATTTATTTAGTACTACCAACAGAGGATACACAACACTTGAAAAACAAAGAGAATTTGTGCTCATTAAACAATACAAGCTCTACTTAGTGTGAGGCTAAATGATGTTGTTGGATTGTCCAGCATTATTGATTTACATATATCTAATAATTTATTTAGGCCTTTGCCCAGCATTGGGATACAGGAACTAGGTTGATAATAATAATAAAAATACTTGTTATACGAATGACATTATTTATCATATGAAATAACAAAGATTTTATCACAAAAATATTAACATCGTTATTTACCTCCAAACTAATTTAAAAAAAATCGGAATTCACCCTTTTCCTGTTATTTTGTATTTTAAATAACTAAATAAGAAAATTAAGTAGGAAATTACGGCCATATTTAGCAAAAATAGGTCACATTTTCTTTGTTTTAAACATTCATGTAATATGCCTATAGGCTTGTTGTACAAATTAGCTTTTGGCATGCGAAAATAAAACAAAGGATGAAAAACTACGCCGTTTTCTTTCGCTTAACATTTCACTCGAATATTTTACTATAATGAAAAATTGCTACCGCAATGGACTGACATAGGTGATGTGACTCCTTAGTTCGGTTTAATATCCTACTAGTATACTACATACTGCGAGGCGCGGTACTCCGCGTAAAAATTGACCAACTCATCAAAAAAACCGCGAAGGTCCCTAGGGCGTTCATTATCAACCTATAACATGAAGTTTGTTTCTCAAGCTTATTATATATAAGCAAAAAGGTATGTACTTGTTTTGCTTATTAACATGTATATTGGATTACTTTTGCTCATTGACATGTGTATATTTGATTATTAGTTTTATTAAATTCGATGCTAGCGAATCATTAAGTTGACTACACTATTGTATTAGGTGATACCTGTGAAAATATTTGTAATGCTTTGAATAAATACATACATACAAAATACAAACATCCACTGCTGGTCACCTCCCCTTAAGAGAGCCATAGCGCCCTGTCTTCAACTTGCCGCATTCAGCATTCATCATACGATTTCATTCAAAGAATTTCAGTGCTGATATTTTAAAATGATCTTTAATTTTATTCTCAAGAAACAGACTTGATTCCAAAGACAGTTCTACAAAAAATTCGTAGGCATTTATGTTTTTTAATTTTCCAAGCTTTTGACATAGCCTAATACATAAGGTGAGATTGTGGTTAAACCAAGGGTATTCAAACATTTTTTTAGAAAAACCAGTAGTATTTAAACCAAAAATTACTGCTGAAATAGGAAAATGGCTCGTTTACGTCGACCCTTTGCCAGCTCAAGCGAGCTAATCGAGTTTTGGTCACTGGTATACAAACAAAAACTGTTTTATGACGAGCAGTACAAAGCGAGACTTGTCGATACTTGTTTTTCAGGCAACATCATGGCCATTGCACTGACATTGAAATAAATACGCAAAACACGCAATATACTGTGCACAACGGTATAGCTCATGCTGTCTCGCTTTCTGTCACTGAGTTGATATGACATTTTCAATCTCAAGCTTTATCTACAAGGCTTTTAAGCATGAACGATTGCAACAGGAGCTCAGAAAGAGAGAGAGAGGAGTGGACAAATATAAGAACATCAAACCTTATTACTATGTAATAGACTAGCGGACCGTCCCGGCTTCGCACGGGTATTTTTTTTTTATTATTTACCATCCATACTAACAAACTTTCGCGTTTATAATATTAACTAGGATAAAGGATGTCACTTGAGTATTTAAAATGGGAACATATCAGCTCGTTGTATTTTAAGATATCTTGAGCGAGTCTATACAGTATTTTCAGATCTGAAAAGTTGAGTTCAATATCGTCCGCTTCCATCCATGATAGACCTTTGCAAAGTTTCTTTATCAGCCTGCCCGAGCTCTCGCTGTGAGAAGCTCAATATTTCTCGCCAGTCTGTCTCAACCATTATGATAGAGAACTTATGATTTGGGTATTGTAGTCAGTTTTCGCAAATAATCTGAAAGAATAACAATGAACAAACATAACCACAACAAATTATCATCGTGTCTACAGATACAAAATCAAAGATAATGTAAACGCTTTACTACAAAATAATCAAAAAAGGCGTACAACCTAACAAAAGAGTTTCCATGCAGTAAATTGTTATCAAACCTTTGTTGTCAAAAGAGCGTTGCTAGGCAACCACGTTTATTTAGAAAAAATGGCGTATTGGTATGCAAGAGGCGTACAACCTAACAAAAGAGTTTCCATACAGTAAATTGTTATCAAACCTTTGTTGTCAAAAGAGCGTTGCTAGGCAACCACGTTTATTTAGAAAAAATGGCGTATTGATATGCAAGGAATTTTATAGGTACCTTTTTCACACCTTGGGTTACATTATTGGAGTTTTAGTAAGGATTCCTAACTTTTTTGAAAATATAATATAGCCTATGTTCACCACGGATATTTAGGCTTCCTAACGGTGATAGAATTTTTCAAATCGGTCCAGTAGTTTCGGATTAGTATAGATATAGAAGTATAGATATACAATAGAGAACAATTTTTGTATGGGTTGCTCTCGTCACATACAGATTGTAGTCGCCACTCAAACGTCCCAGCAACATTTGTTACGAGAATGATTGCTCTAGCGCAACGGCAGGTTCCTAATTATAACTGAGTAAGAACATAGATAAGAACATAGAAGATAAGATAGTGTAGGACGCCCAGGTGGGATGACGACCTGCGAAAGACTGCAGGTAGATGCTGGATGCGCCAACCTGAAGACAGGGCGCTATAGCGCTCATTGGGGGAGGCCTATGTCCAGCAGTGGACTGCTATAGGCTAATGATGATGATGATGATGATGAAGAACATAGAAATATATTTTTACATTATATTGGACAATATCTTAATCAATTGTGGACCGATTTTGATGATTATTTACGAGTAACTTTTGATAATGATACCAGAGTCGTCCCAAGTATTTTTAACGAGGGCTTACTATTTTTCCCGCAAAAAACACTCTGAATACAAAGAAATCCCAAATCAGGTTTTAGATTTTGTAAAAAAACATCAAATTATACATCAAAGGCAGAATGCTTGAACGACCGGCGGCGTCGCGTCGTCGACAAAAATTTGTCACCCCGTGTAAAATCAGACCAGACCCAGACCTGCGTGCTGCCATAAAAATACCGTACAGAAACACGAGCTGGTGAATTCAAGCGAAAAACGGTGGAATAAATGAAACATTAATACGAGTTATAATGTGTCACCATAATTACCGATGAATATTCATGGGCGGCCGCGGCCATGTCTGTCACTTGAATATTTTAATAATTGACTGCGCTCATTAACACGCGAGTATTTAGTTCTGTGTTTTTTGTTTTATTTTAGTTCGAATTCGACATGTCGGCGTCTTCGTCAACAAACGGCTCTATCGGAAGACCAGCGTTGGATGTACTATGCTTACAACTGACTCATGCTGAGATAGAGACCGTTTTGTGATTCAATTACAAAAATCTGTTTATCCTTTATTTTTTCAATCATGTTTGTATTATTTTTTTGTGTATTGAGTTACAAATAAACAATTCTATTCTATTCTATCGTCGGGAGCTTGGAAGCTGGAGGTATACTTTAAATAAAACCGGCCAAGTGCGAATCGACTCGCGCACGAAGGGTTCCTTACCATTATCTATAAAAACGGCAAAAAATCACGTTTGTTGTATGGGGGCCCCCTAAAATATTCATTTTATTATGTTTTTTAGTATATTTTGTTATAGCGGCAACATAAATACATCATTTATGAAAATTTCAACTGTGTAACTATCTCGGTTCGTGAGATACAGCCTGGTGACAGACGAATAGACGGACGGACAGCGAATTCTTAAAAACGAAGTTCATGGAGTGGACAAATATATTGAACACTATATTTTTTGTATTTGAGTCAGGAGGTTATTATGCCAGCTCAACTCATTCAAAATACAACTGTTCTTCCATAAGCTGGCACAATGAGTTTAAACTGAAATCGGATTTCGACGTAACCAAGGAAATAAATAATGCTGGAAATTCCACACAGCTCATCTGGCCTCAAAATAAACTGAGCTGGTGTTATGAATATAAGATAGCATTATGTACTTTATAGATTGTATGCCTAGATATTTATTATGTATTTATATTCTGAAAATAACATACAAACACCAAGACCCGAAACACATATCTGCAGATCGTACCTACAAAATGTTTGTCCCGCGACGGGAATCCACAACCTACTGCGTCACAGGCGGACCTTTACCTTCTGCGGTTGAGATTCGTTATTCAAGTTTTATATCGCGGTTTTTTTAAATCTTTTTGTAGTCAATCTTCTTATATATTTAGTAATTTGATTTGTAGTAGAGAAAATGATCGAGATATATAAATGTACATAACTTTTTAGTGTTGGTTATAAACGGTATCATATGAGTAAAATCACGAGCAAAAGCTAGTTTATTAGACCTTTATGTTACCTTGAACAATGATACGATCTCGTAACCGTTGCTTCGTTCAACGGCTACGAGCAACGGCGTAGCAATATGTCTACGGCGTAGACACCTCGTAGTAACGACGTTAACATCAAAGCGAGAGTCGTATTACCTAGTAACAAACAATGTTACCCTGATATTTATGTTCTCGTTCTAGTATCTGGAAAAAGCTCATATGACACATCGTGTTTAAAGAAATCTTTTGTGATAACTTTGTTGGTAAATTGGTAAATACTAAAATATATTTTATCTTTTTCCACGTACTTAATAGTACAGTAATTTTTACATCAATAGTACACTATTTTAATTTATTTTCGTAATAAAATGATAATATATATTTTTATAAACACCAAATTTTCTTAATAAGTTTTCTTTCCCTGTAACCAAATATATCTATTATGAATAATAAATAAATAATGCTGGACAATTCACACAGCATTATCTAGTCTCAAGCTAAGCAGAACTTGTGATATGGGTACTAGATAACTGATATACATAATACAATACATTACATAGATAGATATTTTTTATTATACATAGAAAACGACCAGAACACCTGGAACAAATATCTGCAGATCGTACACACAATTGTTTCAAGGCGGGAATCGAACCCGCAACCTCCTGCGTCGCAGGCGGACCTTTGCCCACCGCACCACATCGGTCGTCAATAATGAATATCCTACTAATGTTATAAAAGTGAAAGTTTGTAAGTATGGATGGATGGATGTTTGTTACTCTTTTACGTAAAAATTACCGAATGGATTTTAATGAAACTTTACAATAATATAGCTTATACATCAGAATAACACATAGGCTACAATTTATAAAGATATATTGTATATTGTCCTAAATATCTATCAACACGCGGGTGAAACCGCGGGGCGCAGCAAGTATATACATATTGAAGCAATTAGTTAAGTTATACAAATGGAATATTTTGTTTGATTACGATAGCTAAATGTTGAGGCCTGGATATTGCCTTTCTAATACCGTCCTATGATTGAACAATTAAGTAAAATCATTTTTGTTTCGGAAACGCTTTCAAAAATAATGAACGGTGAGTTCCATTCGTGTAATCGATGACAAAACTCTATGAAATAGTTTGTTCAGTCACAAAAGGCACAAAGAATAACCCAATAATCTATTTCAGTATACAATCAATAAAATAAATAAATAAATAATGCTGGACAATTCACACAGCATTATCTAGCGCCATGGTAAGCAGAGCTTGTGTTATGGGTACTAGATAACTGATATACATAATACAATATTTTACATATATAAGTAGATATTTTTTATTATACATAGAAAACGACCAGAACACCCGGAACAAATATCTGCAGATCGTACACACAATTGTTTCGAGGCGGGAATCGAACCCGCAACCTCCTGCGTCGCAGGCGGACATTCGCCCACCGCGCCACATCGGTCGTCTCCCTATCTTCAAAAAACTGCTGCATCAGCATTATTTATCTTTATGAATACATTGATAGCTCTTTTTTATGTCTAAGTAAGTTTATTATAATATTTGTATGTAGGTTGTATGTAGTAGTGTAAGTATTTGTTTCTCTCTTCTCTTCTGTCTTTTTTTTCCAATTATTTATTAAAGTGCCACCGTCTATATTGTTCCTTCATGTACATTCCATCCTAAGGTTGCCTGGAAGAGATCGCTCTTAGCGATAAGGCCGCCCATTATATCTTAATCTAAGTTTTATCTTTGTATTGTTTTCTGTTTTGTGTGGTATAATAAAGTGTTTTCTATCTATCTATAAAGTATAGAAGCAATTCTTATTTTTTACACATTAATCATTATACACATTTACTGATGTTACCTTTAAGGTTACAGTACCACATTTACTGTTACCTTTAAGGTAACATGTAAATGGCATTTTTTTATTTAATCTATTCCAGTAGAAACAAAGGGAAAGGAAGTACAAAAACGATGACAAAAACCCTTAGTCGGCGCAATAACATTAGACTGAAAACTTAAAAACCGCCACGTATTATCTATAGTTATTTTGTATAATATTAAGATATATCTATCTATGTAATAAATGTATAGTACGATGTATATCAATTATCTAGTACCCATAACACAATCTCTGCTTAGCTAGGGGCTAGATGCTGTGTGAATTGTATAGCATTATTTATTTAGTTTGTGCCTTTGCTGGTCCATCTACGAGTATATTTTGCTTTTAAACGTGTCGACGGTAAAGTTTGGTTTTCGTTCGTTTATAATGAAATCCAGAAATCCAAATGAAAAGCCAGCGGGGTACCAAAATATTACTAAAAATAGCTTTTATTTGCTCAACAAGAACTGAACTCACAATTCACGTCGCTGAACCACAGTGTTCTAAAAATCCTTAATCCTAAATTGCTAGGAAGAAATTCCCATTCACCGATACGAATAAAAGGGTTAAAATCCATTACAAATCATTATTTCGATTCCTCGGATGGTTAAGGCAAGCATTCGGTTACAATAGCGTCATTAGTACTGTAATTTCGGGAAATTCCCTATCTGCTATCATCTGTTTCATTTCCGACTGTTATTTCTTCGTGCTTTATAGGTTACGATGCGATTTTATGTTTCATCATCATCATCATCATCAGCCTATATCAGTCCACTGCTGGACATAGGCCTCCCCCGATGAGCGCCATTGCGCCCTGTCTTCAGCTTGCCGCATCCAGCATCTACCTGCAGTCTTTCGCAAGTCGTCATCCCACCTGGTCGGAGGACCAGGTGGGATGACGACGAGGATTTTATGTTTATTAAGGCTTTATTTATGCCTGTTGCATTTACGATCAAACGCGCTAAGGGAACATAAGAAATCGATAAAATTGTTCTGTTATTTGACCTCGCTTAGAATTTTTATATTAAGTTTGGTTGCTTGAAATAAATTATTTTAGTTTTCAATAAACATGTTTTTTTTTCTTAAATCGTATTTTTTTAGAACGAACCAAATCAATATGAGCATGACGGATTAATAATGTTCTAAATTTTTTTTATCTATATAGCGATACCAGTTATCTTGTGCACAATCTGTATTTAGCTTTGGACAAGATGATACTGAATGAATTGTCTAGCATTTTATTTTCATTTATTAATTCATCTGCGATCTCCGAACAGTCATCAAAATACATCGTATCGTAAGCTAAAAAGTTTATTATATCATCTACGCCAGGAAGATACAAACTGTGCATATTTCAGCTCGTTTAATACGATCAAATGAGCGTGTAAAAGTTAACTGTTATGTCTTCAACTTCGGCACTGAACCGCACTGGGCATTGATAATGGAAAATAATGTTGAGATGTTTAGTTAGAAAGCTTTCGCGCAGAACAGGGAGAAGGTCACTTTTGTGGACCTACTTTCACATCCTACTAATATTATAAACGCGAAAGTTTGTAAGTATGGATGGATGGATGGATGGATGTTTGTTACTCTTTCACGTAAAAACTACCGAATGGATTTTTATGAAACTTTACAATAATATAGCTTATATGTACATCAGAATAACACATAGGCTACAATTTATAAAGATATATTTATTCAAAATACCTGTCACCACGCGGGTAAAACCGCGGGGCGCAGCTAGTTCAATTATAAATGTAAAAGTTTGGTTAGAAGTATGGGTAAAATGTTTGTTACGTATTAACGCCAAAACTACTGAACGGATCGCGCTGGTATTTTGCATTGGTAGGGAGCACACGTGCAGTGTAAATCGTAATAATTTGTGTTCCAAAACGGACGAGTGACGAATGAAATTTTTAATGAAACCATAAATGGCGTCGAGCTTCTACGATTTGCTACGATGATACCAGTGATGTATGTTTACCATCAATATTTCTTTGGTTCTTAACCCCTTTGATAACAACTACCTGCGCCCCACGGCTTTGCCTATGGAAATCTATATGTCAAATAGTTTATAAACATTCCTCTTGAATCCCTCTATCTATTTAAAAAAATCCGCATCAGAATCCGTTGCGTATTTTTAAATATCTAAGCATATATAGGGGAGACAGACAGTGGTAAGCGACTTTGTTTTATACTATGTTGTGTTATTAACGATTACTTTTAGCCCGTGGCTTCGTACGCCTCGTTTTTATAGAAACGTTTCAAGGTTATTTTTATCCCTGGGAAACTGATTTATGTGATATGAAGTAACCATGTTTGATTCCATGCTTCTATGCAAAATTCCATTCAGTAATTTGAGCGTGTAGAAGAAACAAACATCCATTCATACATCCACCCATTCAAACTTTGGAATTTATAGTGATTGTGTGATTGTAGAATAGAGAATTTCATAACTGGCACATCAGATATGTAAGTAAATTTACTTGTGGCCAAACTTTCTATTGCTATTCATGTCCGAACTTGCGCTAAGCAACTGTACCTGCGAGCACAGCCTACATACCTTCATATCTTCACGAGATACGCTATAAAGAGTGACGTGTGTGAATTTTAGGTATATGAATAAAATATGATGGCTGCGCACGGGAAAATGAAGGAAAATATGACTTCATGACGTAAAGGTGGAAGATAAAGAAAACATGATAAAAAGGTGTGTTACGGGCCTTATTTTTTATCGTAACGTTAATTTAAAAAATCCTAGTAACCAAGAGATTTAATGAAACGGCACGAAAACTGGTATCGGCTGTTGATGCTATGTTGATGACACCTCTAGATATTTCTGAGCGGACTGCGCGGAGAGATCATTTCTAGAAGCTAAGAAATATTTTTTTATTATTTTATTTCACGTTTTGTATTTTGAATGCAGTGATCCAATGGTTGTGGACTTCTTCTCTCTCAAATTTCTTGTAAGAAGAGGACAAAGACAGGTAAAACACACACAATAACATAGATAAAGTGTTCTTCCAACAAAAGGTTTGTAGTTAACTCGCTTACATCTATAATCACGATGACATAGGTACTACTATGGAACCCTAAAGAAACTGTTCCAGTTTCCTATAGCGTTCCTACCGTGAGCCTTGCAGCTAGAGCCTGAGGGTATATCGACGCCGGGAATCAAGTTACGATGAGCTGACTCTAATATTATGCATCCACTGCTGTACTGTATAGGAATCGAACTTCGCCCGCGTGCAAATCTATGTGTCAAATGCTTGATAAACTCTCTTGAATCACTCTATTTATTTTAAAAAAACCGCATCAAAATCCGTTGCTTAGTTTTAAAGATCTAAGCATACATAGGGACAGACAAACTCACCATCGTCCTCGGTCGATAATGACACTGCTGAGATTGGTCCTTATTAGCCGCGCACATAGGGAAAGACCAGTTATTCTTATACTTCGGACTCTACTACCACGCTACAATATGTAAAGTTTAAATCCCTACTACTTAAGTTGTTTTGTATTTTTTATGTGTTTTCCTTTTTTTTGTAATTGTTTATTATTGTGTGTGGCTATAAATAAATTCTTTTATTCTTTTTACAAACAGCGAGAAGAGAATTTGTTTTATATTATGTAGTGATGACTATTGACCATGTAGGCGTTTGACTAAGCTGCCAGCATAAAAGCCTGTGATGCGGCGGCTTTGGTTTTTGAACTCCTTTATGTTACGTAGTATATGAAACCAGCATAAACCAGTTATTTGCGCACAAATCCCGTTTCCGTTTGCATTCGCAAAGCCATCCAGACGAGAAATAGCACTAATTGCCTGTCAGAACATTGTTGGACGGCGCGGAGAGAACTTTTCTAGAAGCTAAAAATTCTACTAATATTATAAACGCGGAAGTTTGTAAGTATTTGATGGAATGGATGGATGGATGTTTGTTACTCTTTCACGTAAAAACTACTGAATGGATTTTAATGAAACTTTACAATAATATAGCTTATACATCAGAATAACACATAGGCTAAAATTTATAAAGATATATTGTATATTATCTAAAATATCTATCACCACGCGGGTGAAACCGCGGGGTGTAGCTAGTACCGAATAATTCTGTGGAATTATAAAACCTTTGAAACTATCATGGTTATTAACACTAAAGTTATTTAAAACGGGATATTTACCATGATTCCCACGGAATAGCAGTTATTCCGTGATCGTGGCGCATGAAACTGTGCTGAAATATTGGATAACCCAAAAATCAAATCATGGTACATATGACATATCCCATTTTCAATGACTTCTGTGAAATTGTCCGTATATTTTGAAGACAGTGATCCAAAGGATGTGTGTTCAAACTCTAATTAGCTCAACATATCATAAAAGATAATTCACTTCTTATTAAGTGAAGACATCAGCTATTGAACGACCACAACCTATGTATATATATATATATATTTATATAAGTTCTTAGGTTATATATATACTCTTATATATTGTATATTTAACCTAAGAACCCTGTTTTCATGTAAGTGACTTTTTATAAATTTGAATTGTATTTTTGAGAATAAATGAATTTGAAACTTAGGTTGTAAATTTTCTTTTTTTCTCCCAAATTTGAGCAATAGCTAAGATAGGCAAGAAGTAGAATTATATAATCTATCCTAGTAGCAAGTTTCATCCAAATCCGTTCAGCCGTTGAGCGCGATAAACGCACACACACATTCATACACTTTTATAATATTATTAGTACTTAGAGTCTGTGGCGAGGTGGGTGGAGGTTGCAGGTTCAATTCCCGCCTTAGGACAAATTTTTGTACGTACTGAAAATATTTGTTCCCCGGTGTTCTAAGTTTTTATGTGTATATTTAAAAAAACGTCGTCTTGTACCTTTAACACTTTGCTTAGCTTGGAGCTAGATGATGCTGTGTGGATTGTCCAGCATTATTCCATATTCATTTATAAAGAAGCAAGAGTTCCATCCAAGATTGGAATAAAACCTGATGAGTATACGAACTTTGAAGGTACTACTAATTAAATTTAAGGCTCGGAAACGCCGACACAAGGCCCACCTCCGTTCCTTCCCCTACCATTCTCCCACTGCCCACTAAACAAACACCTCTTCACCATCGGAGCAACAGAACACTACGCACAAAGGACCAAACGGAGTCTAAGTGCGGAAATAGGAGTACATACCATACCATACCATGCCATGTCATGCCATGCCATGCCATGCCATGCCATGCCATGCCATGCCATGCCATACCATACCATACCATACCATACCATACCATACCATACCATACCATACTACTAATTTAATACGTTATTCTTCAAAGTCTAAACAAATAATACTTTTTGGTAACTTTTGCTATAAATAAATAACTTACTCGAACTTTACTCTTCAATCGCATTATCTCAAGAAAATATTGTTAAGCCTTTCAGAAATTAGGGCCTCACGGGCTTAAGGTATAACTTTCATAAAACAAAAGTTTCATTAGAAGCCTTGAAAGTTGCCGATACCTACCTACACTCATGTTACATTGATAGATATCGTTCCGTGCCCAAAGGTACCCTATTGCTAAGACTCCGCGGTCCGTCCATCCGTCTGTCACCAGGCTGTATCTCAAGAACCGTGATATTTAGACAGTTAAAATTTTCACAGATGATGTATGTATGTTGCCGCTAGAACAACAAATACAAAAAAATCGAATTAAATAAATATTTAAGGGGGCTTTATAGATAACGGTATGAAACCGTTCGTGCGCGAGTCCGACTTGCACTTGGCTTGTTTTACAAACCACTGGGGTAAACGTGTTCTAGAGTGGAAACCGCGACTCGGTAAACGTGTAGGACGCCCTCCGGCTAGGTGGGACAACGACTTGCGAAAGACTGCAGGCAGATGCTGGAGGCGGCAAGCTGAAGACAGAGCGCTATGGCACTTATTAGGGGAGGCCTATGTCCAGCAGTGGACTATCATAGGTTGATGATAATTTTACAAACACCTGCGATTAGCTCACACATGTGCACTATAATATGTCCTGCACACATCAATACTAACTTTATTTACCAGCTCATTTTACGAACTAGGTAGACACATACATCCCAAACTTGGTAATGCAGTTTAATAAAATATTACATTTTAGTCCTCATATCAAATCATCCGTTTATAACGAGAAATTCAAATGGGGCACTTTAACATAACAGGGTAGTTATTTGTATGCTTAAAGTTGGACGGTTAATTTAAATTAGAGAGGAGCATAAATGTCATAATGTCACACTTTATGATATCACGTGTCTGTCCTTCTGTGTAATACGTGGTGTTATGATTTTGACACGGAAACGTGGCGACTAGAAAATCGCAAAATTGTTTTTTAGGACTAATGGTTTTTCGGTTTTATTTCGCGTTGTGATGCCACGTACTTTTCATGAATGGTGGATGAATGGTGGACCCGGCTTCACACAACACTTGGACTGACGGCGCAAGTGGTTCGATTTCCGTCTTTGTACCAATGTTTTTGCCATCTGTAAATATTTGTTCCGGATGTTCTGGGTATTTTCTATGAATAATAAAAATATCGAACTATGTTATGTATCTACATATATCAGTCATCTAGTACCCATAACACAAGATCTGCTTAGCTTGGGGCTAAAGGATGCTGTGTGGATTGTCCAGCATTATTCCATATTTATTAATAAGGAAAGAAGAGTTACATCCAGGATTGGAATAAAACCTGATGATTATACGAACTTTAAAGGTACTACTAATTAAATTTAAGGCTCGGAAACGCCGACACAAGGCCCACCTCCGTTCCTTCCCCTACCATTCTCCCAAATCCTTCTTCTTAAGCTACTTTTATGAATAAAAGTAGCTTAAGATCAATAAAAATTATGCTGGACGAAAAACATGTTGGACGAAACGTATGTAGGTATTTCTAATTGTAATTGGACGGAACGCGTTTATAATTTATAATTTTAAGAATCACATGTTGGACGAACTGCTAACAAATCTATATAGGTTTTCATGAGTTGAAAGAAGTTTGAAACTAATAAAGTTTTATTAAAATAACAAAATTCAGATTCCTGCAAATTCCGCAAAATTTTTACCTTAACAATAAAGATAAAATCAAAATAGGTAAAGACTAGCAACGGTATCTTTGCTTGCTAACATTTAGACCAATACAAAAGCCACAAATGCCAACAAAAGGGTAAAACGCGGCATCGACAGCTCGGTCGCTTCTAGCTGCGAAAATATTTTCTAATTCATTGACTTTTTCGAGATAGCTCTATAAATGGGCGAGCCTTGACAGCCAGCGCTTCCGTACGTGACAGACAGCTATTGGACTGAAACCTGCAATCTCTATACGGAACTGTATACAGGGTGGCACATTTAGATCGGATTTACATATAATATAAGGCATTTTATTTCATTTCATTATAAGGCAGTATGTAGTGTAGGACGCCCTCTGGCCAGGATGACCACGAAAAAGCTGCAGGCAGATGCTGGATGCGGCAAGCTGAAGACATGGCGCTATGGCGCTCATAAGGGAAGTCCTTATTCCAACAGTGGACTATTATCGGTTATGATGATTTGTAACAATGATAATTTCGAAATCTTACTAAAATAAATTAAAGAATATGAAAACAACGCATTTTATTTTTAGACGACCGATGTGGTGCGGTGGGCGAAGGTCCACCTGCAACGCATGAGGTTGCGGGTTCGATTCCCGCCTCGGAAGAATTGTGTGTACGATCTGCAGATATTTGTTCCGGCTGTTCTGGTCGTTTTCTATGTATAATAAATACTATCTATCTATGTAATGTATTGTATTATGTATATCAGTTATCTAGTAGGTACCCATAACACAAGCTCTGCTTACCATGGGGCTAGATAATGATGTGTGAATTGTCCTGCATTATTTATATTTATTTATGTGTAACAATGGTAATTTCGAGAACTTACTAAAATAAATTAAAGGATATGAAAACAACGCATTTTATTCATTTTAGATATCACGTTTCATGGTAACATTTACTGCTTACGACCTACACAATCGATATTTACATATAAATAGTGTTCGTTTTATTTTTCAAAACGGGTTCGATTCCCGAACTGTGTACAAGATTTTTTTAATGTAGAATGCAGTTTTTCTTGTTACTAAAATCGATGAAATGGTATCTAAGAAGAGATCTTCGTATGTCTTATTTATAGATTCATACTGACCGATCTAAATGTGCCAATCTGTATACAGGGTGTCCCACAGCCCTGCCACATGGAGGGAAAGTTGGTTTTGCTGTTATTGCAGTAACAATAATACATGATCTGAGAAAAATTCAACTGCATAACTATCACGGTTCATGAGATAGCCTGGTGACAGACGGACAGACAACGTCTTAGTAATAGGGTCCGTTTCACCCTTCGGATACGGAACCCTAAAAATATCTATCGTTATTTATGTATTGTATTAAGTATATCAGTTATCTAGTACCCACAACACAAGCTCTGCTTATCTTGGGTTTAAATTATGTACTGACTGTCCAACATTATTTATGAAGTGTAAATCTAGTACACAACATATAATGTTCTGTGTTTAATTCCTTCTGTGTATTGTGTTATTTATGAATGTTTATTTTGTTTATTTTAAAGTTGTGTATGTCATAATTTATGGGTCGGCGTCTTTATTTTGTGCGTTTAAAAGTCAAGTAAAGACTTATTGCTTCAATTGTACTAGAGTAATTATAATTTGCCTATTCAAAAACATTAGGCCGAATGTGGAGCTAAAAAGGAGGACGAACAAAGATTTTTTGAAATCAAATATATGTTGGGCCGAATACGGCATATAATGTGGGACGAAAGCAGATTTTTTCATGTGGGCCGAAATTCCTAGGGACGAATCTGGCATGATGATCTGAAATAAACTAATAATAATAATAAAAGTCCAATAGTTTTTAGGTCAAAGCTGTTATGAAAGCCTCATTTCTTACAACAAAAGAAAAGAATAAATTTTTGACATGCTACGGTAATTAACACGTCGTTAATTAAAAAATTTTCAAATTTTCAAACCACCTTCATGACCCACTGAAATTGTATCAAACAGTTATTATTTTGGTTTCGACGAAGATTGTAATTTGTCTCGACCTCGTAACATACATAATAAAAGCCGGGAAGTTCTGTCGGTTTATTTAATTGTCATATTATTGAAACGATACTATGATAATTATGAATGATTGCTCTGATTTCCTGGCTATTTCTGTAGAAAATTAATTTTATAGAAATAATTTTCATATTCAAGGTACCCATGGGTATGGGGCGCTAGATAATGCTGTGTGAATTTTCCAGCATTATTTATTTATATGGATGTACAAAAAAACATACATACATACAAGATGATGACAATAGACCAGGGTTGGAAACAAATAAGTTTTTTTTATATTTTATAAAACAAACAGTTCAAAATGTTTAAAACTAGTGTTTTTTTTACTTGTTACCTTAAAGGTATCAATTTCAAATCAATTATAGCGAATAATAAAATAATCCATTTCTAAACTATTTCCTAATTCACATTAGTAAAAATTAACAAAACGATAAATATTTACTTTTGTTGTATATCTCAGTAATCTAATTATTAAAAATTATTATTATTATTAATCAATACAAAACACTTTACATACACCTTGTATGTAGTGTTGTATGTAGGTAGAGAACTAGAGAGAGAGTGGGGAATAGGTACTGTACCCACTAATCCAGTGAATTACTTTCTTTCGACGGCCGACATAGGGAGTTTCCCTGCGGGACTTTACAGGCGGGGAGTTACCTATGCAGTGTGCAGTGTATAAAACGGCCGACATAGGGACTTTCCCTGCGGGACTTTACTGGCGGGGAGTTACCTATGCAGTGTATAAATACCACAGCCTGTCTGTGGTATTTATACACATTCATATGCATTTAAAGGTAGTTTTAAACCCTGTTTGTTTCTTCATGTTTTAAACATTGTTTTAAACTGTGTTTTGAAACAGTTAATATAAAACATAGTTTTATTTCAAACTGTTTTAAACACTGTTTTATACACGTGTTTTAAAACAACTTGTTTTAATCATGCCAACCCTGCAATAGAACCTTTTTTTTTGAGGTCGGTTAGGAAAAAAACATTTTTCAATCTTTCATGAAAAGAACCGAAATAAAACATACAATAAAGCTGCTTACGTTTTTCTAGCTAGATAATTTTACCTTTCTTCTAAATGAAATCATAAATAGTTGAGTTGGTACGAATCTAATCTTTTCATGCTTTATGAAAAGAAACTGGTCCAAAAAAATAAATAAAGCCGACTACGTTACGCCTTTTAATTTCGTCCAGAAATTAAATTTAAATTCAACCTCTATCCCACTGGGATATAGATAGATAGATAGATAGATAATTCTTTATTGCACACTAAGTATAAAATGACAATGTAAAATAAAAACTTTAAAAAAACTAGATACAATTGGCGGTCTTATCGCTCAAGAGCGATCTCTACCAGACAACCATGGATGGATAGGATCGTGGACAGTACCAGGGGATCTGTGTGCTTGTAGGTTATACATATATTATAACATAAAATAAAATACTTACATGGAAATATACTACATACATATCATATACAGGGTGGAACATGAATATAATAAAAAAATATATCTATATAATGTATTATATTAAGTACTAGCTGTTTCCCGCGGTTTCACCCGCGTTAAATTCAAATTTCACATTTGTAATTTTAATATAGCCTATGTTCACCGAGAATAATGTAGCTTCTCAATGGTGAAATAATTTTTCAAATCGGTCCAGTAGTTACAAACAAACAAAAAAATACACCTTTTAATATTAGTATAGATAAAAGTCATCTAGTAACCGTAGCTTTGCTTTACTTGGGGCCAGATGTGCTGTGTGGATTGTGGGGCATTATTAATTTATTTATTATATTATTCTAAAAATATTTATTTTCCAAATTTTAAAAACGATTTTTTAAATATAACAAAAGCGCGGCCTCTGTTGGAATCAACACAATTTCAATACACTCTAAAAAGGGGCGCCGAATCGAAGTTTATTTTGCATGGTCCATAGGAAATGGTTTAATACTGCTTGAATACTAGTAGAATGCAAAAAAAAAATTGCCGAAAAATATATTTTGGTATTAAAGTATGTAATTAACATTTTATTATCAAAACGAAGAATTTCATTAAAGTCATTTAAAACGGGATATTTACCATGATTTGATTTCTAAAAATTTTCTTAGAAGAATATTCCCTGATATTAAAATCAATAATGCCCGAGAGAGGTAAGTAGTTAAGCACCTAATGTTGTTTCTCTCATGGGAGAAATTGAAAGGAATCGCTAAATTATTTATAAGATCAAAATGATACTGAACAGAGAAAAATATTGTTATGAAATATTTTTTGTAACCTTGCGTAACGTTGACGTAATTCGTGTACTTATAAAATGTAACCTTAGTACTTATACAATACAATACAACACAATTATACGGTTTGTACAATTAAATAGGTACTTAACAATTTTAAAAAATAATAAAAAATATTTTTATTAAATTTTTTTTGTAACCTTGCGTAACGTGGACGTAATTCGTGTACTTATAAAATGTAACCTTAGTACTTATACAATACAATACAACACAATTATACGGTTTGTACAATTAAATAGGTACTTACCAATTTAAAAAAAAATAAAAATAATTATTAAATATTTTTTGTAACCTTGCGTAACGTGGACGTAATTCGTGTACTTATAAAATGTTACCTTAGTACTTATAACATACAATACAAAACACAATTATACGGTTTGTATAATTAAATAGTAACTTACCATTTTTTTATTTTTTTTTATCTAGAGCCGGACAATTTGTTATAAAACTAACTTTAACAATATTTTTCTTTGCTAACCTAATCATTGAAAAGTACCTGCTATTAAAATCAGAGCTAGTAAATACTTTCACATTAATAATAAATTACCTACGTTGCGTAGTAAAGTTTCCCCTCAATATAAAGTAGCCTTGAATTATTATTATGAAAAAAAAGTCTGTAGGTAACTTAACATGAAACGGCGTAAAACGACCTCAAACTGTTTAACCGCCAGTTAAAAAACTCAACAGTTTTACTACGCATCAACTTTCTCCAACAACAAATAAATTCATAATCCTTTACCTAAATAGTGCTATTCAGAAATCCTTACCTCAAAAAGTTAACAGGAGTCAAACACACCGGTGTACAACCAAGCACGAACTTTCTATTTCAACCACAAAATTCCACGCGCGGCTCTACGCAAATGCGAGCGCCCTACGCCGCGGCAAGGGCTGGACTGACACCGTCCATGGAAAGTTCAGGAACCAGGTAAAATGAAAGAGCTGACGGCTTGGCGGAGAAATATAAAACTCAAGTTTCAAGAGGGGAAAGGTAAGTCTTTACTTGGCAAAGACATTACAATGATTGTTTGTGCGTTTTATATTTGTTCTGTGATGAACATTTGATAGATGAAACTTTCTACTTATTGACTGAGTTATCGACTATGTTAATTATCAACTCGGCCGCCGTGGCGCAATGGACGGATGTCCAGCTGAGTTACAGGTGGTTGCGGGTTCAATTAAAGCTGCAAGATAATGCTTTGCACTGAGGCTTTGCATATTAAACATTCCCCCGTAGCAAGTAGTCATAGATTACAGCTACTACTTTGTTGTAGCGGTCACGGGGAGTTTGTGAATGGAGGCGGCGGCTCAGGATCACTATTTATGGCGTTTTATGGAAGAGGCCTATGTCCAGCGTTGGACGTGTTTGAGCTTTTGTGATTGATTATTGAACATTCATAGAATAGTTCTATAGTTGTCTAACTAAACGCAGCATTTTTTGTAAGGCAGGCAGCCTTTTTTAAACATCTGAACTTGAAATAAAAAAAAGATCGATACGTAATTTTTATTTGCTTGGTTAAGCAATTGGCTACTATCTCACTTAAATACTAGATAGCCTATGACCTCAGATAAGGCACGCTTTCGAAGGTCGAACATATAATACAGAGTATATTACATACAGCGTTAATGATATTTACATGGTATATTACATATACGTGTTATATTATATATACAGGGTATATTAATAAATAAATAAATAATGCTGGACAATTCACACAGCATTATCTAGCCCCATGGTAAGCAGAGCTTGTGTTATGGGTACTAGATAACTGATATACATAATACAATACATTACATAGATAGATATTTTTTTATTATATATAGTAAACGACCAGAACACTCGGAACAAATATCCGGATATCGTACACACAATTATTCCGAGGCGGGAATCGAACCCGCAACCTCCTGCGTCGCAGGCGGACCTTCGCCCACCGCGCCACATCAGTCGTCCAATATTATAGATAGAATAAATCTGAAATTAATAATAATGAATAACCGGGATTGAACTCAAGACCTTTAAATTAAACCTGGTCTCGATAGCACGGTCCGTATTTTAATTAATTTGTTGGTATTAGTAAGCTTCATTGGTAGAGCACTTTGCGCAGGATTAAATGATATCTACAGAGGAAATTTATTGGGTCAGGCATCGAGTGGCAATATAATTATAGTGGGCATTGATTGGCTTCGCAATAACGAGCCAGCTCGGTGAAAATATTAAATTAAACGCCTTTGAAATATCGCGCTGTAACTGTAAGTGGCTTGCGTTAAGTTTAACGATTAATACGGAATCGAGTTGGAAGCACTACACTATTTCTATAGGATTTTTTTCTTATTTCTGTATCATATTGAACATATTGAGCTCTACACGCACAAAATTTTTACAAATGTGAGTTATACATTATTTAGTTAACTATTTTTACTATTCTAATTTTTTCATATTTCTTGCCTTATATTAGTTTTTCTTTTTTAATATTATTTTGTATACTTACCGTCAGATCTCCTAGAACCCGATTTCGCCAAACAAAGTGCCATAAGTATTAACTAATTAGTTAATCAAGATTTACAGTAAAATTAAACCATACTTTCTGTTTGGTGAGATCGGCCTTAACCTTATCCTGAGTTTGAGCGCTGGAAGGTGCGACACAGTTTAAAACTTATGCGCTTTCCAGTGTTCCATTGTATCTTAGAGATAATTCTTTGTTCATTTTTAATAAATAAATTGAATTGAACTAACCAGGTTTCATATTATAATCACTTTGTTTCTTAGAGTTGGAATCACTACTCTACTTCTATTGGATTTGTTTCTTATATCTGTATCATATTGAACTTACCAGGTTTCATATTATAATAACTTTGTTACTTAGAGTTGGAAGCACTACTCTATTTCTATTGAATTTGTTTCTTATATCTGTATCATATTGAACTTACCAGGTTTCATATTATAATAACTTTGTTACTTAGAGTTGGAAGCACTACTCTATTTCTATTGAATTTGTTTCTTATATCTGTATAATATTGAACTTACCAGGTTTCATATTATAATAACTTTGTTTCTTAGAGTTGGAAGCACTACTCTATTTCTATTGAATTTGTTTCTTATATCTGTATAATATTGAACTTACCAGGTTTCATATTATAATAACTTTGTTTCTTAGAGTTGGAAGCACTACTCTATTTCTATTGAATTTGTTTCTTATATCTGTATAATATTGAACTTACCAGGTTTCATATTATAATAACTTTGTTTCTTAGAGTTGGAAGCACTACTCTATTTCTATTGGATTTGTTTCTTATATCTGTATAATATTGAACTTACCAGGTTTCATATTATAATAACTTTGTTTCTTAGAGTTGGAAGCACTACTCTATTTCTATTGGATTTGTTTCTTATATCTGTATCATATTGAACTTACCAGGTTTCATATTATAATAACTTTGTTACTTAGAGTTGGAAGCACTACTCTATTTCTATTGAATTTGTTTCTTATATCTGTATAATATTGAACTTACCAGGTTTCATATTATAATAACTTTGTTTCTTAGAGTTGGAAGCACTACTCTATTTCTATTGAATTTGTTTCTTATATCTGTATAATATTGAACTTACCAGGTTTCATATTATAATAACTTTGTTTCTTAGAGTTGGAAGCACTACTCTATTTCTATTGGATTTGTTTCTTATATCTGTATAATATTGAACTTACCAGGTTTCATATTATAATAACTTTGTTTCTTAGAGTTGGAAGCACTACTCTATTTCTATTGGATTTGTTTCTTATATCTGTATCATATTGAACTTACCAGGTTTCATATTATAATAACTTTGTTTCTTAGAGTTGGAAGCACTACTCTATTTCTATTGAATTTGTTTCTTATATCTGTATAATATTGAACTTACCAGGTTTCATATTATAATAACTTTGTTTCTTAGAGTTGGAAGCACTACTCTATTTCTATTGAATTTGTTTCTTATATCTGTATAATATTGAACTTACCAGGTTTCATATTATAATAACTTTGTTTCTTAGAGTTGGAAGCACTACTCTATTTCTATTGAATTTGTTTCTTATATCTGTATAATATTGAACTTACCAGGTTTCATATTATAATAACTTTGTTTCTTAGAGTTGGAATCACTACTCTACTTCTATTTGATTTGTTTCTTATTTCTGTATCATATTGAACTTACCAGGTTTCAGATTACAATGATTTTGTTTCTTAGAGTTGGAAGCACTACTCTATTTCTATTGGATTTTTCTTATTTCTGTATCATATTGAACTTACCAGGTTTCATATTATAATAACTTTGTTTCTTAGAGTTGGAAGCACTACTCTACTTCTATTGGATTTGTTTCTTATATCTGTATAATATTGAACTTACCAGGTTTCATATTATAATAACTTTGTTTCTTAGAGTTGGAAGCACTACTCTATTTCTATTGAATTTGTTTCTTATATCTGTATAATATTGAACTTACCAGGTTTCATATTATAATAACTTTGTTTCTTAGAGTTGGAAGCACTACTCTATTTCTATTGAATTTGTTTCTTATATCTGTATCATATTGAACTTACCAGGTTTCATATTATAATAACTTTGTTTCTTAGAGTTGGAAGCACTACTCTATTTCTATTGGATTTGTTTCTTATATCTGTATCATATTGAACTTACCAGGTTTCATATTATAATAACTTTGTTTCTTAGAGTTGGAAGCACTACTCTATTTCTATTGAATTTGTTTCTTATATCTGTATAATATTGAACTTACCAGGTTTCATATTATAATAACTTTGTTTCTTAGAGTTGGAAGCACTACTCTATTTCTATTGAATTTGTTTCTTATATCTGTATAATATTGAACTTACCAGGTTTCATATTATAATAACTTTGTTTCTTAGAGTTGGAAGCACTACTCTATTTCTATTGAATTTGTTTCTTTTTTCTGTATCATATTGAACTTACCAGGTTTCATATTATAATAACTTTGTTTCTTAGAGTTGGAATCACTACTCTACTTCTATTTGATTTGTTTCTTATTTCTGTATCATATTGAACTTACCAGGTTTCAGATTACAATGATTTTGTTTCTTAGAGTTGGAAGCACTACTCTATTTCTATTGGATTTTTCTTATTTCTGTATCATATTGAACTTACCAGGTTTCATATTATAATAACTTTGTTACTTAGAGTTGGAAGCACTACTCTACTTCTATTGGATTTGTTTCTTATTTCTGTATCATATTGAACTTACCAGGTTTCATATTATAATAACTTTGTTACTTAGAGTTGGAAGCACTACTCTATTTCTATTGAATTTGTTTCTTATATCTGTATAATATTGAACTTACCAGGTTTCATATTATAATAACTTTGTTTCTTAGAGTTGGAAGCACTACTCTATTTCTATTGAATTTGTTTCTTATATCTGTATCATATTGAACTTACCAGGTTTCATATTATAATAACTTTGTTTCTTAGAGTTGGAAGCACTACTCTATTTCTATTGGATTTGTTTCTTATATCTGTATCATATTGAACTTACCAGGTTTCATATTATAATAACTTTGTTACTTAGAGTTGGAAGCACTACTCTATTTCTATTGAATTTGTTTCTTATATCTGTATAATATTGAACTTACCAGGTTTCATATTATAATAACTTTGTTTCTTAGAGTTGGAAGCACTACTCTATTTCTATTGGATTTGTTTCTTATATCTGTATCATATTGAACTTACCAGGTTTCATATTATAATAACTTTGTTTCTTAGAGTTGGAAGCACTACTCTATTTCTATTGAATTTGTTTCTTTTTTCTGTATCATATTGAACTTACCAGGTTTCATATTATAATAACTTTGTTTCTTAGAGTTGGAATCACTACTCTACTTCTATTTGATTTGTTTCTTATTTCTGTATCATATTGAACTTACCAGGTTTCAGATTACAATGATTTTGTTTCTTAGAGTTGGAAGCACTACTCTATTTCTACTGGATTTTTCTTATATCTGTATAATATTGAACTTACCAGGTTTCATATTATAATAACTTTGTTTCTTAGAGTTGGAAGCACTACTCTATTTCTATTGAATTTGTTTCTTATATCTGTATCATATTGAACTTACCAGGTTTCATATTATAATAACTTTGTTTCTTAGAGTTGGAAGCACTACTCTATTTCTATTGGATTTGTTTCTTATATCTGTATCATATTGAACTTACCAGGTTTCATATTATAATAACTTTGTTACTTAGAGTTGGAAGCACTACTCTATTTCTATTGAATTTGTTTCTTATATCTGTATAATATTGAACTTACCAGGTTTCATATTATAATAACTTTGTTTCTTAGAGTTGGAAGCACTACTCTATTTCTATTGAATTTGTTTCTTATATCTGTATCATATTGAACTTACCAGGTTTCATATTATAATAACTTTGTTTCTTAGAGTTGGAAGCACTACTCTATTTCTATTGGATTTGTTTCTTATATCTGTATCATATTGAACTTACCAGGTTTCATATTATAATAACTTTGTTACTTAGAGTTGGAAGCACTACTCTATTTCTATTGAATTTGTTTCTTATATCTGTATAATATTGAACTTACCAGGTTTCATATTATAATAACTTTGTTTCTTAGAGTTGGAAGCACTACTCTATTTCTATTGGATTTGTTTCTTATATCTGTATCATATTGAACTTACCAGGTTTCATATTATAATAACTTTGTTTCTTAGAGTTGGAAGCACTACTCTATTTCTATTGAATTTGTTTCTTATATCTGTATAATATTGAACTTACCAGGTTTCATATTATAATAACTTTGTTTCTTAGAGTTGGAATCACTACTCTACTTCTATTTGATTTGTTTCTTATTTCTGTATCATATTGAACTTACCAGGTTTCAGATTACAATGATTTTGTTTCTTAGAGTTGGAAGCACTACTCTATTTCTATTGGATTTTTCTTATTTCTGTATCATATTGAACTTACCAGGTTTCATATTATAATAACTTTGTTACTTAGAGTTGGAAGCACTACTCTACTTCTATTGGATTTGTTTCTTATTTCTGTATCATATTGAACTTACCAGGTTTCATATTATAATAACTTTGTTACTTAGAGTTGGAAGCACTACTCTACTTCTATTGGATTTGTTTCTTATTTCTGTATCATATTGAACTTACCAGGTTTCATATTATAATAACTTTGTTACTTAGAGTTGGAAGCACTACTCTACTTCTATTGGATTTGTTTCTTATTTCTGTATCATATTGAACTTACCAGGTTTCATATTATAATAACTTTGTTACTTAGAGTTGGAAGCACTACTCTACTTCTATTGGATTTGTTTCTTATTTCTGTATCATATTGAACTTACCAGGTTTCATATTATAATAACTTTGTTTCTTAGAGTTGGAATCACTACTCTACTTCTATTTGATTTGTTTTTTATTTCTGTATCATATTGAACTTACCAGGTTTCAGATTACAATGATTTTGTTTCTTAGAGTTGGAAGCACTACTCTATTTCTATTGGATTTTTCTTATTTCTGTATCATATTGAACTTACCAGGTTTCATATTATAATAACTTTGTTACTTAGAGTTGGAAGCACTACTCTACTTCTATTGGATTTGTTTCTTATTTCTGTATCATATTGAACTTACCAGGTTTCATATTATAATAACTTTGTTTCTTAGAGTTGGAAGCACTACTCTATTTCTATTGGATTTTTGTCTTATTTCTGATTATCATAACATGCTTATCAGGTTTCAGATTTCAATAATATTGTCTCTTTAGGCTTATAACTTAAGCATTTAGATAAATTAAATTTTAAACTATATAATGAATTTCTTTGTATAATTTAGGTTGTCGTCTGGCGAGACGACCTTAACGTCTTCCTCGGAGATTGGTGGGAGATCGCACGTGACCGCACTGAGTGGAAAGATTTGGGGGAGGCCTATGCCCAGCAGAGGGACGAAACAGGCTAAATAAAAAAAATATAGGTTCTAATAAAAAAGATATGTACATATATCTCGAGGAAAATCTCATAGATTCCGTTAAGTTTAAGTTGTTTTGTTACATTAATGTTTACTTAGTCTTGATATAATAAACACTATTGTAAATTAGAATTACGGGGGTGACATGCCATGTTTGGCAAAACCCTTATGAAACAAAAAAAAGATTAAAAATAGTTATTATCAAATAAGAAACAGGTGTTAGGCACATTAAAAGCCTCGATCGGAACCAGTTCTATACAAGTAATTTAAAAGCCTCGTATGGAACCAGTGAAACTCCGGTTCTGTAGACGGCCGAAGGGATTCATTTTCTCTTCTCTTCAATTAACTTACCACCTATCTGAATAGTTTCTTATCAAAGAAACTTGGTAAATAGGTGCCTAATTAAGTTATTTAGGTTAAAACCAGATGAGCGTAATTTTCTGAATTGTGAGTCGCGTAAAATGAGTCACTTCATACAAAAGTTCTGGTGTGCCACAAGATCACTTATTAATTCTCTCTCTTATTAAAAACTCACGCGTTTTTAGCCCCAGCTTTGAGGTAGAAATTAATAAGTACCTAATAGTCCACTGTTGGACACACCCAGTCTTTAGCTTCGACGACCGATTTGGCGCGGTGGGCGAAGTTCCGCCTGCCACGCTGGTTGTGGGTTCGATTCCCGTCTCAGAATAATTTGTGTGTACGATCTGCAGATATTTGTTCCGGGTGTTCTGTCTGGTTGTATTCTATGTATTATAAAAAATATCGATCTATGTCATGTATTGTATTATGTATATCAGTTATCTAGTACTCATAACACAAGCTGTGCTTACCATGGGGCTAGATAATGCTGTCTGAATTGTCCAGCATTATTTTATTATATTCAGCTTGCCGCATCCAACATCTACCTGTAGTCTTTCGCAGATCGTCATCCCACCTGGCCGGAAGGCATCCTACACTAAGTTTGCCAAGTCACGGTCTCCACTCACGTTTACTCCAGCGGTTGCGGTTCTTCGCAATATATGACCGGCCTCTTCAGCTTGCGTATTCTTTGAGCTATGTCAATAAATTTGGTAGTGAAATTCGAGTTTAACGCGGGTGAAACCGCGTGGAACAGCTAGTTTAGAGATATAGTTATCGTGTAAAATGTCACGCGACATCTCATTCATTCAGAGCAAAGCTTCTAGCCTTCCCTTCAGTGAACAATAAGCACCGTTTATAAATCACGTGGATCTGCTCTAGCCATATATCCCGTCTCTGAGAGTTCCTCGTAAAACGAAATTGGATTCAGAGGAACAAGTAGAATTTGCTTAAAAATGTTTTTTTTCTGTCAGCTTACAAACTGCCATAGATAGATAGATAGATAACACTTTATTACACCACACAAAACAGAAAATAATACAGAGATAAAAACTTAGAATAAAGGTATAAAGGGGGGCCTTATCTCTTCCAGGCAACCTTGGGATGGACTGGACATGAACGAACAATAAAGACGGTGGCACTATAATAAATAATTGGTAACAAATACACTAAATACCTACATAACAAACATTATAATAAACTTACATAGACATAAGATAAGGCTATCAATATTTTATATGGATAAATAATGCTGATGCAGCAGTTTTTTGAAGATAGGGAGTGATTTTGCACTTCTGATGCCATGTTCTTTTGAAACGTAGCTTTGTTTTAATTGTCTTGCTTGTTGTGTACAATTTTATTGAATGAGATGTTATTATGCGTGCTTTTCTATATATCTATAAGTTAATATGAGAGATCGCGACAAGGCCACCCTTTGTACTCCCACGATGTCTTCGAGCAAAGCTTTTCGCTGAGCCATTGCCTTTTGACAGGTTGCATTATGTGTGTGCTACACACAATTTTTACAAATCTCTACTTATTATATTGTTCACTATTACTATTACAGTATTTACTACAAGTATACTTTTAATTAATCTAAACCTTTGATCCATCAAAATTTCTAATTTTCTGTGTTATATTTAGATGTGCCTTGGTTATTGTGACTGGTTATTGTATCATGTGCTGCAGTTTCGAATAAATCTCTTATATACCAAGCTAACTAGCTTACACAGTACTAGTACATAGATAGATAAGAGATAAAACAGAAAAAAAGACATAAAACTACTTAAAATCCCCTCAGTAAAAACCTAACTAGGTTTTTGCGTGAGGCGATTTTATTTAATTACTAGCTACGCCCCGTGGCTTCGCCCCCGTCCAAATCTATGTGTCAAATGATTTAAATTATAAAAAGTATTCTATGTTAGACTCCTGGTTCTAAGCTAACTCTCCACCAATTTTCAGCTAAATCGGTCTAGCCGTTCTCGAGTTATAAGTGTTGTAACAAACACGACTTTCTTTTATATATATATATTAAAAATTCCCCCTGGCGGTGACTGAACCATCGAACTGCTGGAATTTCAACAGCAGGACCTGTACAAGTGCACAGCCTGTACGCCTACAGGATATGAAAAGTACCCATCACTTTATTCGTAATTACTAGCCGGGATTGCTAACGCCCCGGCGGCGGGGCGGTGCTGCTTCCGATGCAGACTGTCGCTGCTTATTGAGGATGCCATCAGACCTTCAGACTCACTTCAAAAATGTTTACAATTTCACACTAATGGTGGTGTGAATTTTATAAATACGAATGTTTGGATATTTAGACCCTCCGACCAGGTGGGATGACGAACTGTGAAAGACTGCAAGTAGATGCTGGATGCGGCAAGCTGAAGACAGGGCGCTATGGCGCTTATTGGGGGAGGCCTATATCCAGCAGCGGACTGCTATAGGCTGATGATGAGGATGGGTATTTAGATAGACCAAAAAGTCGAGTCTTTATGTAAGAGGACGAATATCTTGTGGATGATGGTTTCAGACAAAAATTAAAAAGTAGGTACTTTTAGTCTTTAGGGACTTGAACTTGAATTCTTTTAGAATTCAAGTTTTGGCCGCTTAGCTACGCTATAATAACATTTTTTTTAAGCAAGAGATGGGAAAAATCTTCATAGACCCTTCTGTAATCCAAAACGGTCATAACGAATTTATTGTATATTAAAACAATTCCAATAGCTTGACATATTGAAACCGATTTTTTAGTAGGTAAATCAAACCACTCGATTCCTACGAGCCTTTTAGTCACGAATTCCCCTTATTTTTCCTACTCTTTCGTATCGATAAAAAAATACCCAAATCAATCAAGCAGAGGTACTAATGTGAGTAACGATTGGCCACAGAGTATGGAACAGTTCAATATAGTCCAAGAGCTGGTTAGGTAAACACAAACACCGTATGCCTGCCAACTTTGAGTAAACTGGCGAATTACTATAAAATTGTAGTAACGTTATATTATGAGAAATGAAATAGAAGAGAGGTGCTAAGGTTTTTTATTATCTAGTGCGTAAACCCTCGCACTCGGGGTAATCTCTAAGAAATTAATTAATTAGAAATTCAATAAAATCCCAAAAAATATCGATTTCGACTGGACTTGTACCAGCGACCTTTCCCTCAGTCTCGTCGAAATCGAATAATGTTGCGGTATTATTTTATTTATAAGAGAGATGCTTTTTTTCAGCAGTTGCACCGTGATAGCTACTATATACATTTACAATTAGCCTGTTATGTTCTACTGTTGGGCAAAAGTCTCCAAAGAACCGATAGTACGACGGACAAGTAATATAGAACGTAGATCCTATTGGCTCAGAATCGTGAAGCATGGAGTGATCCCCTGATCACTGGGGGTGGCATTTGCCCAACACTGGCTAAAATCAATAATTACATTTTTTTATCATGCGAGGACACATGTTATAAGGGCAATGGCTATTAGTTATTATTTAAGTTTATCTGTTAAGTGTGTAAAACTGTTCGTCTTCCGATAAAGCAAAAAAAATAAAAAATAAAGACTACGTTTTTAAAGAGGCTAGCAGATAGTGCCTTGTTTTGATTGTTTTCTAACTTGCGGACGACTGGTAATTAATAATGCTTTGATTGTAATTCTGTGTCTATGTGGGGAGCATATACCTAATTCTCGTTTTATCAACTACTAGCTGCGACCCGCGGCTTCGCCCGCATGAAATGGTTAAATGGTTTGTAAACATTATTTTTTAATTACTTTATCTATTAAATGCCGCATCAAAATCCGTTGTGTAGTTCTAAAGATCTAAGCCTACATATAGGGACAGACAGACAGCGGAAAGCGACTTTGTTTTATACTATTTAGTGATGTACCTACGAGTATGTATACTACGATGTCTATTATATACTAATATTATAAAGAGGAAAGGTTTGATTTTTTGTTTGTTTGTTTGTTTGTTTGTTTGTAATGAATAGGCTCCGAAACTACTTGACTGATTTGAAACATTCTTTCACCGTTGGGGAGCTACACTATCCCCGGTGAACATAGGCTATATTATATTTTTTTTTAAATTATGGTTCCGTACTAAAACCGTGCGAAGCCGGGAAGGTCCGCTAGTCTGAAATAAATGTGATTTGATATAAATTATGATTCGAGTAGTTGGAATACTCCCCCTGTACAAAATCAATAACATACCTACCGATAAGGGCCCATTCTCTTATCACCTCCTAATCTATTCAGCTGGGCCCATCAACCCCAGAATGCGGAACAGTTTCTACATTTTTTCGTGTAATTTGGTCAAGCACCCCGCACTACGAGAGCCAATATTTCTATTTTGTTAGGGCCCCATTTCCCCATATTGCTTAAACGTGCTGTATTAGCATTTTTCTTTGAATTTTCTCACTTTTGCAGGGTTTTGAGACCTTGCTATCGGGGTAAATGCAAGCAGCGGAATTTGGTCTGTTTTCAGCCATTTTAAACTCGCCTTTTTGCGATGCAAAATTCTGTGTCTTCTGCTATCTGGGGACACAGTACAATACGTGTAGCAAATACATTTTGATTATTATTTTACCTACGATGATCGTATACAATTTCAGACGTGAACTTTTCTGCAAAATTGTCTAAGGAAAAAACGAATAGTGAAAGAATTTAACCTAAGGTTTTTATTATTATAGTTCGTGTCGTACTCGGGGTAATCTCTAAGTTAATTAAATAATAACGCTCATGGAGAAAAGTGTTATTTAGTGGAGACTGCGACTCGAAAAAAGTAGTTCAGGACTCCCTCCAGCTTGGTTGAATTAGAAAGAAAGAGGCAGATTCTGGGTGCGGCAAGCTATATGGCGCTCATTAGGGGAGGCATATATCCAGTGTACTGTTATAGGTTGATGAGGATGGTGATTTGTATTATAATCACAACTTAAAATCTGCAATCCTTGCTTTTGTATTGAATAAGTAAAGTAGATGATGAACATATACGACACAGTGAGGGTCATTACTTCACCGTCGTCACAAATTAAAACCCGCCAACTGCCGATACGTATTTCTAGTAAGTTTTAAGCAGAAAGCAGGTAAACGTTGTCCAAGTGTGAGTTGAGAGGTATTTGCTAATCTAATAATTCAAAACATCCAAACAAGCAAACTAAAGTGTGTTTTTTTTCTGTGCTTATGAAGCTTTGAAGTTGAGTACTTGTAATTGTGTTTAAAAATCAACAACAAGAAAGTTAATTAAATGATACGATTAATACCTTTTTTTTTTTTTTTTTATTTTTTTTTTTATTTAGCCTGTTTCGTCCCACTGCTGGGCAAAGGCCTCCCCCAAATCTTTCCACTCAGTGCGGTCACGTGCGATCTCCCACCAATCTCCGAGGAAGGCGTTAAGGTCGTCTCGCCAGCGCTTTCTTGGCCGACCTCGCCCGCGGCTTCCTTCCGGGACCCAGGGTGTTGCAGCGTTAGCCCACCTCTCGGGGTGCATTCGGCTAATGTGCCCCGCCCACTTCCATTTCAGTGTGGCGGTCTTAACTCCCACATCGACAATACCTGTCAAAGAGCGTAGCATCGTATTCCTAACGCGATCGATTCGCCGGAAGCCCAAGATACTACGCTCCATTGCCCTCTGGCAGATCTTGAGCTTGGATTTTTGTAGTTCAGTCAGCGACCATGTCTGCGCACCGTAGGTTAGGACGGGCAAGATGCACATATCGACGAGTTTGCGCTTCAGTGTCACAGGAAGTTTCCCCTTCATGTGCTCTTTCATGGACCAGTAGCTCTTCCAGGCGTTGTCGATTCTACGACCGATCTCTTTGTCCTGCCTGTTATCGAAGCTAGCTAGCTTCATACCTACTGATTAATACCTACTGTGGGATTATTTATGTAGGTATATAATTATAAGTACTATTACTAAAATATTATGGGTAATATTATATTAACCCATTAGGATATAAAGCTATATTTATAACAACGCGTTTATGTATATTGTCAACGCCGTGAAAATGCCATAAATACCCGTTAGATAGTACTTATAATAACGTGTTAAAATCGCGTAATTTAAAAAAAATTTAAGCTGGTGTAGTTATGACGACTCGTCGAAAGTTAACATAATTTTATATTATACGTATCTACGCCGTAGCTTTTCTAACTTCACCTATGTACATTAATAATACTAGTTAATAATAAGATTATTAATGTAGATACAATATACATTAATAATATTAGAGACGGTATAGAGAGACAATATACCGAATTTAGAACATTACTAAACTACTGTGACATTTGCATGCTATCTTAATTTTGCACGCTTTGATGAGGTAGTAATGTATTGGAAATACCATTTTTATTAAGAACTTTTGTACCTACATAACAGCAAATAAATTATTTGATTTTTGATTTTGATTTTTTTTTTAGATATGGATTTCAATAGATTTTTAGCACTACTGTAATGGAGTACTATCTGCCTGTTGTTTGAAAAAAAAAACAAAATGGGAATAAGCTACTTACCGAGCCGGTGTACAATAAACTTCATTTGACCCAGTGTCCGTTACAAATGCGACCTTAGTTCGTTTTAATTAAATTCATTATTTCAAAATGAGTTCACACTGGGTAATTGCTTTGCAAGCCATAACATAAATTCAATATTCCGGTAGCTGTTCAATGAAATATGGACAAAGACATTTATTTTATCGTATTTCCCCTGATTGGAGGACCTAAGTGGGTGCTCCTAGTTCTGTTGTGATTGTACGGCGGTGGTTGGAAAACTGAGAATTTAAATTGTTTGAGGATTTCGCATTGACGAGTTGGACAGTGGTGCGAGGTTCAATGTTTAGTTTTTTTTTTATTTATGCGTTTACAAGTAATTATGATAATGACTTTTTTCACAAGTTACTTAACTTAATTAGAGCGAGGAGTTGAACCAAATGGAGAAATAGTTCTTAAACACTTTTATAAACACCAAAACGGTACTTTAGTTTTATGTTTGTATATTATCTATAAAAAAAGTGTATGTGTGTGAGATACGCGTAAGAAAAAACTCGTAAACGAATCAAACGATTTGGATATTTATTTGGATTCATTTTTTTTGGTTATGTATAAATCAGCGTAGACATTCGAATGTCATCATAATGGATCAAAGTCAAATTTTGTCACGTGTTATAATTTTTTTTAGAATGACGGTCAGCCAACACCGACATGCGACTTTGATTCGAAATACGATTTTATTTACTACGCAAAAAGGTACAAATTTTAGTGACATAATACGAAATCTCCCCGCAGCTCCGCGCTGCGCCGCGCTTACGCCAATTTGTATCTTTTCGCGTAGTAATTAAAGTTATATTTTGAACAAAAGTCTCGGTGTGAGCTGACCCTTAGACCCTGATTTCTACTAAAAAGCACGCATGTGCTTTTGACATTTGAAGCTAACACGAAGATAACATCAATAAACAACAACCAAGAGTCCAATAACAATAATAAGGGCTTAAATCACGCTACGTCATGACTATGAGTCAGTTTAGTAAGTCATTAACCTTTCTAAACAACTTTTCTTCCATTCTCTACAAACTGTTTTGTAGACAAATTGTACCTAAGTCCCTATTTTTCCATTCACATAGCTAATTGTGTCCCTTATTCAAAATAGACAGGCGTTTTTATCGGAGCGGTGTAGTCATTAATAAAACTTAACGATGTACGTATCCTGTGATCGAAATCGGATTTTGCCGAAGAGTAAGAAAAATATAGCACACTAACGATCATCGTCATCATCATCACAGCCTATATTAGTCCACTGCTGGACATAGGCCTCCCCACTAATGATCGATCCTCATAATAGCAAGAGTAGTTCATTCTAGTAAAATAATCCTATATTTACTAAATGTAGATAAACAATACGATACAAGAATGTTTTATTGTACACCAACAAAAACACATTAAAAAATACATAATATGTTACATATGACATAAACTCAATGGGTAGCCTTATCGCTTTATCCCTTGAAATGCACTAGTCACACACGGGTGGGACTGAAATTTGAAGTAAAGAAGCGATCTCTTCCAAGCCGCACTTAGTAGGTACCGTACCTTGTTTCTATGATTTTGCCTTGTGTTTTCAAAATACTTCTTTGTTCAATAACAAAAAAACATTACAAAATGACGTACCTACCTAACGATTGAATATTTTGGTTACGTACCTACATACTTTTTAGGACTTCTAGCTAAACGCGCACCTGTGCGCGCCGCAGGAACCGCACTCGCCGCATGACCCGCATTCGCCGCAGTCATCGTATTTTCTTAATCTTTATATGAAATAGTATGCAACATCCCGCACCTAACGGCGCCGAACGCGCCGCATTTCAGTAAAATATTTTCTTTCATCATTCAAACTAGAGTACGACTCCTACGCCGCAGACAGGCGCGCTTTCAGCTGAAGGCCTATACTATACATGCTTATGAGGTTGATGATTAGGTAATAAAATCAATTTTTAAAAATAGGTCAAATATACAACTCTATAAACTTTGACATTAAAGATTAAATCGTAAACGTAGGGGAAAAACAAAAGGCATGCGATAAATCACTAAATATAATAATATATATTATGTACATGAATAAATATTTTATTACAAAAATCTTTGCCGATTTAGGTATACTGAGCTCTGAATTTGATAATTACGCAAAGTTAATAATGATACTAGTAATGACCACTATTTTAATAAATAAATATAAATAAATCAATAAATAAATAAAATTTATTCAAAAATATCTTAGGACTAAAGAGTAACAAAAAGTACCTTACTTAAATTCTGATGGAAATAACAATGTGGGTGCCTGAACTAGGTGGAAACCTGTTTTTCAGGCTGAAAGAGTGCTAGCAACAAATAAATAATCAATTTGAACTTGCTTATACAGGGTTATTGGTAATTTGACGTATTCCTGTTAGGAGGTGATAGGGGTGACTATTTGCGATAATTTTCATCCCCATGTGTTTCGTGCAAAAGTGAACCATTTTTAAGTTATCAAGATTTTTAGCTTTTTTCAAAATAAGTCAAAAGTGCAACATCAAAAATGTATTTAAAAAAAACTGTCTATTTAAATCTATTTTTTTCTTCTGATTTATAAAAACGAATAAACACTGGTTATTTATCAATATTAAAACAACAATTATCGCTCCAAATTTAAAAATGCGAGATGAAAAACGATATTATTTCATTATTCATTGAGATTTTTTTCCACTAAAATGCCTTAAAAACTAAAAAAAACGTTATGAAACTTGGCTTGCAGATTATTTTAAAAACATAACGGTTTTCTTAGCTCTCCAATGATGCATAACAACTATGAACTTATTTCAAAGAAACTGAAAAAAACATCGTTACAAAGGAAGCAGGCGGAAATTTGTATACGAACTAAACCTAAGGTCGTTCTATAAAATTTCTATAAAACTAACTTAAAACAATACCCAATGTAAATAAAACGAAAAATACATATTTAAAATAAAATTTAGCACATTTAAGTAGTAACAACATTAAACAAAATTAATAATAAGTAACAAATAGGTCATTTTGTAATTTAGCCTAATAAAAGTTTCTTGCTCGAAGTGAAACGCAATAGGGGGCGTTTATAATTCTTGTTTTGAGTTATATATGTTGCTTATTATTAATTTTGTTTAATATTGTTACTACTTAACTGTTCTAAATTTTATTTTAAATATGTATTTTTCGTTTTATTTACATTGGGTATTGTTTTAAGTTAGTTTTATAGAAATTTTATAGAACGACCTTAGGTTTAGTTCGTATACAAATTTCCGCCTGCTTCCTTTGTAACGATGTTTTTTTCAGTTTCTTTGAAATAAGTTCATAGTTGTTATGCATCATTGGAGAGCTAAGAAAACCGTTATGTTTTTAAAATAATCTGCAAGCCAAGTTTCATAACGTTTTTTTAGTTTTTAAGGCATTTTAGTGGAAAAAAATCTCAATGAATAATGAAATAATATCGTTTTACATCTCGCATTTTTAAATTTGGAGCGATAATTGTTGTTTTAATATTGATAAATAACCAGTGTTTATTCGTTTTTATAAATCAGAAGAAAAAAAAAGATTTACATAGGCAGTTTTTTTTAAATACATTTTTCATGTTGCACTTTTGACTTATTTTGAAAAAAGCTAAAAATCATGATAACTTAAAAATGGTGCACTTTTGCACGAAGCACATGGGGATGAAAATTATCGCAAATAGTCACCCCTATCACCTCCTAACGGGAATACGTCAAATTACCAATAACCCTGTATACAAAGGGACGAACATGCATACTTTATGATAAGTAATAACTTATGCTACTTACACTAAACTAAATTTAAATAATAAAGGTATACACAAAGATTTGTAGGTCTACTTAAAAACAGTCAATAAATTTTCTGTGTCATAATGCCATGTAATAACCAATGGGTGGTGGTGATGCTTAGTGGTAGATAAGACACTTCTTAGTCTTCAGCCTATAATGATTGATCACCACAGTTGGTGATAAATTATACTTTTGACGTTAACTGTACCTACAATAATTTTGGTATGAGGGACGAATCTGGACAAATATTATCTTGCGGGACGAACAAAGACTTTTTAATTAAGTGGGCCGAACATTAGGAACGAATCTGGCATAAATCCTACAAAGTAAACAAAGTCGCTTCACATTGTCTGTCTGTCTCTATGTACCTATGCTTAGATATTTAAAACTACGCAACGGATTGATTCAAGAGGTTTATAAACCATTTGACACATAGATAAGATAGATATATAGATACAACATTTATTTGGTACTAATAACTATCCATCCAAAGGTTGCCTGGAAGAGATCGCTTTTAGCGATAAGGCCGCCGATTGTGCCACTAGTTATAATTAGTATTAAGATCCTTTAGTATTTTTTTTTTTTTTTTGTATTGATGGTGCAATAAAGTTATATTGTATTGTAATAACACACACATACATAGCATTTTCAAGCGGTCGAAGCCGCGGGTCGCAGCTAGTACCTACCCGATAGGTAAAATAATTGACGACCGATGTGGCGCGGTGGGCGAAGGTCCGCCTGCGACTCAGGAGGTTGCGGGTTCGATTCCCGCCTCGGAACAATTTTGTGTACGATCTGCAGATATTTGTTTCGGGTGTTCTGGTCGTTTTCTATGTATAATAAAAAATATCTATCTATGTAATGTATTGTATTATGTATATCAGTTATTTAGTTACCCATAACACAAGCTCTGCTTACCATGGGGCTAGATAATGCTGTGTGAATTGTCCAGCATTATTTATTTATTTAATTGTATAGGTTAAGTAGGTTTGCTGTTACCAATAGGCTGCTAATTTACCCTCTGCGGGTTAAAGACCAAGTCCGTATGGGTAAAGTTTGTGTTCAATATCAATAATTGAATAGGTTCTTCGTGTTTGTCGGTGAAGGTACAGGGCAAATTGGATAAAACGCTTTCAATTCTGAACATAAAGGAATTTAGGTCTTGTTGAAGAATTTATGTTTTCTTCTTTGCCCACGTCGCAAATCTTTAGAGTTCTTAGAGCTGCCGCATGCCCCTTCACCTCGCAGCACAGAGGATGGACAGTGAATGCGTTAAAATAAATATATAATGCCTGACGATTCTTACAGCATTATCTAGCCCCAAACTAAGCAGAACTTGTGTTATGGGTACAAGATAACTGATATACCAGGCGGGGCAGGGCTGGTCTGTAGGTAGAAAATGCCTCGGTATTAAGCCCACCCTTTATACCCTTTGTAGTGCAATAAAGTTTTTTAAATAAATAAATAATACAATCATCATCAGCCTATATCAGTCCACTGCTGGACATAGGTCTCCCCCAATGATCGCCATAGCGCCCTGTCTTCAGTTTGCCGCATCCAGCATCTACCTGCAGTCTAATACAATGCGTTATATAAATCAATATGTTTCATTACTATTAGACTTTATGTATAATTTAAAAAAGTCTTGTAGCTATATAATGAAATTATTTTAGATTTTAGTTACAAAAGGCGGACTTATCGCTGAAAGTGATTTCTTCCAGGTAACTTTGGGAATGGAAAAGTTATAAGTAAAGCAGCATAAAGAAGCAAGGATACGTCCAGCACGAGATAGGCGGACGATATCGCTAACTTGATATTGGAGGAGGACCGTATGGAGTAGGCCAAGAGTTTGGAGTTCCATAACTAATGTTACCCACAGCTAGGTATGGGCCCACCATTTAGTAACATTATTTGATGATGATGATTCTTTGTTAACACTTTGACTGCTGAAATCACACGGTATGTGTTTTAATATGCGTAAATCCACTCTAGCGCAGCGGCTGAGAAAATACAGATCTTTGTGACTCAGCACAGCCGTAATATTTTTCGAACGAAACGCATGTGCGGCGCAACACAACCTCTGTGTAGAGCGGCAGTACGAATTTTTTAGGTTAAAAAAAAGATCGCAGTCGTCGAAAAAAAATCGCAGTAATTGTGTCTGGTTGGACACTTTTCTGCCAGTGTCAAGTATGGAAAATAATTATCAAATTATGAAGATTGTTTGACATTTTCACCAGAGCCTAATTCGTTATTCAAATTCAAAATATTTTATTTTCTTTAGGCTTACAAAATAATCACTTAGACAAGTCATACTGTATACACGATTATTTTACTTATTACTGTTCACTTAAATTTTTTGTCCACTAGTGGAAGAAGTGAAAAAGAAACCACTGTTATGTAGCAGGGTGTACCACGTGCAGGTTAGGTTGGCTTTGGAGACGAGATGTTGGAGTCCCCCATGATCATAGACGCGGTATCCTCGACATGCAAATGTCACTGACGTCTCAGCTTGATGGTTTCAAGGTATAAAATTTCCTTTCAAATTGTTTGAACATCTCGTTTCCTTAGAAATGCAAATTGCGAACCTGTTATATTATAAATAAATGTTTCCAGTAGAAGCTTCACCTCTTGATCTTTGTTATACAGAATCAAAGAGACATTTAGTTTTTTAAATTTCCAGCTTACGTTTTCTGGAACAATCTTTATAAGGCTCGCTACTCGCATAGCTATGTTATTCTGAAAAAAAACACTTAGTACTAAACATTTATTAAAGATTTTAGCGATTTCAATAGTTTAAATACATTTAGAATCTGCGTTACAATAAAATGTTATCAACAAATCAATTGAAATCTATAAAAAAAACACGACTAAATCGCCTCTTTTGCCCTTTTTTCGCATAATGTGGGGGATTAAGACTCTAAAATGTAGCTATAAATAAATAAAATAAAAAAGCCTTTTATTCCTTAACCTTAAATCATCATCATCAGCCTATATTAGTCCACTGCTGGACATAGGCCTTGCTGCTAGCTTGCCGCATCCAGCATCTACCTGCAGTCTTTCGCAGGTCGTCATCCCACCTGGTCGTAGGGCGGCCTACACTACGTTTACCGAGTCGCGTTCCTTTGCCCCAGTGGCCGTCGGTTCTTTGCGAGATATGGCCGGCTCACTGCCACTTCAGCTAGCTCATTTTAATTAATAAACCATTCAAATAACACTTTCTTAAACTACCAAGCCGCACAATGAATAGCAAGTTTTAGCATCCCCGGTTCCGTAGCAAAATAATGAAGGCACCGCAGAACGTCCTTATAAATAGGAGACAGAATAAAAGATATTGTCGTGGTATTCATTCAGCCCGGGGAATGAGGCATTAGTTTAGAAGCTCTGGTTTAATGGGACTGCTGGAAATGATATCTTAGTTCGTTCGTAGCCTCTGTATCCTAAGATTCTTAGGTTTGAGATAATTTATAACTCACGGATGCTAAGTATGAGTGTGTAAAATATAAGAACGTAAAATGTTTTCGTGAGCTCAATAAACAAAAATAGCTGTCACGTAAAAAAAAATGTGACAAAAGTAGGTGAAATTATAACATCAAAATTAAATATAAAAAACTGACACGCTATTTTGTGTCGGCGGCCATCTTGGACCGATTTTTATCAAACGTTGCTAAGAACACCGACTAATTCACTTTTCGTACGTCGCTCGTAACTCTTCAATAAATGTATGTATAAAGTAAGAGATACTTTTTGACAAACGTAATTGTAAAAAACTTCAGACTAACTCTATTTTTCATTTTATATCAGATTCGTTTTGCTTTCGTCTATAATTTTGGTTTTCGCTAAACACATTATCTGCCCAAATACCCGAAGCTTAGTGTCCCCTCCATTACCAATATTGTATTGTCAAAACAGACATTTCGGACCCCACAACAATAAAATAGGCAAACTATAGCTCTATTTATAGCTAACCCTACAACCCCATCCAAATCTAAACACAAAACAACAGAATTATACACACATAATCTTTGGTAACTGATCACCAGCTTACGAAGACCTCTTGTCCTCAATCTGTTAATGCGATATCAGTGTAAATAATATAAAGTGGAGGGGTCATTGTGTTCTGGACTGGGGCGGAAACAGATTTTCTTTTTGAGAGGACCAGTAGATTGGGTACGAAATTCTCGCAACTCGATTTGACACTCTGCCGATATCGTCACATTACACCCTTCTATCTATTTTTGATGCTGGCTTTTTGTGGAGGTGGCTTTACTCAAGCTTTTCTTTGAAACATCATAAAAACCCGTTTGATCAATCAGCAATTAGTAATTATATATTATATAATAATGCTGCAATACACACAGCATTATCTGACCCCAAGCTAAGCAGAGCTTGTTATATGGGAACCAAATAACTGATATAAGTACCTACATAATCCAGGTCTCGTACTCTAGTTTGAATGACGTTAGCTCGATATTCATTACCTCGATGTCTATACCTCAACGGTACGTTTCGTCGATTATATTATCATTGATGACATAAAGGTTTATGTCATATTAACGGAATCAGATGTCATACAGCTAGCGGGCCACTCGTTTGAAGCTTTCGCGAAGCCATTTTGTCACTGTAAAATGTACCTAAATAAATATTAAGTTCAAGCCCGTATTTGAATGCACATTTATGTGCTGCGTGGTAGCGGCGTTGGATTCATGTGCGCAGAACGAGTTTAGTATAAATTGTGCATTAGTATACGACGACAAAAAAAGTTTTCGTCTTCTTCATTTGGCGTCTCGCATCGCCTCTACATTTCAGAGAAATTGGAAAATATATTTCATATTTTGTCAGCGATTAATAAAAAACATATTCTTTAGGCTGCTAAATCTTAGTTTCATACTAATCGAATAAAGTTTCCGAATTGATTCGAGAGACAAAGGCTATTTTCACTGGATATTGTATGTATTTGTCTGTATTGTATGTATACGTGTTAAGCGAGATAGAAGTTAAAATCTATCGAGCTCACGAAAACTTTATTCGTTTTTGTATTATGCACACTCAAGCATACTAAGACTCCATCAAACTTTTCCAAGCTAAAACAAACTACCTCCACGCTAACTTACCCACAGTCTGTGTCCAAAAATCGACAGGTGCATGTGATAGCATTTTACCAACGCCATTCGTTTTATTTATTGGGACCCTCCGTTGACGGAGGCAGATAGGGACCTTTCCACGCCAATTATACTCTGTACCAACGATGATATAGGATGGGATACAGGTCATTTGGACTTTGCCTTTATATTTATTGCAAATATCAAAGATGGTATCTCTGTGGGTCGGTTACCGTAAAATTAAGAGCGTTGCTTGATTCATAAGGTAGTAAGATGGTAAGTTTCATAGGTGAATGCAATTATTTTCATGTTTCGATGACATAACCGCCGCGATACGGCGTGTTAAGCCATAGCCCCACTGCAGCGCACGATGAGGCTACGCGTGTATGTGATAATGTCTACTGCAACTAACGAACACGCTACGCACGAATACGAGATTGATGACGTCATTGCTACAAGCGTGGCTTGCTCAAATATGGCGTCAAAACTCAACGGTTAATCTCACACGATGTCAACGATAATACACTCGGTAATATGCGTGCGTAGCTTTTTCACTGCGTGTATGATTAACAACTGTGTGCTGCACTACAGTTCTACATAGTCTTGGGTTAATTTTTATGTATAGTTTGTGTTGCAGTGGAAACGTAGACCAACGATATCAAACAAACGAACCAAGCTAAAATGCGCCGCGCGGACGTGAACAGCGTGCGATGCAGTCGACCAGCGCCTTACAGCAACTGAATTCCATTTAGTTGAATTAAGTGGCACGACTAGATAATCGACACTGATTTAATTCTATTGAACGACTAAAAAAGCAAAATACAAAGAACTTTATTCGAAACAGAACTTATAGTATACTTATATTGTTAATAATAATAAAAAATAACGTAGTATATAGGTACATACACTTGACAAGGTTTTATAATAATGAATTACTGAAAATATTTTACTATGTGGGGATGTGAGTGCTCCTGAGAAATATTCAGAAATTTTAAACGATACCAACTCACGTTAGAGAGGCCCCAAACTAAAATACATTAGAGGGGAGTCAGGCTTAACTTTAGCTGTACCTAGTACCGTAGGGGCTAGCTAAGTGTTGCCATGTAGAAGACAGATACGACCTGCAAGCTGTTAGACGTATACCAAGCACTGCAAAGGTGGAAACATTAATTGCATTGTCATGTCGCTTAGCCGAACATAGCCTATCAGGCAAGGTACTTGCTAACTGTGTGAACATAGTAACATTCCATTAAACTGGGTGAAGTTAGTAACAGTCCAGGTCTAACTTTCTATAATGTCTATGGAGAACATTTTGGACATTGTCGTTTGAAATGACACTTTCTGAATTTATACCACTGGTTTAACCTAAAAATCCTTAGTTTCAGCTATATGCCCGTTAACAATGCCGTAGAAGGTATATCATTAAGCAGACAATGCCGGTGTACCTTCGTCAGTCAGCCTAGATAATAACGGAGGAATGGTGCTAGATTAAATTTGTTGGAATAGGTATAATTTCTGTGGAATATGTGCCAAGGTCTGTCTTATATTTATGGGTATTATTGTGACCGATTTATTAACGAAATGGAATCTAACAGTAATGTCTGAGACGTAAAAATAAACAAACATTTCTGAAGAATTTAATTAAGTTTCATAAAATAAAAAATATATCATGTATTTCGGAAAATTTCGAATCCATAGAGTATTAGAAGCACATACAAAAAAACAAGTAGTATTAACCTAGCTGTTAGTATAATGTATTAAAATCTAAAACGACAAATTTTATTATTTATTTCTAAATGAATATAAATAAAGTACTAGCTGATTTATTAACTTTGTGTAAAAATTAAGACCGCTACCAAAAGCAGAGCCCAAAGAACTGGAAACATTGGCACTGCAAATGGCATTGCTTTTCGTTGGCCAAAATAAAAGCCAGTAATTAGATCACCTGCGGACTCTTTGAGATGTTTAAAGAGATCTTTTTAAAATGCGTATGTATGCACCTAGGACCAAAGGTTTCCTGTTTCCACACCAAGCTGATCAAATCAATACTAACCTTGGTCAAGAGTAGCGTATTTTATTTTTCTTAATAACAAGGAGAAGGAACAAAACCAGCTACATCTAATTTGTTTCTTTGGTTGACTTTATGTGGTGATTATTCTGCCGGAAACTCACGTGAGCTAAAGAGGCCTTAAATCTTCGGGAAAGGTCCCGCGAGGAAGAAAGTTTGCATGATGCAAGCATTTGTTCCGGGTTTTTGTTGTTGATTACGCAGAATTCGTATTTCTGGTAATATCCATGAAACAGGAAATTGAGAGGTCAGACTGTCGAAACGCAATACATGTAAAATAAAAGAACAAACACTGTCTTGCTGTTATTTTATACGTTTGTAACTACGTAATCAAAACATGATTCACAATTTTTATTGCATTCGAAGTTGAAACAGACTTAATTTTTTGTTTCAGTTTTTAATCACCTAGATACACTCTTATCTAAAGTTAATGGTATTTCGAATTTGAAACGGACTTGCTTCCATAAATCGCGTTTTTGCGTTTTTATTTTTTTATTATTTTATTACCTATTTTTTCCGATGCAAAATAGTACTTGTAATTATGTGTTTTGATCGCGTAAGTTTAAAAATATTTTATTGGTTACATTTTTTAATCACCTAGAAATATGTAAATATATTTGAATAATTACCCAAACCACATGCACTGAAGATAACAAAAACTTATATTTACCCAAAGAAAAGTTCAAATCACGTCATAGCTCTTAGAATTAGTAAGCTGAAGTGTCAGTGGGCAGGTCATATAGCTCACAGAACTGATAACCGCTGAGAGTAAAGGGTCTCGAGCGGCGGCCGCGGCGCAACGCGAAACGGAGTGTTGGGAGAGAATTCACTCGATGGACCGACGACATCGTAGCGGTCGCAGGGAGTCGATGGATGGAGGCGGCTCAGGACCGCTGCGTTTGACATTGTATGGGAGAAACTCATGTCCAGCAGTGGGATTGTATTGGCTTTTATAATTATTATTATTAGTTTATTTCAGAACATAAAAATCCATATAAAATTATTACACACACAACTTAAAACACAACTAAATGATTTACTTACTAACTTAAAAATAAGAGACAAAAATATTCATTTATTATACAATAAATGATGATACACCTCAAATCAACAAAAGCTTTTTTTTATTTTCTGTCATACAAATTTTAAATAAAATTTTAAATACCTACACTACAGTATAATTACAATCTAGCCATAGAATTGGGTAATTTAGTTTTAACTTATTTTATATCAACATATTACTAAGAACGTATCCATTGGCACTTTTCTTATTGTCACTATACTTAAGGTAAAGACACTTTGTTCATGTTTTCTTTAAGATAGCACTTTTGCATTAAACTATTATAAAAATTAAAAAAATCTTTATTTAACATTAAGCACACATTATGCATCATGATCATCATCATCATCATCACCTATATTAGTCCACTGCTGGACATAGGCCTCCCCAATGAGCGCCATAGCGCCCTGTCTTCGGCTCGACGCATCCAGCATCTGCCTGCAGTCTTTCGCAGGTCGTCATCCCACCTGGTCGGAGGGCGTCCTACACTACGTTTACCGAGTCGTGGTCTCCACTCAAGAACACGTTTGCCCCAGCGGCCACAATAAAGAAAAGAAGTTGATTAAGCACACATTATATAACACTTTAAAAATATAAATTAATATATAACTAAGAGAGTAAGTAGCGTATTAGATCTATTTGATAATTGCAGATCCTACAGTGTAGGATCTGCAATTATCAAGTAGATCTAAGTACAGGTCTTCACGACTTGGTGTAGGACCTACACCACTTCACGACTTGGTGTAGGACCTACACCAAGTTGTGAAGACCTGTACTGCTATTATTGTCACTACACTAACTCAAAAGGATTTTTCTTTTTAGCCTCCTTACTATGTCCTTGTTGTCGAGTCCAACTGTCGAACTAAACATTATAATAATAATATTCGTTTATTTCAGGCGAAAAACCCATATCACAAAAAATACATTTTTACAAATATGCACAAATAACATTAAAATACCGCGACGCTTAAACCTGTCGTACGTCACTTTCTGTTTCCCTCCAATATGTAGGGAAATCCAGTGCATATTATATGGGGTTGTTGTAGACGGTCAGAGACAGTCTTCCTAGCCTAGATTATAATAATAAATAATGCTGGACAATTCACACAGCGTTATCTAGCCCCATGGTAAGCAGAGCTTGTGTTATGAGTACTAGATAACTGATATACATTACATAGATAGATATTTTTTATTATACATAGAATTCGAACAGAACACCCGGAACAAATATCTGCAGATCGTACACACAATTGTTCCGAGGCGGGAATCGAACCCGCAACCTCTTGCGCCGCAGGCGGACCTTCGCCCACCGCGCCACATCGGTCGTCAGATTATAGTTATCTTATTTAAATGTAATAAGTGCATAAAACCTTTAAATTAAAACTTGGTTCGAGCGAATCCGTTAGCTGTTAGGGAGGTACGGGAAGGCTCTAGTGTGGGTGCTATTCAGTACCTATCTTTTTTAGAGGGACCATGGATTACGTAATATTTAGCATACGTAATTATTTTTAAGTTTCTTATGATATTAAAATTTCATAATTAACAAAGAAAATTACAATCAAATAATACTTAGTAGCAAATTAGAAATAGTGTTTACAATTAAAATAATTGAGCTAACTGCAGACTGTTTTAAACAATCTACAGGTAACTCAAATAATCTATATCAATACCAGTCGGAAGCGTCCGTATGCGACTTGACTCGCATTTATCTGGTTTTGAACAAAATTTGCATTTGCTACTTATCGATTAAAAACACCTCACGCTTAGAGATCGATCTATCGTAGATCAATGCTTTCAATTTTATTTATCTTACTCGAACCTAACAAGTTAAATTTAGGTTTCTTTCTTGTTTGTATTACATTTGAAAAATTGCTGGTGCACCTATTTTAGCACCTCTGCATACATTATACACGTATGTACCTATACTGTATCCATCCAGAATGTAGAATGTTTGTAAACAGAGCCACTGACATTTCAATCACCTGATGTAGGGGTGAAAAACATTTTTTTATTTAGGTTATCTCGTGCGTGTGATGGTGTATTCGTTAGTAATGTTTATTTTCCCCAAGGGAGTAATGAGTTTGAATTTTGAACTTCAAAATTATGTATGGAAATTTTGACATAGGAGTCTCGCACTAACAGAAATGGAAAACTTCATGTTTATTGACATTAATAACACTCATTCTCAATTATCAAGCAAAAACAAGACCTCTTCAAACATTTTTTCACCTGTGCCAACTCAATTAAATGTAAATAAGTGCCTGTTTAAACTATTTTCCTTGAAGCACTAAACATTATTGATCAAATTGGAAGAATTCTTCTAGAAAACTTTTGGACAGATTGTCGCTAAGCAAATATGCAGCGTGAAATGAAACGTCAAATAATCCGGCTAAATTAAAATAATACTCTCTCTATGAAATATGCATGGTCATAGTGCTATCCTTGATTCGAAATAGTAGTTAAAAAGTAACCAACTGTTTGCAACACGGGACGTCAAAACTGAAATTCGTTAGGGATGGCACTGTTACAAAGACAAAAAATCTCTAGTGATTTTAATCTTTGTTTTTGACCACATAATGTCGATTTGTAAATTGAAATAATTAGATTTTGCATAATAACTGACGTCAGGATTATAAAAAGTAATAAATCTAATAGAATGTATAATGTGAAATCATTGGAATTCTATTAGGCCTGCATCATTTCGTGATGATAACCCTAAAAATCAGCTGTTTTCTAATGTTTACAAACATTCTACATTCTAGATGGATACAGTATAGGTACTATAGTGTGATATTAAAACTACATCTATACTAATATTATAAAGAGGAAAGGTTTGATTTTTTGTTTGTAATGAATAGCCTCCGACACTACTGGACCGATTTGAAAAATTCTTTCACCGTTGGGAAGGGAAGCTAAACTATCCCCGGTGAACATAGGCTATATTATATTTTCAAAAAAGTTAGGGATCCGTACTAAAACCGTGCGAAGCAGGGAAGGTCCGCTAGTTGTTAATAAAGCAAATTACAATCAAATAATAAAAACAAATTAGAACTAGTATTTACAATTGAAACAATTGAGCTATCAAAGATTTTGATTTTGAATTTGCCTAAGTCCTGAAAACTCCATAAACCTGGACACCAGCAGTAGTCTACCAAGATAAGCGGTATTTAATGAAGATTTATCTAGCACGCTGCACCCTGGATTTACTCCGCAATGAATATTCCACTCGGAAATCTGCTGGATAAATTGACAGTTTATTTAAATAACCCGTGTCTCTATTAAGTAGACAGGTTTTGTATTGTATAGGATTTTACGAGTACATGAGTTGATTAATGTGGATAAAGTAACACTAAAGGGACCAGCGTTACTTTATCATATATATCTTTCTACTGATCGTTTAAGCTGAGATATTGGAATGGTCTTTGTGTGAGCTGATTTATAGTTCAAACTATATAACTGATATTCAATACCATATATATTATTTACATAGAAAACACCCGGTACCAATATCTGCAAATGGTATGTAATGTTTAACAATGTTTCCACAATTTGTGCCTGCTTTTATTGCGAAAGTCGAGTTCATGAGTAAGTTTTATAACGCGGGCGAAGCTGCTGGGCTTGTAAGCTATATAATTATTATAAATAAAATACTACCTATTTACTACTAACAACAAATTCATAACGTTCACCTTTAACAAGCAACGGGTCTTGCCTGCCACTGAGCACTTTCACGGTCTGCTAGGTCAAATCGAGGCCGAAAGACCTAGTTTAGCCAATTCGATGCGCTATTTTCCTTTGCAGTTGTTTTTTGTCGTGAGGCTAAATCAACTCTTCATGGATCTTTGCACATTTTGAGGAATGAATTACAGCTCGTTCCCATTTGTCGTTTGTCGGGTCCAGGTTTTAATCGGATGAAACATTTTCTATGAAGCTTGTCGGCGCCGACACTAAATTGGTTTACAACAAGTGTGAATTTTGTATGTATATTAAAACATTCATTTTAATTTTCTTATATGGAACATATCAAGGAGGTCTAGAAGATACCTATTTACTTTTGTCTTGAAGGGATACAACATTAATGTGAAATACAAGGATTTTTTGTACCTATTTACTCTCGTCTTAGATACAACATTAGATAGATAGATAGACAATACTTTTATTGCACACTTAAAAATAAAACAAACAAGGTAAAAAAAAATACAAGATATGTGACAATTTGGCGGTCTTATCGCTCAAGAGCGATCTCTACCAGACAACCATTAAAGTGATATAAACACATACATATTTTGTCGATAAAATTGCGCCATAAAACAACATAATAACTCCAATTCAACCGCGTTTGCGAACAAAACAACTTCGGCACTTTTACATCAATAGGAATGAAAGAGGATTCGTATGCACTCCCCCAGGGTACACTTCCGAGCAAACGATTGTAAGCAACCCTGATAGACTTGGGTAGCAAGTGCACACAAGAGCGTATCGATATCGCATCATTTCTAGAATATCCAGCTAGAATATTTTTAAGCAAATATCTCGAATGCTACTGTGTTAATACTCGTGTTTACGTTTAAAAATAATATTATAATAATAAATAAATAATAAATAATGCTGCATAACCCACACAGCATTATCTAGCCCCATGGTAAGCAGAGCTTGTGTTATGGGTACTAGATGACTGATATACATAATACATAACCTTACATAGATATTTTTACTATACATACAGAACGACTAAAACACCCGGTACAAATGTTTGCAGATCGTACACACAATTGTCCCGCCTCGGGATCTTCGCCCACCGCGCCACAGAGGTCTTCACGAAATATTTTTTTTTTACAGTGAACTGCTTTAGAAAGAATCTGCTCGATGTTTCTCATTCAATCTATGTACATACATTACGTAAATATATATAATTATAAAGTTACTATCTAATAGAAACAAATAAGAACTAGTGTTTACAATTTCAACATTGAGCCAACTGCATAAATAAATGAATGTCTATGTCTGCAGATTGTTGCTAACAATCTACAGGTAGCTCAATCTGATTCTTGTAATTCTTTATTGTACACAAAACACTTTAAAATAACTTAACTAAAAAAAGATATGTCCATAGGCGAGCTTAACACTAACAAATAGTTTTCTTACAGCAACACCTTAGGTTTAAAGGAGAAGCGATAGAACAGATAGAGGAAGTGTATAGAGGATGTCTATTTATTAGTACTGATCCATATCAGTACTAATAAATAGTGATGCATGCTTTATTGAAATAAAGCTGCTCCGAAGAAATTCGGTGCAGCCTTGCAAATGTTAAGATAGTGAAGAGTAAAACTTTCGTTGAGGGTTACATTGATGTCACATTAATAAAATATAGGATGATAATATAGTAAGCTGAAAGGTAAAGGTACTATCATATTGCACTGAAGTAGACCTTAACTCGATCCAATCAATCTCCCAGTGAAAGTAATATTTTGTTTTCTATCCAATTTCGCTTTGAAATATTGTCTTTTGAAAGAAAGGCACAAAGAGACTTGCAAATGTTAGCTTAGCGTATTTGAGGGTAGATATTCAATTTCAACTTAACATGCGCCATTTTTGTTGCGTAGTTTATTTTTATACAAAGCCAAAGCTGTTTAGATATAATTATTACAATCTGCGCCGCTCGGCTTCACCTACGTGGTAATCTATGTATCAAATGGTTTATAAACCTTCCTCTTGAGTCACTCTATCTATAAAAAAACCGCATCAAAATCCGTTCCGTAGTTTTAAAGAAGAAGCATACATAGGGACAGACAGATAGTGGGAAGCGTCTTATACTATGTAGTGTAGTACTATGTAGTATACATGAAGCTTTGGTATCTTGCTTGACCGGCACGCAATATGCTACGTACTGTCATGTCATATCATGACGCAACGTTGGCTGTGTGTACAGAGAAGCGGCCATTTAATTTTCACTGAGAGCGACTCCAACATCTCCTATCCCAAGCCAACCTAACCTGCTCGTGGTATACCCAGTTAATTTTTTTTTTATATTTTCTAGTATATTTATATAAATGTTAAATACACTAGAGTATAATTACAATCTAGCCATAGAATTGGCTAATGGGTAATTTAGTTCTAACTTATTTTTATAACAGCATATTACTAAGAACGTGTCCATTGGCACTTTTCTTATTGTCTCTATACTTAAGGTGAAGACACTTGTTCATGTGTTCTTTAAGATAACACTTCTGCACATACACTAATTATCACTACACTAACTCAAAAGGTTTTGTTCTTTTGAGCCTTCTCACTATGTCCGTGATGTCGAGGAGCTGGATCGCCTCGACGTTCACCCAGTTAAATAACGAACTATAGACTCTGGTGTAAATATCAAACAATCTTCATAATTTGATAACTCACATAATTTACGATTATTTTCAATAAGGTTCTTGACACTGGCAAAAAAGTGTCTAAATAGACGCAATTGCCATTTACAAAGAATTATTACTATCACTGATTTTCACACCGCAGCGTGATAACACAGATTACAGAATATCTAGATAGTGCGTGAGGCTATTAACACGGGACGGTGTGTGTCGAAATGACAATACATGACTTGTACAGAACAAAGGACCACTCTAGACCTTTATCAGGAGATTATAATAATAATAACTTTATTTCAGGCAACAAAGACATTGTACAAAAAGTAACTCAATTAGGGCCCATATAATAAATACCTTACAGACTAACATAGAAAACATTAATAATTGAGTATTATTAGTTATAAATGTTATAATACATTTATTATAATCAGTTATTTGAATATTGTCTAATTATTTAATTAACTCTAATTTATAATTATTATGTGACTGATAATATTTGTTTTTTACCAATAAATTGATTATTCTGATTATTCATTTAAAATTAACCGAGTCAGCGACGCTGCGATAACGCAATTGCGGTGTCGATTGACAGGTGTCCAATGAACTTCCTGAAATAACTTTCGGCCAAAACCCGCTGTCCGAATACGTAGAGTCGATCCGTGACTGTGTGAGTATGTGTCTGACACCGCATAGCGTACACCGCAGCATGCTACGTGGTAATGAAGAAACCGAGGATTAAACCTAACCTACTATCAACCATAACATATTTAGTTACTGAATCATTTGTTTGTTATACCAGTAGCTCTGTACCTTCCTGTAGTTAAAATGCACCTTCTACTCACACACCTGTGGTGAGTGGGCAGGTCAGGTGTATACCTCCTAATTTTAATTATTATAATAATTATTTTTTATTTTATATAATTCTATTCTTGTTCGTTCTGTGCTGTAACTGTGCTTAGTCCAATAAAAGTTTCTCTATCTCTATCTATAACACCATGTTTTATACAGTCTCAGTCAGTAGCACAACTTTAAAAGGCAAAAACAGGTTATGTTTGTTACAATACAATACAATACAATACAATACAATACAATACAATACAATACAATACAATACAATACAATACAATACAATACAATACAATACAATACAATACAATACAATACAATACAATACAATACAATACAATATAATACAATACAAAAATTCTTTATTGTACACCATAATCAAATTAATCATTACAAAAATACATTATATGCGACAGGTACAATGGGCGGCCTTATCGCTTATTACCTTCTTTATCATACTCAAACTACGTAGAGAACAACTTTTAATTAAGAGTCTGTTGAAATGCACAAAAATGTATATTGTTATAAACGCAATGAACATGCTAGTGGTTTCTTTTCACTTCTTCCACTAGTGGACAAAAAATTGAAGTGAACAGTAAAATATTTTTTTTTTTTGATAATAATTTAATGTATAAAATATGACTTGTCTAAGTGCTTATTTTGTAAGCCTAAAGAAATAAATGATTTTTTACTTTACTTTACTTTACTAAACAATACTTCAACAAAGTAGTTTAATACAAATGACAGAGCAATTGATAAATGTACAATACAATACATATACGCTTTATTGCACATCAAACACAGAAAAACAAAAACATTAAAGAACAAATATACAGATGCACAATGGGCGGCCTTATCGCTAAGAGCGATTTCTTCCAGGCAACCTTTGGATGGACACGTAGCTATACATAGTATAGGTATAGACGGTGGCGTATTATAGACTCATGTTGTATATAAATTAACACTACATATAAATGACAATCTTCGTCTACTGAAAATGGCGTCAATACTACTATTATACCCTTTATTACTCCTTAAGCAAGACACCCATGTCGGTGTCAATGTCAAACTGACAGGAGTTACCCATCTCATGGTGTGTAGATAACCGCTGTCAAAATCTACAAGAAATCTACTTTGATAATTGCACAGAATGGTTATTTCCATGAATCAGCACATAGTTAAATCCCATGGATTGTATTATGGCTAGTTATAATTAATTTAAAATAAACAAACTCGTTTAGCAGACCATTCTCTAAACGATTAAATATATAAGTAAAACAATTTAGTCCTAACTATTTAATCCTGTGCCGGATTTTTCCTGTGCCTGTGCCAAAAATCCGGTAACGCTGTCAATCGCTGGCCATCTGATATCAACAGCATTATAAACCATTAAAAAAAAAGACTTCCCACTTGATGCTGGTAGATCTTCCCACATGATCTTGCAAAATCTTTTTGACTGATCTCCGATCGAGTGGATGTAAATTGTATAAATAGAATGAATCTTATTTGTTGTTGAACATCAATAGAATCCAAAACCTTTCTCAGAAAATCTACAACCAGCAGATTAGTTGAAGCAAGATACCCTTTATAACAGCCATGTTTATTTAATTAAACGAATAATAATAATACATAAGCTATCTCGCGTAAACGGTTTTAAGCCGATTTCAACAAGAGGTGGTTGTTCTCAATCTTGCTGTTTTTTTATTTATGTGTGATACCTTTGCTAATTTTAATCTGTTTTTGATGATGCCCACGCTTTTGTATAGATAATGATACAGTGGTCCCATTATTCTATTGCCGTGGGACTACGATTTGTCCCATAAAACTTGTAAAAAAGGGTAGAGATTCTAGAATTAGAAGCCATTATGGTGATTATGTAATTCGCGACCGGTTTTGTATTAGTTTGACACCAGCTACAACGTCAAAATTGGTCAAAATTGGCGTTTGACAGCACTGATTGCTTAATTTACGCCTGTCGCAAACCGGTCGCGTGTTACATAATCACCATACGGTTTTTAGTTTTTTGGATGAAACCATATTATTCAAACGACTTTCAAGCTCAAGCCGGCAAACATACAAAGCTCTCATTAAAAAGCTTAGCAAAATCGTAAAATAGGGTACGTACGGGTTCAAGGGTGAGTCACCTTCCAAAACCCACACCATGCCTATCGTGCTTACAACACATTTCGGGTAAAACAGGCTGTTTCCCCCGTTTTACACGCCAACCGTATTCAATATCGCGCTGCGTCGATTTTTCTACAGAATTAGATTACTAGAACGGAGTTTTCAAATTCGTGGAAGGGTTTGAAACAAAATATTTTTAATAAATAATCTGCGTTTTTTTTTAAGTCTAGATTATTGTATTTTTAATTTTAATTTTATATATCAATTATTTTATTTTATTTGACATACATACATTATTAAAATTACATATAGAATCAATTATTATTTCCACTTGTCAATTACTTTAATTATGCACTATTATTTTATAAGGTTATGGAATAAATGGCTTTTTTATTTTATTTTATTTTATAATCTGCGTTTGACATTTGAGTTTTTTGCTTTGTAGCTCCAGATCGGATAGAGATAAATGTATGGGTAGTGTAAGGTCCATTAAATGAGGGACTGTCAATTATTTTGTCCCAAAACAATTTATTAAAACAGAATTGTAAGGGAAAAGATAGATTGGTTAACAATACAAAATCGGGCGGTTACCAAATGGTTTGAAACGAATGTTGTTTCATATTATGTAGGTCAAACGAGTCGTAGGTATTTACAGGTTAATTATAAAGACTACCGTTGTTGCTAGGCGCTCTCAGTGTCAGGGTCGAGTATTATGGTGTCCTGATTATGTGTCGTGGAGAGACAAAACTAGTTGACGACTTGCTTTATATTTTTAATTGTTGGTGTGGTTTTGTATTTACGTCAATTTGTGAGAGGACGGGCGGCGCACGCTTACTACTCGTACATTTTGTTGGATCTTGTCAGAGAGGTAAATATTTGCCTTATATTTTTCGATTTTCAAGGTTCTCTTTCGTTTTCTCGACAAATACATATATCAGATTTAAACAACATGAAAGTAAAACCTATAAGTCATTTTTCAATCTGTTTTTTTTTATAAGTACTTCAAAGAAAAATTGTTTCTGTTGCAAATGGCGTTTTGTCCCCATTAAATCCTAAAACCTCTCAGTAAATAATTTGAAGATGTGGCCTTAGATTGATCACGCTTTCCAGGAACTTATTTACTCGGGATTCCATGACACCGAGAAAGTTCTCTACCGGGAAAACAGACGCAGGAAGCTCGTTTACTGATTTATAAAAATGCCCAGAAATCATATTCTACCTCTACCTAATTCTAAGTACTTATAATAATTGCGAAGTATAAAAACATCAGTAACCTTTTCACAAGAAAAAAGTATTACCTTTTCACGGCTAAAATCCATAACAAATTATTTCATAAAATCATTAATTAATATAATGCTGGACAATTCACACAGCGTTATCTAGCCTCATGATAAGCAGAGCTTGTGTTATGGGTACTAGATAACTGATATACATAATACAATACATTACATAGATCGATATTTTTTATTATACATAGAAAATAACCAGAATACCCGGAACAAATATCTGCAGATCGTACACACAATTGTTCCGAGGCAGGAATCGAACCCGCAACCTCCTGTGTCGCAGGCGGACCTTCGCCCACCGCGCCACATCGGTCGTCTGTTTTATTAATTAATCATTTGGTTTCGAATTGAAATATTTTTTTGTGTGTTAATGTGAAACGAAAGTTTTCATCAAATAATTTATTTCGCATTTTATTCTTTAAATGAATAAATAAGGCTGATAGTGTGCTCATAAATTAACTAATTTGTCCGGAACAAACATCTTACATAATGTGTCAAACTGTTAATGGCAATTTATCTGCCAAAATAATCGTTACAAAAAGTTTAACCGTTACAAAAAGCATTGGTACATCCAGTAGCTTTTAATCTTTGGATCACTTAACATAACTAAACGCTGAATAGTGATTCAGCGTTTCTTAGTAAAACCCGTTTAGATCAACAGTCGTACTAATTTAACATTACATGGGTAATGACACGAAAAAGCTAAGTTGAGCTACCCCTAGATTGTCAACAGTCTGCAATTTGTTCAACTGTTTCAGTGCTAAATGCTAGTCTTTATTTGTTTCTATTCTTTATATTTTAATTTTCTTAGTGATCAATAAAGGCTACATCACGGAATTATTATGTACCTAACATAGAAATTTTAAAATTTTGTGCTATAAAACGCACCTGTAAAACTGACTATATATCATATCGGATCAGTATTTTTGCGCGCAAATACTGTCACTCTGTCATAAAACTACATTCACCATCGCCGAATAAAAATTTGCACGATAAAACGGACCTGTAAAACTAACTACAATGTATATCTTGACGGATCAGTATATTTGCGCGCGAATGCTGTCACTCTCAAATAATTACATTCACCATCGCCGAATAAAAACGTACACGATAAAACGGACATGTAAAACTAACTACAATGTATATCTTGTCGGATCAGTATTTTTGCACGCGAATACTGTCACTCTGTCATAAAACTACATTCACCATCGCCGAATAAAAATGTACACGATAAAACGGACATGTAAAACTAACTACAATGTATATCTTGACGGATCAGTATATTTGCGCGCGAATGCTGTCACTCTCTCAAATAATTACATTCACCATCGCCGAATAAAAACGTACACGATAAAACGGACATGTAAAACTAACTACAATGTATATCTTGACGGATCAGTATATTTGCGCCTAAACAATAATTGGTCTAAACAAACTTTTTAATAAAGGTCTTAATACACACATTTTTATAAAAAAGTAAACCACGTTTACGTACGAGTGATACCGCACCACTTTAATTGGTCGAAGGGCTATTATAATCCGTTCCAAGGACTTATATTGTGAAAAGGAATCGGATATTGAGCACTATTCTTTCTCAATAGCATTTATTAAGTGAAGTGACTGTCAAAAAGGGTCTCGTTTCGTGTTCCTATTGTGATAATTTTAAGTTATTTTCCTGGGATTTCCTGGTCCTGTAAGACATACCTTCAATCAGTTAGAAAGTCGAGAAGTTGGAGTCTCGCCGCAATATGAACTTTGCTTTATTATGGTGAGAGCGCCGACGGATCGTCTCTCAACTACAAACTACACATCCTACTAATATTATAAACGCGAAAGTTTGTAAGAATGTTTGTTGCTATTTCACGCAAAAACTACTGAATGGATTTTGATGAAACTTCACAATAATATAGCTTACATGTCAGAATAACACATAGGCTACAATTCATAAAGATATATTGTATATAATCCGAAATATCTATTACAACGCGGGTGACACCGCGGTGTGCAGCTAGTATATTATAAATAAATAAATATTGCTGGATATCTAGCCCCTAGGAAAATAGAGCTTGTGTTATGGGTACCTATTAGATGATATACATAGAAAGATATTTTTTATTAAACATAGATAACAACCAGAACACCCGGAACAAATTATCTGCAGATCGTACAGACAATTGTTCCGAGGCGGGAATCGAACCCTGCGACGCAGGCGGACCTTCGCTCACCGCGCCAGGTCGTCCTCTCCTCAATGTTTATGGATAGTGGATTTTGGCCGAATGATGTCGTATTTAGAGAGTTCTGTAGAAGGTTGATTCGCGAGACCACATGCACGTCATCGACCCAGTACTAATAAATAAATAAAGAATGCTGGACAATTCACACAGCACTATCTAGCCCCATGGTAAGCAGAGCTTGTGTTATGGACAATTCACACAGCACTATCTAGCCCCATGGTAAGCAGAGCTTGTGTTATGGGTACTTTAATACATCTAATTTTACAACATATAATGTTTTATTTTTTGTTTTTCATCGATAAATATATGTAGTGTATCCGCACATCTCGTTTGATCAAGGTTCGACAATACACATTGTATATATAAATTATATTGTTATTATGCTGTGTTTCTTATTTGATATCGACCCCATGATCTGGGGTCATAAAGTGACCCGGTCCTTTGTAGGGCTTGCGTGGGGCCGAAGCCAACAGCACCGATGCCCTTTAAGAGAGTTAATCTAAAGGCGAGGGCTACACATAGCGGGCATCATCCTCGGGCTATGCATATTATTATTATTAAATTTTCTTGCTAAATCGTTATCGTAAAAAACGAGATTTTATGTTTGCGGTGTATTTCTAAATGCAATCAGTTGTACGTATATTAGTACTATATTATTTAGTTTGGTATTAATAACATTAATTAAGTATTTATTTTTAAGTATTCATGTAATATGTTCATATTAGATTATCGTTGGTACACCCCCTGCCTTTCTTAAATTCACATAATTCTTTCCATCCAAAGGTTGCCTGGAAGAGATCGCTTCTAAGCGATAACGCCGCCCATTTTACTTGTCGCATGTAATATCTTTTGTATTGATCTGTATCTGGTGTACAATAAAGTATTTTTTATTTGTATTTGTATATTTGTTAGGAAGCTCCCGGGACTAACTAGTGGCAGTATTGCCACGAAGCGTAGGTACACAGCAAAGTATCCAAATTGGAACGTTTCGTACGAAAATTCCAAAATCCAGGCACAGAACCTTTTGATTGCGTTCTCCTGGCTCCGGTCCACAGGAGATAATAAACAGTAAAGCAATGTAGGTACTTTATTAAAAATCGTCTATAGGCCTCCCCCAATAAGCGCTATAGCGCCCTGTCTTCAGCTTGACGCATCCAGCATCTTCCTGCAGTCTTTCGCAGGTCATCATACCACCTGGTCGGAGGTCGTCCTACACTACGTTTAGCGAGTCGTGGTCTCCACTCAAGAACACGTTTGCCCCAGCGTGCCCCAGTTATTAATTGGTAAATAGGCATAAATGTTCGAGTTCACACACAATACATTATTTTCTTTGTTTACAAAATGCTTTGGACTCTAGACCGAGTCTGTTCGACTGTACCAACGCGCTGCGGAGCAGGGCGTCAGAATGGTATAATTCTGTTATTAAGAATAATGACAATATATGTATTTATTTTCAGATTCATCATCATCAGCCTACATCAGTCCACTGCTGGACATAGGCCTCCCCCAATCAGCGCCATAGCACCCTGTCTTCAGCTTGCCGCATCCAGCATCTACCTGCAGTCTTTCGCAGGTATCATCCCACCTGGTCGGAGGTCGCCCTACACTGCGTTTACCGAGTCGTGGTCTCCACTCAAGAACACGTTTGCCCCAGCAGCCGTCGGTTCTTCGCGAGATATGGCCGGCCTACTGCCACTTCAGCTTGCTAATTCTTTGAGCTTCCTTCTTCTTTGATTTGCTTGCTTCTTTGATTTTCAGATTACATAGATTCATATGTATGTAAGTAAGAATAAAATCTTAGACTTTATTAAAACTAACATATATATAGAACATATAGAATTTATTATTATTCCACGGACGAATTTTGAAAATAACGTTCAACTGTTATTTTCTGAGATACTGATTTGAGTTTACACGGCCTAGCATCGTAGGTACAGCAACATCTCTAAACAAAGGCGTTTCATATTCGACACTATTTCCCCTGAGAATAAGGGAATCCGTAAATATTAGCTAAGGAGTTACCCGTAAAAGTACAGCGGATAATGTTTACCAGTGTTATTCCTTTCGCTTGTTTCCATGAGCTTTTCTGGTTGGGTAAACAACCAGAAAACAGAGCTCATAGCACATGGAACATTATTTTTAACAGGATACCGTACATTTTTATGAAGCTGTGCTATTGTGTACGGCTGCCCGGTAGGTTATTGTTACAGGAATAAAATACTGCAGTACCTTTTACTTTACTCCAAACTTTGATCTCAAACAAAAGATTAATAATCACTGGTGAGGAACAAAATACACTTATATCTTTTGTTAGTAGTTCGGTACGAGCTATATATTATTAAAATTATGTAGGTAGGTAGCAAAATTCTGTATAGAGCAAAATAAAGGCGCGCACTCTCTTAAATGAATCACACAACACTTTATGTATTTTTATTATCAACTAGCTGCGCCCCGCGGCTTCGCCCCCGTGGAAATCTATGTGTCAAATAGTTTAAATGATAAAAAGTATCCTATGTTAGACTCCTGGTTCTAAGCTACCTCTCCACCAATTTTCAGCTAAATCTGTTCAGCCGTTCTCGAGTTATAAGTGTTGTAACAAACACGACTTTCTTTTATATATATAAGATTGTACGTGTAGACACCTAGTATAGAGACAATAAGAAAATTTCCAATAGACAGGACACGTTCTTATTAATTTGTTGTTGAATGTTGAGTTGCTACTCACACTTGACCGTTACTTTTTTCATTAATGCCGCTTGTTTTAGAAATCAGTTCGTGCGTAATTACGAGCGCGATTAAAAGTAAAATATGGACGACATTTGTGGTCTCTAAGGTTCTACCATTTCTATGTTCATGTTTCCTTTGACGCAAACAATTATTTACAAGAAAACTTTAGTTGAGCTAGGTATATTTTCCACACAAACTTATATTTTACTCAAGTTCTTGGTAGCCACTATGAGGTACAAATAAATGCACTACAAAAAGACCTTACTTTTAACGACCGATGTGGCGTCCCGGCCAAGGTCCTGGCGAAGGCCTGCGATATGAAGTTGCGGGTTCGATTACCACCTAGGGACAAATTTTTGTACGATCTGCAAATATTTGTCCCGGGTGTTCTGGGTATTTTCTATGTATTATAAGAAATATCTATGTATGTCATTTATATTATTATGTATGTATAACAGTCATCTCATCTCATCACCCATAACACATGCTCTGCTTAGCTTAGGCTAGGTGATGATATTTGTGTGGATGGTTCAGTATTATTTATTTATGACAAGTACAGTTGGCAGCCTTACCGCAAGAAGCTACCTTTTTCTGGTACTTAAGAATGATTCACGCGACACGGTGTGACGCGGTCAAACATTGTGGTATACTTTTTGTATGAAGTGATTCATGCCTGACCGACTCTCGGCCGTGCCCCGGCCGTGCGCCGCCCGGATTCGGCCGGGGCACGGCGTTGAAATGTCGGTGGGTATTGCTTCCCGGCTCCGGCACGGTCCACCGGACCAAAAACCACATAACACACACACATATATGTATACAACACACAGATATAGTCGTGCAAATAATACACCCAAACAGCCCGGTGTAACATGAATGACTGGCCCGGCCGGCGCACGGCCGGCACGGTGTAGCGTGAATCATTCACGCTACACCGTGCCGGCTGACTACGACCGTGAAAAACGAAAAAAAACAAACTGTTCGTCTGTTGTAAAATGTAGCCTTTAAATGATAACTAACTTTATCAAATACATTTAACTTTGTTTGTGTTAAAGGTGTTTTTGTAAGTACTTCACAAAATCTAATTTAAATGCCATTAGTAAAATCTACTTGTTTCCATAATCTTGTAATTTATTCTGACGCCCTAAAAGTTATCTTTTTAAGTAGGTACAGATTTGTTTTAATCTTATTATGTTGGAGTTTCGGGTCGGCCCTTTTTTGTAATTAATTAATTATTTTATGGTTATTGTAGGGCCTCATTTAACAAATTACATGTGGTGGGTTGATTAGCATTGTGCGAAGTAAGCTGCATAATGGTCAGGGTTTTGCTGGCATTAAAAATAATCTATTTATATGTATTTTGTTTTAGCATTCTCTGTTTTTTGGAATCTTATAACCATAATCAGGAACTATTATGTGAATAACGCCTTTTCACGAGTTATTCAAGCTTAACTAATAACTCATAACGCTGATACGTGCATTACGTTATTTCATCAATAGCGTGGTAGCCTGGCTGAGGCATGGTAAGTAAGTTTGTGTAAGATGTAAATTCGTTGGACGCAACAAATAAATCGTCACTCAAGCTAGCCAGTAAGTAGTAAGTCACCTAATAAATAAACATAGAATAAGCAACCAACCTCGTAGAAAAACCGTAGCTGTCTCGTAGCACCGCGTAGCCACTGCTACGAAACCCTCTACGAACTATTTTTTCGTAGCTCCATAAACTCGAGTCAAGTAGAACCCAATAAAAATGGCAAAATTGGACCCTTTGAATAATAGTCATTCAATAAGCAACCAACCTCGTAGCAAAACCGTAGCAGTCTCGTAGCAACTCGTAGCACCGCGTAGTTACTGCTACGAAACCCTCTACGAACTATTATTTCGTAGCTCCATAAACTCGAGTCAAGTAGAACTCGATAAAAATGGCATATTTTGAATAATACACATTCAATAAGCAACCAACCTCGTAGCAAAACCGTAGCAGTCTCGTAGCAACACCTAGCACCGCGTAGCCATTGCTACGAAGCCCTCTACGAACTATTATTTAGATAGATAGATAGATAGATAACACTTTATTACACCACACAAAAACAGAAAATAATACAGAGATAAAAACTAAGAATAAAGGTATAAAGGGCGGCCTTATCGCTGAGAGCGATCTCTTCCAGGCAACCTTGGGATGGACTGGACATGAACGAACAATATAGACGGTGGCACTTTAATAAATAATTGGTAACAAATACACTAAATACCTACATTACAAACATTATAATAAACTTACATAGACATAATATAAGATAAGGCTATCAATATTTCATATGGATAAATAATGCTGATGCATTATTTATCCATATTATTTCGTAGCTCCATAAACTTGAGTCAAGTAGAACCCAATAAAAATGGCAAAATTGCACCCTTTCATATACATGACCGTAAAAAAAACCATTACCACAACAATTACTAAGTGTTTGCGTACACGATTTGTTACGTTATTCAAATAGGTTGTTTATGGTTCCGTGCCAGCAAATATATGGGTTGCGGAGACAGAGGATTTTTCGCGGTACCCTACTCCATTATACTTTGAGGACGGCTCATTTTACAAGTGTGAAATGTTTCATTAAAATTGCTAATGTTCGGTGTTTGTTTCTGTAATGAGGGGAATGAAACAAAGCCTGTTTTACATGGACCTTTGTGGTGCTGTTACTTCTGTTTCATTGGCAGAAACTACTGAAGTAATGACTGGGCTACTACTTAGTAGAGAGTTCAATTATAGACCTCTCTATAATAATAAGCTTTTAACAGTGTGAGTATCATAGCACACATGAACATACAACACCGCTACCACGCAGCGCAAAGATGAGTTATCTTAGATGTATGTAAATTAGCGGGTTACCAGTACACAACTTGAAGCTTGCAATAAGCTATTATATCACTGTAAAATGTATCTTAAGATTTACATTTTAGCCCATATAATTTGAATGCTTGTTCTTGTGCTATGTAGCGGTGCTGGATGTATGTGCATGATGTATGTCCTTGAGCCTAGCAATGCATGTGTTTATCATTACGACCGAATAGTGTATCGCTGTAAAACATTTCAAACTATCATGGTTATGTTCAAAAAATGAGGGTAGATAGGTATGTCTGCCAATAAAAACTTACCGGTTCCTTCAGTTATACCGTGATCATGGCGCATGAACCTGTGACGAAATATTAGGAAACTCAGAAATCGAATCATGGTAATTATCTCGCTATAAAAGATGTTTGTGTATCGCTCTAAATCCAACATAGTATATTGTTTATATTTCCGAATGATGAAACATCTCACTTCAGATGTTTCTTGTAGCTCCAGCTGTGATCAGATTTTATCTCTGTGGTACCTTCCTATTGTATGTAGTTATTCTTATTTGTAGTTTATCTGTTAGGTTAGATTCTAATTTAAGTAGCTTGCAATGTATGTAGTTTGTTTTTTATTTTTGTTTTTTTGTTTTTGATATTTCTTTATCTGTTTGTGTTTGTAATCTACCAACTCTACGTTATCTTATATCTTTTTCTCCATGCCTAGGTTGCCTGGGAGAAATCGCTGTCAGCGATAAGGCCGCCTATTGTACTTTTTATGTGTTATATTTAGATATAAGGTGTTTTTTTATAGTTTTAAGTGCAATAAAGTGTTAATTCATTCATTCATTCATTCAAACATTCACTGAGTGATAATATTTTATGTTAACTAGTTATAAATGTATATGAGTCTATTATAATGTTTGTAAATTGTAATGTAGGTATTATGGTATGCAGTGTAGGTATTTTTTTTCTTTTTTATCTACATATATATTTATTAAGTAAATATATAGATAAAAGTCCAGTCCAGTCCATCCTAAGGTTGCCTGGAAGAGATCACTCTCAGCGATAAGGCCCCCCTTTATACTTCCTTTATTCTATTGTATATTCCTGTATTGTTTTTTGTTTTGTGTGGTAAAGTATTTTCGTGTAGGTATTGGTTTTCTTTTTTATCTACATATATATTTATTAAGTAAATATATAGATAAAAGTCCAGTCCAGTCCATCCTAAGGTTGCCTGGAAGAGATCGCTCTCAGCGATAAGGCCGCCCTTTATACTTCCTTTATTCTATTGTATATTCCTGTATTGTTTTCTGTTTTGTGTGGTAAAGTATTTTCTATCTGACTATCTATGAGCATGTTTTCACATTCTATATTCTGTGTGGGTAAGCCAGCTACTAGTAATAGCTACTATCTAAATCGCAAGGAGAAAAAAAATTTAAAGGAGTATAAGAAGGTAAAGGCTGAAAATACCGCTGATATTACAGTAACTTTGGTTTTCAAAAAATACTAACTATATCGATTCCCACAAAGTTTTTAAGAAATTGCGAAGAAAAACTACTCTAACAACCCTAAGAATACGTTAGGGATATTCCCTCGTCTTTCAGAAAAACCCCAAACACGATAACAATCCAAGTTCTAGATAAACCTTCTTTAAACTCGGTTAGGTCAGTCCGGAGCCGTGAGCTTTATGAAAAGGTATCCGGTAGAAAGGTTATCGAGATAACTAGAATAAGGCTATAAGACGCAGTGACCTGAATGAGATTATGTCAAAGAAACTGAGGGAAAAGGTATTGTGAGTCCGAATGCGGTGCGCGTACGAGTTACGCACGTGGGGAAACTTCAGCCCAAAAACATTTAAAAAAAAAAACTTTAAAAACTTTTTATTGTTCCAAAGAGTTGCTTATAGCTAAAATATGAATTTAACGCTAAACTTAACGTTAACTTACTACAATCTAAAATCATACTAAAACATTGCTGAAATGGTTGTCTTAATTATAAGTACAGTGATTTATATTTTTAGACATTTGTTCAAAATCGCAATACAAACTTAGATTTTAATAAGTATTAGGTAGTATACATTTTGCAAAAGAGATGCATAGCTTGCTAGTGATTTCTACCCCCCGTACTAGTTTAAAAACTGTGTTACGGCAGAGTAGGATCGTCACAGAGACCAGCATAAGTTGCGACGTGAATTGTTATCAGCGCCGAGCGCTGTGTAGGTCACGCAATAGTGGTGTATTACAAACTGGTTATGACTTAGACATAGTATAACTGAGGGAAACAGACAAATTATGCTAGGTAGTTAGGTAGTTCTAACTTAATGAAACTAAAACTATTTTCCGTATCAGCTTATCACTTGTTTAACTATATATTATCATTAAGTATGCGTGTAATTTATAGGTTTATTTCCAGAAATATTTCAAAATAAATTACAACAAATAAATATTTTATTATAATGTATAGGGTCGGTATCTATGGGAATATTCTAAAGGGGTCTATAGGGATTTGTTAATGTTGTTGTTCAGCAATTTTAAAAGTAGCAAAATAAATATACCTATTTCTTTCTATAAGCTATTCTGTTTCGATCGGCTGAACAGATATTAATGATATTAATGAATTTGAGTGTAGACACTTGCAACCAATCTACGAACACAAATACAAAATTTTAATTCTTTAACTTAATGTACGATAATATAATAGTGTTTGAGATTCCCTTTTAAGTACCATAAAAGAGATACCCGTGTTAGGGAATCTCGGTCTTCCAAAATAAATAAAATATGAAAAATAATCATCAATCAATCCAGTTATGAATTGAACAGCATTATTATAATTTTTTAACACTTAAGGTGATAACTCGTGTTTTTATTATTTAAGCTTCATAAGTTATTAAGTTAGCGGGCTTTTGCATAAATTGTAAGCCTTCTACAAACTACGAATAAATTGTCGTTTTGAAGTATATTGAATTAAGAGATTTATTACTCAAACCACAAATTGATTCAAGTATTAGCAAAGATTCAAAGCAAATGACTTACAAATTGTAGTTCTTATCTGCCATAATAATCAATTAATATACAATTAATCGTATATTAATTGTACTCCTAGAACCTAGAAATAGTACAAACTCGGTATTTTTCACGCGTGACCTTAAGATCGTCCGTGTGCTGCAGTCGATTTGCACCTTTAGCAACCGTGTCAGGGCTAGCGGTAGGGCACTCGGTCAGTTCTTGGAAAGAAAGGCTAAGGGTTATCTTGTTTTTGTAAAATATTTACACCAATACCTTCAAATAATACCTTCGACACTATTCAAAAGTCTTATTATGATTAATAACAGAGTCTCCTTGTACTTAAATAAACCTTAATAAGCTTACTTTCTAGCCATGTCCAAAGCGTAGGTACAGTAATTAATATTACTGTTAAATTTACCGTAGATATTAATATCACAAAATCTCTGTCATCAATCAAAAGTAGCTTTATCGCCCTCTGTTTAAGTTTTTGAATTTTAATTACTACGATATCAATTTTGGAATCTTAATAACTTTGCACTTTACTTTATCAGACGGCAAGGCCCCTGCAGTCGGCCATTTTCACGTTTTTTTGGATAGATGTCATTGAAAACCCCCCATGCCGTCGGCCATTCGTTTTTTGGATAGATGTTATTGAAAACTCTAACCTATGTTAAAGGACATACATCCAGCAGCCGTTTCCGCACAATACAAAAATAAATATTCAAATAAACTCCTCATCTTTAGATACATTTTACTCCTACGAATTGTCTATAATATTAAATGCATCAAAAATTACGAGTTGAAATAATTGTATGCACAATAATGAGGTATGCGGTCCAGACAGCACAGCACATAATTGTGCAGATCTGTGATAATATTTATGCCTGAAATTGGCGACTGAGATAGGTTATCACATAATATTCATGGATATATGGTTTATTTAGTTCACAAACATACAAAGTTCATGGAAAATATATAAATAATGCTGGAAAATCCACACAGCATCATCTAGCCCCAAGCTAAGCCAAATGATTATAAAACACCACACAGACGAAGCCGGTACGGGCCGCTAGTAAAATATAAAATAGAACAAAAATGTGCCTATGGCAGTATAACGTTTGGAATTTTTGGGCCGCCTAGTTGAAATCACCAGGTTAAAACTTTGGGAACATTTGCATTCACTGCTTAATCCTTTTGATAAACTTGCCGCCTTATTTTCACAGGTAGCATAGTTCAAGTACAGTCGTATACAAAGATCCTTAAAAAACACGAATGAAAAATTTGAACAATAAATTTTGGAAACTAAAATTTAGACCTAGGATTACCTAAGTCCAAATAAATCTATCCTTATATAATACACGACGACAATATTTTTTACGAAAAAAGTCACCCAGTCGCAGGTTGTGTACGGAGCGTAAGGCTTTTTACACAGCAGTGGGACAGTCATAAGTAAAAAAAAATATAATAATAATAATTTCGGACATTTCGCACAGCATATCTAGCCCCAAGCTAATATGGTGACGACCCTCTAGCCAAGTTTCGGCCACGGCGGACTAGCCATGTGCTGAAGACATATTATAGTGCACTAGCTTCAGCCCGCACTTTCACGCGCAATTTTAAATATAAAAGTGGCCTACACGTTATTCCAGGTTTTAAACTACATCTAAGCAAAACTTCAGCCTGATCCATTCAGTAGTTTTTGCTGGAAGAGGTTTCAGCATCTAAATAAATACTAGTTTCTGCCCGCGGCTTCGCACGCCTTGTTTCTATGGAAACGTTTTGAGGCTATTTATATCCCACGGGATTTGGGTTTATGGAATTTAAAAAAAAATTATCTTGTATTATATTTTAGTCTATGCTTTATTTCAGACCTGGACCTATCTGTATGCAAAATTTCAGCGCGATCCGTTCATTCATTTTGGCGTTAAAAGTTAACAACCATCCATTCATATATCCATCCATCCAAACATTCGCATATAATATTAGTGTATAGTTTGTAAACAATCAATCATACTTAACCTAGACAACAGAACCTACCACTTCTATTACAAAATATTTATTATATATAATATTTGATGACCGATGTGGAGCGGTGGGCGAAGGTCCGCCTGCGACGCAGGAGGTTGCGGGTTCGATTCCCGCCTCGGAACAATTGTGTGTACGATCTGCAGATATTTGTTCCGGGTGTTCTGGTCGTTTTCTATGTATAATAAAAAATATCTATCTATGTAATGTATTGTATTATGTATATCAGTTATCTAGTACCCATAACACAAGCTCTGCTTACCATGGGGCTAGATAATGCTGTGTGGATTGTCCAGCATTATTTATTTATATTTATTTATTTAATATTTTTATACCGACCGGGTGGGATGACGACCTTCGAAAGACTGCAGGTAAGCATTAAGAAAAATAAATACAAATAAATGAACAGACATTAGTTCTTTTTTTCCCTACCCTTATTTTTTAGACATTCCCATTTTCCTTAAAATAGGTACTAAGGCTAATAAAAATTCCTGACCTCATAATCATTAAGCTCATTTTGATTTAATTACCCATTAAAATGACCCATTATTTTAAGTAAACAACCATAAACCTCTTTAATATTTCCATTTTTATAAATACTGAATTCAGTAGGTAATAAATTTTATAAAAATATTCATCAACAGCAGTCCACTGCTGGACATAGGCCTCCCCCAATGAGCGCCACAGCTTGCCGCATCCAGCATCTACCTGCAGTCTTTCGCAGGTCGTCATCCGACCTAGTCGGAGGGCGTCCTACTCTACGTTTACCAAGTCGTGGTCTCCACTCGTTTGCCCCAGCGGCCGTCGGTTCTTCGCGAGATATGTCCGGCCCACTGCCACTTCAGCTTGCTAATTCTTTGAGCTATGTCGATAACCTTGGTTCTCTGTCGGATGCATTCCTACCAAACGTATGTTTAGGTACAATCGTTTCGAAATTAAACGACATGTATTTATAACATTAGCGTCCCCATATGAAGTAATTTACAACGGCAATAAAAACGAAACTATTAAGCTGATGACCAAACAATAATCGTTATTCCGCCAAAATACAGTCGCGATAAAAATCATATGCCGGAAAAAGTTTATGCCAACAATTTTCTGTACAAATGTACCGCCGTAAAAGAATTTATTACGCCCCGCCCCCCGTTCGCAGTAACATTTTCATTTAATGTTTTTGCCCAGTGAAATAAGGGCCTTTATACGTGTTAACCCTAATGTCTCATTGACACGAATGACTCTACAGAGGGTAGGTTGGGGTTCTATTTGCAGCAGTCTAAAGCACATTGGGTTTATAAAAAAAAAAAGGAAAAAAAAAACACAAAAAAAAGATTATAAACCAAATGCTGCCAAAAAAAAAAACATGGAGAATAAGGGAAAAAAAAGACTCCCACAAAACCCAAGGACCGAGGGGTTGACCCCTCGAGTTGACGCCGGGGTAATGAGGCCAAGCCTCGAGGCCCCTCTTTGTGCCCCCACCAGGGCCGGAAAGAAACCTATTGATCTAAAGCACATCGTCAACATCAGCTTATATCCATTGCTAGATCACATATAAACGGCCTAACTTGCGTATAATCAAATCAATCAAATCAAATCAAATCGTTTATTTGCAAGAATACAAAATTATACAATGTCAGATCTTATAACTAATTTAGTAAATGTATTCAGCCTGCATGCAGGCGTGCAAATGTTATGCGAGTCATATTATTATAATTATATATTAAATTAATTATATTAGTCATTATAAGTAACAATTTAAAACTCTAGATATTCGTTCACAGTATAAAAACATTTTTCAAGTAGCCATCCTCTTAACTTTTTCCTAAATATATTTCCATTTAATTCTTTTAGTTCTTCCGGTAATTTATTGTAAATAGTTATGCACATGTTATACACATTTCTTTTATAAATATCTTTATGGCATTGGTGTTTATAGAGTGCATTTCGAAACTTCGGCCTTTTTTGCCGGGTTATTACATCGCTACGTTTTTGAAAATATTTTGGATATGATTTTACAAACAGACAAACTTCCCTTATATACATACATGCGAGAGGAAGGATCCTACAGTTCTTGAAGAGAGGCTTGCAACTATCAAGGAACCAAGACCTGTTTATCACTCTAAGGCATCTTTTTTGAATTTTAAATACTCTTTCGACATCTACTGAGTTGCCCCACAGTAACAACCCGTACCCCAAGACTGAAGACACATGACCATGGTAAGCAGCTAGAGCGGCGTCAAAAGAAACAGCCTGGCAAACCTTCTTAAGAGCGAATACAAATCTGCTCAGCCGTTGGCACACCTGGTTCACATGGTCCTTCCAATTCAAATGCCTATCCAGAATAACACCAAGGAATTTAAAAGAAGTAACCTCACCCACCTTCTCAATATTATGATCTATGTCAAGTTTTATAGGAATTGTATTATAAGAATTAAATTGCATTATTTTGGTCTTGTTAATATTAATTATTAAATTGTTGTAATCAGTCCATTTTATGATGTCAGAGAGAGCATTATTCAAAGTTTGCTGAGCCAGATCTTTACTGTCTACTTTAATAATAAGAGTTGTGTCATCGGCGAAAAGAACGCACTTATGTGATATACAATTAGGCAGATCGTTGATATACAACAGGAATAACAGAGGTCCCAAGATGCTACCCTGAGGGACACCACTGTTATTCAAAATGTTAGCAGATCTAAACACTTGCTTCACGAAACTGCCTTTGGTGTCTCGAGTAACCTTTGCTATCTCTGTGCATTGTTGCCTATTATGTAAGTAGCTAGTCAACCAGTCTAGTGCTCTACCGCGAATACCATAATTCTCTAATTTGACCAGGAGTCTGTCGTGATTCACAAAATCAAATGCCTTACTAAGGTCCATAAAAAGTGACAGCACAGGACTACTACCTTCGTTAATGCTCTCTGTGACAAACTTTATTAAATTAAAGCATGCGAGAGAAGTTGAGCTTCCCTTTCGAAAACCGAATTGAGCATCGTTAAGAATATTGTGTTTATTAATAAAGTTACTTAGTCTTCTGACCATCGCCTTTTCAAGTATCTTTGATAAAATAGGAACGATTGTTATTGGTCGGTAATTTCCTGGATCTGTTTTGTCTCCCTTTTTGAAGAGAGGCTTTACAATAGACATTTTAAGTTTTTCTGGAAAAACACCTTCTAAAAAAGATAAGTTAATAATATGGGAAAGTGGGCAACTTATCCATTTAGCACATGCTTTTAGCACAGCGGTAGTTATTTCATCACTACCACTGGTTTTGCTATTATTCAGAGACATTATGATCTTAAATATTTCTTCTGCGTCGGATGGAACAATAAAAATTGAGTTCATTAACCTGTCGTCATTATTTATATTATTATTATTGTCATGTACTATAGATTGATTTGACGAGATATTATTGAAAAAATTATTAAAAATATTACAGATCTCAGAAGGATTGTCATAAGTCATATTGTCATAATTAATTAGTTCAATGTCATTTTTGTACAATTCATTCGATAGAGACGATGAGATGGCATCCCAGGTAGCCTTACTTTTATTTTTGCTATTTTGAATACGTTTTAAATTCATAATTTTTTGTGACTTGTGTATACATTTTCTAAGAACATTACTGTAATTTTTAAATTGTAATTGATTTTTCTTTTTATTTTCATTATTTTTTCTGTATTTCATATATAAAGAATGTTTAGTTTTTAAAGATTTTCTTATTCCTCCGGTTATCCAATTTAGTGTATTAGATTTGTTTGTTATTTTAACTTTAATTTTAGGGAAACACAATTTGTAAAACAATATAACCTATATAACGTGTAAAGGTGGCCTGGAAGTTAACGCTTCTAAGCGATAAGGCCGTCCATTGTACTTGTTGCATGTAATGTTTTTTATATTGATTTGTGAAATTTCTGCGCAATTTTACCATGTTTTCTCAACAACTCCGTTTAAACCTTCCCTGGACTACGGCAAACATTTCAAAACCAAAATCAGCCAAATCAGTCCAGCCGTTCTCGAGTTTTAGCGAGACTAACGAACAGCAATAGGTTTTTATTTATAAAGATTTGATATCTATCTCCACGCGGGTGAAACCGCAGGGCGCAGCTAGTTGTATATAAAATAACTACTTATTGTTATCAATATTTTATGCCCGTGGCTTCGCACGCGTCGTTTCTATGGAAACATATATCTATACCATGGGAAATGGGACAAAAAGATTAGAATTATTTTCCTATTCAATATTTCAGCCTTCAGGCTCACCGTTCAGTTGTTTTGGCGTAAAGATCCAAATCCATCCATCCATCTGAGCATCCAAACTTTACGATTATAATAATTTTTATAGTAGTTTATTATTATGTCTCTCATTTACCATGATCTCGGGCCATAAAGTGACCCGGTCCTTTGGAAGGCTTGCGTGGGGCCGAAGCCAACAGCACAGAGGCCCTTTGAGAAGTTAATCTATAGGCAATGGCTACACATAGCGGGTATCATCCTCGGGTGCACAATATGATACACCCAAAGATTATTATTATACACTCATTTATTTAAATTCTCGTATAAAATACATTTTTTACTATAGAAAATACAATAAAATAATATAAAACGTACAACTACAGTAAAAAATATATCAAAACGGTAGATCACCGACCGCGAAGCTAGGCTCAAGCGGCCGGTGACTAGGGCTGCAGAGAAAGGAATTTCCTGACGATACGTGCCGAGTCCAAGAGTACCGCCTTCTGGATCTGGCCCTTGATCCAACTTCCTAGCGAGAGTCTCTTCAGGTGTTGATCGAGGCTCTCCGCTATTACACCGTTAACGTTAAGGCTCAAGCGGCCGGTGACTAGGGCTACAGAGAGAGGAACTTATTATTATTATTAAGTTAAGTGTTTTTTTTTAATATTCTCAAATCTTTAACCAGCAATAAAAACTTATTATTATTATAATTATTTATTTGGTATGGGAATACTCACTAATCATTTATGCGAACTGGAAACTTGGCTTTTAACACTTTGACTGCTGAAATCACACGGTATGTGTTTTCTACAAGTGACTAATATGCGTAAATCCACACTAGCGCAGCGGCTGAAAAAATACAGATCTGTGTGACTCAGCACAGCCGTAATATTTTTCGAACGAAACACATGTGCGGCGCAACACAATCGCTGTGTAGAGCAGCAGCACGATTTTTTTAGGTTAAAAAAAAGATCGCAGTCAATGTGTTGCCCCAAGTCTAGTCTAACCGTGAGCCAAATGTGCCTTTTTGCACCCAAACTTTATGTCTTGCCGCAGTTACAGTGAACTTGTACACATATAAGTATGTTAGGTTGTTTTCTGGTCCTTCTCAGAATTATCTCATTTGTTTCGGACTAATACCAAACTAGTAGTACGTAGCTGCTGTAATTCAGAAGTTATTTACGGACGCGTGAACTAGGAAAATGGATTCTGATCAATATAACAGGCTCCTGGAATTCTTAGCCAGAATTGTTTTGGGTAGTCGTTGGGAGCGCTTTTAACCGACTTTGAAAAAAAACATAGTTAGTTATTAGTATTAAAATAAAATAAATAATGCTGGACAATCGACACAGCATTATCTAGCCCCAAGCTAAGCAAAAGTGTGTTATGGGTACTAGATAACTGATACAATACAATAAAATACAAAAATACTTTATTGTACACCAGATACAGAACATTATGAAAGATATTACATGGGACAAGTACAATGGGCGGCCTTATCGCTTAGAAGCGATCTCTTCCAGGCAACCTTTGGATGGAAAGAATTGTGTGAATTAAAGAAAGGCAGGGGGTGTACCAAGGGTAGAGCTAGAATAATATGAACATAATATGAGTATTTAAAGATAAATAAGTATTAAATATATATATATATATATATGTATAATATACTACTTAGTACTACTTAGTTAATAAATAAATAATAAGTACCAATATTCACGATTCTGACAAGTAGAATCCCTTAACGCGAGCTTTAAAAACTGGTAAAGACACTGTTTTTCTGATGGATTCTGGTAGTGCATTCCACAACCCATCCACAACCTTATGGCCTGGATGGAGAATATACGTGACAATTCATTAGAGAGTATTTATTATTATACATATACACGCGATTTCACCCGCGTGGTGACAGATATTTTGGATAATATACAATATATCTTTATGAATTGTAAGCTTATGTGTTATTCTGATATGTAAACTAAATATATTGTGAAGTTTCATCAATTCAGTAGTTTTAGTGAAAGAGCAACAATCATACTCACATACTACAACTTTCGCGTTTATAATATTAGTAGGATAGGTACATAGGATAGATACATGACTCGCATAACATTTGCACGCCTGCATGCAGGCTGAATACATTTACTAAATAAGTTATAAGATCTGACATTGTATAATTTTGTAAAATTTTGTTTCTTGCAAATAAACGATTTGATTTGATTTGATTTGATTTAGATATTTTTTATTATACATACATAGATCCCGACCAGAACACACGGAACAAATATTGAAATAAAATATCAAATAACTGCCGATCATACACATTTGTCCCGAGGCGGGAATCGAACCCGCAACCTCCAGCGTTGCAGGCGGACCTTCGCCCGCCGCACCACAGAGGTCGTCAAATGCACAATGCACTCCCATACGAGATGACAGTGCAGATCCTATTTCTGACATAGAATTAGAATAAGCATAGCTTTGTGAGAGAACAATAGGAAACAACATTTCCTGAAATCCTATAACCTATAACAATGTGCGTAACTAATTACATTTCAGACTTTGTTGTAAAAGTCGAGAACTGAACTAAGAACTTTGAAGCTCCGACACGAACATAGGAACTTCCTGTTATGGTATAAGGTGCCCTTGCTGGGTTATTCCTAAGCTGTCCCACATTGTTTTTGACTTGATCGACAATCTTTAAATATGTCTAACAGCTGAATGTAATTTACGTAAGTCCCAAACAAGGAGGGTTCTGACTTTGTCGATTATAACAGGAAGAACAAAAGACTTACAAAAAACCATAAAAATATTAGTCAATAATTGAGTGTTAGTCATCAGTAGTCATGTGTCAATAAGTACGAGTATCATTGCAACCAAATGCAGAAGTTTAAAACAATCGTTGGAATCGTTTTGACCGCTACCATTCATCACTTCATTTGTCCTTTTTCAAACTCGAATTTAGCACCAGTGCGCTGCGCATCGGTAAAATATGCGCGGTTGTTTAATAATTGTTAGTTTTTTTTCTAGTTTTTAATGGTTATCTTGCTATTGTTTGTAATGATCATCGGTTTTTATTAAGTTTTCATACATAAAATTATTTGTTTACAAAAAAACTTGAATTCAAGAACCGAGTGCAGTAAGCAATTATGTTATTAACACGAAAGGTATTAAATAGTACGTAAAAGCATGTCATACGGATATTTAAATTGTTGGGATACCTAAAAGTAGCGTGCTATCTGCCAATAGAGCTGTACGATTGAAATTGTGGCATTTTTTTTACAATCTATTAGTGTTGATAAGATACTTACCCATAATTAATTTAAATGTTTGGATTGAAGTTACACACGTTAGATAGAAAATTATTTATTTACACTTAACAAAACAATTGACAAAATAATAAATGGATTCATTATCAATAAGTAAAACTATACACACACACGTGAATGCTGTGGGTTTTAAAGTTATGAGGTAGTCAGCACGCATCGACGTCTTACCCTAAGGTAGGGTGGGGTAAGCTAGGGTAAGACGTCGATGTCAGATAGGTAATACTCTTTCTTACCTACCTAAATACTTCGTTGCCTGGAAGAGATCGCTCTCAGCGATAAGGCCGCCATTTATACTTCCTTTATTCCTGTATTGTTTTCTGTTTTGTGTGGTATATTAAAGTGTTTTCTATCTATCTACTTCAAAATCTCTCTTAACTGGAGTTATTGCTGATTTATGTTAACAGAAAAACCTAAACGATTCTTGCATCGTGTTACAAATAAGCGTTTTCCTTATATAAAAAAAAGTTCAATCAGACAGAAAGACGCTTTTTGGCCATAAGAAATTAAAATAGCAAAGAATTATAAATATAGTTTGATATTACTTCCCAATGCCTAACTGTATTTTTACGCGAAATATCCCTGCCTGTATTGATTTCTAAAGTAAATAGCATACGTATAAATATGTAATTTTTCTTTTTTGGTAAAGCGCTTCCTTGACAGTTTTTTCAAGAAAGTTTGGGTAGGTTAGGAATAAACCTGGCAGGATGAGCCTGCTTCGGAATAATTGTAAGACCTTTCCCTGTAAGATGTTGATGTTATGTAGATTGAGTTTTATACGCCTAAATTTACATAAGGAGCTTAGTGGAAACAAATTAAAATGTTTATAAAGTAGGTAAGTACCTCAATACTTACCTTGGAGCGCGCGGGTAACTCTTATTTAAATAAAATTCCCTTCCGATGGTTTAAAATGTGAGAAAGTTATTTTTTTCTATAAAAAAAATCTTTTTAGCTTTCCCCAAACTGACATCATAAACTGGTCTACTTGGTAACACTTTTTTTAAATTAGATAGGTAGATAAAGTAGGTTCGAAATGTATTCTTAATATCACCTATTTGTGTCACTTACCCCCATGATAAACTACTTTATTTGCCGTTGCCGTGTTAATACCTGTATTTTGTACCTGTGTCTAAATAAATGTTTTTTCTATTCTATTCTTTTTTTCGTAATTAAACCCGACCGATAATCGCTGGGATAAACGTGTTCTTGAGTGGAGACCACTACTCGGTAAACGTAGGCCGCCCAGTTGGAATGACGACTGCGAAAGACGTTTTTAAGATAATTAATAAGATAAAGATTATTTATTTGCATTAACATATTGTGTTATTAAGATGTTACATACAGGTAGGTATGTAGGTATCAAATATGTTTTACCGATTACGGTGTGGAAATAAAATAAATAAATAATGCTGGACAATTCACACAGCATTATCTAGCCCCATGGTAAGCATAGCTTGTGTTATGGGTACTAGATAACTGATATACATAATACAATACATTACAAGGATAGATATTTTTTATTATACATAGAAAACAACCAGAACACCCGGAACAAATATCTGCAGATCGTACACACAATTGTTCCGAGGCGGGAATCGAACCCGCAACCTCCTGCGTCGCAGGCGGACCTTCGCCCAACGCGCCACAGAGATCGTCTAATTGAGAGATATGGCATGCAATGTCTCTGTTGTTATAATAATAATTATATTTATAGAAAAAATAATAGAAAACATATCATCATCATCATCATCATCATCAGCCTATAGCAGTCCACTGCTGGACATAGGCCTCCCCCAAAGAGCGCCATAGCGCCCTGTCTTCAGCTTGCCGCATCCAGCATCTACCTGCAGTCTTTCGCAGGTCGTCATCCCACCTGGTCGGAGGGCGTCCTACACTACGTTTACCGAGTCGTGGTCTCCACTCAAGAACACGTTTGCCCCAACGGCCGTCGGTTCTTCGCGAGATATGGCCGGCCCACTGCGACTTCAGCTTGCTAATTCTTTGAGCTATGTCGATAACCTTGGTTCTCTGTCGGATGTACTCGTATTCGTTACGAATCCTATCCTTCAGAGAAACTCCGAGCATAGCTCTTTCCATAGCTCGCTGAGCGACTTTGAACTGGTGGACCAGCCCTATCGTGAGTGTCCACGTCTCAGCTCCGTAGGTCATAACGGGTAGGACGCACTGATTGAAAACTTTCGTTTTCAAGCTTTGCGGTATGGATGACGTGAAGACTTGACGTAGTTTCCCAAATGCTGCCCAGCCCAGCTGGATCCTCCTTTTGGCCTCCTTCTCGAAACTGTTTTTACCCAACTGCAGAATCTGCCCAAGGTAAGTGTACTCGGAAACAGTTTCGAGAAGGTGACAAAACATATGGAAATATATAATTAAGCTTTTCTAAAACATTTACGAGATTTTTTCGTAATTTCAGTCAAATAACCATAAAAGAAATCACTTCATTGAAATGTCCTCAGACGCTTCATACAAATTAATGAGGTTCTTTACACGGAATAATATTAGTGAAAGTAATCCCGCAAAAGATAAATGAACTTAATCTTTGCTAAATCTTTTTCAGGGAGATTCTGTTGGCGCTCAAAGAGAAGTTGGTACAGTCAATGTCAGAAGTCTGCGATAATATAACTACTTACCTCTTTACTTTTTACAATAACTTTTTAAAATGAGGTACCTATGTCCGAAATGGATAAAATTGTTGATACTTACTTGAATTCGATTTAAGGCCTTTTACTTATGTATGGATAGATATTTTTTATTATACATAGAAAACCAGAACACCCGGAACAAATATCTGCAGATCGTACACACAATTGTTCCGAGGCGGGAATCGAACCCGCAAGGGTGGGTGAAGGTCCGCCTGCGACGCAAGAGGCGTCGCAAGCGGACCTTCGCCCACCGCGCCACATCGGTCGTCACCGTGTTTGCACTTAAGTGAAATACTTAAGTGCAAACACGATAAGCTGTAGGTTTTTTGTTGACAATCTAGTTATTTTATTTGTATAGTAAACAACATACAATTTAAACACTTTTAAGAGTGTCTAAAACCGATCTTGACCTATAATAATATACCGATCTTGACCTATATGAAGATAGGTATGGAACCGCAAATGCGTTACCACCTTACAAAAGTCCGATGGATCTAACAAAGCAATCCTTTGAGTTAGCGAAATTTTGAGTTTGGTTTATCAGCTTGTAAGTGTTGATGAGTCAATCTCAAGCACAGATTTTTTGATTAGCCGGATTTTCCACCGCTGAACATGCTTCACCCAAGCGATGGCCTTTAGGTTTTTTTTTCATACTTTTGAACAGGAAATATTATTTAAGAGATTAAGATATTTCTGCGACCAACTGTACCAAAGTGTTGAGGCAGAAAATATATTTTCTGTCCAAGGCGTATTACTAGTATTGTGTAGGAAGGTTCGTTCTAACCGGAAAATTAAGACGCCTTTCACTTTTGTCCCTTACCCTCACTCTATCTGAAGCCCATTCATGTCTCCTCCATATTATTTTCGCATGAAATAAAACAAATAACGCATTCAATTAATTCACGAGAATAACGTTAGCAAGACGTTGATGTAATTAATTAACTGTGGGTTGAAAGAAAATATTTCTTGAATGTTACTGACATTAGAAAAAGACGTAAAAAGATATCTATGACCGAATGATTATTTTTTAAGCATTTGAATGAATGAAGAATGAATGAACACTTTATTGTACCCAAAATAACAAAATAACACCTTATATCTAAATCTTACATAATAATAGTACAATAGGCGGCCTTATCGCTCAAAGCGATTTCGTTCAGGCAACCAGGAAGACTCTGTTTACGAAATAACGATTTATTTCTAATGGTTTCCAAATGAATCCATATATTTTTTCTTGTATATCTGTTTATATAGGCATCAGTCAGAATATATAGGTATGTACATATACATATATATATATATATAAATCTATTGCTGTTCGTTAGTCTCGCTAAAACTAAAAAACTACTTCACCGATTTAAATTACTTTTTTTTATTTGTTAGCTCTAATACAAAAGTTGTTTAAAAGAACATAAAAATCAATTGTGTTTCGCTAGACTCTCTAAAACTTTAAAAAAATCGGTCCAGCCCCGATTCGAGTATCATTTTTTTTCGAATAACATGGCCAGAAAGGGAGGTAAGAGCGGCAGAATGATCGGCCCGTGCGCAATTTAACTGCTTTTTATTTTTTAATTTGTTATTGCTCTAAAATAATACTGTTTCTCAAAAAACTAAAACCATAATTGTCTAAAGTATTTATTAGGGGACACGTAGAAGACATTTCATTACAATAATATTAAATAACTAGCAAATAAAACTGGTTTTCCCGTCAAGATATCTCTGTAAAAATGAAGATTTAGAGGAAACTTTACCATTTTTTTCTATCAAGTCAAGTTTAGTCAATCGTGTTTCCACTCCCATAACTTACTAACAAATATCCTAAGCTTCTGATCCTCATCGAAATATATTCGAAAAATAGGTGTTTTGTTCCCTTAAAATTGATTTTCCGTTAAGTCAAAACGTGGGTTTTGGGACTCATTATGGCTCAAACTATAATTAAATATTTCCTGTTCATGGCTTTGTTACTGTTTTCTATTACAAGATAGGGAAACAAATTACAAGTTTGAAGATTATCTTCGTTCCTAAATGTGTTCTGGACTAGACTATATACATTTGAATTACCTACCTACCTATAAATCTATAGAAACAGTTAACTTAGACAATTCGTTATTAATGTTCTCAAAAAACATAAGGAGCACCATTTCTAGTACATTTATCTCAATAGCCCATTAGATGTTCTTTTGGAAGATCCTCACTAAGTCGAGTAATATAATCCTCTCCCCAAAAAGGCCTAATTACTATTTAGTAGAAGATTATACCTACCCTTACTTACGAGATGAATTATTTAGTGGATTTAGGAAAGGTACTCGTACTCTTCTTAAAGTTCAACTGTATGTGTTGTATGAGCGGTAATTTAACAAGCTGAAGTGGCAGTGGGCCGGACATATGTCGCGAAGAACCGATGGCCGCGGGGGCAAACGTGTTCTTGAGTGGAGACCACGACTCGGTAAACGTAGTGTAGGACGCCCTCCAGCCAGGCGGGATGACGACCTGCGAAAGACTGCAGGTAGATGCTGGATGCGGCAAGCTGAAGACAAGGCTCTATGGCGCTCATTGGGGGAGGCCTATGTCCAGCAGTGGACTGCTGTAGGCTGATGATGATGATGATGAGTATCAGTTGGACTACTCACATGTATTCATGATTGTACTTATAACTAGTTTTTTCCTGCGGCTTCGCGCGTGTTGTTCCTTTAGAAATAATTAATAGTATTTTTTACAAGGGACTACAACACACCACTATAATACGAGGAGTTGTTTATAAACCGAGTTACAATGGGTTGTTTTGACTCAAGTTTAACACATTATTTTTGACTTGGATTGCGATAAAGCATAACAATCAAAACTTAAGTAGGTACATTCAACCACTTTTCTACTTCACCAATTTGTCGTCTATACTAATATTATAAATAGGAAAGGTTTGATTTTTTGTTTGTAATGAAAAGGTTCCGAAACTACTGGACCGATTTGAAAAATTCTTTCACCGTTGGGAAGCTACACTATGCCCGGTGAACATAGGCTATATTATATTTTCAAAACAGTTAGGGATCCGTACTAAAACCGTGCGAAGCCGGGAAGGTCCGATATAAATACTACTCGTATTTCAAGTGATTTCGACCTCAACAGATTCATTTTAACTATTTATTTGCTCTTGTGTTCCATTTTCATATTATTGTCCTAAAATTAGCTTGATGGCATTAAGATATAGATTAAGATATTTTTTATCATAAGCAATAGGTCTAAATACCAAATTTCAATTTTAATTTAAAACAAATATTCGTTTTCTATATTAGTTTTCTATTACGTATCTTTCATTGTTCACTTAGCTATAAGATCATTAAACTTTTATTATCTACATTTTAACTGTATCTCGAATACATGAAGTCTATTAAGACAGGTACCTACTGTAATCACGGGTACTGTACGGGTCCGTAGAGTGAAGCCCTGGTGACCTGTAATACAGGTTTTTCTAAACCTACATCAGGCACCAGTCTTCACAATACAGGTTAGATCTAGTATATAAACTAAATGGCTTTATTTTGTATAAATAAATTATTATTATTATTAAAATAGTACCAATACCTACCACTAAAAGTTAAGACACCAATACACAGTTTAGTAGTCACACCAGAATATTTATCGTGAAGAATTGTAAGTACCTACCTAAGCTCTAGACCAGAACCTGCGTTTAATTTTAAATTGGATTCAAACTTTCCAAACCCAACTAAGCAAATTTATATAACAACGCAACATTTTATGGACCAGTAAAGTCCTTAAGAAACTTTTCCCCAATAAGGTTGCTTATATCGGCAATAAACCAACTTGCTTCGTTGCTTGTGGCAAGTTTCGTTGCGAAAACTTTGACCGCTTTTCCTAGAGCCTTGATTGGGGGTTGACTACTCGATTTACTATTGTTTTCTTTGAGTTTCCAGGCCTTATATAACCAAAAACTTACAGAGTTGTAGTAGGTTGTTCTAGTTGGGTATATAGAAAATTTACATAAGTTTGTAAGGTTGTATGTATTATATGTATATAAGGTAGGTACACATTTCCCGCACGCAATCAGAATGGGACAAATCCTTGGTTTTTATATTCCTTATATTTTTAAGGACTTTAAATCATTATAATGACTATGTCAGTCCCGTATTTAAAAAACACACTGGAACCTAAAACTATGTATATCATATCTAACGACGACCGATGTGGCGCGGTGGACGAAGGTCCGCCTGCGACGTTTGGAGGTTGCGGGTTCGATTCCCGCCTCGGAACAATTGTGTGCACGATCTGCAGATATATGTTCCGGGTGTTCTGATCGTTTTCTATGTATAATAAAAAATATCTATCTATGTAATGTATTGTATTATGTATATCAGTTATCTAGTACCCATAACACAATCTCTGCTTAACCATGGGGCTATAATGCTGTGTGAATTGTCCAGCATTATTTATTTATTTATCTAAAACTAACCTAAATACTTTGACTGCGACATCGCTCAGTGTTGCGGCTAATATAATTTGGATAGTATTAGTATCATTAAATTCACACTGTACAAGTCTCTTAGCTCCTTGTTAAATTCAATGATTTTAGTCACTTTTTTATACACGTCGCGTTACAATTTGGGAAGCAACCTCGTCAAAATAAACGTCCGTCCGCCTTTGTGTCAGTTCGAAGTGGCTCTATCTATTCCTTTCGAATAATATACAGATTCTCGTAATTTGCCATAAAAATTATGCCATTCAACGTTTTCCCTTCACAAATATTTTCCATTTCTGGGTTATACAATGACTCATGATTTTCGTAAGCGTTGTCCGTAAACTTTTAGTCAGTCTATTTATATGAAGACTAAGTAGGAAATAATCTTTGACATATTTTAATGTTAAGAATGATTTCCCAAAATTCTCATTAGGTAAAACACTTTTCATCAATCATACTCATGTTGTATAATTTGTTACGTAGGCACTGTTTTATGGTTGTGCGCTACCTGCTACTGATTGTAGGAATAGGCGGAAGATCAGCGCTGCGTGTATTGGTTCTACCAGTACCCGTAGCATTCATGCTGAGCCATTTCCTAATTTTTTAGCTAGCATCCGCATAGTATAGCTACCAAATGTACTTTTCTAATTAGTTTTAAGATCTTGTATGTGTGATTGGTTGTAGTTAAAAATAAAATATCTTTCTTTCTTTCATGTATATTTTATGAGCTCGTTTGTTACCACAGTTGGGCAATGTCTCTTCCCTCTTTCCACTCTTCCAGAAAGAGAGTGATTTCTCTTTCTCTCAACAGAATATTTTAATTGGTTATGCCATTATTAAATCATCATCATCAGCCTATAGTAGTCCACTGCTGGACATACGCCTCCCCTAATAAGCGCCATAGCGCCCTGACATTTGACATTATCATGACATCCGACCCAAAGAAAAAACCTTAAGAAAGTTTATCTACCCAACTGTCCCAGTATATTCGCGATTTGCTCCAAAGGCGTCCTCTAGGGCACTCCTAAAACATCTTCCTACTACCCGGAGTTCCAATTACGGTCCCCGAGCTCTTTGCCCACAGCTGCAAAACAAAAATGCCTCAATATTTCAAAGAGTGGGAAGTTGGTGGCTCCACTGGATGTAGTTCTAAATCTCCTTATTCGCGTAAGAAGCTTACCGGTAAGTCTTTGACAATCGAATGCGAACACTGCGAGACTTGTAGGGATGGGGAGAATACTTTTTAAGCTTTTTGGCTGACGCAGCAGCAGGGCTGGATAAAAGCATGGAATCTAGTTAGTGACTATGTTCTATGCATGATTCATGTTATTGAATTTTTTGTTTAAATATGTGAACCTCTATAACGTTTCCTAATATACAATAACATGTATCAAAACGGAAAAAAATAATTGAATTGAATTCGCATCGATTTTTCACAAAATCCCAGCCCGCACCCCAGAGATGCACCGATGCAGGAAGTTATGCTCTGAATTCCAGATTCTTCTAGATTCTAGATTCTAGAACCCAGATTTTGATTATCTGCACCTTAAGAGGCCTCCGGAGGGACGAATTTTTCATACAAACATATATTTCCACTATAATATTGCCAATCGCATTTTGCACATTTTTATGCGAAAATGGACAAGTTTTCTTCCTATTTGTTTCGTATTAAAAACAACAATATCTTACGTGTTATTTGTTAAGGAACATAGCTTATATTGTCTAGTTACAGAATAACAATACAAAAAGTTTTCAGTCATAATTTTTGGTATTACGAAACAAACCAGATTTTGAACGGCTAATATTGCTATCGCGCACGCATGGGGCGCGGCGCAAGAGTTAAACAGGGACAGCGATATTCGGAGCGAATTTTGCAAGCGAGGGTCGCCGGACCCTTAAGCGCAGAAAATTAGCAATAAGCGGCAAAACTAGTCTAAATGAGTCCACTCAGTGAAAGCCAAAAATTTATTTGCATGCTGCATCGCTGATCATTTAATTAATCATTAGTAAGTACTTTTTTGTTGATCCATATCCGCCTATTATAAAAATATCTTGAATAATGCTATATACATACGCTGAATAAGTACAGACAGAAGCATTAATTGGTAACCCCCTCACAGAATATGTAATAGTGTCATTCAGTAGCATGCGTTAAAGCGTTGTTTGAAATTTGAAAATTAAGGTTAGGGTATATCCATCACAACACAATCTCAGATGAGAATGTAGTCAAATGAATGTCTTTTCACAAAAAATATCATATCATACAAACAAACACATCAGCAACCGGCCACTTCTGTATTAGTCATTATCAATACAAACAATGGTTGAAGAATTTTTCACCTACGAAAGATTTAAATAACATCAGTCTGGCTGGGACTTAGCCATTCGCCATTCACACACGGCTGACTGCAACAATAATTGTAGGTATCACCGCTTAATACCAGCTTACTGAGACAATGCCGCCATTCCAACTAGTAGGAACAGTTACCAGACAGGAGGTATCCCTTTGCTAGAAACCACACAAGTCCAGTTACTAATGAGAGGTAAGTCCCAGGAGGCAGCTCGTATCTCGCTGAGCAATTCTGCCGACGATTTCAAGAGTAGTTTAAAATTTAGTAGAAGCGAAGACCTAATGTTTTTCTATTTTCCATTTGAGAATATGTCTTACTGCCGTAATTTGTATGAACTTCGCCACCGATCACCGGCGCGGCAACCGGGTCGAAGTTAAATGGATGAATGCGGCAAGTTGAAGACAAGGCATTATGGCGCTCATTAGTGGAGGCCTCAGTCAATAATATAGGCTGATGATGATAATTAATGAGTTTTTGGCCGTGGCTTTGCATCTCGGCCAAGGCTAGTACTGATATTAAAATGGTGAAAGTTAATGAGTTGAAAAATTGTTTGGTTAAAGTAAAAGCGATATGTACTGAATTGATGACGATGAATATACACACATAAAGATCTGAACCTGGAACACCATACTTATACAGGCTACTTTATATTTAAAAAAACGCGAGCGAAGCCACAGGCATAAGTTAGAATATAAAACGTATGTACCGGCGACGCCGGCAATAGCAAGGCGGGCGCGGCGGCGGCGGCGGCGGCGATGATACAATTTTACAATTTTGCTTCTCCGGCTGCTATCAAAACACCAATCTTTACTTTATTGACCTAATTAAGGAGCTGAGCTAACTACGCCTTAAGAACAAACCTTAGAAACTTAACCGCCTACAGTACGCCAACCTTATACGCCTACGCCTAACGTACAATAGCGTACAACTATGCCCAACGACGACGTGGGCGTCTAACAAAATATACGCCAGCCATCCCTATCGAGTGAATTTAAATTTTAACGGAAAATACTCTGTCTGAGCGGACAGAATTAATTCGAACGGATGTTAATCTGAGCACCTCGCGATTTAAAGGTTGTGCGACAGCCTGCCGAATGTAAAATTAGGCAGGTTGGCTGGCAGATGGGCAGGTGGGTGCCTACTTGGAATTTGTTTTAGAATCGCTCCTTTTGTGACGATATTTACGTTATTTTTGCATCAAGCTTTAATGGAAAATGATGGGCCTAATTGAAATAAGTACGGCTCGTACTTTTCGGAGTTGATATATTTTCATTCCTTTTTAAATTATATACGAAAACTGTAGGTAGTTACCTTTCTGAATCAGTTATTTAGGTATGCGTAGAGTACGTAATGTATGCTGTTACCTACAGCTAAGAGTAAAGAACCTCTCATGGTAATATAAAAATCTACTCTGAACGCAATGCCCTAAGAAAATATGCGCCCCGCGGCTTTGCCCGTGGAAATTGGTGCTTATACATATAGGCTTACGTCCGATGTAGCCTAGTTCGTTATTGAGCAGGGTGTACCACGTGCAGGTCTGGCTTGGGAGACGAGATGTTGTAGTCCCCCTTACACCCCATGACTGATATACATAATACAATACATCAGGACACTGACACTGACCTTCAGCTAGATAAAAATATATGTGAAGATCTATTATCTCCACATTTTCCTGGAAATATATTAACAACGCTGTCTGTATTTACCACAACTGATAATAGAGCCGATCTGTAATCCTCGTCGAATAGTAAAAGGAGAGAATGAAAAAGTTATTAGAACATCAAAGCCCTGAGAGACCCGCGGCTCCAAAGCTAATCTCCTATCGAATATTGCGCCTATCGCTTAGATACTGGAACGGACATCGGTCAAGATTTATAAGAACTTGTTACACTATTTCTGATACGTATTTTTTTTATTTCTTTATGTTCTTATTTACTTATAATATGTAGTAACAAGCTGTACCTACTTGTGAATCAATAAATGTATTTTCTTTCTTTCTTTTCTTCTTTCTATTTCTACAATGTCTTTAATACTCTGGTCCGCCGTTCGATTTCCGCCTCGGGACAATTGTGTGTACGATCTGCAGATATTTGTTCCGGGTGATCTGGTCGTTTTCTATGTATGTGTGCCCTAAGCTAAGGAGAGCTTTTGTTATGGGTATATTACTGATAGGTATATACAATGCATTACATGGATATAATATTTATTATTATACTTAAAACATACCCAGAACACCCGGAACAAGTATTTGATCGTACAAACATTTGTCCCAAGGCAGAAATCGAACCTGCAGCCTCCTGCATCGCAGATGGATCTTCGCCCGCCGCGCCATAAAGTTCTAAATCAACAAATAATAATGTCTAGCGTAGCGATTTTATTCATTCGTGCTACCTATATACGTTTCTATTCTCCGTTGAGACTGGTCGCCATGGCCGAAAATTCGGCTAGGGAAATATCATACGAAAAAAATATCCCAGTTACATTATAAGACTATTTGACCTACTTTCTAAGTAATAGATTAGTATTTTTACAGTATCGTAAGTTCCCAACTTTTGAACAAAGAAAATGAAAACGAAAAACTTTCACACTAAAAATACTCTCGCAGGAAAATCCTAGCTTTTCTAACGCGATGTGAACTTTACGTAAATTTCCTTTTTCAGTTGTCATTTCCCGTTCCTTTGAATCCGCGTGCCTCCTATACGTCCCACAAAGATTTCCACAGTATTGCCAGCTATGTTAGTTTTTGGCTACAACTGTTATTATTCTAGTAACTAACAGCAGTGTTAATAAGTAACGATGGAAAATGTATCGCTAATTCGTCATCGGTTATCAGAACAAAAATCACACAACAGCAATTTTACGACCTGACGATGAAAAAGCTATTCGCCATGTAATTACTCAGTTATTTTTTGACATTTAAGTCATGTAAAGCTTTTTATTACATTACTAGCTGCGCCCCGCGGCTTCGCCCCCGTGGAAATCTATGTGTCAAATAGTTTAAATGATAAAAAGTCTTAATAAAAATCCTATGTTAGACTCCTGGTTCTAAGCTACCTCTCCACCAATTTTCAGCTAAATCTGTTCAGCCGTTCTCGAGTTATAAGTGTTGTAACAAACACGACTTTCTTTTATATATTTAGATTGTACGTCCTTTATGGATACGTTGTAAAAACATGTACGTTTATCTTAATAACACTTGTACATACAAGTGTTATTAAGATAAACGTACAGAATACAGAAATATTTAAATATTTCTGTATCTGTACCTAATTGGTAAGTCATTGCGGCCGAAAGGTAGCCATTGATATCATGTATATATCTACTTCTTTTTCAATAAATATTGAAATATTTATTTACATTATATATGGATACATTGCTGTGACCTGCGACACAGTATTTTACTTCTGCATGTCGCATCGCTTCATATTTTTGTTCTAGCACCTAACTATGTTTCAAAATAAAGACTTTTTACTTTACTTTTACTTTTTACATTAAAATTTCATGCGGACCCATGCTTTGTCAAAAAATAGGTTAAAAACAAGAAATCCAACCAGCCATACAGTTACTTTTATAGAAGCAAGTTGGCAACACCGCCTATACGTCCCACAAAGATTTTTCAATCGCCGTCGGATTTCCTTGGACGTTGGAGCATAAGGAATCCATTTACGTTTCGCTAGTGCATAGGATGGAAATCGACCCGAGGCGGGTCCTTTATCAATATAAAGAATCATCGGGGCCCAATCTTGTTAGTGACCGCCGATTACTTTTAAGGAAAGCCAGGCTTGGGCTTATTCAAGGGTTTTTCGCACTATTTCTTACAGAGTCAAGTTGGGTAAAAACATGTGATACATCTTTTTAGTATCAGTTAGGGCTACAGAGGTTGAATGTTGGTGTGGATGAATATTGTAAGCCTAAAATTTTTGAAACTATCATGGTTATTAAGACTAAAGTAATAAGTATAATGTTAGTATTTGTATATGTAATGATAATAGTAGTAGTATAAAGTTATAAATAATATTTAGTATAATTTACTTTTGGGTACCAGAGGCTAGTTTTAAATATTGTAAAACATAGATTAATTTTGTTTATGTTTCTCATTATAAGTGCACCATATGTTTGTATGAAAATAAAGTTCTTTAAACCTAAAGTCATTTAAAACGCATTTGAAACTGTGCCGATATATTGGATAACTCAAAAATCAAATCATGGTAAATATCCCGTTTTAAACGCCTTTATTGTAAGCCTAACCCAGACAAAGACAGATAGCTTTGCTAAAGGTTTGACTGCATCGAATGCGTTAATTGGCTTGGGCACTGAAACTGTTGGGTATCAAAATTGGTCTATTTTCTACGCAGAACATACAAAGAAAGAAAGAAATCTTTATTCATAGCATACACAATGTTAATTACTTAATTAACCTACACCATAAAACTACATAAAAGGTACAAATTAGAAAACTTAATGCCATAGCGTAGAAAGCATTTACAAGCCATTTCATAAAACGGATTGTAAATGCTCTTTGCTATTTCAATGCTTGAACTCGACAAAATAATAAACCCATGTTATTCACCAACAATTTTCAATTTTGTCCGCAAAACACAAGCAGAACAATATTTTCCTCTGTTTCCGCCACTCGTTATCAGCCGCTTTATTACCAGATCACCATCAATCGCTCATCGCTTTAAAGCGAAATATTTCAAGTTATTCCAACAGCTTAGGCTCCGCGCAAACGAGCCACCGACCACAGCCACTGGTGGCCAGCGACAGCCACTTAACATACTTTTTCATATATTTTGTATAGACGCGCCGCATACGTGTAGCCGGTGGCGGCCACTCGCTACAGCAGTGTCCGCGACGCGTGGTAGCGCGCGACAGCCACCGGTGGCTGTGGTCGGTGGCTCATTTGCGCGGAGCCTTACACCGGTAAAGGTCACTCAGTGGCGTGCAAAATGTTTTACACTAAAGCGGTCACTGCGAAATAGATTTCTAATTAAAAATACATTTGAATAGGACTGCAGATAGACGCAGACTTACGAATTATACTAATTTTAAACCGATAAGATTCTAGTTAATACGGGTTGCGTAGAACGAATTCATTGTTTTTAATATTTGCGTTTTATTTTAATTAAATGCGTTGCGTTATTTCTTTTAGACCTTACCCTAAATTACCCTCGATGCGATGTCATTATTGTATATTCTACTATAGAGAACCATCTACATGCTTGGCCTGCGAGACCACCACGCTAATTAACACAACGTTACGTGCGTTATCAGCGTTATTACGCTAATTCTAGCGCCTTTTCACGAGTTATTCATGCTAAAATGCACCTTTACACGCGTTATTTGCGCTAAAATTAGCGTAATAATAAAGCTGATAACGCGCGTTACGTTATGTGTGAAATAGCGTGGTAGCCTTGCTGCTGGAATCTTGGACAAGTCATGTTGTTTGATAAGATAATCAACAAACTATAAGATATCGCAAACTAAATTTAACTAATTTGACATTGCTAAAAATTTTACCGTCCCAAAGCTTCGGCCAAACAATTTTCTTATACATATAAAATCAAAGCTATTCGTTTTGCGTAGACCGGACGGAACATAATACGGGCAAAATAATAAATGACACATTTGAAGTTTGATGTCGAAAATCATAGACTAAGCGCGGTATTTAGTGATCATACGATTAGACAAGGCGGTCGCTACGCGAAGGTGACTATGTCTACCAATCGAGCTTCGCCATTGTTTGAGCCATGATGATTGTATTGTAGAAATTGAATCGCTTCATGGCGAATGCCGCGGTCACGCGGCGGACGCTACAATGACGATTCAATGGCACCTTACACTCCTACGCGACTGAGACGCATACAAAGAAGGAATAATATGTAGTGCTGTCAAATTAGTTATACGTTTATTTTTAGCGAAATCTGAATTGACACTTAAGTATTAGAACTCCTAAGATCTTAGTTACCAGACCGGGCAGAATTGCGTCAATCTAGTCGCAGAACCATCTAGCAAGAAGTTGAATTGAAGTTACTAGACCACTAAAAACGTTGTTATTGTATTATCTTTGCTAAACAGTGATGTATATAGATCTAAAGTGCCGTTGAAGGATAATGCCCTCTATAAGGTATGCTACAGAGGGTATATAATCCTTCAACGTCCGAAAGAGGCTTTTAAATTGCTATGTAAATCTGCCATCATTAAACCTAACGAACATTCAGTTCCGCAGTTCAGGGGATTAAGACTCGTTTCGGAGGTTTTTTATCTGTTTTGATGTTCTTGTTTGTAATGAAGCCGGGCCGGGAGTTTGGGCGGGACGGTTTTGCAGCCGATAGTTTCCCTTTGATGGGACAGGTTATATTTTTTTTAGAAAGGGTTTGGTTTGTATCCAATTAAAACCGTTGGGGCATGCGTATTTTGTTACCTGCCTGTCTAGGTAATTTTTCGATTTTTGGTGATTGATAGAAAATCGAGCGAGAACACAAAGTTCATACTTATAGTAATAATATATTTTTAGTAGGTACCTATGTTATTTAATATTTTTAACGGCTTAGGTAGAGTACCTATGGGAAACTGTGTTTCTTGCGTTGGTGATTTTATTTTAATGATAAATAAAGTACTGTCTTTTCATGCCTATCTGTAAATACTAGACCGTACTACATACAAAAGCTAAATGCTGATTATGCTGCCAGCATCCTGGACCATTTGCCTTCTGGTCAAAAGTCAATTCGGCTTAGGTTTCTAAAAATTGATTGAATGAATTTAGTGAGATGAATTTATAGGTGTAAATACTAGTTGTCGTTATATTGTTTAAATAAATAAATTTCACTCAAATACTGATCATATGCAGAAAGATATCAAAATCTCCGATTTCTGTATTTTGATATCTCACTGGAGAACACGAAAGCCGACATCGTAATACGAACATGAACCCATAAATAACATGGGTAAACAAGGCGTTATTTCTGTCTTGCACGACAAAAACAAGAAATCTGTTACGTGCATGGCGACGCATGAAATTCCTTTACCGGGTTATAACGACACTATCAAAATCAAAGGACGGTACAAAAGTAAAAAGCTGGGAGAGGTGATGTGGAAAATTACTATTGTAAGGTTCGGCACACGCCAGGCGACTTTTTGTAAAGGGAAATTGAGCACATTTGAGGAGCAGACTAAACTTAACAACGCGAGTTACGTAACGGTTAACTGCGAATAGTTGAGTAATTGAGCATTGCGTAATTTATTTTGTTTTCCATCGCTAAACTGCGAAAAGATGTGCAATGTGGCTTCCGGATTGCTCAATTCATTATGTTGCCCATTGCTCAACTCAAAAATTAATTGCTAAGTTAGCACTACCTAGTTATAATAAAAATGTTGTGACCCCACTTCAATCAGATCTGTGGATTTTATTCTATTTTTGAGCTGAAATAGCATGCAATTTGAAATTTGTTACGTGTCCAAGATTCTTGTAAGGTCTAAAGGAAATAAGGCACTATGAAGTTTGATAGGTATGCATGGCCTTGAGTCGACAAAAAATGCGCTTTTATTTCCTCAAAAAGTTGCAGTCTTTGCGCCAAGCCTTACAAATCGACGCTGTACGGCCTTTGTCGTGCCAGCGGGGCTTAAACGCACCACGGTCGAGTGCGCTTCTGCGATCAAATAGATATTTTAGTCACACATATTGGTTTTTGAACAACTGAAGCGCACAACAGTAGTGGCCAATGTTGACTTACTTTTTCAGGATTTTTGAATTTTCGTTAAAAATATTTTTGAAGTTTTGTACGCTTGGCTAAGCTTAGCCTAGTTTTGTAAGCTAGACTTAGCCTAACGTACAAAACTAAAAAAATATGTTAAATAGAAATTAATAAAATCCTGATCAAAAAAGTAAGTCAACATTGGCCACTACTGTTGTGTGCATCAGTTGTTCAAAAACCATTATGTGTGGCTAAAATAATCTATTTGTTCGCTCACTAAGCTTTTGTTGATATTATCGGGTAGCTGAACTTCATTTCGAATACATGGAGGCTTGCTTTTAATATGTAAAACGTATTTTTTTATCATTGAGTTAATTAATCTCCTTCAATGATGACCATGATAAACTTTACGTACACTGCGAAAAGAAACCAAAATCAATAGAGACAGATATCTCAAAAACACAATTATCTTCCAAGGATCTGGAAAAAACGATTTATTGCATAAATTCCTTCGTAAGCTCCGTTTGAATATCCAGTGGATAATCCTTAGAGCCGAGCAAAAGAATAATTAAGTAAGGTTCCCTTAAGCTCCGTGCTGATGCCTCCTAGACGACGGGCGGGGATGTTTCATAAACATATAAACTCTTAGCAAGTACTGTTTAAGGAAAAGACACAAGTAATATGTACTGGTAAACGCAGCAGATATGCATTTAGCTGCGCTTGGAATTGAAAGTGTATTTGATCGCGATTACCGAATTTACTCAGTCTGCGATCGATCCCCAACGTCGTCGGTTCAATCCATCATTACCATTTTTAAGAGAAATTGACGGCAGTAGTTCAATTAACCGTAGATAACGTGTGTCCTATGAATATAGTCCGTATCATACAATACCAGCCACTTTCCTTGACCACCAACTAAAAACCAATCTGAAAGGGCAGTTTGGGGTACAACCTCTCTCATCTACCACGCTCTCGAACCACAACCCTTTTCATTATAAGACCGATGCATTTGGATGAACCAAGAATGACACCAAGATAAAGCAGCTGCGACTTGCCCTAATAGAAATAATAGTAGAATAGAAAATAATTATTTGCGTTTCAAAATATCAAACAAACTAACAAAGGAAGTCATATTAACGGTGAGAACACAAATAGGCTACAGACTCAGCATTAACTGCTTCATTGCCATGGATTTCAGTGCAGCACTGGTTTTCAATGGCCCCAAAAATTATAGTTAAGTATGTACCCTTAATTTTCTTTACTCATATTTTGGAAAGCCTATATTTATATCTGCGCTACATATACGGACGACCGAAAAACTACTTTTTAATATAAATATTAAAAGTAACTTATAACGGGATATTTGTCATGATTAGATTTTGGAGTTTTCCAATATTTCGGCACAGTTGCATGCGCCATGATCACGAAATAACTGAACAAAAAAAATATAAATATTACCCAGGAAGACGGAGATTATACAACCTAAGAGAAGGGGGTAAAATCGCTCTCTTTCAACGAAATCTAAAGACAGCTATTACAGGGACACTCAAATATGCAATTTATCCTCATTATTATAATGTCGTCGGAACATTAATCACTTTACACTCCATTAGTGCTCAAATTGCTTTAGCGAACCTTTTAATTTTATAGTTCTTTGGAGGATCTTCGCGTGGAATAATTGATGTGTCCTATTGAGTGGAATGCCGTGTTCAATACAGTTTTTTTCACCAGGAAAGACTAAAGATGGAGCAAGCAAGTGCTACCTGATGCAGTTTTATCCAACGTCTTAGATATTAATGCGGTGATTTTATTTTTAATCGACGAGAAACTAAAGGATGAGCTTCTCGATTCGCCGTATGTTTTTGAATAATTCTTGCGTTTTTTGTTTTTAAATAGATAATGAGTTGGTTCCATAAAATATTTTCTTTTAGCGGAATCTCTATTCGTCCCAGAAATCTTATAAACGCTTAGAAATTCTAATAAATGTTTTTTATTATTTGATTTAATTTTGAATATCTGTATCAAAGTTTTGGAACCATGATAAAAGTAAAAATCCCATAAACCCTATTATTATAAGTACACTAGACTTAAGAACACTCTATGTATTCTGTTATTTTGCACGTTATTTGATTATGTCCTTTATAAATATATAAAAAGGGAATATATACGAATTTCAAGCCGCGCTGGTACCCACAAATCCTTTTTTATCTCTTTAACACTTTGACTGCTGAAATCACACGGTATGTGTTTTCTACAAGTGACTAATATGCGTAAATCCACACTAGCGCAGCGGCTGAAAAAAAACAGATCTTTGTGACTCAGCACAGCTGTAATATTTTTCGAACGAAACGCATGTGCGGCGCAACACAACCGCTGTGTAGAGCGGCAGGACGAATTTTTTAGGTTAAAAAAAAGATTGCAATCGTCGAAAAAAAATCGCTGTCAAAGTGTTAAGTTTAATCCCGGAAAAATATTGTTGGATTAAAAAAAAGTGGATCAGCAGCCAAATAGCGAATACTTTATTGAATACAACCATCATTCGTCTGAGCCTGGCTCTGAACAAAACAAAGACAAACATTTAATTTGATAAATCCATTCCGTAAATTCCAAAGTTCATGTGACTGATCACCGGTCATTTAATATTCTGAAAGAAAAACAAGTTTAAGTCGAAACATTCAGCCGATTAAAACTTTTCCAGTCTTAAAAATAACTTTTAAATACTTAGCACTTTGGTTGTTTGACCCTAATTTTTAAATCGTCGTAAATTAGAAAGTTTATTCGGTGTTCCAATAGGTAACTCTAAAGGTACCTAGCCTGTACTTTACTGAAAAAACACTGTTTTAGTTTTCAACACTGAATTAAGTAGTCTCAAAATTTTTACGAATTTTCACTTCTTTACTCCACCACCACTTTGGAACAAGATAATGATGTATCAAAGTGCCTTCATACTTAGCTTTATAAAACAGTGCTACTGAATTAAGATAATAGGCACCTACGACCTAATGAACAGGCAATTGAGTTTTCATTAAGATTAGTCAGCGGGTAGGCTTATATTATTTTTGAATAAAATTTAACTAGAGTGAAATTTCAGAATTCTGTTAGAAAGTCTGTCGAAAAAGAGAACTCTCTCTTTCTCATACACATTTATATTTTTTTTAAACGTTTTCCTATTTCACAAGGTAAGTTAATCTCCGGTTCAAAAAACTGGATTTTTTTTGTTCGTTGGTGTGTTGGGGGTTGTATGTGTAGTGGTTACAAAACCCAATCAATGTCGTTTAATATGTTCCACTAATATTTAGTGGAAAATATTAAACGACATTGATTGGTGTCATCGAAGCATAGAAGCTCGAAAAATTTTTTTGTTTAGAAAGCTTTCAATAATCATTTAATTATTATCTCCTTTGTTTTAAAATTAAAATTTAATTATTTTTCACTGCACATGTGAGATTATAGAATATAACAGAAAATGTTTATTTACGTTTTAAAACAATACAAATTAACAAGGCATTGTTGAAGTGATACCCTTGCTGTTTCCTTTTGTTTTCTATTATTTTTATCAGTTTTTGTCAAGAATTCATTCATAAATTGTCTACGTTGACATAAAATATATTGCAATTGAAATGGGAGTATAGGTATTGCCAGATATCAAAGAAGAGCTCAAATTATCATACTTTTGAAACGTTCTCAACATGGATCAGAATACTCAGAATCACAATGCTATCACAGATTATTGAAATGCAATTGTCGATATTAAGGTTACAGCTCATTTATACGCATCTTTAGTATAAAGTGTCTCTGTGGTGGGCGATAGTCCACCTGCGACGCTAGAGGTTGCCAAATTTTTATTAATGCCAATTTTGTATTAGTTTGACACCAGCTACAACGTCAAAATTGGTCAAAATTGATGTTTGACAGCACTGATTGCTTAATTTACGCCTGTCGCAAACCGGTCGCGAGTTACATAATCACTATACCGGTGACTAGGGCTGCAGAGAACGGAACTTCCTGAAAATGCGTGCGGTTAGTTATTATTATAATTATTATGGTGTACATGTGCTTCAACCTTAGATAGCTGACGCAGACGAGGCCGGAACAAGGCGTTTCAATAATTCATAGCGATATTTGCGATGGTAGAGCTGCAATTAGGGGAGATTCTACTCTAGTGGGCAGATTCTGGCATCTGGGTCAAATCACAAATGCTTTAATTTCCCTATGAAACATTTTCAGGCATATTTGTGTACAATTGAGCTAACTGCAGACTGTTGCAAACAATCTAGTCTATAGATAGGATGAGTGTTTCAATATTTTTAGCTTTAGTAAATGGAAGATAAAAGCTCGTTAGTATGTACAAAGTTATTTAATATTCCGTGTTATTCTAAGGTTTTGGTATTAGTATTATAGTGAGTAAGCCCCTTCTGTCCGGTATGGTGATTATGTAACTCGCGACTGGTTTGCGACAGGCGTAAATTAAGCAATCAGTACTGTCAAACGCCAATTTTGACCAATTTTGACGTTGTAGCTGGTGTCAAACTAATACAAAATTGACGTTTGACAGCACTGATTGCTTAATTTCCGCCTGTCGCAATCCGGTCGCGAGTCACATAATCACCCGCCGGGTGTGCCTAAAACGTAGTCTGACATATTTGCGTTTTGACAAAACTTCATTTGAATTTCGCTATTGGCCTATTAGCCCACGGCGCTAGTGTCGTAGGAAGTCCCAAAGATGTTCGACTTATAGGTCACTTGATTTCAGCTCAGCTGGAGAGAGCGTCCCTGTACTGAATGGAAGGTCGTGGTTCAAGTCCCGTCAAAATCGTTTTTTTTTTTGGGATATGCCTGAAAAACAGGTCTTCACTATTATTATATATGTATATTTCAGACATACTCATTGTTAATTTCCACGAGAATTTAAGTAATGTACTGTTTTGTTATTCTTAGTACTAAGATATTTTTATTTAAATTCTGTGTTATTATTACTGACAGGTTGTGCTGTGACCACAGATTACAAATGTTGTTGTGACCTAAAAAGCTTAGTAAATTTTTAGTTTCCGACCACTCCGGTTAAATCCGTCCTAATCCATGCCGCTACCGGTAAATACCGTTCATAATTTATACCGGAAGTGACCGGGCCCGAATAATACGGTACGTAGGTATTATATTTAATTATTGCACGGCGGGTTCCATAATCCGTGTAAACCTGTAAACCGGACAATCCACACAGCATCTTCTAGCCCCAAGCTAAGCAGATCTTGTCTGCAAATCGTTCACTGTACAAGCTACTCGTCTATGGAATGCTCTCCCTCTGGACATCAGACGTGCAAAATCACTCCCTATCTTCAAAAAACTGCTGCATCAGCATTATTTATCCTAACTAAAATATTGATAGCTCTAACTTATGTCTATGTAAGTCTATTATAATGTTTATAAATTGTAATGTAGGTATTATGGTATGTAGTGTAGGTATTTGTCTTCTTTTTTTATCTATATATTTATTATGTACCACCGTCTATTTTGTTCCTTCATGTCCTGTCCATCCTAAGGTTGCCTGGAAGAGATCGCTCTCAGCGATAAGGCCGCCCTTTATACTTCCTTTGTTTTATTGTATATTCCTGTATTGTTTTCTGTTTTGTGTGGTATAATAAAGTGTTTTCTATCTATCTATCTATCTTGTGTTATGGGTACTAGATGACTGATATACTTAATACAATATTACATAGATAGATATTTTTTAATATATATACATAGATAACGACCAGAACACCCGGAACAAATATAATGCAGATAGTACACACAATTGTCCCGAGGCGGGAATCGAACCCGCAACCTCCTGCGTCGTAGGCGAACAATCGCCCACCGTGCCACAGAGGTCGTCTGTCAATCAGTTAAATCTGACAATACCTAATTCAGTGTATAACAGTCTTCCTATCATAGTGCCTCTCCATTACTAAAGATCGGTCAGGATCGGTAATCCTCTTGAATGTTTCCGTAACCAGGGTTAACCTAAATAGGTCTTCTAAAATGACTAGTGCCTAGGTATCGTTTATTAAATTCAAAGGCTGCGGAGATCGTCATTATGTTTTATTATGTTGTTATCCTGTTGCCCAAACTCTCATGAGATTGGTGCCTCAGGAGAACACGCACACAATCACACGCAAACAAATTCTGGGTATAACCTACAATATAGAGCATTGAATGGACAAACCATCAAAAAAAAACCTACTATAAAAGCCGACGATCACCAGTCGGTAAGGGGTAAGCTGAAAAACAGCGCCGAACGTGCTTTTTAAGCTTGTCGGCATCAAGCTGAGCTTACTCCCATTGCTTAGTAAATGTACTTAGTTAACACTTTGACTGCTGAAATCACACGGTATGTGTTTTCTACAAGTGACTAATATGCGTAAATCCACACTAGCGCAGCGGCTGAGAAAATACAGATCTTTGTGACTCAGCACAGCCGTAATATTTTTCGAACGAAACTATGTGCGGCGCAACACAACCGCTGTGAGAGCGGCAGCATGAATTTTTTAGGTTAAAAAAAGATCGAAGTCGTCGAAAAAAAATCGCAGTCAAAGTGTTAATCAAAATGCGAATTGTATGTTATGTAAGTACCTACTTATTAATTATAGATATAAGTTATGTTTTTAGTTTGTGATGTAGTATCTATAAGTAGTTATAAGTTCAGGCAATCAATCATTATTCTATTCTATTCTATTCATATAAGTATAAGGTCCTTCCCATCCTTCTCAAAATCATGTTATAGCAAAACATATCAAAAAGCAACCAATGTTTCTATTAAGCGTGAACAAAATCCATTAAAAGCTAAACGAGCCAAGTTTAAACTGATTATTGAATGCACGCTTAAACAAAGTGCAACAACTAGAGTCATTATTTTATTATACCAGCTTCTTTGCACGTTTTTTTAAATATAAATTAGCCTATATATAACTCCATGTCTAGAAGTATATCTATGCAAAATTTCAGCTTGATTAGTTCGGAAGTTTTGCATTATTGTCGCCCAAAAATTAATAACCTCAAAAACTTTCACTTTTATGGTAGTTCTAGAATAAAGTCTGAATAAAGTCTGATATATTGATTCTTGAAACTCTAAATTAACGTTAAACGACGCCTACATAATCATCATCATCAGCCTATAATAGTCCACTGCTGGACATAGGCCTCCCCCAATGACCGCCATAGCGCCCTGTCTTCAGCTTGACGCATCCAGCATCTACCTGCAGTTTTTTGCAGGTCATCTACACTACGTTTACCAAGTCGTGGTCTCCTCTTTAGAAAACGTTTGCCCCAACGGCCGTCGGTTCTTCGCGAGATATGGCCGACCCACTGCCACTTCAGCTTGGTTAAATAATATAAAATAAAATATATATATTATCATATTTGAGAGTTGTATATAGGCGTGAGTCTACTCCAATATTAATTTAATGTCCGACCCGAGCGGTAAAGAAGAGTAATTAACTAAGGAGGCTAGGCGGATAAGTACTTACCTTCTTAACATCATTTCCACCGTCCATTTTATTTACCAGCGAAATTATTAATTAAAATGATAAATATTCCAGCAATAATAATCCACGATATATTAAATTAAATTTGATTTAAACGCAATGTGTTGTACTGAATGTTTTATTAGTTTATGTCCAAATGCAATTAGCCATTTTCATTACTCAAAGCGGATATTCGTTCATTCAATTGAGAATCGAATTATTTAATCAAATGCTGGTTTTATAAACCGCCTGTGCAATATTGAACATCATATGCGATTCCCAGCACAATAAATGAATGTTATGGACAAATGTAGAGAAATAATAACATTTTAACTTTAAAAAAAATTAATACAACACTACTAAATACACTAATAAACAGTGGCCCGTGATCTAGCATCACGGGCCATTGTTTATTAGTGTATAGGATGACGACAGCTTATGACACGTTGATGGGTCTAAAATCAAGAATGTTTGGTTTCAACCCATTCGATAGTATTTTAAAGTTATTGACATAGCTCTAAGAATTAGCAAGCTGAAGTGGCAGTGGGCCGGCCATATCTCGCGAACCGGTGGGGTAAACGTGTTCTTGAGTAGAGACCACGAGCGACTCGGTAAACGTAGTGTAGGACGCCCTCCGTGCAGGTGAGATGACGACCTGCGAAAGACTGCAGGTAAATGCTGAATACGTCAAGCTGAAGACAGGGCGCTGAAGACAGCTTATGTCCAGCCTAACATAGGCTGATGACGATGATAGTAATTCTATTATTTCATGCAATATCTCAAGAAAATAAAGGATGCCTGGAAGAGATCGCTCTCAGCGATAAGGCCGTCCTTTATACTTCCTTTATTTTATTGTTTATTCCTGTATTGTTTTCTGTATAATAAAGGGTTTTCTATCTATCTATATATCTACATATATCCTGTGGACCAGATTTTAAAAAGTTATCGCAACTTTGACAGTCGTGCGCGCTTATAAAATTGATTCACGCGGCGCGTACGCACCGTCAGTAGCATTTCACTATCAGAGTCATGTGCCTGTCTACAGCGATCTGTGTTGCACTGTAGCAAGCTTCTACCAAGTGTTGTACTATACTACAAGTTTTAAAGTTTGAAGTTAACAGTGTCTCGTAAAATGGATATAAAAATGATTGTGGCCGTTTCCAGTTTTATTATTGGTAAGTGGATTTTTTATTGGCTTTACGAGTTACAAAGCTTTTGCATAAATGAAATAGGTTTTGAATTATTTAATGTTATTGTTAGTAGTTTATTATTATTTTGACGACTAATTTGGCGCGGCGACAGGGTGAAGGTCCGCCGGCGACGCAGGGAGTAGCGGGGTTGATTCCCGCCTTGGGACAAATGTTTGTACGATCTGCAAATATTATATTTTCTATATGTAATATAAGAGGATAGGATTCGTCACGAATACAACCGACAGAGAACCAAAGTTATCGACATAGCTCTGAGAATTAGAAAAGTCGGCCATGACTTCAAGGTTGAAATTTGAGCACAAAAATCTAGGATAGAAAGCATTAGGTATACATATCGTAGATATCATCATCGAAGCAAGCATTTGTGTTTATTCATTGGATCCTTGTCCTATAGGAAACAGTTTTTTAAAGTAAATAGCTGACATAGTTAATTTTGACGACCTCTGTGAAGCAGCGGGAGAAGGCCCGCCTGCAACGAAGTAGGTTGAATACCCGCCTCGGGACAAAATGTGTGTACAATCTGCATATTTTTTTCAGGGTGTCAGTCTTCTTGTACTCATAACGAAAGCTCCGCTTAGCGTTGGCTTAATGATGCTGTGTCAATTGTTTACTTTTTAACTTACTATATATGTATACTATATAGTAGTGCGTACCATAAGATAGCAACGGACAAGTATTAACCGACAGATGGAAGTAGGCCAATGAATAGCAAGCAAACAAATTGAAAACGAAAGTCATTTAAAACGGGATATTTACCATGATTTGATTTTTGAGTTATCTGAGATATAATGTTAGTGGTAACGTTCTTAGTAAAAGACAAAAAATGAGGGTAGATCGGTATGTCTGCCCATAAAAACTTACTCGCAGTGCCTTCAGTTATTCCGTGATCATGGCGGACGAAACTGTGCCGAAATATTGGATAACTCAAAAATCAAATCATGGTAAATATACCGTTTTAACACTTTGATTGCTGAAATCACACGGTATGTGTTTTCTACAAGTGACTAATATGCGTAAATCCACATGACAGTTTCAAAAGTTAAATTGACAACAACGATTATCTTCTAACGAGTCCATGAAAGATGCACATTTTTCTCATCAAGTCAATGCCCCACTTGTTGATACACTTGTGCTAATCGTCGCCAATTAAAATCTATTAAGACCCTAGGATATGTTTATTTTATGATGCGTTATGTGGCGTTATGGTGGAATTAATTTTAATGTGTTATATATATTTGTGATCTTTTTCCCTTTACTCAAGCTCTGCTTGGATTGGGGCTAGATGATGCTGTGGGGATAGTTCTGCATTATTTGTTAAGTTTATTTTATTAGAAAATCATGGCAAAAATATTACTATTGATGTGGATTTTATTACATTTTATTTTTTTGGGAAATAAACAACTCCTAATACTAAATAATATGTATATTTATTCTGTGTCAATACTTAAAATTACTTAAACCTATCACTTATAGCTCAAATTATTGAGTTTGCACTATCTTCAGCCCACCTATGAATGACCTTGTTTCTTCCATTTAATTATCTTGATCGTAAAAAGTTTGCAAAAGCTTGTAGCAAACTTGCCAAAAATTCGTCCCAAAAAGCACCGGAGCATTTAAATTTAAAAAGCAAAAATCTCCCCAAAGGTAAAATGTAGAAAATGTTACAATAGCGGCTACAGTCAGCCTTCGAGTTGTGTATAATATTAACGTTTGCTCTCGTTTGTATAATGTTAACGCGGTTGGTATACTTATGGCTGAAGTTAACTGTACCTACAGGCAGCTAAACGACGGAAAAATCTCCTCAATTTAGTTATATTTGAGTAAAACAAGGTTACTGCCAACTCAGCTCATGCATAAGCATAGTAGCTTGCCGCAAGAGCGAAAAATAAACAGGTGTTTTCAAAAAAACCGTCAAGTGGAGAATCTGAGAAGGAGTACCACTTTGGGAATCCTAATTTGCTTTATATGGTGAGCTCTGTGGTAACATGACATGTTTAACTTTGAAATTCAGTAAGCACTTTCATACATTTTCAGTGATTTTTGCTGTTTAGCTTCGTAGAGGTATCTAATGTAAATCTTCAAAAAAAAACACTATAAAACTATTACATTTTATGTTATTACGTGATCATGGCGCATGAAACTGTGCCGAAATACTTATTGGAAAACTCAAAAATCAAATCATGGTAAATATCCCGTTCCGACTTTTGTGACAAAACTCACTTTATTTATTTTATTTTTCATTTATTAAGGCACAAACAGTTTACAATATTCTTAAAATTAACAGTAATATAGTTTTGTGTAAACCAATCAAGATGCCACTAATAGAAACGTTGTATTAAAAAAACACAACAACGTTACAGACGCTTGGAAAACTAATAAAACAACAAATCAAAATAAACAAATCATGCATGAATTATACAAATACTTTTACACTTTCGCGATTTATTAACATAATAATTTATCTTTCAGGTATTTATCGCGTACCTTTTGTTTTATTTTGATCGAAAATAAAACAAAAGATACGCGATAAATAATCTATAATAAACTTAAGGCCTCATTCGCACGGGAGCTTTTTCAACGCCCGTTAAAAAAGCGTTCAAATAGAACAAATGCATTTCCAAGTATATGTTCATACCTCAGCGCTTTTAAAACGCGACGCTTTTTATCGAGCTGTGTTGCATTTTGAGCGCTGGGCGTTAATGGGAATAGATCATATGAAACTTTAGTTTTACTGAACTTTAGATGAACAAACACATCGAGAACTTTATATAAGCGCCAATGCCGGGTTTTAACGCAATGTTTTTTAAAGTCTCGTGCGAACGAGGCCTAAAAATATAGTAGTTTTACATCTTACCCGTGTCCCTTAGTTTAAACTCTCGGATCCAAATTATGATTCATTGCGCTCCAAGACGCTCAATTGGACAAATTAAGCTCAGCACTTAGTCTGTTTAGTTCGGACTTTGGATAACTGGTACGTAGTGTATTTATTGGCTTTTGAATAGTGGACCGGTCTTATCATCATCAGCATATATTAGTCCACTGCTATACATAGGCCTCCACTAATGAGCGCCATAGCGCCCTGTCTTTAGCTTGACACATCGAGCATCTCCCTGCAGTTTTTCGCAGGTCGTCATCCCATCTGGTCGGTCATCAATAAAAAAAATATCATCAAAATCATCAAAGAGTTCTGAGGTAATAAACATTTTTAAAAATACAGTCGAATTAAGAGCCTTCTTTTTTGAAGGCGGTTATAAAAAATCTACGTGCCAAAAGCACCCGTATTCATTACCTAACATTCTGCAGTGCAGTAACAAGTTAACTTTTGGTATCAAATAGCAGCTAAAAGCTATCGAAATGCTTCAGAAAAAGTTATTGAAATGTTTCAGAGGCAGTTAAGTTTCGTCATCACTAGAAACTTGTTGTAACTAGAAAGTAGTATTTGCAGTACGTATTTACCAGGCACAACTTTGTGTTGCCAACGCGGTCATGAACGGTTGCGTCGATGATCGAAATATTTTAAGCACATGTTGATTTAACAAAGAAGTAGAAGTTAGAAGAAGAATTTTTCACTGCTTTCTAAATGGTTGTGACTAGTGAATCATCATCATCATCAGCCTATGATAGTCCACTGCTGGACATAGGCCTCCCACAATGAGCGCCATAGTGCCCCGTTGCGGTTTGTGTTTTAGTTTTTAGAGATAACCTTGCTGTTGCCTTGTTGTTTTCTGTTGCTGTTGTTTTCTGGCGCTCATTGGGGGAGGCCTATGTCCAGCTGTGGACTATGAAAGGCAGATGATGATGATGATTATGATGAATGAAACCTTTCAAAACCAAAAATAGTTTCAAGCTTCTGTGTTTCGTTTCGATGATACCAATGTTGTTAAATATTTTCCACCAATATTCCTCGGGTTTTGTAACGCCTTTTTATATAGAATACCTACATTTATCCAGGTTTTTGATTCGCAGTACTTTTGAATAAGGTCGCATAGACGACAACCTTTTTTAATGAGTACAGATCAAGTACAGACTATTAAGATTCAAATCGTTCACTGTACAAGCTACCCGTCTATGGAATGCTCTCCCTCTGGACATCAGACGTGTAAAATCACTCCCTATCTTCAAAAAACTGCATCAGCATTATTTATCCATATGAAATATTGATAGCCGTATCTTATGTCTATGTAAGTTTATTATAATGTTTGTAATGTAGGTATTTAGTGTATTTGTTACCAATTATTTATTAAAGTGCCACCGTCTAGTATAATATACGAACAATATAGACTATTTATTGTTCGTTCATGTCCAGTCCATCCCAAGGTTGCCTGGAAGAGATCGCTCTCAGCGATAAGGCCGCCCTTTATACCTTTATTCTAAGTTTTTATCTCTGTATTATTTTCTGTTTTGTGTGGTGTAATAAAGTGTTTTCTATCTATCTATCTAAGATTAGACATAATTAGAGAAGCGATTGTGTTACAATGTCCGTGTTTAAAACAGTTTGTGGTTCAATACCCATTGACCTATGAACTGGACCGTTGATAGAGTACAATAACCGTGGAGTGCGTGTCAGTTTAACTCTGTTGAATTGTCATTATTCAGCAGAGCGAGCAGAGAAACAAAGGATTCTAACAGAGGAATATTAAACGGCCAGACAATACGTTGGAGTTGTAACTTGCTACTTATATTCAAGGTCTGTAGGCACAAAGCTATTCAATACGCTACTTTACTTTACCTTAAAAAGATTGATGTAAACAAAAAATAAAAGATTTTGTTTGTTTTTCAAAGTTCTTTATTTAACACAAATTTTTACAATCGTAGATTAACTAAACACTGTTTAGAACCTAACTAAGTACAAAACCAATTCATTTATAACTTAGGCTGAAAGCCTTTGAACGTTTTTTGATAAAAATACTATTTATACATATATATCTACATATATACATCTTACCGCAGCCTTCCTTAGCGCACGCTTTCGCTTGGCACTTGAAGCGACGATGTTTTTCCTTGAGACAAAGGAAACAGACGCCTATATAAATCAAAGTGATCACTTTATTTCTTAGTTTTACTTCTGTAATTTGAATTTTGTGACTAAGTGACATACTTAAATCAAAACATTTTCCGATGTTTATGCCAGCAAGTAGAACATTCGAATTAGGCGCCGCCGTTATAATAGAGTTTAATATGCTACAACACGGACTCCCCTCAACATAATTTGTGTAATTTAAAATAATAAAAGCTTAATGTACGGTAAATTCTACCCGCATGATTTGAACTATGTAAACATCGCTCAAAGAAATCTTAGAAGGTCTATTTATTATTATAATTAAAGGGATATCTACAATCGACTGTCTATTGAATTAATTCATCATTATTAATTAATCCTACTAATATTATAAACGCGAACGTTTGTATGTATGGATGTTTGTACTTATTATTGATGTTTGTTTATACTCTTTCACACAAAAACTACAGAACGGATCGAGCTGAAATTTTGCAGACAGGAAATTCCAGGCCCGGAATAAAACCTACTAAGCTACTTTTATCACATAAATCAGTTCCCATGGAATAGAAGAATATCCTCAAAACGATTCCATAGAAAAGAATTATTAACTTCTATCTGCCTGTTTGTCTGTTATCTTTTCACGCCTAAACGGCTAAAAAATTTAGCATACCGTCGAAGAAAACGACCAGAGCACCCGAAACAACAAATCATAAGAACATTTGTCCCGAGGCGCGAATCGAACCCGCAACCTCCTGCGTCGCAGAGACCTTCGCCCTCCACAGAGGTCGTCAAGTTTTCAAGGTATGGTACGAGTATCATAGTTTGTACCGTTAACTGTAAACTACTGGATCGAGCTGAAATAATGCACCCAAAAATGTTCTAGACTTGGATTATTCCAGCCTACAAATATCAGTAGGCTAGCGAGAAACCGGGGGGCAGAGGCTAGTTTCAAATAATCCAAAACCCAACCTCGAATGTAACCCAAATCGGTACTGTAACCATTATTCATATCACATTTAATCTGGCCTTCGTGACGCGAGGCGGTGAGCCCGGCATGCAGTGTAAGTAACAATGTTTAATCTGTGACTTTGCTAATTAATTGTTAAATTTACCCGCAAACTAATGGACGCAGTTTTCGGCCACTAAAAAGGATGATTACATAGAAATGTCTGGGTTTTTAGCTTCGGTGTACTTTGGTTGCTTGTTTACAGTCTAAATTTTGTTGGTTGGTCTGAAAATGTGATGAAATGTGGAAAACATAGTTTTTTACATTAGAAGATGTCATTTTGTTTGGTTACATTAGAAGATGTCTTAAGAAAAATCAAAATCTAACAACTTACAGATAAGCAAATCATATGTACTAGACACATAAGTTATGAACATACTAGTGGTTTCTTCTCACTTCTTCCACTGGTGGACAAAAAATTGAAGTGAACATCAATATAATAATGAATAGTATAATATATGACTTGTCTAAGTGCTCATTTGTAAGCCTAAAGAAAAAAAAAAAAAAAAAACAAGGTTCTTGCTACAAAATCTTTATATATAAAAATCTATTACTGTTCGTTAGTCTCGCTAAAACTCGAGAACGGCTGGGCCGGTTTAGCTGATTTTGGTTTTGAAATGTTTGTGGTAGTCCAGAGAAGGTTTAATTAAACGGTGAGAAAACATGGTAAAATTGTGCAGAAATTTCGACGCGGGTGAAGCCGCGGGGCGCAGCTAGTCTACAATAAAATGCGAAGTATCCACACAGCAAAATCAGCTTAAAAATAAGTATCATCATTATGAACCTATAGTAGTCCACTGTTGGACATAGGCCTCCCCTAATGAGCGCCATAGCGCCCTGTCTTCAGCTTGCCGCATCCAGCATCTGCCTGCAGTCCTTTAAAAGTCGTCATCTAACCTGGCCGGATATAAAATATAATAAATAAATAATGCTGGACAATACACACAGCATTATCTAGTCCCAAACTAAGCAGAGCTTGTGTTACGGGTACTAGATGACTGATATACTTAATACAATATATTACATACAACGTTTTTTTATAATACCTACATAGATAACGACCAGAACACCCGGAACAAAGATCTATAGATCGTACACACAATGGTCCCGAGGCGGGAATCGAACCCGCATCCTACTGCGTCGCTGGCAGACCCTACAAAATAATTCATCATCATCATCATCATCAGCCTATAGCAGTTCACTGCTGGACATACACAGGCCTCCGCCAATGAGCGCCATAGCGCCCTGTCTTCAGCTTGCCGCATCCAGCATCTAAATACCTGCAGTCTTTCGCAGGTCGTCATCCCACCTGGCCGGATGGCGTCCTACACTACGTTTACCGAGTCGTGGTCTCCACTGCTCCGTTTAGAACTGAAATATCAGATAAGAGGAACATTCTGAAACTCTGCCTAGCGTACATAATACGGATTTTGGCATTTAGTCTAAGTATTCCTTCTGCTTGGCTTTTGTCCTTCAGCTATTTGTGGTCGTACGTACACTTAAGTTGTAAAAGCCTGTGTCAAAGTTCAAACTATCTATGAGCAGGGAATTAAATTCAAGCGGTTAGGTGGGATGTCGAGTAGATAAGGACGCTAACTTTGTAGTAGGTAGGCGTTAGCAGGGTCGAAGAAACTTGCCAGGCTATTTCTTACATTATTATGTTCCGAATCTGGCGTCTTGCGTCCATTGTCTCGATGCGATTTTGCTCAAATGCTTTAATATTGGTGTAAATAGTAGATCGCCAAGATGACCATATGTTGTATGTGTATAAAATCATTATTTATGATTTTGAAAGCGACTATATAAATAGAGATAGATTGATTAATTAATTACGAGTAGGTTATCAGTGCCTTAAAGCCTATGCTAAGTTCCCAGACATGCAATAAAAAATATCTATCTATGTAATATATTGTATTAAGTATATCAGTCTTCCACTAGTGGACAAAAAATTTAAGTGAACATGGAAATTAAAATAATTAATAGTATACAATTTGAATTATCTAAGTGTTTATTTTGTAAGCCTAAAGAAAAAATAAACATTTGAATTTTGAATTTTGAATTCAGAGACAAGCTACACCATCTAGCCACAAGCTCTGATTATCTTGGGGCTAGCATTATTTATCTATAATGCTAACTTCAGCGTTTCTTCCTTCTTACAGCGGCAGTAACAGCAGATCCCCTGGTGAACCTGACCAGTCAATGGAAGACTGACTTCGGCTGGCAAATAAACTGCACGTGGCAGTTCTGCATGAACGACTCTCTTCAGTCTGTGAGGCTCAGCGATCATGAGAGGCAGTTCTTGGTTTACAGACCTGAGGTAAATATAGATATACGAAATATAGATACCAAAAAAAAATACTCCTATGTATCATTATTATTCACTGTTTTATTTAAAATTCTCGTATCAAAGAATTTTTTTACTATAGAAAATAAAATATTATAAAAAATATATCAAAACGGTAGATCCGTTTTGATATATTTTTACTGTAGAATAGTTTTATCACCGACCGCTCGCTAGGCTCAACCGGCCGGTGACTAGGGCTGCAGAGAAAGGAACTTCCTGAATATACGTGCCGAGTCCAAGAGTACCGCCTTGTGGATCTGGCCCTTGATCCAACTTCATTATTATTAATTACTATCATTATCATTGTCCAGCATTATTTATTAATTATTTATTTATCAATTTATACAGAGTATACAAGTGTAACTTAAGGGGTGGATCATCGGTGGATGGGAGGTGGGGGACATCAGTACCTACCAATTTAACCCCCCTGTATGTTCTGCGATATTCAATGTTTCAAAAGTTATTTAGATTTTAGTAAAAGTTTAGTTAAAATCAGATTTCCTAATTTGATCCTGAATTTGAACTGATCTTGATGTAAAGAAAGTTCTCGAATCCTCGCTCTTACCGAGATAAATCTTGTATGGTACCAACTAAGCCTAAAACTTATTTTGGCAACCCAAAACTGTATTTTACAACATTTAACACGACATTTCTCGACATTTAGATCAAAGGGCAGACGAGGGAACTCTAAATTTCGCACTTTGCTTAGCATATTTTATCTCATCTGTGTGTCGCATTTAATCCTGAAAGATTCAATTAAGCCATTTAGGTCCATTTACCCAGGTGCGAGTAAACAAGGTTAAAAACATGCTTATCGTTGTTTCGGGTCAACTGGCTCAATGTACCTCCAAGTGCTCATCTCGTCATTATTTAGACCTTCCGGCCTAAATGGATTGAAACAATTAAAATGTTGTTTACAAAGGTCGATTGGGCCGTCCTTTTGTTGCTTCCATTATGGTAATTGTGTACAAAATGTTAAAGCATGAATTAATAAAGCCGCTTAGAATAATAACCCGACGGTTGATTATGTCGTTTATTGGGATTTTAAAGGTGTTTATGGTACAGTCAGTGCCTACGCAACACAGGAGGAATTAATAGGTATAACGTGCGTACTTGAATTGAGATTGATTGAATGGGATCGAGAATTTTGTGGGAAGACGACCTGCGAAGGACTGCGGGCAGATGCTGGATGCGGCACGCGAAGACAGGGCGCTGTGGCGCTCATTAGGGGAGGTCTATGTCCAGCAGTGGACTACTATAGTCTGATAATGATGATGACTCATAAATAACACAATGTCTGTTATGAGTACCTACTATATAACTGATATACATAATACAATTCATTACATAAATAGTAATTTTTTACTTTAAATAATAAACGACCAGAACACCCGGAACCACGAATATCTGCTGAACGTACAATATGCATTCCCGATTTGGAAATCGAACCCTCAGCCTCTGTGTCGCAGCGCAGCAACCTCTTTGCCCACCGTCCAAGTTAATAGTTGTCCACATTTAATTCGTACCGTAAATAAATTACTTGAAATTAACGATTAATTTGTACACCTACCATCAATATTTTCAGGCACATGGACCCAAACATCGCCAGTTATTTCAATTACCAGACAAGACATTCCAAGTGGAATGCGACGCCACCGGCCAAGTAGAAGGGAACTGCGTGATGACCTTGGAACCGTACCAGCCGGTCACAGAGGACTTGAACTATCAGTGCGAGGTGTCGGGAGAACGGCCTTGGTTCAGGATAGAAAAGAACAGTATTGATATTCCCGCTTTGGGTAAGTTTAGATTTACAAGTCCAAAACAGAGTAAGGGCACATTCACACAGCATCCGTTTTATTTTCCGTGATGAAATTGATTGCGTGTGCTACTACTATTATCATACCCACTAATAATAATAACTATACCTAAGTAACTTAAGTTGTCAAATATGCTGTGGCACAATTTAGTTTAATGTACTAAGCTTCTTCTATAAATAACAGAAGAACGCCTATCAGAGAGTGGTATGATGATTATTAAAGGGTGACCAGGCTGATATGATGGTGACGAGTGATGACAGAGTAGACAAGTGGTACCTAATGTAAGACTACTGACGTCTGTTACAGTGCCCCCATCGGAAGCTGTGATCGAAGTGGCTCAACGAGACCCCACAGGAACCAGAGTTGTGCTGAACTGTACTACCAGTGGTCTGCCAGCACCGACTCTACTTTGGTCCATTGGAGAAACTAGAGTAAGTTTTCTTCTAAGCTGCTACGAAGAAGTAATTTATTAAAAGCTATCGACGAAGCTCTAAGAATTAGCAAGATGAAGTGACTTTAGGCGGGACATATCTCCCGAAGACCGCTTACCGCGCTAGGGCAAACGCAGTGTAGGATACCCAATGGCTAGGTGAGATGATAACCTGCGAAAGACTGCAAGCAGAGTGTGCTATGGCAATGTTTAGGAGAGACCTATGTCCAGCAGTGGAGTAGCATAGTAGGCTGATGAAGAAGCAAATCAGTAACGCTTTCGTCGAATGAATTCTGTTAAAGTATGTAGGTATACCTACCTTCACTATCAAATTTATCAGGGCAGGGGTGACTGGTATCATAGTTGTACGGGTCTAAAGATTATCTTATGACCCTATAGCCAATTTTTATTATATTTTTTTAACCAGAGCCAAAAATATACCTACTTATTATAAGTTTGCCAAGTGTAAGAATATGTGTCTGTCTTTGGCCTTCTAGCTGCCAACGGATGAACCGTTATAATAATGGTTCATTACGTAGTTATATGTACCTATAGATATATCATAAGGGTAGTTAGTATAACTACCACCATAACGGTTCTTGAAGCTATGTTTTCAAGTGCAGGCAATCTTTTAAAAACAAACGGTCGTCAGTAAAAATTAGCTTGTCTAATGTTATTTCTCTTACCTCAGGTACCTTCGGACTTCTCCGGAAAAGCGTGGAACGTGACCTCTAAGCTATGGCACACCTGGTCTCTTCTCTCCTTTTCTTTCAACAACGCACCAGCGACCTGCTTACCAGAAAGCAGCAAAGCAGGTGCCACTGTTAAGGGAGCAAGTGCTTTGTATAGCAGTGCGAGGGAAAATGAAGGTAGTGAATCTTTGTTTGTTAGTTTTATTATGTGAGTTTAATGTTTTAATTTATGTTGTACTTTCCTTTTTTTGTGTTTGCTGAATACATCCGACAGAGAACCAAAGTTATCGACATAGCTCTGAGAATTAGCAAGCTGAAGTGCCAGTGGGCCGGCCATATCTCGCGAAGAACCGACGGCCGCTGGGGCAAACGTGTTCTTGAGTGGAGACCACGACTCGGTAAACGTAGTGTAGGACGCCCTCCGACCAGGTGGGATTACGACCTGCGAAAGACTGCAGGTAGATGCTGGATGCGGCAAGCTGAAGACAGGGCGCTATGGCGCTCATTGGGGGAGGCCTATGTCCAGCAGTGGACTAATATAGGCTGATGATGATGAAATAAATTCTATACTATACCTACTTAGCTGTTTGCGAAGGATAAGCTACAAGTACCTATTCACGAGCACTTACCTACTAGTGTATCATCATCACCATAAAGAAGTCCAGAACTAAACTGCACACTTGTGTAACAATAACTAAGTTAGTTTTCTGCTTTATATTTTCTTAACTTTGTTGTTTTTATTTGTGTTGTGCTTTTCTTTGTATCTTTGTAATTTTTAAAGTCTCTCTCCTGTGTACTTATACCAGAAATTATTTACTTTTTACTAACATAGAAGCAGGATTGCATGTTTATTTGACTTGTATGTTTAATGTGTTTTATGTTTTATTTAATAAATAACTACATTTCAAACTATAAAATAATATTTCCTTTTTATTTCTCATTCTATTTGCATCTTTCAAATTTGATTCACTTTATTCAAGTTTTTTTTTTTAATTTCAGGTACAATTAATTTAATATTAGGTGTTTCGTCTCTTCTCGCTTTAAGACGATTATAATACAGGAGCCTCCATAGTATAAGGAACAGTGACTTAAAATAAAACAAAGTCTTATGATTTGAAAGTTTTTATTCTGGCGCGTATCGTTGTAAACGACTAAACTGGTTTTACATTGGATCGTAAACTGTTTTCTATGAAACGAATGCCAATTTTGATACTGATAATAATATTATATATTATAATAAGTATAAATAATAACAGTTATGAGACAATGTTTATGGCAGGCGTCAATCTCCCCTATAGCCCGATTACCCAGTCCATCCATCCATCACAATAGCCTGATTTTATTTCTTTCATTTTTCTTTGCATTAGTCTCTACACCTGGCGGATACCATCTTTCGGTGTATCATATTGTGCACCCGAGGATGATACCCGCTATGTGTAGCCAGCCATCGCCTTTGCTGTTGGCTTCGGCCCCACGCAAGCCTTCCAAAGGACCGGGTCACTTTATGGCCCGAGATCATGGTAATGAGATTAATAATAATAATGCTATTTCTTGACATATACATACTTCCAAATATTTAGGATTTTCAGTTTTACATAATATCAACTGAGACCTAATAAGACATATTTTTACATTATGTAAGTAATAAAACATTGAGTATTGAGATAGTTTACTGAGTAGGTACTAGGTATGGTAAGGAAAAACAAGTGTTTTCTGGGAGTGGTCGAATAATTTGCCAGATGTGCTCTATCTGTCAAATTATTCGACCACAATGAAAGAATCACAAAGATAAAATTATACAGGAAAACTCCTGTACAACTTATTCACACTGGATTTAAAGTCTTTGAGATTTTACTCTACCATACATAATGTTAATTTGCAGTTCCATAAAATTTACATTACAAAGTTGATAAGTAACAAATTCAATAAATTACCATAATACCACCTATCTTATTAATAGCTTCAACTATCTTATTAATAGCTTCAATCTGCGACCCAATGTAAACCAAAACCTACATTAGTTTACAACGTATCCATTTGAGATTCTTAGATTATAGTCCATTACACAATACATTACAGAATATGAATGATAAAAATTTATTGAAATTCATAATATTAAACGGAAATTATTGTACAATAGAATAGAGGGACCGTTTCGGACTTCTTAAAACCCTAGATGATACAATTGTGAAAATGATTTATGTGAAATAAGTTTACAGCCGCTCAATAATTATAATTCTCTGGCATTTAAGAAAGGATATCATGACATCACGTCGTGGTTTTGTAATAAATATTTTTAAACTTACGCGATCTGAACACATAATTATAAGTATTAATACAACGGGTATTTACCGCGTTTATTTAATCTATATAAAAAACTATCCAAAACCAAGTGAGGGTAGTTTCAAATAAACTAGCCCCCGCTTCGCTGAGGCGGTAACTCCAGTACTCCAGTCATCCCGTGACCACGACAGATTGTAAACCTGTTGAAACGTCGGGAAAATAGGTAAATAAACGTGATAAATACCCGTTGTATCGATACTTATAATTATGTGTTTATTAAGTTTTAAAATATTTGGACGAAGGCAAAGCCTAGACTACAATGTGCCTCCTTACCTATTTATAAAAATTTCAACTTAAGCCAATGCTAAGCAGTTTTTTTCTCATTGTCTAACTAACGTATGTAGATAAGGCCGCATATCCATTACTATTCTCTATATACATATGTATATAGATAAGCAAATCAAATGTATTAGACACATAAGTTATATGAACATACTAGTGGTTTCTTTTTCACTTCTTCCACTAGTGTACAAAAAATTGAAGTTAAAATAATGTTATTTGATAATAAGAAATAGTATAAAATTTGAAGTGCTTATTTTGTAAGCCTAAAGAAATAAATAAGTTTGACTTTGACTTTATATGTCTATTTAAATATCTTTCTTGCAAGGTGGTGAATAGAAGTAACCTATCTATCTATGTCAATATAAAAAACAAAGGACTTAGCTACTGCTTAAAGTTGAGATTTATAAAAATCGCGTAAATAAAGATTGGGTTTGAAAAAGACCACCTCACTTATGCTTTTCCACTTAGATCACATTTGTTCAAACTACAAGCGGATCAGCATGATAGTGAACTTTAGAAACTATCATGGTTATTATTACTTAAGTCTTTTAAAACGAGATATTTACCATGATTAGATTTTTGAGTTTTCCAATATTTCGGCACAGTTTCATGCGCCATGATCACGGAATAACTGAAGGCACTTCGAGTTAGTTTTTATGGGCAGACATCGGTATGTCTGCCTATAAAAACGAACTCTAAATACTTCTTCTTCTAAATACTTTAAACTACCAACAAAAAATGAGAGTAGATCGGTATCTACCCTCATTTTTTGTCTTTTGCTACGAACTCAAAAATCAAGTCATGGTAAATACCCCGTTTTAAATGACATTAATGATAAAGATGGTTATTTTCAAGCCTCATCATTACTACGCGACTTATAAGAAGGTTGATCCAGAATTACAAAATTATAATTCTAGAACATAGTTATAGACTACTGTAGTATAATGTGTACAAACCAGATTGATAAATAAATAAATAAATAATGCTGGACAATTCACACAGCATCATCTAGCCCCATGGTAAGCAGAGCTTGTGTTATGGGTACTAGATAACTGATATACATAATACAATACATTACATAGATAGATATTTTTTATTATACATAGAAAACGACCAGAGCACCCGGAACAAATATCTGCAGATCGTACACACAATTGTTCCGAGGCGGGAATCGAACCCGCAACCTTCAGCGTCGTCAGAGATTGATGAATTTGAACATTCATCATAAAAAAAGTAAATCATTACCAAATTTCACAGAAGTATATTCTAGAGCTTTTTCTCATTTAAGTGTAAGATCCCATAGATTTAAATGTGCATATTAATTGTTATAAAATTGTAAATAAACATTTTTTGGACGTTGTTTCGAGTTTTTATGTTTCAGTAAGCTTAAATAAGTAACATAAAGAGCACCTTTAGGTGCTAGGATTGTTTAAAATACTGTTTTGACTAGGTCCATAGATAAATTTTTTGTTAAAAGTACTTTGACACTTCATATTTTGAGCTCCATTTTTTTTGAGGTTAGGGTTTGATTTTTTTCGATAAATAAAAAATTCGGGCCCGTATTATGATAAAATTTACTCAGTCATCGATCTTGGGTAACGCTTAAACCGGAGAAAAACGTTACTCAAGTATAGATACATTTACATAGTGTTTAGAGGATTTTTTAAAACGATCAGTCGATTAGTTCCGAAAAGTTCCGATGCACGCCCAGAGATGTCGCTAGTAAAAGTGAACGACGGCTAGATCGCACTGACGAGAACGGACGGGTGCATCTCTTAAGGTTGCAGTGAAAATTCTGTTTTGAGCTCGGTTATAACGGTTAGTTGTCTTTGCTATTACAATAAAGTACCTTTGTAATTATCAAAGCGCCGTTTTATTTGGTTGGGCTCATCACATAGACTCAGCAAGCTTCATAATACGGGCCTAAAACTTAAATGGCAAATAGTGTTTCAGTATTATTGTAATGTCAAAGAAGTAGAAACATATGAGTTACTTTATACTTTGTTAGACTACAGTTTGTAAATATAAATATACCTAAAATTTACAATAAAAAACAAAATAAATGCATTTATGACGAATGACTTTGGCGAATGATTACTATCTTTACTATCACAGCGCCGTCATACTTTGTTCTAACAATTTTATCTTTTTTTTTTAAATTTTTAGGTCATATTTAGTCAACCACAAAATTTTAGAAGGGAGCCTATTTAAAAAACCGTTTTCAGGCGATGAGATAAACTGAGTTTTTTGAAAATTGACATCAACTCGCGTTTCTGTAATTTACCGTGCATGACCTAAGCAAAACAGCGCCATAAAGGAATTTGCACATACATCCACCACCGCTACCGCATGGCACAACAATAAATCATTCAAATATAGGCTTAAACGCGTAATTTTTTAACTAACTTTACAGGGACATGACCGCTTACAGCAACCTTCAAGCGAGTGGCCACGCGCTGTCAGCTATTATATGCTGTCACTGCGAAATACCCAAGCATTACGAAGTTAAGCCCATATTTGAATGCACATTTTGGTGATGTGCGACAGTGGTACAGATTTGCGATAACCTTAACACGCGCAGCAAATCTTTTACGGCTCTGTAATTACTGTTAAATTTGATAAGGAATTAAACTGGTATTTATCGAGTATTTTTTGTTTTGTTTTCCCCTACGTTGATAAGGTAATTACTACATTATTATTATTTTTTTTGTTGTAAAATTGTTAGAACTTACAATCAAACAATCCATCAGTCCACCCGCCTTGCGAGGAAATGAATAACAAACATACAATACCTACATTACACTACAAGGTGTACCAGAACATGAACGTTACCCAGAAATCAGCGACTTACGCTAGTCTTACTTATATATCAATATGATTTTGGTCTTCAAAAGTTTTTGAAGCAGTGCAAAAGTCACCTACATTCTGGTACACCTTGTATACTGAAGGCCAAGACATATACAGACTAGAACACGACACACGGTGCCAAAACAAATAGCTCCGAAGTACATTATAAATTATAAATACAAAGGCACGGAAATACATGAAACTAACATAAGGTTTCAGTTTATAACATTTAAAAAACTCTTAAAATAATTACGTACCTACTAAGTCTTACTTAAGACTTGGAATGTTTGTGCGAGAGACAAAGGTTAAAACTCTGATCTAAATACATTATGTCGTCACCGTATCGTAGAATCAGTCCGTTTGTAGAATAAATAGGCAGCTTACATAGTAACAACATTAAGTAGTAATAACATTCGTTTAGGGAGGCCTTTGCCCAGCGGTGGGACAATAACGGCCTAAAATAAATAAATAAATAACATTAGTTTATAATACGCCACCATCTATACCTGTACTATAGCTACGTGTCCGCCCAAAGGTTGCCTGGAAGAAATCGCTCTTAGCGATAAGGCCGCCCATTGTGCATCTGTATCTTTGTTTGTTTGTTTTTTTTCTGTGTTGAATGTGCAATAAAGCGTATTTGTATTGTATTGTATTGTACATAACAAATAAAGATTTTTGGGAACATTTTAAGCTCTGCGTACATTAATCCAACGCCGGTATCCGCTCAGCACAAAAATGTGCATTTAATTATGAGCCTTAACTCGCCGGTACGTACCGCTCAGCACAAAAATGTACATGTGCTCGTCAACTTTAGTCACTTTACATAATACAGATAATTCATTTGAACACACATGGATCACGAAGGTGTTAGTTATAAAATATGTACCGTACATGTATTGCCTTAGTCTAGGACAGTAACAAAATGTCTTGTTCGATCAGTTCAACCTTGTTCGACAAGCTACAAACGAGTGGCCCGCGAGCCAGTCTGTCATCTGATGCCTTCAATACGAAATACATCTAAATTTGACACATTTTTGTGCTATGCCGTAGTGGATCTTATCTGCTACAACCTTTATACATTTAATTTGACGAGATGTCTTAGCGACGTTTAGACACATTGTTAAACGTTGATCGTTCAATAATCGGCATAGGCAGGTCATTGAATGGCCCCGTTTTATAAACCGACTAGCCATTCTACAAACGGGCTAATTCTACGAGCCGGCGGGGACACATAACAAGTCTTTTAGCTACTTAGATTATTTGACAAATCATGGTATTCACGCCATTTCTATTAAAATCAAGCATATGAAAATGTCGTAAAAACCATACGAGCTTCGACTTTTTTGATCAGAATTTCATGAAAACCACCATCAATGGTGAATTATGATAAACCTAGCTTACACTAAACAAACATTTAGCTAATTATGATAACCGTTGACTAGAATTCGCTACATATTCATTATTTGGCTAAGTTTCAATGTACATATATTATTGTTATTCATTATTGACAATGATTCTTTGTAACTTCCGCAGACAAATTTGTGCATTTCGCGGGCAAAATTGTTCCGTCAATTATTTTTTTTTAATGTTGGACAATCCACACAGCATCATTTAGCCCCAAGGTAAGCAGAGCTTGTATGTAATTTATAAATATTAGTCGCCATTTTGAGCTGCCGGTAGATTGTTTGCAACAGTCTGCAGTTAGCCCAATTGTTTCAATTGTAAACACTAGTTCTAATTTGTTTTTGTAATTTGATTGCGACTTTCTTTGTTTATACATAAAATTAAATAGTCGTTAATTAACATTATTGTAACTGTTTAGTCTTCCTCATTCTGTACCTTTGAATGGCCAGAGTACGACATAAACACTAGGTTGTTAAATAGCCTTTGTATTTTTTCATGATAAAATGTCTGTTGACTTGTCGAAACAGGGGCCGGTACTCGTAAAAACGAAATCGAAGTTTCTGTTTCGTTTTCGTGCAAACGCTAATCTTATGCAAGCGACATAAGAGTTGGTTTTGCACGAAAATTAATCAGAACCTTGATTATGTTTCTCCGAGTACTCAGCTCTTTTCTATTTTACGTGGTGAATTATAGTTGGCTATTGAGGCGGGTACGAAACCTTTAATTCATTCTCAAGTAATAGTTTAAATGAGCTATATTTGTAGCATATGATTATGAAGCTTTAGCTTTAGCTACGTTGTATTTTCTTATATTTCATTCTACTTTACTAGCTCACTAGTCTAGCTCCTTAGTCTAGCTCCTTAGTCTAGCTCACTAGTCTAGCTCACTAGTTTAGCTCACTATACTCCGATTTAGAATCCTAGATATTTTATGTCAACAAAGACATTTATGAATGAAAACTAAACAAAAATCGATAACAATAACAGAAAACGACTAGATGACAGCAAGGTCTATCACTAAAAACTGCAACACATACTTCAACAACACTAATCTCACATGTGGAGCGAAATAGATTTAATTTTGTATTAGAAAATGAAAGAGAGATCAATTAAATAATGAATGAAACTTTTCTAAATCAGTAACTGTTTCGAGCTTCTATGCTTTGCTTGGATGATACCAATATCATTAAATATTTTCCACCAATATTCCTCGGGTTATTGTAACCCCTTTGTATACAAAAAATATCCAGATTTTTTAATCGTAGTATAGTCAAGCTCACTAGTCTAGCTCAGTAGTCTAGCTCACTAGTCTAGCTCACTAGTTTAGCTCACTAGTCTAGCTCACTAGTCTAGCTCACAGGTCTAGCTCACTAGTCTAGCTCACTAGTCTAGCTCACTAGTCTAGCTCACTAGTCTAGCTCACGAGTCTAGCTCACTAGTCTAGCTCACGAGTACTAACTCGTTATAGATCTTTACCAATAACATTATGAAGCATATAACGTCTTATCATCACAAATCTGAGGAATCTCAAAGTATAAATTCTAACTAACCAGTCACTAGAAACGTACAAATAAAGCATTCATAGTTTTTGATATCACTCTACTTTCCCGCTCGAAATTTCGGCTCATGTAAAACACAATAACACCGAAATTTCGTCATACCACAGACAAGATACTGATAATTTTATCTATGGTACTTGGTCTTCTCTCATTCTTGATCTAATTTGAATCAGCCTTAAATATTATTAACATTCCTTTCAAACACACTCGGATAAAAAATGGAGGGTTCTAATATAACATCTAAGTCTTCAAAAACCGCTAAATGCAGGATATTAAATAGGGTACAATATAAGGCAAAAATAATTGTATAGGTAGTCATTATTAATCTACGATCCGAACTTACTTTACCAATCTTGCTTATCGAAGACGAACAACCGATAATACTTTAACAATAATTACTTTAATGCTTTCATTGCCAACCTGTATAGGTGCGGGGGCCGCAGCTAAGACTAGAAGATTAGATACGTGGGCACTGAAAGTATTAACAAAAGCTATCGTAGTACCGGTAGAGATATTAGACTTTTGATCGTAGGTCCATAAAGTTATTAGATAAATGAGGTTAAGGGATAATAAGGCTATTACGCGGGGCCCTAAGGCGCAGTTTGCAACCAAGCTCTTAAGCCTCTAGCTCGTTCTGAAACTCCAGCGTCGGTATTGTCTTGCATCATTGGATCTGGCTGAAAATTCAAAAAGATTGTATTAGAAAAACATTACTCTCCTTCTTGCGCAGTCAGGTAATAAGGATACCATTATGTTGCCTGCGACGCAGGAGGTTGCGGGTTCGATTCCAGCCTCGGAACAATTAAAAAAAAAATTGTGTGTACGTCGTTATCTAAGTATAATAAAAATATCTATGTGATATATTAAGTATATCAGTCATCTAGTACCCATACCGCAAGCTCTGCTTAGCGGCTCGTCGAGTTTTCTATGAAGACAATACAGTCAACGTAAGATACCAATGTAAGAGTAAACGAGTACTTACAGCAGACAAAGTCATTCTAGTTTGAGACGTGGTGGCCGCATTACAGGAGCTTGTTTCGGGTGATGCTAAAAGAAATGAAAAGATATTTTATACCATGCCATCAGAAAACATTGTATTATAACTATTCACGGTTATTTGTTAAGTTTCAGTTGTTAGTAATAGCAATATGCAATTGAAAGAAGGATATCAAAATAAGGAGGAATGTCGTTTGAATATTCAATTTGAGTATGTATAGTTATTAATTTTGCTGTGTAATAATAACATAATTTATCGAAGTCTGTGAAGGGGGCACTGGTGACTAGTAACACAGGTTTTGGCACCAGTCTCTCACAAACAGCCAACAGGTATCTTTATTTACGAAACCACATTTTACTATAACAATTAACTGTAAGCTGACCTTTTTGTGTAGAGAAAATAAATTATTTAATTATTATTTACCCGTGTGCGGCCTGCGTGCGTCCAACGCCCGCCAGATGTCTCTAACGTCTGCGTGCAAGGCGCGCAGGGAACGCAGCACCGCGCCCCCCGCGCTCCCCGCACTCCCCGCCCCCCGGGTCGATGAACTGGACGACGCTGAGCTGGTAGTGCCTTCCTGCTGTAATACCATTCATAGTTATGTACAAGAATCAAGATTCTAAAGAGCCTCAACAAAAGCCTTAGGATGATGCATAGCAAGCATATGCGCCGCGACGAAATTTGTCGAGTTAGCTCACCCAAGCCAATACGCGCCAAACCAGAAATAGTATCCGAAATAGTATCGCTACGCACTTGATAGCCATAATATATTATTTTAGACCTTAAGAACATAAGATAATAACTCTTGTAATCCATTTTGTATTTAATATTATTTATTTATTTATAATTAACTGCGCTTCGCCCGCATTGAAATCTTTGTGTCAAATGATTTATAAACCTTCCTCTTGAATCACTCTATCTATAAAAAAATACAGCATCAAAATCCGTGGCGTAGTTTTAAAGATCTAAGCATACAAAGGGACAGACAGACAGCGGGAAGCGACTTTGTTTTATACTATGTAATGATGATGCCAAGAGCAAGCATACACGCGCTGCGACTAAATTAGGACCTCCTCCATACAATATCGAAAGATTTTTCCGTATCGGTCCATTGACGGAGAAATCGACGAACATACATAAAAAAAATATACTAGCAAACATAGAACTAGTCTTTTTTGATTAAAAAAGTAATTAGGAACAAAACATACATAGATCAAACTAAATAACTAGAAACCAAAGAAGAAAATATTCAAGTGCAGAGCAAATAACAAAAGATGGCGAAGAAATTTAATTGAAAAAATTAACTGAACATTAAAGCTGATAACCAAGCATAAGAGCAATGAAGGTCAAAGAGACGATTCTCGTTCACAAATTGTATCGTGTGTATAAAAGCGTAAGTTACAAATAGTAAAGATTACGTTCACCACACCGCATCCACCAAACTCAGCACATCGTCACTTTCCATCAGTTGAGATTGTGGTCAATCGAGAATAAAAAGATAAGTTCTAAAACAATAAGGGCCATCTAAACAAGCGTCGTCAGTTGTTTGAGCGCGCACTCGATGTGCCGCAGCCTTATTTATTGCTCGTCGAAAAGGGCGTCCCTAACGCCACAGACTATAAAAGCTGTGTTTAAACTTTACCTCATAGCTTACTAATACAAAATTACTGCAAGCTCTACTTATTTTTGGACTGATGCTGTGTTAAGTGTCGTAGTCTTGTAAACGAAAATTAAGATGACGGACTTACGAAAGCGTAAGCATGCTAAAGATATCGATAACAAAAATAAACAAGATGGGAGAATAAGGGCGGGTACACAAGCACCTGAGCTTGCGGCGCTATGAGCGGCGTCAGTTGTTTGAGCGCGCGCTCGATGTGTCGCAGCCTTATCTCCTTCTCGCCGAGAAGGGCGCGCGCCCGGTGTAACGCCACCTCTAGCTCTGTAGATTCACGCTCCTCCTGTTACAAATGTACACCTGTTACTAAGCTAATGAGCTGTTTGAGAACAAAAATACCAAATGTAGAAGGGAACGAAAGCTATAGAGTCGCTTTTGTGACATTTGTCTTGTTTTTTTTTCTAGTTCATTCGATTCGATATCCTTGATTCCAAGATAAGAGACTCCGTCGCAGCCGCAAACCTATTTCAACATGTTACGCAAACCCTTACAAATTACTTATTTATGTTTATCAGTTCACAGTTGTCAAGAAAACTGTGGACAAAACTTCTCCACAGTTTTCTTTTAAAATATTTAATATTACCTTGACTGTATAAAACGTAGCGATGAAGTATGATTCTGAATAAGAGGTATTAACGCCTGAAAATTCAAATGCATATCAGATTTAAGCACATCTTAAGTTGCCTTTATGACAGTTTTCAATGAAAATATGTCAGAAAATCGTCACTTGAGACCGGCTTAAATCTGAGATACGTTTGAATATTCGGGGGTTAGTGTAATAAAATATGTGTACGCACCGACGGAGCCCTATGAGGCGACAACGTAGCCCGAGTTTCCCTCAACGCAGCGCGCCTCCGCTTCAACACAGCGCGCGCGCGCCGCATGCCCTCTCGCTCTACCAAAGCACGATGACGCACGAACTCCAGTTCGGGCGTGTCCGCCGTTGATACTGTGCCTGGCGAAAACAAAATGGCGGACTTTGAAATAGAACTTATCTTTACTCTTAACCTCCACTCTTACTCCACTAGAAGCAATGCGGATACAAGCCGGAAGAATCCTTCACTCGAGCTTTCCTCATACGAGTGAGGGATTAACTAATACTTGACGACCGATGTGGCGCAGTGGGCGAAGGTCCGCCTGCGACGCAGGAGGTTGCGGGTTCGATTCCCGCCTCGAAACAATTGTGTGTACGATCTGCAGATATTTGTTCCGGGTGTTCTGGTCGTTTTCTATGTATAATAAAAAATATCTATCTATGTAATGTATTGTATTATGTATATCAGTTATCTAGTACCCATAACACAAGCTCTGCTTACCATGGGGCTAGATAATGCTGTGTGGATTGTCCAGCAATTTATTTATTTATTTACCTCGTTTTATTTTATTGAAAACTTATTCTTATTCTATATTTAAAAATGATATTTCTATAATTAGTGTCAATTAATTTTATGAATATGAAGTACCTATATAATTAAGTTAACAATATAACAAGAACGAATAAAAAATTGTAGTGCCCTAACAGGGTTTTTATAAAGAAGTTATAAGATAATACATCTTAGAACTATTACCTGTATGCATAAAATCACAATAAATGATTATCAATGAACTTAAAAAAATATTAACAAACTTAGAATAAAAGCACTCACCTAGTTCATTGAAAGGGTATCGCAGACTATAGGCAGGCTGGCACGCTAGGTCCGGGAACTGGTCTTCTAAATCGTCTAGTTTCCTTAGCTGCTGCCGCAAAGCTTCCAATGGACTGGCCCAGCCTTCACCGCGCCTACAAGTAGAAACATTTCATATCATTCCATATCAGTGTTTTATGCATATGGATAGGTTATAATGATAGTAGGTGTAGGTCATAGCAACAAATCATTTTGTGATAATTAATTTATAAAGAAGTAAAAAAAATTATTCTTTCTGTTTGTCTTAGCGTCACCTCACACCAAGACGCGATGTGACGCGACGCTGCGCGCACTCTCATTCAGTATACAACTTTATTTTATGCGCAAAAAAGAACAAATTTTATTGAATATTTATGATTAATACGAAACTCCCTGGCGCCAATTTGTATCTTATAGCGTATTAAATAAGGATATATTTTGATTCAAAGTGCGCGCAGCGTCAAGACGCTTTGCATTTCGATGTGAGCTTACCGTATACCTATACCGAATTATACCAAATATTTATGTTGATTTTGTGTTTGTTGCGGCATCGTTCTTGCAATTTTAGCCCTATCATAGCATTTTATCACAAAATGAATAAATGCATTCATACATTATGGATTTTGACGCCGCTTTGTGTGTCTGATGTGAAGTTGTTAAAAATAATATTATTACCGAGTGCACCCCTTGATAGGGCCCACGTGGATTCTCTGCGACTTACTTTGGCGAGTAGTTGAGGCGAGACGTCGAAGCTGATTTTAATCTCGTGAAGCAGCGTCGCCTACCATGTCCTGGAAAAACGGGAGATCTTTTTTACAACTTGCATTAGCTTCTTAGCGATAAGGCCGCCCATTGTGTACGAAGACGTGCAATGCATAAGACTGCGGCGAGATGCTGGATGCGTCAAGCTGAAGACAGGGCGCTGTGGCACTCATTAGGGGAGGACTATGTCCAGCAGTGAACTAACATAGGTTGATGATGATAAAAAAGAAACATACCGTTTAAAGCCTCCTTCGGTTTCTCGTCAGCTGTTGTAGCATCAGAAGAATCCTGGCAGTCTGTCGTAGCGCCTACAATAATATTATGTTTGAAATAATTCCTTGAAAAAAACTATAATACTTCCAAAATGGCAATTATTAAAAAATGCGAAAATCTCTACAGATTTATTTTAAACCAGCATATTAACTTTAGAACAGCTACACCGATTTTCTTCCAAACACAGCTAAGAAACCTCTCGATCAAGTCACAAAAACTTCAAGAACAACTCCAAATAGCTCCACTCTACATTATATTTATTTTTTAAATGGGCCTCATGCGGCCGTCGTTGCATGACGTAGTAAGGTCAGTAAGTTAGTGGCCTTTGTGTGGCTAGGGCTTAGGGACAAAAATAATGTTAATCATACCATTGTCCCGATCGCCCCTATCTCTGTTCCGACGTCGCGTATTGGGCGGCTCGCGGAAGGCCACGGCTGCCCGTCGATGTGGCCTTTTGCTTGCAGACGTTTGTGACGTGTCTGATTGTAGGGTCTGTAACACACAAACTATACGTCAATCTAAGTTTTACGTCAATCTGAGTTATACATACACGTCATATAGTTTCTCACGAGATCACAAATAGCGGTCCCTGAGCTTGCTAATTCTGAGAACTATGTCGGCCACAGTTTTTTCTACGGATTATTGATTTTCACCTTTTATATCTCACAAACAAAAAAATATTTATAAATAATGCTGGGCAATTCACATAGCATTATCTAGCCCCAAACTAAGCAGAGCCTGTTTTATGGGTACTAGATAACTAACATAGATTGAAATTGATTATTATACTAATATCAGCAGATCCTACAAATATTTGTCCCGAGGCGAGAATCGAACCACATTTTTACTAATACTTTTTCCTTTAAGATCCCGTAGTTGAGTACTTACATTATCCCTCTTGAACCGCCACTCGTCATTGTTATTATCGCTGGACTTGGCCGCGTTCACTTCAGACTGCGAGGTTTCGTTGTCGTTGCACCTCGCTACCGGACGCGCCGCTTCCGGGGCCGCGGACGCGCTTATTGATGTCTCATTCAATTCCTTGCATCTGGTAAGTTTTTTAACAGTTTATAGAACAGCTACTACACTACATTACATTAAGCCTGGTGAGACCCACGCTTTTTCACGATTTATTCACGTTAAAATACGCCTAAATATAATAATACGCCTAAAATGCGTAATAACGCTGATAACGCGCGTTACGGTATGTGTTCAATAGCGTGGAAGCCTTGCAGGGCGAGAAACGTGAGAACGCGTGAAAAGGCTTATTCACGCTAAAATGTGCCTTAACACGCGTTATTCACGATAGCACTCCATCATACAGATTCTTACCTCTCTAAGGACTGGTTCCCTTTATGCGAATTGGATTTCTCAGTCTCTGAACCAGTCGTCATGCTCATTTCCCTTCGTTTGTTACGTCGTTCCAATGACATCTACACAAACAAGACAATTTCAAAAAACGTCCAACGAAGGTTTCATTTTTTATCATTATAAAGTTTTAACACCAAAACTTCAAACATTGCTAAGAGAAGAACACACAATGGCAAAATTGAAGCCAATTGACACAGCATTGAGAAGAAAGTACTCACCTATTATTATGTAAACAAAAATACTTTACTGTAAGTAACAAACTAAAAACTGGTCTCGGCCGGAACTCAAAATCTAATTCTTATGCATCGCATTTCTATTAAAATGTATGGACATGCTGAATTTAGAATCGAACATAAAAGAATATTTCAAATAATTTCAGAATCTGTAAAAATCTGAATGTCAAGCATCTTTGTATGCAATTTCGGCCTTTACGTGAGACATTCCAGCCGCATGAGGCCTGTCTAATCGGTTCATCCGGTTTTTTTTTTTTAAATAAATCCGTTTCGGAGCTGAGATGCCACAGACACACACATCAAACTTATAAAACATTCTTTTTGTTGTGTTTATATGTACATATGATTCGTGAATCAATCAAGACCCCAAAAGATATCGAACTCAATGTTCTAGGCAATACAAACTAAATTACCTTAACATCATGCTTAAGCCTCGCGTACTTTTCCTTCAGACACCTGTACTTATCGACTAGATGCGGGTCGTGAATCTTGTTGGACACCGCTGCGCGCTCGTGCGCCAACCTCGTTCTCACTTCTGTTACGTGGCATAGGTGCTGCGTGCGTAGTCTTTCCACCTGGAAAATAATAATATTTACTAAACTACCATTGTTATAGTAATTTATTCTTAATGTTTGCTTTTGACTTAACTTCCATCAACTTAATAACCTATTTAGCTTCTACATGCGAGGACATATAAATGGTTATTAGTTATTATTTAAGTTTATCTGTTATGTGTGTAAAACTGTTTGTCTTCCGAATAAAGCAAAATAAATAAATAAATCAAATATTTTCCTAATTTGACGACTACTGTAAATTGAAAGGAATACAAGGTGGACGGATAATTGTGCCTGTGAGTGTAGTATAAAAATTACACGGTTTTTTATCGCGAGAAAACAAAGCCTCTGTCACTCAGAGATAATAAAGCTTATAAAATATTTGTAAGTTCTGAACGCAGTTTTGCTTACGTTACTGGATTAAAATTGGGCCAAAAGTTCCAGATATTTCTCATCTATACTCATATTACACAATACAATACAATATAACTTTATTGCACCATCAATACAAAAAAAATTATAAAAATACTAAAGGATCTTAATACTAACTATAACTAGTGGCACAATCGGCAATATTGTAAAGAGGTTCGATTTTTTGTTTGTTTGTATTGAATAGACTCGGAAACTACTGGACCGATTTGAAAAATTCTTTCACCGTTGGAAAGCAACACTATCCGCGGTGAACATAGGCTATATTAAAATTTCATTTCATTTAAAACTTAGAAATGTGAAATTTGAATTTAACGCGAGTAAACCGCGGGAAACAGTATATTAGTACTTTTTAATTCATAATCGTAAATCTTAAGAAAAAAACGCTCAATATTACATTTTCTTTTTAAAATATGTTCAAAATAGGTCAGACAGACGAAAAAAACAACGTTTTATCTCCTCATCCTTGCTGTCAAAAAACGGCATAGTTTAACATTGACATCCACGCTGTGATGAGTGCGGATGTCGCAAAAGATTCTATATCTTCAAATTAAGATCTTGGAAAGATCCTTCTTAATTGAACCAGGGTTATTTTTTTTTTAAATCACCTTATTGTACTCACCTCTGCTCTATAATCGTGCCTCAAATCAGCGACCCTAGAAGCGTGTTCCTCTTTCAAAGAGTCTATGGTCGCTCGGTTCGCCTCCGCCATCTTAATCCTCTCCCTGCCCAGGCTTTCTTGTAATTGTGCGTGTAACTCCGACAGGGTTCTTTCGTTCTCTGAAATTATAAACTTAACCTTATTCCTTCTGTTTTTATGTGGTGGATGGAACAAATATGGTTATCAATTAATCCAAGCAGTGAGTTAAATCCAGCTAAGGGTGATAATAATTGTAGTGTATAGCAGGTACTAGATACCATACGCATAAGCTGTTTTTTATTATATCATTTTCATTTCTCCTCCGCAAGCAAGCAATCCTTCAGCTTCTACATGCGAGGACACACAAATGGTTATAAGTAATTATTTAAGTTATCTGTTAAGTTTGTAAAAAAAAACCATACACATAAACGGCAAAGTTTGTATGTATGGATGTGTGTTACTCTTTCACGCAATAACTTCTGCATACAGGTAGTTCCAGGCCCCGAATTGAAACATAGGCAACTTATTCTAAGGCTTTTTACCCATAAATCAGTGCCCATGCGATAGAAAACACCTTAAAACGTATGGAAATGTTTTTTTCTATCCCATGAAAGAGAAACAACGCGTGCGAAACTGCAGGCAGAAACTAGTCTATACTTTATTATAAGGAGGGAGGAAATGTTTGATTTTTTGTTTGTTTGCATTGAATAGGCTCCGAAACTACTGAAACGATTTTAAAAATTATTTCACCGTTCGGAAGCAACACTATCACAGGGTGGCATAAGCTAATTACATTTTGAAATGTGAAATTCGAATTTAACGCAGGTTAAACCGCGCGGAACAGCTAGTGATAAATAAAGGTAATACTTAAAACTGACCCATTTCCAACTGCCGCTGTTGCTCCACCAACCTCGCCTTGTACTGCCCCTGCAAGCTGTCCATATTGTCGTTATGCTGCCGCTCTGCTAAAGCCACCTCCCGGTTGTATTTGTCTTCCAGTTGTTGTAACGCAGCTTGTAGTAACCGCTGGTGCTCTGATTCGGAAGCTTCTAGAGCCTAGAAGAGATTTGAATGTTATTGAAGACGCGACGCTTTTCTACTTTTATTTAAAAGAAAACTTTATTTACACTGCAAAAAGATACAAATTGGTGCAAGCACGGCGCCGTGGGAAGTTAGATCTTAGGGTCAGCCCACCGAGACGCGACGCTGCTAGTACTTTGATTCAAAAGAAAACTTTATTTACAGTGCAAATAATACAAATTGGTGTAAGCGAGGCACAGCGCGGTGCCGCGGGAAGTTATAGACAATAAAATTTTTACGTTTTTCTCTGTAAATAAAGTTTAATTTTGAATCAAATTGCGCATATCGTCTCGGTGCGAGCTGACCCATAGGCCGTTCTAATTACATAAATAAATAAATTACGATTGTGCTTGCTTACGCGTGACACACGGACATAATCTATTCAATCATTCGGGAAGCTCGTAAAGTTATTGGTCCTACACCTGGCCTCTCCCAGATCGTGTCAGTTCGTCCCCGTCCCATGGAATAATGGGAGTTAGTATGGTTATTCCAAGATTACAAGCTAACGGTCTTTTATTACTATTTAAACATCAGGAGGGACAATACAAACCAGAACTTATAACGCTTATGATGATTGATGCAAAGAAGCCAATTTGCACGTTCTCTCGCAATATTTAGTGGTGTGTCTCCACTTTCTTAAAATAATACAGATTTTTGAACCAAGTACTTACTTCCTCCATCTCCCTCTGATGCCTAGCCGCCTGCTCACTCAATCTCACTTTTTTCTCATTCAAAAACTTCTCCTCGGCTTCTTTCAACTCCTCTTGTAACTCCATCCTCATCTTCCTTTCCTTACTTGACCACTCCAGTCTTATTCCCTCCAACTCTTTCATTAGACTTATCTCTAACCTTCTTCTTTCATCAGCCTTATTCCTCTCAATCATATGTCCATTCATGTCTGGAATTAACGGGGATTTGATCGGTTTGGGACTCTGGTCGTTTTTCTCGAATTGATACACTAACACGACTTCGTCAGAGTCGGATTTCCCTTGTGACATTATCACTCCGTCGATTCTAGGGCTTGTTAGGGATTTGGGTGACTCGGTTCTGATACTTTGTATGGGAGATTTCAGTGGTTTGAAGGTGGATAGCGGATTCCATGGTTTGTTGAATTCTAGTCTTGGTGAGCGTAGATCCGCCATTGGTGATATTTTGATTATAGGAGACTTTGGTATGTCTATAGATTTGGATGGCCTATTTGACTCTTCTGATTTTGAATCCGTGTCCGTTTGCAATTCTAGTATAGGAACTTTAGTTTGAAATATACCATCTGATCGTAATGAGCTTTCTACTGAGGCTTTGTCTTGGACATCTTTCTGTTTCGGAGATTTTATTTCGGATGCATTAGAACTTTCTTCTTGATTACTTTCTTTTTCTAGGTCTTTAGATTCATTGTCGTTGTTGAAATCGTTAGACTCGTCAAAGTCGTTCAGGTCTATATTCGCGAATTCTCTGTCGGGTGAATCGATGGATGTTTCTGATTCGATGCTTTCCATGAGATTTATTGATATTTTGCTTTTTTGAGGTATCATGGGTGATCTGCAAAACAAATATGATGGTGACATACTTAAAGCAGACCCCATAGGTCTAGACAGAATGCTCTCACGTCGCAAAAGGTAACATACCTGTTATGAATTATAAAAATCTATTATTTATCTTTAAAGGTAAATTTAAAAATAAAAAAAGTAGTTAAGAAAGAAAGAAAATTATTTATTAAACACTAACACAACACACAAACAAGGTTAATTACACATAATAATATTAGACTACAAAGTACCTACTTAGGTACCTATTATAAAACACGTAAAATCGACAAAATATAAAAAAAAAGTGAAAAGGCACAAAATGTAAGTAGTATTTGGTACTAAGTAGCCCTCACAGAAAGTGGATAAGCGCGCGTGTGTAGGTCTAATAGGTCCTGACTCAGCTTGTTGCTCTATCACAATAACCCAAGGTCATTTGTGAAAGAGCGCTGGTTTTCAGTCAGAACCCGACTACTAGTAGTAGTTAGAAAACAATTTGCTTGATTCACACAACAGTCTCTGTATCAGCATACTCGTAAGTTGGGTCGTATTTACCACCATCAGCTACCGACAAAGCAGTCTGACGTCGAGAAAAACCTTTAGGCTTTTGTCTTTTGAAACAAAATACTGTTGTGTCCAGAACATACTAGAAGTTTTCTTACCTAGGCCTTGCCTCTTTTTCTGCCTGCGGCTCCTCTAAATACGTCGGACTGGGGTCAATGTCCCCTGGTCGTACAAGGTCGGAAATCTTCTGAAAGTTCTTCTGGAAGAGATCAGGTTTGATGTAGTCTCCGGGCGGAGGGCGGACGACGCGGCGACGCGGGGACGTGCGAGATTGCGGGCTGTCGGTTTCTGGAAGGCGAATGTATTAAAAACTATTAGGTATCGGGAATCTGTAATGAGAATTTGTTAATAAATTAAAATAAATATTAAGTATATAAGTAAAGTTACCAATCGAACAAGAACGAACCCAAAAATTGTTGTTGCCTGACAGGGTTTTTATGCATTGTGTATCCACCCAATAAGATACACACGCTAAGAACAATTACCTATATGCATAAAATCACAATAAATTATATGAATTGAATTTATATAGGCATGTGAAGTTGTGAGATGTTAGTCAAAACGCCAAAACTACTGAACTAGACTTGGAATAACATAATAGACTCGTATTTTAAACCACTTAGGTTCTACGTTCGGGTGTATATGTACATAATATGCGCAGCAACACGGCACTGACACGGCTTGATCTACACTAAATTAATTTTGATATGTCTATTAATAATATATATATATATATATAAATCAATGCATATTATCAATTATATACTTTAAGTCTTTTTAAGTCGTGTGCTGTATTTCTTTATTATAGTTAGATAATTAAGTTTTTTGCTCTATCAGAATAAATATATATATTTTATGTATGTTCGTCGATTTCTCAGTAATTTATACTGATTTGGATGGTTCTTTTGCAGTTGTGTAGAGGTGTGCCCGTTAGGATAGAACTACTTGTTTATAAATAAATAAATACATAACACAAGCTTTGCTTACCTTGGACCTAGATGATGCTGTGTGGATTGTCCAGCATAGTTTATTTAAAAATTAAAGATTATTTATCGGGTATTTATCGCGTACCTTTTGTTTTATTTTAACATACGTTACAGCGATCGTGGTCACAGGACAAACACATAAAATAAGACAAAAGGTACGCGATACTAAATAATCTTTAATATGTTAAGAAATCGCGAAAGTTTAAAAAGGTAAAAACATTTAGTAGAAGACTCACGCTCTATAGACTCCCTAGGACTATCAAACCGCGGCGGCAAAGGAGGTCTCGAAGCAAGCGGCGACAGAACAATCCCACTCAACGTCGGCTGCGCATTAGACAACGGCGACAACGCGGACGAGATCGGCGACAAGACGTGTGACGTCACGGGCGACAATGGGTTCGATGGCGCTGCACTGATGATGGAGCTTTGTTTGTCGTTCTGTTCTGATGAGCTGTTCGATCCAGGGCTTATTGTAGGCTCGGGCGGGTTTTCTAATTTGAACCTGTGGAAAAAACAAATTTAGCTTTTTTTGGAATTAAATATAAGGTAGAATGTAATTTAATTGATATTATTTAAGTCGCAAAAAATAAAAAACTGACACAAATTGTCACAGTACTTTTGTGCACAGAATGACTCACATTTTTTTGGCGCCAATAAGGATAATCAATGTTTAGAGTAAACATTTTTGTATAAATTGTTGTGTTGGTGTCTTAAAAATACTTAATTATATTTATAGATGATGTTTGTAGACCAGTCACATTATGTTCATAGTATTTTTTATTGTATTATTATATGATCTATCATCTTTATTTCATCATTATGTGAAATTTGCAGACAATACCCCTTACTGTGGTGGAGCGATTCATTTATTGAAAGTTATTTTATTTTTTTATTTTCGAATGGACAATAATGCTGTTGACTTCAGATGACCATGACAGCGTTACCGGACTTTTGGCGGGCGCAGAGGGCGCCTCGCGGTAAAATTAGGTTGGGGCAACACGCACAAGGGCCACTACTTAGATGCGAACCTCGGCTTAGGCTGTTGCCAGATGCTGGGCAGGGTGGTAACGCGGTCGGTTATTGGTCGGTTATTGAGCAGTAGTGTGCGGAAGCTGAGTTGTTGCCGTCACTTCCGGGTTAGCGTCAGTGAGTTGGTCAACGTGGTCACCAAGAACGTGTCTCGGTCTACGGAGGAGAGTTATTGAAAGTTATATTACCTAACGCTCTTTTTATCATCTTCAAAGCTAGCGGTCTTAGGCCTCGTGAAAACGCTGTCCTTCCAATTCGGTATTTTCTCCCTGAGGATCCCTTTGGGCGGGTCGCTTTTAGTTATCGAGTCCAAAGGTAAAGACTTCTCAGTATCGGGGCTTGGTAGGTCGGATTTGGAGAGCTTTAGGAACATGTTGCCTTTACCTGCAAAAAATATCAATGCGAAAATTATTAAAAGTATATTGTACCTAGTCTTAACCACGACTAGCCATGTTTGTAATCATCATCAACCTATGAAAGTTCACTGCTGGACATAGGCCTGGGCCTCCCCTAATGAGCTCCATAGCGCCCTGTCTTCAGCTTGCCGCACCCAGCATCTGCCCGCAGTCTTTTACAGACCGTCATCTCACCTGGCCGGAGGGCGTTCTACACTACGTTTGCCGAGTCGCGGTTGTCGATTGATCGTGATATATGGCCGGCCCACTGCCACTTCAGCTTGCTGATTCTTTGAGCTATGTCGATAACTTTGGTTGCCTATCGGATGATTTCGTTACGAATCCTATCCTTCAGAGCAAAGCTCTCTTCACAGCTCCTGAGCAACTGCCATGCTATGGCCGTGTTTGTATTTAGGGATAGAAGAAAAGATAAGAGAATTTCAATGGATATCGTAGAGAAGAGATGGATAAATCGTATGAAAGATGTCATAAGAACGTAGTTCTGACGACCTTACTGCAGAAGGTCCGCCAACGACGCAGGGGATTACGGGTTCGGTTCCCACCTCTGGGCAAATATTTCAATCTGTAGATATTTGATACAGGTGTTATAGTACTCATAACACAAGTTCCTATTAGATTGGGGCTGTGGTAATTGTCCAGGATATTTATTTTGTTTTGTTGAACGTTGGCTGATAGATGTGAATAGATGCAGGAAGGAAAAATTTAGTGTCAACTGATGAGTGGAAAGTTCAGAAAATTATGATAATTATATAAATATGTATGTATCTCTGCTTGGAATCTTAAAAGGAAACAAATGATCTTACCGGTTAGTGTAAGCCCCCTATCGCCCTTAGCAGAAAACAACGGCGGATATTCTTCCTCTGGACTACTGAGAACATGCATCTTCAGGTCAATGACCTCCGACTGCTGCTTGAACAGAACTTTAGGCCGCTCCAGCTGTCGACTCAACAGCTCTCTATCCGATGCATTCCTGACTAGTGGTTTAGCGGATAATGGGTTGTCAGCGCTGCGCCTTAGCGGCGATATTCGCAAATCACCCAGTTTCTTGTCTATTCGTGCTAGGGGAGATATCGGTGGTCTGCCTAGGGGTATCAATCGTCTAGGTCCTACTATGGTTGCCGATGCGTTCTCTTTGACATCTGATTTTTGGTTTTCGCTGTCGGTGCTCAGTTCTTCGTCGCTTTCGACTTTTGTTTCTACGCGCTCGAGGTGTTTCGTGTTTTCTTCGGATGTGAGAAGTTCCTGTAAAATGATTTGAAAGTGTGCTTAAATATTTTTATTACCAAATACATTATGTTATCTGCCGTGCCTTGTCAAAGTTTTTGATTTTCGGATAGGACCAGCCGGGTGATTATGTAACTCGCGACCGGTTTGCGACAGGCGTAAATTAAGCAATCAGTGCCGTCAAAAGTCAATTTTGACCAATTTTGACGTTGTAGCTGGTGTCAAACTAATACAAAAATAACGTTTGACAGCACTAATTGCTTAATTTACGCCTGTCGCAAACCGGTCGCGAGTTACATAATCACCATACAGGACCAGGGAACTCGGAAAAAGATAATCAAACTTCCTAGTTTCATTTTCATGCAAAAATCTTCATACAAACCTACTCTTATGTCCTTTACATAAGATATAATTTTCACACAAACCAATCCGAAACTTCGTTATTCGTTCTTACGAGTCTGGCCCAGAACTGAAAGAATATCGGTTGAGTAAGCGTGGATGCCTAAATCAGCAGTAGGTGTCAACAGCCGAGATTTCATTATACTATAGAATAGACTAATTAGGCTTACGGAAAAAAAGAATTACCGTTTAAGTTAGCTTCTAAATATAATATACGATTACTTTAAAACATAAAAAAATTAAAATAAAAGATGATCAAACAGAATTACATTTTGGTTAGTTAACAGAAAATACACACCTTACAAATTGGCCCACACAATTAACCTCCATCCATCTAGCTAGATAAGGGTAATTAAATAAAGGAAGCAAGGTGTGCCCTATTGATCCAATTAATCGGTCGTTTTGTTGTGTTAGCGGTCACACCTATGTGTCATCAAATAAATTGTCAATGCCATTAGCATCCAGGTTTATCTACATATAAATACTGATGAAAATAAGATTGTTACCTACTTATATAGCTGTGGTTATGAACTTCGGGCGAATACATGGCTAAATATGTAATGAGAGAATGACTGGAATATCAATTATATTTAATACTAGCGGCTTTCGCCCGGGTGGGAATTTTTTTCATAAACATTTTGCGATTAACATAGAGTAAATGTATCTTTATGCACGAAAAACTTCATATTATTAGGAAAAAAAAATGATTTGATTTGATTATTATTTATTGAATACCATGAAAATTGGTCCAGCCGTTCTCGAGTTTTAAGTGTTCGAAAAAACCCTACTTCGTTTTAAATATTTACTAGCTTCGCCCGCGTGGAAATCTATGTATCAAATATGTAGTTTCCTTCTTCTTGAATCACTCTATCTATTAAAGAAAACCGCATCAAAATCCGTTGCGTAGTTTTAAAGATCTAAGCATACATAGGGACAGACAGACATCGGGAAGCGACTTTGTTTTATACATGTAGTGATACGAGTTTTGAAGCATTGATGGATCAAGATGGTCAGTTAATGAGCAGGATTCTATCACGCAGTTACTGTTCTTAGTTCGGTCCATACCGCTATGTACGCCGCGCCGTCGACGGACTGGTTAAGTGGTTACCCGTTGTCGGTTGGATTGTTAGTTGTCTCGTAAGAAACGCAATCGAGAAAGGGACGTTATCGTCTTGATTTTAAAATGGGCTTCTACCTTAAGTTGAATACGACCCATGTGGTTACAGATATATCCATCCATGTACATATATCCTCACCTGCACAGAAGCACAGGTATCATCTTGCACTGATGCATCCCGGGCTTTCTTCACCAGCTCCCTGTAAACCGGATCTAGGGGATGTTCCCACTGGGTCTTCTTTGTATCGTCATTGTAGTAGTAGTGGGTATCAAGTTTCTCATCGTAGCTGTACATGTTATTAGTTAGTATGAGGAATAGACAATTACTGCTGAGAAAGTGAAAATTGGAACAATATACACACATCCAACAGCTAAGCATAAAGATTGAATTTTTATTTATTGAACCATGATTTGTGTTATTTTGAGGTTATGTTTTTCAATATTGAATAACACAAATCTTGGTAAACATCCCATTATTAATAACATAAGTGTTATGAAAGTAGTTTTCAAAGTTTAATTAAATTTTCTTATTTTATAAGCTATTAGCTGCGCCCCACTGCATGGAAATCTATTTAAAAAACCGCATCAAAATCTATAGCATAGTTTGAAAGATCTAAGCATACACAGGGACAGACAGACAGCGGGAAGCGACTTTTATACTATGTAGTGATAGACTTACTAAGCTTTCCATGGTGCAGGCAAGGCTTGCATGAGGCCATCCCGAGCCAGTGACAGGAGATGGCTCTCACTCTCTGGATCAATGCCGAGCTGAGCTGCATATTCTGAGACTTCTACAAAATGTACACAAATTAGATTTGCTTCCAATACTATAAAAGTAAAAATATTTTTTTACTTTAGTACTTAGTAGTACTTTGCCCGAATAGTATAAATTCTCATATGAATTAGCCTTAAATTAAAAGAGAAACTGACAAAATCAGTCTCCACCCAGCATGTGCTATGGTAGAGTAGTTCATATTATATAAGTAATGTAATCATGAATATCTTTGGCTCTTGTTTTCTTTGGCAGATGGTTTAGGAATAAGTCAGATTATGATAATTGTTTGTTTTATTTGTGTTCAATTATTTTTATCACTATTTTAGTATAAGTAATAGCATAAAGTATGATTTCTCTGTATTATGTTGCTGTTCAGATTTAAATAGCAAATTTAGTTACTGTCAGTAAATACTTTTTATTAGCTTTCTGTTGTTATCTAGAGCTATAAAGACATTATTCTAACTGATTAAGTTCCCAAATAAATACATAAATAAATTTGAATAAACCAGCTGTCTAGTTATTATTTATTTTAAGCCATTATTGTCCCACTGCTGGGCAAAGGCCTCCCTTTTCTCCTTCCACTCCTCGCGATCCAACGCTGCAACAGGCCACGATGGAAGATGTACCTCGAGCTCGTCGCATTATATAGTTATAATAAAAAAAATTTAAATTCAGCAGTGAAGCAAAAAATCTTAATGTTTATACTAATGTTAGGCTTAAGGGAAACTTCTATATTTCTATTTAGAATATTATTCTCATTATGAGCACTCAAGTATGTAGGTACAGGTTTGTAGGTAGGCAGTATGTACTCTGATTTAGAATCCAAGATATTATAAGTAAAAGACATTAATGAATTATAACTGATAACAATAACAGAAAATAACAATGTAACGCAAGGTAATCACTAAACACTAAAACATATAGTTTTATTTTATTTTATTGTGTGATTTTGTTTTTGACATTTTTAATTTATATGTGCATTATTTTATTATGGATTATGAATCTGAGAATAAATGAGTTAATAATAATAATAAAACACAATATTCAATAATCTCCTATGTGGAGTGAAAAATGTTTAAATTCATAAACGAAAATGATATCAATCATCTTCAAAGGCTTTCGAAACCAAAAATTTTGTTAATAATGTTGTTGTTAGTAATGTGTTCTGTGCTTTGCTTCGATGATACCAATGTTGTTAAATATTTTCCACCAGTTTTCCATAGTGTTGTAGACCCTTTGTATACAAAAATATCCAGGTTTTTTAATCGAATTGTAATATATTTTTTACCTAGATTGCAGTTTCTTTTTCGCTACCTAAGTAGAGGTATAATTACCTATTTAGGTGGAGATGAACATTGTATGAACAAAATATATTTTTTATAACTTAGATCTTTTTTATAGGCAATTTTTAAATTTTTTTAGAAACATTGTTGGGTCTAGGTACTTACCACCAAATAAAAAGTTTTGATTAGAACAAGAACAGCATGTTTTAATACACTAAATCAAAAATTAACAAAATATTACAAACCTTCTGCAGAGGGCTGGCTGTTTTCGTCGAATATCTCACGGCAAACTACAGCCGAAGGGGAACTCATTTTGACGCACCATTCTTCTACATGTTTTCGATTGAATTCCACGCTAAATAGCGTAAATTATCACGAGATAACATTTTTCGAAAAAGGGCAGTTTTTTCTGAGACAGAGTAGTTGAGTGAGATGAGATTTGTAATTTTTTTTCTTCATAAATTTGACTTTGACATTATCATCTTAGTGTTTAGTTAGACAATGGTGCTACCACTCCACGCTTATTTAATAAATAACGTAACGCGCGATATCAACGTTATTACGCTAATTTTAGCGCGGATGACGCGAATAATTCGTGAAAAAGGCGTTATTTGCGTTAAAATGCGCCTTAAAACGTGTTAATCGCGCTAAAATTACCATAATAACGCGATTTACTTTAAGTATTAAATAGCGTGGTAGCCCTGCATATCTTTTGTGAGAGCGCATTGATCAGCAAGGCTACCACACTATTTAGCACATAACGTAACGCACGTTATTACGTTACAACTTTTTTTATGACCGGTACTTTTATATATAAAAAATTTTTAGGTTGGTAAACAGGTAGGTACCTATTATTATTGTTCTGTGGTACCTATCAAAATAGGCAAGTAGGTTAAGTACGATTCAGAGAAAATATAGTTCTGTGGTACGATTCAATCTGGGATTTTCGATTTACAAGTTACAAATAGCTTGGCGAGCTTTTGGAATCAGTCAAAGGTTCTAGTTTCAAATTCTCCTACCACAGAATACCTCACACTTAATCTATCACATACAAGGTCATATAATATTTTATTTTCTAGCCTACCGTAGGAAAAAAAATATTCATGCCCTGGCTAGAATGGAAAGTTATGTACGGTACATATTTTATAACTAAGACCTCTGTGACCCATATAATGTGCAAATAAATGATCTGTATTCTGTAATTATACCGTAAATTCTGAAGAATGAAGAACCGACCTACCTACACTACATTATAATCTGTATGTCTATGTAGGTACATAACATAATGTTATGGTAAAAATAACAAATCATGATAAATTGATAATAAATAGGTAACTTTATTCATTGATAAGTAATAATAAAAATAACAATTCATGAATTGATTACACTTGGCTCAAAAGGATTTATAATGATTTTATCTTACACAATAACAATATCACCAATTTTTATTACAAACTTAATTATTAAAACAGCCATTGTGTTCAGTCTATTTCAGGAAATTAGTAGTAATAATCACGTCTTTGAAGTTTGCCCCATTTGCCATAAACTCTTCAATTTCAGCCACACTGTAAAGAAAATATGCACAGTTTATCAGGAAACTTTGATGAGTTTTTTTTTTTTCAACAAATGAACTGTGTTGTGTTACAAGTTTACAACTTAACAGCATGTCATCAGTGTGAGCTGACCCTTAGCCCTACAATCCCAAGGTTCAACAGAATATAGCACTTACGTCCTAGGCACGAAGGTCATGTTTTCAACCCCATCCTCCGTGATCAGCACATCATCCTCTATCCTGACGCCTCCGAAGCCGCGGAACTGGTCGACTCGCTCCCAGTTGAAGAAGTGGCTTTGGTCGGGGTTGTTCTTGGCTGCGTCTAGCAACTGAACACAGAAAGGAGGTAAGAAGGATGACAGTGGAAAATTTAGTGGGACATGTTGGAACGAGCTGTATATCTTGTAATAATGATCTTCATCATCAACCTATAATAGTCCGTTGCTAGACACAGGGCGCTAATGTTATGGTCCTATGTAATGTAGTAAAGAAGTATAAATAATTTAAATTTGAATGGCGCCAATTTTAGGGGAGCCCTAATGAGCGCCATAGCGCCCTGTCTTCAGCTTGCCGCATCCAGCATCTGCCTGCAGTCCGTCGCAGGTCGTCATTGACACTACGTTTGCCGAGTCGCGGTCTCCACTCAAGAACACGTTTGCCCCAGCGGCTGTCGATTCTTCGCGAGACATGGCCGGCCCACTGCCACTTCAGCTTGCTAATTCTAAGCTATGTCGATAACTTTGGTTCTCTGTCGGATGTCGTTACGAATCCTATCCTTCAGAGAAACTCCGAGCATAGCTCTTTCCATAGCTCGCCGAGCGACTTTCTACTGGTAGACCAGCCCTATCGTGAGTGTCCACGTCTTAGCATCGTAGGTCATAAACGGGTAGGACGCACTGATTGAAAACTTTCGTTTTCAAGCATTACGGTATGGATGACGAGAAGACTCGACGTAGTTTCCCAAATGCTGCCCAGACTAGCAGGATCCTCCTTATAATATATTTACCCTCTGTATAAAGTAGCAGCCGGGCTCCACCGTGAGTGCCATAGAGGGGAGGAGAGCCCGCGCGGTCCGCAGGCGGGCGAGGGCGGCGGCGGGCCGCGGGGGGCAGTGCGGGAGGTAGCCGCCCACGTCGTGGACGTCCAGCCCCAGCAAGTGGCCTAGACCGTGCGGCTGCAGGATTGCGTTTACTCCGTGCTGGAATAATATTAGATAGATAATAAATTTATTCATCACCTTACAAAACAGGTTGTATATAAACATTATTATCGCCTCGGGACAATTGTGTGTACAATCTGCAGATAATCAATCACCCAGAACAAACATTTGCTCTGGGTCGTGATAGTCAGATAGTAATTTTATTGGTAAAAAAATATTATTTACAAGTCGAATAATGAAAATCAATGTACATACTAATAATAGCGATCTGTAAACATTTGTCCCAATGCGGGAATAGAGTCCGCAACCTCATATGTCGCAGGCGGAACTTCGCCCACCGCGCTACAGAGGTCGTCGATGACAAATAACTAGTTACCTTGATCATTTCCTCCACGTCTCCCTTCAAAAGACCGCCTTTCTTGAGATGCTCAAGCATAGCTCTGTTAGCAGTCAAGTGCATGTCACTCCATAGCACTCCGGGTTTCGCCTCTCTGAAATCAAATCATCCTCATCACTATTAGCCTAAGAAGGTGGTGAATATCTGGCGCAGCGCGCATCAGCATTGCCATACAGCGGGGCAATGCAGCCAGCGTCTTGGGAACGCTTCCGACTAGTAGGAATTGATAAAGATCAGTTAAGCTACATTTAGATTGTTTCCAACAGACCGCAGTTAGCTGAATTGTCACAATTATTATATTAAAATACTAGTTTCTGCCCATGGCATGTGCGTGGCATTTACTTTTTATAATATGTCCGCCGCGTAGCCTGCGTAGTTACCTACCTGAGCACCGCGTCTCTAGCCGCCAGCACCGCTTCATACACCAGTTTCTGATCGTCGCTGAACTTGCCGTTGGCTGGGAATGAGCACGTTATGTCCGCCGCGTAGCCTGCGTAGTTACCTACCTGAGCACCGCGTCTCTAGCCGCCAGCACCGCTTCATACACCAGTTTCTGATCGTCGCTGAACTTGCCGTTGGCTGGGAACGAGCACGTTATGTCCGCCGCGTAGCCTGCGTAGTTACCGCCCATGTCGTACAGACTGGAAAATATTAAGCACATTATTATTTCATCAGGATTGGGAATGACGTCATCTATTCTGCTGTCCCACTTACCTCGAATTCGAACTCTGCGGGACAACATAAATTTAATATCGCTTAGATTTTTTTCTTTAATTATGACAATAAAACCCAGCAGTGGACTACTTAACAGTAGTCCACTTCTGGACATAGGCCTCTCCTAATGAGCGCCATAGCGCACTGTCTTCAGCTTGCCGCATCGAGCATCTGCCTGCAGTCCTTCATCCCACAGGTCGTCATCCCGCCTGGCCGGAGGGCCTCCTACACTACGTTTGCCGAGTCGCGGTCTCCACTCCAGAACACGTTTACCCCAGCGGTTGTCGGTACCAACAATAATATCTATTGTACTAACCACATATCCCTCTCAGACAGAAGTTTAGCATTAGGCGCAGCCGCGTGCCCGTAGTGCAGTGTCGCACAGTTGTCTCCCGACCCGCAAATGCAAGTGTAGGATACGTGACGACAACCTCCGACGCGGTAGCAATAGTCTAAGAATACTGACTCGCATTGGTACTCCATAAGACCGGGTTTTGTGTAAAGCATCACCTGGAAGAACAAATATGTAAATATTAGTTTTACTATAGAATACAAAAATACTTTATTGATACAGATCATTACAAAAACTATCTTTATCATTATTTAACGCGTACCTTTTTTTAATTTAAAAATGGAAATTGGGGCCTTGAGTCAGGAAGGTCAACTTTGCTCAAAAAAGATTGTCAAAATAATCACCAGATAGACAATATTTGAGTAAAATGGTTAATATGCTTTGGGGCGTTAAATTGTACTTAATTATTAGATTATCAAAAAAATGCCAAAGATCATTTTTACTTCGTAGCGACGCTGCTGCCACCCGAAAGGTTGACAGAGCCACCAAGAAATTAACTCAAGAATTTCTATAATAGTTTAGCTACTCGACACTAGATGGCGTTGCTTGTTTACGCGAATATTGCATAATGTCGCTTATTGCAAAATGAGTAATGAGGTCAGTAGCACACAATAAATTATGTTTTATGCAATCAAGTAGGTTTTACCTGTTTGTGAGCTTCAGAAGACACTTTGCAAACGTATCTCATGACCTCTACTTCCTCTGGAGTTTTTATCACGCGACTGAAACAAATAATGCAAACTTTATAGCATACATTACTACCACAATCCCTCTTGTTACGTTAAGCGATTTTCCTGAAACTATTACTAAGTACATAATCAATCAATGTTTTCTGTGTTGCAGTAGTTAAATGATTTATCTTAATAATTACTGAAAGATATGTAGAAAAGCCTCCAAGAAAAACAGTTGAAAAATATCTATACAATGTATTGTGTACAATGTGTTGTAACTTTCTACAGCTACGACGAATTCGTAGTTAGTGTTAAGTTAAGTTGTTAAGTTATAATTTATTATCATAAAATAATAGTTTATTCTATTAATTTAGCTATGATATTATTAATTTGAAGGTTAATTAATTAATTAAATACTCTTAGGTACCAACATAATTAGGTACCTATAAAACATGACATGTAATTATTATTATGAATAAATGACTATTATGACTATTATTGTATTATGTACATCAGTTATCTGGTACCCATAACACAAGCTCCGCTTAGCTTGGGGCTAGAATACGCTGTGTGATTTTTCCAGCATTTTTTTTAATGATATTTTTTGTCAAGAACGCTCTGAATGCTTGTGAGTATTTTTTTATTTATTTATTCATTGAGATAGTAACATCATTACAGGTTTTATATCTGAGTACTTCAGAGTATGAATGAGAAGAAGATTGACTGATTGCCCTCATTGATTCTGTTTTGTTTATAAAGTTTTTGCTTGCACTGACACAGTACACATTTGTTTATTACATTGACCTACATGAGTCGGAGTTGTTTATTATGATATTTCCTTATTTATGTTTTTGAAATAGTACCATACTGTACATTTTATTGTTGTCAACAGGAAACTAGGCAGTTATATTACGATTTAGAATCCAAGATTTTTTTTTATGTAAAATAACAACAACTAACTCAATTAAAAGTAAAACATTATCTTCAACAACGCATAATCTCACAAGTAGGGTAAAAATGTTAAAAATTGAATTCAAAAACAAACAGGAGATCAATTAAATGATGTTAAAAGCTTTCAAAACCAAAAATTATCTTGAGCTTCTGTACTTTGCTTTGATGATACCAATATCTTTAAATATTTTCCACCAATATCCTTCGTGTAACCTCTTTGTATACAAAAAATATCCAGGTTTATGAATCAGAGAATGTATTGTATTAGTTTTAATTTTTACCGTTCATGACCATACTTGTGCGAAAACTGTGGCCAATAAGTTCTAAATACATAGTACCTAGATATGTTTTTTTTTCTTTTATTTTTTGTTTCTTTTATTTATATTTCACAATAATTGCATTTTAATCTAAAAGCTAACTTAAACGGTTATCCCGTTTGATCGTAAGCTCCTTAGTCAATATTAATTAAAACATTTCAATAAAAACAAATATGTACTCGTATCTACCTAATTAAAAAGCAGAAATGTATATCATGGACTTTTACTGCATAAAATCCCAAAGAGTATGTGTGGTTAAAGTATATGTGGGGGATAGAGAGGCATTTGTCCAGCAGTGGGAATATAACATGGCGTATTCTGCATTAAATCGGGAAGATTAGAATTATAAAAGAGAGTACACAGTAAGGGCTAAAAAAAAATTACTACTTTGACGACAGATGTGGCGCGGTGGGCGAAGGTCCATCTGCCACGCAGAAGGTTGCGGGTTCGATTCCCGCCTCGGAACAATTGTTTGTACGATCTGCAGATATTTGTCCCGGTAGTTCTGGTCGTTTTCTATGTATAATAAAAAATATCTATCTATGTAATGGGTTGTATTACGTATATCAGTCATCAAGTACCCATAACACAAGCTCTGCTTACCATGGGGCTAGTAATAATGTTGTGTGAATTGTCCAGCATTATTTATTTATTTTACTATTATACTTACAGCTCAGCAATAATGGGGAACAGTGTTTCATTATCCACATTGAAGCTGTAAAACAAAAATTATGGCTTTTGAACAAAGGAAACAATAGTAATATCATAAAACTGGTTTAAACTGATTTTAACTGATAATAGCAATGAAAAATGCTGGAATTTACATTGTATCAAAAGCAAAATCAGCAGTAAAACGAAGTTGCAATTGCAAGTGTTTGGTTCACCATCATCATCATTAGTCCACTGCTGGATATAGGCCTTTCCTAATGAGCCCATAGCGTCCTGTCTTCAGTGATTGCTTGACCGAATGAAAACTTTGGACACTCGTAAAATCGTTATTTTATGGTGCTGACTGAAACTATGGTATTGATTGTAGTAAATAACTTAATATATAGGTAAACTAGCTGCGGCCCGCGGCTTCGCCCGCGTGGGAATCTATGTGTCAAATTGTTTATAAACCTTCGTCTTGAATCACTCTATCTATTAAAAAAATAGCATCAAAATCCGTTGCATAGGTTTAAAGATCTAAGCATACATAGGGATAGATAGACGGCGGAAAGCTACTTTGTTTTATATGTATTTATACTATGTAGTGATGATAAGATTGTTATGCTTACTCATTGATTCCTTCAAAAACAGCTTCTTTTGCAGTAAGACCACTGTCAGTGTTTGGTCCACTCTGTAAAAGATCAAATTATTTTCAAAATCTGCTTAGCAAAGTTACACAACTTAAAAAGATTATCACAAAAATACCTCATTTAAATTTAATCTAACTATTATAAAGAGGAAATGTTTGATTTTTTGTTTGTTTGTTTATAATTAATAGGCTCCGAAACTACTAGACCGATTTGAAAAATTATTCACCGTCGGGAAGCTACACTGTCCCCGGTGAACATAGGCTATATTATATTAACAAAAAAGTTAGGGATCCGTACTAAAACCGTGCGAAGCCGGAAAGGTCCGCTAGTTAATAATATCTTACCAGTGTCAGAAGTGTCTCAGGATTAAGGCTTTTTAGAACATCTTGTAGCTGAAAGAAGAATAAAGCAAAATCAAACAAACATTCAAACAGTAATTGGATGCATGAGCATCTAATTACTGTTTGAATGTTAATACACATTAGGGTGCATTCACACAGCATCCATTTTACAAGATTAGTTTTTTTTCTTTGTATTTGTATGGAAGAGCAGGATAAAATCCTACAATTTGACCGCGATTTTTTTTCGACGACTGCGATCTTTTTTTTAACCTAAGCAATTCGTGCTGCCGCTCTACACAGCGGTTGTGTTGCGCCGCACATGCGTTTCGTTCGAAAAATATTACGGCTGTGCTGAGTCACACAGATCTGTATTTTCTCAGCCGCTGCGCTAGTGTGGATTTACGCATATTAGTCACTTGTAGAAAACACATACCGTGTGATTTCAGCAATCAAAGTGTTAAAAAGGGACCCACTAAGCTTATGTATGTGCAAACTATACATAAATCATGATTGTATTTCATACTACGTGATTATCTGCAAAATTAACAGTATCTTATCAGCGAAGCTGTTAGTAACTAGCTTTTTGATGAAGATAACATGAATGTGTTACATAGTATTATTACATCTTCACTTCAGTTTCTTTAGAATAGAAAGAAGACAAAATTTTGTCTATTTATTTATTTAACAAAATCTACAGTCCTTTTTCTTTCTACAAACTAAAATTACTATGTTTTTCCTGTAACCAATAACGGATTTACATTTTATAGATGGATATTATCAAACAGACAGTCAAATAGCAAGTTTAAATTTAATGTAAAAGTCTAGGCAAGAATAGAGAATATGAAGAAGTAATATATTTTTCTCATAATTTGCAGATTATGCACTAAAACACAGGCTATAAGGCTGTGGAATGCACTACCAGAGTCCATTAGAAAAACTATATCCTTGCCAGTTTTTAAAGCTAAGGAGTTTTTCCTGAGAAAATAATGTATATTGGTACTTACTATTTATTTATTTATTTAAGTAGTGTATTATTTAGTTTGGTATTTGTAATATTTATTATTTGTTTTTAGTATTCTTGTTATGTTCTTATTTAGTTATCTAAATAACCTGTGGTACACCCCCTGCCTTTTCTTAAATTCATATAATTATTTCCATCAAAAGGTTGCCTGGAAGAGATCGCTTCTAAGTGATAAGGCCGCCCATTGTACTTGTCGCATATAATGTATTTTGATTATGATGCACAATAAAGAATTATTGTATTGTATTGTAAAACTATTCTGTCTTCTGTATATTATATTAAAAGATAAAGGAACCATCTTACCTCATCAACATAGTGAACTTCGTCAACTGCATATAGTTTCTTAAAGTCTTCACAAGAAAGAAGTTTCCCCATCCAGACTTCATACTCTTCAGGAAGCCTCGGTACAAATAGATATCCCTTCTGAGTGCTTACATCAAGCACTAAATAGCAGCCGGGCTCGCGGACACCACATGCCCAAGTAAAATATGATTCCTGAAGTGAAATAGATGGTAATTGATGATGAGGTGTGGTGGAGATAAATACTGACTTGAATAGTACAATAGTCATTTAAAACGGGATATTTACCATGATTTGATCTTATTCCATGATCATGGCGCATGAAACTGTGCTGAAATATTGGAAAACTCAAAAATCTAATCATGGTAAATATCCCGTTTTAAATTACTTTTGTGTGTGTATAGTTTCAATAGTTTTATTGACTTTAATAATACCTATCTAAGTATATCTTGTAATGAAATGGTTAGGTATTAATAGCCAAAGATTTTAATGACAATGCAAGAATATAATAGAGTAAAATTGCAACTTACAGTTGTAGCAGAAATATCTTACCTGTCTAAACGTATTATACGTCGTATCAGTGTCGTAGAAGCTAACTTCGTCACCTCCTTGTAAAACTACGACTTGGCCGCTGTTAAGTTTTTCTGCCAATCTTTGCCGGTTCTTGGCAAATAAAGATAGAGGGACTTCAAGGGTCCCAGGACCCATAGACCAAGAGGCAGCCATTCTCTGCGATTGAATCAACTATTGTGGCTAATACGTGCTTGCAGTCGTTGTAGATAACTGATCTGAAAGGCGTATCAAGTAGGTGTTGATAATGATTTGAAAAGGTTGCCAGTCAAATGGAATCCACTACAGTACAATATGATGATTGTTTAATAATTCGTTTGTAAATAATAATCACTTTACATTCACAAACTTTTGTTAGTAAATTGGAGTTTTCACTCAACCAACACAACATAGGTTCTCTTCAATTCAACAAACAAAAAACAGTAGACAGAAAAAAGATAAACAAAAACAATTTTTCAGATTTGTCAGCAGATAACATCCGTATCATGTCAATTTGACATTGATTTCTGTCTGTTACCTATTTTAAGTTGTAACTGTCACAGGCCTTCTGAAACAAACAAAAATATCCACAGCTACTCACCGCTAGATGGAGCAAACAATATTTAAGTCATTTAATTATTAGGAAAAACGAAAATAACCGTCGGAGAAAAATCTTGTGTTTATTTTTTATTGGAAAGGTTTAAAATATACTGGTACATTTGATATAGAATAATTCACGACCGTGATCACAAGGCAGTGAAAAAATTTGTAGAGTGTTGTACTATTGATGTAGACTTCTATATTTTATTTTTAATATTTATCGTACTCTTTAATTCGAATCTTTTGATAATATTTGTACTAAATTTTACGCACCGATGTATTTAATAGACATTTTATGTGCAATGCCTATTAGAATAAAATATAAATAATGATTTGTTTAATCCATTTATTTCTTATCTAAATCACAAGATTGACAATAAAATTAACTATCTAATAATCACAAAATGCACTAAAACATGCACACATGCAATAATACATTGATTTTTATACCACATACGGTACTATTGTACGTAATTTTCTAAATTGATTTAAAAATCATAAGATAAAACTAAGTAGGAATAATTATTATTATAAATTAAACTATGCCTACAAATTACCTATTTACGTTACAAAGTCAACCACGTTCACAACAAATAGGTAGGTACCTATCTATCTTAGGAATAACCTACTTTGGAAATCGCTTGGCTTCGCTATACTACACTCTATTACATTTTTTCCTTAGACTATATGCGAGAAAGTAACTGTTCTAATAAACAGTCTACGTACGGTTAGCTCTACAATCACTTTTGACATAACATAACAGTAAAATAGTCAATTGGTCAGTAAGTACTAATATTTATGCAGTAAGTATAAGTAGATAGTTCTTTATAATAGATACAGGCTACAGACTTTCATGTTATAGGTAAATAGTTAGTTTAAATTAAAATAAAATACTTTAGGTAACAGCCTGTTTACAATAAGTTATGTGCAAGTATCTAAAATACCTAACCCTTGTTTTGAACACAATAACAAACTGAGTTTTCCTTATTTAAGGTGTGTAGTAGGTATTTATAAAGGGCCATGGGCTAAGAAAATCTAAAAAAATCTTCTAATATACATTATTTAGTTAAAGCTCGGAGATACATTACATCATCATTAACCCTCAAAATAAATACGTCTAGAAGTGTAAATTAACTAAGTACGACACAAAATTAGGTTAAATTATGTTATGTACCGAGAAAAACAATAGGTAAACTATTCTTCTTCCTTATTCATAATAATTTAATTATTGTACTTAGGTAGTTTGTCGTGATCAGCAAAGGTCACTGTGTAACGAATTATAAATATTATGATTGTAGAGTCTGAGCGGCCATTTTGATTCGTTCTCGTGACTCGTGTTGTCTAGACACGTCATAATTGGCCGTCCCTTTCTTGCACGCTTGCCGCATATAGCACCATTGTAATCTGACACGTTTCTTACACACCAGCGATTTCACAACACGATTCGCACTTTCACAACTAAAATGTTTTGTTTTCAAATTATGAATCAACAGATATTTTATGACACGGCTCCTTTTTCTCTTGCAATCTGCGTACAGCCTCAGCGACAAGGGCACGTTCTTCCAATAACTTTTCAACAAGATCAAGTGGTTCTTGCTTTCTAATATTGTAGTAAGGTGCAGCCCTGGCGCGAGCCTGTAGGTGTAGCTTTTGTTTAAGGCCAAGGGTGAGTTCGTCAATGCCAGGTAGTCTACTCGACGCTAAAGCTCGCCCATCTTCCTGGGATGTGTGGCGATGCTCGTACCTTGACTTTTCTTTCAACATTGCTCAGGATAACACTTAATAACGTGTAGACAGATAACTTCACAGAAGGACTAGATAATTCACTGGCGCGGGGCGAGCTCTCTACACGCAACAACGTTTGCGAATGCCGAATGAATGAGCTTGAGCGAGTGGTGGGTCGCTCGATTCAGCGCTGCGCGTAGGAAATACGGGTCTTTGCGGAGCTCGCGGGGGCTTGGGGGAGGGGCGATGACGTACACCGATGCGCAGGTCGGTCGTGCCGGGCTGTATACAAACAATACGATGGACGTAAATAAACACAAGAACACGACAGGCTAACCAACGCAACGGTGATCTGTTATCTATGTGTGAAGTAGATTAGTTATAGATATCTAGTTCGGTTAGCCAGTAATATTCGTTTCTTCTTAAAAAGGGATTTCAGAAACAAAATTGTGAAACTTTTGGGTGGAAGGTCAAATATTTATTTCGCAAAAAAACAGATAGTGGGTTCAAGGAACTAATGCAAATGCGAGAATTTTATGTTGACTCATGGCGTCAGTGTTTTTTCCGTCTACTTAACTACTGACTCACTATTTCACAAATGTTCGTCAAAATAATATTATAGGTACCTAATACTAATACTAATAGGTACCTACCTGACAAATATATCTTCTAATCATAATTATCATGAAGGTCGTAGAATTTTATCACCGATAAATCTTCCCTAGCCAATTCAGGATTAATGATAAATTTAAGAAGTTTAATATCTTCTTCAATCATAATTTCTTTTCTAACCCCTAATATCTCAAGCTCTAGCCTACTTAACCAGTTTTTTAAGGTTAGAAATATAATTATAAATACCTACCTACATACATACTTTAGGAATAGCTACAGTAGGTATCTACCTACAGGTAGGCCACTTCTGTTTCTTCTAAACCAGTCAATCAAAAACGGACGTTGCCCTCTGTTTTTTTCCAGTCTGTTCGTTTTGTGCTGTTATTTTGTATCTATTCATTAAATGTTCGCTCTCTTGCTTAATAGCTAGGTACGTATGTGTAGGTAAGTTTTATATACCTACGCCTACGGTGATTGATTATATAGGTATAGATAGATAGGTAGAGATAGAGAAAAATTTATTGGACCAAGCACAGTTACAGCACAGAACAAAGGTAAGAATTATATAAAAATAAAAATCATTATTAAAATACTTGGTAGGAAGCAGAACTTTTTTTTGGACTTGATATTGCAAAATTAGGACGGAATTGGGGTGCTATTTTGAATATTTTCCTAGCAGTGTGGGGCAGCTTAATATATTACTAAAAATAAATTCCTGATGCGTAACACAATGTACCTATAGCATAAAACTAGTAGGTACCTACCCAACGCTATTTAGAATTCGTCAGATAGGCCAATGAATTCCTGTTTCATGACCTTCAACGGGTGATAATACATACAATTTGTGTAATAGGCACTTGTTAAAATGTATATCTACTACCTACCTACTGGTCCTGGACTGGTATTATTACTAATGAGAAATAATTATGAAACGATTTTTTTATATTTTATGTTATATTTAGTGTACTTCAAAAGTATATCACATACCAAATAAAAATAGTTTTTATTATCGAATGTACTTTGCCATTAAAATGTGGTAAATACAAAACAACTACTGCCATCTAGTGTTGAGTAACGTCATTCATTCTTTGCACAAATGAAACATTTTGTGCCATCTAGTGTTGAGTAGGGTAACTAACCTCTGTACAGTTTAGCCGCAGTTCTAACTGCTTTTCCTAGATGTCAGGTTTTAAAATAATAATATTGTGATGTATGTGTAGCACGAAATATTTTAATACATAGTTCCATCCATCTACCTTTTTAGGCTTTTTTGTCTGATGTTGCATGATAATTATAAATCGTATTTTTGAGGATATTATTCGACATCAACACAATACGGCTGGGTGGGATGGTCATTGGATTTGTAACGAACCGAGCGGTGTGGGATTCGAATAAAGAAGGGAAGTGGTAGTGGTTTGGTTAGTTTAGTCGTGAAGTATCCATGGGCCTCGCTAGACCATAGATGTTGCGTTCCGGATTTAAATTGCGCGCGAATTTATTTCTAAATGGTGCCGGGATTTATTTACCTACTGAATAAAAGATGGTGTAATTAATACTTATAAATAAGTAGGAAAACACAGAATTGAATACCTAGTCATTTAGAAAAATATCTAAAGTGCACAATGGATTTACTCAATGAAACAAGCAATGTGAGCAAGACCCTTGTTCAGCGTCACACAGCTGGAAAATTGGAACATTTGGAACCCATTGATATGAGTAATGCCATAAATACGAGTGATGTGTGCCATGGTTATACCATTCAGCCAGATTTTGGGACCTATTTGGCAGGTAAGAAAAAAATTGTTAGTACAGTAAGTAGGTAGATAGGAAAGTAAATTTTCTAGAATCATATATCATATTTGTAAACAAAGGGGAATTACCCCATTGTTATTATTATCCGGGTCAATCACAAGCTTTGATTGGTCTAGTTAAAGTGTCGCACCCGCTGCAAATCAACCATAAAAAATAGGCCAACTTTCGTGCGGATACCTACGTTTTAAACTCACGGTACCTACACATTATTCTTTGGCATAATGGTACCAGTGCAGAAACATTAGAAATGTGTCTACAAAAATATGCTGAAAGAAAAAAGTTGGCAAGCGCGGCTTGAATATTTAGAGGTCAACATTTAGGTCGCTATTTTTTAGGCTTTTACGGCGGCGATATTCTGTATTGTAGACATAATATAGGTAAATAATCAAAATTCGAAACATCGCGTTTTTGGCCATGGCAGCTTGTAAATCAATTTTGAACTCGAATTTACACCAATCGCGTATAATAATTATAATTACTATACGTGAATGGTGTAAATTCGAGTATAGGTAATTGTTTGGGTTTGGTAACAGGTAGGTTACTCTTACCTTTTTGAAATTTGTTTTTGGGGTTTTGTCAAGGCTGCACCTAACTTTGTTGTTTTTTCTCTGTTATGTTGTTATCGAACTTTCATACCTACATGCCTATGCCCTTGTAAAAAAGTATCTTGAATTCTACACTATTTATACGTGTCGCTCCATGATGGAATGCTTTGATTTACCTCAGCTTAAAGCTATTCCGCTGGTACCCACACATCGTAGGCACATTTACCACTTTCACCTACTCAAAAACAAGAAATCTCAGAAAGTACCTACCTACCATAAACATCACTAAATTATTAGAGGTACAAAACAAAGTCGCTTCGCGGTCTCTGTCTGTCCTTACGTACGCTTATCTTTAAAACTACGCAACGGATTTTGATGAGGTTTTTTAATAGATAGAGTGATTCAAGAGAAAGGTTTATAAACTATTTGACACATTGATTTCCACGCGGGCGAAGCCGCGGGGCGCAGTTAGTAATTCATAAAGTCGTTATTAGTTTGAACTCTAGCTATCTACTGTAGATACGCTATATTAATAACTGTACCTACGTAGGTCCTCTACGCTTAAAATTAAGTAGTTAAAAAACTACTCCCCTTCGCTATAACTGCTACAAATGATTTACAAGTTGTCAAAAGGCATAATGACCTTTTCCTCCGGAAATACACGATGAAGGTGCATAAGTAGTAAAGGAACTAAAGGGTTAATCAACTCTGAGTAAAGTCAAGGGCGTTCAGTCATCTAGCTTTCCAAAATGACGTCCGGACTTTTATCTCCTTTACTGCTTCAATATAGATAGAGTGAAAGAAATAAACCAAAGAAGTTTTTCTCTATTTGAGTTACTTCGTTGCCAATAAAATATATTCGCTTTGGGCTAGAAGTTATTGTGTGAATTAGAAGAGAGAAAAAAGCGCTATGGCGCTCATTAGGAGACCTATGTTTAGCTGTAGACTGATAATATTCTTTTAAATAAATAATGCTGGACAATCCACACAGCATCAACTAGCCCCAAGCTAAACAGAGCATGTGTTATGGGTACAAACTGGAATACAATACATTACATAGATAGTTTTTTATTAGGTATACATAGATAACTATTATATTCTAAATGTTTTGTGACCATAGCCTACCGTAGGTAAAAAAATTTGCATGTCCTAGACTAAGGCAATACATGTACCTACGGTACATATTTTATGACTAAGACGTCTGTAACCCATGTGTGCAAATAAATTATCTGTATTCTGTATTCTATAACGACCAGAACACCCAGAACAAATGTCTGCAGATCGTATACACAATTATTGTCCTGAGGCGGGAATCGAACCCGCAACCTTCGACCACCGCGCCTCAGAGGTCGTCTAAATGATATAAAATAAAATTCATTTATTTCGGACAACATATAGGTGACATAATGAATGTAATAATACCTTTAAAATAACAGATTTCTTTTCATTTCGCTAGGTCTATTGCCCATTCATGCATTATTGTTGCATTACATCGTAGCATCAAGCTCTGGTTCCGTTATGGAAGTATATCGAATACGTAATTTTAACGCAATTTAACACACCTACTGACTGACTGACTTGATTACCTAAACATTATATAATATTTTCTACTTAAACATACATATATATCTGGTTGAGATCGCTCTTGAGCGATAAGACCGCCAATTGTATCTAGTTTTTTAAGTTTTTATTTTACATTGTTAATTCATACTAAGTGTGCAATGAAATGCTTAGTAGATCTTTAAAACTACGCTTACTAGGTAAAGTGATTCAAGAGGAAGGTGACACAAATATTTCCACACGGGGCAAGCCGCGAGGCGTAGCTAGTTTAATAATATAAAACCTTAATATCATTCATCTTCATCTTTTATCCGTTTTTGAACACGAATTTGAACCTTTCACTCTGCACACGTGAAATTATGCATTGTCCAAGCTTGTGTTTTTCAGTCATTACCTTGCAATTAGGTACTATGTTATTGATATCAATTTCTGTTAAATTAATATTCATAAATGTCTTTGTTGACATAAAATATCTTGTACACTAGAACCGAGTATAATGTCTGAGTAGGCAGCGTGTAGGCAGTGTCGCCAACTATGATTATTTCGCCACTTCAGGTTAATAGGTTTGTTAGATAAAGGTAACTAGTTCACAAAATCTGTGTTTAACCAAAGTATTTCCATTGCTACATGTGCATTAAAAAAACCAAATAATAGTATATGTAGTTCAAACCAATTTACCTAGGTTGTAGATAGTAGATTGGCATTTGCTGAAATGAAATATTTTTAAGTATCTGATACATTAATCAATTGCACTCCTAAATTTTTCCCTTGGTGTCGTAAGAGGCGACTAAGGGATATCCAATGGGGGCTGGCATCAGAGCCTCCTGTAGAATAATTTACCACCGAACTGCGATACCGAACATGCATTCCCAGCGTGGGGATTATGGGCATGCACATGAGATAAAAAGGTGCTTATCAGGGGAGGCCTACGTCCAGCAGTGGACCAATATATTGAGGTTGAGGATACATTCAGACAGCATTTTTTGTCGATGCTTACCTACCTAAATACCTACTTTTATGTACCTACTCGACCATCAAGTAGGCTAATGGGTGACGTCATTTCTATAGTGATCCTATTTTAGGGTCTGGCGGTAAGTCCCACTTGCGCAAAATACACAAAACATGCTCGAAAATAGTATTTACCTACCACAAAATACTTATCACCTAAATATACAGGATGACATTGGGGAAATATTATTAAAATGGGAATAATTAACATAGACTCACTTTTGATGAATCATCTCAATGGTGAAATCCACAATATGGCAAGTGGCCCAAATACCCCTATATTGTTATTTAAAAAAAATGTCGGAAAATTCACACAGCATCATCTAGTCCCAAATAGGTCACAAAATACGTATCACCTGAATGTACAGGATGACATTAGAGAAAAAATATGAAAATGGGAATAAATAACATAAACTCACTCTTACAACGGTGAAATCCGCAATGTGGCAAGTCCCAATAGATTGTTATTAAAAAAAATGCTGAATAATCCACACAGCATCGCTAAGCAGAGCTTGGGTGCTAGGTGACTGATATAATAATACAATATACATAAATATTTTTTTATTATACATAGAAAATAGCCAGAGCATTTTATTTGCAGATCGTATAAATATTAGGCCAAAGCTGGAATCGAACCCGCAACCTCCTGAGTCGCAAGCGGACCTTTGCCCGCTGCGCCTCATCGGTCGTCAAAAAAACATAGGATGCGTGCGCGTTGAAATCTTTTGCACCGTGCTCAAGACTGCTTCGTAGCATACTCTACTTAAACTAAAAGATGAACATTATTCAAACATATTTATATTTATTTTAACTTGGCTTTTAACTGACCTCATTGGTGCAGTGGGCGAAGAACTAACTACGTACATCGCAGTAGCGGGATCGATTTCCGTCTCGGGACAAATATTTGTAAAATCTGCAGATATTTGGTCTGGGTATACTGGATGTTTTCTACATTTATGTTTGTCTGTCTATTAATGTAACGTAATTATTTATTTATTTAATCTAGTACCCATACATTCTACTTACTATGGGACTGGATGATGCTGCGTTGGATTGTCCAGCAATGTAATTTATTTATTAACTAAGTGGATTGTGTCGGGGTGGAGAGTGGTAAGGCAAAGTACCTAAAAGTAGTAGTACCTATAAGTACAGAAAATTAGTATATAGCTCAAAGTCTGCATCCATACATGTCGCTAAAGTTTCGGAGATAAAGGAGGCCTAGAGAGATTTCTTATTTGACGACCGATGTGGCGCGGTGGGCGAAGGTCCGCCTGCGACGCAGGAGGTTGCGGGTTCGATTCCCGCCTCGGAACAATTGTGTGTACGACCTGCAGATATTTGTTCCGGGTGTTCTGGTCGTTTTCTATGTATAATAAAAAAATATCTATCTATGTAATATATTGTATTATGTATATCAGTTATCTAGTACCCATAACACAAGCTCTGCTTACCATGGGGCTAGATAATGCTGTGTGAATTTTCCAGCATTATTTATTTATTTCATTGCGCCAATATCTTCTCCAAGGCTAGCAAGTACCTACATGATAATGAAGAAGGAAGTATTAGTCGTGTCTTAGTCAATTGACTCCGTGAACTTATCATTGCCAATGCCTTCTGGTTAAATATCGGGTTGCTAACATAGTAGAGGTCAGGACAAGAATCCGGTAATCAAATGTCTACTGTAGGGTAGGAAAGGTGCAGTGGCAATAGATAGATAGAACATTCTTTATTGCACTTTAAATAGAAAACGATGTACAGAAAAAACTTAAAAATTAATCAATTGGCGGTCTTATCGCTCAAACGCTATCTCTACCAGACAACTATGGATGGACAGACAGTACCAGGGGATCTGTGTGCTATCATTGTTAGTTGAATCCTATTAGATTCCAAGTCTCGTAATTGTATCAGTTTTGGTTTTATATTACGCCCCGCGGCTTTGTCCGCATGAGAATTTTAAAAATAAGAAAAATATCAATTTTCTATAAAATATCAAATAACATACTTCGTAGAAGGTTCTTACATAAAAAAATATTTAATTTTCCTTAATATTTTTTATGTAAGAACCTTCTACGAAGTATAAGAAAATATTTAATAAAAGATGAATAATATCGGTTAAGGCATTCTCAAGTTATAGCGTGACGGAAAAATAGGGTTTCATATATAAATGTAGATTTTTTTTTTATATAAAACGTTGCTATCTTCATTTTTCCGAAATATTATATGCACTAGCTAAACTCGTTGCATGTTTGTAAAACAAAGTTACAAACAACTAAAACTTACTTGCTTGGACCGAGTTTCACATATGTGTAAAGCAATATTGATTGAAGAAAGGATCTCATATCGACAAGTAATGTAAATTGCGTTTAAAAAGATGCGACAACAGAGTGAATCTTAGATTTAGTATGATTAGTTAGTTTTCAAACATTCTACATAGATTTTGGCTAGTGCAGGTATAGTTTTAAAATCATCATCAGCCTATATTAGTCCACTGCTGGACATAGGCCTCCACCAATGAGTCTTCGGCTTGACGCATCCAGCATCTACCTGCAGTCTTTCGCAGGTCGTCATCCCACGTGGTCGGAGGGCCTCCTACACGAGTCCGAGTCCGAGTCGTGGTCTCCACTCGAGAACACGTTTGCCCCAGCGGCCGTCGGTTCTTCGCGAGATATGGCCGGCCCACTGCCACTGCAGCTTGCTAATTCTCTGAGCTAGTTTTAAAATAGTTCTGTAGGTATTAATAGAAGTTTACTTCAAACGCAACAACCAGGTCAGCTAACAATTAACGTCACAGGCCCTACCTAGGCTACCTAGGCCTTCAATTATAATTGATAATTAATTTTATCCTTACTGAACGGTATTGTATTCTTAACCATTCTGATTACTTTATCCTTGCACCTACGAGTATATAATGAAATAAGTCTTTGCATCTGAAAGATAATTTATTAATGTACTAGCGGACCTTCCCGGCTTCGCACGGTTTTAGTACGGATCCCTTACTTTTTGAAAATATAATATAGCTTATGTTCACCGGGGATAGTGTAGCTTCCCAACGGTAAAAGAAGTTTTTAAATCGGTCCAATAGTTTCGGAGCATATTCATTACAAACAAACAAATAAAAAATCAAACCTTTCCTCTTTATAATATTAGTATAGAAGTATAGATAGGATTGCTTTGATTAAAATTTCTGGATCTGTTAACATAGGTATTGAAGATTATTTATCGCATACCTTTTGTTTTATTTCCGATAAATAATCTTTAATATAGAATTGTTGTAAAATATTGTCCTTAAAACGGTGCGAACGGTGTATCGCATTATTAAATTGTTGTATCCTATACTTCTACACTACATAGTTTAATAAGTTGATTAGTTATACACCAGTTAGGTACATAACCTGAGAAAATAGTAATATATAAAATAATTATAAATGTAACCTACTCAATTTTATACATAAACTAGCGGCCCGTCCCGGCTTCGCCCGGGTGGTCATTTGTTTCAGGATTTTTTTTTATTTTTTCTCTTTTTTCTCTCCGTAAGAACCATTCTCGTACTTCAAGGAATATCCTTAAAAAAAGAATTAGCGAAATCGGTTCAGCTGCTTTCGAGATTTGCGCTTAGCAACACATTCGGCGATTCTTTTTTATATTATAGAAGATAGATAGATAATAGGCATTTATTCAGTTTCCCAAATTACCCCAAAACCTTGTTTGTTTCGTATGTTTTTTCCTTAGCCTAATATACCTATAGAAAAATGATTTTGGGAATTACCTGCCAGGTAATTAGCTCCCTAAGGAAAAAAATAATTAGAAAACTAAAACCCCACTACTAAGTTTGGCATCGTGTGTTTTTTTCCTCAGTCTAATATACCGATACAAAATTATTTTTTGGTATTACCCGCCAGGTATCCTAACTCCCTAAGGAAAATGGGTATTTTAATAATCTGCAGCATAGAGTAAAAAAAAGCAGCCGCCTACCGCGCCAAAGAGATCCAAAAAATGCTGATTTGTTTCTAATTTGTTCCTAGTCATTGTAATTTATCAAACTGCTTTTATCTCTATTCACTTTGATTGGACTTCCTTCCACAATACAATTCCATACAAAAATGCTTTATTGTAGATCAAATTCCTCAAAAGCCTTATCGCTTAGGATCTCTACCACGCAACCTTTTTTTCACAATTATGAGACCCTGTATTACAAATCCTCCGTCCTCTTAGGTCTAAGGGAAATAATGCGCTTTGATGTTGAATGTTTTTTCCCTCAGCTCTTCAATCATACGCCTGGGCGCTATGGTCGGTCGAGCTGCTGATCCTCCTGGTGACCTATATCCTGTACATCATCACACTTCGCTCGGCTCTCCGCCATTGGAGGCAATGCAAGGTCAATGTTGGTGTTGTGCTGGCTGTATACCCTGTGAGTATTATAAAAATTACTACCATCGGTATCACACAGATTCCCCTGTTTATTCCAATGATGACCGCCAAATTGTCACATAGTTTGTATTTTTCTATGTTATGTCCCGTTATGACATACGGAGCTGAGACGTGGACAATCACGGTAGGGCTGGTCTACCAGTTCAAAGTCGCTCAGCGAGCTATGGAAAGAGCTATGCTAGGCCGGAGTTTCTCTGAAGGATAGGATTCGTAACAACATCCGATAGAGAACCAAAGTTATCGACATAGCTCTAAGAATTAGAAAGCTGAAGTGGCAGTGGGCCGGCCATATCTTGCCAAGAACCGACAACCGCTGGGCCAAACGTGTTCTTGGGTGGAGACCGCGACTCGGTACACGTAGTGTAGGTCCCTAGGCGGGAATGGAATCCCCAACCTCCTGGCTCCTGGGTCGCAGGAGGACCTTTGCCCAACAAGCTGCAGAGGTCGTCAGTTAGTCTAGCTATAAATTAATTTCTTGAATAAAAACACATAGCTCTTGCTAAACTACCTTTATGTGGTAAAGGTAGTTTAGTGCGAGTGTTTGTAACGGACGATTTAAAATTCCATGGATTCATGGTTTGATAATGGACAATGATTGATTAGGCACTCAGATGAGCCGTTATCTTACCTTGAACCGTCTCGGAAGAATTGCTTCCTATACTAGTGATATAACAGTAAGAAAATAAGTCTTTAAACAAAGTAGTCTATCAAAGAAAACAGATTAGAATTATTATAACACTACATAGTATAAAAAAAGTCGCTTCCCGTTGTCTGTCTGTCCGTATGTAGGTACCTATGCTTAGATCTTTAAAACTTCGCAACGGATTTTGATGCGGTTTTAGAAAGGATAGAGTGATTCAAGAGGAACGTTTATGTATGCATTTGCACCCGTGTAAAGCTGGGGCGAGTCGCTAGTTTACAATAATTGAAACAATTAAGTTAACAAAAAAAAAGTAAGTTAGTTGAATTCTATAATAGTTCTTATTTGTTTCTGTTCTTTGATTGTAATTTTCTTTTTTATTAAACCATATTATAATATACTAGCGGACCTTCCCGGCTTCGCACTGTTTAAGTACGGATCCCTACCTTTTTGAAAATATAATATAGTTCACCGGGGGTAGTGTAGCTTCCCAACGGTGAAAGAATTTTTCAAATCGGTCCAGTAGTTTCGGAGCCTATTCATTACAAACAAACAAAAAATCAAACCTTTCCTCTTTATAATATTAGTATAGATATCTTATCAAACATGACCTATCAACAGACACAATAATATTAATTGTAGATAGTTGTTTGTAATGTTGTTTGTAAGAATACCAAAGGCAAGTTACGATGGCGTTACGCAAGCGAGCCCGGGTGATGCAACACTAGCGAATGCGGCACTCTATCGGTCCCCACTATTGCACACTGTGCCCGAGAATGTCTATGGAGCTATGGTGCATCAGATATGTATGACTACAACCATACATTTAACACTAATATTTAAAAGACGAAAGTTTCTCTACAGCTATTTTGCTAATGTATAAAAAAGTATGTATTTTATTGTCTGGAAGAGATCGGTTCTAAGCGATAAGGCCTCCCATTGTACATGTCGCATGTAATATCTTTCTGTAATTATCTGTATCTGGTGTACATCATCATCATCCGTCTACGTTAGTCCACAGCTGGACATAGGCCTCCCCTGTCTTCAGTTTGACGCATCCAGCATCTCCCTGCAGTCTTTCGCAGGTCGTTATCATTATTTCTATTATTTCATTGTAATTTTACTTGTTAATAAAGTTAGTAGGTACGTTCCGAAAAAGAAAAAATCTACCGTTTGGTAGAGACCGTAAAGAACCAATAGTACTCGGGTTCCTTATACCAATTTCCTAGGCAATTTGAGTAGAAATTTCTTCCGTATTCGTGTTATGGGTATGTAGAGGTATTACACCATAGCCAAACTCGATGTAAAATATTTGTAAGCAAACCGCCCTTATTTAATCCAAAATTCTATTGCCACGTCTTTTACAGCACTCGACGATTGTCAAAATATTTTTTGTAATGATCTGCATACTACATAATAACTATTTAAATTATTAAAATACTTATTGCTTATACAAAAATCACTGAGAGAACTACCTCTCACACTGTTTCGGAGAAAGATAAAAGCCACTTTTGAAGTTAAATGCTATACATTAAATTATTTCATGACTGACAAACATTTTTTAGATTTAAACAAATGACATCTCTAGCTTTTCATTATTTATCAGTTTTATTTAAATTTATTAATTATCATATTCGATTTATTTACTAAGTATGTGCAAATTTAAATTAAGTGACAATTATAGTCACCAGATTTTGCCCGCCACAAAGGTAGAAATACATTGTGCCTTATTTGAACATACACCACCTATGTACCCTATTTACATGTATTTTATGCAGTAAATATTTACTTTACTTTATAATTATATTAGAAACTCGATTCCAAGCAAGTTGTCTATCTCGGGGTTAGTTTACAAATATTCTTCATCTAGTTTGCTAGTGTATATACAACTATTGTTAAAATCAGAAGACTGCTAAGTATTTATTTTATTTTATTTGAGAAATAAACAGTACATAAAACTAAATACTACGAAACTTAAGATATACAAAAACCATTAAGTATTAAGATAAGTATTAAGACTACTGGAGTCATGTTTAGAAGCTATTTGAGTCAGCTGTTGGCAAGGTCACTTGGCCCAGAGCAGAGACTATTTGTCTGAAATTATTAGAACATAGGTACTTACTGTTAGTTTGCAAATGTCTGTAGCATCCATAAAACAGATTGTTGGCAACCGCATCAGAACAGCTGATATTGGTAAATTTTTAAAAGCTGGCGCGATTGTCTTTTGCATGTTAAATTATAGAGAGATCACGGCAAGCTCAAATCAAACATTTATATTGGCGTCGGATAACCAACCTAATTAATATAATATGTTATTTCATCTTGCACCAATTGAACCAAACCACCTTCGTTCTAAAATTCATGGCTACGCTGCAACTCTTGTGAATGTTTCGTATTTTCGTAAAAGCAATTTGAATAAATAATACATAGTCTACAGCGTTGTCGAAATAAGCTATATGAACATTCATTTGAATAATTTAATCTTAGTGCGAAACATGCTCCACTATTATTGCCTGCCTCATAAAAATAATAAACCTTGTGGTTTTGATGTTATTGTTATCAGTTTTTGTTAACACTTCGAGTGCTGAAATCACACCGTATGTGTTTTCTACAAGTGACTAATATGCGTAAATCCACACTAGCGCAGCGGCTGAGAAAATACAGATCTGTGTGACTCAGCACAGCCGTAATGTTTTTCGAACGAAACGCATGTGCGGCGCAACACAACCGCTGTGTAGAGCGGCAGCACGAATGGCTAAGGTTAAAAAAAAGATCGCAGTCGTCGAAAAAAGTTCGCAATCAAAGTGTTAAGTTTTCATTTATAAACGTCAAAATATCTTGGATTCAATATACAATTCAATTTAATAGAGGGATACAATTTTATAATTTGTAAACTTCTTTAGGCGCGTTGAGCACTTTTTGGGTGAACGAAAATCATGGAACTCGCGTTATCGTCACTGAACGCTTTCCTGTGTATATATGTATGTACATAATGTGTTCTTTTTGTGTGAAAAAAAAGTGTGAAACTCGCGTCATCATCACCGCACGCTTCCCAGTATAAATAAAATATAAAATTACTTAGTTTCCACTTCTATCGGCAGTCCCCAAAGACTGTGCATGTTTTCTTAATAATTAAGAGTTAATGATACTTTAATATCTCTACAGTTTTAGTGGAATCGAAAAGAGTTGACTCCAATTTACGTTTTAATTGGCATTTATTGGGCGCTTCAGAATTCCCGGCTGAATCATCGTTTTGAATAAATGATGACATAAATTCTAAGGAATATCAGCGGTAGCATTGTTGGTATCATCTTAGAGAGGAAAATCAAGTCAATTAATCTATGTCGGTAGTTGATGACTAAGTCACGGGCTTCCCAAGATACTCGTTTCTTAAAACACTTAAGCATGGCACTGCCAAAAGTTTGTTGGAGCAAACGGGTTCATACGTTTGAGCCTATCAGTCTATTCTCCAGAAGTATCCGTCATCATCATCCTATGTTAGTCCACTGCAGGACATAGGCAATGAGCCCAATGAGCGCCACAGCGCCCTGTCTTACGCTTGACGCATCCAGCATCTCCCTGTAGTCTTTCGCAGGTCGTCATCCCATATGGTCGCAGGGTGTCCTACGCTACGTCGTAGTCTCCACTCCAGAACACGTTTACCCCAGCAGTTATCGGTTCTGCGCGAGATATGACTGGCCCACTGCCACTTTAGCTTGCTAATTCTTAGAGCTATGTTGATGTATGCTGAGCGACTTTGAACTGGTGGACCAGCCCTATCGTGAGCGTCCCCGTCTCAGCTCCGTAGGTCATAACGGGTAGGACGCACTGGTTGAAAACTTTGTCTTCAAGCATTGCGGTATGGATGACGAGAAGACTCGGCGAAGTTTTCCACATAACAACAACCAGAGGCAAAAATCTATAATTATTATACGCATTGTTACAGCTGGTATCAACAGCTGCGTTCCTCGCAGTGGTCTTGCCTCGAGCGAGACTGCTGGCGGAGGCGCTCGCGCAAGAGGCGGTGATGTTGGCTTTCTACCATCTCTACTCTATGGTCGTCGCGGAGTGCGGCGGAGCTGACCAGTTCGTCAGGTAAACTATATCAATAAATTATCACATATCAAAAATTAAAACATTATTTAATTTTCCGCACATAAGCTGTGACTAGGTACTTGATCCGGTAGGTTGTTTTACAACGCGGGTCCCAGCAATAATATTGCATTTTTCATACAGACAAAGAAAATAAATGCGTGCACTGAGTATACCACCAAACTATCCACTACGAGTGAAGTAACAAAACCTAAGGTCACAGGTAAAAACCGTCCGTTCACCATTTTTCCAGGTCGTCGTCCGGAGCTCGATTGGAGACAAGGGTCTTGCCGTGCTGTTGTTGGCCTTGTTGCGCCATACCAAGACCTGTTCTACAAAAGTGAGTATTTTTTACAGCATGGTTCTTAGCCCAACCAAATTTAAGTTGTTTATTGTAAATAATCTTACATGTAACATTACAGCAATGTACAGCAAAGTCAGTGAAAGTGTTATAATTATGCACATAATCAAAAATCACAAAAAAGACAAAAAGAAAATACTTAGTATTTTACATAGGCAGTAACAGTAACCTATTAACAGTAAAAAGCAGAATTAACACTCATAAATTACACTTAAAAAAGGGAATCTAATAAAACCTACCTAAAATTATCAAAACAGGACAACCACGGAGCTCTATGGGCCGGCTTAGTACCACAGTCTGTATGTAGGTACTACTGGACGTAACAGGATTACTATAAAAACCACCGATAACTTCGATTTTGATAATAACGCTTGTAAGTTTACTACATACTAGTACTGTTTATATTACCCCGCGGTTTCACCAGCGTTAAACTCGAATTTCACTTTATAAGGTGATTTTTTTACACCTTGGGTTACATTATTGAAGTTTTAGTAAGGATCCCTAACTTTTTTGAAAATATAATATAGCCTATGTTCACCGGGGATAGTGTAGCTTCCCAACGGCGTCCCAAATAATTTTTCAAATCGGTCCCGTAGTTTCGGAGCCTATTCAATACAAACAAACAAACAAAAAATAAAACCTTTCCTCTTTATAATATTAGTATAGACATCGCGTTAGGCAAGTTTAGCCGAGAAATGCATTGCTTTTTTGCACTCCGCGTCTCGAATTGAGGTCAGGTGAATGGAAGACACATAAGCCACATAAGTCTTGACTCACCAAAGTTGATTTGGTATAACCGATAAAGTTATTTTTAGGTTATACCAAATATCAACAACATCCTATTTAGGTCCACTGGTGGACACAAGCTTCCTCCTCATAAGCGCTTCATAAGCGGCTTTTATCTCATATTGGGTAATGCTCATAATCCCCACGCTGGGGAGCGGGTTGGGGATCGCAGTTCGGTAGTAAATTGTTCTGCTGGAGGCTGCTACCCGGCCCCCGGTGGATATCCCTTACGACGCCCGCGGGAGGAGTTGGAATGGTGCAAATTCTAAGCCAGCGCCACACTGCAACAGCCTTTTTGGTACCTATTATAGGTCCCAAAAATAGCAAGGAGATTTTCCCGGACTAAGCTCTATAGGAGCTCAATTTTATAATTTACAATAATGCACTGGGTAAGAGCCGGTAAAGCACTAAGATGTAGAAATATATTACGTACGTCGCACACCATGTAATAAGGAAATAATCTCTGTCGGCAGTGGCTATAGCTGCGTGACGCAATTCAGCTTGGCGCAATTACAAGGAAACACACAATATAAATTTAACCCCTTTCTAAGAAGTTTGAATATCACCTACAAGTTCCCAGTTCGCATGTTTGCTAATTCATTTAATTGAATAGAAAAAAATATATAATTTATAAATATGTTATAAGATAACTAAACTAAACTTAGAAGAAAGTTAAAGTCCAGTAACAAAATGGCTCTGCCTCAGCATGAGTTGGTTGACCAGCAAGCAAGTTCATGCAGTGTTGCTACCAACAATGGTTGCTAGCAACGCTGATTGCTAGCTATTAAAGTCCAACGTGGCGCCCGCCTTGATATTTAGGGTACTACAGTGGTTTCGCACGCACGTAACTGTTTTTAATAGTAGCATAAAGATCAAGATTTTCCTACATAATTGTCAAGTTTTATTGAATTCCGTGCAGTGCATCCAGAAAATGTATATATAACTAGGACCTTCCCGGCTTCGCACGGTTTTAGTACGGATCCCTAACTTTTTTAAACATAATATAGCCTATGTTCACCGGGGATAGTGTAGCATCCCAACGGTGAAAGAATTTTTCAAATCGGTCCAGTAGTTTCGGATTTCATTACAAACAAACAAACAAACAAACAAAAAAAATCTAACCTTTCCTCTTTATAGTATTAGTGTAGATAAGTGCCCTAACTTTATTGAGCATTGGATACTCATTAAGATTAATAAACTCTCATATAAACAGCAAAATGGAAATCCAAAAACTATAACAGGCGCATAGCTAAGAAACCTACGTATTTTATTCAATCGTCATCGCTAATTCGCAATGGTTATTTATTTCCTTATATTGTACTTATTTCCTGTCACGAGCAACTAATTAACAACAATTCTGTTTGCACAGTTTTAGTGGTTTTTTTAACCAACAAAACCTTTAAAAAAACTTGTGAACATTGTCAGTCAGTGAAGGAATCCAGTGTTAACTGGTATTTTTTTTTTATAACATTTCTTTTATTGTTCATTTGTGGGATTCAAAATGGCAATGGATTGATTTTTGAATAGGTTTTGGCTGAGTCAATGAGATTTCTTTTATCTAAGGTTGATCTAAGGGTATATTGATTTGGGCCACCGACGACGCTGGACATAGGCCTCCCATAATGAGCGCCATAGCGCCCTGTCTTCAGCTTGATGCATCCAGCGTCTCCCAGATGAATTTTAATCTTAATAATAATCAAGCATCAATAAATTTAGTTGTGTATACTAGACAATAAAAAAACTACGATCACCAACCCTCCTGCCAAACGTAATGCCCCCCTTCGTTTGGAGTAGGTACGGCATGTTCAGAAGTGTACGTTGGGTAGCTGATTAGAGTTAAGGTAGTACTGAGTCGCTGGTACTTATAAATAATTCAGTTAAATATCAGAAAGACACCTTGTATTCAATTGCAAATGAACATTGCATTAAGATAATGACCAATAAGGAATTGGCCTTCAAGACGTGTCAAGCCCTGTGCATTGTTTCATTTGGTCTCAGCTTCGTCAGCATGCAAGTTTCGTACTTTACCATTTTGCTTCAAAGGTAAGAAAGGAAAACCTTGACACTTTTAAAATATCAAGTACTGAGCAGGATTTGTCCAAATGTAGAGCAAAGTGCATAATTATCCGATACTTACAGAAGTATCAGATAATTATGCACTTTGCTCTGATTTTATTGTATTCCGAACTTTTATATGGTGATTTTATTATATTCAGAACTTTTAGCAGGTCTAAAATACATAAAAGAACATGATAAAGAAAAACACTCCTTAATTAAAAAAAAAAGAAAAATGATCGATATTCAAAAATTCATAGAATAAAAGTTGATCCATTTGGAAGTCCAGAATCAGCCACTTTCGGCTTTGTTTGTACACAAATTTCGTGTGGCTCCCTGTCCCCCTGTATGCATAAAATCACATCAAATGTCATTATCATTTGATGTGATTTTATGGTATAGGTAATTGTTTCTAAGTGGGTACATCATACATAAAAATCCTGTCAGGGTGCATCAATTTTTTTACAATGACAGGTCAAGCCAATCGACTAAGAGCGGATAAAATGTCGTATGATGTCGATCTAAGATTTCATTACATTTCACCCCTCCATTTTTAAATTGACCAATACAAAACTCTTTGCCACTACAACGTATTCGACTAACTATGCATATTACTCTATTGTTAACAGGCTACAAAGACTCTATAATTTGCAATTTCACACTACTGACATATTTCATGCCAGTAAAGTAGGATTGAAAAGAGATGTTTTAAAAGTTCTGCAGGAGGACTCTGTATAAATAACAGTTTTAGTAATTCTTTTTTTCTTTATGTGTTTTAATTGTATCTAATTTTTCTCATAAAAATAATCTTTTTTCTAATTAACCGTACCTGTTTTTATAATCTCTGTAAGTTGTATTTTGTTTGATTTGTTAATGTTAGACTGTTGGTATTTTGTTAGTTTATTTTATATAATGTAAATCTCTTATTGACCGTAAGTTAGATTATTAAGGTTTAAATTATTTAGATTAAGGGCTGTTGATTTTGTTGAAACAATAAAAATAAAAAAATAAATTGAAGTAACTACTTCCCCACCCATCTAATAGTAATAGATCCTCCATTAAGTTTTACCCACCTATCTCTGAACAATTTTCTAGATTACCTATTATAAGTAACTTCGACAATAATAAAAGGGTGAAGTTCCAATTATGTATTTATGTAATTTTTGAAAGTAGTTCCTTTAACCTTGTTATTTAAATGAACACAGTCGATTCAACTTGTACATGTTATTGCGAGGTAGGAATTCTTTTTTTTGTATGTCATTACATTATATTATTTACTAGCTGCGCCCCGCGGCTTCGCTAGCGTGGTAATCTATGTGTCAAATGGTTTATAAACCTTCCTCTTGAATCACTCTATCTATTAAAAAAACCGCATCAAAATCCGTTACGTAGTTTTAAAGGTCTACATAACTAGGGTCAGCTTAGACCGAAACGTGACGCGACGCTACGTCCTCTTTGATTCAAATTGAATCATTCAATACTACGTACTATAGTATTTACTACGTAAATACGTAGTAAAAAAAAATTGCCAAAATAGGTAAAAATGTTATTAACGCCATACGAAAACTTCCCGAGGTAGCGTGCTTGTATTAATTTGTATCTTTTTCGCGTCTCGGTCTGAGTTGACCCTGTTATATAACTGAAACACAAAAGTGCAAGCATTATACATTACAGACCAACCAACCCATATTAAAAGTGTAAGCTCATTTAATGTGTTCAAACTCAAATTAGCTCAACATGTCATAAATGATAAGTCACTTCTTCTAAAGTGAAGCCTGCTATTGAATGACCACAACCCATGTACATGTACATATATGTATATATACTTAACCTAAGAACCCTTTTCAATGAATGTGTGTTGTAAGTGACTTTATATAAATTGTCTTTTTGAGAATTAATTAATATTAAACTTAATATTAAAAGATGCTCTAAAGCTCTTAGTCCGAATGCGATTGCTTCTTGTCTTTAAACAAACGTTTGTTCTCTTACAGGCGTCACCTCAGCTGGTTAAGATATCTGGTGCTGCAGATGCCGGTGGTCCAGGGCATCCTCTACACTCTCATCTTGGTGCTATCCACGGAGGACATGGTAAGTGACAGAACATGGGCTTTGAACATGGCTTTGAATGACATGGGGCAGAATTCTGCTATACCTACTATGATAATAGTATAGCTATACTACTATATTACTCGTATTATAATAGTATAGCTATCCTATACTATGATAATAGTATAGCTATTCACGGTTGTTTAGTACCACGGTTGTGTGGTAGAGATCGCGCTTGAGCGATAAGACCGCCAAATTGTCACATATATTTTTTTTTAATCTTGTTTCTTACTTGTTACTTATATATATATAATGAGGTTTAGATTTTTTATACATGACTTGCCTCGTGTAGCTTCCGATGTTATAATGGTGAATGAATACAAATATGTTAATTTTAAGTGTGCAAAAAAAGATATAAACTTTACATAGTGCGCGCACGGATAGATTGATAGCATAATTTCCACCTTGATACCTTTGATGAAAGAATCTACAGATGGACGCGTCTCAGCCCCTCTATCGGTAGTTTCTTACGTATCAGAAAAAATGCCAATATGTGTAATATTGAGACGACACGATTTTTGTGGTGAAGCGATCCATTTTAATGATATATTCCACCTAACGCCCAACGCCCAGCGCTCAAAATACAACACAACTCGATAAAAAAAAGCGTCGCGTTTTAATAGCGCTGTCGTATGAACATATACTTGGAAATGCATTTGTTCTATTTGAACGCTTTTTTAACGGGCGTTGAAAAAGCTCCCGTGCGAATGAGGCCTTAATGGGTCAGTTGGTATAAACAGAAAGAACGTATTTCTGATTTCAATATGAATCAGACTATTAGAAACATACAAGGTTTAGGAAAACAAATGAAGATCAATGCTTTATTGCAAGAATAGGCGCATTGTGTCAAAATCAGGCCAAAGTCAAAATTAATAGCTTTATTGATTGATGTTCACTAATAACCACAACGTTTCGTAAAGTGAGTGCTAATAGTGAAGTCAATATTTGGGTTGACCTTCCTGAAATATAGGTGGATAGGTACTTTACAAACGATCCATTTTTTCTCCCACCAGCTTTTACCCTAGTTCAATAAAAGTGTTGACTTTGCTAAATTGATTAGGTATGTCATTTGTTACCTTATCAACAAAAAATAAAACCGGCCAAGCGCGAGTCGACTCGCACACTGGATGGTTCCTTACCATCGTACATAACTATTTAAAATACTCGTATAATAGCAAAAGCCATCATGAAGCGGTCACCCATTCAAATACAGAAGGCGCCCGACGACGTTGCTTAACTTTGTTCAGTTATTGGTACCTACCTACTCATCTGGAGACGTTAAATCCTTTAGATATTTATTTTAATTATAATATTTATTGTTATAAGTGGCAATAGGTTACTATTACCGCTATGATAACAATACCAAGGTTATCGACATAGCTCAAAGAATTAGCAAGCTGAAGTGGCAGTGGGCCGGCCATATCTCGCGAAGAACCGACGGCCGATGGGGCAAACGTGTTCTTGAGTGGAGACCACGACTCGGCAAACGTAGTGTAGGACGCCCTCCGACCAGGTGGGATGACGACCTGCGAAAGACTGCAGGTAGATGCTGGATGCGGCAAGCTGAAGACAGGGCGCTATGGCGCTCATTGGGGGAGGCCTATGTCCAGCAGTGGACTGCTATAGGCTGATGATGATGATGATGATGAACTAATACATATGTATTATGTCAAAATTTCAACTGTCTGCCTATTACCCGGATATCTGTCATGATTCAGATTCAGTTTCAGATCGTTTATTGTAGTGTGTAAGGGGGATTCCAACATCTCGTCTTCCAAGCCAACCTAACCTGCACGTGGTACTACCTGCTAGATAATGAACTAGGCTCTGGTGAAAATATCAAACAATCTTCATAATTTAAGAACTCATTAATTTTAGAATTATTTTCCATTACTTTGACACTGGAAGAAAACTGTCCAGCCAGAATCAATTGCCATTAACAAAGAAGCATCATCTACTTCATACAAATAAAAAAATATACAATAATGCTACTTAAATTAAATGAGGCTATGAATCGTCATCATCATCAACCCATAGTAGTCCACTGCTGGACATAGGCCTCCCCCAATGAGCGCCATAGCGCCCTGTCTTCGCCAGTATTGACTCGTCAAACACCTTATATTATATACAATTTTGCTGTAGAGGGGCCATAGTCAAAGTACAAATATAAGCTAATTATCTAAGGTTCCTAATCTATAATCATTTCTTATATTTCCAGAGTCTCTACATGTCATGTTTCGCGTACATTCAGCCTTTCATCGCCGCATCCATCCTCTCCGGTGTCTGGGGAGTCATAATGACAGTCAAGGCTGCAGCCACGGCTGGTCACAGCATCCGCCCTCGGTTCTTCGCGGTCCAGCTCTGCTTGCTGATCGTGAAGCTGCAATGTGGCTTCGCGAAGGTTCTACCGGAGCTTGCACACTTGCCTTGCATCCTACCGTTGAACCCTTCGGTGTTTACTAACAGTAAGTTCTTTGTAAAACTTTTGAAACTTATTAACACAAAATTCATTTAAACGGGATATTTACCATGATTAGATTTTTGAGTTTTCCAATATTTCGGCACAATTTCATGCGCCATGAAATTTGCATTTTGCACGCATTGAATCTTACTCGCAGTAGTTATTGTTAACGACCTCTGTGGCGCGATGGACGAAGGTCTGCCTGCGACGCAGGTGTTTGTTTGGGTTTGATTCGCGTTTCAGGACAATTGTGTGTATGATCTGCAGATATTTGTTCCGTTAAAAGCACTTAGCTTGGGCCTAAATTATGCTGTGTGGGTTGTCCTGTCCAGCATTATTTATCATCAATACAACATGAATTCTCCAAATATTGTGTCATCAATGATACTCCGGAGTTTAGTGCATCTCCTTACAGTCCTGTAGATCCTGTACCCACACGCATAGTTTTACCCAGATCATCGTCTTACAATATGTTTGCGATATCATTTTTAGTAGGCGTTATATTTCAGCCATCACCATCGTTCTTATATTTTGAAAGTTAGAGTTCAAGGTTTCTTATACTTCGCAGCCTTAATAATGGAGCTCAGAATAATCATGAGGCCAGAAATAACATTTCCATTTTACGATCAGTTCCACCCTTTGCATAACATAACTTTGACACGCACTCAAGCGTCCTACAAAGGACCCTCGGAACACGCCAAAATGCCGTAAATGACTAGCTTTGTCTTAGCTATACTTTGGCCTACATTAAAGTGTAGTTTATTTATTTATTTATAAAACAAAATCCACAGTCCTTAAGAACTAAATGTGACATACTTAATCACTATTGTGTAGTTGTTTGTTTCTTTACTTTAAATAGTTTTACATCACTGTAGGGCAAGCACGGCGATGGTCGTCGATAGAATAGCGAAAAAATACGCCACTCGAACTTAGTCATCGAATGCGTAAATAATTTGAAATTAATTCCTTCAACTTCAGTAATGTACGCAATGTATGACGATTCAATGGTATTTTTGTATATTCTACCCTAGTAGAGAACAATCCCCGTGCTTGTATGCCAAGCACGTCTAGTCTACTAGTGGACAAAAAAGCAAGTGTAGAGAAAATCAAAAACACCTGTTTCTTATTTGACAACCGATGTAGCGCGGTGGGCGAAGGTCCGCCTACGACGCAGGAGGTTGCGGGTTCGATTCCCGCCTCGGAACAATTGTGTGTACGATCTGCAGATAATTGTTTCGGGTGTTCTGGTCGTTTACTATGTATAATAATAAATATCTATCTATGTAATGTATTGTATTATGTATATCAGTTATCTAGTACCCATAACACAAGCTTTGCTTACCATGGGGCTAGATAATGCTGTGTGAATTGTCCAGCATTATTTATTTTATTTATTTATTTGATAACAGTTTATGGTATAAAATTTGACTTGTCTAAGTGCTTATTTTCTAAAACTTTTTTTCTTTAGACATAATAGGTACAAAACGCCTAAAGAAAATAAGTACCTATTTGAAAATCTGAAATCTTTCAAATACATCGACTACTAGTTTTCTAACTGTTGCGTAACCTGAAGACCATTGTCAACAGTAGATCCCAAGAGGTGGAGAAAATAATAATACAATACAATACAATACAATAACTCTTTATTGCACACCAAATGCACACAAAAAATAATTATCATCATCAATTTCTTTTCAGTGATCCAAAACAGCGTGATGATGCTAGAAATGCTGTGCCTATCAATATGGGCCCTGTACCTCTATAGAACACCTCCGGGCAAAGACTTGGACAAGACAAGGAACGTCTCAATAGCTGTGATGGAAGATAACTGTCCGAGGACTATCGAAATCAAGACTGCGAAAGAAGGTGTGGAGAACAAATCTTACAAGTGATTAGTAGATTATTTATACTTGAGGCGCAGATATTATAATACCAACTATATCAGTAACATTTATTTACCTATATTCCGACGACGTTTCAACAGGTTTACACAGTCGTGATCACGGGATAGCTGATGATTTTTCAAAGTCGTTTATAACGAGATATTTACTATAATGATTTATTATTTGATTTTTGAGTTTTCCAATAATTTGGCGTACCTAGTTTCATGCGCCATGATCACGGAATAACTGAAGGCACTGCGAGTAAGTTTTTATGGGCAGACATCTACCTTTATATTTAGTCTTTTACCACGAACGTTACCATTACCACCGGTTTTATTATCAAATACCTACCTACAGCGTGATCTCAAAAAAACTCACAAATCAAATGATGGTAAATATCCCATTATTAATTTGACTGGACCTTGTTCAAAACTTTTTAATGAGAATGCCCCGTTGTTTCCCGCCAGAATATTCAAATTTTATTGGAAATAGCATTGTCTTCCGCTAGTTGTCACCAATAAGAGGTCTCCACACCACCTAGTAGGCGCGACAGTGGCGCCAATAGTTTGTACTTTTGAGCGCCATGATCTTTTATTTCATTGCGTCGAATATCACCAGGCAAGATTTAAAATGTAAGTTTTGAACAAGGTAAGTAAATTAATATGCGTTTTATTTTATGTAAAACGCTTCTATTAATGACTTAAGTGTGTAAACCTGTTGAAATGTCGGGTAAAATAAACACATATAATGCCATCATCTACGCCATCATAGTATGTGCTAATATGTATTTTAAACTGCCGCGATCTGAACCACAGAACAATTCTCTGTTCTGTGATCTGAACACATAATTATACGTTAAAAGAGGCTTTTGGTATAGTTTACGTGATTATCTAGTATTCTTAGTAAGTAAATTGTATGTAATTTTCTATCAGTTATAGCAGTAGAGTTAGGTGCTAATTGATCTTATATGGTGCAATATCGTTGATATTTTTTTTACTTTTATATATAATTTAAAAGCTGTTATTGTGAAGTTAGAATGAAATAACATAGTACCTAGCTGTACAGTGTACACTAGCCAAACTCGATGTAGAATGTTAATACTTAACCGAAAATGCATTTTTTTACCGGGTCTTTTTGTACGCAATTTACATTACTTGTGGATTTGAGATCCTTACTTCAATAAATATTGCTTACCGATATCTGAAACTCAACGCTAAGCAAGTGAGTTTTAGTTATTTGTGTCGTGGTTTGTTTACAAACATTCTACATCAGGTTTCGCGAGTGTATAGGTTAAGTAGTTCTTGTATTGTGATTTGCTATAGTTACCTGTTTAACTAGTATAATGCAATGTAAATTAATGTAAAATAAGTCGACGTAAGCACATGTAAATAAACAATATTGTTTAAGTTTCGTTTTATTTTCATGATCAGTATTATTTAATCCTAATTATTCATTATTGGTATCAGGATTTTCGTCAGGACTTTCGTTTTGGTCGTTTTCCTCATCGTTACTTCTATCAGCATTTTCTTCTGACGGTGTACCAGCTCTAGAATTTTCAGAACCGTATATGCTATGTAGTTCTTGAAGTTTGTAGTTTATCTTGACGCCTTTAGAATTGGTCTTGTTAACTTTGCTAACAAGGGATTTGGTTTGCTCTTCGAGTCTCTTTAGGCGAATGTCACGCGCTGCAAACCTGGCTTCATGGTCTACTTCTGTAGAAGACGATGGCTCGCTGTCTTTGGTATCAAGAAAGGAACTCGACTGTGATGCTTGAGCGGGTTCCCCGTGATCATTGTGAAGGCTATCAAGTTTCTCGACCATATCTTGACCAGAATTCAAGGTGGTCGTTAAGTTGCTAACGACTTCTGCGCATCCTTTCTCTAAATTATCAAGCCTTTCATCTTTTTTGGCAAGTAACTCGTTTTGTCGTTTACAGTTTTCCATTATTGTTTTAAAATCAACTGATGTCGCTTCGGGAATTAATGTGTGTGTTGTATTTTCACCCGTTCCCATATCAGTGATTTCGTTTGATATTAAACCTGTTGCTTCTTGTATGATTTCTTTTGTATTAGGCACGTTCTTACAAGATTCTGAGCCTTGTTTTATACTACTTATTTCTGTTGCAGTCAGTACTTCCGTTTCTGATACTGCTTGATCATTCGTTAAACTGGTAGACGGACGGCTTAATATCTGGTCCAGTGTATTATTAATGTCTTGGCCTCTTTGGTAAGTTGCTTCTGATTTTACCAACAGCACTGAACAATTTTTCTCCAAGTTTAGTAGCCTTTCATCTTTCTTTGCCAACCTTTCATTTTGATCACAAATGTTCTTTAAAATAACCGCAGGCTCAATGAGTGGTATTAATGATGAAGCATTAAGGGTTGAGGAGCTGGGTTCATTTTCCCTTGCATTTTCAGGATCAACAGAAGTAGATTTAGTACCATTATCCTCGGTAACCGAATCATCGTTAATTATTTCACAAATCTCATCCTCAGTTTCGCAAGTCTTATCAGTTCCCTGTAAAATTGCACTGCGTTCTGAAGCCGAGGTGCCATGGTTGTCGCTATCATGTGCGTCAAGTGGCAGTTCTGCAACATCTAGCATGTCACTAACAGGATCTTCGCGTTCCGCTGCGCAGTTTAAATCATTGCTTGAGTCTAAAATAGTTTCAAATGACTTCTTCATCTTTTTTTTCCCTCTTCCTGTAGGTTCTGAGACATATTCACTTTCATCATTCGATTCCGATGATTCATCAGACGGCCGTTCATCACTGTACCCACTTTCACCAGAGTTATTGAATGATGGTGACCCAGATTTAATCTTTCTGCTCGTGAATTCAGCCCTTAATTTCTTCCAGTCTCTTTCAGACTGGGAATTTTTCTCTCTGGCTTCGTCCCATTTTTCACGGCAATATGCTAGTTCTTCTTTAAGTTCGTTTAGAAGTTTTCTTTTTTGTTGCAGTTCATACTTTAATATCTTTTCATGGGTGTGCAATTGGTAATGGTGTCTTCTTAGTTTACTAACGACGTGCCATGTTTTGCCAAGCTCTGTTGTCACTAGGCATAGTCTCTTCTCTTGTTCTTGTAAACGATTTTCTAAATGAGAGTTCAGCTGTTTCATCTGGTTTACTTCTTTGACTAAGCCCAATTTCTCTACTATGAGATCCTGGAATTTAATAAAGTTATGGTTTAATTAACTCATCTCTTTTAAAGATCACGGTAGGTACCTATTATTGGAAGAGGAAAAAAACACTCTCCCAGTGTTTGTTTTTTCTGTAATAAAATTGGCTGAGTACCAATTAGGTACTCGCGAATAATTACTGTCAGTCGGTCTGTTGTGTATGGAAGAGTTATTGTGGATATAAAAGTAGGTACCTAGTACCAAAAAATATGTAAGTATGTATCAATAGGTGTGCATTCAAATGAGAACATCTCAAATGCCATGCGCGATTCAAAGAACTTGTCACTACTTCGAGAATGGTCTGTTCTGATTCTGACTCATTATGACCAAACACGAGATAATCAGGACGACCATTATGAGAATTACAATAACAACTTTAAATAGAAATTACTTACTTTCAACCTGATATAAGTCTGACTAACGCTTGGCACTTCAACTGGGCCCGATTTCGTTTGTACTAATTTATAGCATGTTGATATTTTTTCTGTTGGATCTTCGACTACGACTTGGTGGCTTAAAAGCTCCATGAGCACCCGCCAAACTTTAGGAAGGTTTTCAACTATTTCTTCAGCGGTGGACGTAGTGGGAAGTATTTCTAAAACATTAGGCATGGGTTAGTATAACTTCTTACCAACGTCTCTTCTAAAATTGACACATCGCCGTCCCCGGAGAATATAATGGTAACTGCAAAAACACAACTTTTCAGGAAAAATAAAAAACATGTTTTTATTGATTACTTCATAAATACTGGACGTAGACTGTTGGTTGTCAGCTTTACGAAAAGCTTATTTTTTATGTGTTTGGAATGTTATAATAGAACACGCGTAGGATATGCCAAAAACGAGATATTTCGAAATTAAGAAATTACTGAAAATCAATCGCCATCCAAGATGTATAATGTCGATTACCATTTTATTCATAGTATTTCCTAGCCAAAATCGAATATTGCACCAGTGACTTACCATTTTATTCCACGTTTTTTTACAGTAAAAGTGATAATGATAATGCTTGAATACCATCCTTTTCTCGTCAATATAGTCTAACTTTTTTCTGTTAATGGCTTTATTTGGTTTTCCAATAAAACTATAACAATGGTAATCAACTTTTTCTTTATATGAATAATTGCTTTAAATTAACAAAATTACCTCATGAAAGCTAGGCTCAGACTTTACATAACACAGTCATGATCATCATCATCATCAGGCTACACTAGTCCACTGCTGGACATAGCCTAATGAGCACCATAACGCCCTGCCTTCAGCTTGCCGCATCTAGCATCTGCCTGCAGTCTTTGCAGATCATCAACCCACCTGGTCGGAGGGCGTCCTACACTACGCTTGTCGAGTAACACAGTAAAAATCAGTATCTTGATTATTATAACGCTTCTCTCAAATGAAACAACGAAAAAAACAGAAATCAAAAGGAAAACAATAGTATTTTTTGTAATGTACCCTAATAGTCTTACTAACATTTCGGTATCCATTTAAATCCCTAATTCTGTATTGTGCACAAACAACTTATAGCAGAGAGTATGAACACAGGCGAGCTTAACCCTATAGATAGTTTTCTGCCAGCAAACCTTCTAAATCAGAGAAAAGCGATTGCAAGGGACCGGTAGAGAACCTACTTCCCTAAGGAAGTAGGTTCTCTACCTCTTGGACCTTGTTTTTGTGTACCTAAGTACACAAAAACAAAACGGGCTTAGATGTAATATAATTTTAATCAGTCATATTAGGAACATGATCACTTAATAATTAGCTAGGTACTTAAAATACAGGAGCGACATCTCAATCATCATCAGTGTCGACATCATTGCTTCCAGAGCCAATACTAGCATACGTCAGGGATTCATAAAAAACATGATAGTAGCTTGGAATATCTCTTGCTTTACAGAGGCTCATAAAATCGTCATATATAGAGCCTTGCTTATTTGAAGCGGCTCAGTGTATAACACTTGTAATTCGGGCACATAGCGGGGACTTGGGCTTGCTACTGTCTGGTACCCCGTTTGCTTCGTGTCTTTTTGACAGGTTCTGTATTTAATCTATACTAATATTATAAAGAGGAAAGGTTTGATTTTTGGTTTGTTTGTTTGTAACGAATAGGCTCTGAAACTACTGGACCGATTTGAAAAATTCTATCACCGTTAGGAAGCCTAAATATCCGTGGTGAACATAGGCTATATTATATTTTCAAAAAAATTAGGGATCCTTACTAAAGCTCCAATAATGTAGCCAAAGGTTCTAATACCCGTGCGAAGCCGGGACGGTCCGCTAGTTGGGAATATTCAGCATCGAAGTTATATTTGTATTTTAATATTGATGGCTGTGAATGGGAGACACTTCCATTATTTGTGTTTATAATACTTTTTGAGTCTCCTCATCTTTATCTATATAGTATAGCGTATATCATTATTGAGTTGAATAATTTTCACGAGAACATAATTGTATTATTGTTTAACATACTTCAATGTGTGAATACAATATGATAATATTACAGTACAACTTTATTCTTGTAATTTCAGGCATGGGTAGAATCGTCGAATAGTATTGTAATTTTTTGTAACTCCGCGAATAATGGTAAAAGAGTTACGAAAAAAATTGAGCAGATGTATAAGCACCCACAGATCTCAAAAATGACAAAACACTAAAACTAAGGTAGTGGCGATTACCATTTTATTCTCCGGGGACGGCGACATTGACCTACTCAGTCTTACCTGATGCTTGAGCGACTTCGTTATTATTGTCGGATTTGTGATTGTCAGTCTTATTATCTTCGATATCTTCCACTTCACTCACTAATTCAAGCAACAGCTTTGGCAAAGCTGTTGATGCTTCTGAATCATTTTCATTTCCAGCCATGTGGGTTAGTAGACCATGATTTTCTTCAAGGCGATGTACCAATTGATCCAAATCTTGTTTGGTTTTATAACCCAATAATACTTGAGAAAACAGCTGAAACGAATATTTATACTAGTGATTATGGATAGTCTAATGACATTTCCTTCTTACTTATACCTAGGTACTACGTACTACCAATCTTATGCAAGCGTTTTTATCGGGACTTACGATAGCCTAAATTCTAAATATTAATCTTAGATCAGACCTACATCTATACGAAATTTCAGGCAGTGTCAGTCAGTAGTTTTGGCGTTCTCGTTAGTCAAAAATCTTCACAAACGTTCGCCTTTATAAAATAAGTTGCATTATTACTTACTTTATTTACAACTGCCATCTCAGCTTTGGTTCCTTTAGTTTCGTCTTGACTCGCTGATATTTCCATATTTTTGCTCTCAATAATATCTTCTAGCTTTTCGACTTTTTCTTCTAGTACTTCTACTTTATCAGCAAGGTCTCGGTTCCTGAAATTGCCACCATTGTCATTAGTTTAATGGTCATTAAGTCTCTTTAAGGTCTTAAAAGGTACCTACAATCTGGTAATCAGCTCGTATGGAGTTTTTTGTATTTTGGACTTACTTTTGCACTTCGGCTTGTAGTAAACCCTTTTGCTCAGCAACCTCCCTTAGTCTAGTCATCTGAGCAATCCTTGCGCGCTCTTCATACAATGCACGTAAAGCGCGAATATTCTGAAGTTGTCGCTCATATTCTTGCTTGAGTTCGTTGGAGAGCATATTCGCTTCTCTATCACTCAGAGATTTTTCAATCTCACTGAGCTTGTTTTTTAGCTGCAATAAAAAAGCTTTTAGATAAAAATAGTTTCTAAAAGTTATCTATGATGCGCCTGAATGTCGTCATCATCAAAGTCATCTTATTTAATATACCAACATAAAGAAGCGTGCAACGATCATGATAACAAGAATGCTATAATAGATACAGGATAACTATTAAATTAGACGCCATAAGTTGGCACACAATCAACTTTCATAGCCAATAATTTTATGGGTAGGTAACTAATGAGTTTCTGGAGTGTGTCGCGGTCCATGACCGGAAATGTTTCCTACGGGTCATTGGCTCAGGCAACCATTAGATAAACTTATAGTTTAATCCTTTTGAAGCAAAAATGACTTACCTCATTGAGTTGTCCTTCACGTAGTGTTATCATTGTCTTGCTAACCGCTACCACATCTTTTAGTGCATTGATGTGTTTAATAGATTCCGTGTTTTGTGCGGTAAGATCCGCCATGTCAGAATATGCACTTTGAAGGGAGCTATTAGCGTCTACAAGATCCCGTCGTAACTTATTATTGTCAGCTTTAAGCTTCTCAAATCCTTCACGCATTTCGTGAATAACTCCCGCAAATTCTGAGGTATCAGAGTTAGAATGTAAATTATCAGGAACTGCAATGTTATTTGCTCTGAGTACCTCGCGAAGCTGTTGATTGTTTTCATAGAGCTTTTCTTTTGACGATCTTTCTTCTTGCAAAGACTTTTCTAAAGCCTCTTTCTCATTTCTATGGCGCATCAGTATCTCCTTTCTTTGTTCACGTTTGATGTTAAGTTGTTTTCTGAATTCTTCCATTTCTTCTTCTTTGGCCTTCGCTCGAACTTGCTGTTCTTCAGCGGCATCGTGAAACTCCTCATTGCTGTCGGTATCAAGGGCATCGTCAGCGTTCATTGTTTCACTTTCACTGGTGACGTTTTTCGCGTCGCTATCTCTTGTCGGAGCGGCGGCGGGACTACTGACTGCGCTTCCCATTTTAGAATACTTTTATACAAAGGGTGCACTTTCATTCGTACAGAATTATTTAAAGGATACGTGATTTTAACAGGCAACGACCGATAACTTATTTAATAAGACAAAGGACTGCGTGTTGGATCGGCGCGAACGCGAGGCGGTATCCCGAAATAGCTTCACGTCACTAGCACTCGTGCGCCAGCGCGTAAGTATAGAATAGGTAGGTAGATGTAACGTTGTGTACCTATGGATATTTTTGATTGGTTCGCCGTACGCTACGCAGGCACTTTTCGACGAATCTCTGTCAATATTTTATTTTTACCGGGTTATTTTGGACGTGACTAGCTGTGGCGAAATAGTAGCGCTAGATCTTAATTTGTTAAATTTATTTCTCTTCCTAGTGAAGTTGCTCATAGGTAATAGGTAAATAGTTACAAAATCCTAGTTCTATTTTCTTGTTTATGTAGTTTATAAGTAGGAGGCTTACCTCCTAACTAATTAAAATTAATTAGGTACCTAATTAACTTATCTACTTAGCCCTACCTATGTAAGTAGGTTTTACAGTTTTTAGTACCTAGCTCTAGGTAGGTATTTAGGTAATTGTTTTTTTAGGTTAATTGCTACTTTACTAGGACCTTTACTATTAAAATCTACCTATAGCTCCTTATCTAGAAAGGTTTTTGCTGATTAGGTACCTACCTACCTTTATAGATCAAAAAACTGTCTTTGAATTTCATAATAGTAGAAAAAAATGAAATATTTAAATATATAAAATTTGTATTGGCGTTTCAAAATAAGTAACAATGCAAAGTAGGTTGTGTTAGGCAACTACCTAGTACCTACCGTGGACAGAAAATAATAACCCTAAATAGTTAGCAATGGTACCTACTTACAAATTTTAACTATAAAAAGAAACTCAAAAACAATACATTCGATCGACCTACAAACCTTTGTAGGTAGGTTTATGAAGAAAGAGACTCATCTGTTTTATTTCACCGATATAAGATCGACGAGTCTTCTTCATCGACCTACTAACAAAGATCGATGGTCTTCTTCGACGATAGTCGTTTCCTAAGTAGATCGTGCCGGCACATATTTCAATTTTCCGCTACTTCGAACGTGATTCAACTCTGTGATGGTACCCATTAGACTTATACGTAGATTTTATGAATCCTACGACATCTATCCTATCTAGGTATGTATAGGTACTACTCATAGTAGGATATAATACCATAACATATATTATATCCTTATAATATTATATCCTTGCTTGACATATTATTATTCCTTGGGTATCTCGCCATGCCAGCTTCACTAATAAATAACAGTCTGTGGTTAGCTCAATAATTGTTACAATTGTAAACTCTAGTTCTATTTTGTTTCTAAATTATATTATTTAAATTGTAAATTACATTGTTAATCAAGTATATTTTATCCCTTGACACCATTCTACTCTACGTGTGTACTGTATGTACAGTACACTGACTCTTCTACGCATAGAAGAGTCAGTATGGCCGGGCTCCAAAAGAGTGTTTTCATCCGTCCACGTGTGTGACACCCTCTGACGTGCCCGATTTGTCACTGTCGCTCATCTGAGTTATGTCAATATCAGTGTACGTACCACGGACAGATGTCAGCTCGTCAGCTCGCTTCTTGTGCTTGATTCGATCGAAACTATAGAAGCAGTGAAATAAAATTTATTTGGAAAACCCAATTTTCCAAAGTAAAACCACGTCAATTCAGTAATTATCTGCTGATTATAGAAAATGTTTCGATAATACTATCTGAATGAGACATAAAGGTCTTTGGCAGTTGGCAAAAACCTAGAAAAACAAGTAAATTTTTACTTCATTGTGTGTCGAGATTGATTTTATTTTTATTTTGTTTCAACAGTGGCTTATTGATTAAACAGCTAATAAAATCACTTTGTGTGTCGTCCGTCGTTTCCATTATGTGAAATGTGAAGTAGAATAAAGCTTATTGAGCTATGGATCAGAGTACTAAGAACTCCCCTTGTAAGGTAAATCCCTGGCTACGTTTTACATTTTCATCAAGTAGGTACATATTTGTAGATAAATTACAACATTTTCTGATCGTTCCTACAGATAAGCTCAGAATTGTGTCCTAATAGAATGCTTGAAACCTGAAAAGTTTTTACCTTACCAAATACTACTACTTCCTAAGATTTCGTTTCCTCATGTTTCTTTGACATTGTAGAGTGAAAGTTGTTTTGAAACCTTGTAGATTTGTTATTTATTTTTTCTTGTTGATCCAAAGCCTTTAAGGGAAGATCCTTTGCCATCATAATTTGCTTCCTTTTCAAATGATGGTCAATGCTTTTATTTAGAAAACAGTTAAACAAAGTAAATGGCTGAAAAGAGACCTGAACTAGCCAATTTTGATTAATTTGAATCTGTCTACTTATTCTACAGAATGCACTATGCTTCTCATTTCTTATTTGCATTTTTATTTCCATTGTAGTACCTACCTAACTATAATAAACTTATAATTATATATTTTACCTACCTACTCTCCGGTGCACTGTGTACACAGCTTGTTTTTGTTTACAATGTGCACAATTGTGTAGGAGTGTGACGGAGGGGAGGGGCAGCTGCGGGCGGAGGTGGAGCACCTGAGGCAGCACCTGGCCGAGCGTGACGGGCACATCGTGGCCCTTGAGGGAGAGTACGTCAAGTTTAGCACGAGAGCCAACGAGCTTGATGAGCAATTGGCCACTTGGAGGGAGAAATATGAGAGGTATTCTAGAAAGTTGTTTTTACTTGTTTCTAAAAGTTGTACTACTTAGAAAGCCTAGAAACTTTTCGTCAGAAGGTGTCAACAATCCTTGTGATAATTATGTCCATTCAAAGCAGCCAGCCTCAACTGAAAAAAATCTGACTAAATCGAAACTGACAAAACGACATTGGCCACAATCTGACTTAGTAGAAGAACCTTTTTTTTAAGAAGAGTGACAGAGACTAACAAAAAAAGTCCAATCTGATTAGAAACTGGTTGAATGTTAGACCTTATCTGTAAACAGTCATTTGTATGTTAATAAATTAAGAGTCACCTATATTATATTATACTTAAAATGAAAACCTTCATATTTCAGATTATATGACTCACACAGAAGAGTACAGAAACTAAATCAAGTTCTAGAAGACAAACTCTTGCAAATGGTTGACAAGATGAAGGGGGAAAAGAGTCAGTTGACAAAGGATATAGCAACACTCTCTGTGAGGTTGGCAGAGTCAAAGCATAACTATAGCATGCTGCAAAAGGAAAATGTAAGCAACTCTATTAATATTAAAGGTTGTCGATAACACACCTAACACCACAGCTGCATAACACTAGAGCGTTCAAATGTAGGTTTAACCTATTATTGCAGTAGCCTGCAAAGTCTCATGAACCCTTATGATTAAAGATTGACGATAACACACCTAACACCACAGCTGCATAACACTAGAGCATTCAAATGTAGGTTTAACCTATTATTGCAGTAGCCTGCAAAGTCTCATGAACCCTTATGATTAAAGATTGACGATAACACACCTAACACCACAGCTGCATAACACTAGAGCATTCAAATGTAGGTTTAACCTATTATTGCAGTAGCCTGCAAAGTCTCATGAACCCTTATGATTAAAGATTGACGATAACACACCTAACACCACAGCTGCATAACACTAGAGCGTTCAAATGTAGGTTTAACCTATTATTGCAGTAGCCTGCAAAGTCTCATGAACCCTTATGCCAAACAAATTTATTATATAAATTTAATTGTAAGTGTTAATGTGAAAAATGTAATGTAATTTGACCGTGATGTAATTTTAACTACCTAAACAAATCATATTATGGTTATATTGATTTACCTTATAATGTCTGAATCAATAAACGAATTTAATTTTAATTTAATGTGATACTTAAATGTATCATAAGAATGAGCATTCAAATATCGGTTTAAATTTATGACATTTAGATACATTTTAGTGACAGTGTAAACTGGTAACCAAGACAATCATGCAAGCTTGTAGTAAGCAGGTATGTCACTGTTAAATGTATCTAAATGTAAATTTACTGTTGTGCGGCATTAGGGCTGAATGTGTGAGAGATAACCTTTAGGCTTGTTAGACCTTCGCAAATATTCCTTCTAGATCGGTAGGCCGTAAGTTTCGCTCGGCATGGCAGGTTATCCCGCCGAGTAATTTAGTAAGCTATCCTACAGCTTACTATGCCGGCTAATAATATATAATATAATAATAATACCAGCTTGTTTACCTGGCTTTTGCTACCGCTACTGGGTAGCGAAAACCCCGTAGGACTGAACAGGCCTATATATAAATATATACATGAAGGAGCTTACAATAAGTAATGGAAGTTTAAAAAAATAGAAAAAAACATGTTATTGGTTTATTTACAAACATAGCAAAGCAATAGAGTTCATTGACTCATTAAACAAATTTTTTGTATTATGTTATTTCAGGAGAGATACAAGAATGACATGAATCTGGCAATTCAGCTTTTACAATGCAAGCCAGACAATTTCGTTTCGCAGAAACTTGATAATGTAAGTATTATTACTTATATTTTTATGAACCTTGCTTGACTATTTTATAGCTAATAAAATTGCACAAATGCACATGATGCAGGATGAAGGCACGCGATAAAGAAATACATTAGCTTATGTTGTTCTGGAAAACTTGTTTAGTGTAATTTTTTTGTTTCATCAATTTGTTAAAAAGTAAGGATTCATCCAGCCAGCCAGCAGCAGTATCAAAACTATCATCTTAGTAAATTTTTTATCCAGTGTAATCTAAACAGAATGGAAATAAGAGTAGTTTATTTACTCATTCGTAATTACCATTTCAGCTTCCAATGGACACTCAAGCAAGAGTGTCTCAGTACGTCATGACCAAGACTTCCAAACCCTCCAGCGTCACTCACTCAAAAAACGGCAACGGAAACGGCGATCTCGACACTTTCGACGCCAGTGAGTACGAATTCAATATATCTGCTTCCCTTATGTCCAAAATCCTAGAAGACAGTATCCAGGATACTGTAACTAAACATTGCGACACATGCACCTGTGACAAGTCACAGAATAAACCATTCTGCTACAATCAGAGTTACTACTCTATCGCGACGCAAACTTTCCTCACAGGGGAAATGAAGACTTCACTCTGTCTCAGCTGCAACTCTGAAATCAAGTCACTGAACTCCAATATGAGCATCGGAAGCGCCTCCCCGCACGGAATCAGAATCATCAACGAACGGTCACCCAACCACGTCGTAAGCCCCCTCTACATTCTCCCCCAATCAGTCGAAATCCCAAAAGACATTTATGTCGCTCCAATCGAGCCGGTAAAAGCTCCAGCTTCGGCGAAAGATGATTTTGAAGTAGAAAAAGATTTGGAACCGCCTATAACCGCCCCGCTTCCCATTCCCAAAGAGGTTATCAATATTGAAGATCTGAAACATATAAGGAAGAGTAATGGAATGAGTATGGAGCCAGCGGTTCATCACAAGCTTTGCGATCGCACGAGGACTCCACTATCCAGTCACAAGGGGAGCATTCTAGGCCCGGAAGATCTGCTAGCCAAAGAAGTGCCACCGATAAAAGACACTAAATCGAAGAACGAAAAACATGAAGACAACGCGAGCCTACGCAAGAATTCGCAAAGCTCCATGGGAGCGGTAAGCAGGACGTCATCCGTGGCAAAGTCCACCCAGAGCAATAATAAGACGAATACGGCCGTTGGGCCGGGACCTAGATTCTGTCATCTACGTCTTCAAGCCGGCTCTAAGAATATCCTGCTCGATAACGCCGAGCCAGACGTCCCGCCTGTGTTGTATCGACGACAGAGCAAATGTAATGACAGTATTTCTCTCTCCCTCTTCAAAGGACTCACGGATGATGAGACGTTTGATCTGGAGAAGAAAGAAAATGACCTCAAGGATGATATAAAAAATGACAACGTGGTGGTAGAAAGCACCCTCATTGACGTCCACGTCGACAGCAGTTATAAAGAAACTAACTCGAGCGTCAAGAACGCTGCAATCAATCCGGTGTTGCTCAATAACGTATCCTCATCGCCGCTTCAACCGCTTAAAACGCACACTTTCTCTAACAGTTCAGAAAACAATAACAATAAATCTCAGAGTGTAGGCCATCACAACACCACAGAGATCGATAACCTTCTCAGCGAACTTAACGCTGATATACTACGATCAGAACTAACAGACACCAACGCTCAGAATAACAACAATGTTCCAGCCACCGATAATATCGACTCCACAACAACGCCGACAGATAACCACGACGTAAAAATCTTTAACTTCGACCGCTACGAGCAAAGCAAGCTCACTAGTCAATACGCCAAACCTTTACGCAAAATCGAAATGGCGCAACTGCACACTCTCGAAAACACTAGAATTTCCAAAGATCTTCCGCCGCAAGGCAGTCTGCCAACTTTAGACAAGAAATCATCGACGAAGCTGTCATTGCCGCCAGTTGTAAACGTTTACCCGAATTTGACTCAGACACATCTGAAGGTGAACGACAACAAAAAAGCGTTTACTAATGAGCAAAGCACGAGTTCCTTATCAAGCGACGATAGCGCTGCGTTGCTTCAAAAGCAACAGTTGCTCAGAGTGGCCGAGTGGGTCGAGAAAAACTTGGAACAGCAGAACAACTACAACGACCCGCTTGACGATGACGTCAACTTTTTAAACAGAGCATCTAGAAGAGACAGCAAGCTGACTCGCCTTACAGAAACGCTGAACGAACTAGCACTGAACATGCCACACTCGGTCAGCAAGTTCTCCAAGGCATACGTTAAGGAAGCGCAGAATAAATGGATGCTCAATGCGGCTGACAAAGCAAAGCAAGCTCCGGTCACTAAAATAGCCACTAACGTGATTAAAGAGACGATATTCCCCGTTGAATCCGGTGACGCTACTGTCACAGAGATTTCCAATGAAAACGGTAACAACGCCGCTGCAGCGTACAAAGCCGCTAAGGACTTCCGAGATTCCTTCAATGGTAAGAACGAGAATGAAATATCTCCGGAGGATTTAGCACGGATGGAGTATAACGTGAAGAAGTTCTTGCTGAGCGGACCGCATTGGGCCAACCCTGGCTCCGGCGGGAGAAGTCGCCGCACCAGCAGCAAAACTGAGACTGATGTTTAATTGCTCGGTAGCTTACGTAGGACGTATACATTTTAGTACCTTGTCATACTAAGAAGCACTTATTGGAAGACTAAGCGCGGATGTTGAGTATAAGGCAACTTTAATTTGACATGGTACTAAACTACAGTTAAAGTGTATATTCCACTGTCGGAACAGTTTAGATTTTGCAAGCGAATAGTTTGCTGAAAATGCTGTCGCTGGTCAGACGCGACCGATACCCATATTGTGCTATAACACCATGGAACTGATTGTTTTGACACCCAGGTGTTGCTGAAATGTAACGTTTAAAAAGTCGTAAGTTTTATTTTGTTACGACAGTTAGACTGGATGTATGATTTTTAGGACAGATTTTCATACGAAGTATGTAAAGTGGAATGTCACCTATAATTACAAGATTACCTTCACTAGACAACGGATAAATCATGCCTCTGTATTTGGATAGCAAATTAGTACCGTTTTGTTAATGTAGCAAAATAAACAAATCACAAAATTCAAAGAATTCACTGAAATATACTAAATACTTCAGTGAATTCTATGAATTTTGTGATTTGTTTTGTCATAATTCAAAAATGAGAAACAGCTGCAGTATTTTGCAATATTAAAGAATTACCAAAATACTTAACTAATGCAGTTTCAAGGCATATGAATGTTGCTGTTTAATTTTAATGTGTTTACACAATTAATACATACAAAAGCTTTTTGTATCGGTGACGTTCAACTAATGTTTTCTGTTGATCTCCCATTTATGTATTGAAGTTGCGTCTCCCAATCTTATTTTAGAGTTTAGATTATAAATTCCTGTTTTCAAAGACGTGTATGTTTTGTACCTATGTTCCTTTAGTACAGTAGACTGCACACTAAACCCGCCGACGTAACCCTGCTTTCTCGGTCCCAGGGGGAGGGGGTTATGGGGTCTTGACTCCCCAAAATCTTATTGAAGCAATTTTTTTAGTACCTAAGCTACAAAACATTTACTTGAATATATTTTATACTAGATAACATTAAACAAAAATAAAAACCGGCTTGCTCTGCTTGCCGATAACAGTTAAAGCTCCTGGCTGGCTGTGGTCCGGGACTCCACTTCCGTTTCAAGTGAGTTTTCCAATCACTGGGAAAAATCTAAGAACGCCACAAAATATTCGCTGCCCGCTCACACATTTCGTCCTTTTCTGGCTTTGGTCCAGAAGTCGCTGTAGGCCTTTGGCCAAATTCAAAGTTCACCTTCCCTACCAAAGTTGAAAACACATGAAATTTTCCCATTCTCGCTCCGCTCGCCGGTAAAGTTCCGTCCCCCCGAAATTAATTCCTGGCTACGGCCCTCGAAGTGTGCCCCCTCCCCCAAAGTATTGGGCTGCGACCGCGCCTGTGCTACTTGATGCGATATTTCAGTGTAAGAATATTATAAGCAGCTAACAGTGCTTTGTCGACTTGTCGGCGGGCGACTTTAGTGTGTAGACTCTTTAATGTTTTACGGATTTATTCAAGCTAGTCTTCTACTTGGTTGTAATTTTTTATATTCTACTTTGAGCATTTACAAATATATTTAATGTATATACAGATTCCAATATAGATGAGGAAGTATAAGAGAGATTAAGTAAGGTGACAGAAAATTTGTAGTTCTGGGTGATTGATTTAATTTTAATCAAATCAGCCGTAACCCACGGCTTTATAACATTAAATGACACTAATATTATAAATGTGAAAGTTTAGATGTTTAGATCTTCTTCACGCCTAAACTATTGAACGGATCCAACAAAGGCTACTTTTTATATACTTATGGGAACTGTTGTGTATCAAAACCGTTCCCATTGGATATAAATAACCTTGACACGATTCCATAGACACAAGGCGTGCGAAGCCGCGGGCAGAAACTTAATCGTGAATAATATGGTGTTGCAAAAATGCATATTTCATGTCTCAAAGGCTCAATTGAAGTAGCAAAACTCATAACACGTCGCAAAATTCAGCGGCCATATAAAGATAAAATTGCCATTCAAATTCAGCATGAAAATGACAAAAAAGCACACAAACGAAAGGCTGGCACAAAATATCGTTTGGGCTTAAGAAAGTAGCTTAAAAGTATCGTTTAAAAGGAATCAAGGCTGCTGTTGCTAGATTATTATAAAAGACAGAATTGCCAAGATTATACTCGTAAGCCATAGCCATAAGAGTGAGGAGTTTGATATTATTTTACTTTTGTAGTTGCTGTCGTCTTGTATAGTCGTTCGTCGGGTCTGTAATGTTAGTTTATGTATCTCGATGTGCTTCGTAAAAATGTGATAAAATTATTGTATTGGCGTGCTCTTGCCCTCTCGCGTTCCGAAATCAAATTCCATCTATGTTTAGAATAGGTTTATTATTATAATTAAGCGTCGGAACGCGCAGACGGCATTTAAGTATTGTATTTGTCGATTGTACAAATATTAGTATGGGAATTTTAATTTGGACGCATGTTAGGTCGCTACCAAAGAGGGTTAATATACTGAATCCAATCCGTCGATAGATATATTGTACAGCTTGCAAAGAATGTTTATCCCTTCCTCTCGCACTTACATAAAAATCTCAATTTAGTGTTAGTACCACAGAAGGGTTTATATCGGGAAGATATAGCAATATAGATAGGATAGACTATGTACGAAATCTGCCAAATATTGTAGAGCAAAAGCCAGGAAATGTATGAACTCTGGTCCTTGCATCAATAGCAATGCTGTGTAGTAATAGATCGTTGGATGGAAAAGTTTGTTTGTTCAGAGCAATGAGAAAAGAATACTAGTAGAATATGGAGAGACGCTATTCCAATATAGTGACATAGCTTTGCTTGGTCAGGCTAGGCATGTTTTGCTGTGAGTTTTATCATATATTTCTTTTCTCATTGGTAAATCTGTATACTTCATATTTAGTTTTGTCATTGGTAACTTACTCGACATTTTTTAAAGATAGACTATATTCATAGTTTTCAGAGTAATGTTGTTCTAACCATGTCAGGAGCGCGAGCACGGACTTCGATAAGAAGGTGCTGATAAAATGTATCAAAAAACAGACGTTCATACTAAATTGTATAAACAAAATAACAAATTCGATGCTTATCCTTGTCAACTTCGTTCTCGTGCTGCATTTACTTAGCGAGGCATAAAAATTTACTTCGTAATATAAAAAGCTGTCACAAAAATGTCTGATACCTTCTGTAGTTAGTTAAGATCTTGCACCTACCTATAATGTACTTGTATTGATGTATTTACCCACACTATCAATGTATCAAGCCGTCTCCGCTTACACAGTAAAAAGAAATCTATATCGAACATCTTTTGTGCATATTTTCCTATGAAATGAAGTATATTTTTTAAATATAGTTATCTTGGGCAATATACTGTAGTTAGGGTAAATGAATTAGGTAGCTGGTGGGGCGTAGTTATTCAGCACAATTTTGATGTCTTTACGTGTTAGAGTGTATTCTCATAAAATCAATGCATTCGTTTATATTTACGATTATAGTTTTCTAGTTTGTGTTATCCTTTGTGTTTATTGAAATGAACATTCCTCTTTTAATTTTGTATTTACAAAACGCTCATTTATGTACAACTTTGTTTATATTTTGTTATGTTGATACGTTGTTTTAGATTTAGTGTTTTTTAGATGATATTCACGAGGCTAGAGCAGAGAAACACTGATGAAAATGCTTCAGCATAGTTGTATGAATATCTATTATTTATTAAATACTTATAATAATTGTGAAACGATTTCTTTTATTTAAACTTACTACCCACTACCCACCAACGTAGGGGATTCAAACCTTTACATAGGCCTTATTTATTTATTTATACTGCTTGCACGAAAAACATAACACAAAACTTATTGTAGAAAATTTAAACAAAGGCGAACTTAACCCTAAAAAGAGTTCTCTTCCAGCAAACCTTATTGAGAGAGAGAGACCAAGTGAAGAGAGAAGTGGGTACATATGCATAAATAAAATAAGAAATAGACAAAAGATTAAATTTTAACTTACTTATTAATTATACGAATATATGCTATATAACAATAACAAATATAAAATACTATATAACCTAAATTCCAAAAAATAACCTACTAACCTAACTCTTGCGCCAGGCAGGAGTGAAGTCATTAACTGTTACTTACATAATTATGATGGTAATAAATATAATCATATTGGACAATCCACACAGCATCATCTAGCCCCAAGCTAAGCAGAGCTTGTGTTCTGGGTAGGTACTAGATGACTGATGTACTTAATAGAATATATACTATTGTCAATTTTTATTATACATAGTTAACGCCCAATAGGACACTGTGATACTTATACTTTAACCACCTACCTTTAAAGCCAATGTGATGACAACCATATATATATTGAGTACCGAGAACACCCCGGACAAATATTTGCAGATCGTACAAAATTTGTCCCAAGGCGCAAATTTTACCCGCAACCTCCTTGACGCGGCTTTGCCAGCCGCGCCACGTCGTAGATCGTCAAGATTCTTCTTCTAGAAGATTCTTATTCTTTTCTTATTCTTCTTATTCAATTTCAAAGTAAAGGACAACTGTCATCCTAAATTTATTGAACCGTGTAAAAGTTCTCGCTACAAAAGTTACGTAACAATCAACCTACCCTCTGTAAACAATCTTACACCACCTGCGTTACTCGAATCAGTGCTCAGTACCGTGAAATAGTTTATCGTAGCTAACAAGGAAGGGCTTATCGACCATCAGAGATATCCGACCTGACCCTCGTATTTCCAAAATCACCGTAAGGTACTTAGCATCCATTGTGAACATGACCTTGTATTGTCCACTATTGTTTGAAGTGTTCAATTTTCGATTCACGAAATTTTACCTTGGATTATTATGAACATCAATTGTATATTTTTTTTATCGCATCTTTAAAGGTATTTCGGTGGGTTATGATGGGTGGCCTAGATTTGGTATTCGTGCATTGTATTTTGGACATCCATTTGCAACGATTTTTTTATTTTAATCGTGTATGTTTAGCTAATGGATTGTACTTACCTAGTTGTCTTGGTTTGGTAGAGCCGTGGGTGGAGCCATTGGCATATATTATACCTACCTGCTAGGTACCTTCTAAGGTACATTAGCATTCAAATTCAAATACATTTATCGTAGAAACTGTGTACAAAAAGATCTTAAAAGCTAGGTGAATCAACAGTTTATCCATTACATTTAGGTAGTGTGCATTGTGATGTGCATTTGGTCTGGTCTGGGGCTGTTATTTCCTAGGTCTGTCTTTTTTACTCATATAAATAAAAGCTGACATTTTGGGAAGTGTCTATGTTTTTTTTATGTTAATAGTACATAGAAAACACAAAATCAAGTTACCTAGATTTGTATGTTTAACACATTTGATAAAAGTGCATCTCTGATGAAATAATTTGACTGTACTTAGTAGAGATCTCATTAAAGTCTGTGTTTGTCGTTCGAGTTTCATCTAAACCCGAGCTTTCTGTCTATGCAACATTCAATGAACACCGGATTTTCTATCACTTAATAGAATACCCCTCTGGCCAGGTGGGATGACGACTAGCGAAAGACTGCAGGTAGATGCTGGATGCGGCAAGAAGGCGCTATGGCGCTCATTAGGGTAGTCCTATGTCCAACAGTGGGTTATTATAGGTTGATGATGATGAATAGAGTATGGCCCTTGGCTTCCTATTCAAAAACGTTAGTGCATTACCGGCCTGTAAGTACATCCAAGTAATTATCCAAGTCGTTAGATATAAATCATATTGAGTTGTCCAATGTTCCGGTGGTATAGTGGTGGTGAGTGATGAGGTAACATTGTGACTATTGTGAGTGAACGACCGATTCGAAACACGCGCCAGGTGGCCATTAGTACAGTGCATCTATCTTTGATTGAAACAAGCTTCCATCCGTCGTTTCGCACGTAATTTTCCAGGATTCATAGCACCTTTGAATTAACTATTGTTAATTCAGAGCTAATTTTTTTTCTGTAGACACAGTTTCGGTCTGATCTGTTCAGTAGTTTATGATTTTAATTACCTACGTAGCTAAAAAAATCGGATCTTCACAAGCTTCGTCTTCCGGTATAAAATGAGTATCGACTAGTATTCGTCTTCATAATCACGTGAGCGAAATCGAATAAATATATACCTACTAAGCTAACATTGTTTTGGAATAGTTTGCATAGCTGACGCATTTTTCACCATGTGTGCAGACTACAAACTATGTGGTATGAAAACTGCGTCAGGTGTAGCAAAGCTAAACTAAATTAGCAAGTTTAATACGGATGGCAAACTGAAATGTAAGCTAAATTAGCTTAGCTCGCAGTTTTTCATATTGCTCAGTTACAACAGTTAGTGCTTTGCAGTCTGCACTCATTGCGTAGCATTGAAAAACTGCGCCAGTTTGCGTGATAAGCAAAAATAACTTAGCTTATGATTTGCAAACTTGAATTGAAATTGAATTTAAAAATATTTCAATTGTCGTTTCTGTGCCAATGTTGTAATTTAGGAGATTTAGGTATAAGAGTGTCTTTGTCTAATATCTTTTTAAGTATAAGGAATTCATTCTCCCGCATCACATCGGTGAGGAGGCCTTAACTTATAGGTAAGTCTACCACGACACTTATTGCGGTGAAGCTGATTGCATAATCTCAAAACGCAGTTACCCTTTGTCGTAAAATGATTGATTAGGTAGGTAGCTACTTAGTTCTAGCCAAAACGCCTGCTTGAAACTAATCATCAAATACGGCGGAAAATTGCTCTCTTTGTTAGGAACAACTTGAGCGACGAAGTAATTCACTGGCAAGTATTTGCCCTACGGCCCGGAATTTCACGGAGACTTTGTAAATTGTTAACTGACCTGTAATGAACACGAATCGGGTAGCTGAGAGATTCAACAAAGAAATAAATAGGTCTTTCATGACCAAATTGAAACTGATTGATTTGAGAAAACATTAAAGAAACCCCGTTTCCATACAAGTGAAGTAATTAGATTGAGAGGGATTATGTCAAGAATATTTTGTGTTAAAATAGTCAACATAATCTCAACACTCTCTCAAATTGGTAGGTGCGTGCCTACGGAAGGCCTCATTGAAATACTGGCTTCTGCCCGCCCGCGTCTTCACATGCTTTTTATTAGGCATAGGTAGGTAATGCATTCATGTTATTCTAGGCACACCACTTCATCAAAGCAAAGTTTCAGCCCGATCCATTCAGTAGTTTTTTCATTGTCTTCGCACAAAAATATCAAAATAGCACGATATTCCGCCTTTATAATACTATTTACCTACTATAATTTCATTTTATAAATGATAGTGTTTGTTTGTTGATGTTTCTCCATTTGGCAACCTTTCCCTCTTGCAACTATTTTTAGGGCTCCGTACCTACCCAAAGGGTAAAACGGGACCTTATTACTAATACTCCGCTGTCCGTCCGTCTGTCTGTCTGTCCTTCTGTCACCAGGCTATATCTCACGAAACGTGATATCTACACAGTTGAAATTTTCACAGATGATGTATATTATGTTGCCGCTATAACAACAAATACTAAAAAACAGAATAAAATAAATATCGTTCTCTAAGCTCGTTGTTATGATAGTAGTACGAAACCCTTCGTGCGCGAGTCCGACGCGCACTTGGCCGGTATTTTTATATTGCGCGCTCCAAGACCTTGATATTGGTAAGTTTAACCTTTCCGCTCTGATGGAAACAGACTAACATTGAGTGTTTATTGCACTTGTGCAGAGCAGCACAATCTTGTCGTAACAAATGCATACGTTAATAAATAATTCTTTGTGCATCGGGGATGTTTGCGCAGTACCAGACTGATTGATGGCTTATGCTATCATGCGATCACAAATACTATCTAGATTTCAGGTCACATACAAAATCAAAGCTAAAATCCATCTCCGCAAATACGAGCGCACTTGAAAAGTGAACTCTTTGTTTTTTAGTTCGATTGAAACATAGCCAACTATTGCAACTTTTGAATACGCATTGCGGCATTGTGACTTCGTTTGCTGTGTTTCAATAGACTAAACCAAATAAGAGCTCACATTTCAAGTGCGTTGTTATTTACGGTGACGTATTTTTTGCACCGTCCCTACATCTAGATTGTATTTGTGATCGCAGATGCTATCATACGCAAACACAAACAGCATCCCTGATGTGCAGAGTGCGGGACAGTCGCAATAGCATCCTGGCTGTGGCTGACTGCCTATCATCTCAAGTCTGGAAGTGTTTTGTGCGGAGGGTGATCAATTAAGGAATCTACCTTTTTGCTTGATTGATTATCCTCTGCTCATCTCATCTTATCACAGTGCCTTTTTTTTATTTTGTGTTTTTATTTTTATTCTTTATAATCGTGCTGTTTGTTAAAATTAGGTATGTGTCATAAAAACTCTCTCATACTTATGTTTGTTATCTGACATAATAATTTTAATTTTATTATTTATCACTAGGTACATAGTAGGATATAAGTAAAACAAAGTCGTTTCCCGCTATCTGTCTGTCCCTCTCCCTATGTATGCAGATGTAGATCTTTAAAGCACCGCAACGGATTTTGATGCGGTTTTTTTAATAGATAGAGTGATTCAAGAGAAACGTTCATAATGGTATAATAAATAGGTAATAATACATGCATTTGCACCCGAGCATAGCCGGGACGGATCGCTAGTTTAATATAAGTTAGATACTAGACCGAAGTAACGTTACCTAATCTGAGACTAGACTAAACTTGATCCTGCGAAAGCTTTTGAACTCTAACTGTATCAGAAGCTTAACAGCCGAAACACCGGACTGTTCTCGTATTGCAGTGTTACATTTGTTGCATGGCGCGACCAATAAAATTTGTAAGGCACGTATATAAACAGTTAGCTATACGTAATAAGATTATGCGATGCGTGTAAGCTTCGAAAGAACGTTTGCACGAAGGTTATGCGTTGCTCTAAAGACTAAACTTGAAGAGTTCTTCTCACGGACACTTCCATGGATGGTTGCGGACATGTGACAATGAGCGAAATGGTAAGTTAACTTTACCGCTACCTCCGAATAACTGTCGTGAAATGTATTACTCAAATTTTATGACGGAACCACGCACGGTATGCGAACCCTGTAATCGGTGTCTGTTGTATGTCGTTGCTTTGAATATTTTTACGATATGCAAGTCACTATCACAGCGTCATCAAATAAACAGCTTTTTTAACTACCAGCCCAATAAATAAAATAAATAAATATGTCGAACAATTCATTCAGCTTGGGGCTAGATGCTATAATGCTGTGCAATATCTAGCCCCAAGTTAAGCAGAGCTTGTGTTATGCGTACTAGATTACTGATATACATAATACAATATATTACGTAGATAGATATTTTTTATTATACTTCTACAATCGATTTGGTTCTCAAAATGAATTCTCAAAGGCTCAAACGCATCTCAGATTTAAGCACGTCTCAAGTCGTAATTTTTTGACAGTTTTCATTGAAAATCTGTCAAAAAATCGTCACTTGAGACGGGCTTTCAGTATTCGGGTGTTTCAGTATTCGGGGGTAATTTGAAATCGGCCTACAGAGGGGGAAAAATAATCTTCCACACCGGTCCACGTAATCGACGAACATAATAGAAAAAGTAAAAATATACAAACAGCAGGATACAGAACGTCCTGCTCCTGTTTTTGAAGTTGGTCTAAAACAGTGAATACTAGCCTTTTCTTCGTTCAAACAGCATCAAGAAAGTGCCAGTTGATCCGCACGAACGGCCCAGATTATTAAAAGATAAGGTGTGAAGAATGAGCTGTTGACATTCGCACGGATAAGTACAACTAGGTACTTACCTACATACGTGATTCGATTCGACTCCATGTTTGGTTCTACTGATTGGGCCTACCAGGTCAGGTCTCTCTTTAGGCCTCAGATACAGTATTATTTATTCATAAATATTTTTAAACTTAGGTACGCGATCAGAACACATTAATTACTAGTACTGTTTTAACGGGTATTTTGAGAGTCACCCCGTGACCACGACAGTGTGTAAACCTGTTGAAACGTCGGGAAAAATAGGTAAATAAACCCTTTAAAACATCATTGAAATAATCGATGGTCTTATGTAAAAATCAAGCATTTTCGTCTTTGTATCAGCTCATATTGGAGGCCTTGGAAGAAACCCCTTCGCCCTACTCCTTGATCGTAAGGTCGTAGGTTGAGAAATACGTTATATTCTCTTTGGGTAGAGGTAGAGAATAAGGCGAAGATAGCATTTACGTTTTGTCTATACTTCAGAACATAGCACAAAACGTAGCCTGGACGGAGAAACGGAGAAAATTCATAATTTCAAGGTTATAAAAGAAAAGTTTTTAATGCATACAAATGTTTGACAATCATCGCATCTATCAACTTCAACTTTATATTTTCTGTTTTCTTTGAAAGTGTCGTATTATTGTATTCTCTTTGGTGTCGTTGATTGTTCCAATCAAAGTTTCAATATTTTAATATATTTTCACTATCAATGCCTGTTTTTTGTTTACTCTACCAAATTATTTGTGTAATGTACCTAACCTCGTACTCTTTATACTGTTTTTTAATATAGGATAGGAAACTAAGGATTTTGGCAACTGAAATAAGAAAAAAAATATAATAGCGTTTTCTTGTATGAAGTTGGCGTAAAGAGGAATTCCTTCATATCCATAACCGAGTAAGTTACTTGTTGTCGTCTTCAGTCAAAGAATAAGGTTATTTAAAGAGTCTTCATTTCACTAGGTACCTACGTAGTTATGTTACGCTAGTATTCTAGAGTAGGTAGTTAGTAGAGTGAACTTATTGATATTCTGGAGGCTGCCAAATAATCTAAATTAGGGATTATGTGCGAATTAAAAACACAGCTAAGAGTACCTACGGTTAGCTTAAGGTACTATGCAGACAAAGCAACCTTAACTCGAAATAACAATCTAGCTTAAACGTTACTAGCAGTTCAAGCAAAAGTTTGTGTACCTAATTGCGAGTTGCCTGTTGCTGCAATAGTAAAAACTACAGAATGGATTTTGATGAAACTTCACAATAATATAGCTTACATGTCAGAATAACACATGGGCTACAATTCATAAAGATATATTGTATGTTATCCAAAATATCTATCACCACGCGGGTGAAACCGCGGGGCGCAGCTAGTTCTACATAAAGCTTTTGATTCTTGATTGCTTTGTTTGTGGTTTGAGTTGACTTAAGTTACTGTTTCATAGTGCCCGGAAAAGGAGATACCGATCCATCGTCATCACACAAACAGTATGAGCCGATAGTTGAAAAGTACGTAGAGCCTTACACTGCGAACGTAACGCCACCTACACCTGGCTTCAACAAAGCGGAGTGGCGTAAAAAATGCGGATGTCTACGAACTAGGTTAGTTGTTATAATCCTTTATTATTATTATTTTTGTATTGATGGTGCAAGAAAGATATATTGTATTGTATTGTAAGTTTATCCGGCAGTTTCCCTCGTAACGTTAAAATATATGTATTTAGCTGTATGTTTCTAATGAAATCCTGCAGGTATAGATAAATCTAGATAAAAACAGATTACAGACAAACTGATTCATAATAATCTAGATGTATTTTTTTTTATTTAAAACTTCTTTAAGGTAGCATTCAGTTCTTAGCGACCGCGACGCGCGTCCGCGACTGGGTCGCGCGACCTACTGCGTAGTATGAATTTCACGCCCACCGGTCGCGCGACGCGGTCGTGGCATTTGTTTAGTGCTCCATATAAATTCATACTAAGCAGCAGGTCGCGCGACCCAGTCGCGTTCGCTAAGAATGGAACCTTTAGGCGCGTTGAGCACTTTTTGGGTGATCAAAAGTCAAAAAACTCGCGTCATCCTCACCGAACTGTGTAAAGGTACATATTGACGACCGATGTGGCGCGGTGGGCGAAGGTCCGCCTGCGACGCAGGAGGTTGCGGGTTCGATTCCCGCCTCGGAACAATTGTGTGTACGATCTGCAGATATTTGTTCCGGGTGTTCTGGTCGTTTTCTATGTATAGTAAAAAATATCTATCTATGTAATATATAGTATTATGTATATCAGTTATCTAGTACCCATAACACAAGCTCTGCTTACCATGGGGCTAGATAATGCTGTGTGAATTGTCCAGCATTATTTATTTATTATATGCGTTCTTTTTGGGTGAACAAAAAGCGTGAAACTCGCGTCATCATCACCGCACGCTTCCAAAATATAAAATTACTTAGTTTCACTTTTTTATTTACAGTTTGCAACTTTTGTCTGTCTGTAGGTACCCTACCTATATATATTGAATCAGTCTAACATTCAAACACTTTCCCATAGTCAGAAGCTGAAGCAGATATTGGAGCATTTTCCGCAGCCAGCCCCTCCGCCCCCGACACCAATCTATCACCATAATTCGGTAATTAATTACCTTAACTTTAAGGCGATAGGCACCCCAAGACATACTAGCGCAAAATCCCCAATTAAATTTTAATATTTCCTTTGTTCAACCTAATCTTCTATAATAAAAAAAATGAATCGCTGAATGTGTTGCTAAGCGCAAATCTCGAGAGCAGCTGAACCGATTTCGCTACTTCTTTTTTTAGAATATTCCTTGAAGTACGAGGATGGTTTTTACGGAGGGAAAAAAGAGAATAATTAAAAAAATTGCCTGAAACAAATGACCCGGGCGGAGCCGGGACGGGCCGCTAGTAATAAGATAAAATTGGTAGTGAGCTTGGGGGTACTTATCCATATCTTATTTTATTTGTTACTAATAATATATACAAACTACCTATTCTTATAAATACAATAAAATAATGAAATATGATAAGATAACTGAAAGTCGGCGATTTTTAAACTCCTACTAATATTATAAACGCGAAAGTTTGTAAGTATGGATGGATGTTTGTTACTCTTTCACGCAAAAACTATTGAATGGATTTTGATGAAACTTTACAATAATATAGCTTACATATCAGAATAACACATAGGCTGCAATTTATAAAGACATTGTATATTATCCAAAATATTCACCACGCGGGTGAAACCGCGGGGCGCAGCTAGTGTTATATAGTTTCTACGACCAGAGTATGAACCGCCCGCGCCCCTCCTGAGATTTTTGATCCTGATTTAAAGTTTACTTTGGATATTGTTACGCATACGCGAGTAACACTTATAATTGGAAAATAAATTTATTTCTTTATATTTATTTTATACATCCTTTATTGTGACTTTATCTACCGTCAATTTTTAATTTCAACTTTAAACTCATTATTTTTATATTTTCGGTGCTGGTATAATCATAATGTAGGTATTACTTGAAAAAAGTTTGAGTTAAATCCCGGCTAATGTAATCAAGGAAGAGCGAAAACTCCTAATACAAGTATTCTATACCTACTTAAAAGGAGGCTTCAAAAATTATCTATACTAATGTTTTAAAGAGGAAAGGTTTGATTTTTTGTTTGTTTGTAATTAATAGGCTCCGAAACTACTGGACCGATTTGAAAAATTCTTTCACCGTTGGGAAGCTACACTATCCCCGGTGAACATAGGCTATATTATATTTTCAAAAAGTTAGGGATCCGTACTAAAACTGTGCGAAGTAAGAAATTATGATAATGATAAATAAATTGTGACGTATAATTTGACATATTACAAATATAATGTTTATCTTTTTATTATTTATTCTTGCTCCTTTTCCTTCTGATGCAGTTAGAAACTCCAAGATGTGTTCCGACATACTGCTCTGTGATACCGCCCTATGACCTGGCTTGCGCTGGGTACCGAAATGTGCAATGCCCGGTGGTCTCGCAATATGATTGGTTAAAAACAAAGAACAACGAAAAAGTGGAACCCGTTGCTCCTCCGCCAAAGGTACTTTCTGTTTCTCGTTTTAGTTCCATAATTTTCACAGTAGATAATGTATTTCTTGAACTTCAGCAATGTGCGGGAAAATTACTTTCAATATTTTTTCTCGGCCTGCAGATATTAGTTTCGAGGTTAGAATAACTTTAGGTAAATAAGATAAATGGATTTCAATATACTAAATTAAAAAGACGGTTTGTCTTGCCATCCGCTATTAGTAAAAGACAGTTAAACTCCGTGAAACGGACCCGCAGATTTACTTTTAAACTAGCCAACGAAGAAATGCGGTATTGCGTAAGCTATCCTGTTAAGAATGTCGTGTCATAGGGCGCGGCGGCGTCACGACCCGATCCTAGCTCGATGCAATCGTACACGAGTCAGGTTAGGGACACTACACATTGACGGTGTTGATTTTCGAGCTAAGGTTTTTGATTGACATTGCTGATTTCGGAGCTAAGGTTTTTTATTGACGTTGTTGATTTCGGAGCTAAGGTTTTTTATTGACGTTGTTGATTTCGGAGCTAAGGTTTTTTATTGACGTTGTTGATTTTCGAGCTAAGGTTTTTTATTGACGTTGTTGATTTTCGAGCTAAGGTTTTTTATTGACATTGTTGATTTCGGAGCTAAGGTTTTTTATTGACGTTGTTGATTTTCGAGCTAAGGTTTTTTATTGACATTGTTGATTTCGGAGCTAAGGTTTTTTATTGACGTTGTTGATTTTCGAGCTAAGGTTTTTTATTGACATTGTTGATTTCGGAGCTAAGGTTTTTTATTGACGTTGTTGATTTTCGAGCTAAGGTTTTTGTTACCAACATGAACGTCCGGGCGACTAAGGACGCGTAAAAAATGTAGCATTTAACGTTACGGCGACTAGAGCAGCCCAGCTCACCGACTTTTGCTTGATTTTCTGTGTGGTCCATTATGTTATAGTTGCCCAAAAACGTCATTAGATGGCTCTTGCGTTAGCTGTCGCACTTGGGGTAATCTCTAAGAAAATAAATAATATCCCAAATAAATCTATTTCGACAGGACTTGAACCCACGGCCTCCCTAGGTCGCCTACGTCATTATATACAATACGCGATATTATATAACGATGCGTTTTTTTTTATTTTGGAGCTTTAAAACACTTCATATGTGTCCAGCATTATTAGCATTATTTAATGTAATGAGTGATGTAGCGCGGCGGGCGAAGGCTGGCGCTTTCAATTCCCGCCTTGGGACAAATGTTTGTACGATCTACAAATTTTTGTCTGGTCGTTCTGGTTAATATCCAGAATCAAATATTTGCATAATATCTATGCATAAAACATATCTATGTTAAGTATTATAGTAAGTATATCAATCATCTAGGACCCGTAATCTCTACATAGTTTGGGGCGAGATTATGAATATTCAAATATTGTGTAGAATATATCTTAAACTTAGTGTATAATCGCCTTAACCATTCGTCATCTTAATCTTTCAAGTGCCCACAGGCAAATCAGTTTTATGAAATTTTTATCGCTGTGAAATTCCACGAAAATGATCCGATGACAATCTTCAACGAGTTAGGTTTGTACGAGGCGCAGGCGCAGCCTTGGGTCGCATTTAGCCAGCGTTTAAACGAAACTTAGCCAGAGTTTAACTAAACTTCGTCAAAGACTCAAGATCGAAAGAAAGAGATACGAGTACATAGAAAACACTTTATTATACCACACAAAACAGGAAACAAAAAAAATAAACACTTAGAATAGAGGAAGTATAAAGGGCATCCTTATCTCTGAGAGCGATCTCTTCCAGGCAACCTTAGGATGGACTGGACATGAAGGAATAACGCTGGTAATAAGCTTATTATATCAAAGGACATATTTTTTAAGGTTATGTAAGGGAGTGAATTAGAAACCTTTACCTTGTTAGGTTGGTTAATTTTCGAGCTGAAGCAAAACCCGCCCCAAGCTTTTATCCTCCAACTAATTAATGTAATGTTTGACAGTTTATTTTGGTATATATACAAATAATAGTTCTGACAATTTGCTTCAATTTTTTCCTTATCATGTTTGCAACTCATTTGGAATTAAAAGCTTTCAAATTGCAAGGCTGGTTCCAAACAATAATACAGTTACATCGAAATCCGCAGCCAAGAATTCTACAATTCTACCAACGTAAATCTTAAACAAACGGCAAGTCACGGCAGTACCTAAATAAAGCCCTGGATGTTCGGATGCCATTAAGGTACGGGATAAGGACTATGCATCAAGGAAGCGCCGGCGATGCCCGATAGAAACGTACACGACCCCCAGTCATTGGTCACGACCCAACGAATGCCCATGATGATATCACCCGCCAATTACAACTGAATACTGGGAGTGGCATCAGAGATGACTTTGAAGACCGCTCACTTGTAAGACACAATGGTTTTCGCTGCGAGAAATTAAGTAAATAATGCTGGATATTTCACACACCCTATTCTAGTTCCAAGCTAAGCAGAGCTTGAGTAATGGGTACTAGATAACTGATATACATAATAAAATACATTACATAGACAGATATTTTTTATTATACATAGAAAAAATATCTGCAGATCGTACAAACATTTGTCCCGAGGCGGGAATCGCACCCGTAACCTCCTATGTTGCAGGCGGACCTTCGCCCACCGCGCCAAAGAGGTCGTGGAGCTAATGCCCGACAATCCAAACTGTCCTAAAGCTTCAGAAATTGAAATTACGTACGAATACTTCAATTTCTGTGTTATGTTTAAAATAATATGTCATGTATCAACACTTTAACACAAATGACTGCATTAGCAAAAAAAAAAAAAAAAAAGATATTCCCACAAAACCCAAGGACCGAGGGGTCGTCACCCCTCGAGTAGACGCCGGGGTAATGAGGCCAAGCCTCGAGGCCCCTCTCTGTGCCCCCACCAGGGCCGGAAAGAAATTTATTGATTGACTGCATTTTAAAGAGCCCAAGATTTTGACAGCTGATCCTTCATACCAACTTCCGTATTTTGCTTAGCAATTATATCGTTGCTAGGTATGTACTTGTACCAGATAAGGTACCACATCTACCTACATTGTTCCACGTCGTAATTGGGCATCTACCTGATTGAGGAAACCTGCAATTACCTACTTATTTTATTGGCTGTATAATGTTTATTTTGTTAAAAAAATAGCATTAAACGCAAATGAGGCTCCTTACGTGTTAATGTATGTAATTAACTTATTTAGATTGAAATCTCTCTAGGTTAACTTTAGGCCGTGTATTTAAACTATTTAAAACTGCAGCAAGGTAGGTAGTACCTTAGTACTTGTAATTTTAAATGATTTTCATCAGTGGAATAATAATAAATGCGGACAATCCACATACTGGATGACTGATATACTTAATACAATAGATTACATTGATCGACCAGAACACCCGGAACAATTTATCTGGAGCTCGTACACACAATTGTCACGAGGCGAGAATTGAACCCGCAACCTCCTGCGTCGCCATCTAGGCATTAAATATTAAAGTGTACCTAATAAAGTTAATATTAAAGTATAATTTTATTTATAAGTACCACCGTCTATATTGTTTTTCATGTCCAGTCCATCCTAAGGTTGCCTGGAAGAGATAGCTCTCAGCGATAAGGCCGCCCTTTATACCTTTATTTTTAGTTTTTATTTTTGAATTGTTTTCTGTTTTGTGTGGTATAATAAAATGTATTCTATCTATCTGAAGACAGGGCGCTATGGCGCTCGTTGGGGGAGGCCTATGTCCAGTAGTGGACTAACATAGGCTGATGATGATGATCTATCTAGGATTAAGTAAAGGAATTGGTTACAGCAGGGGGTAGGGGCGCTGAGTAGGGTACAGATTTTGGTCGCAGACCTGGTGCAGATCATCCAGGTGGCGGTGACGGTGACAGCCCTGGCTCTGTACTACTTGATCTACTGTTACATGCAGCTTATCTACTGCACCCTGAGCAGCCTCATCTATTTTCTGCGAGCTGATGGGTAAGACGCTGATATAACAAAAAAAAACCGGCTAAGTGCGAGTCGGAGTCGCGTGCGAAGGGTTCCGTACAACGTACGGGTGTATAATGGTATATTTGTTTTATATTAATGTATTTTGTTGAAGTGAAATATAAGTAAAGTATATAACGTAGATGCTGGATGCGACAAGCTGAAGACAGGGCGCTATGGCACTCATTAGGGGAGGCCTATGTCCAGCGGTGGACTACTATAGGCTGATGATGATGATGATTATGACATTTTAATGAGGGTTCGTAGTAAAAATGTATCTTCTATTTCTATAGATTTAGCCCTTTACGGCTTAGAAAACGTTTTATGGCACTTTGTGTAAGTAACTGCGTGTTTTTTGTACAGGCCCATGAAAGTGACAATCGGCGTCGTCACATTAACGTCCCTTATAGTTGGATTCCATTTGATTCTTCGGGTAGAAAAGATGCTGGGGATTCGCCAATGAAATGACATGGCCCATTCACGGTGAACATGTGCGTTTTGTGATCTAACAAGTTTTTATAAATGTGTTTTAATTTAATTTCCAAAAAAAAAATGGCAAAGTATTAAATTATGTAAGATGTGCACTGAAATATTAGTTTTGTACTTTAACAATTCTTTAAAATGTGCCATTTTTAATCAGAAAAATAGGAAAGAGTTAATTTATTACATGAGTAGTCAGACTTTTGTTTGTTTTTTTCACATCTAATTATTCATTGATATATTCTGTAGTTGCCTGACTTTTTTCAGTTATAAATATTCATATATAATAAGTTTAAAAAAGAATTATTAATTAAAGGTCCGAAGTGGGCGTGGCTTCCGCAAGCCGGGTATAATAGGAAAGAGTTAATTTGTTACAAGAGTAGTCGGACATTAATTTGTTTTTTTTTCACACCTTCTAATTGTAATCTTACGAACTTGACCCTTGATTTAGCGTGACGGCGGCCACCTGGTTAGTAGGAAGCGGAGTGTATATGCCCCAGCGCTGTCTTCGCTCGGATGATACCACGGAGGTTTAACACTTGATGGTCGGACTCCGTGGAGGTCGCGCGCGTTCTTTACCTTCTTTCGCGTTGCTTCTTTCGCGCGTTTTGTGTACTTTTTAATAGTGACTGTGTATGAACTATTGTGAAGCGTGGTGCAGCAAAATGGTGCTAAGTGTGAGGTAAGTGGAGTATGGAGACAGTTTTATTGTTTTGGTTTTATACGAGCTTTTTATATTTTTAGTAACTATGGTGAAGGAGATTTTGAGAAGTGTTTTACCAAAGCAAATCAATATGATATGTACCTTTGTACGTATGTTATATACTCCTGAATATTGTAAGGTAGGTAGGCAATAGGTGGATCGTCATTTTCCATTTATAGGTGCCATTTGTAGACTAACGAAGGTTAATTGGTTATAAAAAACTTTTGTTTTATAAGATGCGAACTAAATTAATAATTACCTAAGTAAGCTTTGTCCAGTGTGATATACTAGTTTTTTATGGTTTTCCCCAACAAGAGAGAAGAGGACACAGACACTATTGTCTGTCTGTTTAGTTAGAACATAAATTTCTCATAATTTTTCTTTTAACTCAAAAAGAATTTAGTCCTGAATCCTGGTTTTCAGTTATTCCTACCTTAACCAGAATTTGTGAGTATCAATGCCCCTGAACTCTCCGAAAGGTTAAAGTGTTTATGTGACTTTTGTGCATCCTATGGATCAATTAATTTCGTTTTCGCTAAACCTTGTTCAATAAAGCTCTGCTCTCTTTGTTTGACTGCAATCTCAATTGATGAAAGGTACCTGAATGCGACATTGGCTGACGAACATGTACAAAGGTCTAGCTAAGGTGACCTAACTAAGTACTCTTTTCTTGTTTGTATGTATGTAGGTATAGAATAGATTAGAAAATATTTATTAGCGTTTTAAAAATATAAAATGATACAAATTAGGAACTAATAAAAATAACATAACAATAAGATCTGTAGAAGCTGGCTGTATGAGCGAGCGGGTTTACAGCAAACCTTGTTTATGTTGGATGAAAGAATACCATAGAAAACTTATATAAGAATACTTGTAATAGAATACTAATCGAGGGACATCTTTTTGGATCATACACACAGTTAATGAATTCGTCAAACTAGCTTGTAAAATAGCAGAGGCCCAGTAAACGTCCAGTCACACCTCTCAATCAATGAAAAAATATGCGAATCGGAAGATTGGAAGACAGTAAAATATTTGTACTAGTTCTGTGACCTCGCTACGCTTGAACGCTGTAAGAGCCGTGCTTTATCCGACTGTACGCTTTGAGCTAACAATTTGACAGCTGCTAAATTTTTTCCATTATAAAACCAAATATTGTATTCGTTTTATTTTGATTTGTTAGTTGAAAAGTACCAACATTTTTACTTTAAATCAAAATTGCTTGAAAGGTTTTGGTTAGTTCTTTCAAGACGTTCGATTCCTGAAAAAACCACCGACCTATGAATTTCTGGTTTAATCGATAAAATTCAAAATCGTTATTTCTAAAGGTTTACAAAATAAGCACTTAGACAAGTCAAATAATAAGCACGTATACAAGTCAAAAGCATTTCACACACACGTTAAACCATAGTCCCTGAGACTCAGATCTTCAAGAACTAGACCCTGAAAAGCTTTAAACTCGTCGATCAAATTAATTAACACTTCACCATTGTATATTAAGAGTGTAGAGAAGCGGTGCGCGTTCACCCTTGCAGGTTACACCGTTAGAAGTAAACACGACAATAATTATACTTGGACAATTATAGTGTCAAAAGCCATTTATTTAATAGGGTCATATCAAATTTTCATGTAAAAATTTTCAAATTAATGTGAAATATGTTAGTAAGGTATAATTTTTTTTATGTTAACTAATTATTATAAGAGGATAAGAGTCCTAAAAATCTGGCATCTTAATCTGTAACTGACTTATAGGTCCGCAATAAATAGAGTCGTTTGCTTCCATCTCACAACAATCTAAGTTAGACAAATTGGTACCTACTAAGTGTGGTAGTCACAAAATTAAGAGTTGGTCGAGGACTTCCAAGTCTTCCTCAACAGTATAAATAAATCATGCTGGACAATCCATACAGCATAGTCTAGTAATGCTGAATCGATGGGCCTGGGTACGATGGAATGGACCGTGCCAAACCCATCTTGCATTGCCAAATCAAGATGGGCCTGTCTCTGTGGGCATTCCTGTGTTCTTCCTAGTTCAACCCATTCTGAGAAACACATAAGCATAAGTCGCAAGTGGCCAGGTCACGCACACTCCACCCGCGATGTCTTACGTACATAGTTATTGTATTCTCTTTGCCGCGATGCGCGCGCGCCGTGGCGTCTGCTAACGGTGCGTTCCGTCACACATAGTTTTACAAGTTTACACCCTTGCTTGATTGGTTGTTGATCAGACCTTCATTCAGAAGGAAAGAGGTGCTAGGTGGTTCCAAAGCGATTATATGACTTCTATTAGGCTTTTAGTCTCCTAATGCAAGGTGTCGACTACAAACTATACAAAATTGATTAATTGTCTATTATTAAGTATACGAATTGTTAACGGTGAAATCCGCCAAGATTTTATTTATTAGTAAAAAGTAAAGTAAAGTAAAAAATCATTTATTTCTTTAGGCTTACAAAATAAGCACTTAGACAAGTCATATTTTATACATTAAATTATTATCAAATAAAATTATTTTACTGTTCACTTCAATTTTTTGTCCACTAGTGGAAGAAGTGAAAAAGAAACCACTATTATATACAATAATAATATATAATAATCATAGTTTATTTCTTTAATACATTTTTTTGAGTCATATTCAGTTACTTGAAATAAACAATTTTAATTTAATTAAGTTTGTAGAAAACAAAGTCATGACTTTGAATAGGTACTGACATATTTCATGTTTACCATGGTAAGCATGAAATCAGTATATATACCTACATACACATATGTCTCACGAAAGTCGGCAAAACTTAGTCTTTCAAAGCCGTCTCGTAGGGAAGATACCATCAGCGATAGGCTGAGGTCGTAGACATCGTCGAGCTAAGATGGCTACGATGAACAATATGCTATGGTATGAGGAAGAAAATAAGTCTGTAACTAAAGCGAAAATTGTTCCGATTTTCTAAGCAATTGTATCATTGCTGCTACCTTTGTGATTGTGCGGAATGTAAAGGAATTTATATAGTGTAGAGATTGCTTTTCACTCTCGCTTCATCTTCTATACGCTATATATAGGTAGGTATTTTATGGCTAACTTCCTTACCTACATATAACATCAAATTCTTCAAGTTGCTTCATTGTTAAGCAAAGACATCCCCTTTTGCTGAATATAGACCTCCCTTAACGCCCCATTTAGCTTCGCTCGACCGTTTCGACCCTGTTGTAACTTAAAAATAAACAAACAGAGTCGTTATTATTCTCTATTTATCGCTAGATTATTATCTAGCTTCTGCCTGCGGCTTTGCTTGGGCTTTTCCGGAATAAAAAAAATAGTCTATGTCCGTCCCCGGGATATCATCTACCTCCCTGCAAAATCAATTTAGCCGTTTGGGCGTTAAAAGGTAACTAAAGTACGTAAAGGCTTAATTTTCAAATCACACTAATATTATACATAACTGCAAAGTATGGATGTGAAAATAGATGAGTGGATGTTTGCTACTGCGTCACGCCAAAACTACTGAACAGATCGGGCTGAAATTTTGATAGAATAAACGAAGGCTTTTTTCCAATAAAAAAAAATGCTGGACAATTCACTCGCATTATCTAGCCCCATGTTAAGCAGAGCTTGTGTTATGGGTACTAGATAACTGATATACATAATACAATACATTACATAGATAGATATTTTTTATTATATATAGAAAACGACCAGAACACCCGGAACAAATATCTGCAGATCGTACACACAATTGTTCCGAGGCGGGAATCGAACCCGCAACCTCCTGCGTCGCAGGCGGACCTTCGCCCACCGCGCCACATCAGTTGTCGAATAAATCAGTTACCATGGGATAGAAACACTTTTCCATAGACACAAAGCGTACGAAGACGCGGGCAGAAACTATTTTATAATATTAGTATGTTAATGTAATATTAGAATGTTGGCACCTTTTTAAAACTGGTGAGTGAAAGGATCTTATTGAAATTCGGCAAGGCATTATATAAAGGGGAAGGCTACTTTTAATATAAAAATATTTAGAATGAATATTGTTGAAGGCATAGAAGAGGGTTTAGAATGATGGGAGACACAAACGAGGTGTAAAGGGAAGGAACTAAGCTACTGAGCTGATTATCTAGAAGATAAAAAAGCTTGGAACGAGTTTTGCTCCAACTCAAAATCTAACAACTTACAGATAAGCAAATCATATGTACTAGACACATAAGTTATGAACATACTAGTGGTTTCTTCTCACTTCTTCCACTGGTGGACAAAAAATTTAAGTGAACATCAATATAATAATGAATAGTATAAAATATGACTTGTCTAAGTGCTTATTTGTAAGCCTAAGGAAATAAACTTTCATTTCATTTCACTTTTTATCATCAAAGCGCGTGCAGTTGGCGCATGAGTGAATATAAAAACATTTTGAATGAAAATTGTTGAAGGCATAATATAATAATAATAATTCATTTATTTTTCAGATTACAATAGATCCATAATGTTAGTAAGAATAAAAACAAAATCTTAGACTAAGTTAGTTTTAATTTAATTATCATAATACTATTTAATTAATACAGAGATGGAGTGCTTATATATTATTCCATCAAATTTACCGGCTACTGCAGCCAGGATGGTGTTGGTACTCCCACGTACTCTGCTAAGCAGTGAGGCTGCTTTTTTCCTCATACAGGCGGCGAAGCATAGAAGAAGGTTTAGAATTATAGGAGACACAAACGAGGTGTAAAGGGAAGAAACTAAGCTACTCTTTATTATCAAAGCGCGTGCAGTTGGCGCATGAGTGAATATAAAAACATTTAGAATGAATATTGTTGCAGGCATAGAAGAAGGTTTAGAATGATAGGAGACACAAACGAGGTGTAAAGGGAAGGAACTAAGCTACTTTTTCATCAAAGCGCGTGCAGTTGGCGCATTTTAGAATGAATGTTGTAACAGAAACCGGTAGACATGTAAAAAGTGAAGTAGTTGGGGTGAAGCTCCGTCCTTGAATGACTGCGACCTAGTTATACGTGTGGAAGGAAGCGGTAATGGGCGAGATGTATGAACGGCCGAGGCCACCGCAGTTCCGCCTAGCTGATGATGCTCCTACATTAGATTAGCGAAATTATGTTATTTACTCGGTTCGTGATCACAGATTTTGTGTATGTTTGTTGTTGGTGCGAAGAATCCGGGTTTATATTATACTCACCCGCGTAGTGATTAATATTTTGGATAATATATATCTTTATGAATTGCAGCCTATGTGTTATTCTGATGTATAGGCTATATTATTGTAAAGTTTCATTAAAATCTATTCAGTAGTTTTTACGTGAAAGAGTAACAAACATCCATCCATCCATCCATATTTACAAACTTTCGCGTTTATAATATTAGTAGGATAGAGAACTAGCTTGCCTGTGACTTCTCATTTTCGCGCTTCTCAGGTAGCCTATGTTCTTCCCCGGGTAATTGTTTACCTCCCTACAAAATTTCATTGGTAACGTTCAGCCGCTTACGCTTGAAAAGGTAACAGACGGACAAGAGTTACTTTCCCTTTTATAATATTATAAGAATGGATATCCTGATGAGTGTTCTTCTTCCTCTACCTAACTTTATTGGAGGAAATCTCTAAGGAGGTATATGTAATCTTTAAGGAGGATCTGTAACGTTATTTGTTGCTAAACTTCGAGGAAGTACCTTATTATTAGTCCATTAAATTGAAAAAACATTGTTGCATATATTTAGATTTATCTTGAGATTTCTTGACTTCAGAGTTCTTTCAGTCGCCATCATAAAGAGCCGAAAAAAGAAAAGGTATTTGAAAAATTGTGATCATGAATCTTTGTTTGGGATTTTTTTCGCAGATTTTAATTATTAATAATTTCAAGATAACCCAAATACTGCGAAGCGAATTTGTAGCAATAAAATGTAATCTGATCTCAATGTTGCAAAACTGATATGTACTTAACTTTTCGTTATAAAATCAGCCTGCAATTCAATTATTAATGGATGTCTCAAACGATAAATAAATGAAAATGTAAAAACCTGCTGGTTTTTCGCAAATTATCATAGTTTTTACAAAGTCATTGTCGCGGTCTGAATGCGCGAACAAAAGACATCAACGCGCTAGTCGCGCTACGAAAGTCAAGGCAAAGTTCAATTTGTTTGCCGTTACAGTTCATTTTTATTTCACTCAGTTCTTTGTTAAGTCTTGGTATTCTCTAATCTAGATACAGACTGAGCCAAAGTTAATTCATAATTTGGAACACTAGACACGGATTTTAATTACTAGGCCGAAGAAACGAAACCGATGAAAAGTTTTTTATACAAGAAATTAATTAACTTAGGCACATCATAAATCTTAGTAGGTTCTACTGAGAGACAATTAATTTCATTAATCTTAAGAATTACAGAGCGGGCTAATTCCTGACTTCCAAACTCGAAGTTTTTAAAATATTACAAGACAAACGTGTCTAGTGTTTTTAAGAAACCTCTGTTATTCTTAAATATTATATACTTAGTTTATTATTTATTCCAAAGTACATTCCAAAATGACAGACACTATTTATAACCGAAGTTGGCAGGGAGGTCTTATTATATATATATGAATATTATTTGCACATAACATAAATCATTAGTCTAATCAAGTCTAATGTCGTTAAATGTCCTACTAGAAATTCTTAAGACCAGATCAGCTCTCAACCAATGGCTTCTAGAACACACGTTTTACTCTATCAACGAGTTTTGCGAACTGCCTATTTGTGAATAATAAATAATATAATATTGCAAATGTATAATCGAAAGAATAATATATTTTTTTAATTTATTCATTTTGAATGTATAAATGTTTACTTAGTATTAATGTTATTTAAAGATAATCAGGTGTTATCAATAAATGTATTGTATTGCTCTGCAGAACATATCGTAGTCAATAGAGATTATAATAGCAGTTGTTTCTCAGAGCAATCTAACAGGAGTCTGGTCGTGGCCGTAACTAGAGGTTCCCTGTGACCCCCGGCGACGTAATCAAATTCAAGTTACGCCATGTTTCGTGGATGCACGAGTAACGGGCTCTAAACACGAGACGGTAGGGTGTGTCTAGCTTGCAATACTTGAGCGATAAGACCACCAAACTGGCACATATTTTATAATTTTGTATGTTGTTTGTTGTTTCATTAAGTGTCCAATATAGAATTTTCTATCAATTTATGATTATAAATAAATAAATAAATAATGCTGGACAATTCACACAGCATTATCTAGCCCCAAGCTAAGCAGAGCTTGTGTTATGGGTACTAGATAACTGATATACATAATACAATACATTACATAGATAGATATTTTTTATTATACATAGAAAACAACCAGAACACCCGGAACAAATATCTGCAGATCGTACACACAATTGTTTCGAGGCGGGAATCGTACCCGCAACCTCCTGCGTCGCAGGCGGACCTTCGCCCACCGCGCCACATCGGTCGTCGATTATGGTCACTAAACTTCACAATTGACTTGATGAATAGTTTCTAGATTTATTACACGTGACGAATGTGAAACGCGAATCTTTATTGTTAATTACATAATAATGCTCAAATAGCTTTTGTCCAAGGAACAAATAAAATCGCCTTAGTTTACACCACACCTAGCTTCCATAGAATAGCTTGAAACTTTTAATTGCCGCGTCTGTCACGAGTTGACCACAGCGAGTCAAAGCTCAGTCGTGAAACAACAGTAGTCCGTTAGGCGTTATTGTTTGTTACATTCAATTTACGAACAATATCAGATCGATCGAAAATAACACCTACAAGTATGCAAAATCGTATCTTATTACTCATACCCACCTTTCAACTGTATATCACACAAATAAGACAACAGATCAAGCTAATTCCACAAAAAAAATAATTAAATAATATCCAATAATCCGTTTCATCATAACAATGGTATCGTCTTTGAATGCCACTATTTGACATATTACCATTGGTTGGCAAAATTGCGTCAATGCAGAAGCAGAGCATCTAGGAAGAAGTTGAAGTTGATGAAAGACACTATACATGGAGGGATACGTCTCAAAAGTTTCACGGTTGAAACCATTTTATCAATCTCTCCGTGCACAGGCTATCTAGAGTTTGTTACATCTATGGACGAATCTTCAGCAATACCATTATCATAGTAAAGTCAAAAGTTAGGAGTATTCGGCCCCTGTTGGTTCTCTTCGCTCAAAAGTATTTAGATTATCTATTTGCGATTGTCAAGAAATCAATTTCGCTATCCATCCGCGCGATTCGTCGTAGGTACCTACGAGTCAGTACTCGGTCTGGCCCGTGAGGAAGCTAGGTCACGCTCTACCGGCAGCCTTTGGAAGGTCGACGACTTCCGAACTTCATTCACAATTAACTGATTGACGGAATCGATTAAATTATTATCTGCCATTTGTAGCGGCAATAAGGTAGTTATTTCAAGATCTCAAGTATTCACATATTCTAACTACTTTCGTTTTATTTACTTACCGGCAAATAGTGGAACGAATTTTCTGCGTTTATTTTCCTGGTAGATTACAATCTCGGACTCTTAGATCGTACAAATATTTGTCCCGAGGCGGGAATCGAACCCGTGTCGCAGGCGGACCTTCGCCCACCGAGGCACAGAGTTCGTCAAAACTATGATTCAATCAATTTTCCCATCTGGCCTGGGCCACCGAGGCAGTTGAAACTGAGTCAAATTTTCGATCATTGTTATTCTTCTAACTGTACAACCATAACCATACATAATATAATACTTTACCAGCCAAAGCCCGAAGCTTACCATCAACCCTGTATAATTCAATTGTGTAAAGGTAGGTAGGTCTTGCTGTCGGCTTTGCCTTCTCAATGGCTCAATCTTCTAATAACAGCTCGAACCCCAAAAAGGTAGTCGACCCTGGGAAGCGTTCACCTCATCCAATGGTCCCGTTAAAATGAATAAATAATAAAATATCGATCAGAAATAGAAACAATGGTTGATATAATTTGGAAAACAGTAGACGGTCAGTAATTGGCATTGGGTTCAGTTCGGAGAATGATTCAATTCTGTGCCCTGTCATTATTCCACCGTAGCTTTGACCCCGCGTTGAGGAAAAACAGAGGCAAGTTCAGATTGTTTGGGTTCCGTACTTACTACAAAGCTTTTTGTTTTTTATATACAGTTTCATATAAAGCATTTTTGTTTGTGCGTAAGCCCTTGCACTCGGGTTAATCTCTAAGAAATGAAAAATATCCCTTATTATATAATATTACTTAATTTGTTAGTTTCATTATTAACTTCATAGTAACTTATTTAAATATTTTGAGTTATATAAAGATGCTTGGTTTTATATTTTTATGGGTAGGTCAAACACCACATGGCTATTGTTTGACAATAATTTATAAATATTACTTAAAATAATACGTAAAACATACAAGTTCTGCAGTGACCCTTTAAGCAAAATTAGCTCGTGTCAATTTTTAGTTAACAATTTAACTAGGAATTTATATTAACAAAGAAAGTTACAACAAAACAATATAATTTAATTTAGAACTAGTATTTACAATGAAACAATTGAGCTAACTGCAGACTGTTGCAAACAATCTACATTAGTTCAACTGATCTAAGTATATCAAAGTCGGAACCGTCCCCATGACGCTGACTGTATTGCCCCGCGCTGTATGGCAAAGCTGATGCGTTGCGTCAGATAAAAAAATGTCTATGAGTTTATTATAGAATAATTTATTCAGTTGTAAGACCTAATGAAATAAATGTGAATTATTTCTAACCTCAACAAAACCATTGGTCTTGTGAATCAAAATTAAGTATATTTCTTTAAAAACTTCAAAGAAAAAGAAATTCTTTATCTATAATCTCCAAAATTATAATTTTATATAAACTATTCTTTGATAATATAAATTTCAATTTCATTTTCTATATTATTTATTTCCTTATTTATATCTATATATATAAAAGAAAGTCGTGTTTGTTACAACACTTATAACTCAAGAACGGCTGAACCGATTTAGCTGAAAATTGGTGGAGAGGTAGCTTAGAACCAGGAGTCTAACATAGGATACTTTTTATCATTTTAACCATTTGACTTGACACATAGATTTAACGGGGGCGAAGCCGCGGGGCGCAGCTAGTTATTTATAAATCATCCTCTCTCAATAGGATTAATAATTTTAATGCAAACTTTATTAATTTGTTAAATTTCAGGATTAACAAATGTTCCATAAGGAACCCTAAAGAGTCAGCAGTCAGTCTTCCCTTTGCTTATATAGGGATATTCTTCGTGATGCAATAAGACAAAGGTAATGTAAGTGATCACGATGGGTCATGGTTTGGTTTGACCACGTTTATTCGCATTTATTTAATGATATATCGAACATTCGTATGCATCATGATTCATATTTGATTTGCTTTGGTAACATGTTATTTGATCAATTTATTTATTTCACTAAAAGGGCGAAATTGTAGGTGAGCGAACTTTGATGAAAGTATAGCATCGTTTGCTGGTTATTTGAACTTATTGAATTGTTGTTATGTTATTAATTTGTTGTTATGCAATTTGTTTGTTTCAGATTGTTATTTGCCTGCAGTTTGCTTCTAGTCTCAAAAGTAAGTTCTTCTATAAAATATTTAATCTCAATTTGTAAGAAACACACTAAATATTACAGTTACATGCAAAAAAAATTATGGTTGAATGAATGTTTGTTACTTCTTAACGCCGAAACGATATATAGATACATATAACACAAGCTTTGCTTACCATGGGGCTAGATAATGCTGTGTGGATTGTCCAGCATTATTTATAGAACCTATGTATCGTAAGCGAATACTTCAACTACAACAATGTTCTTGTCTCATCCAGTCAGCTCGAACAGCAGTGCCGCACCAGGACACATCAGCCTCGGCCGAGGATGCGCTGGAGTCCACAGAAGTGTCCGTATCCAGCTCCTCTTCATCATCAGCGGAACTGCACGAGGGGTCTGGCGAGGATCCACTTGATCCTTTACCTAGCTCTAAGATAAAGGTAAATAGTATTACAAATACACAGATATAAAAACCCTACACAATTTGTGACAAATTCGTTGTTAAATCAGTTTTTTGTCTTTTTATGTAACTACAAAAACTTTATTTATGATGATAATTATGCAAAAATGCTCTATTTTTGCATAATTGAGGAGGGTAAAAGTTATATTTTTTATAAAAATGTATAGTCACACTCAACCTTTCACTTGCTCGCTGGGCTGACTGACCCAAATACTGAAAAACTTTAAAATTATTTTGTTTTTTCTTTCAGAACGAAACAAGAGAAGCTTTGAAATCAGATGGGAGCGAACAAGACCCTGTAAGTAGATTTTCTTGCCACTTTAAAAAATCCAAATTATTTTTTCAAAACTTTAGCGATTTGCAATTTTTTTCTCTTTTATCTTTGTGTTAATACCTCATCATTGTTTGTTATGTAGAGAGAAATAGAATAGGTAAAACCGTATATTTCTGTGTAATTTTTATTGCTTGTAGAAGTGAACGACCACTCGCTTTGGCTTCAGTTCGAAATGGGCCTATCCCTTTACGATCACGAGCGATTTATCGATTTTGAATCGATCATTACAATAATTTAATATCCAAATCAACGTCCCAGACATAAAAAAAAACTCTTATTTGTGTTTACAAAGTAGGGAACTAGGTGAAAGCCTGTAATAGCACCGATTTACACACATTACCGTGACCAATGGAATAGTGCTTGATTGATTCAGTCCACAAAGAGATTCGTCACATTTTGTGTTTTCCTTTCGTTTTGTTGGTACAGGTTTTACTTTCTTTTCATTTGACATTGGAATGGTTTTAGGAGATTGATAGCAAATTCACGCTATTAACGCAAATTTAAAGTTTCTTCTAAATTTATTTGATTTATTGTTAGTGAATTTCCTAAACTGTTTGTAAGAGATAGTCAACCTTAACACTAGATAATCAACGATAACCTTAAAACAAGATGTATGAGAATATTGAACAGGAATAATCCTAAAACCTTTAAAACAACGTTAAACACAATTTCGTTTTACAACCTTCTAACGACGTGTGAGCATTTAATTTGTTTCTACGTTAATTTAAATAATTTATCTTCGTTTTCTCCTTCGCTTTTGATCCTTTTGTAAAAATTGTTAAATATAAAAAGAGGCCTTTCTTCGATTTCTTCTTCTTGAGTTCGGATTTCGTAAATAAAACCCCAACTTCAAGGTTGAGCCATGCACAATGAAAGTGGATATTCTAATCTTCCAATACAATAGTTACCAAATATCTTTCACGCGTGAAAACGTCCGCAAGGTGGTTCGTACGCACGTTGCCCAACGTGCTTCAATGGCTCTTGTGCAACACACCACCATCGTACACTGGTCTTACTTTAATGAAATGGGAGTATTTTCTTTCTGTTTTAATTATAACGCTGCATAATCCCTGCAGGCAGATGCTGGATGCGGTAAGCTGAAGACAGAGTGCTATGGCGCTTATAGGGGAAAGCCTATGTCTAGCAGTGGCTTATTATTGGTTGATCATGACGATGATAAATCCCTGTAAATGACATTTATTGAGGGTATGAATCGCGTACCTTGTGTTTTTATTTCCCCTTGTTTTTTTTGAAGATATAAAAACACAAGTACCTTATAACGTAGTACGCGATACTTACCCGATTTTTAATAAGTAAACAAATTCGAACAGTTAAAAAGTTTTATTAAATTTATGTCTCTTTTTCATGGGTACTTTTATTTTAGTTGAGTTTGTTATGTTGGATTATCTTCGGAGCACGGATCCGCCCGATTTTTAATACCAGAGCTCTTTCAATACCTACCTTTAGGTCATTTAAAAAAACAAATTACCTTTTACATGACGCTTTGCTGATCTCAAAGCGATGTAAGTTTCTATTTTCTAGAAATCGTATTTCGTTTATTTCTCGAATGATCTAGAAACTTCGTTTCAGTTCACTTCGTGAGGAAAACGGCTTTGACTAGGTAAACTATTTTGAACTATTTCCTGCTTTAATGAATAAAACAATGTTAACGCGACTTCATATTGTCTCATTAGATTGCGTGTTTATGGAATGCCTCGAACAAATTCATCGCTTCCCATCCACTTATTACCTAGTAACGACAAAAAACTGTGAACATTTTGCACTTACGGAATATCTGTGCAAAGTTGTCTTCCTACAATACAAGGAATTTCTGTACTGTTTGCTATTGATCGTTTTTTATAAGATTTACATACAACGTAACTTTAGTTCATCGATGAATGTATCTAACTGCAATTCAAGACTTACCTTTCATTATAATGAAGGTAGATAAATTTCTTATACGAATTTAAATTGCAGGGTTTTTCTTTTTAGTAAAATTTTGATAATTATCTGTGCTATATTAAAAAAGTTTTACTTCCACTACCTAATTTATAATACCCGAGCGACATAATTCGTCAAGATAATTCAATTCATTAAAACATTCGTTTTGACTATACTATACTACTGTATGGTTATTCTGTGCCGATACCTGATTCCAAAATCTTAGAAACTGCAATTCCAGAACCATCAAAAAAATGTCGCAGCACTTAGTCCGGAACTTTTACTTAGTAGAACAAGGTATATACGCAAGAAAAAACTTTTATTATCTCGTAAGAACATTCCAATAGAGGTAGGTACTTACTTGTTCTCTATATTAAATTCGCAACAATTTAAAAAAGGCTCATTAAAAGTCTTGCTTACGACGAGATTAACACTGGCATCACTGCCCAGAGCCGACATTACCCCTACTTAAGATTCATCGTACACAAGACCCAATCAACAAACCTTTTAAAAACAAATAAACAATAACATCATAAACCAAAAAAAACGAGACGATTACAGAATTAACGTAACAGCATAATATCGTGAGAATTCAAGTTCAGTGGCAGGTGTGTACACACCAGATATCCATCTGACCCGGTCGGCGGTGCCGTGTTGAAATAGCTGTTGTTCGGCTCACTTGTACGCACACCATGAACTATTCGCATGCCCTATTTATATACACCTATTTAATAACCATCATCTATAGACTGGTCCACCGCTGGACTAACGATTCCCCCTAATAAACGGCTTATTGGCTTTTAGCGTGTGGGGGTAAATGTAATGCCCAGAATCCCCACACTTGACATGTTCAAGTTCAAGTTTAAGTTTTTATTGGTAAAATCATTATTACATGTCAAATACGTAACCTTAATTATACTTAACCCACATATTTAAGTTGGTTGGTATATAAAATGCGGGTTAAAGAACGTAGTTCGGTAGTTAAAAATCTGTAGTATACGCTGCTGCCCGTCCCCTGGTCAATATCACTTAGTCGCCTCATATGACACCCGCGGGAAGAGTTGCGGTGGATTTTTTTAAAGCTGGATTATTCCACATTGGAGTAAGCGTATGTGTCCAACCAAGGTCTAATTCTATTAAATTTCGACCCAGTCCAGACTCAACATGAACTTTTTATATTATTTTATAAGAAGAAAGAAAAAATATTCTTCTACAAAGTTTCCCTCAAGCGTAAGCGGCCATGAACAATAAAGAAGGGTGATTAATGTGTGCGACCATAATATTTAATTGACCCCGTCTTAAGTATACGTTTTGTAGGTTAATTACATACCTGATGCAGCTACTGTCCTTATAAAACTGCAAAAAGATCGCGAAAACAAATGACATTTTCAATTTCAACAGCTGTTCAAACATTCTAAGCAGAACGCAATCTCATTTTTCACTTTCTGAATACTTACCGCATAATTGGGTAGTTTTATTGGTTTTATTGGTTCAGCTCAATTTATACAAGTGTTGTGGCGACAAGAGTAGTACGTAGGTACTCTAGTAGCCTAATTTTATAATGCGTAGAGTAGACGGTAGCCAGTGGTCGCCGTGCGAACTACCGTGGCCTACTTTACCAGCCATCATCTAGGTTCTTTTTGCACTTTTTGTACAAAACTGGGGTCGTGACTGTGAAATGGTGCATTACCAGCGGCCGTCGTAATTCGATAGTTTGTTATCAACCTTTTTTCTTTTCTCCATAATGGATGAGCGATAAGTAGATCGCTTTTATCGAACACTATTTGTGGATTTGGTTTTTGCTCACTTTCATGTTTTGGTAATGTGTTTCTGGTCGACTTATCGGGTTTTAAATATTTAATAGGCAATTTACTTTTTACACTATATTAATTATTTTTTTACTATGCTCTATGATGATGACAATTCATTTACACTATAATGGTGCAAAGTTCACAGATTTTTTTAAACTTATCAAAGTCTTGCCGGCTGGTTTGGCTAACGCGAAACCCGAACAGAACTTATCACTTACGAATACGACTTTTTCATTTTTCGCTTTCATTCCTACCTCTTTATAAAAATGTTAAATAAATCTACAAGTCGGTTAAAAAGATTGGCGCCTGGTGAACTACCGGTGTTAATTAGCGGAGGTTGTAACACTCATACGCTGAAGGCAGTCAAAAGTCGCGTGTCCGGAAGGCGGTCGTTACGAGGGTTATCCCAGGGCTATCACATGTTGGCCAATCCCCAGCTCATAACGATGCTTGTAAAGGATTTTGAAAACAAAGCAAGTCTATAATTTGATGTCATAATTGTTTGAACACGAATTTTACGCTGGCTGCGCAGACGATGCCGGATTATGCTCCTAATTGGATATACTTACGGTCAAAGATTGTGCGGAGGGGCTTGAAATAAGATAGGTTCTTACTAAACAGACGCTCTACTTATAGATTTTAGAAAACAAACCTATCCATACCTACTGGAAAGACTAGAGACATACAGCGTAGAGTCACAGTAGGTACTTACTACTTAGAGTTACCTAGGAAGAGAAGAATCGATAAAGTAGTTCCAATCCAAACCATAATATCAGTCAAACCATTTGCTTTTTTTTTTCATAAACTTGCACATCAAATTGAGAAATTAAAATATATAATAAATGAAAAAATCGGAAGGTTTATTACGCAACTCTAACGCTCTATTCATAATCATCATTTGTCACGCCCGCAATAATTTTTGCCCAAATCTAGTCAAGCTTCAACTAACAATTTTATCTGCTCCCCAGGTTATATTCCTATCAGACAAGAATAGCTACATCCCAGTTAGCATCAAGCCACGGTCGCCGCCCACTGACAGCAGCTGGAGGGAGCCACCGGCTTGGGAGCGCGAATACAGGAGACATCGGACTAATGGCAGCAGAGTGCAATGTAAGAGAGCTTCTAAAAATATTCCTAAGCTATTAGCACAAGTGAGACAAAACAGCTACATCCCAGTTAGCATCAATCCACGGTCACCGCCCACTGACAGCAGCTGGAGGAAGCCACCGGCTTGGGAGCGCGAGTACAGGAGACACCGGACTAATGGCAGCAGAATGCAATGTAAGAGAGCTTCTAAGAATATTCCTTAGCTAGTACCACAAGTGTGACAAGAGCAACTACATCCCAGTTAGCATCAATCCACGGTCACCGCCCACTGACAGCAGCTGGACGGAGCCACCGGCTTGGGAGCGCGAGTACAGGAGACACCGGACTAATGGCAGCAGAATGCAATGTAAGAGAGCTTCTAAGAATATTCCTTAGCTAGTACCACAAATGAGACAAGGTCACTTAACAGACAGCAGTTAGGGAGAGTTGCAGGCTTGGGAAGACTAATGGGTTTAGCAGAGTGCAATGTAAGAGTCTTTAGCTTTTACTACAAGCTGGTTCTCTATTCTTCTCTCAGGCCTTCTTAGGTCACATCTACATGTAGATTACCATTAGATAACAAAAGCAACATCTCTCCTTTAATGAAGAATAGCCATTGACTGCGCAGACATAATAGTGCACAAGTGAGTGCACAAACACAGCTGAACTTTCTGCCGCTGCACACCTATTATTCGATGACGGGAGGTCAGGCTCAGGCTTAACGTGGTTTCTTCTGTCAACTTCCTGACTCCAGTCTACTGTCAATATTTGAAGAATCCCAGTAAATTTTCAGCCAGACTCGGTATTTCAGCCTAGAACCTCAACATGAGCTCAGTAGACAACCTAGCTGTGACCCCTGATTTAGGTACTACTCAAAAGATAAAGCTACAAAGAAACTCTAGGCTATTAATTAGCTATTCATGCAGTAGCGCATTGTCAAGAATATTGTTCCTGTTAATTTCTAAGGGCCGCGACTAGGTGTTGTGAAACCGTGAATTTAGATGTTATCTTCAGGCTGAATTTACACTAAACGCTTTTGAATCTGAAGCCTAAAGGAATATTCGAATTATAAAATTGTGGAATTCTGACCTATCTGTCGTACTGTAATTTTATTAGCCAAGAGCGGTGCGTATATGTAAATCGGTAGATGCATCAACAGCGGTTCTTTTCTTTTCCAATAATGTTTTCGTAGCATTTACAGTATTATGGCCGCAGCGACCCGAAAGCTACCTAGAATACAAAATAAAAACCTATGTTTTGTTCGATTTTGATTATACTTTTGACACTAATTAAACGTCTTACAATTGGCGAGCGAGGTAGTTCGATATCGTAGCATTGCTTCGATTGTTGTGAATTGTCCTGCAGTTTATTTATTCATCATGTAGTTAATCGATGCGGTTAGCACACGATCGCAGTAGCGGAAGTCGTACCCAGTAAATTAAATAGGGCTATGTATGACGTTGAAACAAGCGCCGGAAACCAGCTTACTGTATAAATGTGGTCATAACCGCGTGGCGTCGATTTCGCAATCCTTTGTTTAACGTTTATTAGTTTTTTTATGCAACCATTCATGTGTTTACTTTGTCGCAGGATATGGAGATGATTTGAGGGGATACCTAATCGCTAATGACTACCGAACTTCCTCTGTGCAAAGTTATTTTACATAGAGATCCTATTCAGTTCCCGGCGAGGTTAAATTATTAACTTATAAACACAATTTGGTGGCAATTCTACCATAAATGTTCGGAAAATGTTGAGGAATTAGGTACAAGCATTCTCCGTGACCGTGACTTTTGAATCCGGAACACTATCAGGAGGTTTTCATCTACATCAACACCATTGTCATAGCGCGAAACGATTGGTAAGCAGCAATTCGGCTAACCAATGATTAAACGATAGCGATAACTCCAGGCCATCGCTTAATCTCAGCCATTCAGTAATAATCATTATTTAGTTGCGATCAAGCCTGCTTAAAAAATCTCTCTTTTAAAAGCCAGCATCGGCATGACCTTTGATGATAAAATTCTTGTTGCAGACATAGAAGCGGAGTGCCAAGACGACTTCATGAAGATCAGAGTGGGCTTCAATGGATCATTCGCGGGATTGGTGTACTCAGCAGGTTGGTGTACCTTTGTTGTTGCATCTTCGGGGAATAGCCGGTGTTACTGTAGAACTATTTTTTTCAAACAAACGCGTACGGCGACTTGTATGTGTTCACATTGTTATCTTACACAAGCGTTGCTCCTAGCTAAGCTCTAAGCTAGACACGTAGGTATAGTCTGGCATTAGCCTAAGATGTGGCTAATGCCAGAGTGGTAGTATACTATCGAAATGTCGACCACAGACTGTTACGAACTTATAATAATATTGATAAGTAAATCTTAACATCCACCATGGATTTACCAGTAAATCCTAAGATTTATCGCAGTTCATGATTTTGCGGTAACTTATAGCCGCAATAGATAGAAGAGTAATTGGTTATAATCGCTTGGACAAGTAATAATCGCACATTAATCATTCGATGGCGCCAGACAGGCTTCTTTAAGCATACACTGCCTAGGCTCAGTAGGGCTGCAGCCTCGCTGGCTTCAAGTTCGTTTGTTGTGTCGCCATGGGTACTGAAAGTTATAACTTACAGATACATAGTCCAAGTTCTTATGTTATTATTACGCACCTACTGCTTCTAATTTCTTTTTAAAACAGTAATTGGATATTGAACTTTATATCAAAATATTAGGGAAGTGAATAAGTTGAGGATGTTCCTCCGACCAGGTGGGATGACGACCTGCGAAAGACTGCAGGCAGATGCTGGATGCGGCAAACTGAAGACAGGTCGCTACAGCACTTATTAGGTGAGGCCTATGTCTAGCAGTTGACTAACATTGTTTATTATAAATAATCATAAATGTAACATTACAGCAATTTACAGCTAAGTCGTTACAATGCTCATAATAAATATAAAAAAGCACAAAAAAGAAAGAAAAATAACATAGTTAGTTAGGTTAGGCTGATGATGATGGTGATGAATAAGTTGATAGAAAGCAGAAAGCGCGAACTAAATAAATTTTATTTATTATTTGAAACAGACTTGTATTTTGAAGCTCAAGGGAACTTTACAGAACGCCGTAATATCGTGTTATTTAAGACCCTTCCCACAGGGCCCACATGAAGCTCTTGCAGTTACAATGCACAGTAGCGGCAGATGGATATCTAACTCACCGCTTTCAATTATGTTTATCTAAGCCTGATGAAAGGTGAGAACTTGAGCCTCTTCAGTGGGAACTGACCTAGTGCAACTTACTAATTTATAATGATTGCGTTTACTTTGTGATATCTTTACATTACAATGTAGACCTGCTAAGATGCAGCTATATCTCCCCCCTCAGCACATCTCATACGTCTACAGCTGTACGTACGTGCATTCCCCAAATAAGGAGGGTTTTACCGTACCTTGGCCATACTTTGGCTATCACGTTTGGCAGGCGGAGTGCCGCCTTTATTTTACCGGCTACATCACAAGCGAAGCTATGTGCCCTAGCTAGTATCCATAAGATAAGGAAGCGCCTAGTTATCAGCGGCTTCATAAACGCATTTAACGGCATCTTGTGAATCACTTGTCTCACGAATCACTTCACAAAGACCTTAATCTCACATCTGATCATAATTGCACATTAGAAGGCAGAGTGTACACTTACGTACAGTACGCTTAATATCTGGTAATCTAGTTAAAGAGGTCTAACCTAAGGTTTAACTGGGAATGTTAACTTTTTTCAACGGTTCTTTCATCAATGCTGAGAATTTGCCAGTTGAATACATACTTGCAGGGCTATTCAGAAAGTCAGTCTTCGGCACGGAATTAGACAAAAATCCACGCGAAATTCAAATATTTCCGCGGTTGTTAAAGAATTTCATATAGGTATTCAAATATTTTCTGCGTTCTAAAAAGAATATAAAAAGCGGAAAAGTAGTTTAACGTAAAACATTCTATGAACCTATGTTTTAACAAATTTCGATTACGACCGCGGTTCAAAATCGATTGCTGTTGTATGTAACTCCGATACATGCCAAATCAACCCCGTTACTCCATGGCATGTGTTGAAGACTCAATCAATTTAATAATCATTGCATAGTGATTGTCGGGTAGGTCTCTGATTGGCGTCGCTAATCGGACGGCCTTGTTGCTTCAATGGATGAAACTATTGTTAGGGTCCGGTTTGGGAAGATCAGTGTCACAATAATAAAGTTAATCGTGGCTTATTGTGATTGAGGAAAGTGATTAAGAAAAATACTTAAATGCATTGCCATTTTGCAGCGTACCTACTCAAAAAGCAAATTTTGTATGTCACAATTTTTTTGCAATTTCTTCTAACGGAATTTATTCAAGACGCGAAAAGAAATAAGCTGTTATGAGGTAATTAAGGATTTAGATAGGCTAGCCTACAGAGGTAATATTTGGAATAACTTTTGAAACGTTAAAATAACGCAACGTTCTTTTTAGCGCCCTGAGCCACGATGAAAATGACAGCCTTTCGAGAGGCGGTAGTTTTCAGTCGCAATATTTATCTATGTGACTTAGGTTTAGGTATAGCTTCGTTATTTCCGTCTGATATCAGTTCCTAAAAGAACAAGGGTAACCATAGTCATCCTGGAGCTCCAAAACAAATATACAAATCCCACAGTGCTTACTAACTTATTTATCCTAAGGTGGCCTGGAAGAGATCGTTCTCAGCGATACTTCCTCTATTTTAAGTATTTTTTTCCTTATTGTTTTCTTGTGTGGTTTTTTGTGTGTGGTATATTTTTTTTTTCTATTAGAATCAAATTTATTTATTTCCATAGGCTTACAAAATAAGCACTTAGACAAGTAAAATTTTATACTATACATTTATGATCTAATAAGAAATAGGGTGTTTTTGATTCATCATCATCATCATCAACCTATGTTAGTCCACTGCTGGACATAGGCCTCCCCCAATGATCTGTTTTTAATTATCTAAATTTTTGTCCACTAGTGTAAGAAGTGAAAAAGACACCACTAGTACATTCATATATCTCTTATGTGTCTAATACATGGTTGTTTGCCTATTTAAGTCTATATATCTTATCCCTTGCAGGCTACTCGTACGACCCCGACTGCATGTACATAAACGGCACGGGTCGCGATTACTACGAGTTCTACATCCAGCTCAACAGATGCGGCACTCTCGGCAGGAACGGCCAGCATGAGGACACTCGGAAACACCCTACTGTGAGTCCATGGGAGGTTACCTTAAACCCCTTTTAATGAAACTCTAACTCTCTGTTTATCAAAAAACATTACTTGAACGAACCTAGGATTGCAAATCGGAGTATAGGCGATCCGAAAAATTGTTACTCGAGTAACAATTTTCTATGGCAGAAGCGTTACTCAAGCAAAGATTGATGACTCAGCAAGCTTTTATCATACGAGCCGTAGTGTTTAATGGAATACAGTGTTTTCTATTTCTCTTAGTGTTTGTTCTGTAAGTAGGAACTTAGTGCAACTTAACACTTTGACTGCTAACTTTTTTCGACGACTGCGATCTTTTTTTTAATCTAAGCCGTTCGTGCTCAGCCGCTCTACACAGCGGTTGTGTTGCGCCGCACATGCGTTTCGTTCGAAAAACATTACGGCTGTGCTGAGTCACACAGATCTGTATTTTCTCAGCCGCTGCGCTAGTGTGGATTTACGCATATTAGTCAATTGTAGAAAACACATACGGTGTGATTTCAGCACTCGAAGTGTTAAAATTACGTAACCATCGAGCTGAGTTGATGATGAAGTAGATAAGGATTATCTAGCCCCAAACTAAACAGAGCTTGTGTTACAAGAACCAAAGACTGTAACAAAGGTCCAGTTGTAGTAGCTAACCAGCCATATCTCCTTCAGAAGAACCTGATGTGGAACACGATCACGGTCCAGTACAACCCGCTGATAGAGGAGGAGTTGGACGAGCACTTCAAGGTCACCTGCGAATATGGATACGACTTCTGGAAGACTGTGACCTTTCCTTTTCTAGATGTTGAGTGAGTACATATATCTTGTCATTATCTATACTAATATAATATTTATATATATATAATATATTAGTTTATATTATATATATATATATATTATACTGCTTACCATGGGGCTAGACAATGCTGTGTGAATTGTGTCCAGCATTATTATTTATATATAATATATATATGTATATAATATACGAAAGATTTTATGTTTTGTTTGTTTGTATTGAATCGGCTCCGAAGAAAGTTTCAGGTAATCAAATGATTACGACATCTACACGCTGTCGCCTTAATCAAAAAAGCGTGTTATTAATTTAGTTTTTTTTTGTATTTTATGTATGCTAGTTTTAAGGTATATATTACTATGGACCGTAGTCTGAAATAAATGATTTATTTATTTATTATTATTTAAATATGTATTACTAAATATGATGTTTTTAATATAATTTATAATAATTATAGTAGTCGAAGATCATCATCCTACTAATATTATAAACATAAGTTTGTATATACGTATAAGTATAAGTTTGTGAGGATGTTTGTTGCTCTTTCACGCAAAAACTACTGAATGGATTTTGATGAAACTTCACAGTAATAGCTTACATATCAGAATAACACATAGGCTACAATTCATAAAGATATATTGTAATATTATCCAAAATATCTATCACCACGCGGGTGAAACTGCGGGGCGCAGCTAGTCCTACTAATATTATAAACGTGAAATTTTGTAAGTAATATGGATGGATGGATGTTTGTTACTCTTTCACGTAAAAACTACTGAACGGATCTGAACGATACTTGGAACATACATAGTATGTGTACTGGATTAACATATAGGCTACTTTTTATCGTGGTACCACGCGACCGAAGACGCGGGCGAAAGCTAGTATTATATATTAATAAGATTATTTTGCTTCACAGCTTTTTCTGAGCTTTCCTTGAACCTACGTTACGACACAACTCTCCAAGCTAAAAACAACACAGTACTGCTTTGAACATCCCTAAGATTTTTAGCAAAAACTACAGCTACTTAAGTTTGCCCCTATGTCACTCGCTATATATTTACTCAATGTTTTGTCCAAAAACAGCGTAGATATATTTTACGAAAATCTGCCGAAAGCCATGAAAAAGGCACAAAATGTTATTGAAACAAAATTATAAATAAATTAGTATTGTGTGTATGTACAAAAATATGTAATTTTTAGTATATATAAATATAACATCGCCTTAGGGCTTAATAAAAAAACCTGTAATGATGTTATTATCTCAATAAATAAATGAGGATGACGACCTCTGTGGCGCGGTGGGCGAAGGTCCACCTGCGACGCAAGAGGTTGCGGGTTCGATTCCCGCCTCGGAACAATTGTGTGTACGATCTGCAGGTATTTGTTCCGGGTGTTCTGGTCGTTTTCTATGTATAATAAAAAATATCTATCTATGTTATATCTATTGTATTATATATATCAGTTATCTAGTACCCATAACACAAGCTTTGCTTACCATGGGGCTAGATAATGCTGTGTGGATTGTCCAGCATTATTTATTTATTTATAAATAAATAAATAAACTTTTTCACCTTTGTGCCAACAAATAGCCAATTGATACCTGGCGCTCGTCTAAGTAAATAGTCAATCAGAGCCCGTTAAGCTGATGAAAAAGCCTGTAATTTCCCACGGCGTTGATTGAGCACCTTCACTTTCCATCGCTGGCGTAAAAATAAACTTGTAATTATTTTACAGTATTGTGGATTACCAGCTTTATAGTCTAACCTAGTTTAAGCGCCTAATGTGGGTCGAACGGAATTAGTAAGTCTATAGAATGTTCACATATTCAAGACAATATATACCTACCATACAATATCTATATTATTTGATCTTTCGGATACCATTTGTAAAGGAATTATTTATTTTTTTATATACAGGATGTTCGGCACTACATTATCGTATGGAAACTGGGGGCAGGTGGAACCAGGTGCAATAGCTTGGCGGATTTTATAATCCTGAAAAGCCTGTAAATAATTTCACGAAGATTTTTCGATTTTTTTCCGAAAATTGAACCATTTAGTCCTGTAACTTTATTTGTATGGCTTTCATTTCATTTCATTACATTTCTTTGAATTCCATAATTTGGCATTTAAGCTCTTACAAATAAAATATTTAGGTGAGATCAGACATCATCAGAATTCAAATATCGGATAACATTGAAAAGTTATCCTTATGCTGTTGAGGGTTAAAAAGACTATGTTCATTAAAATTGATTCTCCCTACCCATACTTATCCTTTGGCATAGGCTCTACCAAATATATTTTTTTTTATTTAGCCTGTTTCGTCAAATCTTTCCACTCAGTGCGGTCACGTGCGATCTCCCACCAATCTCCGAGGAAGGCGTTAAGGTCGTCTCGCCAGGGCTTTCTTGGCCAAATAATATTAACTTTTAATTTTACACAAAATAATTACATGTAACGAAACGCATTTTGTTTTTATTTATAGGGTAGCGACGGGTAACCCGGTGGTATTCACCCTCCAACCTCCAGAATGCTACATGGAGATACGGGCAGGCTACGGCGCGGGCGGCGCGCGCGTGGCCGGCCCCGTCCGAGTGGGGGATCCTCTCACACTGCTCATCTACATGAGGAGTGCTTACGGTGAGAACGTCTCTATGTATTCAGTTATTATGTGACGACCTCTGTGGCGCGGTTGCGGGTTCGATTCTCCTCGGGACAAATGCTTGTACGATCTGCAGATATGTTCTGGTCGTTTTCTAAGTATTATAAAAAATATCTATCTATGTACTGTATTGTATTATGTATATCAGTTATCTAGTACCCATAAAACAAGCTCTGCTTAGCTTGGGGCTAGATGATGTTGTGTAATTGTCCAACATTATTTATTTATTTTTTATTAGTCTCTGTTGGGTCGGGACCCGTGGCCGAAAATTCGGCCATGAGGACATCATATACCGAATTGACATACTATTACCTACAAGTTTTTCGCAAAAATAATATCTACCTATTAATTTTATGATATAGACGGCAGTTAAACATTTTAAAATAACAGTTTTTTTCAATTACGCCAGTTTAATTGTCTGGTCCTAGATACCTACATACTAATCGTGGATAGTGGCGATATCTACAATACGAAATCCATTATACCTTATACTGTTATTTGAATTAAGTGTTGAAAATATTCTTTAATAAAGAAAGTTACAATCAAATAACAGAAACAAATTAGAACTAGTTTGTTAAAACTAGTTCTAATTTTTAGTTAGCTCAATTTAACATAAACATAAGAAATGCTAATATGCAAAAGATATAACGAAATTTTTGTTACTTTTTTCAAAGAATGAAAAAATTTATAAAAAGCGGAGCGGTAAATTTTTTTGTGGGTTTCGTTAGAATTTTGTGCGGGTTCGCTTTTTTGTATAGCTAGAAGGAAAAATTGTTATTGGCTTGTGGAACTAATCGCGAAAAATTTGTTGTCTCCTTAGATTTTTTTGTGCCCTCTAAGCACAAAGCACTAAGCTTCAAGGCACAAAAATCTGATTTTGTTATTGTGATTGAATTGGGGGGGGGGGGGGGGGGGGGATTCGTCCTACCGTCACCATGAGAGCACACCACACACCCGCTAAAGCCGCCCCTGGGTCAAAAAACATTCGTTCCCGCGCCCCATTATGACTATGCAAGCAAATACTTAATAAATACATAAAATATTTAAGGAGTGATTGGTGAAACATTATACGCGTTGATTGTTGTTGTGTTGTATGTGTGTGTGGATCTAATAACATTCAGAACATAATATTGTTTTTTTTCTGTTAGATAAGAAATATGTTTATGGCAAATTTGCCGCCCCCTAAAATATGCCGCCCTAGGCTCCAGCCTACTCAGCCTGCTGGTAAATCCGCCACTGTTTACAATGTATGTATGAATATGCACACCTCAATCATATACCACAAAACAAATTAATTGTAAAAATGGTCGTGCTTAAGTAAAACTTTTGAAACTATTATGGTTATTAATACTAAAGTCATCAGTTACTCCGTGATCATGGCGCATGAAACTGTGCCGAAATATTGGATAACTCAAAAATCAAATCATGGTAAATATCCCGTTTTAAATGAATTTAGTGCTTAAGTAAAATTATAATAGCTTTTACGAAGCCATTCTAATTGCGACAGATTGTGCGTAAAGACGCAGTTTTACAGTTTAATTGGTCCAGTCCTCGAGGGCATTACAAATCGCCATTGATTAAAAAGTTAACAGTAACCTTTGCGTTTTGCCCAAATTGATAAACGATTGGTCCGCTGAGCTACGAGACACCCGTGACGTAGTGGTGGTATGGCTACTGAACTGTTACTTTAATGGGGTATTAATTTGAGCAGGTGGTTTCAAAAGGTACCGAGAAAAGCTATAAAAGACAACGTTTCAAATTTTTTGGCGTTGGAGGTTTGGATTCTTTGGATCATCATCATGTGAGCCCACGCATGTCCACAGCTGAACATAGACCTCCCCATACGACACCACTTTCTTTCATCATCATCATCATCAGCCTAGAGCTCCATAGCGCCCTGTCTTCAGCTTGCCGCATCCAGTATCTACCTGCAGTCTTTCGCAGGTCGTCATCCCACCTGGTCGGAGGGCGTCCTACTCTACTTTTACCGAGTCGTGGTCTCCACACTTTCTTTATGGTCTTTCAATACATAGATAACTCTTTATTGTGAACTGAATAAACCGCGCTAGCTAACTTTTTCTTTTAACATATTTTGGTAGACACTCGGCGCGATGGTAAATAATCCGTATTTCTAATGGGAGTTTCTTTACAACTGGTATCAAAAGTAAAGAATATTCTTTAGCGCGAGTGAATTCTATGACGCCCTCAAGCGACAAAAATTTGATTTTCGACGGTTTTTGTGGTTACTTGGCAGCGCGACACTTTCTAGACACATAATATTAATAATGAATTAAAGAGTTAGAGACATCACTACATAGTATAAAACGAAATCGCTTCCCGCTGTCTGTCTGTCCCTATGAATGCTTAGATCTATAAAACTACGCAACGGATTTTGATGCGATTTTTTAAATAGATAGTGATTAGGTTTATAAACCATTTGACATATAGATTTCCACGCGGGCGAAGCTGCGGGGCGCAGCTAGTAATATCCTACTAATATTATAAACGCGAAAGTTTGTAAGTATGATGGATGGATGTTTGTTACTCTTTCACGTAAAAACTACGGAATGGATTTTAATGAAACTTTACAATAGTATAGCTTATCAGAATAACACATAGGCTACAATTCATAAAAATATATTGTATATTATCCAAAATATCTATCACCACGCGGGTGAAACCGCGGGGCGCAGCTAGTTAATAATAGTAGAAAAAACGTAGATACAGATATTTGAATATATCTCGATGGTTTAGCATTGTCCGGTTACTGCATACCGTGACTAAGGGCTGTAACGGCAGTCCTCGCGTGTTGCTCGACCATCCAGAAACATGCTGATTTTAAACCATTCGGTCCAAGGTCGATGATCTTCATTTTTATTGTGATTCGCTGATTCTGGTAATGTTTTTAGCTGACGCTCGGTGGCTATAAACACGTGCCATCGGATCTCAATATTCTTTTTATTGGGTATCTAATATATGTCGAAATAATCTAGTTCCCCTATGAATTTTATGTCCTACTAGCGAACCGCCCGGCTTCGCACGATTTTCGATATATAATATAAACCTTCATCTTCTTTGAATCACTCTATCTATTGCTGGAAACTGCATTAAAATCCGTTGAGTAGTTTAAAAGATCGAAGCGAAGAGACTACATTTTATAAGTACTATGTAAAGATTATATACATAGGTATCTAAAAAAGTAAGTTTAAGAATATTGTTCGATCGTAACTGTGGTGTATTAAATACCTACCCTATGTGTGAGTGCACTCACTCAATAAATAATGAAATATATGTGGGTACTTTGATAAAGATGCTGATGGCAGCTACCCACAATCTTCAGTCCTGATTTACCAAGTAAGTCCATAACATTGGCGACGACGGAAAATACGCGAAATATTGTAAAAAACCTGTGAAAAGTAGTGGATTGTGTGTTGGACAATGGCTGATAGGAGATTCGAAACATTTGACCTCAAAAATGCGGACTGGGAATCTTATAAAGAAAGATTTGGATTCTTTTTAGTAGCACAGGGGGTGACTGACAATGTCAGCAAAAAAGCCATCTTTTTCGCATCATGTGGCAGTGATTTGTACAGTTTAGTAAAAACATTAGTGTTTCCAAAATCTGTTAGTGAGGCTTCTTTAGTTGAAATAGAAACAAAACTAAATGATCATTTTAGTCCGCGGCCTAATGAAATTGTTGAATCATTCAAATTTCACACACGGAAGCAGGGTAAAAATGAATCGATGCAAGATTACATTGCGGCTCTTAGAAAAATGTGTAGATTTTGCAATTTTGTTGATTTGGAAAGGACGCTGCGAGACAGGATTGTATGCGGGGTGAAAGATGCCAAAATACAAGAAAGTTTACTGAAGACGGCGAACCTCACGTACGAAACGGCAGTCCAAAGGGCATTGCAAGCAGAAAAATGTACAGAAGATATCAAAATACTGTCTGCACCAGATGCTGGAGGACCCAGCTGCAGTTCAGAAAGTGGTACCGGACACAATGAGGGGGAGCCTATGGAGGTGAACTCAGTGAAAGAAGATAAGAGAAAAAAATTATACTGCTACAGGTGCGGAGGGAGCCACATGTATCACAATTGTAAGTTTGCTTATGCAAAATGCAATGCATGCAGTAAAATAGGCCACATAGCAAAAATGTGCAAGAAAAATAAGGAAACTGGTGAAGTCAAAGAGATTCAGGATAAAGAATGTTTGAATGGTTTATTTTGTGTCGGTGGAATAAACCGGGAACCTGCAATATGGACAGAAGTTCAACTGAACAAGAAATCAGTAAAGTTTGAGGTAGATTCTGGCTGCTCTTATACTATCATGTCCCGGGAACATGCAGAGAAGATTTGGCCCAATGGTCTGGAATTAGAAAAGTGCAATCTAAATCTGCATACCTGGACTGATGCTAAGGTGCAGGTGCATGGCAGGACCAAAGTTTTTATTGAATATAAAAACTTCAAAGGTTACCTGCAAATACTGATTGGGCAAGGGCGAGGCAACCTCCTAGGAAGGAACTGGTTTAAGCCGCTTGGGATCACAGTTGAAGGTATAGATAGAGTTAATCTTGTAGAAACAACTATGAATGAATCTTTGACTGAAATGCTAAAGAAATATGAAGAAGTTTTTGAAGGACTTGGAGAGTACAAAGGACCAGAAGTAGTGATAAGTTGCAAAAAGGATGTACAGCCGAAATTTATGAGAAATCGACCAGTACCTTTTGCTATTAGAGACAGGGTCTGTGATGAAATTGACAGGTTAGTCAGTGCTGGAGTAATGGAGCCAGTAGCATACTCTAACTGGGCCACACCTGTGGTGCCAGTGGTGAAGAAAAATGGAAGTATACGACTGTGTGGAGACTATCGAATGACAGTAAACTCTGCTACTGAAACTGATACATATCCACAACCAACCATCAATGAGAGTCTGTCTGAGGTCGCAGGTGGAGTCATCTTCACCAAGCTAGATTTGAAAGAGGCATACACGCAACTTAGAGTATCAGACGAAACAGGAATGCTCCTAACAATGAATACAATAAAAGGATTGTATAAAATGAGAAGATTGCCCTATGGATTAAAGGCATGCCCGGGTATATTTCAACGGGTAATGTCGACTACATTGGCCGGTATCAAAGGAGTAACAGTACTGTTGGATGACATACTCATAAGTGGAAATGAAGAACAACACAAGGAGAGACTAGAAAAAGTTTTAGTTTGTTTGAAAAATGTTGGACTCCGACTCAACCGGAATAAATGTGAAATAGCTACGGATAAGGTGGAATTTCTTGGTTATGTGGTAAACAAGAACGGCATTCACCCAAGTGAGCAGAAAATTAAATTAATAGAGAATGCTAAGAGTCCGACGAATATAAAAGAACTTCAAGCGTTCTTGGGTTTGTTGAACTTTTATGATAGATTCATAAAAGACAAAGCTTCAATGTTGGAACCACTACATAGATTGCTAGATAAAGATGCAGTATGGGTGTGGGGAAAGAAGGAAGAAGAAACATTCCAGAAGGCCAAAGCTGTACTATCATGTGAGGACACCCTGATACATTTCGACAATAATAAGCGAGTAACATTAACTTGCGATGCTTCGGAATACGGGGTGGGAGCAGTGCTGTCTCATATAATGGACGATGGAACAGAAAAAGCTATTGCAATGGGATCTAGAACATTAAGTAAAGCAGAGCGTAACTATGCACAAATAGATAAGGAAGCGGCTGCGATCATGTTTGGTCTGGATAAATTTAATCAGTATGTTTATGGAAGGCATGTCTTAATATACACTGATCATAAACCGCTTCTCGGTATATTAAGCCATAATAAAGCTATACCAAAAGTACTATCTCCAAGAATGATGCGATGGGCTTTGAAGCTGAATTCACATGACTATGAATTAAAATATAAAAGTGGTACAAGCATTGGAAATGCTGACGCACTCAGTAGATGGCCAATTGAGACTGAAGAATGGAAGCCCAACACTGAGGACTTTGATGATATTTTATTGCTGTCAGAGACACCGAGCGCGGTTCAATATACAGCGAAAGATATTGCAGAAGAAACCGGACGAGATGATGTTCTAACAAAGGTGAAATTCTGGATATTACATGGTTGGCCGGATAATGTACAGGATGCTAACTTGAAACAGTATTGGATGAAAAGAAAAGAGCTTTCCATCAGCAATGACTGCATAATATGGGGTACTCGAGTGATTATACCGCCACCAATGCGAGAACACATGCTGCAGGCTCTGCACGAGACACATGATGGAATAGTCATTTCCAAATCAATCGCGCGGAGTTACTTTTGGTGGCCAGGACTAGACCATGAAATAGAAGCCCTAGTAGCGAACTGTGATAGCTGTCAAGTAAACAGGAACATGCCAGCGAGTACTGCTCACTCATGGATCACACCGTCCAACCCATGGCAGCGCTTACACATAGATTTTGCAGGTCCTGTAGACCGAAAAATGTACCTGATTGTGGTTGATCCTTATTCAAAGTGGCCGGCAGTAAAAATAGTACGAACAACATCAAGTGAGTGTGCAATAAAAGCATTGAGAGAAATTTTTGCAGAGCAAGGACTACCAGAAGTTCTTGTGTCAGATAATGGTACAGCATTCACATCACAAGAATTCATGAACTTTATGAAGTCTAATGGCATTAGGCATATATTAACGCCGCCGTATAGTCCATCGTCGAATGGCCAAGCTGAGAGGTTCGTGCAGACCGTCAAGAATAAATTGAAAAGTTTGGTAGGGACAGACATGGATATTATACTACCACGCCTTCTCTTCGGGTTGAGATCAGCACCAAGTTCAGTCACTGGGAAGACACCGTCAGAAATGCTTAATAAACGTCGATTTAGAACACGGTTTGATATATTGCACCCATTATCAACGAAGCCAATTTCTGAGAGACAACTTGAAAGCAACAGGGATGTACCGGTGAGAACCTTCAGACTGAAGGATAAGGTGTGGCTGCGCAACTATGTAAGAGGAGAAAAGTGGGTTAAAGGAGAAATTGTCAGAATCAAAGGTCCAGTTCGATTCTTAGTGAAGATGGAAGAGGGACCGATAGTCACCAGGCATATCAACCAGCTTCGGAGACGGGATTCGGATGTAATCCCAGGCCCTTGCAATGAAACCCGTGATGTGCTAGGCATACCAAGTCAAGCCATAGTAACATGCGCAGGCGACATGTTGCAAGGACAGTAGCTAAACTCAACAAGTGTTTTGTAAATAGTAGGATATTAAATTAGGAACATTAGAAAGTAAATTAAATAATTATAAAGTGACTATGGGGGAAGGTATGTGGTGTATTAAATACCTACCCTATGTGTGAGTGCACTCACTCAATAAATAATGAAATATATGTAAGTACTTTGATAAAGATGCTGATGGCAGCTACCCACAATCTTCAGTCCTGATTTACCAAGTAAGTCCATAACAGTAACCTTCGTGCTTGATAATATTGATATTTTAAAAACATTTCAAAAATCAAGCTTTTAGCATATCTCAGTGCTTGAAAAGACAAATCCAACGGAACCCAAGCTTGACGCGGTTAGGTACCTACCTACGTCGTTTAGGGTGTTCCTATGTCCAGTGGCAACCTTCTGTCTCCATCATCAGACTAACTCGATATAGTACCTTAACATTACATGGTCGTGGAACTTACATAAGTAGGTATGCCAAATTTCAGCCCAATCAGTTGATAACTGGTCTGAAATTGAGTTGCAAGGTTTGTCCCACATACATACATATATGTACTTACAAGCCAAGTGAAAAAACCTTTTCGTAGCTAAACATAACAATAAATTTATTAGGTTTACGCCACGCCACTGTCTATGTTAGTGCAATTAAATAAATAATGCTGGACAATCCACACAGCATCATCTAGCCCCATGGTAAGCAGAGCTTGTGTGATAACTGATATTTGTAATACAATACATCACATACATAGATAACGACCAGAACACCTGGAACAATTATCTGCAGATCGTACGCACAATTGTTCCAAGGCGGGAATCGAACCCGCAACCCCCTGCGTCGCAGGCGGACCTTCGCCCACCGCGCCACAGAGGTCGTCTCGGAATTGCTACGTCTCTATCCGAAGGTTACCTGGAAGAGATCGCTTTTAGTGACTCTTCGCGAGACCCATTTGTACAATAGGTATTACCTGTATTCTAATTACCCATTTGGTACTACCGAAGTTTCATAAGGTAATATCGTTTTCAGATGGATTTGACATTGTGGTGAATGACTGCTTCGCTCACAACGGCGCTACGAAGAGAATACAGCTCATCGATGAATATGGGTTCGTTTTTACCTAACTTGTTTTTAGTCCAAAATGTATCATGATTTTCTAATTTTAATATGATAAGCTTTGACTAAAATATAAAGTACTCTATTGCATTGGGTGTATAAATAAATATATTTCTAAATTATATTTTAAATTCTAGTAAGTGGCTTGCCTCTATAATGATAGAGGCAAGCCACTTTTATTAATTAATATACTTTAGTTAATCAGTAGTAGACGTAATACTACTCTTTTTATTTATTAAATGAAACTTACTTATTTACTTTGTTTGTGGAGGAGGGCGCTGACTATACGGTTAACTACACGGTTTTCTAACTTTTGCGGTAGTCAGCCCACAATTGTTCCCTATACAATAAGTTTTTGTTTCTAATAAAGATTTTTGTATTTTTTTCTTAAATATTGGTTGGTATACCTACTTACAAGCTCCATTTCTTGTTCCAGCTGCCCGGTCGACGACAAGTTAATATCCCGTTTCCGCGGCTCGTGGTCGGAATCCGGCGTGTTCGAGACGCAAGTCTACGCGTATATGAAGACGTTCCGGTTTACCGGCTCACCCGCGCTGTACATCGAGTGCGATGTCAGGATGTGCCACGGGAGATGCCCGGTAAGTTACAAGCTTCTTTGAGACGATGCCCGGTTAGCTTGTTTGAGATGAAAAGGGAAAAAGGCAAAGGATACTCAAGCAAAACAGCCTATTCCCGGCATCAACTCTGAGGCAAATTTGATAATAATTATCAAATTTGCCAGATGCTGGGAATAGGATTTTTTCTTATTAATTATTAATAACTTACTAAGTGGCCTAGGTGATAAATGCGAAAGTTTCTCTTGAGAATGGAGATTTAGGGGACTATGTATAAAAAAAAGTTTGTAAAGCTTCGGTAGTGTCATCGTTTTAAAGGTCCTCTTTGGACAAATGTTGTATATAACGTTTTTTTATTTTCACGACATTAGCTGCATATCTAACTGATATAGCTAACCCTAAATTTATTATTTACAGTCGCAACCCTGCCATTGGCGAAATATGAAGAGCGTGCGTCGTCGATCCGTGGACTCTTTACCAGCGGTCGCGACGCCTCCAAGACTGTCCGAGAATATATCTCTGTTTCAATCGCTGAGGGTCTTACAAGAAGGCGAAGAAGATTCCGAGTCTGCGGCTAATACAGGTATTGTAAACTATTTGCCGTGGTTGCAGACCTTACCACGGGTTGCAAACTATTTACCATCAGTTGTAAATTATTTAACAGCGGTCGCAATGCCTCCATAACTGTCCGAGAATATATCTCTGTTTGAATCGCTGAGGGTCTTACAAGAAGGCGAGGAAGATTCGGTATCTGCGGCTAATACAGGTATTTGAGTTGGTTGCAGACTTTACCACGGTTTGCAAACTATTTACAATCGCTCGCGAATTCTACGCGGTTTACAATTGAAACATTTGAGCTAACTGCAGACTATTGTATTCTAGAGTGGGGATAATTTTCAGCTTTTGATATAGATATATACATAGATTTATATAAATATCAATGACGAGAGTTTGACTAGGTATCCGTGAAGCTGCAGCAGATAGTATGAAAATAAACAGTTTCATTGATTCTTTGTAATCGTAGGCCAGTTTAAAGCAAGGAATCAGAACCTTTCTACCTCTATTTACAATTTGGACTCGTCAATTGAATACACGGGTCATTTCTACGGTTCTCAATGAATTTGTGCTGCTCTAGTTTGGGGGGTAACGGGCACCCAAACATTTTAATGGCCGTGTCCGTAATAATTGTAATAATTATTCAATCATCCATTGGTTCCGATGTAATTTAGAATCGTGCTAAACACAGTTGACGCGGTTTAGGGTACCAATGCCTGAGAAAGGCTATTGAAGGGTTTTAGTACATGGACCTAACCATGGGATTTTTTAACTGATTCAAACAAAGGTTGGTGGTTTAAGTGACAAAGGTGGTTCTAAATTCGTATGTATGTTTTGTGCTTTGATATAGGGTAGTCAACGCTTTCAAACATTTTTGTGTTTTCAGACGTATAAGTTAGTCAAAATCATACACATTTTCGTAATTTCAGACATAAGTAATCAAACATTTTTGTGCTTTCAAATATAGGTTAGGTATTCGAAGCTTATAAACCAAACTTATATGACAGGACCACAGTTGCCGTCCTTTTCATAACAGTCTCAATAAAAAGGAAAGCAATATTTTAATTTTTAGTGCTGTCAAATTAGTTCTAATTCCCTGCGACCCCAATATTAATGCTACACTTATCCAAAGTTATGTATGACAAATCCTTGGCGTAAATTTAATATGACAATGGTTTAATTTTTCCAGCGCCAAAAGAAGGCCAAACCTGCATGAAGACCTCATCCCTCTCCGCCATTATGGCCTCTTGCGGGGTGCTGATAGCGGCGCTCTTTGGGGCCATACTAGTGGCCGCGCGCGGATGCCGCCGAGAGGCCACGGCGTCTCATAACGCGTATGTACCTCACAAGGGCCGGATCAAATAGATAAACCTTACCTAGATAATATGATTAGATGGTAATGTGGTTATGATGCACTGAAGTGAAGTGACGAAATATTTAACTATCAATGGTGTAAATTCAGATGTCGCCAAAATTAAACTCAACTTATTTGACAGGACTAAAAATGTTGTTATCCCTTTCATAATTATCGAAATAAAAGGTATAGCATAATTTATTGTGGTGTCAAATTAGTTTTAACTTTGGTGACTTCTGGATTAGTACCCGCTACTCAGCTAGTTGCTCGTTGAAAGAAATAGGAACGATTTTCTGTCATAAATAGATAGAAATGGCGGTGTGTAAGTCCTTTAGTCCCATCTCGTAGCCAGATTTGGTAGCTAGCTACGAAATGGGAGAAATAAACCCGATTCAGAGCTGGCTACGAAACGTTTTAAACTAAGCCAACAATTTTATGATTTATGTTTTTTTTTATTTTTTATATCTCATTTAGTAGCCAGCTAAAAGACGGGAAAGCACATTTCCCATTTAGAAGCCAGCTACCAGACGGGAAAGCACATTTCCCATTTAGAAGCCAGCTACCAAATCCGGCTACGAGATGGGAAAATCGTTCCCATTTAGTAGCCAGCTACAAGATGGGAAAGCACATTTCTCATTTAGAAGCCAGCTACCAAATCTGGCTACGAGATGGGAAAATCGTTCCCATTTAGTAGCCAGCTACAAGATGGGAAAGCACATTTCCCATTTCGTAGCTACTAAATCTGGCTACGAGATGGGACTAAAGGGTGTAAGTAGGTACCTTATGTACATATGAGACAGATTTATAACACCTTTTTTTAGCGTATAGTGCAAAAAGCACGCTTTCCCATAGAAATATCATTTTAAACAATAAATCATAGTAAAAATGTGCTGAAATTATATAAATGAATGTTATAAATACAAGTAATCGTAGTTTCTGTAACGAGAAATGTTTCAAAGTACATTAATAATATAGACAAATTGCGAGGACTTTTATTTTAAATATTTGAAAATATTTCTCCTCCGTTTGTCTGTTTGCATTACCGGTTTGACAAGTGAGGTTGTGATAAACAAAATAACTAATTATATAAGTGATGAATTATTTATACTTATTGTAAATTTACTATAATAGAGGTAGTTAAGTTTCAACGTGAACTTTTTACTGAGTATAAATTAGGTTAGTAATAATTTAAGTTTATATTATTTGTAAATATTTATTTATAAGTTTTACACGATCAACAAATAGTTTTTAAATAATTTATATGAATTTAAGCGAACCAATGAAAGAAATGAATGTTTAGTTAAGGTCCGCCAATGTATTTAATTTAAATTTTATTACCTAAGTTCAATATAAAATGAATAAAAATATGTTGTCTTTGTTATTTGCGAATCAAACCACCACGATTTATGAAAACATAGTACGTATATTAGAATATTCACACTTTAACATAAAAAATCATAATTACGATAAAACACTTCTAAAAAACATAATAAATTAAATTCGTTGTAAATAAAACCGTTATTAATAAACATGGCTTTTGTCCAGCAGCACGACTGAAAAGACCTAAAAAAATTGGCATAATCTAAGAATCACATCTCATAAGATTCACAATGGTGTGTTCAATTCAAACGTCGCCAAATCTAATCAATTTTTTGTGTTCTATTCAAATGTACGCCAAATCTAAAGTTTTTTTGACAACTTTAAAAATATCGCATTTTTTTTCATAACGGTCGATATAAATAAATAAATCATTTATTTCAGACCATAGACAAGTAACAGATATAAGAAGGATGTCATCGTTCATACTGCTGTGACATTAGTCTAGTATAGTTTTGGCGACGCCTGAAAGATGTCAATTCAGATGACACGTTAACTTATTTGACAGCTTAAAATGTAGTCCTTTTTTTATCGATCCAAATGACATGAATCTTATAATTGGAAGTAAGTATACGCTTCTTCGGCCGCTGGGGCAAACGTGTTCTTGAGTGGAGACCACGACTCGGTAAACGTAGTGTAGGATGCCCTCCGACCAGGTGGATGACGACCTGCGAAAGACTGCAGGTAGATGCTGGATGCGTCAAGCCGAAGACGGGACGCTATGGCGCTCATTGGGGGAGGCCTATGTCCAGCAGTGGACTAATATAAGCTGATGATGATGATGATGATGATACGCTTCTACAACGTAACGTTAAGTGAGTTGCAAAAATTATCTATAAATAAATTCAAACAAACTGTCTAACATATCCTTTCTTTTTACAAATGAGGCTTACTACAAAATATCAGACGATGAAAGTAATTGGAGCAAAAGCTTGGGACGATTTTGCTATAATTACTTTAGATAAAAAAAAGTAAGCAAAAATTCAAAGTGACCACATTTTTTCCTAGTTTTACTTGTATAATTTGAATTTTGTGATTTGTCCAAGTGCCCTACGCCGTAGGGTGCTTTATTTCCTTTTTAGACCGTAGGGCCTACGGTCTAAAAAGGAAATAAAGCACTTTGATGTTTGAAGCGCTGTCAAATAAGTTTACTTTTAGTGTTGTCTGAATTTGACATCAAGCTTAAATTACAAATAACGGCCAGAGTCATAATAAAATAAATCATAATAAAATCTTTAAAACTGAAATACTTGAATACTGTCATGATTTGTTCGACGTTGATTAAATTACTTAAAAATTATTAAAAACTTAAATAAACTAAAAAGAGTTTACTTCTGAACGGTGGGTAGTTTTCCTAAAGCTCCCGTCAAGTAAGTTATGGCACCTTCCAGTATTTGTACTTCGCATTGCTTGAGAAGTTTTATGTTAGCCCTGAAACAAAAAAGGTATATTATTAAAAAGTTAAATGGAAAAGATATGACAAATATAATTATTCCTGGGCAATTTTCATATGGGGTGCCGTGTGAAAATAGGTCAGCTTCAGCACAATATGATTTAAATATTAAGTTCCTGTATCGTTGTTTCCCTTTTCATAAATTGGTCCGTTCGTTTAGACGATAATTTCTTAGAGATCCGAAACGAAAGGTGTCAGTAAATGACGAGCCCGACGAAATCGATGAGGACGCCTATTCGAGGGCATGACTCCTTTTCGACTTCTCTTACTCTTTTTCGGACTTAGCTATCACCTCCCTTTGAAAAACCACCCTGTATAATATATCTTACTTCGACGACCTTTGTGGCGCGGTGGGCGAAGGTCCGCCTGCGACGCAGGAGGTTGCGTATTCGATTGCCTCGGAACAATTGTACACACAATTGTTCCGATCTGCAGATATTTGTTCCAGGTGTTCTGGTCGTTATCTATGTATAATAAAAATATCTAAGTAATCTATTATATATAGTATATCAGTCATCTAGTACCCATACACAAGCTCTGCTTACCTTTGGGCTAGATGATGCTGTGTGGATTTTCCAGCATTATTTTTTTTATTTAACTACATACTAACATACCTGTGCACGTTAGTAGGTACTTCGTTCTGCTTGTATGACGCCAGTAGGAGCTTGCATCGAGTCAGCAGATAGGTCAGCGCGCGTCCCTCGATGTCAGCGCCGACCGCAGTCACGCTCTCTTCGTCAGCGGAAACTAGCTTCTCGAAAGCGTCGCCGCTGCTCCATTTTGTTAGCTCTTCTGTGAATTATAAGATTATGTTAGAGAGAATTCCTGTAGGCTAGGCTGTTTCATACACTATGTTTGATTTATATATTATGGCTATGATAGAATATTTATATATTCTATCATATCAGCCTATTGCAAGACCACTGCTGGACATAAGCCTTCTCTAATGAGAACCATAGCGTCCTATCCTAGCCGCTTACAGCGTATAACTGCAGTCTTTCAGATCATCATCCCACCTATCAAGAGGGCGATAAGGCCAATTAAAATGTTGGAAAACGCCCTTAGGGTAAACAGGTTTACCCTAAGGGCGTTTTCCTTCTATTTAAAATGCTATGTTACTCAGGAAAAAATAATACTTGCGATTGAGCCTTTTGATCGGTATCGTTAAATTATATGTGATTTTTTTTTACAATTTGGCGGGTTCGATTTTCGTTTCTGACAGGCGATTATTCAAAAATCTTTGAATGCAATGTGGCATGGACGCCTTGTTTCATATTTACCTTGATTCATGTTAAATATCCTTATAAACGCTAGAAGCTCAGTGCTAATGGGAGTATCGCCGCGGTACAGCTGGTAGTGCGTGATGCCCGCGAGGCCCAGCTTGCTCAGTAACTGCAGCTTCGCCTCACAGAGGGCGTCACTTGCGCTCACGCCGAACGTTAGGGACAGGCTGTCGTGTTCATTCGATGGGTACACGAAACTGGAATTAATAAGAAAGATGGTAAATCAGTGTATTACAAGGAGTTGTTCAACACATTACGGCCGCCACCTATTTTATTTTATAATTACGGTGAACAAAGGAAATTTCATTAATTTAATTGGGTAGTTTGTGATACGATTTTGTTTTGACTGTTGATTCAAAGTTGAAGTTCCACGACATGATCATTTCTCTATGTAATGGTATATTTCTTAGTTTTTTATTATAGTGCGTAAGCCCATAATAAAAAAGATTACCCCGAGTCGCACTCGCATTCAACTTTGAATCAACAGTCGAAACAAAATCGTAGGTACTATATTCACCTGCCGTTTGGTCCCTCTGCTCAAACCCCTTTAATAAATGTACCTCTTAGAAATTAAATAATATCCCAAACATTTTCGATTTCGACGGGACTTGAACCCGCCACTTTCCCATCAGTCACGCTCTAACCAACTCAGCCACGATGGTTGAGGATATAGATAACCTTAAAACGTTTTCAGCCCGCTATGAAAAAACCGGAAACCGAACTCGCAATTTCCTGCACTGCAAGCCGCAGGCAGGAACTATTTTATAATATTATTGTGATGTTTTTTGTAAGATTGGGACAAAATATATTATTATTATTGTAAACCTTTTAAAGAACAATAATTTCAATTGAATTTAAAAAAAACTTTATGTACTTTAACTAAGTGTTACTATTATATAAATATTACATGTTTAAGTATCTATATTAAATTATCTTTAATAAAGCCGGAGCGAGACCCTCTAGCACAGGTATTACATTACTTAAAAGAGGGTTCCATACCACTGAAATATATTAATTAATTTAAGTTAATTAAAGCAATAAACTAAACCATTTGATGTTGTGTTAGACTTCGCTCACGCATACAGCATCCAACAGCGTCATTTAACCATCGTTACAATCCATCTAAACTAGATGATGCAAATGTAACATCACTAGTAAACATTCAGTCATAGTGTGATATGACATAACCGTAACGCATAATGAGTTGCATAATCAAGTTACCTCACTATTATGTGCGAAGAAAGGTCCACGTTGCCATATAGTGCGAATTTACTTTACTTTACGTCGGGTAACGAACTAAATCGGACCGGAATAGCATTTGATTATAGTTCGTAGGTTTTCTTATGGTTATGGAGATTTTTAATTGAGAGTCCGTCCGTGATGGATGGATCCATCCATGGTTATACCAGAGACTATATTATCACTGGTCTCTGCCCGCGGCTTCGCATGCGTTGTTTATATGGAAACGTTAAAAGTTTTTTTTTATCATATTTATTTGAAGAACCTTTATAATTAATACATGGCGTTCCTATTGGGTAAACAAGAAACTAATTTACAATCTAACTTATATAATACACAGTTAACAATAAACAAAAACATAGTGCCAAATAATTTAGAATAATGTATCACTTAAAATGACTCGACGACGCTGTGATCAGCTGTTTCGCTGCTTCGGATGTCGGCTCTGCTAGAATTTTGTTAAATAGTCCTACATCATAGTGATGTAGGCTCAAACTGACGACCGATGTGGCGCGGTGCACGAAGGTCCGCCTGCGACGCAGGAGGTTGCGGGTTCGATTCCCGCCTCGGAACAATTGTGTGTAAGATCTGCAGATATTTGTTCCGGGTGTTCTGGTCGTTTTCTAAGTATTATAAAAAATATATATCTATGTACTGTATTGTATTATGTATATCAGTTATTTAGTACACATAACACAAGCTCTGCTTAGCTTGGGGCTAGATGATGTTGTGTGAATTGTCCAGCATTATTTAATTTAATTTATTTAATTTTTATTCCATGGGAACTAATTTATAGGATTTATAGTATGTTAGTTTAAAAAACCATGATCCAAAGTTTTAGTCGACACGTCGTAAGACTTCATGGTAACGTCTCATTTCTGTATAAGATTTGCGTAGATTTGCGTTCCGCACGATAGAGGCGCTGGTGCTGTACCAAATCACATAGAAAATTCTTTCCATCCAAAGGTTGCCTGGAAGAGATCGCTTCTAAGCGATAAGGCCGCCCATTGTACCTGTCGCATATAATGTATTTTTGTCATGATTAATTTGATTATGGTATACAATAAAGAATTTTTGTATTGTATTGTATTGTATAGAAAATGAGACGTCACCATCACGTCTCGATACTATCGTCAAACCGAACTCTGGTCTTTGATGGTTTCTTTATGAATTTCCCTTTAGTTCGTGAAAATTTGTGTTTTGCTCTTCGAGCAAAGCTTTTCGCTGAGCTATTGCCTTTTTGACGGGCTTTGCTTACCATGGGGCTAGATAATGCTGTGTGGATTGTCCAGCATTATTTATTTATAAATCTCTTCTTTTTTAATTGTTTATAGGTACTATTACTTATTGTTTGCTAACAGTTACTATAACTCATTGTTCTCTAATTTATCTGTGTTATTCTATGATGTGCCTTCCCTATTGTGACCTTCGTAACATGTGCTGCAGTGTCAAATAAACGTGTTATCTATCTATCTATCTAGTTTATACTTACGCAGTATGCAGGAAGAGATCAGCGTTGGGCCTCGCGCCGTAGAATATGAAGATCTGCTCGTTCGGCTTGAAGTCTCGCAGCGCGTAGCACTCCCCGCGCTCCAGGTCCTTGTTGAAGTCTGTTGTTATCTGGAAGAGACCACATTAAATACAATTAACTTTATTAATAAATAAATAATGCTGGACAATCCACACAGCATTATCTAGCCCCATGGTAAGCAGAGCTTGTGTTACAAGACTGATATACTTAATACAATAGATTACATAGATAGATATTTTTTATTATACATATATAACGACCAGAACACCCGGAACAAATATCTGCAGAACGTACATACAATTGTTCCGAGGCGGGAATCGAACCCGCCATTATTGTATACATTCCTTTTCTAATAGAAACTCCATTTTCCCTGCGTTAAAAAGGTATTCTGCAAAGGCTGTTTACCCATACCACACTTAGCACTCTTATTTTTCCTTATACCTACATATACTTATATTATAAAGATTGTTTATTTGTTTACATTAAATAGGCTCCTTAAAGAACACATGAACAAAGTGTCTTCACCTTAAGTACAGACAATAAGAAAAGTGCCAATGGACACGTTCTTAGTAATATGTTGTTATAAAAATAAGTTAGAACTAAATTACCCATTAGCCAATTCTATGGCTAGATTGTAACTATACTCTAGTGTATTTAACATTTATATAAGTATACTAGACAATATAAAAATAAAAAAAAATAGGCTCCAATACTACTGAACCGATTTTCAAAAATTCTTTCACCGTTGGGAAGCTACACTATCCCCGCGTGACATAGTCTCTCAGTCGTCAGTGAAATTCGAAATTTAACACGGGTGTAATCGCGGGGAACAGCTAGTTTTGTATAAAATGAACAACGTAACTAAATACAACGAAACACTGGGAAACGCTTAAGTTTAAACCTGTGCCACACCTGCCAGCCCAAACTCAGGATAGGGTTGAGGGCAATTTCACCATACAGAAAGCATGGTTTAATATTATTGTAGTATTCGATTTCTTCGACATAATTATATAAGAAAGTTTGGATGATTAGATGGATGGATGTTTGCCAAAACTACTGAATGGATCTGCAGGCAGAAAATTGGTACCTACCTTTATATTATGTAGTTAAGCCTGGAATAAAATGAAAATCCTGGAAAAGATCGCTTCTAAGCGATAAGGCCGCCCATAGTTCATTTATTGATAAATTTTGGTTACAGGTCACATGTACTTATTGTACTTGTCGCATGTGATGTCTTTTTGATCTGCATATGTACCTATATGGAAGCATTTTTGTATTGTAAAATATTGGCTTCTTTTTATCCATAATTCAGTTCCCATGCGACAGCAATAACTTTTAGCTTTTCCATATAAACAACGTGTGCGAAGCCGCGGGCAGAAACTAGTAAATAAATAAATAATGTTGGAATTCCTACCTGAAATCTTATGAATTAATAATTGAATAATGAATTAATGCACGAGAGTTAAGACCCAATAAAAAGCCACCTTAAGTACTTTAACGCAGAACTTACTTTTCCATGTTCGTGATTGCACATATCCCAGAGCGGTATGAAAGCTGTGACGTCACTATTCGCCAACTGGATGTTGTTCTGCCGCGTCATCACAGTGGATACTGCCCATCTGGAGTTTAAAAAAAAATGGTTTATGGCACTAACATTATAAAATAAGCCTCTTTAAAAAAAATAAACAATGTTTTCGTTAGCTAACCTTTCATAACCATCTAGCTAGATTATTAAAGCTAATTTGAGACAAAAACGTATCAATGGTGACCCTATCCTCTCCTCAAAGAGTATCGTCTAGCTAGGTACTCGGATAGAAAATCGTAAGTTTCTGATTCGTTTGCAAGCAAACGCTTTACTTATGCAAGCAACAAAAGTTCGTTTTCACGAACGAACCAATAGCTTTACAACGGTATCATCACAAAATAGTCCATAGATGAAAAAACTCTAGATAGTGCGTGCGGTGCTATTTGCACGGATAGATTGATAAATTAGTTTCAACCTTGGCTTGGCCCTCTTGACACCCGTCCCTTCATCTGTAGTTACCACAGGTAAATTGCCAAAATGTGTCTATTGAGATGATACCATCGTTAAGGTGGAGCGACTATTTACAGGTCTTCAGCACCAAAGCTGGCGTTATGGGTTCTTTGCTGCTGATATGCAGCATTATAAATCACCCACACCCAGAACACCTGCAGATCATACACACATTTGGGTTGTATGATCTGCAGGTTGAATCGAACTCGCAACAGCGGACTTTTCCACTGCCTACGCCACTGACTGAGGTCGTTGAAAAGGGTTATGGTTGGGAGTTGTAGTAGATGCTGCTGGTTGATCCAAAAACAGCCCTTTCAGATGGGTTGGTAAGGTATTTGGTTAGTGATCAAGTCACTGGTATGGTATGGTACGGAATATATTAGCAAGACACACTTTATACTGGTAATGAAGCTATTAACGCGAACTAATGGTAAAAATGGTTGAACCCGCGACGTTGGCGGATAATCACGAACTGAGTAAATTTAGGTAAATCGCGAGAAAATACGCATTCCACTGCAAGCGTAGATAAATTCATATTGCTACTTGGTCGGTTTACCCGAACAATTTAAATCAAGCTGATCCTAACTGAAGCTGGGGAATCTCAAGGGAACGACCAGGAATCAGGGCACTGGACAGGCGAGTGGTACAACAGTCGTCGTTTTCCCAATACGTTTGGAGATCAGTTCGAAGCATTCCATCAACTCTAAGATAAACGATCAAACATCTCATTAGGCAGTAAAGCTTTTACTTTCCTTAATTAAATGTTCCCAACGACCGCCTAGGCCATTGTCTCCAAGCCAATCTCACAAGATGCACTTTCCACTATGTTATCTAACGTGGATAATAACGTGAGACGTGCTTCGAGGAATAATTGAATGTTGGTATTCATAGTTTTGAACATTTTCTTAGGGATCAGTTGCAGGAACCATAAATAGTGTGCCAAGAACCATAAATAGGCCACTTTTGTGGTGTAAAATAAATAGAAAATGTAGAATTTGGATAAAATAAAATGTCTGTCTTTATGAATCTGTTCTGAATCTGTTTTTATTCATTAAAAGTAAAGGCTCTGTCCCACCGCCACGCAACGCACGGAGAGGTTACGCACTTCGCTTTGCAACAAAATGTATGTGATAATGATAACGTCAACTGCAACCCAAGAACAGGAGATTAATGACGTCATTGCTACACCCGTGGCTTGCTCGAATATGGCACCCACGCAGCTAAACGCTGTAAACGCTATGCACGCGGTACACGTAAACCGGTAACGTAGATTGACGTTGACAAAAATACGAATCCATGCAGCTAAAATGCTTCGCGTGGCCGTGCACAGGGTGCGGGGCATTAAGACAGCGGCTTAAATACGTGCGTAGCCTGTTCGTAGGTTTCAGTGGACCTCGTAAATTTTCTTGCAAACCGAAGCTAGACACACTTACCTTGCCTCTCCGTGCAGTGGAGCAGCAGCCTAAATCTCATGTATCACTTGTTCGCTATTAAACGTTCAGTTTTATATCGACGAGTTTCATTTTCAATTCACAATAACACGAGAAAAGCAATGATGATGATATGTAAGCATTGCCCTCGGGTTACCTTCATCCGGCGGCAGTGAATCCGTAACGGATGGCCCCGTGTGTTATTCCACCTCGACAAAAACAAACACTGTCGCTGCCTATATTTACAAATATAGGCATCGGCCTGCAGGCATAGAGAAACTGGAAGTCTAAGTAAAACATGCTAAGGTAGGTAAAACGATAGTGTTCCATTTATTTAGTCTTTTGCACGATAATATATATACAAAACAACTTAGGAAAGAAAGGAAAACTAGAAGATCTAATACAATGAAAAGTTACATAGAAAAAACAGGAGGAATAAAAAAGGCATTGAAGGAATTAAACTACAAAAAGGACTGGATACCAAGTATGAAAAAGAAAGATGGTAATAGTACAAGTAAAAGACTCGAGATATTAAAAATCGCTACAAAATTCTACCAAAGCCAAAAAGAGAAAGAAACTATAAAAGAAAACGACGAAACAACCGACGAAGAATATATACCGGAAATAATGAAGGAAGAAATCATAAAAGCAATAAATTCACAAAAACTCGATAAAGCCCCTGGATCTGATCTTGTTACAAACGAACTTCTAAAAGCAACGTTACCAGTAATCGCTCCAAAACTTACAGATATATTTAATGAAATTATCAATACGGAAAAGATACCAGATGATTGGACAAAATCTACAATTATACTACTACATAAAAAAGGTGACAAAGGAGATGTAGCAAATTACAGACCAATCAGTTTAATGTCCAATATTTACAAAGTGTTTTCAAAAATAATATTATCTAGAATCACAAATACACTCGAAGCAAACCAACCCAAAGAACAAGCTGGATTCCGTAGAAATTTTTCAACAATAGACCACATCCACGCCCTTAGACAAATACTCCAAAAATTTAAAGAATATAACAAAATTTACTACATAGGGTTTGTGGATTTCAACAAAGCATTCGACACACTCGAACTTTGATTTATCTGGGACGCACTGGAAAAACAAGGCGTACATGCAAAATACATACGAATACTGAAAAACGTATACACTAAAAGCACCGCACAAGTAAAGCTAGAATCTACAGGCGAAGAATTTTCGATTGAGAGAGGGGTACGCCAGGGAGACCCAATCTCACCAAAAATATTCTCAGCTGTCCTGGAAATGATATTCAGAAATCTGGATTGGACGAATAAAGGACTAAATATAAATGGCGAAAAGCTGAGTCACCTACGCTTTGCAGACGACCTGATCTTATTTTCGGAAAACCCGAAAAACCTAGAGACAATGTTTCAACAGTTAGCGGAAGAGAGCGAGAAGGCAGGCCTGTCAATGAACTTAACGAAAACAAAAGTAATGTCAAATTCCTCACAAACAGAGCCCATAACAGTAAATAATGAAGAAATAGAGTATGTAGGGGAGTATGTGTATTTGGGACAGTTAATATCTACTGAGGAATGTATGCAAAAGGAAATCGAAAGAAGAATAAGTAATACTTGGAAGAGATATTGGTCACTCAGTGAAGTCATGAAAAATAAAGATATGCCTATGAGGAACAAGAGGAGAGTATACAATATGTGTATCCTACCATGCTTACTATATGGGTGCCAAACATGGGCACTAACAGAAGAACTAGCAAGAAAAATAAAAATTTGTCAGAATGGAATGGAGAGAAGCACAATAGGAGTTAAAAGAAAAGACCGAGTTAAACTGAAATGTATCAAAAGTAAAACAAAATTTAAGAATGCATACACGACATACAGGTGCTTAAAGTGGAGATGGGCTGGGCATATGATAAGAGAGAAGAAGGAGAAATGGACGAGACTAATAACTGAATGGCAATCACGAGATAGCAAAAGAAAAAGAGGCAGACAGACTAGAAGATGGGAGGACGACATTAGAAAAGTGGCGGGTCCAATATGGACCCGCATAGCGAAAGATAGAATAGAGTGGAAATCTTTAGAGGAGGCCTATGTCGAAAGACAAGCTGAAATACAGAAACGACCGTTTACCGATACTTAATTTATTTGTAAGAAAACTGTAAAAAACATTGTAAAAATTAGTTCAGCAATAAAGGCTATTTTATTTATTTATTTATATATATACAAAACAAAGTAGGTGGTATCCCGGGTCCGGTTGTATGCTACTTTTTATCCCGGAAAGCTCGTGCGAAGCAACGGGCAGAAGCTAGTAATGAATCCATATAAAATAACTATGCCACGAGATTTGCCCCCTGCTGTTTTGTATTCTCTGTTGTCTATTTTCTTTGGCGCCGTGATCTAGTTTCTTTGCCATAATCAATGGACGCTCCGTGCATTAACATTATGTAAAAGATTTCATCTGGAGTGTTACCAGTTGTTACGAAGAGAATGATTTCGTAAAATTACGTAGATCGGTGACATGCAGTTGACAGTTGGGTAACAAACTGCCAGCGCAGCGGTGAGATGACAAATTACCTAAACCACTGCGGTCTACAAATAATATAGGAAATCAAGAAATGTGAAAGCGTTGCAGCATCTTCTAGCAACGATGAATAAGTTATGCGTAGAATTGCCTGATAAATTATTAAATAATTAGTCTGGATGCGTCAAGCTGAAGACAGGGCGCTCATTGGGGGAGGCCTATGTCCAGCAGTGGACTAAGATAGGCTGATGATGATGAAATAAATAGTGATGGTTTGTGTGTGTATTTATACAGATGTATTTTGATTTATATGTACGATTCTACTCTGAAACTACAGAACACCGCAACTTATGTTAAATGTTAATCGGAGTAGCTTTGATAAAATGTTTTTCATCTGGGGAAAAAGCGTGCGAAACCGCATGCGGAAGATTATACGATAAATAAGCATAGAATTACCCAAGGAATTACATGTTCACAATATAATGGAGCCTACCATGATCCATATCGATCGTGCATGTTATTTGGCGTAACGAGCTTTTTGTCATCGCACGGTGATCTCGCATTACACTCTTATTTTAAATGTGTAAGTTTGGGTGTTTGTTTTATGGATATTTTTTAATTATGTTTTTATTTTAATTTTTTGGCCATGACTAGCGGTAGATTCAGTGGCTCAGCGGGCGAAGGTCCGCCTGCGATGAAAATATTATGTGCTCGATTCCCGACGCGGGACAATGTTTCGGCACCTTCCAGGTTTAGGTGTATCTATAAGTATTATGTCTTGATGTAATTGGTACACACAACACAAACTCTTCTCGGGGGCCAGATGAAGCTGTGTGGACATGTAGTATGACTGACAGTAACAATAAAAACTATCGTAGTTTGACGAATTCCTCTGAATCTTATTTATGTTCGAAGAACCGAGTCCCTGGGAATGGGTTGAAAACGTTGTCGTTCTTTCAACACAAATAAGGCGCTTACATTTGTAATGAATGTCCAGTAACATTTATTTATAGTTTTAAACCTAAAACACTTTTTAGATGGAAAGTAAGTAGAGTCACTACTCTATTCACTTTCGATCTAGGATATGAGAGATATCCAGACAGTGAACATTTTTAAATCTGGATTACGACATATAGATATGACATAAATCCGGAAAAAGACATGCAAAGCCGCGGGCGAAACTATCAAAAGATATACGATGCTAGTTAAGCCGAAGAAAGTGACGCGTGCGAAATTTACGTAACAATGACCCGCACATACGTACATACATACAATGATGAAATCACAGAATGTAAGTTTTACTGGATACCGCAAGTTCAAAGAACTGAGCGTCATCGATGTGTTATGAATTAAGATCTTTACGGCTCTGTGGCACTTAAACTGGGACCAATGAGGTTTATTAAAAAATACCCGTCAAGCGCGAGTATGACTCGCACGACGCGGATTTCGAACGATTTTCAATTGAACTAAAACTGTAGGTAATTTTCGGCCATTTTCAAAAACTGCTCTAGCAATTTGTTCTTCTAAACGAAAATACGTAACCTCATCGAGTTTGGGCGCGTTGGAATGGTAAAGTTTGTTTCTAAAAATAAATGTGTATGTTATTTTTCGTATGAAATATTAAATATATGTATATTAAATAGTTTATATATCTATAAACAGTACATACATTTCAGATGGATTGCTCTGCAAACATCGGAGATGATGGTAATATGTTCTTTTTTTTTTAAATATTACAAAAACTATGAGATCTAGAAAAATACCAAAAACCGTTTGTAAAAACACAAACCGATACCTACCATTTGTCCGTATACAATGAGATTTTATTAACTATATAATAATTCATTGTCCGTGTATGTCTCTTTTGAAATTTCGACATAACAATTTGTAGGACTTAAAGAAAATTTAATTATATTAAAAAAAATAAAATTTTATTTTTTATTTAGCCTGTTTCGTCCCACTGCTGGGCAAAGGCCTCCCCCAAATCTTTCTACTCAGTGCGGTCACGTGCGATCTCCCACCAATCTCAAAAAAAAATTAAAGTACCTTTTATTATTTTAATATTATGTTTCCCGTCTTAGGGGATCATGCGGGCATCAGTGAAGCAAAAAGATAAGTGTGGAAGGGTGGAGGGAAGGCCTTTGCCAGGGTTACGGTACCTATTCCCCGCTCTCTCTCTCTAAATTATTTACCTACCTACAACACTACATACAAGGTGTATGTAAAGTGTTTTGTATTGATTCATAATAATTATAATTTTTAATAATTAGATTAGAGGTAAGTACTGAGATATGCAACAAAAGTAAATATTTATCGTTTTGTTAATGTTTACTAATGTGAATTAGGAAATAGTTTATAATGGATTGTTTTAGTATTCGCTATAATTGATTTGAAATTGATACCTTTAACACTTTGAGTGCTGAAATCACACGGTATGTGTTTTCTACAAGTGACTAATATGCGTAAATCCACACTAGCGCAGCGGCTGCGAAAATACAGATCTTTGTGCCTCAGCACAGCCGTAATATTTTTCGAACGAAACGCATGTGCGGCGCGACACAACCGCTGTGTAGAGCGGCAGCACGAATTTTTTAGGTTAAAAAAAAGATCGCAGTCCTCGAAAAAAAACCGCAGTCAAAGTGTTAAGGTAAAAAGTAAAAAAAAAAACAAAATAACACTAGTTTTAAACATTTTGAACTGTTTGTTTTATAAAATATAAAAGAAACTGTTTTTTTTCCAACCCTGGCCTTTGCCCAGCAGAGGGACAGAACAGGCTAATAAAAAAAATTAAGTTGCTAAGATATTCAAGTGGGAAAATAGCTGTTTAGTATATAGAGATCAAGCAAAAACGACAAACAAAGATAAAGACATCTCTCTTCATTTGAATCAGTTTGATGGTAGTACGATTTACATTCTTATTGCTTTTGCATAAAGATGAATCGCTTAGATTGGTAGTTTCTAATCGAATTTATTGCTTCTGTTAGCCATCTTCTACATTGCTTAAGACAAGCATAGTCATCATCATTATGGAGACATATCTTTTTCACCATCCCTAGGTTGCCTGGGAGAAATCGCTGTCAGCGATAAGGCTCCCTATTGTACTGTTAATGTGTAATATTTAGATATGTGTTATTTTGTTGTTTCAAGTGCAATAAAGTGTTCATTCAATATCCTCAAATCGAAAAAAAGATGTCCCGAGGCGGGAATCGAAACAGCTAGCACCTGCAACCGTCACCCGCTGCGCTACAGAGGTCGTCAGATGGTCGTTAGAATGATGTATAAAATGTGTGCAATTGTCAAAAGCCTCTATAATTTCTCTGCTTATGCTATATGAATCACAATCCAACTATTTTTATTTATCTCATTTTATGAACCAAACTCACAAATAAAATGTCGTGTTAAATAGTAGTTATACATACCCACTTATAATTGTACGTGAGATACGAACGCCATTTAAACTTTCACATAATATATTTATAAATTTTATAATGCGAATTTGCGGTCGAACCGTCCGAAACGACGAAATTATTAGCAAATAAATTATGTTAATAACATGATTTTCGTCTTTAGCTGTCTGTTACGCAAGTCATTTGACAACCTTTACTATTGTAAATAGTAAGTTACATAATTTGCCGTAATATTACTAGAAAACGAACAGTGAAATGGCTAAGCGCAAGTAGGCGTGAAAATTTGAATTTGCTTGTCACGTCACGATGCTGGGTATACGCGAAACTGGCTGTGGTAAGCAGAAATTATTTCATAACTAGCTCCTGCTCGCGGCTTCGCACGCATTATCCGGGATAAAATTAGCCTATTTTTCACTCCGGGATATCGACTACCTCCTAGCCAAAGTTCATTAACATCCGTTCAGCCATTTAGGCGTGAAGAAGTAACAGACAAACTGTATTTACTTTAGCTTTTACAATATTAAATATGAATACGACTAAGACAAAATTAGATTCTACATTGGTTTATTAGCTTATTTATTAAGACTGGTAATTAATATTATACATATTACAGCCGTTTCTTTAACCACGTCGTGTGATTTTTTATAATTTTTTATTAAAAAAAAGTGAAAGTGATAATCAAAGAGTTTGTATGTAATTAATTTCGACTATATTATCCTAGAGTAACGGAAACACATTCAAACGCCTAATAAACCTCTGCTTGAAAAACAAGCAATAACCTGTCTACACGGAAGAAATGGTATAGTACCTAACGAACGTTGACCGTCGATTAATGCACGATTTTATAGCTCGCAAAAACACCAGAAATTACTTTGTCACACAAACAAAGCATACTATCGTTCTATCAAGTAAATAAACGAATATTCTATTCTTAGTTTTTGTTATTTACATTTAATAATATTTTTATTTGCCCTTACGAGAAGTATGTTAATTGTTCAAAAAATTAATGAATAATGCTATGGTATTGGGGGAGGCCTATGTCCAGCAGTGGACTGCTATAGGCTGATGATGATGATGGTAGAGCAGATCATACCATATTGCATTTCATATTGTTTTCCCCAAAAAAATACATTGTGTCGACATTTTCTACATACATACATACATAGATGACACATGTTTTAAATGAGTAAATATAGGACGCGAGTGTAAGTATCACAAATTAAAAAACTTCAAAATTCAAGATTGTACGTTAGATTGTAGGGTAAACGTGTTCTTGGGTGGATACTGGATACTACGACCAGGTGGGATAAGACCTGCGAAAGACTGCAGGGAGATGCTGGAAGCGTCAAGCTGAAGACAGGGCGCTATGGCGCTCATTGGGCCTATGTCGTGGCCTACTCATACGACATCAACGGGCTGGATGGGTCGTTTCTTTCGACTGCTTTTACGGGTGAAAAAATAAATAGGTATATATAGGTAGGAGGTAAATAAAAAAGAAAGGTAATTATTAATTAGTATGTAAGAAAGATTCTAGAGCATTTCTATTATTGGAATTTCTAAGAAAACTAATGGTATGCAACTGCACGACCATTAACGAGTGAAACCGATTATTTATATTTTCTCCCGTCATTTTATAACCATGAGAGTGTGCGGAGAAATGCTCTGATTACTAATATTAGCATCTAGCATGTCTATTGTGATTTATACTTATTCACGAGCCGATGATGTGACACGCGCCGGCATTCAAGATGACGCCATTTTTTTTTATAACAATTAACAAACTATTATGATTCTTACGTATTGTGAAAAAAAAACCGCCTAAAGCGAATGAAAATCATTCGCTTTAGGCGGTTTTTTTTTCAATTTCTATTTATTTATTTAAAACTAGCGGACCTTTCCGGCTTCGCGCGGTTTTAGTACGGATCGCTAACAGTTTTGAAAATATAATATAGCCTATGTTCACCGGGGATAGTGTAGCTTCCCAACGGTGAAAGAATTTTTCAAATCGACCGATTTGAAAAATTCTTTCACCGTTGGAAAGCGATAGCAGTAGTTTATAGAAATATAAAATATTTCTTTGCGTTTCTTATAAAATAATACAAAGTTAATAATATATAGTTTCGGAGCCTATATCATTACAAACAAACAAAAAATTAAATCTTTCCTCTTTATAATATTAGTATAGATGAACAAAGACATAATACAAGTAAAATACAACGGAACACTGGAAAGCGCATACCTAAGTTTAAAACTGTGTCGCACCTCCTAGCGCTCAAACTCAGGATAAGTTTAAGGCCGATTTCACCAAACAGTAAGCATGGTTTAATATTAATTTAGTTTTCGATTAACCAACATGATTTATATACACCGTTGTAAATATATATACATCTAGATTTAGAAATTTATATATACAGTATTTCTAACAAAACAAGATTTCTTGAATTTTCTAGATACCTGAGTTTGCTACATAAATATTACAATAACCCAGTTCCAAATCCAATTTTGTTAAGACCTGCATTTATTAGATGAAATAAGTCCAAAAGGTCAATATCGCCGGAACATTCCTATGTAGAATTTATTACATAGGAATATTTATTTACTTCTTTTGAGACTATGTCAGTCGATATAGTCTCAAAAGCCTCCAAAGTTAAAAAAACAATATTTAAAACGGATGAATACTTCTGTAGTCATCAGAAGAGGCTTGCCTATTCTATAGTAGGAGTCATTTTATAAAAAAAAAAATATATAACTTGGGGTCACATCAGCAAAACACAAGCGATGACCGGCTAGATATCAGAACGGACATCAATCACCACATAGTATAAAACAAAGTCACTTCCTGCTGTCTGCCTGTCCCTATGTATGCTTAGATCTTGAAAACTACGCAACGGAATTTGATACTTTTTTTTAATAGATAAGAGTGATTCGTTCTTTGATAAGAGGTTTATAAACCATTTAACACATAGATGTCCACGCGGACGAAGCCGCGGGCGCAGCTTGTACATAATATACTAGGCTAGATGATGCTGTGTGAAACGTCCAAGTGATACACATTGGCAAATAGCGAGTATGTTCCCTACACGAACAAGCATACCGCGAGGGAAGCGAGGCGAGCAAATTCCGTTTCACATTACTGTCATCTTGGAAATTGTAATCGGAAATCGCAATTGAGTTTGCATACTCGAGATGCGTTATTACGAGAATGATTCGGATATAATGAAAGTCAATTTAGAGAGAGATTTGATCCTATTTGAATGATTTCCTTTCGCAATCTTGAATTTAGACAGCACGCAGCAGAAATCATCGTCTGTTTTGTTTTTTTGTTAGTATATAAATTATAATTAAATAAAGCCGGACAATTCACATAGGTCATTGTTTATATTTTTAAACGATTGATGAAATTTACTGCTATGAAAAAATTTATATTATGAGCTTTCGTCATAAGGACAATATCATTGAAGCACCCAGCAAATCTCTGAGATGAAAGAACCGGCAGTAGCGTTCCGAAAATCTCTAGTTATAGAGACCACTGGTCATTTCTTCCTTGAAATTTCAATATACTAAAATAAGAATAACTACAGGCATAGAAATCTAAATGCACTATTTAGATTTCTGTGACTACAACCATAAAAATGTATATCTGTAGGTAACTCCCAAAGAAACATACAGCAAAGAATACTAAACAAATTCGTTACCGACTACATAACAATTTAAAATCGGTGCAAGTAATAATGCGCTTATCACACAAGAACATCAGGAAAATGGCAGTCTCGATTCAAAAAATGTGCAATCGAAGCAAAGCACCGCGATTGTATAGGCCATGTTTTGCTTTACTCGAGTGCAAACGGTCGGCGCGCACCAACGTGCGCCTATCACTTTCACAACGAAAACAACTCGAAATACACGCGTGATTCCACATCACAATAACAGCGTACATTCAAGATAATATTGTGAAGTTTTTAGTTTAAATTGAATCAAAAATAAGAGATAATATCGCGTTCCGATCTCTTCCTTTCTTTCTCTTCTTCTACTCTTCAATCTCTAGTGCGTGTCTTAAAGAGTGTCAGTGTTGAAAGCGATCGTTTCTGTAAATTATGGGTATTACTTGGAAGATCACCATGGTTTTGTTGAGCACCCTAGCTGCTTTGGTTATAATCGTGCATTCAGCGGAGGAGGAATACGAGAATCAGTACAGGAGGGAAATGAGACCGAGGTCTTTGGATACTGGGACTAGAAGATTGGAACAGGTAATTTATTTAAAGAAACTGAAAAACTTAACTATTAAAAACTTAAATATTATTGTAGGTCCGAATAGGATAAAATTGTTGATACTATATTTTCATTAGACAAGGCGCTATGGCTCTCATTGGGGGAGGCCTATGTCCAGCAGTGGACTACTATAGGCTGATGATGATGATAATATTTTCATTATAAGACCTTCATGTAACTATGATTCAAACTATAAAATTCTTATTCTACGTTTCGTAATTAATCAGGAACGAATTATTAAATAGATTTTATTTAGAAGCTAAATTTAAGAGATAATTATTAAATAGAAAGCGTATAATTTAGCGGCTTTTAAAATGTTTGCTTTTTTTCTACATTGGTTTTAACATTTTTGGTTAATTAAATGCAGTTTCTTTCGTAAACTTCATACTTAAGATAACAGCAATAGTATTAACTAGCAGTACCTATCCAGAATTCACAAATCAGGTCAAACTAAGCGGAAATTGTTTAGATTTTCTTGCGGTTTTCTTAGCCTTTTTTGTGGTTTATTTCATAACAATGGAAGTTTTCCTTTCGTTTACGTTTATTTTTCACATTGTTCTACAAACTGGCTAGTTAACACTCTATAGCTGATATACGTGCAGATGAGAAATGGAGAATTGGGTAACAAGGTACAAATTTCTACTGAATCATAGTTACATATATCTTAACAATGGACCAAGAACCAAAACAACGCTAAACAAAGCTGTGAGTTGAGTAAGTCATTCATAACATTGTAAAGCGAAACCGAACCAACCACTACTGGCGCATTGTCGTTGCATTGTTGATCGAATTTGTACTCGTATTCCGTTAAATCTGATGATAATGCTGGACATACGCCTCCCCTTATAAGCGCCATATCGCCCTGTCTTCAGCTTGACGCCCTGTCTTTCGCAGGTCGGCATCCCACCTGTTCAGAGGGCGGCCCTCTGAACAGGTGGGATGCCGACCTGCGAAAGACTGCTGGGAGATTCTGGATGGCTACGTTTACCGAGGCGTGAGATGCGTCAAGCTGAAGACAGGGCGCTGTGGCGCTCATTGGGGGAGGACTAACATAGGTTGATGATGATAGAATGAACGAATAACAATTGTAACAAGCAACCGGTTAGAAAGATTGCCGGGTACCTTGACACTCGGTCTAGAAACTGGTCTAGAAATCAGGGGTGGTACCGGGCCAAGTGGAGCGATTTAACCATACGTTGCAGTTTTCTTTGCGCGACTTAATTAGAGCCTTTACTAGTTCCTATCCGTAGCTTCACGTTTTTCTAGTCAGGAAGTGGAATCTGTTTCTTTTGCTACTACTTTGTTTAACATGCGTTCATTTCTCACTAGCTGCTCCCCGCAGCTTCGCCCGCATGGAAATCTATGTCAAATGGTTTATAATAATAAATCATTTATTTCAGACCATAGAAAAGAAGCAGATCTTTTATAACTTATTTTACGGTCCATAGTAATATAAATCTTAAAACTAGCATACATCAAATATAAAAAGACTAAATTAATAACACGCTTTTTGTGAATAAGGCGACAGCGTGTACATGTCAAACCTATAAACTTGTTATAAACCTTCCTCTTGAATCACTTATATATAATCTATTATAAAAACCGCATCAAGATCTAAACATACATATGGGCAGACAGACAGCGGGAAGCGACTTGTTTTATGCTATAATGTAGTGAAGTGCTATTTATTTCTTTTAGTTGTTTTGGTAACGGGAAATCGCAAAATCAGTATTTGAGGAGATTTTTAGAGAGGCCTATGTCCAGTAGTGGACGTCGTTCGGCTGATATGATGCTGAGATTTTTAGGTAACAAATTCCACCTTTTCGAATCATATGCATAAAAACAGACGTTTTTATGCATATGAAATATAAAGATTAAAACTTCATTTTCAAATCAATGAAAATGAAGTTTTAATCTTTATATTTATTCATACTTTTATTTATTCAAAACTACAGCTAGAACTAGTAATCTATTACCAATGGACAGTGTGTGTTTGTGTGTGTGTGTGTGTGTGTGTGTGTGTGTGTGTGTCCAATGGACAGTGAACACACACACAGCATCATCCAGCGCTAAACTTAGCAGAACTTTTGGTACTAATGGTACTAGATAACTGGTTATTTCATACAATATTATAGATATTTTAAATGATACGTTTAAAACGCCCGGAATCTGCTGATCGTAACGTACAAACTGTCCCGCGGCGGGAATCGGACGCGCAACCCACTAGATCGCAGACAGCCTTCACCCGTTGCGTAACTAAGCTCGTCTAAACGGTAGGCACAAAATAAAACTGGCCAAGTGCGAGTTTACTCGCGCACGAAGGGTTCCGTACCTATAAAAACAGTCAAATAAAACATGTTTGTGGTATGAGAGCCCCCCTTAAATATTTGTTTTACAACTCTATTCTGTGAATATTTCAAGCGAGCAAAAACGAGCAAAAATCACGTTTGTTGTACAGGTAAAATATTTATTTTATTCTGTTTTTTCGTTATAGCGGCAACAGAATTACATTATCTGTTAAAATTTCAACTGTCTAACTGTCACGGTTTATGAGATACAGCCTGGTGACAGGCGGACGACGGACAGACAGACAGCATAGTCTTAGTAATAGGATCCCGTTTTACCCTTTCGGTACGGAACTCTAAAAACATACCTAGATCACAGTAAGCAGTCGATGGCAGCAGTTCAATAATCCTGTCACTCAACACATGAGCTGATACATCAAATAGCAAGTCAAAACATATCCGTTTTGCAATCATTACAATTTACCATTCATATTAACGACCTTCATTACCATAACCGCCGTAAGTCTAGTATATAGGCAGATCAAGTTCGAATCATATCACTCATTACATGAGCTGATACATCAATAAAACAAAATAAAACCTATACTATAGCTACGTGTCCATCCAAAGGTTGCCTGGAAGAAATCGCTCTTAGCGATAAGTCCGCCCATAGTGCATCTGTATCTGTGTTTGTTTGTTCTTTACTGTTTTTTTTTTGTTCTGTGTTTGATGTTCAATAAAGCGTATTTGTATTGTATTGTATCAAATAGCAAATCAAAATACATCATCATTACATTTTACCATTCATATCAACGGCCTTCATTACCATAACCGCCGTAAGTCTCGGCAGATCAAGTCCGAGGAACCGGTTCGCTTTCGACTTTTCCTCGGTATTAACGTTATGCCGTATGCCGTAACAGCTTTCTTCTATTGATGAGATAACTAAATTAAACCTTTGTTTATACCGTGGACTGATTAAGTTATACGGTTATTAATGTTTTGCGGAGTTAATGGGTTGGGACGTGAAAAATTTATGGAAAAAGTAGATTTTATGTATTTTTAATAGGAATCGTTTTTAAGTTTATTCACTTAATATCAGTTTCATAAATTGTTCACTAATTTAGTATTAAAATTAGTAATTTTTCTATATCTGGATAGGCGGATGTTAGAATTTATCATGTGTGCAGGCATTTGTCACGCAATATTTCAGTACTTTTTATTGCAACTGTAGATCGTGCCACTTCTTGTATAATTAAAATAATTTCGAAATTTTTATTTATCTTAATTTTTAAACGTTTTCGGAATAGTTCGAAGCCCTTTTAATTTACGCTGTTTTTTTTAAATCAGCAACAGAAATGACAAAATAGACAAATAGAAATGAAATCCAACCGAAAAAAAAAATATTATGATTTCGTTTGACCACAATCTCAATCTAGTCAAAACAAATTCAAGAAGCTGTAAAGAGTCAAATACTTTTTATAAAGCAACTTAATCCATTTTTCTAATAATGTTAATGCTGGAAATTCAACTTTTACATCACCTACTTCTAAAGTATCTTTGCAATCTTAATTGTCTTAATGACGACCGATGTGGCGCGGTGGGCGAAGGTCCGCCTGCGACGCTGGAGGTTGCGGGTTCGATTCCCGCCTCGGAACAAATGTGTGTACGATCTGCAGATATTTGTTTCGGGTGTTCTGGTCGTTTTCTTTGTATAATAAAAAATATCTATCTATGTAATGTATTGTATTATGTATATCAGTTATCTAGTCCCCATAACACAAGCTCTGCTTACCATGGGGCTAGATAATGCTGTGTGAATTTGTCCAGCATTATTAAAAATAAAATTAAAATTAAAATAAATAAATAAATTATTAGGACTATATAAAGGGTATTTATCGCGTTTATTTACCTATTTTCATCGACGTTTCAACAGGTTTACAAAATATCGCGCTCACCTGTTGAAATGTTGGAAAAAATCACATCATACTAATATTATCGACGTGAAAGTTTGGATGTGGATGTATGAATGTTGGTTACCTTTTCACGCTAAAACTACTGAATGGAACGGGCTGATATTTTGCATAGAAGTATTTCTAGGCAAGGAATAAAACATACAACTTAATTAGGTTATTTTTATTTAAAATGTATTCTTTGTTTATGTTTTGTACTGCAGCAGCAAATAAATTAATGTCTATGTCTATTGCAATATTGGTTGGTACTGGCACCTAATTGCACCCATGTCACATAAACCTTTTTACCAATCGCTTGCATTGTTCCCCCGTCTCACGAGTCTTGCTAAGATGTTTTTATAACTAGTTAGCAAACAATAATCAGGGTATTTAGAGCATAGAACGTCGTCGAATTTACGTAATAAGGTACGTTAAGCATACATAAGAATGTGGTTTTTAACTATGATACTATGATATATGAAATGCTGTTATTAATCGAGAGTCTGTCTGTTTGTTGTCATGCATCAGATTAAATAGTGTAATTTTTTTTTTACTGCTGGACAATCCGCACAGCTTTATCTAGCCCCATGGTAAGCAAAGCTTGTGTTATGGGTAATACAATACATTAAATAGATAGATATTTTTTTATTATACATAGAAAACGACCAGAACACCCGGAACAAATATCTGCAGATCGTACACACAATTGTTCCGAGGCGGGAATCGAACCCGCAACCTCCAGCGTCGCAGGCGGACCATCGCCCACCGCGCCACATCATTTATAGGACAATGTAATTTATTTGTGTTTCATCTCAATTGATCTGGCGTAAAGTACATATATACATAAATATTGCTGGACAATCCACACAGCACACCTGATAAGTGCCTAATTGGCTTTTATCTCATGGGAGTCAAGCCCATCATAATCCCCACGCATGGCATGCAGGTTAGCGGGTGGGCACGGGCAGCATCTAGCCCCACGCTAAGCAGGTACTAGATAGAAAACACATTTCATACTATTTTTATTATAGATAAAACACAAAATGCATAACTTTATTTATGAGTGATAGTAATATAATGTAACCAATAGTCTTGTTTTCGTACCCTAAAGTACGTTATTATTATTATATACTAGCCTTTGCCCGCGGCTTCACACGCGCAGTAGTTTATACGCTATTCCAGGTCCAGTTCTTTATGTGTGCAAAATTGCATCACGATCCATTCAGTAGTTTTGGCGTTTACTTTGACCAAAAATCGTTACAACGGTACATCTCAAAAACTTTCGCCTTTATATATACATACATATTTTAGTAGGTACTCTGCCTAGAGGTCGGTATTTAAATCTTTAATGCCTGCTTCAAAATACAGACCATTGATTAATTCATAAAATAAATTAAAATGACAAACGTAGTCGCCGGCAGATGCCAGTAAGGTGTAGCATGTAGTGAGAATAATAACTTCACGCTCACTTGGCAGACAACCGTCTATGTAATTATTCTACACTCACTTATAATCTCTAAATTCCTACTGAGTTATGTATGTGTAATAAAAAAGTGTGTTGTTGATATAGATTTACGACCGCAAGTATTTATTTTAGAAAGAAAATTATAACTAATGAAAAGATAACTGCATCAGTACGTACGAATCGGTTATTTTTGCATTTTAAATGAAGTTACAATAAATGCTATTGTTTATTAATAACTATGTTACAGTTGATTAGCTAATATGCAACTCAGCAAAATCTCATTCACTTGTCTAATATTTCGTCATGATATTTTGCAAGAGTGGAGTTTAAAACAAAGTTTGTTTTATTTCCAGCCATGGAGGACACTAGAAGTGGAGCCAGTGATGCAGCATGCCAGTTCGAGTCACTCGAGGGAAGAGCTTGAAGACTTATCACTAGAAGAGCCAGTGCCTCGCCGCAGAAGACCAGGCCGCAAACGGAAGCGCAGACCAGAACCAGACTCCACAGAGGAATCTAACGAAAGACTCAAATACTCAGACGAATACAGACCGCGCTTCGCCGAATCCAGCAACGAAGGTCAAACATCCGATTTGCCAAAGAGAAGAAGGAAAAAGATCGAACGAAGACTCAAATGGGCAGAGTCTTTGGAAGAGGACAGACCCATGCGGAGAAGAGGACAGAGAAGAAAGCGGCCATTAGTAGATACTGCCCCAGTACTGAGCGAGTTTAACGAATACCGGCCAACTCAAACTTCCCAAGTAGAAATAGAATTGACCACCGAGCTGACAAACGAAGACAGACACGATGATAATAATAATGCTTATGTCAATCAAGCACCATCGGACATAACAGAATCCAGAGAAGCGCTACTTGAAATAGACACATTGACGGATAAAATAATAGAGAACCATCCAACCGTCCAATATCGTCCCGTGGAAAAGGATGAAAGTTCTTCTTTAGACTCGTCTAATGAACATGTTGAGCTCACGTCTGAACAGAAAAAGAGCAGAAGGGAAGAAATTCTTCGTAATTCTAAGGTAATTAATTTTAAGAACATGTGCTTAGGTAAAGATTTATGTTATATAAAATCTAGGTTATAATGGTTATACCTATGAGTTAGGGTTGATTTTAGGTAGACTATTGATTGAACTTATTTATTTGTACATATATTTTTTTTGGGTTTTATATATTTAAAGACCTCTTTTAATTTTAAATTACATTAAATAAAATGCAGGTTTATATTACTTACTCATAAAAATATAATCTAGTTGGTAGATATTTATAAGTTCCGTCTTAACCAAACCAAAAACAAACTTAGTTTTAATGTGGCTTAAAAGTTTATTTTCATTTCAGATCAATGTTCCAATAGACCCGTTTACTTTAAAAGATATACTGAAGAAGTCAAATGGTACAAGTTTGAGCGAAATATTACAACAGCACAACCTCTCGTTGACGGATCTCCTTCACGGAAAGGAGTTGGCTTTAGAAATATTAAAATCAGGTAATACATTAATGAAACAACTTTCAACGCCTGAAACTGCAGAAGTCGAATCAAGTGAAGAGAAGCTCCTCGAAAAATCTGAAACTAAGTATGTGAATGAACCCGTAACAGATAACATACTGCCTACTATGGAAACCACGACTTTAAATGACGAAGATGTAACCACAGTAGTCGCAGAAACCACTACCACAGTGAAACCGTCAGAAGAGACCACTATGCGTGCAAGCAACCGTCGGTATCCAAATGGCATTAGACGAAAACAGCGCATGAGACCTGGCATCAACAATTACAAGAGTCAGGTAAATAGGGACATGATAGCGCTTACAGCTAGGAAATATTTCTATAATGGCAGAAGAAGAAACGCAACAAAGTCCCAGGAGTGGAAGGAAATTATTCCTTTGATGAAGAATGTAACTGAAATTATTTCTGAAAAGCCAAAAATAGAAACAACAACTGCGAATATCGAAGTTACTACAGTTGACGAAGAAGTCATCACGACCACTGATCTACCAGGAGAAATAAACGAAACAAGTCCAAAAGAAGACTCTGATAATGAAGCTACACAGAATGAAAATCAAGAAGCTTTGACCGAAACTCTAACTAAAAATACCACTAATGAAACGGATAAGTCTAAAACTATACTAACAATTCCAGAAACATTGAATACGGAAGGCTTACGGCGACAAGCATTTAATAATGTCCTCAAAAAGAAACGCAGAAAGCTAAAAAGCTCAACTGCAGAACCGCCACAACAAGATGATTTTATGAAGAATCTTTTTGGAATTCCTAATTTAGTGTCGTCTTCTGAATTTATTGCGAGAACCCAAGGACCTAAGACGAATTTAGATGATGTCACCATATTGGAAGACTTTATAACTACTGAGTCGCCTAGAAACTATGAAAATAAGCCTAGCACCGTTGAAGTTAAGCCTGACAATATTGACGAGAAAAAGAGACGGCGTGACAAATCTAGAAAAATAAGATACACAACCAGACCACCACATATAACTAACAAACCGGTATTTATATCATCTACAACAGAGGAGTCTGCTAAAATTGAAATAGAAGAGATACTTAACGATACGGGAGGTAAGAAATGTGATATACAATACTTAGTTTAAAATTTATTTACTGTTGATGCTAAACTTTCTTTCATATTTCAGCTAACGCAAAACTTTCCAAGATTTTAAAGGAAAGAAATATGACGCTAAACGAATTGGTAGAGCACAGGGAGCGCGGATCAAGCCATGTTCACTTGGCAGACATATTCCATAACGCATCCAGGGAGCCGAATCCACCAGAACCATTTTTATCAAAATCAGCCATAGAACCGATCTCCAAAGAAACGTATCCACTGAGAGCTCTCTTAGATGCACATGATACCACGACTAAAGGAACTACAATAGAACGGGTACAAGACAGTGACGTACACATACAAATAAACTCGGATTTCGAAAATAATGTAAATGAAAACGCAGAAGACGGAGGAAATATGGGGATTATGTCTCTGTTCCACAATATTACGCGATTTAGCGCAGAGTCAGAAGAAAGACCAATTAGAAAAGACTCCCAAGGAACGCCATACAGCACGTCGATAATTGTCGTAAATGCAAACGAAGATGATCAAAATGAAACTACTGTACTCAGAGAAAGCAGAGTGATGCATTCAATAAACAGTAATCCAGACGACATCGTGGGATGGAATGAAATATTTTCTATAATGAGAAGATCTTACGAAAATAAAACAAAGGAATTAACAGGCACGTACTTGGATAGAAAGGATTCAACAGATTGTTTACATTAGGTTCCTATAGAATTAATATTTTTTGTTAATTCCAGGGTTGGTGCCAGCGGAAACATTACAAAAAGCCTCCTTTGAAGAGGATTCGGTTGGTGACGGCGTAATTATACAGGACGATTTGCAGCGGCTTAATGAGTTCAACAAAATTGAATCAAACGAGAACCAAAGAGTACGCGAGAGAACTGAAGCGCCAAATACAGGCACTTTGGACAAACAAAATCATGTCCTGAACACCAAATCAGTTACATTGGCCACAGCAAGTATCTTTGGGCTGGCATTGGTGTTATTCTTACTGACTTACATTGCATATAGATGGAAACAGCAAAGAAATCAAGTCGATAAGAACAATTACCCAGATGAGGTTATTCCAACTCCTGTATTTGAGAATAGGAAAGGCCATAAGAACAACAGCAGTACACGTAGCATAAGCCCAATGATTACATCGAACATTTACACACTGAGCACCTTAGATTCTCAAAACGGCAAGGAATCGCCGGATTATATGTGGGACTCGTTACGAAAACCATTTCAATAGATGAACATCATAAATTATTTCGTAATTCTACTGACTTATTTCGCAAAGGATTTGGGCTTTTCTTCTTTTAAAATCCTTTAGCACCTTTTTATGTTCATAGAAATGTGTTTTTGCTTAAACCAAGGGATCTAGATTAGATAATCTCATTATAAAGACTTTAATAAATTTAAGAAATAAGTTATTTTTATGAACTTTAAGATATGGGATTAAGTAGAATTAAGGCATAGCTTAAAATGCAACACTTTAGTGTTTGCTAGTGACCTGATATTTAATATGTGCATTGAATACAATAGTTAAGATTAGCAGCAACAAAAAAAACTGCGTTTTGTAAAATTATTTAACCGCAGTATTAAGAGGCAAGTGCAATGCTTAAGTTTACTACCATAACTTTGTATTATTATTACAAAGTTTGTTAGTTTGTTTGTAGTGGCTAATCTACTACTGGCCTGATTTTGAAAATATTTCAATAATAGGTAATTGTATAGATATAGACTGTATGTAAAGCCACATGCAGGACCTAATGTGGGAATAAAACTGTAACTGTTATGTTCATTTTATTTTTCCTTAAGAATATGAGCTGTTTTCAGCTGTCAAACAGCACCAGTAGGAACCTCTAAACTCTTCTTACTTTTACCTTATATGTACATTTATATGTATACAGGTAGTCTCACGGGCATGAAACATGGAGGGAGGGCAAGTAGCAAAAATATTAGAGATAATACATTTGGATTTTTGTGGGTTTGACTAGAGATAGAGCAAGTAATTTTTCAAAAACATGACATGTGATAGTTGTTTTATTTATTTTTAAAAATAAAGGAATGTTTTCTTTCAGTAAGATGCCATCTTTTTTGGTACTTGCCCTCCATGTCCCAAGGCTGTGAAATCCCGTGTATAATAAAAGTGTCTACCTTTGATACCTATTACACATAAAGTACCAAAAGTTTGGTGCTTACTGTTAGTAAATTCTTACTTTCTTCCGAAGTCCCTTGTTAAAAGGATGGAACATTGGTTTTCTCCCAATATAAAAAAGGTTTGTAGTTAAGCCGCTTACATCCATAATGAATCCATCAAACTACAATAGTCTATGTATTCTTACCTGTAGTTATCAAATGTGAAGATATCCTGAAGGTTTTTCAAGACTGGTAAATCCAAGGTGTTGATTTTATTAGAGAAATAGGCATACTGCCTGGCTATACTTCTGTACAGCTTGAGGGATGATTCAAAAACTGGTGATGGCTGGAACAAAGGAACAAAGTTCTAAAACTACTGTTTGAGAATTTGTAATATTACTTTCAAAAGGTCCAATTCTGAAAATTATTTCTTAAAGTAAGCTAGCTTCATTATTCCTGAGAAATAGGGCCCAAGTCCTGTCGTGCGGATTTCCGGACTCCAGTCTAGGTTTCTCAAGCATGTGGCCTGCATAGTATAGGAAGAAAATTTATAAAATACATAATATAATTAGGTTTTGGGTGGTCCACACTTAGACCAGATATTCAAGTGGAAAATAAAGCAGTGAAAATCTACATGGCAGGCAGACAAAAGATCCCTCATAGGCTTTGGTGGATACAGGAAGCAGAGGTAAGAACTAGAAGCTAGACTATAATTTTAAAAGTGAACAAAAAATCAAAGTAATCACTTTATTTCCTAGTTTAACTTATGCAATTTGAAATTTGTGACGTGTCCATCCTAGAGTCCTGTAATGAAGCACTTTGAAGTTTGAAGTTTACTCACCCTCAGCTCAGCCAACTCTTCAGAAGTATAATACAATATAGTAGAATATTTGTCTGGGAGTATATCAATGTATGGCTTCCAAAATGATTCTGAAAAAATAAGGTCTTCAATTAACATTATAACTAACACAAATCTCATTAACAGATAAGATTATTACAAGGGACTTTTACATAGCATGAATAGTAATAATTACTTTGGCCTCAACTTAAAGAACAATGATAATTAGTTATGGGATATTGATCCATAATGTTGTTAAATTAATGTTGTAACTGACCTACTAATAATATAAACGTGAAGTTTGTAAGTATGTATGGATGTTTGTTACTCTTTCACATAAAAACTAATAAATGGATTTTAATGAAACTTTACAATATAGCTTATACATCAGAATAACACATAAGCTACAATTTATAAAGATATATTGTATATTATCCAAAATATCTATCACCACTTGGCTGAAACTGCGGGGCGCAGCTAGTAATAACCATAATTAGATAATTATCCATCCACATACTCAATCGTAAACTTGAGACTTGCTCAATTGTGAACTGTGTTTGAGTACTTATTACGAACACCCTTACATTCATAGTAGTTTCAGATAGCTCAGTAGTCAGTTTTTATAGTTAAACTGTTAAATGTCTTTTTATGCATGTTTTCCTCTAACTCTTTTCCTCATATGGGTTGTAAGTAGTTTATTTCAGTTTACCTGGGTTATTCCTTTCAAGTAGCAGAAACAGGGCTAATGTAATATTTGGCATATTCTGAAGCAATGGGTCCACAGCTATAAACTCAGCCAGAATTGATTCCTTTGCATTATTTTCTGTCATCATGACTTTCGATGGTATTGTGAGTATGAGGGAGCCCTCGGCGAAATCTTTGGTAGCTTTGAGACCGAGCTCGTATCCTTCGAATTCTGATATCTTAACACCTGAAATTGAAAATGATAAAGCATAAATATCTTTAGAAGGACAGATGTTTATTTGACAACAACAAGAATAAGACAAAGTTTTTTAAACATTGGTTTGAATTTTAGGACATGTGCTTTATATATCCTTTAGACCCTACAGGAATCTTTCCTGTAGGGTCTAAAGGATATAAAGCACTTTGATATTTGATATTTAGTTATAGAAGGTTGCTAGTTGATAACTTATATTACTAAATGTATCATGAAAGACTTGCTACAATAATGAGTTGTAAACAAATACAGCAAGTCAGAGTTGTGTTAAAAATTTAAGGAAAAATGATTGGAACAAGCAGTGGAATGGAAAGATTACCTTCATATTTTACTCCGTTTTCAGTGAGCCAATTCAAATACTTATCTATGGCAGACTTGCGGTGCTTTAGAAAACTTTTATTTTGTCCTTCAATGTTCGTTATTTCTTTGACTATAGCGTTGATTTCTAAATGGTGCTCCCAGCTTTTAATTACGTTGGTGGAGGCTTGGAAGACGCTGGTTAGCCTCAGCACTTTATCCACGAGAATAGCGAGCTCTTTTCGTTTCTGCTGAACAAACTTGTTCTCTTTCCCGGTGTTTTTCTTCGTGGCCTGCTTCGATTGTGATTTGCGACCCATTTTGAAATAGGAATAGTATTGCACGACAAACAATGTATCAAAAGTAAAATATCTAACGGGAAAAGAGTGGTAATTTAATATTTAGAACGTGGGAAAAGATAAAAATAGGAATCCAAAACTTTTTGAAATGTTTGCATTTGGTAAATGACGGCTTGTCAGATTGAATTTGTGTCACTAACTCTGACAGTGACAGCAATGATAAAGACAATAACTGAAATTAAGAACTGATGACAAATTATTCAAATCTTTTACTTTAGATATTAAAAACATGGACGAAATGATTGCCAAATAAAAGAAGTCAAGTCAAGTCTTTTGCGTAAAAAGTTGAATTTGAAAAAGTTGGTGACACAATGGCGCGTGTTTTAAATTTGCTGTTTGTTCGACATGCTAATTATTGTTAATGATTACTATGTCGATTTTACCGAACAAGAAACATAATTCAGATAAAACGCTTGCGGCTTGTCAGATTGAATTTGTGTCACTAACTCTGACAGTGACAGCAATGATAAAGACAATAACTGAAATTAAGAACTGATGACAAATTATTCAAATCTTTTACTTTAGATATTAAAAACATGGACGAAATGATTGCCAAATAAAAGAAGTCAAGTCAAGTCTTTTGCGTAAAAAGTTGAATTTGAAAAAGTTGGTGACACAATGGCGCGTGTTTTAAATTTGCTGTTTGTTCGACATGCTAATTATTGTTAATGATTACTATGTCGATTTTACCGAACAAGAAACATAATTCAGATAAAACGGGCTGAAAGTTTTTATAACTTACCCAATTTTTACTACGATTCACTAACAATTTCCACTAAGATTTAAGAAAATTTAAAGTTTCTTGAACGGTTTTGTTAAAACAGACAGTACACCTGCTACCTATGTACTTTCGTAATATCTATTTAATTAAGCGAGTCTGTCGACCTAATAAAGAGTCAAGCGTGAGATTCGTAGTTTTCCTTATTGTGCGGATAAAATAAAACATATATGTACCTCTAGGTACCTACAATTGGTAAGTGCATGCACCTACCTAGCTTTTGGAGCTGCACTACTAAAAACCTTGATAACCACACGGCTCGACATTGACAGTGGTGTAGCATACCTACCAAGTACAGTGCACGCACAATATGCAAGTGTCCGACCGAGCACTTGGCAATCGAGCAGACGATTCTCAGAAAAGTTATTTGAAACCGCCCCACTTTTCGTACGCAGAAAGAATTGCCCTATAATTAATTGCATTCTTCATCTTGCTATGTAATTTGCTTGCATTGTCTAGTCCAGTTAGACTTCCAAATCAAAATCAATGAACAATCTATTCAAAATCAAAACGACCTCGGTTATTGTTGATAGGTGCGCCGGACGACAGGTCATAAGGTTAACCCAATGGTTGATAGACCATGACAAAATTAATATTAATTTTTGTGGTCAATTATAATAAGATGCCATAATACCTATGGATTATTAGGTACAAATCGTCACCGATCGACTTACCACGAGGACGACTAGCGACGATGATTTGTTGATCCAATTTAGGCTGCACCGTCCTACTAAGGGCACAAAATTGGGTGATGGTTGGTAATACTCAATCTTTATTTATCTGAGTTACCTTTTGCGACGAGACGTGGTTATAAGATAGAAGGAAGATAGGTAGGTAGGTACTTAGGCGTAGGCGTAGCTAGCTACCAACATCTATAGTCTTTCGCAGGTCGGCACCCCATCTGGCCGGAGGGTGTCCTACACTACGTTAACCGAGTCGTAGTCTGCACTCAAGAACACGTTTACACCAGGAGCGTTAAATTCGTGTATCCATCGTGTATCTGATAATTATTGACAATGTATGAGAATGAATTAATGTAAGATAAGATATGATTTGTTTTCTCGAGAAGTATGGCCTAAGAGTTTAAATGAGATTGTTGAAAACCTAGGTACCTACTTTTTGCTTAGATACATTCGGGGCTCTTGCAGCCGGGGGCCCCGTACGGCTGATACGGAGCGGGAGCTCCACCCCTGGACTACTTGTATACCTACTCATCCAAATAAGTCTATTCAGATAAAGTAAGTTTGGACTTGCCAACCTTGGCTAGTGACAGAGTATAGCGTCCATTTATTGCAAACCAAAGTGTACATTTGAAATTCCTCTGCGACACAGCGCGGGCGCACCTTTCATTATGAAGTCAATGCGTGCATAGGATAGGTTTGCACTGCTTCGTAGCTAAGTTTCTCCGTGCTTCTATTTATTTAGATAGATAGGTAGATAACACATTCGACTCTGCATCATAATGATGATGATGATTCTTGGTTTATGGCAACTGAGTCTGAATGGACACTTCTCTGCCAGTGTCAAGTAATGGAAAATAATTCTAAAATTAATGAGTTATCAAGTTATGAAAATGGTTTGATATTTTACTAGAGCCTAGTTCGTTATCAAGCAGGGTGTACCACGTGCAGGTTAGGTTAGGTTGGGAGACGAGATGTTGGAGTCCCCCCCCCCCCCATGCACCCCCCGCATATGATATACCTAAAGGTCACAATAAGGTACATTATAACATAACACAGATAAAATAAGAGGACACTAAGTTATAGTAATAGTAGGTATAACAAATTTAAAAATTACCTAGAGATATAAATTGTGTGTGTGCTTCAATAGGCTGTCAAAACGACAACAGCTCAGCGAAAAGCTATGGTCGAACAGAAAAACACAGATTTACACATATTTTATTTTTATTATTACTTTATTACCCCCACCAAATACTAGGTCCCAATCTAGGCAGTTACTTTCTTATCTAAAGTGGGGCGTGGCGAAGTTTGGCCGCCATTTTATCGGAGTTCAGATTTTTTATTGGCAATATTGTTACAGGTCTTAGTAGTGGTATATTCATAGTTAATAATATATAAGTACATAGTAATATAACTGAATGCAATTATTAATTAAAATTAATGTATTAAGTAATGATATAAATTTAAAATTGCAGTTCGCAGGCTGTATTAGTCCCTTGCCCTTTCAGTTCCTGAAATCCTTAGTTTTAAATATACCTGATTTTAACTAAAATTTTACTAAATTCCAAATAACTTTTGAACCAGTGAATATTGCAGAACATACAGGGGGGTTAAATCAATAGGTACTGAGGTCCCCCACCCCCCATCCACCGATGATCGACCCTTCATGTTACACCCTGTATAGTGCGCTTAAGGTAGATGTATCAATAGCATATTTTTATTCCAGTTTAAGAGATATTTCGAATCAAAGGGTAAAACTTGAAAAAACCGTTTAACTTAATAAAAAAGAAAACAAATCCAGCTTTAATACTTGCTGATTTTAACTTCAACACATCACATTTATATTTAATATCATCGCATCACACTAATCACACTATTAATTTAAATGCGAAAGTTTGGATGTATGGATGGATGTTTGTTACCTACTTCTTCATGCCAAAACTACTGAATGGAACCGGCTGGAATTTGCACAGATGTAGCTCTAAGCCTGGAATCAAACATAGCCCTTTTTATCCAAAAAAAACAGTTCCCATGGGTGGGATAGGTATAGTAAAAGCTGGATGAATGGATGTTTGTTATTTATAGTGAGGAAATAGAGAGTTTACCTGTGTTTGCACGGACAGGACATATTATCTACAATGCACATTATGCACACACTTGTGCATTGTAATTATGTCCTGCGCACCTGGCCAGTCATCTTTGAGACTCACATAATTTATAGATGCTAGGTATATTGTACCTAAACCATTCACTTTATGTTGAGTCTTTCTTATTGTATTAGGTATCTATCCGTGAAAACCTTCCATAAGCTTTCTAGTATTAATGTACTTGTTAGTGTGTTTATAAGCTTCTGGTTTTCCTTTATAGATATAAATATAAATTAGATTTCTTTTCCCCGGAAAGAACGCGAGCTAAGCCAAGGACAGAAACTTGTCAAGATTTGTTTAAATGTCAAAGAGATCCTACAATATTAAAAGCACCTTAAGTCGTTTTTTCAATTTATAAATAAACGTAGATTCTATTAAAGGCTATGAGCTCATAAGGCGTGGAATACATTATCTACGCGTGAACTTTATTCAAAGCTCGACTTGGCCCGTTAAGCACTGGAATTTAATTTAGCTAGTCCTTACCGACTGCTTTTAATTAAAATTTACTTTTGTGACACACTTACCTGCTTAATATTATAGGTAGATATGATCTATTTCCCTCCGGCCAGGTGGGATGACGACTTGCGAAGGACTGCAGGCAGATGCTGGATGCGGCAAGCTGAAGACAGGGCGCTATAGCGCTCATTAGGGAGGCTTATGTCCAGTAGTGGACTGCTATAGGCTGATGATGATGATGACATATTTGTCATTTAGCTGCAGAATGAAGATTATGATAAGAAATCCCAATAAAACAAATTATATGGGCCAGCAACAACAATGGCCTAATGGTTGCCATTGCGCCCTATCCTCAGCAGGTCGTGATCCCACCTGGCCGAAGGGCGTCCTACTCTACGTTTAGCGAGTCGTGGTCTTCACTGAAGAATACGTTTACCCTTGCGGTTGTTGGTTCTTCGCGAGATATGGCCGGCTCACTGCCATTTCAGCTTGCTAATTCTTAGAGCTATGTCGACTTTGGTTCTCTGTCGGATGCTCGGATGTATTCGTTAGGAATCCTATCCTTCACAGAAACTCCGACTAAATATAACAAAAACAATTACTGACAACAATATATTTTATTGAGAAAAGATATCTTAAAACGAAAAGTAGGTACTCTATGTGTAAAATGAACAGGACAGTTATCTTTTTTAGATAATCAAAAAATTAAATATAAGTAGATACCTATTTAGATATTTGATTGTCAGTTGGTTTCCCTTCCTTGCAAGTTATTTTACCGCTACTGTGTGGTGGCATCATTTTCTTTTGTCATGCTGAAAAAGTAAACTGTAAATAACCTTATGTGTCGAAAATAAAAATACCTACTTAGATTCATTATAAAGTCGATAGAGTAACGATTTACTCCGTTTATCAAAGATTACTTCGTTTATCAAGTCATATTATATCAACAAATTATAAGATATCAACAGTTTATTTATCAAGTCGTACTTCCTACTTTCATAGGTACAAACTCTTTAGGAACCTTTTGTGAAAGAAAATATGGAGAATAACCCTGTATAGGATGAGAAGTGAATGCCAGTCGATAGAGCGAACAATTATAGGCAAATATACAAATATAGGCAGCTTCCACCATGGTAATTAAATGTAAATAAAAAAAATGGCTCTTGGAGAGCTCTTTCTACTCTGTAGACGAGTTTTACGCTTTGTCTATTTTATAAATTTATTATAACTTAATTTCCACATTACAATTGGTCAATTATACCTTTTATGACATATACATATTAGTTAAGGACAATATTGGATTTATATAGCTTACCTTATTATTATGTCTCTCAAATACCATGATCTCGGGCCATAAAGTGACCCGGTCCTTTGGAAGGCTTGCGTGGGGCCGAAGCCAACAGCACAGAGGCCCTTTTAGAAGTTAATCTAAAGGCGATGGCTACAAATAGCGGGTATCATCCTCGGGTGCACAATATGATACAACCAAAGATGGTATCCGCCAGTTGTGACTATTGCAAAGAAAAATGAAAGAAATAAGACTAGGCTATTGTGATGGATGGATGGACTGGATAATCGGGTTATAGGAGAGATTGCGGACGTCTGCCATAAACAAGTCAATCATAATGTTAAGAAGAATGGCAGACGGTGGCTTGCCGAAAATGCTGGATGGGTTCCTTAAAAAGCCGGAGTAAATTACCGGAGAGGAACAACATCGGCGCAAACGACTGAGGGGTGTCGAGAGGTGCGGCCCCGATTTCACCATCACGAAGACTGCTCGTGAGCGGGTTTCCTCGCTATTACGCCATAAGACACTTCCACCCCCGTCATTATTATTATTATGTGTGACTTGTAACTTGGTGTTATTAATAAAGAATTTGTATTTGTATACCTCGATCTAATTAACACTTATCTAGCCCCAAGCTGAGCAGAGCTTGTGTCATGTACCTATTAGATGACTGATATACTCAACCCCGAATACTCGAACGCATCTCAGATTTGAACATGATTTTTTGACAGTATTATGTACCTACACTTTATCTTAAGATTGAAAAAAGACCCGAGGAATGTAACATTCGGTTAAGATTGAAACCCGAGGAATGTAACATTCGGGTCAAACCCCCTACGGGTTTAAAGAGTGTTAAATATAAGAAATCATGTATATTCTTTAAAAATAAATAAATACAAAATATAGACTGATATAGTTGATCATGATGGATGACTCAAACCAGATACCTTATATTGATTCTGTGCTCAAACACTGAAGTGGCTTTCCTCGTACTTATAGGTACGAGTTTTCATCATATGATGATACTTTTTATTGTACGCAAGGCTTCTTCTACTTTCTGCCCGCGACTCCAACATCCATCCATCCAACAATACAATACAATATAACTTTATTGCACCATTAATACAAAAAAATAATAAAAATACTAAAGGGTCTTAATACTAACTATATCTATTGGCACAATCGGCGGCCTTATCGCTAAAAGCGATCTCTTCCAGGCAACCTTTGGATGGATAGTATCGGTACGTATTAAAGCTGACGGTGGCGTAATTATTAAAGATGATTATATATAAAATAATTAATATTTATTTTATGTACATACATATATAAAAATAGAGCAAAAAAACAGGAACAATTAACATAATAACATATAAAATCAAAACTAAAAATAAAAAAAATCAAGAAATCTTATCAAGAGTATCCAACCATCTAGACATCCAAACCATCACATTTATAATATTAGTGTCATGTGTAGATTATGAAGAAGTCATTATTATATTATAATAATGACTTCTTCATAATCTACACAAGAACTGTAAAATGGCTGATCATTCTAGAATGATTCTATGAAGTTTGAATTCTAATTTTAAATATCTAACTTGATAAAGTCAAGGTGCCGACTTGCTTGACCGTTGGAACACTTCAGAGGTGTGGCCGTTGGGTTGGAATGGTTGGATAAAACAGCTAGGTAATTAATCGATTCGAATTTCAAATTATAGGTTACTTGACACCTATCGATCTTGTTCAGCAAGCTAGCTAAGCTATAGATTGTCTATATTCACATCATAAAAATATGCATTGAATGGTGACAAAATGGCTTTCCCATACGTTAGGTATTGAGTATTAACGAGTAAGTAATAAATGACCGAACTATGAACTAAAATGTTATATGTAAATGCCTAATCGTTTAAAGGTGGTACTTCACATGGCTATTTGTGTTCGCTATTGGGTGTTTGTTGTATTTGGCAAAATATATGACGTTCAGACGAACATGCAAAAAGAGGCAAATACCACCATTTACACATGGCACACAAATATCAAACACACAAACATTTGGCAGCAGACTGAGCAGAGCGCAAGGTGTCAATACGGCCATTGTGTGGACGGCTTATTGCGTATTTGCCTATTTGACTGCTCAACCGACAAGGGCACGGTAACGTGTATTTGGTATTGGCCTTATTTGTCAAATAGGCGAATAAGGCGAACACTTTGTCAAATAAACTGTCCACACATGGTAATTGTTTGCCAAATACACAAATACAAATAGCCATGTGAAGTGCCCCCATAAGAGGGCGCAATGCGCGATTTCATTTTGTGAAAAAGATAGGCATAGGATTTCGTTCATAGGAGCGGGACAGAGCATACGTTTTTGGAGCGTCGTCGTTACCACAAAAAACATGTTTTTGCTTATTTACATGAAAAGTACCCAACTTATGAAGAAACTGAACAATTAGTAATATAATGAACCACGAATCCAAACACAAGTCATTTCAATAGACCGCAGGGTTCCAGAAATTCAGACCAAATTATGTGCGAAACAGTGCACTTTCATGATACCTATGTTTTGTTTTTCTATGTATATCTAATAATAATAAATATCTAAATATATATTCTATTAAGTAACAGTCATAGTACCCATGACACAAGCTCTGCAAAATAGGGCCTGAGATTTCTTGAGAATCGACTCTAAAGAGTTCAGCTATAGCTATTGAGTAGACTCTAGAGTCCACTCCATTCTACCTCTCTCTTGTCCGGGTTTAGTGCAACAACTTCAAAATTACCTGCATCGTGAGTAAATTTAAAGAGTTCGCCAAACATCTTATCTACCGAATGCACCGATTACGTAATTTGTTTACAAATGTATTACTACTTTCTGTGTCATCCCGCAGTTGCGTGACATCCGTGACATCTTTCACTGTAAGATGTGACGCCAGGAGTGACGTAAATAATGACGACTTTATCTGCGGTTTTGCTAGGGATGGCCATTGAGGATGGTATTTATCGATGTATTTCCAAGTTCGTATTAATGTGTAATGGATCTATCGATAAAATACCGATATTTTACTAAATAAGAGGGTGAGTAGTTAGGCTCATATTCAAAGCTTGCTCACAGTTATTTATCTATGCTTGAGTAACGATGCGGTTGACGAACGTTCTAGGGCAAAAGCTTTACAATACAATACAAAAATTCGTTATTGTACACCATAATCAAATTAATCATTACAAAAATACATTATATGCGACAGGTACAATGGGCGGCCTTATCGCTTAGAAGCGATCTCTTCCAGGCAACCTTTGGATGGAAAGAATTACTATTATTACTTTACTAAATCATGAATCTGAGCATAGTTTTTAAATACGAGCCTTTTTCGGGGCTGAACACGAACAAAGTGGTTATCTCAATAGGTTTATCATGGACACAGTGATACCCAAGCCACACCAAAAGAAAAAAAATTGAGTTGAGAGAAATTATAAAATAATATGGCAGCTGATGATAATTTGTCTCGTACAGTGCTCAGATTATGCGTAATATTTTCTGAATTTTTAATTATTACAAACACCTTGTCTACTGCAAAAGCAATTACAAAAAAACTTACATAAATTGTAATGTACAGTACAACAGTAACGTCGCACCCTTAATAATAAAACGCATTAATTCGAAATTACGGGTTTTTAGTTTTTGTCATAAAGTGCATTAACTTTGAAACGAGAATACGCTCGCTCCAACAGCCGTTTCAATACGACGTAAATAAAGGAGATAGATGGTCATCCGTCTCTTTTTGATTAACGATCGCTGTCAACTCAGCAATCATAAAACGACGAATTCAGTGATGCGCCGGCACTGTTCAAGGACACACCCTAGTTTCGAGATATTAAAACGAAATAAAATGGAAAGTTTCATTGTTTGACTACAAGGTAAGACATTTTATTTACTTTGGCTTAATCATAAAGTGACGATTGTTAGTTTTAGTGCACTTTATTAGAAAAATGTTTGCAGATATTTTTGTATCATTAGGATAAATTTCATTTTATTTTTAAAAATATTGCAGTTAGTGTGAATGATTTCAGTTTAACGCAGTTTAATATTAAAAGTTTATGTTATTACTTGGTTCGAATGTGATTTGTTTCATTATTGTATTAAAATTTGTATGAAGACAAGATTCTTATGAGTTTTAATGCTGTTTATGATTAAAATACAAACAAAATCTGTGTGTTATTGTGAATTGATTTACTTTAATATTAGGATAATAATGATTTTGGCTAAAAATATTTATTATTGAACTGCGTCTTATTAAATAAAATAGGTTTTGCTACCTATTACATTAGTAATTGTTTTATTGATCTTGCTTCCGACGACACAACAAATTTAATATAATCTTCTTTTAATTTTAGGATGGATTCAAGGGCGAGTAAGATATTAAGATTAGTAACAAGCCAGAATGATTCACCAGGTCTTATTTCAAAAGCCGAGAATCAACATAATAATGTAAACAATCTTTATGACGGGGTGAGATACATTTTTATAACATTGTTTCGCTTTCTATGTTTAGGTAGGTAGTTAGGTACCTACTTTGCATTTTCTAATCAAACATTTTTTTTAGTTGCAAACAGAAATATATGATGGTCCGGGTTATATGGAAATAGACAAAGAATTACTAACGCAAGAATCGACATGCTGCATAAATGCAAATAATGAAGAAAATAAAGAGGTATGGAACTTAAAAAATATATTTATTTCAACCTATTGCAGGCTGTTGCTAACCTGCGATTATTTTATATTATTTAGGTAAGTAATCATGGATGTTTGTGACTGTCACTTTAAGATCTTGCTGGAAGCCCAAAAACATGAAAACAATAGGTACCTTTCATCTACTGAAATGTGATTTAGTAAAAGGTGTTTGATTATTAATTTTTGTTACAGAATTCCCATTCGGAGGTTATTCAACTTGAAGGAATTGTTAAAGAAACAACAAATGTAGAAGCGGTAGAGGTATGAAGCCAAATATTATTTATTTATTTAATCCTATCGTTGTCAACCTGCAAATAGTGAAATTTGTCTGTTCATCTGTCTGATATTTTGTCTGTTTGTCTGTCTATGTGTTCTGATCTTGATGAAAATTGATAGAGAAGTTGCCAAAACCCCGAGAACGGACATAAGATACATGCAAAGCGGGCGATACTGCTGTACAGTCGACCGCACATCAATTAATACTTATTACAAGGGACGTAGGGGTTGATTTTATAAAATAGTAAATAAAATGTTTTTCTAATTACAGACTTACCACTTGGAAGGTGAAAAAATTGAAAGTAGTTTGGTGCCTTATGACGATAGCGACACTACTTTGAGCGAAGACGATGCTTTGACAGCAACTCTGAGAGCCTCGGAAGTTAATAAATCTTCCTCAAGTTCGAGTTTGTCTCGCTCCAGCTCAACATCTTCCAGCTCTTCGTCGAGCTCTAGCTCTTCTTCAGACTCTGACAGCTCTCAATCTCCAAAAGTACCGCCTCGGCCATCATCGACATCAACTAAAGACAATCGTGACCTCTATGAAGCGAATGACGAAAACTTTATAGAACAGACATCTCCGCAACAACAAAATGAGGAAAGAGTAAGTACTTTACTGCTTTTTATATTATTAGTTATTGGATTAAATTGAAAATTGTAAGACTAATTCATTATTATATTTTTAGGATACTGGTACGCGTCACTCAAGAAAGTCTCAAGAACATCATGATTATCAAATATCTCCGCTTAATTCTGACGAAAGTGAAGCCGACTTAAGCGATGGAGATCCTACTTTTGTGAGTGATGAACCGGCAAGAAGACGAAATTATATATTTGCGGCATCAGACACTTCTTCTAGCAGTTCCGTTACTTCAGAAAGTACGCCCCAAGTAAGAGGCCGCAAGCGTACAAGAAAACCTGAAAAATGGAAGCAAAACAAAGCTAAACGCTTGAGAAACAAAGGAAAATCGTACGTATCTTTGTCCGAAACCAAAAAAAAAATTGAAGCTCGTTGCCTCAAGCCTCCTTGCCCAGATACATGCCGACAAAACTGCACTAAGAAAATTGATACGGAGACCAGATACGAAATCTTTAGCCGGTTTTGGGAACTGGGAGATGTAGTAAGGCAAAGAGCTTACATCAGTGCGTGTATGCTCGATGTTGTGCCAAAATACAAGTACACCAATGCTGAGACACCTAGACGCAACAACAAAGCATTCCTTTTTGTTGTTGGTAGCATCCAAATTCGGGTATGCAAAGCTTTTTTCAAAGCTACACTAGATATAACGGACCGTATGATACTTACGACACAGACTAAAGTCGACGAGAATGGGTTTTTGCTTGAAGATTTAAGGGGAAAACACCAGAACCACAAGACACTCGCCCCGCAATTAAAAGCTGACATAAGGGCACATATTAATTCCATACCTCGGATTGAATCGCACTACTTAAGAGCTTCTACTACAAGAGAATACATAGACGGCAGTAAAAATATAAAAGATTTATACAAAGATTTTGAATCAGATCAGAAGGAAAAAGGACAAGATCCCGGTACATACAGTGCATACTACAAAATATTTACAACTGAATTCAACCTTGGCTTTTTCCAACCCAAAAAAGACCAGTGCGATTTATGCAACGCTTACAGTAACGCCAATGCTGACCAGAAGAAAGAAATGGAAGACAAATACCAAAAGCATATTGAACAGAAATTTGCAAGTCGAATAGAAAAGCAAAATGATCGCAAAAAGGTAAACGCAAATACCAAAGTAGCTATTTATGATTTGGAAGCAGTATTGCAATGTCCCAAAGGTGAATCTTCATCGTTTTACTACAAATCTAAGCTTAATTGCCACAATTTAACAGTCACGGAATTAACTGATGATAAATCGAAGGTGGCCTATAAAAACGTTCATTGCTATTTTTGGACGGAGTCAGATGCAAAACGGGGAGCTAATGAAATTGGCTCGTGTATATGGAAATACCTGAAAGCTTTAAGCGATGAAGTGGAAGGAGAAGAAGTGGAAGTGATATTCTATTCTGACAATTGCTGCGGGCAAAACAAAAATAAGTACATCACCACTTTGTACATGTTCGCCGTTCACACTTTGAACATAAAGAGTATAACGCACAATTTTTTGATCCGAGGACACACCCAAAACGAAGCCGACAGTGTTCATAGCCTCATAGAAAAAGAAGTTAAAAAGAACCTCAAATCCGGACCGATTTATACCCCCGATCAATACATAGCTCTTATCAAAAATGCTAAAAAGTCGCAGCCCGCTCTTAATGTTCACGAGTTGAGTTTCGAATCATTTTATGATTTGAAATTACTTCAGGAAGAGTGGGGGTATAACTTTTCAAAGAACACAGAAGGCGGTAATGTCAATTGGAACGAAATAAAAAGTCTTAAAATAACTAAAGAGAGTACAAAATTTTTCTACAAGACGTCGTATCTGGACGACAGTTACAAGGAAGTAAACGTCAGAAATAAGAGAAAGAAACTGGAACCCATCACTGCTGTTAGGCTTTCAGCAGCTTACACAGAGAAACAAAAATTGAGTGCGAACAAGACCAAAGACCTGAAGGAGCTTATTTCAAAAGCATTGATACCTTCCTTCTATACAAGTTTTTACGATTCAATATTGTAGGATTATCTAAAAAAAAAATGTAGGTTTGTAAGCTTACTTTATTTTTTTAAGTTACGCCCGAATTGTGGCAAGTTTTTAATACCTTTTAGTATTTACTATCCGTTCTTTGTTAAGTTTAAATTAGAGCCAAAAAATAGGCTTTAAATAATTTTGTTGATTTTGTGATAAAAATTGTGCCTTTAAATACTTAAAAATAAAAGTTCCTATTTATATAGACTTAATTAAAAAAAATACTTAAGTTCAGTTCCAAAAATAATAATTAAGAGACTACGTATGAGAGTATTAAAGTTACAGAATAAAAAAATTACTACAGTTATTTAATTTTGTATGGCAGATAATATTTTGACTTTTAAGTTTTTTTTGTTTGTAAGCACTTTTAGACTGTAAGAACAATGTAATATTTGTCTATTTTACGTACCTTACTCAAATGATGATCTCATGATCTAGAAAAAATACAATTACTTGACATTCAAAACTAACACTGCGTTTTATTTGTCAATAAATTTAATAAATTTATCATGTAATTTACTAAAACACTAAATCATTAATGTTTAATTTGTATATTTTTTTCTTTTTCATTCATTAACTGCATCATTTCCTAATAATCTCGCAAAGTTTAAAAAATTATTAAAAAACATTGCATCATTTCAAGTTAATCCATGTAAACTTTTTTTTTCTGCATAGAATTTTAGTCATAAAGTGCGTTAAAAACCAACTTTTTTTTTCAATATTATTTAAAAATACTTACCGTATAAAAAAACAATTATAACACATGCAACTATGTTGCCTATTAATCAAACTAGCCGTATATACAATTTAAAGTTTCCTGTCACCTTTATTAACTTTTTTATGGATTTTTGAAGTGTGGTGTTTAAGGTTCACAAACTTTAAACGCGTTTTCCCGCACACATACAATTTCGAATTAATGCGTTTTATTATTAAGGGTGCGACGTATGTTTTGTTATTTTACGAATTGTATCGGTAGATAAGGTACAAAAAAAATATAAATAAAAAACAATTAAAACCGTGACTTAATAATAAACATTGAAGTAGTAGCATTCTCTTCTCTAACACTTATTTACGGCTAAAGTGGTTTACACACAAACTATACAGATACACCCACCACACACAAATTAAGTAAAATTGCCAGTAATCTAGTTTCATCTTCTCAATAATCGCGGGGTTTCATATTTCAGTGAGGCAATCCTTATCTTCGTCTAAATTCCTGTACAAGGTTGAAAATTCCCCTAACATCGTAAAAGTCAATTGTTTGCGCAGAACACGATTTTTAATAAGGTTTGTTAGGATTTTTAGGAAAATAGCCGACAATAGAATGAAAGGAAGGTGGAAGGGTAGACATTTGCTTTTGATAATGTAATAAAAGTTAGGATTGTATGCAAATATCCCTATGGCACTCATTGGGGAGGCCTATGTCCAGCAGTGGACTGCTATAGGCTGATGATGATGATGATGATGATGATTGTATGCAAGTAAATAAATCATTTAAACTGCCTTTTTGACAGGCTGCAGTACAAACAAAATTTTTACAAATCTGTATTTTTTAAATTATTTACTATTTTTATTGACTACTTCCATCAAAATTTATTAATTTTCTCTATGCTATATTAATATTTGCAACATCGTTGTTTTACAGTTACTGCACAAATTGGAATGCGCAGGTAAGACGCACCGTGTGACCGGGCAATAAAAATTCACCTCATTAAGTACCAACTCAATAACAAACGCTTAATAATCGATAGAATAAATGTTTTTAAGCTTACGCGATCGGAACACCTACTAGTACTATTTTAACGGGTATTTATCGCGTTTATTTACTTATTTTTCCCGACGTTTCGACAGTTAATCGATACAATGTCCCAACTCTACCGAGTAACGAATCATCGATTTAATTCCTAAGGATTACATCATGGCCCAGGATTGAGTCATGGTCACGACCTGAGAGCTTACCTAGTCCTTTCGTGGGTGGATATCCTTTAGTCACACTAATGGACCTACGTAGTACTTATGACCAGTCACTAATACCTAGGTTCTGAGACCACAATCTAGAATTAATATCTCATAAGCAGGTACATACATTATTATTATATATCTCGCGACGAACCGACAACCGGTGGATAAACGTGTTCTTGAGTGGAGACCACGACTCGGTAAACGTCGTGTAGAAAGCCAGGTGGGATGACGACCTCCGAAACACTGCAAGCAGATGCTGGATGCGTCAAGATGATAGACAGGGCGCTATGGCGCTGCTCATTAGGGGATGCCCATGTTCAACAGTGGACTGACATACTCGTAGGCTGATGATGAAGAAACGTCAACTAATCTTACCTTTGTAGGTAAGATTAGTGGACACTGGTTACGTCACAGTACTGTAGGCACTGGCCGAAAATTGCAAGAGGCCTAGGTTTTCAAAGTACCTATTGTTTTCAAGTTTTATTGACCAAACAAAACGTTTTAGTACAAAAACTGTCAATGCAGCGTTTTCAAAAAAATTAAGAATGTCAATGATGTAAATTGGTCCACTGCTGGACGCAATCCTCGTCTTGATAAGGGCCTTATTAGTTTTATCTTATTGGTTGTGGCTATAATTCCCAAGCTGGTCATACGGGTTGGGGATCGCAGTTTGGTGATAAGTTTTTCTGCAGGAGACACGTCTTTATAGAATCCCCCAGTGTCTTCTCAGTGTCTTACCAGTCCCTTAGTCGCCTCTTAGGACATTCGCGGGAAGAGTTGGGTTAGCTTATTCTAGGCCGGTACCCCACGGCAGTGTGTGAGCAGCTTTACCGGACATGAATGTTGCAATTTAACCTTAAACGAATAGAGCAATTTGTTCAATATTATCAAAACAACTTAGAGCCGACTTATTCACATTAATCACAGCGAATTACCTTGAAAAAAAGAATTAACGCCTCCGTTGAAAAGGCTAAAACATCAAAGATAGAAATATTTGGAAACGTTCGGTTCGGTCTATAATTTACGTACTAGATGTACCGTTAGCCAAAAAGTGATCTAATAAATATTTTAATAATATAAGCTATGTATAATAAAAATATTAGATATCATATCACTTTGGAAATTCCTAACGAGTTTTAAAAACTATTTACCAATTTTATTCTGTCACATATCGGTAACATATATTATTTGCGTACTAGATTTGGCTACTGTTACGCAATAAGTGATCTAATAAATATTCTGAAAATAGTTAGTAGTTACCTACGCAGAAAGATTACATATCATATCATATCACTTTGAAAAATCCGACCAAGTTTTAAAACTATAAACCAATTTTATTCTGTCATACATCAATGAATACTTTTTTCTATACAATAATTAATTATATTTATATGACATAATACCTCTTTTATTATTATAGATATATATTATTATATATTAGAGGTATTATTAATTAATTTAATAGTTAATAGTTTAAAGGACAATATTGTGTATATTCCTTACCTTATTGCGCTTGACTTGTAACTTGGTGTTATTAATAAAGAATTGTATTGTATTGCATCTGTAAAATTTTTTATTTGTACTTATGAACACCAATTTAGGTAGCTATCTAGTTTTAGATTTACCATTATTATATATTATACCATCGCCGCGCCGCCACCGCGCCGCCGCCCGCCGCCGCACTATTGAGACTCTCCTAGTAAGAGTGGTCCTAATATAACAGACCGAGAGTTCACTAACGCATGTTAATGCTATTTGCCGATCTATTGAACAAACATGTGAATTATATTGTGAATCAACACCTCCCTATTCTTTTTATATTCATTATTCACACAATAGCTGTTGACACGTGTAAGGTTCGTAGGTTTATAGGCAGCATAGCAGGCTTTCATTTTTATGACTATCGATGAATAATTTTATTAACGAAGTAAATTACTTACTTTTTTTACTATACCAGTTACGACTTGAAAACGGCAAAAGCCAATTTTCTAGAACAGAAATCCTACTAATATTATAAACGCGAAAATGTGTAAGTATGGATGGATGTTTGTTTCTCTTTCACGTAAAAACTACTGAATGGATTTTAATGAAACTTTACAATAATATAGCTTATACATCAGTATAACACATAGGCTACAATTTATAAAGATATATTGTATATTATCCAAAATATCTGCGGTTTAGCTAGCTGCGCCCCGCGGTTTCACCACGCGGGTGAAACCGCGGGGCGCAGCTAGTATAATATACTATATCAGAAATTATAAAAAAATCTAAGTGCTTCCTTACTTAGATGTTTTTATTAAATGTGCCTCTAAACTTTGACATTTCGAGTTTTCCAACTACCTAATAATAGAATAAAATCAATCAAATTAATATTGGTGTCCCAAATAATGATTAAATCATTTATTATTTCCACGTCGTTAGTCAAGGATGGCATCTCATTTATAATATCAAGCCTCGGCTCTTTATGTCCCCACATTTACAGTCCCCACGTGTTCTTACAGCTGGGTAACCATACGTTCTGATTTTCTAGGATTTTTTTAAATAAGGATCTGAAACTTTTCTCCTACGGTTTTTTCATCTATATATAAGAAAGTTGTGTTAGTAACACTATTTATAACTCAAGAACGGCTGAACCGATTTGGCTGAAAATTGGTGGGGAGGTAGCTTTTTATCATTTAAAGCATTTGATACATAAATATCCACGGGGGCGAAGCCGCGGGGCGTAGCTATACATTACAATGCAACCGTTTTCCTCACAGAATTCTTGTCACTTATATACAAATATATTATTTGACAACTATGCCAATAACGTTTGACGTTTATCGAACGATGATTGAACGAATGTAACGTATGATTTTTTACGTCATTCATTCAGTAAGTTGTTACTCGAAGCTCTATTTTCGTTTGTGAAATTGACAAAAGATACTCGTAACTTTTACTTGTCAATTAACAATACAATACAAAAATACTTTATTGTACACCAGATACAGAACATTATGAAAGATATACGTTTATTAACGTTAATTAAGAAGTAACTAATCAACACTTTACTTGGAGATGGTGAACGAGGCCCTTAAACTTAAAAAATAATATTTGTATAGCGTATAGGTATTAGTGAAACTTTAATTCTAACAAATTATATAAAAATTAAATTATGTTAGTTCTCTCTATCCTGCTTAAAAGACTGTGTGAAACGATAGCTACTAAACTAAGAACTTACATAGAAACTTACCTCAATTCTTTTAACTTTAATGTTGGTCAACACTTTTTTATTGAAATGAAATCATTATTGGATAAGCGGTAATCCGCTTAGCAAAAAACAAATTAGAGGCACATTACGTAAGCTTATGGCTCATTAAAACGATGAAAGATAAAAAACTAGTCATAAAGAAAATATGAGGTAAAATCTACTAACCTTAACTTAATTAGGTATTTATAGCAATTCAGTATTCAATATTTTATAGGTTCACATAATAAAACAGAGTATTGTAAGTATTAATGTATTATTTAGCATAGGGTGTGGAAACAAATCCTAAGCTAGGACACCGGTAGAGTATCGATGGGAAAAACCCTTGGGACATAATAAAAGGTTCGTGATAAATACCCGACGGCCGCTGGGGCAAACGTGTTCTTGTGTGAAGACCACGATTCGGTAAACGTAGTGTAGGACGCCCTCCGACCAGGTGGGATGACCTGCGAAAGACTGCTGGTAGATGCTGGATGCGGCAAGCTGAAGACAGGGCGCTATGGCGCTCATTGCGGGAGGCTTATGTCCAGCTGTGGACTGCTATAGGCTGATGATGATGATAATAAAACAGATTATTGTAAGTATTAATGTATTCTTAACGACAGGGGATAGGGTGTGGAAACAAATGTGGAACCTAAGCTGCAGTAGAGTATTGATGGGAAAAACACTAAGGACAAAATAAAACAAAAGGTTCGCGATAAATACCTGATAAATCATCTTTAACAGGTAGGTATGACTATTTTGATAACAGTATATAAAATGAATAGTATAAAATATGACTTGTCTAAGTGATTATTTGTAAGCCTAAAGAAATAAATACTTATGAATTTGAATTTGAAAAGCTTGAAATCATGGTTTTTATTTATTTTGATTTCATATAAGTGTCCAGACTAACTTTTTTTTTACCCAATAGGAACAAAATTATGTGTTTGACGGTTTTTAACACTTTGACTGCGAATTTTTTTCGAAGACTGCGATCTTTTTTTTAACTTAAAAAATTCGTGCTGCCGCTCTACACAGCGGTTGTGTTGCGCCGCACATGTGTTTCGTTCGAAAAATATTACGGCTGTGCTGAGTCACAAAGACAGCGCTAGTGTGGATTTACGCATATTAGGCACTTGTAGAAAACACATACCGTGTGATTTCAGCAATCAAAGTGTTAAGACAGTATCAAAAATAAAGTCATTTAAACGGGATATTTACCATGATTGGATTTTTGAGTTTGCCGAAATATTGGAATACTCTAAATAAATTCCCGTTTTAAATGACTTTAGTGTTAATAACCTTGATAGTTTCAAAAGTTTTAGTAATGCCTAAATTCATGGTTTTTATTTAATTTGATTTCATGACCTATCCAGAATAATTTATTATCCAGTAAGTAGAAATTTAAATAGAAACCGTAAATAAATAAAGGATCCATCCAGTACAAATAAATAATAATGTTATAGAATAGCGAGACCTTCTAAGACAAGTATTTATACTTAAACCTCTACTACGGTGTAAACAATTATTGTAAAACTGTTAAAGAAATTAATTTTATATATTATTGATTCAGTACAAGGTCTAGGTTTTGAAAAACACGAAAAAAAAATGTCAAAATGTCTCACTAAATCCAGCCGCACTGAGTCCCTACTTTCAGCGCCATATTCCTTCTTTGACTAATCATAGACGGTAAACACCCTCGCTAGAAAGATTTACAACAACTTGACAACAAAGGACATCATTCATTGCCACGCTGACATGTGAACTGAGGAGATTTATTTACGGGGAAAGCTTTGGATAAATTATATGATGAGACAGTTAAACCACATTTTTCGTTTAAAGTTTTGTGTCTTTTTCTCAATCTTCTATTGTAATAGAATAGAGTGACGTGAGAAAATGTGTGAAGTCTGAGGACAGGGCGCTATGGCGATCATTGGGGGAGGCCAATGTCCAGCAGTGGATGGCTATAGGCTGATGATGATGAGAAAATGTGTAGGTATGTTTTTTGTTTTCTTTTATGCCAAAACAAATGAATGAAATTTGACAGAGAGATACACGTTATCCCGGTAAAGCATGCAAAGCCGAGGGCAGCCAATTACTATAAAATATACGTCAAATTTATTACTTAACACCCACACTGCCCACACGTATAATAAAAAAAAATTACATTCATTCGTACCGAAAGAGTGTTATATAATTAATTTTGTAGGTATTTTTTTATTTCGTTTTGATCCTTGTGTCGGTAGATGTACCCGCAGCGATAAGCGCGCGTTTAAATCTTTTTCAGGTAAAATAAAATAAGCGTGACGTTGAACTTTTTGTGATTTTTTTTTTTTTTTTTTTATTATTTGTGCTATCGCTGGAATAAAGTTGGTATTAAATAATCAAATAAACGAACCTAATAGATCTTATCACACCAATAATAATTAGACGAAATGGCTGTAATCATCATCATCATGATTAGCCTATATTAGTTCACTGCTGGACATAGCCCTTCCCCAATGAGCGCCATAGCGCCCTGTCTTCAACTTGACGCATCCAGCATCTTTCGCAAGGTCGTCAACCCACCTGGGCGGAGGGCGTCCTACACTACGTTTACCGAGTCGTGGTCTCCACTCAAGAACACGTTTACCCCAGCGGCCGTCGGTTCTTCGCGAGATATGGCCGGCCCACTGCCACTTCAGCTTGCTAATTCTCAGAGCTATGTCGATAACTTTGGTTCTCTGTCGGATGTATTCGTTACGAATCCTATTCTTCAGATAAACTCCGAGTATAGCTCTTTCGTTCGCTGAGCTACTTGAACTGGTGGACCAGCCCTATCGTGAGTGTCCACGTCTCAGCTCCGTAGGTCATAACGTAGGTCTCCGTAGGTAGGACGCACGCGGTTGTAAAAACTTTCGTTTTCAAGCATTGCGGTATGGATGAAGAGAAGACTACTGCCTACTACTTGCCTGTAAGATTTTGTCTATTCACGACGAACCTCTGTGGTTTGACCACAATGTCACCTGATGGTACTCGATGGAGCCGCGAAGGAAATAATACAGCTATTTCTTGAAGAAACCCTGGTTGCCAGGGAAAACAAAAGCAGGCAGCGACTTCTTAACCTTTGCGGTACGAATGAGGTTGTGGAGAACCGCTTAGTTATGAGTGTACAGAAAAAAAAAACTTTATTTTCCCTCAGACTAGTAAATTTGCGTAGTTTAAGCTATTGTATGTTAACTAATCCATCACCTCACCAGTCGGAGCGTCCCCAAGACGCTGGCTGCATTGCCCCGAGCTGGCTGTATGGCAATGTGCACAGATACTCACCAGCTCTCGGGTCACACAACTAAGCTAACAAATACAATTTTTAGGTTAAAAAAAATTATGCGTAGCAGTGTGTGTACGTCTAGTTGTCCGGGAGTTAAAGCGGGATGGTTGGATCAAGTCATGAAGATCTTGTGTGTCTAGTTTCAATGACTTCGCCCGGGTTTTTCCAAGGTTAAAATATCTATATAAGTATTTTACACATTTGGTATATTAGTTCCTGTAAATTTCTACCCGATCATTCAGTGTTTATATAGATTTAGATTATGTTATCTAGATTATTATTAAGAGATTTAGATTATATTATATATGTATATATTATATAGATATTTAGATTATAATAATCTTTTGAGGCGCTTGCGGCAGCCGATCTACGCTATTCTTTCCTATGATTCTCAGCGAGACAGATAGGGCAGATTTATCGTGCGCCCGCGACTCCTTTGTCCCGTCAATACGTCAGCGACAGACACCCCATTAGGTACAGTTGATGCGACACATTTGTTTTCTCTTTCGGGATTTCTGAAAACATTAGAAAAAATTATATTCCTTGGAACTTTGCATAAAGGAATTTCATCAACAAAAGAACAAAGTGGTTTTCGTGGATCATACCTACTAATAAAAGTTACACATTTGGTATAATTATTGCCTGTAAATTTCAACGCGATCATTCAGTTTTGTACCATGTTAAAAAACGTTATTATTTTGTAATAAAATTTGAGGCGCTCGCGTTTGCCGATCTACTCTATTCTTTCCTATGATTCTCAGCGAGATAGATAGGGCAGATATATGCTTCGCCTTCGAAACCTACATATGTGTCAAATGTTTTTATAATATCTATCTATTGCTGAAAACTGCATTAAAATATGTTGAGTAGTTAGTTTAAAAGTTCTAAGCGAACAGACAGCGGTAGCGACTTCATTCTATTCTATACTATCGATATACATATTTTATAAAAAGGAAGCGTTTGATTCTTTGTTTGTTTGTATTATAGAATAGGATCCGAAACTACTGGACCGATTTGAAAAATTCTTTCACCGTTGGGAAGCTACACTATCCCCGGTAAACATAGGCTATATTATATTTTTTAAATGTGAAATTCGAATTTAACGCGAGTGAAACCGCGGGAAACAGCTAGTGTAAAGATAGCGAGGGACCGTTCTAACGAAACCAATTATAAAAATCTTATCCCAGGTTAAATATAAAAATACATAAGATAAAACCCAGATATAGCCTAAGTATCTGCTTGCCAAGATTAAACTGCCCCGTACTTAACACATCAGCCCAAAGTTAATCAGAAGGATTATTTTGAAACACTATCTTTAGACCACTCTTGACATTTCCGACGGTAAAGTGCACAAACTGTTTGCTTACTAAAGTAGGTTCTTAGGTAACTTTAGTCGAAGGTTATTAAAAAATCATATGTAGCTAGAGTACACCAAAATTATCTGTGATGTTCAGAAAGCCAAGTATAGTATGGCGCAGTAGGTGAAGGTCCACCTGCGACGCTGAAGGTTGCGGGTTCGATTCCCGCCTCGGGACAAATGTTTGTACGATCTGCAGATATTTGTTCCGAAGGATCTGGTCGTTTTCTATCTATACTAAAAAATATCTATCTACGTAATGTATTGTATTATATGGGTCCTAAATATATCAGTTGTTATCTGGGACCCATAACACAAACTCCGCTTATCTTGGGGCCAGATAATGCTGTGTGCATTGTCCGGCATTATTTATTATATTTATTAATGTACCAGCAACTTTGCCTGTAAGATTTTTGAAACTGGAAATTAATATTGGTACCTAACCTAACCGCCTAGATCCAGTTTAGTCCTGTCCGCTTTTGTACAGAAATGCTGGCTGCACTTTATGTACCATAATCATAGTCACTTGTGAATCATAGAATGAATACCTAATAAATGAAAAACATGATAAATGAATGAATCCCAATACAAGGAAATAGGATGAATTAATTACCAACTTATGAACAAATTTTGTAAGAAAACTCAGTATAGCCCTGGAGGTCCATTTTCCTTTGCTGAAAAACCTGAAATAAAGTAGTTCTACGAGTTCTAGAGTAGCTAAAAATTTATGTTATTAATCGCAATTTTTGATTATAATTTTGTGTAAAATATAATAAAGTTATATATCTACCTAACTACATTTTTTTTTTGTTTTGCTAGGAGGGATTTGTAGGAGGATTTCGCCCAGCAGTGAGACATTTATAGCTAACTGTAAAATTATCGATAGTGCGGTAGACAGAAAGTGCAGGGCAGTTAGATACAATAACAATTACTCTTTATGCACACCAAATAAAAAACAGACACATAAGACAGGAAAAGAAAAAACAATTACAAATATGTAGTACAATGGGCGGCCTTATCGCTATGAGCGATCTTTGCCAGGCAACCTTTAGATATTCAGGTCTTGGATATCAGCTTTTAGATATTATGTATAAGGAACCCTAAAAACTATGCCTCTGAGGCGAGAGTTTAATCCTATACTATAACACAACACTTAAAACACAACGCACACATCGACAAAAACACATCACATTTAACGAAGACTATTACCACAACTATTATCTAACTATTACATAGACGTTTTTTGTTACCGGCTGGCACTCGAAAACCAGTTTTATGCCTTTGAGCTAGAGTCAAATTTACTTATTGATAACTGCGAGTGTAGCGTGTTTATACATTTTAGTGTGAGAATAAGCAAAAGTGTGCGTGACTCGAAACTTGATTGGAAAGATTAAGATCTGCAAAAGGGAACAAAATCACACAAACGAATCTAAAGTAGGTACCTAGTCCTGCCCCAAAACTTGAAGATCTAAGAATTTTCTTGTTTAATTAAAAAATAACACTTTTCTCAATAGACTCTAGAAGTCTAAACAGCCCCATACAATATGATACCTGCTGAATTACCTAGAGACGAATAAGAGCTTTCGTTTAGTTATGTTATTCATTTAGGAAGGTATTTATTATTCGTATAACAAGGAGTACTCCAACGATAATCCAAACTTTGATTCCCAACTGAATAGTAATAACAATTCGTTTGATTTGTTTTCTTCTCACGCACCAAACATCTTGTCTGTCTGAGCTTGCCAAAATTCGGCCTTTTCATTGAATCCCACGCGTTTGTTTGTTGTCGAATCGTCACCAAACTGCTTTACAGGACCTTATCAATTGGTTCAATCTGTTAAGATTTCATATCAGAAAACTTTCAGTTAATCACAAATTGAAACGCCTTGTGGAAGCCAATCTATCAATGGAGTCTCAACCGATCACAAGCGAGTATGCCGTGATGGAGCGGCCTCGCGATTGGCGGAAAATGACGTGATATCTATTTTCGTAGACGGAGTGCGCGCGCTTTGCCGGTTGCGCTTGTGTGTGTGCGATACGTTTGGTGTGTATGTGTGCGTGTGTTGTTGAGCGGCGGCGATCTGTGTTTACAGTGCGGCGATGAGGCCGGCGAGCGCACGCATGCGAGACTCTATCGCGCGAAACAGAGTTTTCCGACGGTTTCCGAGTTGTAATATCGTCCATGGTGTTTTCATAGCTGTTTATCGGTGCTAATACGTGTCGGTCGTAACGAAACCACCGATCGAACGTAGCGACAGTCGATTCGGAGAGTGCTTTCGGTGCTCATATAAATTTAAGCTGTTTTCGGCGGATGCGATGAATAAATTTTGCAAATCGGTTCTGTGTGTTGAAAATTGTGAGAGCGATGTTCAGATCTGCCGGTGTTTAGTGGATGTGCCGGGTGTGGAAGTGCCTGGGCCTGTGTGGTTGTGGGAGTCCGGAGTGGAGACGCCAAGTGTTCGATCGCGCGGCTGGAAGGCCCTAGCCGCGGGCTCGGGCGCCGCTGCGGGCCGCACCGCGCCTCGCACGTGCTGAGGTAAAACTCGTTCCACTGACCTTGGCATCCTTGCTTTTCTTATTTTCTTGTACATCTCGCTAACGACTTCGCATGTTATGTTATCACCCTGTGAAATCTTATTCGTTGAAATCTTATTCGTTTCGTTGTTGGCTGTCCATTTTTATTGGCTGACTATGAAGCAGAAAAATAACCAATCAAATGTATTGGATTTCATTTGGTGCTTCCTAGATTAGGTTGGCCCATTTGAATCCTCTCTAGCCTAATTCAATCTGTATTACTAACTTTATGTTGTAACTTCACACTTATATTATAAATGCAAAGGATTGTATGTTTAAATGGATGGATGGATGTTTGTTACTTCTTCACGTCAAAACTTCTGACAGCATATAGCAGCTCTAATCCTGGAATCAAACATAGGCTACACTTTATCCTGAAAAACAGTTCTCACGGGGTTGAAATAACCTTTAAACGTTTCCATAGACACAACACAACGCGTGCGAAGCCACGAGCAGAAACTAGTTTAAAATATTCGAATCCTTAAAATATAAACCTAACCACATGTTGTATCAGTACCTATTATTTACTTACCTTAGTAAACAATACTAAGGTAGGTAATAGTTAACTTCATTTTCCAAGGCTTTCCATTTATTGATATGTTTCTGTAATGGTACCTATCCAAGACAAATTGATTCAGTTCTGCTTTGCCTGATTTCGATCAGCTTTACTTCGATGGCGCTGGCATTTTCGTGTCAAATATCTTACGCTTTTACTTTACTTCCTTCTATTTACTTGGATATCATCTTACCATTCATAACATTCTACCATTTTCTCGCTTGTTTGTAACTTTTAATACCTACCTAATAAGTGCATGGCATTAAAAAGTTATTTCACCAACATTTTCCTTTACTTAAAGTAGGTAGGTATAAAGGACAGCTTTGAGTCCATTGGCTTCTAAACTACATAGTTTAAAACTGTGTTGAGGACCCGAGCTATATTTATTAATCTTTCAGAAGAAAACGTTTCTCATAACTAAAAAAAAACGAAGAAAAACAAATGAAAAAGGGATATGTGAGCTATGTCTAGTCAATTTTTGATCTACCAAGAAACATTGCTTTCAGAATTCTAAATAAGTAAATAACGAAAACAAATTAAAAAGAAGCATTTCAAACAGCAAGCATGTGTTCCGTCGGCAATTAAGTAGCGTGGTATATACATACATCGGAGGCACTCCTCTTGTTTACCGACTATGCTAATTTGGCCTTTAAAATACTTCCTAAACCTAAGATTAGTCAAACAATAGCCCACACGTCAGTAAACTGTATTAAATTATGCACAGACAAACGTGTTATATAACCCAAAGAACAATGTGACAGGCTCTACATGAGATATAAAGATTCATATTAATTTATACAGCCATTTATTCTTTCTTCCAACGTTGCAGAAGGCCTTGCATTGTACTCGACAGAAAAAAAGAAAGAATAAATTTTTTAATAAAAGTATTTAAGACATAACCTAATTACAAATGACACAACAATTTGTCTCTACAATTTAGCTCTGCACTTGTGCAAAGTGCACATTGACATAGATGCACATAAAAATCCTAACAGAACGATGAAATAGTAAAAAGTGCCAAGTCTAATTTCGTTAAATTTAATAGCAATAAATTTATTGTAAAATATAATCGTTACAATCACATAACATAATTAATTTGTCTTACATTTGGAAATAAGTCCAGTAGGTACATAATGAGATTCCAGTTCAAACTATTTTCTTCCAGAAATACGAATAAGAAACTGGCCAAAAAAGCCACATACTCTCGTAGCATAAATCATTCTAGTGGTCTGAACTGAACCACCTCATGTGAATTCAATAAAATAATCTCGTGATAAATGAACATGTGCAAGTTGTTACGAAACTGTCGGATCATGAATGGTCTCGCCCACGCATACAGAATAATATAATGTTCCACACAGCAATGTTTTTATAGCCCGGACGAAAATTAATCGTTTTACCAATACAGCTTTGTTCCTATGCAGGTTGGAATAAGACAGCTGTTGAATTCAATATCTAGGGCAACGAAAGTTTAGTTGTTCTTGTCTTTGATGCAAAAGTGATCATAAATCCATAAGGAAAGAAGAGATAACTTTAAGGCCATATAAGTTGATCAGATCTAAGTATAAATAAGCAGCAAATCAATCCAATTGTGGCGAGTTTCAATAGATTGATTAATCAATCGATAGCTTGAATGGCATGATTTGCCAAAGACGGAGACACACCCGCATATCATCGGGCTAAGATTGATTTAGCCTGTGCACCAATAAATTTGGTATCAGCCACTTTGAAGATATGAAATATCGGATAACAACACTTGAAGGAAATTAATGAATCAAATACGATACTGAACGATGAAGCAATACAAAAAAGTATCTTTCATCGTTTATAAAAGAACTAACAAATGAAATTAAGAACATGAAATTCCTATAGAGATTCCTATAAGCTTAAACTACTTAAAACTTGAACAAAGCACTGGTTGTTGGTCGTCATGCTCCTAAAAACTTTTTGACTGCCTACTCTGATAAGTGCAAATATTGCGATTGAACTCTGCTTCACTTGATTTAAGTATTCAAATAAGTGGCTCCTTGAATAGCATAGTTGTCGCGAGTGCACACACGCGATAAGTACAGAGGCACAAGCACTCGCACACCAATCAACTCGACCTCCACACAGCTGAATGGATGTTAATTAGTACGTTTGTTTTAACACTTAAACACACACATATGTGTACAGCGAGCCTTCACATTTACACTGTTGCTGATCCAAAGTTTCAAAAATAAGACATATTCAAGTATGTACTTTGTAAACCAAAGCATAAGGTCCCACACATGGAGACTGTAGGCGACAATACAAAGCTACACATTTCAACAAAATGCAATAGAGCGATACCTACCTACACATTTACATATACGAATTTGGTAGGTGCTAGTTGAACGTGAGAACAATATAATTTAAGCTTTGTTATTTTTTTATCGAAACAGCACTTAATCACTTCCTACAGACTTCTCAAAAGGGCGGAAGGCTGCGCTTAGAGAAATAATAAATTAACACGTTTTTTTGAATAGTTCTAGTACTTGAAATGCCCTTGATAAAAGGTCAATTCGGTGCCTAATTTGGAAGGAACTCTGTTACGACACGCTTTATAACGTTAACAAACCGTCTTGTGTTTATTTTCATAAAGCGTATTCGGTGATTTTCGAGTGCTTGTCGATCATTTGAAGTGGGCAGGGAAGGACGAACAACACCTACGCACTGTTGGTTATTGGTACACAATAAGGCAATGTTTTCAAAGACTGCCAATAAATATTTCACGTTATTATCATATCTGATGTTTCCGTCATTTTAAAAGTGTGAAATGTCTACACTTACCTACATACACAGGTGGATAATATATAGGTATGTCTAGGATTTTTTAAGATTCTACGCAGCTATGGAATTACGCAAAAACCAACCACCCTATATTGTATGTTGAAATTGTATAACAAACGCCATTAAAAGGGCTTTCAAGGCCATTGAAATGGCTGTATTGTGGGATAGATAGTGTTAGCGTAACTCCACAGCTGGACTGAGTTTTACAGTGAAATCCAAGAGATTTATTTTATAAATAAATTTAAAGGTTGTACGTCGCAGATAAGACCAATGTGACTTGTTATATTAGAAATAAAAGGAACAAATATGTATATTATAGCTACTTTTTAGAAATTTACTCTCAACAGAAACAAAATAGGAATTCATTAAATACCGTTCATGTAAAGTAAATGAAATTGCTTCTCCATTAATGAATGAAACTGAGTATTGTGTTAAACAATACAAAGACGAGGGATTAGACCTTTTGGATGATTAATGTTGAATAAAGACATTTATAAATTCCAACGAGAATAAATCGAACCCAAGTAAAGAGGACAATCACATTTCATTTGTAATTACCTTAGTATGAAATAATTTATAAATACCTAAAGAATTCAATAGGTCTAGTAATATGACGGTATGGTACCTTCTCGTGAGTCATTATGTATGTTTGTCTTGATAATCTGTATTTTATTTTAATGATGGGCCATGGGCCATGATTTAAATTCAATTGCCGTTGCATGAATTAAGGTTTTCCATATAAATTCGTTACCTTATTGTGTAGGATTAACAAAAGAATGTCTTGCATAATTTTTATGTAAGAATTTTAAAATATTCCACGTTATTATAATCTTCATTGCCATTAAAAACAGCATGCTTGTCAACCATATTTTACTTATTTTCTTAATGTTATCATTATGTTTTGTTTTATTTTATCTGTTCAGTGTCAACTAGTGCCAGAAAAAAAAAATTCGATTCCCTTCTTTCTATCTTCACCGGTTCTATCATCATCGATATCTTCCAGAAACTACTGGTCCAACTTTTTTTTTTATTCTCAATATTATAAAGGGCTTTCATAGCCAATCTTTATATTCTTCTACTAAGCATAAATGTTAGCTGATGTTTCTTTTCTAAGTAATAGTGTAACCTAGTTAGCTTCACTCAACCCCCGAGAATACGGACTCGGATAAGGTTGTTAGCTAAAAGTCAATATTGACTGCTCACAAACGGGTCAGGCAGGCGTCGGGCGGCCATTTGCAAGTGCAAATTTTCCGAGATAAAAATAATCTTGGAGCTTAATTGAGATAAAGCGATAATGGACCAATAAATTATTTCCAGCGGATGGTGGTTTGGATAGCTATCGTGAAATATTATGTTTTTGTCTTTGGGACGACACAGAGTTATTTAGTTTAGTTTCTTTGGCGTAGTTCGTTTTACAAAAATCCCTATAACCTGTAAACATTTTCGGAAAATTACTTTAAATAAAAGGTTCGATATTGTCAACTTTCAGTTCTAAAAGTACGTTTCTTTAGTACGGAAACAACCTAAAATTTTGCTTATAAAAATCCCTAAGATCCAGTCAAATCTTTTAAATTTAGTCCTGCTATTCTGGTTGGACAGAAAATAAGTTCAATAATTTTAAACTTTCAGGTTCTTGTTACATCACTCTACGTCGCTGCTTACAGCGTATATATATTCTAAATGCTGGCAGCCAATTTTTCATCTATTACCAATATTTACGTTATCTTATAATAGCGTGGTGTTTGAACGTTCTTTACCGAATCGCGCGGATTTCCCTTGCTGACGAACAGAAACAAACACAACACTACCGACATTGAGTAAACTCACGCAATAGCAACACCCACTTTTTATTTATTCTACAAACTGTAGCTAAGTTTACATTTAACTTACATAATTGTTTAAATTGTGTAGAGTCAGATAGTCGTATTCGGCAAAAGATTCGAATTTGCGATAGTGTGAAGAAAGTACTTACCTATTTTAAACTTTTGACTGGCCTTTGTCTTTTAAACAATTAGCTAGTTCTCTATTCTTATATATATTAAAAACCTCCAAAAAGAATACGAATAAGATAATCTTTATTCGTAGCATTAACGAAGTTACTAAACTAGTCTTAATATAAGCTTTTTAGTAATAATCAATTTGTTAGTCCGTTATTTATAGGCCTCTAGTTTTCCTTCAAATAAATATAAACACAGGTTGCAGAACCTATTTACGCATGATTCAAAGAACAAGAAAGAAAATAAAACTCGCCACACAAATCCATTTGGGCGAGTAATCAGGTCACAGGTCGCTTTGAGAATGCGAACTCCTATTGACACGTCTGCTCCGCAATCCATTAGCATTAGCCTTGCGTGTTGTTTATAGAATTAGCAGACAGTCTATGGATTTCGTCTCGAACATGCAAGGACTGTCTAGAAAGTCTAGCTTGGTCCTGCTCTACCTAATTCACAATCTCAATTAGTCTTCTTCATACCTTCTCTATCTCTCATCTATTCGGTTTTGTTTATTTGACCTCAATCACTGCCTTTTCTACGCTCGTAATTATTGATAAATCGAAAAGGCATTAATACACAGGGAGATACAGTGTATGTATTTGCGAAACTACCTTAAAGTGGTCCTTAATGTTCAAGAAGCCCTTTAGGAGTAGGGAATGGTCCATTGTACTAATGCTTATGTAATAAATGCCTCTTTGAAATTTATCTTTGTCGGTGAACAATAAAGTATTTTTGTATTCTATTGTAATTTTACAAAAAACATCGTAAGACCTGTGCGCTTCAGCGGCGGTAAATTTGCATGTAACGAATTCTTATTAACAAGCACGTTTTCCGTGTCTCAGCATTGATCTATCTCGATAATTTTAAAAGGCTTACAATCTAAAACGAAAACAAGGCTAAAACAGCATAAAATTGTAGAGTAGGTACCTAAACGCACCTAAATGTTACTTCAAACATAAAATTTTATGAAAAAAACCTTGCTTCTCATGCAGTTTTAATGGCTTCCTAAATTTTCGATTGACCCTGCCAGCCAATTTGGCTCTCGCTAAAACCAAGCGGCTCGTTCTCAAGGTCGGGAACTTGTAAATTAGCGCTGGAGATGCGAAGACCGATGTGACTATATAGCAGCAACGTACCGACGAACAGACATGGTCACTGCGATGCAGGTCGCTTAACGTCACCCACCCAAACCCAAAAAGACCCTCTTTTTGGGTCCTTCAACTATATTTTTTTTAAGACCTATCTACCTTAGTTCCTACAATAATAAGAAGCAGCAAACACAGGATTAAACATCATGTGGGCTAACCAATGTATGTTAAAATTCAAACGATTTATTTGTCAAAAACTGAGACGACATACATCCGTGCGACAAAAAATCTCAGAAAGATCATTTTGACCATTGATTCTTTTAACGTCCCTGGATTTTGTATTGATGAAGAAAAATATGTGGAGCGAAGATACCATGCTTGACCCCGTTTTCTTGATAACAGTCTTGATAAAGCTGATTCTGCTCTGGCCATAAATAGCGTAATTATCGCGCGGTACTTCAAAGGCGCCGAGAATAAATTTACAAGCGTCGAGGCATCTTGAATGGCCTTAGCTTGTATTAAACATAAAAATAATAACAGTGTTTCCAACTTGAATAAGCATGTTTATGATGTACTTACATATTAAAGTTTCCATCAATTACCACTTATAAGACATAGAAGGACCCTCGTCTTCTGGTTCCTCGTCTTCTTCATTACCCCAAGCTAGGTGGTGTGGCTGCCGTTCTATAGGTGAACCCATATATGCATTACCTGACCGCGACATATATATTAAAAACTAGCTGACCCGACAGACTTCGTCCTGTCAAAAAGATTTGTAATGTGGCAGTTCTTGTGCCTACGTACAGTGAGTGCTATTTAATATGAACTTTATACCATAGCAATAAAGCTCAAATTGACTACGTTTTAGTTACAAATTATTTGTATGGGAAAAAGAAAAGGGCTATTTTTAGGGTTTTTCCAGCAATAATTCTAATTTTTCTCGCCGTAAAAACCATCCTTGAACTTCAACGAACATTTTAAAAAAAGATTTGGCCAAATTGGTCCAGGCGTTGTTGAGTTATGCGCTTACCAACACATTTTGCGATTCATTTTTATATTATAGATTATATGACGTCTGTGTACCTATTTCTAGTAGTACCTTTACCTGAACGAAGTTATGCTTGGATTTATGTTGATCAAGTTAGTACTTACCTATGTAGGTAATAATTTGACAACCGATGTGGCGCGGTGGGCGAAGGTCCGCTTGCGACGCAGGAGGTTGCGGGTTCGATTCCCGCCTCGGAACAATTGTGTGTACGATCTGCAGATATTTGTTCCGGGTGTTCTGGTCGTTTTCTATGTATAATAAAAAAATATCTATCTATGTAATGTATTGTATTATGTATATCAGTTATCTAGTACCCATAACACAAGCTCTGCTTACCATGGGGCTAGATAATGCTGTGTGAATTGTCCAGCATTATTTATTTATATTTATTAAAAAAAATATATAAGTATAATAAAAATTATAACTCTTGATATCCACCATCAATATGAGTACAGATGGTTATCTCAGCACTTTACCTGTCTATTTATTTCTAGCCTTACATTTACTAAGTATAAAACTAGTTTCCACTTTACAGGTATTAAGATTTTCTAAGATTCAAGTTCCTAATGGAAATCCATTAAAAGGCTTTTAAAGTTGACATGGCAGACTAGATTTCTGTTCTAAATTAACCTGGTAACTTAGTTTCAGTTTAAATCTCACAAACGCAAAACTAAAGTGTAATAGACACATAAGTGATATAAAACCTTTATGGATCTGTGTCAAATCTTTGCAAAGAGTAGGGTTAGTTTAGTTCAAACCATTTTTTGCATGCATTTGTTTACTCATTCAAAACTTTCCTTATTCAAATCGATGAAATCAGAACCAAGAATAAAAAGGTGTTGTTAATTTATATGTATATTTTTTTAATTTTCAAAATGATAAAGAAGACAAGCGCGTCATCATTTGTTATTTCGGGGAAAGCTTTATTATGGGCCGATATACCAAGTTCAACACATAATATACCAAATATTATGTAGTTATCTCGATGGTCCTCATAAAATAGAATAGTATTTAACGTATATGATTATAATATTGTATCAATGATTCCCATTCAAATCAAAGATTTTCTTGACAACCTTCGTTTTGGTAACCAACCCATGATCCAAATTATTGGCGACCTTGGTCTCCAATCCTTGATCCATATTGCGACTTCTATTAATGGCTAAAACAGTTTATTTCCATCCAAGTCAAGACATATTCTTTACCTACAGAGCTGATATTGGTAACTACTTTCAATATGCCCGACTGCCCGATAGCGACTGATAAGTAAGCTCCTTCACCGACCGAGGGGTCGCAGTATCGCGCACAGCTCAATAACAATTTGTCCGTAATACTCACTGATAGTGGCTTTGAAGAAACAGACCCGGCTTTCTGCACTATTGAACCTGCCAACACCAATTTTTATTAGACTTTTGCGTGCTTTGACGGATGAAGCAGTGTTTTGTTTACGTGTGTTTTGTTTTGAACTCATTTAACACTTTGTTTACTACCAATGTACATGGAGGGATATGCAGGATAATTTGCACAGTGACGCCTATCGCTGAAGCCAGTGAACGCGATAAAGTTTAACTTTGGTTTAGAATGCGATGTGAATATGAATATACCTTTATTGTATGGACGAGAGACTGGGAGAAAGAAAACACATTTCTTTCATTTATTATGAAGCTAAATGGCTTGTGTTAATTGTTATTTTCTTCTGATATATTAAACCTAAATTATCAGTCACTTTTCTGTTTAGAAGCGAAGCTCTATCTGAGGTCAAAGTATATTTTTTTATTGCCTCACAATAAAAATAAAGTAATAAATTAGGAAATCTAATACCAAACAGGTGTGGCCAATCACGCCTCGCCCCTTCCTAATAAAAACCTGTCATCTGCTAAATATTTTTGACAACCGCTTAATTTGTTTCTGATTATGAAGGCTCTGTAGACCACGCGCGGGCTTGAAAGTTAATCGGCGGTTTAGACGAAGGTTAGGTTAGTATTTCTATTCATAGCAAGCGGCCGTAAAATCAACCTATTCCCCATCATTATTATCATCAACTAACTGGTCTTCTGCTGGGCATAGGCCTTGCCTAATGTGCGCCACAGCGCCACATCTTCAGCTTGCCGCATCCAGCATCTGCCCGCTGTCTTTCGCAGGTCATCTCACTTGGCTGGAAACATACTTATTCAGCGTCCAATGTTTTGGTAAACGTTACAACCATGCCGGAAAATAATTGTTTTATTAAATTTGTTCTGTCTGTCTGTCATAGCAACCTTTTCCCATTCATGAGATAAATTAGAGACTAGTTGGTATTTTATGTGTAAATTGTTCAATACCCTTTGTAAAAGTTGATTTTATTCCAATTTATGTATTGGATGGAGTTGGATGAATTAAACTTTTTAAATTCACACATTTGCTCTATTGTTCGACTCATAGATTGGATCACAGAGAAAGGTAAGTGAGAGCTGGCCACAGACAACTTAATTAGTGTTGCCAGCCCAATCAGTCAGGTATGTCATAGACACCCTTCTATTTCGAAAACTTAAAGAATTAATCTATGAGGTTAGGGCAAAGTATGGCTTTGGAATAATTCTTATAAGGGTAAAGATGGATCGGGATGTTTTGCTTGCGCTTAGGCACGTCCATTAATTTATTAGATTGTGTGGCTTTGAATAATCATATTACATTAGCAATTGAAATTAATAGTAATCATACTTAAAGTTTAACACGCACCTATTAATTAAATTTACTTACTAACTTATACTAATTTAATGAACTAACTCTAAGTAAGTAGGTACTATAACTCAGTCACAGTGTCTTATGGAACTTGCGCCAAACATTTGTATGGTACGCGGTTCACAGATATTTTGTTTGACCAAATTCAAATTTCTTTATTTCTTTAGGCTTACAAAATAAGCACTTAGACCGTGATAATATACGAGAACTTATCAATTTAATGACGCCGTTGGTGTAAAAAAACGATGTAAGTTTAAAGATAATTTGTTTGACCTTATAAAAAAAATTGAGACAAAAGTTATCTTGCATTGATTTTGGATAGAAGAAGTATATTTTAGCCTCGTAATGCTAATTCTGGAGATAACAGCGATACATGACTTGGAGGTTTTCCCTCCCATCGGACCCATATTTGCATAGAAAATATAATTATAATTAAGGTTTTTTTTTTATTATTTAATACCTTACCTTAAAATCATCAATAATAAACGACTGCTCTTGCCAAATAACATTATAGGAATGTGTTAAATTTAATGCCGTTTAAAGTAAATTTTAATTAGACATAATGTAAGTACATACTCTGTAAAAGGCCTATGCGGGAGGCCTATGTCCAGCTGTGGACTGCTATAGGCTGATGATGATGATGACTGAACACCGTGTGTTAACAATATTTAGTTGTAGATAATATTAGTTATAATTTATTTTAGGAACCAGAGTTTAGTTAAGTTTACGAATTGTTAAACCTTGATTAATTTGTACTTATGTATATCATTAAAAGTAAACATTATGTTTGTATGAGAATAAAGTTCTTTAAGCCTCTTGCTTATTCTTCAACTTCTAATGCGTTATTAAGTCCAAAATAATGGCCGTAGTATCGCCTCAAGACCCCAAATTATTTCTACAGTCAACATGACTACCATTATTATGTAAATTTGTAAACTGGCCTATTGATTTAACATTAAAAATACGATTGCGAAGCAGATGATTTATTATTATGATAATGTGGTTAGTAAAATATGAATATATATTTTTTACTTAAAGGATATTATTTCTTTAAGTTCATTTGATTCATCTAATCATGTCCGGAATCATCAAAATGACGGAATTAAAGTTTTTATACGTTTTAATTAGTTATTATAATAGGTAAACTGGTAAACTATGTAAACTGCATTTTATTATAAGTATAACATAAATTATAAAGAACTTATTTAAATCAAAGAGGTTTATAATAAACAGGTTAACATATTAAAAAATAAAACAAGACTTTTTTTCTGTTTTGCTAAAAATGTAGGAAAATATCTTTATTATTTCAGCTATATCGCTGTGGATAGACGAATGCCATTGTGATACATCATTATTTTACAATATAAATATAGTATAATAATAATAATAAATAATGCAGGACCAACTAAACAGCATCATCTAGCCCTAAGCTAAGCAGAGCTTGTGTTATGTGGGCACTAGATAACTGATATATGTACATTATGTACTTAACATAATTACATAGATATATATTCTTTACTATAGATAGAAAATACACAGAACACCCGGAACATAATATAATTTCAGATACAAACGTACAAACATTTATCCCAAGGCGGGAAGAGAATCCGAGACCTTCTGCGTCACAGTCGGCTCTACGCCCGCCGCGTCACATAGGTCGTCAATAATTCCTTTATGTTTGTCTTATTCCGCTAAGGCTTCGAAACCGTCTTGGTTTTTAGTTTTTCTAGGTTGGTACTTGGTATCTAAGCTTATTTATTTGTCTTTGAGTTAACATCGAGGTCAACTCATTTCGTGTTTCGCTATGACAGACGGGCCTAATTCATTAACATTATCCGCCACTAGGGGGCGCGTCGGTAACTAAGCACATAAAGGCACGCCAATGTAATTACTTTGTATTTATATTATTTTCATCGGTGCTATAGATTGTATTTTATAATTCGCGGAATTTGCGTGAGACTTGAGTGTAATACGATAATGTAATGTAGGAATGTATATCTTCAAGAGTTGTGCGCCATTTTTGTTACATCGGGTCTCAGTCATGTTTAAAACTACCTACCGTACCTACATCATTTTAATAAATATTATTTATACTTTATTACTTGACTAGCTGCGCCCCGCGGTGATAGATATTTTGGATAATATACAATATATCTTTATAAATTGTGTAATGTGTTATTCTGATGTATAAGCTATACTTATCATTGTAAAGTTTCATTAAAATCCATTCAGTAGTTTTTACGTGAAAGAGTAATAAACATCCATCCATACTTACAAACTTTCGCGTTTATAATATTAGTAGGATATACATATCTACCTACCTTTAGATAAGTACCTCGTAGTATAGATACAGTAATAGATGTGATTTTTTGATTTCTTTCATAGTACCGAGAGATCAAAAAATCAAAAATTAAACCTTAGGCTATGTTGTATCAAATAATCAGTAGATATATAACTTAAGTCTATATGACATACGTAGGTATTTCCCCTAAACGTTAGGTGGGTAGTGTGGGTACTAAATAGTACTACTATACTACGCCACTAGCGCCTTCACAATACGGTAGGTAGGTAAGCTGCCTTATCTAAACGCAATAAAATTATTTCGTCCCAATGATATTGTCCGTAAAACATTGCAATGTCAAAACAAGTGTCTTAATTCTGTGTGGGTGGAGTTTTTGTTAAATTATGACCAGATATTTTTGTAAAACTCTGCCATTTGGTAGAGCTAATAAACAAAGAACGTGACTATTGGGTGAATATTGGAATTTATATGACTTAAAATTATTGCAAATTATGATATAAATAATGTCTTGTCTGTCTTTAGAGTTTGACTTTTTGTAGACGGTTTTGGATATTTGTCCCGAGTTTATAATAATTATATATACGTAATAATATCTTGAATAATCCACATAGCATCATAATATTTTTATTAATAAAATTTAATTTAATTTCAAAAAAGAAAAAATCTTATTGAGAGGTTCCGTTTTTTTTATTTGACAGGATAGGCCGTTTTTGAAAAAAACACAATCAAGAAATTAAAATAAATATAACAAAAAAAGGAAATAAGGTTGTTCTTGAAAAAAAAAATCCAAAAAACAATAATTTTAAATGTGAATGGAATTGTTTAGCCAAGCTGAGAATTTAACTTAGTTTAAAAATAAAACCCTCAGAGGAAGTACATAGAAGCACTAAAACTATACAACTCCGTATCTAATGGAAAAGTGCTGTAAGCTGAGTTACCCACCGGAAAGCTGTTGCAAACAAAAATAAGTCCGGCCTTGAGCTAATCGGGTGTAATGTCCGTCATCCTATATTTTATAGGTCATTATTACTGTAATGTTTTTAAAGTCCTACGCACAAAGATGACACAACGTGCAGTTATTTAAAAATATCATTAACCGAGGTAGGAAAACCCTGCTTCGAGATCAGTGTTGCAAGATCACATAGGTTTGATTTTTGCTAAACTCAAGACAAAAATACTTTAACAATAAAATGCTTTTATTTTGTTCAAGTTTTCATTTGCTTTGAACCATTTGACACTGTTTTCTTCAACTGTCTCTACTCTATCCTGTCCCGAGATAATACCTTGGAATGTTGCCATATTATTAATTCTCTTACGACACCAAAAAACAAAATTAAGCCACGTTTTTTTTTCAATTGCATTACCAATACTGATAATATGAAATTAAGGAGGTTTTCCCTTGGTAAATAAAAACCTTCCGTCCATTTACACCTTGTGTCTTTCCGTGATCACAACAGTGTGTAAGTCTGTTTGAAACATCGGGAAAAATAGGTAAAAAAACGCGGATTAATATCCGTTAAAAATGAGTTCTAATCTAGATGTTCTTTGGCTCCTTACACGACCTTAATGAAGCATTCATCACTTGTATGATTGGTTAACAATAGTCAATAATCATAACCGAAGGTGGTCCAGTTCTGGCACTTCTCCAATTAGCCAAAGGTGCGAGAAAAGCCGCTTCTGAAACATCAGACGCGCATCCAGACGAAGAATTTAATCATGTTTCTTCAAGCGGTGATAAATAACCCGTGTCTAATAGAAATTACTTTGACAATCTCATAACTAGGCCATGTTTTACGACGTTGATAACCGGCCACAACGAATTTCTACGAGTCTATGTACGTGCTAGCGACTTCAAAAAGGCATCTATTTCAGTGGACAATGCGAGAATAGCAAACGATGTGTCATTTTGGCAGCCAAGGAAACTCGTTTCATTTTATCGACGTTGAAAGGACGACTGTGTTATAAAACCAAACGTGAAATTCATATTAATATTACTTGTACTATAATGACTGTGAATATGATCCTCAAAAAGCAGCTAGTAGGAATCTGAGTCGGATCTGGTAGGACTGGAATTTGGAACAACAATAGGCGTTTGCTAGCGTAAACGAAACGAACGATTACAAGCTAAAGATAAAGGAATTTAGAGCAATATGCAAAAATATTTCAGTAAAACAAATTGTAGAGATTTAATAGTGACTGAAATAATAAATCAGATGTTACATAACGAAGATAAGCGTGGTTATTGGACAAGACTAATGACATATGCTTCCGATGTAGCTGCGATGTCCTGTTTATGGATGGGCAACTTGCCAAAACTTCGATACTGCTAATTTTTTATGTCTCTTTTGGCTAACGCTCGCGTTTTCGTGGTTCAACTTGTCTCAGCAGTTAAGGCGGTACCCCGAACCCTTCCCGAGGTACACTAGCGCCGCCACCTCTTTTATTTTACTATTATGTTGAACAGAGGATATATAAAACATTTCATAGGAAATTTTGTGATGCCTATTGTTACTTTTTTTTAATGCCTCTGAAATAGTTTTATTTTGTAAGGTTTACGAGTAGGTAGAGGTATGAAAATAGAGTTTGGTGGCCACCAAGGGCAACTTCGTATGAACTCCCTGAATCTGCATCCCCGACGTTCAGCAGTGGACTTACGTTAGTGCTGAACGGTTATTAAAATATCGATTGATTTTAATGATTTAGAACATGTGGCGTGTTGTAAACAATCTGCTTTCTTTATGAAACAGTTCTCGCGGGCACTGTGCCAAGAACAAAAACAACAAAACATTGTTAAATATTGCCTATAACACTGACGTTTTTATTTAATTTTCAACATCACTAAATTATTATTATTTTTTCCGACTATTGATTAATCAGGGCTTTCATGGCCCTATTTTGTTTCTTACTTTATCAACTTGATGAATTTTCTTTGAAATAATATGTCAAGTTTTAATCTCCTTAGCTATCTTCGTCTTGTGGTAAGGTTAATTCTTGCAGTGATAAGTTCTCATGTTCGACATTCTAAACATCTCTACTATGAACATGTAACTATAGTAAGTTTTTTAAAAATTATATCTAAGGGTACACGGTCGACTCTACGCAGATAATATACCTAGGTACTACTGCTGTCGTAGGTAGGTATATTTTGCGCCCTAATAATTGCATGATAATGCTAGTCTCGTATTTTAACATCCATAAGAACTTAAAACTAAATTACATATAAAGCTGGCTTCCCACGGTCCGCGATTCTGCGGATCATCACGCACAGCCGACGATCACGGACGGCAACGCACGCAGACAGGGCTCTTCCAACGGTGCTTGCGGTCTGTGTAGATCTTTTGATAACTTCATTTCAAAATGCAAAGTGAAAGAGAACGCGTTCACGCGAGTGAAACGAGGCGCCGCACCGCACCTTTGAAGTTACCGCCTCGCGACGGATACCGGCGCACCGCCACAGACGTCCTCTGCGACCACGGAGGAGACCCTTCCCACGGTGCGTGGTGCGGGCTGGTGCGCGTGCGTCCGCAATATCACGCACCGTGGGAAACCAGCTTAAGTTGTGCGGCTAATAATATAATATAGATGTTTAAAATTATTCGACCATCGCGTTCAATCAGTCAATAAGCCCTCATTCTTTAATTCTTTATTGTACACATACTAAACTTAAAAATAACTTAATTAAAAAAGATATGTACATAGGCGAGCTTAACCCTGAGTTAGAGTTTTCTTCCAGCAAACCTTAGGTGTACAGGAGTGGCGATGGAATAGATAGAGGAAGTGTACAAGAGACAAATTAGACTAATAATACAATACGGAATGAGATTATAATATACATACATAAATCAAAAAATAATAGTTCAATAAACCTAATAAATACATTTAGTTCAATATAATAAAAATATATATATAGCTAATTAAATATATATATAAATATCTCTAGATAGATAATTTTATGGTGATAGGAAGTTCTCTTTCAATTTGATTTACTGAGACAAGGGCCCAAACTGTATAAACTGTAATGCAGCTGAAGCACCCTTTTGTTTATATCGTTAAAATTCTTTGAAACAACATCATCGAGTACCTACAGTACTACCCACAGTAGGTAGATCGATTTGTAAGAGGAATGCCCTGCCAGATCGTCACGTAGCGTCGACATATTTAGCTATCGTCAATTATTTGAGCCTCACACTTACAAATATTAGGTAGACTAGCTGCGCCCCGCGGTATCACCCACGTAGTAATAGATATTTTGGATAATATACAATTATTATCTTTATGAATTGTATCCTATGTGTTATTCTGAAGCTATTACTGTGAAGTTTCATAAAAATCCATTCAGTAGTTTTTGCGTGAAAGAGCAACAAACATCCTCACAAACTTTCGCGTTTATATGTTAGATATATAGTAGGATAAGAGCCACTGACTAATGTGCTGACAGAGGTGTAGTGCAGCTGGGCTTACTGTTCCATGAACTATCGCTGGCAATGGCGGCATTTGTTTTCTTTGGGCTCCTCTAGGCTTCTAGTAGGTACTTAATAATACAGAGAATTGGCTTTCGGATAGATGCCTAGTAGTTCTGTAAAGTAGGTATAAAGGAAATAAAGCACTTTGATATTTGATGACTTCTTTTGGCCTATTCATCCATCCGTACATGAAGGTTGTTTAACCTATGTAGAGTTTATATTAGGTACAGGACTATAAACTGAACTTAGTTCAGCCTAGAATTTAAATAATTATCTCAGTGCTAGAAATTAAGTCAAGTGTAGCTAGTTCCTAAGATGTGTGTGATTCATAATAGTGATTGTCAAGATGCATGGCCCTCTAACATCATCAGCTTATGTTAGTCCACTGCTGAACATAGGCCTCCCCCAATGTGCGCTATAGCGCCCTGTCTTCAGCTTGACGCATCCAACATTAGCCCACAGTCCTTCGCAGGTCGTCATCCCACCTGGTCGGAGGGCGTCCTACATTACGTTTAACGGGGCTCCAAATATTTATCCAGTATTTAGCCTAAGGCCCAGACTCTATCAAAAAGGTACTGCGCCTCATCATCATCATCAGCCTATAGCAGTCCTCTGCTGGACATAGGCCTCCCCCAATGAGCGCCATAGCGCTCTGTCTTCAGCTTGCCGCATCCAGCATCTACCTGCAGTCTTTCGCAGGTCGTCATCCCACCTGGTCGGAGGGCATCCTACACTACGTTTACCGAGTCGTGGTCTCCACTCAAGAACACGTTTACCCCAGCGGCCGTCGGTTCTTCGCGAGTGGCCCTCTAACATCTCAATCAATTATTTGAGCCTCACACTTACAAATATTAGGTAGACTAGCTGCGCCCCGCGGTATCACCCACGTAGTAATAGATATTTTGGATAATATACAATTATTATCTTTATGAATTGTATCCTATGTGTTATTCTGAAGCTATTACTGTGAAGTTTCATAAAAATCCATTCAGTAGTTTTTGCGTGAAAGAGCAACAAACATCCTCACAAACTTTCGCGTTTATATGTTAGATATATAGTAGGATAAGAGCCACTGACTAATGTGCTGACAGAGGTGTAGTGCAGCTGGGCTTACTGTTCCATGAACTATCGCTGGCAATGGCGGCATTTGTTTTCTTTGGGCTCCTCTAGGCTTCTAGTAGGTACTTAATAATACAGAGAATTGGCTTTCGGATAGATGCCTAGTAGTTCTGTAAAGTAGGTATAAAGGAAATAAAGCACTTTGATATTTGATGACTTCTTTTGGCCTATTCATCCATCCGTACATGAAGGTTGTTTAACCTATGTAGAGTTTATATTAGGTACAGGACTATAAACTGAACTTAGTTCAGCCTAGAATTTAAATAATTATCTCAGTGCTAGAAATTAAGTCAAGTGTAGCTAGTTCCTAAGATGTGTGTGATTCATAATAGTGATTGTCAAGATGCATGGCCCTCTAACATCATCAGCTTATGTTAGTCCACTGCTGAACATAGGCCTCCCCCAATGTGCGCTATAGCGCCCTGTCTTCAGCTTGACGCATCCAACATTAGCCCACAGTCCTTCGCAGGTCGTCATCCCACCTGGTCGGAGGGCGTCCTACATTACGTTTAACGGGGCTCCAAATATTTATCCAGTATTTAGCCTAAGGCCCAGACTCTATCAAAAAGGTACTGCGCCTCATCATCATCATCAGCCTATAGCAGTCCTCTGCTGGACATAGGCCTCCCCCAATGAGCGCCATAGCGCTCTGTCTTCAGCTTGCCGCATCCAGCATCTACCTGCAGTCTTTCGCAGGTCGTCATCCCACCTGGTCGGAGGGCATCCTACACTACGTTTACCGAGTCGTGGTCTCCACTCAAGAACACGTTTACCCCAGCGGCCGTCGGTTCTTCGCGAGTGGCCAGCCCACTGCCACTTCAGCTTGCTAATTCTTAGAGCTATGTCGATATCCTTGGTTCTCTGTCGGATGCATTCGTTTCGTATCCTATCCTTCAGAGAAACTCCGAGCAAAGCTCTTTCCATAGCTCGCTGACATACTGCGCCTCTCATATATGTAATTAGATTTTGTTTAAAACTGTGCATTCTGTATTTCTCACGTCGCCATAATACCATTATAGATTTTTATAGTTCTTGCATATTAAACTTTATAGGTAATCTTGCAGCCATATGGCTTACCAACTATTTTATTGTCATACTTACTTCAGCCCTCGTCTCCGCGTTTTATATTCTCTAGATATCACTACATAGTATAAAACAAAGTCGCTTTCCGCTGTCTGTCCCTATGTATACTTAGATCTTTAAAACTACGTAACGGCTTTTGATGCGAATTTTTTTAATAGATAGTGATTCAAGAATTTATAAATCATTTGACACACAGATTTCCACGCGGGCGAAGCCGCGGAGTGCAGCTAGTGTTATATATATATATATATCTCATATTATATAGTTCATCATTCATCACTCAAGTTTTGGACGCCGCCGGGACAAATGTTTGTAAGATCTGCAGATATTTGTTCAGAGTTTTCTGGTCGTTTTCTATGTATCTTAAAAATATATATCCATGTCATGTAGGTATTGTATTAAGTATACCAGTCATCTAGCACACATGCCCATGACAATAAACTCTGCTTAGCTTGTTTTATTTATTTTATTTTTGTTTATTTGGAAGACAGACAGTTATATTATTATTATATTATATTATTTTTTATATTATTCTTTTTTTTTTTTATAATAAATAATGCTGGACAATTCACACAGCATTATCTAGCCCCATGGTAAGCATACAGTACATAGACATTATAAAAAGTTACAATAAGGATTTACATAGACCAGTGAAGTCTCCACTATTAACAACTTTAAACATAAAACTAGTGAACTTGGGGCTAATTGATGCTGCGTGGATTTTCCAGCATTATTTATTATTATTTATTTAACTAAGAAAAGCTTGTAACTTGCTGCGCTCTTGGCGTTCTTTGGCGCTCATTGAGGGAGGCCTATGTCCAGCAGTGGACTGCTATAGGCTGATAATGCTGATGTACATATTAATTCAAATATCAATAAACAAAACTACCTTTTGAACTAAATACCCACTAACTGATTTACCTCAAACCCATTTACATTCAGTTTGCTGAAACATGCATTATCATGTGGTTTTAACATTCATTTTCCTTGTAAAGGTTCAATAATAATTGCAATGTATATTTGAATTAGATATATTAAAGTACGTAGGTATTTTACTGCAAAAACTAATAAGCTGTCGTAGTTTGTGAATGCATTAGGAGTGTAAGGGTTAACTAACTTTATGTGTATAGGTAAGGTTTAATTAGGAACCTTAAAGACTATACTATCCTACTGCCCGTGGCTTCGCACGGACTTTGCAAGTAGGCCAATCAATCCCCGGGAATATGTCTACCTCCCAGCCAAAGTTTATTAAGATTCGTTAAGTCGTTAAAAGGTAACAGACAGACAGACACTTTTTTTTAATGGTATAGGTGAGTGATGGCGTGACGAGCTCGAGGCACATCTTCCATCATGGCTTGATGCAGCGTTGGATCGCGAGGAGTGGAAGAAGAAAAGGGAGGCCTTTGCCCAGCAGTGGGACAAAGATGGCTAAAAATAAATAAATAATAGGTGAGTATGGATTAATTCGTTACATCCATATTCATTTTAATTATTATAAATACGAAGAGTTTATTAATTTGTTTGTTTGCTCTTCACGGCGGGATAAACCTCTTTATACAATTCTGAACCATGAGATAGAATAAATGTATCCTGAGAATTTAATTAGGTAGTATGTAATTATGAATTTTGCATGCTATAGACCGGGATTAACATACAGACTACTTTTCATTCATAAAGAACGTGTCGAAGCCGCGGCAAGAAGCTAGTAAATTTATAAATAAATTATGTATTGACGACCAATGTGGCGCGGTGGGCGAAGGTCCGCCTGCGACGCATGAGGTTGCGGGTTCGATTCCCGCCTCGGAACAAATGTGTGTACGATCTGCAGATATTTGTTTCGGGTGTTCTGGTCGTTTTCTATATATTACATATAATTAAAAAATATCTATCTATGTAATGTATTGTATTATGTATATCAGTTATCTAGTACCCATAACACAAGCTCTGCTTACCATGGGGCTAGATAATGCTGTGTGAATTGTCCAGCATTATTTGTCCAGCATTATTTATTTATTATTTATTTATTTATGTTGGACACACACGAGCTAAGCGGAGTTTGTGTTATGGGTACTAGATGACTGATATAGATAATACAATACAACACAGATTTCTTTTTAATATACACACATATACCCAGAATTGAAGGATAGGATTCGTAACGAATACATCCGACAGAGAACCAAAGTTATCGACATAGCTCTGAGAATTAGCAAGCTGAAGTGGCAGTGGGCCGGCCATATCTCGCGAAGAACCGACGGTAGCTGAGACAAACGTGTTCTTGAGTGGAGACCACAACTCGGTAAACGTAGTGTAGGACGCCCTCGGACCAGGTGGGATGACGACCTGCGAAAGACTGCAGGTATGCTGGATGCGGCAAGCTGAACAAAGGGCGCTATGACGCTCATTGGGGAGGCCTATGTCCAGAAGTGGACTGCTATAGGCTGATGATGACGATGATGATACCCAGAACCACCCCAAAAAAATATTTGCAGATCGTACAATCATTTGTCCCAAGGCGGGAATCGAACCCGCAACCTTTTGAGTAGCAGGTAGACCTTTGCCCACCGCGCCACATCCGTCGTAAGACAATCATAAATGTTGCTCGCTAGCTTGCTTTGCGCGATATCATCAGTTTTCAATTTGCGCTCACATTGTTAATGGTCGTCTTTTCAGGGTCATTTCCCTGTAACATTGCCCTTGAAACTATTTCGTGTTTCCGTTTTGTGACGTAGGTATATATCTTTTATTTACGTTTGTATTCGATACTTTGTGGTTCCTTCTTTCATTCCATTATTAAATAGCTGTCTCCACTCAAGAGCACATACCTTTTTGTATGTGCTCTTGAGTGGAGACAGCAACTCGGCAAAAGTAGTGTAGTAGAGACCCTCTGGTCAGGTGGAATGATGACCTGCGAAAGGTTGCTGGATGCGTCAAGCTGTAGATAGATAGGGCATTATGACGGTCATTAGGGAGGCCTATGTTCAGCTATGGACTAACATAGGCTGATGATAAATGAAGGTCCAACATTATTTTATTTGACGACCGATGTGGCGCGGTGGGCGAAGTTCCGCCTGCGACGCAGGAGGTTGCGGGTTCGATTCCCGCCTCGGAACAATTGTGTGTACGATCTGCAGATATTTATTCCGGGTGTTCTGGTCGTTTTCTATGTATAATAAAAAATATCTATCTATGTAATGTATTGTATTATGTATATCAGTCATCTAGTATCCATAACACAGACTCTGCTTAGCTTGGGGCTAGATGATGCTGTGTGAATTGTCCAGCATTATTTATTTTATTTATTATTATTATTTCTTTAGTTTCTCGAATGTTAGGAATACGATTGAGAAAAGTATAACGATAAAAAGTAATAAAATCGCAATGTTTCGGGATGAAACGTTGGTGTTCTTTCAACACAAACTAGGTTCAAAGTTAACCCGCTCACATTCACAATCAAATAGTACCTAGATATATATATATATATATATAGGTAGGTACCTAGGTACCTACCTGCCTTAACACTATACACGGGTATTACTTACGCTTAAATACTTTTAATGTTTTTTTGTTCATAAATCTCTTTACCACTTTACGAGTAGACTTTAATGGCTTTTTCTTGTACCTACCGTAATTAACTACCGCTAATTTATTTCCCACCGGTTTAATCATTAATCATCATCATCATCTACAGCCCAGCATCACTCACTGCTGGGCATAGGTCTGCAAACTTATTCAATTCAATACGGTTAAAGTTTTTATATTCGACACTAGATTACCACGCGGGCGAAGCCGCAGTGTTCCAACATCACATCTCACGTCTTCCTTCACTTTGATTGCATAAATTACGTCAACAAAGACAACAAGCGTGGCAATTATGGCAACCCTCCCTGGGTTGCCACGCTTGGCAGATCAAAAGGTTATCCCTGTGGATGTGCTTCAAATACATAGATGGAAGCGCTTCCTCTGGTAGGTTCTCTTAGTCGGCCTTTACGATATTCACGGGCTGAGTTGGACAAGTCGAGTCTAACCCCGTGATCGCTAAGCTAGCCGGTCCGAGACTAGCCTAACCTAAATATTATTTAAATCCAAAGTATCAAGAACGTTGTTTAGAAACATCTCAAAAATATTCATAGCTCGTGTTTGTTTTGTTCTATTATCTATTGAATCCCTTTGTTCTTCTATGATTTGTCTCATTGTTAGAAAACATTCCTCTTGTTTCGTTCGCGGCTCTAGAAGTAATTTGTTTTGGCACGTCTCGATGTGATGAGCCCTTTTTATTGCATTCTTTATAAGATGACGCAGAAATAACATTTTATGTGCACGAGTATATATCGTTCTAAGATTATCTTCTCTTATACATATGTACCAAAACTAAGTCAAGAACATTAAAATACTCTATGGATGAAACATAGTACCTATATTGGGTGGGAGAAGGGTAAAGATGTGAAAGAAAATTGAAACGCAAAATATTCTTATTTTGAAATTTGAAAAAGCAGGTTTATTATAATTTATTTGCTAAAAAACCTCTTTGATCAAGCGTTCTTTAATTCGAAATGAGGGTTGACTCGTTAAAAAAGTAGATAAACCTCATTAGTATTATCATCAAGCGCGTAATGCAACTGCCTTCTCCTTTCCGCCAATCGCTCACCTCGCAAACCGAGACTCCGCCTACACTGCACTGGCCGTAAATAAGGTCTAGCACACACAAAGCAGATTAAAATAAAAGTAAACAAAGCTAGCGGCTAAAAACGTCTAATTTACGGCCGGCTAGATAACAGAAACAAGTTTGCATTTTATAGTTTCTTAGATTCATCAGAAAATAGTTGGTGAAAGATGAGAATTAATAACTTAATTGATATTTTTAGAAATGTAGTAAATATAAGTATATACATAGGTACATATTTACACTATTATTTATGACAAAGAAATCACAACAGAGGAAAATAGTGTGTTGGTTTTAATTCGTTGGATTGCTTTCCATTGGTGTGTGCTCAACCTTAAATGTAGAGTCCTTCATAGACAACTAGTCTGTCTTTATAGCAAGCGAACTAATGACACATTTGATGTGGATTCCAATTTCAAATAGATAACTATTCTAAAAACAAACTACTTTTGACTTTGAACCAAATTACTGTTGATAAAATGTATACCTAAGTGCAGGAACAATATATGTAGTGTACTTATTTTGTATGTATTTAAGCTGTAAGCCTTCCTTAAAATAAATAAATAAATAAACAATGTATAATTTTATCAATGTGTATTTTTGTACGACTTACGAATAACTTTTTGCAATTAAAGAATATGGTAGTCAATAGAGTTAATGATATTTTTTTTACCTATTCAAGAGGTATTTTGTAATATGTAATTTGTATTTTTTCTTATCTCGAAGTAATTAATACCCGTCGATGTTGAGTTTTGTATTAAAAAAACATTTTCAATGATTTCTCACGCGTCGAGTCTTCCATTAATCAATAGGCAAGGTCGCAGTCACCTTGATTGTTTTATATGAGAATATCTCGTGCTGCGATGAAATGAATCGTAAATAAATAATGATAGGCTGGATATTCGATTGCATTTGTAATAAATAGTTTCTACAAATGATTTATGAAAACAAAATCTATGGAAATGTTTTGTTAGCAAACCTGCGTCGTAAGTCCAGCCAGTGTTCAACATGGACACAACATCAGTGCTTTAAAGGGCATTTTTTAAACCATTTAGTGATGAAGAGTTAATTATTATTAATTAACAAAGAAAGATAGTAAATTATTTGTGTATTGATCAAACAAATATTCATAATATTTGTTTGTAAAATAAAGTTATAAATTTATAACTTTTGTATTTATACAAAGCGAAGAACCGACGGCCGCTGGGGCTAACGTGTTCTTGAGTGGAGACCACGACTCGGTAAACGTAGTGTAGGACGCCCTCCGACCAGCTGGGATGACGACCTGCGAAAGACTGCAGGTAGATGCTGAATGCGTCAAGCTGAAGACAGGGCGCTATGGTTATCATTGGGGGAGGCCTATATCCAGCAGTGGACTAACATGGGTTGTTGATGACGATGATGATGATGATTTATACAAAAGTTTCGATGTTAAGATGGAGGTTTGTAACTTGTCTCACGCCAAAACTACTAAATGGATCAAGCTGAAATTCAATATTACGCAATGATCAAATTTATAAATGTCTTCAAAAATAGTAGGTATTGCTCTTTTGCCAACCCGTAATAAAAATACTAATTTATCTGCTAAGTCAAAAGACGTCCTTTCTAATTGGCCGTAACATCGACAGGGAAAATCAATGGAATTTCCGAACTATACTTATCTTTTTATTTATCAACAGCTAAATAAATAGATTTTAATTAACCACAATGCTAACAATGTATAACTCCGCATAATGGAAAAATTTAAAAACCACGCAAAAATATTATTATTCAACAATACCTACATACTTAGGTCGGTCTGGTTCATTACATACAATTTTATTTACACCCAAAGTCCAAAGTCCACCCAAAGTTCATGCTTTTCCCATTTCATAAAAATGCTGTTATAACCAAATCCTAAATCAACAAATTCCTATTACATCCTATTTCCTGTTCATCCCATAGGTCAAGAATCTGCCCAATTCACGATCTGACTTATTTACATAAGTCAGATCGTGAATTGGGCAGATGTATGTCATTTATAATGACAGAAATACCTTCTGTAATATTTTCTCTTTTTTCTGCAATATTGGAGATACCTCCAACATTAAAATAATTATGAAAAAGTATTTATCTAAGTTTAAATTCCAAAAATCAATCATATTCCCGTACCAAACAAATGTCGGAGTGACCTAGTTAGCCTGTGCTACGCCGCGTAGCGCGTAGGCGCTCGTAGCTAATGGATTTTCATGACCTGTCAGCAATTACAATTTTCATTTACAAATTGTTCAGTTCTAATTCTATGTGAAGGAACTGGGATCTGCACTGATATCTCGCATGGGAATGTTTGGTGCATCCCTCATCATGTCGGTTTTTAGCACAAGGCGGCGTAACGTTTATTACGCATGCCTGGTTTATTACGGAGTTTTCGTCGGTAGACAAGTAGTAGTCAACCAGTCATCAAGAAGTAAAACCAGCAAATCGGCGCAAAGAGCCTTTCAAGAATAAACGCCTAGTAATACAGTCCACCAGCCTTTCAATCAGGGAACGTGGAGGAGAACCCTGCCGTAGGAACGACACAGTAGGAGTTAGGACCCCCACAATTGTTGGTCTGATGACTGCTCTCTCACGACTGCCTCGTAACGCTGGTCATCATCATCATCATCAGCCTATAGCAGTCCATTGCTGGACATAGGACTCCCCTAATGAGCGCCATAGCGCCCTGTCTTCAGCTTGCCGCATCCAGCATCTACCTGCAGCATAACGCTGGTCAGTACCCGGCTTATTACGAAAAATGGCAAAATATGTAATTGAATCGAGAGTACATAGGCAAGTCCTAGAAGTTTTTAAAAAAAAATCAAATTAATCTTTAATATGTCAACAAATCGCGACAATTTAAAAGTTTTATTACAAGAAATCTGTTCGAAAGTACATATTTTGCTGTTCTATGTAAAATATCCGAGTCCATTAGCTGTAGACATAAACAAACACATGTAAAGAGAGTGGGTGTTTTCTTACCCGAGGCCTTACCCTATATTTCATAGCTCGATGTTTGGCATTGAATTCACGAAACTACTAAGTCGATTTTTTCAGTTTTCTGACCGTTAAGTTAATTACAATATTAGAAAATAAGCGTAACCTATTAGAAAGATATGCAAAAAAGCCCAGAGAAAGCATTAAGACGTGACATGACCATTTGATTGTCAGTAGAACTACAAAAAATATATAGTTTCAAAGAATATCTATGGTAGTACGAGTTTAAAAGTCAGATATGTATTCTATATTAAATTATAGACACTTTTAAAGAACAGACACATATTAATAAAGAGCTTATTTCTTCAGTCCAATAATCTTCAAAATCCTTGATCCAATTTTCCCTAACAGCTTCTATGGTCAATGAACTTCCTCCATCTTCCTTAATATTTAAATCAAGCTATAAAATTAATTCGGCATAATTTTGTACTTAATTTAATTATAAAACTATCTAAATCGACTAGTTTTATCAGGATATAAAGTTATAAAAGCAACCGTGGCAAAAAAACATTTGATAAGGTAAAAATTACCAATAACTAACCATATTGAAGGGGTTTTGTCGGTTGGTCTTTTCTTCTACTTATAATATTGTATTTCAATTTTATTAATTCGTGTAGGTATTTATATTATTTGATTGTAACTTTCTTAGTAGGCTATTATATAGTAAGCTATTAACAAAAAACTACTTAATCGTAACAAGCTAAGGTAGAAAGTAGATTAAAAATAATTGGTTAAAAAATAGTAGCAAATTACTAGGTAAGTACTTACTTAATACCCGAAACCAAAGCTAAAAATATCTAGAAATTCTTAACAACAATTAGTTATTTCAGATTTCATTCATTGAGGTGACACAATAAAAGCTCTGTATAAAAATAATAAGAAATAAATATATATATATATATAAATAAGCTCTATATCATTTATATATGTAATCTTAATTTTAATCAAAATGTTAATAATAACAAGTTAAGAACCATAAACCAGCAAGTTGATTGATTGATAAATTTAATTCAAGATATTATCGCGATCACAATGAGTTTATAAATCGAATTATTATTTATGTCTCGCACTGTTATAAACATTTATCGATGTGAAGTTTATATTTGTTTATATATACATTTTATTGTTTTTTTATACACTTTTATACTATTTCTACTAGATAGGTGAGAAATAAAGAAAGAAATAGTTTCAAATGAGAACATACAAAATAAAAATTACTTATTTATAAAAATAGCAACAAGTAACTATACACAGCGAACCAATAGGTCATCTCTCAGCACAATCTATGTACATATGTCCAGTACTAAAGAAATCATCTATCTATTTACTTTAGTGCACCATAAATACATAAAACAATTAAACAAGCACAGAATACCTAGGTACCTTTTATATAGGTACTAGCTGCGCCCCGCGGCTTCGCCCCCGTGGAAATCGATTTGTCAAATGGTTTTTTTTTAATATCCTATGTTAGACTCCTGGTTCTAACCTACCTTCTCACCAATTTTCAGTCAAATCGGTTCAGCCGTTCTTGAGTTATAAGTGTTGTAACAAACACGACTTTCTTTTATATATATAGATTTAATAAAACTAACTAAGACATCGCGATGGGAGTAAAATTACTCTTGATGATAAAAATATATTGTTGGTATAATTCCGTTCACTGGGTATAATTTATTCAAAGTCAACACGAAATAATAAAGAATTTTTACCACGTTAGGTGTCAATTTTACCAAACTAATAACAATATCAAACAAAATAGTCTGTCCGCCATTTTTCTTTCATGAAAGTGTCATGGCGAACAGAGAAATGGCGGACAGACTTTCCCGAAGAATCCTATGCTCTATTTCCGTACTCGTAGATCTTGTACGTCCCTAATGACAGCAACAGTGCAACCAACACAATGTAATAAAATCAATAGAACCAACATAAGCACAACGCTCGCAGACAAGGCGCCACTGTATGGTCCCACCTATTTACTTTCAGGGTCAATAGAGGCTGAGAGATAGAAAATTAGAATATTTGATATTCGTTTCTGCACGCGGCTTCGCACGCGTTGTTTCTATGGAAACGTTTTAAGATTATTTATATCCCATGAGAACTGATTTCTTGCTGGATCTGTATTCCGTTTGTTTATTTTATACCTGTATCCAAATACATGTTTTTCCTATTCTATTACTATGTACATATATCGTATGGGCTAGAATAACATAAATGCCTAGATTAATGATAAATTGAATTATAAAACCATGCACAACCTTCGTATATCGTGATCATAGGAACCTTAATCACGTATTGCAATTATTGTGTACTCACAGGGTCACTAGTGTTTATATTTTGAACTGAGGGCGACGCTACGACGAGATTCGAGACCCTTCGGGTTTTAGCCTAAACAAACGAAGCAAACAAAGCAAGTGTTCATTGTTCAATGGTTTTGTACCGGTAATTTTAGAATTTAAGTGTCTAAGTAAGCTTTTGTCTGGGGCATTGCTCGTGTTTTTACAAAAAGAAAAGTCACTATCTAGTCTAGAACTTGGGACTTAGATACGTCGTTTTACTGACTGTATAACTAACGAAAATTTTAATCGTTTTGACTTAAAGAAGTAAACAAGATCCAATAGCAATAATATCTTTGAATCTTGTAGCCAACAACAGTTTCGCATTTTTAAGACTTTTTAAAAATTAGGAGAACCAAAAATACACATTATGTGCAGCAAAACGTAGACCACGTTTAGCTCCACATATGTGTTTTTTGTATCTACCTATGTTCTTCGATTTCTCCGTCGATTGCGCACTGGTTTTAATGATTACCTATGATTCTTTCTATTAGCTATTGTGTAGAGAATAATCCCGAGATGCTTCCTTTAAAATGTTATTCCAGAGGGAATAGTACTTATCCCACAAATATTAAAAAAAACAGTGTGTAAAATATCAAGAATTTTTTGTTCGGTTTTGAGTATTCTCAAAACAATCATATTAAAATTGGCGTGACTCTTTCATAGGTGCGGTCGCTTGCTCTTTATGGCCTTCATTTTAATGTAACGGTCTCACCTAACCTAAAAACTACCAACCATGTATGTGTAGATGTTTTTCGTTCTTTTGAATTAAAAAAAAATGAATCTAATCGTCGGGCCATAATGCTGTCAACAGGTGGGAAGCACTAATATCATAAATTAATCCATCATTTCCTTATTTATCTGGTTTCCAATTACATTATATATGATACTCAGTGTCAAATGGTTTATAAACCTTCATCTGGAATATAAAAAAACCGCATCAAAATCCGTTGCGTAGTTTTAAAGATCTAAGCATACCAACATAGAGTCAGACTGACAGGGAAGCGACTTTGTCTTATACCACATATTATGTAATGATTTGTCATTATGAAAACGTACGTAGCTAACGAAATCTATGAAATTATTTTAGAATTGGGACATTGTTCCGTACATTGCCCATCCCAAACAACCTATATAAACTTTACTTCTATAAAAATGACCTATTAGCATTAGTTAGGTACCATTACCAATTAAAGATTATTTTTTTACCCGAATGAGCAGGAAGGTAGACCAAATTTACCTACACCTAACCCTCCTTGGTTTATCTATAGACAATTTTTTTCTACGCAATTTAATTGACTTTATCATAGGAATTTACAGAAGTAGGTAGGTTATCTTGAGTGGTATTCGAGTCAGGCACGTTTGTGTGGGCTGCTTAGATTAGAACATAGCTAAGATATAGGTCACAGTTCTAGTGCTTCTACGTGAATACTATCAAATAGGGCTGGCTGTTGTTCTGATAGGTCACGTATTGAGTACCTTTGCCGACAAAGGAGACAAGTAAATAAATAAAATATATAGATAAATGAAATTGTCTTTCGTTTCTTTAAGGCAGTCGGACAGAATCAGTATTTTTTGTACACAAGTACGAGTAAGTGTTAACAAAAAATATTTTAAGTTTATTTTACATAGAAAAGACGCAGCCTAGCAACAAATACGACCGATGTGGCGCGGTGGGCGAAAGTCCGCCTGCGACGCAGGAGGTTGCGGATTCGATTCCCGCCTCGGAACAATTGTGTGTACGATCTGTAGATATTTGTTCCGGGTGTTCTGGTTGTTTTCTATGTATAATAAAAAATATCTATCTATGTAATGTATTGTATTATGTATATCTGTTATCTAGTACCCATAACACAAGCTCTGCTTACCATGGGGCTAGATAACGCTGTGTGTATTGTCCAGCATTATTTATTATTTATTTAAATATTATCAGATCATACAAACATTTGTTTTGTAAACCTTCAAGCAGTTATAGTAAAGTAAAAAGCTGAAAATCTCAAAAACGGTTACGAACTCGAGTTAAAAGATATGTTCCTACTAATTTAAACAACCCATAAATCATTCGCCTGAAGAAATATTTACAGAAGAGCGTCCAATAATATCGATCCGAAAAAAAAAACATCTCATATTTATTTTAAAATTACTGTTGCTGCGAACTTATTAATATTACTTTCGAAAGAACGAATAAACTTAACGAAACTGGTTCTGCACCCATGTAATTGTGATTCGAATTCCTGTAAGCATAGCTCATATAAAACCTATAAGCCAAAATGCATAGCCAATTCTTACTATTTAAAATTATAATCCTTCGTAAGCATTAATTGAAACCGCCACAAGTTAAAAAAAACCGCATAAGGTTTTTGAAAAAACACACTTGAAATGTTACAATGGAAAATTTAAGAAAATGACATTACTTATCTTAAATTTTCCATTCCAAAATACACATTTGAAATGTTACAATGGAAAATTTAAGAAAATGACATTACTTATCTTAAATTTTCCATTCCAAAATACACATTTGAAATGTTTTATCTTAAATTTTCCATTCCAAAATACACATTTGAAATGTTACAATGGAAAATTTAAGAAAATAACATTACTTATCTTAAATTTTCCATTCCAAAATACACATTTGAAATGTTACAATGGAAAATTTAAGAAAATTACATTTTCTTAAATTTTCCATTCCAAAATACACATTTGAATTTTTTTAAGGTAGGTAAAAACTTAAACCATACTAATTCAGCAACAATTTTCTCAAATTTAACATCTTGATAATCTGTAGCAAAATATTGAAGCTCATAAGTTTAATGAGTTGAATTAGGCACTCAATAATGATATATAAGTGGCTTAATTATGTAAAGATCTGTCATCCATTGGATAACTTCCAATACCGGATATACATTGAAATTAGATAACATAAGATATATTTTTACTGATGACCTCAGTTCTTGTAATACCTATAAAGATATCTATACGTTATATATTCTATAGGTATGCCTAATTTATGACCATATAACCAGTTTGTGAAGTTGGCATCAAACAAGTAGGTAGGTAAGGTACCTATATAGACTTTTTTAATATTTCGTCCGTGACCTACGGCACCTAAAGATCGAAATAGAAATAGTTTCCTACCTTGGAAATGGCATTGTCATGATTATTAGCAAATTGATTTTACCAAGCAACAATAGCTTGTGGCTAGGATGATGCTGTGTGAACTACTCAGCATTATTTATTTATTTATTTCATAAGTAAAAATAATAATGTGAAATTTTTGAATTTTTTGGCTATGTGTAGCCATCGCCTTTAGATTAACTTCTCAAAGGGCCTCTGTGCTGTTGGCTTCGGCCCCACGCAAGCCTTCCAAAGGACCGGGTCACTCTTTGGCCCGAGATCATGGTAAATGAGAGACATAATAATAAGTAAAATCTTCATAAAAAATACTTGAAATAAAACTTACCAATATTATTTTTTACGAAGTTTTTATTAATAAAATAAGTACTTAAATAAGATTGTTTAAATTTCTATAGATTTATTTTAATTACCTTTTTTTTAATTCGTTCGACAGATCTTGTTTTATTCATGCTTAGTGAATGTGCACCTAATGAAGGTATATCTGTAATATGCTGTAATACATACTTTTTTACTTTACTTATACAGAGTCGACCCGACTTCATCGATAAAGCAAAGACGATAAGGCAAAAAAACTTCTTATCTAAGCTGCACCTATCCATTGGTGTATTCCTACTCTTAAAATTATTAAGTTAGTAATAATATGCATATCACTACATAGTATAAAACAAAGTCGCTTCCCGCTGTCTGTCTGTCCCTATGTATGCTAGACCTTTAAAACTATGCAACGGATTTGATGCTGTTTTTTTATTGATAGAGTAATTTAAGAGTAGATTAGGTAGGTTTCTAATGCGTATTTTCTATGCACCCAAAACAAAACCGAACTGTTTTGCCATCTCAACTGGAGCTCTACCACTGCCCTAAGTATAAAACGAATTCTTTGATCCCTTTTAAACAATCAAATACATTGTTCAGACCTTCAATGTCATTGATATGCGCAACAAAATCTTGAAACCCGAGTCTTACTGTTATTTCCATACCAACCTAAGTTACGGCGGTATCACCGGTCCGTAGGTATCTTACATTGTTTGAGAAACGTCCTCAGACCGCCATGTTTGCGCTAAAGTCTCGTAAAGTAGGCTAAATAACGACTCCCGCGCAGCTCGTCCTACAAAAGCCTTACAAGAGTCCCGTTAGGACAATGTGAACTTTTAGGCTCAGATTTCGAAAAAATTGTGGTGTCATAATAATTCAGATAAGTTTACAAATGATAGCGATGATTCCTCAGCTTTTTTCTCATCAGACTCTGTCCCAACCAAACCCAAATAGTGGGCAATGGGAATTCTACTTATCGCAAATAATTTATTAGGTAAGTAGTTATTATCTGCTACATTACCATTTGAGACGAGTGGAAGCAGATGGGAACTGAAAACTAAAAACACCTCAAACCATGATGTTTTATATCTCTGACTAAGTCCTACCTTACTATTTTATGTCTAAAAAAAAAATACTGGACGGATCGGGTTGAAATGCATGCATACAGGTAGTTCCAGGCCCGGAATAAAACATAGGCTTTTTATTTCATAAATTAGTTCCTATGGGATAGAAGTTACCTTACAACGTTTCCATAGAAACAACGCGTGCGAAGTCGCGGGCAGAAACTAGTGCTTTTTATTAGTAATGGCTGCGGACATAGATGAGAATATTCCTAGTAGAATACCAAACACCTACCCACCAAAGTTATTATTTTATACGACTGTGAAACTAATTTAAAATGTGAGTTACTTAACTATTATTTATGTGGTAGGTACAGTATTTAATGACAGAAGGAACCAAATGATGTTAAACTATAGCTATGCATGAAGACTAGTTACCATACCTAGACACAATAGCGAGTCCACGAGTACAATCGACTACAAAAGTGTAATTTATCAACATAATAGTGCGAATTCAGATGTCGCCAAAACTAAAGTACTTTGACGGGACTAAAAATGTTGCCGTCCCTTTCGTAACAATCGAAATAAAAAGGATGGCATCATTTTAATGCCACCAAATTAGTTTAGTTCTAGTGACATTTGAACACCACTATCACCAATAATCGACTTATCGAGGATCTTTAACTAGAGCTCTTATACCTAAAGCTTTTAGGTACATATATTATGTATTCAGCCTGTGAATATCCAATTCGCCGCACCTACAAAAGCCTGCCTTCTCTCTGTCGTCATTTTATTGGGTCCAGTGCCGCCCTGGGCCCATTCCATACCCTCTCAACGTCACTTGCTGTGAAGATTATATCTAATTGGATGCTACAATACCTTGAGAAGAGGCTCTACCTGTCAATGGTAGAGCCCCTTCTCAAGGTCTTGGTAACATTTCGTCGCTGTCGTCGAACTGACCATCAGATCAACATACTGGCTTCTGGAGCCGACTGTACAAGCTAGTTTATTGTAATGAACTAAGCTTTGTTGAGTGTCCAGGTTTATGGTTGTCGTAAAACCGCCCGAGGCCGCACAACAAAGTGCATGGTGATCAATAGTTGCAGTTTTTCCGCGAACTGGAAAATTAATCGTTCCATCCGGTGGTGAACTGATTTGTTCGGTCTAATACCAAAGACTATAGATATTTTATTTTATTTGAATACAATAACATAGGCACGTTTTAATGATAGGTATTGCTTTGACGCCGCCTTGCAGCTTGATTTCAGGAAGGCAGGCACTATCATGGAAAATAAGATGCCTTTGTCGCCTTAGTTCAGGAAATGATTGGTACCTTAGGCTTTCAGTTAGTTATTGACCAATGTATGTTATTGAACGTAAGTCTGAAATGGTTTGTGCAAATAATTGTTATTGCTTTGGACTTGAATGAAACTACATAACGAAAAAATAAAAATATTTTGGTAGGCGGTTGAAAACCCAATAAGGTACCTAGTTAAGCAAATAAGTCGGAAGGTTCTTACCCACTTCGTATTAATAAACCCAATGTCAAAGACTTTCTTGTAAGTATAGTAGGCGACAGAAATTTTGAATTGCAAATATACCTGCCAACAATTTTCGCACTCCCTAACTTCGAAAACAATGCATGGCCAAACTTACTATTCGATAATCAACGCCGATACTTCCTTTGTTCCTTACACACATACTAAACAACCATTAGACTTATAAATGTATAGAATACCCAACAAAAACATAGGTGCCTATATATTGTGGCGCCCTCTGTGTTAAGGCAAAGATGGCCCGTGGCAGAAGGGACAAGTGTAGAGCACCTCCAAAATAACGTAAAATGCAGAAAGGTTGCTTCAGTTTCCAGTCTTTTTTGTAGCTGTCAGTGCGTTTAACATCTTAGATGATCAAGTAATAATCTTCGCAGTGTAGGTGTAGATAATAAGTGACTCTGCCTGAGGGCATTGAAAATAATAGCACAGAATAGATTAATAATAGCATGTAGGTAACTTATTTTATTGAATCGTTAAGTTATGGCATGCAATAATGCTAGTCAAGGTTCTTCATTGCCTTTAAATATAATAACTGTCAGAATTTTCCTATGATTGTCATTAACTGTACCTAGTAAATGTAATGGAACAATCAATGCTTTATTTTATTATTATAAGTTACTGTATTATTGTCATAAATAATTGATGTAGGTAGGTCAGTAAGTAGGTCACTTCCTCTACTGACTGGGTTCATAACGAAGTCATTATTTCCTCGATTTTAGGAAAACAGATTAACTTTTGCCACAAATAAGAAGACATTCACTTTTGCCATAAAGCGGTTGACAACTCACCATGTGATGGGTGCTTTTATATAATTAATACATACATCATAGATGTGCTTAGGCTATATAGCCTAGGTACATTATATTATATACCTAGGCTATTATCTACTCAAGTAACAACATGATGGACAATTTATCGTACCTACGTTTAAATTTAGACCGTGCGTAGGCGTCTCAAACGTATCAAGAAAATTAGGAGTCCAAATTGTTGACCTCTGGCATGTCTATTAACTGGCGTGTTTGTACGCTTAGACGCTGAAAATACGTGTATGTTCTGTGCGTTTATTCTATGGTGCGGAGTGTAGTACAGCGTTCATCTGTGTTGGTGTTTACGCGTGTGTGCGTGACGGTCGGAACACACCCACCGCCGAAATCAAGCGATAGTTTTTGCCCGCTGCTGAGTGTCAAGGACACACGCTTTTGATGTTGTTGCTCTGTTGCCACGCCATTTGTAAACGTGCTTTCTTGGGCTTGAATTTGCTAAAAGAACAAGCGGTTGAGATCATCGTCGAGTCTCCTTTTGACTTTTAGAGTTCTGTGACCTTTTTAGAAGAAATAAACTTTGAAGTTAAAGCTATTAGCAAGTAATGGAGTTAGATAAATAGAATGTTAGAAATATGTCTTCCTAATAGCGATAAACTAATAACGTATTTGATTGGCACTGACCTTAATCGGTGAGCAATCATAAAAGTCGAGTCAAATTATCTAATTGGTGCCTTTATTTGATAGTTAAAATCCTTATAGAGAACGAAGATGAATTAAAATTCCGGTTTGGTAAATGCTAAGAAAATTCGTTAATAGTTAAGTCAGATCAAGACGTTATTCTAGAGTTCTATAGGACTTCTCTAGCCAGTTACCTAAGCAATGTGTCTCAAAAGACCAAAGATTTAAAACTTTGCAAAAGACTACCTACTGAGGTCTAACCAAACTTCTCTGTGGAGTGTACATAGGTTTAGGAATTTGAATTCAGAACTAAAACGTGAGAGTCTAAGTAAATAGGCAAGTGATTACTAAACAAAAGCTTATAATCATTCAATGGTCTATCGTGTCTCGGCTCCGTGGCTAGTCGGACAGCATTATTAATGGAGAAACTGTCCCCTTTTGGCATGACAATATTGAATTAATCGCCTTGATTATGGAATAGCCTCTAGTTTCCATTGTCTGATATGAAATTAGAGTTCCGCGGCAAAATTATCGGGATTTTCTTTTTTAAAGTCTAGACACTTAAACTTACGACATCGCTATTAATTTATGTATAAAATATATGTAAGCTTAAAGAGGTTTTGTCAACACATTTTAAATTCATAGAAAGTTATAAGTACACATTGTAAAAATGAAAATAAAACCTACGATTCTAATCAACCAAAGAATTGTAGACTTGATTATAGTATCTATCATAATTGAAGACAAAGAATAAATCTGGACCTACGATGATACCTTGAAAAACACCTACTGTAACTACACTTTAACCTACCATTGTCATTAATCAGCAAATTGTAGACTTGATTATTATGAGCGTTAAGGTCATAACGTCAATGAAGAGCAAAAACAAATGTGGGCCTAAAATATAACCTTAAGGCACACCTACTGAACACTTCGTAATAGCTTACGCTTGGTTTCCCAGGCTAGGATTACTATGTTCAAAATAATGTTGTTTCCGTTCCACAACAAAATGGTTGTTGTATTGTTTCGTTAATTTCGATGCCAGACATGGACAGTAAAAAATTACGTCCTCTCCACGTGAATAACAATGAGTCTAAACATGTCCAGAGATTTATATTATTGTTCATTGTTGTACAAAACATTTGTTATAATAGCTCGTTGTATGCCTGTCATAATCTAGCCGAGGACTAATAAATAATCTATTGGGTATATTATATATACCTACCAACTTACCATTTATTACTATTATAAATGCAAAAGTAGCTCTGTGTGTCTGTTAGTATCTAAACAACCAACAAATTTGTACGAATTTTGGTGGTGCAATATCTTATACATATCTTTGTATTTAGGAATGAACCATATATGTAAACATGAGGATTAAAAACACTCAAAAATCCCAACTTTAAGAGTGCAAAATTAACTTGTAGCTCTGAAAATGTTTATTTCTTAAAACAGTAGAGACACAATCCCACTCTATAAAAATGCAATTAAGTTGGCTTGCTACGCAATGGGCGCGCCCCAAACTAGGTCACCCATTTCCCGGCACCATAAACACAAAAGGACATAACAGACCCGGTTTAACTGCGCTTTTATGTCCTTTTAAAACATAAACAGCATGACCCCTTCGGATAATACCTACGTGCTTATGGCAAAGTGCGCAATTTCCACGAGACGAAGGAAAGTGGGGCGAAATGTCGATAAAACCTTGCAAGAAAACTATCCTGACTGGAATGGCGTTTCATTTCAATTGCGTTCTAAGTAGGTACATATTACCTTCTCTACCTCTATAAAGAAGAAAATGATCACTAATCAGCTTATGGCCTCCTGGTATCTTGGGATTTGCGAGATCCGCGCAAAATAGACAAATATTCAAAGACGTCCTTCATAATTTGCCATTGCCGCACGATGGCATTTAAGCAAAAACCTGACAAACGAGTAAACAACGCAATTTTACACAAGTTTGAGAAAGCTCAGCAAAATAACGTAAACAAGGTATCAAATTGCTAGAAAACAAGGAGAAAGACCGTTGCAAGTGCCATAAAGGTATTTCAAGAACTAATTCAAAGCCCACGCGACGCCAGCGGATACATTAGTGTTATTTCTTATCCCCTTTTCGGGCAGGACGTCCTACCTAATGTGATTTGCATATCGATATAAGGCAGTTATTTGCACCCACGCTGTGTCAGCCCTGTTTGTTGGTGTCAATATACTGTGAGATTAGGACTGCGTCTTGTTGCAACTTGACTAAGTCTTCTTTTGTGCCCGAAGTGCTCATTTTCTGCGTTCAGCAAACCTGACCTGACACTCAATCCTAAGAGGAAAATTGTTTTAATTTATTAATTTTATCAGTAGGGAAATACTTGTAGAAACTCCAGTCTGTCTATCTGAAGTATGAAAACTTATTTTAACCTACACACCTTGTTATTTCGCGTCCAAATACAATACCAACCCAATGCATAATGCGGTTAGCGCTATCTCACAGGAATGTTATTTTCCTAGAGCACTTTAACCTTGGGAATGCCTGGTCATATCTGGCTATTATTCAGACTTCGGTGTATTTTCCTCACAGACCACGAGTGGAATGAGCAAACCTCAAAGTAGGTTAGTTCGACTTGGTGCTTTATTGTGTTTACGTGCGACAGATATGAGATACGCAGATATACGCCGGGTCAAGGCGTGCAACAGCTTTCGACTCAGCATTCTATATATGGAACTACTAAAGCGGATTTAGCTCCTGTTGAATGTTGACGAATCGTGGCCTGATTATGCGACATGACAATGTGTGGAAACACCTAACGTTGTCTCGTCGCGTTACACCGATATCGTGCGCTAGGCAAATTGCTAAGTCTAATCTATGCATGTCCTCGCATCTGCTAATCCCTCGACGCGCCTCGACGGCTGTGCCCGAACAATGGAGGCGACACGGTACACGGAAGAGTTAAAAATGCGTCGTAAAGATCGCATAGTTTAAATTTTACGACACGCGTTCAATTGGGGCCTGTAAAAAAGTATTTTATTGGAGTAGCATCCTGGCCGCGAGGTCGCAACGAGAACGTTCGGATAGCTCTAATTAAAAACCAGACGCATGTACTCTTGCGAAAGCGGGCTCTGTCGAATTGGCCAATTGCGAAACCGCGCGCCCTTCAGATGTTTACCTACTTACAAGATTTTTGGGACAATCGCACCGAGATATCTTTGGATTTCTGTAGAATTGTTCGCATAGCTAGCCAAGATATTTGTCTTTATGATCTATTTTATGAATAACGATCAGATTTAAAGAGCTCTCAGAAACTTCACAGAACAAATTACGAGGGATTTGCAATTGATGAATTGATTTGTATGTAAATTATTGCCTAACCAGATGTTTTCTTCTTTCCAGGTGTGAGACAGTGAACGGACACTACCCGTGAAGGCTTCTCGAGAAGACATTAAGTGCCATTCGTAACCAGTTTACCACAAACAGTGATATTTAGTCGTAACTAGTGTTAGTAACAGTGATCTTAGAATAAGGTGCTATTTTTATTGAACCGTTACCAAAAAGAAGCGAAACTGGCTCCTTATAAGGATATAATGAATTCATCGAGCATGAGCTCTGCCGTACCGACGATAAAGTGTGAGGATACCTCTCCATCGCCCGCGGCGGCGGCAGTCGGGACCGACGGGGAAGGCGGGACCTACAACCTGAGCGTGAACGTCAACCTGAGCTCAGCGATGATCAACCTTCTGGCCGCGGAGAACGCGGGCACCACCACCCTGCGGACGCCAGAGATCGTCAACGATGTCATAACAATGACGAACCCTCTCGACCAGTTGGAACAATATAATTACGACAAGCCTTCCAGTTTTAAGGTATGCATTTTATATAATAGCTGAAGACAGGGCGCTATGGCGCTCATTAGGGGAGGCCTATGCTCAGCACTGGACTAACATAGGCTGATGATGATGAAGACGAACTAAAGAAAAACACGCAATAAGGTCAATTATGTCGATTTTATAGATAGCTTTTCTACCTAGATATGTTAGTTTACGATAATATGCAATAACAGCAGCACGCTAATTTCAACCATACAAAATAGTCTGCAAGTTAATTATCACCATCTATATTTGCAGTTCATTGCTATTCGCTTTCACAGACCACATATCCTTGCTGGCTGTGTAGTTGGAACTTTGGTCACATCGCTGGACGGTGGCTAGCATGTAAAGTGTGCACACTCTTGAACGTCTGCCAAGTGCTGCCACGCCACGTAATATCACGTGATCCATCCTGTATAAACATTGGATAACAGTTGCCAGTTTGCATGAGGTCATGCACCTTATGCAGACTCCGTACACACAACGAGAGCTAGACTCGATGGCGCCACATAATATCCAGTTATCTATAGATATATAGTTATCTGTGTACATATCACTAACCATAATACACGTAGTATATATCTAACTAAACAGTATAAGGCGCGCTATACACATCCTTTCCAATCCATCTAGTTCTTTTAAAGAACGAAACGGATTTTTCTGAACAAATATTGAAAGATCTTTTGTAGACTGATTATAAATTTTAAGTGTTTTATTACACACACACACACGCAGATAGAGGCTCATGAGAGAGAGGCTCATTAGGGGAGGTCTATGTCATAGTATCAATATGTATACTGTGTCTATGTCTAGCAGTGGACTAACATAGGCTGATGATGATGTCAAAAGCCAAAAGTCAACAGCATTTATTTCTTTAGGCTTACAAAATAAGCACTAAGACAAATAAAATTTTATACTTTTTCATTATTATCAATTAACATTATTTTAATTTTAATGTTCACTTCAATATTTTGTCCACTAGTGGAAGAAGTATTAAAGAAACCACTAGTATGTTCTTCATATAACTTATGTGTCTAATACATTTGATTTGATTGATGAAGTATTTTGCTATTATAGTGCCTATGCCATTCAGGGTAATTTCTAAGAACTCAAATAATATCCAATAAAGTTGCGAGTTTAATAGCCGTCTAAGTCGAAAATATTTGGGATATTTTTTGGTAAGTAAAGTACCTATCTTAGAAATTCTAAGTGCTTGTATAATAATTTGCAAGCACAGCCGGAAAAGATCGCTAGTTATGTAGGTACAATAAAGGACTATTTGAGTCTGTGATTATCTACATATCTGCCGGTCATAATGTAAATGAGTTTAATTGCCCCGGAATATGAATGACGGGGAATTCAGAGCGTGACAAAACAATGCTTAATTATCTGATATGAAATGTTAATTTCCTTGCATAATCAAAGGGTGTGGTCACATCACATCTGCTGAACTGAACGAGATGGTATTGAGTGGGAATGTAGATGCGTAGGTGAGGGCCATAATACTCCTAAATTGATATTCGGTATATCTGTATAATGCAATTGGATAGATCGACCAATAAAAGATACCGGTATCTAACGAAGGTGGTTAGGAAAGCTTTTATTCGAGGAACTCTGAGAATAATATTAAAACGTAAAAACCTTATGAAATCAAGGGCTCAAATCATAAGTATTATAAATCTAAGGTTCTTATTCTAATATAGAACCACTATATTAGACTAAGAACTTTCTATGAAGCCTATATGATATAAAGGCAAGAACCAAATTCTAAAGTTGCATCGGATTTAACATGCTGTCTCAAATCTTGTTCCAAGCTAGTTTCAACCAAGTTCCATAGGATATGGGTGCATTTTCCCATAACCCATACAACGAAGGCAGCCAGGTGGAAATAGCGCCATTAGTCGCGGTGTCCGGTTCTAACCATTTCCGTATCCTTTCAGCCCGGAAGCGGAAATGACTCCAACTCTTCGATTTCCAACGGCTCTTCAGCGACCTCACCAGCCTCTAGCAATCCGCCCAGCATACAGAAGGTAAGAAGCATAAAAAATAAGAAAATAAAACTTTACGAAAACTTTAGAAAGATTATTAATATACAAGAAGGCAAGTCAAATACCTCAAAAACTTTAATATAAATTTTCCCTAATATCGATATCTACTGCAACCAAAACGGTATTTTTTCATTATTGTCTGTCTATCTGTATCGCGCATCACGCCAAAACAACTGCATGGATTCAAATGAATCTAAGCATGATTTGAGTTCTGGTACTACGAAGGACATATCGTACTTTTTATCCCGAAGGTTCCCTTGGGAGAGGGGATGAAAGTAAAAATGCATAATTTGTAATTCATCAGCACGTTGTCCGATTTTATTCAATCTTTTTTTATAGAATCAGTGTCGCAAGGACGTAAAAAACAGTCAAGGGCAATAAGCTACATAAAAGAGCGTAAAATGGCAAAAGCTAAATGGAATAATGTAAGATCATAATCATTTCAATGTAATATAATACTTATAACGCAAGAAAATTACGTTTACCCTTGTATCCAATTCATGTTACGCCTTTAGGTAAAACAATATCCAACTAAACGGGAATTCATTTTGGTTGACGCGACGAGAATAAATATGTAAACGCAGATGTACAGTAAAATTTCCTTTGACCTCGTATTCAAATTATAATTTTATGTTACTGCGTATTGAATAAAGCCAGCAGTTTTTGTCCCTCTAGCCTGGGCTATTATGTCGGCACAGCAAATGTAAACTAGACCTAGACAATGGACGGACGTATAAAATAGTGAGAAAAACAAACTTCATTGATATCAATTCAATTATCAATGATGAGTTAGTTTTTTATGTGGCTGCAATGCACGCATTCGTACATTAGACATTAGACTCCACAACGCCACGACCTTGGTAAGTCACATCAAGGTGAGGTGGCTGAATCACTGCAAGGTATAAAAAATTAACGCACGACTAAGAAAATATAGATATTGTAAACATCCGTATCGGCCCCAACCCACACGATCATTAGGGAGATTCAAACTCAATGCAATTGCTATCAATGAACAGCCTGTGAATGGGAAAAGTACTTGCAATCCTGACATTGAATGATAGGTAGGTTTATTGGCACCAGCATTGATTGACATAAACAAACCTAAAACGATGAATACGACTTACGTCGATGTTACTGAATGAATTCCAGATAAGGGATGGGTATAAACCTAGATAAAATCACAAAGCTAGATTGGGAACGCTCAATTTATGTACACAAAAAAAACAATTGTAGAAAACCTGAAAAAATAATCAAGTAGGTTATGCAGGTTTAAATTAGTAAAGACCATATTAAAGAACGACAATTGAGAGAACCCAAAATTTGGTTCAGTTATCTAAACAAATGAAACCAAGTCAAGTATTTAGTACCTAGCTGTTGACCAAACTAACAAAAACTTTGTTTTCAGACGTGTTCGGAACTAATCAAGGCTGGACTCAAGCTTTCCATCGAGTCGAAGCGAAAGATGTCTGGAAGTGACACTGACATTGGAGTGAAGAGGATGAAAAGAGAAGACAGCGATGATGATTATGATAGCAGTCATACAACTCATACCAAGTCGGATGGGGTAAGGCTCTTTTAAAGTGACTAAGTTAATTATAATAATAATGCTGGAGAATTCACACACCATTATCAAGCATTATTAGATATTATATCGACAAACACATTTATTATGAATTACAAAAATCCAAGCTCAAGATCTGCCAGAGGGCAATGGAGCGTCTCTAGGAATACGATGCTACGCTCTTTGACAGGTATTGTCGATGTGGGAGTTAAGACCGCCAAACTGAAATGGACTTCCATTTCAGTTTGGCGGTCTTAACTCCCACGGCGGGGCGGGGCACATTAGCCGAATGCACCCCGAGAGGTGGGCTAATGCTGCAACACCCTGGGTCCCGGAAGGAAGCCGCGGGCGAGGTCGGCCAAGAAAGCGCTGGCGAGACGACCTTAACGCCTTCCTCGGAGATTGGTGGGAGATCGCACGTGACCGCACTGAGTGGAAAGATTTGCCCAGCAGTAGGCGAAACAGGCTAAATAAAAAAAAAACACATTTAACTTCGAAAGGAATTTATGATCTTTCGAACTACACAACCTCAGTGCAGTAAGTAGGCCTAATCAAATATATGTAAAACACTCATAGTAAATTAAAGTAAATCGTATTTTAAATGACAAAGACGCAACTATTATAGGTGGGTACAGCGGGTACAGTAGGTATAACGGATGATGAAAACCAAGTTAAGCTCATCTCTGTTATCAGCTTAGCTTACATGGAAATCTTAAGGATGGTATCAGTATCAACGCATGTAAATAAACCACAGGTGGCTTAAGATCAAAGATAGACGAAACGAACTTCCATTGAATACAGAGAAAAATAATAAATACTGAATCGAACAATGGGAAAGATTAAAATAAGTCATTGCGACATCGACAGTGAGTCCGAGTCTGAAACTGAAGTCATAAAACTGATTTTATGTCTTACGACTTAGAATTTAAAAAGATACCTACATATATTAGTTTATGTTCCGGTTTCGACGAATTGTCGGTTGTGAATCACAAAGTCACACTAAGCCACATGTCAGTTTTGTATAACTTATTTAGACGAAGACATTTTCTTAGAACCACAAGATGATAGTTGTAGATTCATGTAAAGGTTCATCTCTGATTGAGAGCCTTTTTGTTTTCCTGTTAGCTTTGCTCTTGGCACACCGATTTGTGACCGCAGCATTCACACTAAATTGATATTCTGTGGTTACGCTTAGTTCCTACGATAGCCTGAGAATAGTCACGTATTCTCATAATAGAGTCGCTTGTAATTATTAAGCGCACATGTTATTTTAAATAGATTACATTGTTTTGTGTCTACGGTTTTTTTAAACACGTGTTTAATTTTTAATTTGAATATACACATGTGCATCTATCTCAGTGCTAAGACAAAGGGCATGGATAGAGTCGAATTCACAAAGATAAAAAATACTGTGTGATACTTTGTACAGTGCGTAGGTATTAGTATGATGATCATGAAAACCAATGTCAAATACATTCCGTCCTACATGCCACCCAAGTGTTCAAGGAACGATATAGAGATAGGCACGGCAGATTGCAAATAGTACCTATCTGAAGTGGAGTTTATAGAGGTTGCCGTGTGCATTATAATTGCACGGTTTCATTGATGATTTTATGAGCTTACGAAGAAGGCATTGCAAATGCGCTGTCGTGACTTCACTTCCTGAATCAAAAGGCGATGTAGCAATGAGAAATCACGGACTAGACTTGAAGGTACTCGAGGCTATATGCCTAGTTTAGACTTGGGAGCTGGCACTTAAAATATTAATAGGTTTTGGTTTGGAACAGAATAACAAACAGACAGGTGAAAAGATTTTTGCATTTTGTGGAAAACTGTGGAATATAAACGAAATACTACAATAAAACGTCCTAACAAAAAGTATTTAAAATGTAGAATATTGCAAGCTATTCCATGAATGAACATGATTGAAACTAGAACAGACCCTTAAGCCCAAAGACGCTAGAAAGCATATTTTTTTTATTATTTATTTATAAGTTATATATATAATATATGTTATGTCACAAACTAATTATAGAACATTGTTTTTTTATAGTTGACACCAGAGGACGAAGAACGTAGACGACGAAGAAGGGAACGGAACAAAATTGCAGCCACAAAGTGCAGGATGAAGAAACGAGAGAGAACTGTTAATTTGGTCACAGAGAGCGAAGTTCTGGAGACACAGAACATCGACTTGAAGGCACAACTCAAGGTGAATATTACACCGAACAAATAGCTGCACAGTAATTGCACCTATTCGAAATAATCATGGCCTAGTACGAATACAAAAGACCGTCAGTATCTTGCAGTAAAATCACAAGTCCTATAGCCCAAGTCATTAGGCAAACAACTCTACACATATGACAGCGTCATCTCAGTTCGACTTTCTCAAACATTTTACAAAAGTAATTCCGCTATCAGTTTTGACGAGGTGTGGACGATAACGATTGAAGCGAACCACTCATTAGTCTTAATTATAGCGTCGGCAAAGACCGATAAGATTGACTGACACCTTTCCTAGACAGGTTCACCTGACGGCATTATAACTTTGAAATTGTGTTTGAATAGCTTTTCTTTTGCAGGACCTTGAAGTTCAGAAGCGACAGTTGATAGACATGTTATCAGTTCACTCAGCGTCCTGTGTCAAGAACAACTCTAACAACAGAGGATCGCCGACGACACAATACAACATGATCAGATCATTCGATCAATCACCGACAGCATTCCCAAACAACTACGATGCCCACTCTCCGTATATCAGACCGGAGTCAGCAAACATTCTAGCTTCGAGCTACACCTGTGTCACTCCTCTGAATGGTGATTCTTCCGTTGATACCATGTCGTCGTTCGATGCAGTCTACGTCGCCCCCCAACTAATAGATACCGATTACAACCGTCCCGACAGCGTACTCAGCCTGCCCGTGACTTCTGACGGTAACTACGTCAGCACCGACGGTTACCTTCCAAAATCCACCAATCTGCTCGTCCCGATCGAGGCAGAGCAAGAATATTACGACCCAGAAGTGAATTACAACATGGTCCTGAACCAGCAGTGTCATAACTACCAAGGGACGATGCCGGACGGACAGTCCAAGCACAACAACGGAATCAATGATGGATGCCTGGTTTAGTAACCGTTGCAATAGTTTTTGTGGGGTCCAAAATTTATTTTCGACATTGTATACGTGTTTTAGAAAGTAAAAAATTATAAATTCGAAATAGTATCACCGTTATTTATAGAACGTGGTGTTCATCATAAAATTTTGTTAATAGATATTAAATAATTCAATATGTGCATAATAAAATCAGCGTTATAATCAGACATTTGGCTAAAATAGGGAAGTTTTTTCAGAATAAAATCAGATAAAACATAACGAGAGTGAAGCAGAATCGACCAAGGGCGGGGAATTTATTTCGAAACGAAATCGTATGTCTACTGTGTAGAACAACCACGTAAGTTACTCGTAGTATGGTGCCTGATAGACAACGTGTGTAAAATTTTACGTTTTGTCTAAAAATGTTTAAAAACTTGCGAAAAAAGTAAAAAGATTAAAATACATTAAGATTTTTATCATGTGTTGTGAAGTAATCAATTTGAGTCACCATTATTATTTGTTTACAGAGTAACATCAAACTGTGTAACAGTTTCTAGGTAGGTATTTCACATTTTATTTTAATTAGTTATCTAACAATTACCATTTTCGTTTTAATTTTAAGTTCTTTAATTTTGCTTTGATTTGTTGAAAATGTTTAATTTAAGATAACTTGAGATCTGATTGTAATGGTCGTGCAACATTTAACATTTTTTGATAAATATTGTTAAGATTAGCCACTAGTCCAGAGTAGTCGTTTAAACTAAAATTACAATTTACTTAAACACCTGATTACATCACATAATAAAATAAAATCTTCCAGTACAATTTATAACCTAACGAATACCTCCTGTTATATTCCAAAATCATATTTTATTACAAAAATATATTAACAGATTTTAAAGAGATATATTCCACAAATATAAATGTTGAATATTCATTAAGATAGATATAAGATGCTTAAACTCAGATTAAGTCGTGATATAATATTATTTAAGGCATATAACGTCAAATTCAAGAAATTTAACCATAAATGTTGGAATTTACTTCAAGTATAATGTTGCTAGAAGTTATGTTCCTTTTATCTAATTGATGTTCATGTTATTTAGAAGCAATAACGTTACCGTTAAATATAGCAGCTTATAACACCAATTCAAGTGCCTCTGTATTGTAAAATTGTCTTATTAATATTTTTATAATCGTATTAGATATATCTTTATAACTATTATGTAATATGTACGTAGATATAGTCTATAATATAAACCTTCATAAAGAGCTGAACGTCATGTTAATACTTTAGATATTAGAGCTTGTCTAGTACATAAACAAGAAAGCATAATATTTGGTTGTGTAACAACTGGAGTTGTACTGTTACATAGCACAAAATATGTTTAAAATGTCCAATACCCCTAAAAACATAATGTGGCGCTTAATGAGAATTTGATCAAAGGCGATGTGTCATAAATAATATCTAATGTTTTATTTTATGAAAACTTTATTGATATATTTCTTTACTAGATCCGCCCAGCACATTCGCCTGCTTGGAAATCTATGTGTCAAATGGTTTAAAAAACCTTCCTATTGAATCACTCTATCTATTAAAAAACCCGCATCAATATCCGTTGCGTAGCTTTAAAGATCTAAGCATACATAGGGACAGACACACAGCGGGAAGCGATTTCGTTTTATACTATGTAATAATTTGCTAAAGGCGTCACATATTAATATTTGCAGTAAATAAAGTAATGAAATATATAGTGTTTGTCTGTCAGATGAAAATATCGTGCCTTCTGCATACCAGTGATCCTAGTCTTGTACTGTATTGTATTGTGCAGTCAGTCGCATGAGCATTTATTTTTATATTATCGGTATACTAGGAGTTATTTATTTATTACAGAGCACAATTGACGTAAAATTATGTCTTGTATGACAAGAATGAGTCTCTTAGATTGTAGATTGACTTGAAAATACAATTAATTTAATATATTTGTGGTTCAAAAACTACTCATAAAATGTAAGGAATAATCACACAGATAACTAATAAAATTTAAGGAAGAATCCGCTACATTTTGTTTGAAAAAATCTTTCTTAACCAGAGCAGTTTATTTGGATTCTGTGCTATAAGTATTTACAAAATATATACACCTAAAACATTGGGTTCGGTATCTAGTACCCATAACACAAGATGCTCAGTGAATTGTCCATCATTATTTTTTTATTTGGAAAAATATTCTACCTACTGTCATTTACCACCTAAACATTAAAATTCATTGTATTTTCTATTCAATGTTGCTTAGTTGAGTGATTGTACCGTCTAGTAATCTTGTGTTTAAGATTATCTTAAGAAGGTATAGCTGAGATTGCAGTTGCAGGTTTAGCTTCATGTTGATCAAATATTACAGATAGTTGATCATATATTACAGATAGTTGATCATATATTACAGATAGTTGATCATATATTACAGATAATTGATCATATATCACAGATAGTTGATCATATATTACAGATAGTTGATCATATATTACAGATAGTTGATCATATATTACAGATAGTTGATCAAACATTACGATGTTTAGAGCTATGGGGGTTTGGGAACTACTGGGCATAAAGTAGGGTTGAAAAGCTTAACTATCTGTGTACTTTGATCAATATGTTATAATTTATTACTTTTTTTGCTGGAATGCGATATTATAGCTATTTAGTTGTAACATTTAGTATTACTTTTGTTTAACAATAATTGTTGCTGTTATCTTAAGATTAAACTTTGTAATTTATCGTATAGTTTACTGCAGACATTATAATTGTTATACTTTAATGTAAGTATTTGCTACAATAGCTGTTTTTACTATTGCTTTCATAATGGATATTTTATAATTCTACTTCATGTTAGTTTTTATTGTTTATCATTTTAAAAATTCCACATAAATTTATCCAGGTCACAAAGTGATAAATTTTTATTTTATTCTACAATTTCTTGTACCTTCTTTTTAATGTGAATAAAACTTACTAAACAGTAGGTTTACGAATTAAGTTTTAAGTGTTGTAAACATCACTTGTACCTGCTTGAATATAAATATTTTGACAATCAAAGCAAAATTATTGCGCTTTTATATCGAAAAATAAATCATTATATTGCATTAGTACGTTTGATTTAACCTTGCAACCTTTATATTTTATGGAAAAGTCTATTTGTAGTCGATGGATATCAATAACGATTGAGGTAAACACCGTTTATTTCGCTGTTTCCTTCCTCAAAACGTAGGCTGAAATTTTAGCAAGCGGTTTAGGTACTAGAATATATTTCAAACCCTACCTACTCATTAAATTTTGGTATGAAAATAAATGAATGAGTTTGGACGAGTCTTTCCAAAATAAGTCAAATGGATCAAGGATAAAAATAAGTGTTCGTTCACACAGGTCATTTTCAGGATCATTTTAACGAATCCGTCCCTACTGGAGGTAATGCTCTCACCGCATTGGTGTGAGCATTACCAGACTGGAATTAGTGTATGGGTTGTTCTAATAAAACGGATCAGTATATTAATCATCATCAGCCTATAGCAGTCCACTGCTGGACAAAGGCCTGCCCCAATGAGCGCCGTAGCGCCGTCTTCAGCTTGCCGCATCCAGTATTTTAATACTGATCTGTTTAATTGGAGTTTTATGAGCTAGTTTCCACACACCACAGTCTGTGATGTGTGTGAACTCGCTCATACAACTACATCCATCCCCATCGCCGAATAAAAACGTATATGATAAAACGGGCTTGTAAAACGATGCTGTGTGAACGTACCCTAAGATGATAAAGAAAAATCGGAAAAAAAAACTTACTTTTTTGGAAGTAAAGCCTTTATTGATGAGTCAAATCAGTTCTTTATACATTATCTTAGCTTTACTAAGTATACGTTGACCAAATTGATCATAGAGCTGAACAGTGTGAACACATTATAAAGTAAATTAGTATACCTAATAATGACTTACGCAGGTCCCACGGCAAATATACCTTCGAATGTACCAGGTTCTTCTTTTTACCTAAAAATAAATAAGGTTACATAGGTAACATAGTTTTAACTAGTTATTAATAGAAGTGGGATAGGTTCCATTCCAATAGTATAGTACTTTTGATACATTTAAGCTCTGAACAGAGAATTTTTTTAAGCAACGCTTGCATAAGGATACCTTAACACTTTGACTGCGATTTTTTTTTAACCTAAAAAGTTCGTGCTGCCGCTCTACACAGCGGTTGTGTTGCGCCGCACATGCGTTTCGTTCGAAAAATATTACGGCTGTGTCGAGTCACAAGATCTGTATTTTCTCAGCCGCTGCGCTAGTGTGGATTTACGCATATTAGTCACTTGTAGAAAACACATACCGTGTGATTTCAGCAGTCAAAGTGTTAAGCGCTATACCTACAGACAGAGCAACTGAGTTTAAGATACTGTCAACATTATAATATTTTTTGTACAAACAAACTGTAATAAAGGCTCAATAATAAGTTTAAATGTAAACAGCTAGTTGCTTTGTCTGCATACGTAACATAAGTATGTTGCCAGTGGCGTGAAGCTTGCCGTAAGCAAGTGCTTACGGCAGCTTCACGCCACTAGCCCGCGCTATCTACTAGTAATTTAATGTATTTTAATGTTATGTGTTTAAGCTTATATTTTAATGATCATTATTGTGTTATGCGGTAGTGATTTTGGACTTGTGAGCGCCAACCTCAAGAGTCATTGATGTGAGGGAGGTTATAAGTGCATGGTGTTGCCATCTCTTGTAATAAATAAAACAAAAGTAACGAAAAGCAAAACAGATACCAGTTTTCCCTGTAAGCTGACTTTAAGTTAGTTATAGAGATGAATTGCCCAATGAAATAAATAATAATAAAAAATAATGCTGGACAATTCACACAGCATTATCTAGCCCCATGGTAAGCAGAGCTTGTGTTATAAATGAAACATTAAAGATAACCAAAGCCAGAGTTAGTAATGATAATGATATTGGTGTTAGATACAAAATGGTAAAACTGCGTACTTTTCGGAAGCCGTTAAGGTTGCATCTCCTTTGACACTTCAAACGCTGGTAACAAAGAAAATTTTAATCAAATATCAATGGAATATCTTATCTCAACGAATTAAAGTACATTATCGAGCAACTTCTACTCTTTGGTAGCACTTCATTTTGGCAAAGTATTAGAATTATTTGCACACCATTTGAAATTTAAGGCAGTCTCAATTAAGTTTAAAAAAATCATATGGAGTTATTCTGGTTCTAACTTTATCGATGTTTCTATTGTATTCTATTGCAAATGTTTCGTTCAATTTAAAATAAATATAATACAAAAAAAAACAAAAAAAATCTTGTGTGTGAATTAAAGTTATTTTGCGAACAATTAACTATCATTGTAGCATGACTTGATTTTATACGAAAGTTACTAAAATTTTCAGCGTGAAATAAGTATATTACATACCATTTAGAGCGCTTGGACCAGTCCTTGGGAGTCCAGTGCAAGCATTTAGGGTCGATTCTCAGCGTTCGTCGCTCCATAGTCTTCTCATGTTGCTGTTGAAACATCAAAGTGCTTATTTTGTAAGCCTAAAGAAATAAATACTATTGACTTTGACTTTGAAACATCAGTGCTTTATTTCCTTTACACCTTACAGGACTCTTGGACACGACAAACATTCCAAATACATAAGTAAAACTAGGAAATAAAGTAATCTCTTTGATTTAATGTTTACTTCAACCTTTTTAAGGTAAAGTAAAGAAGCGAACAAGTAACCTTTACTTTGTTAGGTTGTTCGTTTTCGAGTTGGAGCAAAACTCGTCCCAAGCTTTTTATCGTCTAGCTAGATAATCTGATATTTTGTAGTAAGCCTTTTTGCAAAGGATATGTTTAACAATTTTTTTTAATTAATCATTCAATTTTTGCATCTCACTCGGTGTTATGTTGTAGAAACATATATATTATATTTATCTTGTGGAGCCCAGTTGTGGGCACAGCAAGTTTATTATTTTTAGTATATATATTTATGTATATCGCTGTTATAACTGTTATAAGACACGTATCAATTCATGGGAGATGCAAGGGTTGTTTTAACAATGTTCTAGAATACAAGATATTTTTTGCCAACAGAAGGGTTACATAACGAAAGAAATTATGGAGGAAAACATTTTAGGACACGGGTATCATCAGACTCGAATCGAAATCGCAGAAGTTTGAAACAATTATTGCCTTGGAAACCGTCCTTTGAAGTTCGACTTTCATCGGTTTTCGCACTCGAATTTGAACCTATTTCGCTGCACGCGGCGTGCATTTATGCGTTGTTGTAGTTTTTTTGTCTTTTTTAAAAGTTCCCTTGTTGTTTTCTGTTATTATTTTCAGCTTATGCTAGGTTTTCATTCAAAAATATCTTTGTTGACATTAAATATCTTGAATTCCTGAACCGAGTAGTCTTACTGCCATGGGAATACACCTCACCTGGCTAACGGAGATAATGTACTGTCCTTTGTAGTAGTTGATTAGATTGAGATTTTGCAGCGTGCTTATGACGTCTTCCTTTTTTATGCTGGTCAGCTCACAGATCTCACTGGAAAGATGAGAAAATATTATATATAGCTACGCCCTGCGGTTTCACCCGCGTGGTGATAAATATACAATATATCTTTATAAATTGTAGCCTATGTGTAATTTTTGATGCAAAATCCATTCAGTAGTTTTTGCGTGAAAGAGTAACAAACATCCATCTATACTACTTATAGTAGGATTATATATTATTAGAGAAAAGTGGTCTTAATTTTCTGCAATTTTCCTTTTATTAATAACTACCGACCCACCCCGGCTGGAGGCCCGAGGACGTCCTACACTACGTTCGCCGGGCTGTCTTGAAGGGGTCGATTCTTACACAACGCAAAAATAAATAAATAATGCTGGACAATCAACACAACATCATCTAGCAAGGTAAGCAGAACTTGTGCGGGCAGGCGGGAATCGAAGCCACAACCAACTGCGTCGCAGGCGGACCTTCGCCCACCGTGCCACACAGGTCGTCAAGACATTTACTTGATGGTGATGATGGGTTTCTCGTTATCGCCGAGTGGTTTCGCGTGCATCAGTATGTCGAGGATGGTCTGCGCCCAGTAGCTGCGGTACGAGAGCAGGCCCAGGTCTGACAGCGGCTTCTCGGGGGAGCCCGTCTTGCCTTCGAACTTTGATAGCTCGTAACCTGAAGAAATAATGATTTTTTAGTTAGTCTTATAGACTTAGCGAGCTCAAGTGGCGGTGAGTCGGCCATATCTCGCGAAGAACCGACGGCCTCTGGAGCAAACATGTTCTTGAGTGGAGATCACGACTCGGTAAGCCCACCGACCAGTTGGGATGACGACCTGCGAAAGACTGCAGGTAGACGCTGGATGTGGCAAGCTGAAGACTGGGCGCTATGGCGCTCATTGGGGGAGGCCTATGTCCAGCAGCGGACTAGCATAGGCTGATGATGATGATGATTATAAATAAACTAGATGCGACCCGCGGCTTCGCCCGCGTGGAAATCGAAGTGTCAAATGGTTTATAAACCTTCACCTTGAATCAGTCTCTCATCTATTAAAAAAACCCGTTGCGTAGGTTTAAAGATCTAAGCATGCATAGCGACAGACAGACAACGGAAAGCGACTTCGTTTTATACTATGTATTGGTAAAGATTGTTTGATATTTTCACCAGAGCCTTGTTCGTTATCTAGCAGGGTGTATCACGTGCAGGTTGAGTTGGCTTGAGAGACGATGTTGGAGTCACACATGGTACACTCCTTTTCAGCCCGAATTATGAAAGCTTGCTGAGTCATAGATGAATGACGGTTGAGTGACGCTTTCCTATGGAATAAACGTTACTCAAGCATAGATCTACGATTTCCACGCGGGCGAATACGCAGGGCGCATCTAGTAGATAATTCACAATAATTTTCCATTACTTGATACGGGCAGAAAAGTGTCCAGACAGACACAACTGCCAGTAACAAAGAATCATGATCAACGGGCCGAAAAGCGTCACTCCAGCAAAGAGCTCAAATCAAGAAATGTGCAAGTGATTAACTTACTAAATTCAATAAGCAGCTTCCCGTAACCCTTCCTCTGGTACGGCGGCAAGGTGAGTATACATGCTACGTTGTAGTCTTCTGTACTTTCCTTCTCCTTAGAGAAATATCCCACTATGTGGAAACCTAAAAAATACACAAAAATAAATTAAAGGAAATAAATAAAGATATCTGAAAAAAATAATAACTTGTTTTTTTATTGTTGTTATTAGTCTTAGTTGTTATCTCTTAGTGTTATTCAATTCATTGTTTGTTAACATATAATATCTTGGATTCGAAATCAAAGTATAGTTGTTCGGGTATAGAAGCTGAAAGCTTTTATTGAGGTAACAATAGAACATAGACATAGCAAATAAAGCAAACTACAGTTTCCACTCCTAGATTGTAAATATAACAGAACTGGTACTGTGCAACAAACGTTTTATCTCGACGGGATTCGAACCCGCAACCTTCAGCAAATCAGGTCCCTTAACGCCACAATGGTACAATAAATAAATAAATATAATCAGATGATTTCAGGCACAGAAAAAGACCCATATCACAAATAAATACAGTGCACACAATAGAACAGTTTAAAATTAAAAAATATTATTAAAACTAGAACTAACATAGGTAAAATAGATACCTATTTTTTGTTTCCGTCCATGTGGACAGAAATCCATAGATTTTTCAATAGCCCTGTATCAAATAAGGAGTAGGTAGATAAACCATGTTTCCACTTTGTTTGATGTACAGATGCGGAAGTTTCTTCTATTATTTTTTGTGATATCAGCTACAGCTATAGCTTATCAACATCAACAGACCCATTTACTCACCTCTGGTATCAAACTCCGTCATGACATAAAACAGGAACGGATCCGTGTCGTAATACAAAGTCTTGTGGTCCAGGAATAGTTTGGCTAACAGGCACAAGTTCTGCGCATAGCACTTATTCTTCCGCCCGTCTATCTCGAAGAAGGATATGCTGCCTTTGCGGTAGATTTCGTTGCCCGGCGGGTGTTTTAGTTTGCACTTTATCTGGGAAAGAATAAAATACAAAGTACAATGAACTGTAAAGTTTATCATTTCATTTGACATTGCAAGAAATATGGTCTTTATACAAGGTCTTAAACATAAGAATAGGTAGAGTCACATACTTCACCAAACAGATTGGCAATTGGCATGCAAACATTTCTAAAAGTAGTAAAGTGCGTGTAGATCACGTGGGTAGTGGCAACGTTCGTAGCAAAAGACAAAAAATGAGGATAGATCGGTATGTCCATAAAAACTCGCAGTGCCTTCAGTTACTCCGTGATCATGGCGCATGCAACTGTGCCGAAATATTGGATAACTCAAAAATCAAATCCTGGTAAATAACCCGGTTTAAATGACTTTAGTGTTAATAACCATGATAGTTTCAAAAGTTTTATTTCTAAAAGTAGTTTCCTATATAGTGTAATTTTTAAATGGTTTAGTAATTGACTTGTCATAAACTAGGTATAGTTGCCGGTAAATACATATCTTGTCCTGGCAGCGACAATGGGAAGTTTGCGCAGGTCCACTCACCGATATAATTCACTAGCGGAACTTCCCGGCTTCGCACGGTTTTAGTACGGATCCCTAACTTTTTTGAAAATATAATATAGCCTATGTTCACTGCGGATAGTGTAGCTTCCAAACGGTGAAAGAATTTTTCAAATCGGTCCAGTAGTTTCGGAGCCTATTCATTACAAATAAAAAATCAAACATTTCCTCTTTATAATATTAGTATAGATAGATAGATAGATAGATATGCCGCCTACAACGCAGCAGGGAAAAGAGATAGGTACAGCTTCGTATAGCTCTCTCTCTCTATCGGTGTTCTGCATTCTTACATTGTTTGAAACAAATACTTTCAATGAATAATCGACTATCCAAAAAGTATCCGCTTTTTGTATTTGAAATGAGGTAAAACTTACCAGATGTCTTTCTAGGCACTTTTTACTCTTCCTGTACTTCAAGCAGAATTCACAAATGTAAATGCAAGGTAGGTTCACCATTTCCTGAAATCAATAAAAAATTAAAAGTAAAGTAAAAGTAAAATGATTTTTATTTTGACTCTTATAAATTAGGTAATAATGTACATTCTAAACGTCATTGTGCAAACAACAATGGGCCTTTTTGGCGTGGCGGGCTAAGGTCCACCTTCGACGCAGGAGGTTGCAGGTTCCTAAGAGATTCATCATCATCAGCCTATATTAGTTCACAGCTGGACATAGGCCTCCCCAAAGAGCGCCATAGCACCCTGTCTTCGGCTTGACGCATCCAGCATCTACCTGCAGTCTTTCGCAGGTCGTCATCCCACCTGGTCGAAGGGCGTCCTACACTACGTTTACCGAGTCGTGTTCTCCACTCAAGAACACATTTGCCCAGCGGCATAAGACATTACGTGCTAGTAAATAGGTTTCTTTTATGTATGTTAGACTAAGGTATGTATTTTATATTATGGGTCGTAGTTTTTATGTATTTTCCATCCTGTAGTTGACTAATGTTGCCGTCCCAGCTTTACCTATCATCTCTATGTCTATCATGCAAGCAGTCTTGTTAAATAGCTAATATGTGGTGTGATTGGCGCCACTGGGGTTGGAAGGCAAAGGAAATTGAAAAGTTTTTTTACGCGGGAGTAGTTGTATCAACTCTATATTATTCCGTCTCTATTTTTTTTTATTTAATTTTGGGAAATAGATAATTTGACGTGTTTTAAAAAAATATATCGACTTCAAATTCCTTAATAGTGAAAATGGTTGGTGGAACACTTCGATAGTGCGATCAGTTCTCAAGTGGCGACATCTAGTTGAAATTCGAATCTAATTAAGTTTGATGTGATGAGTGATGGATGAACCATGGATGAAACGACGAATGAAGAGACCTCTTGTTTACGCCCGTTGTCATGGAAACAATTTGCTAGTGACGTAAAAATTAACATGTGATGACCCCGACTCGGTACACGTAGAGTAGGACGCCCTCCGACCAGGTGGGATGACGACCTGCGAAAGACTGCAGGTAGATGCTGGATGCGTCAAGCTGAAGACAGGGCGCTATGGCGCTCATTGGAGTGACCTATGTCCAGCAGTGGACTAATATAGGCTGATGATGATAATGATGGTCTGCCAGAGAGGTTTACCTGTGGATAAGGCGCGAAATACCACGGTCGGATCCTATTCCTTCCCAGCTGTATCATCTCTATGTTCTTCATGCGAGTCACAAGGTCGTCGTGTCCGTGCGCCAGCATACTGCCGGAAGTGCGCGGGCGCGCCGCGGTGGGCGTGGCGGCGCCACTTGGCAGGGTGTCGTCCGGGTCTATGGGTACTTCCGGCTGTAAAATTAATAATAATATACTTATTTACAGTTTATACAACAAACGAACACCTGACCAGGCCTTTGTCGACAAGCTGGAATGGAAAAAAGGAAAAATAGAACATCCCTGAGATTCTGATGCCACATTTCCAATATGCAAATAATTAGTTTGATAAAAAAGCCAATATTTCTGAATTACAGTTTGATTTTTATCCTGTATCCATAATTCTATTTTTCCAGCTTCATACAAGGACATAGGCCTCCTCTTAGGTCCACGCTTTCCTGTCCCTTGCAGTGCGGGTCCATTCTGGGTCGGCCACTCTTTTGATATCATCTTCCTATCGTTAGTTTTGCCTGCCTTTACTACAATTGCTTTCTCGGCGGTACCTTCAGTTATATTGTACTTTCTCCTTTTCTACTGCCAGGATATCAGCTGAAGCTAGATGGCGCTGTTAACTTCTCACCAACATACCTCGCTCTCCAAGGAGTTTGCTTTCCGCTTCCTGTTCATTTTCTTCTGCAGCGCGGCGGCAAGCACCGCCCCGCCGTTAACCAGCGAGGGCGGCTCGTGAGTCAGCGTGGGACTCGCAGGCCGGGATATCAGTTGTCGGGGCTCATGGGTCACGGTTTGTACTACACCAACAAGTAATCATAGTAAGTTTAAGCAATCTATTCGCCAGCAGTGCTTAGGATAACTAGCTGGATTAGCAAGAAAAACATCTTAGACTCTAGCACCAAAGGAATAAAGCTCACTAACGTCGAGCAACGCCAGCCAGTCTTAGGCCCTTTTTATGAAAGGTAAAACAGAAGCAGTCATCGATCTATGCTTGAGTAGTCACTGAACACGCATTACTACGGCCCTAATTCTCGGATGGCAAGCATTCAACGTGAAATGAGCTTTATTTGCGTTGGAGCCAGAATCTAAAATGTAGTTTGCTAACGCAACTAGCGAAGTAATCGCACTGCTATTTAAAATACCCCATTACACGAACAGTATTCATAATTTATAAATACAGTTTATTACATAGTTTATTAACAAATATGTATGAATAGGTAAATGAACGCGACTCGTGAAAGTTGAAAGCATATTATGTATATCAATACATTTTCATTTCACAATTTACCGTGACGGTTAAAACGTGCCACGCAAGGGTAAATTATAAATTATTGAACCTACATTCATATGAAACAAATAGAATATTATACGCCGGTGATTAAAGTTAATTAAAGTATGAAACCTTGAAAAATTTGATTATGGAAAAATATAGTGTATTTAGCTGTACACTGTATATATCTGAATATAATTACTATAAGATGAACACATTAGTACGGTATGACATGACTTCATCACATTTATAAAATCTTACATGCCTTATTAGTAAACACACAAGCATTATTACGCTAAACAGCACAAAGGCACAACATTGGCTCATCTAGCCCTTTTGAAAGAATATTAATGAACCCACAAAACATGAAAAGCGACAAACAAAAATATAAAAAATTAACATACCAATTGAATTTCTATGAGCCGCACCATTATGGGTGGTGCTAACTAACTGGGTCTTATCTGACCTATGGGACGGAATCACGATAGGAGTTCTACTATTTGTACTAGACTTCTGACTTTCATTGCAGACCGTTTCATCTGCCGACAAAATTTTTGTTTAATAGCCAATTTATTGGTGTTCTTAAAACACAAACAAGGTTCATCCAGCTCACATCAATAATTAATTAGCCAATTTGTTGGTCTTGTTTGTTGGTAAACGGAGACTTTGTTTTTTGTAATACATACATATTTATTAATTCAATAATATGAAAAAACTATACATTCACAGCCAAATAATAAAGATAAGCTTAGTTAAATGATTTTTAGTCTTCTCAGTTTACCAAAGAGTCAAAAGACTAGTAAGTACTTTCTGTAAGAATATCACAACTTTTTCAAGCTGATGTTTTAATTTTTCGCTCTTGTATTTAGCGATTAAATAATCTGTCAGCAATTGATAAATATATCTCTTATTATTTTTATCAAAGCAAAGGATGTATAAAATCAGCCAACTAAAGTCAAGTCCGTTAATCCAAGTAGACACATTTGTTGATACTTTGATATGAACTACGGACACGTAATTTTCAGAATTTTAAAATTTGCTGACTCTTGAGAACTTTTTCAGACTTTGATCTTTCAGGACTGGATTTTTGAGGAAATTGTGGCATTTTGGCCATACAAAGATCAAAAGATAACTAATATTCAACCAAATAAGAAAAGCAAGAAAACACCGAAACACATACTAATAAAACTAGGCATCATTCCACCTCCTGAACCAATATGATTCTTCTTTGGAGTGGTGTTTCCTCCTGTGGCAGTCCCATCTCGCCGAGGGAACTGGACCTTTCTTGTGTCGAGCCATGATTCTCCGACCCACTCGTCTAGACGCTTGTTGACTGTAAAACAAACATTTATCGTGATAATCTGTCCGAAAATAAGAGGTGTTTTTTGTAACCATGGCAATCATAAGCCTAAAACCACTTTTTATTTGTAATAACAACAAAAATTTGTTTTGATATTTTGACAAAAAGTACTTGTTGATTGGATTTGTTTTTATTTTTCAAACACGATGCCAAAAAAGCCAAAAAAATAATTTTTGGATTGAAGAACTTACGAAAAGCTATTTACAAACATTGGATAATAAGTATAGCTCAAGTATAGTTTATCACAAACAAGCTCAATGCAGATTAAGCCAGGTCAAATTCTTTGCTGTCAGAGACAAGCCAAAGATCCACCGCTTGTTGCTCATCACTACAGTAAAGTTAAGCTTTACCAGTGTAGTTTAACAGGGTTAAAATCATCAATTAATTGCTATCGCAAGCTGTCCATGCAAGTGTTTACCCATGCCTGGGTTTGTTTGCGATTGGTGTGCGGTGTGTCATTTGTGAAACCTGTGGTTACCTTGGTAAAACCTTTCTGCTTGGTAGAGGTACCAAACCCTACCAGGCTATCACTTTGCTATGAGGTAATGTATGCTTCCCACTCATAAACATTTATCATAGTAATGTATGTCAACAATAACTTACAATCAACATAATGTACATAATATCCCCGTTGTCCTCGCACCTCCTTGATACTAATAATTTCTGCTAGGGGCCAGTCGTCGCCCCCTTGCATCCGCACAGGTAAACGACATCCTTCAACAAGGGAGGCCTACAACAGTACTCATGTAAATCAGAAAACATTTTTTATGCAATATTTTAAACAAATATAATGTAACATTTACCGCAGAATCACAAAAAGTTGTAAGTTCATCGTCATTTTCAATCATTTTACGTTAATATAAAATAAACATAAAATATAGCTTTATTTTATTCAATTTTGGATTGAATGTTTTTTTTTTAAGTTTTAGCTTCAACTTCTTGAATATTGGCTTCAAAGAGAATACCAATAATAACGCGCCGCGCGCCGCACGCAACAATTTATTTATAAATTAAACTAGTATATATAGTATACTAATTATTTTACTAGTATATATAGTATACACTAGTATATATAGTATACTAATTGTACTAGTTGCTGCCCGCGGCTTTCACGCGTTGCTTAGCAATGAAAATGTTTGAAGGTATTTTTATTCCATGAGAACTGATTTATGGGATAAAAGTATGTTTTTGCCGGATTTTTTATACCTATCCGCGAGATACTGACAAAGCTCCTCTACACTCAGAGGAGTGTAGCGGAGCTTTATCAGTATCTCGCGGGGGGGAGAGGAGAGAGAGTCTCTCCGCCCCTGTGGAGGCAGCCAAAGTATACAGTGTGAGTCTGCATAAGGTGCACAAACTGAAATGAGGGAAACTACGCCCTATTTTATCGACGGAAAATGTGTTATTTTTTTTTATTTTCTTTAAATAATTTTTTTATAGCTTTTTTAAACTTTTTTTTCGCTACTCGGACCCCCATGTAAACAAAACGGTGTAACTTATAAACTAAACGATCAATTACTATGAAACAAACTCAGCAGTTATTGGAAATAACAGGAGCTCCTTACTGAATAAACATTGTGAAAAATACAACCCTCAATTAAAAGCTATGATGTTTTTTTTAAGCAAAATCAGCCTTTTTTTCATAGATTTTTGTAATAATTTTAAAATATCTCAATAAAATCAGTACTTTTTCAATTTTTTTTTATGACGTTACTTTATTCTACATTGTATTATCTATCTTATGGTAAAAATTGCTTATTCCTATCTCAATCACAACATTATTTATCGACTGTTAAAGAAAGGTCTTGTTTTGTGACGCACCGTTGTTTTATCAGGTAGAGACCCTTTTTTGCTAGTTATTGTTACGCGTTTAAACGAATTCACCCCGGCACATATTGCTGACATTCATTACTACTATGGAGTTGCACGAGGAAGTGCCAGAGCTGCACGTGCAGCATCTATGTATGCTGCACGTGCAGCATACATAGATGCTGCGTTTCCTAACAGGCAACCAGTGCCATCTGCGCGCAACTTCCAGGAAGTCCACAGAAGATTATCTGTTACTGGACTTGGAACAACTAGAGATCGTGTGCCGCCTTCAGTAGTTATTGATGTCGCTATCGAACAGGCTGTACTGCGGGATTTGTATGCTGATCCAACCTTAAGTACTAGACGTTTGGCCTTGCGTCACGGAATATCCCAAAAATCGGCGTGGCGCATTTTAAGGAAAGATGGGCTGCACTCTTATCACTACCAAAGGGTGCAGCATCTACATGAAGACGTAGACTGCGGTCCAAGGTGTGTGATGTCTTCTTGGGTTATAAGAAAAGTCAGAGAAAACCCTAACTTTCCATCAACCATACTATGGACGGATGAAGCGACATTTACAAGAGATGGTATTACTAATTGCCGAAATTTACACATTTGGTGCTCTAAAGGTGAAAACCCAAAATTGAAACGATCATCATCATTTCAAGTAAAATTTTCAATTAACGTTTGCTACCCAAACGTCTTATCGGCGACATGCTGATTGGACCCATCATATTGCCGAGATCGTTGAACGGTGAAAGTTTTTTAGGACTGCTAACAAACGACCTTCCTGAACTACTAGAGGATCTCCCACTGGCTCTGCGTCGAACGATGTATCTGCAAATGGATGGATGTCCTGCTCATTATGCCAGAATCGTAAGATCGTTTTTAAAAGAAAATTATGTTAACCGATGGATCGGCCGACAAGGACCTGTAGGGTGGCCTGCGCGTTCACCTGATATGACGCCACTTGACTACTTCCTATGGGGGATCATGAAACAACGCGTCTACAGCACCGCCATCAACAGTGAGCATGATCTGCGGGACCGCATAATTAACTGCGCGAATGAAATAAAAAATAACCCCGACATGATAAGGAGAGCTACGCAACAAATAGTGCTTCGTGCGACTTTGTGCTTACAAGCAAGAGGTGGACATTTTGAGAACCTTATGCACTAGGTTTAATGTTAAATAATAAATGATTTTAATAACACTTATTCCTGTTTTTATAACCCCAAATTATTCATCCTTATGATTGAGAGATGCAGCATGATCGGAGTACCTTTCTTTAACAGTCGATAAATAATGTTGTGATTGAGATAGGAATAAGCAATTTTTACCATAAGATAGATAATACAATGTAGAATAAAGTAACGTCATAAAAAAAATTGAAAAAGTACTGATTTTATTGAGATATTTTAAAATTATTACAAAAATCTATGAAAAAAAGGCTGATTTTGCTTAAAAAAAACATCATAGCTTTTAATTGAGGGTTGTATTTTTCACAATGTTTATTCAGTAAGGAGCTCCTGTTATTTCCAATAACTGCTGAGTTTGTTTCATAGTAATTGATCGTTTAGTTTATAAGTTACACCGTTTTGTTTACATTGGGGTCCGAGTAGCGAAAAAAAAGTTTAAAAACGCTATAAAAAATTATTTAAAGAAAATAAAAAAAAAACACATTTTCCGTCGATAAAATAGGGCGTAGTTTCCCTCATTTCAGTTTGTGCACCTTATGCAGACTCGCACTGTATTATCGGTCCCATCTTCCGGGGTGGTCGGGTAAGAATAATAAAACACTATCGATCGATAATTAGTTTTTAATGGAAATTCTGGGTCCAATCAAGTATTATGCAATAATCAATTACCTACTTTGGTATTTTAAATATTCAAGATATGAGATAAGAAAGTCAGGTTAGTACCTATTGGTATTATTTACCTACGTTAAAAGAAAAAAATATTAGATGCGTGACGAAAATTTTGGATTAAAGTAAAATAAGGTTTATATAAACATTAATTTTGTTACTAAGGTCGATAAATACCTTACCTTAGTTATCAAACCATAGTACCATTGTATTGGTCTTGATAATAAGTTTGGTAAAGAATTCTTTTTTTATTTTGAAATAAACGACCATTTCCCCTTTTTGTGTTGTATATAAAAATAATGTTTAAAATAGATAAAATTTAAAAATATAAATTCAGTGTTTTTAAGCGCCACTTTGATTCTAAGTAGGTAGAACGCCTCCTTCTGGAAACTTGAGCGGTGTTATGTTGGCAACCCTCGGCAGTGAATTGGAGCGCTGCGATCGGGGAGAGTTGGGTGAACGCGGGCTCCGGGTAGGGTAGGGCCGCGGACGCAGCTCCTCGGCGCTTCGGAAAGTAGAGCGCACCACACGACTCCTGAACAATGATGTTACCATCGACTCTTGTAAAAGGCACCTGAAAACCGAATCGTAGATTATTAATCAGTTAAACCAGTTTAAACAAAAAAGCATAGGTAGTGGTTACCAATGTAGACAGAAAACTATAATAACATAGCGTTTTGTGAATAAAATTCTTACCTAATAGATTAAGGGATACTCTTTTAAATGAGCTTTTTGTGACTAAAATACCTGTACGATTTTCTTGTAACCTTACGCTACCAGTCAAATGCCTACTTTGCCATAGGGATGATCTGCCAAGTTTTTTCTGCGTAGGTGGTATCGCAGAAAAACTTGCGAACCAACGGGTAGAAACCAGTAAAATAGAAACGATCTGTGAAGTTACCTAAGGTGGTCCAGAAGGTTAGGTAATAAATACTCACTTCTCTAACTCGTTGAGCTGTTGTTTGGGTGTGGAAGAGGCTACCGGTCGCGCACGCCCGAGCTTGGCTCGCGTGGACTGCAGCATTTGTTTCGTCACCATTGGCTGCTGAGTGGCCTTCGAGCGGATGGGATTGTCCTGAAAGGAATATTAGAACACTTCAACGTTGAGAACTAAAATGCTGTTAATTATAAGTATTAATACAACGGGTATTTATCGAGTTTGTAATACTTACTATCCCATTGCATTTATACCCTATAATTATGTGTTCAAATCGAAGTTAAAAAATATTGAAGATGCTGTTGATTGCCGATCACCATGACAGCGTTACCGGACTTTTGGCGGGCACAGAAGGCGCCTTTCCGGAAAGCGGTTAGGCCTGAATCAAATTGTTTTATGAGCCTGTTATGTGGCCTGTTAAAAGCCGGCCTACCTTATTACCACTACTTATCAATAGTAGGTACCTAAAGGTTGAGTACATATGGTACAATAAATAATTACCTACAAAGCAAAAATACTTGCTCTTATACCTACGCAAAGGTTAGGTTAGGTTAGCATAAATACATAAATAATAATATGTATAAATATAACTGAAATTGTGATCACATGCACACATCAAAAGAATAGGAATGGGCAGCCTTTGGATAGACTTAGTGTGTAGAGTAGACGACTTGCTGACTTTTAAAATCAGTCTTTTATTTAACGATAGTGATGTTACAAACTTTAAAACCAAGTCATTTTATGCACGTTTTGCAAGTTCACCTTTGCCTTCCTCAGCTTGACATTAGCGATATCCTGTGGCGTGATGCTGAGCCTCGGCGCGGCAATCCTAGGCGGGGCCGAGCCGCAGCGCGGTAGAGTGTTCGACCGCACTGGTAGCTTCGACATCGGCGGTGGTGGCGGCGGCGGCGGCGGCGGCGGTGGAGGCGGAGGCGGCGGTGGCGGCGCGCACGGTGCAGGCACTCGGGCCTGTATGGATGAGCTTCTGGAAAAGTCAATTAGGTAAATAATTTAATTGGCATGTTTATATAATGGAATGGGGCCTCTGCTTTGCCTTGCAGTGGTATGGTATCTACATTACTGAATAAGGTACTTTATATAATATTAACTGCGCCCCGCGGTTTCACCCGCGTGGTGATAGATATTTTGGATAATATACAATATAATTCTAATCTTTATGAATTTATAATTCTAATATTTATAATCTATATGAATAGCCTATGTGTTATTCTGATATGTAGGTAAGATATATTATTGTGAAGTTTTATCCTAATCCATTCAAAAGTTTTTGCGTGAAAGAGCGGAAAATTGTAAGAAACAGGATCGATCGGCGGTTTGTGTGCAAAACAACCATTTTCTTGCTCACGGTATTTTTTTTATATTCCTATGGGAATTGAGTCCGCGAAATTCTTTGTCCCAAGGACCTTCTATATATATATTATATATAAATAAATCGACGATATTTTACCTGAGCTTACCCTCGAGTTCCTCAATCCTTAACATCATTAACTTCATGTTCTCTTTGAGTTCAATGTTCTCTTGCGCCAATAGTGCCTGCTTTTGGCGCACCTCCTCCACATACATTCGGATTTCCTTCTGCTCCTTTATTACCAGCGATGGACCATCCGGTTCAACCTTAGGTTTGGAGGAAACGATGCACTCCTGAGGTTGCTCTCGGGAATCATAGAAGTTAACGAGTGATTGCAATCCCTGAAAATAAGAGGATCATTAAATACATTTAAAAAAAAAACAAAAATCTTTATTTGAAGGTAGGTAGTAGCGGTAGTCAGACGGTAGTCAGTCCACATTTTTACCTTATACGATGAGTTTTGGTTTCAAATAAAGATTATTGTATTTTGAAAAAAAAAGAGTCGGTTTCGGTTATTCATTTATGTACAACGAGAGATACAATATTTTAAACACCCATATTGTTTTAAAGCAGTCGAGCCACTCAACGAGCTATGGAAAGCGCTATGCTCAGGGTCTCTCTGAAGGATATGATTCGTAATGAAATCATCCGACAGAGGACCAAATCTATCGACATAGCTCAAAGAATTAGCATGCTGAAGTGGCAGTGGGCGGCCGTATATCACGAAGAATCGACAACCGCTGGAGTAAATGTGTTCTTGAGTGGAGACCGCGACTCGGAAAACATAGTGTAGTACACCCTCCGGGAAGGTGGAATGACGAGCTGCTAAGGACTGCAGGTAGATATCGCGATAGCTGGATGCGGCTCATACGGCAAGCTGAAGACGGCGCTATCGCGCTCATTAGGGGAGGCCTATGTCCAAAAGTGGACTACTATAGCTTAATGATGATGATGATGAGTCAAGAACCTATTTACCTACTTGCATTCCTACTGTTCGTACGTTAAAGCACGATAGGATTCTAGGTCATTCGCTTAGGCACTATTTCTAAAGATAAGTAGGTAGGTACTACCTAAGTTTATACCTGTTTAGATACCTTTTTGCCGATCCAGGAACAAAATTCAGCGATCTTCCATGGTTTGGGCTTGTTACTCCGCCGATTCCTTTCCTTGCGCGGCGTGCCACCTGATAAAACAAACCACTCCACATCACTCAACAAACTCAAATCTAAACCACATTCTAGTTCCACTTCTAATTTAACACTATTTCCTTTAGAACCCATTACATTTGGTAAAAATGTCTACCAGTTTCTAAACATGTTCGAATGTGTCTGGCCGTTACAAGAAACTTGTAAGTTGTGTTTTGGTTGCAACGGTGGCAGCGGCGACGAGATGATGTCACGACCTATATTAGCCGCTGACTTGATAGAGGCGAGTTGTTTTGTTTATGTAAAAAATGCTGTCAATAATGATAAAGAGTTCATAATGTAAAAAATATTACATTACCTATCGTACAACTACTTACGTATTGATAGAGCTTTTATTAGATTCTTGTGATTAAATATTGTACCTACATCAGTTAAACCATGTTAAAATGTTTTCTAAGCGCGGTTTCGCACTCCCTTAAACCAGATAGATACCTAATCAAAATCATACATGTAACATAACAGCAATTTACAGCTAAGTCGTTACATAATGCTCATAATTTACCTATTCCTAATGTTATGATAAAGGTGGCCTACAAAAATGGTGGAACTCTCACCTGGTGTACTGTTATCAGAGTAATTATTTTTGCTGTGATTTATTCTTTTCCGTGATCTTTGTACAGCGTCTCGAAATAAATTAGAGTCAGATTTCAATCGCCTCTTTACAATTTTGAACGAGCTGTTGCTGTTAACGGATTTAAAAGATGTTTCAGAATTGCTGGCCATCAAACTAGGAGACAATGACGCTCCAAACGGTATTTTTTCGCTCTCAGTCAAATCCGAAGTGCTTGACGTACATGAATCTGTACATTTCGTCTTTTTCCAGGGTCTGAGCTCCCCGTTGTCTTGCATACTGTCCCTTCTCAGGCGCTTACATCCCAAATACTGGTCCGAGATGGAGCTATGTAGATTTACGTCTTTGTTGATAGATACAAAACTCACGTCAGGGATACTGCAGCTTGCAGGCAAGGTCACAAACTCATCGGTCTGAGTTGAACTGTTGGTCAGATTGCCGCCGCAAGGGCTAAGGTCGTCAGTTATCATGATACTCACGAATGGAGGTGTCGTATTGCTTACTTTGGGCTCATTAAAAGCACCATGGTAATCATCCCACGACGAATTAATTCGCTCCTGATGAGTGCATTTTCTAATAAGTTCCACAGAATTGTCGGAAATATCGAAATGATTACTAGTTTCAGTTTCTTCGTTCAGTGTCGTCAATTTTTCGTCAGAGTCACAAAAAGACATATTGTTTGTATTGCTTGTCAATAATATTTTAATCAAAAAGTTTTTACTATAGGTACTCTTAATAACAAGTAAACCTGTGTTACATTTTTTATATAATAAATGACATTTATACATGAATAAAATCATTAAGTCGAATATTTATTACACCTCAAACTAAAACGGGGAGGGCTTGTTTTAGTCATGGTTTTAGTAGGTAGGTTTGTAGATTTTTATTAATCCTACCTGCATATTGCATTTTAATTTATCTAGGAACTATAAGAGAGAGAATAAGCATGCAATACACAGCCCGACTGATTACCCTGATAAGGCCCGTTTTTGTAGAAATCGGGCATAAGTTAGCAATGAGGCCAAAAAGAGAGGCAACGCTGGTCAAAGAATTATTTTCCCCAACCTTGATTGGCATTTGGCAACACTTAACCTAAACCAAAACAAACCCAAACATTTTTTGTTCGTCTTTCCTTTTCTGTGAAAATAAATTGCTCAAAATCTAAAATGCGCTATGCATTGAAAAAGAAAATTTCATTTTTTGGAGCGGTGATCATAGCGCTCTTGATATTCCTGCATCCTGACATGAACGGTCGTCGCAGCTACGAATACATAGAAAAAGATAGCATCATGGATTACCTTCACGAAGAGACTGCGGATAATTTTACCACCACTGCAGCAATCGATTGTGACTATCGTGATGTAATCTACGATGCCACAACTTTGTCCATAAGCTTGGTGGATGGCGATTTGATCGAAGGGCATCGAATACGGGAAGGCGGAGAATATTCTCCTCAAGACTGCAAACCTAAATTTAGTACGGCTGTGATAGTACCCTACCGGTAAGTACCTAATGAAGTTAAGTTCGTATTGTCTGTTGTTCTATCTCTGACTGCCAACTTAATGGGTTACAGAGACAGAGCTGAGCAATTACGTGGATTTTTAGTATACATGCATACGTTTTTTCGACGACAAAAAATCCACTACCGCATCTTTGTGATAGAGCAAGTTGACTCGCGCCCTTTCAACAGAGCCAAACTGTTGAACATTGGTGCTAAGGCAGCAACGAAGGCAGGATACCCATGCCTTGTTCTACATGATGTAGACCTCATACCTCTGAAACCGGCCAATTTATACTCGTGTACCATCCACCCAAGGCATATGTCTTCAAGCATCAACAACTTTAGGTGTTTACCAAAGAAAATATTCTCATGTCATCACAGTAAGCTTGTTTCTTGTACCTGATGTGTGATGCTTGTTTTTGTTTATTTTTAGTTCTGCCAGTGACTTACACACTCAACATTCTGTACACAATCATATTAGCCAATTTCTGCCTCACTGTCTCACAATCACAGCAGTCACAGGTATGTTTTAAGTCTACTCAATCAAATATTACATACAAAGTTTTGCCTTCAATGTTGTAGTTATTATTTATTGGACATGTAGGTACTCATAAATATTTTGTAACAGGTTTGTACTGCCATACTTGAACCTCTTTGGAGGAGCTATTGCCATGCTGACAAAGCAGTACAAAGCCATAAATGGAATGAGTAATAAGTACTTTGGACAGAGTGGAGAGGATGATGACTTGTACTACAGAATTGAAACCTTTGACTTGAAACTATGCAGGTTTGAACCTGGCACCAGCAAGTATCATATGTTCAACCACCAATCTCAATTGAAATGGTATGTTTTCTTCTTATTCAACACTCCATCTAATTCTAATTTATGGAATATGTGGCTAATTATGCTAGGAGCAATATGTAATATCATTCGTTTTTTTTAATTAATGTTTGAATTTTAATGCTATTTTTAGTACATCAGGCCTGAGTATAATAATTGTTTGCTCTCTTAGATAAGTAAACAAAAGTTAGAACAGAATGTACCATACACAATCCTATGTATATTAATGAATGTTTTTTTTGTAAATTATTTAGTTGTACTAGAATAAATTACCAATTGTTACTCAAATACAGGTCTTGTCTCTTCATTTTTGTTTTCAGGCGCAAAAGAAAAGACTATACAACTGATGCTAAAACGAGCATAGCTGCAGATGGACTGAGCTCGCTAAAGTATACAGAAGTGGCGACTGTAATGCATCCACTATTCACCCATATCATGGTTGACCTGTAGCATATCGTCTTACTAGTGATTTTGTCATATCACATTTTCAATTTATTTGAGAACACAGCCTACCATTTATCCTGGGGTTCTGTTAGAATAGGTCTGTGTTCTAAGCATCATTAGATGGATAATTACAATATTTCCAATACAAGGAATTGTCTGTACAATGTAGTCTATAGTAAATTAATTTGTGATACCTTAGTGAAAATATGAGGTTAGGTACTAGGTTTAGCTTAGTTCTGTTAAGAAAATGCATTGAGCCTAATTAGAAAATGCATAAGGCTAGAATCTTTTTTTAAGTATTGTAGTGTGCAAGTTCAATAATTACACAGCATCATCTACTCAAAAATAAGGTAGATAAGCTTATGTAATGGGGTACCAGATTACTTGAATGAATTAAATGCATTCGGTGAAACTTGTTAACCTAGTGATTTGCATAAGGGGCACATGTGTCAAATTAAAAAAAAATGGCTGCTCTGCACATTTTTATCAGAACATTGGAGGGTTCAAATTAAATGTACCTAATTAATATTATCTTATGAGTAAAAGAAGGAATTCTAATTGTGATGTACATATCAAGAGTAAGTTATGGTTTAAGATTAATTGAGTCAATTATGGAATCAAATGGCATAGATTTCTTACACATTGTATTTGGCATAATATTTCACAGCAATGGTCCCAAACCACACAATTAAATAAAAATAAGGTTTATAATAGGTGTGTGAATAATTATAACTTCTCACGAATAATTGCAATTAATTTATACTTCATTTATAAACCAGCATGCACACTTATATTCTATTTATAAATAAGTTTAAGTACCTTTTAATAATAAGTACCTATACAATTTATAAGGCTGTGAAATAAATAAAACACACTTAAAAAAACCAATTTAACCAGAAAAAACTCAGAGAAATGCCTTTCGCTCAACAGTTGTTAGTAAAAATAAAATGTCCAATAAAATTCTAAAATATGTAGCACCCTTAAATCAAATAATATTAAAAAAAACTATATTTTTGCACCTATTACCATCCGCCCCAAATGTATGCCAAAAAAATCATGGTTCCTAATGTAATATAGATTTGTCTTTGCTAAAGAATCACCAGACCATTAAAATGTTAGCAGCTAATATAGTTCTAAGACTTTTCTTCAAAAAGCGGACAATACATTCAAATTAATTAAAGATCCAAACTGAAATTGTCTCTTATTTGCCCTTCATTACTTAAATCAATCCTAGATTACTGCAAATAGGGTAGTTAGGAAAACATATTATAAATGTATATTATACAGTAGCTGTCTTTTAACCCTAAATAAGTTTATTTTCTTTATACATCTTAATATCTATGTAATTTATAATATATTTAGTCTGATACAAACTTACAAATTTAATTCCTGCCACCATTATTTTACCAAATGAGACTGATCAAGGTCTCAAAACAAGCATACTGACTAAGCCAAGTACAAATGCAAATACTAGCTTGAGATTTGAGCCGATGTGCACCCATTCTGGTAGTTGTGACTTAGCCAGGTCCTCAGGCTGAGTTGGCAGTAGTAAAGCGGTTATACAGCAAATGCTCACTGCTACAGCTACTATATTAACTGGTTGGGGCTCCCTGAAAATAATCAATATCTTTATAGTGATGTAAATAATGCAGAATTCTCTATTGGTATAGGTATTGGTATCTGATACTATTGCAGTGTTTTTTTGTATTGGAATCATGTAAGTAAGTATTATATTACTAGTTACTGCCTGCAAATTCACACATTGTTTCACTGGACACAATATGTGAATATAAGTAATAGTTATAATTATTAGTTATTTTTATCCCATAGGAATGAATTTATGGGATAAAAAGTGGCTAATTTTTATCCCATAAATTCATTCCTATGTTATGTTTTATTTTAAGCCTAGAAGTATGCAAATTTCAGCCCAATCTGTTGAGTAGTCTTCACATGAAAAAGTAATAAACATCCAATCTAACACATTTATAATTAATAATACATATAATTCATTTACCTGTAATGTGAGGTATGTGGATGGTTACATGTAACTCGTGAATGATCCTCTGTATGTCTGACTGGTGTCGAGCGTGCCACAAGAGGATGGAAATTGTCTCCATAACTCTCTGGGTTTATAAGACTTGATGGTTCACCTTCGAGTAGTTTAGTTGGTATATCCCTTTTACCAAGAGGCTGAAAACATTGAATTAAACAATGAGGTTATAAGAAACAATAGCCTTTGAAGTTATCATCATCAGCCTATATTAGTCAATTGCTGGAGATAGGCTTCCCCTAATAAGCGCCATAGCGCCTTGTCTTGCAGTAGTTTAAAGCACTTACCTGCTGAGTATTACTGTCGTACATAGTGATTCTGAACTTCTCGATGCCATCACTGTGGGTTGCAGAAGGCTGAGTATATCTGACCACAATGTCTATGCAACTCTGTGGGGCAATTACGCCTTCAGGGTCGATCACTGTAAACTTGTTTGGGGATGTGCACAGCACTAAAACAACGAATACTAATTAGCAACACAGTTTCGACACCACGAATAGATTACGACGTGTGACCATATGTTGGAAATATACCTTTGAAATTCACAGAGAAGTCGCAGGGATTGTAAACAGTTAACAGCTGTTTATGTGTATGACGAGCATTCAAATAGAACTCTAAGGATACGGGGAATACGAATACTGGGAAAATTTTCATCATAATTTCTAGCTTTTTGAATTTTGCAATTTGTAATCACATTCACAATACAAAAACAAAGTGAAATAGAAAAACAAACATTGACAAAGTCTATTTTAACTGATTGTCACTCAGTGATTTATGTAATTGATGACATTTTGGATAAAGTAGTCATCAATGGTCTTCAGTTTGTCTTTCGAGCGAAATTGCGGTTTGAATCGAACTAAGGTTCTTTCTTATAGCTTCAACGTCGAGCGAGACGTCACTCGTGTAGGTACGCCTGTGATTATTTTAACTTATTTGTCACGCATAAATCGGGTAGTGTGTTTCTAGCATGAGGACCACATGTGGACGAAGAAATTCACCCCCAATAGGCAATCACCAGATGTCCCTTGGTTATGTCATGTGTGTACGATTTTATTTTATAGTCAAGTTCATTTTTATCGGTTTTCATCTAGGAAGAAGTTGAAGGATTAATATCTCTCATTCATTCTTGATTTATAATAACAATAGAATTGGAAATTGAATGAATTATTCAAGAATCTTGAATCATTCATTCATTCAATTTCCAATTCTATGGTAGTCAGTTTGTTTTGTTTGGTTTATTTTTATAAATAAATTACGGGCTTCATATTCGTCAGTAAAAAGGCACAAACCCGTGTACTTTGAATGAAGTGATATACAAAATGATCGACATCGATCTTGCTTGCAGGACGTGCATGAAGACCAATGTTACCTTGGTGCATCTTTACGACCCAGTGAGTGTTGAGAACAGCAATATTCAATTGGTTGTACTACTGTTGGAATGTGTCGCGGTACAAGTAAGTAGGACAATTTAGTTGCTGTCGAATTACATCATTCGCCTGCGGTGGAGCTTGCAGGTTCGATTCCTGCCCCGCCTGACAAATATTTCTACGATCTGCAGTCAGTTATTTATTTTGGATGTTTTTGGTGTTTTCTATGCATAATAAAAAAAAAATATCATTTATCTAGTACCCATAACACAAGCTCTATTTAGCCAGGGACTGGATAAAGCTGTGTGGATAGTCCAGCATAATTTATTTTATTATTTACATTTCTTTAACTAACTTTGGCTGGTTTTGCCATTGATTGAAATAAATTTGGTTTGTAGGTGATGAAAGATGATGGGCTGCCTCAAAACCTTTGCCAGGAATGCATTAAGGTGCTTCAACTAACTTATTCATTTCGCATTCAAGCTGCGAGGGCAGAGGAACAGTTCAAAATACTTCTTCAAGAGAAAGTGAAACAGGAAATAAAGGCTGAGGAAGATCAGGACTTTGAGGCTTATGATAACTTCTCTTTTGATAATGAAGACCTCAAGCTTGAACCTGATGAAAATGATAACAAACAAATAAACAATAAAAGTGATATAAAACCCTACACATGCCCAACATGCAGCAAAACTTTCACAAAGCAAAAGAAATACGAAAAACACATACAATTACATGGCTCACAACTCAAATGTATATATTGTGACAAAACTTTTACTAAAGACAGCTCACTACAGAAACATTTGTTGAAACATGACACAAATAAATGTCAGATATGTTTTGAAACATTTGCTGATGAGTCCGAGTTGTTCCAACATATTGCAACACATAACATAGCCACCATCAAATATGAACAAGTAGATCAAACTCCCTCATCATATCCTTGCAATGAATGTGGGAAGAATTTTACCAGCCGTAGATCTCTAATACTCCACCAGAAAACACATAAAAGAGAAAAACACCGGAACTATACTTGTGATGTTTGTCAAAAGGAGTTTGTCTCAAAAGCCATGGTGAAGCGACATTTGAAACTGCATGGTAACGAGAAGCAGTTCAAATGCACACAATGTTCACGGAGTTATTCTAGATCAGATCAGTTGAAGCTTCATATGAAATCACACTCAGAAAAGAAGTCTAATGTCTGTGCCTATTGTAATAAAGGTGAGTTTAGTTTACAAACATATGTACTCCCAATGTTATGTTTATGTAAAGTAATGTACCTATAGTCTGTAAGTACCATAGCACATAGTAGTAATTAATAATTTGTTTATATTAGTAATAATTTGTCAATGATTTTAAACCTTTTACTATTTTATTTTGTTGATTTTGTTGAAACAATAAAATAAAATAGTAAAAGAAGTACAATTATTGACAAATTATTACCACACTAGTTTTATTCCTAGTATCATGCTGGATGTATTTAATCCATCAAAAAATATATTTTTTTTCGAGTCATTCTTAATTTACCTCGATAATAAATTCGAATTTCCCATTTTGAAGAACCCCATGTAATCCTGTGGAAAATATTCCTCACGAACCCAGGGTCGGTACAAATCTGACGGATAAAACCGTCTCAATAAATGTATAAACGATCTCCGCTGATGTTACGCCTTGTCTGAATGCATCATACAAAATACACGTATCGCGACACGTTACGTCGACCGACTATGCGTTGACGGAAACGTAACAGACGCTGTACGCTCGACGCTCTAACGCATCATCGGTTCAGTGCGAAAGGTTGATGCATGGGTCAGTGGGAAGAAGGGAGACGCATGTGTCGATTGTTACGTCGGGACCGGCTATTCAAATACTAACCTTTATAAATACGTGCGTAGTTTTACAATAATATTGACACGTATATATCTAAAATCACATTATATTTAGATAGGCAAAACAACCATGTCTTGGACACATAATTTTCCACTAGTAGACAAAAAATGGAAGTGAACAGAAAAATAATGTCATTTGATAATAATTTATATTATAAATTTGACTTGTCTAAGTGTTTATTTTGTTAGCTTAATAAAACATTTTGAATTTTGCGTGGTTCCTTTTTCACTTCTTCCACTAGTGGACGAAAAATTGAAATGAAAATCAAAAACACCTTATTTCTTATTTGATAATAATTTATATTATAAAATTTGACTTATTTAAGTCATTTTTGTAAGCCGAAAGAAATAAATTAATTTGAATAAAACATATTTTATTTCAGCATTCACCCAAACGTGCAGTTTGAAGGACCACATCAGAACGCACACGGGAGAGACCCCGTACCTGTGCTCCGAGTGCGGGCGGGGCTTCGCTAACAGCTCCAACTTGAGGCAGCACATGCTGAGACATACGGGCGTGAAGCCCCATGCTTGCAAGCTGTGTCCTAAGTCCTTCTGTACTAAAGGTAAAGGCAGTTCTGTAGTTTCTCTGCACGTTTTATGGCGACGCAGGAGATTGTGGGTTCGATTCCCGCCTCCGCAACCTCCTGCGTCGCAGGCGGGTTATCGCCCACCGCGCCACAGAGATCAGGAGGTATTTTATTACACACTCGACTAAAAAAATAGGATTGAAATGAAAATGTAGGGGGTGTGCGATTTCTATGCTCTCGAGATATATCGCTATGTAGTATTCACAACACAGGCTCTGCTTAACTTCAGGTTAGATGATGCTTTAATTATTTAGGTATATACATCCTACTTTTAAAATATTTAGTCTCATAATATGATCTATGTAATTAATCTTATTTACCTGCTTGTAACTAATAAACAAGTCTATTAATTATTACTTAATTTGTTCTGTGCTGTAACTGAGCTTGATCTATAAATGTTTATCTATCTGTCGGTCTCTCTCTGTTTATTTATGTAATCAGAATCGACAACGTGTAAACAAAACGTTGAAAAGTCGGGAAAAATTGGTAAATAAACGCGATAAATACCCGTTGTATTAATACTTATAATTATGTGTTCAACTGCGTAAGTTTAAAAATATTAAATAATAAGATGCTAACTGTGGGATTTTCTTCGGATGATGTTTCTATCATGTTATGATGTATATTCCAGGTCAGATGACAGCACATATGGTGACCCACACGGGCGCGCACCCGCACGAGTGCGCGACGTGCGGCGCCGCCTTCACAAAGCTGACGTCGCTCAAGAAGCACGCCATGATCCACACGGGCCAGCGTCCCTACGGCTGCGAGACGTGCCTAATGCGGTAAATACTTATTTATTTTATATTTCGCAGGGAAAGTACGGTAGAGAGAAAAGTAAGGACTGAAGTCGGGATTATGCCTGCCTGCCCTGATTATGTGTCTATTGCCCTCTATGTCGCTTTTCATACCACTCAAAAACATGACATTTATGTTCTTGAGTTGAGTGGGATGAATTGGACCCTGGGTCGAAAATTGTCCCACTGGAGGGCCCCCTAGATCCCCCTAGATCAAGACGAAGAAGAAGACGTATCAGAATATTTCTGGCATCAATAGACGCCTTTTAGTCCATGAGCTGATTAAAACACATATAATAATACAGCGTTGTCATCATCTACAGCGTATACTGCTAGAACCAAGTGCCCCTTGTTAGTAGAATTGTTCTGCAGGAACAATACTTTTTAGATCTTAGCTTCAACGCAATAAAGTTCATTTCACTTACTTTATTAGTTGACCCAGTAAGTGCACTAACGCTCTAAACGTGTAAAACCTATATTCACTACATGACCATTGGCCAGTATACATTGTTGTGTTGTTCCAGATTCACCTGCAAAGACCACTTGAAGCGGCACACGCGCATCCACACGGGAGAGAAGCCTTACCGCTGCCCGCACTGCGAAAGAGCTTTCACGCAGAGCAACGACCTCGTCAAACATATACGCGGACATGTTGGGGATAATATTTACGAGTAAATATTTTTTGCCTTTGACGTTGCTCTAAAAATTAGCAAGCTGAAGTGGCAGTGGGCCGGCCATATCTCGCGAAGAACCGACGGCCGCTGGGGCAAACGTGTTCTTGAGTGGAGACCACGACTCGGTAAACGTAGTGTAGGACGCCCTCCGACCAGAGCTGACGATGATTTTTTGCCTTTGCCTTCTCTTTGAGTTTAGCGTAGGACTGTGTGGAGTGGTACTAGAGTTTGGAGGCCTATAGCCAGCATGGGTGAAATCGGGTTGCGAATGATGATGCCTTTCACAGCGTAAGAATTGACCCTCCCAACTGTCATGAATGTCGTAACAGTTGACTTAGGGAGCCAGGCAAATATCTCAAATATCTGTAGATTGTACACACATTTCTCCTGAGGCGGGAATCGAACCCGTGACCTTCTGCGTCGCAGGCGGACCTTCGCCCACCGCGCCACAAAGGTCGTCAGAATGATGAACAGCATATTATGGTTTGCGAGAGGTATGTTCAGGCTTGGACGTACATATATGTATCAAGACATCTCTTATACATATATGTACGTCCAAGTTAGCATTCCGTATCCAAAAAGAAAAAGCCAACTGCCGTTACTACACCTGACTCCACGGCTTTCAAATACTCTTTCCAAAAAGTGGTTTTGAGAACATGTTTTTTTACAATGCTCAAAAATCGTAAACAAAATCAGCTGTTAACTTCTAAACCAGGAAAATCGCAGGAATTCAAATTCTAACGCCAAACGTCTATCATATATTTTTGTCTTAGATTTTTATTGACAATAAATAAATTTATTGTTATAGTTATAAATGTTTTGTGTTTTTTACCCATAAAAATTTGAGGTGAATTGTTTTCTTACCTTTGCAATAAATTTATTCTATCCATGTCTGCTCAACAGATGTTCTGTCTGCAAGATGCGTTTCCGTCTCAAAAGCGAGCTGAAGAAACACTACCCCGTGCATTTCTGCGACGACGCTTCTATCAAGGACCATCTCGTAACTATAGAACAGGCGAACCAAAACGTACAACCAGACAAACCTGTCCAATGTAATATAGACACAAACAAGATAGATAAACCTATAGACGAAGCATATACAATACAAAGTCTCATAGACAAACAAATAGAGATGTACTCAAAACCCGAGGAGAATATAGACATTCAAACTTCTATGAATACACAGAATTGTATATTACCAGATATATTGCCGGACGATGGCAGTGCTCCGAAGAAAACTAACAAGTTTATGATTACTGTTAATCAAGATGGGATGATAGCTATTAATATCGCTCCTGAGGGTAGGTGAGCTTACTATGAGGCATTTATTCCTGTGTGCTATTTTAACTAAGCTATAGGTTTTGCCCCAAAAATTACATTTTTATTTTATTAGACGACGTCTTTAGTCGATCTTTGTTTGACGACCTTTGTGTAGTGGGCGAAGGTCTGTCTGCGACGCAGGAGGTTGCGGGTTTGATTCCTGCCTTGGGAGAATTTTAGTATGATCTGCCTATGATGGAAAAAATTTATGTAATTAACGAATTAAGTATAATAATATCAGTTATCTAGTTAACAAAAGACACACTTATAGAATAGGTTACATACATGTATAGAGTTGCTACAAAAAGGCTCTAACTATAGCATAATGGCTAAGCGATGTGTTGTAAACTCAATTACTTAACTAAGTTATAGTTGATAAAATTGTTAGTATGGGAGACAATCCATTCATGTTAAAAATGTAAACAAAGAGGCCTTTTCTATTAGACTGATATGAAAGAACAAATATTATTTTAGAACAATCTGCTCCTATCTATTCGTCCAAGTTTTAATGTCAACATGTTCACACTATAATAGACTCTACATTATAGACTATAGTGCTTATTTTTGCTCACTGTAAGCTCTTCTCACAGCACCAGTCTTAACAGATTTTAATGGTTTTTCAAGGCTTTAAAGTCACCGAATTTGTTATTATAATAATATGACTGAATATTATCCTTAATTGTAATCTAAGAAATAAAAGGAAAATAATAGTGTATGTTTTTGTATGTTTAAGCTACAACCAATCACAAATATTTCTGTATTTTTTCGTATTTTTGACCATTGTAACCTGTTTCAATCCCATGGGAACTGATATTATTATTATTTATTATTAGCACTGCTGGGCAAAGGCTTCCCTTTTCTACTTCCACTCCTCGCGATCCAATGCTGCAACAGGCCATGGGAACTGATGTATGCGATAAAAATTTGCTTAAGTTTTATTATTTATTCCAGACCTTGACCAAATTTTCAGCCCGATCCGTTTAGTAGTTTTAGCGTAAAGAACAAACATCCATCCATACATCTAAACGTTCGCATTTATAATATTGGTGGTATTATATACTATAAGTATTTCAATAATAGGGCTGTGGATGGATCCCATGCTGTGTTTTGCCTAGTTTTTATGTTTGTGGCCTATTTATTTAAATTATTTCGTGCCTCAGTTGTGCTTGATTATAAATTGAGTGATAATACCTGTGTATAACAAACAATATATTAATGTAGTTATATAAATAAATCATACATTTTAAAACTACAAAGAATATTTCATTTTAATTGACCCCTATATTTTCTTGCACAAAATACGAGTTATAATTAATTTTTTTTTATGATCAACTAGTTTTTGTCCTCGGCTTCGCGCGCATTGTTTCTATGGCTGAATTTTGGGATAAAAATTAGCCTTTGTTTTATTCCGATACTATGTTAAATTTCAGCCCTATCCGTTCTGCCAACGAACTTAGTCTCTAGTAGCTCAAAGATTCTAGCAGCCTACTTTTTTGGACCTTAAGGTAATGAATACAACATAGCTTCATTCATCTCTTTCCCAAAAACAATACCCTCCATCAGTTTACAGAGCTTCGGGAAATAATACGTGAGATAACGCCTGGTAGGGGGATTTGTGGCGCCAGACGGGATGAAGGCACTCTGTAAAGGGCATTGAAGCTATAAGTTTGGTAGTTACCTACTTAGGCCAAAGTACATAATCACGCCTACATTACGTATCTATAGACGAAAATATATAAGACAGAAGGCTATATCTACAAAGATTAATTTAACGCGTACGTTTTCTTTTTCTACGAAGCTTGCTTATTCCGAATATCTTTCCGATAACGTACTGTTCTTTAATTCATGAGAAACCACTCCTATCTCATGCCCTCATAAGTCTTCATTTGAAACGTGAAAATCTTAAACAAGGCTTTCTAACTAAATTGTCTGTCGAAGTTATTCGACGAAGCTCACGCTTATCCATTATTTCAAATAATATAGTATACATTAATTCATGAGAAACTCGATCTCATGCCCTCATAAATCTTCATTTTTAATATACTTACGTGAAAATCTTAAACAAAATCTTTCAAAATAGTCAAGGTTAAAGACGAAGTTTCGTCTTCGACAGCATGAGTTCATGCTGATTCATTATTTCAAATAATCTAGAACCCCTCCTATCTAATGCCCTCATTCGTCTTAACTTTTAAGCGCGTTGTAAATATGCAAGTTTATGCATGAAACATATGCATACATTCAACAGGTCTACGCAGCATCCTTTAGTTCTGCGCAACTGAGCTAGGGCGGGCGGATCAGCCAGGGTGGTATCAGTGTGCGGGCGGCCACGGAGCGAAGCGGACGTGGTAAGTTCACAATTTATTAATAAACCTCCCAAAATTACTGTGAGAAGTGTTCATGAACCTAAAGGTTTTAAAAGACTACATGAATAATTCATTTACTGTTCGAATAGAAACAGGATTTACTGGTCGTAAGCAATAGTAAAATATGATTCCCTCCATTTATAAAAGCTTAGATGTTTTCGTTTTGCTCGCTGAGGATTGGACAGTGTTTTTTGTAAGTTTAGGTGTTCTAATTTATTTCTTGTTGTATTCCTTAAATTTATTGTGTATGGTACAGGGATATCAGATAAATTACGTAATTTATTATTTATTCAGTTTGTAGTAGGTACCTATAAATGGAAAAGATATTTATATATCATTTATATATTTTTTATATTATCATATTGTTCTACTATTTTAAATAATTAAGAATACGTTTACATTCTACGTCATTAATTTGTTTCTGTTGAAATGGGGTAAATATGTATAAAACGATTGTAAAAATGTCGTTTTTACTATTTCAAATAATTAATAATACTGTATATAACAAAAAAAATTACAATTAAGGAACTTTTTACAATTTTATTGTTAGTTGCTTAAGTTAGTGTCTATAAACAAATATGTAAATAGTACTGAAAAATAGTTGTAATGCTTTAAATAAATAAATGTGTAGGTACTTAAATAAACCTTAGTTTACTAATAATAGTATAGAGGACATAGTGTCGTAGAGGCTCTATACGGTGTAGACAGTCTACTTCTTCGTCGACTTTATATTCTAGACTACGTCATATTACAATTTCAATTTATTTATAGTTAGGCAAGCCCTACGTCTTCCTACGTCGTAGACTCAACAATATAGATACCTACACTAAAGGACAAAAAATGCCATTACCAAATTATTGTATTGATATTTTCTAATTATTATGTGGGAAACCAAACTATACTTAATGTTGATCAGGAATGGATAAGCAAGTAAGTATTCATAGCTGCCTGTCGTCCTAGTTAGCAAAGTTCGGAAAGTGTCTCCTTAGTACTTAAGGTTGAAGCACTAATAGGCCGCAACGCTCCCGCACGCCCTCATCAAACAAATAAAAAGGTACCTTCTAGGCTTTCGTGATACATCTTCGGCCATATCATCACTTTCGATTAGGCGAGATTGGGGTCAAACGAAGGTCTATTGATTAAATCATCATCAAATGGAGTTGACCAAGCGGCAATAAGAAACAGCCAAAACCAAGCTCACTGTCCACGCACGCTCGGTAAAAGCCATTTATTTAGAAATGGCCCACAATTCATGTTTTGGTGTACATGTTTGTGCAATTTTAAATAAATAAATAAAAGGCTAAGTGCTGCTTGCTTCAAGGGAGCGCCCAGCGCTACAGCAAGCGAGTCACTCGCTTGAAGCTTGCAGTAAGCAAGGCGTAAACTAACGAGTGGGAAGGTTACGGAAAGCTCGCTTACCTCGCGCTTTCTGCTATTTCAGCCGTAACTGTAAATGTTTATAAATTGTCGGTTAAAGACATTTAGTCAGTAGAGTTTACTAGTTCATACTTATTTTGTTCTATTTCGAAGCGGTGCGGGAGATATGTGCTATGTCCTTTATACGTACTTATTGAGAGTTCTCTCGAATTATAAATGCCTGTCAAAATGAAAACCAAACTGTTTTTCAAATTTCACACAAACACAGTGCAGTGTTTGTGTGTACCTACAGGTAGAACGAATGCTGTCTTTCTATCTATAGGTACATACATAGATAGACAGTATTCGTTCTACGAATATCTAACGAATACTATCTATCTATGTATATACATTATTCGTGCTACCTACGGAGTCCGCCCATGTTTTTTTATTTAACGAAATACAATGTCTCAATCAAGCTCGGGTCCTAATCAATAATAACCTTCCTGTGCCCAACATTTTCCAACTTAACAAATAATAGAACTACCTTTTATTATGAAGCTTATTTCCTCTTCAAATCGAAGTCAATTCTATTACGACAGCCAAGAGCAGCTTTTCCTTTAAGTACGTCCTATTGGAAAGTCCATCTCCATTTCAAAATGTACTTTATCTGTTTGGTGTAGAGTTTAATTTTCTATGGGGCGGTCGGTGAAGGGGAGTTAGGGGAATAATTTTGTAGATGTTATCGTTATTACTTTTTATTGAGCTTGGGGTTGGATGCCTCCAATTTTGTGAATAGTCTTAATGCTTGGCTTCTGTCTTTAAGATATTAAAGCTTTAGAGAAATAAATATGTCTCTTTAACGTTGCTAAACGTTAAAAGTTAAGGCAGAATAAACCTCAAACCATGAAAATTAAAGCTAGTAGATTAAATTTAAGTTATGTAGTTACTAGTTATATAGTTATCTAAACGAGTTGAAATTAGAAAAAAAGCAATTTAAGGCGCCTTTACGTTTAATTTTACAAAGCTGGCAGGTTATCAATCATATCCCTAATTCTAGCTCCATTTCGGCGTAACTTGAAGGGCTTTGTCAAAAATTTCAGCCTAATGGTCTGTAATATCGTACAGGCATCCCCCAACCCCACCCCCTCTCCTCTCAGGACAGAGAATCTAATAACGAGGTCTTGGAAGTACGTAAAATTGATGTGGTAGTTTTTCTGAAACCAATTCTGTATTAAACATAATAAAAATACCTATTAAATAATATTTTATATCCCCCAAAGGAAGGGCATAAGCCTCCTTCTGTGTATTTTTAACACCTCTACTGCCGTCACCACTCCACGTGCATGGTGTGGGGATTGTGGCATTATGATAAACAGTCAATAAAACGTTTATCAGGGGAAGCCTATGTCCAGCAGTGGGCTAGTATACGCTGTTGTGATGAATCTGTAGCCCGTTTTGTCAAAATGATGTGTAAATTGGCAAGGCCTTTTCTTAAGTTTGATTGCTCTTTGATGGCATGGCTGGCCCATACCATCCAAGGGTTAAATAGAAATAAGTACTAAATTCAAAGAATTATAAATTCGTTTAGCTACATTGTCAAAATTTTATTCCCTTGGAGTCCAGAATCACGCCCTTTCAGTCAAACACATGTTTTGTGTAGCCTGTATAGCACTACCGTACCAGTACTACCGTAGCAGTCCACGGCTGGACATAGGCCTCCCTCCCCCAATGAGCGCCATAGCGCCCTGTCCGCATCCAGCATCTACCTGCAGTCCTTCGCAGGTCGTCATCCCACCTGGTCGGAGGGCGCTTAGTCAATGCGTTAAATCAATTCACGAGAGTGACATAGTCACTTTGTGACAAAACTCCATTAATAAATAAATTCTCTTATCTTTCAGGTATACGCTTAATATAACAATATTAAGCATATGAGCATCTAACTGCCACCATGGAACGTCCAGACAAGATCGGAGAGAGTAAGTCGTCCATAGCTTCAATAGACCTTTCAACCACCACTCTAATAAATTATTTATTTATTTATTTACAAACGTACCTCTATTTTTACGGGAACACCCAATGCAATAGAGTGCATATTTAAATTTAATATTAAAATTAGAAATAATTTTATAATACAGACAACACAAAAATAATAGAGTCAACCTTACTTTAAGTTTACATTACAAAATCATAAATTAAAAATCACAAATCATATCCATTTCCATATACAATAGAATTACATTAAATAAGAATATTATCGATAATAAAAAATAAAAATTTCAGTCTAACTGTCATAATACTAACGATTACATAAAATAAACAATGCAGCTTTTTGGAACTCGCTCTCGGAACAGGAGAAAAGATCTATTCTCTGGGCAATCAGATTCAGCGTGCGGATGCTGCGCGTTAGAGGGGATTTAAGTACTAGGTTAGTTCGCCCTTTTGGTACTGCGAATAGGGCTGGACGCCTTCGTCTGTGCACATAGTCCGCCGGCACATTCAGCCGCAGTTCCTCCAAAATGCTTGGATGGGCGATCATCCCTCTCAGCACCTTGAACAGGTGTAGAGCGAGCGCTGCATCCCTTCTTAATTCTAGCTTGTTGTATCCAACCATGCCAATAACAAACAAGGTTGGATACATCAAAGGGTAGAAGGGATATGTACCGTATTGCTTCAGGTATAAATATCTTGTGAACTTATTTTGGATGCGTTCTACCATTTGGATGTACTTGGCCTCATGCGGAGCCCATATCGCGGAATTAAATTCCAAATGGCTTCTAACTAAAGCGCCATAGAGCGATTTTACGATTAGTAATTTAACAATCAACATTTTGGATTGCTCTACCTTGGTTACAAGGATCCTAATCGAAAGATAGTTCTTTCGATTAGGTAGAGTGTGTTTTGTTTGACTGAATTAGGTAGTCCCAACTCAGTCAAACAAAACACACTCTACATACATTATACATTACACAAATTTCTGTTGATTGTTTGATTTGGAACTTGAAAATATCATATAATTTTGCTTATCATTTCTTTTAATTTTTCTTGTATTAATTTATATAGTTTTGATTTGTTACTTTTTATAAAAAATATGATCTGCAGTACACCAACTTATAAAATGTTAATTAATCTGGTAAGAGCGGCGTCCTCTAATACAAGCAAATTTTGCTTAAAGGGCGACTACATAACATGTATGTCTAATTTATAAGTTACCGAAATAAAAAAAAAAATTTTATTTATTTATTCATCGATCCTTGTCCAAGACTAAGCTAGGATAGGTGGCGGCGGCGCCAGTGGACAAAAAATTGAATTGAACAGTAAAATATTTTTTTTATAATAATTTAATGTATAAAATATGACTTGTCTAAGTGCTTATTTTGTAAGCCTAAAGAAATAAATGATTTTTTACTTTACTTTACTTTACTTTACTTTAGTGTGCCTGGGGTACTTGGGCGATGTTACCGGTATGCGATAAAGCCCACAAATAAATTATTTGGACGATGTTAACGGTAAGCGATAAGGCCTACAAATAAATTCAACACATTTCATCCAGTCTAGAGGTATAAATGTATGCTTAGAGCAAACCAGCGTCATTTTTTGAGTTGTGAGTCGCGTCATATCGTACAAGGTCAAAAAAGTCAATTTTCATACAAGGTCAAAAAAGTCAATTTGTGATTCTTCACTCCTCAGTTATCGTTTCTGTTTGAAAAAAGTATTTTACGCGACTCACTATTCAAAAATTACGTTCTTATCACTACTGGACGCACACACGTGCGCCTGTAAGCGCAGGAAGAATCACTTCCATTTACAATGTTTTTATTTTTAAATTATGTAAGTTTATTCTTCTTACTATGGTTGAAATAATATGAATTGTAATGTGAATGAATTTATGACGTTAAAATGTAATGTATTTTTATTATTATAATATGATGTATGTAGTTTTTTTTATACTGCATATATAATAATGTGACCTGAAACCAAAAGTTATCAATAAATGAACTATGAACTATTGTAACAATTGTGATGCTGAAATAAATGAACTGAATTACTCTTTTGGCCTCAGTCTAACATAAGAAGTTGACATGTTAGTCTGTTTGTTCTCCCGCTGGAAACCTTATCCACATCATTAACTTAGATCGATGTTAGGACGGAGGCTGATTAATTGTACACAGCGCTTTCTACTGTAACATAGTGGAGATAGTTAGTGCCTTTGACAAGCACATGTGCTCGGATTAACCTGAACAGATATAGTTAAAGAAGTGAATTAGAAGAAGGTAGAGTTTACAAAACAGTAAAGAAAAACAGTAGAAAATATAATTTCTGTTTACTTAAAGGTACGTATTAATCTAAACAATAATTTGGCGTGTTTTAAAAAAACTATAAAACGACTTTAAATTCCTAAAGAATGAAAACGGGTTTTAACTTAGTTTTAAATAAAGGATCATCGAAATCGTTTGACGTGATATTGAGTTATTCGTCAATTTTTCGCGTACATACTTAATGCAAATTTAAGACTTTTCTCATGAATGCCATTATCAGAACTGGACACAGGCATTTTACGCAACTTACTAATCAAAAATTACATCTCTATCAATTACTCTTTTGGTCTTAGCCTAACATAAGAAGTCGACATGACTTGTTAGTCTGTTTGTTCTCCCGCTGGAAACCTTATCCACATCATTAACTTAGATCGATGTTGGGATGGAGGCTGATTAATTGTACACAGCGCTTTCTACTGTAACATAGTGGAGATAGTTAGTGCCTTTGACAAGCACATGTGCTCGGATTAACTTCAACTGATATACCTACTCGTAGTTAAAGAAATAAGTGAATTAGAAAGTGTACAAAAAAGTTAAGTTGAAAATATAAGCTCTGTTTACTTAAATGTATGCATCAATACAAAAAAAATATGCAAATCTCGTCTCGTAATAGGTACTTCCGCCGTGAAAAGTATTAAATCAGTCACACGATTTTTTTTTTGGTGATTTGTTTAACACTTCAAGCTAAGCTATAACGCTTGCTTAGCTTCTTTTTAAGATAATTTCATTTATTATCGCTTTGGGTAGTGTAGTTTTTAAAGATCGTCTACGTCATTTATTATTATACTTAAGCACTTATAAGCGGAAACTTGTTACTTGGCCCTCAGCACACATGCGCTGGTATTTACCGGCATGTACTTTCTGTGTATATAGCTATTTTTAAGACCTAATAGCACCTGTATATAACTTCATAAAACGCAACAATAATAATTGTAGTTGGAAACGCGCAAACAGCTTCATTTTGACTTTAGAAACGTCTTAAAAGTCTCATAAAATATCGTGTTCGTAAGTTAATCAAGGTCAAATCTGACAAAAAAAAATTATAGCTCTAATGAAGTGTATCAGTTTTTTGAGCATAAAATTTGAACCAAATTTTGTTCCCAACATTTTTACATTTGCTCAACTGTTTTTGAGATAGAGGGCGCTAAGTTAACTTACTCGACGACTACCGCGAACTTTTTTCGACGACTGCGATCTTATTTTTAACCTGAACCATTCGTGCTGCCGCTCTACACAGCGGTTGTGTTGCGCCGCACATGCGTTTCGTTCGAAAAACATTACAGCTGTGCTGAGTCACACAGATCTGTATTTTCTCAGCCGCTGCGCTAGTGTGGATTTACGCATATTAGTCACTTGTAGAAAACACATACGGTGTGATTTCAGCACTCGAAGTGTTAAGACCAGTAAGGACTCTTCAGTACGACCAAGTAGGTACATCTTACTTCAGTAGACAGTACTTATACGTAGATTCGGTAGGTGTAGATATAGACGATGGTAGAGAGAACTCCGCGTCGAGACTTTCGCTGGAATCCTATTGTCTACCGCTCCTTTGTATATTGGAATGCTTAAGGCTGCACGTCTTTTTTGATGTGATAGCATTATTTACGTGATCAAAACCAGTGTTCGTTTAGTTCGGTAGTGAATTATGGTACCCTACCAAGTCAGAAGATTACTTGAAACGTTTTGTTTTCGGTTTTTGTTGAATATTTTATGTAGAGTAAAATTGAATCACTACATAGTATAAAACAAAGTCGCTTCCCGCTGTCTGTCTGTCCCTATGTATGCTTATATGTATGCTACGCAACGGATTTTGATGCGGTTTTTTTAATAAACAGAGTGATTCAAGAGAAAGCTTTCGAAACCATTATTATATACACATAGATTTACACGCGGGCGAAGCCACGGGGCGCAGCTAGTTTATTAAAAAAGCTATATTGTATATAAACCATGCTATAAGAACAATTATTTTGTTCGTTATTATTTCATTTGGTCAGCGAGTCTACATGCGAGGACACATAAATGATTAAAAGTTATTATTTAAGTTTATCTGTTAAGTGTGTGAAACTGTTTGTCTTCCGAATAAAGCAAAATAAAATAAAATAGCCGGTATTGGTTTTATTACACCCAAACGGTTTTCTAATAAAACCAATACCAGCTATCTAACCAAATGTAATCCAAGCAAATCCTTATTCGCAATAAACGTGACAAACCAACCGAGCTGTGAACAGCCCAATCCCTCATAAAGCTTACTCGTAAAATCTTTCAGCCGAACATTCCAGAACAGCCCGGGATCCGTTCGATCGACCTTGACCCGTCCTGTCCGACCCCAATACCGCTGATAAATTATAATAAACGTGCCTACAACTAGGTATCACCAGGCTTTACAAGTAATACGTTTTATAAGGTTTAACGTCTTGCACGCTTTCACATTCATCATCATCATTATCAGCCTATATTAATATTTTTAAACTTACGCGATCTGAACACATAATTATATGTATAAATACAACGGGTATTTGTCGCGTTTATGCACCTATTTTTCCTTGAGAGCGCACTTGTAATGTGAGCTCTTATTTTGTTTTGTTCGATTGAAACACAGCCAACGTAAACACGTGTCACAATGCCGCAAAGTGTATTGCAAAAATTAATTAATAAAATATTATTTGTTAGTTTGAAGCTACATTCTATATTTACTTACATCAAGTGCGCTCTTATGTACGGAGTCGGCTTTTAGCTTTGATTTTGTATGTGACCTGAAATCTAGATAGTATTTGTGATCACAGGCTATAATAATGTGTTTTCCATCTGTCTACCCATTTTCAGTTCGCTTCGAGATAATCACTCCGGACCGGTTCGAGGCCGTGATCGTCCACCTCCGCGACAACTTCTTCGCTGACGAGCCGTTGAACAAGGCTGTGAAGCTCTGCCAGAGGGGGGAACCGCATGAGGAGCTGGAGCGTCTTTGCAGGGCTACCATGGATGATGGCTTGTCCATCGCGGCGCTGCATGAAGAACAGGTTATTTTTATTTTATTTACTAGCTGCGCAAAGGTTTCGCCCCCGTGGAAATATATGTGTCAAATGGTTTAAATGATAAAAAGTATTCTATGTCCGTTTCTTGGTTTTAAGCTACCCACCGGTTCAGCCGTTCTTGAGTTATAAACAGTGTAAATAACACGCTTTCCTTTTATATAGGTAGATTTTTATTATCTTAGAAAAACTTACAGCTAGATAAATATTAGATACAACGAATATTTAACTAAAGGCCAATCAGAAGCTTCCTGAAATAATTAAAAACAGGGTTTTATCTATTGTGTACCCACCCACTAAGATACCCACTAAGAACAATTACCTGTATGCATATAATCACAATAAATTATATGATTATGATTTCATATTGTTGTGTTTCGATATGTAATAGATAATTTTTTATCTGTATATTGCAGGTTGTGGGAGTAGCCTTGAATGGTATATTATGACCCGGCGACACGGAGGCCGCGCTCCAGAACGTCAACAAAAGCGCAGACCCCAACTACCACAAGATCTTCAACATTCTCTACACCGTCAGCCGAGATTTGGATATTTTCAACACGTTCAAAGTAAGATTACCTATCGTAAGCAATTTGAAAACTAACAACCTAACCTACAGGTTTCTTGTTCGCTTCTTTACCTTTAAAAAAATTGAAGTGAACAAAAAATCAAAGAGATCACATTATTTTCTAGTTTACTTATGTAATTTGAATTTTGTGACGTGTGCAAGAGTCCTGTTAGGTCTAAACTAGTCTAAAGGAAATAAAGTAGGTACTTTGATAGTTGATTCTAATTATGGTCCGTCCATACATTGTCGCTGGGGTTGTGGTCAGGTAGCTAGGCCACAAACCTCTTACAATTGATGATGATGATGCTTTTATACTATAAATAACCGAAAATACAGCATAATAATGACTAAAACTTTTGAAACTATCATGGTTATACACACTAAAGTCATTTTAATTTTGTAGTGGTAACGTTCGTAGCAAATGACAGAAAATGAGGGTAGATCGGTATATCTGCCCATAAAAAAGAACTCGCAGTGCCTTCAGTTATTCCGTGATCATAGCTCATGAAACTGTGCCAAAATATTGGATAACTCAAAAATCAAATCATGGCAAATATCCCGTTTTAAATGACTTTAGTAACATAATGACTGTTTTTGGTGACAGGTGGAATCATTGATGGAGTGTCGTATAGTGTCAGTGGACGCGGTGGCTCGTGGTCGCGGACTGGCCAAGCAGCTGATCCAGCGCAGCATGACACTTGCTGACCAGCGTGGCTTCAAGGTGAGACTTGTTGGTAGCTGTAGTTTTTGATGGAATGTCGTTTAGTGTCAGTGGACGCGGTGGCTCGTGGTCGCAGACTGGCCAAGCAGCTGATCCAGCGCAGCATGACACTTGCTGACCAGCGTGGCTTCAAGGTGAGACTTATTGGTAGCTGTATAATCATTTAAGACACGATGATGATTGGGGTGTAAGGGGGTGTAAGGGGGACCCCAACCTTTCGTCTCCCAAGCCAACCTAACCTGCACGTGGTATAACCTGCTAGATAACAAAGATTTGTTTTTACTCCTTATGAGTTTGTAGATTAACTGACCTTTTTTCTTTCCAGCTGTTTAAAGTAGACGCGACCGGACAGTTCTCCCAACGCATCTGCCTTTCGCTCGACATGGTAGAGCTGAAGCGAGTCAGCTACCAGGAGTACACGGATGAACATGGACAGCCGGTGTTTGATATACCGCCGCCGCATCAAGCGCTCTGCATTATGGTCAAACAACTTCCTTGAAAACAATTTGATCTATAGGTTATAGATATAGTAAAAGCACTTATAACGGGATATTTTTGGTGTTATGTATGTCTTAAACAGCTGCGCCCCATGGAGCGTGGAAATCTAATGGTTTAAAAACTTCCTCTCTTGAATCATTATATGTATTTAAAACAAACCGCACCAAAATCGGTTGCGTAGTATTAAACATCTAAGCATACATAGAGACAGACAGACTGGCGGGAAGCGACTTTGATTTAAGTATACTATGTACTGAAGTGATGTGGTAATAACACCAGCTCTGCTTACTATGTGGCAGTAGATGATGTACTTGATGATACTGTTTGCAAAATGTCAGTTTATTAATTCATGATAAATCACTCTAAATTAATTGGTGTTTTAAGTTTTACTTTATTTCGTTACAACTGCGTGTTCATAGAATAGCCGGATGGAATAGACTCTTGTTACTTTTGTTAATTAGATTCCGTTATAAGTGCTTTTATTGGCGTGAAGTTGTATTAAATTTTACTACCCCATATGGGTAGGTAGTAAAATCTTTATTTTATTTTATTACCCCATATGGGTAGTAAAATCTTTATTTTATTTTACTACCCCATATGGGTAGTAAAATCTTTATTTTATTTTACTACCCCATATGGGTGGTAAAATCTTTAAATTCAAATTCGGTCCGCCATTTTTAAAATTAGCGCCGTCATGACACCTCGTAAGTCAAAGGGTAGGAACACTTTATGTTAAAAACATGGTAAATGGCCTAATAACTACCATTTTAAAAACATAAGGACTCTATAACTTCTACATATTAATAATTAAGTAAAAGTAGTTGTTCTAGTAGACGTAGAAATATGTTTATTCTACTGTTAAAAATATGCACGTGTGTATTTATTAGGTCAAAAGAATTAAACAGTTGTGCTGTTCTTTAAACGTATTAACTTTAATTGTGTACCTATTATATTAATATTTTATACATCTACTTACAAATAAAATTAAAGGTACTATCGTTTTATATTTTATGTATAGATATTGAATCTTTATATATTTTCTATTAGACGCACATAATATACAAGCTTAAATGTGTTTTATGAAGTACCTATGTAGTTTAATGACGTAGTAATTGTTATAATCTGGTTTATTACGATTAAAATCTACAAACAAGTGAACAGTAGCCTTTTATTTATTGACATTATTTCGATCCGCTAAGCCCCTAACATTTCTTCAAAGTTTAACTATAAGAATATACAATATAACTACTATTAGTAATGGTTTAACCTCGCAGAGTTACTTTGGTCACGTAACTCTGTGAGGTAATTCTACAAATTTCATTAAAATACTTGAAACTTGCATCAGGACAGATCTGGGTGCCACGTCTAAATGAAAAAAAAAACATACAAACAGGCAAACATAGAACCTCCTTTTTTCGAAGTCTGCCTTTTAGCTACGATTCTACGAAATGTTCTACGAACCTCTATGCTATTTGCTACGAACCTCTACGCTATATGCTACAAACCTCTACGCTCCTCTACGAAAATACTACGCGACCCCAAAGTTTTTGTTACAGCGACATCTACATTCAGTAGGCAGCATTACGTAATAACACAACCAACCATCAGTTGATGCCTCCAGAGCTTTTTGGTTCTATACGATTTAACAAGAAACAAGGGGTACTTACCTTTTCACTATGGTTGTGACATTGTTAGGAGAAACCACTAAACAGCAACGTTACAATTACGATACTTTAAACTCACCATAGTCAATAAGATCTATGAGATGATTATAAAAGATTGTTTTAATTTTTTTTTTAATATGAATAATTTATCATAATACAATATATTACATTACAAATATTATTATGTATATTAGGCATATAGTACCCATAACACAAGCTCTGTTTAACTTGGGGCTTGATGATACTGTGTGAACTGTCCAGCATTATTATATTGTATTAAATATGAGACGTAACGATCATGTCTCGATACCATCGTCAAATGCACTCGGGGCTCTTATTGTATGATCGCACGATCTGTTCACTAGTTTTGAATTGAAGAAGTAAGGAATATCCATGCATCCATGGGTCCATCCATCCATCCATCCAGATAATCAAATATTATGATGACCCATCCATCCACAATATCCAGCCATCGAGACATCAAAACTTTAGCATTTATAATATTAGTGTGATTCGTAGGTTTATTTAGTGGGTGTGTGTAAGCTGTGTCAACAAAACGAATGGGAATGGGGAATGGGAATGGAAGACATCGGTATCGGTAATAAGGCGCCAGACTGGCGGCCAAATAAAAACGGACAAAGATCAAGCGGGGTAGATACGACACTTCAGGTTGATAATTTTCTGAATACGGAAGGTTATTTTATTTGAGGAAATGAAAAATATATTTATTAATAATAAATAAATAAATATATTTCTACATCTTAACAGAATCAAATTTAGTATGTATAAAATTGGTATGGTTTAAGTAGAGAGAATTAATTTACATATGTGCTAATGATTCCCACACTAGGCTGGGCCTGCATCGTGGGAACCAATATGATTAACAGGTAGGGAGTAAAAAAGCCCTAATTTAATGTCAAATCTATTAAAATACACAGAACACCCAGGACAAATATTTTCAGATCGTACCGAACATTTTTCCCAAGGCAGGAATTGAACCCGCAATCTCATACATCGCACGCAGACATTCGCCCGCCGCGCCCCAGAGGTCAAAAGATTTATTGTAGTTATATTTCCCGCCCTCAAACTAGAAGTGTCTTTTAAAGTCTTGGTCTGGGAGAGTGCCAGGCATTGATTGAGTTGAGACGCACTGCGAAAGAACTACGATTGTATTCTCAAATATATTCCTAAACACAATGACGTCTGTGGCGTAGCGGGCGATCAGCCTGCGACGCAAGAGGGTTCGATTCCCGCCTCAGGGCAAATGTTTGTGTGATCTGCAGATATGCGTTATGGGTTTTCAGCAAAACTAACACGTTATTTAACATATAACGTATTGCGCGTTATCCACGCGGGCGCATCTAGTAACACATAATTAAACTTGAGAACGGTAAGTAATTAGGCCCTCTACGTTCCGTATCGTAGCCATAGGCATGTAAAAGTTTTGACAAAATGCCTTAAACGAAGTCAACTTGGCTGAGGCAGAACAACGTGCAAACCTACGGGCCATCATACATTGCATCTGACCGACAGAGCCCTACGTTCTCTTTAAATATAAAGGCAGGTTTAGATAGAGTCAGTGACTGACTCCGAATTCGAGACGAGTCAGCGCTGACCCGAAAAAAACCCAATGTAAATCGATTGAAGTCAGTGCAGCGGACGGAAGTCAGTGATGTCTTGGAGATTCGCACACGAATATTTTGAAGTCAGTCGGCGCGGCTGGCACTGACGCCGATACTGACTTGTGCACAGACCCGGTTTAAACCTGCCTTAAGAGCCGTCATTCAGTTCATCAGTGACCACCAGTGCCTACTTGATTTTTTTTACCCGGGTAGTTCCAACAAACAGGACAGGAGTAACAACATAGGTTTTAGTCATCTATTCTACACATAAAATATGACTTGTCTAAGTGCTTATTTGTAAGCCTACAGAAATAAAACTTTCGATTTTTTGACACGCTGTCGGCGTATTCACAAACGCATCTGAGTGTTCATGACATCCGTATTCCGGATTCTATCACGTAGAGAAACTCTCACATTTAATAAGAATAACTCTAGTTATTTATTTCTAGCCAGAACTTTTCTATATCTATCAAAGACCGCTATTATTAGCAATCCCAAAGATCTTTGATATTTATTCATAAGCTACATTTTTGTTAAGAATTTTATGCGCATATTTGGAATAAAACCTAAGTGGTTTTGGTGGGTTGAGTGGGAAGTTACCTTGGTACACCCACTCAGGACCGACCTAAATTGGTCCTACAAAATACAATCCATACTAATCTATCTTTACTCTTAGACTCGTCAAAGGCAATTGACCTAGTTTCATATAACATCCTGTGGAATAAACACCAAGGCAGGTAATAGTGGTTTCTTTTTTACTTCTTCCACAAGTGGACAAAAAGTTTAAGTGAATATTAAAATTAAAATAATGTTATTTGATAATAATGACAAGTATAAAATTTTGACTTGTCTGAAGTGCTTATTTTGTAAGCCTGAAGAAAAATAAAATAAAAACATTTGAATTTGGTCATCGGCATAGCTTTCAGAATTATTTAATTGAAGTTCAGTTCAGTTCAGTTCTTTATTAATAAGAATATTCTTATATGTCAAACATAGGTTACAAAAAAAACATAACGAAATAACAAGAAAAATACAAAATAGTTCAAAATCTAAGTACAGCAGTTATCATATCGGCATAGGTAGCTTTCAGAATTAGTTAGTTGAAGTTCAATTCTTTATTAATAAGAATATTCTTAAATGTCAAACATAATAAATACATAGGAAACAAAAAAAACATAACGAAATAACAAGAAAAATACAAAATAGTTCAAAATCTAACTACAGGAGTTTCTAATAAATAATCTTATAATTTATTATAATTATATTAAATTCATTATAAGTTATTATAATTATATTTAATTGATTATAAGTTATTATATTTATTATAATTTATTATAAGTGTGGATCAGCGAAATTGGCGTCATCTATGCCCTGTTTTTCTTCAGTTTGTTCATGAATATTGCAGTTGAGGCGGCGCTAGTTATAGAGTCCGGCAGGTTATTGTATATTTTCACTCCTATATATTCAATTTTGTTATTCAGTTTGTCTAATTTAATTTGGGGTAGCTTTAGTCGATGACGATGTCTAGAGGGTGGTTGCGGAGAGGTGTCAGTGGGCAGGTCATATAGCTCATAGAACTGATAACCACTGGGGAGAAAAGGTTCTCGAGCGGCGGCCGCGGTGCAACGCGAAACGGAATGTAGGGAGACAATCCACTCGATGGACCGACGACATCGTAGCGGTCGCAGGGAGTCGTTGGATGGAGGCAGTTCTGGCCCGCTCTTTGTGGCGACATATGCCCAGCAGTGGACGTGTATTTGCTGATATTATAATGATACTAATTAAATATTCTACGATATTTATCGTAGGATAGTTGACGCATGACCTCAGTGACCTATGTAGGTAGGTTCTGTTAGGTAGTATGTGCCTGCGTGAACTTTCTCGTTGACTCTTTTGACTTTGCTAGGATAAAAGGCAAAGAAAGATTGTTAAGATAATGTCGGGTATTTCTCGCGTAACTTTTGGTTAATTAATAAGAATTTTCTTTTAGGTAGTACAGTTTGTAGGTGATTTTATATTTAATACTAGTTTCTGTCCGCGGCTTCGCACGCGTTGTTTCTATGGAAATGTTTTTAGTTTATTTCTAGCCCATCGAAACTGACTGGATTAAAATGAGGCCAATGTTTTATTCCAGGCCTAGAAGTAATATATCAGCACGATCAGTTCAGTACTTTTACCTAAAAATACAATCAAAATTCTTCTTAGGTAGTAAAGTTAGTCTTAGTTAGTTATAGTGTAAGGAATTTTTTCACAAATAAAAGTAAATTCAACTATCCATATTTAATTATTCTAGAATAAGAAATATCTCATACGCCGTGTGGTGCCGGCTTAGAATTTGCACAACCCCAACTCTACCCGATGGTATCGTAAGAGGCAGCTTAGGGAGTGTCCAGTAGTGGACCAATATACTCGTAGGCTGTTGAGGCTGAGGCAGAAATATCTATTCATGTACAGAACATTTCTTTTTCTGAAATTAATGACTACCTACTCTACTACTCCAAAGACAGGGACTGGTCGATGTTACGGGGCGTCATGTAACGTGTTAAGGTCCGTATATATCTACAGACACGTGCAGACAAAAAATATTATACTGTACAGAGTGTATAATCAGTTATCTAGTACCCATAACACAAGCTCTGCTTACCATGGGGCTAGATAATGCTGTGTGAATTGTCCAGCATTATTATTTATTTATTTATTTATAAACGTATTTATATCTACAGTGATATACCTATAGGATAGGCCTATGTCCAGCAGTGGACTAATATATGCTGATGATGATGATACAGTGTGAGTTTGTACTGAAACAGAAGGCAGTTACAATGCGCAACGAGACGGCTTTTTGACGTTTCATGCTTACTGCGCATGGTACATACGCCACCAGTCAGTACCCAGCTATAGAAGACCGCTACGCCTACGCGTCCACGGCTCTACAAAGCTACGAACTTTTATCAAATTATTCAAATTATAAAGGTCACTGTAAATCCATTTTCATCTCAAAGAAATATTTAGCTTATTAATATTTTGGGAGATAGGTAAAAACCTTATTACTTAGTCAGAACACGGCACTGTGCCTACGCGATTATCAAATAGGCTAGCTTTTACCTAATAATAAACGACCGACGGCCTCTGTGTACTGGTGGGCGAATGTGCCCCTGCGATGCAGGCGGGTTCGATTTCCGCCTCGGGAGTATTGTGTGTACGATCTGCAGATATTTGTTCCGTCTTCTTCATAAGCTTATCTTCGTCTGTATTGGTTTTATCGAAAATACGTCAAAAAGAACATTGTAGATCCCGTCGGGCTGATTTCGAATATGTAACTAACAAAAAAAAAACAGTTACATTCGTTTGATCCAATTAGGACGGCAGGATACGGATAGGAAAGTTATTGAAAAAAAATACTTTTTCCATTAGTTTTATTCCTTGCAAAATGCAGTAAACTTACAAACCGTAAAAAATCGCGTCATTGCGTACCTATCAACAGAAACCAGATTTGAGATGGCACCATTAGAATCTTCTAGCAATCAATTCAAACAATCTACTAGCTGCGCCCCGTGGAAATCTATGTTTCAAATGGTTTATAAACCTTCCTCTTGAATTACTCTATCTATTAAAAAAAACCGCATCAAAATCCGTTTGCGTAGTTTTAAAAATCTATGCATACATAGGAGTAGACAGACAGCGGGAATCGACTTTGTTTTATACTATGTAGTTTAGTTCATTTATTAAAAAAACAATTTACATGGTGTATGAATTAATAGTTATAGCAACAAATACTTAATCTAAACACATTCTAAATTAAATAAAATAAATGCAGTGATTCTTATGATGGCACAACCAAGTTATGACTTAATAATAACTTATTAATTATAAGCTTATTATTAAGGAAGTTATAAGCTGACTTCCGGAAAATCTCACATTATTGTCCTTCCAGATGAAGGCAAGGTCCTGGCAACCCTGGGTTTATAAAATCTGTCGACACTACGGACTTTCCGATGACCCGGCCAACACGTGGATGGACCATTAGGATTGATCTTAATATATATCTGATCTTTCTTTTTAGGTTATCTATTTACTAGTTCAAAGATATAATTTAAAATAATAAATAATAATAAGATAATAAATAATGCTGGACAATTCACACAGCATTATCTAGCCATAAAACAAGCTGTGCTTACCCCCATGGTAAGCAGAGCTTGTTGATATACATAATACAATACATTACATAGATAGATATTTTTTATTATACATAGAAAACGACCAGAGCACCCGGAACAAATATCTGCAGATCGTACACACAATTGTTCCGAGGCGGGAATCGAACCCGCAACCTCCTGCGTCGAAGGCGGACCTTCGCCCACCGCGCCACATCGGTCGTCTAAAGTCGTTGTGGTCATGTGTTAGTAAAATAAAATAAAAATAAAAAAGCCGTTTATTCCATAACCTTAATAGTAACAGTAAAAGTGCAAAATGATTAATATGTAAAAAATAATAATTGCTTCTATACTTATATATTTCTATATTCCTTATATATGTCAAATCATATTAAATTAAAAATGTAATTAAGTACGTAGATTTTCTTAACATGGTTTCATATATTAAAGTAATTGCATGCATTAAGTTTCATGTTTAATTGTTAAACATATAAATTTCGATATATTAAAATTGTATTTAAATGATGTTGGTTAGGACCCCTTTCGGGTACAGGCCTCCTCCAGTTCATTTTTATTATGATCTTTGTTTTCTTGTAATAGTGTTAGTAATGGTAAATCGGTTCACTAAAAAAAGTGATATACATAATGTAAATACTAGAAATAAGAATAAACTCGCTGTGCCCACAACTAGGCTACACAAGATAAATGTATCTTTTAAAGGGAAATGTATATGCTTCTACAACAAAACTCCAAGTGAGTTGCAAAAATTATCAATAAATAAATTTAAAAAAATTGTGAAACATATTCTTTGTAAAAAAGCTTATTACAAAATATCAGATTACTTAGAAGATAAAAAAGCTTGGAACGAGTTTTGCTCCAACTCAAAATCTACCAACTTACAAATAAGCAAATCAAATGTACTAGACACATAAGTTATGAACATACTAGTGGTTTCTTCTCACTTCTTCCACTGGTGGACAAAAAATTGAAGTGAACTATAAAATAATTTAATAGTATAAAATATGACCTGTCTAAGTGCTTATTTGTAAGCTTAAAGAAATAAAAAACTTTTCATTTCATTTCAATGTGTTTTAATTTTTTGAAGGTCTATCCATTTATTTGAGGAAAAATAACTTTTTATTTTGATAAATTGGAGTTGATATGGACACATTTATGATACAGTCAAAGATAATTACGGTTGATGGTAAATAAATGCGTTTTAAAGTATTGTTTGATACAGAAAAACCATTAGATTTAACCAATATGTTTTTATAAATAACTGTTAATAAATTATACGGCTTCCATTATCGCACTATGAAAAATTAATAAAACTATTCGAAAACAGTAATCATGCAAGTTATAACCAAGAACCTGTTTACTGTTATCGACCGATAAAATGTTACTCACGCCTGTGAATTCAAAAACTTTGAACTCAGACTGCATAACCAGCATCAGATTATGCCATGAATGTTTTCCACCCCTGATTTCCCCAAACTGATTCACCCGTGCCAGTTTGTATATAAAGGACCGGGTTTCCCAAAAACGGCCAGTCTACCGACCGCTCTCAACGGAAGAGGTCGCGCTATGACGCCGGGAAACTTTTTACGTATCTCGAAGGATCACAATTTTCCTGTTTGAAAGGTAAGCTTTTCTCGAGCCTTTGTAGGTTTTAGTTTGTTTTTTTAAGCTGGGTTTACAGCGTGGGAGAAGTCTTTCAATAGGGATTAGGGACGTAGGTTTGATTCCGTTTCATTCAAACCATTAGATCATATATCTCAGCAAAATTGTATTCTTTACTGTAGGGATTTTTTGAAAACTCTTGCACATCGAGAAACTGATATCTCAAAATTTGTGCTAGAATAATTACAATAATAACCTAAGTAGCCCTAATTTGCCTTAATTTCCACGATAAGGACTAATTAAAACTGTCCACTACAGGTCAATGATTTCGTTCAACGATCATTACAAAGTGTTTCTACATAGCCATTTCTATTCATAACTGGTCTTAACACACTTCTAACACTGATTACGTGTTAATCCGCGTTTAAAGTAGATTATCCTCAAGTTAATTATTATTAGCCTCATATAACCTCGTACGTGGAAAAACGGCTTCTACGAAATAATATTCCACTTATCGGAAAATACAGTAAAATGATGGACGGCATCGTAATGCGTTTCCTGCTAATTCATAGTCACCTACGTTTGTAAACGTGTTTATTTTTACATATTGCTTTCGTTTCGACGACCTCTGTGGCGCGGTTTGCGAAGGTTACGTCACGCGAGGTTGCAGGTTCGATTCCCGTCTCAGGATAAAAGTTGGAAAAATCTGCAGATATTTAGGCACCTTTATCCTGAGGCGGGATCGAACCGCGACCTCTGTCGTTAGCGGACCTTCGCACTCCGCGCCTGTTTTAGGTGTTCTGGTCGTTTTCTATGTATAATAAAAAAATATCTATGTTATGTATTGTATTGACGACCGATGTGGCGCGGTGGGCGAAGGTCCGCTTGCGACGCAGGGGGTTGCGGGTTCGATTCCCGCCTCGGAACATTTGTGTGTACGATCTGCAGATATATTTGTTCCGGGTGTTCTGGTCGTTTTCTATGTATAATAAAAAATATCTATCTATGTAATGTATTGTATTATGTATATCAGTTATCTAGTACCCATAACACAAGCTCTGCTTACCATGGGGCTAGATAATGCTGTGTGAATTGTGTCCAGCTTTATTTATTTATTATTTATTATTATTATGTATATCGGCTATCAGGTGGCCATAACACAAGCCCTGCTTAGCTTGGGGCTAGATGATGCTGTGTGGATTGTTATACCTCTACTTAACGCGATGGAAACGGGGGGGAAAATAAAACAAAAATGTACGCGATAAATACCCGGTAAATTAATAATCCTACTAATATTATAAACGTCAAAGTTTGTTAGCATGGATGGATATCCATCCATCCAGGATGATGATCCATGATCCATGGATGTCTGTTACTCTTTCACTGTAAAGTATTCTGTGCTTCTGGTCGGAGTTAGGCTGGTTAAACTAGTAAACACACATCACGCACAAAGGACCAATCGGAGTCTAAGTGCGGAAACAGGAGTACATTTACCATAACCATACTCTTTCACGAAAAAACTACTGAATGAATTTTAATGAAACTTTAAAATAATATAGCTTATACATCAGAATAACACATAGCCTACATAAATTCATAAAAGATATTCATAAAGATATACGTATTGTATATTATCCAAAATATTTATCACCTCGCGGGTGAAACCGCGGGGCGCAGCTAATACCCGATAAATTAATAATCCTTATATTATATTCATCATCATCATCATCAGCCTATATCAGTCCACTGCTGGACATAGGCCTCCCCCGATGAGCGCCATTGCGCCCTGTCTTCAGCTTGCCGCATCCAGCATCTACCTGCAGTCTTTCGCAAGTCGTCATCCCACCTGGTCGGAGGACGTCCTACACTACGTTTACCGAGTCGTGGTCTCCACTCAAGAACACGTTTGCCCCAGCGGCCGTCGGTTCTTCGCGAAATATGGCCGGCCCACTGCCACTTCAGCTTGCTAATTCTTTGAGCTATGTCGATAACCTTGGTTCTCTGTCGGATGTATTCGTTGCGAATCCTATCCTTCAGAGAAACTCCGAGCATAGCTCTTTCCATAGCTCGCTGAGCGACTTTGAACTGGTGGACCAGCCCTATCGTGAGTGTCCACGTCTCAGCTCCGTAGGTCATAACGGGTAGGACGCACTGGTTGAAAACTTTCGTTTTCAAGCATTGCGGTATGGATGACGAGAAGACTCGACGTAGTTTCCCAAATGCTGCCCAGCCCAGCTGGGCAGCATTTGGGAATATTATAATAATAGGGGAATATTATATTATAATATGTATATTATAATCTCATTCCGTATTATATTATTAGTCTAATTTGTTTCTTGTACACTTCCTCTATCTATTCCATCGCCTCTCCTGTAAACCTAAGGTTTGCTGGAAGAAAACTCTTACTCAGGGTTAAGCTCGCCTATGTACATATCTTTTTTAATTAAGTTATTTTTAAGTTTCGTCTGTGTACAAAAAAGAATTAAAGAATTTATTATAACAAATCGCGAAGACTTGAAAAGTTGTATTATTTATTTATTTTAAGTTATTTCGAATCAAAAGTTACCACTCCCACGAACTTAGCGTGGGTAAAGCATTACCATACAAAAAACTCTCTCACTAAATTACCTATTTTAAGTTCTTTTTAAGTTATGCTGCATGTTAAGCGTCATGTAGAACATTCGTTATTAAATAATACAATAATTGTATCACATCACCCGCACGCAAAGCTCCTTAGCTATTATCTAACCTCGAATACAAAGATTTGATAGAAGCGAAACTCAATTTTTCACCGACTTCGAAAAAAGGATGCGGTTCTATGTTCGGCTGTTTGTGTTTTTTTTTGTATGTTTGTCTATTTCTCCGTCAATTAAAGCCCGATTTTCTATAAATATATTTTTTCTACCTAAAGATATCCCAAAACCTGCGTTTTTGTTTCAGATCGAAATAGTACTTTCCCATTGATAGCGCGCGGTATCATACTTGACGACCTCTGGGGTTCGATTCCCGCATTGGAACATATATTTAATTTTGTACGATCTGCAAATATTTGTTCCGGGTGTTCTGGGTCTTTTATATTATTTTTAATAAAAAAAGTGTATCTATGTATGTATGTAATGTATATTAGTCACATCAAATTTTTAATGAGTTTCAAAATGTGACGTTAAACTTCGATAGGGTTCTATCCCATTCTAGTCGCGCACGGGTCGTACCTTCCGGGTCACAAGTCACTCGCGAAACCTAATCTAAGATTTATTTCTGTTTCACTTATGGAAATAATTGTACAGTACAGGGCGATAGCGAACGAGGTCAGGTCACAGTTTTCAAGCCTCCTTGTTTAGTATTAAGGTACTTTCACACACGACTGTCGGAAAACATATTTACGGTTAGTAAATGTTATTTTATAATCTACTAGCTGTACATCCTCACAAACTTTCGCGTTTGTATTAGTACGAAGTATTTGGAATAAGTTAAATTTTGCGTGCCATTATTTAGAAATAATTACATTATTAGCACACTAGAAAATTAAAAAAATTACATAAAACTAAGGGTACTAGATGACTAATATACCTAAAATTAACGAAAATGGTGAACATACAAACAACCTCTTCCATTATTTAAAATACGTTAAAAAAATAGGCAATTCTAATTCTTCGAAACCCTTTAAAAAAAATTATAGCATTATGGCCAAAAGAACCAAACAAATAAAAAGTAAATCCACGAAAATTACTAAGCGTACTGTACTTTGATTTTATTATTGTTTCCATAACTTATAATACGTGTTTTTTATGTGTGTTTTTATTTATACCTGGCAATCGGCTTGTACTAGAACAATCGTAAAATTCTCAATTTCTGATTATTGCTAGGTCATAACTAAAGTTTTTTTTATTGCGAGGGGAAATAATAGATAGCATGTCAGGAAGTCGCTCAGCGAGCTATGGAAACAGCTATGCTCGGAGTTTCTCTGAAGGATAGGATTCGTAACGAATACATCCGACAGAGAACCAAAGTTATCGACATAGCTCTGAGAATTAGCAAGCTGAAGTGGCAGTGGGCCGGCCGTATCTTACGTAGAACCGTCAACCGCGCTGCTGGGGCAAACGAGTTCTTGAGTGAAGACCATGACTCGGTAAACGTTGTGTTGGACGCCCTCCGACCAGGTGGGATGACGACCTGCGAAATACTGCAGGTAGATGCTGCATGCGGCAAGCCGAAGACAGGGCGCTATGGCGCTCATTGGGGGAGGCCTATGTCCAGCAGTGGACTGCTATAGGCTGATGATGATGATGATGGGGCAATACAGCCAGCATTTTGGGGACGCTTCCACCTTGTTTCAATTGTAAATAATAATTCTAATTCCAATAAAAATACAAATCGAATTACGAATTAATAAATTTTATTAATTAATTATTTCGTACCTAAATATCCCGTTAAAATGACTTTTGTAGTTCTTATTTGTTTCTTTTATTTGTTTGTAACTTTCACTATCACTATCACTACATAGTATAACACAAAGTCGCTTCCCGCTGTCTGTCTGTCCCTATGTATGCTTAGATCTTTAAAAAGGATTTGGATGTGGTTTTGGAGTGATTCAAGAGAATGTTTTATAAACTACTAGCTGCGCCCCGTGGCTTCGCCCCCGTCCAAATCTATGTGTCAAATGATTTAAATTATAAAAAGTATCCTATGTTAGACTCCTGGTTCTACGCTACCTCTCCACCAATTTTCAGCTAAATCGGTTCAGCCGTTCTCGAGTTATAAGTTACTTTCTTTTATATATATAGATTTGACACACAGATTACCACGCGGGCGAAGCCACGGAGCGCATCTAGTAAACGTTATATACAAATGTTACTATAGTTTAGAGCAGGACACAGTATATTGGAAACGCTCTCAAAACTAAAATTACTTTCATTGTTTCAATGCCGCATACGAACGCGTCGGTGTACTAGGGGCGTTAAGCGCGCACGGCTAGATAGATAAATATATTTAGTTATTGTTACAGTTTGTTGATAGCATCACATAGGTTTATCTAGACACTAGAGTTCTCTTAACAATACTAAAGTTAAAATTAATGCTAGCATCGGTAATTAGCGCGGTAGGCAGTCACGCAAACAAGCATAGTGACTTCGCTGTCCGCTGCATGGCTTGGCGCCGCACACAGGCGATCCACCACCTTCTCACGTGAAGGAAAGTATGCTTTAAGAATGAAAAAAACTAAAATAAAGTACGTACAACCTAAAACAAAGGAGAATCATAATCTGGCTGATCACCCTCTCAACAGCGGAAGTTGTCAAACGAATTTTAAGAAGTACTTATGACCTTTGATGTTACCAGTTCGAGTATCTTCAAGGACTGTGCTTTGAAATAAATCTATCAATTGAAAATTCAAGCTCGATGTCGCATGAGGGTAGGTATCATCTACTGTCTATACTGGTCCACTGCTGGACGCAGGCCTCTACTGAAAGCACCTTATTGGCTTTAATCGGGGGTAGTGCCCATCATTCCCACGCTGGGCATGCGGGGTATCGCAGTTCGGTGGTCAAATAGTTCTGCATAAGGCGCTGCTGCATACTCTATTGGATATTCCTTACTCGCCTCTTACGACACCAACAGGAAAAGTAGGGGTGTTGCAAATTCTTAGATAGAACCACACGGATAGCATAATTATATACCTTTCTAGGTGTCAAGAAATGTTTGGTACAACGATAAAATTGTACAAAAAAATCAGAACAATATTTTTAAAGTTTTGTTAGAAAAATCGGCTGACTGTTTTTTTCTGCTTACGTCCAATACTTCTCTCCCTTCTAGAAATATTGAACATTATTCTTTTGCCATAAAAACCCCTCGACGTAAAAGCGTTGACGTTACCAAGTAGCATTCAAAACTCGACTAACAGAAGCAACGTTATTCCACACAAGACAAATGCCTTATGTTTATGTATATTTTGCACCAGGGACGCCGCGCCGTAGTGCCCCACAAATTATAATTAACAAAAAAACCAGTGATTATTTGAAACAAACTAAAACTCGACAGCGATCTCCTTCATTTACACAGTTTTTTAAGTTTCGCAGGAAATATAAAAACCCCTCGGGAATATTTTTTAAGACCACCTTGGAATTATGCTCTTGAACAATAACAAATATATAAACAAATCATCAAAATCGATCGACATTTGCCAGATAAATAAGTGAAAATAGTACACAAAAAACATAAACAACTGAACCGCCTCCTTTTTTCTAAGTCTGCTAAAAACTAATAACAGGAACACTAGTTGTCTCAATTCTTCAAACTTCAAACAAAGCTTAAAACCAAAATCCAACTAAATCAAAGCGAAAAGCAAAGTATCTTTCAATTCTGAGAACAAGAAAGCTCGTATCGATTGGTTGCATAAGTGCATGTGTTCGGTCGATCCAAGGTAGTAAATAATTCTACGGCACAGCCCGTTTTAGACCACGAAGGTGACCGCTTAAGGTTGTAGCATACTAGAACAGCACCACAAAGCACAACAATTAAAATTAAAACAGTAATAGTATAACGATTTTTATTTTGCCAGAAGAGAGACGAATTGTATATATTATTATATTATACTCGTATAAATTAACAGAGAAACTAACAAAATAGGTCTCCCATCCATCATGTGCTATGGTAGAGCAGATCATACCATAGCGCTGGTCTTTCATGGTGACCGTGGTGCATAAAGTGGCCTATAAAATATGGTCATACACTATTATTATTTTGATATAATTTTCAGAGACAGCTTTTGAAATAGCAGACCGCAAGCATGTCACAACCTAGCCACCCGTTGGTTTACGCTTTGCTTACATCAATTATGTTATCGCTATCGTTTATTGAGTTGCAAATGAAATACTCTCATTCATTCATTCATTCTATGCTTATGCAAGCATTAAGTGAACGGCCTGGCCGTGCCGCATGGAACACTCGCTAGAAGCTAGACGCACAATCATAGCATCGTGCGTGGACTGCTTGCTGCTAACTGTCGCCGCGTGAACAACGTGCGGTCAGCAGCAATTTGAAGCGGACGTGTGCGAGAGCTATAGGGTTGCGTTGTAGTAAATATGTACTACGTCCTCCACTTCTGTAACCTGATCGATATCTAGCCCTTTGAGTTCAGATAGGTGCTTATGCACACGGTATACGTTGTTTCGTTGAGGGCACCCATGGCTTCGATGTCGCATTCGATGTATCTTATTTATAAGTATGGATACAAGGGCTATTTATCGCGTTTATTTAACTATTTGTCCCGACGTTTCAAAGGGTTTACACCCTGTCGTGGTCACGGGATGACTGAAGTAATGGAGATACCGCCTCAGCAAAGCGGTTGAAACTACCGTCACTTGGTTTTCGATAGTAGGCATGTCCAACTGCACACTCGGACGAAACACACTAACAGTGTCCGCGACGCACTGAGAGACCGGTCTACGATGAGAATACTTTGCTATAACTATCATATTATATCTTATTTATTTTGAGAATATAGGTCGTAAGATCTACAAAATGTCGTGCTACGTGCGTCGTGTCGTGCGTGGTATACGTCATACGCGTAGACCGTTCGCGTAGATGGTCTACGAAAACTCGTAGACCATACGCGAAGTCGTAGAACATAACGTCTACGAAAAGTGGTAGATACAAAATGGTCTACGAAAGTACGTAGCAATCACACAAATTATTATTTAGGCAAAAGTTTGGATGTATGTATGTTTGTAACTTCTTCACGATTACACTACTAAACGGATCGGGCTGAATTTTTGCATAGATGTACGTACTTTTTATCTCACAAAACGTTCCCATTTCTTGGAAATAACCTTAAAAAGTGTGAGCCGCGGGCAAACTAGTAAGAAAATCTTTGGCATTTTTTGTAAAGCCACAGAATAACTATGGAGGGCGTCCCAAGACTATGCAACATGAAGGAAAAGTACCTTAAATTTTCTAGTTATTGTATTTTTCTGAAAGGAATCTTTGTTTTATATTTAAAACTTAGATATAAGATTTTCTAAAAATTACTTGCTTCGTCTGGGAATCAACAGACTCCAATGTGAAAAAACAATCCGTATTTGTATAGTTCTTGGTAGAGTTGAAAGCCGTTTCATTAATGAGTCGGTTTGTACCTAGAGATAAACATGCTTTGCTTTACTTCACACCATTAAGCCTGACAGAAATAAATCGAATACGATGTTCGTTTGTTCGTGCTAAGCTAGCCTAATGAACCATTAGGTAAGTTAAAGTTAACAATCCTTATACAGCTTAACAACAAATTCTATACTTTTATTTCATACTAGCGGACCTTCCTGGCTTCGCACGGTTTTAGTACGGAGCCCTAACTTTTTGAAAATATAATATAGCCTATGTTCACCGGTATGGTGATTATGTAACTCAGAATTAGCGACAAAATTCTTTCACCGTTGGGAAGTTAGGTACACTATCCCGGCCGGGTGATTATGTAACTCGCGACCGGTTTGCGACAGGCGTAAATTAAGCAATCAGTGCTGTCAAACGTCAATTTTGTATTAATTTGACACCAGCTAAAACGTAAAAATTGGACAAAATTGGCGTTTGACAGCACTGATTACTTAATTTACGCCTGTCGCGAGTTACATAATCACCCGGCCGGGATAGTGTAACTTCCCAACGGTGAAATAATTTTTCAAATCGGTCCTATAGTTTCGGAGCCTATTCATTATAAACAAACAAAAAATCAAACCTTTCCTCTTTATAATATTAGTATAGATAGTTTATTATATATCTTATAAATGCGTAAACGACCCATTATTGTTATTTCTTCACGACAAAGCTATTGAAAGGATCAGGCGGAAAATTTGCATAGATGTAGTTGTAGATATCGATTAACATAGATGCTATATTTTAATGTTATTTATCTCAATTTGGAAAAACGCGTGCGAAGCGGCGGGCGTAAGCTAGTAATTTAAACCTAAAACAAATTTTTCTTACACTATTGTGTACAAAAATATTTTTTTTTTAGTTAACTCATTTATTTTTTTCATTATTTTGAACCCAATAACTCATGGATAAACGAAATACTCTGTATAACAACAGAATACGTTATAGTAACAACTCCTTTTTATTCAAGGACTCCATTTTGGCAGCTAGCCTGAATACTTTATGAGGCCTGACGACATAATTAAAACGACTGCCAAAGCGCTAAAAGCTTGGACCATTTTGTTTTTTACAAAAATGTTATTCTGGGACAGCGAGTGAAGTAAACATCGAATTATCTAATCGACCAAAAAAAGAATCGAAGGACGACCGATGTGGCGCGGTGGGCGAAGGTCCGCCTGCGACGCAGGAGGTTGCGGGTTCGATTCCCGCCTCGGAACAATTGTGTGTATGATCTGCAGATATTTGTTCCGGGTGTTCTGGTCGTTTTCTATATATAATAAAAAAAATCTATCTATGTAATATATTGTATTATGTATATCAGTTATCTAGTACCCATAACACAAGCTCTGCTTACCATGGGGCTAGAGAATGCTGTGTGAATTGTCCAGCATTATTATATTATTGTTATATTATTATTATTATATCTAATCAACCGACAGCGAACAATACTACATCTTGAACAATACATCATTCACAATGTACATACATATATCAATAGCGTCTGCAAAAGATATCGTTGATTATAAATAAGGGCTTTTTATTTTATTCTTAATTTTATTTTAATATTTTTATTAATTTATTATTTATTTATTATAAGGAAAACCAGCAGCACATACAGTAAATTAAAAAACAAGAACATAGAAACAGAAAGCTATTAAGAGGTTTTCACGTGTAGAAGAAATATTAGTACCATAAAAAATGTGAACAAGCAAAGAATAGATACAGAAAGAAAACAGATAACCTACAAGATTACAATCAACAAAAATATCGATAAATAATAGACTATTATATTATGTATACCTTCCTATGTTATGTCCGTTAGGTTATTTATTTATATTTCCGGGTACTGACGACAGGCATTTTAGTTTTGTTTAAATTGGCACGTTATTTGTTTATTTTTTTTTCTTCTGTAATTACCATATTATTATTGTAATCAGTTATATTATTTGCGCACTACACGCGGAAACTGTGTTAGCTTCATTTAATCATATTTTAAATGTACTATTAATTGTAGCATAAGCTTTTTGTTTCCCAAATATATAAAAAATAAAATAAAATAAAATTATCTTTACCTTTAATATTTTTTTATGTTTTAATTGTTGAAAGACTACATACATAAATAATGCTGGACAATCCACATAGCATCATCTAGCCCTATACTATGCAGAGCTTGTGTTATGGTACTAGATGACTGATATACATAAAAGATTAATAACTTGACGCACTATAGCCTACATACGATAATTATACATAGAAATACCCCGACCACCTGAAGGTACAAATATTCGTTCCAGAGGCGGGAATCGTACCCTATGGCCTTTAGTACTATATACAGTGGTGGTCATAAAATTAAGAACGCTGATATACATAGAAGATTTTTTCAAACTAAGACGCAAAACAAATTTCATGCAATTTTTTTTATTTCTCTCGGTATCGTAAAACCTTTCCATATTACCACTGTATTCATTGATACACATGATTAGCTAAAAATAGATAGACAAACTTTTTACACTACTTCTAAACATAGTATTACTGGCTGGTCACGTAATCAAGAACGCTAAATAGTTTATACCTTTATTCAAATTTAAATAGAGAACACTCAGTCGATTTGTTCTTAATTATATGACCACAACTGTATACATATAGTACTAAAGGCCACAGGGTACGATTCCCGCCTTTGGAACAAATATTTGTACCTTCAGGTGGTCATCGAACGCAACCTCCTGCGTTACAGACATAGCCATAGGCGTAGACTAATGAGCAAATAACCTTTGATCATGGCCAGCGATATGGACATATTATGATCTATTGTATTCCTTTATGATAGATATCACTGGTTCCAATCCGAGTGGTTGAGTCCTGATTGCGTTGTGACAGTTTTTTGTCATTTGCATACAAAAGGACTTTTACGGTTATTATTGGTTAATATAAGAGTTACATTTAGTAGTTCAAATTGTACCCACCAAGATAAAATAAAACGCACTAAGAAATTAAATAATATCTTGTATATGTATATATATATATTTTTTTTTTTTTGTTCTATTATATATATATACCTAAGATAAATCTTGATAATTACGCCACCGTTATCTTTAAAACGTACCGATCCTATCCATCCAAAGGTTGCCTGGAAGAGATCGCTTTTAGCGATAAGGCCGCCGATTGTGCCACTAGTTATAATTAGTATTAAGATCCTTTAGTATTTTTATTATTATTTTTTTTGTATTGATGGTGCAATAAAGTTATATTGTATTGTATTGTATTGTATTGTATATATTGGGCCCTATTCCGCTAAACGAATTGCTTCACTGTGGCAATGGTATCGTCATAGGATAACACATTTTGGCATAATCAGTCATAGGATAACACATAATCTTAGATTAAAGAAAATACATAATATAATGTAGATGGGGGCGTGCGTTGAAAGTGGTTGAAACCATTATTTCACTCTCTCAGTAAAAATAGTACCTTTCGCACTATCTGGAGGTTTTTGAAGTATCTAGAGTTTATCGTTCACTATCTATTTTTTTTTCTTCTATAGTTTTTCCTTCTATGCGACGATACCATTATCATAGTAAAGCGATTGGTTAGGGGAGAAATGGGCCCCAACTTTTTGACAATTATCATTACATCTTATTATTATCTATATCATAAATATATATTATCATTGAACACGACTATCTTTTGTTTCAGGAACCGTGGTCAGCACGTTCACACATCGAACGAGCATGTTGAAAATAATCTTTCCAGGCTTTTGGTGCAAATGGGCTATACTTTACTTTTTTTAAAACTTAATGCGTCAGCATCTGCTATAATTTGCAAGATTTAAAGATTCGAGTCCGCATTCAATAGGTTTTATTTAAAAGCAGACGTGTTTTCGGCCAGCGCGAACTGGCACGGTTTGGAAGTTTTGGTATTTGAATCATAAAGTCCACTCCGCTAAGGCAAGTGCAGTTTACAGCCATGAACGAAAACCGCTAACACTCTGCCGAACCCTACCTATCCTATCCTATTGCAGATACTGCGCATATTAACTATCGTATCATTTGTGTTTAAATAATAAAAAAATCATTTATTTCAGACCAAAGATCTGTACATAAAACACAATTACACATTTAAATAAAATAAATACATTACATACAATCGATCAGATTAAAATAAATAAATTATACCTCTATTAAATTAAACACATAAATCTAAAATTAAATAAAAGTTGTGGCCTAAACAGGTTATTGGGCCACCAGCAATGATAGGTACTGGTTTCAGCGTTATCATATTCATCATCCAGTGGTCTAAGATGCTGGAGTGGATATCTTTCCACTGCTGTCAGGAAGTTTATTTAAAATAGGCAGGGTGCACAGTAAAATATTAAAAAACAGGGATATATCGAATGTCTTGGTGATATTCAGGTGATATAGATAGGATATATGCGACTTTGACCTCGACCTTTTGTTACCCTAACCTCTCGTCATTACTAATGTTTTAATTACTTATCTTTGTACCAACCTTCTCCGATTTCAGGTAAGTTCTTATGAATGTGTGTTTAGGGTAATATTTTAAGATTATTCCATTTTCAAAGAGGTTGATTAGTACCTAAGTAGGTTAGATATGGTGACTTTGACCTCATGTTAGTTAACTTTATATTAACATATATTAACGAATAATCTAACTTAGTAGGAAACCTTTGTTCACTGCGTTAAATAATATGTTTTTAGACAATTGTATTTGCTGATAAATCAAATTGCCTTTTAAAACAAGTATGTATCTGGGTTAATTAGTATGCGACTTTGACCTCGACCACACGTTACCTCTGAATTTCTTTGACCTTTGTACTTTACCATCGAGTTCTAAACTTTAATAATTATGATGTGTTTTATATAATATTGTGTTTTCAGACTATATAATGCATACCAGGCATGAATATTTTTGGTCCGTGGTGTGTGCATAAAATTCTTAAGGCCATTTGTTGACCTGTGCTCTGGTTATAGGAGAGACGTTGAACGGGCAGCGTCTGATCGAGTTCAGACTGGGCCAGGAGGCCGAGGAGCAGGGCATGGGCCTCCGCGTGGCCTCCGCCGAGCTCATGGTGCGCGCTGAGACGCCGCCGCGCCCTCGGAGGCTGCGCTACACGCTCTGGGCGTTTACCGTAAGTATTGTTGTAACAAGTTTAGTAGAGTAAAGTCCGAATAGTCACCGTAGTCTGGCAACAGTATAGCAGTCGCGGAGAGTCTATGAAGGCGGCCATTCTGACGTGGCTTTAGTGAGGCTATTATGTCCAGAAGTGGAAGTATCTGGGATATATATAGATATAGTTGCGAAATTTGGAAGTGCTGTGTTACAAGTACTGGTCAAAGTTGGCCCAATCTAAACAGCTAATATACACCTGTAAAAGTTTTTAAAGTCAGTAAACATCGTAAACTTTGTGCAGGTATCGGATAATTCCACGGTCGGAGGCCTGGCGGGCGCGACGCGGCGCGACCCGTCGAGCGTGTGGCAACGCATCGACGTGACGACGTCCGTGCGGGCGTGGGCGGCGGGCGGCGGGCGCGCGCCGCTGCGGCTGCTGCTGGACTGTAGCGGGTGCGGCGGGCGGGTGCGGCTGCGGCTGGGCGGCGCGGCAGCGGCTCGGCCGCTGCTGCGCGTGCGCTTGCACCCGCCCGCGGCGCGGCGCCGGCGCGCGCTCGACTGCGACGCGGCGCAGCAAGGCCGCTGCTGCCGCCAGACATACTACGTGTCGTTCCGCGCCCTCGGCTGGGACGACTGGATCGTGGCCCCGGAAGGCTACTACGCCAACTACTGCCGCGGCGCGTGCAGTCCGCTGCTCAGCTACCACTCGCAGATGGTGGAGGCGGGCGCGCGGGGCGAACGCGCGCCGTGCTGCGCGCCGACGCGCTTCTCCGCGCTCTCGCTGATCTACTTCGGCGCGGACGCGAACATCATAAAGCGCGACCTGCCCGAGATGGTGGTGGAGGAGTGCGACTGCCCCTAGGCCTCCGCTGGCCGCTTGCAGCCGCCGCCCGCCGCCGACGACACGGCCGCGCCGCCGCCCGCGCGCTCACCGCCCGCCCTCTCGCTTCTTTAATATCGCCTGTGACTGCCTCGCATATACATTTTGAACCTTCGATATAAGTGTTGTCTACTTATCTATTGTTAATGTTATCTCCTATGTATTGTTTGTATAATCGAGAGTAATTCCTATTTCCAGTAACGTATTAAGTATATGGACTCGTCGCGGTCGCGCGGGGGAGTAGGTCGCGGGGCCGTGGGTAAACTCAACTAAATAATTTAATACTATGCAGTTTTCTTTCACCGCGTCTGGTGATCGCTTGTAATTATTGTAAACTGTATTATAATAATTATTATAATTAAATTAATAAAATCAACTTTTTCATAATTATTACACATTATTTTATTTACCTACAGGAACCTTAACCTTATAGGCTTTATTCTTATATTATTATTATATTTATCTACTAATAGCAGCTAAACTGGGCACGCATCAATAGGAACTTCCAAACTTAATCAATTTATGTATATATTTTATAATAATTTAGGCTCAGATTTATTTCAATTGAGTTTCAAGGGAGTTTAATATTATAAAGAATATTAATTATGAATGTAAGAGGGTCAACTCTGATTGTGTTGGTAGAACACCAACAAGGGATTTCTTCGAGGTAAGAGCAGTTTGAGTCGGGTCCCTGCGAATACAGCACTAGAGAGCTCGTTTTTTTTTTCATTTATTTCACCATAGATGTTGATACACTTGATGTCGTGTAATCTACTTTACTATTATACATATTACTTAATTATAATCACTTAATAATATTATTATTTAGAAAACCAAAGTTTTTTTGCGCTGCTCAAGAATATTCTCGAACAAAGTAGCAATGCTTACCTTAGATAGGATATCTCTGTTGTGTTTTAAGTATCATATACTTCATACAGTGCGAGCTGAATCACGCCTATCTGAATCAAACCAACCAGCCAAGATAGAACTTAGCGAAAAAGCGCTAAGGTTTGGAACTTGCTGTCTGATTCGGTTTTTCTGGCTAACTGCAACCTGGATTGTAGTTAACCACTTCAAGACTACTAAAAGATACAATAGGCTTCGAGATCTTCGTGATACCTACATCCTCGGCCACATCGTTAGGTACCAGGTGGCATTGTGGTCAAACGATGGTCAATTCAAGGTAAATATATACCTTCGCATAAATATCCGATTTCTAATATCGAGCTGACAATCATGAAGTAGGAATAGACATGTTTCTACGGAATTTACCAATGATCTCAGAAAATCTTGTTTCTGTAAAATCACTGAAATAATGTAGATAATGTCTTTTGCTACCAGTGCCAACTTCATAAAAGCCCTCAGCATGCAGCAGTACACGTAATTTCAAGTATTATAATGTACCTATATTGTAGTATAAATTAACATTTTGTAATTTCTAACTTCTCGGAGACGGATTTTTAACTTTTCGGACTTGTCGGATTTATTTCGTAACGAATACATCCGCTGGGGCAAACGTGTTCTTGAGTGGAGACTACGACTCGGTAAACGTAGTGTAGGACGCCCTCCGACCAGGTGGGGTGACGACCTGCGAAAGACTGCAGGTAGATGCTGGATGCGTCAAGCCGAAGACAGGGCGCTATGGCGCTCATTGGGGGAGGCCTATGTCCAGCTGTGGACTAATATAGGCTGATGATGATGATGATGATGATGAATTTCTAACTGTAAGTTTTCCTAAAATTCCTCTGACTTCTTTTGACGAGAGGTAGGTTTGACATGCAATTTGTCACCGCCAAGTTTAATAATAAAAACTCTAAAAATACGATCCATCCTTGCTACGCAAGGATGGATCAGCTTAATAAATAAGCCCAGTCAAGTGAAACCACAACGAATCTCGTTCCATTAGAATCAGCAAACAACAATATTATATCTCTTTCAAACTCCAGACACCGGCGCCGGCAAGTCGAGGCTTGCACAGAAATCTCGAACAAAATAATGTAGACTAGTAAACGCCTGGGACTTTGTTCAACCATTCGACGCAATCGTGACAATTGATTGTACGATCTGTGGATATTTGTTCTGGGTGTTCTGGTTGTTAGCTGTATATAATATAAAATATCTATCTATGTATTTTATTGTATTATGTATGTCAGTTATCTTATCTAGTATTCATAACACAAGCTCTGCTTACCTTGGGGCTAGATAATGCTCTGTGAATTTTCCGGAATTATCTATTTATTTTATTAGACAGAAATTTTCTATCTCTATACAATGTATTGTATTAAATATAATTTAGACTCTTAATACAAATTCACGATGAGGGTGACATGATAACTGTGATTAAACGCTCCTTAATAAAAAAGATTTAAAAAAATGCAAGCTCAGCTTAGCTTAGGGCTAGATGATGCTGTGTGGATTGTCCAGCAATTTCCTACAAGAATCTAGATTTTGAGTGATGTCAAGATTCTATTTCTTTCTAAATGGCAATATTGTATGGTTGGACACTTTTCTGCCAGAGTGTCAAGTAATGGGAAATAATTGTAAATTATCTGAGTTATCAAATTATGAAGATTGTTTGATATTTTTTGATATTCACCAGAGCCTAGTTCGTTATCTAGCAGGGTGTACCACGTGCAGGTTAGGTTGGCTTGGGAGAGATGTCGGAGTCCCCCAAATTAGATATGAAATACTCGTATAGTAGTTCTCGTTTAGCGTAGAGCAATCAAATACATAAGTTGTGAGTTCTTTCTGTGTAAAAAAATTATATGTGGCGGTGTGGGATTCCCGCCACTATTTTTTTTTAAATTTTTAAAAAGCGAAGGCTATAGGAGGATATGGTCATGGTCAAGTCTTTGGTCTATAACATTTTATAACATTAAGTCAGGTGGTATTTTTGTCTGTATAGATATCAGTACAGTCGAAACGTCCCACAGCTATCCCGGTTTCCCGGAGGAATGGGACGCGTGCGAAACGGCGGATCGATCACCGCCGTAGACATTTCGGCGCCGGCCGCGTGTGGTAATCTCTAGCCAAAATATTTTCTCTCGACAAATAAAATGTATCCAAAGGTTGCCAGGAAGAGATCGCTGCTAAGCGATAAGGCCGCCCATTGTACTTGTCGCATGTAATGTATTTTTGTAATAATAATGACGACCGATGTGGCGCGGTGTGCGAAGGTCCGCCTGCGACGCAAGAGGTTGCGGGTTCGATTCCCGCCTCGGAACATTTGTGTGTACGATCTGCAGATATTTGTTCCGGGTGTTCTGGTCGTTTTCTATGTATAATAAAACATATCTATCTATGTAATGTATTGTATTATGTATATCAGTTATCTACTACCCATAACACAAACTTTGCTTACCATGGGGCTAGATAATGCTGTGTGGATTGACCAGCATTATTTATTTATTATTTATAATGATTATTGTGTACAATAATGAATTTTTGTATTGTATTGTAAATGCAGTTTTCCATTGCATGTTATATTATATTTATTAGTATCCTTCATTCAATGGAAAATCAACCCTTGGACCAAGCTTTTTATTCCATCATTTTATAGGTCAAATAACAAAACTTTTATTTTAAAAACAAAGAAATCATAATTATTTACAATTTACTCAATCAAAACCATGCTGTGTAGTGTCCATTTTAAACCAAACCAAACTTTTTATTCCTTCATTTTATAGGTTAGAAATAAAAATGTTAGGTACTTTTATCTTAAAAACATAGAAGAATCATAATTATTTACAATTAACTCCATCAAAAACATGCTGTGTAAGTATCTATTTCAAGTATCTCATATGTAATAAGAAAATTTTCATTTGAAGTTTTACTAGTTTAACAAAATCTAGTCCCTATGAAGTTCTACGATTGGGTATTATACCGCATCGAAATCCGTTGCGTAGTTTTAAAGATCAAAGCATAAAGGACAGACAGACAGCGGTAAGCTACATTGTTTTGTACTAATGTAGTGATGACCATTTTGCTCTGCATTTATGAATACTAAGTGGTCATTTTGACAGTCCCCAGCTACATACCCGACAGCAGCCGCCGGCGCCCGCTAGCCTGTCTGTCGCGACAGTAAACAGTTTCGGAGATAATGCTCGGATTGTATACTTTATTGACACTTACATTTTATAGCTATGCTAGTTTATCGACTTTACTATACTTTACTACTCATCTGCAAAGTCCTATCCGATTTTAAACTCAAGAAATAAAGTAATATCAAAGTGCTTTATTTCCTTTACCTTTTTTTGACCTAACAAGACTCTTGGACACGTCACAAAATTCTAATTTCATTAGTCATCATCATCATCATCATCAGCCTATAGCAGTCCACTGCTGGACATAGGCCTCCCCCAATAAGCGCCATAGCGCCCTGTCTTCTGCTTGCCGCATCCGTTGTTTTAAAGATCTAAGCAAACATAGGGAAAGACAGCGCGAAGCAAATTTGTTTTATACTATGTAATGTAGTGATCATTAAAACGTCACAAAACAGTTTTTACCTAATTTTTAATTATTTTTTTATATGAAAAATTATATAACTCTTATAATTGATAATATTATGATTGATGACGTGACGCAGACAATTTACTTAGTAATGAACATTGGAAATTCGAAGAACAAGACGTAATTGGACTGCGACAAATCAACACGACGATTAAAGTTTGAATACCGACTAATCTAATGGCCGAAAGGAATGCAATACTGGTCTCAGGGTAAACGAACTCCCCCTCAGTACCTACTGCGGTTATTCACCCTTAATGCTTTATTTGCCCTTAGATATCCCACGTTCAAGTTACTAATATCTACTCATGATGGGGCTTTCGGCTTTAGGTTTTTTCTATAATTTTTGTGAAGGGTAAAAGTCCGGATTAACGCCCCAGAAGGGGTATATACCGATACAGACCTATAACAAATAATCTGAAATGTAAAAAATGGCAGGTAAGCAGGTATGCTAACTCCCCTACTGAATCGCAACAAGTCGAGGTTTTTTACAGTTTATCATGAAAATTTGTCAAAAATCGCCTTTTGAGATCTGCCAAGACAGGAGATATATTTAGCGCTAGTCCAACAAGAAAATATAGATAGAGACGGCCTAAGTACAACTTATAAAAAAAAAAATATATATAAAAGATAATATATAGGTAGTTATACACTGCACTGTATTGTACCCGTAGAGGGAGTATGTCATATATGTATTATGTTCCTAGGTAGAAAGCTCTCTACCTAATATATGACATACAACTTTGAACTCATCGCCGGGGTTGTGAAGGCCAAACAAAACACTGACACGTGTTGGGCGTTCACACTGGCGATCAGCGAAAACGTACCCTATAATGACCTATTGATTTTACAAAGGTGGCCTAGGTCGTTCCTGTGTCAACGTTTGGATAAAAGAGCCTTAGAAACGGACTTTGTTAACTTCATTAATCTTTTACGCTTATTACCTAAGAACTAATAATTAAATAAGAAGTTCGTAAGCGCTAGGCAAAGTCATAGCAACCTTAACCTGACCTATCCCTACGAAAACCAAGGGCGGAGGGTAATAGACCTAAAGGCTCTCGTATTTTGGTGACGTAGGTGGGATAAAATCGTTACCACTCATTTTGCATGTACATACCTAGATATTTCAAGATAATAGCAATTTAAGATACGGCAATTTGCATGCGAAATAATATCATTGTTTGGAAGCACCTACAAGTGTAAGCAATTATTTTCCCTAATTAAAGGAAACAAATCTCCCACGAGATCAATTCTCCCACGATTGACTGACGCACAATTTGATGTATAGTTTCAAGTAGGGATAAAAGGTGTCAAATTTTTGGGAAACGATTGTAATATTTTTCTATTATTTTAGTATTGATTTATTAATTAAACGATTACCACTCTATCTGCACAGTTTTTCTTTATCGGTTGGTTTGTGCGGCCCACTGATTGAACGGTCTAGAAACATTTCGCCCACCAATGACTTTGAGTTTGACATGCATGATCTACATAATACGCTTTGATTGCTCTACCTAGGTTCTGGCTGTAGCATAAAAACAAATGTAGTTTTCTATAGGACATGATTCAGATTCAGATAATTAAATTATGAGACTATGACTCGTCAAACTCGATATAGATAAGTATACAGGTTTGTTGTAAAGGGGCAATAGAAAAAGTATAAAAATGTGCTTAAATCTAAGGTTCTTAAATCTTTCACTTTCATCATCATCATCAACAACCTATATTCGTCCACTGCTGGACATAGGCCTCCCCCAATGAGCGACATAGCGCCCTGTCTTCAGCTTGACGCAGCATCTGTCAGCAGTCCTTCGCAGGTTGTCATTCCACTTGGCCGGAGGGCGTCCTACACTACGTTTGCTATCACTTTAGATAAGGTGATTCTACGAAGATGTCAGGTAATTTAGAGGATTTGACATTAAACTGACTGTAGTCATTTTCTTAAATCTCTTTGATAATACAGCGTTTTGTCAAGTAAGAGAGTTCCATGAACCTATGTGTACCTATAGTATGGGTAGGTATTAATGTATCCTACCTGAGTACCATAACAACGGTATGTACAGTCAGCGTCAAATTGAAATGAGCATCTAGAGTAGTCAAAATGATCTGAAAAATATAAAAGCGATTTGATATACCCGGTTAATTTTGAACACCCTGACTGCTCATATAAATATAAAACATTGAGTAGTAAGATATTTTGAGCACCTTTAGTGCTTTACAACAATATGATGATTCAAACTGCGTAGGTATATGAAATTCATCATCATCATCATCATCAGCCTATAGCAGTCCACTGCTGGTCATAGGCCTCCCCCAAACCCAATGAGCGCCATAGCGCCCTGTCTTCAGCTTGACGCATCCAACAACTACCTGCACTCTTTCGCAGGTATATGAAATTGCTTTTATGTTTTTCAGATCATTTCGACTACTCCGCTCAACGCTCTTATTAATTTGACGCTGACTGTACCAACATTATTGTGGCGAACGTGTCAGGGATGTACGGTAGAGATTAGGAATGCTAGTAAAATAGGTATCTAAGTACCTACTTACGTATCAAGTAGGTACCTATACGGATACAGAAATAAATATTTACTCGCCTCAACCAGTTTATTTTCGACGACCTTAGTGTTGCAATAAGCTTTCTTAATATATTTACTAACAATAAATTTTAATTAGTTTTCGTGAAAGAGCAACAAACATACTTACATACATCCTCACAAACTTTTGCGTTTATAATATTAGTAGGATTTCTGTAAAAGCATTGAGTTCCTAACGCAACGAGTATGCGTTATTGTATATATAGAGAGTTTACGTTATTGTATTTTTTTCTACTTTCATATAATACATATACAGTTTATCTATAAAAATAATAAAATAAAATTTTTTTTTTTTTTTTTTTTTATTTTTAAATTTTTTTTTTTTATTTATTTATTTATCTAATTTAGATTATGGCAGCGAGCTATTTTACTTTAATCTATGATACCTATATTTTTTTGTAGCCAAGTGTGTTCATACCTACATTATTTGTACATCTACCCAAAAAAAACCTGTACGTTTTGCAATCTTTGAATAAGTTGTATTTTTATGAATACTTCCCTATTCCCTTTTGACGACCGATGTGGCGCGGTGGGCGAAGGTCCGCCTGCGACGCAGGAGGTTGCGGGTTCGATTCCCGCCTCGGAACAATTGTGTGTACGATCTGCAGATATTTGTTCCGGGTGTTCTGGTCGTTTTCTATGTATAATAAAAAATATCTATCCATGTAATGTATTGTATTATGTATATCAGTTATCTAGTCCCCATAACACAAGCTCTCCTTAACATGGGGCTAGATAATGCTGTGTGAATTGTCCAGCATTATTTATTTATATTTATTGACTGTTATTAACCAGTCGTCCGTTGTATTTAAAAATTTAACAGAGACAATATCAATCAAGCGACGACACCACCTACATACATAAATCTTTGCACTTCTGATGTGACCTTATAAGACGCACTACTGGTTTTCTTGTTTTAGAAAGTGAACGCTTTCTCTGTCCCTCTAACCAGCAAGTAAATATCACCATCTCTGTCTAAGAGCACCATGAGAACCAGTCAATGGTGTATTCTCTACATACATGCTCGTGTTGTTTTTTTTTAATACTTAAGTAATCGCAATTATTTTCCTCAGTGACGTGAAAAGCTATTGTGACATTTGTGACTTAAGCCACTTGGGTAACAACTTAATTAATTTTGTAAATATGGAAGTCACAGAATCCAAAGTAAGTTTTATATTAAGTAAACCTAATAATGACTGTCTGTTTTAATAATACAGCTTACTCAAGATAACGTTATACCGAAAATAGAACTTAATTACCAACCTAGTTTTCCGAATGGTAGGATCATCCCAAAGCGTTTGGTATTCTAAGAATACGTACCTACACAAAATATATTATTATTATTTATTCATTTATTTTAAGCCATTATTGTCCCACTGCTGGGCAAAGGCCTCCCTTTTCTCCTTCCAATCCTCGTGATCCTACGCTGCATCAAAATATATTAGACGTAGGTACATAATTATATTCCTAGAAAAAATTCAAAGCATCGTTTCCCTTATTTCAGGAAACCAACAAAAAGGACGATAACGAAAATCTTACATCTGAAAACTCAACGAAGGAAAATCGCACCAAAACATCCCCAAAAATAGACACCGATATCAGAAAAAGCGATAGAGGGGTTGGAATATTTTTAACGATATGCGTAATTGGCGTTACTCTAGGCATATTACTCGAAGTAATGAAGGTGCAGAACATGAATAGAAATACCAAGGATAAAGAAGATCGAAGAAAATACTGGGTCTACTCAGCCTACAACGATGTTAAGAACCAGAATGGTCTTTTGAAGCATGTTCATTTAGTACTCAATAGACTCGACTACGACTTGTCCACCAACGAAACGGACTGGAACCTTCTCTGGTCTCATGATTATCCATTCCGAGTCCTGTACCCCCACCTGCACAGGTTAAAGTCTCACCAAAGAGTCAATCACTTCCCTGGCACTGGATTCATAACAAACAAAGTCGATCTGGCAACTTCAGACTCTAAATACATCCCTAGAGCATTCAAATTACCGAAAAACAAGGCGGAGTTTTTGATATATGCATCGGAAAATAAAAACGCTTTGTTTTTGGAGAAGCACAATCAGCATCGAGGTGTTTATTTGAAGAACGTGAGTGAAATAGACTTGGCTAGTGGCGAAAGTTTTGTGCAGGAGTATGTGCAAAAACCGTTTCTGGTGGACGGACATAAGTTCGATATTGGAGTGTATGTTGTTATTACGTCGGTGAACCCCTTGAGGGTTTATTGGTACAAAGGCGATGTGTTATTCAGGTAAGTATTTTTTATTAATATTTACTAACAAATAATAAAAACAAATTATAACTAGTATTTGCGATTGAATATACATAAATAATATATTACGATAGATATATTGTAAATAATTACTATTTCTAATTTGTTTCTTTAATTTGAATGTAACTTTCTTTGTTAATTAAATTATTGTTATTTGCTGTATTGTGCCGATATATTGTACTCTATTGTGGCATGTTTGGTGATGTCGTCCTTATTTTCCTTTATAATAACAAAGTAAATCCTTTTATTGGCCGTCAGTGCTATTTATAAGATAAGTTTATTTCTTTTTAAGAGCTGTGAATTTTGTTGATTACTTAAAATAAATAAATTAAATAATATCCCAAAAATTTTGTATATAGGATTTTGTGACATGGCTTACGCGCTATAATAACAAAAACCCTTACAAAATTATTTATACGCTTTTGATTAAATAATTATCATCGATTCTTACGTTAGAGACCTGAGATCAGATGAAATTTGATTTGAGCCCAGTGCTATATTTCGCCAGATACTGCCCAGCCAAATACTACCCATTTGACCCCAACAATTTGGACAAGTATGTGATCGGAGACGACTACCTGCCGACCTGGGAAGTCCCTTCGTTGTCACACCCTTACGTAGCCCTTGGGTCCAGCATGAAGGATGCATTCGATATCTACGCGCAGTCTAAGGTTAGTACAATACAATACACAATACAAAAAATCTTTATTGTACACCATAACCAAATCATTACAAAAATACATTATATGCGACAAGTACAATGGGCGGCCTTATCGCTTAGAAGCGATCTCTTCCAGGCAACCTTTAGATGGAAATAATTATATGAATTTACGAAAAGGCAGGGAGTGTACCACAGGTAAACTAAATATGATCATACCAAGAATACGAAACAAACAAATAATAAATATTACGTTAGTACCAAGTTAGTCGAAGGTTAATATAAGGTTAAGTAGTAGGTTAGTTTTATTATAGATTAATAACACTTTTGAAACTATCTTTGTTATTAGCACTAAAGTCATTTATAGCGGGAATTTTACCATGATTAGATTTTTCAGTTTTCAGTTATTTCGGCACAGTTTCATGCGCCATGATCACGAAATAACCGAAGGCACTGCGAGTTTCATTGGCAGACATACCCAAAGAAAGTATAGGAAAACTGAAAAATATAATATTGGTAAATATCCCGTTATAAATTACTTTTGCACCTACTTACTTCCATAATGTTTTATAATCTTATATTATTTTATGCAGAGTTATCAGTCACCAACCTCTCTTAATAGCTGCTGTAGATGTAGGTATGAATTACATGTTCAGAAAAAACGTTTTCATTATGTTCATTCCCATTAAAATTACCTAAATTTCCTAGCTATATAGATTATGTTAGGAAATGTTCGAACTTCTTTCGTCTGCATTAGGTATATACTTTATTATGGCAGATGCTAGGTAATTATGTAGAGTGATTTTGATTTTGAAACAATATTTTATCGAATCGCTAGCAAAGGCACTTACCTAAGTAGTTGAAGTCAATTAATTTTAAGAAAAACATTTTATTGGCGAAAGGACAAGAATGCTGTTGACCGCAGGTGGCCATGACAGTGTAGTGGACTTAGCAGAAAATTCTTATTACAAAATATGCTACCAATTTATATATAACTGCGGACCTCCACAGCTTCGCACGGTTTTAATACGAATTCCTAAATTTTTGAAAATATAATATAGCCTATGTTCACCGGGGATAGTGTAGTTTCCCAACGGTGAAATAATTTTTCAAATCGGTCCAGTAGTTTCGGAGCCTATTCATTACAAACAAACAAAAAATCAAACGTTTCCTCTTTATAATATTAGTATAGACCCCATGCCTTCAAGGGACGTTTTCTACATTTAGGCCACAATAAAAGGATCTTTAACGTTTCTATATTTTCCACTTGTCACCTAGAATCCCTTGATATCCTCATCCTCACACGTTACATAACAAAAGGGGTTAGCCTTTGTGTCCACACCTGCCATAGTGTGGGCGAAACCGACATGATAAAGGGTAAATGTAACGACCTAAGGCAGGTAGGTCAAGAAGAAAATTCAAAATATTAATTACTAGCTGTTCCCCGCGGTTTCACCCGCGTTAAACTCGAATTTCACTTTTTTAGGTCATTTTTTTACACCTTGGGTTATATTACATTATTGGAGTTTTAGTAAGGATCCCTGGATGAAACGCCCCTCCATCTGCTAAGTGAGTGTGGAGCACTGATGGACAAACGCAGCATCCATCTGGGCAAGCATCTGCATATCCCAGACGAGCTGAAAGACATCACCCCGAAGAAAATCCTACAGTTCCTAGCAGCTGCAAGGGTTAGTGGCGAACTATGAACGCCACGGCTTCGGGACTGAAAATAAAAGTGGCGATCACAATAGGCCTCATGGCCGCCGTGATACGATAGCCACCAAAGCAAAAAAAAAAAAGAGGATCCCTAACTTTTTTTAAATATATTATAATTATTATAATATATTATATATATATGGCAGGTTCGCAAGAAGGCCAGTGAACTAGGTACAAGTTAAGCTCGGATATAAGTAATAAGTATTCCAAAAATGTATCAACGTAGGTAAATTTCCTTTTTCTGCGATGATTAGACCTTAACGCCTACGTGGCATTTAAAAGCAATTTGGTTAGACAGGATATTTGTTCCCCTGCTTGCCCGTAGGCAAAACTTTGTTATTTATGACGAAAAAATACTTTATTAGGTTCCAGTAAGATCTCTCAAACATTTATAAATTAGTATAGCAAAATACAAAAATACCTACGTACCTATGTAATACCTACCTAATTATTTTTAACCGAATTCAAAAATTCAGACAGCTTGAGTGAGGCTAGATGCTGTGTGGATTGTCTAGCATTAGATATTATTTATTTATTTATCTAAAACATCATCACATGATAATTTTCACAATCACTGGTAACAATTATTGTAATAAGTACCTATGTTTTTATTTTCAGGGAATGGACACCGACAAAATGTGGAATGAAGTACAGAAGGCTATCGCGGATATTATCGTGAAGAAAGAACACCATATTATTGAGGCTGTAAGAATCTATTAACCACCTAACTAAAATTCCAGGATTTACACGTTAATCTTGAGCTCACTTTGATTTCTGAAATCACACCGTATGTGTTTTCTACAAGTGACTAATATGCGTAAATCCACACTAGCGCAGCGGCTGAGAAAATACAGATCTGTGTGACTCAGCACAGCCGTAATGTTTTCCAAACGAAACGCATGTGCAGCGCAACACAACCGCTGTGTAGAGCGGCAGCACAAATGGCTTAGGTTAAAAAAAAGATCGCAGTCAAAGTGTTAAGTATAATTCTTCTATTTAATTTATTCATTGCCGATCGCTTATGTTCTTCTCTACAACAACTAAGCAAATAAATAATTTTATTTTTAAACATAACTTTACATAACTATTGCTATAGCATTGGGGCTAGAGATAGGCTCTCGACGAGAGCTAGGCTACTGACAAGAGATAGACTTTTCTATGCTATTATTAGCAATGTCTTAAGTTATTAGTATTTCGGTAGGTACCTGCCTTTAAAACAATTATTTATTTTACTATGGTTTTACATCGCTTCTACTGCTCAGCATCAACACATTGAAAGGCGGGCGCAAAAGCTATAAAAACCACGGGGTCACACACAACCAATTATAATCTAAGTGCTTATTTGTAAGCCTAAAGAAATAAAAACATTTGATTTTTTAATCATACTGGCCTCATATGATCAAAAAATCAAAAGTTTTTAGTGCCTACTCAAAACTCTTTTTCAGCTGAAACACTACCCGTCTCCAGACAACTTCTTCGAGATGATGCGCTTCGATCTGGTCCTAGACGAGGACTTCAACGTCTTTCTGCTTGAGGCCAACATGTCGCCCAACCTGAGCTCGGCGCATTTCCCTCCCAACCAGCTGTTGTATGAGCAAGTACTGTACAGCCTGTTTGGGGTCACAGGAGTCAGCCAGATCGAAAATAGGTCAGTATTATTTGAGCAGCATTTTTTTTTCAGACAGGATGGCTTTTTTAGATGATAGTGGATGGCCAAACCCAAAACCATGAGGGCCTTAAAATACACATAATTATATAAATGCGTAGGTGGGTACATCTGCCCCAAGAAGTCCACTATTATAGCACGGGCATCCCAAAGAATGCAATGGTCTGTCTTATAATTAATTAACTACCCACCTACTAGGTTGGTAGATATTCACGGGTGTGTATGTTTTTTACCGTGACTACCCAAGTAAGGCTGTTGAAACGTCGTCATCGGAAAATAACCTTGAATCGCGTTTTGAAAAAACTATAGAACTTGAGCAAACTGATTCAAATCATCTAAGTAGGTATACTATACGACGATAGGATGATTTCGAATTTTGAACGTCACAAAGAATAATACCTAGCGAATAAGTCAAAGTTCAGAGCCTGGCACTATGCCGTGTGTATATTCCTCGTACGAAGACATAAAATAGAAATGGGAAGCAAGCCATATGTTTCACTTTAGGTACCTAAAGTTTGTTTAGGTACCCACACTACAAGTCCCTTCCTGAATCAGCGTTATCCCGGAAATTGTAGTTCCGGGACTAGGTAGGTATCTTCACATCATAATGCATGTTGAAGGAACATTACTAATAACTCCATTCTATACCTATATAAACAAAAAAATCGGGAAAATCTCTTCAAAATTTAATTACGAAAACCCCTGACCGTGCCATAATAGCAATGGGATTTCGAGTCAACTAAAAAAAACTTGACAAATGAATGAGGATTGGGAGATTAATTTTATTTTGACGACAGATGTGGCGCGGCGGGCGATGGTCCACCTGCAACGCCGGAGGTTACGGGTTCGATTCCCGCCTCAGGACAATTGTGTGTACGATCTGCAGATATTTGTTCTGGGTGTTATGGTCGTTATCTATGTATAATAAAAAATATCTAACTATATAAAAAAACTATTATATTAATATTACACATAACACAAGCTCTGCTTAGCTTGGGGCTAGATGATGCTGTGGATTGTCCAACATTATTTAATTTAATTGAATACTTTCAGAGATCAAAAGAGCAAGGACATGGTTTCAGCGCAGAAGAACATTGCCGTTTGGGGCCAGGAGTGCAGCACAAGATGCAAGACGCAATGTGATGATTTTATCTGCGGGGTTTGCAGACACTGCCTGGATGGAAAACTGAGGAGCAGTTTACTCAGGGCTAACAGGGAGTTCCTGCATAGAAGGGATTTTAGGAGACTGTTCCCACCACCTATGGTATGTAATGTAAATGAGGCTTATGGCGATTATTAGATATAACTACGTTGAACAAAAATAAATATACTTTCGCTAGACAGTTTGTGATATTATAAGCCTTTTTTAATGCCTCTGTAATAGTTCTATATTATACTAGCTGCATCCCGCGCCTTCGCCCGCGTTGAAATCTACGTATGTGTCAAATTTATTTATTTATAAACCTTTCTCTTGAATCACTAACCCTAGTGTTCACCAGAAAGATGATCGCGCAATTAAATTTTAATTGCGGTTTTTGACAGCAGTTTTCACACATTCTACGTCAAAATTAACCGTAGAAGCTGCTAACCGTCCGTTTATCTTTTGGTGCACACCAGCCTTAATGTATTGCTGAAAACTGCATTCAAAGCCGTTGACTAGCTTAACAGATCTAAGCGATCAGTCAGCGGAAGCGACTTCATTTTATACTAGGTTACCTATATAATTAGAATTTAGGTAGAGATGCGAAAATAGTGTTTGGAGGCCACCAAGGGCAACTTCGTATCTCTGCCTAAACTATACAAAATAAAATTATTACAGAGGCGTTAAAAAAGTTTATAAAAGGTAAGCTCACAAACTGCCTAATGTGAAATTACCTTTTTTCAACGTATAATATACGATAAGATAAAACAGGTAGCGGCCCTAGTGTGCGTCGGGGCACCGCCTTCAGTGTAGGTAGGTATGTATGAAACCTATAATGATCATCGGTCAGATACTGTTCTGCAGGCGTTCGATAAATATTCTTTAACAATAAGTGTGAGATAATACCTAGATACTTTAGGAAATAACGAGCACAGAAACGTTGTAAGCCTATTCACTGCCCAGCCTCAGCTGTGCGACCCGCAACTGCAAAGCGGCTACCCAGGGGCGCGTTGCTTCTGAACTCAGTTGTATACGTCATGGGCAGCGTAAGTGTTAAACACTTACAGTGCCCAGGACAGGCTAGGCAGTAATCGTAGGTAGGTTAAGGTTACCTACGATTACTGCCTAGCCTGTCATGTTCTATTGTGCTGTGCCTAATTAATTATAAAGACAAACTTACCTAACTTTTTAGTTACATTTCCCATGAGATATATATACCTACAATTAGATAATAGTGCAGTTGTTCAATGGAAGAAACTACTGACAAATTCAGGCAAGATTTTACAAACACCTCTGCAACCTGCGTGTTTATAAAATCGGGGACCAACGTACATTTTTAGTGGAATTTATCTACAATGATACCTTGATAACATTATCTACTAAACATAATCTCTGCTATCTATTTAGGTGTACAAACATGCTATTATTAACTCGATTACAATTAAACCGACATTTAGATCTATTTTCATAATTTTTTTACAGAAACAAGGATTGCTGCAAGATGCAGATTTGAAGAATTTGACAAAATACAATCAACTCCAAAATCTTTGGTTCCAGGGAAAATGTAATATTGATATCACATGGTGTAATTAATGTCACAGAAGCTAATTTAATAAGGCAATGGCATTTACATTTTAAGTACTTTTGCTTATAATTTTAAGTTAAAAATACTGACAAAAATCAAAACATGTGAACAGGACCTCCGAAAATTCCCATTGCCTTTTGAGCTAGAAATATGAATGCAAACACAAAGAGCCAATAGATTTTTTATGATGACTTATTTATTAAAACATATTATACAAAATAAGGTACAACAATTATTTCCTTAGCACTAAACCTGCTTATTATAAAAACATAGGAATGGCCATTTTTGAAGTACCAAACAGTTTTTTGCTTAATAACAATTTTTTTAAGAAAAATAATTACTTGTTCAAGTTAAAACTACCTATATATAAAAAATGGTTTGGTTTAATCTCTTAGACTCAAATGTAGGAATGGTATCTTGGTTTTTTAAAAGAAAGTAGGTAATTAGTTTATTGGACCATAGACTGAAGTAGTCCTAGAATATAGCTACCCAAATCTTCATCCTGATTAGTCCAAGACACATAAATGTTTTTGGTGCTATCATCATCTCCTTCTACTTTGATCAGAACTGATTCTACTGATATGTTGCCATCGGCTATAGTAATGGTCCAGCCTTCTAGTTTCTCTGACAGCAACACCATCAGTTTCTCGGCTGTTTTAACAGCAGGGCCAGGGTCCTCAAAGCGTACAGTGCTTGTGAATCTAATCACATGCCTGTTGATTCCTATTTCATCACAAACTTCATCAATGTCTAGTAGAGAAAGTCGGTTGTCTTTTACACAGAGAATTCCATTTAAAACTCTGCGCCTCTTAGGGTCTGGAGGCAAGGCATTGTACCTGACAGCTTCAGCCTTCATTAGCCTCAAGGACACATCAATAGGGATCTTGATTGGTGTGTTAATGGTGCAGGTTTCTCCGTTGGCAGGCATGTAGCAACTGATTTTAAACTCATTCTCAATTTTCTCCTTCAGGAACTCCATCTTTTTAGCTTCACCATGAACTAAGAGTACATTCTTAGGCTCACAGTATTGAATCAGCTGCATGATCCCCTTGGCATCAGCATGGGCCGAGAATGACATGTATTCTACTGCCATCTTGATCTCAAGGAATTGTCTGCTCTCAAACTCCACTTTCTTAGCTCCATTAAGGATTTTATGGCCAACAGTTCCTTGAACGCAGAATCCTGGCATTATTACCATGTTTTGTTCATATGGCGCCCATTTTTTGAAAATGTTGAGAGACAGACCAGCATGCAACATTCCTGGTGTTGCAAAGACGACCATTGGTCCAGGATTATCAATGTAAGACTTGTCAAATGGCTTGATATGCTTGAAGTCAAACATGTTCCTTTGTACAAAAGTTTTCCTGATCTTTTGATTGGTCCAGGTTATGAACATTTTGTAGTAGTTGTTAGCCTTTTCTGTTAAGCCAAGGGCAAAGTAGACAGGGAACTTTAAGTTCATTCTTTCCCAGTATGTTTCTAGTAATATACAGAGCTCCTGGGCCCTTCCTAAGGCAAAGACAGGTATGAGCACTTTGCCTCCCTTCTCAACACATTCATGAACTTTCTTGAGAAAGTCTCTCTCCCTGCAGCGTTTAGAGTCCCTGATGGTTGTAGCATAAGTTGACTCTGTGATGAGTAGGTCTGGTCTACATTTATCTATCCAAGCTGCGCCCAGATGTCTGTCTGGTGTCATGTTGTAGTCTCCGGTGTAGACCACAGATTGTGAGCCAACTTTGATCCAGAACATAGCTGCTCCAAGCACATGGCCAGCATAGTATGCCTTGATTTCTAAATCATTGTCCACCATCACAGACTGGTGCAGGGTGACTGCTGTCACTTTTTTCATGCAATCTTTGATCATCTGAGAGGTAAAAAAGTTAGCTTCTCCTTTTCTTTCCACTGCCACTTTTCTCATGTCCTCGAGTAGAATAGGAGCTATAGCTTTCGTAGGATGTGTCATGTAGATGGGGCCCGTATAGCCAATCATCTCAGACATATAAGGTAAAGCCCCGCAGTGGTCGAGATGAAAGTGAGATATGATGACACAGTCTATCTGGCTGGTTATAGGCCCGTCGGGAACGATATACGAAAAGTCTGGGAATCTTCGTTCATCATTGTAACCCATGTGCATGCCGCAGTCTAACATAATGTTCTTACCTCCCATGGTGAGCAGGATACAGCTGCGGCCCACATCTTGGCCTGCTCCCAAGGGCGTAATTTTTATATCCGGCATTGTGTTTGATGGTGTATTTTAACAATTCAGATAGGTCGTCTACAAGTGTTTGTTTAGTATCAGTTTCCTCTCATCTTCGTCTTGTTTATAGAAACTGGCTGTGGCAAAACATACAACTCCACACTCCGTTTAAAATAAACACAGCTCCTGCCTAGGTGAATTTTTTTTGGCTCTGTGAAATCTGGTTTTATTCTAAAATTTCTTTGCGCCTTAATTATTGTATAAAAAACGATCAGAATATTTTATTTTTTTCTTCGCAGTCGCAATTTCGCTTCCCAGTTCCCACATAACCTATCATATCACATCACAACAATGACAATTAAATGAAATTGAAATGACTGACAGACAGACAGTCAGACAATGAGAACGTTCGTAATACGGACGAACTTCACTTATGCTCTTTAATTAGAATAATGTTCTCACCACACTACCCTGTCCAATTTCTTTATCTTGCTATTCGTGCAACACTTATTAAATGTGTATGATGAATATGTGGATGTGCTATGGTGACGGACATGTTTTTTTTATGTGCAATCCCATTATATCAAAACGTCAAAAAAGACGAGAAGCAAATATAAAAAAAAAAATACTTGCCGGCAAACAAACGTAGTTTGTCGTCGTGTTTCTGTTTCGTAATTTGTGTGGACAAAATATTAACTGCTGTTTTCAGTAGAACGAGACCATAAAAAAATACAAACTCGAAATTGTGCATTATGTCTGGAGAAGGAACTAGTACAAACCATGTCACAAATTCTAATAACAACAAAGTGGCACTCATCACCGGTATAACTGGGCAGGTAAATATTTATTTTCAATTGTTTTTTTCATCGGAATTTAAAAGTAAATGTATTCGTAGATTGGTTGAGGTGTGCTTTTGATACAGTTTAGTTATATTTTATCCCATAGTACAGTATCAATCATCACATCACTTATAATTTGATCTTCCTTCAGGATGGTTCATACCTCGCAGAGTTTCTCATAGAAAAAGGCTATGAAGTCCATGGTATTCTCCGACGGTCATCATCCTTCAACACAGGCCGGATACAGCATCTGTACGGACAGCCAGCCATACACACCGGAGGGCATATGCACCTCCATTACGGTGATCTTACGGACACCACCTGCCTTATTAGCATTATTAGCAGGGTAAGTTATATTTTACTACTTCAACTTGTAAAATAGTGTAAAACTGCACTGAAATAAATCCTGTGCATGTGCACAACCATATGGCTAGTCTCTGTTGAGACAGGCCACCACGGCCGAAATTTGTGTAATAAGTTGTCATCATCATAATCGACAACAATCAATACCTATATTAAATAACATAATAGGTACAGTACAGACTGAAAGACCCAGATAGAGATTTAGAATGAGCTGGCATTTAGTGTAAAGAGGTAATAATAAACATTCAAACTTTCAGAATTTGTTTATTATAGTGTTATGTTAAAAAAATACTATTAAGGAAAAATGTGAGGCCTTATCCCTACATTTCCTTAGTAGAATACAATAATATCAATTCATAAAATAGCTGTGTAGTAACGATAACACACATACAAGTTGATGCTTTACTCATATTATCTATAATGAAATGAAATGAAATGAAATGAAAGTTTATTTCTTTAGGCTTACAAATAAGCACTTAGACAAGTCATATATTATACTATTCATTATTATATTGATGTTCACTTCAATTTTTTGTCCACCAGTGGAAGAAGTGAGAAGAAACCACTAGTATGTTCATAACTTATGTGTCTAGTACTATACTATAATAAACATATTATTTAATTATACATTAAAGAGCCTAACTCTTGTCAGTGCAATAATGCTATTTCCTTCACTTTTTTCTTTCCAATGTGGTCTCTTTCGCTTCTTTATACAAATAATTTGTAGCACACAATTTCCTATAAACATTTATTAAGGCACAACTCGTAGCTCCATTTCCATAGTCAATATTGCAAGCATTGCTATGCTTACCTACACATAAACCAAGTAACTCTATGCACATAAATACTGCTGTACTTAAGCATTTCTATATTAATTTACATGCCAGAAATGCAAACTATTGTTAATTTCAACATTTCATTGTTATCTCAGTAGTAACAAGTTTGCAGATAAAATAATTGAGGAAGCCATTCATTTGCTTTGTTATTTCACACCTAACTATTGGGAGGACATTGTCAGCTAACAATACAATTTATTTTGTTGTACCATTCGTTCAAATAAATCCAACATTTATGTTTAAATAGGTGTTTGTTGGACACTCTACTCAATCTAAATACTAATGTAGATAGCTACATATTTTTACAAGATGTGTATTGACCTCTGCTCTTAATTTCTGGAATAGTTCTTATTTATCTCTAATGTGATAAAATGATCATATTTTATTTTAGTTATTTAAGGAAAAATATAAGGTCCATCATACATTGTAAGTAGGTACTAAAATATCTATCATCCCCCTCACTGAATAATAACTCACTACATTACTGAAAAATCAATAAATACCTAGTTAAAATGGCACACACACTCATATCAAAGAGTTTTCATATGCTGGTACTTTTCTTATCTAAACCACCATTTGAAATGTATGGATAGGTAATGTTAAACCAATCGATTTGTTTTCAAATGGGTATTTGCATTCTTATCATGCCATGGCCAGCCACGTAACAGCTTTGATACGCGCCGTTTCAAGTATTTGCGGCTTCGTTAGCTGCGTGTTTTTGTATTACATGTGGTGACGTCAGATGCTAAGGCTCTTAGGACTAATTGAATTGGCTTTAATTACTTTCTATATTAAGGCGGGATAGGCTCGATCTATATAAAGAATGGGATTGCGTGCAACCGAAAATAAAAGAGGGAAGGTGATAATCAATTCAATTGGGCTAGATGATGCTGGGTTTAATCTCCAGTTTTATTTAATTATTAATTCTAACAATGAAATAAAATTTGAAATACTAAAATGTTTTCAATGTCAATGTGGGTAGGGTACTCAATATGAAAAATAAATCTAACACAATAATATTGTTTACATAGATGATAAGAATCCTTTTCATAATTTGTTTTCCCGTAGGTCCGACCAAAAGAGATCTACAATCTAGGAGCCCAATCACACGTGAAGATATCTTTTGAGCTGAGTGAATACACCGCTCAGGTAGACGCGATCGGCACGCTACGACTGTTGGAAGCTGTCAGGGTCGCGGGACTGGAGAAGGAATGTAAAATATACCAGGCGTCTACTTCAGAGCTGTATGGGAAAGTGATAGAGGTGCCGCAGACTGAGAAAACGCCGTTTTATCCGCGATCACCTTATGGTAAGTGTAGTATAATAAGGGAAAATATTCAACAAAAAGCCTTGAAGATGTGAACTGAGTAGATTTTATATGATAGTACTTTTAGACAAAATCCTAGAAGAACAAAAGATGATTTTAGATTATTTATTTCAATATGTACAAGATAGCCTTAGATATCTAAGCACTATTATTACTAGTTATACCACAATTATAAGTAAATCTTATTACTATGCAGTTAAGTAGGAATATGAGCTTGCTAAGGCTTCCATTTGTTGCATGAATCATAAATAAATACATAATGCTGGACAACTCACACAGCGTTATCTAGCCCCATGGTAAGCAGAGCTTGTGTTATGGGTACTAGATAACTGATATACATAATACAATACATTACATAGATAGATATTTTTTATTATACATAGAAAACAACCAGAACACCCGGAACAAATATCTGCAGATCGTACACACAATTGTTCCGAGGCGGGAATCGAACCCGCAACCTCCTGTGTCACAGGCGGACCTTCGCCCGCCGCGCCACATTCGGTCGTCATAACTTCTAAATAATACTGTGTTACGGCAAGTTATATTTCTTAACTTTTATGCTACCCTAGTTGTTTTTGTGGTTAAAAATGATGGTATGCGTTCTATTGATTTCAAACCTTTAAGTTTGAAATCAGATAACAATGAACGCCACTGTATATCATGAATAGAATGGAATATACTTTATTGCACACAAGTTGTACCTACATAGGCGAGCATAACGCTAGATAGCATTCTCTACTTGCTAACCTTTGGGTAGTGTGGACACCAATTTAGTAGGTAGTGCTAGATAGCAGACACTTACAGAACGAATTAAATAATAATAATTATGTATGTAGGTACAATGAACAATTTGTGTGTTTACCATAAGATAACATAAATAAATATACCATTAAAAATTTATAATAATTCAGTAATTTTTCCATACATAAGTTATCAAACGATCGAAGTTTTCGTACTCAAATGGTTTCTTCGATACAGGCTTAGTCTAGTGAAGAATAAGAATGTGCATGAATTTTCTATGTCTTTTGCTGCACTAAATGCTTTTTTACTTTTACTACTTCTTTTCCATTATAAAATATACTACTCATAATAATACTAAAGTACTTATATAATATAATACTTTCACAATAATATATAATTAATTACGTACTGAATTATACTTGCGAAAGAAAGTAGTTATAGACTCTAGGTCCAATGAAAGCAAAAACTATTTATGTTGAAATCTTGTAATTTCCAGCGTGTGCAAAACTCTACGGCTACTGGATAGTAGTTAACTACAGAGAGGCTTACGGTATGTTCGCCTGCAACGGCCTGCTGTTCAACCACGAAAGCCCGCGGCGAGGCGAGAACTTCGTGACGAGGAAGATAACGCGCGGCGTCGCTAAGATCACGCTGGGATTGCTGAGTCATATTGAACTGGGGACGTTGGACAGTAAGCGGGATTGGGGGCATGCTAAGGACTATGTGGAGGTAAGGAATTACAATACAACACTAAAATATGTACATTATTGCACACGAGATACAATCATTACACCGACCATTGTGACGACCTCTGTGGCGCGGTGGGCGAAGGTCCGCCTGCGACGCAGGAGGTTGCGGGTCCTATTCCCGCCTCGGGACAGTTGTGTGTACGATCTGCAGATAATTGTTCCGGGTGTTATAGTCGTTATCTATGTAAAATAAAAAATATCTATATATGTAATGTATTGTATTAAGTATATCAGTCATTCAGTACCCACACAAGCTCTGCTTAGCTTAGGGCTAGATGATGCTGTGTGGATTGTCTAGCATTATTTATTTAAGAGGCTAAGTAGTTATTATTATCATTTTCCAGGCAATGTGGCTGATGCTTCAACAAGAGGAGCCAGAAGACTTCGTGGTCGCCACTGGAGAGACCCACAGCGTCAGAGAATTCGTCGAGAAAGCCTTCGCGTGTGTCAACAGGTTAGTTTATCTTGAATAACAAATAAAAATAAAAGTACTTTATTTCAGATATTGACCACACACATATCAAATTACAAAAATAAAAGAAAACATAAGACATAAGAACGACTAGTAACTACCGTTCCGACCAGCGTTGGTTGCTAGCCTGCTAGTCATCCAACTCATGCTGAGGCAAAGCCATCTTGTTACTGGTCTTACACATACTACTGGTCTTACACACATCAGCATAAACTTAATCTAAGAGGAAACGTATTGGTAAACACGTTTCCTCTTAGATTAAGTTTATTATGTTCTGTGTAAGTCTACAACAAATGAATTCATTTCATTTTCATTCCATTTCATTTCCGTTCCACTGCTGGATATAGGCCTCCCCTAATGAGCGATATTGCGCCCTGTATTCAGTTTAACATATGATTTCCCAGCAGTCATTCCCAGGTTGTCAGCATCTGGTTCTAAACATAAAATGTAAATTTTCTGTGTTTTTTAATCGACTTCAAATAAGGAGGATTTTTTGTCTGTTACCTCAGAACTTTCGACTGGGTGAACTCATTTATTCATTTTCATTATTTAGGAATTTGAAGTCGGTTGTGTTTTGTTTGTTTTACTGTGTTAATATCCCAGCCTAACCTACTTTTATATTCGCGATGGGTAATTCCTGCGAAAGACTACAGGTAGATGCTGGATGCGTTAAGCTGAAGACAGGGCGCTATGGCGCTTATTGGGGGAGGCCTATGTCCAGCAGTGGACTAATATATGCTAATGATGATGATGATGGATAATTCCATGGAATGGGGAAAACTGACAGTCCTGTATGTTTATCGACCATGGTTTATAGTTTTTTAAAACACGCCAAATTATTTATTTATTTTTTATTGATTACAGGAAAGTCACGTGGAAGGGCGCCGGTGTCGAGGAAACTGGCCACGACGCGGAGACGGGGCAGCTTCTTGTGAGGGTCAACCCTAAGTTCTTCAGGCAGACAGAAGTTGTAAGTACCCAGTCCATCTGGCCCGGAAGCCAGTGAACGATCTTCATGACCAAGTTCCTCCCAAGCAAAACTTCGTAATATGCATTAGAGATCAATAGTATGAATACCCGTGACCGTCTGCTGTGACTCCGTGGGTGGGTTGGGCAGTGGCAGCGATGACGACGTTATTCCCATGGAATAAGGTTCAAATCAGAAATTAAAATAAGCTTATTCCAGAATTCTGATTTGAACCTTATTCCATGATGATTCCTTTGATGCTTAAAAAAAATATTAAATATTTAATTCCTTAAAATACATTTTCCGTAAAGTTGAAACGTCGTCGCGCGTCGGTTTTGGGACTCGCTTCACCTTAAACAAGCAAAGCGATGTGTTTCATTACTATCTTTCAAAAAACTCATTGTGTTCATAAGAACGCGTGCTATAAGCCACAACATACCTGATTGCATAAAATTCCAAAGAAACGTATCGCTTTTCATGTTTATATGATTTGGTGTTGAGTTACATAATATGTAGGTTCTTATTCTTTCTATCATGGTGAGCAGACAGATAGATCACATGTTTTGACATAACATCATGTACGGACAAAAGTTGTTATTTTCTTTTAATAACTATAATTATGTGCAGTTTGTTCATTTTATATTATTTTTTATTTTAAACCATTATTGTCCCACGACAGGGCAAAGGTCGTTTATAATAAAAAAATTAAAACGAATTTAATTTGAGTAGCTGTAGACTAAGAATACTAATGTTTAATTTAAGAGATATTTCTGCTACAAACAAATTATGGATCACAGTTATCTGCAGTGCAAAAAAAAACTGACTAATGTACTTAATACAATAGATCATAGATAGATATTTTTATTATACCTAGATAACGACCAGAACACCCGGAACAAATATCTGCAGATTGTACACACAATTGTTCCGAGGCGGGAATCGAACCCGCAACCTCCTGCGTTGCAGGCGGCCCAACGAGCCATAGAGGTCGTCAGAAGGGCTAAACATTTGCTAAAAACATCACGTGGCTAAAAGACGACCCCAATCTTGTGATTTTCCAGGACCTACTATTGGGTGACGCGACGAAGGCCAAAGAGAAGCTGGGCTGGGTCCCGCGGGTGTCGTTCGAGGAGCTGGTGAAGGACATGGTGACGGCTGACCTCGAGCTCATGAAGCGGGACCCTGAAGCGTAGGTGGAGGTAATGACGCGTGGCGGGAGGGGACAAGACTGATACGAAACGTACAATGCAGGAGAAACAAAGAAAATACATTTAATTGACACCATACATAACTCGACACATTACATAATAGGTATGTAAAAGTAAAGTAAAAAGATTTTTATTTTGCCAGAACAGAGACGAATTGTATCAATAAAAAAACGAAATTAACCTTCAATTAACAGAGAAACTGACAAAATCGTCTCAGCATGTGCTATGGTAGAGCAGATCATACCATAGCTATAGCGCTGGGTTTCCGTGGAGACCGTGGTGCGTAAGGTGGCATAATACACGCGTACAACAGGAAAATTCGGCAAACAACAATACCAAAGACAAGAGCAAACAGCTCATTCAGTGACCGATCAATCGCCATTCACTCCACCCTTCATTCCACACTTATTCCATTTCATTCACTCACTGAGGGCAGGCCAGCATTCAAAGTTCATCCGAGATGTATCGGTGAATATCACAACAAATAATTAATAGAAGAAACTTCCGCATCTATACAGAAAACAAAGTGGAAACATCTGCAGTCTACGTATTGCGAGTTATTCTCAACACATTTATTTGACACCATATATAGCACATAACACGACACATTACATAATAGGTAAGTATACAAACAAGAAAAAATACTATGAAGGAAATAGATACAACATACAGATAGGTACAAATACACTTGAGAGCAAAAAAATCGCACATTCATGATTTTTTGACATAACTAAAAAAAAACAAAAAATATTATGTTTCTGTAATGCAGATTCATAGTCTATTTTAATACCTATCCAGTGGTATCTGATTTGTCTTTCAATCATTACATAAAAATGCTTTTGTGGATCAATAACAAAAATGCATGTTTAGTAAAAAATTCTTTATTCAAGTATTGGTGTCAAAGTTATGAAATTAAAAGATAAAATTAATTTAAAGTTTGTTATTAATATCGAGTGTTCCCTCCCCTAGCCTGAATCACTGACTCCATCCGTGTTTTCATTGATGTTACTAGACTTTTGATAAAGTCTTGAGGAATAGCCTCCCATTCCTCTGCGATCGCCTGTTGCAGCTCCTGTAGAGTCGATGGAGGAGCATCTCGGCCTCGAACTCTTCTTTTCAGCTCGTCCCATAGATGTTCGATGGGATTGAGGTCTGGGCTTCGAGCTGGCCACTCCATAACGGTCACATCCACCTCTTGAAGGTACTCGATCACTATGCCAGCAGTATGCGGTCTTGCATTATCTTGCATAAACAGAAAGTTTTCGCCGATAAACCCAGCAAAAGGTACGACGTGGCTCTCGAGTACTTCCTCAATGTATCGTATGGATGTCAATCCTCTTGATTGGCGACCAGTATTCGGTCCGGTGATGAAGGCAAGCTCGGTTTTTGCTTCCATAGACATGCCTCCCCAAAACATGATTGATCCACCGCCATAGGCGACACGTTCTGTTATGCAGCATTGGGCAAATCGTTCTCCCGATCTTCTATACACCTTCCCCCGTCCGTCGTTGCCATGCAAGCACATCCTGCACTCATCAGAGAACAGGACTGCACTCCACTGCTCTTCGGTCCAATTCAAATGGTCTCGAGCGAACTGAAGGCGGGCTTCTCGGTGGGCTGGGGTCAATTTCGGCCCGTTTGCTGGCCTGTGTGCAGTCAGGCCACCTTCTCTCAATCGTCTTCTGACTGTCCACCGGCTAACTTCTACTTCACGAACTTCTTGAAGTCGTTGGCCCAGTTGAAATGCGTTCAAACGACGATTTCTTAAAGATGTCGTTATAAGAAAGCGGTTATCACGCTCTGTTGTAGCACGGGGACGGCCCGATCCTTGTCGCCGTTTGTAGCCACCAGTCTCTTGATACCTCTGGTATACACGCCGAACGGTAAATCGGCTCAAACTCAATTGTCGAGCCACTTGACTTTGCTTAAGCCCCGATTCAACAAGGGCAACCACTTGAGCGGCTACTTCTGGTGTAGTATCCATTTTCGTGTTCCGTTTGAAGCCAATATCAATAGAGAACCTTTCACACTGTACGTTGGTATGCAAATGATGACCATTCCCTCAATATGCACTCTTTTATACCTGCGATAAATCCCGCCGCCGGCCTTACCTGGATCGAGCGACATAAGGGGGTCTATTGTTTTGTTGCTAATGAGTTGTTTTTAAAGGTAAATGTCAACCCTTTATCAGTTCTGCGAATGCCTAGATTATGCACTTTAATTTAATTTTATTTTAATTTGCTGTAAGCTCCAAATAAAAAAAAAATTGAACTTTTAAGTAAAAATGTGCGGATGTGCGATTTTATTGCTCTCAAGTGTAGTTTGTTACATAAGGGGCCAAAGAGGTCCCTGTCTCAGCATTATGCCGCTACAAGCCGGAGTTAGTAGCGATGCTGTATTTCAGACAGGTCCAGGTGTGGTGATACAAAGCTAGAATAACAGCATAGCACAAAACTGTGCATTCAAATATGGACTTTAACTCGTAACATTTAGATTAATAGATAGATTAATTCTAAAATAACGGTATAAGATGACAGAAACACCCGTTTAAAGCTTGTAGGAAGCGATTTTGTCACTGTAAAATGTATTTAAATATTACGCGTTTAAACCTATAGTTGAATGCACGGTTTAATGCTGGTTGATAGCGGTACCTATGTGACTAACTTCTTGCTAGATGGCTCTGCTTCTGGATGGACGCAATTCTGCCAATGTCCGTCTCATGATAGTAACGCAAGCTTTCGTTATGGGTAACCACACTAGGTGTGGTTCCACCACTACTACACTAGGTGTGAACCACACTAGTGGGCACTAGTACAGTAAACAAAACACTGCTAAAATAACTCAAAACTGCAGGATAATTACATTTACTATACATAACAAATAAAGTACTATACCTATGCATGCGTTAGTGTAGCGCCCTAAGCACATTAGAATAGCTTGAAACGAAACAATTTTAATATTTTTAAACTGACGCGATCTGAGCACATAATTATAAGTATTAATACAACGGGTATTTATCGCATTTATATATACACTGTCGTGGTCACGGGATGACAGTCAGTCATCCCGTGACCACGATTGTGTAAACCTGTTGAAACGTCGGGAAAAATAGGTAAACAAACGCGATAAATACCCGTTGTATTAATACTTATAATTAGGAAATAATTTACATCCATTAGAGACGCAAGACTTAAACAGTTTGATCTGAGATTGTTTATCTTGTGGAAATAATGGTGTCAAGTTTAGATCAGTTTTAGCGACATCCGAATTAACACCAATCACAACTTCCAAAGACAGGAATAAGTAGGTAGGTGCAATATCCAAGTATCATTATTTGATTTTTGTACTTAAGTCTTATTTCCTCCGAGGGGAATTGCATGCGTCATTATCTGATAATGTTACCTACTCTAAGTTGTCTATGGGTGTCGTTGAGCACATACTCATCCAAACCTATTGGATATGTGCTAAATGATGAGTGTGTGTGATATGGGTCTTTGGATTTGTGTGTGGAAATTAAATATGTATGCTTAATTCTAAATTCAACATCCTTTATTTCTTATAGGCTTACGAAATAAGCACTTGGACAAGTAAAATTTTATACCATAAATTATTATGAAATAAGAATATAAGTTATAAATATTTTTAAACTTACGCGATCTAAACACATAATTATAAGTATGGATACAACAGGTATTTATAGCGTTTATTGACGACCGATGTGGCGCGGTGGGCGAAGGTCCTCTTGCGAAGCAGGAGGTTGCGGGTTCGATTCCCGCCTCGGAACAATTGTGTGTACGATCTGCAAATATTTGTGTGTTCTGGTCGTTTTCTATGTATAATAAAAATATCTATCTATGTAATATATTGTATTATGTATATCAGTTATCTAGTACCCATAACACAAGCTCTGCTTACCATGGGGCTAGATAATGCTGTGTGAATTGTCCAGCATTATTTATTTATTTTTCCCGAAGTTTCAACAGGTTTACACTCTGTCGTGGTCACGGGATAGGTAAATAAACGCGATAAATGCCCGTTGTATCCATACTTAGAAAAAAGGTTGTTTTGGATTTTCTGTTCTTAAATACACTTCCCACCATTCTGTCTCAGGTTAAAATTTCTGGTGTGTTCCTTAACAGTTTGATTTCTTTTTTATATGGTTTGTTATAAGTTATAAATTAACATAAGCCTCATAGACACTGTTATGCATATCCAATAGTAAATGCGCACATTTACCAAGCTAATAATCGGGGTAACTCATGATGAGTTTTTTTACACTGGCAATTTTATAAAGGGTGTAGGACCGACCATACGTTCACACTCTGTCATGAACCAAGATTGTTTTTTTTTTAAATTACCCGAATTTTAGTTTTTGTAAAAGTAATGAAAACGATTTGACTACTAGTCTAGGCAGTGACACCTTAGTCACGGGTTGTTGACCTCGGCGGTCAACGACCTGCAACATCATTGGAGCGGGCTTAGATGCGGTAGGTAGGTATAGGTACCACAAACATATTTCTCTTCTGTTGTATGACGATAAGCAAATCCAACAGACAATGCCTAGTCTAGTGATCATTTCGTTTTCAATTATTCATTTTAAAAAATCATTCATATTAATTTATAAAAATCAGTACAAGCATAGTCTCAAATATCAAAATGGCTGCCATTTTATTGTGGAAGGAGAAAATAAATTGCGATAGGGATTCGTCGATAAAATGTATCGTATTTCACTCACAATAGTCTCCGACACCTGGGTTATTATGAGTATAGATAGATTAACGACCGATGTGGCGCGGTGGGCGAAGGTCCGCCTGCGACGCAGGAGGTTGCGGGTTCGATTCCCGCCTCGGAACAATTGTGTGTACGATCTGCAGATATTTGTTCCGGGTGTTCTGGTCGTTTTCTATGTATAATAAAAAATATATATCTATGTAATGTATTGTATTATGTATATCAGTTATCTAGTACCCATAACACAAGCTCTGCTTACCATGGGGCTAGATAATGCTGTGTGAATTGTCCGGCAAAAAAAAAACATGTAAATTCTAATAAATTTTCTTTCTTTACAGGAAACTTCGTAAGAAGCCAGAGTATTCAGAACATTACGACTACTACGACATAGATAGGGTTGTTAGCTGAGTTTGTATAAGTAAGGTAGTATTCAAATATGTATATACAAAAAATTATAATCCGTTAAATTTAATGCAAAGCGAAAACCAAAGCATTTATGACTGTGCCTAACTATACAATATAAGCGCCAAGTTATTTATTCACGTGACTCGTTAATAATGTAATTTAATTTCTTGTTAACATTTTAAAAAGATTTCTCTGATTTGTCCCACTGCTGGACATAGGCCTCCCCAAATCTTTCCACTCGGTGCGGTCACGCCCGATGTTATACATAAGATGTATACATAACTATAATAATAACGTGGGATGACGACCTGCGAAAGACTGCCAGGTAGATGTTGGATGCGGCAAGCTGAAGACAGGGCCTTATGGCGCTCATTGGGGGAGGCCTATGTCCAGCTGTGGACTACTATAGGCTGATGATGATGAATAATGACTGAAGTGGCAGTGGGCCGGCCATATCTCGCGAAGAAACGACATCCGGTAGGCTAAACGTGATCTTGAGTGGAGACCACGACTCTGTAAACGTATTGTAGATCGCTCTCCGGCCAGGTGTGATGACGACCTACGAAAGACTGCAAGCAGATGCTAGATGTGTCAATCCAGACAGGGCGCTGTATGTATGAAATGAATGACGGGGATTATTGAACTTTTTAGTTCACTAATCCTCGTTAAGAGCTCGCATTGGCGTCAACGGGGAATACTGAACAAAAAGTTCATTAATCCCCGTTGACGGGGATTGTCAACGGGGATTAGTGGAATAAGCCAATCTGAACACTTTAGCACGATTTATCGTGATTTTAGCACATAACGTGATATCGCGTTATTTTATAAATATCTAACGTGAATTAATAACGGCACGCGTATCGTATAGTTAGGAGAGTTATGTCGAGAAATAATTGCATTTTAAATATTTAGGTAAACAAACATTATGTTTATATTTTTTTTACTATTTACACGACAACGTTGATGCTAAATACTGCAGTTTACAAATTCTTGTAAATTTCAGTATTTAGAACGACGCATTTATCTTGCAAAACGCAGTGATCACATCACTGACAATGATAAAAGGTGTCACAAAGGAGTTTTTTTTCACCCAAGGAATTTCTAACGTTAGAATATAAAATCCTTGGGTGTACCTATTTCGAAAATCAGCTTTAAAATATACTTTATATTTTCCACATTATATTTCACACGCAAATCTATAGCAGCACAAATATTTAAGAACTTTTATTATATTTTTTGCAGAGATACTTGTAATTTTTAATAAGATGTATTTGATATTTGTTTTGTTCCTAATTTAGAAGTAATAATTACATTTGTTTGTATGCACTTAATAGCGTAAGTAAAAAAACAGGTACATACATCGCTGTATAATATTTATTATAAATGCGAAATTATGGATGTTCAAAAACGAATGGGCTGCTAAAATGCAACGGATTGGGCTGAAAAGTTTCATAGATATAGTTACCCGACCCGCATGTATTCTTCCAGAAACGCATGCGAAACCACGGGCAGTACTTAGTTATGCATAACGTCTTAATAGTCGGCATACATTCCATGATCTTTCTTCCATTACAAACTATAGTAATTTATTAAATGTGTGATTTTAAGTTTCGAATATCTTGTAATGTTATTTTATTACCTGGACGTAATGCCTGATGATTCTTTATTAGTGTAAGTTGTGTCTGTTAAGTAATGGAATATAATTGTAAAATAAATGAGTTATCAAATTATGAAGATTGTTTGATATTTTCACCAGAGCCTAGTCCGTTATATAGCAGGTTAGGTTGGCTTGAGACGAGATGTTGGAGTCCCCCTTACACCCCACGTAATGCCTGATTTACACCTTGCTATATACCAAGTGCGTTTGTGTTTCAAGTGCAAGGGAAAGGTTGTCACAGATCAGAGGCGCAGTAGCTACCACGCAGCACAAAAATGTTTTTTCAAAATTCGAAAAACTCGTTTTTGTGCTGCGTGGTATTATACACCTAAAAGCCGTCACACACAGAAACCGTGGCCGGGAGGGAGGCGAAGGCGTGCGGGTTGTATCATTAGAATTTATATACCTAAAAGACTACACGTACACCGCCGCGCCTGGCGGTGGCGGCCTGCGGCGCGGTGCACGTAAATTTGTATGATACGCGCACGCCTTCGCCTCCCGCTCGGCCACGGTTTCTGTGTGGCGGATTTTAACCTTTCCTTTGCCAAAGCACTGATAATCACCTACTAACTTTGTCTGCCTAAGATCAGATCAGAGCTCTAGTACCAGCGATACAATTTTATTAAGTAGTTTTTAGTATTTTATGTCAATATGTGGCAGGTCCGCCTGCGACGCAGGAGGTTGCAGGTTTGATTCCCGCCTCGGGGCAAATGTTTGTCCGATTTGTTTCAACTTTTCAAGTACCTATCATATATATGTATGTACCTACCTTAAAATTAAGCAGGTACATGCAGTACTTAAGTGAAGTGGAGGAAAAAAGCAATTTGAAAACATGTTACAATCATTTATTTAAGATTTGCATACATTAACATTTATAACAAAGTATAGCGACTTTTATTTTGTACATCAAATGACACCCTTAGCAATCAACACAATAATAAAGTATGGTAGTGAATTACAAACCTATAAACTATTGAGGTAATTTCCTCAAGCTAGGTTTTTATATACTAAACAAATGCAAAATAAAGTAGTTTAAAATAGTAGGTACAAGTAAATCTAACAAAACAAATTATTAGGAACTAGGTAACACGTTCACAAATAAGAACTTAAGTATTTTTAACAAAGGTATCCTTTGTTAATCTATTCAAGGCAGATGGCACAAATATAATGTATATTCCTTTATAATCAGGGATTTGGAACACGCTTGCTGCTGCTGTTTTTCTAGGCAATTACAGCCTAGGCCTCTTCAAGACAAGAGTAAAAATATTTTAAGTCTAGACCTTCGTGATTCATCGTAATCTAAATAGGTACATACCAAGCACGTACCATCTACACAAGGACAAATTATAACGTTAACAAACAAGTTTGCATAGTTTTATTTTCTCTACGACCTCTGTGGCGCGGTGGGCAAAGGTCCGCCTGCGACGCAGGAGGTTAAGGTTCGATTCCCGCCTCGGAACAATTGTGTGTACGATAGTCAGATATTTGTTCCGAGTGTTCTGGTCATTATCTATGTATAATAACAAATATCTATCTATTGTATTAAGTACCTATATCAGTCATCTCATCTAGCACCCATAACACAAGCTCTGTTTAAATTGGGGCTAGATGATCCTGTGTCCAGCATTATTTTATTCTCTGAGAAGGTACCGTCGTCGTGGCGTCAGAACAAGTTATCATATTATCACAGATTGCTGCTAAAATAGAGTTCTAAGAACTCGCGGTTGCATATAAAAAAATAAAAACTGATAAGCGTACGCTGGGTACGGGTTTTCACATTGTCTGAAATCAAAAGGTCAGAGATAAATTTAATAAGGTCTTCTATTTATGTATTCTTTCATAAATGATTTGGTAGTACAAATTTCATGTTAGTTGGTATCTGGGGAAACCCCAAACAACACAAGATCCCTAAATTAAAGTGGTTCTTAGCTATGACATCACTCGCGTCCTGCGTTCTACATTTGGGAAAACCCAAACCACATATAATTTTGCCCCGACTGACGGCAAATCTCGATAGGAAAGGTTGCATTTGTTGCTGCTTGCGCTTTGGTTAATGCAAATATTTTTGGTATTAAAAAAGAAGGTCACGCTTTGTTTATAGTACGTATATACGACATACGTAGTAGGTAAGTAATAGGTACAACGGGTATAATGTGTTCAGATCGCTTAAGTTTAAAAATATTTATTACATACTGTACTTCGAGTTTGAATTTTTGAGCGTGTGCAATACCTGACTTTTTTTGCTACAAACACGTTTTTACGTAACTTCTTCGATATTTCTGATAGCTTTAAAATCTGGTTTTTGTGTCTTTTCCTCTCAATTTGAGAAATTCTTTTACTATCGCTGTTGTGGGAAATGACGATGGAAGAAATGTTATGTCTTTCTAAAACTACAGAGCAGGGTTTTAACTGTACATTAGAAATGAGATACTCTTTTTTGCATGTACCGTTATATAAAATTTCATTTATAACGTCTTCGCTTTCTTTGACAATGTGTTTTGAGAATTCAGCTTTCTTTAATTTAGCTTCACGTGATTTAAGTATTATACCTCTTAACCGTTCTAGGTTTTCATTAAGAATATCCTTATCGATATTATCCTCAGTTAGAAATTTGGATTGCTTCTTTACTCGATTCGATATTCTATATGGCAACGATTTGGGATCTATCTTTAGTAGTTCCAATTTCTCGTTCGGTTTCTTTCTTTCTTTTCTTCGAAACACAATATGTCCATAGACATCTTCTAGTTCTTCCGAATCGCTGGAGGACTCTGATGACGTTACATCGTTAGTTGTTTCTCTTCTCGGGAATAGAATAGGCCCGTACTGAGACATATCTGTTTCGCTCGAATCGCTGAAATATTCACTGATATCTAGGATACTGAAAGGCCGTTTCTTTTTCGGTGTTTTATTGTCTGGAGACTCAATCTTTGGATTCAAGACATTTTCATCTGGAACATTTCTTTCAACCCGACACCTATCTCCTTCGCGTAAAACAGTTGTTTCATTCTGATACGTAACTCCTACGTGTGCAATAGTTGCTTCAGCCAGATATAGATCTCTTTCATCTAGAACAGTTGTTGCATCCCGATACGAAACTGTTTCTGATTCCCGATACGGATCTCCATCTGAATCAATTGAGTCATCCCGATACAGATCTTCTTCATCTGAAACAGTTGTTTCATCCCGATACGAAACTGTTTCTATTGAATCGTCAGTTGTATCGTCATCAATGGTATCTAAAGCTTCATTTTTACAGAAGTTCTCCAAAACCTCAACATTAAAACCGCCACACATTTTTGCGCACGGCTTTACAAAGGTTAAATATTAACAGATGTTGGGTTGAGATATTAGTATGCACCGACTTTGTGTAAACGTCGGGTTGATAATGATTATGAACAACTTTAGGAATTCTCAAAGTATCGACTTGATAGCATTATCTCAATTAGATAAGTACTTATTAATTGTATTGTTTAGGTACTCAGCTGGTAAGATAAGTAAGTAGGTATTATACTTTGCATTGATAATACGATACCACTATCGATTCGACTCCATTATAAATCGAATAACTTGCCGGCCTGCAAAAATAAATGCAATAGGTAGGTACTATTCTAAACATCAAGGACAAATGGTAGACATATGAGTCATAGACAAAAATAAAAATGTAAATATTTGCACGCTTCTTAAATATTAACGGGAATTTAAGAAGTTTACATGCAGACAATCCGTTTGTTATTCAAAAAATTGTAGGTAGGTATATATAGGGTATTTTTGTTACTTACAGTTTCAATGCGATTTTATTAAAGCCAAATGCCCGATGCGTCAGAGACTGGCGAGTAGATCAAGCTAAATGTCCGCGGCGTGTTTTTCCTGTAGATATTGGTTTATCGCAATGCGTCACACAATTTTGGTATAAGGATACGTTCTGGGTAATCTGGCGGTAGCGGGAGCGATTTTCGATAAAAAAAAATTCAAAAACTTTTAGGTTTTTAAAATTATTTCCTTTGCGCCCTGTCTACAGCTTGACGCATCCAGCACCTGCCTGTAGTCTTTCGCAGGTTGGCACCCACCTGGCCGAAGGGCGTCCTACACTACGTTTACAAAGTCGTGATCACTGATGAACACGTTTACCCCAGCGGTTGTCGGTTCTTCGCGAGATATGGCCAGCCCACTGCTACTTCAGCTTGCTTATACTTAGAGCTATGTCGATAACTTTGATTCTCTGTCGGATGCATTCGTTACGAATCTATCCTTCAGAGAAACTCTGGTCAATCAGCAAGCTCTTTCCATAGCTCAATGACTGATCAATGACTGGTGGACCAGCCCTACCATGAGTGTCTACGGTAGGGCGTGTGTTTATCCGCATATATCCCTATCAAATAAACCAATATAGCGAAACAAATTACTTTAATAAGCATTTAAATGTAGATAAAAAATTAAGGCGATTAAAATGGATGGTTTAAAATATTTTATCTAGATTTTTAACCCGTGATAGTTACATCTTGTTTTGATGCATGACAGTTTTATCAAAGAAAACGTGACAAAAGCAATTTCTTATAAAATACGCATTTTGGATTCCTTTCAAGGAATTTAAATTTTAACAGATGTTATTCTGCACCTATTAGTAAATCTATTAAATCAATGCTTGTGAGCTTGTGTTATAATTATAATAGGTAGGTACTAGATAACTGATATAGTTAATACATCACATAGAAAGATATTTTTTTTATTATAATATATCGAAAAACTCAGAACACCTGGAACAAATGTCTGCAGATAGTGCAAACATTTGACCTGAGGTCTTATATATCGAGCTGAAGGGAATAATTAAATATAGGAAGGTACAGTCAGCAACGAAATTCTATTAACAGTTGCAGTTGTTCAAAGCTTTCCTAAACCAAATCAAATGCAACAACCACTATTTTGGTTCACTCATAATTGATGCATGGCTCCACTTTAAAATTAATAAAAATAACTCAAAGTTATGTTTATACCTAATTTAAAAAAATAACTCTTAAAAGTTATTTTTTTTAAATTTAATATTGGGTTGAGTTTAAAAATATATGAAACGGCTTTCGTTACTGATGTACTATACTACTACTAAATACTTACCGACTGTTCTGTATACTTTTTATAATTTTGTACAAATTCAAAAGCTTATTATAAAGTTATTATACAGGTAGAACCTACATGTGCCTAGGGTCTAAGGTAATCTCTGTCTGTAACAGTGTTTATTTATGTTTAAAAAAAATAATATATATTTTATATAATATTATTTTGTACTTTATCAAGTATCAGTCCTCATTCAGCTTTGTCCAGCTTATGTAACAAACTCACACACTAACACACGCTTTATAGCTATACCTAACGATAAAAATATAGGTTTAATGGTACAATCAATGCACTTCGCTCCTGGTGGCTTCACCATCCAACGTCTCTTGAAGCACATCCCTAAGTAGTTCAGTGTCTCGTTCGAAGTGGTGAACTAGATGGCGCCACCATCATTCTACATCCTATGGACCAATTTCATCGTTAACAAAACAAAGCTCAACAATTACGAATTAGGTTCAGCTTGATCTCGTTCAAATTCACAAGGTTGACTGAGAGATATCGCTCTCAGCCTCTCAGCGATATGCCCGCCTTGTGTTTATTGTTTATTTAGATATAAGATTTTTATTTATGTTAATTTTTAGCACAATAAAGTGTTCATTTATTCATTTGTTATACTGTGTGACATGACAGCTGTTGAACTCGGTTTAGCAAATTACTGAAATAACTTTGTCGGTACACTAAGCTGAACTCGTTCAAAGCGCTTAACTTTGTATACATAATCATCCATCTCACATTGAACGCGAACGCGTTCAACTTTAACAATAAAATTGGACCTTAGTAATTCTGTTTATTCCCACTTCCCAGCAGACTTAACACAATCACTTCTGCACTAAATATCAGTGTTCATTCAAGTTTCCAGAATAACAAAATCACGCACTGGTATTAGAGAGCACAATCAATACACTTTGATCCTGTTGGCTTCGATATCCAAGGTCTGTTTAAGCACGCCTCCCAGGATGAGTTCAGTGGTGACCAAGGTGGCGCCGCGGTCGTGCAAGGCCGGCCACAGCGCGCGGTCCGCGGCCCGCGACAGGCACAGCCAATGCGGCCCGCCTTCTTTCCATGTACCGCCGGAGCATTGCACTATTACTGAAAGAGAAGTCATATTTTATAACATGAATATCAAGTTTCAAATTCAATTGTTTTTTTTTTATTTCTTTAGGTTTACAAAAAAGGCTCATAAACAAGTCAAATTGTATACTATAAATTATTATCAAATAAGATTGTTTCACTAGAAATAAGGAACATGAAACTAGATGTGTCAAGATAGGGAAGAAGCGTGGTCAAAGCTTTGGGTATAGAATGATGTCCCTTGTATTATGCGTTATTTGCGTTTATGTGATGTCTCGTGTCAAATAAACGTTCATGTCTGTTTACACTTATGCATACCAAGTCTAAAATATAAATAAACTAGCAGACCTTCCCGGTTTCGTACGGTTTTAGTACGGATCCCTTACTTTTTTGAAAATATGCGGTGAAAGAATTTTTCAAATCGGTCCAGTAGTTTCGGAGCCTACTCATTGCAAACAAACAAAAAATCAAACCTTTCCTCTTTATAATATTATTACAGACTAGCTGCGCTCCGCGGCTTCGCCTGCGTGGAAATCTTGAATCACTCTGTCTAATAAAAAAAACCGCATCAATATCCGTTGCTTAGTTTTAAAGATCTAAGCATAAATAGGGACAGACAGACAGCGAGCGACTTTGTTTTATACTACACAACAAAAATTCTTTCACCGTTGGGAAGCTACACTATCCCCGGTGAACATAGGCTATATTATGTTTTTTTAAAAGTTAGGGATCCGTACTAAAACCATGCGAAGCCGGGAAGGTCCGCTAGTGTAAAATAAATGTGTTTTAATAAGATTTTCAAATTGATTAACCCTTACGTTTCATCTCTGAGGCCTCCGGCATGACGCTGGGCGTCGACGACACGTTGTATCCCTTCAGGAAGCCTCTCTGCCCGCTCAATGTGCGCTGGAGATTGAAGTTGAACCTTCTCTCCGCTGCTTCGTCTTTTATCATGTACAGCCATGGATCTGGACACAAGATTACTGTTTTATCTATTTAGTATAGATAGATAGAAAACACTTTATTATAGCACACAAAACAGAAGACAATACAGAAATAAACAATAGAATACAGAAAGTATAAAGGGCGGCCTTATTGCTGAGAGCGATCTCTTCATCCTTAGGATGGACTGGGCATGAAGAAAATACATGTAATAGGCCACTGCTGGACATAGGCCTCCTCCAATGAGCGCCATAGCGTTCTGTCTTCAGCTTGACGCATCCAGCATATGCCCACAGTCCTTCGCAGGTCGTCATCCCAACTGGCCGGAGGGCGCCTACGGTTGCCGAGAGGAGTTCTTTTATAAATAGTTGTAATACTGACCAACGATCATCTTAGTGTCCGCACAGGCCTGCACCCAGCTCGGCCCAACGATGGGCTTGCCCAGTCCCACGGCGCACAGCAGCTTGAACGTACGCCGGATCTCTTGAGTCAGCAACACAGTGCATTGCATCACGTCTGTTACTACTGTTGCACCTGTCAAATTATAATAAATAATGCTATACAATCCACGCAACATCAGCTTTAGCTAAGCATAGCTTGTGTTATAGGTCCTAGATGACTGATATACATCCTACTTCCTACGAATATTATAAACGCGAAAGTTTGTGAGGATTTATGTAAGTATGTTTGTTGCTCTTTCACGCAAAAGCGACTGAATGGATTTTGATGAAACTTCACAATAATATAGCTTACAAAGCAGAATAACACATAGGCTACAATTCATAAAGATATATTGTATATTATCCAAAATATCTATCACCACGCGGGTCAAACCGCGGGGCGCAGCTAGTAATACAATAAATTACATAGATATATATTTTAGTATTATTATTATATATAGATAACGACTAGAACACCCGGAACAAATGTCTGCGATCGTACACACAATTGTCCTGAGGCGGGAATCGAACCCGCAACCTCCTGCGTCGCAGGCGGACCTTTGCCCACTGCGCGTGGCGAGGTCGTCGTTAAATGTAAGTTAATATTTAGTTAAAATGTTTCACATGAAGGGTACATTCACACAGCCGTCCATTTTACACGACACGGTCACCTCTTGCAGCGACGACGGCTCCGTTAAAAACGGCCCTGTAAATACGGACTTCCTGTGTGAACGAACACTTGGGCACTCGGCATGGGATGTTGGCACTTTCTTTCGACAACGGTTTTACCTTCCAAAATGTATTATTACTTGACGATACCATTATTGTTATGGTAACGTTATTCATTTGTTGCATTAGAGCCCTGGATTAACACATCGGTTACTATGATCCCCTTAACAACGCGTAGCAGAAACTTGCTACCATAATGTTGTAAAAGAAAAAAACTTACCTAAAGTCACAAGCTTCGCTTTGACCTCTTCGTTTGGGAATGCAGTGAACAGCACATAGCAAGGCTTGTTATTTCTATTTGGGGTGGCCCTAGATGCCGCCCTAGTTCTTTTGGCCATCGGCTCTGGTACCTGAAATTCAGCAGACCTTTTCAAATTAGGCGTGTCAGAATTTGATCCGGTTGACAGATTGTACACAAGGCTTTGCTCATCTATTGGCGTTTTCTTTAGTATGGATTTTATCATTGTTTCTTTCGGTTGCTCTTTCTCTTTAACTGTTCTTTTACGGCTACTTCTCCGCATTTCTTTTTCTGGTGAAGGTTCTTTGGTGTTTCTGCTTGTTCGTTTGAGTTTTTCTTTGTCTGGTGAGGGTCCTTTGGAATCCTTTTTTGTTCGTTTGGGTTTTTCTTCTTTCGGTTCAGGTTCTGTGATAAAATCTTTAATTATCTTATTTTTGCCTCGAGTACTTCTTACTGGTCTTTTTGTTCCTGCATCGTCTGGTTTGGAGACGCTAGATTTATCTTCCCCTACTTTATTGCTATCTTTAGGAACTGAGTCTTTGTTTTTACGGTTGTACGCCCTTTTCTTCTTCTCTTCTTTGACTGGAATGGTTATTGTGTGCGGATCTATCATAATAGGCCCACGAGATTTTTCCTCTTTACCTTTCGACGTTCTTGTGTTAAGGTTGGGTTCATGTTCTTTGTTGGTTTTTGTTGAATCTATATTAAAGTTAGTTTCACTGGTTTTCTCCTGATCGTTTAGCAAAGCTTCCGATTTTAAAGCTTTGCTATTTTCATCAAGAAGTGATGATTTATTTTTTCTGGATATTATTTCTTCTTTAGGCGTCTCTCTACCAGTGAATGTTATCAAATTCCTCTCCTTTACAACATTATGTGATTCTACAATTACACTGGAAGAACTATTATCATTAGCGGCATGAGAAGTTTTTTTAATATTTGGAGAAGTTATAGCTGAAATTTCCTTTTTTATCTGCTGTTTGTCACCTTGTGTTTTACTTGTGTCTTGTTTCATTCCCTCAAGTACCTTACTTGTATCTTTAGAATTTTTTGATTTGTCGTTCTTGCTTTTTAACCTCGTAATATTTTCAGTTATTATATCTCTGTCTACGTCATCATCTTGATCTGTTAAAAATTTAGGCTTCAAAATACTCTTTGAAAGTTTGTTAACGTCTAAATTTTGTACTTTAGTAGTAGGTTTTCTCACTCGCGTAATAACTCGAGTCGGCAATGCGTCTACATCAAACCTTTTTGACAGATCCATTTTAGCAGAGCTTTTTGTTTTTCTTTTCTTACGGAATAGGATTGGTGTACATTGATCTTCTGAATTTAGTTCATTTTCTGACTCACTTGAAGACTCAGTGACTATAGGTTTAGATAAAGCGTGTAATACATTTGTTTTAATTTCTTGGCTGTCGGGCAAATCGATCTCCATTAACTTGAATGGGCGTATTTTTTTCGGTGTCTTCTCAAGGTCAGATGAATCACTTCCTAGCGAAGGGTTTTTCTTTAGTGTCGCAACTTTTGTTTCCACGCCAATTATTCCTCTGACTTCTGGACTTGTTAGTGTAGACACAAAATTATCTATTTTTTCTTCAATGTCACTGGGTGACAATTCGGACTTATTTAAAGCTTCATTGTCTTTAATTTTCACATTTAATGTTTCCATTCCTGATGGACCCGCCCCAGGCGAAAGTGATCTTTGAGAACACAAATCTTCAAATAAATCTTGTGTGTCTTGGTAATATTGTTCATCATTCGCAGGTTTACTTTCAACATTTGCAATTTGCTTTGTTTTCGGGGTTCTTAAAACGTCTTTCTTCTTTGCTTTAAATGCAGATTTAAGAGGTACTTTAAATGGACTTATTTCTACTTCATCGGATATTGGTAACACCTTCTGACCAATTTTAGGCGGAACAATGTCATCGACTAGTACCTGCGTAGGTAAATCCTCAAAATCAATATTTTTTCCATCCGTTTTATCGACACTAGTAGTTTCTTCAGCAGGAATAACTTGAGTAAGCATATCTTCTAAGCCAGCATTATTATAAGGGGGTGTTTCAACGACTTCTATAACTTGGGTCGCGACATCTTCTAAATCTATTTCTTCAACAGTATTATTAACTTTCTTATTTGTTTTCAATTCAATCATATCCTCTTCACAATCAGTTAGATCTTCATCGCCAATTACTCGTTTTTCTTTTTCTGGGATAGTTTTCTTCTGTGAGAGCAAAATATCGTCGTCATTATCAGTGTCAGTTGAACTATCTGAATTGATTCTGTTTCGCTTAGCAGATATAGGCAACGCTATTTGTGATAACGGTTCAGGCTCAGTTTCAACTGAGTTAATAGTTATCGGCTCTAAGAGACCATCTGTGCATATTGCTTGAGATTCTAAACCCTCCTCATCTGACTTACTCTCAAAGTCATCTAAGAAAACTATATCTTTGGATCTATCATGTTTTGAATCCTCTGAGGATTTTTTAGGTAACGAAAGATTATTAGCTGTACTTTTAATAGGACTTATAGGTGGGCACATTTGAGTGTTAGCGTCATAAATGTCTTTGTCAGCATAAAGATTGAGCTGCATATCATGCTGCTCATTGACTTTGCATATCTCAGGGAGGTTTTCACCTGGAGGCATTTGTGTACTTAAATTGTGGATGGATGGTGAGGTTAATGCTTCTGGGAGTTGGGTGTTCGCTGAGTAAATGCTAGAAGTATTATTAGATACTGGGAGTTGTGTGTTGGCAGTGTGTATGGAGGGTGATGGGACATTGGACTCTGGCTGCTGAGTTTTTTCAGAGTACATGGCTACAGGAGATTCAGGTAGTTGAGTGTTAGCTTCGAATATCAAATCTATTTCTTTTAATTTAGGAGGGTAGGCCTGTGTGTCCATTTCATATATGTTGCAGGAAAGTGCTTCATTTTCTTTTTCGTTTATATTCACCCGAGGTAATGAATAATTGAGGCTACTAGTAGAGTCATTGAGGATTAGAGATGTGGACTTCTTAGATGAATTCCAGTAGACATTGTCGATTTTGTTTCCCCCTACAGGTTGTATGGATATTGTTTTCCCTGGTTTAATAAAATTCGTGTTAGAACTTTTAAATTGGGGTCCATTTGGTTGTGTGGCGATAATGAATGAGTCATCCTGAAAAAAAAAACCACAAATTACAAAAAGATGTGCCCTTAGTGGTTAGTCATACCCTATTCATTTTTGTTTCATAATTGTATTTAGCTAATAGAATCACAGGAGTGGCTTGTACAAAGTATCCCAAAAATGCTATTACATATTTATGTATATGCAAGTTGGCCACTTCATTAAATACTCGTATATAGTAATTATGGATAATTAGCACTGCCTTGTCTTGCTGTGTGAATTGTCCAGCATAGCTCAGTAGAGCTTGTGCTAAAGGTACATAGTTATTCCACCCTTCTAGTTGCTGTTTGATAGTTTGAATGTCCAATTCGATTTTTGACAATCGATTTTATTAATGAAGAAGTTGTTATCGATTTACTTAACATTTTGTATTTAAAGACTGTATACAGGTTTTATTCATGTTTCTGCCTTCTGGTTTTCTGTGGGGGATCAAAACTATATTTCTCCGGTGGACTCAATGTCCTTAGCGTGATCATTGCTGAGATGAGATGTAATATAAAGTGAATTATGTCGTTTCCAATACCAAACAACTTGTATAATTAATATGGACCATAGAATAAGACATACATAACACTTGAATCTGCAAATCATACAAACAATTGTCCGAAGTGGGAATCGAACCCTACTGCATTGCAGGCGGACCTTCGCTCATTGCGCTACAGAGGTCATCTAAAAATCCTAATTTTTATTACCTTGTCGCTAACATCAGGTGACTCTGGTACAATCATAGCTGAAGTCAGCTTAGACATGTGCCTAGAAGGCACCGGAGTATCAGGTATACTCATAACTTGAGTCATGGGTAATGCTTGGGTCATAGCGAGATCATCTTCATCCTCTAATAGCCTGAAGATCCCGAAGATCTCGCCAAATTGGACCATGTCTCCATTTTTTAGAGCTTGAGGCACATATGGCATCAGTGATTTCTGTAACAAATATGGTACAGTAATAAGAATAATTATATGAATGCTTCGTAATAAATCTGTGTGGTGTTCGGGAAAAATTCATTTGCAACCTTTCTATTTCGATTATAGAAGTTCTGTAAACAGTACATTTCAGTGTGAGTTTAATAACCTAGATACAATACAACATAAAAAACATGTTATTAAACCATAGGTACTATATCTTAGAACTTTTGAGACAGCCTAACATTTGGGCTGTGTTTGAATTTTTTACGGCTATCTAACAAGCTAAGCTATACATATAGACTGTCTTTAGAAACTACACACCCTCACACACACACACACACCCTCACACACTAACACACACACCCTCGCACACACACACAGTGTAATATAGATCATTATAGCAAAATAATAGCATAAAAGTTTTAAAACCTTAAATAAATAAATTAACTTAATATCAATAGGTAAGTCACTAAACTTTATACTCTAGGTCCTAGAGTTAATTATTACAATGTCTAATAAATTAACACAAAAGACAGTAAAAACAACGCCAACTTACACCCAACAACTTTGTTTTGTTGGCAGAATCCAGATCCATAATCATGAAATCTTTCTTATTCAGGACATTTATTACTGCATGTTGTCTCGAGACTGACTGAAATAAATAAAAAACATCTTAGTCCTCAAGGTGCTGTGGCTGAATTAACTCTAGATATTGCATGCTTGTATTTACATAAATTGATAGATTGGTTTCAACAATACAATACATAAATTCTTTATTGTAGTACACCATAATCAAATCAATCATTACAAAAATACTATATGCGACAAGTACAATGGGCGGCCTTATCGCTTAGAAGCGATCTCTTCCAGGCAACCTTTGGATGGAAATAATTATATGAATTTAAGAAAAGGCAGGGGGTGTACCACAGGTGATCTAAATAAGAACATAACAAGAATACACTGTACACTTTTAGCATGCATCCTTCCATCATTTAATAATTTTATCAAAGGTACCATTGTTAAGTAAAGTAATTAATTTAGTGTAATTTGGTAATGAAAGATGGTGCTATCTGTAATCTATACTTCATAGTCATGTCTCAGCACTTACATTTAGATTCAGTACAATATTACATGTTTGAGGATCTCTCCCAATTTTGTTTGGGCCTTTCTTCACAGGATATTTTTCTCCACATATTCCAAGAAACCCGATCTGAAACAGAAGCATTTCCAATAAGAACACTTATTTGATATTACCTATTAGAACCATTGAAGCTATTGAACTACTTATTCATAAATTTGCCACGGAACATGGAATAAATTTGGTAAGGAAGGTAAGCCAGGACGGCTTACCTTCCTTACCAAATTTCTTCCATAGCAAAAGTCAGTAAGGTAAGACAACATCACAGACACCCACCACCGACATCAGGTATTCGCCGCCTCCCGGCTAACCAGAGAGTCAGACAAACCAAAACATTTCTATTTTCTATGGACAAAACTGGCTGAACTTCAACGTATTGTACACAATACAAAAGCTTCTCATTTGAACCTTATCAAGTTAGTGTTTTTAGTGTTTCTGAAGACAACAAACAATCCAGGTTTAATGGTCAGCGATATAAACAAGAACACTTTGTTTTACCTGTTCAGGGCATTCCCTCAGTGACTGGGTGCTTAGATCCTGCGTACACTCTAATTTTTGTGTACACTCAAACATTTTTACGGAAATGCACTCATCGGTATTTTCCAAAAACCCTGCAAAGCAAACTCGAAATAAAGGTAAGAAAACTAAGAAAAACCGTGCGGTGCGACGAAATAAATAAACGCGCAAAAACTGACAACTAAATGACAAGACAGACAGACAGACTTGCTTGGCTCAGACTCTCTAAAAAAGAAAAAAAATATATGAGGAAGGAGAAATTCCTATTCGAAGGCGATACACCACTTCTTCCACCAATTGATCCTGAGGCAGTTGCCTCTGCGAGTAGAAAGAAATTGGGTTAGAGAGGAAAACTCTGAGCCCTACCTAAACGCCTTGACTCTTGGACACACGAAATCATCAAATCACCCACTCCGTTGACTTGACTGTGAAATGACACTTTACTTAACTGTCAGTGACACTGACTTTGTATCGACGTTAGAGCAACATCAACATCATCATTGTAGTTTTGTGGTACATTTTGTTAATTCACAGTTAATATTTTTCTTTATTGTAAATATTCTTTGTAAATGTTTAACTATACTAGTGCGTTCCCCATAAAGAAATATTGCGATGCTATCAAGAGACATTGGCAGAATTACGTTAATCCAGATGCAGAGCCATCAGCAAGAAGTTGAAGTTTAACAGTGGGCGGGAATCGTTTTCGATATCTAATCCGTTAGAATAATATTGTTCTGTGATATCTAATCACTCCAAGAAGTATGAGTAGGTATTTCTATGTATCCAATCTAAAAGAAATTACTCGTAAAAAGGCGTTCTTTCCTTATGCATTTTAAGGAATTGAGATGAGTGGGCAAAACAAAGTACCTAAAGTTCTTTTTCTTTTGAATTTGATAAGATTAGAGGTATTATAGGTAGGTAAGTAGTACCTATGTGTACCTTAATGACTTGATAGTAGGTTAGGTACCTGCAGATATGTAGTTCCTATTGTACAATACAATACGTACAAAAATTACTTTACTAACTTTAATGTACATGTACACCAGATGCAGAACATTAACAAAAAAGACAAGATACCTACGGACGCTTAGAAGCGATATCTTCAGGCAACCTTCGAATTATTTGTATTGTATTTGGTTCCTTAACTTTGGGCAATAGTAGGTAGGCATACCTACCTAAGCTACCTACACGGTATAATCTAGGTACAGTGATGTTCATAGATATATAGATAGAAAAATAGGCCCCTTCGTTTGAAGTCAACTGAGATGGCCGCTGGCCTTCAAATAAATAATAAGTCCCGCTGGCATAAATGTGTTCGTTTCGGTCAAAGTAGGTATAGGTACCTACTGGAGGACGCACTCCGGCCAGGTGGGTTGACGACCTGCGAAAGACTGCAGGCATGGGTGCCTCAAGCTGAAGACAGGGCGCTGTGGCGCTTATTAGAGGAGGCCTATGTCCAGCAGTGGACTAATATAGGCTGATGAAGATGTTGATGATAAAAAAGCACGGTTTAAGGCCCAGGTGCAAGACTAGAATGAGTCTCGAAGACGTTAAGATACTAATCTAAAATCTGTTGCGAAAGGACAAAGACGATTGTGGATACTATGACAAACTCTACAAATAGATATCCAGTCAATCAAGTTCTACAAACTGATAAGCCATTGATCGCAAATCGATACTTTGTGTCAGTTCTCTTATCTAATGAAAGCAAATTCTAGTGATATGATATTGATAATTTTTTTGTAGATACCGTCTCATTATAGGCGCCTCGCCCAATAAACTGATACGTAGTGTTGTTAGGAACCAAGCCTACAACTAGTCTCTAACTAGTACCTAATAGCTAGTAATACCTACTAGCCTCAAAGAAAAACAAGTGACCCATTTTGCTAGTGTGTTTTGTTCGTGGTCAACTGAATTTGTGATTATTAGTTATTTTAAAATTTCGCGACAATCTAAGCTAGTAGATCTTCAAATTCTAACTAAGTAGACAACTTAGCTTTGTGATACAATAATTGACTTTATTTGAAACTAATTAGTGTTGAAATTCAAGTAGAACCCCCTTGTGTTCAGTCAATCTCTGACCCAAATCTGAAGTTATTGTGCAACAAATTTTTCCAGTGGTCGCATCGAGTTACTAACATATTGTAACTCTAGGAGTGGTCGCTGAAAAATCCCCGTGAAGAGCGTTGTCTTATTTCATTTCTCTATCAAAGAGAATACAATTTGTATGTGTACACACGTTGTCCTTCCGACGCTTGCGATTACTGGCAGTTAAAAATTGAAAAAATCGGTTGTTATTGTACAATAACTTACATAAAATTTTACTTCAACATCGATCGTGCAACAGCCCTCGCTTGTGATCTTATTTCTCTAGTTAGCATCTAGTTTACTACGGATATTGAAAAAAGTCCCTTAAGAATGTGTCTGTCAGTGAATAATTGCTGCTGTTGTTTCACACTCAGTGTGGGCACGAAGATTGTGGCAGTAGTAAGCACGGTAAGACCTTTTCATCTATGTATTTAGTTCAGTAAGCAATCAAACCACAGATGGTGACTTACTATATTTAACTACCAAGTTGCAAACTAAAGCTTGTTAGTAGGACTTATGTAGGTAGGTCCATTCTTAGAAGCACAGAATAGGTACCTAACCTATCTATAACTGAAATGCAGTTGGCAGCATTATTTTCCAAGTAATCGCGGCTACATAAATAAATAAGAAATAATCTGATTGTTTTCAACAGTAACTCTTTATTGTACAACACATAATTAAACTGTGAAACATAAAGTACAAATTTATCTCTTATAATTTTACACTATTTTTAGTTTTGCGACATAAATTACTAATCCCTTGGGAATATAATGTTTATGGGACCACCTCTATGAAATAGCGAAAGAATTTTCAAAATCGATCTAATTGGCGAACATGTACAACACAACAGGTACCTTCCCTACCTACATAAAAAAAAGAACCTCCTCCTTTTTTCAAGTTGTAGAAAAATTTAAAGTAATCGTACCCGCAGCCATTACAAACACAGCTAGTCTTGACTTATTATATTATATTTAACTTAACACAGCTGGTTATTGTTCATCTCTGCGCCATGCCACTATCAAACACATTAGATGAAATTTTAAATTGGAATCCAGATTAAAACTTTTTTCAAGATAAGCAACCAAAACATTGCACCTTTATCACATATTTTACGACGTCTGTGGCGCGGTGGGCAAAGTTCCGCCTGCGACGCAGGAGGTTGCGGGTTCGATTCCCGCCTCGGGACAAATTTCTGTATGATCTGAAGATATTTGTTTCGGGTTTTCTGATCGTTTACTATGTAAAATAAAAATTATATATCTATGTAATGAATTGTATTATGTATATCAGTCATCTAGAAGCCATAACACAAGCTTTGCTTAGCTTGGGGCTAGATGATGCTGTGTGGATTGTCCAGCATTATTGATTTATTTATATCTACATGTTTCAGTTATCAGCAGTATTGACGGTGGTTCTCTATGGATCCTCGGCTCTCTTCTCCGCTCTGCCTCAGAGCAGATTGCTGTTCTATGCAGCCATGGCTTTCGCTGGAGGTGCGCAGTGCGTGCTGGGATGTCTACTTATCTATGGAGCATTTAAGGTAGATCCTCCTTTAATGGTCCGGGAGCCAGGTACATACATATTTGGTCAATTATTTCCTCCCGAGCGAAAATTCGTAAAATGCATTAGGGATTAATATAATGAATACTCGTGACCGTCAGCTGCAACTCCGTGGGTAGGTTAGGCAGGGGCAGCGATGACGACATTATTCCCATGGAATAAGGTTAAAATCTTATTCCATGGTAATAATGTCGCTGCCACTGCTCAACCCACCCATAAGACTACCTCCATGACCCTGCGCCGAAATAGGGGTTGGCTCAGCGTGGGCTGAACATTATATACTCAGCGCTGTTGTTTTTCAGCCTATTGAAGTTACGGACGACAATTCGGTGACTGAAAAATATTTTATACAAACAAACAAAAGTAGAATAATACGCCATTGTTTCTGTGTGTTCCAGCATAAGCCCGGCTTCACAGTCCCGTGGATAGTCCTCACGGCGAGCCAGTCCGCGGCGCTGGTGACCCTCGCAGTGGCCGGCGTGCTCCTGCTCAGCTACAACCGCGACCAGCAGACCACGGCGCAGATCAGCGCCGCTATATCCTTCTACTTCGTTTATTCATGTAAGTCACCGGTCGAATACTGAAACGCATCTCAGATTTAACCACGTCTCAACTTCAACTTCTTGCTAGATGGCTCTGCGTCTGGATTGACGCAATTCTGCCAATGTCCGTCTCATGATAGCATCGCAAGCTTTCTTTATGGATAACGCACTTGTATAGTAAAAAAATTTAGAAAGAATATTTACATTAAAGAAAAACATTAACTAAAAAAATAATCATAATAATAATAACTGATTTACATGGATAGTTTTTTTTTATTATACATAGAAAACGACCAGAACACCCGGAACAAATATTTCCAGATCGTACACACAATTGTTCCGAGGCGGGAATCGTACCCGCAACCTCCTGCGTCGCAGGCGGACCTCGCCCACCGCGCCACATCATCGGTCGTATCATACCTAGATCTCTGAAATGCCATTTTTATTAACTGCATAGAAACACAGGCAAAATAATTCCGAAAACAATCATTTATCTAAATTAAACGAATAGTTAGGTACTTACTATGTCTACGTTGATTGAATTGGCTAGTCTTAGATATACGCTAGGCTTGTAAAGCCTGTGTTATAGACATCTATACCATCCCTCATTACCACAGAACAGCTCTGTTCTGTGCTCATTACAGTGACACTGATGCACTGACAGTCGAGCCACGGGCAAGTTAATTAACTTACATATAATAGTTCATCGGTTACATAGAAAGTTAGATTCTTTTACGGAGTTTGACATATTGAGTACTTACCTACCCTTCGCCAGCCAGAGCGTCTCGCCACGCGCCCCTTTAGACCACATCGCTGAAGTTTGGCAGTGGAAAGTAGTGCGTAGTAAATAAAGTTGTATCATAGGGCGCGAAGCGTCGTCGTCGCGTCGCGCTCTAAGGGATGGCCATAAATCTTAAGGAACAGTCTAAAGGTGTGTTTTTCTCCTTTCCAGTGGTTTTATTCTACTTTGCGTCAGTGGTGAACAGCAGACGGCAGCAGATGCTGATCGAAGATCGGACGGCGGGGGCCAAGCGGATGACGCGGCATCGCGTGCTGCCTAGTTACTATGTTTGAAAAGATTATACTTACCTAACTTTTAAACCGAGATCATTTTTAAAGTGGTTCTCAAGTTTGACTGAATTAATTTTATTGATACATAAGGGTCAGCTCACATCGAGACGCGACGTGACGATCAAAATATAATTAAAGATACAAATTTTGAATTTCTGATGACCTTATGACGGAGCTGGAGCCATAGGACCTAATGATTCAAACGACACCTCATAGAGATTAGATTGATTTTCTTTTAAAAAAATCTTATATTTTTTTTATGTTATAATAACTTAATAAGCTATTAGTTATTTTTCATCTAGGAATCAGTAAAGTCGGTTGTAAGTGATAATGAGTTAATTTATTGTATCCTATACAATGTCGTTTTTATTGGCTTGATTCCTGTAACCCTGAAATGTACGCTATGAATCTTAGTGGGTACCTACTACCTATAATTGTATGGTCCTTTATAACTGAAAAACTTGGTTTTGTTAAATATGTTGTGATTATGTGTTAAATATGTGGATGAATTATTGATTTCAAACGATAAATAATAAATAAATAAATCATCATCATCATCATCAGCCTATAACAGTCCACTGCTGGACATAAGCCTCCCCTAATGAGCGCCATAGCGCCCTGTCTTCAACTTGCCGCATCCAGCATCTACCTACAGTCTTTCGCAAGTCGTCATCACACCTGGTCGGAGGGCGTCCTACACTACGTTATAATAAATAAATAAATAATGCTGGACAATTCACACAGCATTATCTAGCCCCATGTTAAGCAGAGCTTGTGTTATGGTACCAGATAACTGATATACATAATACAATACATTACATAGATAGATATTTTTTATTATACATAGAAAACGACCAGAACACCCGGAACAAATATCTGCAGATAGCACACACAATTGTTCCGAGGCGGGAATCCAACCCGCAACCTCCTGCGTCGCAGGCGGACCTTCAGACAACGAAGATATCGGTCGTCGTTCTATATATAGAACGACGACCGAGGAGTGGGTACATATTCATAAATAATTAAGATAGGACAAAATAATAATTTTTAACCTACGTATTCAATATACCTATAAATATCACATAGTATAAAACAAAGTCGCTTCCCGCTGTCTGTTTGTCGCCGTGTATTTCTTTAAAACTACGCAACGGATTTTGATGCGATTTTTTAATAGGTAGAGTGATTCAAGAGGAGGGTTATAAACCATTGGACACATAGATTTCCACGTGGGCGAAGCTACGGGGCGCAGCTAGTACTACTATAATATATAGAAAGATGATTAAGGCCTATGATTATTGCGATGATGTGGATTGAAGGGTTCTTAGGACAGTTCCTCAGAACTTAACTTCCACACCAGTAACATAAAACAAAGACTCAAGTCATTAGCGTTACGATTACGCACGTGGAAGTCACAATGACACGAGTAGGTCCTGGTGCGGAAAATGACCGTTTTCACCAGCGCAGCACAATGGGCGATTATGAACAGATTTTATAAATAAACCGGAGAGTGGTGCCGCGGGACAGTATGGCTAAAGGCGTGACGTAGATGGTACCTGAAGAATGGTAAGTTTTTATTTGTTTTCCGTCGAAGAAGTGTTAGTAGTAATAAATTCAAAGAAATAAACATAATGACAGTACTTATCAAAACTTGTTGTACACTCATAAAAACATCAATCGGTTCACTAATAAAAGATATACATAATGTAAATACTAGAAATAAGAATAAACTCGCTGTGCCCACAACTAGACTACATAAGATAAGTGTATCTTTCAAAGGGCTAATGTATACGCTTCTACAACAAAACTCCAAGTGAGTTGCAAAAATTATCAACAAATAATTTTTTTAAAATTGTGAAGCATATTCTTTGTAAAAAGGCTTATTACAAAATATCAGATTATCTAGAAGATAAAAAAGCTTGGAACGAGTTTTGCTCCAACTCAAAATCTAACAACTTACAGATAAGCAAATCATATGTAATAGACACATAAGTTATGAACATACTAGTGGTTTCTTCTCACTTCTTCCCCTGGTGGACAAAAAATTTAAATGAACATCAATATAATAATGAATAGTATAAAATATGACTGATCTAAGTACTTATTTGTATGTAAGCCTAAAGAAATAAACTTTCATTTCATTTCATTAGATTTATTATAAACACAAATAAGAGCGACGGTTGTCTGGTAGAGATCGCTCTTGAGGGATATGACCGCCATATTATTACAAATTTTTTATTTTATTATATTTTGTTTGTTTTATTTTTAAGTGTGCAATAAAATAATTATCTATCTATCTAATATAGCCAAAAAATGCGACAATTTAGTCTCAGTTTCATAAACGTGTACGAGTACTTCCGCTTGTTTTCGAGAAGGCATTGGTTTAACGGTTTTAAGTTTTTCAACGCACACGTACATTAGTTTTTAGCTTCAAAAATTAAATAGGTATCTAAAGAAATCGGTATCGCTATCGGCCATATCTCGCGAAGAACCGACGGCCGCTGGGGCAAACGTGTTCTGGTTGTAGGCAACGACTCGGTAAACGCCCTCCGACCAGGTGGGAGGAAGACTGCAGGTAGATGCTGGATGCGGCAACCTGAAGACATGGCGCTGTGGCTCTCATTGGGGGAGGCCTATGTCCAGCAGTGGACTGCTATAGGCTGATGATGATGATGAACTAAAGAAATAACTATTGCTGAAAAAGTTGTCTGAAACCTGGAGAAAGAGTTTCCTTTAACCTGTTTTGAACAATATTATTTTTCGGTTTTGTGTCTATAGAATAGAATAGAAAGACATTTATTCATAACAACTAAAATAAACAAAAAAAAAGACACACTAATAGAATAGGTACATGTAGAGAGTTGTTACAAAAAGGCTCTAACTCAGCATAATGCTGGCTAAGCTCCGTAAGACTTAGCCAGCGCTGGTCTTCCGTTAGAGGCATATGCAATGAAATAAAAAGAAATTATAGTAATAGTAAAAACTAAATAAGAACACTTAAAAAGCCATTGACAAAAACAAAGACATAATAATAGGCTAATACCTACATATATTATGACGATATATGATGACTTGATTAAGTTAATTTTATTTAATTTAAGCCAACATCATGCGAATAAAGAGTAAATAAAAAAGAATAAAAAACCATGGTACTATACTATATATATATATATACAAACAATGCAAACAAAATCATAAACTATAAACATTTTATTAGGAAACATATGTACTTTGTATACAGTACCTAACTATAGGTAGGTATCTATTTTATTTCCGCTTCATTAAAACATTCAAAAAACATAAGCTTTGGAACGGAAACCGTGCAAATATCGATAGATAACCCACATTCGAGGGTTACGTATAAACCGGCCGTCTACATTCATAACTCCTAATGAATGGTCAACACGCGATTTCCTTTAGCGAATGGGCTAGTGTAGGCTCTGGTGACTTAAATCTTTCTCTATTGAAGGATAAGGGAACAAAATAAAAAATATTTCTAGAATAAATAGGTACCGACCTTTGCAAAGTTTTAATTTCCTAGTGCCTAGATAACAAATGATAGCAAAAATGATAAAATCTAGGTTCATGCTTTGTCATTATTTTGACGTTTAAGTATTCTATTCACCTTAAAAAAAGTGTTTATCTGAATCTGAAACGTCTATGCCGCTTTGTTAAAGTTAAGTATCTACAAATATATGAAATAAGCATCACATATCAGGTTACGATCTGGTCATTATCCATCAAAGAAATTTGGGTTCCTTATGAGAAAAACGGACTCCCCAAACTGTGATGTTTGCGGAGTCCTAGATGATAGATAGATAGATAACACTTTATTACACCACACAAAACAGAAAATAATACAGAGATAAAAACTAAGAATAAAGGTATAAAGGGCGGCCTTATCGCTGAGAGATGATGTGCACCACATCTTGATGGATTGTGTCAAATTCAAAGATCGAAGGGAGGCACTGATGATTGAACTTAGTTTAAATAGATTTGATTTAGGTACATTCATTAACATTTTAGCGGAACCAGATTCAGCAGCGGCTGTCTCATTATTATAAATTTTTATGCATCTGTGACTCCCTTTAAAAATAGCCACAATTTATATGTTTTTATTTTGCTGTTTATTTGTTTTGTTTGTTAGTTATAAGTTTAGGTCATGATAGGACTGGCATACTTTACAAAGTAAAAGTCCTTAACAATAAATATGAATTTAAAAAAAAAAAGCGTCACATATAATAATTATATGTTTAATAAATCGTGACATTATGTATTTTTTAATTTTTATCTCACAAATACAAAAAATTTAATTCACCTTAATTTAATTTATCTTGTTTGTTGTTTTGATAAGTGTGCAGCATTCCTAACTTTGTGCTGTTTTCTAGGTACAAATCAAGAATGGTATTACTTAAAAAGAGCAGACTGTTTATTTAATTATAATAATTAATAATTTCATTCTCTGTTTTTTATCTACTAAAGTTTACGACACTGGCAGAGTTGTGGCAACACAGACATAGCGAGCCATAAAAATAGGAAGTTGAAGCTGAAGTTAAAGATTTTTCTATATATCTATCTACGATAAAAATCTTTTCAATAAGAACAGTTTCCAGCCACCGGCGCCCGCGCTACCAATCGATGGACGATTCAATCAGAGTTATGACTTATGATGACACATTAATTCGGAATGAGCGATCAGTTGCGCAAAGTCTTAGAGGCTTTGGAATGTACCGAAAGGCTTGTACTAGTTGGCCTACTTTAATGTTTGTTTCGAGATTAGGTACCGACCATCTATATATAAATATATCTATGGAGGACAGAGTAGGTAAGGTAGGTAAGTACTTAGGTGACAGAAGTAAAAAATAGTTGTACTTACATAACTCTGCATTTTTTTTCGATATAATATTTACTAGATGCGCCCCGCGGCTTCGCCTGCGTGGCAATCTATGAATCAAATGGTTTATAAACCTTCCTCTTGAATCATCATCATCATCAGCCTATAGCAGTCCACTGCTGGACATAGGCCTCCCCCAATGAGCGCCATAGCGCCCTGTCTTCAGCTTGCCGCATCCAGCATCTACCTGCAGTCTTTCGCAGGTCGTCATCCCACCTGGTCGGAGGGCGTCCTACACTACGTTTGCCGAGTCGTCTCTTGAATCACTCTATCTATTTTAAAAAACCATCAAATTGCGTTTTAAAGGGACAGACATCGGGAAGCGAGTTTTATACTATAATAGTGATTCTGCAACATTTTTTCTTTTATTTCATTTTTTTATTTAATATCTATTTAAACCGAAGATCTTAGAAGTCTACACTTAATACTTTGACTGCGGTTTTTTTTCGACGACTGCGATCTTTTTTTTTACCTAAAAAATTCGTGCTGCCGCTCTACACAGCGGTTGTGTTGCGCCGTACATGCGTTTCGTTCGAAAAATATTACAGCTCTGCTGAGTCACAAAGATCTGTATTTTCTCAGCCGCTGCGCTAGTGTGGATTTACGCATATTAGTCACTTGTAGAAAACTCATACCGTGCGTTTTCAGCACTCAAAGTGTACGTACTTATGTAATTATGTAGGTTATCATAATTATGTCCAATATAGGTATTATTATGTATAGTAAACCAGCTAGAGGAACGGTGTAAAAGGTTTAAAACCGTCTTCCCATAATTCAGGGACGAGCGGACGTTTTAAAAGACTGCAGGAAAAACATGGCTATGGTTGGCGAAAGATGGAGTAAAGTGGAAGGGGATAGTGAGAGAGGCTTTGCCAGAAGAGGGCAAAGAGATGAATATCGATGTCGTAATAATATACGCTATAGTATTTAGGTAACAAAATTTAATATTCATCTGAATAAAATGCTTAAAATTAAATTAAATGAATTATAATGTGGCACCCTATATCAATCTGATTTCTATTTATTGGTTAATCGGTAAAATAATATCTGTTTGTAGAATTTGAATGTTCATTTATTCATCAGTCACCATGCTAATGAATCGTTCAACCATTTAACACTTCGACTGCGATTTTTTTTCGACGACTGCGATCTTTTTTTTATCCTAAAAAATTCGAGCTGCCGCTTTACACAGCGGTTGTGTTACGCCGCACATGCGTTTCGTTTGAAAAATATTACGGCTTTGCTGAGTCACAAAGATCTTTTTTTTTTCAGCCGCTGCGCTAGTGTGGATTTACGCTTATTAGTCACTTGTAGAAAACACATACCGTGTGATTTCAGCAGTCAAAGTGTTAATAATAATAATGTATATATTGAAATTAACCCCTATTTCTTCTGGTCACGCTATAACTTGAGAACGGCTTTACCGATTTCATACACCTTTTTTTAATGAAATGTTTTCTAATACTGCTTAGAAGGTTACATTAAAAGAGTTAATAAAATTATTATATTTCATTTATTTTTTAATTTCCACGCGGTCGAAGCGGGCACAGCTAGCATAGAATATAATATGGATCTTTGAAAAAAGCTCCCATCTTAGGGGGTGTAAGGGGGACTCCAACATCTCGTCTCCCAAGCCAACCTAACCTGCAAGTGGTACACCCTGCTAGATAACGAACTAGGCTCTGGTGAAAATATCAAACCATTTTCATAATATGATGAACTCATTCATTTTACTATTATTTTTCATTACTCACTGGCAGAAAAGTGTCCATCCAGACACAGTTGCCATAAACTGAGAACAACATCTTGCCAATGAACCGTTCAGCTATGTATTTGAATAGATCTGTGGAAAAGCTCCCATCTTCACTATCTCAGTAATCTCCAACCGAGTAAAAGTAACAATACTCGGTTAAAGTTTCAACAAGCAATTAATATCCTAAGCGTTCCCACGGTGGCTTTGATTATAAAGCTCAGAGGATGGCAGAGGGGGGTGAGGTGAGGTAGGGGCGGCTCGTGCCATCACTTTCACTCGCCAAGTGGCCATAGACCACACCTGCGTCAGTGCAGAATGGTAACATCAACTACATAATTACAAGTACTATTTTAACAGGTATTTATCATATAAGTACAACTCGGTCACAATATCTGTGCACCTTGAGCCATACAAAATGTTTGGCTCAAGTGTGACCGAGTTGTATATAAGTCATCCCGTGACCACGTTGGTAAACCTGTTGAAACGTCAGGAAAAATAGGTAAATAAACGCGATAAATACTTGTTAAAATAGTACTTTTAATTACTGAATAAATATTTTGGCCGGGTAGTTGTGGCGGGAACAGCTGGATGTATGATAATGCAAGCAGCGCAGGCCATTGTTTTTTATTTATTTATTTAAAGTTTATTGCACTATTAAAGGTACAAAGGGTGGGCTTAATGCCGAGGCATTTTCTACCTGCCAACCAGGAAAACACATGATTTAAATAAAGAGTTGGCGTGCTAATTATTAGTAGTATTTTTGGAGGAGCTCTATTGTTATGTCAAATTGACAAACCTATTCTCTACATATTACCATTTATTTTAATATATTAAGTGGTTCTGAATAAGTTACTACTTCATGTAGTAGTTTTGCGTACGTATTTAATTTACTTTTATTCTTAATTATTAGTAGTAGTTATTAGTACTGAGTCATTCGTATGACTGGATCCTTGATAATGAATCAAACTCAAACTCAATATCATTTATTTCTTTAGGCTTACAAAATAAGCACTTAGACAAGTCAAATTTTATACTATTCATTATTATCAAATAACATTATTTTAATTTTAATGTTCACTTCAATTTATTGTCTAATAGTGGAAGAAGTGACAAAGAAACCACTAACCAACAAACTAATTCTAATTCTAAAATATGCATGATGCTCCTAGCCACTATCATGATAAGATTTGGTAATATAATCAAAGGTCTCAACGGTTCCACTGTGTCTGGGCTCAAAGATGCCTAAAGCTCTGACCCTCAGTACCCAGTGCGGTTACACGTCCGCTTACATAACTCACTTTCACCCGACTGTGTGTCACTGACCGTCCGGTCGGATGGTCGTGTGGCGCGTACAGTCTGCAGGATGAAGATTGATTACTAGCTTCTACATTAAAATCCGTTCACGCTTCCGTAGAATCTTGAACGAGACAGAGCATTACTGGCTCAAGGAATACGGTTATGTTCAAGTCCCTAAAAACAGAAATTTTTGAATATGAGCATTTCCTGCTGTTATCAGCAAAAACTTTACGTTACCTACAAGCTGAGCAGGTAGGGATATAAATATACAATAAGATATTATACATAAATTAAATTTTTTGCTAATGGTCAGATCACCCTAGACCACAAATGCTGATGCTGCAGGCTTCTATACCGTAATTAACTTTATATTGATGGCTAATCATTCAGTTTACAAACAGCTTGTGTCGTTACAACAATATTCCTACAACGGTAGGGGAGAGTCGGATATTACTAAGCGAGAATGCCTATAGCTTAGCTTGGGATAGGGTTAGATATTTTTTTAAGGTACTGGCTTAACAACTATATAATACTTCATTGGTAAGAAATTTATTAAGCTATATCATATAAATAGTTGCTTAATTCAGGTAACCTACCTGAATAAGCCACTATTTGTCATCCATCATAGATCAGAAATCGCGTGTAGAGTGAAGACAATATGATAGGTATCGAGAAAGCAAACCCTTCGTACCGTAGGGCAAGGCAAAGGTCACAGGCCGCGCTGCCGTCTCTCCGTATGAAATAAACATTGCTCAGGTATTTGCATTCAGATAAAGGCAGAAATGTACCACTAAAATCTTCGGGTTTATGGACATTTGATGTACTTTTACCTTTTATTATCTCTTCATGGTATTCCTATTCCTGTGAACTTTAAAGTTTTCTTTGTTACTGAGTCCTGATAGATGTTGCTGTATGTATGATTCAGGATTTTTATTTATGAGGAGGTCCTCATAAATAAAATCAATTCTATGCTTTGCATGAGGCACCTGATAGTGATTCGGTGCCTCATGGTGACTTGGATGAAATGGAAAATATAATTATTTCTAGAAAATAATTTAATAATAGTTTGATCATTAGATCGTATTCTTATCCTACCCGTCAGCTATGGCCCAGTACCAGGCCTGATGAAGAACAAAGTTATTTTTGTGAAAGGCGATGAATAATAAACATAAAAGGATACATTTTGTTTTCAAGTTACTTCTTTTAAAAATGTTTTTATAGCCTTGTTTCTTCATTCAGATAATACTATGGAGTCTGCTCCTAACTGCAGCAGCATCAGCTCACAAGGTGGTGGACAGCACGGAAGACATCGGTCCTGAAGCTTTCGCTAATATCACTACTCTGTACCCTGTAGCTAACCAACAGACAAACAACGTCACGCACAATAATACCAAGAATGAATATAATAACAACGATGAAAATACTATCAAGGATAAATATATCAACAGTGCTGAGAATAGTAAGAAATCTGAAACCGATGATAAAGACAGAAATAGTTACAGAAACGAAAACATAGACAAAGATAATGACGCAAAAGAAGATAAATCGAAAGTAGAAGCAACGTCTTGGAAGATAGAAGCGGCGTTTGCTGCGTCCAGTGAAAAAGAAAATGTTACAGTACAAGATGAACAAAAGAATGAGACAAAAGAATTCAAGCCCAGTCAGCATGTAGGGAGTATTGAAGAAGTGAAACCAACGCAGGAATCTTACGACTTCTTTACACCGGTGAGCAAGTCACCAGCTTCTGTCTTCGTCAGGTAAGATGTCACAAATAAACAAGCTATGTATAATTAATGTTACCTTACCACACCAACACCACAGTGAGTGAAGTAAGCAAAGCTTGTACTTGACGATGGGATGACTGTTAAACTGTGTAAACTAAAGTTTTTTTTTGTTTTTACAGTTCCAAAGAAGAATACCATCAGAACAACCAGATACCTAAAGAACTCCTCCGTTCACACCACCCTTACAAATTCGAAAGCAGTATCATAACCAGAGCAAAAGATAGTTGGAGACCAGATAGACACAAACCTTTTGGAACTCCAGGACCCGAGGGTCTAAAACCAAGCAAAGGATGGCACTCAAACCAAGGATTCGGGATTTTAGAAAGGCCTATCAAGAGCTGGAGTCAGGAGAACACTGGAGAAAAACCTCAATGGGATGGAAACTCCTTTGATAGTTATGGACATAGAGATCCGGGTTTTGGGGATGTAAATGGTTGGGGCCACGATGGTTTAGACCCCAGACCAACAGTAGAAGCCCCAGTGAAGGTACCAGCTGGTGGGCTATACAAGTATACGGATCCATTTAAAGAGAAACCAGGAAATCATGATGAGGACTTTGGAGTTGAATTTAATAACGATGTGAAGGATTATGCAGTAAAACAACGGTAAGACTGACTAAATATAATTCGACAGCTTTGTTGATGCTAATAATTATTACCATCAACGAAGCTGTCGAATTATATTATTTAATAATAATTATACCGAAGACGAGATGCGGGCGATATGACACCTTGCAACTAAACATGTTTTGTACACAGTTGTAGGCTTGTCTATACTTCTATACTAATATTATAAAGAGGAAAGGTTTGATTTTTCGTTTGTATGTTTGTATTGAATAGGCTCCGAAACTGGACCGATTTGAAAATTCTTTCACCGTTGGAAAGCTACACCGAGGTGAACATAAGCTATATTAAAATTAAGAAATGTGAAATTTGAATTTAACGCGGGTGAAACCGCGGGAAACAGCTAGTTGGTGATAATTTTGATGATGCGATTATCGTAGTGAGATTCTATAATATGTAGTTCCATTATGCGGCATATTCCACAAATATCACTTGAATATTGCTCCCTGGGGAAACTGAAACCTAATGTCAAAAAAAGTACGGAAAACGTTTTCTTCCAAATTCCATTTTTTTTGTTCCTAAGAATTCTACGTGTATCAATAAATTGGCCATACTTTTGATGGAGAAAGAAAAGAGAAAACAAAAGTTACTGGTGATGAATGCTTGCCATGTCACCATAATCTTTATTACTTACTTTGCATTCTTGCATTCTCTGGGTGTGACCAACAAGTATGTTCACTTTTGCCGAAAGGAATGCAAAATTACCACTTGCAATAAAATTGTATAACCAGAGCCCCGACACTGGGGCACAAATCATTTATTCGGCTCAAAACGACCGGTAGGACAGACAATCGTGAACAGAGAATTATAAAATCGTGAAACATCCAATCAACCGCTGCTTGTTCGAATATGATACCCTGGTAGTTTAGAATTAGTAATATGACAACGTGGCGCGTTGTGGCGCGGAGGGCGAAGGTCCGCCTGCGACGCAGGAGGTTGCGTGTTCGATTCCCGCCTCGGAACAATTGTGTGTACGATCTGCAGATATTTGTTCCGGGTGTTCTGGTCGTTTACTATGTATAATAAAAAATATCTATCTATGTAATGTATTGTATTATGTATATCAGTTATCTAGTACCCATAACACAAGCTCTGCTTACCATGGGGCTAGATAATGCTGTGTGAATTTGTCCAGCATTATTTATTTATATTTATAATTAGTTAACCATTAATTTTCCGAGAATATCTAGCTGAAATCTAAACTGATAATCAAAACAAAGAGCTCGAAATTTAAGTAAATATAAGTTAGGATATATTTATGTATTTAGCACACTGTCTCAATCACGTAGTCAGGGCCCTAAAATGCCTTCATAGATAGATAGAAAATACTTTATTATACCACACAAAACAGAAAACAATACAGAAATAAAAACTTAGAATAAAGTTATAAAGGGCGGCCTTATCGCTGAGAGCGATCTCTTCCAGGCAACCTTGGGATGGACTGGACATGAACGAACAATATAGACGGTGGCACTTTAATAAATAATTGGTAACAAAAGAAAACAAATTCACTAAATACCTACATGTAGGTGGTACGAGGTGGTTACATGACCCATGCTCATGAATCATTACCAAAAACTACAAGACATAATAACAAACGCAAACAAAGGTACCCGCAATTAAGTTTAAAAAAGGCGATTTGGAAAGTAAAAAGGTGTAATTACTTGGTCCTTTCACTGGCGCAGACGCATTGTAAAACGATTATTCATAACGAGTCGGTTAGAGACACCTAGTGGATATGAGCCAAGATGGCGTAGGTAGTTCCTTTTATAACTGGAAAAGACATAGGCAGGTATTGTAACCTTTTGGTAAAGTAATTTAAAAAAATGCGCGGCAGTCTTTGGGGACTGCCGATTGAAGTGAAAACTAAGTTACTTTAAAACTTTTGAAACTATCACGGTTATTAACACTAAAGTCATTTAAAACGAGATATTTACCATGATTTTTCAGTTTCATGCGCCATGATCACGGAATAACTGAAATATTGGATAACTCAAAAATCAAATCATGGTAAATATCCCGTTTTAAATGACTTTTTTGAGTTACTTTATATTTTATTTATACTGGTAAGCGTGCGGTGACGATGACGCGAGTTCCATGATTTTTCACCCAAGTGCTCAAAACGAGCCTAAAGAATTTTTCACTTCAAAAAAATGTTAAATCACGATACTCTGATTCTCGTGACAAGTCTATACTAATATTATAAAGAGGAAAGGTTTGATTTTTTGTTTGTTTGTACTGAATAGGCTCCGAAACTACGGGACCGATTTGAAAAATTCTTTCACCGTTGGAAAGCTACACTATTCCCGGTGAACATAGGATATATTATGTTTCCAAAAAAGTTAGGGATCCGTACTAAAACCGTGCGCAGCCGGGAAGGTCCGCTAGTCAAGAATACTTTTCGTGAGACATGGGAAACTCGCGCGAGACATTTGTTATACGTCCCAATACGTCTCAATTGTGACGTTAGGAATAATTCGAAAATACACATCATCATCAACAACATTACCATACCATTCCATTTCCAATTTTAAATACCCTTACGCAAATATTTATGTATAATGCAGCTTCCGCTTTCTGGTACCGGATTCAACAAGCCTATTAGGGATATGGAAATGAGTTAAATAATTTAAATAATAGGGCCGTAGTTCCGGACTTAACTTATTGCAAACTTTAAAACATTACTTCTTTATTAGAACGAAGGTAAGTATAGGTTTTTGGACAATCCACGCAGCATCATCTAAAAAAGAAACCCAAATTAAGCAGAACTTGTGTTATTTACCATGATTAGATTTTTGAGTTATCCAATATTTCGGCACAGTTTCATGCGCCATGATCTGACTGACATGATCTGATGACTGTGCCGAAATATTGGATAACTCAAAAATTAAATCATGGTAAATATCCCGTTTTAAATGACTTTAGTGTTAATAACCATGATAGTTTTAAAAGTTATAGAACTTGTGTTGTAGATAACTGATATGTTTTATGCATAACATAACATAATTTGTTTTTAAAAATATGCATAGAATGTGAGGTGTCTGTGTGGCCGTTTCATCTTAAAGTATTGTGCTGTAATGTGAAAATATAAGAAAACACCCAGAACACAATAATATCTGCAGATCGTACAAGCATTTGACCCGAGGAAGGAATTGAACCCGCAACCTACTGCGTCGCAGGCAGACCTTATCCCACCGCGCCACATCGGTCGTCAATGACTTCTAAAATATTTGTAAACTGTTTTTGGAAATGGTGTAACATTTAGCTTAGAGGAGGTTCAAAGGTGTGGAGTGTTTGCGGAATACGAGACGGATGGCTTTGCTGCCATCCTCCGTAAAAAGACCGCATCCCTGATGCGCAGGGTACGCGACAGCCCATCATATCAAGCCCCAACACCATCTTAAAAACAAAAGCAGGTAGATTCACCTCTCCCCTGTGGAAATGTTTAATGGGGAGAGTGATTTTATTTAGTATTAATTTTTAGTATTAGGTATAACTATAGTAATTCGTTCTTAATATGTTTACGAACAAAATATGGATCACTGTTGTTATCTGAAATAAAATGATTTTGTTATTTATTTATTTAAAAGCACTTAGATCGGAGGCAGGCTAGCAGGTGAAAGTTCAGTCGATGATGTTCCTATCAGATCTATACTCATAGTAACCAAAACAAACACGGCAAGATAATGGCGATCGTAATCATATTGGCCTAGCTAGTTACCTGCCCGCCTACAAGTGATTTTAATCTTACACAAAATTAAGTGGTGAAACTTCTAACAGTCAAAACTTTGATATAAATTGTCTCAGTACCTAGTTCTGTGTATCACTACATAGTATGTATAACACAAAGTCGCTTTCCGCTGTCTGTACCGTCCCTATGTCGTATACGTCCCTATGTACATATGCTTAGATCTTTAAAACTACCCAACGAATTTTGATGCGGTTTTTTTAATAGATATGATTCAAGAAGAAGGTTTATATGAATATTATAATTATATGCATTGGCACCTGTGCGCAGCCGCAGCGGGTCGCTAGTTAAAAATATGGTGCACCGATCGCAGAACAAAAGACTTCAACGCGCACGCATATCCATATCCTTACAAGCGAGTTTTTTAAACAACTTACTATTTATGTATTGCTTTATTATAAGAACAAGTAAACTGTCCACTTGAAGAGGGTGTTCATATAAAAGGGTTTTCATTCAACCACAGTTGACTGTAATTTTACCGATAACAATGTGCTGGTTGGCAGGAATAGCCGTGGCAGATAAAATATACAAACTAACTAAGGAGTCTAAGGTTCGTATTATGAAAGCTTACTCAGACATAATTATATCTTTGATTGAGTGGAGTATGCCATATAAAAGTGATTTTTTTGCCTTTGGGTTGGCTTGACTGCGGCCATGATAGGCCTAATGTGATCGCCACTTTATTCGTTCAGCCCCGAAGCCGGGGTTCACGATTCGCCACTTACCCTAGAAAGTGTTACCCAAGCATAGATCGATGACTGAGCAAGTTTTCATAATACGATCCTTACTGTATGAATTATCCATGATTATTTGTAAGAGTAAACTGCATATTGTTGTTTTCAGTGCGAACCCTTGGGAAGGACTCCTGAGGATGCTGACTGCGTTCATTCCGGTGGGGATTATCATTAGTGCACTGACGCCCAGCATCATCACCATCGAGAACACGGGACCGAGCAACACGTAATATAATATCGAGTATTTGAGATATTTATTTTAAACAGACAAAATCGCACTATATCTATAACTAGTTGCGCACCGCGGCTTTGCCCGCGTGTAAATATATGTGTCAAATGGTTTATAAACCTTTATTTTGAATCACTCCTCTATTTTTTAAAAAAACTTCATTAAAATCTACCGATCCCATCTGTCTGCCTCTAAGTAAGCATACATAAGGCCGCCTATTGTACTGTTATTATGTAAGATTTAGATATAAGGTGTTATTTTGTTATTTTGGGTACAATAAAGTGTTCATTCATTCATTCATTCATTCATACATAGAGGCAGACAGCGGGAAGTGACTTTGTTTTATACTATGTAGTGATATTGTATCACAATGAAAAGTTTGGATGTCTGTTACCTCTTCACATTGAAATTACTGAACGGATCGGAAATTTTACACAAAAGACTGTGTTGTAGTTTAAAATCTAGAATTACTGAAAAACTCAAAAGGGCTGAAGCGAGGTAGTAAATATAATGAAATATTACCTACCTATCGATAACCCTATCCACCACTAGTGAGCACTTGAACTACAAGAGCAATCACAATAAGCAACTGTCATTGCGAATCAGCTACCCTGTGCTGAAGTCAAACTATAGTGTGTGATGTACAATTATTGTACATGCTTGTTAGAAGATACGAGTAACGGACACAATAGAATATTACTTACTTATTACCGGTTTAATATTAGATTTAGTTGCACTATGAATTAAATAGTAGAAAGCGGTGAACAAGCAAACATTTTGAATATCATGAGCTATTCAATATTATAATAAAAAAAGTTTCACCGTTTAATATAACGAGATTAGGCAAGTTTCGCTTCATCGCATCGTCACGGCAGTCATCGATATAGCATTTACTGATCGATCGACGTTCTAAGGCACTAACCGACGACCTCTGTGGCGCGGTGGGCGAAGGTCCGTCTGCGACGCAGGGGTTCAATTCCCGCCTCAGGACAATTGTGTGTACGATCTGCAGATATTTAAAATAGTTTATTTAAGTTTATTAGTTAATATTTAAGTTTTACTGTTGGTTATAAAAGATAAACAAGTAGTTAAATCAGAGTTTGCTATGCATTGTATTGCTGTGTATTTAGCCTGACTTTGCCTTTGCAGGTATCCATCAAACATCTTCCGGCGCACCGGAGCAGCGACCACGCCTGAATCTCTGTCAGAGGTGCCAGCGATCAGCGAGCGATGTCGACGGCGACTGCTGTGTGAGCTACATAATGAGAAAAACTACAGTCAAGCGCTTGTGTAAGGAGTTAGGTTGGCATTGTCCTCGACTCGTAGATATAACATCTACCGCTACAGTGGCGCAGCAAAGACGCCAGAGATTCTGTCAGAGGTGCCAGCGATCAGCGAGCGATGTCGACGGCAACTGCTGTGTGAGCTACATAACGAGAAGAACTACAGTCAAGTGCTTGTGTAAGGACTTAAGTTGGCATTGTCCTCTTCTCATATATAAAAGATCTGCCATCGCAATGGAGCAGCAAAGACGCCAGAGATTCTGTCAGAGGTGCCAGCGATCAGCAAGCGATACCGGCGGCGCCTGTAGAGCTAATAAGAAGAACTACAGTAAAGCTCTTGAGTATAGAGTTAGAGGAGTAATGTAGACGTTGTCTTCGTTTCCTTATACTTTCCTGTGCCCTATGAGGTATTGCTTTGTTGCAGGCGATGTTTTTACAGTTGGCCATATGTTTGTTGCGTGGTTTCTCCGACAGTTAACTGTACGAAGAAGTTCTGAATCTTTTAAACTGTGTGTGTCTTATTTTTATTATTATCAAAAGGTTTCCCAGTAAGACCCTGAAGACACTGCGCGTGCGTCAGCGGAGCTTTGGTGACTCGGTTAATTTTAAATATTTTATCTATGTTAGTCGCCAAGTTATTTATCATATGGATCCTAATTTATTTACTTTTTGTACACTTTCTTTGTTGCCTGAAATAAGTTTATTATTATTATTAAGACGTTCAGTATGATTTAAAATTTTCCTTCTGCAATAATGTATAGTCTTAACTGTTATTTTCCTCGTCAGAACATCTTCCAATCCTCGCAAGTGGAAGCAGTGCCACCGCATCCGGTGTGAAGACCCTGGAGCGCTGGCGGAGACCCTGAGGTGGCTGCTGAACCGACAGGCGAACCAGTACAAGGACGATATACGACTGTTCTATGATTAGTTTTGCATTTTAATTGAATTTTTATAACTTTTTAGAAAAATGCTGTATTACTTTATTGTTTTTAATTGTTTTGCTTGGTATATTTTCCGTCTAGGAATTTCCCGTTATTTGATCTCATTGTAGATTTCTTCTAAACGTTTGCGCATAAATTATACAAGTAGATATCTCCTAATTGTAAACATTTCTCGTTATACCTGTAAAAATCATAAAAAGGCTAGGCTTATTTTACTTACTGTTTTTCTAGTGTCCGAAAAGATGTATGCGCGAAAGTAACGAGCAAGCGCAATTTTTTCAACAGTTCAACAGTAAGCAGCCTTAAGCTCTTCCCTCATCAATCCGCTACCACACAGCACAAAAACGTGGATTCAGATATGAGCTTAACTTACTCGTTAAATTTCGATACATTTACCTGTGACAAATGTCTCCTCACAAGGTTCAAACGAGTGGTCCGTGAGTTTTCTATCTTCTAATGTTGTAAATCTGAAATGTACCTTAATGTTATAATGGAAAAAGATATGCACTCTATTTCAACGCAGAAAGGTTCGCGATTTAGCGCTAAGATTCCTAAGTACAAGCTGAAATTTAAAAAAGAACTTTATTGCGTTGTTTCTAGAATATAAAATGTATTTATCCAGGCCCAGAAAGATAAGCCAGAAAAACTAATGTATTTTGTCTATAATGTCTATTTGTGGCTTTCAATTAAAGATATTTAACGCATCCATTGCTAAGCTTCACTGTGCCCAAAGAGCTGTGCTACATCATCGTGTGTGTCGCTGGCAGTCAAAGTATTAACATGGTAAATATTCCGTTATAAGAGACTTTTAAGGTATTAACTGTCCTAGATATGCTAGAACTAACATAATTGCAAATAATTGGCGTTAAACGGAATCGGAAGTCTTCGGCCTTTGAAGCACGTCCGACCTCATTACCATGATGAGGAGAAAATAGAAAGACGCCTCTCTGTATCTGGACTAATGAGTAATCATTGAATGGGCAATTAGAATTATGAGGAAGTTGGCATAATCAAGAGTACGATTTATCGAATAAACATCTAATAACATTCATTTTCTTTTCCTGTAATGGATTTTCTAAAATTTTCTACCAGGGACACGGATCTTGCTAGATAAAAATCAGCTATCTAGCCTACCCTAAACTCTGAATGCCTCCTCCGAAACACAAACAATCAAATAAAAAACCTTTATGATAAATTCAGTTATCAACAGGTAACAGACAGAGTGACTTTCGTGAAATCGATCTTAAGGTACATAATATATTATAAATAGTTTCATATTGGCGCGTAATTCTTTTTTTTTAGAGGTTTTGAATTATTTGCATTCTACAAGGAATAAATCTAAAGGAAAAGTAATTCGACGCAAATCGTAAACCATTTTCTATTAACTTATGAAAATCTTACTTCGATTCACTGCTATTTTTTAAAGCATTTGGGAATTGGGTTTTACCCTTTGAGAATTCAACGATTTGGTTGAGTTCTCAAAGGTTTTACACATGTGTGACCTGTGTGTACCTCTGTGATAAAATTATCATAAACAAAAGACGAACGGCGATAGATTTAAAACAAAAGTCTAGCTCTAACCACAAACATTTGTTTGCGTTACGAAACAAATACATGGAGACATCCGCAACACTTCGATTGCATAGGTTCCTTGCAGCTTTCTCCAATGGATAGGTAGGTAGATCTATAGTCTTGGCTGAGTGGACGGCTTTCAATCTGAAGGTCGTTGGTTCACTAGTTGGTAGTTGTACTACTGTTTCCGCACTTAGACTCCGTTTGGTCCTTTGTGGTGGTTGGTTCACTATGGGGTAAGTAGAGGTATGTACCTACTAGTTGCGCCCCGCGGTGTTACCCGCGTTGATAAAAATATTTGAATACACTTTTTTAGGATCAAAAGTAGCCTTTGTTTTAATCAAAGATATGAACTATTTTGGTTCCAAATTTTATCTGAAACCGTTCAGCTTTTTGAGCGTAAACAAACATTCACACATAAATACAAACTATTGCCTTTATAATATCACTACCTTCTGCTCGCAGCTTCGCATTGTTTCCATGGAAACGTTTACGGGTTATTTCTATCCCACGGGAACTGTTTTATGGGATACAAAGTAGTCTATGTAGGCCTGGAACTACCTGTATGCAAAATTTCAGCCCGGTCCGTTCAGTAATTATTGCGTGAAAGAGTAACAAACATTTAAACACACATACAAACTTTCGCGTTTATAATATTGGTAGAATATATATTATTATATCATATATTAGCGTGATACATAAAAAGCACAAATAGGTAAATTTTTTTATCGAGCCTGTTTTGTCCCACTGCTGGGCAAAGGCCTCCTCCAAATCTTTCCACTCAGTGCGGTCACGTGCGATCTCCCACCAATCTCCGAGGAAGGCGTTAAGGTCGTCTCACCAGCGCTTTCTTGGCCGACCTCGCCCGCGGCTTCCTTCCGGGACCCAGGGTGTTGCAATATAATATAATAATATACAATATAAATAGGTAAATTATAATTTATTTATTTATTTATTCAAGGAATATCAGCAGCACATACATAACACTAAAGAAAAAGAAAATAGAACAGCCATTTAGAGGTTTTCAGGTTAAGAAGTATATACATATAATACCTATCTAATTATATATTACCCACACTTGAAAAAGTTGGTATTACGTTGTCACGTTTTTTACTTTCATTTGGCAAGCGGATGCCAATCAACAATTCTGCAAGTGGATAAATAAATATTTGCTTGCAATGGAATGCGGGGTCGATGATAATTAAATATGGTGTGAATGTAATTCCGATTATTTAATATTAACTTCATTACATTCACCAAAGCACTTCTGGTTTTATCGTTGTTTTTTTTTCGAAACTTGTTCTGTATTTACATACACAAGTGAATCTAATCAAGCAACAGGTAAAAGTATAATTACGTTATGTAGGGAAGAACAAGGCAAATAATTTTACACTAAAGTCATTCAAAACGGGATATTTACCATGATTTGATGAAATATTGGAAAACTCAAAAATCAAATCATGGTAAATATCCCGTTTTAAATTAACCATGATAGTTTCAAAAGTCAAATCATTTTATTTTTGACATTATGAAACTCATACTACAGTAGGTACAGTAGGTGTAATATAGAAACTTTTATTGCCCAAATAGTAATCAGTAAAAATCTAACTACGCAAAAAATATTTTAAAATTTAATTTGTTCTCCAAAATATTATTTAAAAGCTATAAAGACAGAAATATCCGATTCGCCCTAATTCTCGGGGTAATAACACATTTTTTATGGGACCACCTTACGTTCATTTTTTATTAAAACCTATAGAATCAAATTAAATCTGGTCAACAATTGACGGAGAAAATGGTGAATATACTCGTACATAAAAAAAAAAACATTTATACAGCCGAACTTAGAACCTCCTCCGTTTTTCGAAGTCGCAGTGTCATTGAAAATGGAATTACTAATGACCCTGTATAAAAAGAAAACCTACACATTGTGTCGATGAACTTGGGCTACAATCAGTTCGGACCAGGAGGTCTACTTTGAAAGACGAACGAAGTTGACAGATGACGTCGATCGGTCGGATCGAACAACCCTACCACAAAGTGGCTTCGGGTCACTTAACTTACTGGGTGTAATACTTACTGGGGTGTAATATCTCGTCTCCCAATCCAACTGACCTGCACGTGGTACACCCTGCTAGATAACGAACTAGGCCCTGGTGAAATCAAACAATCTTCATAATTTTATCATTGATTTCACAATTATATTCCATTACTTGACACTGTCAGAAATGTGACCAACCAGATACAGTTGCCATAAACAAAGAATCATCATCATCATCGTCACTACATGACACATTTCGTTTCGGATATCTAAAGAAATAAATGTCAGAATCATTTTCAAAGTAAAGTCACCGAAAGAACAGATCGGCCGTCCTTCGTTTCGTGCCAACCGACGTCATCCGTGAACTTCGTTCGTTTTTCAAAGTAGACCTTAGAGCATGAGGTCTACTGAGAGTTGTTCAAAGAATTGAATGCACTCAAGTGTACGCCCCCAAGAGCCTTGACCCGCTGTCAAGTGAAATGCAAGTCAAGTCCCACCCTCTTCAAACAGGCTGTCAAATGTTACATGGTGGTCTTAAGCTCTGCGCATATTAATCCAATACCGCTACCACGCAGCAAAAACTGTGCATTCAAATGGGCTTTAACTCGGAACATGTAGAATTTTAAAACTAATATAGGTAACTAGTATTATCTAATGCTTTGGATAAAAAAACGAGAGAGAAACCTCTATATTTTTTTTTTTATATAAGTGTGTTTTTTGTTTGTTTGTATAGTTGTAGTGAGTACTCAGTCCGTAACGTTAACAAATTGCTTTGCCGGAAGACCAGCGTTGGTTGCTAGCATGCTAGTCATCCAGCTCATGCTGAGGCAAAGCCATTTTGTTACTGGTCTTACACATTTACCAACACGTTTCCTCTTAGTTTAAGTTTATTATGTTCTGTGTAAGTCTAATAACAAATAAATACAGTTCATTTTTTATTTTTCTATTTTCTATTTTACAAAAAAAAATCACGTATTTTGTTAATTTTGTAAATACCTAGTTATGGAAATTGAGAAGTAAGAAATGAATAGATAAAGTAAGTAAATTCATAAAACCATTTGAATACATGCAGAGACTTGAGTTTCTACAAACGCGGAGTAAAATCGCTAAAAGTACCTAAAAGTGCTAAATGGACCACAAAAGTGCCCATAAACCGAACAAACTTGAGTATTTACACTTTCATTCTCACGCATAAGTTTCTGTAGAGACGCCGCCGATGCAATCTCACGATTAAATGAAGTTCCTAAATAATGGCGATGGATTTTTGAAATACAATCCTAGAGTCATTTAAAACGGGATATTTACCATGATTTGATTTTTGTTACTCCGTGATCATGGCGCATGCAACTGTGCCGAAATATTGGATAACTCAAAAATCAAATCATGGTAAATGTCCCGTTTTAAATGACTTTGGTATTAATAACCATGATCACGTTTCAAAAGTTTTATTACAATCCTGGATTTTGAAATGTTTTATGTCTTTTCTTATGTAAACAAAAAAACAATAACTTCCTACCACTTGGTAGAAATTTGTCACACATAAGACAAATTTAGCATTATCTATTTTCCAATATATTTTTCGTTTATTTGAAGCCGACTGGTAAAGTGAATTAATAGAAATTACCACAATCAAATATCAAGGACTAAGTCGGTTTTTTTAAATTTTGAACGTAAATAACTTTATTGACAGAAGAAGAAGTCGGTGCGAAGAACCGACGCCCGCTGGGGAAAAAAAAGTGTTGTTGAGTAGGAGACAACGACTCGGTAAACGTAGTATAGGACGCCCTTCGACCAGGTGGGATGACGATCTGCGAAAGACTGCAGATTCTGGATACGTCAAGCCGAAGACAGGGCGCTATGGCGCTCATTGGGGAGGCCGATGTCCAGCAGTGTACTAATATAAGCTGATGATGATGAACTTTTATTGTAAATAATTACGGTACTGTACGATGTTAGTACCAGCAGCCGTCTATAGAGGTGGTCCCTAAGATATAAAAAGAGGCAAATAGACACAGCGTTAAGTAACTGTATGTAATTGCAAACAAAACAGAGCGGCGAGTAGAAAGCTTAGATGACACCGGTTGTGTCATCGTGAAGGTGCCGGCGAGTGAACGTCTTCTGATCCTGTCTTAGAGGTGTATGTATGTACTATGAACTTTATAAGGTAGTAGGTACTGAATATCGTTTATTCCATCCAGCCCTACTAAATAGTTGTTCGATAATATAACTGTTTCGACAGAAATATTGGATGACCTTCGTGGTGGGCGAAGGTCCGCCTGCAATGCAGGAGGTTGCGGGTTCGTTTCCGGCCTCGGGACAAATGTTTGTACGATCTGCAGATATTTTTTCCGGGTATTCTGGTCGTTTTCTATCTAAAATAAAAAATATCTATCTATGTAATAATATTGTATTATGTATATCAGTTATCTAGTACCCATAACACAAGCTCTGCTTAGTTTTGGGCTAGGTAGTTCTGTGTGAATTGTCCACCATTATTTATTTATATCTGTGTTTGTTTATTTATGGCGTCCTCCCTCAGTTCCCCATAGCTCGATTATCCAAAATCTAACTATCTATGATTATCTCGAGAGTTTTACTCCAGAAGTGGCTACAATCACCATAGTCGGGTCTGGACCCGCACGCGTCGCGTATCCGGCCCACGTGTCCGGTCCGGTCTCGCGTCCGGCACACGCGTCCGGTCCGGTCCCGCGCGGGTTTTCTCCGATAATTGTCGTGTCCGTTGCGTCATAACTTCATAAGCGGACCTGTGGTAGCGACGGCATGTCAGCGGATGTAGGCATGATGTAGGCATGCCAAATTGATGCGACCCACATTTATATGTTTCATCATCATCATCAGCCTAATGTTAGTCCACTGCTTGATATATATTTATATAGCCCGCCATTGACATGTATGAATTATTTTTATTGAGGACATTTAATTTTGTGATAATATTTTATTTTATTTTGCTTATTGACATGTATATTGGATTACTTTTGCTCATTGATTATTAGTATTATTAAATTTGATGCTAGCAATTAATTAAGTTGACTACACTATTGTATTAGGTGATACCTGTGAAAATAGTTGTAATGCTTTGAATAAATACAAATACAAATGTTTGGCTCGATTAGTATACACTCAAAATTTGGGTAAGCGTGTTTGGTAACCCACAAAAATTTGTAGTGCCTATGTACCAACCTATTTTTTTAGGGTGTACCTATGTAATGTACATATATTTGAACATCTATGAACACAATGTGGTTTTTTAAATGTCACTTTAGATATTCAAGTTATTTGAATATTTTGAAAAAGTTTCCAAATACTCCTTAATACAAAATCAGTTCAATCAATATCTTCTCATGCACTACTAAAAATAGTTACCTGTTAAATTGTTACCTAGCTAAGTAGCTAGGTAACAATTTTTCTCCTATATCATTCAACTATGTCTGTAGGTAAGATAATCAATTTGTTTTCGTCCATGCTACAAAGGGTTAAGTTGGAACGTATTATCATGGGCAATTTCGACACAAAAAAAGCCTTGTTACCTACCATAAGCAAAACTTTAAAATTTAAAAAAATTCAACATTCTTTCGCAAAAAAGCGCAATGTACCTGTCTACATCTACACCTGTTACATTATGTACCTGAGTTATCATTATCAACCACCGGCATTCCGGCCCATAGCCTACATCTAATCCCTCCACCGTACAAGTTACACAACGCGGCAGAGAGAGCCAAACCAGACCCGTCACATTTGCCGCTTAAACGTCAAACCACCCGCGCGTGCTGCGAAAAAAAAAAGAGTCGCGCTCGAATTTCGAAAAATTTAAACCGCGTATTCTGTGTTATTTAAAAAAATATATAAATAGTGCATTTTGGACTAAAGTGAGAGTGTGTTAGCATGCAACACTGACCGTTTTCACTTTCATGCACGGGACATATTCTAAGGTAAGTTTGGTTGCGTAATGCAATTTTACCTATCTATGACGTGTAATTAATGTTAGCTAATAATGGTTATAAGCGTTCGTTATAAAATGAAATCGTTGTTTTATGCGAATAGAAAATGCATTTTCTCGTTGAAAAGTATCGCACTTTCACGCGTCGCATCGGATGACGCGGCGCATTAGCGGCAAATAGAATGGCCTGGGACACGTTATTTATAATTTACAATAAATCTATATAATGTACCTAATTCGTTTAAACAATGGAATGAAATTTAATTTAAAAAAATCTAATTTTGAATTAAAGCAATGGAATTGCTTTAATTTAATGGATTGAATTCGAAAACCATACATACTTCCATAACTTTAGGCTAATTTCTAATTTTGCGAGGTAGATATCATCATTATGCTGATTCCTATATTAGTCCACAGCTGGACATAGTCCCCTCCCCTAATAAGCGCCATAGCGCCCTGTCTTCAGCTACAATATACATGAAGGTACTCTTAATATATGTAATAGGATGCACCTTTTTCGAGCTTCGACTTCGATTAAATTAGGTTAAAAAAAGTGAAACAGAAATTTCAGAAAACCGAAAATAAACTTCATAATTTTGCAGCCCAATTCACTTCGAAATTGATGTAAAATTATAAGTTCAAACAAATTAGGTAGAGCGTAAAAAATACCGCGAAAGATTCACAAATCTCTCTACCCACTAGACTCAATTTCAATCGTTATTATTATTATACCGTCAACGTGGAGTTATGGACTATTATTATTATATTATCAGGCAGTAGTAGTAGTAAGAGACTATTTTTCTGATAAATCAATGTGATTGCAAACACCATTGACCTAAATGAACCGTCGTACATAATGCATGAGCTATCATCCATTACCATGCAACGCAGAATGCAAAATGGGCATCGTTGTGAAATATCTTGAAAGTTCGCTTAACGCGTTCAATGGCCGATTGTTATAGAATTGTCAATGGAGCTTGAGACCTAGCATGAATACCTATTACCTACATGTTAAAGTTTCGCTAACGATAACAAACTAGATATAATACACACCAAACCAACATAACAAAGCCCGTAATAAATTGTCAACTTTATTTATATAATTTTTAATATTATATGTGTCAAATGGCATAAACCTTCCTCTTGAATCACTCTAACTATTAAAAAAACTGCATCAAAATCCGATGCGTAGTTTTAAAGATCTAAGCATACATAGGGAGATACAGACAGCGGGTAGCGACTTTATTTAATACTAGCGGACCTTCCCGGCTTCGCACGGTTTTAGTACGGATTCCTAACTTTTTTGAAAATATATAATATACCTAGCTTATATTCACCGGGGATAGTGTAGCTTCCCAAGGGCGAAATAATTTTTCATATCGGTCCAGTAGTTTCGGAGCCTATTCATTACAAACAAAATATCAAACCTTTCCTCATTATAATATTAGTATAGACTACTAGCAGACCTTCCCGGCTTCGCACGGTTTTAGTACGAATCCCTAACTTTTTGAAAATATAATATAGCCTATGTTCACCGGGGATAGTGTAGCTTCCCAACGGTGAAATAATTTTTCAAATCGGTCCAGTAGTTTCGGAGCCTATTCATTACAAACAAAAAATTAAACTTTTCCTCTTTATAATATTAGAATAGACTATGTAGTATGTATGTATGTTCTATCAGACATAGCATATAAATACTCGTTAATTGTATCAGAGTGTATTTATAATACATACAATACAATGCTATTGCTGACAGAGAACTAGAGTTATCAACATAGCTCAAAGAATTAGCAAGCTGAAGTAGCAGTAGGCCGGCCATATCTCGCGAAGAATCGACAACCGTTGGAGTAAACGTGTTCGTGAGTGGAGACCGCGACTCGGCAAACGTAGTGTAGGACGCCCTCCGGCCAGGTGGTATGACGACCTGCGAAAGACTGCAGGTATGCTGGATGCGTCAAGCTGAAGACAGGGCGCTATGACGCTCATTGAGGGAGGCCTATGTCCAGCAGTGGACTAACAAAGGCTGATGATGATGATCCATTTGTATTTACAATACATATTGCATCAATACAATGCTATGCTGTGACAAATAGCATTGTGCAGTATGAATGAGCAAAGTGTACCGATTCTCACGTGAAATCATTACGACACAAGCTATATATAGGTCGTTTACTGCAAAAACTTTGGGAATCGAGTATTTATGAAACAATTGTCATATGTATTGGATTGATCAATTGATTGCAATTGCTCTTTTTTTTATTCATTTATAAATAACTAGACGCGCCCTGCGGTTTCACCCGCGTGGTGATAGATATTTCGGATATTATACGATAAATCTTTATGAATTGTAGCCTATGTGTTATTCTGATATGTAAGCTATATTATTGTGAAATTTAATCAAAATCCATTCAGTAGTTTTTGCGTGAAAGAGTAACAAACATCCATCCATACTTACAAACCTTCGCGTTTGTAATATTAGAAGGACTATCTGCGTCCCGCGTCTTCGCCCGCGTGGAAATCTATATGTCAAATAGTTTAAAAACCTTCCTCTTGAATCACTCTATCTATTTAAAAAAAAGAATCTAAATCCGTTGCGTAGTTTTAAAGATACAAGATAGACAGACAGCGGGAAGTGACTTTGTTTTATATGTACGAGTGTAGTGATTTTAAGCTACCAGATTTTCTTGGCTTGTAATTATCGAAATCAGCGAGATCTTATCAAATCATAACTTAACATATGTGTCAAAGGGACTGTAGTTTTATATACCTTGCCTACACGCAGCACATAGGTACTTAACCTAGAATTATTGAATTAAGGTGGACCGATTCACATTGCGGGTTAAATTTTGTGCGGTATTTAATTTCTTCTGCGTTAGAGGATAGAAACTATGTTTGCCGCAAATCGTAAACTGCCTTCCAAAAAATGCTTAAATTCAAGATCTTAAATATTTTTTTTAAACTAGATAACTATGTAAGTACATAAAAGCTGTAATTATTTTGGGCCAACCAAAAGAAGCCAGTAGTAGTCCAACGAACAGGTGTTACATAATTTATGTCTTTAAATTCGGTCAGTGACATTTTTGTACAAGTTTAAAACTAAAATGGACATACAAAATAATTAAATAATATAATTGCAATTTTGTGTAAGATTTTACACAAAATCCTATTAAGAAAAGTACAATACATTGTATATTTGTATTTGCCGCTATAACAAGAGATAATAAAAAGTATATGAAAACCCTATCATGGTGGTCAACACCTGTTGACCACCACTCAAATGTTATCAACTTTTAACATGATAATTAACATATGTATTTACAAAAAATGGTAAATTACGTGTTAACCACTAATTAAATAAAAATCTTTCCATAAATCATCACGACTATTTTCAAATTATGCAAAATGGACGAGTCATAAATTATTATTAACCTCTTTATTCAAATTAGAAAAAGCATTTGGTTATGAAATTCGCGGAGTTGCCAGTGCAAATTGTTGTTATGTCATCTAGTTAGCATAGCATAGATAAATATATTTCCGTTCGGAATAAAATATTTAAATAATTACAGTATTGGTTTTTATTTATTTGGACTAAATACATAAATACATTACAGTTTCGCAAAAGAGATCGCTCTTAGCGATAAAGCCGCCCTTTATACCTTTAATCTAAGTTTTTATTTCTGTATTGTTTTCTATTTGTCTGGTATAATAAAGTATTTTCTATCTCTATCTAGTAAATTAATTATGAATTTGCAATGCGGCGTTTTCTTGAAATAATTAATGGTTTGATATTACTGAAAAAAGGTCAACTTTTGCTTGGAGCTGTCATATGAACAGCACACGGCATAGACCGTGCATCTTTTTTCGAAAACACCTTATTAGATTACATTTTGTTATTCAGTTTCATGTGATGGGTAAAACGATAACAAAATATATTAAACCTTGTATTATACCACTGGATTCATACTATTCCTCGTTTATAATGGGTTTAGGTTTTTCTTTGAGCGAGTTCGTGACGAATAAAATATTTTACCGGTTATTAATATTTTTCTGCGATCACGTTTCAACATAATGATGATTCTTTGTTAATGGCAAATGTCTCTGGATGGACACTTTACTCCCAGTGTCAAGCAATGGAAAATAACTGTAAAATCGATGAGTTATTAAATTATGAAGATTGTTTCATATTTCCACCAGAGCATAGTTCGTTTCGTTATCTAGCAGGGTGCCAGTTGCAGGTTAGGTTGGCTTGGGATACGAGATGTTGGAGTCCCCCTTACAATCCCAACATATTTTCGAGATAAAAGTAGCCGTAAAATGTCGGCAGTCGTAAATCTCCGGCGCAGTACGTCAAGGTTCGCGTCTGGGCGACGAATGCACCTCGTTCGTAATATGACGCAACTGCTTTCACTGCGACGACCGCTCGAGTCCGATTCCGATTTTGTAATTATAATGGAATGCAATGCTTTCTTATTTTGTTCGTTGGTTTCCGTGAGATTGCGCAATACCTGTTCTACTGCACATCATACCCACTTCCGTTTTTGGGCACGGTCGAGTACTGGCCTGTATCACATAACTTGCAATTTTTGAAATTAATTAGTGCTGGCAACATTTTTTTTCTTCTATTTTTGAATTGTTATGGTTTGTTGTTTATAATCAAATAATAGAAACACACTACGAGTATTATGAAACGATGGAGCTAACTGCAAACAATCTATAGGTAGTTCTACTGATCCATATCAATACCAGTCGGCGGGCGTCCCCAAGATGCTGGCTGTATTGCCCCGCTGTATGCCAATGCTGATGCGCTGTGCCAGATACTACCCAGCTCTTGGGTCACACTCCGCGTGTGAAAAAAAAAAGTAGAAATTATTACAAAATAATTTCTTCAGGCTATTTGTCACAAGCTACAGATGTGACATATACCTAGCATTATGTAGGTACCTACATATTGTATTTTTCACTACTTATGAAGCTTGTCATAAAATCAGAAATATTTATCACACACACGATAACCTTTATAACGATAACAAATAATTGATGAAACTTACCTACCCTTCGAGACCCTAACTAGATTATTGTGGTGTTTTTTTTTCATTCAAAAGACTTAAACGCGCTCTACTGCGTTTCATGATTCAACCAGTAGATAGGTTACGAAGTAAACCGCACAGCCTAAGGTTAATTAGGTACTACATAATTAGATAAGTAAACTAAACCCAAGGCACCCTGCCAATTAGCAACATTTACCGTCAAAGGATTAGCTGAAGTACTCCCCTTTGCATTGTTTACTGTTAATCTGCAAGACCACCTTGATAGTTTGTTGACCACCCTGGTGAATTGTTGACCAACTTGAGGGCATCGTGTCATCATCATTCACAAAACCGTACTCTAAAGTGGTCTGTCTCAAACTGAAATAGTTTTTAATGCAAAGGAAATTATTTTATTGGATACTAAATAGATTTTTAAAATATGAAAAAGTTATAGTGGTCCTAGGTTCGCTATTTACTCAATAGTTTAATATATTTTTCATTTATTTTTAATAAAGTAGGTATACCACACCTGTAAACCACCATTAAATAGAATAAAAAAACATGATTTTGTTTGTTGATGTTTCTGTCTAGTTCGTGTTCATGCCAAAATGCCTGCATGGATCTTAGTGAACTTTGCAAAGATGTGTCGATTGTCGATAAACTGAGAATAAAAAATAAAAAGACGAATAAAGATTATGTAAGGAGCCTAGGGGCGTCACATTTTATTGGTTTTTTATTGTTTAGAAAAAAATTAAGCAGTCGACTGTAGTTGGTTAAAAATACTTACATTCTTCACTTCCTGGGCAAATAAGGAAATCTTAAGACATATGTTTTTGCAAGGTAAAGTATAAAAAAAAGAAATTATCGTCGGTGCTTCATCAGCGTGAAAAAGAACAAATTGGCTGACCTCCTTCTTATTGATTATTATAATATCCAACAAAAATAAGGAATATAATTAAATTTACCGCGAGGCGATTTTGACCTAGAAATTTTACCTCTTTTATTTAAATGTTAATTAATGAATAACCAGACTGAAATAACTAGAGCATAGATAATTGAATATTTTTTCTCGAGGTAACTATTACTATCTGTTAACACAAATGTTTGGTGGAAACGGAAATGTGTCTATCATTATAATAATTTGAAGTTTTGGTCAGGTAATGCGCCGTATTATGTAATTTACATAATTCGGCCAATATATGGCTGGAAATTGTAGAGCGTCGCTGTAATCACTTACCAAGTCTAACTTATCATGTTTTTGCTGATGCGTTTTTATTATCTACTAGCCTAGGACCTTCCCGGCTTCGCAAGATTTTAGTACGGGTCCCTAACTTTTTGAAAACTTAATATAGCCAATGTTCACTGGGGATAGTGTAACTTCCCAACGGTGAAGAAATTTAGAATGTGTTAGTGTACCCAAAACTAAAAAAAAACACAATAGGTAAGTACTCCCTCAATTAAAAACTTTCGTTTATTTATTTATATTTAAATTTTATCTTGAAAAATGTTACCAACTCTGATGCGCAAGCGGAGAACCCCATTTAATTTTCCCAAGATTGCTTTCACTAAAACAATATACCTTATCCAAAGTAGTAAAAGTTTATTTTACCCTGTGCCTGTCATATAACTACTACCTACATAGTCAGGTATATACCAATTATTTATTAAAGTGCCACAAACTATATTGTTCCTTCATGTCCAGTCCATCCTAAGGTTGCCTGGAAGAGATCGCTCTCAGCGATAAGGCCGCCCTTTATACCATCTAAGTTTTTATTTCTGTATTGTTTTCTGTTTTGTGTGGTACCTACCTACTTACAACCTACATAGGTAGGTATACTGTAGGCATAATTCACGGCCTGTGCGAAAGTGCACGTCTCTCTCCTCCAAAGGGAACTAGAGCGTATGGTGAAAATGGACGACATCATTAAACAGACGTGTGTTCGTATTCACTTTACTGGTCGATGCTTACACTGACGAACTTTCCTAAAGAAGTGTCTTTCTTGAGCACGCGCTCGCTATGCTAGGATGCTCCCGGCACCCTGATGTCTGTTCCGTATGATAATTTTTTTTTAAGTTTGTTGTTTTTTATTTATTTCCACCGTAGGTACACATGTTACACTAGATGTAAATAAATATGTAAAAAAAAATACTAATTTTAAAAATTAAATTACATTTTCTATACTAATATTATAAAGAGGAAATGTTTTAATTTTTGTTTGTATGTTTGTATTTATTAGGCTCCGAAACCGTTGGGAAGCTACGTTATCCCCGGTGAACATGGGCTAAATTATCTTTTCAAAAAATAATAAACACGCGCGAAGCGGGGAAGGTCCGCTAGTATTCTGTAACATACAAACTTTTGACTTAGGAAACACCATAGGGCATTGTGCAAAGAAAAGCAGACAGACATGCCTTCTTAAAAAATTAAAATAAAATAATTTATCACAATAAAACAAATAATAAATTAGAAGAAAGCCATGTCTGTCTCAACACAAAAAAAATTTGCAAACAGATTCTCGAAATTCATTTCTCATAAAACCTAGTAGCATTGATTGCAACGAGTGTCGTAGGTTATATACGTATATATATATAATATATATAGAACCACTTTAGTACCTAAATAAGATGCAGTCAGGAAATAGTCCCTCGTCTTAGCGACATTATTTACATTTACGCATCGTTCTATTTGCTCTGATTTTATGCGATAAGAGGAAATTATATTTTACTACTTTCTGCCCGCGGCTTCGAACGCGATGTTTCAATGGAACAAAGCGTGCGAAGCTGCGGCTTTGGTTATTTCTATCCCATGGGAACTGATTTAAGGGAAAACATAGCCTATGTTTTATTCCAAGCCTATGTTCAATTTCCGCCGTTTTGGCGCGAAGAAGTAACAAACATCCAACAATACAACAAACATCTAAACTTTCGCATGTATAATATTAGTTTGATGAAAAATCTTACTAGTATTAAAAAGGCGAAAGCTTGTACCATGGATGACAATAGATGAATTCAGCACTGATGAAGTAATAATAACGATGAATAATATCAAGTTCATTAATCTGTTATTAAAAGACAAATTACCATTAACTTCCAAGAAGTAGTTTCATAATACTGACATAATAACAGTGTATCAACAGCGTAACATTGTGTTGTCTTTCTCTTTCACACCCCAGCACAGCTCTCACGAAATATCTCTTAGAAAACATATTGTTTGTATTGTTTTGTTTTTTCAGTGTGATCGTGATATAAGATGTCTTTGACCTAATTGTTATTGTTTTGTTGGTGTTTAACGTTTTTGTTGAGAATGATTACTGTGGGGCTACACGTGTTGTATTGCTTATTGAAGTGAGAAAGTTTTACTAATAGAGACAAACAATACTTTACAAACATGTTCTATTGTACCTACATCAGAAAAATAACATTACTTAAGAAAAGTACGATGGGTGGCCTTATAGCCTAGAATTCAAAAAATTCAAGAGACTTCACAAGGACCGAAACTGTCTTTGTCATTATTATTTTGTTATTGGACGGCTTATCATATTCAAAGCCACACAGCTCAAAAATAGCTTAACAGTTTCACAAATTACGTGAACCAAGCTTCGTATAAAACTGCCCAGTGCAATCCTGCTAGGTTGCTAGACGGGTATCATCATAGGTTTCACTTTCTACGCGTCTGTACCAGGTATGTACCTACCTAACCTACTAGTAACTTGTGCGGTCAACGGCCGGTACACTCGCGTAATAACTATTTACGTTTATTCAGAAGAGGTAATTTACGCTGTAGGTAAATCATGGGTCAAATGATGCGTCAAAGATAGCTCACGCTGTAAATTTTAACGTGGGGGTCTTCTTTTAACTCATGACCCATGAGAGAGACTTGATCAATGCCACAGTTGAGCTAGTAGTTATAATACCAGTGAGAAACTACAACTTGCCGGGTGGTTTAGAATTTGCACTTACAACTCTTCGCGCACTCTACTAAAGGACACAAAAAGGGGGCGGCAGCAGCGCTTCCTGTAGAACAATTTACCACCAGACTGCGATCTGTAACCCGCATGTCCAGCGTAGGGAATTTAGGTATTACCACCCACATGTATACATATAAACGCGTACAAAGCCTCGGAGCAAATCTTATATAAATATCATAAACAATACTTCACTACATAGTATAAAACAAAGTCGCTTCCCGTTCTCTGGTCTGTCCCTATGAATGCTTAGATCTTTAAAACTACGCAACGGATTTTGATGAGATTTTTTTCATAGATAGAGTAATTCAAGAGAAAGGTTTATGTACTAGCCGCGAGGCGCAGCTATAACATATTATAATCTCTACCTAGAAATTAAAAAATCCATGGCCGTTATTTGCAACACTCAATCGTGATCGCGTTTTACCCAAATATAGTTCTAATAGACTGAGAAAAGGAAAGATTATCGCAAATAGCCAATGTATATTTTTTACTACTTGACTTAAAATGGTTTTGCAAGGTTTTGCACGACTCTGTGATGCGCATGAACTTAAAGTGGGTCAATGAGATAACATAAAGAACTCTACCTATGTTTACTCATAGAGTAAACATGGATAGAGTTCTTTATACTGGCGGAGTTTAAACGGATGTTTGTAAGTTTGTTTTTAATCTCTAGGTCTCTTTTGCTCTTAATCTATAAAAGCCAAACCTTATACAAGATATGTACATTGAAATGAAATTATGTTTTTTTATAACATGTAAATTTCAACTTTTCTATGTTTTATAAAAAATATCTATCTATATAATGTATTCTATTAAATATATCAGTCCCATAATACAAGCTCTGCTTATCTTGGGGCTAGACTTGTAGACTATCCATAACTTATTAATTTATTAATTTATAAGAGTCCTAGTCTCTATATATGTATATAAAGAAAGTCGTGTTACTTACACTATTTATAATTCAAGAACGGCTGAACCGATTTGGCTAAAAATTAGTTGGGAGGTAGCTTAGAACCGGACATAGGACTTTTATCATTTAAACCATTTGACACATGGATTTCGTCGGGGGCGAAGCCGCGGGGCGCAGCTAGTATCTTTATAAATTGTAGCCTATGTGTTATTCTGATGTATAAGCTATATTATTGTAAAGTTTCATTAAAATCCATTCAGTAGTTTTTACGTGAAAGAGTAACATACATCCATCGATCCATCCATCCATACTTACAAACTTTCGCGTTTATAATATTAGTAGGATTAGCTAAGAAGCTTATTATATTATATATAATTTAATTTAATATTATTACTAGATGACCGAATAATTAATTATGTATTTATTGTATAATTTAATTGAAATTTATAATTTCACATATTCTAATCGAATAATTACCTAATTGAATGATACCATCTAATATACTTAAGTATATGTTAAGGTATGTACTATTTGACGTGTAATATTTTTATTTACCAATAAATTAAACTATGAACTATTAGTTATTTGTGTTGTTTGTAAACAAACAATGTACATCGAGTTTAGCTAGCGTATAAGTACCTATCACCGCATGGGAAACTCCTCCCTCCACTTATTTTCCAACTTTCTCTTATCAGTAAAATATCGAAATATTCTGTCAGCCATTACCGCAGTTTCACTATCATTGCATTACGAAGCATTCCTTTGGTGATTGGGTTGTATAACTTATAATACGATTGACTAATCAGCAGGTAATCATCACACTTTCAAACCTGCCTGATTGATATAAAGTTCATATTTGTTTGATGCAACTAAATGACTTGATTGACGAAATGATATGGGTATAAAAGTAGAATTACATAATTATGTGGATTTTGTGATTGTTGGGAACTGAAAATAAATTGTAGTTTATGGCTAGCTTGTGGGAGTGAACAGTTCGAGTACACGCCGATAGTAATTGTTCTATTTAGGTTAATTACAATCTGTCATCTTGCCTTTTATAGTGCCTCTCATCCGTACTCTATTATATAGCTTATACCATTGTGGTGCCCTACAGGGTGCATATACCTACTATTGACCTAAGCTAATATTAAGATCTAAGCTGTATACGTGTACGTACATGTGAGCAAAATAAATAAATCTAAAATCTAAAGTTTTCGGATTACTTCTACTTCTTGAGGTTTATGAAATGAAAATAGAATATATGTATATTTGATAAAAGGATACATTTTTGTTCAGACCATAATATTACATAAGTTTCGAAGCATAAAGACATAAAATAACACTTAAATCTTAAATCTGTTTGTTCCAGATGATTCCCCTAATACGCGCAGGAGCAATCCTGTGGCTGGTAGCCGTCGTGGCCTGCGCAGCCGACGACCAGAACACCACCACCACCAAGACCATCCGCACCACCATCCTACCCTCGAAGACCACCAGAACCGAACTCAAAGTCTCGCGGAGCCTCAACCCTCACGAAACGCAGACTCTGAACGTCCGATCCAAAAACGGCCATGTTACACAACTCATTGTCAAGAAAAAAGATGCAAAGTCAACGACTGTTAGCAGCACTACACCCGTGCCCACCACAGCCGCGGTCAAGCTTAATGCGACAGCTGATGACAAGAATAAAACCGAAAGCAGAGACCAGAGAAAGCTCAATTTCATGGGCACGGTCAATAGCGACTTAGCTGGCTACGATTATTACCTCAACCGCAACAAAAATAGCGAACAGCTCGCTGAGATTAAAGCAGAGTATGGCAATTGGTCTCCAGTCTCCGTTTACCCGGAATCTCATATACAGGAGGATGGTGGAAAGCCCGAAACTGACCCTGAAACGTCGAGCTATTACCCTACTTATGACAATGATAAGAAGGTCGAAAATAAGAGAGTTTACATCACTTCTGAAAGCATGATGGACTACGGAGGACCGATCAAAAGCTATAGATTTGATCCCCATAACCCAGTTATCAAAAACGATAGGAACCCAGTTTATATTGAAGTTGTAAGCACTAAGGTATCCCAAGAAGCAGCGAAATCCTACAAAGTTCCTGATCCGGTCATGATCAGTTCAGAGCCAATGTACATTAAAAAAGCTATAGACAAGTACAACAATAAGCGAGGAAGGTCTATTCTTACAGTGGGCGGTGATGGCATTCCAGAAATTCATGGTATCAGAGTGCCTGATGACGAATCTGATAAGAAGACATGGCGCAATGCGAGAATAATCAATGGCGAATTATACCCATACCCTGAAGGATACACTCCACCCAAAGCTATCCCTGAACACGATGTCTACCCTGACCTCGCCGCAGCAGACCCCGACAGCTTTGGACCATTCACTAAAGACGCAAACTTTGAGCCCAAAGATGGTCCATTCACAAAGTTTGATAACGTCGTTAAATTCGAAGTTTCAGATAGCGGTCCGTACATGACCAGCGATAACCCCAATTACGCATACAAAATTAAGAAAGACAACTACTATCTGAAATCAGGGTACGGGCCATTCACGAAAGCCGACAACTCGAAAGTAGCGAACTCGAAACTCATCGAATATATCAAGCAAATCAACGACCAAGAGCTGAAGAGGGATTACTTCAGTGGACGCAGTTCTAGATCCCACGGCGGGGGAGATATGGACTACGCTGAAAGCCATATCCAAAGACGAATGCTCTTGCACCCTGGTGATGTAAACTTCCCTAACTCTGCAATGTATTCTACCAAAAATTCGAAGCCATCGTTTGACGAGAGCGTGCGGAACCCAATTTTGCAATACGCTCACCCAGATCTCGGCATTCAGCCCGCGAAAGCGATGCGTGAAGGTGACCACTCTCAACAAAAAGTAAAATATTACACGAACAACGGTCCCAAAAGCGCTCACCCCTACCCGATGGAACCCGTCAACGGATACAATCAACAACGCTCCAATATCAACAATAACGCTAACCGCTACTACGAAGACGAGTACAACAAGTTTTCTTACTACGAAAATAAATACCCCTCTCAACAAAGATACCCCTACTACGGCTTCGTCAAAAGATCGCCTGAGCCAACCCTCTGGCAAAGGTTCACTGATTCGATGAAAGACACTATCAACGGTGCCACCCAAACTTTCCAATCCTTTACCAAGCCCATCACCGACCCTATTGCAAGGCTGACACAACCTGTATTCGATCCGATCGTTGAAGCCACTCATAAAATTACTAATAACTTGGGTATCTTCCCGTCAAACTCGATAAAAACTCCAAGATACGCGCAAGACAAGATCGGAGTAGCCGCGGCTGCATCAGGCTCTCCAGCTATGCTCCCGGCTCTTGGACTCATGGCAGGAGGAGCAGCCTTAGGACTCGGAGCAGTCGCTATGGGCAGACTTCTCGATGTCAACCTAATGCGAAGTGCTGGTTTAACAGACGATCAGATCAAAGACGAAATCGAAAAGGAACATAAAAGATCTTTTGGCGTCAACCCGTATGATATCGACAGGCAGATCATTAGTAACCAGAAAGTATACGACGATAACTACAAAATGCCAAGCGAGAACGTTTATGTGGTGATGTCCCCTGAAGATGCCCAAAGTAGTCGTTCTAAGAGGGAAACTGGTGATCTCAGAGCTTGGGAAGGTCCCGTTTTGAAAAGGGTGAAGCGGAAACATGCGAAGCGTTCCTTAAACGAGGATTTGCCCGAGGATTTGCAACGTTTAGACGGTAGTTCAGGGTCATCTTCCCTAACGTCGGCGGCCATGGATCTTGTGCGACAGACAGATTGGAGGGACTCCCAGTGCGCGAAGTACACATTCTGCAAAGTGCTTACGTCACAGTCGTCCGACTCTCTCTTCGCCATGGAAAAGAAGATGGAATCTCTACTTCGAATGTGAGTACTTACACCATTCTCTAGCTAAAGAACTTTAAAAGAAGGACAGAGTTGCGTGACCATAAACCAGGTTTTAAATGGCGGTCGTATAATAATAACCATTTTGCGTATTATCATGAAGCATTACGTAGCCGCAAAATAACGTGATGATTATTATATCCCAACTAAGAGCATCGTTTGCATAATATTTGAAGCCATAAAATTGAGCAACAGTTTATTAGCTACCATAATGTTACGCGTTTACTGCACACCACTAAATGTTTGTCGTGACTTATTGTCAGAGGTCAGGTTGTAAATAATCGCAGGCCTTTAAGCTGTATTCCCACCAGTCAGGGTGTGAACAAAGGTGTAGCCCTTTAATAGTATCGTTAAATATTACGGCAAGCGCCTATCATTAAAATCCATGTATTGTAGAGCAAGCGGATGAAAGAAAGATTAGATGTAATTAAAGGCTTACATATCCATGGCCCACATGTCCATGTAAGGGTTTTGGAGGCAGTACGGTGCGTCCCTACTGGATGCACCACCGCTTAGGCTAGAAGTAAATGTACATTTTGGCAATGTGATAATCTGGAAATGTGCAAAATTGGGAAAGTGAAGATCTGGGAATGTGAAAAATAGGGCCTGTGCAACACTGGGAAAGTGAAAACCTGGGAAAAAAGCTTTAGTTGGAACAGGGCATGATGATCAGATTTAATCTAGCTTAACTTAAGAGCGTTTATTCCTAAAATGCGCAGAAACAGTACTTTTCAAACCCTTTTATATCATGAACCACTTATCTTATAGTATATGTTATTTACTAATAATTTTAGGAAATTTTAGTGTCCAAATAGTTTGACTATTTTCTATAAATATTTTAAAACTACTATAAAACGCTGCGCGAAAATCAGTCCTCCGCGAGGCTTTCTAGAGTGTAGTCACGTCGCTTATTAAATATTTATAGAAAAATAATAGCAACAAAATCATAAAAATTTTTAATGTATGATTTTAAAAAAGATGCTCCACTTTATTGGTAGGCTATTATTATATTAAATTAAATAAGGTATATCGGTAAAAACATCATTTAAAAATGTGAAATATTCGTAATATTTCACATTTTTTTAATTTTAATTTCTCATAGTAGGATACCAAAACCAAACATCTATCTAATTTACTTTTTAGCCAAGGATCTCATCAGTAGGTTATATCTTTTTCTTAATTAGATATGTCAGTATTTTCTATTATTTTGAGCTTCGAAACTGATGCTGAAAGGGAAATAATGAAAACCTCTCACAAGTTATCTTGATAGAACGCGAACATACTATATTAATCGAAATATTTTATAGTCAAACTATTTGGACACTAAAATTTCCTAAAATTATTAGTAAATAACATATACTATAAGATAAGTGGTTCATGATATAAAAGGGTTTGAAAAGTACTGTTTCTGCGCATTTTAGGAATAAACGCTCTTAAGGGGCAACGTGTATTGGCATTTAACAATGAGAATACCCATCGTAAATTACGATGGCGCCTACAGTTAAATAATAGAATATCATTGGGCCTAGCCTTGCGTTCCAATACTTAGAATATACCTTGTACCTTACCTTATAATACCTTGGCGATAAAATTAGAATGGTTAGGTGAAAAATATTAAGGTGATAGATTGTAAAATGTTGTAAAACCTTTGCAAAAGGTTCAAGATAATTTATTACCCCTAGGTATCCAAACTTTTCTCGGCAAAAGTGCTATGATACACTCATAGCACTTTTTCCGAGAAAAGTAGTTATGTAAAATAATTAATATACAAACTTAACAAATGAAAAAATAAAAAATAAATACGTTCTTTCGTCGTAATTATTACATTTTCCTATTAAACACGTAATATTTAGTAGGATTCGTAACGTATACAACCCGACAGACAACCAAAGTTATCGATTTAGTACATAAGCTCAAAAATTTGCAAATTGAAGTGTCAGTGGGCCGGCCATTTCTCGCGAAGAACCGACAACCACTGGAGTAAACGATGTTGCTGTGTCAATTGTCCAGCATTATTTATTTATGTATGGCGCTCATTGGGGGAGGCCTATGTCCAGCAGTGGACTGATATAGGATGATGATAATTTATTTATGTTATATATAGTATTTACTTTTTATATCATGCTTTAGTAGTTTAGTTCGTAGGTATTTATTTATCCATAATTTTAAACCGAGACCAAAGATTAGGAAGTTATAAATTTAACTAGGCCTTCCGGAACATAAAATAACTACGAACTACGGAATATCACTTTCTGCGAGGAAACGTAATTTCCTGACTTTCAGCACGATTAAAACATTTAAGTATTATTATAGAGGTATTAAAACGGTATGATACCGATTATAGCTTTTAATTCAGAAATGATTTTTTTCTATGATATAGGTACATATATAAAGATTTTGACGACCTCTGTGGCGCGGTGGGCGAAGGTCCGCCTGTGACGCAAGAGGTTGCGGGTTCGATTCCCGCCTTCCGGGTGTTCTGGTCGTTATATGTATAATAAAAAAAAATCTATCTATGTAATCTATTGTATTATGTATATCAGTCATCTAGTACCCATAACACAAGCTTTGCTTACCTTGGGGCTAGATAATACTGTGTGGATTGTCGTTATTTAAAAAAAAAATATTAATATATTTTGTTAAATGTAATGCAAGCTTAAGAAAGTTGAATAATACCTACTACTATAGGATGCCATGTATGCATAAAATAAGATCTCTTACCATCCTTAATATTTCTCTTAAACGCATCTAATATAAAAGACGAAAGTAGATGATGACAGTTTAGGTAGTTTTCTGCTAAATCATTGGAGAAAAAAGCACGGAATCAAAGCTTCTACAAAAAATATCAACAGAAGTCAATAGGGACTTCACAGTAATATTTTCCGTGTTAGTTTTGCGCATAACCTTTCCTATTTTAGTTTCACCAATATGCGATTACGATAGCAAAGCCCGCAAGTAAAGAATAAAGGAATTCCTGAAGAAAACCCATCCCTCTTCGAGTCCTATCTACGTGGTGTTGACACTATGTGAGGTAACACATCTACTACCAGGGAGCAATAGCCAGGCCATAGTCACAGAAGTAGGGTCACTACCGTCAATGGCATATAGCACCAACCGGTTTACCACAAGTTGTCACTGTCACTCCATTTATTTAGAAAACTCGGTTTTTCACCACTTTCATTTAGAAACCGGTTCAGACCGGTTATAGGTTAACTGAAAAGCGTGCAAGGTTTGCTTTTTTAACCGACTAGGTAAGGAGGGTTATGGTTAGAGCAAGATTGTGTGTTATTGAACTTTAGAGAAACCTAGGTCTAGCCTAGAAAAATATCTACGATACCATTGAATGCACTACCGATGCACACGATCGCTTTTCATAATAGCTCAAACGGGTGGCGTAAGCGCTTTCAAAAAAGTATATACCTATTGCATAAAATTTTGTTTTTAATTTTCTCATACAATAGATTTAAACGCGCTCCTCAGTCCAGCTATATTGTAATAGTTCTAACGAGTTTTAGTACATCAAAAATTGGCTCACAATAGGAAGACTAAACAAATAAATAAATAAAATAATAAATATAAATAAATAATGCTGGACAACTCACACAGCATTATCTATCCCCATGGTAAGCAGAGCTTGTGTTATGGGTACTAGATAACTGATATACATAATACAATATATTACATAGATAGATATTTTTTATTATACATAGAAAACGACCAGATCACCCGGAACAAATATCTGCAGATCGTACACACAATTGTTCCGAGGCGGGAATCGAACCCACAACCTGCGTCGCAGGCGGACCTTCGCCCACCGCGCCACATCGGTCGTCAAATACCGTACAATACAATATTTCTTCCAAAATCTGTGCGTGTGAACTATGTGCTCGCTATAAAACGTATTCATTTAAAAAAACCGTACTTTTTTAGGTTTATGTAACGTTACGCCCTGCACATAATTTTTTTACAATTACCTAAAAACATTGTGAAATCGCTTCACACAACTCCAAAGAATACGAATGCACTAAATTCACACATATTTTTCGTAAACCGTAACATTGGGTGTTTAAAATGTCGTCAAAAACAAATAAAATTGCTCGAGTTTCACAAACTGGGGATTAGTAACGCAGTCACGGTGTAAAGGTAATTATCCACTGCAGCACTGCCCAGTCGCAAGCCTTTATTTTAACTGGTACTAGTAGGACGAGCACACCGTTTGTTGTTTAGGGAAGAAATATAGAGAAAAATAACGTTGTATCGGGAACATAATTTTTTGAGTTACCAACGGATGATTCGAGTTACGAAAAATCTTATTAAATTATTTTAAAGTATTTTCAGCTTGTTGAAGTGTCGCTCATTATCATCATGTAAGGACCTATCGAATAGAATAGAAAGTATTTATTTGCGTTTAAAAATATCAAATGATACAAATTAGGAACTAATAAAAATAAATTAGGAACTAATAAAATAAATTAGGAACTAATAAAAAAAATAGGAACTAATAAAATAAATTAGGAACTAATGAAAATAAATTAACGGCGAGAACACAAATAGGCTACCGGCTCAGCATTAAATGCTATTTGCTGAATGCTAAATCGTTGACACTGGTGCCGATGCAGCGCTGGTTTTCAGCGAATGAGTGAATAAAGAAACTTGAACTGAACATGAATACTGAAAACCAAAACATCAGCAAGCACGTCCATCTTAAACCTTTCCGTGGTTTGGTGGACAGGCAGCTTTGCAAGCGAGCCACGCGTTACGACCAATACATACAAACATATTACGTGACAGACGACAGACGGGCAGTGAAAGTGTTTGTGAGAGGGACGTTAAGACACCTTGGGTAATAATAATAACCTAAGCATATAAATGTCACTTAACAGCGTAGGTACGGGGGGGGGGGGCATATAGCTTTACACTTAGGTCGTTGACCTTAGCCGGAACACTTTTACCCAACAACAAAGCTTCATAAGATTGATTACTTTGATGAGTCGAAGTTAGACAACGAGGAAAATAATCTAAAAATTGACGGTCAATTTTCAGCAATGCGTATACCTCTACTTCCAACACCTAAATTCATTTTTGGTTGGCGTCCTTTGTTTTTCCTTTTTTTGTGATTTTTGTCGGAAAATAAATTATACGAAAAAACTATCGAACATACCTACATTACTTTCATGCAAACGTGCATCAAGCGCGTCGGATGCCATTTTATGTTCCTTACTCAATTTTTTAAAGTATTTTAGTTGAAAAATAACAGGCCGTAAATTATTAAGGGTAATAGTGTGTGTGATAGTTGATTAGGTAATTGCACGTAGCGGGAAAAAACGCAATGGTAACATAAGTACGAGTATTAGGTATCGAATTAGCATTGCAATTCAACGCGGCAAGTGGCAATGCTGTTAAAATTCTGAGCACTCGCCTTCTGGTGACGGCTTAGATTAAGAAAATTCGCGTGTACTTTTTATTAATGAATTCATAGACTATTATCTAATTTTATAATATAAAAATGAATCGCTGAATCGCTAAGCGCAAATCTCGAGAGCAGCTGAACCGATTTCGCTAATTCTTTTTTTAGAATATTCCTTGAAGTACGAGGATGGTTCTTACGGAGAAAAAAGAGAAAAAATTTAAAAAATTGCCTGAAACAAATGACCACCCGGGCGAAGCCGGGACGGACCGCTAGTTATATTATAAATGTAATCGGGCTAACTACGCACCATTTTTGTGTTGGATGAACACCTGAAGAAGTTGAAGAGAAGATTTTATTTGTTAATTATTTATGGTACCTATAAAATATGACTTGTCTAAGTGCTTATTTTGTAAGCATAAAGACGGAAATGCTATTGACTTTGATAGAAATTAATAAAATTTCGTACTTTATCTTCTAGAACTATACAAATAAAGTATTGGGGTCTCAAATTAAAAAAATGTACACAAACATAAAATTCACAAAAAAAAAGAAAAGTGTAAGGAAATGGAAAGTCGAAACAGGTTCTCACAGAGTCTGCCCGTGCCCACGTTACGCAAGCCAACAAAAAATCAATCGGCAAGATCCATCACCGTGGCACAGATAAGTTCAGCTGCTCCACTGTGGTCCGATTACCCAATTTCATGGCTGACTAAACAAATGACTCACAGATGGTATTGGTCGATCAGTCCGAGTTGAATCCGGGAGGCTCTGATTGTAGTAATTGTGTGGTGGACGAGTAAAAACTGCGCTCACTGGAACTAATTCGATTTATGATTGTGTTATTCCACTGGCTTATTTCTGCCCGCGGCTTTGCATGAGGTTTTTCAGGAAAATAATTAAAGAAAGCAAAATTTCAGTTCGACCGATCCTGCTCTTACATAGCAATAAAAATAGGGAAAATAATTTCAGGCACAGAAAATGAAAAATATCTGAATTCACAATTCAACAACAACATCTCCAAAAACTGCTCAACAGGGACAATCGGCAAAAACTCATTAATACATACTCAATCTCCTATTCAGCGATAATTGACGGCATCTGCAAAAATGGGTCAAATAACCCACGCATGCCCAAAATCTCACACACTTGACACAGACGGCGTGCCGCCATCGTGCGTAACCGAATACATAACTATTGCGTAACGTTGGTAATACGTCGGCGAGAAAGTGGACCACCGTGGCCACATTCCACGTGACCACAGAACTGACAGAACACGACTTCCGTGGCCCACTGCTGGTGCATAGACCTCTATGGTCAATACCAGTACCTAGGTAATAAAGTAAGTGTTATTTATTACTTGTGGTTGGTTAGGTAAAGAGCCCCAAGTCCGGTTTTTCCATTTTACGTTGGTTGTTTGATTTGATGATTGTAGTTCCAACAGTTCTTCTATGGTGCGGACAGAAAACTACCCCATACAAAAATGAGACGTTAAGATCACGTCTCGATACTATCGTTAACTGGAATTTGGGTTCAAGGACGTTAAAATAAAATTCTCAATGTACGAAATGAGAATATCGAATTCGATAAAATTATTTATTGAATTAGGTACTAGTAACTTCTACATAATTATTTTAATTTTACTATTACATAATCATTTTATCGAGCTCGATCGAATTCTGGTATAGTTGTTCTATTAACGCTATACCAAGTACATAGCATAGATTTTATAAGTAGAGAATATTATATTCTAGAAGTCGGAAATAACTTATTCAGATCGTCGAGCTGTACAATCTATTTTGACTAACACATATAATACACTAAGACAGAGAAAATCTTACCACTAAGCTACCTATTGAATAAAAATGAAAAGTATCACCAATGGAAAATACCAAAAACCCATAAATCAAACAACTGCTAGAAAAGAATTGTAACCGAAGGCTGTATGTTGACTTTTACTGTTGACTGCGTTGCATAACAAGAATGCTACCTTCCGTTCTAAACTGGTTTCCAAACCCTGGGGTAAACGAAACAACCTCAAAATTGCGACTAAAGAGTAAAACTAGTTAACAACCGATGCGTCGTAAATCCTTAACTAGTCGTGCCATACGTAACGAAAGTGAAAATGCTTTTCCGTTTTCCGTTTGTTTAGTTTTAACACACGTTTTACACAATTTTATGATACCTTTTGCTAGAAAAGACATTTCCTGACAGGTGTTTCTATTTTTCACAGATAGAAACTCCGATAAAATCCATAGAGGTACATCCAATCAAGTTTTTAGAAATTCTAGTGATTGATGCCGTTGTAAAAAACATCTACAATATCAAAAAGCTTAATTAATAAAATTGTATATTATTGTATTTATTCAACTACTGTTAACATTGTTAATTTCTAACACTTGGTGGATCCAGCAGTGGGTCAAGATTGAATTAGCTAATAGAAATCCTTACGATAATCCAGTTCCATTAATCAACACCAATCTCCTTGTTCCAGGATATCCCTCGGTAACGCCGACAGCGCGTCCTCGGTGGCCCACCAGCTCGGTGACGTCATGGCGGCGAGCAGGAGTCACGACTGCGCACGATTCACTTGCGACCGCCATTGATCACCCCAGTGACCGCAGCAACAAGTGATCAGTGAATAAGTGAATAAATTGATCAATTTGACAATTACGCGGAATCGTGGTAGCTATAGTGTTATCAAGTGATCAGTGTCAGGTATAAGTGATCAACGTCACCTACCTATCTAAGCAGTGTAAGTGATCAGCACTTAATGAATGATCAGTGTCATCATAAAAGTGACAAGCAATTAATGATCTAGGATGACTGTTCATTAGATAAATCACTAAATGTACCCTCATTTAGTGATTTATCTAATGAACAGTCATATGCGATCAATCTAATCAATAAATACGTGATTAGTGCCGATAAAACGTTTAATCACGAATTTAGAATCATGATCTTATAGATAGATAAGTGATCAAATCGAATGTCCATTGTTATGATAGTTATCGAAATCATTTAAACATGACATGATGCCGACTATTGCGACATCTTACGATTCAAAATGCCAAAAGAAAAACCATATATGTATGTACTTTCAAATTAACAAGCTTTAAAAAAATTGCCATTAATCAAACAAATCGCGAATTAAAACCAGCTAAATAAATGATATAAAAATTTAAACTGTAGTTTTTGAAATCAACTACTTTCAAGATTTCAAAGTTTGAGCCAGCTAAATGAAGCTGTAAAATGCGATAAAAACACTAAACAGCTTATTTATATTTTTACCAGCTTCATTATACATACCTTATTTTATGGGGAACATATTTAATTAAAATGTAAACTAAGTGTATTCGCCACACTATAATGTGTTGCCTGCTGTAATTCCAATCACACAAAGTAGCAAAAGTAATAAAGCAAAGAAAGTTACAGATATTTATTTAACACGCAGTTTTCCGATATATAAATTATTAGGTATTCGCTTTGCGTGGTTTGCATGCTCTAGCTTGGCGTGTAATTGGATGGCTTGTTAGTTTGAGTACCTACATAAATCAAGTACTTCTAGCATGGTACATGTTCTTCATAAGTTTACTTACCGACATGTGAAATAATAAAACTTTTGAAACTATCATGGTTATTAATACTAAAGTCATTTAAAACGGGATATTTACCATGATTTGATTTTTGAGTTATCCAATATTTCGGCACAGTTGCATGCGCCATGATCACGGAGTAACTAAATATTGGATAACTCAAAAATCAAATCATGGTAAATATCCCGTTTTAAATGACTTTAGTATGTGAAATAATGTTTTGAATCGCAACGTATTCTACCGAAATTTCATTGTGATAGGTACTTCGAGCTTAGAGGAAGGTTATTCAGGAAAAATACACGCTAATCACACGAAAGGAACGTCAAATTGTACATATATGTACTTAACTGAAGATTTTCAAAAACACTACAGGTTAATAACAGCTTTGAACTAAGGTATTTGTGTGTATTTTTCGTGATAACACTATAACATGTAAAACTTTTGAAACTATCATGGTTGTCAACACTAAAGTCATTTAAAACGGGATATTTACCATGATCGAGCTGCGTTCGATAATAATGAAACCGGTGGTAGTGGTAACGTTGGTAGCAAAAGACAAAAAATGAGGGTAGATCGGTATGTCTGCCCATAAAAACTTAATCGCAGTCGCAGTGCCTTCAGTTATTCCGTGATCATGGCGCATGAAACGAAATATTGGATAACTCAAAAATCAAATCATGGTAAATATCCAATTTTAAATGACTTTACTATAACAAGTATTTACACTAAGTTATAATGTATATAAATACTTATATTGCAAGCGAAAACATGTATATTGCAAGCTCCTTTTTAAACAAAATATAGGTTTAATTGATTTAGCAATAAAATGAAATTTACATTTCCTGGCGAAATGTACAAAATAATATTTATTTAATTTATGAAACCTAGGTTAAGTTATTATTTATTGACCAGGGTGATTAATTAACGTTTTATTTGTGTTTTTTAATTATTTAAAAAAGTTTTAAACAAATTAAAATGTGACATACGTACAGTACAGAGAACTTTGTAAAACCAGTTTAATTTAGTACCAAATTAAACTGGTTAATCAATTTTAGGTATTATTAAAGGCATATTTTAAATTACTTGAATGAAAATGTTATTTGCCATAAGTAATTCGTTCCTAGAATTAATTTTTCAAAGTTATTTTAGGTCACCCGGTATTTCCAGTTATTTACGTTACCAAATATCTGTTTTTTTAGGTTTATTTATTATTTTTAATTATATTTTTTTTTTAACTTGCAAATTTTATAAATATCTACACTATTATAGTTTGACCGAAACCGCTGTAGCGCTCCTTAGGAAAGTGCGGCGAGGTGGGGGGCGAGGAAAAAAGAGCAAGAGTACGCGTTGACGGCAGAGTGATGGATCGGAGCGGCCGATATTTCCCCCCCGTCTCGCCGCTCGCATAGGCGCGGTACAGCGGTTTCGGTCAAACTATAATAAAATGTTGTAAATTGAGTAACGTTATTGATGAGAGGTGTATTTTGAAACATTTATTTTTAATATTTATTATCCAAGATACCTTTATTCTCGATGTGTATATTAATACTACCAGAGTAGCTACAGATGACTTCAAAAATGCTTTAGATTGATATAAAAGATACGTATTTAATACCATATTATTACGTAAAATATGTTTTTTTAAAGTTTACTCTGCAAAGTGACTTATGCCGTTAGGTCAAAGTTTGGTCCTTTGCCAAAGTATAATAAATAAAAAAGTGGTCAGTGAGATCTAAAACTCTTCCGAGCTTGCAAGAAGTAGCATTACACATCATATTCTTGGAAATCTCGGTATAAGAAATATATCCCTTTGATTAATATATTTATTACTCTATATTGTTAGTTTTAAATCGGCATTTCTATTTTTACTATTTATTTAAATTATTTTCTGCTGTAAGTTCTGTAAATATGCTTTGAAAAACTGTAAATTATTTAATAACTATTTATTAAATACCTGTATTAAATAAATATTATAAAGAGGAAAGGTTTGATTTTTTGTTTGTTTATAATAATGTAATAGGCTCCGAAACTACTGGACCGATTTGAAAAATTATTTTACCGTTGGGAAGCTACACTATCCCCGGTGAACATAGGCTATATTATATTTTCAAAAAAGTTAGGGATCCGTACTAAAACCGTGCGAAGCAGTGAAAATCTAGCGGACCTTCCCTGCTGTATTAAATAAAATTTATAAAAATACATCGTGTTGTGAATGAAAGGCAGGCTGACCAAATACTGTTTTTATTAAGTACATACCTTCATGAAGCTACCCACAAATATACGATGCATCGTATATTTGTGTATCTATTTATTTTTAAAATTAAGCTGCACCTTCTTTAACCTAAAACAAAAAAAAAGCCATTATAAATAAATTTGCAATAAGTATACAGCTTCTTTTTTAAAACAAGCGTTTATATCATCCATAGGGCTTGGGATATAACGAAACGCAACTCGACATGTTTCGTTTATATCATCTAGGGCTTGAGATATAACGAAATGCAACTCGACATGTTTCGTTTATATCATCCATAGGGCTTGGGATATAACGAAACGCAACTCGACAGGTTTCGTTTATATCATCCATAGGGCTTGGGATATAACGAAACGCAACTCGACAGGCTTCGTTTATATCATCCATAGGGCTTGGGATATAACGAAACGCAACTCGACAGGTTTCGTTTAGGAGTTGCTATAGCCCCTTCTGTCTGCATGGTCTCTTTTAAAACCACCCGAATTTTTTAAAATTAATAAATTAAGTATCCCCCGCAAGAAAATATGCCTAAAATCAGTTTCCCTATATCAGGGTTTCTTCGATGAGTGACAATAATTTGATTGTTCTTAAAAAACTAAAAACATACTTTTCAACACTGTTTTTAAGTTTTACGGGATAAATACATGATTTAATAATATACTAATCACAACCTCAGTGGCGTAGCGGGCGAAGGCTTTCAACACAGACAGTTCAACACGGGAAGAGTTGGTTGGGGTGGTGCTATTCTATCTAGGCCGACACCACACAGCCGTGTTCATGGTTTGATTCCTGCCGCGGTAGAAATCCTGATGTTCTAGGTGTTTCCATGTGTAATACAACCTCTTATGTCCCACGCGCATCATCGTCCGCTACTCCACGGAGGTAGTAAAAAGATCATGAACTGAGTTCCATACCCGGTTCTCCAGCCCCTTCTTGTTTCGTGTTCCCTATATCCAGCAGGCTGCAGTCAACACACGACTTCAGCGCCTCTTCCAGGTGGTACGACTGTCAAATAAATAAATAAATATAATAATAAATAACCACCAATGCTAAGAGGCGACGCGGAAGGCCCAAGATGAGATGGCGTGACAAGCTCGAGGCACATCTTCCATCATGGCCTGTTGCAGCATTGGATCGCGAGGAGTGGAAGGAGAAAAGGGAGGCCTTTGCCCAGCAGTTGGACAATAATGGCTCAAAATAAATAAATAATACAGACAACACAACATTATCTAGCCCCATGGTAAGCAGAGCTTGTGTTATGGGTAATAGATAACTGATATACATAATACAATACATTACATAGATATTTTTTGTTATACATAGAAAACGACCAGAACACCCTAAACAAATATCTGCAAATCATACAAACAATTGTTCCGAGGCGGGAATCGAACCCGCAACCTCTTGCGTCGCAGGCGGACCTTCGTCCACCGCGCCACATCGGTCGTCAAATAGATAGGCCTTTGTTTGTCCACAACTAGCCCATTTCATTTAATTTTTTTTCAAACATCATCGGTCGCTTCTTTGGACACCTAGTTTAAATAGCAGGGATGCTATTTAAACTAGGTTTACATATACATGGAAAGGTAAATAGATTTTTATGTCATAGGCTTTTTGCGATGTAACTTTACCTGGCGAAAACTCGTGGTATTCACTGGGAAGGAAATAAATTTATATTGGTCGACTTAAAATGTCGTCGCATTGCTTGGAACTCAATGTATGAAGTTTAACATTCAGAGAAGTTAAACTTAACATTCGTAATATCGCATTCATAGATTTCGCATTGGGTCTAACCGGACTAACCCCTCTTATGATCACCAAAGCTTTCTGTCTTCAACAACAAAATTTATCTATAAATTATACTCCCAAAAAAAGGTTCATAGAAAATGTATAGTCTACTTTTGTGGAAAAGTACTTTTCTTGTACTTTATTCCTAGCAAAACGCAAAAAAATTAAACTCCCTTAAATATTGAATTTCGCACAAGCCTGTGCTCGATTCCGTGTCGAAAACTCACAATTAAAACTAATTCAATAAAACAGTTCTGAATAGAATGCCCAAGTGGCGTTAGAGTTAGCAGCTTATGGGCGAGCACGTTCTAGCGTTAGGCTTAGCACCTTGGGAATAATCTAATTGGCCTGGCTAAAGCCTTTATGCAACCAACTTGTGTTAGTTGGGTCTGCCATCACAAATGTGCAATCTAGATGTCGGGTCGGCGCAAGAAATCCGTCTCCGTAAATAAGAGCGCACTTGTAATGTGAGCTCCTATTTTGTTTAGTTCGATTGAAACACAGCCAACGTAAACACGTGTCACAATGCCGCAATGTGTATTCATAAGTTGCAAAAATAAAATATTACTTGTTGGTTTAAAGCTAAAAATATAGCTTACTAGCCGCGCCCCGCGGTTTTACCCGCGTGGTGATAGACATTTTGGATAATCATCTATACACTATATATCTATATGAATTGTAGCCTATGTGTTATTCTGATATGTAAGCTATATTATTGTGAAGTTTCATTAAAATCCATTCAATAGTTTTTGCGTGAAAGAATAACAAACATCCATCCATATTAACAAACTTTCGCGTTTATGATATTAGTAGGATTCTACATTTACTTACCTCAAGTGCGCTTTTATTTACGGAGACGGCTTATAGCTTTGATTTTGTATGTGTCCCGAAATTTAGATAGTATTTGTGACCGCAGTGGGAGTCCTTACCTTGCCATCTCTTCCAATAGCAGTATACTTCCTGGTGGGAGGGATGTACACTCGTATGTCTCCCGCGTCCTTGCGCACCACGCTCCTGTTAATCAGGGTGTGCGAGCCGCCTGTCCAACGGTTGCAGACATGCGTCCTGATGGAAATTATTGGTAATTACTATATCCAAATTATCATAATAAATCATTGGATGGTTTATTATAATAATTTGGATTTAGTCATCAGAAATCAATTGCTTTTATAAGTATATTTATCACGTTTATAAGTGTATTTATCGCGTTTATAAGTGTATTTATCGCGTTTATAAGTGTATTTATCGCGTTTATAAGTGTATTTATCGCGTTTATAAGTGTATTTATCGCGTTTATACGTGTATTTATCGCGTTTATAAGTGTATTTATCGCGTTTATAAGTGTATTTATCGCGTTTATAAGTGTATTTATCGCTTTTACAACAGGTATTTATCGCGTTTATTTACCTACTTTTCCCAACATTTCAACAGGTTTATACACTGTCGTGGTCACGGGATGACTGATGAGCAATGATGTTATATATACGTAGATACGTTGTACCGAGGTCTGCCTAACAAGACGAAAATCAGGTACGTGTCTGAATTGAACTCAGTCCGTCTTGCTCCTGGCCGCGACGCGGACGTATGTTGAAGCGGGATTTTGGAGTATGAAAAATATTAAAATGCCACGTTGTACGTTTAGAAAGTGCAATATTACTATGGGACGGTTGTGAAAAGCAAGAAGGATGTGTCTTTTTATGTCTTCTATTTGTTTTGTATGGTTTAAAATGGAAAATCATAAAATAAATGTAATTTTACTCAAAAATCAATGCCGCGCGGTTACCGCTTTGCCACCTACACGAACGAGACAAGTAATGCGTGCGTTGCGTTTATGAGTGACAGAGATAAGGACATATGCCGTGCGGCGTCTCGTCTGTTCGAACTAAATTCACTGCCGCGCTGTTGCCGCTTTGCCACCAACACGAACGAAACAAGCAATGCGTTACGTTTATGAGTGACAGAGATAATGCCATGCGGCGTTGTATGTTCGAACGTCGACGCTAGGTATGTAGCTAAGTATAGTAAAATATCGCAATGTTTTTATTTCTTTATAATGAGTATGACGTCTCTATATGTAAAATCTCTTTGCTGATGAGTGGTCAATAAACGCGATGAATAGGTACCCGTTGTATTAATACTTACAATGTGATCAGATCACGTACGTTTAAAAATATCAATAACTTTTAATTCTTAAGGCTCATAAAATAGGCTCTTAGAAAAGTTATATTTTAAACTGTAAATTATTAAATAAGAATAAGATATTAATTCATTTTATCTTCAATAAAAATGTTGTGTCCACTAGTAATTAAAATTAAAAAAGAAGAAGTGTTTTTAGTGACCTCTAAACAACACTGCCTGAACTACGGTGGTAAAGTCGATGGGATCGTTCTAACAACATGCAACAGCCAAATAGAGAGCTTGAATAAAAACTTCAAACGTAATTTGCTAGATGGCGTCTCAAATGCAACCTCTATCATATAAAAATCAATTGCTGTTCGTTAGTCTCGCTCAAACTCGAGGACGGCTGGGCCGATTTAGCTGGTTTTGGTTTTGAAATGTTTGTCGTCGTAGTCCAGGGAAGGTTTAAACGGTGAGAAAACATGGTAAAATTGCGCATTGTAATATACAGTTGTTAATGATCAGACCTCTCATCCAACTGCCGGGGTTTTTTGACCGCTTCCGTGCAGGGTTCCTCTGGTATAGGCGGGTGCCGCGGCATGGAAGGCCACACCGTCTGGCAGTTGGCCGTGGCCTCTTGAAGAGCTGAGGCCTGGCAGGGGCCGCAGGTACCGCCTTCAGATACCTTGCGGGTCAGTAGCAACGCCTGCAATTAAATTCATATAAATGTATTATAGAAACTGTATCGGGTATACTCATCATCATCCTATGTTAGTCCACAGCTGGACATAGACCTCCCCAATGAGCACCACAGCGCCCAGTCTTCAGCTTCTACAATCGATTCGCCACAACTGTATACAAAAAGATCTTAAAACCTAGGTGAAACAACAGTTTATCCCCCATTTATTATATTATACGTATTTTACTTATTTGTTATAGAGCTATAGTATAAAATAATTAAAAGCGGATTCGATTTTCGCCTCGAGACAAATGTTTGTACGACTGCAGATATTTTTGCAGGGTGTTGGGTGTTTTCTATGTTTAGTAAAAATATTTATCTTTTATAATTTTTAGGTACCCAATGTATTAGAAAAATTACGACATACATTTTTAAACAATTTAATGCGTATTTAAAGCAATCAATTATTACCTTACTTTTCAGAGGGTTCCTTATTTTGCTAATGTCGAAACACCCTAATAAGGTATAGAAACTTTTAGTAACTATAGTTTAAATGGATAATTAGTTACTCAATAAAATGTAACGACAATCCAATTATATCATACGTATATTATAAATAACAGGTGTAATACAATAAAATTCACACCTGATCTGAACCTGGCTGGAAGCCCGGCGTGCGAAGCCACAGGCAGAATCTTTACTCTAGCCAAACTGAAGATAGAATATTTGTAAACATGGTCCCCATACTTATCCTAAAAATCACTTCCGTGTTGTTGATTTTGGGTCAGAGTTTGCTGTACTAGTCAATTTGAGTTCCAACTTCCATTACATAATGCTGATAATAATTATTTTCAAACACCAAAAAGAGTTTTGTGTTTTTGTGTTGCGAGTTGTTGTTAGAGAATGGCTGAAGTATACAAAAGTCACTTATTCACGGGATATTTACCATGATTTGATTTTTGAGTTTTCCAATATCGGCACAGTTTCATGCGCCATGATCACGGAATAACTGAAGGCACTGCGAATAAGTTTTTATGGGGAGACACGCCGATCTACCCTCATTTTTTGTCTTTTGCTACGAACGTTACCATAATCAAATCATGGTACATAACAGATTTTATGCATATAAATCTGCAGGTACATAAAAAAAATTTTTGACAATCCACACAGCATCATCTAGCCCCAAGCTAAGCAGAATGGGTACTAGAAGAGATGGCAAGGTAAGGTAACTTATAGATGACTAATATACTTAATACAATAGATTACATAGATCGTTTTTTTTATTATACATAGATAACGACCAGAATACCGAGAACAAATATCTGCAGATCGTACACACATTTGTCCCGAGGCGGGAATCGAACCCACAACCTCTGCGTCGGAGGCGGACCATCGTCCGCCGCGCCACATCGGTCGTCAAATCCCGTTATATTATATGTGACTTTTGTGTTTACTAATATTTTAAAGAGGAAAGGTTTGATTTTAATGGTTGTTTGTAATGGATAGGCTCCGAATCTACAGGACTAATTTGAAAAATTCTTTCACCGTTGGGAAGATACACCATACCCGGTGAACATAGGCTATATTATAATTTTCAAAAAGTTAGGGATCCGTAATAAAACCGTGCGAAGCCGGGAAGGTCCGCTAGTGTGTTAATAAACATGATAGATTCAAAAGTTTTATGGCTGGAGTATGTATGTATAGTATTTAGTATTGATATAAAGTAACCTTAGGTTCTCCAACAATCATATCTAGTGCTTGGATGTCGTCCCTGATCTTGGTTAGATCGCCCTCCGTTTTAAATGTGTAGCTAAACACTTCTTTGACAGACACTTTGGAGTTCGCAAACTCATTCAAGTCTGCGAGCGCTTGCTGAAATACACAGAGTTTTGGTCAACCCAAATTTATTAATCATATTCTAGTTAGTAAATTAATAACATAAAAATAGTGATGAATTTATGAATATCCCTATCCCTAAAATATCAATATATAAATAGCATCATGCTACAATTAAGTTAGTTGACAATTTACTACAAATTAATTGCGATATATGAATTATTTAATTATGTTTGTTAGTATTTGTTGTTATAGCGGCAACAGAAATATATCATCTGTGAAAATATCAACTGTCTAACTGTCACGGTTTATGAGATAAAGCCTGGTGACAGACGGACGGACAGACTGACAGCGGAATCTTACTAATAGGGTCCCGTTTTACCCGTTGGGTACGGTACCCTTAAGAGTACAAAAGGCACGTATCTAAAAGTTATTTGGTACTTACCAACCACTCCTCATCCTGCATTGTAAACCTGGTCTCGCAATCCTCAAGTTTTTTATTCATTCTGGCCTTAGCCGGTGCGAAATCCAGTTCCTTTATCAGACCCTCCAGGCGGACTTTATCAGCCTGAAATGGAACGTTATAAAATGACCGCCGTCTTCTTATCCTCTGGCAGAAACACGTGACAAGGATGCGAACACAATTCTAAGGAATAATTGGTGGGTGTGAGTCTGTAAGTGAATAATCTTCGCAACTATCCAGAAGGTTTTTCACTACGAGTTTCTATTTTAAATAATGATAGAGTTAGACAGAGTTATACGAAGCTATACCTGGCTTCTGGAGGGTTGCGAAGATTATTCACTGAGAGTTTTTATTACGAAACAAGAATGAGACAGAGTTATACGAAGGTATTCCTATCGCCTTCGCCTGCTTCGTTTTCGACGGCATATGACGTATATTTAGGTATTTTATACGTCAGTGTACCTAAACTTTATAAAACTGACCTTATCCCGGATGCCGTCCGCCAACTCATCGCGGTCTGCCTTCTGTTCTCGCAATGCTTCTACATAGGACAGGATTCTCTGAAAGGAGATACACTATAATTACTACATAGTATCAACAAAGTCGCTTCCCGCTGTCTGTTTGTCCCTATGTATGCTTAGATCTATATAACTACGCGGATTTTGATGTAGATATTGTGATTCAAGGGGAAGGTTTATAAACCATACACACATAGACACAGGCCTCCCCCAATGAGCACCATAGCGCCCTGTCTTCAGCTTGCCACATCCAGCATCTACCTGCAGTCTTTCGCAGGTCGTCATCCCACGTGGTTAGAGAGCGTCCTACACTACATTTACCGAGTCGTGGTCTCCACTCAAGATCACGTTAACACGGAAACATCTTCAGTCTACGTATTGCGAGTTATTCTCAACAGGTGTCAAAAACAACATACCGTTATCTCGTCCTCGAAATCAGTTTGCATGTAGCCTTGCTTGCCGAGCTTTTCCCTCATCATGTCTAGATCCATCATCAGGTCAGCATACCTCATCTTCAACTCCTTCGTGGCTGGAAGAAACAAATTATTAATATTTTTTTATGTTTAGCCATTATTGTCCCACTGCTGGGCGCAACAACAGGGAGGAAACAAATAATAATAATTCCCTTGTCAGCTACAAACACTTTGAATATAGGGCATAAGGCATTGAATGTGTCAGGATTTAGATGTTGTATATCACCATGATGAGCAGACTGACTGATATCGCAGTTGAGGTGTTAAAATACGCAGAAGGAAGCTAAAATTGCGCAGAAATTTCCACGCGGGCGAAGCCGCGGGGCGCAGCTAGTCTTATATATAAAAATCAATTGCTGTTCATTAGTCTCACTAAAACTCGAGAACGACTGGGCCGATTTAGCTGATTTTGGTTTCGAAATGTTTGTCGTAGTCCAGGGAAGGTTCAAAACGGTAAAATCGCGCAGAAATTTCCTCGCGGGCGAAGCCGCGGGGCGCAGCTAGTGTTCTTATATTTATATCGGCCGGTAAAATGGAGACCGGTGTGTTCCCACTATTGTTACATTAGGTTGTTTTCTACCATAGTTTTTTCTTTCGTTTTTTACTTGTAAATACACAATATAAAGAAATGTAAGTAGATACTTACGTACATATATCTAATATAAGAAGGTGCTAGGAACAAGTTTTGTTATTCTCATATAACTATATGTGAAACAGGATAAATAAATTTTCTTCGTCCCTGCTGTGAGCTAAAATATTCTTTGAGAAATATAAAGTATCTTTAAACCGATATATTCAGTACTAGCGGACCTTCCCGGCTTCGCACTGTTTTAGTACGGATCCCTATCTTTTTTGAAAATATAATATAGTCTATGTTCACCGGGGATAGTTTAGCCTCAGTATTTCTATATGTGTACTGTGGTGTAGCTTCCCAACGGTGAAATAATTTTTCAAATCGGTCCAGTAGTTTCGTAGCATATTCACAAACAAATAAAAAATCAAACCTTTCCTCTTTATAATATTAGTTATTATATATTAGTATAAATTTTCCTAGTCCCTGATGGGAACTAAAATGTTATTTGAGAAATAATGTATCTTTAACCGATATATTAAGTATGATGCTATCTTATTTAATAATAAGCTTACCTTCCGTCTCCGGATTGGACATAGCTTGATTGAACGTAGCAATACCGTCATTCAGTTCACATTGTAATTGAAACATTTGATCATTGAAATTCTGCAGCTAATGAAAAAAAAATTAGCATTACCTTTACGGTGACTGAGTAGCTTGTTTAGTTAGTATTAGTATTAGGGAGATAGCCGTAACAAAAACTAAAAACCGACCAAAGTGCGATGCCTATCTATAAAAATTAAAAAAAAATATGTCAGTTGTATGTGAGCCCCCTTAAATATTTGTTCAATTTCAATTTAATTATGAATTTTTAATGTACATAATATATAACAAAATATTCTGTGAATATTTCAAGCGTCTACCTGTAGCCGATATCAATATCGAGCAAAAAAATCACATTTGTTGATAATAAAAAAAAATTTAAAAAATTGTGCGGCAACAGAAAAACATCTTGCTGCTGGAATCCGGAAAGCCTCGGTACCACACAGACTAACTAATAGCGGACTCAGAATTATGAAATACCTGTCCCCCCCTATTACACTACCCATAAAAACCAACAAACACGTTAACCGGACTGTACTTTAAGATATAATATCATTAAACTGGACATAAAGGTAATAGAAGCAATGAAACTCGACGTTAAGGGAATAGAAACGGGTCTGAAATAGAAGCGAGATAAGTTCTCGGCTCGACGTAAAGGGACTCGACCTAAATGGAACCAGTCGTGTACCAAGTACTAGCAGTCGTGACGGACACACGGACGAACCTGCAAGCTGACTCCAGCGTCGAAACCAGCCAGCTGCTCGGCGTAATCGTTCACCAGGTTGTAGAGGACGTCGATCCGAGAGGACAGACGCATAGCGATGTCCATGTTATCAGCTGGAAAACATGATCACAACACACATGATAATCTTCAGGCAACTATTGCACATTTTTAGAGATTTCACTCGATTAAAACATCGAGATGAATCGATATATTTATTTACCCTATTCTTGTCCGTCCGTGTAGCGGTAGTCTCATTCTTTAAGAGTAAATTTAGAAACAAAGCTTCCTCTATCTATTGCGTTTAAAACAAGGCCTTGACTATGTTTTAATAGGGCGGGTTGGGTTCCTATACTTTTCGAATTAATTGACTCAAATAATAATGATCGAACTTCACAGAAGTTAATTTGATCAGCTATTATTTTTCGTCAATTCATTCTTCAAATTATAGTATAATAAGCAGGTAGATGTTCAGAGACGGAAGGTTTGTTTTCATTCGTCTAATAAATGGCACGTGACCGCAATTTAAATAAAAAGGAGAAAAAAAGGTTTCAAATTTGTCATAAATTAAACTTGTATACTCTGATGAAACACAAACTTTCCACAAGCATTTTTAATTACTAGATTCTGCATGCGGCTTTGCACGCTTTTTGAGAATAAAAAAATAAGTAATATGTTTGCAAAATGTCATCTCAATCCATTCTCTAAACATCATAATAACGCTACCAAAACTATTAGGATCTGTCTAGGATCTGTAACTCTGTCTGCATAGCGCCTTATATAAATATAAACGGCTAAATAAAATAAAAACAGTCATAAATTGACTGTTTTTACGATTGATGGGTCAGGTACCTACATTATAGGTCAGCTCACGCTAAAACGTGACGCGACGCGACCCGAGGATTGACCGACCTTTGCCCAACAGTGGTACGTTTTAGGCTAATTGTTTTAATACTAGTGTAATTAATGTTGATAGATCAGCATACCGACTTTTTGGATGTTACTGTCAGTAATTTCCGCTAGTCGTAGAGCTCTTGCGAACATGTCGTTAATTTTCTTAATCAACTCGTCTCTCAGCGCACGCTGTGCATTGCTGAAAAAGACCACGATTAAATAAATAAATAAATAATGCTGGACAGCTCACACAGCATTATCTAGCCCCATGGTAAGCAGAGCTTGTGTTATGGGTACTAGATAACTGATATACATAATACAATATATTACATACAAAGATAGATATTTTCTATTATACATAGAAAACGACCAGAACACCCGGAATAAATATGTGCAGATCGTACACACAATTATTCCGAGGCGGGAATCGAACCCGCAACCTCCAAGCGGACCTTCGTGCACCGCGCCACATCGGTCATCGAAAATTACTCTGGTTTGTTTTAATAAATACATATATATATTAGCAAATAGGTGACAGGATTAATTAAAAGGCAATACTAGTAACGTTGGGTCGGTAATGTATCCCGAGATACCTTGATACATAACCATCAGCACATCATACGAACGATACCCCTATTACGCGTATAATGATGGTACGATAAGTATTACCGACCGATAGGTCCGCCTGCGACGCAGGAGGGGAAGCGGGTTCGATCCCGCCTTGAATCGAATTGAATATTTGTACGATCTACGGATGTTTTGGATATTTATATGTATTATAAAAAATATCTATCTATAATGTTGTTATGTTCTGTCTATCAACGCTAAGAGGCGACGTGGAAGGCCCAGGATGAGATAGCGGGACGAGCTCGAGGCACATCTTCCATCATGGTCTGTTGCAGAGTTGGATCGCGAGGAGTGGAAGGAGAAAAGGGAGGCCTTTGCCCAGCAGTGGGACAATAATGGCTTAAAATAAAAATAATGTTGTGTTTCATTACGTAATATCAGTAATCTAGTACCCATAACACAAGCATTGCTTAGCTTGAGGCTGCTGATGCTGCTGTATGGATTGCCAAGCATTATTTATTTATTGACGCATCCAGCATCTGCCAGCAGTCCTTCGCAGGTCTGCTGGATGCGTTATGCTGAAGACAGGGCGCTATGGCGCTCATTGGGGGAGGCCTATGTCCAGCAGTGGATTAACATAGTTTGATGATTTATTTATTTATTTATACTTCTTACCGATAAGTATTACCGGCCGATAGGTCCGCTTGCGGCGCAGGCCCCTCCTGCGGGTTTGATTCCCGCCACATTTATTTTAGGCCTTTGCCCAGCAGTGGGGCAATAATGGCTCAAAATAAAATAAATACTTACCGATACCTATTACAACACAATTTTTTGAACTTTTTTCCGTAGTGCTAGATGTTATGTTTGATATATGTTATCTTATGACCCTGATCGAGGAACAGCGCGAGAGCGAAACCATACGCAGGAAATAGTGTAGAGAAATAAACAAAACACTCACTCTAATTCAGGATGGGTAACACATGACTTTATAAAATGAGGCCTGCTTGCGCTAGTCGGGCCGTATGTCTTCTGCGTGGCAGAGGTACCGGTCGACGACTTGTCAATGTAACTTGGTTCACCGTCGATGACATCAATGCTGCGGGCCCTATCCTTGTCATATCCGGGTGAAGCGACGACTACGCGCCCCGCCTGACCCCGCTCGGGTGACGTTGCCACGTCACGGCTCTCCACCCGCTCCCTGAATAATGATCTCTTGCCTATACCTCCAGTCTGGGAAAAGAATAGAATCTGAGTTTTACGATTTCTGCAGCATGCTTTTCTGCAGGGACATTTTAAACCATTGTTTTTTTATTATAGGCGGCTGCTACATGCATGTTAAGTTCAAATTCATTTATTTTGCGAAACATGGGTTACAAGGACGTAAGATTAAACATAGGAGCACATGATCAGCTTTATAGCAGCATGTAGTTTATGTCTGTTTGTAGTTTACCATAATTATTTATGTGAGTTGCTTATGTCGCCGAAATTCATTTAAAAGGCTTTGTTTATTTTATTTTTAAAGTCAAAGAGCACAACTTCTTTATTATAGCACGGAAAATACATCAGGCATGACGTTTCACATAATATGGAAAGTGGGGGTAGTTCGGGCCAAGTGCAATAGCTGGGTTTAGCAGCAGGTAGAACATTCGCTTATCTTCCCATACAAATGTGCAAGGGTAACTATGAATATAAAGCTAACTATTATGTATCAAGTTACCTTAAATTTTTCGAGAAAAAGCATTTTTCAATAAATCTTTCTGTCAACCATTCATTATACTCGTTACCCGACACTTACAGCATATAAATCCGTAACTCTGTTCTATTCGTCTAAAATCGTACAGATGTCCTTACTACACTGTTTGATGTTATAAGAATACTCGTAAGATCAATTTATCTCGTCGTTATACATTATATGACGGGCTTAGAAGCAATATGCACTCAAGTTCAAATTCGAGTATTGTTAATCTGACTATGTCATTTTCTTTTTCTTGTCAATGTCAACTGATTCAAATAAAAATGTTACAGTCAAGACGGCTTCAGTCCTGAGTAAATGCACAAAGCAGAGACGCCTCCGTCCTCAAAATGTGCCATACAATCACCCCAATCTATGCCTCACCTATCTATCTATCTATCTATCTATCCTGCCTTACCACGTCCTCAGACAGGGCACCAGCCGCCGCCATCTGCGTGAGGAGCTCCGCCATACGACCTATCGCTGTCTCCGTCGCGTGCACCCTCGCGGATAGCTACATAAATAAACTAGCAATAGTATGATACCTCGACGGGTGCGGGGCGGGCCAATTCTGCCGTGACCTCCCCCACTTGCCTTGCCACGTCCGCAGGCAAGGCACCAGCCGCCGCCAGCTGCGTGAGGAGGTCCGCCATACGACCCATCGCCGTCTCCGTCGCGTGCACCCTCGCAGATACCTATATAAATAAATAATGCCGGACAATTCAAACACTATCTAGCCCCAAGGTAAGCAGAGCTTGTGTTATGGGTACTAGATAATTGATATACATAATACAAGACATTACATGGATAGATATTTTTACTATACATAGAAAATGACCAGAACACCCTGGACAAATAGATGTAGATCGTACAAATATTTGTCCCGAGGTGGGAATCCAACCCGCAACCTTCTGCATCGCAGGCAGACCTTCGCCCACCGCGCCACGGAGGGCGTCAAATAATAATGAATCACCTGCATCGCCTGCATGGTATCTGTCAAAGAAGCACTCCCACTAGCGATGTCTGTTCTCAGTTTCTGGTTGTCAGGCATGGAAGGGTAGGGGATGGGAACTGTTTTGTCCTGCAGCTCGTCCACTTTCGCCTCCAGAAGTTCGAACTCACTTCTTGTCACTACTTCGATACTGCCCACGCGTATTCGGGCATCTGTAACCAACCAACCCACGGAGTCGCAGCTGACGGTCACAAGTATTCATAATATTAATCCCTAATGCATTTTACAAATCTTCGCTCGGTAGGAAATAATTGACCAAATTTGTACCTGGCTCCCGGACCAGTAACGCAGTTTGTCCATCACCGCCGTCACCGGTCACGTCACGTCCCGGTGACGGCGGCGGTTGTCGCCAAATACCCTTATTTTCAGTTCTTTAGTCAAGTTCTTAGTAATAGCTGTTCCATCTGGATGTGATGCCTGTTCCTCGCGTTCTCTGGTTCCTTGAGCTATGATGGTAAGTCCACCTGTGCTCTGGTTCATTAAGCTATGATGGTTAGTCCACCTGTGCTTACTCATGGAGCTATGATGGTTATTCCACCTGTGCTCCCGGTTCATCGAGCTGTGATGGTTAGTCCACCTGTGCTCTGATTCTTACTGTTACGGGGACTTATCCCCTTATGGCCTCCAGCTTCCCCTATAGCCATCCCGAACCTCGCACTGTTACTCTGTTCTACCTGTCCGCAGAAAAACTATACGCAATGGTAACCTCACAATAAATATCACTCCGATACTGGGTCTACCATCGGTGGCAACGATCTCAATTGCGTACACTGTAACTGTGAGTGACACACCGATGTCTCTCACTCGTTGTCTCGTCATAGACTGAACTCCTCTACCATCGGCCAAAGACTGCCGGCGCGGGTGCGCACACACCTCGACCGGTTTTGTCGCGAAGAAGGCGAAGAATTATTCTCAGTCAGTACCTGACTGAGAATAATTCTTCGCCTTCGCGACATCAGTTACCCAGAACGAGATGACGGCGCCGAAGTAGCTATACTTACATACATACATTTAGGTACGTGTACTTAGGCCGCCTATCGCCATCGTAGTTCGGTGCGACTGCTAGAACTTTGCGCCGTTTTCTATTGGTCCTACTATTTTGTCCTACTAGTAGGACCATGATCCCTCGTGGTCCTACTAGTAGGACAAAATAGTAATAAAAAGTAATTATTTTATGTGTGGTGTCAGTGGTGTGCAATAAAGTGGTTTCTATCTATCTGTCTACAGGTATTTGTTATTTTTTATAGTAGGACAAAGAGAAACTGGTCTCCCTCGTGGTCTTACTAGTAGGACAAAATAGAAGGACCACTAGAAAACGCCGGAACTTTGCTTGAGATTATGACAGAACTGATGGGCTGGCAATTCAAAACACATTTGAACATGTCCACATACTGCAGTTAGGTACATCCGTTCATCTGATATACAATGTGTATTGTCGAACCATAGATTACTTCTAGATGGAGTATCAGTCAACCTAAGAATGAAGTACTCACTGTGGTACAGATTTTGACATTGTCGGTTTATAGACTACTCGTCCGCCATTACCTCTTTAGACACGAACAGAGTGACATAGATCGAAAAATGAAAAATGTCTTCTTATGTGGTCAGATGTTGCCGAAATCACACTAATTTAGTAAATAATAAACACAGAATCACATTTCACACGTAAATTTCGAATTACATCCACTTATTTCTTCGATTGAACACAAATAACTATCAACAGAAAAATTACAACAAAAACACAAATCTTGCCGGTGTTACCAGCACGTAAACTTCTAAATTTCCGAATAATGTGGGAGTTTATTAAAATGTTTGAATCTTTGTATATTATATACATATAATGCTTAAAATTTGAATGAGGTAGGTAGCCTACCTAACATAAATAAGAATTTAAATAGATATTTCTTAAATATTTTATTATATAAAGCTAAATTAACACGGACTGACTTGACTTACTGATTGACATAATGGTTTTCCTTGATGGACGTATGTTTTTTTTACGGAATCGTATAGAGGGGGTTGAGGTGACCTAAGAAAAATTCCAACTTTTTGACATTTACTCCCCCAGACCCCCTCCTGGCCCCTACGCGGAGCCATATTGCATAAAAATAATATTGGGGGTGTATAGAGGAGACCAGTGATTTTAAATGCAAACTAAATGTTGTTCCCCCTGCCCTCTGAGAACTCGTCTTTTGAGTGTGCTACCAGATGCCGTCGCGATTTAGGGGTTCTGATTACAGGATCGTATAGATGGTTTCTTTCGAGTAGAAAAACCAGCCAGTTGTTCGGAAGGAAAATAATTATAATCATAGGTTGGTATGTTACGTATTAGGTAGCTCTTATAAAAACTATAACATTTTTGTGATTAAAGCATTACGCTACTTTTTTTTTTAATAATAGCTACCTATTTGATTTGTGATCTCTAGAAACTTTTATGAAAATTATCGGCATTTTTTTTTCATCAGTTGGCATCTCTCACTTATGACAAGTCCGCCATTGCTGTTGTTGACTTGTGATTCCGTAGGACTCCATCTGGAACTAAATCTATGTGTCGAACCTTGATCAAACGAAATGTGCGAATACACGACATATATTTATCGATAAAAAACAAAAAATAAAATTTATATATCACCTATCTCAAAAATAAAGCCGATTTAATAATTTTTTTAAAGGAAACTAATTCATCTGGTTTTTTCTTCGTTTCTTTTTGAGTAAACGGTGTATTTTATTCAAAGTAGTCTCATTTGAAAGCTAGATAGTTTACCTAGCTAATAAAATAATAAAATTAAAAAATACAATTTCGGTACATAAGCCTAGTAAAATCAATTTTTTTTTTTGAAATTTGCAAAAAAATACGTATTTTATTTTATTTTTGATCTGTAACTTAATGGCTTATTGGTGTACTTTTTTGCATATTGTATTAAACTTCATAATTTAATCTACAAATCCTCCAAAAATTATGGGTCTATCTCTTTTCATTGTCATGTTATTCACCATTTAAAATAGGTACTAAAAAAAATGTTTTTTTATGAGAGCCATTTATTTTTAATATAATACTTTATTTTTATTAGCGGTAAAAAAGAAATACATAATAAGTTTATGTTTGGCTCACCAAAAACAAAACAAATCAAATAAAATTCTAACGAACGAAAACATTGGCTTTTTTCGTCTCAAACAAAAAAATCTTATACAATTTATGTACACGCTTTCTGAAACTTTAATATTTTCTATCTGAAAATATAAGTATAATAATTAATAATGGAATCTTACCTTTGCCTTTTGCCCATTCCTTTTCTTTTAAATTTGTTTCTCTTTCTTTCTCTCGTTCTCTTTTTTTTTCTCCTGTTCGTTCCATTTCACGTTCTCGTTTTCCTTGATCTCTTTTTGGATCTTTTACTCGTTCTTGATCATATTCATATACTTGTTCTTTTTCTAGTTTTCGTTCTTTTACTCTTTCTGCACTTTTTTTATCCAAGGCGGCAATTTTTGATGTTTCTATTTCTTCCTTTTCGTTTTGTTTCAAATATTTTCCCCTCTCTGATTCGTTCAATTTTAATAGTCTTGCCTTTTCTTTTTCATCTATTTCTCTTTCCGCTCTGTCTATATCTGCTGTTTCTCCATATGTTCTATCACTATCCATTGCATCAAGTTTTCCTCTTTCTCTTTGATCCTTATCTCTTCGTTTTTCTCTTTCGTCAACATTCATTTTTGTTTCGTATCTTTCTCTCTCTTTTACTTTTTCTGCTTTCTCTATATCCTTAATCATCTCACTTTCTTTTTGCTTGTAGTATTCTTCCGTTTCGCTTTTGTTCATTTTTGCTAATTTTGCCATTTCTTTATCATGTTCTTGTCTTTCTTTTGCTCTTTGCCTTTCATCCTTATCTTTTAAATATTTTTCTCTTTCTTCGTCATCCATATTTGCAATTTTAGCTTTCTCTCTTTCTAATTTAGCCATTTCTTTTTCATTTTGTTCTCTTTCTTTTGCTCTTTGTCTTTCACCCTTATCTTTTAAATATTTTTCTCTTTCTTCATCATTCATATTTGCAATTTTAGCTGTCTCTCTTTCTAATTTAGCCATTTCATTTTCATGTTGTTGTCTTTCTTTTGCTCTTTGCCTTTCATCCTTATCTTTTAAATATTTTTCTCTTTCTTCATCATTCATATTTGCAATTTTAGCTGTCTCTCTTTCTAATTTTGCCATTTCATTTTCATGTTGTTGTCTTTCTTTTGCTCTTTGCCTTTCATCCTTATCTTTTAAATATTTTTCTCTTTCTTCGTCATCCATATTTGCAATTTTAGCCGTCTCTCTTTCTAATTTTGCCATTTCTTTTTCATGTTGTTCTCTTTCTTTTGCTCTTTGCCTTTCATCCTTATCTTTTAAATATTTTTCTCTTTCTTCGTCATCCATATTTGCAATTTTAGCCGTCTCTCTTTCTAATTTTGCCATTTCTTTTTCATGTTGTTCTCTTTCTTTTGCTCTTTGTCTTTCACCCTTATCTTTTAAATATTTTTCTCTTTCTTCATCATCCATATTTGCAATTTTAGCCGTCTCTTTTTCTAATTTTGCCATTTCATTTTCATGTTGTTGTCTTTCTTTTGCTCTTTGCCTTTCACCCTTATCTTTTAAATATTTTTCTCTTTCTTCGTCATCCATATTTGCAATTTTAGCCGTCTCTCTTTCTAATTTTGCCATTTCTTTTTCATGTTGTTCTCTTTCTTTTGCTTTTTGTGTTTCACCCTTCGCTTTTAAATATTTTTCTCTTTCTTCATCATCCATATTTTCAATTTTAGCCATTTCTCTTTCTTTTCTTCGAAAATCTAATTCTCGTATTCTTGCTATCTTTGCCAGTTTTTCTTCTAGGAATAATTGACTGTTTTTTTCTATTCTATCTATTTCATAACTTATTGTATCTGTTTCGCTTTGTTCACTATCTTTTTCTGTGTCACTTTCTACTCTTTCCCTATCCATTACATTAAGCTTTGCTTGTTTGCTTATTTTATCAACTTCTTCTCTTTCCTTTTCTTCGCTATCTTTTAAATATTGTATTCTTTCTTTGTCATTCAATTTTACTAATTTCGCATTTTCTTTTCCATGCCTTTCATTATCTTTCGCTAGTTTCCTTTCATCCTTATCTTTTAAATACTTGTCTCCATCTTTATCACCCATATTTGATATTTCATCATTTGCTTTTCCTGTTTCTTTCAAGTATACTGCCCGTATCATTTCTAACTTTTCCACCAGTTTTTCATTTTCATCTTTATCTGTCACATAAGTCTTTTTTGAATCTTGTCCCGTTGCTATGTTTGCCAGTTTTTCACCTTCTTCAATCTTACTGTCTCTTTCTAATCTTTCTATTTTATAATTTAATATTTGATGGTCAAAATCAAATGGATTGTCAACATCGTCGCTTTCTGTCATTTTCCGACCTTTTGATTTATCTCTATCAGCTTTTTCCTTTTCTTTTGCAGACTCAGCAGTTTTCTCTAGATTTTTAGAATCCGGTCTGCTAGCTTTGACTCTTTCCTGTGAAAAAATATCTTTATGACTACTTTCTCATGTTGATCTATTCTCAAAGGACCGGATTCAGTAGTTTGAGGACTGAATGACGATAGTTTCATAATATTTATTGAAAAGATTTACCTTCGTAGATCGATGTGGTGTAGTTACGTCTGTACTCCAGGGTGAATCATCTCTATCAGCTTTTTCCTTTTCTGCTAAATAATTGTCAGCATCATTGCTGGAACCATACGTTAAGGATGATGATGCTGAATATGGTGATTGTTTCTTCCCTTTTATTGACTTTTCTCTTTCTTGCTCATTTTCTTCATGTAAATATACTTCCCTTATTTTCTTTAATTTTTCCGGGGTAATAAAAATTTGGTCTCTTTTAGTTTTCTCAGATGGTAATACCGCATCTATTGTTCTCTCTTTACTTTCGTCCATTTCTGTCATTTTTCGATCTTTTGATTTATCTCTATCAGCTTTTTCCTTTCCTTTTGCAGACTCAGCAGTTTTCTCTAGATCTTTAGACTCCGGTCTGCTAACTTTGACTCTTTCCTGTGGAAAAATATCGTTATGACTACTTTCTCTTGTTGGTCTATTCTCAAAGAACCGGATTCAGTATTTTATGACTGAAAATTACAGTAGTTACAGAAGATTTATTTGAAATATTTACCTTCGTGGATATATGTGGTGGAGTTACGTCTGAATTCCAGGGTGAATCATATCTATCAGCTTTTTCCTTTCCTTTTGCAGACTCAGCAGTTTTCTCTAGATCTTTTGACTCCGGTCTGCTAGTTTTGACTCTTTCCTGTGGAACGATATCTTTATGACTACTTTCTCTTGTTGGTCTATTCTCAAAGAACCGGATTCAGTAGTTTATGACTGAAAATTACAGTAGTTTTGAAATATTTACCTTCGTGGATATATGTGGTGGAGTTACGTCTGAATTCCTGGGTGAATCATATCTATCAGCTTTTTCCTTTCCTTTTGTAGACTCAGCAGTTTTCTCTAGATCTTTAGACTCCGGTCTGCTAGTTTTGACTCTTTCCTGTGGAACAATATCTTTATGACTACTTTCTCTTGTTGGTCTATTCTCAAAGAACCGGATTCAGTAGTTTATGACTGAAAATTACAGTAGTTTCAGAAGATTTATTTGAAATATTTACCTTCGTGGATATATGCGGTGGAGTTACGTCTGAATTCCTGGGTGAATCATATCTATCAGCTTTTTCCTTTCCTTTTGTAGACTCAGCAGTTTTCTCTAGATCTTTAGACTCCGGTCTGCTAGTTTTGACTCTTTCCTGTGGAACAATATCTTTATGACTACTTTCTCTTGTTGGTCTATTCTCAAAGAACCGGATTCAGTAGTTTATGACTGAAAATTACAGTAGTTTCAGAAGATTTATTTGAAATATTTACCTTCGTGGATATATGCGGTGGAGTTACGTCTGAATTCCTGGGTGAATCATATCTATCAGCTTTTTCCTTTCCTTTTGTAGACTCAGCAGTTTTCTCTAGATCTTTAGACTCCGGTCTGCTAGTTTTGACTCTTTCCTGTGGAACAATATCTTTATGACTACTTTCTCTTGTTGGTCTATTCTCAAAGAACCGGATTCAGTAGTTTATGACTGAAAATTACAGTAGTTTCAGAAGATTTATTTGAAATATTTACCTTAGTGGATATATGCGGTGGAGTTACGTCTGAATTCCTGGGTGAATCATATCTATCAGCTTTTTCCTTTCCTTTTGTAGACTCAGCAGTTTTCTCTAGATCTTTAGACTCCGGTCTGCTAGTTTTGACTCTTTCCTGTGGAACAATATCTTTATGACTACTTTCTCTTGTTGGTCTATTCTCAAAGAACCGGATTCAGTAGTTTATGACTGAAAATTACAGTAGTTTCAGAAGATTTATTTGAAATATTTACCTTCGTGGATATATGCGGTGGAGTTACGTCTGAATTCCTGGGTGAATCATATCTATCAGCTTTTTCCTTTCCTTTTGTAGACTCAGCAGTTTTCTCTAGATCTTTAGACTCCGGTCTGCTAGTTTTGACTCTTTCCTGTGGAACAATATCTTTATGACTACTTTCTCTTGTTGGTCTATTCTCAAAGAACCGGATTCAGTAGTTTATGACTGAAAATTACAGTAGTTTCAGAAGATTTATTTGAAATATTTACCTTCGTGGATATATGCGGTGGAGTTACGTCTGAATTCCTGGGTGAATCATATCTATCAGCTTTTTCCTTTCCTTTTGTAGACTCAGCAGTTTTCTCTAGATCTTTAGACTCCGGTCTGCTAGTTTTGACTCTTTCCTGTGGAACAATATCTTTATGACTACTTTCTCTTGTTGGTCTATTCTTAAAGGAACGGATTCAGTAGTTTTAGGACTGAAAATGACTTTAGTTTCAAAAGATTTATTCGAAATATTTACCTTCGTGGATAGAAGTGGTGGAGTCAGGTCTGAACTCCTAAGTTCCACCTGCTGATCTAGTAATCGCATGTTGTGAGCCAGGATGTGAAGAATCGTCTGTATCATTTTGAAGTTAACTGTGTTTTTCTGCAATCAAATTAAAAGAAAAAAAGTGTGTATATACACACTAGACACTCTGTTTTATCGTCTAAACGTTTATTAAAATGCTGTTGCAGTTAGCAGTAGTAAGTTATGATCAACCCATTCTCAGGAAACGATTTTTGTAAGCAACAGCTTTTTTGGTGCCGGGTTTTAACAATAACTGTCATCATTATGCATTTTAGGAAAGAGGTTAAACCGACTAACAAGTAATTTTAGGTTAAGTTGCGGGCCATTCACTATTTTGAGACGGTGGCCCAGACGAGGATCCAGCCAACTAAGCTAGAGTTTATAAACAGTCTTACCTCAGTAGGTCCCATAGCCATGTCGATAAGGTCTGACACTTTGAGCACAATAGGGGCGTCGCTCTGGCCCGCTCCGGCAGGCGAAGACGTCGGATATTTGGGAATGCCCTCCTTATTAAGCGGCATTCTTATGCTTCAACTATTACACTATAAATACAACTAAATCAAAATTAAAACTAATAGTAGCAAGTAAATGATATTATTATCTCAAATAAACTCCTATCTAAAATTACGGTGATAGTTTAGTATATAACCTGATTGACATTAGTGAATCATTTTGCATTCTTCTCTCGAACCTTATGTCAATTGCAACGATGACTTATTTTTGGCCAGATATTGGTACCTAAGGCCACGTCTGAACTATCTACGTATCTAGATTTAGTTATTTTGGTTTTACTTTCTTCGCTGTAATTGTATTTTCTTTTTTGTAATTTTGTGTTTGTGTATGTGTGTTATGGACCTTTGTTGTCTGATAATAAAGAATTTGAATTGAAAAATTGAATTGAATTGAACTTCATAGCTTTTTAGATAATAGAGCTAATGTACAATGTGAAATGTGTTTCCTCTTAAGACTAGCTGAATGTGTATACGTAATTTAAGGCTCTGCTCGCTGTTAGAGTCGGTGCAAAAAGAGAAGTCTCGTGGCGAGACGGTGAACTAACATATTAACGCAACAAAAGTAGTACATTGGCACACGCGCGCCCTCAATTCCTAAGAGACTTCTCTTTTTGCTCAGACTACCGAGGCAGCTCGCTCAAATATATGCAGGCTTAGTCCCCTGCAGTCCCCTTGCCGTGCTGCTCGCGATATGGAATAAATACGGTAGGGTTAACGGACTACAGAGTTTATGATAAAGTTCTGACACTCTCTACCTAATTATGTCACAGGCACCTTCGAAACTACCTTACTTTCTAGCTACCGTCTTGCGTGCGGCGGTGGCCTTATTTAACCTATTCATTGGTGCCAGAGGTAGCTGGCCATTTTTCTATCTTCTGTGTCTTTTAAAGAAAATTTAAAAATAGAATGTAAATAAACGATAGATTGACTCTGAATTGAAATCTCTCACTAGCGATTTTGCAAATACGCATAAAGATATAATAGTATGTTACTAAAAACTATTGATACGTTCTTCAGATACGGTTTTGGATTGTTTAATATGTAGTTTCAATTAGGATTGCTTAAATATCGCGATTTACAGATTAGATCGTTTTTATATTTTACGTAGACCAAGATGTTTGCGGAGTCAAGTCTCCCAGAAAAAGGTGTTTCTGATGGCCAACATGACAGGACTGTTATGGTGACTGTGCAAGAACTCATCAATAGTGCCATGGGGCCGCCTGAAGTAAGTAACGCGCTATCATCATATTATATGGATTCTGCTCATAATCCCCATGCTGCAAGTGCGGGTTGGTTGGGGATCGCATTTTAAAAATAATAGTAGAATAGTTTATTTATATATTTACTAGCTGTTCTGCGGTTTCATCATCATCATCATCGTCAGCCTATAGCAGTCCACTTCTGGACATAGGCTGCCCCCAATGAGCGCCATAGCGCCATGTCTTCAGCTTGCCGCATCCAGCTACCTGCAGTCTTTCGCAGGTCGTCATCCCACCTAGTCGGAGGGCGTTCTACACTACGTTTACCGAGTCGTGGTCTCCACTCAAGAACACGTTTGCCCCAGCGGCCGTCGGTTCTTCGCGAGATATGGCCGGCCCACTACCCCTTCAGCTTGCTAATTCTTAGACAGCGAGCACTAATCCAATAGAGGAAATATTTTCCTTCCAATTTCGTTAAAGTCTCCCTTCTTAAAAAAGAGCACCACGAAACTCCCGCTCCACGCCTTTGGAGTTCTCCTATTGCTCTGGAATCTTGGCCATCTCGTCGGTAACGAGGGGCATGTGCAGCGTATAATCGGTCATAGAAATCCTCTATCTCGGCGGATATCTCCGGCTTTGACAATACGGTCCTCCCGTCGTGCGTTTTAAGCTTTTTCAGATGGCTCCTGCCAAGCAGCTGAGTGAATACTTTGGACCCTCGGTTTCGCTCTATCGCTTCTTGAATGAGGCGCGTGTTGAAGCTCCGAAGGTCGTGCCGTACCATCTTCGCAATCCGCTTGTTCAGGTCTGACCTCTCTGACAAAGTCACTTGGGTGGTCTCCCGTCTTTTTGTTATCAGCCCAAGAGTCTGATCCGAGAGTTTGGACTTCTTGCGTACGCTGCTTTTGACAGAATTTGATGCCCTAGTCCCTCAAAGTTTCAACCGGATTGTGTAAGGTCTCGTCAGCGTCATCAGTGGGTTCCAAGGCAACAAATCTATTCCCGAGAAGCTGCTGAAACTTCTCGAGGCCTGCCATGATTTGGATTGGGTCAGGTCGGAGCGTGGACTTCACGGTCACTTATCAGACGGTTTCTTTCCAGCTTCAAGTTGATATTCAGAGAGCCTCGGAGGAGTCGTGATCAGATCCGGTATTGAACATGTTGATCACTGAGACATCTCTGAATATGTGCTTGCTATCCGTCATGATGAAGTCGATCTCCTCTTTTAGGTCACAGTGTCGGAGCTTTGTCATGTCCACTTCCTTTGAGGCTGTTTCTTAAAGAATGAGTTCATTAAGAACAGCCCCTCCTTCTCAAGGAAGTTGACAAGCATTTGCCCCCTTTGATTCCTGACTCCATACCCATGCGGGCCTATTCGGGATTCGTTGCTAGTCTAGGTTCCCACCTTGCCGTTAAATTCCCCCATAACAACGTTGAAGTGGGCCTTAGTGGTGTTATGTAAGGCTTTGGATATGTCTTCATACTATACTATACTATATCATCCAAGTGTGCCGAGGTCGGTGCGTAAACCTGAATTACCTTCATGCTGTACCGTTCGGACAGCCGAAGGATCAGGTACGCTACCCTGGTGGACACACTGGAGATTTCTTGGACGTTGTTAGAGAGGGCCTTATTGACGAAAAAACCTATACCACCCTGGGATGTTTTATCACCCTCGCGAAAGTAGAGAAGATGGCCCGAGTCTAGGGTTACGGTGTCCTCCCCCTCTCTACGGACTTTACATAATCCCAGAACATGCTATTTAATGATCAAATCAAATCATTTATTTTTGCAAGAATGTCGGTACAATAGATCTTCTTAATAATAAGGTTCCTATACATTCTGCCTCGTCAGGGCGTGCAAAATTGTTACAAATTAATTAGCTACAATATTTTTGGGCTTTATAAATCATGTCAAAAAAATTATATAATCATAAAAGGTAGATAACTAAAATGTCACAAAGAAAATTTTACAATTTTATCAAAAAGTCCTATAATTTAAATAATATTTCATGTCATAGAAATATCTATCAATTAACCAATTTCTAAGCTTTATTTTAAATAAATTATATAGCATAGATTTAAATTCATTGGGTACCTTATAATAAATTATTATTTTTATTCAGCCATTCAATTGTATTAGATAATGTCATATTAATTTCACTTTCAAATGTCATATTATTTTCTCCCCTTATTAGAATTATGGTGTCGTCAGCAAATAAAATTGTATTATGTCTAGTTAGTTATATTAGGAATGTCATTAATGTATACGAGAAATAAGAGCGGACCTAAAATACTACCCTGTGGTGCTCCAAATCTATTGTATTTAAAGGTAGACCGCACAGTATGTTTGTTTCCTTAATAAACTTTCGCTACTACAACACACTGCGGACGATTGTATAAGTAGCTTTGAAGTCATTCATTAGCTCTACCTCTAATGCCGTACTTATTGAGTTTGTAGAGCAACAATTTGTGATCTACAAAATTGAAGGCTTTGGACATGTCTAGTAGCGCTATCACGGGTACATTATCATTTATAGCGTCCATTACTAGTTTGATGACGTTGAAACATGCCAGAGAAGTAGAGCTGTTTTTCCGAAATCCAAATTGTTCGGGCTTTAGAATATTATGTTTCGTCACAAAATTCTGAAGACGAATCAACGTGATTTTTTCAATAACTTTTGATAGTATCGGTATTAAAGTTACCGGTCGATAATTGTCCATATTAAGTTTGTCACCTTTTTTTAAAAAGTGGCTTAACAATAGACAGTTACAATTTACTGGGAAACTCACCTTCTTCCAAAGGACCTGTTCATCAAAAAACTAAGCTTTTCACAAATGTTATGAGCACTGAGTTTGATTATTCTGGTACTGAGTCCATCCACGCCTACAGAATTTGTATTCATCAAACTCTTAATCACTTTGAAGATTTCAACAGGGTCAGTTGGATAGAGATAAATAGATAAGTTAGTTGTCAATGGAACTAGCTATGTCATAAGATTTAAAATTAAAATTATTCGAATTTGTAATGTATAAAGTATTGATTAAATAATTCACTGGTGTCATGCGGGTCATTATATGTCAAGATATTGGTAGTGATATTGTATATTTGTTTGAAAGGCTCAATCTCACCTATATTGTCAGTGGTCACTTCCCATGCAGCTTTGCATACTGCATTAACGTATAGCATTGCATTTCCATTAACGTATTAACATGTATTTATGTATTTGTATTGTATATAATTTATAAACAACATTAGTCTATAATACGCCACCGTCATACCTGTACTTTAGCTACGTGTCCATCCAAAGGTTGCCTGGAAGAAATCGCTCTTAGCGATAAGGCCGCCCATTGTGCATCTGTATCTTTGTTTGTTGTTGAAGAACTTTTACGTATTAGGAGACACTTTATAATTTAAATTAAATTAAAATTCGCAAGAGCTTTGCCGCTGTATGTTTACGTCTCACTTGACCAGAGACAATGACAAAATGTTCTCTAGCTCCACTTTCAACTGTGCGCTAGATGGTGGTCAAGCCTCAGAGTGCGTCCGTTAAATGTAGCCAGGGTCAATTTAGGTAGGGTGTGGTAGCCTAATGTAGCCCGGGGATTCACCCCCTGCCCCGCCGTTACCGTGGCCGCTGCCATGGCCAGGAATAGCGAGGCGGCCGGGAACTGGGGGCCCCTTTTTGGTGTCTAATCATATGGGGGGAATGCCCATAATCCCCACGCTGGACATGCGGGTTGGGGATCGCAGTGTATTGAGTGTGCTGCAATGCAAGGGATGCTGCTGCCCGCCCCCCGGTGTATATCCCTTACTCGCCTACTACGACGCTCACGGGAAGAGTTGGGGTGGTGCTATTCTATCATAGCCGGCACCACTACTAAATTTAATAGTTAGACATAAAAAAAAATTAATGTGTCGTTACATTTTTTGTAGGTAATGATGTGTTCTGCAAAGTCGTAGTACATTATTTTGTTCCATCAATAGTTTTCGCAGCGACTTAATATAACTGCAGGTAGATGCTGGATGCGTCAAGCTGAAGACAAGGCGCTATGGCGCTCGTTGGAGAGGCCCATGTCCAGCAGTGGACTATCATTGGCTGATGATGATGATGATATTATTTTAATTGTACAAATTAAATATTTGTATGTATTACCTATGTATCTAGGTATATTATTAAATAGTTGTTCGAAAATGCGTCTATTTTTGTAGATATTTGTACTGACTATTTTCAACCGGTAAAGAAGCAATTTTGCTTGATACTATTATTTTACCTGTTATTTTAGGTTTAAAGAACTTTATTCTCATACAAACACACATGGTTCACTTATAATGAGATACATAAGAAAAAAATCATGTATGTTTCACAATATTTAAAACTAGCCTCTGGTACCTAAAAGTAAATTATACTAAATATTATTTATGACTTTATACTACTACTATTATCATTACATATACAAATACCAACATTATAGCAGCCAGAAATAAATCAAAGACCGGTAAGTATGTTATTCGTGTAGGTTAATTAAGTTTATACTGTTACAGAGTATGCATGTTTCATTTAAGTTTATTTTTATAGGCATTCAAATTAATACACTCCTTTACATTTTAATAAATTAAATAATAATAAAATAATAAAAGCAATGTAATGTGCCTCTGAAAAATAAATGAATGAAACTGAAGCTATTAATTTGTGCTAAAGTCATTTAAAACGGGATATAGGTATACCATGATATTTTTTCTTTAGTTCTGTAGTTTCTTTAGTGTTAATAACCATGAGTTTTATTTTTAATTTGTGTTATCTTTTGATTGCAGGGCAACAAAGTGAACTTCAAATTAATACAAAAAATACTGCATATTCTTGCTAGCCAAATGCGAATACAAGAGCAGTTTGTGGACTTTGGCTATGAAGAGTCAAATAAGCAAAGCCCAGCCAGTGACCGGCAAAACCTGCAAGCAAAAGAAAAAGAAATACCGCACATTGAAAAACAAAGTGAAGGACATCGAACTGAAAGAGAAAAACGAAAGCATGATGCAAAGATAAAAGAAAGCGAAAAAAAAATAGAGGAGAGTCATAACGATATTTTTCCACAGGAAAGAGTCAAAGCTAGCAGACCGGAGTCTAAAGATCTAGAGAAAACTGCTGAGTCTGCAAAAGGAAAGGAAAAAGCTGATAGATATGATTCACCCAGGAATTCAGACGTAACTCCACCACATATATCCACGAAGGTAAATATTTCAAAACTACTGTAATTTTCAGTCATAAACTACTGAATCCGGTTCTTTGAGAATAGACCAACAAGAGAAAGTAGTCATAAAGATATTGTTCCACAGGAAAGAGTCAAAACTAGCAGACCGGAGTCTAAAGATCTAGAGAAAACTGCTGAGTCTACAAAAGGAAAGGAAAAAGCTGATAGATATGATTCACCCAGGAATTCAGACGTAACTCCACCACATATATCCACGAAGGTAAATATTTCAAAACTACTGTAATTTTCAGTCATAAACTACTGAATCCGGTTCTTTGAGAATAGACCAACAAGAGAAAATAGTCATAACGATATTTTTCCACAGGAAAGAGTCAAAGTTAGCAGACCGGAGTCTAAAGATCTAGAGAAAACTGCTGAGTCTGCAAAAGGAAAGGAAAAAGCTGATAGAGATAAATCAAAAGATCGAAAAATGACAGAAATGGACGAAAGTAAAGAGAGAACAATAGATGCGGTATTACCATCTGAGAAAACTAAAAGAGACCAAATTTTTATTGCCCCGGAAAAATTAAAGAAAATAAGGGAAGTATATTTACATGAAAATGAGCAAGAAAGAGAAAAGTCAATAAAAGGAGAATATGAAACGCCCATATTTGCCAAAAAAACGGGAAAAGAAAGTGTAGAACATGAAAGCCAAACGGAAAAGGTGCGAGATATTGAAGAAATGGATAAAAAGAGTTTAGCAAAAATGGCCGACAAAGAAAGAGCAGAATATGAAAGTCAAAAAGTTAAAAAGCGAGATATTGAAGAAAATGAAAAAGCTATGCTAGCAACAATGACGGACAAAGAAAGAGCAGAATATGAAAGTCAAAAAGCAAAACAGCGAGATATTGAAGAAAATGAAAAAGCTATGCTAGCAACAATGACCGACAAAGGAAGAGCAGAATATGAAAGTCAAAAAGTTAAAAAGCGAGATATTGAAGAAAATGAAAAAGCTATGCTAGCAACAATGACCGACAAAGAAAGAGCAGTATATGAAAGTCAAAAAGCAAAACAGCGAGATATGGAGGAAAAGCCAACGTCACCGAAAATTACTTGCAAAGAAAGAGCAGAATATGAAAGTCAAACATCAAAAGAGCGAGATATTGAAGAAAATGAAAAAGCTATGCTAGCAACAATGACCGACAAAGAAAGAGCAGAATATGAAAGTCAAAAAGTTAAAAAGCGAGATATTGAAGAAAATGAAAAAGCTATGCTAGCAACAATGACCGACAAAGAAAGAGCAGAATATGAAAGTCAAAAAGCAAAACAGCGAGATATGGAGGAAAAGCCAACGTTACCGAAAATTACTAGCAAAGAAAGAGCAGAATATGAAAGTCAAACATCAAAAGAGCGAGATATTGAAGAAGATGAAAAAGCTATGCTAGCAACAATGAACGACAAAGAAAGAGCAGAATATGAAAGTCAAAAAGTTAAAAAGCGAGATATTGAAGAAAATGAAAAAGCTATGCTAGCAACAATGACCGACAAAGAAAGAGCAGAATATGAAAGTCAAAAAGCAAAACAGCGAGATATGGACGAAAAGCCAACGTCACCGAAAATTACTAGCAAAGAAGGAGCAGAATATGAAAGTCAAACATCAAAAGAGCGAGATATTGAAGAAAATGAAAAAGCTATGCTAGCAACAATGACCGACAAAGAAAGAGCAGAATATGAAAGTCAAAAAGTTAAAAAGCGAGATATTGAAGAAAATGAAAAAGCTATGCTAGCAACTATGACCGACAAAGAAAGAGCAGAATATGAAAGTCAAAAAGCAAAACAGCGAGGTATGGAGGAAAAGCCAACGTCACCGAAAATTACTAGCAAAGAAAGAGCAGAATATGAAAGTCAAACATCAAAAGAGCGAGATATTGAAGAAGATGAAAAAGCTATGCTAGCAACAATGAACGACAAAGAAAGAGCAGAATATGAAAGTCAAAAAGTTAAAAAGCGAGATATTGAAGAAAATGAAAAAGCTATGCTAGCAACAATGACCGACAAAGAAAGAGCAGAATATGAAAGTCAAAAAGCAAAACAGCGAGGTATGGAGGAAAAGCCAACGTCACCGAAAATTACTAGCAAAGAAAGAGCAGAATATGAAAGTCAAACATCAAAAGAGCGAGATATTGAAGAAAATGAAAAAGCTATGCTAGCAACAATGACCGACGAAGAAAGAGCAGAATATGAAAGTCAAAAAGTTAAAAAGCGAGATATTGAAGAAAATGAAAAAGCTATGCTAGCAACAATGACCGACAAAGAAAGAGCAGAATATGAAAGTCAAAAAGCAAAACAGCGAGATATGGAGGAAAAGCCAACGTTACCGAAAATTACTAGCAAAGAAAGAGCAGAATATGAAAGTCAAACATCAAAAGAGCGAGATATTGAAGAAGATGAAAAAGCTATGCTAGCAACAATGAACGACAAAGAAAGAGCAGAATATGAAAGTCAAAAAGTTAAAAAGCGAGATATTGAAGAAAATGAAAAAGCTATGCTAGCAACAATGACCGACAAAGAAAGAGCAGAATATGAAAGTCAAAAAGCAAAACAGCGAGATATGGACGAAAAGCCAACGTCACCGAAAATTACTAGCAAAGAAAGAGCAGAATATGAAAGTCAAACATCAAAAGAGCGAGATATTGAAGAAAATGAAAAAGCTATGCTAGCAACAATGACCGACAAAGAAAGAGCAGAATATGAAAGTCAAAAAGTTAAAAAGCGAGATATTGAAGAAAATGAAAAAGCTATGCCAGCAACTATGACCGACAAAGAAAGAGCAGAATATGAAAGTCAAAAAGCAAAACAGCGAGATATGGAGGAAAAGCCAACGTCAGCGAAAATTACTAGTAAAGAAAAAGCAGATTATGAAAGTCAAAAAGTTAAAAAGCGAGATATGGAAGAAAATGAAAAAGCTATGCTAGCAACAATGACCGACAAAGAAAGAGCAGAATATGAAAGTCAAAAAGCAAAAGAGCTAGATATGGAGGAAAAGCCAACGTTAGCGAAAATTACCAGCAAAGAAACAGCAGAATATGAAAGTCAAAAAGTAAAAGAGCTAGATATGAAGGTAAAGCCAACGTTAGCGAAAATTACCAGAAAAAAATTTACCAAAGAAACAGCAGAAGATAAAAGACAAAAAGTAAAAGAGCGAGAATTCGTAGAAAAGGAAAAAGTTACGGCAGAGAAAAGGACAGACGAAGAAAGATTAGAAATTGAAAGACAAAAAGCAAAAGAGCGGATTATGGAGGAAAAAGCCAGAGTATCCGAATTGCCCGACAAAGAAAGAGCAGAGTATGAAAGTCAAGAATCGAAAAAACAAGTTATAGAAGAAAAGAGACAGGCTTTGTTAGCGAGAATTGCCGAAAAAGTAAGAGATATGAAAAGCTAAGCTTAAGGGTGACAAATCAACATCGAGCTATGCTGCGCTGTACTGCGCTGTGCTATGTTTGGTCAACTCGCTCGTCTAATATTTTAATGAGGATACAAACAAACCTTGCTGTGCTGCGCTGTGTGAGGCTACGCTCTGTTTAAAAACGCAGTAGTCTCGAGCGAGGCGCGCTACCCGCCGTGCTGAGCCGCGCTGTGCCGAACTGTGCTATGTTTTTTATGATAAATATATGATAAACGACTACACTACACGAGCTGCTGATTACTTTTAATACTGAGCTAAGCAAAGCGCAGCACAGCTTGATGTTGATTGTTAAAAAAACGTAGCTTAAGAAACACAGCACAGCACGGCGCAGTACAGCGCAGCATAGCTCGATGTTGATTTGTTACCCTGACGCACCGTTAATAAAATTAATATTATTCTCTTGTAACAAATACTTTGATATATTTTTTATATTTTCAGAGAAGGCAGAAAAGGCAGTCAGGAATTCCCGCAAAAGGTTTGTTTCCAATTCTAAGTGCTTTTTTATGATCATTGAAGTGTATGATGTATTTCGGTAATTGTTATTCTGCATTTAATAAGTTTTACCTATTTTTAAACTTACGCGATCAGAACACATAATTACAAGTACTATTTAACGGGTATTTATCTCGTTTGTTTACCTATTTTTTCCGTTGAAACGCTTGAAAAATAGGTAAATACAAAAACGTAACGGGTTTGTAATTAGGTGTTAACCTTGTAATTAGGTTTTTTACCTATGAGAGGCAGTAGAAAACGCCTTCAAAGAATTTTTCAAGAAGGTCATCAATAAACTGCCACGGAGTTAGCAAAGTTGCATCGATAGCATGAATGATTCGTTTGATTAATAGAAACAAAAATTTAAATAAACTTAAAATACTTTAATAAAACTTTCATAAAAATACGGCCATTTAATAGTTGACCTATTATATTGATATCGGCAATAAAAATTAAATCAAAAACGATTCCAATCAAATACGAATAAACGAAGTGATGGTGGATGATTGATTGACCCATGCGATTTATCCCGAGCGTTGTTGGCGTGATAGGTATGCCGTTCCTCCATGAGGGAAATGAGATGAGACTAATTAAAATAAATTGACCTCTGTAACGCAGGGCGAAGGTCCGCATGTGACGGAGGTTGCGGGTTCGATAACCACCTCGGGACAATTGTCTGTACGATCTGCAGACATTTGTTTCGGGTGTTCTAGTCGTTATTTATGTATAATAAAAAACATATATCTATATAATAAATTTATGTTATCATTAAGTATATCAGTCATCTATTTAAGTATATTAGTAATCTAATACCCATAACACAAGCTCTACTTAAGCTTGGGGCTAGATGATGCTGTGTGCATTGTCCAGTCCATTATTTATTTATTTAGTTACAGATAAGCAACATCGCGTGGGCAGTATGCAAGTAGTGACAAGGTCTGAGTTCGAACTCCTCGAAGAAAGAGTGGAGGATCTTGAAGAGAGAGTGGCTCCGATTCCTTACCCTCTAATGCCAGGTAATTGGAAGATAAGACAAGAGCTCTCTATAGGCAGTTTGTCTTTGACGGATTCTATGGAGGCTTTACAGGTAAATTAAATTTTTATTTACGTTTTTCTATTTTTCGCCAGTTCTGACCTGTCTTTAACGTACACGTTCAGCTTGCTCTTGCCTTCTAAGGGCTTCAACTTAGTCTGTTTCAATTTAATGTACTCACACAGATGAAACACCTAATTCTCATGTGAAAGCTTACGCTCAAAGCTTAGAATGTACTCAATACCTAATACTAATGTTACGTTAAAGATGAGGGCTAGAGTACAAACAGCGGAGGAAGCGAAAGCTTTTGCTCTACGCTTAGAGTGTACTCAATACCTAATACTAATGTTACGTTAAAGATGAAGGCTAGAGTACAAGCAGCGGAGGAAGCCGTCATCCGGATGGCAGATGTCCTCACCATGCTTCTAACCGAGGATGAAGCAGCCGAAAGGGCGGCAAGAAAAATGAAGAGTGAAGCACAGAGTCTCGCCGCCAAATTTCCTAAATATGACGAGGTATCTGATATTTCCGAAAATAACATTAATAATAACAATGATCAAAAAAATACGTAAACCAATGCATTCCCAAAAAAACAATAATATTAAAACCAAAAGTAAATAAGCAATGTTTGACTCCAGGCCTAAAAATATGTTGTACAAACAATAATATTAAAACCAAAAGTAAATAAGCAATGTTTGACTCCAGGCCTAAAAATATGTTGTACAAACAATAATATTAAAACCAAAAGTAAATAAGCAATGTTTGACTCCAGGCCTAAAAATATGTTGTACAAACAATAATATTAAAACCAAAAGTAAATAAGCAATGTTTGACTCCAGGCCTAAAAATATGTTGTACAAACAATAATATTAAAACCAAAAGTAAATAAGCAATGTTTGACTCCAGGCCTAAAAATATGTTGTAAAAACAAACTTTTAGTTATCATACATACTAAACATTCAAAAAGTGCAGCCCTAAAACAATATGCTCTTTAAATGGTATAAAAGATCACTGAAAGACGCTCTATAACATCATCATCATCATCAGGCTATGATAGTCCACTGCTGGACATAGGCCTCCCCAATGAGCGCCATAGCGCCCTGTCTTCAGCTTGACGCATCCAGCATCTACCAGCAGTCTTTCGCAGGTCGTCATCCCACCTGGTCGGAGGGCGTCCTACACTATATTTACCGAGTCATGGTCTGCACTCAAGAACACGTTTGCCCCAGCGGCCGCCGGTTCTTTGCGAGATATGGCCGACCCACTGCCACTTAAGCTTGCTAATTCTTACGAGCTATGTCGATAACTTTTTTTCTCTGTCGGATGTATTCGTTTGTCATCGTAAGTGATTTTCTTGGCTAACAAATTATGGAAGCGGCTTCTTAGGAACTTTTATTAAAAATAAATTCCCGGGATACCGAGATTGCATAAGTAATCAGATGTTCAGGTTCAGGTTCAGGTGGGCTGTTCAGATTTAGTAGGCGTTTTGTTAGCTTTGGTGATGTTGATGGGAGTGCCGTCCTTGCTTGTCTGCAATTGATTTGGCTAGTCCATCGTTCGTTATGTGTATTTCTAGTTCTGAGCTTGGTCCATGTCTGGAGCAGAGAAAATGGCAGGGGTAGGAATGGCGGTGGTCCTTCTATGGTTGTCGCCGATCCTCTTCGTGCCAGTTCGTCCGCAGCATCATTTCCTAGCGATCCACTATGTCCTTTGATCCATTGTAGGATGATCCGGTTTTCAGTGGATATCCTTTCCAGAGCAGAGTGACATTCGTAAACGAGCTTGGAGCTACAGCTGTTTCCTTCCAAGGCTCTGAGTATGGCTGCGCTGTCAGAGAGGATGCGTACACGTTGGTCTTTGATTCCTCTCTTCTGTACGGCTGTCGCTGCCTGTGTTATTGCTACGCATTCGCATTGGAATATAGAGCTATGCGTTCCTAGCGTTATTGATATGTTAATGTTGAGGTCCAGTGAGTGAACCCCGGCACCCGTACCGGTTTCGGTTTTGGAGCCGTCTGTGTAAATTCTGACTTCGTGGGTACCTGATTCATCTTTTTGGTCCTCGTATAGTTGTATTTGGTAGTGTTTGTTTAGTATTGGCTTGTTGGCCATTCTGTCACAAGGGGCCTCTGTGAGTGGTTCATATGTTATGGCCCTGTCCATGATCTGCGCATGAGGACTACTTGTGACTCCCCAGAGGCCTGTGTTGTGTAGTCTTAGAGCCGACATCGTGGCTTCTTGTTGTATGTAGAGGTCTAAAGGTGCTACATCTAGAATTATATCTAGGGCAGCGCCTGGTGTGGATCTCATGCATCCTGTTATCACGGAGCATGCCATTCTTTGAAAGCGTTGTAGTTTAGTTACCACGGTGCTCAGTTCCGTTCTAGTCCACCAAACTATCGCTCCGTAGGTTAATGTTGGTCTGATGATAGCAGTGTAGAGCCACTTGGATATTTTCGGTGAAAGTCCCCAAGTTTTCCCTAGCATTCTGCTGCATTGGTAGAGAGTAGCGGTCGCACGCTGGAGTTTGTAGTCAAGATGTTTGTTCCATAGCAGTTTGCTATCTAGTATGACCCCTAGGTACTTGACTTCTGTTTTTAGCGTTATATTTGTGTTGAATAGTTTTGGGATTTTTATATTACCCAGTTGTCGTTTGTTTGTGAACATGATCAGTTCCGTTTTTGTTGGGTTTACTGTCAGTTCGTGATCGTTGCACCATGTTTCAATGGTTTTGAAGGCGATTTTCATCAGGTCGCATAGTGTGTGCTCAAAACAGCCGGTCGCGAGGATCGCGAGGTCATCCGCGTATCCTACCGTGACCAGACCATGGCCGTTGAGCTTACGAATTAGCTCGTCTACAACTATGTTCCATAACAAGGGCGAAAGGACGCCCCCCTGGGGGCAGCCTCTGGCGACAACACCTCTTGTGGTTTCGTTGATTTTGACTTGTATGGCTCTGTGTTGGAGCATGTTGTTTATCCACTCGGCCAGCGTCGGCGCTACACCATATCTGGTAAGGGCTCTGTATATGCTGGTGAAGTTGGTCTTGTCAAAAGCTCCTTCAATGTCTATAAAGGCAGCCAGTGTAGGTTGTTTTGATGATAATCCACCTCCTATCCGTGAGACTACGCTATGTAAGGCGGATTCTGTTGATTTGCCTTTGCTGTAGGCATGTTGTTGAGAGTGTAGAGGGTTGTGGTAGAGTGTGGTGTCTCTTATTTCTCTGTCACAAAGCCTTTCTAGTGTTTTTAGGAGGAATGATGTCAGGCTTATAGGTCTGAAAGATTTCGGTTGGGTGTAGTCACTCCTTCCTGGTTTAGGTATGAATACTACCTTCACTTCCCTCCATATGTGAGGTATATATCTATGGGCAATGCATGCCCTGAATATCTTCACTAGGTGGTCTGCTAGTAAGCCACTGCACCAGCTGAGCATACCTGGAAAGATCCCGTCCAGTCCTGGTGCTTTGAAGGGAAGGAAGCTGTTAATTGCCCAGATTACCTTTTCACGGTTTATCATATTCTGGGCTGTTATCCAGTCTTGGTCGGTGGACGTGCGCTCTGATATCTCCTCCCATGTGTTGGTGTCTGTGACAAGACAGCCTGGGAAGTGTGTATTCAGAAGCACTTCGCTGGTTTCAGCGTCTGATTTGGTGTAGGTATTGTCAGGTTTGATGAGGCACCCAAGCGTGCTTTCTGGCACGTTTGCCAGTATAGTTCTTATACGGGAGGCCTGATTGTTGTTTTCAATGTTGGTGCAGAACCTTTCCCAACATTCGGTTTTTCTAAGGCGAATTTGTTTTTTGTAGGTTCTTTTCGCATTGTAGTAGTTCACCCATGCTTCGTCTTGTCTAGTGTTTATGGCTCTGTTGAACAGTTTCCTTACTTTGCGACGCAGTCTTTGCAGTTCAGGACCCCACCATCGTCTGTTTGTCCCCTGTTTAGGTATGACTAGAGGGCAGGATTGTTCATAGCTGTTGGTAAGAATATATGTTAGTTGATTTGTGTAGTGGTCTATTTCCGCTACTGTTATGTTATCAGGTATGTTAGGCTTGTCTGTAATTCCTAATTTGACTGATTGGAAGAATTTAGTCCTATCGGTTTTACGTGGGACACGCCTAGGTTGTGGGCTGGGTAGTGACAGTTCCAGAACATACCTTATCCATCTGTGATCTGAGCATGAGGCCTCGTTAGAGACATGCCAGTCTTTGATGAATTCGGAAATGTCTGGGGTCGTTAGTGTTAGGTCTATTATTGTTTGGGCTCTGGATGTTACAAAAGTGGGTTCAGAGTCCCTGTTTTGAAGGAGAAGGTTAGTAGAGATAAAATAGGTTACCAGTTCTTCTCCTCGGTCATTGCACCTGGCGCTATTCCATAGCGTGTGGTGTGCGTTGGAGTCGGTGCCGATGATGAGCTCGAGTTTCTCCCTCTCGCAGTACTCGATCAGGGACACCAGCTCTGGTGTGGGTGTTGTTTCGTCGATTGGTTGGTAGGCTGATGCTAGGACTATCTGTGTTAGCGACTTGTTGGTGGGAGATAGATATAGCCTAGCAGCTGTTAGGTCTCTGGAACAGAGTTCGGTTATTAGTAGTGTTTTCGCACTTCGCGGAACAACTATGCAGGTTCTGAGGTTGCTTACAGTTGTGTTTGCGAGGAGCTTGCTACCCGGTAGCTTTAGGCCGCAAATCTGGCCTTTCCTGATCCACGGTTCTTGGATAAGGGCCACGGTGTTGGGGTTTTCCTCCAGCATTCTGCGTATGGACGCGCTAGCTGTAAGGCTGTGCTGGAGGTTTGCTTGGATGAAAGGAGTGGCGGGGAGTGGTGGATCAGGAAGTGGTTTGTGTGTTGGTTTAGGAGCGCTTGATAGGAGAGGAGCCGGTGTCGCTCTCGCTAACATCGCTCCCCTCCGTATCGAGAAAGCGCTCCTCAGATAGTGGGGATGGTGGATCCTGGACATCCATCAGGTCCAGCCCTTGGGATGAATGCGGGGCTGGAGAAGAGTCCGCTGCGTACCCCGAACTGGGGCCAGGCTGCGGATCGTGGTCAGCCTTGGATCCTGTAGGGGAACCAGGCTCTGGACCAGGGTTGGGTCCAGGATTGTTTGCTGAGGCGTCCTTGTTCTCGTCCTTGGGTTCATCTTTTTGGATGATCTTAAGGTAGATATTCCCAAGGAGCCAGTACAGGCGCCGATCGTGTTGTCGTGCTTTTTCAACCTCAGACTCGGGAACGAGGAGAAGCAGGTATGTGCCGGGACCACCCTTATCATCCCGCCTCTCCGTTCGGATTGGGTTCCACGAGTCGATGTTGACGTGTGGGTTATAGCCCGCCAGAATCGTGCGGATCTGATCGGTTCTCATTGGCATGCTTGCTGGTGTCGGAACGAACAGACCACACATGATTCTTCGCTCGAGCTCAGACTGTTTCTTGACCACAAGCTTGGTCTCGGCGATGGGCGATTTGAGGTTTTCTACGTTTGTGCGAAGCCACGCTAGCGAGTTGTCGTCGAGGCACCAGAATTTAAGGACGCCATTGCTATAATGCGCACGGCCACGGAACCGGACCTTAGAGGTATCAGGTCGAGTGGCTGGATCCAGCATCTTCAGCGCGACCGTCACCTCTAGTTTTTCACGTATTTCCGTGGCCTGCTCCTCCGTTAAGTCCTGGCACGGCTCAACTGTTATGGCTACGCAGAGGTCGTGCGACCTGAAGGCTTCTGCGTAGCTCGTTGGTTCGGGCTTGTTTCCCATATCCGACCTTTGGCGCTTACTATCACCATAAGGTGTAGTAGTGTCGTCGGGTCTGGGACGTTTGACGCTCTGAGGTTGAGCCGGTGGGGGCTTGTTTTTGCGGGCCAAAGCAGCCAGCCTCCCTGCGCGTTTCCCTCTGGGTCTGGGTCGCTGAATAGGTGTCTGGCTTCCGTCGACAGGCACTGGCGCTGCGTTCGGCTGCGCCGGTGCGTGGACCTCTTCGGCGGGACGAGTCCCACCTACTTCGGTCGTGGACTTACCGGCTGCACTAAGCAGCTGTTTTCGTCCACCGTCGGTTACCGTTAGCCTTTTCTGCGCCCGCGCCTTTTGGGTCTCGCCCGGAGTGTAGCGGGGCTTGTTACTCTTCCTCCTGCACTTCCTGGAAGGAACAAGATCCCAGTTCGGCCCTGGGTCGGGCATAGCGGCCCTTAGTTCTGAGAGTTCTATGACCGTCTCATGCGAAGAAGCCCCGAGGGGCGCTTCGACTTTTGAGACGGTCCGTCGGACCGGTGTAGGTGCTTCTGAAGCATTGGCCCTTGACGTCGTTGGTAGGGGCGGCGCAGATGCAGCCGCGAAGATGTTAGGCTTAGGCGCCTCCGAAGATGCAGCCCTAGCTTGTTGGTTCGATCGTTTTTTGAGCTTATTGCTAAGCTTAGGCAGTTCTTTGCCCCCCCCAGAGTACGAGGGGCGGCCCGAGCTAGGCTCGGGGAGGGATTCTCCGGTAGAATCGGTACCCTCCTGGGGAACATATTGATTTTTAAGACTTGCCATATTTAATAATTTGAGGGTTATCATTCCCTTTTATCTTTTAACTATCGTCTGGTGGTTTTAGTTACGTCTATTTCTGAGGGAATTAGACCGATAACAGGGGACAACCGCGTGAAGGATTCCCCACCAGGCTTGCCTTAGGGATCGGCGACTGTTGCGCTACTCTCCCCTAAAACCATTTGCGCCTTACATTTCTTGAAGAGCTATGCAAGGCAGGTCTGTATCTATCCTAAGCAAGCAGGCAGCTAAACTAGGTGACTAGGGAAGCAAGCAAGCAGCTAGGCAGTGCAACTATTAAAGCATAGACACAACCCCCCCCTTTCAAATCAGATGTATATTTACCGTAAATCTTACTTTCAATGAGGTTTTTTTTTCAAAAATAAGTACCTACATTACCTAAGTACCCCTGCCCTCTGAGAACCCCCCTTTTGAGTGTGCTACCGATTTAGGGGTTCTTAAAGGGTAAGGAAAATAATTATAATCATAGGTTGGTATGTTACGTAGTAGGTAGCTCTTATAAAAACTATAACATTTATGTGACTAAAGCATTACGCTACTTTTTTTTTAAATAATAACTACCTACCTACTTGATATGTGATCTGTGATTTGTAGAAAATTTTATAAAAATTATCAGCATTTTTTTTTCATCAGTTGGCATCCTCACTTATGACAAGTCCGCCATTGCTGTTCTTGACTTGTGATTCCGTAGGACTCCGTCTGGAATTATTATCAAAAAATTGTGAAACATATTCTTTGTAAAAAAGCTTATTACAAAATATCAGATTACCTAGAAGATAAAAAAGCTTGGAACGAGTTTTGCTCCAACTCAAAATCTACCAACTTACAGATAAGCAAATCAAATGTACTAGACACATAAGTTATGAACATACTAGTGATTTCTTCTCACTTCTTCCACTGGTGGACAAAAAATGGAAGTGAACTATAAAATAATTTTAATTGATAGTAATGAATAGTATAAAATATGACCTGTCTAAGTGCTTATTTGTAAGATTAAATAAATGAAAACTTTTCATTTTTGCTCCGACTCTAAAAATAATAACTAACAGGCAAAAGATATTTTTTTTTCATTTGAATCTTATCAGGAATCTTATTTTACCTATTCTCTACAGACCTCTTCAGCGACGAAACTTGTGGGCTCTAAGAAACATAAAGCGCCGGAGACCAGCACAGAGACCAAACCTGACAAGCCCACTGAAACGTCCACTAAGGGGGATGGGTCCACTGAGAAGGATGAGAAGGGGAAAAAGTCGGGGGAAAAGCCCCAAATTTCATTGAAAGAACCGCTGGCTGTTGTTACACATGCTGACTTGGAGTGAGAATTTATCACCTTTTGCTTCTTTTTGCGTGAAAAAGATAATGATAATACATTTATTTACGATAAACAGATATCTACATTCAGGTTTGTTATGGAATAATAGTAGGTGCATACATACACAAGCACAAGCAGAGAGTAGGTAGGTAGCTATATATTTTATTATTCTATGGTATGAGGAGATAAGTATGTACTGACATAAAAAATGATGACGTAGCATAAGCCACACAACGGTACATTCAACTTCTCTGAAGTGCTGATGAGAAGGATATCCACCGCGACGAACTGGGCATTCTCCAGCCTGATGACCGTCTCCCACCTGTGGGAACAGAAAAAATTAAAAGTAATAATGCAGGATACATCATCGTCTAGCTTGTCTGAAGCTAAGCAGAGCTTGTGTTAAACTAAATTAAAATCGTGCCTGCAGCACTACACACAATAATTAAGGTAAGAAGTAGGTAAGTACCTGCTCATCTACCACACCAATCTACCTGTATAGCCAGTGCTGCAGAAGGATCTACTACGTCCACTGCAGAGTCTACGCGCTATTTCTGGCGCGGTGGGCGAAGGTCCGCCTGCGACATAGGAAGTTGCGGGATCGATTCCATTTTCGAGACGAATATACAATCTGCAGATATTTAGTCCGGGAGTTCTGGTCGTTTTTCTATGTATAAAATAAATTAAATATGTATGGTATGTAATGTATTCCATTACGTATATCAGTTTAGATAACTGATATACGTAATGGAATACATTACGTATAGCTAGATAATGCTGTGTGAATTGTCCAGCATTATTTATTTATTTATAATTTAACCACGCAAATTTATTTTGAAGGTCAGAAAAGACAGTCATAAAAACGATACGAGTATCATATAATGATGCTATGTAATTGTTGAAGTAGTTATCCGTGAGTGATTTATGTGTTTCTTCTTGATTTCGCCTGTTACAATTTTACAATTTTTATCTTTTGTATTTTAATTTTTGTATACGAAACGAACTAAAACGCAAAATTACTTTTTTGCTTTTTTTACTTTTTTTATTCGTCTTGTTATATATGTATCTGTCTTGTTTTATCTTCCGTGACGTCACCAAACGGCTCTATCGGAAGACCAGCGTTGGTTGTACCATGCTTACAATTAACTCATGCTGAGATAGTCCGTTTTGTGACTCAATTACAAAAATCTGTTTTGTCCTTTATATTTTTTAATCATGTTTGTTTTATGTTTTTGTGTATTGAGTTACAAATTAACTTATTCTATTCTAACTTACTACTCGTAGTGTTATTAGCTGAGCTGGTGTCTAATGGCGTCTTTTGCAGCAGTAATTTTTAAAACTTTCAGCTTCGCCGCCGGGGTTTTGAGGGATGATATGATAAAAAACGGCCACGCAATGACGCTGAGTTCCCAAAAAATGGCACAGAAAGCCGAACAGAAAGTGGAAAGTTTAGGTAAGCATCACCCTGCTTAAAAAGGTACCTACATATATTATTTACTATAACTAAATACCTTCTATACTTATTGAAACATGTTTCAAAAAGTAAAGAAGGCGTTATACTATGTTTCAAAAACTTTTATTGAAAGCCATAGCAAAGCCTCAGAATACAGAAAGTCTGTATTCTGAGAGCAAAGCATTCTTCTGTTATATATTTGTAGGTAATACCTACTATTACTAATACCATTCATTAACTTTTTTAATTTGTATTACATTTTTTCAATTTATGTATTATTGTATTTATGTATTTATTTATTTATTTATTTTAAATTTATGTATTTTATTCAATTTATGTACCTATGTATATTATTATCTCATATTCCATATTGTATTTTAATTGTACATTATTAGTCAATCGTTTCAATTTATTAACTATGTAGTTTATAAAGTTAATAAATTGAAACGATAGATTCCTTTATCTGTTCCATCGTCTCCTATAACCCTAAGGTTTGCTAGAAGAAAACTCTTGTTTATTTCGGTATCCAGCCGAACTATGTTATGACGGGGCGGACTGACCAAGGCGTAAAAAAAAATGACACAGAACGAGTGCGTTCTATGTTCATACAAGCGTCTGGTACAGGGAAAGACCCAGAATCCGTAAAGTTAATAGGGAATCCTTTATGGCATTAGGGCAGGCCTTTGTCCAACTGCGGACTATTATAGGTTGATGATGATCGTAAAAACAAAAGGTAGGAGATAAATACGTGATCCTAATCATTAAAAATTGCTAATAAAAATTAAAAGTATAGAAACTTACGTGGCGTACCGAGGTACGTTCTCTTGGCGTCGTTACTTGTTACGTTACCTAATGTGCTCATGAAAAGAAGTTACAGTAGATACCCAGCTTACTACTAGCCATGTTTGTTTTAACCTAGGTACCTATCCAGTTTACTACTAGCCATGTTTGTTTTAACCTAGGTACCTATCCAGTTTACTACTAGCCATGTTTGTTTTAACCTAGGTACCTATCCAGTTTACTACTAGCCATGTTTGTTTTAACCTAGGTACCTATCCAGTTTACTACTAGCCATGTTTGTTTTAACCTAGGTACCTATCCAGTTTACTACTAGCCATGTTTGTTTTAACCTAGGTACCTATCCAGTTTACTACTAGCCATGTTTGTTTTAACCTAGGTACCTATCCAGTTTACAATCAATCAATCAAATCATTTATTTGCAGAACACATTATTACAGGTACATGTCAGGTCTTATAACTAGAGTGGTGTCAAATGTATTCAACCCACAAGCAGGTGTGCAAATATTAAGTCGTAATCGTTACTACTAACCATGTTTGTTTTTTCCAGTTGAACGTACAAACGCGTTGTCTAATATAGATACTCGTGTCAATAAACTCGGGTTTCTTATAGATGATTGTGCTCAGCAGCTTGCTAGCTTCGATATAAACAAAATAGAAAACCAGGTTGGATGGCAATCATTTATTTTAATACGAGCTAAATACTAACAGATATAAGATATACAATTATGTATAACATTGTCTATTGTATTTAGTACTAATAGAAGTGTAATGTGTAGTATTTTATTTACATTAACATTAGCGATATAAAAGCGTGGCTGTGCTAGCTGTGGCGGTCCTAGCTCCTACTGTGTCGTTCCTACGAGTAGGGTTTCCCTCCACGTTCCTTAATGAAAACACCAGTGGACTGTATTCTTGACTTTATTCTTCAAAGGTTCCTGCCTGGCGCCGATTTGCTAGTACTTGCCGACTTCTTGAGAGTTACTTGCTGACTACTTGACGGTTACAAATTTGTACGCAAATCGGCGCTTCTTACATTACAAAATTACTCCCTCCAGCGTATACTGGTAGGGCGAGCAAGAATTTTTACATGATATGAATTTATACAATCATATATAGATATGTGAAAGCTAAAGAGAGAGAGACGGGGATACATAGCGTTCCCTCTCGAAAGGGCTACAAAGAGGACAATGTCTCCAGTCCGTTACAATAGCTTTTATAAAACATTAGACCTATACAACTAAAAAAGCTTATAATACATAGGTATCACAAAATCCTGAAATTTTTGATATTTCCTTTATTTAACGTAAATCCCTTAATCTAATATCATAAATGCGAAAGTTTGTAGGGATGTTTGTTGCTCTTTCACGCAAAAACTACTGAATGGGTTTGGATGAAACTTCACAATAATAAAGCTTACATATCAGAATAATACATAGGCTACAATTCATAAAGATATATTGTATATTATCCACAATATCTATCACGCAGCTAGTAATATGATATGAAAATAGGTGGCGGCTCTCGTGTGCGCCTTAAACTCCCTGAAGCTCCCTATTCGACTTCGCCGTGACGTGCATGTTCTTTCTCTTCTCTATTGCATTCTCTTTAATCCTTTTTCTCCTGCCTAAAATAAATGTTGAGTTCCTGTATTCTTCTAACTCCCACAATCTCAGGTCATCAGATCATTTACAACTCAAATTTCCCACGCATTCCCAAACGTTCTACGGCAACTCTTTTAGTGTCCAGGCTGTACGGCTCTGGAACAAACTCGTTAGTTTTTTAATTTCTAATTTAAGTAGTTTTGTTATGTAATGTATATAGTTTTAATACTTGTTTTTTAATTTTCATTTACTGTTTGTGCTCTACCATCACTTAGTAGATATATATCTTTTTCTCCGTCTTAAGGTTGCCTGGGAGAAATCGCTATCAGTGATAAGGCTGCCTATTGTACTTTTTGTTGATATCTAGATTTTTATTTATATATTTATTTATTTTATTATTTTAGGTTTTTATTTTGTTATTTTTTTTAGTGCAATTAAGTGTACATTCATTCATTCATTCATAAACTTACCATTAAAGAAGTCTTACATCTTGAGACTTAATAAATAAAGGATGATTCACGCTACACCGTGTCGCGACCGGGCCGTGCCCCGGCCGGGGCACGGTCAAACATTATGGTATACTTTTTGTATGAAATGATTCATGCCTAACCATGCCTCGGCCGTGCCCCAGCCGTGCCGGGACTCGGCCGGGGCAAGGCGTTGAAATGTCGGTGGGTATTGTTTCCCGGCTCCTCCGGCACGGTCCGGCCCCGACACGATGGATCATATATCATATCATCGTTGGAGTTATCATTTCAGGCACCCTGGTAGCTCTGACAATAGATATAGATATAGTACACCCGGTGTAACATGAATGACTGGCCCGACCGGCGCGGCGGCGCACGGTGGACGTGCCCCGGCCGGGGCACGGTCGGGTCACGACACGGGTGTAGCGTGAATCATCCTTTATTCATTAGTCGTTGCGGCCACAGCGCGTTATGAACAATGAACATACAGTAGTGTTTATTTAGGAAGACGAGAGATATACCAGGCAGACTGATTCTCAACAAATATTAAGGGGAATACGAATGTTGAAGGTTATTTATTATTAATGATTTTCGTGTTTTTATGTTTAGATGGCCAGTTTTAACGGACAGTTGCAAGTAACAAAAAGCGACCTGAGGGATGGCATTAAACTCTTTGAGCAAACGTTTAATAAGGAAACGGAGGGTAACTACTGAATATACATAATACAAATTAGCACATTATTTGATATTTTTTTCTACCGTAAAGTCAAGGGGACTTCGCCTAGTTTTTGCCAAACTTTGCGTTCTTGTGCTTTATTTAGACATCTATCTATGGATTAAAAAAAAGAAAATGGCACATTTGATCATTGCCATTCGATTTAGACCATAGACATATAGATTAGGAAGCATTCAAACTTTGTAAAATAATTTGAATTAAAAAAAAATTGAATTTTCTCTTAATGTAAGTTGTTTATTCACAAGACAATTCGTTCTAATTAAAGAATAATAGTAGGTGATATTATTTTACGAACTCATTTTGACTTACCTGCGGTAATTTCTCGTAGGGAATCAAAGTTATTCGGATCCACAAAAATTTTGACACTAGTTTGTGCGGGAAAATTGATAATCCCTCGTCAATGACGTGAACTTGGCTACAAATGCTGTGCAAATTGTTACCATGTTGAAAAAATGCATTGTATTTAATAGTTTCTTATAGGGGTTTCAAACGAAATTCTTAGTTTACGGAAGTTTTTTTAAATTAGGCGAAGATAGGTTTCTTAGGCGAAGTAATGGGACTTTACGGTACCTAATGGAATCAGTTATATTATTTTCTTACTATAAAATATAAAAATATATAAAATATAAGTGAAAACTTTATATGTACTATTAATTGTAGCATAAGCTTTTTGTTTCCCATATACTATATAAAAATAAAATAATATATATTATTATCGAATATATTATATATATTATCTTGAAACTACCATGGTTACACTTACACTCGTAACACTGGTTGTTTATGACTTGACGACCTCTGTGGCGCGGTGGGCGAAGGTCCGCTTGCGACGCAGGATGTTGCGGGTTCGATTCCGGCCTCGGAATAATTTGTGTGTACGATCTGCAGATATTTGTTCCGGGTGTTGTGGTCGTTATATATGCATAATAAAAATCTATGTAATGTATTGTATTATTATGTATCAGTCATCTAGTACCCATAACACAAGCTCTGCTTACCTTGGGGCTAGATGATGCTGTAAGGATTGACAGACAGCGGAAAGCGACTTTGTTTTATACTATGTAGAGATAATACACTCAATTCATACTACCATACAAAACTAAATGTATTATTTCCTCCAACAGATGTGAAACATTTGAAAAGCACATTAGCTGACATAGTAACAGACCAGGACATGTCCACTTGGTCTCACAAGCAACTCACTGGACGACATGACGAGCTGACTGAAGAGCTGAGGGTATGTTCATATTTATATAGAAATATGATTATAAGAATTATACCCAGCAAGTGTCAAGCTGAAGTGGCAATGGGTCGGCCATATCTCGCGAACAAGCGACAACGTGTTCTGAATGGAGACCACGACTCGGTAAACATAGTGTAGTACGCCTTCCGGCAAGGTGGGATGACGACCTGCGAATGACTGCGGGCAGATGCTGGCAGATGCTGGAAAGCTGAAGACGGCGCCATGGCCTATATCCAACAGTGGACTAATTAGGTGGATGATGGTGATGATGATATGTATATTGTTGCGGATGGAAAAGATTGATCAAAGCTTTGTGCCGCCAGACCAGGACCTGTCTGGAAATCAGCGCCGCTACTAACTTAGGCTTGTAGCGGCATAATTCAGACAGGGACCTTTTTGGCCCCATATTTAACACTTTGACTGCTGAAATCACACGGTATGTGTTTTCTACAAGTGACTAATATGCGTAAATCCACTCTAGCGCAGCGGCTGAGGAAATACAGATCTTTGTGACTCAGCACAGCCGTAATATTTTTCGAACGAAACGCATGTGCAGCGCAACACAACCGCTGTGTAGAGCGGCAGCACGAATTTTTTAGGTTAAAAAAAAGATCGCAGTCGTCTAAAAAAAAGCGCAGTCAAAGTGTTAACACTTATTTGTTATCTTATCTTTATTCTTATTTGTTTTTTCTTGTTTTATTATTTTCTTGTGTCATTTTTAGACTATAAATAAATAATGCTGGACAATTCACACAGCATTATCTAGCCCTATGGTAAGCAGAGCTTGTGTTATGGGTACTAGATAACTGATATACATAATACAATACCTTACATAGATAGTTATTTTTTTATTATACATAGAAAACGATCAGAACACCCGGAACAAATATCTGCAGATCGTACACACAATTTTTAATTAAAAAATGTCATTTTTAATAATTGGACATTAGTCGTGCAAAGGTTGTGTTATGTATGGTGTCAAATAAATGTATTTGCTTTCTTTCTTTCTAAATCAATACATTAAAGCAAATCCTTACGCTCTCTTCTACCGATACCTTTCCAGTGGACGCGTAACGAAGTCATCCATCAGATTGGTAGATTCCAATATATTGTTTAATATTTCAGAGACAACTGGATTTATTAGAAAGGCTGAAAGAAGATAAGGTGGATAAGGAAATGCTTGCGGACGGACTGTGGGATAAGGTCAGAATCCTTTGATAAGTTTTTTTTTATTTAGCCTGATTCGTCCCACTTCTAGGCAAACGCCTCCCCCAAATCTTTCCACTCAGTGCGGTCACGCGCGATCTCCCACCAATCTCTGAGGAAGGCGTTAAGGTCGTTTCGCCAGCGCTTTCTTGGCCGACCTCGCCCGCGGCTTCCTTCAGTTTTTTATTTAACTTGTTAGTGTTACCTTTTGCCAATAATCATGGCAAACAGACGATGTATCTGTAGTGATGATTCTTTGTAAATTCTTACCGGTTCTCATTTCAGGCTAACAGATCAGAGCTTGAGGGTCTGTTGCGCGACGATGATTTTAAAATAAAGGCAAGGTCGATGGACCGGATTCTGACGACGATCGAGAATAAGTTTGATCTGCAGGACGAGGCTTGGCTGGTAAGTTTTTAAGAAACCGGAAAATAATATAATTTTATAGCAGCTATATTATTTATTATACACTATGTAAACGTAATTGCATAGTCTTAATAAACACAATGCCTATTTTTCAGAATGCCCTAGAGTATTGTAGTGTGAGTAGGTGTACGATCGACAACTATGGCCCTACTGTAGGCTTACAAAAATGACATATTTTTTTTTGACATGTAGTTTTTAAGGGAAAACTTTAACAAACATCAAAACTTTCGCATTTATCTTAGGGATATAATAAATCTGATATATTTTGCTTTCAGAGCGCGATGCAAGAGATGCAAGATCTCGCAGATAGCAAGGCCTCTATTAAGGACTTGCTGAACCAGAAGGCGGCGTTTGAGGAACATCTGATGCAGATTCAGCAAGGGATGAATCAGATGTCTAAGGCTCTTGATGGCCCTAAGGTTTCAGGCAGTTTTTTTATCCATCGTTGTTTGTTTGTTTCAATTATTTGATGGTAATTTTCTTTATATTTTTTTTTCATAAATAAATTTAAATGTTTTAGTTGTATTTATAAAGTTGTGGTTTATTTTCATCTTAGCAACCGTGACACTGCTTTATGTATTCGCCGATTTGTTTTTGGTTACATTTTATAAGGATTTTGTAAGGTTTATTGAGTTTTTATTTTAATCTATGTATGTATATTATTCTCTTATTCCATACTGTATTTTACTATATTAGTCTAGTCTATCCTTTCAACTTATTTATTTTGTACACTTCCTCTATCTGTTCCATCGCCTCTCCTGTTAAGCTCGCCTATGTACATATCTTGTTACCTAAGTTATTTCTATACAATGTACAATAAAGAATTAAAGAATAGATAAATAGATAGATTATAGATAGATAGATATACATATTATAGATATTATACATAGATTTTATTAAAAATAAAACAAACAAGAATAATAATATAAAATGTTGATGTGATTCCAGGCGGCGCTGTTGACCCGGCAGCTAGCGATGCGAGGCCAGTGCGGGGCTTGCACCAACGACGCTGTGCCAGAGGCGGATGTGGGCAATTTGCCTCCGCGCCTGCCCGCCTACCGCCGCCAAATCCCAACATCGGATGTGGTCTGCGAGGTTGGAATACCGCCGCCGCCGCCGCCGCCGCTGCCGCCTCCACCGCCTCCTTTGGATAACAGGTCAGATCTTGTTTGGTAATTATTCATATTCTTCTGGACAAACGTGCGCTCCTACTCGGAGAAAACTGGTGATTTTATTTTAGGGTTATACCGACCGATGCAACAGCAACACTAGTCCCACGGAGGCTCGCGGCAGACTGAGCGGGATGATGCGGTCTTCGCATTACAGCACAATACTTAAGAAACAGCCACACTGACATCTTACTTAATTTTAATGACACTTATTCATCGTCATTACGTTTGACGACCTCTGTGGCGCGGTGGGCGCAGGTCCGCCTGCGACTCATGTTGCGGGTTCGATTCCCGCTTTGAGACAATTGTGTGTATGATCTGCCGATATTTGTCCCGGTTTTTCTGGTCGTTATCTATGTATGCATATTAATATCTATCCATGTAATCTATTGTATTGAGAATTATCAGTCTTTTAGTACCCATAACAAAAGGTCTGCTTGTTTTGTTTCCCCTAAAATCAATATTTTCGTTCCATCAGGCTGCATATTTGCCACCGCTGGGTAGGCGGATCTCACACTACCGTGTCGGCAAACGTAGTGCGCACGGATGCTCCTCCGCCAGTTGTACATCCTTCCACAAAGAAGTATACCATGTACGGGGAGGATGGCAAGGTAACGCAATGTTTTACCAGGTTATTATTATTTAGTAGCTGCGCCCCACGCCCGCGTGGAAATCTATGTGACAAATGGTATATAAACCTTCCTCTTTAATTGCTCTATATATTTCAAAAAATGGCATTTAAATCCGTTACGCAGTTAAAGATCTAAGCATACATAGGCACAGACCGACAGCGGGACGCGCCTTTGTTTTATACTATGTAGTGATTTATTTTTAGCCATTGTTGTTCCACTGCTGGGCAAAGGCCATTGTTTTCTTCTTGAAGTTAGTCTTATTGTATCATTCAATCGCATCAAACAGAACGAATATTCATCGAAATATTGCGCTCTTTGGCTTCAACCTTAATATGGTAGTAAGTCTAGTATGACTGAATGTTGAAATGTACATATTCCAGAAAGAACAAATCTATCTTAAAATCCTTAGAACCAGGAGGTATATAATAATTGAAGTAATGTCTGTTCTGTTTGACAGTTGTACATGATGGAGGAGTTGCAGCCACCATGTCTTGAGTGCACGCAGTCGGACGTCACCGACATAGTGGTGGACGGGGCCGGAGACACTGGTATAATCTAATTAAGTGACAGATTTGTTTGACGGCGTGTAGAGTGGCTTCCACAAAAAATACAAAAAAGTACAAAATAAAAGGATTTATTAGCCATTTCACTTCGAAGATATGTACACATTACTGGCGGCCCCGCACGAGGCAAGCCTATGTCGCGGGAAGCCTAGTTAAAGTAACATTTTTGTTTACTACGCGCGCTGTATAGCGCATCGCATGTTCTACGAACCTCTACGATAAAGCTCGCAAAAGTCAAGATTAGATACTAGCTGCGCCCGCGGCTTTGCCCACGTGGATATCTATATGTCAAATGGTTAATAAAATCTTCCTCTAGAATCACTCTAATAAAATAACCGCATCAAAATCCGTGGCGTAGTTTTCAAGATCTAAGCATAGGGACCGTCAGCATGACTTGTCTAAGTGCTTATTTTGTAAGCCTAAAGAAATAAATGATTTTTTACTTATACTTTTTTTACTAGCAGGAAGCGACTTTGTTTTATACTATGTAGTGATTACAGAAATGACTATACATATACTATATATAGACTATGGGTGTAACAAAAAGTAATACATTTTCAGGACTTCGAAAATATAAAGAAAACTAAATGGACACGGCCACGACTGATGTATGTGGTTGTCATTAAACATACGATTTTTGTTTCCTTTGTTTCGTGATCCAAACTGAAAGGTCCTTACTTTTTGTTACACTATTTTATTTTTCGCCCACTTTTGCTGCGCAAAAAGGCCTCCCAATTTCTTATAGGTCTTCTGTACATTTATTGCTATTATTTTGTTGCAGGAGTGTCCAAGACGAGCCCCTGAAATTTGAATAAACATAATTAAGATTCTAATTATTTACACTTTTAATGCCTATTACAAGGCCCTAGGTATTAAAGTAGCGTATTGGTTTTGCCAACATACTTTATCTGTGAAAAAACTGTATCTGTTCATGCTTATGTTTTTCTAGCAAGGACTATGCCTTTAGCGACATTGTGTGAATGTGGTACAGACTATTATTTAGTTTTTTGTTATTATTAGTTTAATACAATTAATTTAGTACATCTCTCTTTTGATAAGTGGAGTTTGTCTTATCAAAAAATGTATACCTATGTTGTTTTTAATAAAATACGAAATAATTGCAGTTTTTATTACTTTTTTTTTGTCCGTAGTTCTACCAGTGGGACTTAGGACCACGGAAACGAAATAATCGTGTATAGCTAGGCTATGGGTGCTCTTTAGGGTTCCGTAACCGAATAGTGAATATCACCGTCTCTGCTGTCTGTCCGTCGTCGGTGGGGATATATCATGAACCGCGAAGATAGTGTAATATTGCCTAAAAATATGATCCCCTTCGTCCAACTTCGGTGCGAAAATACTGATACTTTACCTATTATCTCCCCCCCCTTCCCTCGTAATCGTACACGGCGTCCGCGGCGTTCCGTATTCTACGTTGTAATGGATGTTGGAAATGATTAAACGATTTCCCGTTTCTCAAATTGGCCAAACATTTCGGGAATTTCCGTTAACCGAGCATCCCTAAACAGAATCTTACCGCGTAAGCTGCGTACTTTATTTACTTTATTATACTTTATGGTATACTACCGGTGTTGCCAGCTTCCAGCTGCAAAGGAACGACATAAATTCTTTATTAATTCCCCATTAAGAAATAAATAATAGCTGGCCATTTTGTCCTGCCTTCTGGCAGCCATAATTTAAAAGAAAAATATGTCAAGATGGGATATGTCATCTATCGCTACAATGACTTCTATATTCTGCCATTATTTATGAGAGCATATTCTATTATTTTGTAGTAGCATTATTTATAATAATTTTCTTATTAACATTTATTTTCCTAGTAAGTTATACGTTGTTAAAAGATGCAAACACGAACAGGGCTAAGACGAAGGTACCTGGAACCCTGCCAGAGTGATGTGACTATATTGACAACTGTGGCTGATCTTATTGACATGGCTATGGGGTCCAATACTGTAAGTGATTCATTAAATGACGACCGATGTAGCGCAGTGGGCGAAGGTCCGCCTGCGACGCAGGAGGTTGCGTTCGATTCCCGCCTCAGAACAATTGTATGTATGATCTGCAGATATTTGTTCCGGGTGTTCTGGTCGTTTTATATGTATAATAAAAATATCTATCTATGTATTGTATTATATATATCAGTTATCTAGAACCCATAACACAAGCTCTGCTTACCATGGGGCTAGATAATGCTGTGTGAATTGTCCAGCATTTTTTTATGTACCTAACCAGCGTCTTGGAGACGTTATTAACTGCGATTAGTTGAGCTTGAGCTTGTTTGAAATAGTCTATAGGTAACTGATTCATGAAAATGAAACGTTTTTATTTCTTTAATCTTACAAATAAGCACTTAGACAGGTCATATTTTATACTATTCATTATTATCAATTAAAATTATTTTATAGTTCACTTCAATATTTTGTCCACCAGTGGAAGAAGTGAGAAGAAACTACTAGTATGTTCATAACTTATGTGTCTAGTACATTTGATTTGCTTATCTGTAAGTTGGTAGATTTTGAGTTCGAGCAAAACTCGTTCCAAGCTTTTTTACAAAGAATATGTTCACAATTTTTTATAATTTATTTATTGATAATTTTTGCAACTCACTTGGAGTTTTGTTGTAGAAGCATATACATTGCCTTTTAACCATCGGCATGCCTGGTAGGGTCCCTCAGACCCACCAACGCAGAAAAACCGTTGTATTGTATCCGAATTCGAATTTCGCACTTTACCGCTCTCAGTAGCTGACCGTTGTGAACCCCTTGACACCAACCACTAGATTTCACAGTCCGGGCCCCACCAGGCACGTGGTGTAACATTTTAAGTGCAAACTGCTTTCAAAATGAGGCTCTAGAAAACGATGTTTTAAGTGAGGAGGACTAGAGATTTTACTATAAGATATAAGTTTATAGAAGTGCCTAATTTTTCCTGAAGTCTAATCCGGGTCCCACAGACCCACCAGGCATACCATGTAACTTTTTACCACCAGGCATGCCGAGGGTTAAAAGATATATTTATCTTGTGTAGCCTAGTTGTGGGCACAGCGAGTTTATTCTTATTTCTTGTATTTACATTATGTATATCAAATTTTTTTGTGAACCGATTGATATTTTTATGAGTGTTCCTAAAAATACGGTATAGTCTACAATTTCTAACGTTTCTCCTTTTACGTTTACATCAACCTTAACTTGTTTTACATTAGGTAGAATAAATCTTATACATTTTGTTTTGGTTTCATTAAGCAAAAGATTTTATTGATACTAAACCAATGAACTACCTTTGAGATTACAGTATTTACATCGGCGAAATTTGTCTTTTGTCGTTTCATTTTAAAAATTAATGAAGTATCATCAGCAAACAATAAAATATCATGATCATTCTTTACAAAATGAGGCAGGGCATTAATATAAACTAAAAATAGGAAAGGACCCAAGATAAAGCCCTGCGGTATACCCTTTGTAACAACAGATCCTTTAGATCGTTTCCCATTAATATCAACTCTTTGTACCCTATCACTCAAGTAAGATGTAAGAAGATCCAAAGAGCTGTCCCTTATTCCATAATGATGTAGTTTCCTGATTAATGTTTCGTGATGAATGCAATCGAATGCTTTTGACAAGTCGCAAAAAACGCCTAAAGCATCTTGCGACTTCTCCCAAGCATCAAAAATATGCGTTACCAACTCTACACCGGCATCAGTAGTTGACCTGCCACGAGTAAACCCAAATTGCTTACAATGTAGCAGGTCATTGCCATTAAAATGTCTAAGCAATTGGTGTAAAATTAGTTTTTCAAAAACTTTATTGAATGTAGGCAGTACTGATATTGGTCTAAAGTTAGTGGGGTCAGACCTACGACCCGATTTAAACAATGAGATTATTTTACTATGTTTCATTAGATCAGGAAATACATGGATTCATCAAATATAAAAGCTAGATCTGATGCAATGGTATCAATTAAAGGTTTAATAATTCTAACGGAAATACCCCAGAGATCTGCAGTTTTTTTAATATTTAAAAGTTTAACGGTTTTTTATATAGTTTTCATTAACATGGGTGAAATTAAATTTACTATCTCATTTAGGTACATTTTCGGCTATTACTTGAGAAGAGTTCAGACACTTTGTATGTTAAACCCAAAAAATTTTTAATTAATCCCTAATTGTATCTATCTTTCTTATAACTTAGTAGATTTCCATAAAACTAAGTAGAATATGTGCCTATGTATGTAGAACCTTTACTAATATTTGTCGTTAAGAAACAAAATGGAAACAAGGAAATAAAGTAAGTTAGGTTTGGTAGTATTTATTCCATAGAATAAACAAACAGCGATGTGAAAGTAATTTTAATAACACTTTTCTCTATCTCTTATCTTCCAAAAATATTTTAAAATATACCGAAACTTATAGTTTAATGCACACATACATAAGCTACACACATTACAATAAGCGTGTGTACAAAAAGTTGTAAAATCTTAGTAAAATTTCACGCTAGCTGTGGCGGTCACAGCCTCGTCCCCTACAACATAACTCGTGAATGTCGTTTGAATCGACTTAGGTGATCTACCAGAGGAAAGGCAGCAACTTCCTTCCGCGTAATTAAAAAAAATTAACTGCGATTACCAAATCTCCTTCCAAGCGTAGTGATAATGGCAAAACGCTTTGTGCGCGGGAGTCAGCTACGTATGTGTGGTGAGGAGCAAATAAAATCTCACACTGTTACTGAAAATAACTGGTCATCATTTTGTTCACAGGAAAACCAAATAAACTTCAAAATGTTGCAAGCGATCTTGCACATCTTTGCACGGCAATTGCGTATGATGGAAACACATGTGGATATTCAGGTTGCTGAAGAACCCATAAAACGGAAAAAACATAAACCGTTACTTTCAAGTTCTGTTGATGATAAAAAGAAATCTAAACGACCGAAATCATCTGATAAAGTAGAAAAAATATACCAAAAAGAACAAGAAGAAAATATGGATAATGTAGAAAGGCGAAAATATTTCAAAGAAGAAAAGGCAATGTTAGCTAAAATGGACGAAAAAGCTAGAGACAAGTATATAAAAGAAGAAGAAGAGGAAAGTAGAGAAAGGCATAAGAGAATTATAGCTAATATGGACGAAAACGATAAGGCAATGTTCGCAAAATTGGACGATAAAGAAAGGTTAAAGTATTTATTGCAAAAAGACAGCAAAGACAGAGAACAGGCAAAGCTGACGAAAATTCGCGAATCAGAACGGGGATTACATTTAAAGGAAAAGGAGAAACCGAGAACAAGGAGAAAAAGAGATGAAAATGAGGAATACTATGAAACGGATGAAACAGATGAAAGAGATGATGAAAGAGAAAAGTTAATATTAGCAACAATGGATGAAAAACAAAGAGCAAAGTTCTTTAAAATGGATGGAAAAACAAAAAAAAATTACCTTAAAGAAAAAGAAGAAGAAATAGAAAAGGCAATGATAGCAAAAATGGACGAGAATGAAAAAGAAAAATTCACTAAAATGAATAAAAAAGAAAGGGCAAAATATTTAAGCGAAAAAAAAAAGGAAGGCAGAGATGAGAAGCCTGATAGAGATAAAGAGAACGAAGACATTATAGCAAAAATGGAAGATGAAGAAAGGAATCGTTTCGCAGAAATGGATGAAAATGGAAAAAATATATATTTGAAACAAAAAAGAAAAGAACGGAAGGAAATGTTACCAAATATGGACGACATAAACGAAACGGAAAAAAGGGAAATTTTAGCAAGAATGGATGACACAGAAAAGGAAAGGTTTGCAAAAATGGATAAAAAGGGAAAAGAAAAATATTTAAAAGAAAAAGGTGCAGAAAGGTATGTATGACTGCCATGTGGCGCGGCGGGCCAAGGTCCGCCTGCGACGCAGGAGCTCGGGTTCGATTGCAGCCTTGGGACAAATGTTTGTAGGATATGGAAATATTTGTTCTGGTTATTCTGGGAATTTCTATCCTTACTGATATTATAGACGCGAAAGTTTGTATGTATGGAAGTTTGTTACTCTTTCACGTCAAAACTACTGAACAAATCAGGCTGAAATATTGCATACAGGTAGTTCTAGGCCTGGAATAAAACATAGGCTACTTTTTATCACATAAATCAGTTACCATGGTATATGTTACATATCATCAGTTTCAATATCTGCAAATCGTACATAGATTTGTCTCGAGGCGGAAATCGAACCCGCGTCCTTCTGCCTTGCACCTTCACCCACCACGCCACAGGTCGTCGAATTAATCTTAAAACATTTCCATAGAAACAACGCGTGCGAAGCCGCAGGCAGAAGTGTATAATAGAACAAATATCTACATATTGTATTATGTAAGATCTGTATATTGTATTATATATATCAGTCATCTAGTACCCATACCAAAAGCTCTGCTTATCTTGGGGCTAGATGATGCTGTTTGGATTGTCCAACATTATTTATTTATAGGAAAGAAGCAATATTAGTAAAAATGGACGAAAAGGATAAGAAAAAATATATAAGCAGTAAAGCAAAAGAAATTAGAGAAATGGAGACAAAATATGATAGAAAAGAGGAACTTTTAGCAAAAATGGACGAAAAGGAAAAGGAAAAGTACGAAAAAATGGATGAAAAGGATAAGAAGAAATATATAAGCAGTAAAACAAAAGAAAATAGAGAAATGGAGACAAAATATGATAGAAAAGAGGAACTTTTAGCAAAAATGGACGAAAAGGAAAAGGAAAACTACGAAAAAATGGACGAAAATGATAAGAAGAAATATATAAGCAGTAAAGCAAAAGAAATTAGAGAAATGGAGACAAAACATGATAGAAAAGAGGAACTTTTAGCAAAAATGGACGAAAAGGAAAAGGAAAAGTACGAAAAAATGGACGAAAATGATAAGAAGAAATATATAAGCAGTAAAGCAAAAGAAATTAGAGAAATGGAGACAAAATATGATAGAAAAGAGGAACTTTTAGCAAAAATGGACGAAAAAGAAAAGGAAAAGTACAAAAAAATGAACGAAAAAGATAAGAAAAAATATATAAGCAGTAAAGAAAAAGAAATTAGAGAAATGGAGACAAAATATGATAGAAAAGACGAACTTTTAGCAAAAATGGACGAAAAGGAAAAGGAAAAGTACGAAAAAATGGACGAAAAGGATAAGAAAAAATATATAAGCAGTAAAGCAAAAGAAAATAGAGAAGTGGAGACAAAATATGATAGAAAAGAGGAACTTTTAGCAAAAATGGACGAAAAAGAAAAGGCAAAGTTTGCAAAGATGGATGAAACAGGAAAGAATAAATATTTAAAAGAAAAGGAACAACAGAGAAAAGAGGCGTTATTAGCAAAAATGGATAAAAAAGAACAGGAAAAGTACGCAAAATTGGACGATATAGGAAAGGTAAAATATTTGGAAGAAAAATATAGAGAAGAGTCAATGAACGAGAGAGAAAAGGTTGAATATGAAAAAAGAGGGAAAAATAAAGAAAAAGACGAAAGAAAAGGAACAAAATTAGATAAAATGGATGAAAAAGAAAAGGAAAGAGGAAGGGAAAAGTCAATATTAGCAAAAATGACCAAAAAGGAACAGGAAAAGTACGCAAAAATGGATGGAAAAGATAAGGAAAATTATTTAAATAAAAAAGAGAGAGAAGAAAGGGAAAAGACAATCTTAGCAGAAATGGATCAAAGTGAAAGATCAAAGTTTGCAAAAATGAATGAAAAAGAAAAAGAAAAATATTTATATCAAAAACAAAGGGAAAAGGAGATGATAGAAAACATGGATGCAAAAGAAAAAATGCAATTCTCAAAAATGGACGAAAAAGGAAAAGAAAATTACTTGATAGAAAAAGAAAAGAAAGAGACAGAAAATAAGAAAGCAGCGGTAAAGTAAACTTTACACCTTTCTTATTATTCATTAATATTTGCTTCTTATACCTAAACAAATTGTAATAATTACTTATGTTTTTATTTTCAGAAAGAAAAAGCTAGAAAAGGTAATTTTTCAATTCTAAGTTTGTTCCGAGGTAGATTACAAAATAGATATCTTATTATTTATTTGTTTTAGACAAAGACAAGGTTGTTGTTGTTGTTGTTTGTTTTTTCCTGTCTTGTGTATCTGTTTGTATTTGGTGTGCAAAAAAGAGTAATAATTATATTGTATTGTTGTCATTGGTTGGTGAGAATTAGTTGATTTTATTTTGTATTATATCTTCATATACAAGCAATACATCTAATATAATTTTTTTCATTATTTTACTAGATGTATTGCAGGATTTGCAGGTATTATGAAGATTCGATTTATTTCATAATTTTGCAATATCAACGAACTTCATTTCATTTCATTTTAAACCTTTTATTCAGATAAATATGTTTGTATATGGTTTTACTTAAATACAATTGCTTGAACTACATCTATATTATCTGTTTGCCCTCTTTTGGCAAAGGCCTCCTCGAACCCCTTCCGCTCTACTATATCTCTCGCCTCACCTTATCCACGTTTTCCCTATTACGTATCTGAGCTCGTCCTCCCATCTTTTGAACTGTCTCCCTCTATTTCGCTTCTTGTATCTTGGAAACCAATTCATCAGCGTTTTGCTCCATTTGTCTCTTCCTCTTGCTGTATGTCCAGTCAAACTCCATTTCAACTTCATCAACGAACTTATGCACAACTAATTAATATAAAAAGCCTATGTATTTTTAATTGCAGATACCCGAACCCGTGTGGGCAGTATCGAAGTAGTTACAGTATCTGAGTTCGACCTGCTAAAGGCTGAAGTGGAGGAACTGCAAAATAAATCAGCTCCGATCCCATTCCCTACGATGCCAGACAACCAGAAACTGAGGATGGATATCGCTAGCGGCAGCGCTTCCTTGACGGATACCATGCAGGCCATGCAGGTATATATGTATCTTGTTTTTAACTCCAACGCTTATAGAGAGATTATTATTATTATTATGTCTCTCATTTACCATGATCACGGGCCATAAAGTGACCCGGTCCTTTGGAGGGCTTGCGTGGGGCCGAAGCCAACAGCACAGAGGCCCTTTGAGAAGTTAATCTAAAGGCGATGGCTACACATAGCGGGTATCATCCTCGGGTGCACAATATGATACACCCAAAGATGATATCCGCTTGGTGTAGAGACTATTGCAAAGAAAAATGAATGAAATAAAACCAGGCTATTGTGATGGATGGATGGACTGGGTAATCGGGCTATAGGGGAGATTACGGACGTCTGCCATAAACAAGTCAATCATAATGTTAAGAGTGGCAGACGGTGGCTTGCCGAATGCTGGATGGGTTCCTTAAAAAGCCGGAGTATATTACCGGAGAGGAACAACATCGGCGCAAACGACTGAGGGGTGTCGAGAGGTGCGACCCCGATTTCACCATCACGAAGACTGCTCGTGAGCGGGTTTCCTCGCTATTACGCCATTAGAAACTTCCACCCCCGAGTCTACATCCTAAGATGCATCTCTCGCGACTCCACTCAGACCGGGCAATGAAGGCAAGCAAGAGGTGGGGATCTGGTTCTCTTGGGATGCCACTCCGCAAGCGGAGACGAGAACCAGGAACTTCCCCGGGAGCACTCGGTACCCGTGGTGTCGCTACTCACCAACAGCTCGCCACAAGCTGCCCTGCGGGCTTATTATTATTATTTGAGCCATAATTGTCCTACTGCTGGGCAAAGGCCTCCCTTTTCGACTTCCACACCTTTCTATAGAGAGATGATAGTTCGTAAAAACGAATTGCTTGAGGGCATCCATTAAGTAGGTAGGTAAGGTAGTTTTAGAGATTTTTCGAAAAGTATTTAATGGACGCCCCCGAGTAATTAATGACTATTAGGATTTTTTTGTTCATTTTGTTATATCGTATAACTAATAGTATAACTAGGTGGACTAACCCACTTACGCAGGTAAGTTTGCATAATCGAAGGAAACAAGAACAATTATTATTATTACTGTCTTAGAGCTTCTCGGGATCTCAACACTTTTGCGACTGCAGTATTAAACGACTTCAAAAAAAGGAGGAGGTTCTCAATTCGACTGTATTTTTTTGTTACCTTTGAACTTTCGACTGGGTGAACCGATTTTGATGGTTCTTTTTTTATTTGAAAGCTGGTGCTTCCCGTGTGGTCGCATTTCAGTTTGGTCCAGTTCTTACAATTTCATCTATACTAATATTATAAAGAGGAAAGGTTTGATATTTTTTGTTTGTTTGTAACGAATAGGCTCCGAAACTACAGGACCGATTTGAAAAATTCTATCACTGTTAGGAAGCCTAAATATCCGTGGTGAACATAGGTTATATTATATTTTCAAAAAAGTAAGGGATCCTTACTAAAACTCCAATAATGTAACCCAAGGTGTGAAAAATGTATCTATAAAATTCCTTGCATATCAATACGCCATTTTTTCTAAATAAACGTGGTTGCCTAGCAACGCTCTTTTGACAACAAAGGTTTGATAACAATTTACTGTATGGAAACTCTTTTGTTAGGTTGTACGCCTTTTTTGATTATTTTGTAGTAAAGCGTTTACATTATCTTTGATTTTGTATCTGTAGACACGATAATAATTTGTTGTGGTTGTGTTTGTTCATTGTTATTCTTTCAGATTATTTGCGAAAACTGACTACAATACCCAAATCATAAGCTCTCTATCATAATGGTTGAGACAGGCTGGCGAGAAATATTGAGCTTCTCACAGCGAGAGCTCGGGCAGGCTGATAAAGAAACTTTGCAAAGGTCTATCATGGATGGAAGCGGACGATATTGAACTCAACTTTTCAGATCTGAAAATACTGTTTAGACTCGCTCAAGATATCTTAAAATACAAAAACGAGCTGATATGTTTCCATTTTAAATACCCAAGTGACATCCTTTATCCTACTTAATATTATACATAAACGCGAAAGTTTGTAAGTATGGATGGTCCGCTACTCCATGATAAAACTGGCCGCCTGCAACGGGACACCGCTGTACCGCCGCCGTGCACCGACGTCAGCCAAAAGCTGTCGCCCTAATAAAAAAAGCGCGTTATTATTTTCGATGACTTATTTTTATGAAACTAAGTTTTAAACCCATTTTCATTATTTTAGGACATTGAAGTGGGCTTATAGTTTTTTAAATACGCCAAATTATACAAGTAAATACTCTAAACTCGCCTTAATATGATTATTTTGCGCCTAGCTTTCAGCTCGGGTGGAAGCGGCGGAGACAGCTATCAGCCAGATGGCGGACATCCTCACTGCGCTGGCGGCCTCGGGTACTATCCCTGGGGACTTGGCAGACATGGGATACGCTATGGGGGCTCCCGGCGAGGTATCCGCATCCCACTAATATTATAAACGCGAAAGTTTGTGAGGATGTACATATGTATGTTTGTTGCTCTTTCACGCTTAAATTACTGAATGAATTTTGATGAAACTTCACAATATTATAGCTTACATATCAGAATATCACAGGCTACAATTCATAAAGATATATTGCGTATTATCCATAATATCTATCACCACGGGATATAAACGGGATATTTACCATGATTTGATTTGATTTGTGCAATATTGGAAAACTCAAAAATGAAATTTATTTACTGTACAAGCTACTTGTCTATGTAATGCTTTTCCTCTGGACATCAGACGTGCAAAAGGTAGCTTTTTTTAGAAGATAGGTAGTGACCTATCTTCTAAAAAAAGCTACCTTAGCATAATTTATCCATATAAAATGATTGATAGCCTTATTTAATGTCTATGTCAATTTATAATAATGTTTGTAATGTAGATATTAATGTAAGTAAAGTAAAGTAAAAAATCATTTATTTCTTTAGGCTTACAAAATAAGCACTTAGACAAGTCATATTTTATATATAAATTATTATCAAATAAAATTATTTTACTATTCACTTCAATTTTTTGTCCACTAGTGGAAGAAGTGAAAAGAAACCACTAGCATGTTTATCTCTTATATGTCTAATACATGGTTATTTGCCTATTTAATTCTAAATATAATATGATTCGATACATGTCAATATTTAAGTAAAGCTATGCACAACAACAAATTACTTACATACTATTATTAACTCATTTATTTCAGAAACATATTCATAAAACAATACAATCAAACTAAAATCAAATTAAAATAAAAACTTAAAATATAATGTCATTATAAAATTAAAATTATACAATACAATTGGTTCAAATTAATATTAGGTAACATAAAATAAAAAAAAATAATTACTTACTAACAACTTAAATGGAGTTACTCCCCATTACTATCCTCATCCATTTGTTTTGGATGGGACAGTCCAGACGGGACATAATCATTTGCAGGATGCCGTTGCTACTGGCTCGCGCGCGCTGCGATAAGGATGCGACTTTTTTACGAATAATCGCGTAAAAGTCGTCCGTGCGCGCCTCCGCGAACATACCAGATGCGCTGCAAAAGCGAGGCAGCCGCATCAGCATCCTGAAAATGTTGTTGTATTGTACGCGTAGAGCGCTGGCTGCGCGGCGGGTACAGTTCAGCCAGAGGCTGCTCGAGTAGAAAGACTGGCAGTATGCCTTAAATAACGTCACTTTCACTTCTCTCGAGCAGCGTGCGAACCTACGCGCGATCATGTTCCCCCGTACAGCCAGAGCTCTACGCTCCCTCTCAACATCTGCATCATCACTTAGGGAGTTGTTGACGACATGTCCTAAGTATTTAAACGTACTTACTACCTTCAGAGCCGCACCATCAAGTACTATGGGTGGAACATAGGCGGGCCCTTTATTTGCACTTCTAAATACAAGGACTTCACTTTTTTTGGCGTTGTATGTCAGTCCATGTTCGGCCGCATAGATCTCACAAATATTCAATAATTTTAGAATAGAACCCACCGATGGGCCCAGCAGCACCATATCGTCAGCGTAACTAATGTTGTTTACACAAACATTATCAACGATACAGCCTGTATGCGTGTTGCTGAGCTCAGCGATGAGTCCATTTATATACAAATTAAATAACAGCCCGGAGGTAATTCCGCCCTGCCGCACTCCGCACTCTAGGCCATATTCTTCAGATAGAGTGCCAGCCCATCTCACCTGGTTTTTTTGACACTTGTACCAATACCTCATGATGGCAACAACTTCTCCCGGTACGCCCTCGTCTCCCAGCTTTTCCCAAAGCTTGTGATACAGAACAGTATTATTGTATTATATTATTACTATATTATTATATTTTACTATTGTCGGTGCGAAACTGAGCGACATCTGGCCAAGCATTAACATCATTGAGATAATCATTTATGGAGTTATTATTCTGGTATGTAGTGTATATTTGTTTTCTTTTTTATCTATATATTTATTAAAGTGCCACTATCTATATTGTTCCTTCGTGTCAAATCCATCCTAAAGTTGCCTGGACGAGATCGCTCTCAGCGATAAAAATATACTTCCTTTATTCTATTGTTTATTTCTGTTTTTTGCAGCATAATAAAGTGTTTTAAAAATATTTGACACAGGTACACAGACTCTAACATAGACTCTCGAACTAGTATCAACTGTATTTCAGGAGTCAGTGGACGACCTGCGAAAGACTGCAGGTGGATGCGATAAGCTGAAGACGGGGCGCTCATTGGGGGAGGCATCAGAAGGACATAATGTTCATTACGTGGGAGAAGTTCCCACGTAATGTACATTTTGTATCCTTAAAAAATAGTGTTACTTCATCATGATCATCATCATCATCAGCCTATAGCAGTCCACTGCTGGACATAGGCGTCCCTCAATGAGCGCCATAGCGTCCTGTCTTCAGCTTGTCGCATCCAGCATCTACCTGCAGTCTTTCGCGGGTCGTCATCCCACCTGGTCGGATGCAAGCTGAAGTGGCAGTGGGCCGGTCATATCTCGCGAAGAATCGACGGCCGCTGGGGCAAACGTGTTCTTGAGTGGAGACCACGACTCGGTAAACGTAGAGTAGGACGCTCTCCAGTGTTACTTAGAGTTCTAGAAATAAGCTGGCATCGTTTTTAATTCCTACAAAACAATCAAATTATAAATGTTTTAGGGTCAGGACCGCAGAAACTACGGCGGCGGCGGCGGCGTGGGCGGCGGTGCGTTTCGAAAAGACTGGGCTAGCTCATCGAGTGAATCCATTATGGGCTTTCGTGGCGGCATTGTGAAAGGCCCGGCCGCAGGGCAACCCAAAGAACCTCCACCTGCCAAAGTTATAAACCCAGTCTCCCGAATTGAACTTGAGTGAGAATTTTACTTTATATTTTATAACTGACTGTTTTAGTACGGATCCCTAACTTTTTTGAAAATATAATATAGCCTGTTCACGGGGGTTAGTGTAGCTTCCCAACTTACGGTGAAAGAATTTTTTACATCGGTTCAGTAGTTTCGGAGCCTATTCATTATTACATTTTAATTGTTTTGTAGGGGTATTTTATTTTAATTATTTTATGTTTTTGATTGTGACCTGTATTTGTACGCTAGTTGCCTTGGTAAATTTAATTTTAATTTATATAATTAAGCTCAAATATGGTCATTTTTATTGTTTCTTTACTATAAACTGATTTCTGAAATATACGTATTGAATTGAATTGAATTACAAACAAAAAATCAAACCTTTCCTCTTTATAATTGACTTGCCGATGTGGCGCGGTGGGTTGCGGGTTGGATTTGTTATCTAGTACCCATAACACAAGCTCTGCTTACCATGGGGCTAGATAATGCTGTGTGGATTGTCCAGCATTATTTATTTATTATTTATAATAATAGTATAGACTAGCTGTTCGGTTTCACCCGCGTTAAATTCGAATTTCACATTTCTAGGGGGATAAAGAGGTATTTTTTCATTAAATAATTCAATTAAAATAATACAAATATTTAAGAGCCTTTATTCCTAAAATGCGCAGAAACAGTACTTTTCAAACCCGTTTATATCATGAACCACTTATCTTATAGTATATGTTATTTACTAATAATTTTAGGAAATTTTAGTGTCCAACGAGTTTGACTATAAAATATTTCGATTAATATAGTATGTACGCGTTCTATCAAGATAACTTGTGAGAGGTTTTCATAATTTCCCTTTCAGCATCAGTTTCGAAGCTCAAAATAATAGAAAATACTGACATATCTAATTAAGAAAAAAATATAACCTACTGATGAGATCCTTGGCTAAAAAGTTACTTAGAAAGATGTTTGGTTTTGGTATCCTACTATGAGAAATTAAAATTCAAAAAATGTGAAATATTACGAATATTTCACATTTTTAAATGATGTTTTTACCGATATACCTTATTTAATTTAATATAATAATAGCCTACCAATAAAGTGAAGCATCTTTTTTAAAATCATACATTTAAAATTTTTATGATTTTGTTGCTATTATTTTTCTATAAATATTTTAAAACTACTATAAAACGCTGCGCGAAAATCAGTCCGCCGCGAGGCTTTCTAGAGTGTGGTCACGTCGCTCATTAAATATTTATAGAAAAATAATAGCAACAAAATCATAAAAATTTTAAATGTATGATTTTAAAAAAGATGCTCCACTTTATTGGTAGGCTATTATTATATTAAATTAAATAAGGTATATCGGTAAAAACATCATTTAAAAATGTGAAATATTCGTAATATTTCACATTTTTTGAATTTTAATTTCTCATAGTAGGATACCAAAACCAAACATCTTTCTAAGTAACTTTTTAGCCAAGGATTTCATCAGTAGGTTATATTTTTTTCTTAATTAGATATGTCAGTATTTTCTATTATTTTGAGCTTCGAAACTGATGCTGAAAGGGAAATTATGAAAACCTCTCACAAGTTATCTTGATAGAACGCGTACATACTATATTAATCGAAATATTTTATAGTCAAACTATTTGGACACTAAAATTTCCTAAAATTATTAGTAAATAACATATACTATAAGATAAGTGGTTCATGATATAAACGTGTTTGAAAAGTACTGTTTCTGCGCATTTTAGGAATAAAGGCTGTTTTTTTTTTTTTGCCTCATTGGGCTGAAATTTTGCATATAGATAGTTCCAGGCCCGGAATGAAACATAGGCTACTTTTTATATCATAAATCAGTTTCCATGGGATAGAAATAACCTTAAAACATTTCCATAGAAAAAACGCGTGCGAAGCCGTAGGCCGAAACTAGTATAGATATATATATATATATATATACTAGTTTCTGCCTACGGCTTCGCACGCGAGCCAGTTTTACTGAGAAATATATATAGATATATATATATATATATATATATTTCTCTCTAAAACTGGCAGCATTATTTATTCATTTATATCTTACAGCAACGCATTGCGTGGGATACGGGCTGATTTAACAAATAACACTACTTCCATAGCGACGAAGACGCAAAAAATTGCAGAATCAGCGTATTTCACCGCTAATTGCGTTGGTACGTTCGTAGATTTATTTTGATTGTAATAAGTAACAAATTGTTTTTATTTGTATATTTAAATGTAAAATTTCATGGACTTCCTTTTATTTAAGATGCTATGTTATTTGGAAAAAATAGTCGTAGTAAGTCGTTTGATCGACTCATGTTCTATGCCCTCTAGCTATGTGTACCTATGTCGACATACACATAGCATCACTTATTTTATTTATTTTAAGCCATTATTATCCCACTGCTGGGCAAAGGCCTCCCTTTTCTCCTTCCACTCCTCGCGATCCAACGCTGCAACAGGCCATGATGGAAGATGTGCCTCGAGCTCGTCGCGCCATCTCATCCTGGGCCTTCCACGTCGCCTCTTAGCGTTGCCTCATAGCATCACTTATACAAGAATATTAGTAACCCGAGATAAACTTATCGAATTAGAAACAGCAATCAACGAAATCTAATGGGACATTATAGGAGTAGATAAGCAAAATTAGAAGGACGAGTGGAATGGCTAATTAGCTTTTCATTCATTTTATTATGCCTTTCAACAAAGGCCTCCTGCCTTTGTTAAAAGACAAGCTGGTAAGAAGAAGGGAAACCGAGCACAGACAGAGAGCATTAATAGTCGCTTAAGTTTATAGGTTAAGTTTTTATGAAATATTCTTAATACTGTAACCAGCAATAAAGGCTTATTATTATGTCCTCTAGCTGAAAAACTGGAGGTCCTCTCTGAGCTGAAGCCCCGTATAGAAGAAATACATGGCTTGGTCAACGACTATGCGAGCCAACTGGCTGGTTTCGACGCCGGAGTCGCTTCGCAGGTAAGTTTAAGCCGCGTATTTACTAGCGAACATACGACCCACGGGAACAAATCGCCCGACATTCACGTAGTTGTCTCTACAAAAGTTGTGGGAAAATGTGCCGCGACATATGACTTGTTCACACTAGCCAGTCGTGATCAGTATTTCGCCCGAGAATTTTTGAGCTATACTTGTGGTCTGCCAAAGACGATGCTGATTTGTGTTTTATCTTTCGGACCAGTGATTACAGTCTCGGCTAACTAATAATACAAATTAGATGTAGATTCACCGACCAGCGTCCCGGTGATAGTTGGTAAGGTAACGGCGTAATAGCGGAGAGCCTCGATCAACATCTGAAGAGACTCTCGCTAGGAAGTTGGATCAAGGGCCAGATCCAAAAGGCGGTACTCCTGGACTCGGCACGCATCATCTGGAAGTTCCTCTCTCTGCAGCCCTAGTCACAACCATTTGACACATAGATTTCTACGCGAGCGAAGCCGCAGGGCGCAGCTAGTGATGAGATAAAGTTAAAATATTATTTTTAATATAGATGAAGATGTTCAACGAGCAAATGCGTCATATGCGGTTCGATATGGACGACGGCCTCAATCAGATGCTACATTCAACAGGGAACTCGGAAACAGAAGGTAATAAACATTTTATAATACTTAGACTTATATTTGATATTTATGTGTATAAATTCGACGTATACAGGGACAGCTATGTGCTCGGCAGATCGTGTGCCATAAGGGACTTATTGGTACATGGGCGGTTTGTTTACAAACATTGTACAATTTGTACATCCTATTTCGTTAGATTATAGGTACTTCACTAAATAGTATAAAACATAGTCGCTTCCCGATGTCCGTTTGTCCCTATGTATGCTTAGATCTATAAAACTAGGCAACGGATTTTGTAGCGGGTTTTTGATTCAAGTGATTCAAGTGGAAGGATTATATGTAATTATAATACATATATATACTACTAATGTATATTAGTATTACACATGCATAATAAAGCCGGGGCAAGTCGCTAGTAAACATTGAAACTCTTGGAACTATAATGGTTATGAACGCAAATAATGGCTCCGTTATTAATGACACGTAATGAAACATATATTAGTAATAGTTAGTGATTGTTGTCACCAGCCGTGAAGGATCTACACGTAAGGTTCGAGGACCTGGTGGTCTCGCTGGACGTCACGGCGCACATGCACACTGAGCTGAACACGATACATAATAACCTGAAGATGGAGATGAGGGTTGGTAATATAATAATACAATAATAGTTAGTTATTGTTGTCACCAGCCGTGAAGGATCTACACGTAAGGTTCGAGGACCTGGTGGTCTCGCTGGACGTCACGGTGCACTTGCACACTGAGCTGAACACGATACATACTCAACTGAAGATGGAGATGAGGGTTGGTATAATAATATAATAATAATAACACAGTAAAACATGCTTTATTTCCAGACACGTGATCCATATAGGTACAATATTACTCTACTTAAAATAGTTACTAAAACAAGAAAGAAAAATAAAATAAAATAAAATAAAAATAAAAAAGAAACAAAAAAATACAGACAGAAAGAGGTAGGTACAGTATTGTTCGAATTAATGTGAACACAAGAAATAATTTGTGAAAATATCATTTATTAGCTAAAAAAAAAATAAGAGAGAAAATAACACAAATTAATTTATTTTAGTATGAAATATGTCCTCCTTTAGCATTAATAACTTCTTCAATGCGTTTGGGCATAGAATCAATAAGTTTTTTACAGTTTTCTGATATTTCTTGGTCTCAAAACTATACCTGGTTTACAGCCTCAATCAGTTTTATTTTTGTTGTGCAGTCTATTTTACAATAGCCCACAGATTCTCAATAGGGTTAAGATATGGTGAGTTTCCTGGCCATTCAAGGCACAATATATTTTTATCCTTGAAATATTTCATCATAACCACACGTGGCATGGAGCTGAATCTTGTTGAAAAACTGCGCAACCATTAGCATCCACTTTTTCTAGCTCAGCTGCAATTGTTCTTTTAGTAAATCTTTGTATTTTATAGAGTTCATCATGCCTTCGATCGGCACAAGTGATCCGGTACCTTTATAAGAAAAGCAGCCCCAAAACATCTTCTTTAAAGGCTGTTTTACTGTTTGGTCAATATGAGCTGCTGTATGTTTTTCGTTGTCACTTTTTCTGACAAAACGAGATCGTTGTCCTTGTACCAAAAATGGCTCTCATCTGAAAATAGCACTTTTCTCCAATCTTCAACGGTCCAACTCTTATATTTTTTTGCCCAGTCATCGTTTTTTCATCATAGCAGCAGTCAATAACTGTTTTTTTTGAGGTCTGATTGTTTTCCTGCCACCTTCAATGAGTCTTTTGCGTACGGTGGAGTCGTGAACAATAACTCCAGCATGTGCTAAGTCTTGCTGAAGTTCTTGGCTTGTTTTTCTAGGGTTTAATTTACTTTCTCTTATTAAAAAACCTTCATCTCTTGCTGATATCTTTCTCTTCCTTCCACATTTTCTGTTCTTTGCATATCAATCGTCCCTGTGTTCTTTTTTTGCTTCAAAATCTTGTTAACGGCTCCTAAACTTACACCACACTCCTTGGCAACGTCTCTTTGAGTCATTGACGTGTGTTCACCCAAAGTAACAATCTTAGTCCACGTTTTGGACTAATATCCATCTTCAAAAAAAAGAAGCAAATAAAGCCTCAAGTTCAGCTTAAATGCACAATTTACAAAAAAGTACTTTAATTGACAGAATTCAACACACGCCTATGTCTGTGCCTCTTATAACTCATTGACGGATCAAGTAGTATAAAAAAATGCGGGTATTTATTATATAAACGAGTTACCAACCGCGAAAACGGAGAAATTGTTAAAATTATGTTATGTTCACATTAATTCGAACAGTACTGTATGTACATAGGGTGCCTAAGGCAGAAAAAAATACAATTAATAAATATTCTAGGTGGCAATAGTCACCCACTATTATATATTTATTAATTGTGTTTTCGTTTTATCTTGTCCGTTTAGTTATACATATCAGACAAGATCTGATCAAACGATCTGCCATACTCCTTATGATTGAGTTTGTACACATGTCAACTCTGGACGAGGCTATTCTCTTTCTCTGGATGGCATTGAAAGAGTCAACACGGGATGTTGTGAACATTTCTGAAGCTCTATTGTAGCGCTTCAGTCCCATGAGATGCCTGAAAACATTGTTGTATGCAATGATGTTATATATACGTAGATACGTTGTATCGAGGTCTGCCTTACAAAACGAAAATCAGGTACGTATCCTAATTGAACTCAGTCCGTCCTGCTCCTGGCCGCGACGCGCACGTTCGTTGAACACGAGGTTACTTACGGAATATACTTAAATAAACCTCGAAAATGCCAAGTTGTGTGTTCCGAAAGTGCAATAACTACACAAGGACTATAAAAACCAGAAAGGGTGTATCTTTTCATACGTAAGTACTGTTTAATATGTTAAAATGTAAAATGGTCAATTTTATTTTACTCAACAATCATTGCCGCGCGGCGTTGCCGCACTGCCACCAACACGAACGAAACAAGCAATGCGTTAAGTTTATGAGTGACAGAGATAATGCCATGCGGCGTTGTATGTTCGAACGTCGACGCTAGGTATGTAGCTATAGTAAAATATCGCAATGTTTTTATTTCTTTACAATGAGTATGACGTCTCTATATGTAAAATCTCTTTGGTTGTGTGTCACTCTTATACCATCCGTGTGTTTATGTCTGACTAGCCCCTCCGGCTTCGCACGGGTATTTGATATTATTATTGATGTAAGGAATTTTTAAGGCACTTTACCTTGGGTTACATTATTAGAGTTTAAGTAAGGATCCCTAACTTTTTTGAAAATATAATATAGCCTATGTTCACTGGGGATAGTGTAGCTTCCCAACGGTGAAATAATTTTTCAAATGGGTCCAGTATAGTTTTGGAGCCTATTCTTAATATAAACAAACAAACAAAAATAAATAATTTCTTTCAGCCCATAGAAAAGTAGCAGATCATGTTTAACATGAACAATCTTTTATATTCCTCAGACTGTACTGGATCGCTTGGAAGCGCTGCGGGACGATAAGATCGACCGGGACGAGGTGCTGGACGCGCTGCACGATAAGGTTTCAATTCAATTTCAATTTCAAAAATTCTTTATTTAAACCTTAAATAACATTGGTCTGGTACAATACTAGTGTAAATTTAATCCTAGAATGCACAAACATACACAAATAGAAAAACGTTTTCGAAGCTAGGGGTGCGCTTATCAAAACTTACGTAGGAAATTTTACACTTCGTGTTACAAATCATAATTACTTAAAAAATAAGTAAATTTAGTTTTTATATAAACATAAGGTTGAGATTAGCTCTTAGGAATATGCAAGCTTTAGAAGAGCAATTGCATTTAGTAACATACAATTGCTCTTCTAAAGCTTGCATATTGCACGATATGGGTTGCACACTTTCGAAATTAATAATAATAAATATTAAAATAAACAGGCGTCCGTAATCTCCCCTATCTATAGCCTGATAACCCAGTCCATCCATCCATCGCAATAGCCTGGTTTTATTTATTTTATTTTTCTTTGATCTACACCTGGCGGATACCATCTTTGGGTGTATCATATTGTGCACCCGAGGATGATGGATGATACTCGCTATATCCTTTAGATTAACTCTCTCAAAGGGCCTCTGTGCTGTTGGCTTCGGCCCCACACAAGCCTTCCAAAGGACCGGGTCACTTTATGCCCCGAGATCATCGTAATAATAATAATAAAATACGTGCGAAATCATTTAAAGTACAGTGGCAGTGGAACACAATCTAAGCAAGAATACTTGTACCTTGAGGGTCCGTGAGTGCGTTTGACAGGAAGGATTGTCTGTGTTTTGTTTGTTTTATTGTGTTGAAAGCACACACACAACACTTCGTAAGTAAAAGGTTATAAGCGCCACGATGTATGTACATATGTAAATATACATTGAAGTGTATATAACAATAATAATATCCATAGTATCGTATTTTGTAAAAGTATAAAAAATAAAATCTAAAAATAAAATGTAAATATCTAGTAACGATAACGACGACCGATGTGGCGCGGTGGACGAAGGTCCGCCTGCGACGCAGGAGGTTGCGGGTTCGATTCCCGCCTCGGAACAATTGTGTGTACGATCTGCAGTTGATTTTTGTTCCGGATGTTCTGGTCGTTTTCTATGTATAACAAAAAATATATTTCTATGTAATGTATTGTATTATGTATATCAGTTATCTAGTATCTAGCTCTGCTGACCATGGGGCTAGATAATGCTGTGTGAATTTCATTGCCCAGCATTATTTATTCATTTATAACACAATTTCTGCTCACGGGCAGATGATGCTGTGTGGATTGTCCAATTAATTTTTATTTACCCTATTTCGTCCCACTGCTGGGCAAAGGCCTCCCCCAAATCTTTCTATTATTTTTATATTCTGATGCGGATTAAAGACCGTTTTATTCCAGGCTAACACGCTCTGCCTGGATGGTTTGCTCACAGAGAAGAATTTCAGGGATGTTGTTGAATATTTGGAAAACAAGCTCTCGCGCAGCTACGGCAAGTTCGTGAAGCAAGACAGTATGTGGATGGTAAGTGTTGTAATGGAATGGGAATGGGGCCTTAGGGTCAAAGCTACTATTGTATTATTAATAACTATTGTTACTTATTTTGTATGTATTTAAGCTTCCTTTCATGGAAGCCATCTTTTAAAAAAATAAAAAAAAAACGATATCAAGCGTCCAACAAATTCAAATTCAAATGTTTTTATTTTCTTTAGGCTTACGAAATAAGCACTTAGACAAGTCAAATTTTATACTATTAATTTATCAAATTACAGTATTTTAATTTTAATGTTCACTTAAATTTTTGTCCACTAGTAGAAGCAGTGATTGGCAAAAGTAACCGTATGGATTGACACAAGAATTGTATCTCTGGTCTAAAAACACGGGCCAAATCACATGGAAACCCGTTTTAAAGCATTATAACCTATAAGATCGTAGAACATAGTTGCCGCTTTGACCGGATGCAAAACTGAGTCACCAATTCACGAGTTTTGCAGTTTTGACCATAGGAGGCTTCAGGAATAGGGGCCATTTTTTGCATGAGTACATCCTTCATGGATTTTCTTCCGTCCCCTAGTGGAAGATCATATCAACGTCCTACTCTGATCCTTATCCTGTTTCGTCTCGTAATAGGTTTTTATATAAGTTTTAAATGTTTCCCAAATTTTTTAAATTATATTACAAATTAAATATGGCAAATGCTAAAAATAGCGAGTCCAAAAAAAAAGAGTCCTACTCCCGCGGCCACGGAGACTTTCAGGTCGGCTTCTGGGAGCTGGGAGCGAAGCCTAGACTAACTCCGACTAACTCCAGCTGTAGGTGATGTTTCATCAGACTTTAGCAGTCCACTGCTGGACATAGACCTTCCCTAATGAGCGCCATAGCGCCCTGTCTTCAGCTTGACGCATTCAGCATCTGCCGGCAGTCTTTCGCAGGTCGTCATCTCAACTGGCCGGAGGACGTCCTCCATCACCTACACCGCGGCAAACGTAGTGTAACGTTGCCATGGTGTAGGTGATGGTTATGACTAAATAAATAATATGTGATTTGTGTTTCAGAAAACGCTCTCGGACTTATCAGTGAATCTGTCCGTTAAGTCTGATCTCATCCAAGTGGAAACTGTGAAGAAAGATACAGAGGAACAATTGAAGAAGATACAGCAAGATCTCCTTCTGCTGGCTAAAGCGCTTGGGGATCCTAAGGTTTATTTTGATATCTTTATTATACCGTAGATTTGCTCACTTCTTGAAATGCTCGAGAATTTCATGATGTTTGTCCCGATCATTAAATCGTCAACATTTCACGATTATGTCATTCACACATTTGGCTGGATCGTATAAATAGGGTGTGCATAAAATGTTTTATAAAAATCCAGAATATTTTAAGAACTTGTTTTTGTAATTTAGTCCGACTGACAAATTTTTGTAACAAAAATGTCGTGGCCAATGGCCATATCGTAGATTTGCTTACTTCATGAAATGCGCGAGAATTTCATGAAATGGTCGCGCCTCTACCGGTAATTAATGTAACTTCTTTACGATATGATCAAATAATCTTGACCATTTCATGAAGAAGCCGCGGGTTTAGTTGCCCATATCGAGAAAAGATTTCTTATCATTGATCTGCCCAAATCACATCATGATGTGGCCAATAGACAGTGGAATATTTCATGAAAACCATTTCATGAAATTCTCGAGCATCTCATGAAGTGAGCAAATCTACGATATGGCCACGACATATTATGTACTAATATGTGATCCGCCACGGTTTCGCACGGGTGCAAATGCATTAACTTCCTAAAATATATACCATAAATAAACCTCTTGAATCAAAAACACATCAAAATCCTTTGCGTGGTTTTAGGATGTAAGCATACATAGGGACAGACAGCGGATAGCGACTTTGTTTTATACTATGTAGTGATATTAATAAATAAATTAAATATTAAAAAATCTTCTTCTAACAGTCAGTTATATTCTAGGCGGCACTGCTGACCCGTCAGCTATCAGTTGGTACTAACTGCGGGCCGTGCCGCTTGCCCGCCCTGCAAGAGACCACTGAAGTCAGCAGCGGCCAGCCGCTGGCGCTGCCGCCTCTGCGGCGCGTCAAGCCGGAGATCAAGCCGGAGGTCAAGGCCTGCGAGGCATTGATTAAGAACGCACAGAGTTCACAGGATGTAAGGTAAGATCTTGTCATTATCATCATCAGCCTATAGTATTTCACTACTGGACATAGGCCTCCCCTATTGTGGCGTTCATGTTTTATGTGGAAATTAAAATTACAAATGAAACAATTAACGTCATCAAGTTAATAAATATATTTAAAAAAAAAAGGTCGTAGGTAGGTTTGCCGGTCTGGTTTTACTTAGTGGTCCGGTACTATCCTGGCTTTCCTGGAGGCCGCTCAGGTTGGTGGACACCGACGGCAGGAAGGAGAAAGGCCTGTGACGTCCGCCGTCGAAGATGGTGCCATGAATACGCCGGGAATAAAAAAGTTCCCTAGGGAATCAACCCTATCGTCGGACCCTGTGAATCAACGTCCACAGTTACATAAGCGTTCTTTTCTCGTTTTCCGCTGTAGTAAAACACTAGTACGAGTATATAATATCTCGTGTCTAATACAATAAATTGTTTGCCTATTCAAATCTATATATAATGTGATTAGATACAATTAAATATAAGTTCTGCTTACTTTAGGCCAGACGATATTGTGTGAAATATTAAGTATTTATTTATAACACCCGTGAAATGGGGGCACTGGTGACTTGTAACACAAGTTTTATGAACCTACCTCAAGCACCAGCCCCTCACAAAACAGGTCAATAGTGTCTATGGAACATAATTAATTTTATATACTAGCTGTTCCCCGCGGTTTCACCGGCGTTAAACTCGAATTTCACTTTATCAGGTGATTTTTTTACACCTTGGGTTAGATCTATTGGTTGGCAACCCTATTAGCGTCAACAGCTGTTCGCAAATGTTCCCTACGAATTTACTAAAAAATAATTGTTTTACGTAATTCTACAGAGCCCTTTTTGATTTCATCGCATATTTATAATATAAAACAAGTGTAGAAATAGTTATTAAGGCTAAAAGATTGTTATTTGTGTGTTTTTTTGGCCACCGGTAAAACGTCGTTTTCGGAACGGTTTTCGGTTATAAGTTTTGCTGGTTTATGGTTTTATAAGTGTTTTGTGCTTACTTCTGTGTGAATCTTATAAAAAGGAATACTATTTCCAACAAAGTTTTCATCTTTATAGCTACGTAAGTACATACAACCTTTTGAAAACATAACCTAGACACTGAACAGTCTGCCTTTGTTATTGTCTCATAAATTCATAATACTCTAGCAAGTTGTGCTTTGCAATAAAATACAGTCACTACCTTCTGTAATACACAATGATGACTCGCAAAGGCGAGAAGTTGAACCAGGTTTTACTGGAATTAAAGGATGCTAAAAGGCAAATTGGACAGTTAGAATTGGAAAGATATGATAATGAAAATATCTTAATAGAAGCACTTAATAATAACAAAAAGCTTAAAAGCGAGATGAGTGAGTTACATACTCAAAATGCTTGTATTAGTGAGGAACGGGATAGGCTTCAGCTGATAATAGATAGGTTCGATGAAAAATGTGGCATTGAGTTTGAGTCCGTGCTGCAGAGAACTTCAGTCCTGGAGAAACAACTTTGTGACGCTCACCACCATATTACCCAGCTGGAGGAAGCTGCAAACAGCTCTGCCACCGCGAAAACACAAAGCTTATTCGATGAGTTAATATCAGCTGAATCGTCTTCGGGCCAAGTTTCTGTTGCTGGCTGTTTCTTACACACTCTACAAACAATTGACTTAACTAAAGATGACTCAGTGTGTAATGTGGAAGCCAGCAGCAAAAACAACAAACACAATATTAGTAATTTTAGTAAAAATAAGATAAAAAAATATGTTAAAATAAGTAAATTCATAAAACGAACCCAAAATTTATTAAAAAACCAAAAACATGTAGTTTCAAAACTGAAATCAAAAAGAAAAATTGTTGATAAATATGAGCTCTGTACATTGCAGCTAAATTATAATCAGATCCAATATGAGGCTGAAATGCAGGAGCTGAGAAGCAAACTTGGCCAGGCCGAGCACTCCCTGGGGCACTACATCAGCCTTTATGAACGGACTACTGAACAGACAAGGGAACTCAATCTGGCCATGGATGCACTCATCAGTAGCCAGATGAGTCTGGAGGGCAGGGTTCTGGAGGGCTGCGGCTGCTGTGATCCAGGCCCAGTCTGTGACCACTCAGGTCCGGAAAGTACTGTGTCAGCCGCATCCCTTCCGGATCTCAGCACTTCATGCTCAGGTATAAAAACAATAATGTACTGCGATGAAATTGGAAAAAATATGGGTCAGTTCTTAAATATGAGTATGGAACATCCTATAATAAATAATTGTTTACCTAACTCTAACCTGCATAATATTATGCACATAATTCAGAATAAAAAAATTAATAGTAACTCAAATTTAATAATATGCCTTGGAAATAGGGGTAATGTGAACAAATCTGACTTGATTAGTTATGTAGACAAACTATTAAAATTAAATTTAAAACAAATTGTGATGTTCACATTCCCCTACAGCGACAGCTTGCCACAATCAGAGAACAACCTTAGATATAAGCTTAATATGACGTTGCACACTATTTCATGCAACAGCAATGTACATGTGATTGATACTAACAATATTGTTAGTAAAAAGTTCTATTTGACTCAAGGTAATTACTACCTTTCCAATTTTTATAAGAGACAGATAGCAATTTCGCTATCCTATTATTTTATAACTACAGCCAAAAACTTGGCTATGAAAAATGCTCCTTTTGAGTATTGTAATGATTTACAAAACAAATCTTTGGAAGTTATTCCAAGTCATTTAAATTAGAAATAACGACAATAGAGGAAGTCTCTAGCCCTAAAAAATCAAATAATAATATTATTACTATTAATCACAATAAAAAACAAAGAAATCAAAATTGTAAAATCAATGCAAAGTTTACCAACTTGGTGCATCAAAATATTCAAGGATTGAGAAGTAAATTATTAGAATTGGAATTGTACATGAACTCATTTGATATTGACATCATCTGCTTAACAGAACACTGGCTGAAAAGCTATGAGCTCATGTTTAACTTCAGCAACCACCAGGTTGGTAGTTCTTTTTGCAGATCACATGCTATTCGTGGAGGCTCTTTATTATTACTAAATAAACTTATAAAATTCAAAGAACGTAAGGACATAGTATGCTTATCCGTTGAAAGCCACATTGAAGTAGCATGTGTTGAGTTGGAGCATACTATTGTAGTAAGCGTATACAGCCCACCATCAGCTTCTTTTGAAATATTTGAAAAAAATATGGATGATATCTTATTTAAATTATCAAAATCAAATAAAAACTTCATAGTATGTGGAGACTTTAATATTGATATTTTAGAAGTTTACTCCCTCAGTAGTAGATTAACAAATTTATTTAATTCTTATAATCTTAGGCCAACATTTATGGAACCTACTAGAATAACTGAAACATCAGCAAAATGTATAGATAATATATTTGTTTTCCAAACTGAAAAAATTGTCAGTCAGCAAATTATAAGCAATCTAAAATCAGACCACTTAGGTCAACTAATTAAATTAAAACATCAAGATAAAAATAATAATTATAAAAAAAAAATCAAGTACATACCTGTGACCACAGATCGATTTGAACGGTTGAAATTGGATTGGGATTTTAAACCATCACCTAACTACTCACTTAACAATCCAAATGAGTCGTATCGTAGTTTTTTTAATAAATTCACTACTGCGTTCAATTCAATATTCATACCCAAATCAATCTTGGTCTCAGAAAAACTTAGCTTTAGTGAGTGGGCAACAGTAGGTATACATAAGAGTAGACAAAAGCTGTATGAACTGTATAGTGAAAAGCAGTACAATTTTAGCCAGGAATTCAAAGAAAAAGTAAAAAATTACTCAAAAATATTTAGAAAAGTTTGTAATACAGCAAAATCAAATTATATTAGCTCGAAAATAAAAAATAGTGAAAATGTAATAAAATCAACCTGGAAAATAATTAATAGTGAGACTGGAAAGGTCAGTACCTACATTAATGATTACAATTTAAAGATTAATGATTGCTCCATCAAAAATGATGTTGAGGTAGCACAAGCATTTGAAAATTTTTTTACTGACATTCCAATCTGTACTACAAAGTGTCTGAACTCTTCTCAAGTAATAGCCGAATCATTACTTAAAGAAAATGTACCTAAATGCGATAGTAAATTTAATTTCACCCATGTTAATGAACACGATATAAAAAAAACCTTTAAACTTTTAAATATTAAAAAAACTGCAGATCTCTGGGGCATTTCCGTTAGAATTATTAAACCTTTAATTAATACCATTGCACCAGATCTAGCTTTTATATTTAATGAATCCATTGATTGTGGCGTATTTCCTGATCTAATGAAACATAGTAAAATAATCCCATTGTTTAAATCGGGTAGTAGGTCTGACCCCACTAACTTTAGACCAATATCAGTACTGCCTACATTCAGTAAAGTTTTTGAAAAACTTATTTTACACCAATTGCTTAGACATTTTAATAGCAATGACCTGCTACATTGTAAGCAATTTGGGTTTACTCGTGGCAGGTCAACTACTGATGCCGGTGTAGAGTTGGTATCGCATATTTTTGATGCTTGGGAGAAGTCGCAAGATGCTTTAGGCGTTTTTTGCGACTTGTCAAAAGCATTCGATTGCGTTCATCACGAAACATTAATCAGGAAACTACATCATTATGGAATTAGGGACAGCTCTTTGGATCTTCTTACATCTTACTTGAGTGATAGGATACAAAGAGTTGACATTAATGGGAAACGATCTAAAGGGTCTGTTGTTACAATGGGTGTACCGCAGGGCTCTATCTTGGGTCCTTTCCTATTTTTAGTTTATATTAATGACCTGCCTCATCTTGTAAAGAATGATCATGAGATTGTATTGTTTGCTGATGATACTTCATTAATTTTTAAAATGAAACGACAAAACACAAATTTCGACGATGTAAATACTGCAATCTCAAAGGTAGTCCATTGGTTTAGTATTAATAATCTTTTGCTTAATGAAACCAAAACAAAATGTTTAAGATTTATTCTACCTAATGTAAAACAAGTTAAGGCCGATATAAACGTAAAAGGAGAAACGTTAGAAATTGTAGACAATACCGTATTTTTGGGAATAACCTTAGATAGTAAGCTTCAATGGGGCCCACACATAGATAAGCTATCGAAGAGACTTAGTTCTGCAGCATACGCAGTTAAAAAAATCCGTCACCTTACAGACGTTGATACTTCTAGACTAGTCTATTTCAGCTACTTCCATAGTATTATGTCTTATGGCATACTACTGTGGGGGAACGCTGCAGATATGAACACCGTATTTGTGTTGCAGAAGAGGGCTGTTCGTGCGATCTATAATATGGGTCCCAGAGAATCCCTACGTGAAAAATTCAAAGAAATAAACATAATGACAGTACCGTGTCAATATATTTATGAAAACTTGTTGTACACTCATAAAAATATCAATCGGTTCACTAAAAAAAGTGATATTCATAATGTAAATACTAGAAATAAGAATAAACTCGCTGTGCCCACAACTAGGCTACACAAGATAAATGTATCTTTTAAAGGGCAATGTATACGCTTCTACAACAAAACTCCAAGTGAGTTGCAAAAATTATCAATAAATAAATTTAAAAAAATTGTTAAACATATTCTTTGTAAAAAAGCATATTACAAAATATCAGATTACTTAGAAGATAAAAAAGCTTGGAACGAGTTTTGCTCCAACTCAAAATCTACCAACTTACAGATAAGCAAATCAAATGTACTAGACACATAAGTTATGAACATACTAGTGGTTTCTTCTCACTTCTTCCACTGGTGGACAAAAAATTGAAGTGAACTATAATATATGACGTGTCTAAGTGCTTATTTGTAAGCTTAAAGAAATAAATTTTTTTCATTTTCATTTTCATTTTCATTTATCCCTAACTTTTTTGAAAATAGAATATAATATTTTATTTTTAAAAAGTTAGCCTATGTTTACCGGGTGAAAGAATTTTTCAAATAGGTCCAGTAGTTTTAGAGCCTATTCATTACAAACAAAAAATAAAACCTTTCCTCTTTATAATATTAGTATAGACGAATTTTTGTAAGGTCTTTTGTGAGTGGAAAATAATGTGTTATTTATTTATTTATCAGCGCCCACGTGTGCCACCGCTGGGTCGGCGGCTCGCACACTCTCGTGACGGACAGCGTGGTGCGCAGACAAGCCGCGCCGCTGATGCAGGCCGGCGGCGGAGCCCCAACCAAGTCGTATGTCGCTCCCGGGGCTGATGGCAGGGTAATTGCATCTCTAACTTGTTTCGCTTTACGTAGAGTCTGTGCAAAAAGAGAACCGTCGCGTCGTGGCGTTTCAGTGGACTAACATATTAACGCAACAAAAGTAGTGCATTAGCACACGCGCGCCCTCAATTCCTAAGACGCTTCCCTTTTTGCACATATTCATATTCACAATTTACATTCATACTTAATATTTTAGTTAATGTAATAAATAATATAAATTCATAATAGCATTAAAACATAATAATAACACAGACTCTAGGCGAATATTTTTATTGTACTATAGTTTTTTTGCGTTCTACAAGAAATAAAACTTAAACACGACAGTGTTGCCAGCTTAAAACCTGTTGAAACGTCGAAAATCATAGCTTTATGAGCGTTATTATATAATTGTATAACTATATTATTATAGTTATATATATAAATATTATATAACTATAAACTATGTATAGTAAAAACTTAAAAATTAAGTACAATTGGCGGTCTTATCGCTCAAGACCGATCTCTACCAGACAACAATGTACCACTGATAATGTAATTTTTTTTAAATAAAAATAAATAAATTGCTGGACAATCCACACAGCATTATCTAGCCCCATGGTAGGCAGAGCTTGTGTTATGGGTACTAGATAACTGATATACATAATACAATACATTACATAGATAGATATTTTTTATTATACATAGAAAACGACCAGAACACTCGGAACAAATATCTGCAGATCGTACACACAATTGTTCCGAGGCGGGAATCGAACCCGCAACCTCCTGCGTCGCAGGCGGACCTTCGCCCACCGCGCCACATCATTCATTAATTAACATTCGAATTAAAAATATCATAACAAGATTAAACTATTATTTGTTAAGTATTGTAAGTTATCTCTCTTGACAGATGTACATGATGGAAGGCTTGTTGGACGTTTGCATGCAGTGCAACAAGTTCCAAAACCCCATCGACCTTGGAATGGACGGGACTGGCGACTCAGGTAACTATTATTATTATCTATATATTATTATTATTATTATCTTTGGGTGGCTTGGGTATCACAACGGCCATGATAGGCCTATTTGTGATCGCCACTTATACGTCCAGCCTTGAAGCCGTAGCGTTCATAGTTCGCCGCTAACCCAAGCAGCTGCTAGGAACTGTAGGATTTTCTTCGGGGTGATGTCTCGCAGCTCGTCTGGGCTATGCAGATGCTTGCCCAGATGGATGCTGCGTTTGTGCATCAGTGCTCGACACTCACCTAGCAGATGGAGGGGCCTCAAGTAGGTACCTTACTATAACGCTATTTGATTTTTATGAAATCATGTCAAAAAAAAAGCCAAATAAAAAAAAATTGAGTTTATCTACGGCGAGGAAAGCAAGTTTCTGTAGTAGTACTTATCAATTTGAATGGTGCAAACATAACTAACCAGTTAAGTCTGCACCATTAATGGGGCAAGTCAATGGTGCAAACTTAACCGCGAGTAATGGGCTTGTTTGTACTTCTTACTATTATAATAATCTTATAGGCATGATTTACGAAACCTTTGGGCATAGACAACGCCCGACTACTAAACAGTAACATGGCGGAGGCACCTTGAGTTTTAAAACGATGGTGATTATAGATTGCGATTTGTTTGAGATTTGTCGACCTCTGTGGCGCGGTGGGGGAAGGTCCGCCTGCGACACAGGAGGTTGCGGTTTCGATTCCCGCCTCGGGATAAATGTTTCTACGATCTACAGATATTTGTTCCGGGTGTTCTGGTCGTTTTCTATGTATAATAAAACAATCTATATAGCATCCTTAACCTATGTTAGTCCACTGCAGGACATAGCCTCCCCCAATGAGCGCCATAGCGCCCTGTCTTCAGCTTGATGCATCCAGCATCTGCCAGCAGTCCTTCGCAGGTCTTCATTCCACCTGGCCGGAGGGCATCCTATACTACGTTTGCCGAGTCGCGGTCTCCACTCAAGAACACGTTTACCTAACGGTTGTCGGTTCTTCACGAGATATGGCCGGCCCACTGCCACTTCAGCTTGCTAATTATTATTAGAGCTATGTCGATACCTTTGGTTCTCTGTCGGATTTATTCGTCACGAATCCTATCCTTCAGAGAAACTCCGAGCATAGCTCTTTCCATAGCTCGCTGAGCTACTTTGAACTGGTGGACCAGCCCTATCGTGAGTGTCCACGTCTCAGCTCTGTAGGTCATAACGGGTAGAACGCACTGGTTGAAAACTTTCGTTTTCAAGCATTGCGGTATGGATGACGAGAAAACTCGGCATAGTTTTCCAAACGCTATCCTATGGAGACACCCTGACTGCTCATTAAATATGAACTGTGAGTAGTAAGATATTTTGAACACCTTGGATGCTTACAATAATATGACCATTCGAACTGCGTATATCAAATTCCTTTTAAGTTTTTCAAATCATTTAGGCTACTCTAGACGCTCATATCAATTTGATGCTGACTGTACCTACCCAAAACACAAGCATTGGCTTAACTTTGGGCTAGATGATGCTGTGTGGATCGTTCAGCATTATATATTTTTTATTTATCTACTTTATATGTTATTTTGGTATACAGTGCGTCCCACAGCCATGCCACATGAAGGGAAAGTACCTTAAATATTTTAGATAGATAGATTGAGCCTTTTGATCGGTTTCGTTAAATTAAATGTGTTTTTTTTACAATTTGGCGGGTTCGATTCCCGGTTCAGACAGGCGATTATATAAATATCTTTGAATGCAGTTTAAATCATTTTTAAAATCAAAATGAAGTCTTCTTTCAGTAAAATTTTCTATCTACAATATTTAAGGTACTTGCCCTCCATGTGGCAAGGCTGTGGGACGCCCTGAATACATCATTCATTGTTATACTAGTAGTAATTAAAATGCTTACCACGTAAATTATATTTTGTAAGATGTTCCTACATAGGTATTACATATAATCGCTATTGTATTGTTACAGTGAAAAAGTCAAACTTGCTGCTAAATAACAACAAAGACCAGTGAAGACAGGAGATAAGATGTCAAGTGATATGATGTGAAGATATGACGTGTTGTGTTGTATGTAGTTGTTAAGTGTTATGATTAAGTCACAGGCACTTATCGTCAAGTACCTGATTTTGACAGTTTTCAATGAAAATGTGTCAAGGGTTTGTCACTTAGGCTCAGCGCATATTGGAGTCACGACAGTTTTGAGACAGACTTTCCTCATATAGACAAGTCTGCCTTAAAACGATAAAAAAACTGTTTTGTCTACGACACGTCGCACGCCTAAAACGAAACTGTTTTGTCTATTACGACATCGCGCACCGTTTGCGTCAATTCTTTTTCAGTATCAAAATGGACTTCATCGATACTGTTGTAATAAGCGTCCTTGTTACGCGTTCCCTTGCAAAACGACGCAGCCGTAAATATTGGGTGCATCCCATATATAGTGAAAGACTGATAAAAGGAAAATAGAAAAAAGGACGGGACTAAAAGAGAGGGGGGTACGTCACTAGACTGTTTTGTCTTTGATGTGCGCGCCCGCATACAAACAAAAGGGAAGCCGACAATCGTTAGTCAGACTTGTCGCCGTGCAGTTCTTGTAGGTATTAGACAATTTTGTCTATGAGACGTTTTGTTTGAATTTTGCGCATCTTCATAAATTTTGTAAAGCAATAGTCTGTCTTAAAACTATCGTGACTCAAGTCTGCGCTCAGCCTTAAACGCGCTTAAATCGTTCGTTTAGATTTGTTTGAGCAATCGGGGGAAGCTCTAGTAATGTTTTGCTTAGCTTAGCCAAAAGTTTTTAGATATTCGATGTTGGAATTATTAGAAATTTTAGTCCCTTCATCCACGTTTGTAACTAAGATTTCATAACTGGCTATGTAACAGGAATTTTTTTCACTGTTTCTTAACCAGTTATTAAACAAAACTTTTTATTTCATTTTTATTACTAGAACCTCTTGGTCATGTATGGTCTCCTGGTATTTTTTCATAATAACGAATATTATATTGTGAATGGACTCTCAGACAATAGACTTTCGGAGACTAGACAGGGAATTGGACGTAATAAACCGAACCCCTTAGTGGCACTTACTATTTTTCCCCATTTGAAAAAACCATTACGTAGAGTGGTAAAAAAAACTCGAAAAATATATGAAAATAACAATTATAATAATTTTTCATTTTGAAAAATAATAAAAACACCCAACATAAAAAATATAGAATAATGGTCAACTTAAACAAACATGACGGTTGCTTCCTCAGAGCAATGGTCAACTTAAACAAACATGACGGTTGCTTCCTCAGAGCAATGGTTGTCAAATTAAAACAAAGGGTGCAATTATTTCTAAACAATGGCCGACACCTATTTCTTTTGCCTTTAATTCTTCTATTGTTTGATTGATTTTTTTGTCGATTTCTACGTAATTATAATTTTTTCATGTAATTCCTCATTATAATTTCCTTTACGAAAATGTCAAAAATTTTAGTTATTGAGGGCTTTTCAACAAAACGGTTTATTCGGGAATGCCACCCTTCTAGACGATTTGTATTTCTTATTTCTTCTCCTTGGCAACACCACGTTTTTATAATTTTTGTGTCATTTAACCAAAATCGATTGAAATAGTCATTGAACTTTGCTCAAATATATTTTACGGATAAACGTGCCAGGCCTGCACACCGTGCGACATGCCTTCTCTGCACTCTCGATTTTATTCCTAACTGTTTCGACTTTTTAAATAGACTGCGACAAAAATGGTAGAAACTGCCCTTTACTGTCGTATCTGGAAATATCATCTTTGATGGATTCCAGATTAGAAATTTTGTTTTGATTATATCAAACAAGTTTTGGTAAGTTTTTGTACTCTTATCCTGGAAAAAGGCAAAAAATAACGGAATCGCTTCTTTGTGTCAGCATTGAAACTGTGGATATTTGTATATTTGTTTTAAAGGTTGCGGGCATGACTTGAAAGTACCATCGAGTAAATATACGTCAAAATTTTGTAAAATACTCTCAGTATCAGGAGAACAGAAGATGATAATTCTGATCTCATCGTTATAATCAGCCAATAGGTATTTTTGGAACTTCTCGGGCACTATCACGTCCTTCAGACAGTTTATGTTGAAGTTTGGTAACATTCAATTCTTGATTTCTGGCATTGTACAAACCACTTTTGACATTTTCAAATTTAGGCAGCTCTGAAATCATATCCAAGCCATCATCCTTCGCATATTGTTGCTTCAAATTGTTTTTGAATAGGATCATAATTCAATTCTCGCAAATTTTTCTCTTTAACTCAACCATCTTTTGAAAAATTGTATATTTTACCAAATTTGATACGCAGACTGGCCTGTGAGGGTTATCTGTTGTTGCAATATTTTCAGTACTTAGCGTTAAATTTCTATTAAGTACATTTATTTTTACTGCACTGCCAAACCTTATTACCATTAACATATGTTTGCCGGAGATGGTATTCGCGGCCTTCAAAAACTAATATTGTACCTCCTCGTTTGGTAGGAAAAATTACATCGTTATTTACACAAAAAAGATAATACAATTATTCCTTGACATTGACGAGATACTCCTCGCGAGTATGAAGGCTTTCCCCTACAATAAACAATTGCTCTTGAAATTCATATCTGTCACTTATTAACCATGAAAACTGGCCAGCTATTCACCAAACAGTTCCTATATTTTATTATAATAAGAGGTCAGATTCCTAAAAATTTTGGTATTGGGGCGATTTCAGTTTAGTGTATATTTAATTTTTTTTTTTTTACCACTAATGATTTTTGCATAATATGTAGAAAATTTGCAAGTGCCACTACGCATTATCGCAAGACTACGCAGTATCGCAAAAAAACTTATTCATTATTACGAAAAAGTACCAGGAGACCATACATAACCAAGAGGTTCTAGTTATAAAAATGGAAAAAAGTTTTGTTACATAGCCAGTTATGATATCTTAGTTACGAACGTGGATGAAGGGATTTTAGTTTGAAGTGTTTCTATTTTCAGGATAATACAATTTATTTGAACAGAATATTTGGTATTTATTTCCAACCTTTAAAAAGCCAAGACACAGCCTTGGCTTTTTGGTAGGTTTTGGTATTATTTACACAAGTTTACTTGTCACATCTTTAGTTCAAGGAATACTATCTACTACGTAGGGGAGTCCGTAGCGAAATATTGAAGTTATAAAATATTGAAGTGAACATTAAAATTAAAATCATGTTATTTCATAATAATGAATAGTATAAAATTTGACTTGTCTAAGTACTATTTGAATTTATTGAACTGCAACACTGCGAGATGTGCCTCGCTAGTGCATTAATCTCAACAAACAACAAAACTTAGCCGCTCTAATGACTGGTACAAGTGGTCCGACTGCGACAAGTCAGTACAGTTCGGTGGCAGTTGTACCCTCGAACTAAGCTTAGCCGTCGGGCCACTTGTACTGTAGGCTATACTATTGATGGTAAAGTTGGAACCGATTTGTCCCAATTGTACCATTGATGGTACAACTGGGACAAATCGGTTGATTGAATGAATTCGACCACGATTCAACCTCTACTCAAACTCGAAACAACGATCAAGCATACTAAAACGTGTTTTAGTATGCTTGATTGTAAAATTTACTTCACTCGAACTAAGCTTAGCCGTCGGGCCACTTGTACTGTAGGCTATACTATTGATGGTAAAGTTGGAACCGATTTGTCCCAATTGTACCATTGATGGTACAACTGGGACAAATCGGTTCCAATCGGATCGTTGTTTCGAGTTTGAGTAGAGGTTGAATCGTGGTCGAATTCATTCAATCAAGTTAAAAACTAAAGATGGGGTATAGACTCTGCATCCCGTGTAAATGTAACATTATATGTACGATTAACATTATGTGTATGATCATTATAATGTACGCCACTATGGTATTTGGGTTATACCAATACCGCGGTCTTACCCGGCCTAAGGTAGGCGGACTTTCTCCTCTGCCGAAACAGATACCTCGGCCCTATAGACCCTGCGTTAGATAATCATTTTCAAAATAAAAATATTAAAACAGTTTTATTTTAATAATACACCTAACTTAAATATACCGAATTCAATTATTAAATGAAACATACCGACAAATTGCAATACCAAAAGAAACTAATATAATAAATTCAAAACAAGAACATTTGGTGTAGAATACCTCGTTAGTATACCTGAAACGAAAATAAATAGGTAAATAATTTATAGATGTCCAAAATAAAAATAATATTATCTCGAAAACTGCTTGTTATATTGAATACCCAGAATTTGAATCGTGTCTTCCATTCTCACTGCTCAGCTATTTGTCTGCGGGGTGAGCGTTTTCTAAAACAAAATAAAATAACACTTGTTTTAGGTAAAAGTTTGTATATTATTAGATATGTATAAGTGTTAGTATGTGCGAAAGACTGCAGGTAGATGCTGGATGCGTCAAGCCGAAGACAGGGCGCTATTAGGGGAAGCCTATGACCAGCAGAGGACTAATATAGGCTGATGATGAGTGTTAGGTTGGTTACTCCTTTAGGGTCAGTACATATCTGACGGAAAATGCGTCCAGCGTACCTTCATACGGTCGCGTCTCTTCTGTCAAATCAGACCTGCCACACTACGTATCTAGTCAGTTCGAACGGCCGATGTTACGCCTAGTCTGAATGCATCAATTAAAATACACGTGGCGCGATACGTTATGTCAACCGAAAATGCGTTGACCGAAACGGAACAGACGCTCGATCGACGCACTAACGCATCATCGGTTCAGTGTGAAAGGTTGAATGTTTTATTATAATATTTGTCTGTTCTGGCGTTACGCGACCGATAATTAAATTATCTTATTTCTTATTTGAAAATAATTTATAGTTTAAAATTTGACTTGTCTAAGTGCCTATAATGTTTGGAAATTGGAAATAAATGATTGAATTTTCTGAATTGAAATTTTATGAATACGCGACGTATTTTCCGTCAGGTATGTTACCGACCCATAATGCCTTAATATTGATTTTTTATAGTAAACCACTGTAGTCTAGGTAGGGTAGGTTACTTACTTTTAATTGGCATATTGTGATCCGTGTCTCCGGCACCATGCACCTGCACCTTCTCGCCAGTCTGCGGGCTGCAGTCCTCGCATGGATCCAACGGCTCCTCCATCTTGTATTGCTGGCAATCAGAAACGTTTGTTGAAAGAGGATGTAATGATTTGAGTTTGGTTTCACTAACTACGGAAACAAGACGATTCTTTCAGAGGGAGCACATCATCATCATCATCGTCAGCCTATGTTAGTCCACTGCTGGACAGGGCGCTGTGTGGCGCTCATTAGGGGAGGCCCAAATGAGCGCCACAACGCTGCTAGCTAGTCTAATAATGTAACACTAGTTTATAACATAATTAAACGTTAAGCCTCAGACAGAGCCTAGGAGTTATTACCTACTTAACTTATGCTCTTAGTACACATTTACTGTTTAAATGTATCTTATTCATTTTAAGTGAACAGTCAGTAATGTTTTTATGAAAAATAAAGTTCTTTAAACCTAAAGAGCTGTGAGAAAACTTCCCATCTTCTGGCACACAAGGGTATACTCGGGTATAACGAGAACGTCATGCGCGCATATTATACGGCTACAGAGGGTGGAACTAACCTGACCGCATCCGTTCTAAGATACTGCCGTTGTTTCAGGCCCTTGAACCGACAGTCGGCCTCGATCAACATCTTAAGAGACTCTTGCTAGGAATTTGGATCAAGGGCCAGATCCAAAAAGCGATACTCTTGGACTCGGCACGTATCATCAGGAAGTTCCTTTCTCTGCAGCCCTAGTCACCGGCCGCTTGAGCCTAGCTTCGCGGTCGGTGATCTACCGTTTTGATATATTTTTTACTGTAGAATAGTTTTATAATATTTTATTGTATAGTACAAAAAATACATTTTTTACTATAGAGAATACTCTATAGTAAAAAATGTATTTTGTACGAGAATTTAAATAAATGAAAATATAATAATAAAAATAATACCTAATAATTTTTTGGTGCAATACTTCGATAAAAAAACAAAGACGTGTCAAAAAAAATTAATTGCAACACTGATAACTACAAGGCTACAAACGTACTAGTCTACCATACCTCCACGAGACTCTGAAGGCAGTGAGAGTATCTTACCCCGCCATCATCTCCGTATTTGGTGTACTTCCTGGTGGGCGGCCCACGCGGAAGGATGAGGCGTTCAGGCTGGGTGCGCTTCACGCTTGCGTTCACGCGAGTGTGGGAACCGCCTACCCAGCGGTTGCAGACGTGCCTGGTGGAATAAATAACTGATTAGAGAGAAAGAGAGGAGTAAGAGTATCTTACATTTCTATTAGACGAGCTGTGATCACAAATACTAAGTATCTAATACCTTGTTAGGTTTCTTGTTCGCTTCTTTACTTTACCTTAAAAAGATTGAAGTGAACAAAAAATCAAAGTAATCACTTTATTTCCTTGTTTTACTTATGCTATTTGAATTTATTGACGTGTCCAAGAGTCCTATGAGGTCTAAAGGAAATAAAGCACTTTGATATTCGATACGACGCGACGGCGGATTCAATTGCGGGATCGGACAATCCCACCTCAGACAAATGTTTGACGATCTGCTAATAATTGCGACGGGTGTAGTCTAGTTCTCCAAATACGCAATAGCGTGTCCAAATCTACCTCAGATTCGCAAGAACTCACGTAGATTCGGTAACCGTCGGTGGATTAGCTTCGATGTCACAAGGATCGCCCGCGCCCATATACGAGAAGTACGCAGACGGCAGCCGGGTCGGCTTGCTGCTGAGCTGGTTCTTTGCATCCTTGATGTAGGACTTGTCTATTGCATCCTGTAATGCTGGCTGATTGCAGGAGCCGCAGCGGGCCCCTTTTGACAACTTGCGGGCCAATAAAGCCGCCTAGAAGCAAAAGTTAAGTTATACCCTGTACCTGAGCCTGCGTCATATTAATTTTAATTAATAACTAGCTGACCTACAGACAGTCAATGTTTAACAGTCACAATACCCATGAACATTTTGTATGTCATGGTACAAAAAGATTGATAGCCCTTTATATATGTCTATGTAAGTAGAACTACTTATTATGTTAGTAATATTTTGCCATCATAAGGTTGCCTGGAAGAGATCGCTCTCTGCTATACTGCCACCCTTTATACTTCCTTTATTCTAAGTATGTATTTCTGTATTGTTTCCTGTTTTAAAGTGTTTTCTATCTATCTAGAACTTCGACCAATATACATAAAAGCCTTCTAAAGAAAGCGGTTCTTAGCAAACCCATTATTCAAATACATATTCTCCCAAGAAAGTTATCAAGTAAAACCTTAGGCTCCCCAAGTGCATAAGCTAGACAGCGCAGTTTCTTGTTGATTTCATTCAATTGGTTTTCAGTGTCTTCCTTCAATTGAAGAAGTTGAATTAAATCCGCTTTCTCATCAGCGATCTTTCGCAGGTCAACGAGTGCGCCCTGAAATTACAAGTAGGTACTTTGCTTAATCTATAAAATTAATTAATAACGCTGAATGATTAACACAACATCACCTAGCCCAAACTAAACAGAGCTTGTGATTCAAATTCAAATTCATTTAGTGCATGTAATACATCTATTACAATACATATAAAAATTGTTATAAGTAATAGATGTTACAATGTATTCTGCCCTATTGGGCGTGCAATGTACTAAAATTTGACAATAATTCACTATTATAATTCTTAAAAGATAATACAATATTGCTTTTTTTAACGATCCAACTAGGGTAACCCTAACTTCTGCCACTTGTTTAGATAATATTTACTGCAGTCAATCTCCAACCAACAAAGCAGTAATTAAGCATTTTAAATCAGATCATTATGGTCAGAGTGTTAATTTCATTAAAAATTTGAATAATAAAAAAACAGTTGAGGAATATACCTACAGGCCTATCACAGAGAGCCGTATTAGTAAATTTAAATGTAAAGTAGACCTAGCAGTAGCTAATATACCTTGTTCTGATGACCCTTATGGTTTATTTAACAGACTTTTTAATGTTTTAAACAAAGAACACAATGAAGTATTCAATCTTAAAACATGCACAGTTAGAGATAGGGTCGGGTTTACTGATTGGGCCAGTCCCGGTATTTACAGAAGTAGGAATAGGCTATATGATCTATATTACTATATGGTGCTAGAGAAGCTATGTTACATGACCCAGCGTTTTTTTTGTATGTAAGTAACTACTCGAAAACATTTAAGAAAGTCTGCAACACAGCAAAATGCCTATTTTTGAATAATAAAATAACAAACTCATCTAAGAAAATAAAAGCGACATGGAGACTAATAAATAACGAAACTGGTAAATCAAAGCCACGTAATAGAAAAATAAAGTTAAAAGTTAATAATTAAATTCTTATAACTGAAAAAGATATTGCAGATGCTTTTGATGGATTCTTTGCTGATATCCCTAAAATTGTAACCCGGTCTCTCAATTCCTGAGCTTTAAAGGCGGTTGAATTATTAGAATCATCTGTCGAGAAATGTAAGGAAGTCTTTATCTTCACTCACGTAAATGGTAATTACATTGTAAAAACTTTTAAATCTATAAATATCAAATATATTGAGGATCTCTGGAGCATTTCAATAAAAGTACTAAGTTCAATTATTAAGGAAGTGGCTCCCTGCTTAGCCCATATTTTCAATAATTGTGTAGACGCAGGAGTTTTTCCTGATCTTATGAAATATAGTTTATTTATTTATTTATTTAAGAAGATAGGAGTTTACAGTATAAACCAAAGCACTCACTATCTTATGGGACTATAAAACATTGTTCAAACTTAAATATATTAACAGATTTTTTATAATAACATTGAGCTTGTCGTGAAATATGTCGACATGCTGGAACTCATGCACGAACTCATTCAGAAGTTGGAGTGCACGAACCGTTGGTGCGTTGTTTCCATGCTTTGTTCGGAGGGCTACGCCACAGAACAAGCGATGCCGCCGACGCGTACCCGCACGCACGTAATTATTTGGTACGAAGATATTGATTCTGCTCAATACACATGGATTATTTACTTTATTGTGTAATATGAGATAGTAGTGGATTCCGAGCTGGAGCTTACGCCTTAGCTCCAACGTATCCACACCAACCATTCCAGAGACAAATAGAGATGGATAGAGGTATGGATAGTATCCATACTGCCTTTTATACATATATTTTATTTTTAGTATATGTAAATGATCTTCCGTTTTTAGCAAAAGATCTTTGTGATATAGTCTTATTTGCTGATGATACTTCATTGATTTTTAAAGTTGATAGAAATAAATATAATTATGACGATGTAAATAATTCGCTTTCACAAATACTAGATTGGTTCACCGCCAATAATCTACTACTCAATGCTAAAAATACTAAATGTATAAAATTCATGCTACCGAATGTAAGAGAACTCCCAACAAAAAAAATGCTGAAGGATGAGATTGTTCACCTTGTAGACTCTACTGTGTTCCTAGGGCTCAGGCGAAGCAGATATATTTAGATTACACGAGGTAGGGAAATCATTTATGGGCAATAGCGTGGGCTTCTATAATAAGCTTCCATCTGAAGCAACGGAGCTCCCTATTAGTAAATTTAAAAAATACATAAAACAAAATCTCATCAAGAAGACTTTCTACTCCATAAATGACTATCTCAATGATGTTAATGCTTGGCCAGATGTCGCTCAGTTTCGCACCGATAATAGTATGCAAGTAATTTGTTGTTGTGCATAGCTTTACTTAAATATTGACATTAGTAAATTTTTCAGTAAATTCAGTAAATTCAATTTATTCACCATTGTATAGAATCATATTATATTTAGTCTTAAATAGGCAAATAACCATGTATTAGACATGTAAGAGATGAACATTATGTACTAATGGTTTCTTTTTCACTTATTCCACTAGCGGACAAAAAATTTAAATGAACAGTAAAATAATTTTATTTGATAATAATTTAATGTATAAAATATGACTTCTCTAAGTGCTTATTTTATAAGCCTAAAAAATAAATCATTTTTGACTTGACTTGCTACTAGTTGTTGATTTACATACATAGGCAGGATGCCTAAGGGTTGGTAAATATCTGCCAAAAAATGCGTCGAGCTTATCATAGGCCGCGTCTATAATGTTTTTTTGCATTTAGACATATTTTTAAACTTTCTATGGTTTATCAAAACTAAATTTAAATAGGTTTTTTAAACGCTTAATTATTTCTTCGATTAAATTTTATTGCAGAAATATGATTTATTTTGTATTGAGAAACAACTGCGTGTTGTTTTTAGATGTAGATGTTTCTCAAAATCATGCCTATTATATTTCGTTTGCCTACGCCTAACTACGTCGAGCAAAGCGCGTCATAAGTTGCCTATTATATTTCCTTTGCCTACGCCTAACTACGTCGAGCAAAGCGCGTCATAAGTTGCCTATTATATTTCCTTTGCCTACGCCTAACTACGTCGAGCAAAGCGCGTCATAAGTTGCCTATTATATTTCCTTTGCCTACGCCTAACTACGTCGAGCAAAGCGCGTCATAAGTTGCCTATTATATTTCGTTTGCCTACGCCTAACTACGTCGAGCAAAGCGCGTCATAAGTTGCCTATTATATTTCCTTTGCCTACGCCTAACTATGCCGAGCAAAACGCGTCATAAGTTGCCTATTATATTTCATTTGCCTACGCCTAACTACGCCGAGCAAAACGCGTCATAAGTTGCCTATTATATTTCGTTTGCCTACGCCTAACTATGCCGAGCAAAACGCGTCATAAGTTGCCTATTATATTTCCTTTGCCTACGCCTAACTATGCCGAGCAAAACGCGTCATAAGTTGCCTATTATATTTCATTTGCCTACGCCTAACTACGCCGAGCAAAACGCGTCATAAGTTGCCTATTATATTTCATTTGCCTACGCCTAACTACGCCGAGCAAAACGCGTCATAAGTTGCCTATTATATTTCATTTGCCTACGCCTAACTACGCCGAGCAAAACGCGTCATAGTTGCCTATTATATTTCGTTTGCATACGCCTAGCTACGCCGAGCAAAACGCGTCATAAATTGCCTATTATATTTCATTTGCCTACGCCTAACTACGCCGAGCAAAACGCGTCATAAGTTGCCTATTATATTTCGTTTGCATACGCCTAGCTACGCCGAGCAAAACGCGTCATAAATTGCCTATTATATTTCTTTTACCTACGCCTAACAACGCCGAGCAAAACGCGTCATAATCATAACACAGTGTCCTCACACTAGATTGTCATACTTTTCTGGGGGAATAATAAACTTTTTAAAAATTAAGTTGGGATGAGCTATCGGTGATATACAATGTGTATTGTCGAACCTTGATCAAACGAGATGTGCGAATACACGATATATATTTATCGATATAAATAAAAAATTATATGTTACCTATCTCAAAAATAAAGCTGATTTATTAATTTTTTTAATGAAAACTAATTCATCTGGTTTTTTCTTCGTTTCTTTTTGAGTAAACGGTGTATTTTATTAAAAGTAGCCTCATTTGAAAGCTAGATAGTTTACCTAGCTAATAAAATAAGAAAAAAATAAAATTTCGGTACATAAGCCTAGAAAAATCAATTTTTTTTTTTTAAATTTTCAAAAAAAATACGATTTTTATTTTATTTTTGATCTGTAACTTTAAAACTAGGTTATTGTGGTGTACTTTTTTGCATGTTGTATTAAACTCCACAATTTAGTCTACAAATCCTCCAAAACTAATGGGCCTATCTCTTTTCATTGTCATGTTATTCACCATTTAAAATAGTTATTTTTTATTTTTTTATTTTTAGCGATAAATATATGTCGTGTATCAGCAAATTTCGTTTGATCAAGGTTCGACAAAACACATTGTATAATCCGTAACTCATTATCAAACAAAACATGCTGATATCACGCCGCGACAATTTTCAACAAACCGGAAGTTTAGTGTAACTTCTAGATTTGAGTGTAGCCAAGCCACCAACATGTCGCCGAACAAGTTGCCAAGGTGCCAAATTCAACCAGCGCTGGCTGGATTATGTCAGTGGAGTGTGTAGACTCCTTTACACACACACACATACACACACCTGCTTGTAGGCACTTAGTTAACACCCATACACACTCACTTCCCAAACAATTTCCTGCGTATGGAACTTTTCGTGACAACCCTCAAGTTTCTCCTTCAGTTTTTCTTGATTAGCATAAAACTCAGTCGCCGGGAGCAAATTTTTCATGTATGAGAGATCAGCCTGCAATTGACACAAAAATATTCAAATATCACAGTACAAAACATCGCACAACGATTCGAACATCATACACAATTCGAACTTTCGCATTTTTAATATAAGAGAGTGACACTAATAGGCAAGTTTCTTGCATCTTCCCGGCAAAATGCTGAACGTTCGGATTGAAATTTAGTATAGTTTATCCAGTCGTTAATGACGCCCTCCGACCAGGTGGTATGACGACCTGCGACCAGGTGGTTTGACGACCTGCGACCAGGTGGTATGACAACCTGCGACCAGGTGGTATGACGACCTGCGAAAGACTACAGGTAGATGCTGAATGCGGCAAGCTGGAGACAGGGCGCTGTGGCGCTCATTGGGGGAGGCCTATGTCCAGCAGTAGACTAACTTAGGCTGATGATGATTGATGATAAATATAAATTAATTTCTGTGCTCTAGCAAGCACCAATATTTTGATGACGCTGTACCAAAACAAACAGAGAAGGTTGCATGCCTTATCTCGAAGTCTGTCCAGCATCTCATCGCGGTCTGACTTCTCGTCCTGCAGCATTTCTACATATGCCAGTATACCCTGAAACATTAACAAAATTTTGGAGACCGAAAAATCTATAGAGTTGTTAGTTACGTTGTACTTATGGGGCCTTGTAAGATTGGCTGGAGTGAAATAGATAGAACGCAATGAAGTTGAACTCTATATTTTATTATTTATTCATTTTATTTATTTATTTTAACATTTTAAACCTATAAGTACTACTTTAAGGCTTTTGCATTTGAAAATCCCTGGATTGGATTTAAACCGGATAATCCGATTTTAATTCGTATTCCCTGGGATGATAGTTATCCATATGTATGTAGATGGGATTCATGGAAATCACCCAATAACCATAAATAAATAAAAAAATCGCCTGCGTGGAAATGTATGTGTCAAATAGTTTATAAACCTTCCTCTTGAATCCCCCATATATTAAAAAAAGTGCATCAAAATCCGTTACGTAGTTTTAAAGATACGAAGGGACAGACAGACAGCGGGAAGCGACTTTGTTTTATACTATGTAGTGATATCGTTCTGATTAGCTTTTTCAATACTGCCAGCCGCCGGTGCTTGGGCCACATTTTTTGTAAGTTATCAGAACAGTTTACCTGCATATCTTCAGTCTGGTAGTGCTGCCCAGCCGCCAGGTCTTTGTGTGATATCATAATCTGATCCAGCCTTTCCACCAGCTGTTCGTACCTTAACTCCAACTCCTTTATGGCTGGGATGGCAATCAACAAAAAAAATACAATTAAAATAAAATAATTGCAGGCCTTACTGTTCTACTAGGTAGACCTACCTACTTGTACAAATATTCATTTTTTGTAACAAAATAAAAAACATTATCATTTCATTCTATAGGTATATAATTATAATATATAAAAGCCGCCACACAGAAACCGTGGCCGGGCCGGAGGCGAAGGCGTGCGGTCTGTTTCATACAAATTTACGTGCCCCGCGCCGCCGCGCGCCGCCGCCACCGCCCGGCGTATGAGTATGAGTATGTGAAGTCTTTCATATAAACTCGTATGATACAACCGGTACGCCTTCGCCTTCGACCCGGCCACGGTTTCTGTGTGTGGCGGCTATTATATCTACCGACCTCGTCAGCAAAGATGATGTCCATTGCTGAAGATGCCTATGTTTGTGAAAATTGACCTTGCATATTTTAATGCACACTAGGGATCGGTAGGGATTCATACAATTTTGTTTATTATGGTATCCCTAACGTTTAGAACAATTTTTAGCTTTATGCGAATTTATGTAAGCCCACCCCTATTATGAGGCTATATTGACCGGACTGTAAGCTGACGAATTAAACATAAACAACATGCCAACGGGCCCTTCGGGCTATTAATACTTTATGTGCAGAGGAGGATGTTGACATATTCTATATGTCCTTGCCACAATTCAGGGATGCGGTTTTAAAATTTTTGGATAGGACACATAGAAATATGTAAATAGGTTTATTTTAAGTTTAATATTAACTGGTAGTTAGTAGCGTGTGCATATATTATGAATAGTTTTTAGTTAGTAGATATATTTTATATTCAAGTTTTCTTGTATTTCTTTGTCGCTTTGGTGTACAACCAATGATGTTATATATACGTAGATACGTTGTATCGAGGTCTGCCTTACAAAACGAAAATCAGGTACGTGTCCTAATTGAACTCAGTCCGTCCTGCTCCTGGCCGCGACGCGCACGTTCGTTGAACACGAGGTTACTTACGGAATATACTTAAATAAACCTCGAAAATGCCAAGTTGTGTGTTCCGAAAGTGCAATAACTACACAAGGACTATAAAAACCAGAAAGGGTGTATCTTTTCATACGTAAGTACTGTTTAATTATGTTAAAATGTAAAATGGTGAATTTTATTTTACTCAACAATCATTGCCGCGCGGCGTTGCCGCACTGCCACCAGCACGAACGAAACAAGCAATGCGTTAAGTTTATGAGTGACAGAGATAATGCCATGCGGCGTTGTATGTTCGAACGTCGACGCTAGGTATGTAGCTATAGTAAAATATCGCAATGTTTTTATTTCTTTACAATGAGTATGACGTCTCTATATGTAAAATCTCTTTGTGTACAACTGTAAAGGCATTGTAAATATTTTATCAAATAAATAAATATAGTATACAAACATTGTCGTTTGAAATTACTTCTCTTTGATGTTCAAAAGACTGCTGAGGTTCCCATAACGAGTCTTCTCCAACCTTCTCCTTGCTTCATGGTTTCAAAAGCTGAATTCATTTACTCTTTTTTCATTTTTTTTCGTTCTTTTCCCACGTGTTTAATGTAAGAACATTGTTAAAGTGATCCGTTACATGTGTTTTAGTGTGTACAGGAACGAGGATAATAAGATTTATGAGATAACTAGCTGCGCTCTGCGGAGTATTCCGTGTGGAAATATGAAAAATAGTAATTTTCTTAATTTTTAAAATGAATAATTTACGAAGTATTAAAAAACATTTTTTTTTTAAATATGAATGAACAATTATTGTATTAATTTATTTATTTTATTTTATTTTATTTTTATATACATATATGAATATATATAAAAGAAAGACGTGTTAGTTACACTATAACTAAGAACGGCTGAACCGATTTGGCTGAAAATTGGTGGAGAGGTAGCTTAGAACCAGATGACGGACATAGGATACTTTTTATCATTTAAACCATTTGGCTTTCCACGGGGGCGAAGCCGCGGGTTGCAGCTAGTACTTATATAGATTAATTCAGTGTTTGAAACCATTAAGCTAGGAGATGATGTTAAAAAAAAGAACCTCAGAGTGACTCCAGTTATTCCGTGACTGTGTCAGTGTCGAAATATTGGCATGTTATGATGTTCGTATACTATGACTGGTAGTGTTATGATGTTCGTATACTATGACTGGTAGTGTTATGATGTTCGTATACTATACTGGTAGTGTTATGATGTTCGTATACTATGACTGCTAGTGTTATGATGTTCGTATACTATGACTGGTAGTGTTATGATGTTCGTATACTATGACTGGTAGTGTTATGATGTTCGTATACTATGACTGGTAGTGTTATGATGTTCGTATACTATGACTGGTAGTGTTATGATGTTCGTATACTATGACTGGTAGTGTTATGATGTTCGTATACTATGACTGGTAGTGTTATGATGTTCGTATACTATGACTGGTAGTGTTATGATGTTCGTATACTATGACTGGTAGTGTTATGATGTTCGTATACTATGACTGGTAGTGTTATGATGTTCGTATACTATGACTGGTAGTGTTATGATGTCGTATACTATGACTGCTAGTGTTATGATTATGAATAATGAACTACAAGTTTGGTAACCTGGATTTTCAGAGCCGGAAGTCAAAGCCTCGAACTGCATGACGGCGTCTTTAAGGTCGTTCTTTACTTGCCCCAATTGAGCGGTGAAAATATCCAGCTGGGCATAGAAAATTATGGCTTCAATTTTATAAAACAATTGTAATTAAGTTACTGTCTACAATATCTACAAAAAACTAGTTCAGTAATAGTTCATACATTCATATAGTTATTTGTTAGTATATTAGCTATTTATTAGTTGTTGCTTCCTGGGCCAGGGCCACTAAAGAACAAACCCCTCGGCCGGCCAGAGGATAACGTTTGTCCTTTTTTTTATCAACTAGGACAAATAAAATTACAAGCATTATCCTTTGTATTATAAAAAGGCTTACTTCAAATATCAGATTATATTATATGCAGAGGATAAAAAAGCTTGGTCTGATTTTGCTCCAACTCGAAAACTAACAACCTAAGAAGGTTAAGGTTTCTTGTTCGCTTCTTTACTCTACCTTAAAAAGGTTGAAGTGAACATTAAATCAAAGAGATCACTTTATTTCCTAGCTTTACTAATGTAATTTGAATTTTGTGACGTGTGCAAGAGTCATGTAAGGTCTAAAGGGAAAAAAACACTTCGATATTTGAATGAAGAATCAAAATTGATCGTGGAAGCGGATCCATCGCGAATCACGTCATAGTTAGCGGCAGGGTCCGTGCGAGTCATAGACAATTTTACTTCACTTGAAAAGTATAAAATTATGCTTTCCCTTTACAACAAAATGTATGTAACATCCACTACACGCTAAGCACAAAAACGAGATTAAAGACATCATAGCTACACGCGTGGCTTGCTCGAATATTGCTCCCACGCTGAAAAAACCGCCGCGTGGCCGTGCAAAGCGTGCGTGTACAGTGTATACTAGGGTTGCCAGATAAAAGCCAACTAAATTCGCCTAATTTTGCCTACCGAGTTACCGAAATCGCCTAAGATTTTGAGCTAAGGAGCCTATATTTAGCCCAAATAAAGAAGATTCGTAAACGCCACTGCACACCGTGTGCTGCAGTGAAAACATAAACCCACGTTGTCAAACAAACCCATGCAGCTATAATGCGCCGCGTGGCAGACTAAAGACCAGGCTATTAGACCAGCTAACCTGTGAGGCCGCTACGGCGTTAAATCCCGCAAGTGTTTCCGCGTGTTCGTTGAGCGTGTTGGTGAGGGTTCCAATACGACTGTCCATTCCAGTTAGGAGTGCCGCTCTTAGAGCTGAAAATATACAATTGTGAACAAATAAATAATAGTTAAAAAAAACTAAAAAACCACGCTTTTATAAATAAATAAACCGTACTAAAAAGTAGAAAATATTTTTTTAAATAATTCAAATTATGGATAAGAGTGATAAATAAAAGAAATTATTTTAATGTAAAAAAGCGTGGGGTGCATGGATACACATGGATTTGCGTTCTCTTGCCAACAGCGCACACTTGCCTCACATAACTAGATACTGATAGGAGTAGCGACATTGAAGAAATACTTACGGAAAGCACCCCACGCTTTTTTACATTAAAATAATTTCTTTTTTTTATCACTCTTATTCATAATTTCAATTATTAAAAAAAAAAAACTTCTTTTTAGTTCGGTTTATTTATAAAAGCGTGTTTTTTTCGTTTTGTTTAAGTAATTATTATTTATTTTCTATTTTTTAGTTCAAATTATTGTATGGTCATCGGTTATTAATAAGTTTAAATGAAATCTGACCGTTCAAAGTGGGTCAAAATCAAGTCCAAAGGAGTCTGTTATAAACATACATATAGGTGAAGCTAATAAAAGCTTAGTAAAAACAAATGAAAAGTAGTTTTTAATATTTCAGCAGGGTCCTGTGATGGTTCTTATTCTGGTCTTTGGGCAGATAACAGCGCCTTCTGTTTATAACAGGTTGACGTTGACATTTTGCTGAGCCTAGACTCATTTGCTACTGCAGCACACATTGTTCACCTACTTACTTATTATTTATTATGTGTGTAATTTAAAATTGTTCATTTATATTGTATGTATGTATATGTAGTGGCAAATAAATAATTATTTCTACGTCTAAAAGTTGTAGGATGCACACACTAGGCATAAGGTAAAAACGAATTATTGGTGGGATCCCTGCCTATCTTACCTTTCATTCATTCTATTATATCGTTCAGCGATCCCTCTCATACACAGCAGTCGGAATTATACATAGATAGAAAACACTTTTTTATACCACACAAAACAGAAACAATACAGAAATAAAAACTTAGATTAAGGTATAAAGGGCGGCCTTATCGCTGAGAGCGATCTCTTCCAGGCAACCTTAGGATGGACTGGACATGAAGGAACAATATAGACGGATTATGAACTCGGTGGACACACATGTATTTCTTACAACGAATACATTAACGATGTGAAACCATAAGTGCGATCTCTTCCAGGCAACCTTAGGATGGACTGGACATGAAGGAACAATATAGACGGATTATGAACTCGGTGGACACACATGTATTTCTTACAACGAATACATTAACGATGTGAAAGTGGAATATTATAAGGTCATAAAGGTTTATAGACGAATTAAATAAGCGTCGTCGCGGTGGACCTTCGGCCACTGTGCCACAGAGGTCGTCGAGCTATGCAACTATGGATAATCTATGGATATATAATATGGAGGAGGCGTGTCATGTGTGTACTGTACAGGTTACGATGTAGAAGGTATCGCTACAACTACTTAATTATATACTACTAGCTGCGCCCCGCGGCTTCGCCTGTGTGGAAATCTATGTGTCAAATATTTTATAAACCTTCCCTTTGAATCTCTATCTATAAAAAAACTGCATCAAAATCCATTGCGTAGTTTGAAAGATCTAAGCATACAGGACAGACAGACAGACAGCGGAAAGCGACTTTGTTTAATACCATGTAGTGATTTTCCCTTCGTCGTCTTAATCTTTGATAGGGAATGATGAGCTCACCAGCATTATTGGCAATGGTTTGAGACTGGTCCGCTGTTTTCTGCACCATCATACTCATGTCAAAAGCATTTTTTTTCAAGGCATTTTTCAGTGACAGTACTGTTTTGCTAAAAATGAGGCAAGGCACATTGATATATTTTGTGTGCGAATGCATATAAGGGGCCATCCATAAATGACGCAGTCCCGAATTTATTTGATTACAAAATTTTTTACATAAAATCAAACATTTCAAGATATTAACAAAACAAAAAACGATTAATTATAACACGCGTAGACTAGTAGAATATTTCGTGTTTTACTTAACACAAGGCGCCTGCATCAGCTAAACAGATATAGCGATATTCGGAGCGATTTTTGCAAGCGCCTCGAATTGAAGTTGCGAGCAAGAGTCGCCGTGTCCTTAACGAGCGACATTATTTATGGATGGCCCCAGGTCTTCAAAAATTGTATGTATCACCACTAGGGTTTGGACTACGGAACACCGATTTTAGTGTAGCATCAGAGTTTCGAAAGACTTCAGAATCGTTTGTAAAACCGGAGTTTCAATTTTCAGAACAAAATCCGCGCATTACCTACTTCTGGTGGTCAAGCTTCAATGAATTGCTTGAATGATGATCATTTGTCCGAAATCCAAGCCGCAACCAAACCACCAACTACTTCATTTAGTACCATAAATAAACGAAAAAATAATGAACTTTGAAAAATACTGTTTTTATCTTACTAACAAAGCTTCCTGAGTTATCGATATATGCTCGAGTAGATACCTATTTTCTATAGGCCTCCCCAATGAGCGCCATAGCGCCCTGTCTTCAGCTTGACGCATCCAGCATCTACCTACAGTCTTCCGCAGGTCGTCATCCTGACCTGGTCCGAGGGCGTCCTACACTACGTTTACCGATTCGTGGTCTCCACTCAAGAGCACGTTTGCCCCAGTGGTTGTCGGTTCTTCGCGAGATATGGCCGGCCCACTGCCACTTCAGCTTGCTAATTCTTAGATCTATATCGATAACTTTGGTTGTCTGTCGGATATATTCGTTACGAATCTTATCCTTCAGAGAAACTCCGAGCATATCTCTTTCCATAGATCGCTGAACGAGTTTGAACTGGTGGACCAGCCCTATCGTGAGTCCTCGTCTCAGCTCCGTAGATCATAACGGGTAGGACAATATGCAAATAAAAGGGTCTATTCTCACTTCATATCCGGGTAGGTAACGAAATTCTCCGTTGAAAACTCGGGCCTCGGAGGCTTGGGAGGCTTGGGGGTTTTGCTTGTGATTGATTGCCTTGCTTTTATGCTTATGATTGACTGTCTTGCTTTCAGGGCTCCTTTAGAGATCGTGCTAGCGCGTTTAGTAAGTCTGGCCTGTGGGGCAAAGTATTATATATATAAGTACCTACTTATTCCTATTAATCACTGTGAATTTAAAACTAAAGTTAAGAAATTGTGATAGAGAAATGTTATTATAAGATTGACGACTTTCTAAATGATAAATTCTAACTACTTGACTTGTTATTGTAATTAAAGATTTTAATTTTTCATTAAAAAAAAAATTCATTTTTTTGTTAGTTTTTGTATAAATACAATTATTATTAAAACAACAGAGACATTGCATGCCATATCTCTCAATTTGCATAATAATCCGTAATCGGTAAAACATATTTGATACCTATCAACCTGTATGTATGTAACATCTTAATAACACAATATGTTTATGCAAATAAATTATCTTTATCTTGCCAGCAACTCTCCAACTCTTCCCGTGGACGTCGTAGGAACCTACTACAGGAAAACCAGCAGCTTCTTTCTGTGTATTTTCAACACTTCAACTGATATCACCAAAAACTAAAAACTAACGCATGGCCGGCATGCGTTAGCTTTTAGTTTTTGCTTTAATTAAATTGATATTTTAATAAGTGTACAAGTTCTCATAAATATATTGACATGGTACTGTCATTATGTTTATTTCTTTGAATTTATTACGTAGGGATTCTCTGGGACCCAAATTATAGATCGCACGAACAGCCCTCTTCTGCAACACAAATACGGTGTTTACATCTGCAGCGTTCCCCCACAGTAGTATTCCATAAGACATAATACTATGGAAGTAGCTGAAATAGACTAGTCTAGAAGTATCAACGTCTGTAAGATGACGGATTTTTTTGACTGCATACGCTGCAAAACTAAGTCTCTTCGATAGCTTACCTATGTTTGGCCCCATTGAAGTTTACTATCTAAGGTTATTCAAAGTTAACAAGCTAATCTGCCTAATCTCCGGTTATCTTTTGGTGAACACAGAGCCACCTTAGTTGTTTAATGCATAAAACTATGAAATCTAACGATCCGGGAGCCAGAGACAGATTTTCATGTCTAAGTCCCTCCCAAGCAAAACTTCGTTCATCAGAATTCTGAAATAAGCTAATTATAATTTCTGATTTGAACCTTCAATGGGAATACCACACCACTGCCCAACCCACCTACGGAATCGCAGCTGACGGTCACGAGTATTCATAATATGTATCCCTAATGCATTTTACGAATTTTTGCTCGGGAGAAAATAATTGATCAAATTTGTACCTGGCTCCCGGACCATAAATAAATGCAACGTATCAACCTTTGCGTCTGCGGTGCTTGCCACCACAGAATCCACCTTTCCTGCCAGGTCCGGAGGTACCACTCCCTTGGCGGCCATATCAGTCAGGAGCTCCGCCATTCGGTTGATAGCTTCCTCCGCGGCCTGCATCCTAGCCGCCACCTAAATAGAATTAACAGAAATAATCCTACTAATATTATAAACACAAAAGTTTGTAAGTATGGATGGATGGATGGATGGATGTTTGTTACTCTTTCACGTAAGAACTTCTGAATGGATTTTAATGAAACCTTACAATAATATAGCTTATACATCAGAATAACACAATTTATAAAGATATATTGTATATATTATCCAAAATATCTAGCACCACGCGGGTGAAACCGCAGGGCGCAGCTAGTATATAATAATAATACTGGACAATCCACACAGCATCATCTAGCCCCAAGGTAAGCAGAGCTTGTGTTATGGGTTATGGGAAGACTGATATACTTAATAAAATAGATTAAATAGATAGATAATTTTTATTATACATACATAGATAAAGACCAGAACACCCGGAACAAATATCTGCAGATCGTACACACAATTGTTCCGAGGCATGATGACTTAAATCTTTGAAAATCTACTCCAATATGTTTTTAGACATCTACTGAATACAAAAGAAATAATATTTCTGCAAAACAATATATTCTGAAGGAAATATTAAGCTTTTACAAATGAAATTTTAATTTCGCACTAAAACGCTAACTATACTCCTGGCGTCTGTCTATGACGTCACCGATTCACGAACATCTGACGACACAGAATGAACATAATATTTTAATTCCATAAATCTCTTTATTAACAAAGAAAATTATAATTAAATAAAAGAAACAATAAACACTAGTATTTACAATATTGTCAAGAAACAAAAAAAGTTATTGATTGAAGAAAGTCAGACCTTTCCCTTAGTTATTCCTGTGGTTATTCTGTGCCATTACATAACATATTGTGACGAAATGACGTCACGCCTCAGTATTCTCTGATTGGTGTTTAACGTGTCATAGCTGATTGGTGTATTTTTTAGTTTTATTTTATCAAAACAATAATAAATCTCGTTCAGAACAAAAAATATAATACGTGTTTTGTAATCTATGGCTCAGTTATAATTTTGTAAATACATAATTTAGGTGTTTATTTGTTACTGTCATCATCCCTATTGTCACAAAGAACCCTTAATGAAAGAAACTATTATAGATGAAGGCTGAACGTTTACTGAACGGCGCTGCACAAGCGCGCGAGCTTGAAACGCTGTGTACATCTCCGAACGCGCGCACTCCAACGGCGCTGCCGAAACGCGTAACAATAAAACAGCCTAAAGGAATCACCTGCATAGCCTGCATGGTATCCGTCAAGGAGGCATTGCCTCTGGAGATGTCATCCCTCAGGGTTTGATTATCTGGCATCGAAGGGTACGGTATCGGGGCCGCCTTCTCCTCGAGGGCCCTCACTGCTGCCTCCAGGATTTTGAACTGGGATAACGTAACCACAGGGATGCTGGTCGCGCGGATCGCTTCTCCTGTACAAAATGGATCTAACCTTAGACAACAATACAGGACATAATAATAACAATAAAATCATTTATTGCCTTTAAATTTCTTTAACCTAAACTAATCAAAAAAATAAATTGTTTATAACAGGCAAAGGGAGTATATGTATATTCAGCATTGTGCTGCATGCCAAGACATGCGGCGCTAGTTTTCAATACACTCCCGTCGGGTAAGTGGTCACCGAGGGGATGGGATAGCGGGCTAAAAAAATATATTACAATCGTACAATTAAAAACTCCGTCTGCAAGGAGTAATACATCATCATCGTCATTCTATAGTAGTCCACTGCTGGACATAGGCCTCCCCTAATGAGCGCCATAGCGCCCTGTGTTCCGCTTGCCGCATCCAGCATCTACCTGCAGTTTTTCGTGGGTCGTCATCCCACCTGGTCGGAGGGCGTCCTACACTACGTTTACCGTGTCTGTACCTTACTAATAGAAACCTGATAATAGTTTCACCAATACGTAGGGACTCGAGTTTTGCAAGCCCATTATTTACAAAAATATTGTGGATGCATACAAAATTGGAGATATTACTCACCACGCCGTGAAGTTGGTATATTTTCAACTGAAACATAAAACACGTAAATTAAAATTAAATAAAATCCCTGGCTATTTAAAAGTCAGAGACACGTCCATAATTTGCAAGAGTATCAACACGTTCTAGTGGTGTCCAACTTTTTTGTAGTACAACTGTAAGAAATTGGTTTTAGTTTTTCTAAATAATCAAGTTATTGTTTATGTGAATCCAATCACCAACAAAGAATATTCACGAAATTAATGACCTATTTACTCACCAACCAAAACCTTGTCTTTGTCTGAAACAAAAAAAAATATATTGATGACCCCTCTAATAGGTGAAAAACAAATATACCAAATAATATGTGACAACCACCTGTTATTGAAATAAAAGTCTCCTCAACTAATGGCTTGTCTTCCCCTTGTTTTGTGACCGCCGTGTCCATTAAATCTTTCTCTTTCCTTTCTCGCCCTTCTCTCATCTTTCCTTTTTCTCTTTTTGACTTTTCCCTTTCTGGTTCAGTCTTGGTTTTTTCTAGACCGCTCTGTACTTTTTCAGGTCTAGTCTTTTCTCTTTCTGTCTTTTCGCTTTCTGATTTAGCCTCTTCTCTTTCACGCTCTGTCTCTTCTTCTTCAGTCTTTTCCCTTTCTGGTACAGTCTTTTCTCTTTCACCCTCTGTCTTTTCCCTTTCTGGTTCAGTCTTTTCTCCTTCTCCCTCTGTCTCTTCTTCTTCTGTCTTTTCCCTTTCTGGTTCAGTCTTTTCTCCTTCTCCCTCTGTCTCTTCTTCTTCTGTCTTTTCCCTTTCTGGTACAGTCTTTTCTTTTCCTGTCTTTTCCCTTTCTGGTTCAGTCTTATCTTTTTCACCCTCTGTCTTTTCTTTTCCTGTCTTTTCCCTTTCTGGTTCAGTCTTTTCTCCTTCTCCCTCTGTCTTTTCTTTTCCTGTCTTTTCCCTTTCTGGTTCAGTCTTTTCTTTTTCACCCTCTGTCTTTTCTTTTCCTGTCTTTTCCCTTTCTGGTACAGTCTTTTCTCTTTCACCCTCTGTCTTTTCTTTTCCTGTCTTTTCCCTTCCTGGTTCAGTCTTTTCTCCTTCTCCCTCTATCTTTTCTTTTCCTGTCTTTTCACTTTCTGGTTCAGTCTTTTCTCCTTCTCCCTCTGTCTTTTCTTTTCCTGTCTTTTTCCTTTTTGGTTTAGTCTTTTCTCCTTCTCCCTCTGTCTTTTCTTTTGCTGTCTTTTCCTTTTCTGGTTCAGTCTTTTCTCTTTCACCCTCTGTCTTTTCCCTGTCGGATTTAATCTTTTCTCTTTTTCCCTCTGTCTTTTCTTTTTCTGTCTTTTCTTTTTCTGTCTTTTCTTTTTCTCTCTCTGCCTTTTCTTTTTCTCTCTCTGTCTTTTCTTTTTCTCTCTCTGTCTTTTCTTTTTCTCTCTCTGTCTTTTCTTTTTCTCTCTCTGTCTTTTCTTTTTCTCTCTCTGTCTTTTCTTTTTCTCTCTCTGTCTTTTCTTTTTCTCTCTCTGTCTTTTCTTTTTCTCTCTCTGTCTTTTCTTTTTCTCTCTCTGTCTTTTCTCCTTCTGGTTCAGTCTTTTCTCTTTCTCGCCCTGTCTTTTCTTTTTCTCGACCTGTTTTTTCTTTTTCTGGACCTGTTTTTTCGCTTTCTCGCCCTGTCTTATCCTTTTCTCGGCCTGTTTTTTCTTTTTCTGGTCCAGTCTTTTCGCTTTCTCGCCCTGTCTTTTCTTTTTCTCGGCCTGTTTTTTCTCTTTCTCGTCCTGTCTTTCCTTTTTCTCGACCATCCTTTTCACGCCCTGTCTTTTCTTTTTCTTGACCGGTTTTTTCTTTTTGTCGCCTTGCCTTTTCTTTGTCTCGCTCTATCTTTCCAGTTCCTCCCTCTGATATTTCGCTATCTCTCTCAGATGTTTCACTTTCTTTCGAAGTTTTTTCACTTTCTTCTAAACTCCGGTAATCCACTGGCCGCTTCAGCATTCGTAGTTGCTGGGCTAGAATCATCAGGATTGCTTGCACCATTTTGAAGTTAACTATGTTTTTCTGTAATCGATCAAACGTGTCAAAAACTTTAGTGGTGAGCTATATTTATAGTGGGGAACCGTTATAGTAGCGGTGTATTATATGACTCACCACTATGTCTAATAACGGGTCACCACGGTATTTGTTTGTTTGTTAAGATAATTTTGAACACTCTGACTGCCCATATGAATATGAAACAATGAATAGTAAGATACATATTTTGAACACCTTGGGTGCCAAGAATATGATGATTCGCACTGCGTATATCAAATTGCTTTTATGTTTTTCAGATCATTTTGACTACTCTCTAGACCATGCGCGGTCCCAGGGGGGGGTCACGGGGCTAATGACCCCCCCAAAATCTTAGTTTAGGTATAAAAAATCAATAGAAAATGTGCGAAACCTTACAATATGGTAACAATAAGGTTAACCAGTATTCACTAAAAAAATCGTGGCTCGCTCCGCTCGCCGATATTACTCGTGTTTTGGGCGTTCTGTTATGTTTCGTATCAGTTCTGCAAAAGCAACGGCACCGGTATTTTGCTACAGTAATTTTCTATCAATTCAATCACCACAACAAATAGCGCAAACTCCATTTTTCAAAGGGCACAAAAAACCTAAGGAGACAACCAATTTTTCGCGATTCGTTCCATAAGCCAATAACAATTGTCCCTTCTGGCTATAGAAAACAAGCGAACCCCACGCTTTAAAAAATAACACAAAATTTGTAATTTGAAAATTTTTAAATAAAATTGTGTCTCGCTCCGCTCGCCGTCAATTTCTTCTGTTTCTTGTGCAGTAAGCATTAAGATAATTTTGCAAAACTTGCAAATACTGTTTCATTTTCAGGGCTCGCTCAGCTCCTTTTTATTAATTTTTTCGTACTTTTATTAACTAGTTTGAGAAAATTAACAAAAATTTCGGCGGCGCGCTCCGCTCGCTGTTATATCTTTTGTATACTGGCATTTCTTATATATCGCCAAAAAAATCTCAAAAATGCTGCGGTTATCTCCGCCGCTTAATCTACCCATTATCTATCAATACCAAGTCATTACATCCTACATTTTCGGGGTTCGCTTTGTACGCTGTTCATTCTTTTGTCATAGTCATAGGAGGTAGTATCGTAATTTTGCTCCCCCCGTCCCTGACCAAGTGACCCAACTGCATAGCTGCGTAGCTAACTACACAGCCCTTATATAGAAAACTAAAACAGCCTTGAGTGGGCACAAGTTCTATAATCAAGTCACTGTGCGGCTATCATGTGCTACTTGGATAGGCGCTTGAAGAGGCTTATGGTTCCTTACATTATGGGGCCCCATGGCCGCTGATATGAGGTCTTCCATGGTGGTGAACTTAGACACGTCTATGGGCTCAAGCTTTTGTTTGCTGGGATGTTTTTTCATCTTTGTAGGTGAGTACATAGGTAAGACAATAATTCACAAGCAATATAAATATGCAAAATTCGATAACATAAAGAAGAAAATGTATACGTAAAGAAGAAAATATCTTTAGACATATCTAAAGTCATGGAAGATAAAAGCAATTTTTTTCTGCAAAGAGAATAAGGTACGGTTTTTATAAAGTAGGCATAGAGTAAGATTGTTTAACCCATTAATGGTCAAACAAAAACTACATGGATTTGTTCGAAACTTTGTTTATTTATTTATTCTATAGGTTACAAAAAAATATCAGAAAAGGAAAAAAGTTAGGTTTTTTTGTTATTCAGCATTTTGAAGGGGTGTGCCCAAATTGGCACAGTGGCCACTTATGAGTGATAATTTTCGAAACAAGGCTTTGCTATGCACAGGGTTTTCTTGCATTTTTTACAGCCCCAGCGGCCTCTATTATGGCAAATAACACAGCGTACTCGTTTCGGGAGCTTTTCAGGTAGTGGTCGGCGCCGTGCAGTTGAAAACCCTCGATATTTGATGTTGAAGGACGAGCAGAGTGTCTTTGGGGCGATTTCAGATAGAATCTGGCTATTCTTCGTCGAAAAAGCAGTTGGTCCATGGCTTCTGCTCTAGATTGTACGTGCAATCACCAAGCATTTGATATGGTGGAAAATTGGATACAGCATCGTTGTCGTCGAAACCTTCTTCTTCATCAGTGACGACACTGGGTTCTGAAGGAATTATCGCCAAGTCATACTCCCAACCGCCACTGTCTTCTTCTATAGAATTTATAGCCTCTTCTAAGCCTTAAAAGTTGTTACTAGCGCTAAATCTACGCCTATGACTCATTTTCAAACTCTGAAAAAAATATGGATAAACTTAGTACACTTGTGGCCACTGTACCCGAATTGGCACGGTAATGTTTTGAACATCACAAATATATAAATTATCGTAATACATGACTGCAATATGCTACAAATCATCAATTATTTATTGTATTTTACATATAGTTAGTAATCAGGGTGATTATATTTATCTACTTAATATAATATTTAAAAACCAATACATACCTCCACACGTCTCTTGATATAAAAATTCAGCAAGATATTATCAAAAAACCACTAATGATAACAAAATCGTTGTAATGTTTATTCAATCACTGCACTCCCAACTACTCAAAACTGCAATAACATTTCAACTGGTGTCAACACGTTTTTTTTCTACCCTCATTATTTAGGTGTTCCCAAATTGGTACGGCGACCATTAATGGGTTAAGTATTCTAACTCAATGGTATAGGAAGGTTAACTCTTAAGCTATGTCCACACCCACAACTTCAATCAACTACAACTTTTTTGAGAAACCGGGAATCCCGCGATATTTCTAAGACGGGACCGGGAATTAACGGTTCCTACCACCTTCCATTCTACCACTCCAACCTAGGCCATTTTTAAGAAAATTATTTAGAAAATAACAGATTAAAAGGTGATTTACCTTCTTTACCTATTAAGTTGAACTAGAAATTGACACAAAAAACATGTCTGTTTTTGTTCGGTATGTATTTTTAATAAGAACGTCATGTTGAGGTTTTTATTCAAATACATAATACCAAATTTTGTAATAGAAATAATAAAAGACCAACACATTTCATGCCTCGTCTGTAAGCGTCGTCGTGGATAAAAGTTATAATTACATAAGTAAATCATTATCTTCATACCACTATTTTTCATTCAAGCGTTTTATTTGATGTGTTTCTTATTATTTTGACGACCGATGTGGCGCGGTGGGCGAAGGTCCGCCTGCGACGCAGGAGGGTTCGATTCCCGCCTCGGAACAAATGTGTGTACGATCTGCAGATATTTGTTTCGGGTGTTCTGGTCGTCTATATATGTAATTTAAAAAAGTGTATTGTATTATGTATATCAGTTATCTAGTACCCATAGCACAAGCTCTGCTTACCATGGGGCTAGATAATGCAGTGTGAATTGTCCAGCATTATTTATTTATTTGTGATCCAGATTTATTGTATTCCATGGTGATCGACGGGAAGATGAAAGTTGAGTTTGTCCAATAAGTTTATATTCATGTTTTTAGATTTAAGCTTTCACATTTCCGCACACGATGTATTTTGTTTTAATAGAATAAATATTTTCCCTACTATTTTCAACTAGATATACGACTACTTTTTAACGCGACTAGGTTAATTCTTCTAAGTGTATTGTGTGTTTACATACTCGTACAATATATTAATTATAGTTAGCCCCTAACATTATCTTTGTAACCGTTTCATTCTTCCCGTTTGATTTCTAACGGGTGTCTCGAGTTCCAAATAATTATAAGAAAATAAAAAAAACTGTTTCTAATTTATTTACTTTCTGCTTCTGGCTTCTGGAACGATCAAAGAGGTTGTTGTAGAATTCGATGTATGAATTCCTAGTTCATAACACTACAAATGAGGTCGGTGACTTCTTAGTTCTTCGGAAATGAATGCACAGAGTATGCCCTGAAATAACCGACTTCGGTAGGTACATATTAATAAGTTATTGTATTCTCTTTGATTAAAACTCGGATTATGTATTTAAAAATAGTTATTTTTATATAAATAAAAAAATTAAATTATTTTGAAACTCGAGTATACCTTTCATATACGAGACCAAACATGATTCAATTGATGATTTTATCCCCCTTTGGACCCCCTGGACTCAAAAACCCTTCGATGGAATTGGCATCGCTAAATTACCTAAAGTCTGTCTCGTATAACGCTGCCAAAAACCAAAACATAAGAGATACCAGTAAAAAAAATCTCTATTGTAGAAGGTAACGACGAATTGGCTACGTTTTGTCATAAAAAAATCTAGGATTTTTTGTTTTAGCCGAAACTTGTCAAATTTTATATGAATCGTGGTCTTGTTTACTTTTATTCGAATACTTTGGTTTCTTTCAAAGGTAATGAAATGATAAAAAAAATTATGGGTAATTATTTTGTGACACTGTTCACATTCTGGGGAAAACTTTCCCGGTGCGTTGGTACTACCGTTGGGTACAAAATATAGGAATTTACTTTATTCAAAATCATTTAATTGATAATGTATGTGATAGGTTTATTATAAATACCACTGAATCAGCAGTTGTTCAGATTAGTAAGTGTTATACCTGAACAACTGCTCTCATAAGTATTTACGAATAAAATAACAAAAAAAGGTCTGAGGGCACGGCAAAATGTTGCCTTGTTCTTGTTGATAGGTACAATCATAGCATAGTGTAGAGTGATTAGTAAACCTAGGATTACCAAGACGCACCGAAAATAACTCCCAGTGTGTCAAGCTCTGGTTCGCAGGATAGGCTAGGATAGGGATAGGCCCTAGTGTTAGTCGTTTTACGGTGGGAGTCGCCTTGGGTCTAGTTAGATTATTAGTTTTTTTTTGTCGAAAATTCCCTGTTCAAGCAAAGCCACGGAAAAGTTGTTTTGAAGCCTTGTTTTTTTATGGATCAATAAGTAAAAGTACTATACTTATTGATCCATAAAAAAACAAGGTTTCGCTCCACTTTCTAGTGACATTCTTTGTTTACATTATTGGCAGCGTTTAAAAAAACAGACTATAATTTCACAAGTTATCACATTTCACGCAAATCGGTTCAAAGGTTCTCGAGTGACTATTAATTCACCATTCAGCCAAATCACTCAAGCTGCCTGAGAACTTCGTTTTGCCTCGCTCAATCCGTTCAATTATTTTAGACACGTCCAAACTAATTTTTTTATAAAATGATACAAAATTTTCATTTAAATTATTATTTATTATATATTTCCTCTTCTCAACACGTCACAAAGTTCTAACAGCACAGCAAGTATGTACTACGATATACATTATTGCATTAATTATGATCATTTATTTATTTGTACACATAACCTTAGTTAGCTACCGTGAATGTGCACGTACTCGCGGCATAATACTGAACTCTTAAATAAAATTTCAAAAATGGCAACATTGTAATATCGAGACTTGAAAAGCGTAAAAAGCATGATTTCAACAATTTTATTTTACACTTTCTATTCTAATAATAATGTGGAATGCAAGAGGATACTCGATTGATAAAAGAACAATGTTGTTCACACGCAAGGCGAAAAAAATATTATTTGTGTATAAATATTGTATATTTAATTAATAAAATAAGATATAAATAACGTGTGGGCGCGGAGATCGGCACGTATTTACAATGGGGGTAAGCCGAGCGTCCGACAGATTTGATAACAACTGGAATCACGAAATTGAAGATACACGAGTAAACATTAAACCTATACACTCTACGTTCGTAACACATTAACGTCTAAATAACAATAAAATGTTGCACTGACGAGAAATCTCACACGAAATATAACGCATTAATTGTCTATACATCAAAAGTTTTTATTTTGCACACTGAGTGCCCATGATGCTCATGCTAAACTTGAGTGGTCTTTGTACCGTTGAGGCAGTGAATGCGTTAATCCTCTTGCCTTCTAACGGAGGTCATCTAGAGTAATAAACCTTAAGTTGGGAAGCTAGTGATGAGATTTCTGCGTCAGTGGTAGGCCCTACAGCAGGTGAACTTTGCGCCTAGTCTTCGATATTGCGGAAGGCGGCAGACATGTCTTCGAGGAGCTGGTCGAAATCGGCGCGGATCTTGGCCTCTCCGTCTTTCACGGGGTCCTGTGGGAATAATAACTAAATTTAGTATGATTACATTAGTTTATTAAGGTTCGTTACTTGTTACATACTGTAATGTTGAATTGATTTTTAAAAACAAGCTTCATTAATAAGTAACGATTTTCTAAAGTCAGGGACAGTTGCATAGACATAGACATTCATTTACTTTGCACTGATTACAATGCTGCTGAATTTTTATCTAAATTATATTTTTTTGAGCTGGCATTGTCCCTTACCAGGGCAAAGGTTTTTCCCTTTCTTTTCCCGTTCTAGGCTACGTTTTTGAAATTCGCTAAACAGTCAAATTAGCGACGGCGCTACGTTCTGGAGGCCTACAAAAATGGGAGACGGATTGTACGCAACGAACCTTACGGTAACTTACGGACGCGTCACTAATTGACACCTTTCATTTCGGATATCTAAGAAATAAATGACAAAAATTCATATTTCCATGACCCGGAAAGAAAGGAACGGTCGTCCATTGTTTTTGTCGATCCGAGACCATTCAATTCGCAATTACTCGGTTGACCTCCAGTTGCGCCGAAACTACTAGTTCTCGCAAAATTGCAGCTTTGCCATTTAGAAGAAGCAGTCAATAAGCGGTCAGTCCTCAATTAGCAGAACGTACCTTGAACTTCACAGAGGATTGGTCAAACATACGGTCCGCCGAGTCAACAATAGTACGTACCTTGAACTTCATAGAGGAGAGTTGGTAAAGGATGCTGCCCATCGCATCACGGATGACGTTCCACGTGACCTTGTTGTCGGACTGCGCGGTCGACTCGACGGCGTGTCGCGACATGTCGTAGAACGCGATAATGTTCTTCAGCATGCCGACGGTTTTGTAGAATGGACAGAATCTGTCGTAAGCTGAGTAGCTGGAATAGAAATGGTACAGTTAATAACTGGACTTGCGCACCAAGGGTTTCGCAGGTAAAGGCTTGTTTCCACTAAGAATAAATCGGATGGCTTAGAGTTTCTAATGATAAACCATGATAATAAGTAAACAAAAAAAAAAGTTTTTATTAAAATATTAAAAGATTAATAATATTTTTAGAAAATAAAGTCGACAAAATGAGGCGTTTAATCACGTGACATAAAACACGTCGTCACACCTCTTTAAACGCCATGTTGTAGCTGTCATTTTCGTATAAAGTGAACAGGTTGTTTCGCGAGGTGTGACGTCATTCAAGACGCCATGACAGTCTTGGCCTTTTTCGCGGTTTATTTCAAGTTCATTTCTAATAACTCAAAATACTAATGTAAAAGACCTATTTTTCTTAAAATAATATATTTTTGGGGTGAAATAGATGCTACGCTATAGTTTTAAACTAATTTCCAAGTTTTGTCAACTAGCCTATTCACACAGCATTATCTCGCTCCAAGCTAAGCAGAGCTTGTGTTATGGGTACAGATACAATAATACATGGCATTAGCAGTTATACGTTGTGTAGATAAAGAATGGGATTGGAAAGGTCCCGCTTAGATCATAAAACTTCTGAAACTATCATGGTTATTGAAACTAAAGTCATTTAAAACAAAAAAAAAACAGAAAATAATCTACGATCTACGAGATCGGTATATCTGCTCATAAAAACGAACTCGCAGTGTCTTCAGTTATTCCGTGATCATGGCGCATGAAACTGGGCCGAAATATTGGATAACTCAAAGACCAAATCATGGTAAATATCACGTTGACTGACGAAATGACTTTACCGCCTAGATCATATTTGACAAATATGATCAAAGTGGGACAGCATGTCATAATATATAAGATAGTGATTGAATCAATCTTATATTTTAATTCAATGACCTTTGTGGTGTCACAGGTCCACCTGAGACGCGGTGGGTTCCGAGTTCGTATCCCGCTGCGGGACAATATTAGATCTAGAGGTATTGGTTTTGGTTCTGGTATGTCTATAATTTGAATGTGTTTATTAGGTAAGAACGTAAGTTGATTAAGTATTTAAGTTATCAGGTACCCATAACACATGACTGCGAATTGTCCAGTATATATATAAATATATATACATTATTTAATGTATATATTTAGTGATGATTACCTGTTCTGCTGCAGGAAATCGTCCTTGAGAAGCTTAGCGACCTCGAGCGTGATCTTGTCGGTCTCAGCCAGAGAGGCCTTGCCGACCAGCTGCACGATTTCTGATAGATCTTCCTCTTCTTGAAGGATCTCCTTAACCTGGATCAAAATAAAATTCATTTAAAATTTCCAACATTAGTAATTAAATTGTAAAGGACAAACAGGACAGGCTAATTTTAAACCTGTCTAGTTAGGTTGTAAACTTTGAGACTTGAGCTTAACTAGATGGCGCTGCTAATTGTGGGCGAGAGTTAGATCGCGCTAACGAAGCGTTTCGAGTTCAGATAGGGATAAAATTTATGGTTCTCGAATAAACGGATAACAAAATACATGCGAGGAATCCCTCCTTTCCTCCTCTCCTTATTTTAAAGTCTGTTAAACTAAATCAAATTCGGTTAATTCGTTTGGGAGATACTCCACAGACAGACACACAGAGGGTTCAAATAATTTATTTATTTATTTAGTTGTCTTTAAACGGTTGCTCAACTTCTTACTTGTCTCCTCTATACTATAAAATCAGTATTTACCTTAGTCCTAAGAGGAACGAAGTCCTGGTAGTTCTTGTCATAGAAGTCATCAAGCGCACGCATGTACTTGCTGAAACACACAAAACGAATAATTATAATTCTATCTTTTGTTCGATGCATCGACCACGGAGTTATTATATTACTTGCTACTTTGGTCAAACTACTGCTACTGATGCTGCATCAGTAGTTTGACCAAAGTAGCAAGTAGGTTAGCCGTGCCGCGAGCGGACCGGGCGCCTACAGAGGTCAGTGCTTCACCAGCGACCATTCAAACCGCACTCATTACCATCATAATTATTAGCCGTAGTTTTATACAATATAGCTATTGTTCCTATACTCGACTCCCATCCCGGGAAGAGCTAGCCGCGATTCCTTCAACTTTATTGCACAACTTAACATCAATTTTTGTAATTATTCTCCGATCTCCAGAGAAGTAAAACATCGGCCTTATCGCTAGTAAAATAAACGATTCCTCTAAGGGAAAGTTCACACCGAGATGCGACGCTGTGCCCACATTTTAATAGAATTATTCAAAATATACTTATATTAATATATGTAATTTTTAATATAAGTAGTTATAACATCGCATTAGGGCTTTATAAAAAACCTGTAATGGTGTTAATCTCAATAAATAAAAAATACGACTTTAGTTATTACGCATAGAGATACAAATATTATTAAGATAACACGAAAACTGTCCGTGAAGCCGAGTGACTCAGTGCACTATTCGTGACTGTGATTTAAAATATTACTTTATTTACTACACAAAAAGATACTAATTTTATTGACATAATATGAAAACTCTTTGCGGCAAAAGTATGTTCCACTTTATATCTATAAAGGTTTGTTACCTGTAAGAGATGAGCCAGTTGATGGAGGGGAAATGTTTCCTCTGCGCGAGTTTCTTGTCCAAACCCCAGAACACCTGCACGATACCCAGCGTGGCGGCCGTCACGGGGTCCGAGAAGTCTCCACCAGGGGGCGACACGGCGCCGACGATGGACACGGAACCTGGAGGTAAATAGATATTTGTATATTTTTTTAAAGACTATACATCATTACATTTGTATTAACACTCTTTATACCCGTAGGGGTTTGATCCGAATGTGACATTCCTCGGGTTTCAATGTTAAAATACAGTTTAAATCCTAAAGAACCGAAACCGCAATCTCCTGCGTCGCAGGCGGACCTTCGCCCACCGCGCCACAGAGGTCGTCAAGGTTAGAGGTTGTAAAACACAACTATATTAGAAGCAGTTCAATTTGGATCTATGTACGAAGATGTAATAAAGATGTAAATTTTACTGAATTTTAATATTTACGCCGTTTCTAACTATAAGGCACCGCCATCAAAGCACAAGATGTGACCTACATAAAAAAAAATGTTTCACCCCTAAATCAGCTGATTGAACTGTCAGTGGCTCTGTTTACAAACATTCTACATTCTGGATGGATAGACTATAATGTATACTCGAAACTCGATGTGGAATGTTTGTAAACAAACTACGACACAAATAACTAAAACTCACTTGGCGTAATGGCGGAGTTTTAGTTACAATTGTAAGCAATATTAAAGGAATGATCTCAAATCAAAAGTAATCTGAAAAGTAATGTAAATTGCGTATAAAAATACACGACAACAAAGCAAATTTTATGTTAAGTAAGATCGGTCTGTTTAGAAATTTCTCACACATTCCACATCGAGTTTGGCTAGTATAAAGTGCTTTGCTGACCGCGAGTCCGCGACGCGATAAAAACGAGGTAATGCAATATCAGTGCGGCGAACGGAGCGAGCCGCAAACCGATGATGTGACTCGCTTTGCTCGCTAGTGTGACGCACTGGACGCCGGCCGCTCTCACATGTAATACAGGAATTCTAAGTCTGATGAGAGCTAGATCTAGCGGCTAGCCAAATCAATCAATGTATCCATAGATTTAGTGAGTACTACTATTTGTTAAATTTAGAAAATGATTGTTTTTGGAATTACTTATTACATCATCAGCCTATATTAGTCCACAGCTGGACATAGGCCTCCCCCAATGAGCGCCATAGCGCCCTGTCTTCAGCATGACGCATCCAGCATCTACCTGCAGTCTTTCGCAGGTCGCCATCCCGCCTGGTCGGGGGCGTCCTACATTACGTTTACCGAGTCGTGGTCTCCACTCAAGAACACTTTGGAATTACTTATTCTATGCAATAAATAAACATTTCACATACCTTCCCTGTCCGGGTTTCCGAGACAGTTGACGCGACCAGCGCGCTCGTAGAAGGAAGCGAGACGGGCTCCGAGGTACGCTGGGTAGCCGGAGTCAGCCGGCATCTCAGCCAGACGACCCGAGATCTCACGCAGCGCCTCGGCCCAACGGGACGTGGAGTCAGCCATCATGGATACGTTGTAGCCCATGTCACGGAAGTACTCGGATAGGGTGATACCTGGGGAGGGTTTGAAAGTTAGCATATCAAGTTTTATAAAAAAAACTATTTAATGAAGTGAATAGTAAAATAATTTTATTTGATAATAATTTATAATATAAAATATGACTTGTCTCAGTGCTTATTTTGTAAGACTAATTTTGATTTTTTTGAAGTTTATTATTATTATTGAAAATGAGTACTTATGAAAAAGTTTTTATTTAGGCTTACAAATAAGCACTTAGACAGTTCATATTTATTATTATCAATTAAAATTATTTTAAAGTTCACTTCTATTTTTTTGTCTACCAGTGGTAGAAGTGAAAAAGAAACCACTAGTATGTTACAAATGTACTTATGTGTCTAGTACATTTGATTTGCTTATCTGTAATTTGGTAGATTTTGAGTTGGAGCAAAACTCGTTCCAAGCTTTTTTATATTATATTGGGCCGGAGTGTCCCACTGCAGGGCAAAGGCCTCCCCCCCCTCCTACCATTCATCTCGGTCCTCAGCAAGGAGAGCCCAGTCTAGTATATAGTTATAGATATAAATTAAACTGTAAAGTAATTACCGGTGTAGATAGAGGCCTCTCGGGCAGCTACAGGCATGTTGGAGGTGTTGGCGACGAGCGCGGTACGCTTCATGATGGACTCAGTGGCGCCTTCGATCTCGACCGTCAGCTCGGGGAAGTCACGAAGTACTTCTGACATCTCGTTACCTGGGGAACGATACATTTATTTAGGCAATGCAAATAGACGTACATACCTACCGTACGTCTCTATGGGTACCTACCTACCCTAACTAACTTCAAATAATCACCTATTGGTACTTGCTCCTACGAATAAATAATAAGTCATTAAATAATCAATAAGGCAGAGTGCATAGAATGCTGACAGCATTGCCATGTTTAATAGCAATGCTAATTCGCTAACCGAAATAAATGCCAGCATTCCGATCACCTATGGACTCTCAATGTGTATATCTTCATTTTCGCTTTAAGAGCAATTCTTAAGAACATCTTTGACTTCTAAATAACCCTGACATTTACATTACCATAATAATTATATGAAACTCTGGACACAACAAAAAAAATGTCGATTATATCACGTGAGGTGTACTTACCACGCTCTCCGCAGCCGACGTAGACGATGACGTCAGAGTTGGAGTACTTGGAAAGCGCCTGCGAGATCACAGTTTTACCGCAACCGAACGCTCCGGGGATGGCGGTGGTTCCTCCTTGCACGCACCTGATCGAATCAAACAATATTTTATATAAAATATCACAGGTGAGTTACAGACTCGGAGTTACAGACTGGGCAGAACATCATCATCATCACTAGCCTATGTTAGTCCACTGCTGGACATGTCCTCCCCTAATGAGCGCCTTAGCGCCCTGTCTTCAGCTTGCCGCATCCAGCATCTGCCTGCAATCCTTCGCAGGTCGGCATCCCACCTGGCCAATACAATATTTTAAATAAAATATATCAGGTGAAACTTTTGAAAGTTGGTTATTAACACTAAAGTCATTTAAAACGGGATATTTACCATGATTTCTTCTTTCTTGTTTCAGTTATTCCGTGATCATGGTGCATGAAACTGTGCCGAAATATAGGAAAACTAAAAAATCTAATCATGGTAAATACACCCTTTGAAATGACTTTAGTGTATAACAGGTGAGTTATAATCTTACAATAAAACTTTGACGGCCCCAGTGGCGCTGAAGCAAAGGTCCGCCTGCGACGCAGGTGGTTGCAGGTTCGATTTCTGTCTCCGTCTTAAATGTACTTACGGGAACAAAGAGTCGAGCACACGCTGTCCGGTCAGCAGCGGGTGGTTAGCGGGAAGCTTCTCGGTCACGGGCCGAGGCTGGCGCACCGGCCATACTTGCAACATGGAGTATTTGTTCTTCTCTCCGTCGAATTCTGTCTCTAGCACGATGTCCTGTGGAATTTGTATTGGTTAGACAAATAATTATAAACTTATATGTAATTGTACATCTATCTAATTAGCCGGTAACACCCTCTGCTGAGTGTAGGCCTCTTCCTTATCTCTGTACCCCTGGCGGTCTTGTGCCAGTCGGATCCACAGCTTTCCTACAGCCCTCACAATGTCGTCTGACCATCGGCAGGTGGTCTGCCTCGACGCCGCCGCATATCCGCATATCATATCTAATTGTATATAATGTGTATAATATTATAAGTATAATAAGTGTGAATCAATAAAGATTATGATTATTACGAATGCTGACCGAAATAATAACCAACATTCCGATCACCTGTGGACTTTAAATTAATATGAAATATAGATATAATAAGGAATTATCCATTTAAAGTCCACAGGTGAACCGGAGTTCTTTTATTTCGGCTAGCATTCATAAAAATCATTCATAAGTCTTCAACAACTTTGCTGACACAACCAAGCTGATGGCATCTTATTTATTGTTTGCAGTAACAAGTAATTCATTGAAACTATCAAAAAATCCAACTCTGTCAACATACTGTACGTACAGTGTACACTACTGACTTCTATATGTCATAGTAATTTTTATCCTATCAAAAATACTTACGATGAAACTTTTTAAACTTTCGCTATTTGTTGAATAAATAACGATAATTTATCGGGTATTTATCGCGTACGTACGTTCTTATTGCCCCAAATAAAAAAGGTACACGATAATTAATCGGCAGGTCGGTAACCTTATTATCAACCACAATCGGTTCATAACTTGAAACATACAAATCTTTCTCTTATTTACTTTTAGGATAGCTTAAATAATCAATTCGTATCTGTATTTTGATACAATAAATAGTAAAATAATATCTGCTCTCTCTTTCTGTATCTCTCTGCTATTTTTTATTCTCCTTTCATTTTAAGGTTAATTCATTATATTTTAAATTGTTACTTCAAATATGTATTTTAACTTAAATTATATTTTAGTGTGTAAGTAAGTATATATTGTGTATTTTTTTTTATGTGTCTCGCTGTGTGTACGCTGCATGTTATCTTTGTACTGTGTCTGAAATAAACTTGATTTGATATAAATATATATATAGTATATCTTACTCAACTTAGAGTAAGAAGACAAGATGTGTAGACTTAAGTGATTTGTTACAAAGGAGAAGTTTAAATAAATAAATCTTAAATATAAAAAACAATCGTTACTATACTTACAGTGACTTTGTAGTTGCCAGCGGGCGCGATGTATGTGACTGTCCCCTTCGCACGCGGGGGCACCAGCATCTTGTGTTTCACGAGGGTGTTCTCGTGCACAATACCGTACACATCGCCTCCCGTGATGTGGGATCCCACCTGTGGATATAAACATTCATACTCGTTTATTAGGTAAGCTTTATCTATTGTATTTTAGACACGAAATGCGACCGATTCAGTAGGTATTTTCGACATGATGGGTCCAGCAGTATATAACAAACTACCAAACTCTGAAACTATTATATATACAACTGGTAATAGTTCGTTCACAGAATAGAAATTGGAATAAACCATTTACAATTTTATTTTTAATTTAATTTACTGTGATTATTTTTTGTACTTGTTATGATTAAGCCAATTGTATGTGGGTGTTTTATGTGTCAAATAAATTATTTACTTACTTATCTATATATATAAAAGAAAGTCGTGTTTGTTACAACACTTATAACTCGAGAACGGCTGGACCGATTTAGCTGAAAATTGGTGGAGAGGTAGCTTAGAACCAGGAGTCTAACTATACTTTTTATAATTTAAATAATTTGACACATAGATTTGGACGGGGGCGAAGCCACGGGGCGCAGCTAGTATATATATATAGTGTGCAATAAAGTATTATCTATCTAAGCCCTCACCTTAACATTAAGGGGGTTGAACTCCCAGTTGATATCTCTGGCCAGGCACGGCACGTTGACTCCCTTGGGGATGTAGATGGAGTGGGTCAGATCGTGGATAGCCTTCAGGGGACGCTGGATACCTGGTAAATCATATCATATTCTATATTTATTGTGATTTTATGCATACAGGCAGGGCTTGGAATATCGGTATTTTCGAGTACCGGTACGTCTGACCTGGACGTGGTACCGATACCATTTTATTTATTTAAGAAACAAAATCCACACTTTAAAACTAATATTAACATACTTAATTAACTAAACTTAAGGCCAATAAAGGATTTACTTTGTAGAAAATTAAAAAATGACTATCACTATAAATCAAATTAATAAACGCTAAAACAATTTGAATGACACATGTAAGAAAAAAAAGAGTATAAACTAAATTTAAAACAAAAAGAAACATGAAAATTAAAACTAAAATACTAAATACAAATCTCATTATTCAAGTGTCATCATTGGTATCTATTTAAATTTTACCGATACTTCATTGGTATCGGTATTTTCATTATTTATCGGTATATTTACCGATATTATGCGCGTAAAATATCGATACCAACAAAGTTTGCAAGCACGCGCGTGCCCGCCCCTCTCCGGTCAGTACGCTAGGACTCGCGAGAACCGCTTTAAGTACCGGTACTTTTGGCAAAGTCGCAATACTGCAAAGTATCGTTACTTTAATGTATCGAAATGAAAATAAAATAATTACCGCTATAATACCGGTAGCAAGCCTTGCATACAGATAATAGTTCTTAGGTAGTATCTTTGTGGGTAGGTACACAATGTATAAAAAGCCTGTCTATTGGCACTACAATTTTTGGGTTTGTTCTTGTTATATTGTTAACTTAATTATAAACTTCATATTTATAAAATTAGTTAATATAAGAAAGAATGTCAAATAATAATATATTCTAATATTATTTGAAATAATTTGACGATCTCTGTAGCGTAGCGGGCTAAGCTGCGCTTGCGACGTAGGAGGTTGCAGATTCAGTTCTAGTCTCGTGACAAATGTTTGTACGATCCGCTGATGTTCAGCTGTATGTATGTTTTTATACATGTTTGTCGATTTCTCTGTCATTTATGGATCGATTTGGATGATTCATTTGCTGTTGTATAGCCCTATATTGGCACATTTTTGTGCTATGCTGCAGTGTTGCTGTCCAGGTGTCAGCCTTACCGTCAAAGATGGATCCCAGGATACCAGGTCCCAGCTCGACGGACAGAGGCTTGCCGGTACGCAGCACGGGGTCGCCGACCGTTACTCCCGAGGTTTCTTCGTATACCTGTACAAATTATTACATTAAAGTTGTTTCCCGAATTGGTTATCAATTCTAGCGATACCGGTATTGCTATGGGTTTGTATGGTATGCAATAAGATAAATTCACATTTTGTGACATCGTGGCGAATAAGTAGTTTTTAATCAAAATTAAAAGTCGGTTTGAAGCTACGTGTAGATTGTTTGCAATAGTCTGCAGTAGCTCAATTGTTTCAATGATTAAATATTTAATCTGTTCTTCTTAATCTACACTCGCGAGCAGCTGAATCGACTCAAGAGTTCAAAATGTACAAAGTGGTTTTTTTTTCAAAAATGGCTCGAATAATGTGCATAAAACATATTATTTTTGAAAGTTTAATCATTACGGTTCAAAATGATACCATTATTGTAAAAATCTACCCATTACTTTTTAAATTAATAAGGTTTTCATGGAATACCAATGAAAGTGAAGTTAATTTGAGTCAATATGGGCTTGATCAAAATCAAAATAAAACGGAAAATGTATGCTTAATATTCAAGATTTTTATCTCAATACTTGGTGTTGCCTCCCCTAGCTTTGACAACAGCTAGAAGGCGGTTTCTCATCGAATTGATAAGGTTTTTGATCAGTTCTTGGAGAAGCCTTTCTTTTTGAGCAAATTCAAGGCCCGCTTGGCGGTGAGCTGTGGTCAATATTGGGCCTCTGGCAGGCCGTCTTGAAATGAGGTTCGCTTCTCTCAATTGTCTTCTGACCGTCCATTCACTGAAAGAAACTCCTCAAACCTATCTCAGCAGATGCTGGACAGAAACACCGGTGAGATGACGATATCTGAGATTTGTCGAAACGATATAACGGTCGTCTCTCTCAAAAGTAAGCCGGCACCGACTGGTATCTGGCCTCCTAGAGTAAGAACCAATCTCTTGAAATCTTTTGTACTCCCTCGACGCAGCAGATTGGCTCAGTTTTAGTCGACGAGCGACTTCTCGCTGGCTAAGGTTCTCTTGCAGCAAAGCAACAACTAGAGCGGCTTCTTCTGATGTTGTATCCATAGTAATTGTAAATCAGCGATCGTAAATTACGTAGGTGTGTTTAGGTTCACGTTTGGTAAGCGACTCATAAGCATGCACTGCCTGCAGGGTGTTTTAAAGGAGGCAACGCGCCCGCGCAGCTACCGCGTCGAGCGCATTTTTGATGCATTCACGAATATAAAGATATTTAAAAAAAAAAGAACTGTACGAATATAAATGATTGGTGTTATTAAAAAGCCTTAAGATCAAGCTATAAAAAAAAATTAAGTAAATACAATACTCAAATCATTTTCGAAAAATTTACACTTTGTACTTTTTGTAGCTTTGAGTCGATTCGGCTGCTCGCGAGTGTATTTTGTTTCTCTTATTTGATTGTAACTTTCTTTGTTAATATAATCGGTTTGTGGATTTAAGATACTTTCTTCTATGAATATTAAATGATATATTTTTGCTTGACAACAAATATTTTACTTCTTGTATAAAAATATTGCAGGTTGTCTACCCCCGACAGAATGACGTTCATGCTGGCACATAGCCAAATATTATGCGATCGATGTTGCTGTTTATTATGTAATTAAGTTGGCAGAATTCTGCCAAAGCGGAAACACGGCTGACTTATGTCGACAGTCAGCGCCAATGACAGAAAACAGCAGAATCGTCACGTAATTGGCAGAATTGCGTCAATCCAGATGCAGAGCCATCTAGCAAGAAGTTGAAGTAGTTGAAGTTATAGCGTGCAGTGCTAGCTATTTGCACTGAGGGATTAATGGAATAACTTGACTCTTTTGCGCACGTCAAAAGTAGATTCGTCCCTTGTAGTGGTTTCTTTTTCAATTCTTCCACTAGTGGACAAAAAGTTGAAGTGTAACAGTAAACTAATCTTATTTGATAATAATTTAAAGTATGACTTGACTTGTCTAAGTTTTTATTTTGTAAGCCTAAAGAAATAACATATTTTGAATTTGAGTTTACGTTTGTAGATTCCTCATTTTAGGAAGAATAACCAACCAGTTTGGTGGAGATAGAGAGGATAGAAGAAGTAGATTACCTGAATAGTAGCCTTGTCTCCCTCCAGACGGATGATCTCTCCGACGAGCTCGTTGTACCCGACGCGCACCAGCTCGTACATAGCCGAACCAGACATTTTGTGCGCCGTCACGACTGTACACAGACATATAATATTACAGTTTTGATATAAAACAAAGTCGCTTCCCGCTGTCTGTCTGTCCCTATGTATGCTTAGATCTTTAAAACTATGGATTTTGATGCCGTTTGTTTTTTAATAGATAGTGTGATTCAAAAATAAATGTATTTTCTTTCTTTATTTTCTGATTCAAGAGGATGGTTTAGAAACCGTTTGACACATAGATTTTCCGCAGCTAGAAAAATATAAACAAAATTAAGATAGCCCTGCATGGCCATTTAAGATGCACCCGCTAAAGGATTGATAGTGGGAGCCTGAGGTATACGGAGAAGACGCCTAAGTAGTCCACTGAATTATTTGATTGTTAAACAACAGAGTCTCCTAAAATAATTTTAAGCTAGAGTATTTTCTAAAATAATATAACTAAGTACAGTGTACTTTGTTATATTTAAGTAGTGTTATTAGTAGAAAAAAAATTAAAAGCAAGGACCTGCGGGAATTGAACCTACAACTATTGATGATGGACTCAAAGATTCAAAGGAACAACTCAAAGGACTTCAAAGGTTTCATCAGATGGCACGGCAGAGGCGATGGAATTTGTAAAAATAGCTAGAAAATGTAATAATCAACTCACCGGGACCAGAGACAGCGAACACATAACCGAACTTTTCCTCATTCTCCTCATCGGCAATCTTCTTGAGGTTGCATGGGTCCGCCATTTTGAATTATGTAATTCTATATCTGGAAATAAACAATATACATGTTCATATGTGGATGTGCATTATGTACAATCAACCAGCCGCTTAACATGGAGATCTAGTGGTATTTTGTTCTTGGGGAAGTTTTAGGCCTCTGAGATTAATTTCTAAGACATCAGAAATTAATCTCATTACATGAATTTCTGATGTCTTAGAAGGCTAAAACTTACAATACATGTAGCTATGTATTACTCATCCTGTATTGTAAATTGAGCCAATACATTATTTATAAAATTGGGCTGTGTTATCAGTTCTGACACTGGTAAAATACATCTATTCTCTATGCATATTTACAAGAATATTTTTTTACAGAAAAGTTTAGATAAATAGCATTATCTTTGATTACCTACACTTTAAATTAATAAGAGATAAGGAGTAGGGTAATAAATGATTGTTATTGGTTTTGCCATCTATCCGAGAGTTGCCATATACACTTGTCACATTTGTCACCCAATTTTTACTTATTTGGTCTATCCAAATAAGTAAAAATTGGGTGATCTCATACAAAATCCGTCTGATGGAAAGCAGCAATAATTTTAATGTCATTAAAATGTTCTCTTTACTGTTCCGCTTACCTGCTTAATTTTATGTCTATATCAAATTATAATCTTTAATGGTTTGTTCCTAATTATTGTGTGCTTTGGGGCAGGTAAATGATACCACTGTTTTTTTTATGATTATAGAAAGAACAAATTTTATTTGAATGTATGTAATTAAGTCCAATTATAAGCTAGTGCTAGCACCTTTCTTATTCTAATGATGTTTGATTAAAAATGTATATAAAAGTCTCATAATTTGCAATACCTTTAATAACTGCACTTCAAACTTGATCTGGAAAACTTACAGATCAGCTGACTGCTATCTGATAAGAATGATCAAATCGATCAATGTCAGATCAGAACTTTCCAATAGGATTCTGCTTTGATTTCAATCAAATGAATATATTTGAAATCAGAAACTTTATGATATTGATGAAAAACAAGAGCCAAAGATTTTATTAATAAAATATGCTTTTGTTTGAAAAATGATGATAATGTGATAGTGATTTTAGGAGAAAATGTTGTTTTATATATTATTTAAATGATAGTTGGAATAGTGGTTCAAACCAAATGGACCACAACAATTAAGACCATTGGGTATAATATCTTATTAGGCATGTAATGCGGATCATCTAATGGGAGTCATAATTAATTAATCATCTGGCTAAGTCTAAGCAAAATAACATAGCCGGAAGTAGATATCAGCAGGTACCTTATTATATAGAATTCAGTTGTATTATAACCCATAAAGCAGGAGGTACCTATACTATAAGTACTTGTAAAGTAGAACATAAGTAGGTGAGCTACTATACACACTTTACAGGATTACTTCTTCATTATAGTAATAATCCCAGACTATGAAGAACCATTAAATTAATTTATTGGTGTTAAAAAAGTTGTTGAAGAATGCAAGATTCAATTTGTATAAGAGGCAGTCACATGACGGGAGGGGGCTCATTTACCAGAATTCCATATAATTCGAAGACACAAAGCCCTTACAGTTATAAAGTTAGTTTCAGATTTATGAGATATCTCCGCCCCACATTTAACACCGTAATTATACCGGATAGTTCCAATAATGTGCGACATGTACATGAAAAGTAAGAAATTACGATGGCAGAATCAAGAACAATCTTACCGGAATTCGGGCGTACAAAACCGTATATCCACAAATTGAGAACACAAACACCAGTAGAAATAAACCAATTATTGTTCCTATTTAGAAATCAAGTAAAATCAACTCACAGGAAGGGAAAGATGGAAAAGACGATCCGAGAATGGCGGAGCTCGACAACTTATCACAAGACCAATGATAGAAATTGAGTCAGCTGACCTCAGTCTATGCTTTTTGTCTATGACAGTTCATGTTATTGATTGCGATCTCCTGTTGGGAATTATCTAGATAGCAAAACTACACCCTATTGCTTGAAAGCAAGAGCTATTATCGAACAACAAATTTATATTTCAAAAAGCTTTGAGAAACACAGGGCTACCATTTTATTCATAAATTTTTGTTGAATGGTCGAGACTGGCATCAAAACGATATTTAGTCAAACTCTATTTAGTCTATGTCTTTCTCTTTTTACATTTGATGGTTTTTTTTAAGTCAAATTAAATTATTTCGTTCATTCGTGGTATTGTTTTTTGCTCTTTGATTCATTCGTTCATTTCATTGTTTTTGCAAGCAAAAGGTCAAGTCTTTTTATTTCCAAATTTCTCGACAAAACAAACATGAAAAGCCCGCTTGTCCTGTAAAATTATGTAAGTTTACCTCGTTACCTAGCACTGAGCTTTATCCGTGCTCAATACCTTTCTAGGTGTACCTTTATAATAGGTACCTAAATAATAAATTCCTTGGTTTCTTGTTGTTTATCGAAGTACTGTGTGATATTTCGTTACCGTATCCATTTACAGGAGTAATAGAGACACCCAGCTGAGCAAGTCTTTGTCTTGGGTGCTTCGACACGGAGCACTTCGCGCAGGGCTAGAAATAAGGTGAGAAAAGTGAATTTTGTTTACGCAACGCCAGTATTGTCCACGTAGGTAGGTCTGTATGTATAAACAACACGATTGGAACGGAATGTTTGCAGCGGAAAGGTCACTTTACTGCCTATTTTAGTAGTTTTACCCTTATTTTACACATTAAATTGTATATAACATTCAAATGTACATAGATTTTTCTTGCATTGCAGCCAAGAGGGTTACATACAAGTACTAGCCATTCTAAACCACAAATCATTCAAAGGTAAATTTACCGTAACAGATATTGAGAGAGTAGTCATAAATAATAATAAACAACGATTGAAACTGAGGCTGAACCCCCAGTCAAACTGCTTGGAGATAAAAGCAAACCAGGGACACACAATTAGTGAAGTCAAGAACTCAGATTTAATTCCTATAGTAGAGGTAAACCCAGTACCTTAAAATGATTTATTTTATCCTTGTTAATGTTATCTCAATTAATAATAAATAGTACATAATAAAAATATTTCCAGCCAAAATATAGTAAAATTATCCATGGCACATACCTAAATTGTTGGCCACAAGTTAAATTGCAAGGTCTAAGTCGCATGAAAAGACAACACATCCACTTGGCTAAGGGAACTGCCGATGATAGAACAGTTATAAGTGGCATGCGTCACAATGCCCAAGTTCATGTCTACGTAGCTTTGAACAAGGCTCTCGCTGATGGACTTAAGTTCTATGAGTCCGAGAATGGGGTCATTTTGACAACCGGCAATGAGAAAGGGTTTCTAGAACCGAAGTACTTCTCTAAAGTTGTTAATGTTTGCACTGGTATGTTTTGTTTTTGTATTTAAGTTTGAGTTCCATCCATTTAATGCCTGTTTGTAGTTTAATATTTCTCACATAACCATCCATCTTCCTAACCAATATTTGAGCCTCAGAACTCACTGATGAAGTCTTCTGTTCAATCCTGTGCAACATACTCTCATAAATAACCATACTGAACCATATTGAAAAGAAAGGAGTAATCATCTCAGTAAACTTGGCTATTTCATTTAAATATTTTTATTAAAACAAAGATCAGGAAATTAAACAAGACTTACCAGACCATGGCTTAAGGTGGTCACCATTTTAAGTAAGGTACATATGAGAATACATTTGCATGCAGCTAACAATGGCTACAATGGGCACCTATAGTTATGTGATACCTACCTAATCGCAGAACACTCAAATGGTGACCTAACATTACTTATTAGCAGTACATACAGTGCAAATTCTAGTAATTCTATCATGTATCTTGAAATTAGATAGCACATTCAGGATTAAGTTAAATAACTCACATGTACTGAACTTTGTGTTGGGTATTTTATGGTTTGTGTGGGTCAAGTTTTGTTATTAGTAGTGTTAGGTTTTTTGAAAGATAATTTTTGGTATTTAATTTACCGCGTAAATTTTGATTTATTCTCCCCTATGTTTCCACCGCATCATTGTCGGGTACTTAACGCATACCTTTTGTTATATTTTCCCCTACACATTCCCAGATACAGGTATCATGGTCACAAATTTATTTTTTATTATTAATACCTGATAAATTAATCTTTATAATGTTAAATTATCGCCAAAGTTAAAAAAGTGGTATCTATTTTTTATTTCACTTGTGTAACTCTATACAACTTTCTATTATTTAAGAATACTAGAGAGGTGTTTAATGTTTCTCAATAAGATAAAATTTATACCTTACCTACTGTTTATTTTTATGAAACAAAAAATGGCAATCCTTCAAACATTTGTGTCAAACAATTATTGTGACAGTTTTTGTAATTGTGTGCATATTCATTCTTATTCGTATTTCATTCTTAAGTGGTTTATTTTTGGCTCATTCACTAATTCCGGGAATTCCCGCGCCATAGACTTAATAGTAAATTAAGTCTATGGCGCGGGAATTCCCGCTCCCCCCCACTCTATATCTTGCTTTCTATTAATACCATTTGTAAATAACATTAGTGAATCACTCACTTAGAACACACACTCTTTGTCACCACATTTAAGAGCATAATGGATGCTTTATAATAATGAAAGTGATTTGTTAATCTCAGTTTAAATAGGTAGCTAGAGTCTAGCTATCACGGTGTTTTAACTTTGCAACAGAGTGAATAGGATATTGATTTTGTAGTGTTATTTATTACTTTAGTAGGTATGTTTTCGTTTCATATTATATTTAATTTGACCTTTGACTAACTCACATCTAAACAAAAGCGAGCTTTTCATTCCCTTATTGTGTTCTTAATACTTGAATGTACAGTCAACAATACAAAACGTAGTCAAAAGGCCTTAAATTTTCTTTTAAATTGAATGTCTCAATTTAATAAACGTTTTTATTCTATCCATTTGGCCGTGACTCCAACCTTATTCAGCTATTGATTTATATACTTATTGTATACATAATACTTCTATTTCTCAGGTGAACAGCTGTACCCATGAACAATGGAGTCTGCGGGACCATCTACAGAGGCTGCTAAGCCGGCCAAACAAGCTCAGACGTCTCTAAAAAAGAGAAGTCTCAAAAAATCACCTAAAAAGCAAAAACCGCCGTTTAAACCCACAGAACCTAACACCCCTTCAGTTAATTCTCCTTCTAAAACTGTACAACGAAATGACGCATCAAACTCCGAAGTAATTAACGTCACTGGTCTGTCCCCTTCTAAGACAGTTAAACCAAACGATCGTGCTGCAATTTTACTTTCTAAGCTGGCGCCAAAAGACCCTGTTGTAAGTTTGCCATCCAAGGCAACTCCACCCAACACCCCGGATATAATGTCCCCGTCAAAATCAGTACATCGAAATGACCCTGCTGCAATCCTACTTTCTAAGCTGGCACCACCAAAAGACCCTGTTGTAAGCCTGCCTTCTAAGACAACCGCACCCAACACCGCTGCTGATAATTCCACTTCAAAGACAGTACAGAACAATGACTCTACCGCAATTATTCTATCGAAGCTTGAACCACCAAAAGATCCTGTTGTAAGCCTGCCTTCTAAGATGGTACAGCAAGAGAACCCTGCAGCAAACCTGCCATCTCCTCAGCCAGCACCGAACTCTGCTCCAGTCAAATTTACTAGAGATAACCCACTTCCATTTCCAAGCCTTAGCCAACCCAGCACCTCCTTAAACAACTCCCCAAGAACTCCTACTCCTGGGATGAACCCTTTTGTTTATCAGAATCAACTCCAAAATGGAGTACCATTCAACCCGAACATCCCACAACTAAACGGCATACCATACATTCCACGATCAACCGCAGCCCTTCAAGAATTCCTCGTCAAATCTCTTAAGATAGACCAGGAGGCGAGCTCGTCTACACCACACGTAGATTCTCTGAGAATCACAGTGAACAACGATCATACTCGAAGAACTGTTCAAACTCAAGGAGTCCAGAACATTCTAGGGACTCATACTCCTTACCAATTCAATTTTCCCGCCTCAGTCCCTTTTCAATTCGACCAACGCAAGAATCCGGCGCAGTTAGGAAGGCCTACGCCTCCGTTGAACACACAAGCGCAAGCGAACAACGTCAATACGAATAACGTTACAGCATCATACCTCCAGCTGGTCAATAGGAAACAAAAGGGCAGGGATTATGACGATGAAGACTTATTTAAGAAGGTTTTAGTGATGGGTGAGTATTTTTACAATAAGCTTGCAAGTCTTGATACCCTTGATTGGTATTTTATAGTTGAACAAAAGTTACTACGACGCATTTCATGTCCGTTTAAAGTTATACAATAGAAAACATGTCAGATTTCTTTCATTTTATGCAGTCACATTGAAATTTCCTTGCATTGGTCCTTTAATCTCAGAGATTGAAGGATTGACCAGCATTGCTGACTAAACATCATTAAAGTCATTTATTTCGTCACTTAGACATGTTGAAAAATTACACAAAATTCACATAAACTTCTCAACTAAATTTCTTTATTATAATAAACTTCCAGGTTTCCCCGCCTACACAAAACAAGAGGAGCTCATCCGCCATCTATCCAAAATCGGAACTCCCAGGATAGAGATAATGAGGAACCGAGTAGCCGTTGTGGTCTTCAGCACTCAGCTAGAAGCTATCGCTGCTGTCAACGCCAACGACACCATCACTATTTATGGCAGTATACTGAATATAGCAAAGTACACCAATCGGAGACATGTGTCTGAATTGATGAAGCAGAATCGAAGGACTATTACGCAGCATATTCCTAAAGGTTAGATATATTTTACTTTTCCGTTAGTCGAGCCCCAAAATAACGGTCATATATTTTGTGTTGGCTATTTATTTTTAGTAGCATGATGGTCGTTGAACAACGCTCGTTAAGGTAATGCTGTAACAAGAGTAGCTTTAACTTAACCAGCGTTGTTTTTCTCAATGTTCAACATTAAAAAATTACAATCAAATAAAAGAAAAAAATTTAAACTAGTATTACTAGTTCCGATTTGTTACTAGCAACTTTAAAGCTAGACAAGTGTCTAGCTTTAAAACAAATAAGTTTATAACAATTGAAACATTAAGCTGAATGCAGACTGTTGCAAACAATACAAGTAGCTTAACTGATCCATATCAAAACATGTCGGCGCGCGTCCCCAAGACGCTGGCTGCATTGCCCCACTGTATGGCAATGCTGATGCGCTGCGCCAGATACTCACCAGCTCTCGGGTCACGCGTCGCTTTGACTAGACGAACATATAATATTTTTTTACACCCGGATATCCTCGTTACCCCTCGGACCTACATATGTCATTGTTGTTACTATGGTTACTTTAATAACTGTATGTTTGTATCTCCAGGACCGGTGGTAACTCCTCCATCACAAATAGACCTGAAAGGCGACTTCTACGATCAAATGCGGAACATCGAACATGCGATCCGATTGACGCAGGAAGAGGTCGATGCCATCAACCCGCTGTTTCAAGATATAGAGGAATATCTCAAGGTTATTTATAAAAGTAAGTGGTTTTACTAATTATCTAACACAAAGTTAGCTACCCTGAATCTGGCGAGCAGCGCTGCCACCTATATTAACTTACTATTCGCCCTATTTGGTATAGGCCGAATAATAATTATAAGTTTAGTAATAATACTTCTTATTACAACCCTATGGTCAGAATGTGTCATGAGTACATTCAATGACCTTTCTATACTAATATTATAACGAGGAAAGGTTTGATTTTTTGTTTGTTTTTATTAAATAGGCTCCAAAACTACTGGACCGATTTGTAAAATTCTTTCGCCGTTGGGAAGCTACACTATCCCCGGTGAACATAGGATATATTATATTTTAGAAATGTGAAATTCGAATATAACTCGGGTAAAACCGCGTGAAACAGCTAGTAATTAATAATACAGTAGTTAATGACAGCATTCACCCTACCGACTTAAAATCACACCTCAGTTTTAACTAACATTTATTTATGTGTCTGAAATTGTTAATAAAGAATTGATCTATCTTTTTTTTAAATTTTAAGCTTTAATTTAGTATATCTTGTAACGCAAATACTTAAATATTGTTAATATATTATTGGTAAGAGCGTCGAGGGTCCTAACACAAGCAAATTTAGCTTGAAGGGTGCCCTCTGAACCTGCATTGAGTTTTTTAATTTGATGCAATAAACATTTATTTAATTATTTATTTATTTTTTGCGAACGACTGCAGGTAGATGCTGGATGCGGCAAGCTGAAGACAGGGTGCTATGGCGCTCATTGGGGGAGGCCTATGTCCAGTGGACTGCTATAGGCTGATGATGATGATGATGATGATTTATTTTTTATTTATCTTTCCTCAGACTGCGAAGCCGTACCATTCGGCTCTATCACAACGGGACAAGGCATAAAATCCAGCGACGCCGATTGCTTCCTAGCCCTGACTCCCGGAGTAGACGGCCAACCGGGCACCGGCGCGGCGGAACACAGCAGCACGTTTGTTAACAAGGCGTCGAAGCTGTTGCGGCTACATCCTAAGATATTCTCGCATATCGTGGCGATCCCGAAGGCGAATACACCGATTGTGAAGTTTCTGCATATTCCGACGAATATGTGCTGTGATCTCAATTCTAAGGTATTTTTTTGAAGGAAAACCAGAGGTTTATAATTAACAGACTAACAAATTGATTAATACTAAAAAGCTTATTGAAGGTTTTTAAGAATATAAATTATTGTTTTCCTAGTCTGTAGTGCCGTAGGTAGTGCCACTTCAAGCACCTCCCCTATTGGAGGTAAAGGTGATTTGTTGATGCTTATGGAACAGATAATTTTTTCATTCTAACAAAAAAAAGCTATTGTCAGTTTGACGTGGTATCTGTGTAATAACTGCAGTCTTTCTTTCGTGGTAGCTTTTGAGCAGATTAATTCATTGAATTAATCAACGTTTCAGCAACTTCAAAAAAGGTGGAGGTTCTATGTTCGGTTGAAATGTATGTTCACCAATTTCTCCGTCAATTAGTTAAGGGCTGCTTTTTCATTATTTTAGATTGTCTATAGAATGATCCCAGAGTGATGATCCCATTAACACTTTGACTGCTGAAATCACACGGTATGTGTTTTCTACAAGTGACTAATATGCGTAAATCCACACTAGCGCAGCGGCTGAGGAAATACAGATCTGTGTGACTCAGCACAGTCGTAATATTTTTCGAACGAAACGCATGTGCGGCGCAACACAACCGCTATGTAGAGCGGCAGCACGAATTTTTTAGGTTAAAAAAAAGATCGCAATCGTCGAAAAAGAATCGCAGTCAAAGTGTTAAAATATTTCTTGATATATTTGTTCCACAAAACTTGAAAAACAGTGTATGTACCTAAAAAAAATTTATATAAGTTAATTTATTTGTATATGTTTAAAACAATCCTGTGGGCTTTTCTATTTGTTGTAAAATCAGCTAATATTATTTTCATTATTTCCGACTTGACCAAAAAGGTAAGTTATAATTACCTTATCTGTATTCTATTCACATTTCACCCATCTTCCCAGACTCCCCTAGGCGTCCAGAACAGCCGCCTCCTCGGCCACCTTCTCAACGCGGACCCGGCGGGACGTTTCGGCTCCGTTGCGCTACTGCTCAAGTACTGGGCCAAAGCGCACGACATATCGGGCACGGGCAAGCTGACTAACTACGCGTTGACGTTGATGCTGATCGCTTATTTGCAGAAGAATTGTCTACCGTCAGTAGTCAGGTAAGGGAATCGTGAACAGGAAGTCAAAATGATGCGTATCAATATTGTCCCCGAAAATAGTCGGTTTTAGTTCCAAAGTACAGTATTCGAAATATCGAACGAGTTAAAGATTAATGTTTAACCCTAACGTTTGCTGGAAGAAAACGCTTTGTCAGGGTTAAGCTCGCCTATGTACATATCCTGTTTAGTTATTTCTATGTATTATTGTGTGTACAAAAAGAATGTTTGACACCATACACATTATTCCATAGAAATCAACTAAATAATAAATAATGTTGGACAATACATAGCATCATCTAGCTCCAAGTTAAACTAAGCTTGTGTTATGAGTACTAGATGACTGATATATATATCTGTATGCCGGTTATTAAAGATTGCACATATTAAATTAAAAGATAGGTAGGTACAAAATAGGACAAAGATTACAAATTAGATTAAACTACACTTTCTAGAAATTAACAATATAACAAAATTGGCCAATTATATCCATTTTCACTTATTTTTTCAGCTTACAAAGCAAGAAACATAGCTTTATAATCGAGAACTGGGAGGCGGGTTTCGACACGGCCCCTATCAAGCTGACCAACGTGCCTACCATGAGAGATATACTGGGGGGCTTCTTCCTGTACTACGCGGGCTTTGACTTTGAAGAGCTTGTGGTCTGTCCGTTCATGGGACGGACGATGAGAAAGGTATGTGATCAATGTCGCTAGAACTCTAGTTGAAAGTTACAGTTGAGGAAAGCTGACTAAAACGCTGTTTCGTATTCATTCGTTTCATTTAAGATCAATATTGCGTAATTTATTGTAATTAAATGTATGAAATTTTCTCTATTATAGCCTAGACAAAAAGTTATCTGTGTCTAGGCTGTCCGTCCGTGCTAAATGAGGAAAATAATGATGGTTGAAATAAAAACATATTTATATTTTTATGCTCTGTAGAATTTCTTCCAATTATTCTGCTGTAGCAGTACATAATAACCTCTTTTTATGTAAACAATTCCTTATGCCAATCTGGACTTATGGTATAGAACTCTGGAGCTGGCAAAAAAGTTACTAGAATCTAGCGGCCAAGCCAAGCCTGTATCTTAGAGAACAATAAGGAGATTTAAACATGATCCATGTATAAAACTTATTGTACTTTTCAGGCAGAATTCGACAGCGACGTTCTCCCACCAGAATTCGAGCTATACCGCTACAATCTAAAGGAAGGCAACTCGCTCAAACTGAACACCGGCCGCTATATTTGCATACAGGACCCGTTCGAGCTCAGCCATAACGTGGCCTCCGCCGTCACCAACCGCTTGGCTGCGGAGATCAGAGCGCACATATCCCTGGGTAAGTAAGGCCTCCAAAGGCCTTTCACTCTAACTTCGCTTATACTTGCATTACTGTGTGCGTCAACTGAAGCGAAAAGGACAAAACTGGTCGAAAAATCCAAATGGGAAAGGCAACAACTAATAGACACCAACGTTTCGATTTTGGCTAACGAAAATGTGGTAAACTCAATTAATATTAAAGCCTTCAGAATCTGGTTGCCCACTGCTTTAAAAAAAATCACACCAAGTGATTTAAGCATTGTTAAAGTGCATCGGTTCAACTGAAAGACAATTAACATTATTTTCCTAGAAAAAAAGGTATTAAAGGTTGCATTTTATGGTATGAATTCTTTGATAAAGTCCTTGTTAAATGTTGACCTTACTGTCGATTAGTTTGATACAATATTTTCTTATGACAATATCTTAAAATTGTATTCTGAATCTGGTTGCCCATTGATTAACGTAGCGGCTAAGCTAGAAGCAGGAAAATATAATAATTATTAATAATATTGGACAAACTGACATTACAGTTCAAGCTAATAACAATAGTTAATTATTCCAGCCGCCGCAACCTACAACGCAGGTGAAGTAAAGCAGGGCGACTTCCTCCGCACCATCCTGCTAACGCGACCGTCGTCCCCAGAGTTATATCTCGACACTCGGGTGGCCACACGCATCTCCCTGCCAGGCCGCTTACTGGATGACATCCTCGGTGACTGGCGGGCGGTCGTGCGAGAGACTGTGTGCGATGTGGTGTACCAGGAGATGATGCAAACTACTCTGCAGCGGCGGGTTGCTGTGTCCCGGGTATGTACCTTACCTACTGATGAGATCTCTACTGTATCTAGACACTTGCAACTCTCTGCCGGGCCGCTTACTGGATGATATCCTCGGTGACTGGCGGGCGGTCGTGCGAGAGACTGTGTGCGATGAGGTGTACCAGGAGATGATGCAGATGCACTCTGCAGCGGCGGGTGGCTGTGTCCCGGGTATGTACCTACTGATACGATCTCAACTTCAACTTCTTGCAGGATGGCTCTGCGTCTGGATTGACGCAATTCTGCCAATGTCCTCTACTCTTCTACTGTATCTAGACACTCGCATCTCCATCTCCGATATATTGTCATCATCCCTATTCAAGTTACAGAATACCATAATCACCCGCGTTAAATTCAAATTTCACTTTTCTAAAATATAATATGTCACCCGGAGATAGGGTAGCTTTCTAACAGTGAATGGTATTTTGAAATTGGTTTTGAAGCCTATTCAATAATCACGTATAAAAAAAATTAAACCTTTCCTCTTCATAATATTAGTATAAAATTACTATCAAAGAGAATAAACAACAAACCTTTTTTCCAGGAGTCCGAGGTTGAAATCGAAGTGTACGTGGGCGAGGTGAACAAGCCGGTGTGGATGCGCAGCATCAACTCGATGGGGCGCTGTGCCACCGCCGCGGAGATGGTCGTCAGGCAGAAGAACATCACAGCAAGGATCATGCAGAACGAAACCATGCCAGAACTTAAAGTACCTTTCGAGGTATGGCAATTATGACGCGTCACTTGCACTTGTTCTATAGATAGATAATTAGTATACCTTTTTTCTTTATGCGTTTATATATAGTAAATGTAATTATCATGCAATTTTTAGTTATTTTATAATTAGTTAAACTACAAATTCACAATTCTCGTTTCAGGTTGAGCTCGGGTTTCGCTTTGAGCCTCGAGGCCTCACGATCACCACGACAGCCATGGACGGGGCCGACCCCGAGGCTTTCCGAGCCTTCCGCCACTTCTCACACACATTCATACACCGCTGGTTCAAAGAACTCCTTAAACCACACATGAGGAAAGTCACCCTTACCTGCACAAACCAAAACGGAGAAGTCATCACCCAACATATACACCCAGACGAGCTCGCACAAATACAGTATCCGAAGAAACGGAATAGAAAGAATAATAGTATCATAGCCAAAACGTCCATTCAGACTGTGGCATTCGTCAATAAAACACATAAGGAGAACACTGAATCTATTGCAGCTGTATCCTTGAATGATAAGGAGCCAACATAGTGTTCGTATAAATGGTGTGGTCGGTACTTTGTACAGTTGTTTTTAAAGGCAATGGATAAGTGGATACAATTCGTTTTAATTATTCCATGCACCATGTTCTTAAATTGTAGAAGTATAGGATGTTTGTAGTCGTTCTGGGGTCTTACCAAAGAGTTCATACTGCTAGAATCTTATTTTATCACTGCTTTAAAAAAATCATACCAAGTGATTTAAGCAGTGTGAGTTGAACTGAACAACAATTTACATTATTTTCTCTAGAAAAAAGGTATTAAAGGTTGCATTTTATGGTATGAATTCTTTGATAAAGCCTTTGTTAAATGTTGACCTTACTGTCAATTAGTTTGATACAATATTTTTTTTGACAATATCTTAAAATTGTATTCTATTTTGAATTCTCATTCCACAGCAGTGGACGGACATTACATGAATTTTTATTTTATTATGTTTTTGTATTAAATATGTATTTTAGTATAAATTATGCTCTCTAGAATATTGTTTGCGAGTTGATAGACCATTTGGATGGGATATTCTTTTATCCCTGGGACCCAATTCCAATAAATTAATCGCATAACAATGGTAACATCTCTCCATTTACCAAACATAACAATGGTAACATCTCAGAACTACACATTTTGGCATTTTGATGAAAACTTTGAAGAAAGAAACTACAAGAGGGACATGTATTTTAAGTGTCAAGGTCCGTCAAGAGTTTCATCTATGTATGATTATGTGACAATACCATTGTCATAGTTTCTGAAACATATGCTAACCATATGCTTCAGAAGAGAGTTTGGCCTGGTTTGGTTTGCCTAAAAGCATGTAGGCAGAGGCCAAACTCGATCGTGTTATTCTGAGTGATTAAGCTAAGAATGACACAGTTGGGTCTCCCTTATCTCGTAGCTATGACGAAAGACCTGTGTGAACAGGCCTTAAAACTGTTTTTCCAATAAATTTTGGAAGTTGGTACTTCGTAACTATATGAATTAGTTGAAGTATGTAATGATCGCCTTTTGTTTTTTGTAATATGTTGTGATTTACTATATTATAGTAATTACCTTTCTAGTGATAATGTAATTTTATGCAGTCCATGCACTTTAATTGGTAACTAGCCGTTAATCGCGACTTCGTCTGCGTATCTTTAATACCCACCCCATGATACAATCTATGTATCTGCAAATTCTATTCCAAATTTAAAGAAAGACGAGGTAACATTCAAATAGATAGCGCATGTCACGTTCGCATTTATAATATAGCTAATTAATTATAGATTTTAGTCTTTGTACAATGCAAAACGCACATAGCTCATTATTTGTTTGATAATAATTTCAGGGTGAAGTATGTCGTTAGAAATAAAATTAATGTTGAATGATTGTCATTTTATCCACAACAGGGTTGAACACAATCCAGGAGGTTCATGTATGACAATCTTTGAAATATCTTCCATCCACGTCTTAAGTTCTAATGATGCAAGATTCTAGTATCTCTTGGAATGTCCTGAGCCCTAAATTCGTTTGATTATAGTAGGTATAGAGAAGTCATCGTGAGCTCATTTTTGTATGGCATTTGCGTTGTTCCGTGTTTGAACAATAGAAGCGCTGTAATGTACTGTAGGTACCAACTTCTTTAGAAAAATAAGGGCACAATGACTTCTCAGTACTATCGTCAAATCCAATTCAAGGCCCTGGTCGATTGGAGCCTCCTAGATTTCAAGTTGAAAAGTATGTACTTTGTACATCGAGTTAGCTAACTCATTGACTTTGTACAAAACTAAAAACGCATTCTGAGTAAGAAACTCTGATGCTTACAAATAAAATACTGTGGAAAATGCTGTTAAAAATGTAATTATTTTAATATTAAGTTAACATGAATCAATAAATATTTTTGGTAGAAATCAAAACAGTATTTTCATTTGTCTGATTTTAATTTATATCTTACACACAACTTCCTAACCCGCATGCCCAGCAAGGCTACCACGCTATAAATATAGCACATAACGTAACGCGCGTTATTACGCTAATTAGCATGGTAGCCTTGCATGTCTAAGCACCCTGTCTTAGTCTTACCCAGCGTCTTATCCCTAGCAGTGAGGCTACTAAACTTAGAATCATCTTAGAATAATATTAATTTATGGCCTGAAACTACCAGAACGTGGACGGAAGAAATCACCTTTGATCTCAATTCGTGGGTTTACTACGAAAACCTAGATATGAGGTAGAACAAGAAAGATATAAATATAAGCAAAGAAAATCTATGTAAAATATTAGAAGATAAGATATAAATATAAATGCAATATGAGACGGGTTTGAGAGACATACTCGTATTTGTTTTTTTGAGTTTAGAAATAAATACAACACGGCGTATTGTATTTATTTATAAGTACCAAATTGGTACTACCAATACTCTGTTACTATTAGGTTTAAGTTTTGTATAGTTTCAGGAAAAAATATAAGCCAGATTTCTTTATATATTAGGAAAATAAGGAGCAAGGTCACGCAGTTAGCTTATCTTACCTGTTAACGTTTAAATAATATTTATGTATATGAATTTAACATATAAAATCGTGTGCTAGTTTGGCACACATCTTGTAGATGGGTTGCGCAATCCAGACGCAGAGCCACCTAAGAGCCATCTAGCAAGAAGTTGAAGTTAGCCGTTTTGTTTTCGCGCATTTCATTTCATTTCCTCATTTTCCATAACGTGGGTTTGTTTGTTTGTTATGGTATGGTATTTATAATTGGATTGGATTGATGACTGAAAGACCCTTTAAGGATAAACACTGTTTATTACTATAATGGGTGAGCATTCCCGATCATAACGTTGTGCAATTTAACAAAAACAGTGAACTGAAAATAAACGTGTTTGTTTTAGATAAAGTATTTTTGGATGTCTCGCGGTTAGATTTCGAGGGTCCTGTAGAGGAGCAGATCGACAACCTGCTGAGCCACGTGCGACTCAGTCGAGATGAAGTTGTCGGACTGCGCACCTTACTCTCCGACTTGGAACAAGCGTTTATGAGAGTCTGGCCAGGTAAGGTAACCTTTCTTAACAAAGAGGTTGCTCTACAAGCTCTATTGGAGCCTTTTCTTCTGTCCTCATAATACAAGTGCTCTACTTTCTGGTTTGATCTTTCAGATTGTGAAGTGCAGCCTTTTGGATCCATTGTGACAGGACTAGGCATAAGATCAAGTGATTTCGATGTCTATGTGAGGATTCCTAACCCACATCACAGAAATACGCAGAGCCCTATTCATATAGCTAGACATTTACTTAGGAACACACCATGGAAATTTACAAACATATTTGCTATTCCACAAGCCAAAGTCCCTATAATCAAGTTCTATCACATCCCAACAGGCTGTAACTGCGATCTCAATTTTAAAGGTCTGAATGGAGTGCGGAATAGCAAATTGATATACCACCTATTCCAAACCAATCCCAAAGCACTGAAGCTTGCAATCATTGTCAAGTATTGGACTAAAGTATACAATCTGACAGGCACAAATCTCTTGGCCAATTATGCACTGACAATGCTAGTCATCTTTTATTTACAAAGTATTGAAATGCTGGCTCCCATTGTAGAGATGCAGAGAACAATAGAGCCATTGCTTGTAGACAACTGGAACACAGCCTTTGATAAGGACACCAAACAGCCAAATAAGAATACAGATGATCTTTACCAATTACTTGGAGGGTTTTTTAAGTTCTACACCATTTTTCGGTTTGATACTAATGTCGTGAGTGTATACATGGGAGCGCCAGTGCCCAAAAGCATATTTGGAGACCCCGCAGAGGCCCTGCCTGAAGAATACAGTTTTTACAAAGACAATATGCGCTTAAAAATCCATAAGCAGCTCCAGACTGACTCATTAATGTGTGTCCAGGATCCGTTTGAACATGCCAGAAACTGCACTGTGGCACTCTCACCTAAACTTTTCCATAAAATAATGTTTCATATCCGAAAAGCGGCACAACTGTATGAGCAGGTGAAGCCAGATGATTTTCTAAAATCAGTGTTTACAATAAAAATGGCAATACAGACTAACCAACCAGCTTACACACAAGCCAACCATAATGTTATACCAGCAATCAAGAAGAAGAAACGCAAAAATAAAAAGACATCTCACAGTATAGCAAAATTGTTTGAAGAAATAAATAATAAAGAAAAAAAGGAGCATAGGAAACTGGCTTTGACGTGATATGAGGGTTTTTGAACTCACCAAGAGACATTTTGTATGTGGTTCATGTTTATGATAGTTTTGTGTGTGGTAGTTTTATTATAAACAAAACTCATAAAGCTAAATCAATACAGGCCTTCTCTTTATGCTTTAAGGCTTCAGGCCTTAAAGCATAAAGAGAAGGCCTGTATTATGAAGCTTGCGCAGTCGTCGTCATCTATGCTTGAGTGACGCTTTTCTATAGCAATGCTCAAGCATAGATCTATGACTGAGCAATCAATCATAATAGGGGTTTATGGTCACTGGTGTTTATGCTAAATGATCTTGCTCATGACATGACAGTAAAACATCCCGTAAACATTTCTAATTTTTATTTACCCTCATACAAAATTATTTACCGTAATAGACAAATAATTTTGGCAAGGCAAATTACTTACTTAGTGCATAGTAACATATCTAAAAAAGCGGTAGCATTTTCTTTACATTTTTCAGCAGCATATCGGAAGTTCGCTTTCAATTTCAATAAGGCGTTATTATCTACTTGGTTAGCTACGTTAGAGTTGTGTTTAAAAACATCTTGAATGATCATACCATTTCTTAAAGTCAATGGTGTAGAAATGTTAGCTCTAACATTTTGACAATAGAGACTAAATTCATTCGGCACCGTATTCAGATCGTAAAATAACCTTTTTTGGATCGCGTTACCCGTGTAAGGGCTTACGATGTTGTTATAGTAATCAAACTTTTCGTAAAACTCGAAAAAGCCGCCTAAAAGTGAATCCAACGGAAACTTTAACTTTACATCGTATTTCATTTCCCGAAATGCAATATTCCAGTCATTAAAATCATAAGGGTTAACGTCTGTTTGCAACTTTGCTATAGAAGGCAACATATTCAATTGCTGCAAGTAAAATATGACCAACAGAAGCATACCGTAGTTAGGTAAAGTGTCTTTGTTAGTAAGTCCTTGGGTTTTAGCCCAATGCTTTACCACGAAAGTGAGCTTGTGCAGCCTCTCATCGCTGTTTAAAAGATAGTTGAATAGGTTGCTGATTTGTAAACCATCATAGTTATTATCAGTGAGGTCTACTTGAAGTTGTGTAGGAGAATGAACGAAGGTAACGACGGGGACAACGGCCGGTAGTGGATGTAAGTCTGTAAAGGAATGAGGGTAGTCTTTAAGTACTGTTTGTACGTCGTCCATCAGGCTCTGTGTTATGTCCGCTTTATGCAGCAACAGGACGGTGCAGTCGACGTCGCTCGTGACCGTCGCTAGCCCGTGGACGACTGATCCGAACACCAGCACTCGTGATCCTGAAAGACAAGACAATCATATTGTGGGTATGCGATGGATATACCTAGGCTGCGATGACGAATCTATCTGTGATTGCAGTACCTATAATAGGTATAAATAACCTAATAATAGGAGATAACACTAACATTGAATTCAGTTTTGCCACAGAATAACTATACATATGTGACGACCTCTGTTGCACAGCGGGCCACGGTTCGCCTGCGATGCGATGCCAGGAGCTTGTGGATGCGACTCCCGCCTCGGGACAACGATCTGTAGATATTTGTTCAGTGTGATAACTGATAACACGTAAATCTAGGTAATTTTTGTTGTCAATAAATGCTCTTATAATAAATAATAGTATTCTTAGGTACATTATGCTTCTCAGTGATCTTAGGATTAGATTTGAATGATTCTTACATTTCCTTCTACATATTTTATTTACTTTCTAATAATTTAACAGGTAAAATTATTAGAACTGATGTTATGAGGTACGGAATAGATAAGGTTCTCAGTGTAGAAAAGAAACTTAAGGAATATGTAAAAGGCAAGTGGGTGCCCCTTTAAATAAAATGAAATGTAGAATTCGTCGGTCACAGGTCGGTTATCAAAACTGGTCCAAAACCACTAACCGAGAGTCAGTTTCTGAAAATAAATTGCTAATTAATATTTTCTCCTTTAATTAGGCCTAAAGGTTACCTGGAAGACATCGCTTCTAAGCGACAAGGCCGCCCATTGTACTTGTCGCATGTAAGGTCTTTTATAATGTACTGTATCTGGTGTACAAGTATTTTTGTAAAGGTTCTGGTATAATAAATGTAAGCGGTTAGCTATGAACCTTTTGTCAACCTTATCGGTTTTAATAACCTAACAGGTAGGTAACACGCACGGTTGTCTGGTTGAGATCGCTCTTGAGCGATAAAACCGCCAAATTGTCATTGTTTGTGTTATTTTTGTTGTTTGTTTTATGTTTTAAGTGTGCAATAAAAGATTTATCTATCTATCTAAAATAGAAGGAAATGTAAAAAAATCATACCACTACTACACCCACCTGGCCAAACCGCATTCAGAACCAGTTCCAAATCCCCCAGCGCCAGTGGAATTTCCCGAAGACGCTCCCTCGGCATCCTCACGCTACTTATCAGCCGGTCTACTCGCTGCGTGAACTCGTGAACAGCGGGCTTGTATTGTTGGCAGGCTACGGCGCTCCACAGTAGTGTTATAGCTGCAAGATGGCGCGTTGGGATCAGGGCTTGCTACCGTTACCAATAATATCGGTACCTACTATTGCGGTAATTATGCTATTTTCATTGCGATACTTTCAAGTATCGATACTATGCCAAAAGTACTGGTAGGTACTCAAAGCGGTTCTCGCGACGTTGCCAGCTCTCCAGTCCTAGCGTACCGACCGGGGAGGGAAGGGCGAGCGCGCGTGCTTGTCAACTTTGCTTTTACGCGCATAATACCGGTAATTATTGAAAATACCGATTTTAGTACCGGTACTTACAAGTATCGGTAAAATTTATATCGATATTAATGATGGTATCGATCGGTATCTCGTCAACGTCAGACGAACCGGTACTTGAAAATACCGGTATTCCAAGCCCTGGAACGGACGCGGTGAATATTGGTCAGACACTAATTGAAGCCGAAATAAGCGATATCTTCTAATTCATTCAACGACGAACAACGTTATTTTTTTACGTCGAAAACAACGAGAGCGAATCCGCGTGCACACACTAATATAATTATAGGATTCGCTCTCTTATTATTGATTATAATCAATAATTCAAATGACTTATAATAATACTTAATATCACTCACCGAGCAACTTCATGACGTTGTTGATTCCTCGGCTTATATTTCCTGGTCCTTCGCTCCGTTCACTCGCCGATGGTCGTCTCACTACTAATTATATACAGATAGTGCGACTCCTATCTGTAGCAAAGCTCGAAGCTCGAAATAACTTTCAATAAAGGTGGAACACTTGAAACGCCACACGACCCGACTAAACACGATGCGACGACGGTTCCCCGATGCAAACTAGTGCTGCCACCTATTTTATCTTGCACGGCATTAAAAAAAGCTAGGTAGTAGGTATAGTACCCATATTAGTAGTAAGTACAGTTAGGATATTATTGTTCTGTGGTACAGTTAATACTCATATATAAAAACCACTGCGGCACTTATCCTGCAGACCTGAGACTTGTATTATTTGGGATTCCTGTGTTTTGTTTCTAAATAGATTTATTATATAGATATTAAACCTTCTGACTGACTAACACCTACTAAGGCAAATGTGGTGTTAAAAATTGAAGTGTAGGTCGTTTAACTTTTTTATGCAAAGTTCCCTAATAATTATAAAATGCAAAAATATCTTTCAAAATGTTTTAATTTAAAAACTACTTACACACTAGTCAGGTACCTTACACTAGATTCTAGAATATCATATAGGATCAAATCTCAGCTTGTTTTTGATGAGCCAGAACGAGTCTATGACAGCACCGTCCAGATCGACCGACACCTGGAAAAAATAATACATACATACCTTTTTAGTAAAACCAATAGTTTTTATAGTAAAACCAATAGTTTTTATAGTAAAACCAATGGTTTTTATAGTAAAACCAATAGTTTTTATAGTAAAACCAATAGTTTTTATAGTGAAACACACCATGGAATTTGGTTATTTATATTCGTACGTGAGTAATGATTATTTCAGCATATACTAGTCCACAGCTGGACATAGGCCTCCCCCAATGAGCGCCATAGCGCCCTGTCTCCAGCTTGCCACATCCAGCATCTACCTGCAGTCCTTCGCAGGTCGTCATCCCACCTGGTTGGAGGGCGTCCTACACTACGCTTACAGAGTCGTGGTCTCCACTCAAGAACACGTTTGCCCCAGCGGCCGTCGTCGGTTCTTCGCGAGATATGGCCCACTTTACATAGATAGATATTTTTTATTATACATAGAGAACACCCGGATCAAATATCTGCAGATCGTACAAACATTTGCCCCGAGGCGGGAATTGAACCCGCAACCTCCTGCGTCGCAGGCGGACCTTCGCCCACCGCGCCACAGAGGTCGTCAACGTAATGTTCTCACCTGTTCCATAACGATGTGAGTATTGTTGTATGCCTTGAACCTGGTGTAGCCGTAGTCTTGAGAGTGGAACGCGGACCATTTGAACGGCGTCCCTGAAAATATTCATCATCATCATCATCATCATCAGCCACATGTTAGTCCACTGCTGGACATAGGCCTCTAATGAGCGCCATAGCGCCCTGTCTTCAGCTAAAATATTCAAAACACTAATATTATAATTGCGTATGGTTGGATGGATGTTTGTTCCACAAGAAATCTACGGAACAGATCGGCCTGAAAAAGACTTTTGAAACTATCTATCGTGGTTAACATAAGTCATTTAAAATGGGGTATTTAAAAATTTACATTAAATTATTTATTTAAATTAATATCCTGGAATCAAACATAGGCCTCTATTTGTTCCATATAACAGTTCCAATGGGATAGAAATAACCTTTAAACGTTTCCATATTAACAACGCGTGCCAAGCCGCGGGCAGAATCTAGTGTTAAAAAAATAAACAAATGATGCTGGACAATCCACATACAACCATCTAGCCCCACAGTAAGCAGAGCTCATTAGATAACTGATACAGGTAGGCAACTTACCTACCTACCTAATACACTATTATGTACGTGAACATTACATAGATCAATGTTTTGTTATACCTACATAGAAAACTACCAGATCGTAAAAATATTTGTATCAAGGCGGGAATCGAACTCGCAACTACCTGCGTCGCTGACGGACCAAAAAACCTTCGCCCACTGCGCCTCAGAGGTCGTCAATAGAACTCACTGTTAAAATGGTCTCTGCCCTCTTTACAGCCCGCAGACCCCGTGACGATGTGGACAGGTGCCCTGAAATAAGGTTATACATATGTAGATATTGTGGACATACACATCATGTATGCCGTGAATTAAGGTCATGCCTACATAGATGTGAACGAACATGTGCCGTGAAATAAGATCATACATACATAGATGTGGAAATATGCCATGAAATATGATCATACCTACCTACATAATGTGTAGAAGTTGACAATGCCGTGAATTAAGGTCATACCACTCTACATAGATGTGAACGAACATGTGCCGTGAAATAAGATCATACGTACCTACATAGATGTGGACATTTATGCCGTGAAATAAGATCATACCTACCTACATAGATGTGGACATATGCCGTGAAATAAGATCATACGTACCTACATAGATGTGGACATTTATGCCGTGAAATAAGATCATACCTACCTACATAGATGTGGACATATGCCGTGAAATAAGATCATACGTACCTACATAGATGTGGACATTTATGCCGTGAAATAAGATCATACCTACCTACATAGATGTGGACATGTATGCCGTGAAATAAGATCATACGTACCTACATAGATGTGGACATTTATGCCGTGAAATAAGATCATACCTACCTACATAGATGTGGACATATGCCGTGAAATATGATCATACGTACCTACATAGATGTGGACATTTATGCCGTGAAATAAGATCATACCTACCTACATAGATGTGGACATATGCCGTGAAATAAGATCATACGTACCTACATAGATGTGAACATTTATGCCGTGAAATAAGATCATACGGACCTACATAGATGTGGACATATGCCGTGAAATAAGGTCATACGTACCTACAAAGATGTGGACATTTATGCCGTGAAATAAGATCATACGTACCTACATAGATGTGGACATATGCCGTGAAATAAGATCATACGTACCTACATAGATGTGGACATTTATGCCGTGAAATAAGATCATACCTACCTACATAGATGTGGACATGTATGCCGTGAAATAAGATCATACGTACCTACATAGATGTGGACATTTATGCCGTGAAATAAGATCATACCTACCTACATAGATGTGGACATATGCCGTGAAATATGATCATACGTACCTACATAGATGTGGACATTTATGCCGTGAAATAAGATCATACCTACCTACATAGATGTGGACATATGCCGTGAAATAAGATCATACGTACCTACATAGATGTGAACATTTATGCCGTGAAATAAGATCATACGGACCTACATAGATGTGGACATATGCCGTGAAATAAGGTCATACGTACCTACAAAGATGTGGACATTTATGCCGTGAAATAAGATCATACGTACCTACATAGATGTGGACATATGCCGTGAAATAAGATCATACGTACCTACATAGATGTGGACATTTATGCCGTGAAATAAGATCATACGTACCTACATAGATGTGGACATATGCCGTGAAATAAGATCATACGTACCTACATAGATGTGGACATATGCCGTGAAATAAGATCATACGTACCTACATAGATGTGGACATATGCCGTGAAATAAGATCATACGTACCTATGTACTTAGATGTGGATGTGTGCCGTGAATTAAGGCCATACATACCTACCTACAGGGTTAACTTGAACCATTACGGATGTCTCCAAATCGTCAGGTATGCCTTGAATAATTAACTTCAAAACATGTTTCCACTTCGACGGGACTTGAACCCGCAACCCTTCCTTAGTACAGAGAGCAATAGGGCAATATTGCGCTATTGCATTATGCTATTGTGCGACAAGCAAGACTCTTACGATACGACATCCAGGGGTTGAATTGGGGTCGTTTCTCTCGCCGCGCCGCGACTCCGACGGCTATGCGTTTTACGATAACCCAAGGTAGGTATATGCTTTTTTGGTCCATGCGGTAACCGAACTGCATTATAAAATTAAATTATCTTTTGATGTATTCGGTTTAATAAATAAAACAAATACATATACAATTTCAGTTATTTTATTAACTCCAAACACAAAAATATATGCGTTTCCATATTGATTATGAAAATACATACTATAGTATATTTTTGTGTTGGCCCCAAAAACCAAAAACCCAAATATATATTCATTTTGATGATTCAATTAATATAAAATGTGAGCCACTTACATTAAATTTAAGTTGACATTTTAGTATAACATAAATTCAATTAATTTTAGGTACGTACACTACACGATTCAAATGTAACGCTACAGTAAAATATCTACGTATTTAAAAGATTTTTATAATAATATCCTGTATTCAAACTTCCCTTTGGCATTGTGTTAGAAAACAAAATATTATTTTTATTTAATTAATAATGTTAGTAACTGATGTTAACATATTCATAATAAAGGAACCATTATTTTTTTTTCTAATATCCTGCTTCTATTGTGTTAGTGTGTTAAAAACTAAATCATGACTTTTTAATTTAATTAATGCTGGTAACTGATAAGTATCACAAATAAAAGCCTTTGTTTATTTTTCTAAAATTTAACCTATTTAGATCTTCTAAATCACATAATTTTCATTGATACTAATATAATAATAAATACTCTCTTCCATTAAGTTCCTATTGAATTGATAAATTATTTACGTATTTATTAAATTGGAATTAGTATTATATAATACAGTCAGCATATAAAGAAGCCTATATTTTCATAGTTTTTAAAGCTCAAGTAACTGCCAAATAAGTAGGGATTTTCAATTTATAATATAATATTCAAAGTGCCGCCAATATTCCAAAATTATAGGTTTCGGCGGGACTTGAACCCGCGACTTTCCCTCAGTACGGGAACGCTCTAACCAAAGTCCCGCCGAAGTAAATTTTTTTTAGGATATAATTTCTAAGTATATTCCTATCATTTAGTTCCTAGAACAAATGTACGTAAAAATAATGCGTGCCTCATAAACAATGAATAACCTAACACAAATTGAGATACTTCAGAGCAAACTAGACTCTATCACACATGTCCATAGGGACGATGTTCGTTCTTCACCACGTAGAAGGAATCAATGATCTTGCCACCGAGGTCCACATCCACCTGAAAGTTAAACCAGAGTTAAAAGTTAGTTTGATAGTTAATTTATTAGCAAGATAATATTTAAAAGTCGAATGCATGACGTATGATTCATTAACACTGGGAGAAATCGCTGTCAGCGATAAGGCCGCCTATTGTACTTTTAATGTGTAATATTTAGATATAAGGTGTTATTTTGTTGTTTTAAGTGCAATAAAGTGTTCATTCATTCACGTCGACTGCTTCGTGCAGGCTCTCTACACAGCGCTTGTGTTGCGCCGCACAGGCGTTTCGTTCGGAAAAATATGTTACGGCTGTACTGAGTCACACAGATGTGTGTTTTCTCAGCCTCTGCGCAAGAGCGGGTTTACGCGTAATACGCATGCACACGCATGAGTGTGCGCCCGCACATGCGTCTACATATGGTGTGTATTCAGCAGTCAGGGTGATTTCAATCAACTGTTAGAGTTACCAGGGAATGGGAGAGATTAGAGAGATATATAAATAAATAAAGATTACTCTAACGCTGATAGCTCGCAACTGAAGATTAAATACGGAACATGTCAATCACGGATAACAATAAATACCACGCATACGGCATTGCTAAGCAACAAGACAACTTCCCAGCGCCTGCCAACGCCTGCGAGACAGCGTGCTGATGTGTTACCTGTTCAAAGTGGATGTGCGTGTGGTTGTAGGCGACGAAGCGCGTATAGCCGTAGTCACTGGAGCGGAACGCGGACCAGGGGGCGGGTTGCGCTGCAAACAGACAGGGTTATTACATCTGACAACCTCAGTGGCGCAGTGGGCGAAGGTTAGGCTACGAGGCAGTGCAGGATCTATTCTTGGAACAAATATTTGTTCCGGGTAAAATATCTATGTAGTATATTATGTAGTGACGACCGATGTGGCGCGGTGGGCGAAGGTCTGCCTGCGACGCAGGAGGTTGCAGGTTCGATTCCCGCCTCGGAACAATTGTGTGTACGATCTGCAGATATTTGTTCCGGGTGTTCAGGTCGTTTTCTATGTATAATAAAAAATATTTATCTATGTAATGTATTGTATTATTTATATCAGTCATCTTGTACCCATAACACAAGCTCTGCTTAGCTTGGGGTTAGATGATGCTGTGTGGATTGTCCAGCATTATTTCTATTGCACGATACGAGTTCGTTCCTCCTTTTTTGAAGTCGTATAAATAGGAATAATAACTTAACTAAAACAAAACTTACCGACAAACTTGTCCGTATTTTCTTGACACCCGGCTGAACCAGTTATGACGTGAATCGGGGCTCTAGAACAAAATAGAATCATAATGTTAATAGGTTAACTTCATATTTTCTACTTAACTATTGTAGCAGTACTTCTAGATGGCTTGGTTAGACTTGCTGTGAAAGGAAAAGGACCCCACACCAACTGTTGTATATAATATGTATATAGATTAGCATATATCATTGGCCAATATATAGCATGCTTTATTAGTAAAAATGTTATGCATAAACAGATTTGGAAAATATTTACCTTGCTACAAATAAATATATCACACTTTTTCGTCCACCTCGCCACTATTTTTTACCACTAGTTTTTCCTTGCCCAGTAACCTCTGCTGCGTTAGCATCAGGTGTTTTTTTTATAAAAACCCATTGGCCAGTGAAAAAACTAGTGTGGTAAACTTTCTTTTTCAGTTCTCCTTTCATGCACACAACACAACACAGACAAGTTCTTTGGAAAGGCGTCCCAATAAGCACCAAGCTTGTTATATCATGAGGCACATAAAATCAGGTAAGCATTAATTATTGACTTCCCATACAATATATTCAAAAAGCGTCTAACCCCCATATCTTTAGTCATACCTAGACCAAGATTCAATCTCTACTCAAACTCCAAACGCGTTTCGGTGTGTTTGATCGTAAAAATCCCTTCACTCGAAATAAACTTCTAAAATTAATTGTAAAAATCATTAATTTGGTTATTAATAAAACTAAAATTTATATCTAATATAGGTACCTAACCTATATTAGATATAAATTTTAGTTTAAGCATATTTAAGTACCATAAGTCAAAACTGTTAAGCTTTAAGTTATACCACAAATGTTCCTACTTACTTAAATTTATAAGCTGTTAGTTTTTCATTGAAATAAAAATAAAATTATTCAAGTGAAGAAATTAACTCTCATCTCAAGCTTCCTCACGACCTACCTTGACACTTCGGACGAGTTTAAGTGAGGGGTTAGTTGAAGAATTTTCTAAAGATATGGGGGTAAGCGTTCCTTGATAAGTGTGAGCAAAATTGGTCATCCCGGCGCGCTTAATAACAGTGACGAAATTACTTTTGAATTCGGAACAATATTTAAGTCAAAAGTTTGAACGCAATACGCTTCGATGAAGTCGTGTTCTGTCATGATGTATTTTTTCCCCAGAAGGATCAATGTAAACCGGCCATGCTTTACAATGCCTAAAATTGAACACCACCGATATAAAAAATTAAGAAGGCGGGTAACATGAATTTATAATAAGTAAATATAATAATAATGTAAAGATTATATATTTACTTTTTATAAATCTGATGTTATGTGATAGATAACGTATTTTCTAGGCCATTTATAAAGGTACCTACCCTGAATAGTGATATTCTATGAACATAGGTGGCACAGGTGCCGACATAATAAAAGGAAAGCCCAAAACAACCATCATAGTAAAATTCCTGTGACAAGTAATTTTAAGTCATTTTGTGACTCAATTACAAAACTTTGTTTATCCTTTATTTTTTTAATCATGTTTGTTTTATGTTTTTGTGTATTGAGTTACAAATAAACAATTATATTCTAATGTTAAGTTACCATTAAATTTTCTAAAGTTATTAGAGACCTCTCTAGCACATATTTATAAGACGGATCATTTTCTAAGAAATTAAATAATAACCCAAGAAATCAATTTCGGCGGGACTTGAACCCACGACTTTCCCTTAGTACGGAATATGTTATAACCAACTAAAGATACGAAATCAAGTAACCGCCAAGTCGAACATTTCTGGGACACCCCACTCAAGCGCCGTTAGTCTTATGCCATCATCTAGCCCCAAAGTATGCCATAGAATGTGTTCTTTCGAATTTTAGTCCGCGTTATAAAATAAACCACTCAAAGCTCGTACCCACTTGGCGTCTGTCCGGTCCGGATTGTAATCGGATGATTAATTGGCAGAACATTTTATATCAAGCTATTCACACTTGTTGGAAACCGATTTTGTGTCGGCGCTGACAAGTTTCATATAAAATGTTTCATCCGATTAAAACCCGGACCCGACAGACGACAAGTGGGAACGAGCTGTCAGACCTCTTGTTTTGAGAGGTTTGTCCGGTAGACGTATGTATCACATTAAAGTTATTTAAAACGGGATATTTACCGTTGTGAGGATGTGCAAAAACCGAAGAAGTGATGTACCAACAGCGACGCGTTCTGATACCGTCAGTGTTGTGAGTCGTGATCGAGCTGCGTTCGATAATAATGAAATCGGTGGTAGTGGCAACGTTCGTAGCAAAAGACAAAAAATGAGGGTAGATGTTGTCCAAAAATACTAACTCGCAGTGCCTTCAGTTATTACGTGATCATGGCGCATGAAACTGTGCCGAAATATTGGATAACTCAAAAATCAAATCATGGTAAATATCCCGTTTTAAATGACTTTAGTGTTAATAACCATGATAGTTTCAAAAGTTTTAGTATGTATGACATAACTTACTTGGGGTTGACATAAGGCTGTTCCTCAGAGCCGTTGTAGACCCTGTTGTCGTAGAGCGGCCAGGTCCGCTCGTACGAGTGTTCGTGGGCCCAGACCACCACGTCCACACCGAACTCGTTGAGAAGCGGCTCCAGACCTAGAAAGAGAGAAAGAAAATACATTTATTTGACACCATACATAAGACATAACACGACACATTACATAGTAAGAAAATATAAAAACAAGAAAAAAATACAAGGCAGTAGATAAGACATACAGAATAGAGCAAATACGTGTTACATAAGGGGCCAAAAAGGTCCCTGTCCCAGCATTATGCCGCTACAAGCCTAAGTTAGTAGCGGCGCTGATTTTCAGACAGGTCCTGGTGTGGTGGCACAAAGCTTGATTACATTAGGTAGGTATATTAAAAAAAAGACAAGAGTAGGTAACATAAAAAAGCCAGAGAGAAAAGGAAAAATGAAGAGAGGCACCATTAAATACGAGTAGACCTACATAGACATCACAAACCTTTACAAATCTACAAATAACCCTTAAATATATCTATAAATCTAAGCCTTGAATCTAAATAGCACAACAACAAAACAAAAACTACACATTAATGATTATTGTCTATGGTAGACCCATATTGCCAAATCAACGAAGTCAAGTAGTCTATAGGTAGAGAAATAAACACAAACATGTTCTGACACATTGTCTATGGTCCTATGCAACCTGTTCACAATGTTCATTTCATTCATTCATTCAGACATGACTTACAGAATAATAGAATAGAAAATTATTTATTGCACTTTTTGAATAATCATCATCATTAGCCTATGATAGTCCACTGCTGGACATAGGACTCCGCTAATGAGCGCCATAGCACCCAGTCTTCAGCTTGCCGCATCCAGTATCTGCCCGCAGTCCTTCGCAGGTCGTCATCCCACCTGGCCGGAGGGCGAACAGAACAATATACAAATAATATTACAGAATAATATACATTCCAAAACGTCAAACATTATATTTTATAACCTAAAGTAGGTAGGTAAGTCAATTTATATAAATATAATTTGCACATAACAAAAAACATTCAAATTCACTTTGGGTACATTTCGTTAACAAAAGGTACGCGATAAATACCCGAAAAAAATCTTTTTTTTTAAATAGGTCTATTTAAAAAATTATTAAAAGATGATTTTTTATCGAGTATTTATCGCGTAGTAAGTAGTTAGTAAGCGCACGCCAACCCCAGCGATCACGATTACGAATCGAGTATCGAATCGTTACGCTCACCTCTAGGATACTATCGAGTCAATATCACAACCACTATCAATCACTATAGGATCATGCAAATAGCCCAGTCTTAGTTAAGCCTGAAAATGAGACTTCCAAACCAAAACATGAAATACGAAGAATGATACCCAAAACTCCCGCTCCCTTCTCCACTGCCTTAGACACCTTATCATTTTTTGTTATACATATATAGCTTTCTTCGGTGTTAATTTATTTTATTAGCTCGAAATCAAAATTTTTCGTTTTTTCCCCGCGGTGGTCCCATAAAAATTGTATTTCCCTAGGGGTTAGTAATATCCCAGTAACTTAAAAAGTTTTTCAAATGATTTAATATATGTATAAAATTGTTGTTATTTGTGATTGGTGTTGTGCTAAGCGCTGCACTTGGTACTCTGGCGCCGCTGAAAACCAGCGCTGCGTTGGCACCCGTGTCTATGAAGTATGTAATGCTGAGCCTGCAGCCTATTTGTACTCTCGCTTATAATCTGATAAGCTTTGTCTTCTTTCGTAATTGGATTGTATTTTTTATTAGTACCTACCTACTTTGTATTATTTCATATACTGAAACGCAAATAAATTTTTTCTATTCTTTGTAAAAACAAATGTTATTATTATACATATAACATTATCTCGACAAAAAAAAGCTTTGGATGAGTTTTGCTCCAACACGAAAATTAAGGCTAAAGCTTCTTTACTTTACCTGAGAAAGATTGCAGGGAACAAAAAATATAAGTGATCACTGTATATCCTAGTTTTACTTATATTTGAAATGTATGACGACTCCAAGAGACGCCAAGAGTCAAGGTCTAAAGGAAATAAATCACTTTGATGTATTATTATTTAATAACAGAGACATTGCATGCCATATCTCTCAATTTGTACACCCCGTAATCGGTAAAACATATTTTATACCTACCTACCTGTTTTTAACATCTTATAAATACAAATACAAATTCTTTATTAATAACACCAAGTTACAAGTCACACGTAATAATAATAAGGCAAGCAATATAATTCCAATATTGTCCTTAACTAAAATGTATATTTTATGTCATAAAAGGTACATTGTGATGTGGAAATTAAATTACAATAAATTTATAAAATAGGCAAAGCGTAGAACTCGTCTACGGAATAGAAAGAGCTCTCTAAGAGCCATTTTTTTTATTTACATTTAAATACCATGGTGGAAGCTGCCTTCCTAATAGTATCCGGCAGCCTGTTGTAGACTGAGGGACCCATTATATATACGGACCTATCCGACTTGCGCAGCTTGTGCGCCGGTGTGACGAGGACGTGAGCGAGCTTGTTACTGCGCAGGGCGCGGGCTGTGTTCACACCTCTCCTCTGGAATCTATCAATGTTTTTGTGCGTAAACAGAGCTACTTGGTATATCAGTTCACAGGGGAGAGGCATGATATTCAGCTCCTTAAAAAAGTCTCCGCACGACACATCGTCATCCACGCCGACGATCGCGCGCACTGCTCTTTTCTGCATGACGAAGGCCCGCTCGACATCCGCAGCCCGCGCCCACAGCTCCACACCGTAAGTGAGAATGCTGTGGACAGTCGCAAAGTAGCACGACAGTACTACGCTACGAGACGCGGTGCCAGCGAGCCGCCGCAGTGCGAAGCAGGTGCGGCCTAATTTGGAGCAGAGCTCTTCTATATGAGGCTCCCAAGTGAGTCCACTGTCGATGTAGAAGCCCAGTAGCTTTGTTGTGTCGACTTAACACAATATGTTTATGCAAATAGATGATCTTTATCTTTATACAAATAACCGTAAGCGCAACGACCCGTTAGCATTCCCGATAGGGCCAGCATGAGACTTACCAAACGCCCCGTTTATACCAGTCCTCGTGAACTCATTGGTACATTCCTTCTGATCATTCTCATCGCTACAGTACATAGGCCTATGCGCGAAAACCACTATCCATGGCCGTTTCAATCTGCAAGCGAAAATAAACTCTATTAGTTAGGGAATAAAACTCACCGAAAGAGCCGAATAAGCCTCGACGCGTGTACTCGAAGGAGCAGTCGATATCGTTCGAGTTACTGCAGTACATCGGACGGTGGCCCATTAGAATTATCCAGGGGTGCTTCATTCTGGAATGTTAATATTAGTGTTGTAACTTCTAAGGCGCTATTTGAATACTCGCTGCTGCCCGCAATTCTCGCTGCTTCCCTGGCGAGTACTATTGGACGGATAGACAGACAGCTGAGGCTTACGAGAACAACGGCACGATAGTACGGTGGCATCGCTTGTCGATGAAGAGACCTGTGGAGGACGAATTCTCCATACAAACGTAATACCAAAATTGCATTTTTCCACTATAATATTGTATTATTTGTATTTGAATAGTATTTATCTAGGTTCCTAAATAGTTTTTTTTTTTCAAAATACTTACCTAAAATTAAATGAAAGCCAATCGCATTTTGCACATTTTTATGCGAAAATGGACAAGTTTCCTTCCTATTTGTTTCGTATTAAATACAACAATATCTTACGTGTTATTTATTAAGGAACATAGCTTATATTGTCTAGTTACAGAATAACAATACTTTGTGAAGAATACAAAAAGTTTTCAGTCATAATTTTTGGTATTACGGAACACAACCAAATTCATACCAAATTTTGAACGGCTATATTGCTATCGCGCACGCATGGCGCAAGGGTTAAACAGGGACAGCGATATCCGGAGCGATTTTTGCAAGCGCCTCGAATTGAAGTTTGGAACGAGGGTCGCCGAACCCTTAATAAATGTAAAGACATTCGACAAGTATGACCGAATAATAATAATAACCACATCAACAACAACATCTGAAGAGACTCTCGCTAGGAAGTTGGATCAAGGGCCAGATCCAAAAGGCGGTACTCCTGGACTCGGCACGTATCGTCAGGAAGTTCCTTTCTCTGCAGTCCTAGTGATCTACCGTTTTGATATATTTTTTACTGTAGAATTATTTTATAGTATTTTCTATAAAAAAAATATATTTTATAACGAGATTTTGATAAAATGAAGTAAAATTATAATAAACCCCGGCATTTTGAGGAACCCGGCAATTCACCCCATCTGGCGCTTTTAACAGTTTTGAGACTATGGTTATGGCAGGCGTCCGCAGTCTGCCCCATAGCCCCATTACCAAGTCCATCCATCACAGCAACATGGTTTTTATTTCTTTAATTTTCCTTTGCAATAGTCTCCACACCTGGCGCATATCATCTTCGAGTGCACCCGAGGATGATGCCCGCTATGTGGGCTACTATGTGGTTTATTCTGCAAGCGGCCAAATTCGTCACAAGTCATCTTAAGGAGTTCCCGACGTGGGCTGATACCCACAACTACCCTACTAGACATCGGCATTGACTAAAGCTACCCCAAAATAAATTAGCCAAACTAAATTGAATATACTATAGGAGTGAAAATATAGATTATAATAAACTGCCGGACTCTATAACCAGCGTCGCGTCAACCGCAATATACATTAACAAACTGAAGAGAATCCTAGTGGACAGGGCATACTACAGTTTAGAAGAGTTCCTAAATAACAAATTAGATGACGCCAATGTCGCTGAAATAATTCACTATTGGTAAAATTGTGATGAAATAGACATGCAAAATAGTTTAACTTTAGAGTCCAAACGCAAATAATTGCGAAGGTACGAACTAACCTGTTCTCAGGCAAGTTAGCCTTTGCCAGGTCTTCCTTCAGCCAATAATACTGGTTGACGATCAGTTTGAAGCCGTACTGCAAGTAGTAGTAAACCTCACTAGAGATGGAGACGAAATGCACCGGCCCCAGGTCGAACGAGTAGAACAAACTGGAGTGCGGGCCCGGCATCCTGAAGCGGGCCGCATAGTTACTGAAGTTACTGGAAAAGGAGATACCAGAGTTAGGGCTTGTTCATAAATCATCGTCATCAGCCTATGTTAGTCCACTGCTGGACATAGGCTTCTCCTAATGATCACATAGTGCCCTGTCTTCAGCTTGACGCATCCAGAATATACCTGCAGTATTTCACAGCTCGTCATCCCACCGTCGGAGGGCGTCCTACACTACGTTTACTGAGTCGTGGTCTCCACCCGAGAACACGTTTGCCCTAGAGGTTTCGGTTCTTCGCGAGATATGACCGGCTCACAGCCACTTCAGCTTGCTAATTGCTATGTAAAAAATACTAAATAATAATAATTCATTGATTTCAGACCATATAAAAGTAACAAATCTTTTAACTTATTCTCTGGTCCATGCTAATATATACCTTAAAACTAGGATAGATAATAATATAAAAACGGCTTAATTAATAACACGCTTTTGTGATTACGCCGACATCGACAGCGTGTAGATGACGTAATCAGGGTGTCAGCTGACGTCGGTGCACGGCGCGGGCGGTGCAGCGGTGTCCCGTTGCAGGCGGCCAGTGAACCTTCGGAACTTGACACCCTTCGGCCAAAAGTAGATCGAGAGGTGATGTGATGAGTTGGTACTCTCACCATAAATGAATTGAAGCTCACATTATGGCGAGAGTTCACTAAAGGCAGGGCGCTATGATTAATTCAGCTGTAGACTAATATACGCTTATGGTGATGATGAACCTGATCAGTTCCGGGCATCTTTTAGAGTTATTTTAAACCTCACTCGGATGACTACGAGATGTAGGTACTCCGTCTTAACAGCCTTTATCAAGTGAAGGTTAGTTTATTAATGATTAGCTGCGCCTCGCGTGGAAATCTATGTGTCAAATGGTTTATAAACCTTCTTCTATCGATTAAAAAAACGCATCAAAATCCGTTGCGTAGTTTTAAAGATCTAAGCATACATAGGGACAGACTGACAGCGGGTAGCGATTTTGTTTTATACTATAAAGTGTGACAAAAATATGTCTTTGAAATTGCATATTCACTTACTATGCCATCTCGTGGTTTCCGGGACAGGTCATGTAAGGCACGAGCGACGCTAGCGGCTGTATCTGGCGCATGAACTGGTCGCCGACGCGGGCATTGTCCGAGTCCATGTCGTAGGCGAAGTCACCGACGTGGAGGATAACGTCGAAGTGACCGCGCTCGGCTTCGTCTTGCAGGTAGGCCATTGACTGCGGGGATGCAACGTTATAAGTAAAGACACTTTACTACTTACTGTCAAAGTGCATATTTTGTAAGCCTAAAGAATTTTGAATATAAATACATATATTTAAAAATATATATCTCAAGTGCCACCGTCTTGATTGTTCCTTCATTGCCAGTCCATCCTAAGGTTGTCTGGAAGTGATCGCTCTCAGAGATAAACTGGCCGCTTACTTCGCTATTACTATTCAGTACTTATAAGTTTTTATTTCTGTATTGTTTCCTGTTTTTTTTTTTTTATATCTTTATTTATTGATGGAGTTTTGTCACAAAGTGACTATGTCACTCCCATATGAGATCAATTCTTTATATTACAAACATGGCTAAATATGTACATACACTTTACAAACAAGAAAACAACAATAACGATTGCCCCATGACATTGCATGGCCACCTCCAGTTTCCTGTTTTGTGTAGTATAATAAGGTGCTTTTTATCTATCTATGTATATATTTACCGAGCATGAATAGCTGTAGTTTTAAAGATCTAAGCATACATAGAGACAGACAGGCAGCGGGAAGCGACTTTGTTTTAGAGTCTGTGCAAAAAGAGAAGAGTCTTGGAAAATTGAGGCGCGCGTGTGCCAATGTACTACTTTTGACGTGTTAAAATGTTAGTTCACCTTAACGCCACGACGGTTTCCTTTTTGCTCAGACTCTATACTATGGGTTAAACAAGAGGTACATACATGTGCGTTGATGCTGCCCATATCTCCGTAGATGGCGGCGCGGACGACCCAGTTGTCCCCGGAGGGCGGCGTCTTGAACGAAAACAACTCCGACCACCCGTACTGAGAGCCCGCGTGGTACACTGGAATTACATACCCTTGTTATAAATAAAAGATCACACAGTAAAAAACGCATCTCCTGCTGACATTTATTTATTGACTACTAGTTTCCGCAAATAACCTTAAACTTTAGGGGGGAAGGTCTCGTGGACTTACCAACTAGATGGTCAGACCTGATCACCTCTCTCTCTCTGACACAGTCCACCATAACAGACTGCTCCTACAACGCAACTAGGAAGTATGGCGGTGTTCTGGTTGCAAGAGCAGCCGTTCAACAGGGCTTCATCATAACCACGACCACTTTGCCAAGAGTGACCGATTAAGAAGAAGTTATTAATGCTGAAGTATTTGTTTATGTATATCTGGTAAGGTTTTACCTTACCTGAATTAACAGCACCCCAATTCTTCCCGCGGGTATTTTAAGAGGCGATAAGATGACCTCACATATACATACATATGTAGGTACATCCAGCAAACCAATTACATGGCGCAAAAATAATTAAGCATTTAAACATAAGCCTAAGCCTTTGCACAGAAGGTAAGGCGTTATCATATTCTTTATATTTTGACATTTTACTAAGGAATCGAACCCGCAACCTTCTACGTCGGGCCTTAATTCGCTGTGCCACAATGTTCATCAATCTACTCACCATACTTAGTATCAAAATCCAAATCCTTCAGTGTAACAGAGTGTATCCACTGCCGCCGGTGCTGGTGGCCGCCGTCCACGAAGATCTTGGCTGAACCCTCCGCGGTCTGGTCCATCACCTCCTTGCCGTACTCCACCAGCGACTGCTGCGAGTCGTTGAACGTCGACCATGTTACCACTATGTGGTTGGGTTCCTCTGGAAGAGCGTGGTTGTTAAAATTAAGAGGGTGGATGAAACTTAGGAGGGTCTTTATGTTTATGGTGTCTTTTATATAAATAGTGTAGTTGGTGCTAATATAATCGTGCTAGTTAATAAGTCGATAAATAAATATGAGTTACTACCGAAGGACCAGCAGGGCTACGACGCTATTTAACGTATCGCGCGTTATAAAGTGGTGTACAGGCGCATTTAAGCGTGATTAACGCCTTTTCACGAGTTATTCACGCTAAAATGCGCCTTTACACGCGTTATTCGCGGTAAAATCAGCATTATAACGCTGATAACGCGCGTATGTGTTACGTTGAGTGGTAGCCTTGCAGGGGTAAGATTTAAATGTGGTCTGTCTAACTGACTAGGATTAACAAGACAGACAGCGCTATCGCTAGGTAGCACCAGTAACAATAAGAAATTAATAGCTTTATTTATTACTAGCTGTTCGCCGCGGTTTCACCCACATTAAATTCGAATTATCGTATAAAAATACGAATATTCCCGTTAATCCCTTATAGGAATTTGATGTTTAACAAGGACAAAAAGTAACCTATGTTACTCTCCTAAATCTTCTTTCAACTAAATCTATGCCAAAACTCAAATCAATTGGTTGCTTAGTTAGGGCGTGAAGAAACGACAAACCTTTGGCATTTATAATATTAGTTAAGTTAAGATTAGAAAACACGAGAAGGTTTGAATTGTCAAGGTTCCATATAATTTGTTAGATTAAAAGTATTAGCCACCTAGTAATATTGGCGTGCCCTGGCAGGGTGCATGTTTGAAACATTTTTATCTTTAAGATCCCTGTACGTGTACCTACAACATGTTTGCAATATAAATATTGAGTATAATCAGTATAAATATTGTCGTGAGAATTAATTAAATAAGGGGCCGTTCAAATATTACGTAAGCAGATTTATTACAATTATTTACCCCCCCCATCCCCCTTGTCAGCAAAAGTAAGCAAAGCTCTTACCCCCTCCCCCCATGCTTACGTAAAGATTTTTAAACTATAAATGTATTTTCTTATATTATAATTACAATGTTATAATTATAATTTTAAAAATAAGAATTCGGTAATTCCCCTAATCGGTTCTAAAGCGAGTGCCTAAACGTATGCATTATTTGCGGGAATCCCCGAAAATGCGTTCCGTTTTCAAGCATAGACAATGTGAGGGTTGCCATTCGTGTAAAAAAGTAAATAAATATCGATGACGTAATCATCATCTAGACTCCCCTACCCCCACATGTCATCCAAAATAAGCAAAACAACGACCCCCCCATAGTGCTTACGTAATACTTGAACGGCCCCTAAGAGATTTGCCGCGAGTGACTCAAACTGAGATGTTTGCATTCATTAAAAGGGCAAATTATAGTCTTATTTAAGGCGTACTTTATGGCACCAACATATTAATCTAGGTATTACCCCTCCAAATAGCAAAGATGAAGATATTTTTTTGCAAAAACACGTGTAAAAAGTAGATAAGATAGAGAGAGTACCTAAGTAATTTATGTGTGATTGATAAGACACCACATGTTTGACCAATACGAGTATATATCGGTATGCAAAAAATATGTTGCGAGTATGGCATGCAATCATGCAAATTGTAACATAAAACAAAATGATTTATTAGAACAACACATGTAAAATCACGATTTATGTGTGACACCACATTTGACCAATATAACATTGGTATGCAAAAAATATGTAGCGAGTAGGGCATGCAAATTTAACAATAAAAACTTTATGAGCATTGTCTTAAAAATAATTGTCCAGTTAATCATAATAACCTAACTGCTCAAAGAACTTATTACAGCTTGTGTGTGAGGTTTTCCTCATAACTTGGATGATTGAACAGAACATAACATAGCCATTTTATTTGCAAGTTAGAAAACAATAAATGGCCTTATTTACCCAAAATGGAGTTCCCAAGGATTGGTCATCAACATCTCACACAAATAAATAAATAAATAATGCTGGAAAATCCACACAGCATCATCTAGCCCTAAGCTAAGCAGAGCTTGTGTGTGTACAATACATTACATAGATAGATATTTCTTATTATACATAGAAAACGACCTGAACACCCGGAACAAATATCTGCAAATCGTACAAACATTTGTCTCGAGGCGGGAATCGAATCCGCAACCTCCTGCGTCGCAGGCAGACGTTCGCCCACCGCGCCACAGGTCGTCAAAGAATGTAAACAAAGCAGATGAGCAGGGAAATTGAATGGATTTATTATGATAGTGGTACCACCTAGTGTAGTCAATTTGTTTGTCTTTTACTGGCACACAATGATTCTAGCTACAATACAATACAATTATTCTTTATTGCACACTATAAAAACAGATACACTGGACAGGAAAAAGACAAATAAAGAATGTGTTGTACAATGGGCGGCCTTGTCGCTTAGAGCGATCTCTGCCAGGCAACCTTTGGATGGACATGAAGTGTTAGAACAAGTATAGACGGTGGCGTGTTATATAGAATAATATTTAATTGGGACATACTAACAAATACATATTGATAGCTATAAGTATAAATACAAACATAAATATATAATATAAATATAAAATACACATATAAATATATAATATAGGTATGAGTTATATAAATTAACAGTTTGATGCTTCGTTTTAGCTACGTAGAATAGATAGAAGTATCTGTCTGTACATAGGATGTCAATGGAACTTATCAAGTTTAACCATTACTTATTATTACTTCCGCTATGTTCATATGTATAAAGTAAATGGAACAGATATTAATTTTATTCTATAGTAATGAGTCAGATTGTCATGAGTCACATTGATTATTAGGATAGGAAGGAGTACAGGTAAATGTTTAGATGGAGTTTATTTATACCTACAGCACTTCAATATTTTTTGGAAAACGATAAGTTTGTCTATAAGCAATCCAATTCAATTTAATTTTAATTAGACACAATTAAGATGAAAATGTTATCGTTGTTTTATACAATAGGTACCTATTTACAAAGTAGAACAACAAACTTATCAGTTTTGAGTTGCTCCAATTAATCTTCGTTCTATTATTACAATATAAATAGGTACTAGTACAGAGTACAAATAAGTATTTGTAAGGACAGAGATTAGGATGAACCACAAACAACGAAAGTTCATAGACCTCATATTTTTTTATCATTGAAAATAATAAAGAGTTTGACCACCATCGCACCTAATTACGAAGACAAGTATTTTTGCCCACACACACACACACACCAAGAATATGTCACACTTTCTCAGTAGGAATTTCATGTTGGATTTCTAAAGAGTTAAAGTTTGGAAAATAAGGGAACCTGATGAAACTTTTAAGGACTTTTGTAAGCACCTAGATCTGTCATTTATAAGTGATTGGAGTAGGTAGAGTATATTTACCTAAAGTTTGAATGTGGATGTAACACAGAGATGATAATACTTCTTCTACAATCAGATGATAATGATGTTTTAATCCCACGATTTAAAAATCGTGGACTTTATCTGGAGTATAAACTAGTTAAAAATTATTGATTTGAATAATCATATTCCAATTTTAGGGGATCCCCAAATTGTTTTAAATTTTATCAAATTTGCCAATTACTTATTGAACTATGGATACATTTGTTACCAATTATTATTTCCAGGAATCTGATTACCTTTTAAGGGTTTCTTGGAAACAACAAACTTTGTTTACATTTTTTTCAATTCAATTCAATTCATTTATTTATCTTTTGACACAATATATATGTTCTTAGATAAGTCACAATACATTTAAACTTATAGCTAATTAACAGCAACCTTAGCTTTAGTACCTATAACATCACAAAATATATTTTTATCAGCCAAAGCTTCGTCAATTGTATAATAACTCTTATTCAATAGAATTCTTTTAATAAATACAAATAGATCAATGTCAGGTTTATTTCTAAATTCTAATGGTATTTTATTATAAAATTTTATAGATAGGCACATAAAGCTTTTTTGTATTTTTGATAGTCTTGTGTGAGGGACTGCAATATTTTCCTTATTTCTAGTGTTGTGACTATGGATTTCTTTATTTTTTGAAGTATTATTGAGATTGTCTCTTATGTATATAATGGTTTGATAGATTTGCTCACAGGTCATAGTCATTATTTTTAGTTTCTTAAACACTTCTCTACATGTATCTCTATATTTTAAACCTGCTATATATCTGATAGACCTTTTTTGTAAGACAAAGATTCTTTGCGATTCTGCTGCGTTGCCCCAGAACATGACCCCGTAGCTCATCAATGAGTGAAAATATGCAAAGTATACTTGCCTAGCAGCACTCATACCTCCTAATTCTTTTATTTTTTTTATTGCGTATGTTGCAGAGCTTAATTTTTTGCTAAGTTGTTCAATATGGTTGGCCCAAGTCAATTTAGAATCTAGCCAAATACCTAAAAATTTAATACAGTCTGTGTGGGGCAGCGACATCTCATTTAGCGCATCTATTACATAAGACTCAGGTAATTTATTTGTAGCTCCCAAACAAAATTTTAAAACATGTGTTTTGTCAACATTGAGCACAAGATTGTTTGCTGAGAACCATTTTTGTAGGTCTGGCACCACTTTTAAAAGCTTGTCACTTACACCTTCATCGCATTTATCTTTAATAATCAAACTAGTATCGTCAGCAAATAAAATTATGTCAATATCCTTACATACTATTGAAATGTCATTTACATAAATTAAAAATAAAAGAGGTCCCAAGATGGATCCTTGTGGAATTCCTAAAGTTATGTCACCTTCATCAGATCTACAGCCATTTATTTCAGTGACTTGCTTTCTATTCAATAAATACGATTTAAAAATATTTAGTTCACAATTTTTTACACCATAGTGCTCTAACTTACATAGTAATATTTCATGTGAAACACAGTCAAAGGCTTTGGACAGATCACAAAATACTCCATAAGTTTTTTGTGATTTCTCCAAGCCTCTAAAAACATCTTCAATAAGCCTAGTTATAGCATGCTTTGTTGATTTTCCCTTTTGGAAACCAAATTGACTACAATTTAACAATTTATTGCTGGTCAGAAAAGAAACAAGTTCTTCAGTTATATATTTTTCGTAAATTTTACTTATGCTAGGCAAAACTGATACAGGACGATAATTGTTGCAAAGTGACAATTTGCCTGATTTATGTATCGGTACGACTTTTGCAGTTTTCATTTGTTCGGGAAAAGTACCAGTTTTAATGCAGTTATTAATAATATGCACTAGAGGCTCTGCAATAGCACATTCTAGCTTCCTTAACAAGTAAGGTGTAATATACCAATAATCATTAGATTTCTTTGCCTTCATACTTCTAATTAACTTAACAACCCTCTTCATATTTATCGGATTCAGATTGAATTGAACATTTGATGCTGGAATAAAGTCATCTAAAAAAGATAGAGATTTTTGCACCGAACAAATAAGATTACGAGTCACATTTTTAGCTACGTTAATGAAATAATTGTTAAAATAATTAGAAATGTCAACATTGTCAAAAATAAACTTATTACTAATATCACAGAAAAGTTTATCACAGATTATTTGACTATTACTTTCCTTCCCAGTTTCTTCCTTAATTATTTTCCAAACAGATTTTATTTTATTATTAGATTTTTCAATTTTTTCAGCAATAAATAATTTCTTAGCCTCACAACAAACTCTTTTAAAAATGTTACTATATTTACTTACATATAATCTTAGCGTATGATCAGTACTCTTATTTCTTATGGCATATAACTCAAACATTCTGCGTCTTGAGACAAGAATTCCCTTGGTAGCCCATTCGCAAATTTTTTTGGAAACCGCGGGACTTCTTTCAACTACAGGCATACATTGATTCATATTTTTCAGGAACCATTCAAAAAACTTATCGAAATCCTCATATAATGTCATATTGTCTACGTTGTCGCATAACAATCTTTTTAAATTGTCTATTTTAAGGTTACTAATTTGTCTCATTTTAACAGGCGGATTTATCATAATTTCTGCTTTTACTTTTACATTAATAGCCTGTGCATAATGATCAGATTTCACACCTGGTATTATACGTACATTTGTAGTCTCGAAAGTATCTGTAAAAATATTATCTATACATGTCATCGATGTCGTAGAAACTCTAGTGTAATCATAAATTTGTTGTTTCAATAGAAAACTGTCCATCAAATCCATTAACATATTTCGTTCATTATTATTATCAGATAAAAAATTATACAGGATTCAAGAACCAATGTAAAATCTCATCAAGAAGGCTTTCTACTCCATAAATGATTATCTCAATGATGTTAATGCTTGGCCAGATTATGTCGTTCAGTTTCGCACCGACAATAGTATGTAGGTAAGTAATTTGTTGTTGAAAAATAATATATAAATATTATAAATAACCATGTATTAGACATATAAGAGATGAACATGCTAGTGATTTTGTTTTTCACTTCTTCCACAAGTGGACAAAAAATTGAAGTGAACAGTAAAATATTTTTATTTGATAATAATTTAATGTATAAAATATGACTTGTCTGAGTGCTTATTTGTAAGCCTAAAGAATAAATGATATTGACTTTGAATGATAATTTTTTTTTTATCATTTTTCTTGAATCCTATGTAATTTATTAACATTATTCATTATTCCTACATAATTCATTTGCTTGATTCCACAATAAAACTTATAGGGAACTGTAATCAATGCAAGTTAGGAAGAATTTCTAATCAATCAATGCAAGTCATGGACAAGTTAACAGAAGTACCTACCAATACGAAGAACACCAACTCACCTCCAAAAGCAATATGCAGTTGTTCTGGCTGGCAGTAAGAGCAGTTGTAATGGTAACCCGAATCCTGAGAGGCCTGAACCCGGACTATGCCTATCATCAGCAAAATTAACAGCAGCTTCATTGTTTTAACTTCTCTACAAAATATACGACCGATCAATCCCACGGGCGACGATAGATTGAATTGAAAATCAAATAAAGCTAAACACAAACACTAGATACTGGCCAGCCTCGCTTCGTGTTTTGACTACAGATACGAACACGCAGATTGATTGTGGCCGGCGCAATACGTAGTAAATTAACAAAGTTCTACACGTCCCTTAACGCTATTGAAGTAGTATTTGAGGCACCAACTAGTAGAATACTAATACCTACCACCGAATTCAAATCAGAAATAATAAACAAAACAACAATTTTTCAAAAGCAAGATACTCGCTCACCGATCACTTCACTCTTGACTTCTTGAGTTTCGACTTTCATTCATTGCGTCAATTTAGTGCTGCCAGCTTGATTGACTTAAATAATCTGAAATAGGTAGATTTAATTATTTTCCATGTAGTCTTTTTTTACATAAATTAAAAACAGGCATTCTTATTTAACTAGGTTCAGCGGTGGTGCCAAAAATATAGCATAGCAACAATATATACACGGTGTAACATGAGGTGTGGATCATCGGTAAATGGGGGGTGGGGGGCCTCAGTACCAATCGAGTTAACCCCCCCTGTATGTTCAGTGATACGTACTAGCCAAATCAAATTTTCATGGTTTATTCTTCATGAAAGCCAGATGTTTTTCAAGATAAGTTGCAGAAAAAATATTTTTTTTAGAACCATATAAAGTTAATGTAAATATTAGATTTTTCAAAGAAATTTTGCTATAATTTTCATATTTGGTTTTTTATAAATCTAGAGTCAAATTGGTGTAGGGGCACCGAAGGCCCACTATTCATCTTATTTAAAAAAAAAGACAGGGTCGCAGACCCAATATTTTGATGAAATCTGATATTAACTAAAATTTTACTAAAATCCAAATAACTTTTGAACCAATGAATATCGCTGAACATACAGGGGGGTTAAATCGATAGGTACTGAGGTCTCCCACCCCCCATTTGCCGATGATCCACCCCTCATGTTACACCGTGTATAGTAGTACTTATATGATTGATTGAAATTAAATCGAATTCTTGCGAAATTCTAATATTTTTGCGGTTTTAAATATTTTCTGATTTCTGCGAGGAAAAAACTAGCGGAAATTAAGTAGTTTACCGCAAATAGTCAAACATCTATGAAAGCATGTTGCGTCAAACTTCGATTTTGTACCTACCTACTTGTAAATAACACATTTAGAGAAAATCAACATAGTACATACATTATAAGAAAATCAACATAGTACATACATAGTATGTACATTACAATACCTAAATCGAAGTTGGTTGTAACATTTATGGAATATTTTTTATATGCCTCATTTTTAACAACAATATGTCATAGTTGCATTCAAATAAATGTCAAAAAGTATTAATGTCATCTGTCAAATAACGACGAATTTTGTACCTACTAATTTGTTCGTCCACCAAGAAGCCGCGCTGTTCAATACTGTTACCGTAGGTACAGACTACTCAGGGAGGGACACTAACGTTTACCGTAGGTATACAAACAAATGCTGTTGCGCTGAAGCGGCCGATGACTGACATAATAGTTAGTTCCCTGGGAGGTAGGGAGGGAGAAGTTAGTTGTCCATTAAGATGGATTGATGGATGTAGGTAGGCTTATTAACACTCCACTGACAATTACTTTTTAATAAGACTGGTTTATGTATCCCATTGCTGTGTTGGGCAAAGGGTTTCTCCTTGCTCAACTTTAAGTCTTTAACATGGTCACATAAAATTGAAACACAAGTCAAAGTAGGTAATTGGAAAATTTATTTTTATACTTCCATCATCTTAAGTTTTTCGAAATACCAATATTCCGAGTTATGTCACAATAGGTACTTAAAAATAAGGTGCAATATTTTTAGCTACAAAAATCACAAGTAGGTAGGTCAATCGATAATAAATTGATTAATGCAGGTAAATCATAACAAATAAATCTTAAATACTTACTAGCTACCTACCTATATTTAATTAAAATAATTATAACTATAAAAAATATTATAATAATCTACATTTCTAAACTCTCAACAAAGGTTTAACAATATTTTGTACTTTAGCAAAATGCATGTTAATGAATTAAAGATTAATCTTAAACTGGATTAAGGCACAAAAACAAAGGATTGATTAAAAGATTTAGTAAATCTTGGTTCTTAAGTTCATAAACAACTACTAAATTGTCAAAGTAACGGATCTAAACTTGTTTCTCCTTCACTATTCCGTATTTTTTTCGCTCTTACTTTCGCGATTTGGCCCAAACTAAGCTCGCCTTCACTCCGTAATGGCAATATCCCCATTGATTGAAAGTCACTGCTATATTTCGATGATGAACTGCATTCAGATATGGAAGGTACTCTTTTACGAAACTTTTTCATCCTCCTTACTTCACCCAAGCTACTAAGTTCGGACGACGAATTATCTGCGTCCAAAGAACTAGAGCTCGCAGTTACTCTGAATATTTTGCTGAGTAATGTTTTTCCTGTATTATTTGAAGAATTTCGGCTATGTGCTTCTAGATTTGAAATTACTTCCCGAAAGTTTTGAGGGAGGCGTAAACTGAAGCGCGGTGATGATAAGATAACTGATATGTCGTCATCTTCGTTCGTTGCGTCAATATTCTGTTGCTCCTCGGTAACTACTACTGCCGGACTACTTACTATGGGGCTAGTTTGCTGGTGCACTGGCACTGAGAGGTGGAAAGGCGATGTCATCCTAGTTTTAGTCCGCTTAGGAGATGTCATTACGTTTTTAACTCTTGCCGGAGACGTCTGTGTATTCTTCTGGATCGCAGATACATTCTTTCGACAATCTTCTACATTATCATTTGACGTCGAGGGCTTATTTATATTTTTTTCAAGGATATCTCCATATTCGTCGATTATCAGTTTTTTTATAAAGTCCTTCTCCATTTCAAACATCTTTTCAACTTCTCGTCTTGAGTCGAGTGACCACAAATCGTTATGAATGGTGGGCTGCACGATGGATCTCTCATTTCTAGGAGAAGTCTGTGTCTCTTTTGGGGTAATTTTGTTTGTTGTATTGCTTTGTGTGGCTGTATCCTGAACATCAACCGAATGTATGAACTCGAACACCTCCACTGAATCTCTAAAAGATAGATTTAATTTCGTATAGGTCGTGTCGGGTTTCGAGGGTCCGGGTATCGGGTGGTGCTCATTGTTTTCATTATAACTTAGCCCATCATCTGAATTTGATGCGTCTGATTTGGCTGAGTTATCGTTATCTGACGATCTGTTTGCTGGTTTTGGTTTTCCTGATTTAGTACTATCATCTGATTTGTCCTCCTCGAAATCATCTGCATAACTTTCACTGCCCTTGTCATTGGCACTATCTTCGCTAGATGGATTTGAAATAGATGGTGGTTTCGTCACTGATGTTTTAGCATCTTTAGCAGATTTCATTATTTTTTTAGATAAAGTTTTGCTAACGTTTCGTTCAATTTCCATTACCTCCTGGAGTAAATTTTCATCGGATGTTGTGAGAATTCGGGGGCTGAATTTTTCACGTTTTTTTGTATTTTCTTTTCGGGATGAGTTTTCTCTGCTACTCAACATTTTATCAAGTATGGGACTCAGAGGTATACTGTTTTTATTTGGAATATGTGATATTTCTTTTTCGACATCACTCACCCTCACGCCACCGAGCGTGAGTTGAGAATATGGAATATACTTAGCATTATTTAACGTTTTTGATGCATTATTTTTCTTTGGAGATGATTTTCTCTCCGATACTTTGTGAGGTGATGTCTTGGTTTTCTTGGAACTGGTTCCGTATACTATATTCAGCTTTTTCTTCCATTCATCTAAATTGGTGACTGGCCGTTTTTCGTGCTCACTTTTATTTACAGACATTTTCTTATAACGGTTTCGAGCAGAAGTTAATGGGGAATTTCTTATAGAAGATATAATACGTTTTTGTGTGCTAAGTTTAACTTGGGCATCGGAGCTTATATTATTTGCCGAACCGCTACTATCACATGTAGTCATTTTCGAGACTCTTCTACAAGTTTTGTTTGAAATCGCCGTTAGATTTTCAACAGGATTAGGTTGAGCAGGTACTTTCTGCATACAATTTTCATGTTGCAACGCGATCACTGAAACGTTGCTTTTAGCAGTGTTGATCTTCTTAACAACATCACTGTCAGGTACTATGTCTAACTGTAGAACTTTCTGTTCTCTAAGTTCACTTCTTATATCTATGCGAGGCATGTGCTGAAACTGTAATTTTCGAGATGAAACATCTTTCACCTCGGGTTCAACATGCTCATAGCAGAATTCATTGTAAGCTACTGTAGCTTTGGGAGCCTTGTAGACTTTACCATTATTAAGCTTCTCTTTACTACTATTATCTTTACATTCATCGATTTGTATTATCCTAGTACGCGTTATTCCTAAGTTCCTATTTATAGGAAGTTTAACAGTCGTCGCTTTTTCCTGAGCACCAGTGTTCATTACTTTAGGTCTTTGAGAAATATTAGCTTTAATTTCATTAGCATCATTGCGCGGTTTAGTTTGAGGGCCGTGTTGGTTTTCGATAATTTTGTATCCGTGAAATTTGGCATTGACGATTTCTTCAATGTGAACCTTTTGGTTGAAGTCCTCGTCGAGCGGGGTGGGTGCTGCCTTGACCTGGACCCCAGGCTCGTGGAACTTGGCGAGTTCTCCCGAGAGCAGCTTCAGGTCACCCGCGGTGGTCTGCAGCATCTCGTGCAGCTTCCTGAGGATCAGTTCGTCTTCAGGCCGGAGCGCCGGTTCAGGGTTCCAGAGGTCGTCGTCTGTGATGTTGACCATTTCCAACTTTTTGCTGCTCTCAACCTGGAATGTTAAAAATACGTTAGTTTTATGTCTATCAAGTTTATACTTTACTTTTTAGAATCGAAGGTTTGTGCAAATAATGAATACTTGCAATGCAAATAATCAAATTCAAATATACATATTTATTGCGTCAGAACTAAATGATTATTCAATAATTTTATGTCATTACATTATGTACTTTATTGTAAAGTATATTTTTACGCATAGAGTCAAACAACTTTACTTCAATTTGGCTGAACGCCAAACGTTTATCTGTTTGCAGGAAACCATAGACAAGAGATCTATAAGACTATAAGTAGACATTTTAGCTCATTTATAGTATAAAATAGGTATGACTTGTCTAAGTGCTTATTTTGTTAGCCTAAAGAAATAAATGCTATTGACTTTGACTCTTTGTCTACGGTTGCCTAGGCTAGGTATTGTTGAGTGTTATTATTATTACCAAATATCGATCGACTGGGTACCGCAGTGGACCGGCCCTCATCTGTTCGTCAGGCACAGAGGTTCCGGCATCCGCTCGCTCGACCCGCTGTTGGTTCGATCTGAAAAAATAAAATTATACGTTATTAAAATATATTTTTTAGATTCATAATCCCGTCGCTGCGGCAAAGTTCTCTTCAAGGCCTTCCAAGAAATCCAACCATTACTCTAATTAAAAATTGTGAAATCGCGTGAAACTTATTACTTATTCCGAAAAGTTTGTTATTGTATAGGGTAGGTAGCCGACTAAACACATAAGATACCTACTCACCTAATAGGTAGTTAAACCTAATTTGGGCTACTACTAAGAGGCCCACTTACTGCAATCAGTTTAGAGTTATCAGTAAATACTTATTATGAGCGAGCGTTATTTATCTCTTGTATTTCTAAGCAAGGTACCAAACTGTTGATTGGTTACTACGACTATGCGTCGGGTAAAATAGCTGTGTAGCTCAAGTGTAGCTACTTTACGTAAGGGTCATCCTAAATGAACGCATAGCGTTGAACATCGCTCAAGTTCGTATTGTTTATGAATCGGATTTACCGGCCCTATGCGTTCGTCTGTATAAGAGATGAACAAACATGCTAGTGGTTTCTTTTTCACTTCTTCCACTAGTGGACAAAAAATGTAAGTGAACAGTAAAATAATTTTATTTGATAATATGACATGTCTAAGTGCTTATTTTGTAAGCCTAAAGAAATAAAATGATTTTTGACTTTTGACTCTGCACTGTGAGACCTCATAGTATTGTTCTTGAATACGGGTGTTAATTAAACTCACTTGCTTGGCGTCGAGTTTCATATTATACAAAGGACCTCAAATCGACAAGTTTAAAAAGACGCGGCAACCGAATGAATTTTAGGTTGTGGGCGGAATGTTTACAAACATTCTACATCGAGTTTGGTTTGTGTATATTGAAGGAAGCAAATAGAAGCAAATGAGAAGCAATTTTTGGATAGCATTTCAACGTTAAATACGACAGGTGACTCATCATCCTGACGGTGACTACTAAATGGCAATTTACCTACTGTGACATAATAATTTATCAAAATGACTTGTAGGTATTTTTGTATAAGTGCGATATTCAAATAAAGCCTTCACAGCACAAATGTGATTGTGAACTTGCCGGAGGCAACGGCGGCCGTACTTATCGCATTCGTAGGTCAATATGTACCTTCCTAATCGGCTAGGTAGGCTGCATCGACCTATATCAGGCTAGTTGCACCGATGCTTGGTACCAAGAGGAACAGATGGTAGATCCTGCTAAAGTATTATTTATCAACTAGTTCTGCCCGCATCTTCGTACGCGTTGTTTCCAACAATTCCAGGCTTATAGCTACAATGAAACATGTCAGCCTGATACGTTCAGTATAATTTGGCGTGTTGAAGCATCAAACTTTATTGTGGTGCTGCTGAATTTTTATGGGAAAGTTGAGCTTCAGCTGCTTGTTCCACTTCAAGGAACGGATAGTATTTGTAAGGGAATGGGGTAAAGTTGGGGTACAGGGTAAAATAAAATATCAAAATTTACAAAATCACATCAATTGTATTTCACCAACGTGTACATTATCGACTTATCGAAGCATTTCACTTGCTGTTTACAGTAAGAAAGAGACAAAAATAGTCTCGAAAATTATAGTTTCCGTGTCGTAATCGACCTCTACAAAAAGCCTAGGGTAAAGGCGGACTAAGACTCGATATGTTAAATGAACGGTATTTGTGCTTTGTTGATTTATAAGTGTTTTAATAATCTAGGTCTCAGAATAGAACCCTACGTAACACCAGGACTTTTTACAGTTATTATCAAGATTTTCAACGTAATGTTTACAGGTACCTATAACAATAATTTGAATTAGTTGTAATGTCAGAACAGAGTAATCTATAGAAAATAAGATTTCCAAAAGTTTGGTAACAGTTACCACACTGAAATGCTTCTAGAACATCCAAGACCTTAGCGACGATAACACGTAGGTAAGTTTCTATGCAATAAATAACACGCACATTCAACATATCAGAGTTATAAAAATTATGCACTTTTTGTGCTTACAATAATATGTTACCTTTGCCACTTTCGGCGGAAACATTTCACAAAGCCCATTCACGTGATTCACGGGCGTTCACCGATAACTAATTGTATCAATTTCGAATCTATCAGAAAAACGACATATATCAGCAAACAAACTTCTATGAAACTATCCATCATAGAAAGAAACTCAAAAGCTCCAAACAAGAACTTAGCCATACATAATTCGACAAGGCAATTGACCAGAGTTATATGCAGACAATACTATTTATTCTATTATTAAATTGAATGAATGAATGAACGCTTTATAGAATTCACAAAGAAGGTATGTACTACAGCAAGTTCTACTAATACTGGAATAAAAGCCGTTTTGTACCAGCCTCGAAACCACTAAGACACAGTATCTAAACAATATTTACAAGAAGAAAAAGTATATACAAGTTAGTTTATTTACAAACATACCTAAAATAAATAATAGACATGTCAATTTAATTGAATGTACTAATTTAAAGTTTAAAGACAAACCATATCGTCTGGTTTACATCGCTAATTGTGATAGAAGAGATACCAACGAACCAATCGATTATTATCTTTGTACATGACAACACTACAACTAGCTAAGTAAATTATTAAAAAACACATTTTACAGATACGGGTACTTTAAGTTAAAACAAGAAGAAATTGAAACTACCCGTATTTGCAGAAGATGATCTAACACGAAGAATCGATCAGATCGTCAATATCATAAATGGCCGTAGTCTGATAGACTTCGAAATTGACGTACACTACGAATCGTTTAATTATAGGTATGCCATAATAATGTTAATTATACAATGCTTACTTCACTTTATACAAATAGCAGCGAGTTTTAAGAGTTCCTATAACGGCCGCGTGGACGCGGTTCTGACAATTTGACATTTCATAAAATGACTAGTTACGCCCTCGAGTGCCAAGCGATCTCGCTAATACTGGCTCGCCGGCGCACGCGCCGCAAACTGACCACAAACCGCCAGTTTGAGGCACCCACGACTCCCCTCCTTTACATTATTCACTTACAAAATTATCAACTTAAAGAGCACACCCGAAGATGTGCATAAAAACGACAATTTAGAATTTTCTCTTGACAATTTCAACGAAATAACAAAAACAATATACAATCTCAACCGGGCCGAAAGTGTCGTCGAACGTATACAGTAACGGAACTCGATCCACTCTGAATAAATCGCATCCAAGTAAAATAACGAGTGCGCGCACGCGCCGATCTTAGACAACTGTACAGGCGGCGGCAGCGTGCGCTTCAGACAAGACTACCTCCTTACAACCAGTATAACCGACTTCATGAATGTCATGATCATAAAATATAAATCTTTAAATACTCATACAGTATTAGAATCATATATTTTAAATAAATGCCAAGTTCACTATGGTTCGGGACCTACGGGTAACTAAGAAAATGGCATCTGAAGAAATCCAGCTTGAAAGCGGTTTTCTACGTACCGCGACAACTACAGACGAGAACCGCCTCGGTTCTCTCAAGCCCGAGCAGGCTTCGCACAGTAAAAAAAAAATCGAAAATTCCTCGAAAACGGATATGTACTATAACCTCAGAATATCATAGCGCTAACGCGCTTAATCGCTACATCGCTTCGCCAGAGTAAACCAAGAATGTCGCGTCGAGTCCGACTTCCGTCGACGCCTCTCACAGAATCCGTTACCGATCGACATAGCCGATCGGACTAAACATACAAGATAACTATTTACAAGATCTATATACAAGTGATCTGTGTGTGGGCGACGCAGTGGGGCGCCGCCCCGCCGCGGAGCCGCGCATCTCAGCTCGGCCGCATGCCGCGGCAAACACTCGCTACGTTCTCACGCAGAGAGGGACAAAAAGAACAGACGGCTGATCACCGAGAGCCCTAGGTTTCTCGCTCCTTCTTCGGGGGCTTGAAGTCCTCGCCCAGGATCGTAGCGATCTCACCCTGCATGAACGCCCATGGGACGGTCGAGTTGGCCAGCGGGCACTTCTCGCCACTGGGACAGTAAACCTGAAAACGAAATCTCATTTTAGCACAAAGCTCGCTGAAATGGTATATCACACATCACATCGAAGAAGCATTTGAGGAAGAATTGGCAGATCATACATATGTATGTAGTCGTCGCTTACCTCTGATCCTTGCTGTCTCTTGATAGAGTCCCGGGAGCAGGGGAAGCAGAACTTGTGGTGTCCCTGGCTGGGGCACTGCACGAAGTGCGTGTCCTCGAGGCGCTCCTGGCACAGCGTGCACTTGAGCAGCGGCGCGGGAGGCTGCGCGGGGTCCGCGCCCTCGCCCGCCTCCGTCGACGACACCGATGTCGTCGACGACACGTGCCGGGAACCCGACGACCGCCGCCCGCCGTTCGACCCTGTCGGACGAGACCAATGGTTAGCTACCGTCTGCTATGTGCCGTACGGTGGGAATCTCAATAAGTATGGGGGGATGTTCTCGGGCCAGCAGACTGTAGCCGGACCGGATGGGCAGAGGCGGTCGTCGGGCGCCGCGCGGCATCGGACGCCCGCCCGAGTCCGACCGTCCGACGAGCGATACCCGCGCGCGCGCGCACATCGAGGACGACCACGCGATACGAGTTACCGTTATTGAAACTGCATGCACCGGTTGCCTTTGCAAAGCGACGCTTTGATAACTGCTCCACTTTCACACGTAACAATGACTGATACTAATATTACAAGTAGAAGCGACGCATCGTCGAGGCCATCGAGGTAACATCATAAGTTCACTTTTAAATAGCTCTTCGCACTGTAATGTAACTTAGTGTCTCGTAGATAGTATGCACTGTATAATTTTCGACTGCAGTGTTTCTAGTGAGATGAATTGCGGCGGCCGCATACCTGAGGAGTTGGGCGAGTGCTGACTGGAGCGGCTGGCGGAGCGCTGCGGCGGGGGCTGCGGGGGCGAGCCGCCGGCGGAGCGCGGCGAGCCCGGGGGCAGCGTGTCGGTGACGGACATGAGCGCGGCCATCGGCGACGGGCCCGAGCCGCTGGCGACCGACACCGGGGGCGACCCGGCCGCGCGACCCAGCGGGGAACCAGCTGAGCCATTAGTCAACGGAGCAGGGCTGTATCCTGCAAATGAAGAACATTCTACATCTATACATCCATTTGCTGTAGAGAATCAAAATAGTGAGGTTGGCATCAGGAAAAGCGAGATTGAAAGTCGGTTGGTATCAATTGATCACCCCAGACGTAATAACTACTGCCGGGTAACTGAAACGGCAGCAATTGACAATCCGAATGTAGCTGTGAGAAGTCGAAAGTTACCGTCGCGGCGCTAACTGGAGTGAGTGAGTGGAGCTGTTGCCGATTGTAAATATGAAATGGACACTAGAGTCGTAGAGCCGAACTAAGGCACTGACTACTACAACTACAACCTACATTTTAAAGTTTGAGTTAGGCTCCAGAATAGTTTTTGGCACAGGATGTTTACGACGCTCACATCACATAATGTTTCGTCGCATCGAACTCGCGCGACATCGTTTCCATTCCATGTGTCCGAATAACCTCACATTGAATGTCGGATGACACATCATTTGCGGTGGACCGGTGGATAGTAAACACACACGTCCACACACGCATATAAAGCATTATAAATAGCATTGTGTGTTAATGCGCTACGTAGCGATGTGTCACAGGCGCGGGCTGGCCTCCCGGCCCAGCTCATACCGCAGACGGGTAGGTAAAGCGTGTTAATTGAAATGATACGAGCGACTGGCACATGCGAGTGTGCAATCACCTCTATTGCCAGCTATACAAGCGATGCGGCGCGGCGTTGCCAGACCGCACGCGATGTGGGTCCCGTATGTGTACACGTCGGTCGTTGTCGTTGCCTTTACGTTGTTGTTATGATTAGGTTATGCTTATGATGCTTTTGCCATTCCATGATATTGTGAATCGTTTTGAGCATTAAAATAAATGGATATTTGACGTGTTCGATAACACTTGTGCATTTGCATCATTCGATAAACTTCTGTATTTCTGTGGCAACACAATTTATTTATAAGTTCCAATTCAGCTGGAGAACCATCGTTCTATAATTCTGTTGCTGATCTGTTTTATACAGAAAATGAACAGCATCATTGCAGCTGAACGTAAATATTGATTATTCATAAAAATAACGCGTTAAGGGCGAGAATTGTAGTCGATTGGTTCTCATGGCGCGAAGGCATACATAGCCCACCTGGCGGTGGTGAACTGGTGAGTGACGTCACACGTCGACCTTTTTGGCCGGCGGCGCGGCCCGAAGCGGGCGCCGCGGCCGCCCCTCACTCACGCCAGCGGAATGTGGTCAAGCGACTCTGCCAAGCGTAGGCAGGCGCTATATTTTTTCACCCAACGCTCGACCTACCTAGTTATACGTACGTACGCGAGCGAAAATGTCGTCACGCGGCGTTGCCTCACCGCTGCTGTCGTGCATGCATTCACTCACGGAGCAGCGTTCACATTACGTGGGTGTTTTTGTACGTAGCGAGTCTGTGTGCGAGAGGCCGCGGGCTCGCTTTCGAGAACGCTCAACCAGTCGAACCGGTTTCGTATTTATGGACTGAGTAAATGCACCTACCTAGATTACGAATCCTTTGGCGGACGCTAAGTTTGCACAAAACAACCACGTTCGATCGTCTGAGCACGTTCTGTTCATTTACTTTCCTAGGTTTATTGGATTTATGCGTGCAATGCGCGTGACTTGGTATACAAGTAAGCAATTATTATTAACTGTTGTTTGTTCCCATTAGGTGCATAGAGAGGAAGTATGTATTGTAATAATAATTAAATTGACCCAAAGCTACCGTATCTAATAGGTAGATGTTGAAAAATGGTTTATGTTTCTCTAAGTAATTAAGGACTTTATCAAGTATCAACGGCGAAGAGAATTAGTTTCCTCCAAAGTTAAGACATCTAACGACTCAAATGTATGATTGGTAGGTCCTAATCAAATTTAATTACATTTGTTCATTTAAGAAACCATGTTTATGTAAGGTACTTCTTGGTTACAAAGATAAACTTGGAAGGCAATGTCTTTTTTCTCCATGCAGATAACATTAGCAAAACCTTAAGGAAATTCTCAAAAAAAAATTCAAAATTCAAATGAAACTCTGAAGAAATATTTGAATCTTACGGATACAAAAAAATAGAATAAAGATAAATACCTATTCCAGAACAGAAGATATACCTATCCACTGCTCTAACAGATCATTATGCAGTGATATTCATGTAGCTGGAGCAATTTATGTAATCAATTCAAGAAGGGAGAAGTTTAGTCCGTTAAAGTTACCCATACCGACTTTCAACTCTTTTCCATGAGATTTAATTAAAATATAGATGACGTTAAAAAACATGAGACTCACCATTAGATTTGAATGAAGATGCATCAAAAGATGGTGTGCGCAGAGGATGTTTCTCTTGCTTGAAAACTCTGTCAGGAGCGAATGGAGCAGCCAGAGACACCGCCGGAAGTGAATCTCCTCTGGTCAGTGGCGGCCGAGGATGCTCTTCAAGCAACCTCTTCGGAGGCTCGTGATGATTCTGGTGGTCGTCTTCGTCTAACGGCCTCTTGAGAGTGAGACCGGGAGCGAGCCGCGCTGCACTGTGTGTCGGCAGGTGGTGGGCCGGCAGGTGTGTCAGCCTCCTGCCGTCGTGCTCCTCGCGCCGACCTCCATACTCCGCAAGGAGGCCAGAACTAGCCGCTGGTCGGGTATGATGTAATGAGAATCCCGCTGAAGGAGCATGATGAGCCGGCGGTGCAGGCTGACCTCGCACTGCAGTTTCAACTCCGTTTTGATGAGCTTCGAGCGGCGCTCTATGGCCTCCTTTAGAGTGACTAGGCCCTCTGCCTTCCTGGAAGCCATGAGCCCTTTTCAGCTGTCTGGCACCGTCGAGCACCACCTCGATGCGATCCGCGCCCTCGTAGTTGACGCACCCGCGGCACACTGCCTCCGAGAACTCGTGCAGCATGGCCCACGGCATGCGGGGCAGGTCGCACAAGTAGCAGTGCTGCCGCTTCTGCATCACCGACATCTCGCCGCCGGAATGGGAGCGGTGGCCGAGAGATCGGCTTTCTTCGGTCCTCTTGAAAATTTTCACAAATGTATTATACTCGGGAGAAAAAACACCGTCACCATATTACACTTGAGAACACTGATTAATTTTAATCACATTCGGCTCCGCGGACGTAGAGTGCTTGAGGTGCGGGACTTCAAAAAGCACTGCTCCGTTAGCGGGTCGAGGAGAGACTGAGCGAGCTGGGGTCGCGGCGCTCGCGGGGGGCCGGGCGGGGCGGCGGCGGCCATTATCGAGCGGTGACGTCAGCGCGCGCAACGCGACGACGACGACGACGACGACACGCCGCCGCCGCCGCCGTTAGCCGCGACGCGGATGCGCCGCCGCCGCGCGACCAGCGCGACCCCAACCAACAACAAGCTTATCGATACAGAACAGAACCCGAGAGCCTGGGGGACCGCACGTCTTAGCAGATAGAATAATTATAACCGCATTAACTTGCTCAATATAAGTACCTAAACAGGTAGGTACTTACCTATGAAAAGGGATCAATGAGCAATAGATTCTTCAATAAACTAAACTCACAACCTAGGTTAGGTAGGTACCTGCCTTACTTGCAGCGAAATCCTACTATTCAGATAGGTTAGGTACTTTAATAGGTATTAATATAGGTAAATCCGAAAGTTTGTGAAAACTTTTGTTTGATTGACCGGAGATAAAACGCCAGAACTAATATTTTATTTTATTTTTATGTTTTTTGGGAAACAAAAAGCTTATTCTACAATTAATAGTACATTTAAAATATAAACAAATGAAGCTAACACAGTTTCCGCTTGTAGTATTGATGGTAGATATGCAGATACATAGGTAGGTTAGGTACCTACTACCAAGTACTACTTACCATCAATCAAGGATGCAAAAGCTAAATTAAGCTAATTAGGTACATTAAGTAATCATAATAATGGCAACGCCAGGGACGAGTAAATAAAGGTATCACCAACAAATTCAAACAACATGAATCACGAACGCCTGTTAAGAGACCTACCTACTCCATGAAGGAAAATACCTAAGTATTAAAGTTAGGTTAAGTGATAAATAAGGCATTAAGTAGGTAGTAGGTATGCTACACCTAGATATTTCTCTAAATCACAACCTATGAAAGTAAACAAAATAGCTAGCTATAAATAGGTAGGTACTTCCGTGAACGAAGTACATACCTAGGTACCTAATAAAAAAAATATTTGTCCATGACCTCGTAGATGTGCTGCGTGTGTGAAATGGCAATTAGCGTCGACAGATAATAGAGAGAACACACATAACAATCTAAATTATTATTATTTTATGTCAGGATCCGGCTGGGACGGGAGCGGGGGATGTGAAATGAGTGCGACCGGTATGGCGGCCATCTTGAGACGTGACGTCACGTGACGAGTCAGCCGAGCGTGCAGAGCGGCAACGCCGCATTGCCGTTCACCCGCCCGCCATGTTGCCGTTGGCTGGCGTTGCCAGTTGCCACTCAATGCAGGATTTTTAAGCGTTAATAAATGAAGCTGCCATGGTCGTTTTTTGTAAGCGATGAAGGATCCGACCGAGAAAAAACAGTTATTCGGCCAGGTAGACGTGGATTTGGAGTTATAATGCCCACGGGCGTGGATTTACGGTTCGGTCCGGTTGATCCGGAGAATCACGGAAAAAAATTGGTTTAGGTCCTACTCGTAATAGTTGGTAGGTAGGGACTTACTTCTTAGTAACTTACTAAGTATTCAATCAACTTTGCGTGACAAAATATACATGAATACGAATACATAGAAGAGTTAGAACTATCCCACTATTTCTATCTGTTATATATTGTATTATGTATATCAGTTATCTAGTACCCATAACACAAGCTCTGCTTACCATGGGGCTAGATAATGCTGTGTGAATTGTCCAGCATTATTTATTTATTTATCTACCACTGCAAAATTAAAGAAATAATGAGCGTAGGCATTACTATCTTATTGAGTAGGTATGTTTCTTTAGAACGACAAATGCATACTATGTTAGCCAAATTTCAATCATGTGTGTCAGGCATATCATCACAAAATATATTGTAATGCGTCGTTAATAAGGGCAATAATAAGATGTTTGTCCAATTCAATTCAAAATTACTTATTTACATTACATAGGGCCTAAATTCCTGTAGGTTCTACCTAAGTTTATGGTGTTGCGTTGTGTGGGTGGACTGACTAACGTCGAAAGGTCGTAAAACAAGTGGTGCATTGTTTAACTAACCCAATCGACACGACGCGACGAGGACGACGCGACGACGACGCGACGACAGAACAAAATTGAAATAACGACAGCTTGTAAAACTATAGTACCTAACCATTGATTGTCAGAATCAAAAGTATGCAAATCGAAAGCAAATTAATCATACTGAAAAAGAACCGAACCACAAGCGGAATTTGTTTTTAACGATAAAAATGATGGCCAATTGCAGCAGAAGATTTAACTTAATTAGTAAGTAACAAAGCTAACTAAAGGGAAAACGAATTTAGAATTAGCTACTGACCAAATCAAAGAGGACATGGCAACGTTGATGACATTGGCAAAGCCCGAATTCGCAATCACGTAAACGGATTAAGTTTAATTTTCCAGCACGGGGGAGTCGAGAGATTCAATTCAATATCAAACAAATAAAATTAAAGTCATTTTAGACTAGCTGAACTTAACACTGACTGTCCGTCACGATAATACCTAGTAATGTTCAACAATTTCAGTAAAGACCGCTCGAATACTCAACTTTTGTACCCTCTTTAAATAATTAAGTTGGCTTATTGCTATAAAACCTTAACTATAATTTATTTATCTTAAATGTAATGCTCAACTAAAGCTTGCATGTAGTCATTTTAAGATAAAATGCTTTTTAAATGGTTCAATAACCAAAAGTATGTAATATACGTAATTTTTAACTCCCTAGTATAAAAGTTTGAAAAAGCGCATTGCTTATAAACGATTGTAAATTTAAGTTAATATTAACTAGGAAAAATGTACACTGGATATGTATTACTATTATATTTTGTTATAAATAAATATATTTAAAAATTGAATTTGAAAACGCATCTCAGATTAAACCACGTCGCAATTTTTTGACAGTTTTGAATGAAAATTTGTAATAAAATCGTCACTTGAGTGAGATGGGCTTAAAGCTGAGTTGCGTTTGAGTATTTGGGGTTTTGTCTTGCTTTATATATTACATACATACAGAAGATAAGGTACAAGAGAGAGGTACGAGACGTAATGCTTGTCTTTTATTTGAACTAGACACGCTGCCACACCACTGTCATACTATTATGTACTAGTGCCGCCGTCAATGTAATAACGTTAGGTTACCGTTTAATTAGATAGTAAATGTAGTAAGTAGTTAATTTATAGTAGTAGGTCTAGGTATTTAGATTCTCATTCTATTTTTTTTTTTAATTGGTAACTATGATCAAGCCAGAGTCCAGTTTACTGCGGTTATCACTACCCAACCTAAGTACCCAGCTAATTTATTTTTAAATAGTGATAAGGACAGGAAACCTTATCACCATTAAATGGAGTTATCGTACATTTTTCATAGATTATTTAACTACTTTTCATGTAATGAACACAATCGATATAGATAAATAATGCAAGGGAAATAACCTAACAGCGACTACATATTCTATATCAGAGCAAAAATATGTATTTGCTGAATTTATGCGGTTGTTTACTAATTATCTTGGCAATGTTGATAATTTTAAGAATTACATTATCGTTAAAAAAATCCAAATAGAATAGTAAAACGTTGATAATTATAATACGTTTAAGTACGCATTCGGTAGAATCCCAAGTACTTACACAACATCCTATAAATAGAATACAATTTATAAAACTACGAGTGTGTGTAATCTACCTATCTAAATCTGGAAACGATAGTTTTGTTGGTATTTTATAGAAAAATAATATACTAACATTATTTTTCTCAGAAGTCTTTAGAAACATATACTTGCATCTTCTCAATAAATAATGCTGGACAGTGAATGGCTCTGCTTAGAGCTTGTGTTATCAATATTTCATAGGTAGTACTTGTAAATACACTCGGTATGAATTTCGCAAGTGTTTATTTGTATTTTTTACATCGTCAACAACCACTCAATAACGCACAGGACAAAGGATGCGGCTTGAAGTCACGCATGCGTGGTCGGTTCCTTGTATTCCTACAGCAAGCACGTGTTTATTTAACCACGCTAAAATTTTTATATTGTATGTAATTTACTAAGTAATTAATTATTGTAATTTAATAAAGATAAAGATTTATTTATTTGCTTCAACATAATGTAGGTTACAGTTGTAGATCTTAAATATATTGAAAGTTTCAATTATGTTCTACCTTAAAATTAGGCATGCAAATATTAAGATTGTTGTATTTTGTTTTTATTTTATTAATTTTTTTTTATTTACATCTTACTTATAATAACTAGCGACCCGCCCCGGCTTCGCACGGGTGCAAAACGCTCTCTCTATTTAAAAAAAAACTGTTATTAGAAATTTCAGTAAGTAATTAATTAGTAGAATCTGTAACTTACATGGTAATGCATCGCATCATCTGCCATACCCATACATACCAAAGCATGATTTCGACATATTTTATGTTAAAACATGGAAAACCTATACGAATGTAAAACAAATGTGTATTATGCACAACTTTATACTTAACTTAGATACCTAATGTCCCTTTTGTAGGTATACATTCGCAGTAGATCCTTTCTTTCCGTCATTTCTCCATTTCAGAGAAGATTTTTGACGGGCCGAATTTGTTACAGAACTTTTAAAATCAATTTGAATTAAATGTTAAAACCTATAATATATTATACTATTGCCTAGCAAAAGTTGCAAACATGCAGAAATTACTTTGCTGTTTCTAGGAGTTACGGTCGAAATTGCAATAAATGTTCTTGATAAGGCAACTGTAACGTGAAATCTATTAGGGACGGTGCAATACATTTTTACTCATACTCATTGATGTATGTTGTGTTTGTTGCATTTGCATTAATTGCATTCTACTTCCAATAAACTAATAGCTAAAGTCCTATTACATGCATCAATAACTTTCTGTTACGGTGGAGTGGTCATGAGTTTTGTAAATTTTAATAATTATATGTGATTAGGTTTAAAAATGTTAGGTACCTTTCGAACCTCATCATCGATATTATAAACAAACAGCATCTTATTCCTGCTAAGTATTGCACATAATATAAAGGTAGCAATAGCAACACATATTATGGAATCATTACACCAGGAATATCATGATCTATCCAACACTCCAAGTCGTTTATCTACCTACACTAATATTATAAAGAGGAAAGATTTGATTGTTTGTTTGTATAGAATAGGCCTCGAAACTTATGGACCGATTTAAAAAATTCTTTCACCGTTGCGAAGCTACACTCCCCGGAGGACATAGGCGATATACATATTATATTTTAGACATGGGAAATTCGAATTTAACGCGGGTGAAACAGCTAGTCCACTAATAAAGATATAATATAGAGGTCGCAATAGCAACAATATGGAATTATTACACCAGGAATATCATGATCCTAACACTCCAGGTCGTTTATCCCCTAATAAAGTACCCCTAAGTCTGTTGAACACTCACGTATTGTATGTCTATGTCGTATCGTGCGGGAGGCTGGATCGATGGCAGCGTAGGGCAGCGCTGCGCATGCGTCTCCCCGCACCCATAAACACGTGTCAATGTTTATTTACGTTCCATGCACGTACAGAACGTACCCTGCCATTTCAAATTATACTATTCGGAATTGAATTGGTGTGGTGAGTGCAGATAGAGATGGGTAGAATGTTAAAACATAATTAGACGTAATAGACCAGAAGATGGAAAGTTATGATGGGAACAATGTTGACGTTATATCCCCAATGGCTGAGATACCTGCCGAAATTAATTTTGAATACAGATAGAGATGTGTAGAATTGTTTGAACATTATGAGAAGTAATAGACCAGAAGATCGGAAGATAGAATGGAACAATGGTGACGTTATATCCCAAATGGCTGAGATACCGGCCTAAATGTTGACGACGATTATGTTCAACTATCTCGCATCAACAGTCAGGACATACATAATATTGTATAGGTGCAGGTACTCGGTAACTTTGATAGTAAAGTATGAGACATAAAAGCTGACTGTAACGGTGGCGCCCAGAATTCTGTAGTGAAAATTCACGGAGCAGTAAAAAAAACAAAGAAGCAAGATGAAACCTTGCGATGAGACAGCTTATAATGGCTAAACCTACAATGTTTATAGAAGTCTCTGTATAGTTGTATAACCACTAATATTTAACCAAGGCCAAATAAAAAACAGATGACATTTTAACTTGCTTAAATTAAACACGCCTACGTCAAACCAAATTAGCCAAAAAGAGACGCAATTTAAAATGTTTATAGCTAAGACGTCCACATTGAAATTGTAAATTCTAATTTAAGAAAATGTTTGAAAACCAGATTCTCAAACAAGACTATAAATTCTGACGATTCTGTGCATAAAATACGAGTAGGTGAGTGAGCACGTGAAATAATGGAAAATACCCACATTACCCACTGAACACAGAAAGACAACATTTTACTTACCTACATCTAAAGTTACAGAACATTGACTAATAGCGTGGAGCGAGATGTGTGTGGTGTTGATCGTGAAAAGTCATAATTGTTGTATTATGTTAAAAAAGCCTTACTTATAATCATACAACCTTTTTATAGAAATTATTTATATCTATGGAAAGCCAGTTATTAGTACTGTTCGAGAGAGAGAGAGAGTAGGTAATAATTTCAACGACAACAATTAAAACGGATATACTATAAAACAAAAGAACCTAACTAAAATACATAATAACCCAGCTTATTTTAAGTTATTCTTCTTCGTCATTTAGCAAATTAATGTTGCAATGTAGGATAGAGAAGTAGGTATCGAAAATCCAAAATTCCGCCTTAACAAAGAACCCCAAGAACCTGTTACAAGACTCATATGAACAGTGAGTAGTGGCCACAGTTTATTTTCGTCGTCAAAACTGGTCCGCCGTTATGGGAAGCCTGATTTTCGTCATTTATATTGAACAAAGGAATTGGTTTTAATTTGAAATACAAAGAGTTGAGTTGACTGTTTTTATTAAAAAGTATAGATTTTACTTAGCCTTTTTCTCAGATAAAAGAAATAATAATAATAAAATTGTCATTGAATAGAAATCATTAGATAATCATCCAAAAATCAAAGTCTCGGTGACTTGCTATACTTATTTCCGTCATTATCAAAGATGACGATGTTTGATTTACTAATTAATATCAAACTAACTATTAATTAGTAAAACTTAATAACCTACATTTCAAGGCTTTCATCACCGTCAGCTTCAAAGGCTGACACTACATAAATTGAAATAAGGAGTTATATAAGTTCTGTACCTATCCATGATTTGAACTTTAAAACCTCCTTACTCCTCATACTCGTAAAGTCATAAGCAGGTCCACAATCGCCATTCGTTTCCACCCTTGAAACCAGTTACATGACTCATGGATACAACAACCCCGCAAAAACACTAAGTTACATCACCAAGGCACGAAACCGCGTCGGCGCGTGGGGAGCCCTATCGATCCGTGACGTCACGCCCCGAGCCCTGTGCAGAGCTATGGCTACCAGGGCTTACTGATTGACGTTTGCGGGTATACCTCGCCCTATTTGGTAATTTAATGACCGTTATTTGTAACGCCAACGGTTTCATAGCGTGAATCACGTGAATTTCATCTGTTTCGCGAATGCGGGCTATGAATGCTTTTAATGAGCTACGTCACAAAGTATCGATTTAGAGCTTGATTTTGTTACAATTAGAAGGTGTAAATGTAACAAGTTTACAAGTATTGTGTCACGACATCGACATGAATCATGACGAGTATTGAGGTTGATGCTTATCAATTCGTTGGTAGGCAAAAGTCTATTATCTTCTTAGGACCAGAATCATTGTAAAGTGAAAATGTATGTAACATTCTGACCTTCCTTTATGCTTGTACCTATATCAATTCGTTCCATCGCTTGACTGGGTTCATAGAAACCGCTATCGGCTGAAGTGCTGACGTCAATAGAACACAAAATGGATCGCTATCGGCTAATATATTCCATATCGTAATCATTGTATCGGCTCTTATGTGTGACTTATTGAACTGGATAAGAATTTTCCAGTCCACTATATAGATAGAATTTCAAGGACTAAGATAAGTTCAGCCATTCTCCATTCGCTCTATCGTGACAAGAAAATTTCAATTTATTTGAGTTTAACACCAATCAACAAAAATATGTGCAACAGGAAAAGGGAAATTCATAAAATAACAACTCTGAATTTTTAGAGATTACAAGAATAATATAAATTATTACCAGCTATTTGATTTTTTGAACATATACATATGTATGCAGCAGTTGATTTTTTATCGACTTCAAAAAAAGGAGGAGGTTCTATGTTTGACTGTTTGTATGTTTTTTCTGTAAGTATGTATTGTTTTTTTATTTATGTCAGTTGATTTCTCTGTCAAAACAATCAAATTATCTTGTTTACGAACATTTGGGATTTCGCATTTTGAATCCGTGCTAAAATATTGAAAAAAAGAGCACATCTAGACCTATCATAACGTTCCACGAGTCGTTTACCTCTCGGGGTGGCAGGGGTGACGTGTAATCCCAGGGGAGGGTACTCCAGAGGGTGACACGGCGCATGCGGGAAAGTAAAGATCGGCCTCTCAACGATAGATGCAGGGGTGAGCCACCCCTAGGCTTTAGCAGCCGGATTGAATAATAAAATACTTGCATGACAACAGAAATTAATCGTAATAGTAATGGTTGTTGATAGTAAAAGAAGGTAAATAATTTGATATCAATCATCTAAGATAATGACAAAAATAAGTCCAGCAAGTCACCGACACTTGAAGTTTTGGATAATATCAATTGATTGCTGCTATCTGAGAAAAGGCTTTAGGAAACTTACCAACATACAGGTAAAGTACAAAATAATAGAAAACAAGTCAATTTTAAGTGAAACCTATTGAATTTTTTTTCCAGAAGAGGGTGAAATCGGGCTGTGTAATGATAATGAACTCTCAGACAATATAAGATTAAGGAATTTCTCGTTAAAAATATTATAAAGATCCATCAACAGGCCAGTTCTATAATAACTGCTCATCTAAAATTTGATTCTATTCGTAAAATCATGTCCTATGTTCTTCACATTTCCGATAACGCAGTATAGGTAAGGTAGATAATTGATATTGATAATATACAAAAACCCAATGTACTGGATACGGATACATTACATCTAATATAAGCGAATGAAGACAAAGTAAAAATAAACTTAAAGACTTAAAGACTTAGCAAACAGAAGCTGATAAACGTAACACAATGAAAGTGATAGAGAAATTCTAACAAAGGAAGGTGAAAAACCAACGCTCAAAACCAAAAAGAATAACACTCAAACTCAAAAAGTGCTAGAGTAAAGATGTCTAATAGATATAAAGTATGTTCATGGTATAGGTGGCGCGGCGTGGCGCAGGGCGTTCCCGGTGCAAGCGATCAATACTCGGGACGTGGAGGGAGAACAGCCTCCGACTGAATTATTGAGTCATCTGTGAGCTGTATTATTCATAGATACGTGAAAACAATATTTATACGTCTGCCTCTGCCTCTGCTGCGGGGATTTAACTGATATTGCAGAGAAGATAACTAAAATCAGCGCGAGAGAATTCAGTAGAGAGAATGGAGTGAACGAAATTCCAGTTATCATAACTTTTAAACAGTCTCTTGTTTTTGATTGGTGTATACAAAACTATATTACTTTTAAGTTTAAGAATATTGTAAAATGTTTGTGCCTTAATAAACGAAAAATAAATAAATAAGCAAGCAGCGACGGCGCGGCGGTTGCAATGCATCTTTAAAATAAAAATAATTAATGACCGTCCTGGGTAAATGCGTTAAAACATCCATCCATCCATCTCTATCCGAGCCACTTCGACTGGACAAATCTAAAGAACAATGCGCAATCATTCGTAGTTATGTACATTCCAAGTTGTAGAACGGTACAATAGGCAGGGCTGAATTTGGCTCACCAGCATTGGCTTCAGCATTGCCCCAATTCGAGTCCAAGGCCCTTGGCAACAGCCTCCTGGGCCGGTGGTTGGGTGGCTGCATCTCATAGGATCCTTGGCCTCATTTCCGGCGACCCGGTCTTTGCCCTCGCAACCCGGATCGCTTCGCAATGCCTCGGGGTTGACTGATATTTATTCTGGCGTACAAATAATTGAGTTCTCGACATTATGCCGAAGGTAGCATTCATTTTGAACAAAAGACATTGAAACGGATTTGAAACGAACTACGGAGAATTTATTATCGGTTACTACGTAATATTAGGTATTAATGAAACAGATATCAATATCACGTACAATAATAAAAATATAGCTGTTTTTATGTCCGAGATGTCACTCGGTGACGACTGTAACGAGATAACCAGAATAGCTAATTATACTTACTCGTTAATAAAACTAAGACGCAAAACAATTAGTGGAATAAAAATAAGTATCATGCAAATTAATGAACGATAGGTAAGATAACTTAGCTGCCTACTACAAAAAAAAAAAATATTCACAAGCATAACTACTCAACAACATGTTACGTCATCATAACATCGAGAATATGCAGTTAGTCATCTGAGTCATTCAAATAAAACATATTTTGTCCCTAATTGGTCAAATTATTTGAGTAACGGGTTTCTAAAGCAATTAAAGCTGTTATTACGTTACGGTGTTAGGATTAACATTACAGTACAAAATCGTCAGCATCAGCATTTGATAGATCGGAGAATGAATTCAGAAAAACCAAAAACGAAATCCCAACGCCTTCGCTGAGTTTTCAGTCGTCTTAAACAACCCTGTCTGAAAATAATGATGCTAGTTTCTTGCTTTCATCATCATCATCATCATCAGCCTATAGCAGTCCACTACTGGACATAGACCTCCCCCAATGAGCGCCATAGCGCCCTGTCTTCAGCTTGCCGCATCCAACATCTACCTGCAGTCTTTCGCAGGTCGTCATCCCACCTGGTCGGAGGGCGTCCTACACTACGTTTACCGAGTCGTAGTCTCCACTCAAGAACACGTTTACCCCAGCGGCCGTCGGTTCTTCGCGAGATATGGCCGGCCCACTGCCACTTCTCTTCTTTCTTCTTGCTTTAACAGTAGGTAAATCTGTCCGTAATCGAATAAAATAAGCTAAGTTTGTATAGAGCTATTGGTCTTGGGTCTTGGGTAAATGCCCGGGATCGGGTCATCAAATCCTTGGCCCACTTGCCTATTTCTGAGGCCTTTACCTGTTGATCCAGTTTTTGTCGCAACACCTTTGAAACAACATCCGTGTCATGTGCGGAAGTCCGTAAAAAACCTCGGAAGTCGTGGGAACTACATAATTTTACTATTTTATGAGCTTGAACTTGTAGTGTGACTGCTTAACCTTGAATCTTTGTTATTTTCGGTGAAACGGAGAACAAAGGAAAATGCGCATGACAGGAATGGGTGGACCGTTGATTGATTGGTGTTAAAATTGGAATAGCCATAATGGCAATGATATTTGTAGAAGCGTTTAGATTTTAGGTAGGTATCGTAGGTAGGCTTCAAATCGTATACGTATTCTCCTATCCTAATCGTATCCTGTAGCCTGTGCTGTAGCTGACAGCTAGCTCCTTAAACACAACAGTCATAATCGTAAAGAAAAGACAGAAACAAAGTTCATCGTCAACCGACTGGAAATAATAGTGATTATCGCACAGACCATGTATAGTAGAACTGCGCATTCCTGCACGGTCTGGACGTCCAGATCAATAGGACGGGTAGGGGTGCGGGATCGATACCTGGGCACGCCGCCGCCCGCCGCGCGCCGTGAATACTACGGAGTACAGCGTAACCCGAGGATTCCTTGGCCTGTTTCGTAACAGTCCGTCTGGCAAGAGTCGTCTTTGTGTGGAAATAATTTTTTTTCTACAGGAAACTGCAAAATATTTTACTAAATATAATCCTAAAAGGATTGTATTTTAGGTACGATATCGCCAAATTCGACAACAAAATTATTTTTGTGAGAAAAGAGAAGGAGCCATGAGGAGCGCATGGCTTCACGCAATGCAACAAGCTGAGAAGGAAATCATTGGGTCTTGCAACACGCGGGTGATAGGCAATGGAAAGACCCATGTCCATAATTCTATAGTAGAAGTCGACCATAACATTGACGGCACGTTTATAATAGTCTGTGAGCTGTTGACTAGGTTTTGCGGTTTGCCTGTTTTTGCAGGCGATGGACGGGACAGGAAAAATATGACATGTATTTTACTCATGTCTACTTGTTTAATACAATAATGTTAATAGAAATGCACAAAGTCAATGATGAAATATAATGCTTTATCATACTGTGATTTTAATTCCGTGCCTTTGCACTAAATCGGTGTCTGTGTCTGACAGCATTTAGAGTTTCATACGAAACGTACACCCCACAAGCATCAAATTATATTCATGTTTAAACTGGCATGTAACTAGAGCTATTTATTCGTCGGAGGGCGTAATGTACTATTTTACCTCATCAAAGCAGACCCTTGCATCATGGCATGACTAAGAAGGAAATATTTCAATTGCACATTAACGTGACGCAGAGAGATAAGAGTTTGCGGCGCGACGACGTGGCAGGAGTTTTATTGTTTATTACACAAAGTTATACGTACATACCTAATGAATATGCCTTTCCAGAGGACATGAGATTAATAAATAATGCTGGACAATCCACAAAGCAACATCTAGTCCCAAGCTTAGCAGAGCTTGTGTTATGGGTTCAAGATGACTGATATACTTTAGAATACATTACAAAGATAGATAAATAACACTTATTCCTATGGCTCACCAGAAGTGTTTCAGAGAGGTCGCCAAGACTAATTCATAAAAACGAATGTGATAAGCTCATAATAACGAATTTTTTTTTAAATAAAAGATTTCTGTTAAATCAGGAGTTATATAGTTTTGCTTAAACCTGTAAAAGCAAGTGTTTTAACTTAAATAGATAGGCATTAACTTTTTATTCCTACAAGTATAGATAGGTAACCTCTATACTCGTAGGTATAAACTGTTAGTGCCTAAAAAACCTCAAACACGCAAGGTACCTGGCCTAACGCCAAAATTCACGGAAAGTTGATAACGTGAGGAACATAACTGATTCAGCAGTGCCATATCTTTTAGGGAGTGTATGATAGACATAGCGGGGCCTTGTGAGGAAAATAACTAGCACAAAGGACTAATTTAAAACAGTAAAACCAGTAAACAGGAAAAATGGTAAATAAATATGTACATAGATGACGTCAAGTAGGTACTTCTATACCTCCCAACTACCAACAACATTAGTATTAAAAAGTACTAAGCACCAAACCGCGACACGCGTATTATTTAGGTTATCAAACAAATGCACTGAAACGAAATAAGTAATGACGTGAACAAGGTAAATGAAATGCCTATGTTGTGGGAAGGATCCATTTATGCCGATAGCCGAAAAGGAAAAACAACGAAGTTGCTGTTAAAGGAAAATAATATGCTTTTAACATCCAAAACTTGTCGAAGTACACGCTGACGTTTTTATAAAGGATAAAGCAACAATGATACTCTAGTAAATAACAAAATGAGTAATAAATTCAAAGTAATGTAACACAATGTACAGCTGGGTGACTGCAAATGTAAACGAAACTGATAGTTCTGTTTACATTTTGGTACGTTTCGTCTATCTGAAAACAAATATGCAAAGTTGTGGTACGCGGAATCCGATGATTGTGACACAAAGAGAACATGTAGGTGTGTATGTGTACTTAGTTATTGCAAATAGTGAACCACTGAAGTAGAGATATATTGTCAGGATGAACCAGTAAGTTTTCAATGAATTTACATCAAAAGATATTATTATGAGATCAGCATTGAACAATCTGATATATAAACGATTGTGTAAACGATGTTATGCATTTTATATTTTTTACTAAAATCGCAACCTTTTATGATTACTAATCTAAAATAATACAGCTTTCCAGCGTCTTCACTTCATCTATAATGCCAGTTACTAGAAATTTTAGATTTATATACGATTTTAAAAACGATATTATGCATTAACTAAAAGCGCTACCCTTTATGATTCCTAGTCTAAAATAAAACCGCTTCGCAACGTCTTTATCTATAATGCAAGTAACACTACAAAGAATGGTAATTTTAAGTTTTTGGACCGTAACGCGAAAATATGCGTCGCAGAACACGAAAATGAAGCCGTAGACCCTGAAAGCATTCTACATACGCCATTGTTCGATAGTCATCTCTACGCGTGACTGCCTAGCAATGAGGAAGTACCGACCTTATAGTATCTTTTAATTTTAATCTTTAATTTTTGTAGGTGTTTTGTATACGCGATTTGATATTTAAGAAAGTGGCAGACCTTTGAACTAATATATGTAGATCAGAATTTGAAATTTGACAATGATGTACGTATTCAAGCAATGTGTGGTGGGTGGGATGACGACCTGCGAAAGATTGCAGGTAGATGCTGGATGCGGCAAGCTGAAGACAGGGCGCTATGACGCTCATTGGGGGAGACCTATGTCCAGCAGTGGACTGCTATAGGCTGATGATGATGATGTACGTATTCAAAGATCTGTTATAAAGTTGATATATCAAATTGTTATGAACATGACGACAGCCTGAGTTCTCATAGTTAATAAAAAAACTAAAAACCGACTTCTGCTTCCTTTTTCTAGTTTTGAGGGATAAATGCTAATCACTCGAGGAATAAAAATTTTATGCGACCTTGAAATAATTCTCTATACAACTACAAAAGAATCATTCAAATCAGTCCACAAATGACAGAGAAATAGAGAGACATAACATTCATACATACATATAACCGAACATAGAACCTCCTACTTTTTAGAAGTCTGTTAAAAACTAACTTATTATAAGTTGACGATGAATCTTAAGTAGATGCTTACTTCTAAGTTTAGCATGGTGTACTTGAAGTAAAGCTTTTATGAACAGAATAAAGACAACGTAAGCCCACGGATAACTCAGTATACAAGAAACATTCTTGACGAAAGAAAGTACTAAAATGATAAAGATAGCGTTGGTGTACAAAGCCAATGAACCTGTCGGACACAAAGACTAATTGATGACCGCATAACAAATTTACATATTAGTTAGTATGTAAGACATGTAAGTACTCGTATTTGGTAATGATAAGCTATACCTCCAAGAAATCTCTATCTCCTCTATTCAAACGTAAATCAATGCAAAGGAAATAATTGAAATGCTCTGAACTTAATTTAATAATTCTGCTAGCACGGCGTCTATTTTCCCTGATAGACCATATTACGCGTCAATGTATTTAGATACCTATTTAAATGTGTATACGTTTCACATTTGTATGAAATTCCATCGGAGAATACTTTAATTATAATAATATGCTTGTTTATATATTACGTTACCACATAAGACAACTAAATGAAATAATGACCCATAAACTATCTACTAATCTAATTAGCTCAAAGAATTAGCAAGCTGAAGTGGCAGTGGGCCGGCCATATCTCGCGAAGAACCGACGGCCGATGGGGCAAACGTGTTCTTGAGTGGAGACCACGACTCGGTAAACGTAGTGTAGGACGCCCTCCGACCAGGTGGGATGACGACCTGCGAAAGACTGCAGGTAGATGCTGGATGCGGCAAGCTGAAGACAGGGCGCTATGGCGCTCTTTGGGGGAGGCCTATGTCCAGCAGTGGACTGCTATAGGCTGATGATGAATCTAATTACGAATGAATCATAACAGTGAGTGGTGATGGTGACGCATTAGGATTCTATATTCCTAGGTATATGTAGAGAAGGTTTAATTTACCTTCTCTCTGCAAGTCAAGGTTAAAAATCAACATCCGTGTCAATAGGTGTAATTACCGTGATATGTGATAAACGCAAAACATAACAAAACAGGAGTGTTCTAGAACAATTTACCTATTATAGGACAACAGACACTCTCTAGTTCATAATACTAACGCACGTAACGTTATGCAATGCTTGACTAAGATAGCTGTTATTGATTCACATATTGTGTTTATTCTTTTAAGGTTTCAAGGATATCCAATCATGATCATTACTCGTACTATTTTCAGCATGTTTACTTTTAAAATTGTTTTTCAATCGTCCTTCATTCCACTACGACTATACTAAATTCTTTAGGACAAAGTGCCAGCAAAAAGCCTTACAAATCATAACAATGTACATATATTTACAATTACAACATTTACAACCTTTGAGTACACGATGCTTACGTTGTCATAATATGTTGCGCTTTCGTTGCATCGTCAGCAGAAAAAGTTGCAAACTTATAATTATAATAAAGATGCATATGGTATGCATATTGCATAGCATACGAGTAATATGACCCAAAACCACTAAGCTACTCAAAACCTTGTAATGACCGATAGATACAAACGCAGATAGACGACATTGCTCGAAGGCGATATTCAAAACGTAACAGACAGACACACACAACACCACTGTCTCCGTTACGTCTCAGGAAACACAGAAAGCCTTATTGCAATAGACCCAAAGGTCAAAGTAGTTTCGCATTCACAATGACCTCATCGTATTACAAATACTGTTATGTTTACTTTACGTTGCACACGCCTTTTCCTAGAAGTGTCACTATCGTATCGGATAAGGATTGACCTGTTTTTAATGCACGGTTTATGTTGTCAGTCTGGTGGCAATCCTCATTCATAGCTATACTTTACCCATTTACCTATGTATGTATAGTGACTGATGTCACTTAATATACCTTCACATTCTGGTGCCGCCCGCGCCGCTGTAGTCTCCGAGGAAGAAGAAACAAAAGCGGTACCTCCTCCATCTACCTACGAAGTGGTTTTGTGCCGTCTTGTATCCTAATGTTGTAAAAACGTCTTTTTTGTATTCTGGAGAATGGTATTGGCATTCAACTGACTGTCCGAAAAGATGATTTAGCTACCTACCTATTACGAAATTCTGCGTTTTCATTCGAAGGTGCTTTGCGGTGTTCTGTTAGCTCATTACGCTTCATTAGCTTACGCCACGAGACTGCTCTCGAAACACGTGAATGGGTTTAGTCGGAAATTCCGACCATGCATTAAGTTCGTTATAAATGTCCTTTGTTTATGATCAATTGATCACGCACGAGTGGAATTTCGCTGAATCGTTTTGACGCCACTTTGGATCATCAATGCATGTCATCATTTTATGCAAATAAATGACTATGTCATATAAAACATTATTGTGATTTTTAGACGTTGACTCATCATTATAAACTGACTTGATCTTTTTTTGTTCGAGTTTATGTTTCGCGTCACAAACTCTTTTTAATTGAAGAAAAATTGACTCCCAAGCACCTTAGCCTTTACATCCATCAAGAATGTGTGTACATCGAACTCAACGCATATTTTTGTTGATAAGGAATAGTGATGGCAGGAGGACTAAAGCTCTGGCAGAATCGAGGCTAAATAACAGTAACCAGAACTGATAGAAAACAGAACAAAGCAGAATGGTGCAGTCAGAGGGACATGCCGTAACCCAAAATTGGGTCCCCAAAGGTTGTGAGTGGTTATTTATGACTTGAATATCTACTTACTAAGCAAGCAAGTTATGAATTCCACATTTCATACAGTTGTCACATTCAACACGGAGAGTCCGCGTGGCAGCAGATAAGCTATCAGAGCCCGGTTGCGAGCTACGTCTACACCACAGCGCAACACTTAACAGTACGACAGTGGACAACTAACATTTATCCTCAATTGATTGAGCTAAAATTTGGCATACCTACAATATAAGTTCGGGAACAGTGTAGGTAAGGTGTTATGGCACCATCGAGCTGGTATGATGACGGAGACAGAAGGTGGCCATAGAAATTACTAAACGAAAGCACTGAACACCGTCAAGTTTTTGTTCGTTGGATGGATTTGTCTTGCACTTTGGTCCTAGTCCTAGTAGATGATTAAAAGCTTATAAAACCTGGCATTTAAAATAGTTTTTTAAAATATAAATTTTTTAAGTATACAAAACATTCATTTCGTATTTCGAAGATGACTGATTCTTTTCATGAATGAAGAGAATGAGTACCTAGTTAAATATTTTTTTAATAATATATTGTAGGATTTTTAATAAAAATTTCGAATGTTCAACGAATACTTTCATAAAAAATAATTATGAAAGTATTCGTTGAGCATTCGAGGAAGTAGGTATCGATATCGATAGAAAAACAAATGTAGTTTGCATACCGTTTTCGTATTTCCACTGTTTGTACGGGGTAACTTTCCACGGCCGTATCAGAGCATACAATAATATACCTACACTATTTGCTACATCGAAGCCGATTTCGCATTACAGACGGATGTTTACGCGTCGCAGATAACGGCTCTTATCTACCCAGATAATGACGATTTAATGCGCAGAAATGTGGTAGGTATCATATCTATAGGTATTGCTTGATCAGTATAACTACCTAATACATATACCTTACACAATAATACTAAATATTTAATAGAGATATTGTTGTATTGTTTTAATGTTATATCAAATTTTTAAAGAAGGCATGTCTGTCTGCTTTTTCTAAAACAATCCCTTATGGTGTTTCCAAATAATGTGTGTTTTATAATAAAATTGTTAATTATATTTATGTACAACTGACCGACATCAAGTGTAACATGTGTACCTACGGTGGAACTGAATAAATGAAAATGAATAAATTAAAGCAATTAAATTCAGCACTAAGCAGATAAACGCTTAACATAATGGAAGCACGTAAACACGTGAATAAATTAGAAGAGATATACATATCAATTTTACCTCGTAATGGAAGAAAATTTAATAAGGTACTTAAATGAATGAATGAATGAATGAATGAATGAACACTTTATTGTACCCAAAATAACAAAATAACACCTTATATCTAAATCTTACATAATAACAGTACAATAGGCGGCCTTATCGCTTAAAGCGATTTCTTCCAGGCAACCAGGGATGGAGAAAAAGATATATTATACAAAAGTAGGTGTAGAGCACAAACAGTAACAGAGAAGTAAAAAACAAAGAATACATACTTAATACATTGCATACAATACAAAACTACTTAAATTAAAACTAACCTAAAAGAAAAAAAAAACAAATAAGAATAACTGAATACAATAAGAAGGTACCACAGAAATAAAAAATAAAAAAATCGATAAAATCTGATCACTGTTGGAGCAGGAATAAGAATCTGAATAAAGAGGAGAATGAAGGGAAAATTTTAGACAGTTGAAGATAGAAGGTGGGACTTTAGTTTAGATTTGAAGGAGTTAATGGAAGGTGCAAGTCTGATATCAACAGGCAGTTTGTTCCAGAGCCGTACAGCCTGAACACTAAAAGAGTTACCAAAGAACGTTTGGGAATGAGAGGGAAACTTGAGTAGTAAGTTAAACTTAACATCGGTACTTAGGTATGTATAATGTAGGTAAGTGTTTATTTACCCGTTTTAAATTTAACAGATTTATTGATACAGATTAACGTTACTTCGTTATACATAATAATATTATACAGGCTAAGTATTTATTGAATCGGACGTAATACTATTTATTTACTATAGGTAGTTTAGTTGAACATAATAATTAATTTTATTATTTACAATGAATAATTTTGCAACAATGTGGATTGCGTATGTCGGTCGAGCGACCTTATCGTCAGAAACACGAGGTCATACAATTAGTAAATAATAATGAATATAGAACAGGATGAGATATCATTTATTGTACAGAAAAATTATGTTGATTTATAAAAAACTAGCTGTTCCCCGCGGTTTCACCCGCGTTAAACTCGAATTTCACTTTGTTAGGTGATTTTTTTAAACCTTGGGTTACATTATTGTAGTTTTACTAAGGATCCTTAACTTTTTTGAAAATATAATATAGCCTATGTTCACCGGGGATAGTGTAGCTTCCCAACGGTGAACGAATTTTTCAAATCGGTCCAGTAGTTTCGGAGCCTATTCAAACAAAAAAATCAAACATTTCCTCTTTATAATATTAGTATAGATAGAGGTTTGTAGGTCGAATACGGGCATTGTTGTCTAGGGTAGGGTAGAATAGACAATAACGACAGTACATCGTCATACATTACGTACCTACATTGAAGTTGAAGGAATTAATTTCAAATCATACGCATTCGATAATAAACTGACGTAATTTTTTTCTACCCTAGACAATACCCGTGCTTAACCTACCTTACAAAGCCAGAGTGTTTAGTGATGATAAAATTGATAAATAATAAACTACGGGAACAAAGCAAGTAAGGCTCTAGACACACGGACCGCATTTCAACTGCAATCCAACCGCAAATTGCAGTTCAATTGCAGTCGGCGTGCAGTCGTGTGAACTGCACACCGACTGCAATTGAACTGCAATCGGACTGCGCGTTTGGCTTGCAGTTCTATTGCAGTCGTGTCAACTGCATTCTGCCTTAACTCTGCCTTAACGCTGAGGGTTAACATGTTTAGCTTTACTTACATAACTTATCAAATGGATAGAGTCAGCCACAATTTCCACAAATATGATTGGCTTATCTAAGCTAAGCTAGTAATGAGCTCCTAAAGAAGAATCAGCATCATTTGCAGCCGGATTGTATTTTTATTTATACCGGCATTACTACTGAGTACCTACCTATAAAAGCCTCCAGAAGATACCATCATACATTGTATTCAAGTATGTATTTATGTATTTGTATATGTTTTGTATAGTATATAATTTATATAAAACATTAGTCTATAATACGCCACCGCCTATAATAGTGTACATCCAAAGGTTACCTGGAAGAAGAAGAATCGCTCTTAGCGATTAGGCCGCCCATTGTGCATCTGCATTTTTGTTTGTTTGTTTTACTGTTTTTTTATCTTGTCTTGGTGTGCAATAAAGCGTATTTGTATAGTATTGGCTCAGTATAAGCATATATGTACTGTGGTATTGGTGCCTGAACTAGCCGCATTCATTGACGCCTCTCTACGTCGTACCTACGTAGGTACGACGTAGTAGGTAGGTACCTTATATCACAGAGAAATTAATATCGATGAGAAACATCTAACTCTTTACGAGAACCTTCAAGAACTTCGTGGAATTTTCACCATAACATATCGATCGACACTTCAGCCATTGTCATGTTAAGAGCACCTATGATCATTATAAATAACAACCGATAAGACAGCAACTTGCGTCAATCCTTTTATCAACAGCTATCTGGCATGGTTGGAGTGGCACATCTCTATATAGATCATGTCGATAGCACTATCTGGTAAAACTATCTGTACATAATAATAATGAAATAATGCTGGACAATCCACATAGCATCATCTAGCCCGAACTATATTAAGCAGAGCTTGTGTTATGGGTACGATACGAGATAACTGATACACAATACAATACATAACATAGATAGATTTGTTTTTATTCATAGAAAACGTCCAGAACACACGACACGGATGACGACCTGCGAAAGACTGCAGGTACATGTTGGATGCGGTAAGCTGAAGACGGGGCGCTATGGCGCTCATTGGGGGAGGCCTATGTCCAGCAGTGGACTGCTATAGGCTGATGATGATGATGATGATGACCAGTACACTCAGAACAAATATCTGCACATTGGACAAACATTTGTGCCGAGGCGGGAATCGAACCAGCAACCTCTTGCGTCAAATTTTGAACCACCGCCTATAATCGGCTAATATAATCTTAAGCACATACTTAAGTACGTATTTTATAAGTAGGTACTAAGTAGAAACATTGTAAATACTTCTCATTAAGTGAACGTTATTATGTTCTTTGAGAAAAATAAAGATTCTTTAAACCGAATGCATGAAAACTACGAATTTAACGAAATCGTCGTTAGGCAACAAGAAAACTTCTTCAGCTTCTTCTAAATCTTTATAAAACTTATAAGTAATAAGCATTGACCTATCATTTGATTCTGTCGTTATGTAATCTTCGTAAGCGTCACAATCATCGTGGTGATCCAAACATTTTTTCAGGAGAAAACCAGTTGTGTACGCCAAGGCACTTTTGTTTGGAAAGTCCAACACGGCATAGTCTCCTGTGGATATTGCTGGCTGTGCAATGCGCTGGTCATGTTTTTTATTCTTCGGTGCTGGTTCCATAGTATTAGAAATGGCGGTGTTGAATATTTCCTCACTTATCGTTAGCTTTTTTGTCAAATGTTCTTAACGATTTTCTTCTGTAAATGGATTGAAACAGTCAAGGGAATTACACGTGGAGGGCTTTTGTAAGCTGCCACGCTGTGGGATTTTTCGGATTTTTACTTTGTTTTTTAACGCTTTCGAAAAAGCTTTCTAGGCAGACTTTATTCAGTCTTCTGGTTAAGATTAAAGGGTGCTCCTCTCCTTCCAAGTCTACAAATAATAGACGAATCGTTTTTAAAGTGATCTGAAACCCCTCAATGAATTTCATTTTAGACGTTACATCTTCATCATTTTTCGGATCGATTATTTTCAGTGAATCAAAAAATTCATCATGTGATTCATAAAACTAACTTGGCATACTTCTCCTACGAATGCGTTTTGATATTTAGTAGCTTCATGGCGGGCTGAGGAATTTAATATATCGAACAGGTCATTCATCATTCTATAAAATTAACAGTACCTTCTGCAGAAGATTCCACAGCACCTAAATATTTGTACGTTGACAAGCCTCTGGCAACCGTTGCACTTAGTGTTTGTAGAGCGTACTTTCTTAATATTATTAGGTTTCAGATGACTCTCTGTCAGTTTTGGGGCAATTGGCAGCTGTTTAGTTTTGTCCTTTTCGTGAAACTGTAGTATATGATCCCATTTTGCCACGAAGTTATCAAAGTGAAATTCATAGGTCATCAGGTTGTTGCGCATCGATTTCATCAAACGGGGAGGGTCAGCTATGTAGTAGATTTCTCTAATCCCAACGTAATTGTAAGGTTTTTTAGCGTAACTGATGCACCTGCCCCTATCAGAACAATATTAAAACCGATCTCAAAAATCATATTCATTAACTTGTTTAGCCACTCCGTGATGCTGAAGTCATTTTTATTTTCACCTAACAATGCTACCATTGTCACCAGAGCGAACTTGGCTGGCTCTGGAGTTGGTTGAGTTACCCCATCAACCTCATGGAAACCATGTATTTTATCCTCATTAATGTTTTAGTACAAGTTCGGTTTCAGCCTCATCGTGCCAATAACAAGCGAGCAGTTTTACAACTATATATGATACAACTACCCCAGGGTAACTAACAATACTTCATTGGTTTATCATATAGAAAACGCATGCCAAGCCGCGGGCAAAATACCTACTTCCCTAACTATCAGATGCATTACTAATGTGTGTCTTTGTATGACACATAATAATAGATATTTGAATTTATTCTATGGAAACATTTTAAGATTTTTTCTATCCCATGAGAACTTATTGATGGGATAAAAAGTCTGTTTGCCTTTGTTTTATTCCGGGCCTGGAACTACCTATATCCTATTTCAGCCCGATCCGTTCAGTAGTTTTTGCGTGAAAGAGTAACAAACATCCATACATACAAAGTTTCGCGTTTATAATATTAGTAGGATAATGCGGCACGCGTCTCGGATGAGCGGACATAGCGCGGCAACACGTTCGAGAATCAAATTCAAATGTCAAGGTGAAGGCGACGCGAAAGGAAACGCACGGTGACGTCACTTAGCCCACAGCCGCCATCTTTATCCGACGACGACGCTAGCAATGACACTTGGCTTGTACCATAATTATGTGTACATATACTGTGCTTGTACGCTCGTACACAACGCGTATTTTATTATCGAGAGACACTAGTGTCAACCGAAGAACTGATGATGATCTAAATGCAATGGAAGCGGACGAATAATATGAGGAAACGTTTGAATCGTCTGAAACCTGACGGCATTGAAGCTGAACGAAACAAACACAATAGGGATGATAGCAGTTACCTACTAAAAATAAAACGCCATAATTATGTATTTATGGAATTATACCTGAGCCATAGATTACAAGATACATACACCAATCAGAAAATACCGATGCATCACGTAACGCCGTTAACATAGACATAAATAAAAATAATAATCTGCCGAATAATACTTACAATAATACATATTACTAACACTTAGAAAATAAAAAAAATATTGTCAAATTAATCTTAATTTCATATTCTTATAAGTGCACTTGTGTGTGTCAGTGTCAAATCACTGAAGTTATATGATTATCAACTCACACACACATAGATTCGTTTTTGGTTACAGAATCAAGAATGACACACTCTGCTTGATAGCAGCGCAGCGTCCTCTAGGCTCTATTGGGTATTGTATCTAACACCGTATGAATAAAAATGAACGTAGCTCAAATAATTATACGAGTATATGCAGTGAAAAGAAGCCGAGCGGTGAACATTTCGCAATTTCACAAAGGATTGCCAGGTCGAAAGTATAACAAGCAACGAATCAAGGAGAGCAGTTGGCAACCGTCTTCACACTGAATAGCAGTTTTCTCACGTGCCAAGTGGTTGCGTGATCTCCGCAAATGTTAATAAGTTCCCTAGACCGGCATTGTGCGTGGCGAGCCAACTGGAAAATCTTACGCCAATTATCAACCAACTGAAATTGTACCACTTGACAATGTAGGTTCTCATGTTCATTCACTTGCATCATTTTTATGGGCGACTATCTAAATTATTTTGCACTTCCTTTAATTCTTCGTTGTTTTGTTCTGGTTTTTGGCATAATTGATGAGAGTTTCTGCCTATTGTGTTGTTTGTGATGTCTGCCAGTTGCCGTTAATCTATACAAAACTTAATTTTCATACGTAATTATTTATTACTTGTCAGTGGACTAAGCAATTCTTTAGCTGAGGAAACCAAGAGAAGTCAGGCAAACATTTCAAACGTAGCATATATATTTTTTCATCACCCCAAAAAAAATGCTCCACAAACCGTTCCCTTACCGAAATCCCACACGTATCTCAGCGAAGGTGGACAACTTTTTCTACGATGAGAAGATTCCCACACTCGGTAGAGTTTTTGTAACCGGTCCGTAGGGTAGGGTTCCGGAGGTCGTAGGTACCGCCACAGAATATAAAACAGTTGCTGGTACTGCATTCTGAGCAGCGTAGGTTCCTTTGTGTGTTATAGGTACTGTCTCTCTGTTACTATTCGTTGGCAGGTGATATATCGGTAAAGAAATTGTATGGATAGTATGGGAATCTTGTCTTGGGTCGACTTGTAAGACTCATAACGGGATTATGCTTTCTTTTTCTGGGTTTTATTATCTACGCTCTACACAATTTATCAGACATTTACAATATAGAGACGTTATTACGTTCGTATTATTGTTTATTTTTTACTATCCGTATGTATCAGTAAATGAAGTATTTTTATTTGTCTTTTCTATTGATGTATAGACCTACTGATAAAGATCATTTATTGTCAATATTATATATAATATATAAATGTTATATATAAATTATACTTAACTAGCTGCGCCCCGCGGTTTCACCCGCATGATGATAGATGTTTTGGATAATATACAATATATCTTTATGAATTGTAGCCTATGTGTATTCTGATATGTAAGCTATATTCTAAGTTTCATCAAAATCTATTCAGTAGTTTTTGCGTGAAAGAGGAACAAACATCCTCACAAATTTTCGCGTTTATAATATTAGTAGGATTACATAGACGCATAATCTAATGTATGTTGGACTTGTCAAGAACATTAAATTAAATTTTGCTAAATAAGACAATATACCTACCTAATGATCACTAGGTACCTCCATAAAAAAAGTAATTACGTTACCTTTAGAATAATACCGTTGTATAAAAAACACTATCGCTAAACACAAGTTTATTTTAAGGGCCATATTTTAAAGCAGTGAGGCGGCGGCGGCGGCCGTGCCTGCTTAAGATTCCAAGCAGATATTATTATGTGAGACCATGAAGAGGGGTTCGATGAGTACAATTCTCGTATTACGCATGCTATAGTCTCAAACGAGTGGTCGGCCTTGAGCAAGCCCGTTTTGGACACAGCAAACAATCTTATTTGGCTTAGCAAAAAGAACGTGACCGGTGCCGAAACGTGACGACTGGTTCTTTTATAGAAGCTCAATAATACAGGCTTAATAATAAAAGGAACGACGATAATGAATGATCTAGGAGCCAGTTTAAACTTGTAAGATATTTTGGTAATAACCAGTTTAATGCTGATAAGATTTTAAAGGGAGGTAGTTTTTATTCCTTGCCCAACCCGTTTCATACACAAGGATTTTGAAAGGATGTTAATTGTAGAGAATGGGACAAAAGATTCAGGGTTTGGAACTGACAAAACGAGGAAAACTATCCATTCATCTGCTAAGACACGTGTACCCGGCTATAATAAAAGTAGAGCGTGGAGTTTAATAGACGAGACGTAAAGGGGAGGAAAATAGTGAATTCAAAGACGTTCAGCCGTTTGTGTGAACCGGAGTAACTTATGAACACTAGATGTGAAATCATGAACACAAAGTCATTTGTGCCATAGATGGTTGAATGTGTGTAATGTATTCATCTGATGGAGCAAATCTGAAGTACTTACTGCGGAAGCAATAGAGACTGAAGTAGTATTTGTTTCGGGACGGTCTCTGACTTTGAACCTTATCCCAATGAAGATAGTTTCATTCCAGGTCCATTCGAGGCAATAACCGTTATACCACTTTCTGTAAACAACAATGAGGCCAGCTTACCTGTAACAAAGAAAGGTATTATTACTCACTGTGAATTATATTGTTCTTACGAAGCGAAGCCTGTGAAGACCCCAGGAAGATTCTGCGCTTCTGGACGGAGCTAGGCTGGCTATGCTAGCAAAATACGCATAAAGGACCAACTGGAGTCCAAATGCGGATAAAGGAGTACCCCCCTGATTGTTCTTACGATTGATGGATAACTGATCATTGAAGTTAGTAACAACTTCTACGAACATTGGAAAAAAATTCATATTCATTCATAAAATACAGAATAAACTTAGCATTTTAATCTTCGTTATAAATATACTACATTATATTTCAATAAGTACTACAGAATATGGAAAAACTATAAGGATTACGAAGCTAAGCGAGGCTTACAGTAATAAAACACAGATCAGAGAAATGGAGTTAAAGTGATTACGAAACAATACAATTTCTTAGCCGATAGCTTTCAGAGTATCCAACACAATAAGTGAAGGTAAAAAGTCTATGAGTCCATAAAAAGTGAAGAATGAAAGACCACCTACAAAGTTGGAACACAACTCAAACCCTAACGGTGCAGTACCGTAGTAACAGTTTCGGCAGGTAAAAACTATTATTGCTACTATCTGCTCGATAGCAGTAATACGCAACTGATGAAAACCTTGTATTGGAATTATACTGATTCTTAGTAAATCTAACGCAGCAATGAATTATTTTACATCCTACCCGTACCCTGTACATAGACATCTGATACCAAAACTCAATAATCGTCTCCAAAAGAAAGAGATTATAAGAATGGTTTAGGATGTAATTTTAACCGACTTCGAAAAAAAGATAAGTTCTATGGTATGTTTGTTGATTTCTCCGACATTTATGGACCGATTTGGAAGATTCGTTTGGAGGATGATCCCGAGGTCAGCCCAACCCCGAGGGATTTTGTTTTTGCCAGAGTTTTAGGCTTTCAAGAGGTTCTCGGCCATAAGGTTTACCTAGCAGAAGATGCTTCTCTTCGTCTTAGCTCTTACTTTTAAGCACATTATAACTTTTCTTTTTGTCTTATTTTTATGTACATTATAACTTCAGTAGAATCCACGAGGATATTCCCTATGAGTCAGGTGATCGAGCCCTCCGGCACAGAAGCACCCGGAGTCACGCGTCCTCGCGTGACCCGCTGTTAGTTACTTCAGGAGCGCACGCGACGTCGTGTGACACGTCACTCACAGCTACTGGAGACATAATCCTGGATACGATTCAACGTGAAAGCATGTGTGACTATGTATCGTCGAGGCATCGCTCACGGAACCTTAACGAAGAGTATAGATAGAAACAAGTCAGAGATAATATTATAGCTTACACATTATATTGGTGAAATAATTTAGAGAATCGGAAGATCCGGAGATAACCCATTAGGTAGGTACGTAAACGTACAAATACCTCTTTGTTCCTCTGATGTTAAAGTAAAACTGATGCTGACCAGCCCAACGAAGACAATGGTAAGACTGAAGTGGTCAGGTCATGGTTCAGATGCTTGCCTAAGTATTAGATGATCACAACGATACGTCAACTGAATCTAGGATCTTAAGTATTGATGCGCATGTACGTGGGTGCAGTGGAATGTGGATGTTGATTGCAAAGAAAACAAGCAATATGTTACCCCCTGATAACCAAGACAGCCATGCTGTCACGTCATGCCGCGACAGTGCGTGTCAGCACGCTTTCTAAACCCCATTCGCGTGAGTGCCAGCTAATTTGTGTTAATTCAAAATCGCGTGCTACCTTCCACCATCCACCATCCACCCACCTAATGCCTACCATCTAATGGCACTGCCACACGGCAGCCTATATCTTTCGCGTGTCGAATGGCGTTGCTTTACTCTAATGATGTTTCTGATGGTAATCAACATGCTTCGGTATTGCCGAACTTTATGCAATTTCGAGAACGTTAATTTGATAATTTCTGTTCTTACCACATTATCAAATATCACGGCTTGTTGTTACGGTACAAACTCTTCAGCACCTTATTTCTATTTGTAAATCGATGTGCGATAAAAGATCAAGGTTATCTTTTACGATCAGCCTAATGACGATAAAGGAAGCAAACTAGAACATCAGATAAGAATTTGTAAAATATACGATGATGGATTGAATACCGTTTGTTTAGGTTAGGAGTGTAGGTTTTTTCAGATTGTAGCATAATCTAGACAACAAAAATAAATAAACAACTAAAACCTTCATCAAATCGCTGTAGGTTTGACTCATGCATAACTGATATCAATAAGTCTTGGAAATGGAGATGATAGATCGAATTGCAACCTCTCGCAATATCTGAAGGTTGCTGGTGTGTTGGATCCACAGTGGACAGCACTTCGCTTCGCATTCAATAGTGCTAAGCTCTACAAAATAAACTTTAGGATTGAATTCCTGTGACACTTCTCTGCTGATTGATTTAAAGTATATTATTATAATAGAACCTATACCACGAGACAAAACTTTATAAAGTAGATACGGCAGCTTCATTCAAGCGTTCCTGAATAGACGTACCTAACAATGTACATCCCATCCCAGTTCCTTCCACAGCAAATGGCAAAGAGCAAAGTGATCCGGCTTGCAGCGGACGTCTTAGCGGACGTGCATTTGGGGTAATGTCTTTCTGCGAAGTAATGGCGCGTAATGAGGACTCCGTAATTATTTCGGAACACGGCCATTACGCCGCGGACTGGAAGCGATGGCTGAACCGTGACTGCTTTGATGAAACGAAACAAATGGAAACCCCATTTGTTTCATTTCATCAAAGCGAACGAATTGTTGAACTGTTTTGTAGGCTAGGCACGTATTTTGGACTATAGATGACTGTATGGATTATAGAAGGTAACTAGTAGTAGGTATCTATAGGTGTACTAGGTAGGTAGAGTTCGCTCTCAGCGAGCCGCCGCCCTTTATATTTGTTCTATTCTAAGTATTTATTTCTGTATTGTTTCCTGTTTTGTGTGGTATAATCAAGTGTTTTATATAATATCTATCTCATATTCTAGGCTAATCCATAAACTTAAGGCGTTATTAATATGCCGGAGAACTAATATCTTTGAGAAGTAGGATCACAATAGATCTACAGAGATAGTCGTGAGAGACGTCTAACTATTCTCCTATTCCTCTAAGAGTACATAAAAACAAATACAATAAGTATTAGTAAGCTTTAAGTGATACAGTAGAAATACTTATAGAATTATGGTAGCCTATGAAAAGGGTAAGGTTCTAGAAAGGTAACGTTACCAACATTGACATTTCATGTCTGATCGCGATGGCATCATAGAAGCATAGGTTACGTGACGGGCCTGAACTAAGGCCTTTGTAAATGTTACCGCGGCATGCTATGTGGTATCTTTATACATTGTAGACGGCGTATAGCGTGCCGGTGGTTTTGTAATACATTAAGGGGGAAGTAGGACTTGCATGGCTTGTGGCTTCCACATAGCATGGACTGAACGGATGAATAAAATAGATAAGAACAGTCGAAGGCGAACTCTGTCGTATAAACTATGTGAGGATGCCAGAGACTAGCATGCGGAGTCGGAATTGGAAGGATATGATATGAGATCTGTTTTCTCGTAAGAATAGGATAGATCGACTGAGTACTTAGACAAAATCTAAAAGTAACTCGTTTAGCTTACTCCAACAGTCTTTACCAGTCCACTTATGCTGGACCTAGACCTAGGTCCCTGATAAGTATATTATTGACTCTTATTTTCAAGGGGTAATGCCATAATCTAATCCACACGCTGGGCTTTGCTTATTACATTGATTTGGGTAGAGAATTTGAAAGAGATCTAGAACGCTCGTGAAGTGTTGAAGGCCTAACCTAGATTATAGATAACTTTCCTTACTTTGCTCTGACCTCCCAATCTGACATTTCGTGATGAACTTTTACGTAGATATCGTGGCGTTCACTAGGTAGGTACTACGCGCTTGTTCAATTTATGGTGAAAATGTACTACTAACTATGGTATTAAAGGTATTTATTACTTAGGCAGACGCACAGATTCACTTCTGCAGGCTGAAGGCAAAAATGTATCATCATCATCAGCCTATAGCAGTCCACTGCTGGACATAGGCCTCCCCCAATGAGCGCCATAGCGCCCTGTCTTCAGCTTGCCGCATCCAGCATCTACCTGCAGTCTTTCGCAGGTCGTCATCCCACCTGGTAGAAGGGCGTCCTACACTTCGTTTACCGAGTCGTGGTCTCCACTCAAGAACACGTTTGCCCCAGCGGCCGTCGATTCTTAGCGAGATATGGCCGGCCCACTGCCACTTCAGCTAGCTAATTCTTGGAGCTATGTCGATAACTTTGGTTCTCTGTCGGAAAAAGGTATAATAGTATCGTGAAGTGTATATAAGTATCAAAGCAGAGAAATAAAGACCTTGAAGATAATTACAAAATGTTATTGTGTCATTTGACTCGATCAATTAACCAAGTCACAAATCACAAGCTTCTCTACTAACTGGAGCTTACTCACGCGTGTCCCCTTTGAACTGGTTTATTTATAGCCCAATCCTAGAAACAAGTGACCAACGAGCAAGTCACGTGCAATGCAAGTGTCACCAGTGTTTGTGTAGTACAACCTAATTGACGTCGACTCACGTATCGCAGATCAGTAGGGTTGACTCAGGTTGACTGCTGAAAATGTATCTTTTATCTAACACAGATCGCTAGAACAACAGAAAGCTCCTAATGCCAGATTCCGTACTCATTTGTTTTCTCTTTTCATTTTTTTTACGTTAATGGACTCCCATTCATAAATGAAACTGACTCAATATCATCAGCATTATCATCAGACCTTATACGTTCCATTACTGTACATAGGCCTCCCCAAAACGACGTCACCAATAGCGGCCCTGAGTCGCCATCATCCTTCAAATTCAAATTTGAATTTGAAAAAATGTTTTTTTTTATAAAAAAAAAATCATTTTAAATTAAGCTTACAAAATAAGCACTAAGACAGCATATCATCATAGAAAAAACTTACTCGTTCTATCGTCAAGCGGATAACTATGTAGATACGTCCACTGCGTAGTGCCTTAGTACAAACAAACACTAGTACTCCCTATCAGCTGTGCTGCTATCAGTTGACACGTAAGCTGACCCGGGGTCAGCAACTGGAAATATTCCGCAATTACGACACGCAGACGTAGACTGTGGACCGACGTGATAGATAACAGGAGATAGTGCAGACGGACCTAGCCGGCCCGATATGAGTACAGGTACTTATTATTCAAGCAAATGCTCCAAAATACTAAAGCATAGATAACGAAAGAGAACAAAGAATGTGATGTGATGGAAACTACTGGTCCCTCTTACGTATCAGATTTCTTCTAACTTTATTTATTTAGGCTTACAAAATAAGCACTATGGATCATCGTATCATGAACCGATGGTCATCTGATGGTTTAGCGGTCGATTCTTATATCTGCCTCAAAGATGCTAGTAGCCTCGTTCTAGGTCTGCCTCTATTCCCTCGTTTTTTAGTATGACTAGTTGAAGCGTACGCGACTGTACCAATAGGCAAACAAGAAAAAATCCATCGTAAATATAAATTTGGTTCCAAGATTCAGCAAACCTCATAAAAGCATTCCGCTGTTACATAACGCGTAAATAGATTTAGTGAGTCAGAGCCGTGAAATGAGAAAACACGACGTACGATTTATACTAAAATAATAAACACTGGAACTGGGAATTCTACGCATAGGTATAATATAATTTAAGCGATCAAATTCTAAAACCATACCCACCGAATCATAACATCCGACTTATAATATTACAAATGCTAAAATTTCAATGGATTCCTTGATTTTTGCTACTTCTTCAAACAAAAAGTAGGATATGCCTAAAGTATTGAATTGATGTAGATCTAGAAAAAAATTCCGGAATAAAACAACAAACATAGGCTACGTTTTATCCCATAAATCAGTTCCCATGGGAATTAAATAACCTTTAAACGCTTTCATAGAAACCACGCATGCGAAGCCACGAGCAGAAACTAGTATCACTACAAAATGTCGCAAGTTTCAAAATAGCTAACCATTTAATTAACGTATCACTCTCTGTTAGCTACTTTGAAACTATTTAACCTAGATATAGAGATAAACGCTATAATTATACAATCTAGGTCCAATCCAAGTGCTATTGCATTGCAAATGATAATTTTGACGCAATAGGAACTCAAGGTAAACCACTTGAGACTATGATCGTCAGTCTATTCTACATAAATTACATTAATACTATAATACCTACTGGGTATTTACGATTTTGCGCTAAAATTAAATAACATGTTCAAAAATTTTAAAATTATTATTTTGTTAAACCTGATAATTAATTTTAAGATCTAGCTAAAAATACAATCTAAATTGCTAGCTTCCACGGATAATTGGTACGACCATCGATGTTGCGGCTTCTAGTCCTTTGGGAAACGAAGTTTTTCATCAGAATATTCACGAATAGCTAACAAATTTAATATAGACAGCCTTATAACGAATGGTCTAAAGCTTAAAGCTACTCGAACGGATCTTTATCCTGTGTGCATGGTTTCTTCGACAGCGCTCTCATACGCGCACGAAACAGCAGATTGTCTATGTCATTCATCATTATCAATCTATCTTCTTCTTTGAACTTTCTTAGCTTGTAAGCTAGGAGTTTTCCATACAAATCGCACTCATCTTCTTCATCGTTGGAGGCTAGAGTTTCCTGGGCAGTTTCAAGAGGTTCTATTGAGTTATCTTCGAGTACTCTGAACGTAGGGGTGGGTTTGGTCTCAACTTCATAACTACTATCGTCACTGTCCGACTCTCTTAGTTCTTGAGGACTTTCCTTACATTTTCTCTTAGAGGCTTTGCGAATACTTTGCTCGTTATTAGAGTTCCTTGTTTCTTGTCGGGATTCCTAGAACAGATAATTATGATTTTCTAGTCAGTCCATGAAAGTTTATTAACACAGATCTAGATTTTTTACGATTATTAGACAATTAATAGCCGGGTCCACGTGAAACGATCCAAAATGGATCGGCGATCCAGGATCGTTATTAATAAATCGTGGATCCGTACTACGTAGGTAGGTACGGCTGATCCATGCTTGCGTTCCTGAACTACGCACCAAGTGATCCATATTAAATCATTCGAACTCCTGTTGGAGATGGAGTCACACGTACAGCGGTAGTGTAGAATTTCCGTGGCAGCAGCAACCTTAGCTTAAATTTTGCGCAAAATATCACATAGATTAAATCAATTCTAGGTGAGAACGTTATATACAAAAATCGCTTGGAAGGACTCTGCTTTACACAGAGTTAATTGGGAATTCAGTTTGGAACAATAAATAATAGCCAATTTGCGATATTGTGTTCTATAATTGAAGAACAGGATAATAATGATAAAAATTATCGAGATGACATTATTGTGATTACTACTAACATGTTGCAAAGTGTCGCGAGTTGTGCCCGGACTATTTTCTCCCGCCATAAAGGCAAAGTCATCATACGCAAACCACTTTGATCTATATGTTTCTTCAGCTCCTGGAACAAACAATAAACTCATTATGAAACGAAACTACGTAGTATGTATATACATAATTACTTTTACTACAACCCCAACGTAAGGCCTTTGTATTTCTACTTTAAATTTGTATGAACAGATAACACATAAATATGTTTCTTACCTGATACAGTTGCGACACGACTTCTTTTCTCTCTAAATTTTTCTCTTCTGTAGCCTCCCGCCATAGACCGCATTTTTTTCTTTAGTTCTTCAAGTGGTATGTTACCCATTTCACGAGAAATTTGACGCCAAGCTTCGTCTCTTACGTCCTTTTTACTGTAAAAGTCATCGTTTCGGTCCCATAAACATTTATATTCCTTGTAAAGGGATATTAAACGGCGACATTCCGACATTTCCATGGCTGATCGCGCGAGCCACACCACCGTTCACACGGCGCGCTCCACGCAACTGAGGCGTGGATGCCGCGCGCGATCCAGTGGATCGCGCGCGACACGTCCGCAAGCAACGTTATGCGGGCGGCGGCCCCGGCCCCGCCCGCATAATTTGGTGGGTCGATCGCAGCTACGTGGATCGTCCGATGTGGTGGACCCGGCTGTTGATGCAGATCTTGAATTTGTAAGATTATTCTATAATCATTTGGGATTGGTAGGACAACTTTACGTATTAAACAGACCCTCATATATATATATAATCATTAATAATGATAAATTTACCTCATTGTTAATATCATAGATTTCTCCTAAGAACTTATTCATGGTCTCAAAGGCGAACCACGAAGTAGCATAGTCTTCCGCGCCTTCTGCACCATTAGTTATTTTCCACTGCCTTGCTTTGTTCCAATGTATTCTATAATACGCCATCAAGCTGTCCCTTTTCTTTTTCAAATCATCAATGGTACAATACCAGTCGAGTCGGAATAGCACTCGCTGCCATGCCTCGTGTAACAGACTCTTCTTCTTGTGGTCTTCGTTTCTAAGATCCCAAATAATAGGCTCTGTTTCATAAGCCTCCAGAAACTCTATAACCATAGCGTTATTCCATTCCATTGATGAACAATATCAAAATTTACGTTTTCTTTACGTATTAGCGGGCTAAAAATGTAGGTAAGAAATACGTGTTTGCGCCACGACCGCGACGATCACAATGGATGGGGCGCGCGCTCTTTCGCACGTTTGTGTAAAGCGAACGAGTGAGCGAGGTGGATGCTCTACCCACAGCGAATGTGCAGAGCCTTAGCGCGCTAAAATAGGTCTTAGTAGATTATATCGCGCAGTGCATGTATCAGAAACAAATGAAATGAATGAACCCAGGGCAAAATTTACCATCCCGCCCCACATCACAGTATCACGAATTCCCGCAACGTGTTGCCGCGCTCTGTGCGCGAAAATGGCACGCAGATGTTTTATACACAATTTACTTATTGCGCGATAATTTCATAGAATGATAAACGTAACCTACCAACGTAGAAGTTATTTTAAATAAAAAAAAGTCTGGTAACATTATGTAGCTTCTGTACAACCCATGCATAAACTGCATAAAGACTATTATGTAATTCGACGCTTTTAAATTAAAACCTCTAAGCGCGAACCTTCGTACATTGACGAGTGACGACCTGACGACCTCTGTGGCGCAGTCAGTGAAGGTTCGCCTGCGACACAGAAGGACAACCTACCTGCAAGGGTTTGATTCCCGCCTCAGGACTAATGTTTGTACGATTTGCAAATATTTGTCCGGTCCGTTTCGGATGCGAAAGTGGATGTTTGTTACTTCTTTGCGCCCAACAGCTTGATAGTTTATTCTACACCCAGATTAACATACCGGAAACACAAGCCAAGTTGCGGGCAGAAGCTAGTGTTTAATACAAAATATCTAGGTAATTTATTGTATTATCAAATCACTACTTAACAGTAGGTTTATTCAGTCATCTAGTACCCATAACCCTAGCTCTGCTTAGCTTGGTGCTTGGGGCTAGACGATGCTGTGTGGGTCGCTAAGCTCTAGCCTACTAAACCGGTAATCAAATGGCCTCGTGATGCCATATTTGTAACGTACAGTTTTCCCTCTAAATGACGGGTGCCCGAACACTTTATATGGTCTGTAATCTGCAACTGCGAGCAAAGCTATTGAGTACAATAGTTTCACCTATTATTATAGTTCTTGGTTTTTTTTTTCTTCTATTATAGTTGTTAGTTTAATCCAGGGACGCATAAAAGTTTATTCATTCATTATTGTTCAAACATTTTCCATGATTCCTGCGAGCCGGTGCTGCAGAAATATACCACCACCAACATACCTACCAAAAAAACTAAAAACTATAAACAATGAAATGAAACAATCCAAACCCAGAACAGTAACAGCCAGCGGAAAACCGCAAATTATCATCAGGCGCACGTAGTGTAGGAGTCATGAAATGTATTGTGAAAAACCACAAAATGAAACATCAATGGTGTTTTGGTACCGATGTTTTATTTCTTATTATTTTAGCCGATAAGACCGCCCATTGTATTTGTCGCATGTAATGAACTGTATCTGGTGTACAATAATATTTTTGTATAGTTTTATATTTTACAGAATTTTTGATAGGTTTCCTTACAAGTAATGAGATGTCCTCTCATGCAGGACACAAGTCACCTGAGATATTTTCTATTAAATCCTAAAATTATAATATGCATGATTATTAAATTGTTAAATTTAGTATTATAACTGTTTTAAAATTGTACCTACTTTGTAATATAAAGCTAAAAGCGAATAAAGCTTTTTTTTTATTCCTTAACAACTCTCTCTACTTAAGGTTTATCATGCCATCTAGTGTAAGTAAAATTTGCTAATGTTAACTATAGTATTTGATTTTTAAAGGTGTGAAGGGCAAAGGCACAAAAAAAATTAAGTTAAACTGTGAAATGATTAGTAAATATTTATAGATTTTTTTGTAAACTCATAATTATTCAGAAAGATACAGACAAGGAAATATTCTAAAATGTTTAGGTTCGACACAAAAATAGAACCGATTGACGTCACAGTTACCACTGTCAAGGACGCTGGTCGCTGACCACGGATGCAAGCCAACCACCGTTACCTTATTTATATCTACACTAGCTGCACCCCGCGGCTTCACCCGCGTCGAAATCTATGTGTCAAATGGTTAATAATCCTTCCTCTTGAAACACTCTATCTCTTTAAAAAATCCGCATAAAAATCCGTTGCGTAGTTTTAAAGATCTAAGCATGTATGTATGTATAGGGACATATAGTTACAGACAGCGGGAAGCAACTTTGTTTTATACTATGTAGTGAATTAGTGATCTACAGTAAAAACAGTTAATATAACTTCAAATTATTCAGTTGCTTGATAACTTTGATTGCTTGGTATAATAAATAAATTATTAATCAATTTCCTGTTATAAATATATATATATTATTAAGATTTACATGAATATAACTTAGGTTATCTCCAGAAGACAGACATTACATTTAATTGTCACTCACACATTGAACTAAAAATTTAAAAGTTGATCTCTTACGTGTTTCGTTATTTAAGAAACTAAGAATATTCATTTTTTTTATAAGATAGAATCACGACAGAACAAATCTTAACACTTTGATTGCTGAAATCACACGGTATGTGTTTTCTACAAGTGACTAATATGCGTAAATCCACACTAGCGCAGCGGCTGAGAAAATACAGATCTGTGTGACTCAGCACAGCCGTAATATTTTTCGAACGAAACGCATGTGCGGCGCAACACAGCCGCTGTGTAGAGCGACAGCACGAATTTTTTAGGTTAAAAAAAAGATCGCTGTCGTCGAAAAAAAATCGCAGTCAAAGTGTTAATAAACAACTTGCTTTTTTCTTATTTCATTGAATTTCTTATTTCAACTGTACCTACCTTCAAAACGTATTAGTAAAGTAAATCTAATATTTATTGTTTCCAACTAATATTAATTGTAATACACACACGATCGACTTCTCTAATCGGTGTTTGCAAATGTTTACATTTATTAAAATACGAGATATAAGTTACATCTGCAGAACACAAAGTTGTATTCATGAAACTTTACAAAGCCACAAGTTTACTTTTATTTATTTCTACGGTTTCCTAATGGCACGATCGTTGATTTAGCTTTTAAGGAGTACAGAGAGGTACTCTTTTGTGCACGTGACTGATATTTAGCCTTTAAGGAGTAGGAGAGGTAGGTACTCTTTTGTGCACGTGACTGATATTGAGGTACTCTTTTGTGCACGTGACTCATATTTTCAATAATTTGTGTGTTTGCGTAACGATGCCGTTATATTATAATTAACTACAGCTGCGCCTCGCGGTTTCACCCGCGTGGTGATAGATATTTTGGATAATACGCAATATCTTTATGAATTATAACATATGTGTTATTCTGATATGTAAGCTTTATTATTGTGAAGTTTCATAAATATCCATTAAGTAGTTTTTGCGTGAAAGAGCAACAAACATACTTACATACGTCCTCACAAACATTCGCGTTTATAATATTAGTAGGATTTTTATTTCAGTTACCTTGGACGGCAGCAGCATGGTTAAAAATTGAAGACAATTTCAACAGAACATGGAATTTTCCACATTGCCTTGGCGCGATTGATGGGAAACACGTCCTAATACAATCCCCTTGTTCTGAATATATCAATTATCACGGAACTTTTAGCATTGTACTGCTAGCTTTGGTTGATGCTGACTATAATTTCATATTTGTGGATTGCGGATGTCAAGGTAGAATAAGTGATGGCGGTGTGTACAGAAACACAGAATTGTATAAAAAAATATCTAGAAATGAACTAGATTTGCCAGCATCAATGAGTTTGCCCTTCAGAGAAGAACGGCTTCCCTACGTTTTCGTGGCAGATAGTTCATTTGCTCTCACTGAAAACATGTTGAACCCGTATCCCGGTCTCCATGCTAAGGGAACAAAATAACGAATTTTCAATTATCGTTTGTCGCGTGCTCGGAGAATAGTAGAGAATGTTTTTGGCATCTTGTCGGCTATTTTTAGGGTACTAAAGAAACCATTTCTATTAGAACCACAAAAAGTAACCAATATCATAATGACATGTTGTTTATTGCACAACTTTTTAAGGCGATCTAAACTATCCCGAGCATTGTACAATCCACCCGGTTCTTTTGATACTGAAAATGAAGGCGAAGTACGCCCAGGCTCGTGGCGAAATGATCACCCTGAAGGACTTACTTCATTGTTATCACTGAGGAATATACCAATAAGAGCACCTCTTTCAGCTAAGGCCATAAGAGATACATTTGCAGAATATTTCGTAACAGATGGCGCTGTAGCGTGGCAAAATAATTATGATTAGAAATTACCTATTATAATAACTATGTAAGTACATGTCCAATTTGAGTGATGACAAAAGAAGAAGATTGGTATTAGTAGGTATAGATAAGTCTATTATGTTCTCTAATTAAATTTAATTACCTATTTACTAAATAAATATTTACTTACCTCAGAATTCTTCGGTTTTTTTGGTTTATAGATAACATCCAAAAAAGTAGCCATTATGTCATAAAAAGGCCACTCAGGCTTGTAAACATCGTCAGCCCCACTTCCAGTGCCCATAGATTCTCTTACTTTTGTTCTTTGTCTTCTGTACGTCGACATTAAATTGTCTCGCTTCTTTTTTAAATCCTTAACTGAAATAGTACCATCCTTCAATTGAGTTTTTATTCGGTTCCATGCATCGTATGTATCAGTTTTGTTCCTATGATCCGGCGCCGAAGAATTCCATAAAGTTGGTTCATTTTGATAAAGATGCAAAAATTCAAAAATAAGATCGTTTGGCCACTCCATTTCTCCGCAACCAACTACGCACAAACAACACCACTACTCGTGTCAGCGGACAAACAAGTTCTGACTTGTCGTCGTCTGTGCTACCACGGACGCGTAAGGACCGCGGCGTACGCGCTCAGATCGCGCCGCACCGCGCCGCACCGTGGGAACCCAGCATTAAGCTGGCTTCCCACGGTGCGTGATATTGCGGACAGAGGACGTCTGTGGCGGTGCGCCGGTATCCGTTGCGAGGCGGCAACTTCAAAGGTGCGGTGCGGCGCTCACAGGACAGGGAATATTTTATGTCATTTTTTAATTTTATTTTTTAAGTATTTATTTATAGTTTATTGCACACAAGAAACATAATTATAACATTTTACAAAGTGAAGTGACACAACAGGCACAATAGACACAATTTTCTACCGTGATCCCACTGCTATTGGTGACAAAACAGAAAATAAATAAAATTAGATATATGTCTATGTACACTTACGTTAAACGACTTTTGTTGTATGCTGATATCCACCAGCGACGTGGTTTCTTTTTACTTTTACTACGTCGCATAATTTGGTAATTGTTAATTAATACCACAGCCGCGGCTGCAGCGACGACACGTTCTCTTTCACTTTGCATTTTGAAATGAAGTTATCAAAAGATCTACACAGACCGCACGCACCGTTGGAAGAGCCCTGTCTGCGTGCGTTGCCGTCTGTGATCGTCGGCTGTGCGTGATGATCAATGATGTTATATTTACGTAGATACGTTGTACCGAGGTCTGCCTAACAAGACGAAAATCAGGTACGTGCCTAAATTGAACTCAGTCCGTCTTGCTCCTGGTCGCGACGCGGACGTACGTTGAAGCGGGATTTTGGAGTATGAAAAATATTAAAATGCCATGTTGTGCGTTTACAAAGTGCAATACTTACTATGGGACGGTTGTGAAAAGCAAGAAGGATGTGTCTTTTTATGTCTTCTATTTGTTTTGTACTGTTTAAAATAGAAAATCATAAAATAAATGTAATTTTACTCAAAAATCAATGCCGCGCGGTTGCCGCTTTGCCACCTACACGAACGAGACAAGTAATGCGTGCGTTGCGTTTATGAGTGACAGAGATAAGGACATATGCCGTGCGGCGTCTCGTCTGTTCGAACTAAAACCACTGCCGCGCTGTTGCCGCTTTGCCACCAACACGAACGAAACAAGAAATGCGTTACGTTTATGAGTGACAGAGATAATGCTATGCGGCGTTGTATGTTCGAACGTCGACGCTAGGTATGTAGCTATAGTAAAATATCGCAATGTTTTTATTTCTTTACAATGAGTATGACGTCTCTAAATGTAAAATCTCTTTGGTGATGATCCGCAGAATCGCGGACCGTGGGAAGCCAGCTTTAGTAGGATATGCAATGCACCCCCATACCTTATTATTATTATCGTTGTTTTACACAGAAGTAAATGCAAAAGTTTGAATGTTTAGTTAGATGGACCTTTGTTACTTTTTTAGAACTACCTAAACTAATGAAATTTTTCAAAGCTAGCCTGGTATCAAACATAGGCTACTTATATTATATCCCATAAATCAGTTTCCATAGAAACAACGCGTGCGAAGCCATGGGCTGAATCTGGATTAATGAGCTGTAATAGGATTTATATAATTAAAAAAATAGCTTTATTCCATACCACAAAGTTGGTACAATTATAAAACAATAATAATAAGTACTAACACTAATTTTTAACAATTTAATAATCATGCATATTATAATTTTAGAATTTAATTGAAAATATGTCAGGTGACTTGTGTCCTGCATGAGAGGACATCGCATTACTTCTCATCTCGTTACTTCTTGATATGGACCGCCTACGGCGGTGTTTGCCTCCAGGATTTATATATACAATATATAAATCCTATTACATAAGTATATACTTTCCCTACATAAAAAATAACACAAATTATTCAACAATCGAAAAAAAAATTTTTTGCTGAAAGTCACATCATACATATTTTATTGAATAACAAAGTTGGCAAACTAAATACGTAGTAGCAGAATTATTCCCAGATGTTTCTTACAGCCAGTATGTTACTGACGTCACGAGCCAACTACTAGGTATACTGTAGACCGGTTCAGTGCCAAGGCTATAGTAACTATAGTCTGCCCTGTGGACGTAACGTAAACACAGCTCGACCACCCGCTCGTTGTAAACAAACTGATAACTATACAAATTAAGCTAAATAACAGGAATTTGAAGATGAAAAAGGGCACAGAGACCTTGGATAACAATTTATTGGTTACATCGTAGTTGGACAATCATCATCAGGCTATAGCAGTCCGTTGGTGGACATAGGCCTCCCCTAATGAGCGCCATAGCATCTTCAGCTTGCCGTATCCAGCATCTGCCTGCAGTCCTTCGCAGGTCGTCATCCTACCTGACCGGAGGACGTTCTACACTACGTTTGCCGAGCCGCAGTCTCGATTCTAGAACACGTTTACCCCAGCGTAGCGGTTGTCGGTTCTTCGCGAGATATGGCTGGCCCACTGCCCCTTCAGCTTGCTATTCTATATATTTACATTATGCTATTCTTAGTTGGACAATACAACTACTAATATAGGCTATAGTAAAACATGTACATTAGAAGGCAAAGTAGGTTAGTAATGCAGTTGTAACGGTGTAGATAATAAAACAGGAAGTATCAACATAGAAGTAGGAAGGAACGTAGAGAATGTCAAGTCTTTTATGGAAATAAAACATGTCATGCAAATTGGGATTTTCTTTTCGAGTCCAATAATTTGATTACTTTGTAAATAAATAAAAAAAATCTATTTCTATTTCTTTAACATTTAATTTATAGTTTATAAGTTTTGCAGGACAACTAAACCCCTTTTTTTCATATTACCGTAACGAGATTATTTTCTATTAGAATAGCAAAATACAGCCGAACGTAAAACCAACGACTTTTATTGAAGTCCTTCAAAAATACGATGATGCAACATCTCTGAGGTTTTTGGATATAAAATTGGTAGATAATGGACTAAATTTAAAAAATATTAGCAGCTCAGCTGTTCGACCGTGACTGTGTCTAGTAGCTAGCTAGAATGAATATGAAAAGGTTATCTATTTTATAAACTGGAGATAAACTAATATATAAAAACAAGGACATAATCCTTGAATAACTTAACAAACAACACATTATACCTACATTCTCGGAAAAAACGTCATTGATATTGTAAATTTCGGCAAGGCACACTTAAGCATCATAAAAGTAAACCTGACAAAAGATTTGAAGACAAAAAATCGGGGTAAACGGTAGATTTGTACAAACAATACAAAGTATAGAATAGAAACAGTTGTGTACCATATGAAGGAATACTATACTTTCCCTTTTAGACAAAGGCAATATTTACATAACCCCTAGACTTCAATTCCTTGTACAAACAACAGTGAAAGTTATATGACCTTGAAGACTTCCGACACAATTGTATACAACTGAAACGGTTCGAAATATAGGGCAGTTTTGGACAATACCAACGAGACTGCCCAAAAGGGGAAAGGCAGTAAACTCACAAACAGGTACAGTCGTAAAACCAACGGCAACAATAAATTCCAACTTTATAGATATTCAGTGACATAGCTTGTATAACTGGATCAAGTTTTATTGAAGCCGCCAAAGGGGGCGAGTTTCTAAGTAACAGAGTCGGCACAAATGACGTCATGCTTCACGGTAAGTTAATTTTCAAAGGATAACGGTCACGAAGGAGTGAGCCCAAATTTTACGATCTACTTTTACTTTTATAAGATGTTTCATGAATGTACTAAATAGAATCACATTTTTGTGAATTGATTGCCGGAGTTTAAACACGCCAATAAAAGTTTAGTTTTAGCTTTCGTCTTTCAGAGATAATTATATGAATAAGGGAAAGGTATCAAGAGATTTTATAAGAAAGATACGTGAAAAAGATCAACCTACAATACAAACTAAGCGAAACCGGTTAATATTCTTTTGACATGTCATTTGTTAGATGTACTAAACATTTCAACAACTTTTTTTAAAGATTTTAAAGATGCTTGACTTTGAATTTAGGCGCTCGAAGTGTAAAAAACGGTACCTACCCTATTATTATCAACTAGAAACCGAATTCAAATTCCTTAATATTTAAACTGTTTTTAAAGATTTCGTATCAAATTCGTACATCCCTTGAAATTTTTAAAGTAAAAAAAAATTAAGAGATTTAGAATTGTCGTTATTAGATTAGAACAATAATTTTCACTAACTAAATTCAATGCAGGGTATATCAATGGAAGTAATCGCTTTCAGCGATAATTCCGCCGGTTATATTTCCTTTTCGTAGTGCAATTTTTAAGCTATGATACTCCATAAAGTTATAAACTTATCTAAGAAACTGATTGTCTGACAAGACATGAACTCGTATCAGTTTGCTGTGGTGAGTAAGACAAAGGCTGCCTATAAACGTAATGTTGAAAGCATCTGTGTGCGCAAACAGCAGCGGCTTGTACAGCCACTGCTGACTCAGACAACAATGAGTGGTCTGTGACGTAACAAACCTGAACCACCTGAGCTAACATCCTTGTTTGCATAACTGCGGTAGCTCATCGACACAGATACCACTCATCCTAAGATACACGCTTTTTCTATATAATTATTATACATGGTAGTTTTATAACGACCTTCAAAGGGATTAATGACAAGCTTTTATTCCACTTATCCTGTTGGTTTGTGTAGGACACATTTTGCAACTGAATTTTAGACCAGTTATTCTCAACCGAATGAGCTGAAATTTGGTTCGAAAGTTCGGAGAATGCAATGTTATGCTACCATCGTGGTCTGATGATGGAGACAGAATGTGGTCATACGAACAATAGTTATTGTAGGTATTATATATATTTAATTTTGTTCTACTTACTAGTTGCTTCTTGCGTGGGTTGTCGTGGGTGATTTCAGTGGCTTTAATTCTATACTACCTCGTGCGCTAGCATAGCAACCAAGACCAAATTCTACAAAATATACTTCAGGCTTGAATTATACTGAAATGGAATTAGTAACGAGCGTAAGCAAATCACTCAAATATCTGTAAAAGCGCACCATACAAAACATGATCATAATGATTATGACCCATTCAATCGAAGAAATGTTCTTGTATCGAATACTGAATAATCGCAATTCACCGAAGTCAAGCACGTCTGATTTCGACAATCACACGCGAGCTATCTATGGGCACTCACGTCACGCAGGTCGATGACGATGCAATGCAATACAGTATGTTGACAGACGCTTGTCACAACATACTGATTACAATATCCAGCCGGCAGCTCCATCTCCTTGTGACATTCAAACATCTGTCTGACCTCAATTATCAGTGTCGGTAGTATGATACTTTTGATTCAGTAATTAACACATTACAGCGGTGTTTGAGTCAGGTTCTGTTAGCGATTTGAACCTCAGTCCTTACCTTTTTAAGGTTAAAAGGTAAGGACAAAGTTTTATTTATAATAATAAAAAATAGACAGGCGTTCATCACGTCGTCGTGTTGTCATCAACTAAATTTATTCACAATAGGTTTAACTGCTAATTCTCTAAACTTGTTCACTGTTCAGGGTCTCATTATTACTACCTCCAAGCCTCCAACACAATTAAATAGCAGTTTGGCAAAAACTATATTAGCCGTTAACTCATGAATTATTAAAACTAACATCATACCATACAGCGAGAACAAGTTTAATTCGTAACATTTCCTTATGTGGCTTCGAGAGGTAAAGGTCGCCAAGTGATTATAAATAGTTAAACAACAACACGAAGGCAATACGGCAACACCTTGGTTCGTTAAATAATTTTATGCGTGACCTCACGTTTGATAATTATATTCGTAATAAACCAGATTACTGATTTTAGGCTACATACATTAAACCGAGTGAGAGATACATTAGAAAACTACTCATCATAAGTCAGGACAGTAAAGCCCGGATTCCGATCATGTTTTGCTATTGCTTCTATTGAAGCACCAAATATCAAATCCAAAAGTATGAAGTCTCAGTGTGGTGTCGGGTAAACGCCATGTCAATCCTTTATAATGTTAATGCTGACGTCACTAACATCTGCTATTGCCAACGCAGCTGGCGCCAAGGTTAAGTGGCCTTAACTCCTTACTGGTCGTTCAAGAATCAAGATATGCAAAGGGTTGCTTCAAAGGAGACTTTGTCCTGATTTATATGTATGGTGTGCTGGGATTGGGGAATTTTGCATGACCATGATTTATTATGATCTTTGCTGTGAGTCCCTTGAATACGTTACCTTTTGGCTTTTACCTATAGTCTAAACCGCCTTTAGTTTACTGAGATTGAATGATAGTAGTGTAACAGTTGGGTTGTATGCTTTTATTGAATTTTTAGACAGAATCAGACGTCAGAAGAACAATCAAGTGCCAGTCATGGATGTGCCAAAAATAGCTGAACAGGACTGGAACTTAAAAACCTGGACAACTCCTCGTAAACACTTAAAAACGCTCTTAACTTGAAAAAATGTTGCTGTTGACCGCCAGGCAAAATTACAGAGAATTTGACCTGATCAAGGCATTTATGTTTTAAAATATACCAGTACCAAAGTACCAACCTTGGATCGTCCGTTCCAGGGTGACCACCTGCCTGACGGCAAGTAAACAACATATTTCCGTGTGGAGCTCCCATTATCGACACTAATATTATCTCAGTGCACAAAAGAATGTTGACATTTGACATACATGTTTCCTGAAGAGTAACGGTTTGTACAAACGCCATACGTCAGAGATCACGTCGCTATCTCGTGGTGAGACTCGGTCTGCTGAAGTAATAGATATCAATCTCGGTGCAAATTGAACACTTGAACTTTTAGCGCTTCGAGGTGAGAGACCATAATGTTTCATTATACGATATAACGAAAAATGATGAATTTTTCAAATCGGTCCAGTAGTTTCGGAGCCTATTCAATACAAACAAACAAAAAATCTAACCTTTCCAAGAGGAAAGGTTATATTAGAAAGATATTAGAAGGAAGAAATATTATAAAGATATTAGTATACATTCTTAAAAAACAGCAAAAACCAGACGTTCTTTCATGATTTATTTTGTAAGTCCAACATTAAAACAAATGCGGTGGGTATAATATAAACTTGCCAATCGTCGATCTAGTCAATTATCGGTGAAGCCCTGACCTGAACCAACTTGGCTATTATTCACATTATAATTTGATTAGATAATAGTTATTTACCGAAGCCATTGAAAACGGACTAACGCCCGTCCAAAAAGATAAATTCAATCCGCACTAAGAGCTTGGAACAATAAATCTATTGGCAACGCATTACATTAGGCATTCAGCTGCCGTACCAAGGACCAATGTAGGCAGTTCCATCGGTATTCAGCGGGCACGCCGGCGAAACGTAGCGACACTACGTCATGCTTTAGCCAAGGTGTTTAGAACACAGGGGTGGAGTCAGAATTAAGAATAATAAGTATTTTTATTTTATATTTTTATATTGCAGAGGTGAAAAAGTTCTGCCAAGAGACGCGGATACCTAACAACAACCATGTTGTCGGATACCTGACAACATGGTTGTTGTTAGGTATTTGTATCATCTGATCAAGACGAAAATTTGAAGACCGATGTGGTGCAGCTGGCGACGCAGGGGTTCGATTCCCGCTTTGGGATCAGATGTTTGTACGATTTGTAAAGATTTGTTCAGACTGATCTGGGTATTTGCTATGTATAATAAAAAATAGCAATTTATCTATGATAAAATTAGATTCCTACTCTACATATGTATGTATCTATGTAATGTATATCAAGTCAGCTTTAAATAAAATAAATAAATAATGCCGGATCATTCACACAGCATCATATTGCTCCAAGCTAAGCAGATCAATGATACGTCCCTTTATTCGCGAACGGAAAACTTTAATAAACAAATAAACGCCATATGCGCTTCACAAAAACAGCAAAATCACGATCGTGTAACCGATATTTGCACATTTTGCACGTGGTTTACATGTTTAGCGATTGACGCAAAGGGCCAGTTTGGGTTTGCGTTACAGTCAGTTCGCGTAACGCCGCTAAAAAACTGGGCACACAAGCTCTGACGCAAGCGCTTGTTTTTCATATTCTTCGTCCTCTCGGTCTTTCCCCTCGTGGGTTTTATTAACATTGCTACTAATGGAAGATTCACGTTCAGTTAGAGAGGAGAGATCCGTTACATTTCGATTATTTTACGATTCTTCAACACTTAACATACAGTTGAGTGGCTAATTATTTCGGTTTCGCAATAAGCATTATCTCCAAATGTGTTACTTGTAACGTAACGAAATTTGAGGTTAAAAGCTACAACAAACAAGCTTCATAAACAACATCCGAGAACAAGCAATAATTTGTTTAGCATCGGTTGAAAGAGGATGTGTTGATGCGATGCGTAGGAAGAAGTCGATCGGATGTGATCTGTTTGCAATAAATACAAGAATAAAACAAATCTGACGTGTCAGTATCCGGTGATATACAAATTGCTACATTTTGTATGGGAGGAACACGATCATGATGTCGGAAATGGGTAGAGCTAGAAAACCACAATAAATAAATAAATAATGCTGGACAATTCACACAGCATTATCTAATCTCCCATGGTAAGTAGAGCTTGTGTTATGGGTACTAGATAACTGATATACATAATACAATACATTACATAGATAGATACTTTTTTATTACAATAGGGTTGTATTGTAAGATATTAAGGCTTAGATTATTCAAGCTTGCTCAATCATAGATCTGTGCTTGATTGAGTGATTCTTAAGCCATAGAAAAGCTTTACTCAAGCATGGATCGACGACTGAACGATATATTTATAATACTTATACTCATTTATTCGCCGTATGAGTACAAGGCATACTAGGGTACGTCAATAAACAATCAAGAAACTTAGGAATATATAAAAATAATAGGTAAATTAACAAATATAGCAGCGATAAATGGGCATCGTTCAAGTCATGTAAGTAAAAATAATAATAATTAAAATTAATAGACAATACCTTTGTCGAAAGAACGTCTTATGAGCCACTCGATTATAAAATAATTATAGGATCAGACATCTTGGTACCCATAACAAAAGTTCTGTTAGATTAGATGGGTTTGATGATGATGTGTGAAATATCTTGAATTATCTATTTAATGACAGTATTAATAATCAAGGAACCGATGAACGGGAAGCCGTGGGCGAAAAGCTATAAAGATTCACCATAAAACTTGTTGCGGCTATTCTAGCGATGACACGACGTAAACATTTTCATCAGGAATTTTATATAAAAGCAACAAGTATGTATAAAAACTATCTTTATTATTATGAATTACTCAGCAGCGATCAAACCGCCCGCGTTCGTAACTTGGAGATAGACACTTAATAGAAGCAGCCATCAGTTTTAGTTAGTTTATGCTGAATGCAGTCGCTTCCGAGCCGAATGTGCCGCCGCCGCTTCGTTGAGGTGTCGAATTTAAGAATAACTGATGAAATCGTGTATGAAACTTCCCTCACCAGCCCTTGCAGAGCCTGTTGTAAATATCTAATTTAATTAAAAGTCCTAATAGATATGCGTGTGTAGATATAAGTCAGGAGGTCTATGCCCAAATCCGTCTCTGGTGAACCCCACTCTCGTATTCACCCCGCGTGCGAAGGACGCGAGCACCGCACGGACAGATGCGCTCTCGTGAATCGTGAGCCGAAACCATTCCGAGCTTCCAGCACCCGCTTAGGGCTGCCGCCTGCCACTTATACGTCCAATCAGCGGAGCTGTGAGACTTGCCTTGAATTTTACTTTGCAGGTTGCCTTTGCTGAATTTTTAAAATGAGTATTCGTTTTGTGTTATACTGGTATTTTGTACTAGAGTTTCAGTTCGTTCGGCTTATAGATTCTGAGGAGTGATTTCGGCTAGCTAGGCTAAGCCTCTAGGAGTCTTTGGAGCGTCTTCCTTCGGGTCGCACCGCGCTGCCGCCGCCGCCGCCCCGCCGAGGCTGGACAGTGTAAGCCTTATTATAAATTGTTGTATGTATAACACTAGTTGTAACATTATGTCTCATCTCAATGCTGGGGAGATCTATCGCTGGTTTCTCCACGCATCGTGATCCTGAGCCATGTCAGTATAAACTTATAAACAGTGTCCAGTTCGACACCTCGTCATTGCTTCATTGGTATGCCACGGTCCTCACTCCTCACGACGCGATAGTTATCTTTATTTTACTAAATATCTTGGATAGTTTTTTCATAGCATAGAATATAAGTACTGTAGTTTTCCGCAATCTCACCTGATGAAAATTTACGATTTATCACGAAGGTTTTGAAAATACCTTGAGTAGTAGTCTAGCGATTTTAATCACAACGCTGTTTTATATTCTGTCAAACTCAGAGTAACCGATTGTAAAGATGGCAGAATGAACAACGTGAAGGAAGCAGTAGCCCTGCATCAAGGCAGCGGCAGCATTGTGTCAGCGGTAATGGTAACACATGGCAAGGAGGAAAGCGTGGCCGTCGTGAATGGCGATGAGCTCGCAGTTGTTCTATGAAATTTTATTGAGTTGGAATTGCGGTGGCGAGGGTCGCGCCGCGGCCGGAATAGCCAATGAGAGGAGGAGGTGCAAATTGTGAATGATGACGGATTACGAATACCCTGAATCGAAAGTAGATCCGATCGTGCCTACTATCGGATGTTAGACAGAGTCAATATACCGGATAGACCGTCGATATCTGTCGCGTAGCGTTTAATAAATGTTGAATTCGGACTATCGTCTGATATACGAGTAATTGCAGCAGCACGTTATGGAATAGATTTAAGAATTTGAATAGCAAACGTCGTCGGTAATATGCACAGTCGTTATGGCCTTGTGACGTCAATCTTCAGTAAGAAAATTCGGCAGAATATTATACGTCTTGGTACCCGATACACACCTTCACTTCAAACCTTTGGAATAACGACCATCTTGATCACGCCACCACGCGCATCGCTACGACACCAATCTCAAAATACTTTGAATTTAAAAATCTAAATGGTGTGCCAGCGTGGATATGGGCGGTGCACTCGTTATACTGACGCAGTGCGATGGAAAAAGCGTACTTTGACTATTAGCAAGTGAGTAAACGTCTTCAGGAATTCCCAGAAGACATCAGTCAGGATAAAGGCGTGTTCAGTGTCACGCATCACGCTCAGCCGCCTCTCGGTCAGTGGCGTGTCGCTCCCACGCGAGGCGAGCCAAGCGATGCGACGCGCTTTCTAACCGCACCAGCCCGTGCATGCTCAATACTTCATGTTCTAGCAAAAACTACAAGGCGCTTTTTAGACAAGGTCTATTAATATCCGAGATAATCAAATCGAGTCTCTACTCTCCAGCTAGGGGAACAAAATCGAAATAGATGGTAGTAGTTTGTCGTTGGTGCGAGTATTCCAAAAGTGTTGTTTATAAATCGGTTCAAGTTTTTGGTGTATTGTAAGAAAATACAATAGAACCTACCTAGTACTGAATGGGTACGCTTGACAAAGCCTACTTTTTGTACAAATTAGAGAACCACTATCTATTGCTTTTACTCTGGTCTTTCTTTGATTCGTTGGAGGAAATGAATGCACGAAGATAATGACAATCCAACCTCATCAGCGTCAAAAACGAATAAAAACCGGGAGAAAGCAAATCTAAGTAGGCAAGAGCGTCAGAGCATGATTGATGTAATAGCAAATACGTAACAATTAAACCACCGCAAGCACAGCTTTCTCTACAAGCTTCAAATGCCCCATCAACACCGGGGATTATGGATGAGGCTCGCAGCTTACCGTTCTAAAAGCGAGATTCCATCCGCTAGACAAAAAAATCTGCGATCAATATTAAAGTGGAATCGAATGCGAGTCATCGTGTCGGTGAACGGAACGGTCACGCGCAGCGGAGCGCGGCGTCACGGGACGTGGCGTGACGTTACTGTTGTCTATTCTGTGCCGCGGTGCTCGTCCGCCGCCGTCACGCCTGCGCCCGCCCCGCTCTAGCGCACACGCGCTGTGTGAACGAATCCTAATTTCAGCATTAGCATAAACTGATGTTTGATTAGCATCGCTCTCACCGAAGAATAATCAAATTCTTAGGAGATAATGATGATTCTGTTGTTGCATTATGGATAACTAGCTGCGTTCCGCGGCTTCACCTGCGTGGAAATCTATGTGTCAAATAGTAAACTTTCCTCTCGAATCACTCTGTCTTGCGTAGTTTTAAAGATACATAAGGAAGACAGACAGCGGGAAGCGACTTTGTTATATACTATGTAGTGATGCATCAACATAATCTTCACGTCACCAATGATTCGTGACAGATTTATCATTGGAAACTTTTAAACCTACCTTTCTTCGGAAAGCTTGACCTTGTTACAGCATGAGCCAACAATAATCTGAACGATAAGAACATCAGAGAAAAACAAGTCACAAGGCTGTTATCAGTAACGTCATTGAGAAAAAATGCAGAGAGCCTACATACGATTACAGGAACAAAGGAATTCGATGAACAAATATTTCCACACAACAAACTACCTCAGCCTGATAACACGATAAGATCAACTATGTAAGACTAGACATTGCTGTAATCTATGTAGTGCAATAGTTAACAGGAATCACATGATGATGTGATGCGTCACGAGAGTCTACATAAATCGTCTCATGTTAATTTACGTAAGGTCGATGATGATGGTCGGGAGGAAAAGTAAAGAATCAATTTTTTCCGAGAATAATGTGGTAGAACTGATAATATACGAACATGAATCAGAAGCCATTAACACGTTAAACGCCGAAAAAAGCGCCGTGGTGGTCACCGGTGAGCGACAGCAATTATTTAGTAAATTCTTTTGATAATAATAAAAAATATTAGTTTAGATCGGGGTTTTTGACTATTTTGAATCATATGAGCCAATAAAATATATTTTGTAAAATTTGCCGAAATCGTGAATCGACGTCGGCCCATAAGGAAAGTATAGTGGTGGTCACCGGTGACCACCATGGCGTTCAATGTGTTAAGAGAAACAAATTTAAAAAGGTTTGAGGTTCATAAGAGTATCGAGAAAATTGTTTAATATTTCGATTATGATGTATCCAAAAAGAAAAAAAGACAGATAATCGAAAAAGAAGATACATAAGACAGGAAAATCGAATGAACGTACAATTGACAACTTAAACAATATAACATCCATGACACTAATATTAATATCGCTAAAGCTTAACACTGATAAGTGATAAGATTTACGCAACAGATCACCAAATCAATAGATAAACCGATAAGTATGTCCAGGATTTCACAGAAAGGTGATTGAGGTAGAGATATGATGGGGAAAAATTTGTAGTACGATAGTAGTAGATAGATTGTATTATAATATTGGTTTTCCTCCTTAGGGCAAATTTTATGTCTGGGTCTGCATATACTCGTACATATGTAGATACATATAAGAAAGAAAGAAAGAAAATACATTTATTATATTACATACTTGTGAATACAAGTAGGTACAGCTTGTTACTAAATAATAATAATCTATAAGATACATATCAAAAATTCTAATTCCTTTAGGCTTACAAAATAACCACATAGACAATTCAAATCTTATACAATAAGTATTATGATTATCAAGTAAGAAATAAGGTGTTTTATCAGTTATTTAATATACTTAAGTCTTAATATTTTGCAGGTAGAGCACCATGAAACTTACCATACCACTTAATATTCAACAGCGAAGCAAAGCCCAGCCGCTTAGAATACAAATCAAAGTCATCAAAGCATTACGCTCGCGACGTCAGCCATCAGACTACAATCATCAGAAGTAGATGAAACAAAAAAGAAAGTCTGGTTTTACCGTTCGTCGACCCACATGCTCGCGGGAGGCAACGCGGACGTGACTCGAGACAAAAACAGATGGATGTTATACCTGCGCACGGCTGACACATGGAAATGTGTAACTGTCATATAGGACAGGTTACAGGACTTTGGTTCTGGTCGTGTGGTTACTTAAACTTGGTTGACCCTGAATACCATCCATACACAATAGAGGTTCTATTGTTTTGAGATTATGCAAGCAAGTATAGAATTCTGCATAGGTCTGGAGATCTGAATCTACAATGCCTTATTAATTATGTTTGTCCGAGAGCTTGTCTGGTAAGGGAGTATTCGCCGCGATCTTCTCGCGCGTTTTTAGCGCCGCCTCGCCAATGTGTCCACGAGGAGCGTAACAACGTGCAAATTCCATATCAAAATCTTATTTTGATCGTGCATATTATAAGTCGCTAAATAGATGTGAACGCGATGTATTGGCGCCCTAGATCTCGCTAGTGACCTCTCGTAAGAATTCACAGCGAATTCGGTGTTTCTGGACAAGGTCTAAGGTTGTTTTGATATTCGAAACGGTAAGCAAGCACGAAAGATAAATTCAGTTTTATGAGACGCGAAAGTTCCACGAAAAATTCTTACCAGCACAAAATACGTAATCGGATATTCGAAGAAGGGTACTTCTGCGAATATATTAAGACCGAAATCACCGAATAATCAAACCGAACTCAATTATCTAACCATTCAACTCAGCAGTTAGGAGAGATAGTTTGATGCAAGGAAAACAAAATAAAAACAAACTTTACACAAGCCATCTTTAGTTATGTACCATCGTGAAGTATATCTAACATAATCACCAGTATTACAGCTGATGGGAACACAAAATAGAATCCGTTTAGTTCCAACCGTGAGATCGTGATGAGGAATCGTGACTGCACGAACAGTCAGCCTCTGAAAAGGCATGTCATGTCATCGACAAAGGATCGAAAGAATGCTGGAACAGCGTGGCGCATCATTGTAACCTTACATAGTTTCAAAGAGATAAATTCAATGCCGTTTGGGAACGGAAGAGTTCCTATCGCATGTCTCCGCAGGCCTATACCTAAAAACGAGCAAGAAAAACTGGTATTAAAAGGGATAGATTGGCTTCGTGTCGCTACCAATATTATAATTCTATAGTATAATTATAATATTTGGCTGTGAATAGGGTAATATATAAAATAAGTTTTTCTCCTTCTATCTGTCATTTCATTATAGATATCCTACGCACCGTTTAAAGGTCATTATTTTTTCATTTCCTTTTGTATTCCAAACGCATCTTAGGAGTACAAATATAATACGACAATACGTTATAAAGACAAGACATTTAGTCAACTAGCATTCAGTAATGGCCAAGCTCAGCCCACTGAACTGTAATGGAAACACTCATCCCAAATACTACCGAAGGGACAGGGACAGGTATTTATAGTGGAGCAGGGATCAACGCCCCCCGGCGCATTACAGACGGTGCCCTGGCTACGGAGTGAAGGTGTCTGCACGGCCTTAACCAGATTGTGGCCGCTGACGTAGTCGTGGTTAGAAAGTTGCCGTGCTTGCGTCACGGCGGCGCATCGGGACCAATGACCTCTCAGCTGCAGGGTTGCCATGGCAACATTGCCACTTCAAAAACTAATTTTTTGACCACTAAAGCTAATATAGGTTTCGCTTTGATTGCTTGGCCCCTGATTTCTGAAGGATTTGTCTTACTTATTTAGGTGGTACTAGACTGGGCCTATTGATCACAAAATAGAGAAGTGAGGAAAGAGGGAGGGATGGGAGGCTTTTTCCCAGCTCTACGACGGTAAGTTAATGAATAAATATTATCATAATACTACGTGAGCACAGTCGCTTATTAAGGGCCGCCGGTTTAAAATGACCTAATATTACGGCAGTGGCAGCCCTACCATCACGGACATCCATTGCGTCCCGCGCCGCTACGCTAACGTAACCTCAGTTGTATCACGCTCCAAACAACCTTAGTAGCGAAACAAAAAATGAACGAATTAAATATTTTGAGACTTGCGCAACAATAAATCATCACTACATAGTATAAAACAAAGTCGCTTCCCGCTGTCTGTCTGTCCCTATGTATGCTTAGATCACGCAACGGATTTTGATGTGTTTTTTTAATAATATAGATAGAGTGATTCAAAAGGAATGTTTATAAACTATTTGACACATAGATTTCTATGCGGGCGAAGCCGCGGTGTGCAGCTTGTTTAAGAATATCAAATCATAGAGTGTAGTTAAGCTGTAGAGCGTTAGAACTTATGAGAGTACAGCAGAATATTTCGTGGCGAATATATTATTATGTAGAGTTGGAATTTCTAGGAATCATAAATAAATGAATACAATGATCCCTATAGCCGGTTTCCACGCAAGGAAATTGGAGCAGAACTATGTAAAATAACCAATAGCAGTTTACTATAAAACTAAAGGTACATTCGTTTGACGAATTCAGACAGAATGAAACAATAGCATGTTGACAAAATTGAGTCGACGACATTATAAAAAAAAGGAAGGTACCTAACCTACTAAAGCTAGATTGTATTGGTTGATGTACCGCATCTGAGGAAGAAGTTCTCGTGGAAACCGAGCGTTATTCGCTGTGACCATAAACAGAACCATCATCTCAGGCCAGGCACCCAAAGAATGTGGAACTGACCAATAATCAAGCTTCCAGTGCCTTACTCGTTGAAGTCGTTGATGAAATAAATTATCCTCATCATTATGACGTCACACGTTATAAAGGCAGCTATACGTATATACATACCTTATCACAAAAATGGCACAGCAAAAAGCGGTAGCAGGTAGTTGCCTCAACATTCTTTATTATAAAGCAACACATGTAAATAATATAACTTCTCACATGACCTAGTTAAACACCAGTTGATAAAATTGATACGGCTACCTAACAACAATATGACGAAACTGTTAGAAATTTCTATTATTGGATAAGATTATTTTTGGTAGGTTAGGTACGGTAGGTAATTGTAGGCGTTCATTCTACACGCGGTACTCTTGTTTCTGGATAAAGCTTATAGAACTTACAATCAATCATAATATGTACCTAGGTATCAGAATTAGTACCGAAGAAGATTACCAAGTGTACAATAACCCAGGTTACTTTAATTTCTTTAATGAATTACAGAAAAACTAGCAAGTACTTAGTGTCTACCGGTCAATACAAATGTTTTCGTGTATGTTCTCTATAGTTTTTACTGCTCATGCATATTAGTCTGTGTCATCGGCTGTCTGCATTTTGAAAACAAAAGAAATGAACCAATCACCGGCGAAAATATTATGAGCGATACACACAAACACTTATACAAAATGTCTAAATTGACCAGTTGGACCACAAACTCAGATAGTATGCCGCTTTTTATTAATAAGTATAGATTATAGCTTGATTTGAATACGTCGTGGCATTTCAAAGAATAATCTCTGGCACTTAGAATGCCAATGAACTTGACAAGAAATGAAACACCTATTTTTGCAAACAATAAGAGGAGCGTTGTTCCGTCAATTCACAATTAACGTGTCTCTGTTTTCTGAGAGGTCAACAAGCTCTATCAAAATAACCGAAAAACTTGGAGGAGGCTTTATCGCCCTAGGCGGTTCCGTACACAAATGTATATAGTACAGAATAAAACCAGATATTCAAGGTTCATAATAATATTTAGTTATAATAATTATACGGCACTACGAAGTTTAGATAATAGCATATTTATTTTCATGTCTGGCGTATTTGGTTATTAAAGCTGATTTTTTTTAAGCCATACCAATAGAAAAGGATTATTCAAGAATATCTTTAAAATGTCGAAATATGAAGACTAACAAAATAACACACCACACAGCCCACGTGACCTGCCTGACACTTTTAACGCATGTGTAGAAAATCTATCAAGCCCGGAATACGGATCCCACACGTACGTCGTCTCAATAAATTTCAGATATTTGGTCCCTATCAACAATAGGAATGTAAGGAGCACCTTCGCCCCTCCACATCCAGCTACAGAACTGGTCAAGACATGCCTAACCTGTAGGTAAACTTGATTTGAAACAGGCTTTACAGGTAGGACCGTACCTTTCTCTTTTGCCAGTGCAGTTCCTTTCACGTGCTTCACAACAGCATCAGAGTTCTTGAAAGATAAATCGTTATTCTTATTCTTCAAGCACAATACTGACAGATGAGCTGCATGCTGCAATTCTTGCATCTAGTGCTATTTAGATTTAGCAGTCTTCGAAAACAACATAAATGTATCGCTCTAGTTAGATTGGAGGCGGAGAATAAAGAAAGAAAACTGTCATTAAAGGTCTAGTTTCCATCCCCGGCATAGGTCTCAAGGAGAACCCAAGACACGGTGGAAGGATTTCTATTTATGAACATACTGCTGCGCCCCGCAGCTTCGCCTTCGTGGAAATCTGAGTTTCAAGTAGTTTATAAAACTTCCTCTTGAATCACTCTATCTATTAAAAAAACCGCATCAGAATTGTTTTAACGATCAAAGCATACATTAGGACACAGACAGCGGGAAGCGACTTTGCTTTATACTATGTAGTAATGAGTGTCAGCTTCGCTATATCATCGACATTGTCTTCTTCGGCTAGGACATCGAGGATAGAGCGAAGCTGAAAAGATCAAGATAGAAAGCTGATCCGACCACCATTAGGAATGACTAACTAGAAAGAATACCACAGATATGTACAATACAAATGACTTATCAGAACACGCGGCAGCGTGTTCAAGCCAAGTTCAAGCAAAGGAACGCGCCGAGTGTATCATTACACGAACCACTTGGTGCCACTTTTGACCCTTCTATAACTCAAAACCTCTTTAAAGTAAACACATAAAACTACGTATGTTTAATTATATCCATACGGACATGTAGAAGCCCAAATTTCATGAAGCTAGCTCAAACGGTTACAAAGATATGAAGGTCAGAAAGTCGTAAAAATTCACACTGACTGACTGACATACATATAGTACCTAAATCTAACCTACTTCCAGATGACCTAGAAGGATGAAATTTGGAATCCAGCTCGGTAATTGTGTGTAAGCGTAGGAAAAAATCAAAAAACAAAAAAAAGTCAAAAAATAAGTGATGTTAGCGACGACGACCTTATGTCAATGAAATAAGGTTTAAATTCGAATAGAATCCGCATTGCATAGAATAAGCAATAGTGCTAAGGTCTCCGATTGCGCAATAGAATATAGTGTAGTTGTTAGGGACCGGCCCGTATATACCTACCTATTAGCTATGTACCTGTTGTCGAACCATTGCATAGAATAAGCAATAGTACTAACGTCTCCGATTGCGCCAGAGAATACAGTGTAGTTGTTAGGGACCGGCCCGTATACTAACTAGCTACCTAGCTATGTACCTGTTGTCGAACGAATAGAAAGAATATGGAAAGGATAGAAAGGGAAATCAGAAATGTTCTGGAATATATAAAGAGATAGGTATAGCCCGGAAAATCATAGAATTTTCTAGTTTAGCTCAGCGGAGGTATACAAGCCGAGTTTGATTGCAAGTTTAGTTAGTTCTTATTTTACAAGTGAGCAAGTGTTAAGGAAAGTAAAGGAAAGTAAACAGTGAACAGTGCAGTGCAGTGACTTTGTAATAAGTGCGTAGTTGTGTACATTCGGTACAATAAACCGATACTAAGTGTTCAGAGGTGTTTTACTTGATCATCACTCCCGACCAGCCCTAGTTGAAGTCTTACACCTTCGACGAGCCTCTACAAGTGGTGTCCCCATACAAAAAAAACAAATTTTTTTGCAAGAAAAAACATTAAATCTCAATACCTGCCTAGTTTTCTTTACAAAAAGTAATGATATCCCACCAAAACATAAATGTAAAAAAGGAGAGCCAAGTTCAATACCAAAAATTATGATTGGCTGTGGGCTTCCCCGCAAAAAGAATGGAGATATAAATGAGTGCCAAGTCAAATCTATGTAGGTTAGATTTGACTTGGCCAGTTTTTATCAGAATTAAAATGTTGAATAACTTTATAAAATGACTGATGTAATGAAAACTGGCTAAGTCAAATCTAACCTACATAGACTTGACTTGGCACTCATTTATATCTCCATTCTTTTTGCGGGTAAGCCCACAGCCAATCATAATTTTTGGTATTGAACTTGGCTCTCCTTTTTTACATATATGTTTTGGTGGGATTTCATTCACCAAGTCCATGATTATTGGTTTATCTTACATAATAATGTTGAAGCTTCCTTTTAGGTGTACAATACTTGTACTAAGAGGTTTCGCCCTTCTTGGGTACGGCCAGGATGTAACAAAAACTTTTTAGAATATATCATTGGTCGGTACAGAAAATATAAAATTAATGAATTATAAATTAAAAGTTGAGGGTGATAAAATCACTATTGATTGACTATTGCTGAAAGAATTAGTCATTCAAAAATTATAGGCACGATCTTTAAAGAATATGTATATACTAGCTGCGCCCCGCGGTTTCACCCGCGTGGTGATAGATATTTTGGATAATAAATATATAAAATAAAATAATGCTGGACAATTCACACAGCATTATAATATACCTACAATTTATCTTTATAAATTGTAGCCTGTGTTATTCTGATGTATAAGCTATATAATTGTAAAGTTTCATTTAAAATACAAAAGGGTAACAAACATCCATCCATCCATCCTACATACAAACTTTCGCGTTTATAATATTAGTAGGATGTACCGACAGATATATTTACCGACATTCCTGCAAAAATAAATGATTTGATTTGAATACTAGAATTACTTCGTTCGTTTGTGTGGCCGTAATGGTCGGTTTGTGGGTTCAACGGCCGTCCTTAGCCCAGTTGTGTGACGTGAAGGGGATATGTATAACTCCCCACTAAATACCACAGAACGTACTCGACGATCATACATAGCGCCGCCCTTTGGTGAAACGGCAATTATATGATACTTGGCCTTGACTTGCGTTATATAAGTAAATCTGAAGCTCAGTATAAGTATATATCTGAAGCTTGTTTTCTTTCATCGTGCTATACCTAGGGGAAAGATTAGATTTCTATAGATATTAACATAATATATAGGTTTATATATAGTTTTACTAGCTGCGCCGCGTGGCTTCGCCCGCGTTGAAATCTATGTGTCAAATAGTTTATAAACCTTTCTCTTGAATCACTCTATCCATTTAAAGAAACCGCAAGCAGTCCGTTGTATAGCTTTAAAGATCTAAGCATACATACATAGATACAGATAGACAGCGGGAAGCGACTTTGTTTTATACTACATAATAATGTAGTGATTAAAAGAAAAATACTCAATACTCAATGGTCAAATATACCTAAGAATACGGTTTTGAAAATATTGTATTGACGGGTTCAAAATAAGTCATTCATTACGCGCGTCTATAATAATAAACTTAGGTATGGCTTCACTGGCATTAAACTTTATTACCTAATAGGTAATACAGTTTAATGCCAGTGAAGCCATGATGATTTGTTACCATACGATTATATCCTTCTGCGCGGGCTCCACGTTTTTGACCGAAATTATTAACCCTAATGAAATAGTGCCACAACAACCATTGGAAACAACTATTGGGCACGAAGAAGATAGAGCACACGTAACGTGACGATTATTGTCTGACAGTTTTATCAAAGCACGTAAAATGATAAAGGAGTACACCTTGAAAATTAGTCAGTTACGTAAGTCACGTACACAACATTTGAGTAATAGCAGACGACCATTTGAATGAAGCGATATGTGTAATCCAAAGACAGTTGTCGTAGGCTACTAAGATCTTTGGTATGATAAAGTCAGGAAATATTGGTGGCATAGACTTTGAAAACGGATGTGGCACGGGGCGCGGGCTTCGATTCCCGCCTTGGAATATAGAAATTACACTTGTAGATTTGTGAAACTTCAATAAATATTGCTCACAATTTTATCTGAACACCGCCAAGCAAGTGAGTTTTAGTTTTTATGTCGTGGTTTGTTTATTAACATCTACACCGGGTTTGGCTAGCATTTACAAACACAGAGCAAGCAAGTTTAGTTTAATGACTGCGATGGACGCTGGATGCAGATTGCGTAATCGATCAGCCAACATGCCGGCATGTATGGTGCAGTTCATTGGATAAGGTTAGTTATTGACTCCAATAATTTTACTCCCAGAATGTCTAGTGACACTGGGTTTATTCCATTATTACAATATTATTCATATGAATGTATTAAAACAAGCTTTCGCATCATCTAGGATGAAAGTGCTTGGGAAGACAAATCCAACAAACTCAAACTCGACGAAGTGTAGTTTCGTTTAGGAGTAAACATACAATAACAGTAACTACGCAATGGAAATTCTTTAAGTGTTAACAAAGAGTTTATCGTAAAATCTTTAGTATTCTGCTAACCAGTTCAAAACGCAGCATCAGTAACGGTACTAATCGACGCTTATGAGATGAGCAAATGTTAGCCGTAGCCGAAGGTTCTGGTTGATTCACTCTTTGCAATCAGAGACGTGCTAATTAGCATTAAAGCTTCATGTTGAATGAGGGTATGCAGTCGGTGGAAATCAAGTAATCTGGAAAATAAATAAATATTTACTTACCTCAGAATTCTTCGTTTTTTTTGGTTTATAGATAACATCCAAAAAAGTAGCCATTATGTCATAAAAAGGCCACTCAGGCTTGTAAACATCGTCAGCTCCACTTCCAGTGCCCATAGATTCTCTTACTTTTGTTCTTTGTCTTCTGTACGTTGACATTAAATTGTCTCGCTTCTTTTTTAAATCCTTAACTGAAATAGTACCATCCTTCAATTGAGTTTTTATTCGGTTCCATGCATCGTATGTATCAGTTTTGTTCCTATGATCCGGCGCCGAAGAATTCCATAAAGTTGGTTCATTTTGATAAAGATGCAAAAATTCAAAAATAAGATCGTTTGGCCACTCCATTTCTCCGCAACCAACTACACACAAACAACACCACTACTCGTGTCAGCGGACAAACAAGTTCTGACTTGTCGTCGTCTGTGCTACAACGGACGCGTAAGGACCGCGGCGTACGCGCTCGGATCGCGCGATCGCGCCGCACCGCACGGCACCTTTGAAGTTACCGCCTCGCGACGGATACCGGCGTCCGCAATATCAAGCTGGCTTCCCACGGTGCGTGATATTGCGGACGCGGATTGCGGACGGTCCGCGATTCTGCGGATCATCACGCACAGCCGACGATCACGGACGGCAACGCACGCAGACATCAAAAGATCTACAAAAGATCTACACAGACCGCACGCACCGTTGGAAGAGCCCTGTCTGCGTGCGTTGCCGTCCGTGATCGTCGGCTGTGCGTAATGATCCGCAGAATCGCGGACCGTGGGAAGCCAGCTTAATACATACACACAAACCTAACCTCATGAATGAAAAAAATACTCGGATGGAGTCTCAGTCAACCGAAGAACGAAGTACTCACTGTAGTACAGATTTTGACATTGTCAATTTATAGACTACTCGTCCGCCATTACCTCTTTAGACACCAACAGAGTGACTTAGATCGAAAAATGAAAAATGTCTTCTTATGTGGTCAGATGTTGCCGAAATCACACTAATTTAGTAAATAATAAACGCAGAATCACATTTCACACGTAAATTTCGATTTCGATCCACTTATTTCTTCGATTGAACACAAATAAGTATCAACAGAAAAATCACAACAAAAACACAAATCTTGCCGGTGTTACCAGCACGTAAACTTCTAAATTTCCGAATAATGTGGGAGTTTATTAAAAATGTTTGAATCTTTGTATATTATATACATATAATGCTTAAAATTGGAATAAGGTAGGTAGCCTACCTAACATAAATAAGAATTTAAATACTTACTTAGATATTTCTTAAATATTTTATTATATAAAGGCAAATTAACACAGACTGACTTGACTTACTGATTGACAAATAATAGTAGGGGTGTATAGAGGAGACCAGTGATTTTAAATGCAAACTAAAAGTTGCTCCCCCCTGCCCTCTGAGAACTCCTCTTTTGAGTGTGCTACCAGATGCGATTTAGGGGTTCTGATAACAGGATCGTATAGAATCTATACGATCCTGTTATCAGAACCCCGAACCATCTATCTATACTATAGATGGTTTCTTTCGAGTAGAAAAACCAGCCAGTCGTTCGGAAGGAAAATAATTATAATCATAGGGTGGTATGTTACGTAGTAGGTAGCTCTTATAAGAACTATAACATTTATGTGATTAAAGCATTACGCTACTTTTTTTTAATAATAGCTACCTATTTGATTTGTGATCTGTGATTTGTAGAAACTTTTATGAAAATTATCGGCATTTTTTTTCATCAGTTGGCATCTCTCACTTATGACAAGTCCGCCATTGCTGTTGTTGACTTGTGATTCCGTAGGACTCCATCTGGAATTACTAAATCTATGCCTAACCTACCATAACTATAATAAATATTGGCCTACTGAAGCATACTTCAGATCTCTAAAAGTAAGCAAGCTAATCAAATAAAAGATGCGAATAAATTTATCATATGTAAAAAAGCTCTTTTAAATCTCTAGGTAGAATCGAAGTGCTTGGGAAGACAAATATAATGAACCCAAACTCGACCGCGTTAAGTCGTCGTTTCTTTTAGGGTTTAGTTCTCCATGAACAGAAAAGCTCGAGGGTACCATAGCATTGCATCTCTTACGTAAATATGTCAAATGTCAGCTCAATCGGTTGAGGATAATTGGTCTAAAATTTTATTGCTAGATTTGTCCTACATAAAAAATTACGGAAATTCTATTATTATTTCCTTTCTATGCAATGTTGTACTAAAACTTTTACTTGAATACAACAAGAATTTTATTTTTTAATCTGAGAAAATTTACAATTTGTTCAATTCATATTCCATGCCATATACCTACATTATCATACATACATTATACATTGCATGGCCTTGAACACAAGATTACATATTAAGCTTTTATTTTCCTCTTCCCAGGAACCACTAACATACTTAGTAATGCTAATATAAAAATAAGACTAAAACTAAACTATTTCTAACGAGTATTGCTTTTTAGTTTATTTGCTTTGCATGAGGAGAGAATGTTCAAAAACCAATATGTAGCATAGGAAAGGTAGGTACTAACAGTACATATCATGTAGCTAGCTGCTAGTGTATTAGTTTAATAATAAGTTTGTATTTCTAGAAGAACATAAAATAAGCCTATCACATTTGAATAAATGATAAAAGAAAATGAATAAACGAACAACTCAAGACCCAACGACAAGTCAAGGTCTAGCAACAAATAACTTTAAATGTTGATGTAGTTAAATAATAATGAGTCACATCACACTCACACCACACTTGACCTTGGCAAAGACAAAGAGCACTATTGTAGAGAACAACATAAAGGCGATAAAAGTAGGTACCTAAACGATACCTACCGGCAAGCGTTCGTGTGTTGAATAACAATGTTTAGCCTATAATTGATATTCGCGAATTAATGAAGGAAACAGCACTCTTGTAGGTATCGTGAGTCAATCGAGTTTCGAGAAATGTCTTTCCAGAAATAAGTAAACATGTAGACAAAACCTTAGGTAACCCCTTGCATATAGTTAAGCTAAGAAAGTCTTGTATTTTGTTGACCGAACCAGACCAAGAGTTTATTAGGAGGCATGAAGCGATTCATATGTTCTCTTGCTGCCTTTCCACACAATCATGATGTTCTTGGACGCGTCCGTGTCTATCCATCGCAGGCAACCTGGCTATGATTTCCACTCTGGTGCGAATATGACTTGCTCACATCACGGTAATGTATCCATAATAGCATTAACGTGCTCACATCAACAGAGATTATGGCATGTTTGTTTAATCTTTATGAATCATCCGGCTTGTTAATGTTTATACCTATAGTCGTGACAAGTATCAGGGTGGTCTAAGTAATGTATGTATGTACTAAGGAAAATCACGCAGTCTTAACGTGTAAAAGAGTTGTTGGTACCTATCGGAAGTTGCCACGATTTTATTCGTATGCTTGTGAATAGGGACATAGATGTATACGTCAGCATAAAACAGTAGCTTCTATATCGCATAGAATAGAAGCTTGATTCGAAAGTGTAGAGCCACAATACAAATTTCTTTACTCAGGCTCAAAGTCAGGTGACAGGTATGGGTTTGATGAAATCTCGATTCCTGAAGTACTTTATAATAGATCTATAAATAATTGCAAAAGCTATAACCTGACCTTGACAATCCCTTGCAAAATTAGGTATAACAACCAAGCATTATGCAACTTTGAGGTAATTCCAGTAATTATTATAATAAGGCCCTGCCAATTATATTATGTAACGTTATACTTGCATATAACATTGATGATGTAATCTGCAGACATATCAAACATATACAATGTATTATCTAATTTTAAACTTTGTATAGGTTAGTTTCATCACTTCCTTCTATATTTGCACATTTATGAAATACGCTCTGATTTGGAATGCAAGATATTTTATACCTCCACTCTCCACTGATAACAATAACAGAAAACTGCTAGGTTATCACTTTAAAGAAAAACGCTAACTTCAACAACGCATAATTTTCACATCTAGAGCGAAAAATTTTTGAATTTGGACTCGAAAACAGACGAGAGATCTATTAAATGATGAATGAAAGCTTTCACCCAAGCACCCAAAAATTGTTTCGAATTTCTGTGCTTTGCTTCGATGATTGGTATCATCGAAGCAAAGCAAATGGTAAATAGAAAAACACAACAAATGGCAAGAACATGGTTGTCGTTCAATATTTTCCACCAATATTCCTTGGGTTTTGTAACCCGTTGTAGAGGTACCAAAAATATCCAGGTTTTTGAATCGGATTATAGTATGATGTATGAGTAAACGCAGAAAAACCCACCAGAAGTGTATTGTTTTAATTTAACCTTTTTATTTTAGCTCTTAACCTTAACCCTAACAAAACCCTAGGTGGCCGCCGCCGCAGTAATAAAAACAGAAATAGCCTGCTTATGTAGTCACTGCAATAAGAATTGCATTTGGTAATGAAGAGGTTGGTGGTCTGATATAAATAAACCATTAAGCGTGTCTGAAAGTATAAGTACTACCAATTGCGGAGAATGAGGGGATCCGCGTTGTACAAATAAATAAGACTCGGCATTTAGATAGTCATCAAGATTCCAAGCAGCATTTCTTTTTATCACAAATACTAGCTGCGCACCGCGGCTTCGCCCGCGTAGAAATGTAGGTGTCAAATAGTTTATAACTAAACCTTCCTCTTGAATCACTCTATAAAAAAAACCGCAACAAAATCCGTTGCGTAGCTTTAAAGATCTAAGCGTACATAGGGACTAACAGACAGCGGGAAGCTATGTAGTGATGTATTATATATGTATCGTCTGATGCAGATTCAATTGGGGTAACCGATAAAACACGTAACAAAAGTTTTGTGTACTTACTGTTTTTCTGCTCCTTCGAATACCTTTCAAACAAAGTTAGTTACGCTACACGTTTTAGTTGTGAATTTCTTTCGAAATTTTGTTGTAACTGCGATATTTCAAGAAATCTTGACTGCAAAATAGTAGACATTAAAAATGGTTATAAATCAAAATGTATATCCAAAAATATGGCAACTAGAGACAACTTAATATTTATCCGGAAAATTCAATGAATTAGAAGTGTTTCTGTCAAAACAGATCCAAAGAAGGTCGCATGCGAATAAAGTTATGTTTAATTTATTATGAAACTTTGAATGCTTCTATTTATAAGATGTTTTATGTCAGTTAAGTTACGCCAATTGAACCTTAATACCTAACTTCCTTAACTTTAACTTTAATACCTACCTTTATCTAAGGTTCTGGTTTCTGTATGATCTTTAATGCTTTATAGTATAAAGCATTAAAGATCATACAGAAACCAGAGACGCCTGACGCCTAGTCTAGCTCGGATTATGGTCTTTACAGAGTTCTCAAGTTAATTTTAATGTAGTGGATGAGATATCCAATTCAATAATTTACGCATTGTACCTATTCTACCTTAGACAGTCTAGTTGTAGTCTACGCTGTTTATGCTTGTGCAACCGGTGCAGATTGCAAGGTGCATTAAGGATTAGGTACAAATAATATAAAAATAGTCTATTTCGAGTACAAAAATTACATATGAGGTGGTATAGAAATACCACCGTATCTTAAGTCGTAGTAGCAAACTCATGAACATTTCTTTGTACAATCGATATTCCAATAACCATGAAGCCTCGTGCCAGAGAAAGGCATGAGCCAAACACAACCATTTACGGTAAGCATCCACCATGACGGGCATATGGCATACATTCGCGTGCTAAGTCACGGCCAAGGTTAACGATAAGGTTCGTCACGGCATGTCACTCCGGCACGTATAATTGCATTCCAGCGGTATCGGTGGTTGCATCACCAGCACTAGGGCTCTTATTCACTAAAGCCACGTAAAAAAAATACAGTAGCGTCCACGCGACGCACGTAACGCGGACCGAGTATAGAGAAAGCAGTGTTCTCCGAGTGTCTGCCATTCTACTTGAATATATTATTAGTTTTATAGATTTACGTTGAGTAATTGAAAATAAATCATTTCAAATCTTTGTTCATTCATTAATAAATACTTCTACAGGTAACTGAAACAAAAATTAATAAATAATAACGCTGGACAATCAACACAGCAGCATCATCTAGCCTCAAAGTCGAGATCTTGTGGAATGGGTACTTACGCATTTAAGTATAGTGCGCTAATATTTCCCTAAAGAAATAAATAAATAGATATAGTTTTTACTATACCTAGAAAAACCCAGAATATGAGAATATATTGCTAACTACTGCAGTAAAATAACTGCATTTTACAACGTAGATAGATACGAGTACGTTGTTACATCGCGCATTTTCGCGATGGTATCATAGCGAATACGGACCAAACAAATGCAACGTGATCGAAGAAATGTGCCGCATGTATGTATATATGTGTAGGTACTGCCTCGTGGACTCGCAATCAGCGGCGTCACGGATGTTACAGATCGAATCATCAATGCTGCAGATTTATTTAGAGAAAAGGCAATTAAATAAAACTATGCTGCAAGGTGAGCCGATGGAATAAAACTTTGACCGAGTGGTCAAGACAGGGCCGGGGAAATATAGGTCTACCGCTTGCCAGGATGACAATATCGTCAAAGTAGCAGGGCGTACTTTTATGCGAGAAGCACAGGAAAGAGGAGACTGGCAGACGACCGAATAATAATAAAAATAGAGAACTATTTCCCACCCGTATGTGAGTAGTAGGTGAACCCAGGGCTCCCAGGCTGATAAAAATCATTCTCATTAATGATAATGGCAACGATGAAGCATGAAATGTCTTGTATTAAATTAACAATGTAGGTTTTCGGAAGCATCTGCTCGAGTCAAGCAGCTATGATAATACAAATAATATTAAGAATGATTATATTGTCTGAGAATGCTAGATCTCGCTGGCTAGACCAGACTTGTTTAACGGAAAATTCTATTGAACTTGAAAAGCTAAGGTCACCAGGTTATACATAATGTAAATCATCACATTTAAAAACGGAAATTGATATTTAAACAATTAGCATACAGGAAGCTGTATTATGCATACATATTGTCTGCTATTATCTAATGTCAAGTAGAAGTCACCTTCAGTCGTGCAAATTATGGGTATTACATTATTGTGTCTTTGCATAATACTTTATGGCAGACACTTGGAGTCGTGATGACAGATATATCTATTTATTTATTAATTTTTATAAGGAAAGCCTTCAGCTTAAATACAAAATTAGAGACAAGAACCTAGCAACAAAAAAGCGGATTAGTCTTTACGGCTAAGTGACGGTCTGAATCCTACTAAAATGATAAAGTTAAAAGTTTGTGCCGTTGTCAAGATTTTTGATCGAAGACAAAGCCAAAACTATTAGATAATTAGGTAGGCTACTTTAGTGACGAAAGAATTAGGTTCATGGTGAATTTTGAGAAGCTAGTATTGTTCCTAATTCCTATACATATTTTTTTAGATTAGAGTGTCTCAACATTTGAAGCCAACTACATTCTCATGCCTTCCATTAGATATGTAATGTATATAAACCGCATCAAATACGTTCACGTTTCCTTCAAACAGCATTCCAAGCGCATTACTAGGAAGACATCTACATTACAAGGATTCAACAGAAAGTGTCAGAAATCAAGTCCCTGACGAATATAAATAGACGATTACTAGAAATGAAAATTGAAATCAAGAGTCACGTGCGCTAGGAGGCTCCTAAGCAAGAACCGTGCTGAGATTATTAAGAGCCAGTTAATAACCAATCGACGGCTTGCCTCGGAAGTTAGCAAGTGGAAGTGTTCTATGTGACTGGTAATATAAACAACGCAACCTTCTAGGAGCACCTCTTGAATAATGGAGTGCTGGCATTTGCATAGGGTTAGGACACAGCTACGTGTAAAACAGGTTGCCAGCTTCCTGCTGTCACGATAAGCAGAAAGCTGTGCATCCTTCGGGCTTTAAGTAATTGTCATAATCATGATTTTAGCATTATTATGCGATATGAGCAAGGGGACAGCAGCTATGTAAAGAGCATGGTTCCTATACGTTCATCAGCTGGGCTGAATCAAGGTAGTTTAAGTTGACAGTTACTTCGAAGAAACAATTTATGAATTGGAAACGAGAATATGCGATCAAGAGTAAGAAAAAACTCAACATGTTCGCATGAACTTCTTAACTTAACTTTTTCTTAACTTTTATATTATACCTCTGTAATTAATATAATTGGCCTAAGGTCGTTCTGATTACATTAAATAAATAAATAAATGAAGTTCTACGCCATTGTGTATTGGTCAAGCAAGATCTATGAAAACCGGATTTCATGGCAAACGCGGCTAGATTCTGTTGCGCATGCAGGATGCCTTTGGGAGTGAGGGTCTCAAGCAGAACTGGCCGTGCTAGAATGCTGATGAGAGAACCAATACTCCTTAAGTAAAGGTGCGGGAATTGCATCATTCAGTGTTAAGGCGGGTACTGTGGGTAGCTAATTGCAATCGTTAAATATTTACCTATGTTGAAATATATGCGTTTCTAACTAGCTCACAATAGACCGCGACAACTGGAAGAAGAGGGGAGGCTTTTTCTGCGTTGAAATACGGAGAGTGGGCTGAAAATTATAATCTAATCTTTCACTAGTCTAGTCGTGAAAGATTTGATTATTATTATAGCTCAAGTTATGGGTACTAGATCCGGATGATCTAGTACCCATAACTTGAGCTCAGCATAGTTTGGGTGGTTTGGGCAATTGTCCAGCCGTGTTACACCCCAATGAGTTAGAATACACCCTGGGAAAGACCGAGCCTCTGTTTTATATAGTGGCGAGTAGAATCAAAGACCTCACCTTCGAAGCGATAAAATCTACAATACAAATTCTCCAAATAAATACTGCAAGTGGACTATCGCCACTATAGCTTTTACTAATAAATGCTACAATGCTATCACACACAACATAATTGTCATTCCGACCAGCATCGCCTCTCCTTTTACGTGCAGACTTTACAAACATTCCATTTGTATTCCAGCTGCGAACTTCATCGATTACCATGCTGGCTTCGGCAAACCTGATACTTTTTTACCTTATTCGTAACGTTAGAAACAGAATTTCTTCGTTGCCTGAACAACATGTCATTTATGTACAATTATTAGTATTTGTTAGTTAGTTATTAACGACTTTCGTGTTAATGACCATGATAGATCAAAACTTTAAACGTTTTAACGCCACAGTGAAAGCTTTATCCAGTTTCTAGCTGGTTGACTCTCATTGTTAGGTTGACCTAATTTTTGGGTAAAAAGACTGGACTACGTCACTGACTGGTCGCTTACTTTGTGATGAACGCTGGACAAGAAAGCGGATAGAAGGTATTCTAACTGCCTCGGGCTACTATCGGGCAGTAAATGATGATAATGAATTATGTCCAAATTAATGAATGAAGAAATCTCGTCTGTATCTTATACCTAGGTCTAATATAAATGCACTATCAGTACGTTCAGAATCCCAAGAGGCGTATGAGTTGAATAATAAATAACAGACTTTGTGGATAAATTTACCTCAAAAATACAGAACGAAAAGATCTAAGCTAAACAAAAAAAAACTGTATTCATAACAAAGCTATTCAAATGTGATTCAAAGAAACTTAAAAGACTTTCAAAGTGATTCTGATGATAACTTAAGCATGTCGGAAAATCATTATAAAAGTCGCCGCAAAAAAACATTTAAAAGAATTCCATTTTATTGACTACACGCGCAAGCGATAAGATCTACTAGAAATTCCTCGAGCAGAGAGTTAAGAAATGCAAAATAACATGTTACGCAACGGAACTGATAAGGCTTATAGGTATTTTTCACATCTTTCGGCGCAAACGAAGCCCCAGTTAATTTTATAACCTTAGCAAATCCGATAAACAAAGAAACCCAGAATTATACAACTTATTGCGACATTCTATCATCATCATCATCATATGTTAGTCTTCCCCTAATGAGCGCCATAGCACCCTGTCTTCAATTTGCCGTTTCCAGCATCTACCTGCCGTCTTTCGCCGTTTGCCGAGTCGCGGTCTCCACTCAAGAACACGTTTACCCCAGCGGTTGTCGGTTCATCGCGATATACGGCCGGCCCTCTGCCACTTCAGCTCGCTAATTTTTTGAGCTATAAATAAATAAATAATGCTGGACAAATCACACAGCATTATCTAGTCCTCCCTCTCCCCATGGTAAGCCTAAGCAGAGCTTGTGTTATGGGTACTAGATAACTTTTTATTTATTTATGTATTTAAGTAGTGTATTATTTATTTTGGAATTTGTAATATTTATGATTTGTTTTTTAGTATTCTTATTTAGATAACCTGTGGTACACCCCCTGCCTTTTCTTAAATTCATATAATTCTTTCCATCCAAAGGTTGCCTGGAAGAGATCGCTTCTAAGCGATAAGGCCGCCCATTGTACCTGTCGCATTTAATGTATTTTTGTAATGATTAATCTGATTATGGTGTACAATAAAGAATTTTTGTATTGTATTGTATTGTATAACTGATAAACATAATACAATACACTACATAGATAGATATTATTTATTATACATAGATAACGATCAGAACACCTGGAACAAATATCTGCAGATCGTACATACAATAGTTCCGAGGCGGGAATCGAACCCGCAACCTCCTGCGTCGCAGGCGGACCTTCGCCCACCTCGCCACATCGGTCGTCAAAAGGTCGTATGTCGGTAGGTAACTTATGTTGGCTAAGTGTGCTAAACCGACCTCTTCCAACAGAGCCTTTACCAAAAAGAATAAACATAAACACCACAAGTAGTGCCACAACGGCAGCTTTAGAACTTGATCGTAATATGATAATAAAATGCAAAGGAACTCTACACCTGAATACCCAGACGAGGTCACCAGACCTCAGCAATGAAATAAACAAAACAAAGGAAGTAATAAAGGCAATAGGTAATGTTGAACTCATTCTTTAACGGATCAAGGTTGCCGCTATCACCCATACGTTTAATTTTAAACTCATTATCATGATGACAATACACGTGCTAGCCTATGTAATTGCGTGTAAGCTGGGGCAGATACATAGTTGCAGATGCCTATAGATAAATGCCTTGAGGTAGGGCATATTATGCATCTTAATAAAAGAAGCGAACATTACATAACCTATCCTTCATGGATGGTAAAGGCCTATGATGTCGATGAGAAATACTCTTATAATATAGGTTAACCTTAGAGTATATCACGAGTCACGACCCTGTAAACATTAACTTTTGTATACCTTAAAAGAAGGTAACTAGATTGTTTTCTTCTACTTTTTAGGGAAAACTTTTAATTGTTTTAATTATTCTTGAGTTTAACATAGAATAAAACTTTACAGAGCATTCCAAGAGTTAAACTTTGAAATAAGTAGGTATACTCTCTGGTTTGTTTTCAAATAACGTTTATTAAACCGGCCAAGTACGAGTCGAAACGGGTACTGCAGTTCCGTACGACATCAATATGTACATATGTTTAATTATTTGATGCTGTAGTGGACAAAGTAATATGTATTCAGTGAAAAATTGTACTCACTACATTTATGGTACCTACCTGCCTACCTACGCAACGGTTACAGTGAGGGAATGAGGTTCTTGTGTTGTTTGTTAGTCTGCCCGACTAAAAAACGGCGATGCTGCGTCCTTAATTTATACTTTTTTTGTGTTATGTTTAGCAGTAAGTTTTCCTAAAAATTAATAAAAAAAAACAAATGCTAAACCTTAACAAAGCTGAACGCGCCGTACTCGCCGTATACGCTGATTTTTTGATGATACCACTATACCGTACAGAATATTACTTAAATTTGGTGCGTTCAGCGAACAGGTGCGTGTTTAGCTTTGTGATTAGCTGAACTCAGTACCTTTCAGGTTACCGTTAGCAATGGCACAATTTGGGCACGGACGGAACGCAAACCCTTAAAACCCGACATGAGAGGAGTAAAGAAATTGAAGCACGTTTGAAGCACGTGATGTGCCAAGTTTACAAACTGCTCACGATGGTTGTTCCCAATTTCTTTGCGACTCCTTTTGGCGCAGTTTTGTCACGTGGCTTCTAGAGACTACGAGACAAGATGTGAGCGTGACTCTCTCTCGAGTCTCGACGAGATCGACTCTGTCGAAACAAGGAGAACACAAATTCCCCAACAAAAAACTTCTCAAGCCCTGTTTGTGCATAAACCATAAATAGAATTAAGCAAACGTGACCAGACGACGGGAAAGTTAGTCGTGAATTCGTGATGTGGTTTTAAAGGGCTTTCAATATTTATGCCGCCGCGCCGCCCGCTCCCTATTGCCCGTTATACATATTGGAATTTTTATGATTATGACGTCTGTCTAGATACCGTGCACAATCAGGAGCTTTGAGTGCGCTTGCTAAACCATACAAATATCTTGATGACAAAGCTATTTGCTTTCTGCCGGCAGCGGCGTTTGACGAGCTAGAAGCGTTTTACCGCACCGCCGCCGCCGCCTAAAGTCAACGCTAAAATTTGCAAACAATGGACCTTTATGATGGAGCCGTGCTCATTACTCAAAATTGCTTTTGCATTTGAAGTGCTGGCAATAAATAAGGAAACGCACAGGTACGTGCCCAGGGTGATGCATTGTAGTGGGTTGAGAGATGAGACGGGAGGGGAAGCTGCGCCGGCGCCGGGCGACGACCCGGTCGCCGACCCCGGCCGTGCCCTTCGACAGAGAACCATTCGACATCCTGAATGCGTCTAGAAAGCACAACGCACGATATCCATCTTCCCACGCAGTTTAATTTCATAAAACGACCAATAGGCTCTACTATACCTCTACTTTATAATCGCGCCACACGGTTAGAGCTAAATTTTTCAACAAATTTTCCTTACCGAGAAGATACAATGAAATATTGAATTGGAATTAAGCCATACATGATCGCAACATGCAAGAGATGCAAGAGCAAGGCACATAGTTACTGAATTACTGAATCGACCACCTGTGGAACCCGCTAAACAACCTAGCACCGCGTCTAGTCGTTCACCTTCCTAAACATACCACACATAACGTGCGTACTTTCGATAAAGGACTAAACTAGTTCTAGACTAGAGCCTAGCTAATTCCTTGTAAGGCGAATCGTGACTGGCAATCTTGAAGTTGAATTGGCAAGTGCGTTGTGCAAGCCGCATACCAACAAGTTCGCGTGATCGTAAACCTAGGCACATAATCCGCACTCGAATAATAGCAAAGCTTTATTCTGAGGCTTTAAGAAACTCGCGAATGCCGCACGCAACTTCAATTTAAGACAAATGCATACATCGGCCCGAATGCGGGCGAATTACAAATAATGGCAATTCTTTAATTTCAGTCATTTGATTGTTTTGAAAAACTAACCACCAACTTTAAATTCCTCTATTTTACAGTGTTTTATTTTAGTTTTGCGGGCCAAATACCAATCTTCGAGAATAACATTTTTATAGGACCATCCCCAATTACTATTCGATGCTGGATGGGTCAAGCTAAAGACAGGGTGCTATCGCATTCATTAGGGGAGGCCTATGTCCATCAGTGGACTAACATAGGCTTACGATGATCCCCAATTGAAGGAGTAATCGGCGAACAAACAAAAGAAGAAACGTTATACAGCTGAACATAGAACCTTTCTCCAAATCGGTTAAAAGCATGACTAAAATACAAGCAAATTTACTTTGTACGTACTTCGAAAGTATTATTTGTTTCAAGCTGGCGATCTTGACTCATATCGCAGGGTAATCATGATTCAGTAGTCCATTTATAGACTTGCATTAGAGGCGTTCTGGCATGGTAGAGTAATAAACAGATGAATACGTGGTCTTATTTGCTGTCTGATGTGGCGTAGACTAATGGAACTGGCTCGAGACGAGAATATGCACCAGATAAATTGATTAAGCAATTGAAGCTTCGTTGTAAAATATATTAACTAACATGATGACCATTTGGAAAACCAAAATGTTATATATAACAGAAAAGCTTACTAACAGAAAATCATGTGAAAATACTTGGTGAATTCTACTTGCAAAAAGTTGAACCAAAGTACTATGTAGTATGTTATATAATGAAGCAGAAGTAGATTTTATAGGTTCCAATTCGAAAGATGACGGATTTAGAAACTCGCAATGTCTGAGCCACATCTTTATAACTGTAGCCATTTTCAATTAAAAGTAACAGCTTTGGAAACCTGAGCTACGCTAAGATCCGGCATAGTCCATTCAGGTATTAATTTATGTGCAAGCACCATTATTTTTGTAATCAAAATTAGAAGAGACAAAATTGTATGAAATGAATAAGCGCGTCTTCAAAATTATTCCAGACTAGTTCAATTAACAAACAAACGAAAAGAAACAAATGACACCCTGAAAAAAAAGACTATTGAAGTATTTCTTTTTTCAAATTAAAGCTGACGTTCAATCATTAAAATTTGTTATCCCTATATTTAGAATGGACTCTACATAGTGTATTTCTTACGATACATGAATCTGCACAGTATTTCCAATAGGACAAAACAAAACTTTGTTGGTTCTGAAATCCCAGTGTGTATAGTCTTTAGGTACTCCGTAACATACCCGAATTGTAACGACTTGCGTCAGTGATTCAACCTCCGGAAATAATTCTACGCTACCTGTAAGCGTGCCAATTTCTCGGCCATGCGTCTTTAACTCTTCGCGCCAAATGATATCTGACACGAACAGCGTTCGCGTATTAACAAAATATTTTATATTGTTCAGATCTGTGAGAAGATCCGCATAACGTTTTGTCGAAAGAAATACAATGGAATTCGTAATATGTTCTTCGAATAATAACTTAACAAAGTATCACAATTCTCGAAATCTTCGCCCAGACAAATCTTGCCCATCTTACAGCTAGGTTTTCTCTATACTGTGTTCTGTCCCTCCAGTAAAAAGTTTAGGTAAAAGACATTTTCGCACATGGGCAACCGGACGGCCACTATATGCCCTAGTTAAGATTCAGAGTCCTACTAAATAAATAATTCTGGAAACTCCACACAGTTATACATTATACATATACATTATCTAGCCCAAAGCTATGCAGAGCTTGTGTTATGGGAACTAGATGACCGATAAACTAAATAGAATACATAACATAGATTGATGTTTTATTATACATAGAAAATACCCAGAACACCCGAAACAAATATTTGCAGATCGTACAAACATTAGGAATCGATCCTACAACCTCCCTGCGTCGAAGGCGGACCTTCGCCACATTGATCATCTAAGCTGGGACCACCACTGCCATCCCGGCAGATTCAACGTATTTCACCCTTGGCACCGAAACAAATAACTTCGATTGTTGCCTTTACCAACGAAAGTGGAATTGCCAACTGTACAAAGCGTTCCCATCACACTTTTCCTTTTACGTACGTCACCAGTTTCGACGTTTTCATTTCTGATTTCAGTTCAAAGATATTTATTTTCTCATTTATTATAACATAACATACATGTTACTTACATGAAAAACTTACGCTAGGTATTGTATTATTTTTCGGTCTTTTTATTAGTTTTTTCATTCGTTTAGTCCAGTAGCGTTACATCCTCAAGTATATATCTATGCAGTTTGGTTTTAAACACGCCAGACGTTCCAGCACCTTTAACGTGTTCAGGTAGCCTGTTATAGAATTGGGCCCCTTTAAAAGCCCATGCATTAGTGTTGCACCCAAATACGGGGCGCTCATTAATTGCCAAGGGGCATTTCGTACATCGCAATTCACAATGACTTAAGGTGTCGTGCTATTTTTGCTCCTGAACTGACGCATGCGGGATACACTTGTACATCCGTTGTCGTAGCTTTGATGGAAAGCGAATGCGTGAAACGGGGCGTTCACTGATTCCTTTTATTTTCAAAGTTTATTTATTTATTTATAATTAAAATCCACAGCCCTTAAGAACTAAAATTGATACACTTAATGATTAAGTTGTTTACAAATTTTTGATGATTGGACTCATTGGTCATTTCGGAATGAGTTAAGTATTCAGTTGTATTGATCGTTGAACTGAGTGAGAAAGTGGGTCTCTTCTAGAGAAAATTGACTTGTCTTCTAGACCTTCGTGGTACATAGTCAGCTACGTCAGGTGTGATTGTAGTTATACGAAGGTCTATTCACGACAAACAAAATAACAGCACAGGCTTTACAGCAAGGTATGTATCTACATTTTCTAAAGCAATAAGTATCAGATTAGTCTCGTTTTCAATCATTGTTTTTAAGCCAAAATGTAGCCGGGCTCTTAAGCTTGAGCTTCATATTCCGACAACCAAATATGTACAAAAACTTAAAGAACAAACAGTAACGCTAAGTGCTTATTTTGTAAGCCTAAAGAAATAAATGCTATTGAGTTTTGAGTTTGAGTTTAACATAATATAAAAACTCTAGATTCATATTGCAGTCCGAAAAGGCAGTCTAACACAAAACTTACACTATACCGACTCACGAAAAGAACAAGAAAGAAGCCCAAAGCAATAAAACGAATGTAAACCAACGTGGAGAAGCTAGTTAGCCGGAGATCAACAGGAATAGCCTGGACGCGTGCCACGGGGTGCGTGCGCGCAAGCGGAAGTGACGTCACGCGTCAACACAGCTACTCATTGATGCCGGTGGTACTGTTAAGATGAATGAGTGGTCTGTTTGTAATTTGTATCATCGACGCATAGACAACAATTGGTGGTAAGTTATAAAAATACTGCACCGTATGTAATAATTAATGTGCAGAGGCATTTGGCAGACGATATACTCCTCATATCAATAAAAGTGATAGGGAAGCGAAATCATAACGATTTGATTGAATTTTCAAGCAAAAATTTATGCGAGCACTAAATATAGTCCAGTGAGCACACATGCAACAAGCAGCGATTTGAAAAAATCTACTACGACAAATACGCAGCGACGTAAACATAAAGTAAACTATTTCTAGGATGAAATAGTTTACTTTTTAAATTAGTTTACCAGCATAGGGGTATAATTATAGGCCATAACCATAGGCAAAATCCGTGGGCAAAATGCGTTGTACTCGGCGTTTTTCATAGAAAAATTTGCTTGTTATTAAAAAAAAACTGTTTTCTAACGCAACAAGATTGCACAAAAATATATGCAAAAAGAGTTACGAATGCCTCCTGTGAGGATTGAACTCACGACCCCTGGTTTACGAGACCAGTGCTCTACCACTGAGCTAAAGAGGCGATGTTGCAACGCGCGAAATAAGCGGCCGGATCCCATTAGTTAGAACACAGATCATTCAGTAGTTAGTTTACCTACAGAGACAGAATTCAATTGGTAGGTTTTCGAAACTAGAATAAAGTAACAGAGTACATTGGCGGTCGGTGGTTTACGTACATACATCGTTTAAATACTTTGTCTTTTATATTCCATAAAACTAGTTAAAACTGACCTTTCTTTGTTCTCCTTTTCTTCAGGTTTCTGCTCATCTGGAAAATAAAAACACTGTCAGCTTTTTTTACTAAAAACATCTCTGCTCCTATGCAAACGAGTGTTTTAAAAAGTAAATCTTCTATCGATCAAATTACGTATTATATTGCTATCCGAGTATCTACCTTATTCAGCAGGTAATCAAAAAGATTGCCGAAACCCGGGATCGAACCAGGGACCTTTAGATCTTCAGTCTAACGCTCTCCCAACTGAGCTATTCCGGCAGTTGTAGATGTTCTCGAAATTAAGAAACTATCTTTAGTTTATTCTTGTTAGTTAAATTTCATAACAAAAAATACCCCTTCATTGCAAAGCATGCGCTAATCATTCTTATAAATATATTAAGCAGACAATACTGCTATAAGTTATAATGTAAACGAACATAACAAAATTATACACTTTGTCGCTGACGCCATCTATACAACAATGCGGTAAAAAAAGCAAACCATTTTACTATAACCCTCAATAGATAGCGCTTTACACAACAATAGCTATATGTTTTTTAACTGTTGTCTTAGGTCAGTGCTTTGCCATTGAAGATTTAGTTCTTTGATTTGAATGATTATAATCATTATCATTATTTATTCTCTTTTTGAAAATTTTAATGTTGTTGAAAGAATCAAGCTATAAAGAGATTATAGAGATTTTAGGGTGGATAAGTCAAAATGGTTTTTGTCACTAAGACTTACTCCAAAGGTGCTTTTACTAAATGTGCCCTAGGTTGTTTATACTGAAATTTAAAAAGCATAGATCAAATACCTCCAACTTTATTGGATAGGTATCAATACAAAAGTACAAAGTATTGATCAGGGTTTTACCTGCACACTCCACTTGAATGGCCTTATCTACAGCAGGGAATCCGAAATCATCCAGTACCACTCCACAGCTCTTGTACAAGCGGCTGCGAATCTTCATCAACTTCTCATTCTCATGGTACATTTGGATTTCATCCTGGAAACATTTTATTTTCTATTTAAATATAACAGTTCAAAATACCGCCAAAACGATTCTACCAAAGCTGTGATATTACCTTCAATTCCTTTACTTTTGAATGAGACCTACTTGAATAACACTGTCTCACGTGTGATTCGGACCACTTTCCCGGGTCGCGGGTAAGAACCGAAGGCGCTGAAGCCTCTGCCCGTATATGAGGCGACTGTTTACTTGCATATTGAGACCGAGAAGAGAACCGTGGCACGGGCCGTGGCCGCGGGGGCGAAAGTGCGGGATCTAGAGACTTTAGCGTCTTACGAGGTTTAACCACAAGCCGTCGTTTTGGCTTTTCCAGGTCTGAATCCGGAACATAGTCATTCAAAACTGTAGGAAGTTCACTGTAAACACTACTAGCAGTAACAGATGGCTTCGAGTTCGCGCTTAGACGCACTGAACTCGGTGGATCGTGGCGCGTAACGACGACAGAACTGGATTTTAAAATAGGTTTGGATTGATTATAGACACGCGACATGACTCTATCATACTTATTAGTACGCGTTTTGGTTTTTAGATCCATAATAACAAACTTTTCAAAGTTCTACACTTGCACGTAAACAAAACCAATGTTTTGATTTTTCCGACTTTGACATTGCAACCAACGGTTTATCAGTTGTCAAAATTCAGACAGACACATGACATAAATGACATTGACAGCCAAGAGAATCTGATATTTACGATTAATGTTGCCAACGTGGAAAGGAATCTATTAAAATGAAACAAAGGGGTATAGGGGCGACTCAAACATCTCGTCTCCCAAGCCAACTTAACCTGCAAGGCCACAACGTTATCCACGTTATTACACTAATTTTGATATTATTTTATCTCGCTAAAATGCTCTTTTTTTTTAAGTAGGCTGACAAAGTGACCTCGCAGATTATTTATAAAATTTGGAGGTGGCATTCGTAATTTGATAACATTGTAAATATAATTATTATATGTAGTTATGGATTGGTATTACTAGCTAGATACCATTGGCTTACTTATATTTCGTTTGGGCTGGCATCTATTATGTCAATAAATATTTCTAGGACCAGTAAGAAAATGAATTACAATTTTTGACATACAACAAGTGCAAAGCTAACCTAGATTTTTTTACAAATCGAGTTGGCAATATAAAAATATACAAAATTTCGTTTTTAATGTAAGATTTTTTTTATTCTTCTGTAAAAATGTCTGTATTTCAAACGATTAGGAATTTAGGAAAAATAGTTGCTCGAAGAAAAACATTGAATTTAACCGTATCTACTTGTAAATGTGCCTTTAAACGTAATATATCAGGTAATTTTTGTAGTTTTCACGTTCCAAATTGATAAGTGGTTTCGAGGTTATGTGGTTATGGACACTATCTTCTGTTTATTTTAGATGGTTCTACGAGTTTTGTGTCGTTTGATGATGTTGTGCAACGGAGACGGGCTGAGGCGAAGCGTAGTATTGTCGTGCAAGTGAACTCGGAGAAGTCTTATTGTGAACTACATGGTTACTGTTCAAAATATGCTGATATTAGAGGAATGCACCACTATAAGAACAATAATGATGAGGTAACACATTATAATATAACTACTTAAAAACCCTTTTTATAATAAATTACAATTAGCCTGGAACATAAGTACCACTGTTGGAAAAAAGTCGCCCCATTGATCCTGACAATAAATGACCCAAATAAGTATAAAAATTTAACATAATTTCCATTGTTTCAGCATTACATCCTTATTGAATTCACATCAGAAGAAAACCTTAAAGATGTGATAAAAGCCTGCAGCTCGCACCAAAAAGACCTTGATGTCATGGCATTACAGTCCCCTTTCTTGTGGTTCCGAGCAGCTCCTGACAAAAAGAAGAAGTATCGAGCTCCTGAAGGAGCCTCTCTACTCACAGAAAATGCAGACATGGAAGTTAACGATGATGAACTGTATGAGAGCCTAATGACTTGTAACACAGTGTCAGACCAGATACAAATGTTGTATGATAAGTCGGCATTGAATGATTTAGGTGTGCGGCTAAGATACATAGTGGCAAGGCAGGTGGGATTATTTGTTCCTTATTAGCACACTAGCAGGCTTCAAAGAATTATGACAATGAGTACTAAAGCCAAAAAACAGGTTATTCTGGACACCAAGGGGATCATGGTGATAACAGTAAATAACATACATGTACATGAACACATGTAAATAACAGTAATTTGAAATTTGTTTTTTTTTTTATATATCATATTTTATCTTCCTAATCCTGTTCTTTTACACAGACTCTTGCATTATTTAACATTATAAGATATTTCACAAATGTTTTAATAAATAATAAAATAAAATCATTTATTTCAGACCATAAAAAAGTAACAGATCTTATTTTACTTATTCTATGGTCCATAGTAATATATACCTTAAACTAGTATACATAAAATACTAAATTAATAACACACTTATTATGATAATGCCCACAGCGTGTAAATGTCGAAATCAGGGTGTCAGCTGACGTCGGTTTTTGCTTGGTTTTCACCAAAACCAGTGTTTTGTCATGAAATTCATCATCATCATCAGCCTATAGCAGTCCACTGCTGGACATAGGCCTCCCCCAATGAGCGCCATAGCGCCCTGTCTTCAGCTTGCCGCATCCAGCATCTACCTGCAGTCTTTCGCAGGTCGTCATCCCACCTGGTCGGAGGGCGTCCTACACTACGTTTACCGAGTCGTGGTCTCCACTCAAGAACACGTTTGCCCCATCGGCCGTCGGTTCTTCGCGAGATATGGCCGGCCCACTGCCACTTCAGCCTGCTAATTCTTTGAGCTATGAAATTACTACAGTATAATTATGTAAATTCTTTGCAATTTCAAAGCTATAATAATAATGTAATAATACATGTAAAAGAACACTACTAGGAAAAAAAAGTATCATATTTTAGTAAGTATAATAAAAATTAAAATAGTCTTAGAACAAAAGTTGATCTCAGGCTCAGAATTTTATCCTTTTGGGTGAGCACACATGTTTCATAGCACCCACCATAGTCACATCATTATTTTGAATTATTATAAAATACATTGATTCCAAATCTGAATGTTTTCTCAAGTAAATATGTACCTATATCACATTGAATGTCAATCTGTTGTCTGATCTGATACCCATAACACAAGCTCTGCTTACTTTGTTTGAAATAGATTAATTACTGTCTTTGCTAGATAGGATTAAGGATGGGAATAAGCTACCCATTAGACCAGCATCTGTTGTTTTATACAAACTAGACATTCTTCAGGGCATAAATGAATAAAGTAAATAATCCTGGACAATCTACACGGCATCATCTAGCACCAAAGTAAACAGAGCTTGTTTTATGGGTCATACTAGATGAGGATGAAGATATTGCCTAGCTATTTTGTTCATATAATTCTTTTGATTACAGATAGAAAGTCTTTTTGAGAGCATGTACTCAAACATTGCTGTGATGCCGTTTGGATCAACAGTTAACGGTTTCGGCAAGCTGGGCTGTGATTTAGATTTAGTCTTAACAAATATAGTTACGGAAGAAATGGTAAGCATGATTATTAAAACCAAAAAGTTTTCAGTATGATGTCTATACAATATAATGGATTACTTTTTTGCTTTAAAAAAGAATTTACGCAGAAGTTACTGAATGTGTTTTCATAATTATTATGTATTTATTAGTTACGCCCCGCGGCTTCGCCTGCTACGAATTCTATCGTTTATAAACCTTCCTCTTGAATCACTTCAATCTATTGCTGAAAACTGAGTAGTTTAAAAGATCTAAGCAAACAGACAGCCGAAGCGACTTCGTTTTTTATTAAGTATGTAAAAATGTGTTCAATAGGTTCAAGTCTTAATAGGTAAATGGAACAGCATCATAACGGAAAAGAGTCCTAATATTCTTATTTAAATTGTTAATTTTCTCTTTGAATTTATGTTAATTTACGTTTACATAAATTGTTGTCAACACTAACCTAAGGTTAGCAGGTAGAGAATGCTATCTAGCATTATGCTCTCCTGTGTACAACTTTTGCGCAATAACGTATATTCTATCTATCTATACACTGTTGGCGTTTCTTTGAACAAAATAAATAACTAAACTTCCAGTGCGACCCCACCAAACGCCTAGTGTTCCAAGAGAAGCGGTGCGGCGGCGGGCTGCGGCCCTGGTCGCGGCACATGGAGCTGGTGGGCGCAGCGCTAGAGTTGCGCGCGGCGGGCGCGGCGCGGGTCGCGCGCGTGCCGCAGGCCCGCGTGCCCATCGTGCAGTGCACGCACCATATAGCCAGTCTGGATGTTGATATCTGCTATAATAACACGTGAGTTTATTTATTTATTTATTAAGGAATAAAATACGACTACATTTAACTTACTATAAATTTGTGTTAGTACTTTACAATGTAAAGTTAAGTGATATTCGAAATGTAGTCATCGGCAAACTTCAGCGCTTTCCGATGCAGAAACCAAAAGCTAAGCGTAAACTTGCTTTTCAATATGTGGAGGTCTTTCGTATAGAATAGAGGGGTGTGCCCTATATGCTGATTATAAATGTTTTTAAACATACGCGATCTGAACACATAACAGGTAAATAAACGCGATAAATACCCGCTGTATTAATACTTATAATGATGTGCTTATTATCTTGTTTGTTCCCCAGATCGGGCGTGTATATGTCAGAGTTGCTGTGGTTGCTGGGTTCGTTAGACGCGCGCGTGCGGCCCCTCGTGTTCGCAGTGCGGCGGTGGGCGCAAACGGTAATATACCTACTATTTGACGACCGTTATGGCGCAGCGAAGGTCTGCCTGGGATGCAGGTTGCAGGTTCCATTCCCGCCTCGGGAAAATTGTTTGAATTGTCAAACATGAGCACTTGGCAAACTGGGGTCGAATTCCGATAACCAATCGTTTTACTATGATATGACTATGGTATCGTCTCAGAATAATAGGAACTGCTAAAACTTGCCACCTTTCTTTAAGATATCAACTCTTTTTAGTAAAAAAGAGTTGCTTCCCTAGTGCGAAGCCACTATATGAACGAACTGGGCAAGTTTTCACATTGATGTTTTTTATAACAATACTCTCTCACTATTAACGCGAATACTTTGTTCGTACATATAATAAACTGATTATGTATGACAGTCCTATCATATCGATCAAGCATCATCATAAGTTAGTCCACTGTTGGACATAGGCCTTCCCAATGGGCGCCACAGTACCCTGTCTTATCATACCGATATTTTAGATTCATTAACTGGTTGTGGTGTTGTCAGGTAGGCCTGACCAACCCGCACCCCGGCCGCTGGATCACCAACTTCCCTCTGACGCTGCTGGTCCTGCACTTCCTGCAGCATCAGGGCAGCGACGGGTTTGTTCTGCCCTCCGTCAAGATGTTGGTGCGGAGCGCAGGTCAGATATCTACAGAGTTCTCAAGCTAATTTTGATATAGAGGATGGGATATCCAATTCAATGATAAACATATTGTATTCTACCTAAGACAGTCTAGTAGTCCGGTGCAGTTTGCGAGATGCATTAAGGAATAGGTATAGAACTAAAACACAGTATTTATTATGTAGGTGCTAATTTCTGCCCGCGGCTTCGGACACTTCGTTTCTGGGATAAAAATGGTTGATTAAAATCTCACGACATCTCACCAAGGATGGCGTCAAATCGCCAAAATCACTTCAAGTAATTTTTGGATGCTTCCAACTCTCATGCACATGCTGGCTGTACCGAGGGTCGACTGATCCAGAAATCGACGAATACAGAATTGGTCAGAAACAGATATAGTTATAACCAGAAGTGGGTATAGTAAGAGATGGACAGATAAAGCAAATGACTTAAAAATAACTTGTCCTGTACCGTCAAAACCCTCCTTACCTGACCTGCGATAGACTACAGGGAAATCTTAATCTTTCTTGTTTTATGTTTAGCCGTAAGTTTTCCGGAAATTAAATAAATAAATAAATGCTGGATGCGTCAAGTTGAAGACAGGGCGCTGTGGCACTCATTAGGGGAGGCCTAATGTGTGACCAGCAGTGAACTGACATAAGCTGATGATGATGATACAAAACCATCCAAGCGACTCACCCAGTGCAGTTAGGGATGAACCTTATCATTTATACAGGTCATTTGTAAATTGGCAGAAATTTTGGTAAGTTCAGACTATATCACTTCCCCGGGGAAGCCTTTGTCCAGCGGTGGACTAACATAGGCTAATGATAATTTCTGTATTGTATTGTCAGGCGCCGCGGACGTGCGTATAGCGGAAGACAACGTGAACTGCACGTTCCTGCGCAGCGCGCCGCCGCCGCGCGCCGCGCACTCGCAGACCGACGCGCCGCTCGAGACCCTGCTGCTGCAGTTCTTCGAGTACTACGCACAGTTCGACTTCCAGGTTAGGTCAGGTTACTATAAACCACTAAAGAACATAAGTATTTAAAATTATTACAAACTATGAACTAACTCAGTACTAGGCTCAAAAGTTGTTGTTTACTCGATAGATCGTGTCGCGATGATGAGAGCTGATGATGACTTGTCTTCTCTTGACTGAATATCTTTATATCTTTCAGGAGTGATAAGGTCGCCAATTGTACTTGTCTTACGTAATAATATGTCTTTGTTGTTCTGGTGTACTATATAATTTTTTTAAGGTATTGTATGACATGTGTCGTTCCAGGAGAAAGCGGTGTCAGTGTACGAGGGCGCCAGCGTGCGAAAGCCGAACAGCCAGCCGCTGTACATCATCAACCCGCTGGAGCCCGCGCTCAACGTCAGTAAGAACGTGTCCTACGACGAGTGCGAGAGGCTCAAGGTACCTGTTCATATTCTCTGCTAGCCGAGCAGCCAGCGTAGTAGCGTAGTTTTAAAGATCTAATCTAAGCATACATAGGGACAGACAGAAAGCGGAAAGCGACATTTGTTAAATACTATGTAGTGATTAAATTTTCCTTGCAGTTGGAAGTCCGCAACGCCGCATGGCAGCTGGAAGGGGCGGAGAATCTGACGCCTGGCCGCGAGGGGTGGGGTCTCTTGGGGCTGGTGGAGCACAACTCCGCGCGCGGCCTCAAGCGCCTGCTGCGAGCTGGCAACTCACACCGCCTGCTGCAGGTCAAGGACCTCTTCAAGGTAACAACATCTCGTAGAGCTGGCAACGCCGCTCGATCCTCTCCCATCCATTGTAGTAGAGTCGCTTTAGATTCCCCGATGATATTTTGGAAAGTATATAATCGGCTATTTTATTTGTATTCAGTTATTATTTGAGTACCTACTATAAGCGGAAACTGTTCTAGCTCTATATGTTCATATTTTGAATTGTATTGTTATTTAAGTAGTAGGTATTAGTCTTTCCCAAATAAACTAAAATTAAAATGTTCTGCCTGCTTCGCACGCGATCGTTTCTATGGAAATGTTCAAATGTTATTTCTATCCTTTATGGGATAAAAATTTGTCTGTTTTATTCTAGGTATAAAACTTACATCTATGCAAAATAATAACCCGATCCGTTCCGTAGTTTTGCCGTGATCCATCCGTCCATCCATCCAATCTTTCGCTAGTATACAAATTGTGTCATTATTTAATGAGGTTTTATTTTGCAGGAAGATGACGAAATTACGATCGAGACTCAGGAAGGTCTATCGGACAAACTAAGAAGACTTGCGCGGAAAAGCGAAAAGCCCCAAAAACCAATTCAAGACAAACAGACAAATAAACCAACAGAAGGCGCCAAAGAAAAGAAGGAAGTATTCAAGTTCAAAAACAGCCAAGTAGCGGCGGAAGTGTATCGAATACGGAGAAATAAAATTGTATGAAGTCGAATGTAGCTCTGTAGTTTTGAAATACGGATATTTTGGTTTTGTCAAAATCTGTGTTGATCTGTTAGTTACATAAAAAATCATTGATTCTCCTCTCCCTGACTTCTCGGTATACTTAAAATATTTGACCATAAACCCTGGTGTTACAATACAATACAAAAATACTTTATTGTACACCAGATAGGTATATACAGATTAAGTATTACATGCGACAAGTCCAATGGGCGGCCTGGTGTTACCTGTAATAAAACCGTTAGTGATCATGAGCGTGACGCTTTAGTAAAAGATTTAAATCCAACCAGTAGTTGTTAAGGTTGCCTATGCGTACGAAATACATTTTACCTCTTTGTGTAGACGAAAAGAAAGCTATATCCATAGTCTCAGCGCGGTCCAGTGCCAATATTAGTTCGAGGGTAGGTCTCGTTCCGCAGTTGATCAAACTATTCTCAGCGAATACGTTGGGAAGAATTAAGGTACGACCTTAATTCTACCCAACGTATTTTATGCTGATTTGTAATGCGTCCTGTACACGTTCGGCCAATGCCTTGGGCCAATGCGCCAACGTGTAAACACTGTTTGCGGAGCGCGCCAAGATCCTTTGATGTGTGCACGAAAAACCGACACTAGTCGGTTTGCGAACCAACGTCAAACATACGCCAAGTCGGTCTCTACACGTTGGCCCAACGCATTGGTCCAAAGTCCAACACCCGCCATTCTGATGCACACGATGCGTTTCGCTTTAAAAGCATCATGGTCTACTTGGATATTTACTGGTTTTTATAAATAGCTAAATATGGACACAGAATATAGTACTTTAGTCCTTAATCTACATTCGTTTTTTATGATGTGGCGAGAAGTGATAAAGTCTGAACTTACCAACATTTCTAACTATTTACAAATGACCGGTATAAATTATAAGGTTCATTATCATCCCCAACTCCACTGGGTCACTCGCTTGAATCGTTTTGTATCACCATCATCAGTCTATCCACTCTGGTAGTGTTTCTGTCAGTCCACTGCTGACCACATGCTGAGTGTTTTTCCACACATTTCTAATAACCAATCGCTTCATTAGTACAATGCACGGTGAGATTGATAACATGATTTCAAACTAGACACTTGATGTGGTGTGTCCCTCCAAAACAAATACTAAGGCGGTGTGATTCAGTGACGATACCGTTGTCAAAGTGAAGCGGTTAGTTTAGCTAGAGGTTTTTAGACTGCAAACTAAATTATGCATAGAAACATTTGCGGTTCGGATCGGCGGAACCCGCAACCTCCTGCATCGAAGGACCAGCTTGCGCCACTAGGCCGTCAAGTTGAATATGTGAGCGTTACCCTATATGCGTATGTTATTTAAATTGTATAACTGGAGTGTCCCAACACGTTTCTTTAGCCCTTTTCAAATTACATAAATTTCAAAGGACATAGGTTTCTGTTGGACATCTATATATGTCCAACGGAAAAATATGTACTTTGAAACTTACGCTGAAACAATTTACTGTACATGTCTATACATGTCAGAAATTTCAAATTATATACATAAGGACCTTACCTACCATAGTTTTTCTCATTGTGTACCATGTTCTCCAATCTATACAGAGATATTTCTGTATCATTATGTTATGTTTGAATGTTAATTTGAGAAGTGTAAATAAAATTTTACATTGTTATGTTTTTGTTTATTTACGTATCATTCTCTTACTCGTGCACTTCATAATAAAGTAAACAAAGACAAACAAAATTTTATATATTATTTACAACTTTTGTTCAAAACTTGGTGCCTAATTACGAAAGCTTACTGAGTCTTATCTTTGCTTGACTAACGCTTATAAAGGGCATAAATAAAAGAAAAATTAAATCATAAAATAAATCTATTTCAAATTTGAAATATTTTATTTCTTTAAGCTTATTAAATAAGCACTTAGTCTAAATATATACATCAAAATTATTATTTAATAAAAATAAATAAAACCATCGATATATTAAAATTATTTATATGATAAATAGGATATATTTATTTATACACATCGATGACAGATCCAGTTTTCATAATGCAGGCCATAGTGTCACTGCACTGCTTTGTATTTTTCTTGTTATTTATTTCGTTATGTTTTTTTTTTTGGTACCTATGTATTATTACTGTTGACATATAAGAATATTCTTATTAATAAAGAACTGAACTGCGAAAACAGAAGATGGTTAAAAGACTTCACCTCTCAGTCGCTTTAAGAACAGTTCTTTCGCAGCTTCCGGATGTGGACAGCTACCCAGCACCTCTGTCTTGTTCTGAGAGAGCAGGTCGTTGACCCGAGCCACGGGGTCAACGCCTTCCTCTGCGCACAGTTCAATGACCTGAAATGTATTTAAGTGGTATTAAGTCTTCTGAAACAATTCAAAAACGAAAACTCGGCGTATCATATTTTAGAAAAAGATAGCACAGCAATGGTTTGCGTTTAGCTTAACTTCTGCTTCGATTGCGCCTCAAATATGTATAACACAAAATGCTTTGAAATTTATTTGACTTCACTGTATTCTATTCCCTATAAGAAAATATGACGTCTCGATAGCAGCTTCAAACAGAAGGGCTTTGGTTATCACTTTAAATGCCATCAATCACGGACGACTTCATCAGCAGCTGTGGCACGCCCAGAGGCATGGCAGTGATGTGTTAAAAATTAAGATAAAGATTTTTTATTTGCCAAAGACTTTTTAAGCTTAAGTTATTTATTAGTTATTACCTTGTCAGCGCAGGCGATAGTCCACAGTTCGTCTTCACTGTACACGTTGAATTTCTCGCTCTCATCGAAAATTCGGCACTGGAAGTAATGAAAGAAGAAAGCATAAATTAATGACCTCTGAGGGACGTTGCGCTTTTCACGCGTTATTCACGCTAGAATTAGCGTATATAACGCAGATAACGTTAAGTACTAAGTAGCGTGGTAGACTGACAGAAATAAAATGTTTCTTGGAACAACTATAGCTGTTGTTGTCAACAGTTACAAACAGGGATTTCTATTGTTTATTGCATAGATGATGCGATGCACTCACTTCGTCATCAGTGTTGGCGTCGCCGTAGCACCGTACGCCCGGGTAGGAGAGCGCTAGCGTGCAGAGTCTACGCACGCCGCGCGCGCCGCGCCCGCAGCGCGTGCGCAGCGTGTGTGCCGCCAGTGAGGGGACCACCGACCGACCGCCCTGTATAATAAATAAATAATAATAAATAGAGCTGGACAATCCACACATCATCATCTAGTCCCAAGCTAGGCAGAGCTTGTGTTATGGGTACTAACTGACTGATATACATATTACAATACATTCATTACATGGATATTTTTTATTATACATAGATAACAATCGGAACACCCGGTACAAATATCTGAAGATCATACACAATTGTCCCGAGGCGGAAATCGAACCCGCAACCTCCTGCGTTGCAGGCGGGACTTTCGCCTACCGCGCCACAGAGATCGTCTATGTGTACATACCTATTCATTACACTTGCTGTTAAAGCCAGTCACCACTTATACGCGGCGAATTCATTGACCAGCACTAAGGCCTTCACAATCTGCGGTCAAACGGCGCTTTCAGGCAGACGTTAAAAAACAATCTGCATCAGGGACTCTACAATCACGTGATTCTTGCGTAACAGAGCATCACACAACGCGACTCTTCGTTCGCAACACCGGCACAGTACAAGAAAGATATAGTGCGGCTCGCTTCGCTTGCTACTGTTTGCGGGTCGCGCCCGTCGCGCTGGGACGACATGTCGTTCATCAGAGAGGCTTGCTTCGCTCGCCACGTTTAAGTTTTACGATTCCTTGCTATAATATAGGTAGAGTAACAGTAACCTGTGGGCGCAAAGCGTCGGCAGCGATGGCTCTGATAGAAGCTTCCTCGTCACGAAGCAACCAGGATATACCCAGGAGCGGGTATATTTGGATTTTATCTGAAAATACATCATTTTAGTTTAAAACCACGCCATCGCGCCGGTAAGGTCGTCAGACATAAAAGTTGGAAATAAATAGTTTTACGAAAAATCCAATGGAGGAATTGGATTTTACCTATTTTTTATTGACAATTTGAATATAAAGATATTTTTTGTTTTACAAGAAAAAACCCGCAACTCGTTCTGCAGATCATACAGATATTTTCCCGAAGCGAGAATCGAACCCGCAACCTATTACGTTGCAGGCGGACCTACGCCCGGCGTGCCACTGGTCGTCAACTAGTATATTTTTAGTTTAATGTTAGACTTACACATTAATGCTTCTAGAGATTGAGAATCCATATCTTGCGTAAGATATGCGAGCACTGAAATTATGTAGTATTTTTTTACGACAAACATTTGACTTACACATTAATTCTCCTAGAGATTGCGAATCCATATGTTGCGTGAGATATATGTGAGGCAAGTTGTCAGCGGTGTCTAGCAGTCGTTGTTGTTGAGCGGACAGGTACCGAGCAGCGATCTCGCGGCTCTCGACCGACTCGCCGGGGTCGCAGCCAGGCAACACCACAGTTTGTAAACCTGGCAACATTTAACTATGTATATATTCATATATTGCGTAGCTTCTGTTTCCAATACATTTCCAACGCGTTACAGCGACCGTAGTCACGGAGCGATATGTCATCAACGGGTGTAAGGGGGACACCAACATCTCGACTCACAAGCCAATCCTACCCTGCCCGTGGTACACCCCGCTAGATAACGAACTAGGCTCTGCTGAAAATATCAAACCATCTTCATAATTTGATAACTCAGATAATTTACAATTATTTTCCATTACTTGACACTGGTAGAAAAGTGTCCATCCATACATCATTGTCATTAACAAAGAATTGTCATGATACTAAAGTCATTTAAAACGCCATGATCACGGAGTAACTGAAGGCGCCTTCAGTTACCGTGATCATGGCGCATGCAACTGTGCCGAAATATTGGATAACTCAAAAATCAAATCATGGTAAATATCCCGTTTTAAATGACTTTAGTATTAATAACCATGATAGTTTCAAAAGTTTTAATTGTCATGATGTTATAAAATCCGTTGCGTAGTTTTAAAGATCTAAAATCATACATAGGGACAGACTGACAGCGGGAAGCGACTTTGTTTCATACTATGTAGTGATAAAATACTAAATACCTAAACATCAAACTAACAATAAAACTAGTTTAGAACCTGCAACCTCTTGCGTCGCAGGCGGACCTTCGCCCGCTGCGCCGCGGAGGTCGTGATGAAACAAACCTGCGCAGAAGTGATGCAGGCTGATTCGGTCTTGCTCCTCGGAACTGGCACATCCGTCTGGACGTTCATTTGGCATCTTTATATATTCATCACATAGTTTGGACAGGCACCTGTAAATACAAATTATTAGGAATTTATAAAAAAACTAGCGGTCCTTCACGGTTTTAGTACGGATCCCTAACTTTTTGAAAATATAATATAGCCTTTGTTCACCGGGGATAGTGTAGCTTCTCAACGGTGAAAGAATTTTTCAAATCGGTCCAGTAGTTTCGGAGCCTATTCATTACAAACAAAAAATCAAACCTTTCCTCTTTATAATATTAGTACCTATAGACGAAGTGATGAAATGAACTGGGTGCAATGGCCTTTTTTGACTCTGTACATTACATTACTAAACGTAAAAGGAGAAACGCTAGAAATTGTAGACAATACCGTATTCTTAGGAAAAACCTTAGATAGAAAACTTCAATGGGGCCCACACGTAGATAAGCTATCGAGGAGACTTAGTTCTGCAGTATATGCAGTTAAAAAAAGCCGTCACCTTACAGACGTTGATACTTCTAGACTAGTCTATTTCAGCTACTTCCATAGTATTATGTCTTATGGCATACTACTGTGGGGGAACGCTGCAGATATAAACACCGTTTTTGTGTTGCAGAAGAGGGCTGTTCGTGCGATCTATAATTTGGGTCCCAGAGAATCCCTACGTAATAAATTCAAAGAAATAAACATAATGACAGTACCATGTCAATATATTTATGAAAATTTGTTGTACACTCATAAAAACATCAATCGGTTCACTAAAAAAAGCGATATACATAATGTAAATACTAGAAATAAGAATAAACTCGCTGTTCCCACAACTAGACTACATAAGATAAGTGCATCTTTTAAAGGGCAATGTATACGCTTCTACAACAAAACTCCAAGTGAGTTGCAAAATTTATCAATAAATAAATTTAAAAAAAATTTGAAACATATTCTTTGTAAAAAGGCTTATTACAAAATATCAGATTATCTAGAAGATAAAAAAGCTTGGAACGAGTTATGCTCTAACTCAAAATCTAACAACTTACAGATAAGCAAATCATATGTACTAGACACATAAGTTATGAACATACTAGTGGTTTCTTTTCACTTCTTCCACTGGTGGACAAATAATTGAAGTGAACAGTAAAATAATGTTATTATAATATGACCTGTCTAAGTGCTTATTGTAAGCCTAAAGAAATAAACGTTCATTTCATTTAATTTCATTTCACACAAAATAGAATAATTGAAACGTGAAGTGGGATAGCCTGACTATGTGCGCTGATGGGCCGGAAAGTATTAAAAGCCAAGCGCGTGTCGGACTCGGCACGAAGGGTCGTAATGGCCGTACCATCCTACTAATATTATAAACGTGAAAGTTTGTATGTATGGATGGATGTTTGTTACTCTTTCACGCAAAAACTACTGAACAGATCGAGTTGAAATCTTGCATATAGGTAGTTCTGGGCCCAGAATAAAACTAAATTGTAAAAAGTCTAAATTGTATCCCATAAATCAGTTCCCATATGATAGAAATACTCTTAAACGTTTTCATAGAAACCACTCGTGCGAAGCCGCGGTATCTATAAAAACGACAAAATCATGTCTGTTGTATGGAAGACCGCTTAAATAATTTTTAAAGTGAATATATAACTAAATATTCTCTGAATATTTCAAGTGTCTATCTGTTGCCATTATCAATATCGTGCAAAAATCACGTTTGTTGTATGGGAGCCCCCTTAAATATTTATTATATTGTTTTGTAGTACATATTTGTTGTTACAGCGGCAACAGAAATACATCATCTGTGAAAATGTCAACTATCTCATTATCACGGTTCATGAGATACAGCCTGGTGACAGACGGACATCGGAGTCTTTAGTAATAGTGTATTATATTATCTGTGGTAATAGGGTCCCGTTTTACCCTTTGGATACAGAACCATAAAAGTACAAAGTATTATTTACCTCGTCAAAGCTTCAAGGTAGAGATGCAACCTTGCTTCGTCTCGCGACGCCAGTAAGCACAAATTATGTATCTGCCCATGTTTAGAGTCCACGTCCGGTACGCCGCCGCCGGTGAGGAGTTTACTTGTCATTGCAGCACTCGATATTATCTCTTCTATGCAGTCTTCCAACACTAAAATCTAAACACAAAAAATAAGGTTTAATTAATAACTTGGTAGTATATCTTATGGCTCCTCTACATGATGGCCCAGCGCTGGACCAGCGAGATGGTCATGCGATGGTTGAAAGCCGACTACACGATGGCGACATTCAGTTGCGATTGAGTCGTTTTCCAAGACGGACGTGGAAGCATTAGCCGCTGCGGTAACCTTTCTATATACACCACGTACCATTTATTTTAATTTTTTTTTCTTTCTTGGGGATAACTAACAGTATCACTCAAAAATTAACTATAAACTTATTTCTAGAAGTGAACCAGCCCCGTTATCCCCACATTACTTGTACAAGGTGTGGTGTTGCATTTGTAACAATGTAATTCACATGAAGAGTTAAGTACAATGATTAATTTAATCGAAAATAACAATGTTGTCAATATCAGGTTGATGGCTGTAACCAACATTGTCTTAATGTGCATAAACATAAAGTTAAAAAGAAATGGCGTAGAAGATGGTCGATGTTAGCTTTCCATCGCAACAGGAGTGATAAGTCAATTTATGGAATGGATGGGCCACGTGTAGATGCGCACTGTCATCGCTTTTTCTAACTTTTGACGTGCGGACGAAAACCCGGTACCGTCACCGTCGCATCGCCGACCCGCCGAGCCATAAGCCATCCGATACAACTGCGCCCTCCATACGCTGGTCCATCTTAGTGGACTAGTATGATGGCTCATCGTGTGATCACATCATCTCATTATTTTCAGCAGTGTATATTCTCAGTTACCTCTAGTATTTTGGTCTTATGTTGCGGGTCGCAGAGCCAGTTGTCTTCGGCCCGCGCGCGGCGCCGCACCGCCTCCAAGAACTGAGGACGCGACCGGAGATTGGCCAGCACTGCCTCCGCTCCAAGGATCTTGCCACCTTCCAAAATAATTTATTTAATCCTACTAATATTATAAACTGGATTTTTTTTACGTAATCTACGAGTTCGAGTTATCGAAAACGATACCCATATTAGTGGATGCCCATCACAAAGCGAGTATAAACTGCAAATGTCAGCCATCTTGGATTCGGAAAAAGACATTTTTGTAATCTACAGCGTCGAGTTTATTGGAAACGATACCCATAATTAGTGGGTGTACAGTCACACAGCGCAAAAATTTGTATGAATAGGTGTTTGTTTCTCTTTCACGCAAAAACTACTGGACGGATCGGGCTGAAAGTTTGCATACAGGTAGTTCCGGGCCCGGAATAAAAGATAGGCTACTTTGTATCACGTAAATCAGTTCTCAAGGGTTGAAATAACCTTACAACGTTTCCATAGAAATAACGCGTGCGAAGCTGCGGACAGAAATGAGTAATAAGAAATATGTTGATTTTTGACTGCGGAATCTCCGCGTCCGTTTAGGCTTTACTTACTGCTGCCTTCTCGGGCGCCGGCCCCGACTGCGCAGTCCCCGCGTCCGTACAGGCGCAGCACATAGTCAAGGGCGGCCCCACACACCTCTTGTACTTCGTGGTTCAGGCCGCGTATTATCAAATCTAAAAATTCAAAGAAAAGAGTAGATAACTAACAAAGTAGATGAATATGATGTTGTAGACATAGGCCTCCCCAATGAGCGCCATAGCGCCCAGTCTTCAGTCTTCTTCTTGCTTGCCGCATCCAGCATCTTCCTGCAGTACTTCGCAGGTCATCATCCCACCTGGCCGGATGGCTTCCTACACTACGTTTTCCGAGTCGTGGTCTCCACTCAAGAACACGTTTACCCCAGCGTTACCCCCTTGTTTTGGGAGGCATATTTAGGTGCTGATGAGAAAGGTAAGATCCAGCAGTGGACAAAAATAAGCTGATATGGATATTTACCAGTAACATGGTCGCTTGCCTTCCGTTCCTGCAAAGCCAGCGCGAGTGACAGACAGTCGGACAGACACAGCTGTCGGCCGGGCGCCACGCCCCCTGCCGGCGCAAATAATATGCCCTCGAGTTTCAACTCAGTATCGGTTACGAATCCTGCTGGTAGTGTTTCGGAGAAACTGAAAAAGGAAGAAATATAGACATGAAAATACTTGTTGAATTGGGTACCTGCTTAATATGTTATTTTCTTTTCTTTATAGTTATATCACTCTCTTATTTGCTGTTTGATAGTTGGACTGACAATCAAATAGTTTTACCGATTCGATTTTTATCGAATCTATTTTGTTGATGACGTTGTAAGTAATCGATTTTGTAATTTGGGCTCAAAATTTTGTGTTATTTTATAGACTTTAGTCTTGGTCCATAGGTTGCCTCAGGGATCGCAATAAGGCCGCCCGCCTATCAATTTATAACAAGTGTTGCCCTTACGTGTCGAGTAGCGCGGTAAGTAGCCGCACGTACTGGTGGAGAATCGGATAGCAGGCCGCGCCGGGGGCTTGCGCTAGTATCCACGCGGTAGGCAACAGCGACGGGGATATGCCAAGGCAGGAGACGTCGGACGGCTGCAAATAAAAGGTAGCTTAACAACATGTATGTCATTACTAACTGTACGGTCCGTACACCACGTATAGTAACTAAGCTGGATACATCAGTAAAACTAGGAGATTTTTTTATAACTGATGTCTAACGGCGAAATGTGGAACTACAAGTTCCACAAAAACATAACTAGATGTCGCTAGTAAAAGTGGACGAGCGCTAGATCGCGCTGACGAGAACGCACGGCTCGGAACGACTACCCGAACCAGATTTTGTAACTTTAATCTAAATCCATCCAAGAACCTTAGTAACTAAGGCAGCTACTATACATATGATATTGTAATAGAAGCTAACTCGGAATCAATAAATCTCTAACTGTAAAAGTGATTGAATCCTTGTTTAATTTTTGAAATCAAGCTGATCCTAACTGAAGCTGGGGAATCTCAAGGGGACGACCAGAAGCAGGAATCAGGGCACTGGACAGGCGAGTGGTACAACAACTGATATATTTAACGATAAACTGTAGTTACTAATGAGATGATAGTGAGACGCGTGTGTCAATTGACACACATAAAAAGTATTGCTAAAATTGATTACTCGCGTAAACGCCGGATTGGCGTTGGTTAGGGCAATGCACAATGTACGTGCTCGTGCACTAACATTTATTTTAGTTTTATTAGAAGTGGCGATGTGGCGCGGTGGGCGACGGTCCACCTGCGACGCAGGAGGTTGCGGGTTCAATTCCCGCCTCGGAACAATTGTGTGCGATTTGCAGATATTTGTTCCGGGTGTTCTGGTCGTTTTCTATGTATAATAAAAAATATCTATCTATGTAATGTATTGTATTATGTATATCAGTTATCTAGTACCCATAACACAAGCTCTGCTTACCATGGGGCTAGATAATGCTGTGTGAATTGTCCAGCATTATTTATTTTATAAAACTTTAACCATATATAACCATATTTAAGTAATTTATTTATGTACTTTATTGGCACAAAGAAACAGAAAACAATCGAGTCTTGATATTTCAGTAGGAATGATAAGTAGGGTTTTTATACTAGATTGATTTCCTAAACGTGCTAGTAGCTAAATAGTTTTGCTACGTGTTATATTGAGATGTATAGTTTATAGATTACATTTGATATACGAGTATATGCAATGCACCTTTATGTAATTTTTTTTATTTATTTTAAGGATGGCCGACAGCTTAAAAAATTTAGAAACCATTTTGTTTTTCTAAATTTCAAAATAAATTCAAAAGTTTTGAATTTTGTTTTTTTTATAATACCATAATGTAACTATCAGTGGATATCTGTAAATAGCATGGACATTTCTATTCTACCCATATCATTATTGTGCTGATGGTTCCTAAAACAAATAAATGTTGAACATATATCCGACCAGGTGGGATGATTACCTGCGAAGGACTGCAAGCTGAAGACAGGGCGCTGTGGCGCCTATGTCCAGCAGTGGAACACTATAGACTGATGATGATTCTGAACCCATATCTATTGTTTACCTTGTTGTCCAAGAGAGCGCAGATTTGCAGCAAGATGCCGTGGCAGAAGTTCCTCTCGACCGTCGCCTCAGATATTAACCCCAGCAAGTAACACAGGTGCGACACGTATCTGCACGGAAATACATTAATAAATAAAATAAATATATGACAAGTAAATAAATGACAATCTGATTTGCGCTTGTTTATTCGGGGGTAATGAAAGTAAAATGTTACACGGACCGAAACTGTGAGAAAAGAGTCACTCGGGTGACTCCAGACTCTACACATCCTACGCACTTTGTCCCGAACACTCTCCCCCTTCTGCGGCATGCCACATCACATCACAGACTTCTTCGCTCCGGCTAGCAGCTCGGTGCTGCTCTTTGCCCCTACCCCTATCGAAAATGTGCTCTCCTAAGCGCCGGTTTATGCTAGTAGTGTGCGAACATTTTAAATTTGCCATAATTGTGGTCCTAGTTGACAAGGTCGGCTAGTGTATCGGGCCGTGGTGCTCTATAGCAACCTACTCCTGCCTCCGCGTAATTCGGCAATACCACAGCACGTGGTCCCTGGACTCCGCACTGGTGGAAAGGGACGGTAGATATACCTGTCTGGGGGTATGAGCGAGACGGCGGCGGCGGCGGCGAGGCGGCGCGTCTTGAGCACGGGCGAGCGAGCGCAGGCCACCACGTGAGGCACGAACGACACCAACTGATAAACAACACGTACAATTCTTAAATACCTATTTCCAAATCAAAGAAGTCAAGTAGGTACATAAATAATGTTGGACAATCCACACAGCATCATCTAGCTCCAAAGCAAGCAGAGCTTGTGTTATGGATACTAGATAACGGATTTAATGGTTACATCACATAAATAAATAGATTTGAAAAAAAAGCCGAGAAGTCACAATAAAAATATTTTTACAAATAAGTAGTATTAAGGTACCTTTATATTAGACTCTGTGCCTTCAAGCGAGGAGGGGTACAGTCGCGCCAGTAACAACAGAACGGGGTACAGAGAGGGACACAACAGTTTGGTGCTCTCACTCGCACTCACTTCTTTCAACTTGTCCTGAAACAAAGAAAGAAAATACATTTATTGGACACCATAACACGACACATTACTTATTAGACACAAACATAACCAATTTATTAATACAGCAATGTTGTTATGGCAACGGCGCGCGATGATTTCTAAATATTGACCGAGATTCTATAGCCTAAGCCAGATAGAACCTGCGGTTCGTCATATGAGATTGTTGTAGAACGAAGGTCTTAGGGAGGTCTATGTCCAGCAGTGGACTAATATAGGCTGTTAGATGCCAATGATGAAGGTATCATCATCCTCATCAGCCCATAGTAGTCCACTGCTGGCGATTGGCCTCCTCTAATGAGCGCCACAGCGCCCTGTTAGCGGTAACTTGCCGCATCCAGCATCTGCCTGCAGTCATCTGCCTGCAGTCTTTCGCAAGTCGTCATCCCATCAAGCCGGAGGGCGTCCTACACTACGTTTGCCGAGTCGCGGTCTCCGGTCAAGAACGTTTACCCCGAGATATGGCATCACTGTCACTTCAGCTTGATAATCCTTAACTTTGGTTCTCTGTCCGATGTATTCGTTACGATTCCTATCCTTCAGAGAAACCCCGAGCATAGCTCTTTCCATAGCTCGCTGAGCGATCTTGAACTGGTAGGTGATGAAGGTATATTCACGTTATAAAATCTCACCAGCATGACGTCATAGAGCCCCGGGTACCGCAGGAAGAAGACGCGGCCCGTCATCTTGTCGCGCGCGGTGAGCGACGCGCGCGCGCGCGACACGCCGAACACGCGCTGTATCAACGCGCTCAGCAGCAAAGTACTCGAATTGCGCTCCTGTAGCAAACAACACAACATTCAATAATTTGGCGTGTTTTAAAACTGACTTCAACTTCTTAAATCATAAACATTTTGGCGTGATATTGAGTTATTCGTCCATTTGTCTCTTACTTAATGCAAATTAAGACTTATATGGTTTTCTCATGGATGACATTGTCAGAACTGCACCAAATTGAAATGGGACCACACGAGACACACCAGCTTTCAAATAAATAAAGAATCATCAAAATTGGTTCACCGAGTCGAAAGTTCTGAGGTAACAAACATAAAAACAGTCGAAAGGAAAACCTCCTCTTTTTTGAAGTCGGTTAAAATAATAGCTATGTGGTTGCTTACCTCCCAGGAGGCTCCCTCGAAGCCCCTAATAGCCAATTGCAAGCCTTCGCCCACGTAGCTCTGCACGGCTGCGTGGAGAGAGGAATCCCTGGAAAAATTATATTTTGTTTCTTTTATTTATTGTGAAAAAAGACGACCTCTGTGGTGCGGTGAGCGAATATCCGTCTGCGTGTGACGCAGGAGGTTGCGAGTTCGATTCCGGCCTCGGGACAAATATTTGATAGAACAGCAGATATTTGTTCTGGGTGTACTAGTCGTTTGCTATATGTATATGCTTTACTCGTGCGTCGCAGGCGGACTTTCGCCCATCGCGTCAGAGGTCGATAATCTAGATTTAATCTAAACCGGAGTAAAAGATTCTATAGAGGGATTATACTCTCTGTTCGGGAGTTGTACCTGTACAATGCTCGCAGCATGTTGTAGACATGTGCTCGCGCCCCGGAGTCAGTGGGCGCGGCCGCGGCCAGCAGCGCCCGCATCACGGGCCCGAGGGCGCTGCCCGCCCCGCCGCAATCCATCTCCGTCGACACTAGCGCCTGCCCACACACATAATACACAATCATTATAGTAAAGTAAGTTCAACTAGGCTGTACATGTAGATATGATCACCTGTATGAGGAAGGGCAGGCCGGCACTGCGGCGGAAGGCGCCGTGCTTCCACGCCGCGCCCTGCTGCAGCCAGGTCATGGTGTACTGCAGACGACCCTTCATCCAGCTCCTCACGCTGCAGTTCGGCTCGCGCCACATCCTATAACATAATGTTAAACCACGTATTAAAAGCAATTTTGTACAAAGTTTTATTTTGTTATCAATTAACTTTTGTACACTGTCTGTGAAGCCTGCTGGTTACCTGTACAAGAGTCGCTCGTACGCGACGTAGGCCTGCTCGAACGCGCCGCGGTGCCGCGCCTCGCTCACCACGCTCGCGAGACGTGTCGCGATGCCTATCAGCTGTTCAGGCTCCAGCGGACCTCCACCCCACTGCTCGCGCACGGGCAGACGGGATCCTATGGCGCCCATCACGGCTGTAGCCTACACAACATATAGATACATCATAATTTGATATATGTCATAATAGACGATCGAACATGGGGCGCTCCGGACGATCGTGTGGCGAACGGTGCACCGCACTTTATTATTATTAGATTGATTCGATGGATCGCCCCGGTTTTTACATGACCTAATGACGTATAACGCCCCGCAGGTTACGAAATACGCAGTCAAAAATATAAATGAATAATGCTGGACCATCCATACAGCATCATATACCTAAGCTAAGCTGAGCTTGTGTTATGGGTACTAGATGACTGATATACTTACAATACATTAGAGATATTTTTTTTTATTATACATAGATAAAACTAGAACACCCGGAACACCTTACCTACCTACTTTAGATTATAAATAATGTTTTACGTTTTGAAATGTATATTATTCTGTAAGTCAAGTCTGAATAAGTGATAAAATAGATGAACTGATATACTGTACTTTACATAATTTTTTAACAAATATTTGCAATCTTACAAAAATTTTTCCTCAGGCGGGAATCGAACCTGCTGCGTTGCGTCACGTCATGTCATATAATATAATAAATATACATGTTTACCTCCTTGACAGTTCTCCACGCGCAAAGTAATACCATTTGAGCCGTCACTTGCCGTCCGTCCTCTAACTTCACTCCTCTAGAACAAATAGTATTGACATAAATTATGATGACTCATCAATCATCACATCATTGATGAGTCATGTAGTGAATAAAATCTAACAAATAGTTTGTACCACAACAGCGTAATATAACATTGATAAATGATTATGATGATGGAGACTAAATGATATTAAATTATTGAATAATTATGATTTATTTCAAATTGTTTAGAAGGCTGAATGACAGGAGTTCTTGTGATATTGTAAATGTTGATGTTTTTAAAATGATTTATATGATAAACAAATCAACATATAAAAGTAAGGTATAATAGAGTGTATGTGAGGTATGTAGAGTGGTCTAGTCTAAGGTCTAGTAGAATAATTATGACTTATTAGGTATCTACCTAATTAGCCATAATTATTGCATGCTAGAATATAGTGAAATATGAGTCCATTATTTAGATTTAAACCACCTTTATAACCTGTTTCTGCAGATCGTACACACAATTGTTCCGAGGCAGGAATCGAACCCGCAACCTCCTGCGTCGCAGGCGGACCTTTGCCAACCGCGCCACATCGGTCGTCAAAACAAATACATCTAAATTTGAATGATAATAATAAAGTGTCACTTACGCGTCGTTTCCATAGTCCGTATACTGACAGTTGGCCGGCATCACTCCCTCCGGAGACACGTTGTTGACGACGCTCTTGGTATCGTTTATGCAGTCATTACACTTCATGAGGATCCATTCGAATAGTTGGCTCCACGCACGGTCCTCGCCGATTGCTCTGAAAAATGACATTTATAGCAAATCACTCACGAATACATTATAAATGATAACAAAAGACTTAAGAGGTATAGCATTGCACTCACGAGTAAATTAGCAATTTAAAATGAAGAGTTGCATGGCTTAGCGTGCTTTCCGAGGCACTAAGGTGTTATCATCATCATCAGCCTATTGCAGTCCGCTGCTGGACATAGGCCTCAAGTAAATAATAGATTCAGTTTACTTTTGGGATAGCCCCAAAGTAACACCGTTATATTTTGCAATAGATATCGGTTGCAAAATACAAATGTCTTTTTATTTCGTTCACAAAGTAAAAAAAAAAAGAAAATGTAATGAATTTATTTGTTATAAGACAGTAAGTACTTACTTACACAGAACATAATAAGGTCGTCAACCTACTTAGCTTCATAACTTAAAATGTTTAATTATCTATCAGCGGAAACTTTTAATTAGCCAACAGCAAACATGCACTGGGTCTTTCCAGGCATGTTCTATATATGTACCTCATTTGTAAATCTAGCTGTAAGTTTCTCCAAAATTTTGTAAATAAATAAACTTAAACTAAGAGATACATAAGATAAGAGAACAAAGTCCATAGTTATCTTACATAATATTTTGAAGCTTCCTTTTAAGTATAGAATACTTTTACTTTGAGGAGGTTTCGCTCTTTCTTGGTAACATTAGCCAGGTTTAACAAAAACTTTTTACTAATTGAATGAAAGTTTGAAAAAATTTAGTAACAGTTCCGCGCAAAACCTAAGATTTTCATACACACACACACACACACACCCTCTCACACACACACACAGACACAGCCTGACTTCATTTTGTTGGATGTTTTGTGTGGAATTGTTACTAAATATTTTCAAACTTATATTTAACACCAACTTCCTGACTCCACGATGCTATTGAGGATGTCTTTACCGGACTACTACAACTAATACTACTACTGAGGTCTATACTCTGTGAATACTCACTGCACGTCCATCCGGTCGATGAGATGCGCCATACAGTAAAGCAAGCCGTACCTAGGCCGGTCGCGTGGGGCCAGCAACGCGTTGTACCCCTTGAAGTCATGTCCTGATTCCGCATTTTTACTTAATTTATCATGGAGCTCCCATAATATCTTGTAAAGGGTAGGTTCCACCGATGTTGCACTGAAATTCAATGGAAAATAAAAGCACGAGTCATTTAGTCCACTGCTGGACATAGGCCTCCCCCAATACCATACCACCACCAGTAATACCATAGCACCATAGCGCCCTGTCTTTAGCTTGACGCATCCAGCATCTACCTGCAGAATTTAGCAGGTCGTCATCCCACCTGGTCGGAGGGCGTCCTACACTACGTTTACCGAGTCGTGGTCTCCACTCAAGAATACGTTTGCCCCAGCGGCCATCGGTTCTTCGCGAGATATGGCCGGCCCTAGCTCTTTCCATAGCTCGCTGAGCGACTTTGAACTGGTGCACCAGCCCTATCGTGAGTGTCCACGTCTCAGCTCCGTAGGTCATAACGGGTAGGACGCACTAGTTGAAAACTTTCGTTTTCAAGCATTGCGGTATGGATGACGAGAAGACTCGATGTATGTAGTTTCTTAAACGCTGCCCAGCCTAGCTGGATCCTCCTTTTGGCCTCCTTCGAAATTGTTTTTACCCAACTGCAGAATCTGGCCGAAGTAGGTGTATTCTACTACTACAACTAGGACCATTGTTCATGACTTTGAAGTCAAACATCGGGAGGCTGAAGCCAGGCCGTTCAGCATCTGGTTCAGCTCCTCAAGCGACTCCGCCATTAAGACTATGTCATCAGCGAATCGCAGGTGTGAGATGTAGCCGCCGTTTATGTTTATGCCCTTTCCTTTCCAGTCCAGCGTCTTAAACAAACCTTCCAACGCGTGTCCGCGATTTCACCCTTATTACCCGCTGCTGCAAGTGCCAACGGTATGGACATGCGGCGAAGTCATGTCGTGAGACAACTCATACCTGCGGACAGTGTGGAGGCCAAGATCATACTCACAGAACAGAGAATACACTGTTCTGTGATCATACCGTCACTGCGCTCAAAGAGCGCCGTAATTAGTTTTCTGACTTATTCTTGTAAACATCTTTTTTCTATAAATAAAATTATTATATTAGAGTAATGCACGACCTAGATAATTTTTCCATCTCAGAGTCCAAATTAGCTGATGTAGAAAATTGCGAGCTTTCCTCTTTTAGTAATCCATTGGCCATACTTACACCAAATATTCGTAGTGTGCTACGAAGAAATAGACTTATTATTTCTTCGTAGGTAGTGTGTTTAAAAATGTTGACAACTTCACTATCTTCCACAATCGCTTAAACATCAATTGTGACATTATTGTACTAACACTTGTCAAAAAATACAAAGTGCCACTAATGCCGGGATATACCATGTACCAAAGTATAAAAAATTACAACCAAAACGATGGGGTAATAGTTTACGCAAGGGACCATCTGAACGTATCTGTTGAAGAACCGAATATTCAAGACTGCAACAGGCTACTGATCAAAATTGGTTAGATTTTGTCATACTTGCTCTGTATAGACCCCCCTCTTTTAGAAATATAAGCAACTTTAATGATTCTCTAAATGACTCCTTGCAAAATCTATCATCATTCAAAAAATATCATTGTTATTGGGGATATTAACATCAACATTATTCCTGGAAGTAACGACCCTGGCGCACATGACTAACTAAATCTATGTTCCTTTCATGGCATGCTTCCTGCGCATACGCATCCAACTCATCAGCTGGCTCTTAGGATCACATCATAATGAAATATAATTTTCCCTCACTTTCGCTTCTTATTAATTCGTCCGTAACCGATCACAATGCTGTCCTACTAACCTTAAATTGTAAATTACCTAAACATAACAACATTCGTACTTGTTCTAAAGTAAACTGGAATAAACTTGAAGCTGATTTACGTAACATAGACTTTGCCCCAGTTTACGATTCCGCTGATCCGCAGTTCGCCATGTCGTTTGTTGTAGAAAATGTTCAAAGTGCAATCATTAAAAAATCAAGTAATATTCGAGTAAAAAGAACTCGAAAATAAAACCTTGGTCACATCACAGCTGGTCTCATTCGGTATATGAAACACAGAGACAAAAGTTACATATGAAAGCAAAATCAAATCCTACTAATTCTGTTCTCCAGTTATCGTACAAGCAATACCGAAATTTTTGTAACAACATTTTAAAGAAAGTAAAGGTAAGTTACAATAAAATGACACTAGAAAATGCCGGGAAGAATAGTAAAAAGATCTGGAATTAAATTAAAACTGTAACGCATACCTCGAAGCAACGTGAATCACCTTCATATTTATAGCAAGTTGGCTCTACACCGACGACTGAATCTGCTAACATGGCAAATACATTTTTCATTGACGTAGGTAAGTCGGTACTTGGCGGATAAAGTTCAGCCGCAACTACCTACTTGCACAAAATTTTCATGTTATTCCACACTGACCTCATTTGCTCTGCTTAGAACTGATGAGACTGAAATAAACAGTATAATAATGTGCCTTAAGGACGAATTCGCAGTAGGTTGGGTTCGGACATTATATCTACCAAAATAATTAAGCTAGGTACACAGACACACTCTTACCCCTCCGCTGACACATATTTTTAATAATTGCCTGAGCGAAGGGCATTTCCCCCTTCGCTCAGGCAATTGCCTTAAAAAACCTGAAGTTATACCGGTCTATAAATCTGGCCCTAAAGATCAAAACACCATTTACAAACCGATATCCCTGCTTTCTACTTTTTCCAAAATATTAGAAAAGGTTATAAATAAACCGTTAGTCAAGTATCTAGATGAAAAGGATTTTTTTATCAAATATGCAATTCGGGTTCAGAGCTAAAGTATCTACTGCAGATGCAGTTCATCACCTTACCATCTTGAACAAGAACTGGATCAGAGTAAGCATACAATTGGAATATTCTTAGACCCATACTATTGCGCAAGCTTAAAACACTGGGTATTAGATACACTCAGCCACAGATAATATAATACATACACTCAGCTAAAACTTTTCACGAGCTACCTCAAAGAACGCACGCAGTGCGCCAGGATAGGCGATGTTCTCAGTAATGATCAGAAAAACACTGACTTTGGTGTTCCCCAAGGAAGTGTCTTAGGACCTACTTTATTTTTAATATACATCAATGAACTTTGCAATTGAAAATTAGATCATCAAAAAATAATTTCATATGCTGACGACACCGCTCTCCTTTTTTCCGCTGACTCCGAAGAGGAAGTGTACAAATTTGCGCAATATGGATTCAATATTGTAAATAAATGGCTTCAGCAAAACTTTAACTCTAAATGCAGGTAAGACTAAGTATTTATGATTTTCGATGCGCAAACGGCCCTCAGACGGAATCATCCCCAGCCTGTATGTGCATTATTGTGTAGGTGCTGATGATAACGTAATGTATTTGCCCTACCATAAATAAAACAAAAAAAAATTAAATACCTTGGCCTAATACTGGATGAAACACTCTTATTCCAACCCCATATAGAAGTTTTAGTAAGTGGAGTGCGCAAGCTGATATTTGTTTTCAAAAATCTACGTCATATTGCAGATCAAAAACTTATTATACAAGTCTACCGGGCCCTATTTGAATCCATTTTGACCTACTGCATTACATCATTGGGTGGAGTGGGTAAAACATTATTACTAACTGCCGAGAGAGCACAAAGAGCGATACTTAAAGTATCAACTTTCCGTCCTTTTATTTTTCTACATACCTTCTCTTTAAATCATGTGGAGTGTTGTCAGTTCGACAGTTATTCATAATGAATATAGTGCTCAAACAACACGCAGCCCTTCCTTATGTCGTGTATCATAGCGCTAACAAAAGCAGAAAAAATAACGTTTGCCCTAAAGAACTAGATCGCAGACCTTTTCAAATTGATTTGACAGTATCCTTGGTCCTTTTTATACAATAGATTAAATGTATAAACCAATATTTATTCCTTAAATTATAAGGATTGTAAGAAAAAACTTAAGGATACACTGCAATGTATGTCAAATAATTCGGATCATGGACTTCATCAGCAGACGGTTTCTCTCAAGCTTCAGGTTGATATTCAGAGAGCCTCGGAGGAGTCGGTGAACAGATCCGGTATTTAACCTGTTGATCACTGAGACATATCTGAATATGTGCTTGCTATCCGTCATTTACCATGTCCACTTCCTGTGAGGCTGTTTCTTAAAGAAGGGGTACATTAAGAACAGCTCCTCCTTTTCAAGGACGTTGGCAAGCATTTGCCCCCTGTGATTCCTAACTCCATAACCATGTGGGCCTATTTGGAATTCGTTGCCAGTCTGGATCTCTTTATTGAAGCCAGTTGTTACGTTGTTAGACGAGTAATAATTGTTATGTTTTTCAATGACGTGGAAAGTGTACGCTGGACGAGCCTTGGACGACTTGTTGATTGCACTCTTGTGAATCACGTGGCCGCGCAGTATGATACAAGATTCCTTTGAAACTGGAATCGGGATAGAAATTGAATCTGTGTATATAGGCGCTGGATTGTCAAAACTCATCACATCCTCAGAGGATGTATCAGGATTTCGGAGCATGCGGCGTTGGATGTCAGATCTGTGCGAGCCTCTCGCTATCCATAAGCAGCCGTTTTGAATGGTCGCATCTTCAAGGGCGATCCAGAACCCTAGGGGCCTAAAGGGGTTCCTCAGGGGTCGCACCTTGGCCATTGTTTTTTGTTGGCCGCTGCTGAATCTGATTCCGCTAGAATGTTAATAAATGTACCTAAATCAAATCTATTTAAATTAAGTTCAATCATCAGCGCATCTTTGAACTTGACGCAATCCATCAAGATGTGGTGCACATCATCTAGGACTCCACAAACATTACAGTTTGGAGAGTCCGTTTTTTTCATTAGGAACCCAAATTTCTTAGATGGATAATGACCAGATCGTAACCTGTGACCGATGACAATAACGCCTTGAGAGAACCCAGAGAAGGTTTGTCAAAATATTGGGATACAGGTCGGCTGTCCCAAATTAAAGCCTAGTAAGTGCATCAGACTTCATTTTACAGGAGAAGACATAACACATTTTCTTGTGCCATTTAGAACACGACTGTTTTTTTACCACTCAACTGTCTGGAGCGCGCGAGCGACTATAGCCTCAACTGTCCGCGCGTTTTCGTCACTTTCGCTGGCGCGACAATATTGTCAAAAACGTTTGTAACTTAAAAACTACTATAGCTCCTTCTTTTCAAGGAAGTTGACAAGCATTTGCCCCCTGAGATTCCTAACTCCATAACCATGTGGGCCTATTCGGGATTCGTTGCCAGTCTGGATCTCCTTCTTGAAGCCAGTTGCTAGACGAGTAATAATTGTTATGTTTTTCGATGACGTGAAAAGTGTACACTGGACGAGCCTTGGGCGACTTGTTGATTGCACTCTTGTGGGTCACGTGGCCGTGCAGTATGATGCAAGATCCCTTTGAAACTGGAATCGGGGTGAAAATTGAATCTGGGTATATAGGCGCTGGATTGTCAAAAATCATCACGTCCTAAGAGGATGTATCAGGATTTCAGATGTATCAGCATCTTCAAGGGTGATCCAGAACCCTAGGGAGCCTAAAGGGGTTCCTCAGGGGTCCCACCTTGGTGCATTGTTTTTTGATCGCTGGTTTTGGCTCCCCCTGGAGGTTCTTTTGCCGGGCAAGCGGCTAGATTGTGGAACGCTATCCCACATGATATTCGAGCCAGTCCATCACTTAATATATTTAAAACCAAATTAAAAGAGCACTTATTATTATCTTAAAACTATCTATCTAGGTATATATATATATGTATATATTTAATTATTATTATTTATTTATTTTTATTTACTTTAAAACTTAAGTTATTTATTAGGTTTATTTAGTTATTTATATTTTAATTTATGTATGTATATTATAATCTCATCCCATAATGTATTAATTTTACTATTCGTCTAATTTGTTTCTTTGTACACTTCCTCTATCTGTTCTATCGCTTCTCTTTTAATCCTAAGGTTTTGCTGTAAGAAAACTCTTTGTTAGGGTTAAGCTCGCCTATGTACATATCTTTTTTAGTTAAGTTATTTTGTAAGTTTTTAGTGTACAATAAAGAATTACAAGAATTACAAGAATTAAAAGTGACCTTTGGAAGATCAGGCCAGTCGATACGAGCGATCTTCCTCGAGCGACCCATGACAATCACTTGGATTTTACTAGGATTAACCTTAAGCCCGAACGATTTGCTCCATTTTTTGACATTTTCGAGATCTTTATTGACCTCTGCAATGGATTCACCTAGCCATTCAATAGGGGCCTGCGTGTAGATTTGCAAGTTATCTGCATAGAGGTGGTAGGGAGAATATAGATGATTGGAGATAGAATTGATGAAGATTGCAAAGAGAAGAGGAGATAGAACGCCGCCCTGAGGAACACCGGCATCTAGTTGACACCATGTTGAAAAGGAATCGACAACGCGAATGCGGTGCCGACGTCCATTCAGGTAATTACGAAATCAGCCAATTACCGACGGCGATATGTTAAAAGAGCGAAGGAGAGCTAGAAGAATATCAAAGTCAACGTTGTTAAAAGCATTGCTGAAGTCTAGGCGTGAGAGAATAGTAACAAGTCCGTCGTCCATGCCATGATATGATCTGCAAATATTTGTTCCGGGTGTTCTGGGTATTCTATGCATTATAAAAAATAATATCTTCGTATTGTTCTAAGTACTATATCAGTCATCTAGTACCTATAACACAAGTTCTGCTTAGCATGAGGCTAGATGATGCTGTGTGGATTGTCCAGCATTATTTATATTATTATTTACTATGTATATTTACCAGGCCTGCCCTTGCAGCGCGTTCTCAGGCAAGCGGCGCCATACAAGCTCCAGTTTGTACGCCGCGGATACGCACTCCGTAGGCGCCAGCGCATTCGCTTGTCTAATCACATCCGCTAACTGCAGGCTGGTCGAGTTATTTACATCCTGAATACAAAAATAAACACAATAACTTCTTTATCAACTTCTTTTTCAATTTTACTACAAAGAAAGCTTATTATGCTTTAGTATAAGTAAAGTAAAGTAAAAAGATTTTTACTTTGCCAGAACAGAGACGAATAGTATACATACTCTTATAAATTAACCTTAAATGAACAGAGAAATTAACAAAATCGGTCTCCACTCAGCATTGTACTATGGTAGAGTAGATCATACGCTAGCGGGTGCTCTACAAACCTCATTAATCCTCGTGTTATTATTATTAAAAAACACTAAGAAAATCACAAAGGTTTGTAAAGGAGTGTTATTAGCGAGTCAGCTGAGTAACTATCACATAGGTTTGACAATATTAGGATTGACTTATTTTCTAAGTGTTAGTGTGATTACTTACTAACTTTTTGTTGAACTAGATTACGAATAACGCGTGTAAAGGTGCATTTTAGCGTGAATAACGCCTGAAAGGCGAAAATAATAACGCTGGTAACGTGCGTTACGTTATGTCCCTTGTATAAATGGTAGCCTTGTTGGTGCAGTATAAATATATAATGCTGGACAATTCACACAGCATTATCTAGCCCCAAGCTAAGCAGAGCTTGTGTTACGGGTACTAGATAACTAATATACATAATACAATATATTACATAGATAGATATATTTTATTTTACATAGAAAACGACCACAACACTCGGAACAAATATCTGCAGATAGTACACACAATTGTTCCGAGGCGGAAATCGAACCCGCAACCTCCTGTGTCACAGGCGGACCTTCGCCCACCACGCCACATCGGTCGTCGTTTAACATAAATTATTATCATTAACATTTACCTGTAACATTTCCACAGGCACTAGCAGTAGGATCTCTAGAGCCAACGCCTTGTTGGTCTCGTAGCTGTCGTCCAGACGTTGCAGCAGCTTGTCCACGTAGCGAGGCTGCCAGGGACTGCAAACATAATGATACTAGGACATGTACAACTCGACCAAGCTAAGTTTGCACCTCGCGTCGTCGCATAAGTTTGCAGCGAGGTGCAACCTTAGCTTGGTGGAGTTATAAACCTAACTTTTTCACCAAGGGGAGACAGTAGTCGATTACGCGCGAGGATGTATTTTGAGGCCTAGGTTAGGGGTTGATGTAAGGCAGAACGAATTTTTTACAGTAAAATAAAAAAAGATATATTATGATGAAGGGTCGTGAAGGTAGGTTATCTTAATTCTATGAAATTTGACGCAAAATAAAAGATGGTAATTGGTTACGGGTGTCTCACTCACAAGTTAGGAATCGCTGATTGTCCCAAGTAAAAGACATATTGATTTATTTAAACTACATACATATGTATGTATATGAGCTCGTCATATAGATGTCAGCTGTTTTATAAAATATGAACCTTCAGCCCTAACTATAGATAGTATGTCGCTGTGTACCTGTGCAGCGCTGAGTGCGCTGTAGCGTGCAGCAGCTGTAGCGCTGTGGAGCGGCGGCTGTAGTAAGCGCACTGCGCGAGCCACGCCACACAGATGTCAGCTGTTGTATGAACCCTCAGCACTAACTATAGATGTCGCTGTGTACCTGTGCAGCGCTGAGTGCGCTATAGCGTGCAGCAGCTGCAGCGCTGTGCAGCGGCGGCTGTAGTTAGCGCACTGCGCGAGCCCCGCCACACAGATGTCCGTCAGCTGTTGTACGAAGTCCTCGTACATCTGCACGAGCGCATCGTCGCGTATGTATGTATATGAGCTCGTCATATAGATGTCAGCTGTTTTATAAAATATGAACCTTCAGCCCTAACTATAGATAGTATGTCGCTGTGTACCTGTGAAGCGCTGAGTGCGCTGTAGCGTGCAGCAGCTGTAGCGCTGTGGAGCGGCGGCTGTAGTAAGCGCACTGCGCGAGCCCCGCCACACAGATGTCAGCTGTTGTATGAACCCTCAGCACTAACTATAGATGTCGCTGTGTACCTGTGCAGCGCTGAGTGCGCTATAGCGTGCAGCAGCTGCAGCGCTGTGCAGCGGCGGCTGTAGTTAGCGCACTGCGCGAGCCCCGCCACACAGATGTCCGTCAGCTGTTGTACGAAGTCCTCGTACATCTGCACGAGCGCATTGTCGTCGCTCCTCGTGGCTGCGCGGTGTCCTTCCAACACTCGCTTTAGAAACTGTCAAACGTAAAATAACAACGGTTTATCAATCAAAGAATATTCCTTGTCTTCTTGAGGCAAGCACGGCCATTGTTGTGAATAGACATAAATTAAATCACCTTGTCATTGAATAAAAGTCTATTCTACCTTAGAGAACAATCCCTTGGCCTACTGTAGTAGAAATCTGTGAATCCACGTGGTAGTACCTTCTTCATGAGTGCGATGGCCCGCTGGCGCGTGTGCGGCGCCTGCGCGGACGCACAGTGCCGCAGGTAGCGCAGCACGAGCGCCGCCTCGCGCGCCATGGCCCGCCCGCCAGAACTTAGCAGCGAGAGACATTGGATGCGGACCTGTGACGTCAATGATCAGACCTGTTACGTATGTAGAAGTAAGCATATTATCGTCATATATTGTATTACTTACGTATTAGCGTCATCTTAGTGCAATAAATGTTATTAAAATAAAATGCTTCATATAAACGTAGTTTTTCTTAGAATAAAGTGCTTACCTCGTCATTCGCGTCTACGATTGCTTCCTCCAGTATTGCGTATGGAATGATACCGCGCCACAGATCTGGGAACAATAGTTTATCACATCATCATCAGCTCAGCCGAGAGTCCTGTGTGTGTGTCCAAAAGTCTTGTAATGTCTAAATAGCAATTTGTCTTTTGAAAGACGGCCACAGCTGAAGATAAGCGATCTCCAAAAATTGACACATGACACTCCACAATGAGCTTCCTGCTACCTTCACCCAGTTATCGGATCAACTTGTGGAGTAAATAATTTTATAAGGTACCCGGCTAGAGAATAGGTGATGTAACGTACCATCTGGAGCGTCTAGGCCTCTGCTATCGCCTCGGGAAGCCCTGACAGCGCTGGCTAGCGCGAGGACATGCCGCAAGTCGCTGTTGGGGGACGCACACGCCTCGGTTATGTGGGGGAGGCTGCAACACAATACGACTTCAATGCATAAATCTTATTTGAAACAAAAGAAATAGGTAGGTACAAACTGGAAGGTAGTCTTCAGTGTGTTTGATATAAAATTGTTGAAGCTGTTTTAATGCGATTGTTCAAAGAACATTGTTGAGGCTTTCTAATTTTTATACAATTCGCTTAAAATTATGGCCTCGTCAGAAGAGAATCCATTCTATATTTACCCAGAGATGTACAACAAAGGTTAAACAAACATACTCACATATAACCTAGAAGGTTCTCGTCCAGTTTGACCGCTCTAGCGAGCAACTTCTCCAGTACAGTGAGAACATCCGATTCCAGATCATTCGTCTGTATGAACTGCAGGATGGGCAGCACCCACTCCGCGTGGATCACTGCCGACTCTGTCTCCTGCGAGTGTAGCTCCAACAACGTGGTCAGGGTTGTAGCAGCCTGGAAAAGACATGTGGATGATATTGTACTAGTCGCATTTAATGTGTTTTTAGGGATCCCTACCCAAAAGGGTAAAACGCGCCACGCCCAGCGCGCTTATGCTGCCTGTAGTATAGTTACCGTGTTGGTGACGTGTGTGCAGGGTAGGGCCGGCAGCAGCGCGCTGAGCGGCTGGCGGCGCAGCAGGCGCGCCGTGCCCACGCACCGCGCCGCGCCCGCCAACGCCGCGAACGCGCCGCGCGCCACGCCCAGCGCGCTCATGCTGTCCAGCACGCGCTCCAACTCTTCTCCCCCGTCTGTGGAATAGAGTTCTTAGTAGAGAAAAGTACAACTAAAACGACAAACTCAAAACCCATTAAACAGTAACAAACCTGCAGCGTCCAAGGCAGCGCAGTACTGTACCAACAGAGCTAAGCTCTGGTTGGCGAGGTGGCGCACGCTGTCCAGGTAGTGGTCAAGATGAGGCCACACGAAGTCCAGCAGGCGGCGCGCGGCGGGGCGCCCCGCGGCGGCCTCCAGCGCGCTGAGGCCTTTGCTGATCTGGTGGATGGCGCGAGACACGCCTAGGATCAGGATCCCATCGCCGGAGCCCCTGGAATATTGTGTTAAAATCAATTATCTGACTAATATTATAAACGCGATAGTTTGTGTCATATTGATTGTGAAGATGTTTCGCGGAAGACAACGACAAATTACTGACATAATCGGGCTGAAATTTTGTGTCAATACATAGTATAAAACTTAAGAAACAAAGTCGCTTCCCGCTGTCTGTCTGCCCTATGTCTGCTGAGATCTTTCAAACTGTGCAACGGATTGCGCATGCAGTTTTTTTTTCAATAGATAGAAGTGATTCAAAAGGAAGGTTTATAAACCATTTGACACATAGATTTCCACGCGGGCGAAGTCATCTAGCGTCATCTAGTAGCCATAACACAAGCACTGCTTGTGGCTAGATGATGTTGTGTGGGATTCAATGTGTAGAGCATTACATTTATTATTAGATAAGTAATGTCTACCTTTCGACTATATCCATGAAGTTTTCTATGAGTATTTCGATGGCCGGCTTGCCATCAAGCTTCTCTTGTAGCTCCCGCATCGGCATAGTGGTGAGGATCGCAGAGAACATGGCCAGCTGGACGTGATCGTCCGACATTATCTGATGCTTTTGATGTAGAACCTGGAACAAATAATAAGGCGTTTCTTTAAAACCTCTTTTCTCACCAATGAGGCGATATCAAAAAATAAAAACTGCGTTCAACTTAGAACTCAATAGATTTTTCGCGGAAGAACAAAGATTGTGATAGAGTGCCATTTATTTTAAAAAAATAATAATATTAAAACTTAAAGGGTTGTATTTTCATTCTAGTCGATTTTTTAATTTTCTTTGAAGAAATTAGATCAGGTATGGCTATTATTTATTAATATATATTCGAATAAACGGGAGTTCTTCTTTATAATCATGAAAAAATATATTTTGTTTGTCCATGGTTATATTTTATCTTTAGAGAGCTCGTAATTAATTATCTCTCAGTAAATGCGGCATCAGAGTTTTTTCTCAACTGTTGGGCGTAAACAGCGAGTGGAATCCAGACCGAGGTTGTTTTTGGAAAAAAATCTGTAGGTACTACGGTAAATAATACTAGGTAGGTACTTTAAGACAGTAAATAAAAATCCGAAATAAATCGTCATTCTATTTGAATATAACGGGTTAGTACAGAAAAGATATTTAAACCTGATAAGATTCATATTAGCAAAATAACATAAAACCTCGCAAAAAATAACCTTCAAATAAAATTACTCACTTCTTTCCAATTGATGTTACATCCAGACAATAGAACGATTCCGCAGACCGATTTTGCATCCATCGGCATTTCTTTATCTTGCAGTAACTTATATAAAGTCGGATACATATTGACCCGTTCTAGAAGTTTCTTAATTTTCACTTGGTCGTCGACATGTTTCGTTATTATGTGTAAAAGCAGCCTTAAAGTCAAGTGTACTAAACTGTAGATATCGTTTTTTTCTGTGGGCGATAGATCTCTGAAAAGTAATAAATAATATTATTTCACGCCATTTTTTTAAAATTCGTTAATGTATTTTAGTATTGATGCTTTTATGACATGTGTTATTAATGTTTTTATATGAAATAAGATACAATTCTATTATTGTGAATGTCTAAGATTATGAATTATGAATAAGAAAGAGTAAAGGGTTTAAAGCTTTTGGCCCAAATGGGTTTACTACACTGTTATTTTTTTTTAATTGCAGTGCACAATGGATTATATACAGGGTTACTGGTTATTCGACCTATTTCTGCTAGGAGGTTATTTGCGTTGAATAAGACCATAATCTTCTAAAGCAAAAGTTAAACATTTGTGAGAATATTTAAGTTTTTAAAAAAAATCTCGAGTTTGCGGGTTAAACAATATTTAATAAAAAAACTGTTGTGTTACGTATAAATTGAATATATACTTCTATCAGGTATCCGCGGCGGATACCTTGATGGTCGCATAGGATGATAGACTGTTATTAGTTAGTACACTCTTAAATAAACAACAATCAATTTAGAAAATTATTAAATATGTGACAATTTGGGGGTCTAATCGCCAAAAACACAACTTTTATGTATTACTTAAATCTTACCTTCCATCCTGGATAGTTGTTAGACAAATACGCAAGCAATCGGTCAAAAAAACCGCTAACTGCTCGTCTACATTTCTCACGGCTTGTACACCGGGAGTAAAGTTCTCAATGCACATCGAAACTTTGTGGATAATTTCCTTAAAATGTTTGTATTCCTCAAAATCCATAGCACGACAGTTTAATGATTCCATCTGTTTCCATAACTCTGTGGTCAATAACTCTATGAAGGGCTGATGGAGGTGCTTGTTTTTTGTTATGTACCTGTAAGAGGAGATAATTTATTCATGGTTTATTTTATTTATTTGTGAAACAAAAAGCTTATATTTAGGTATAAATAGAACATAGAGCAAAAGGATTTAGTACCTATGTCCTACTCATCACAATGGAATGACCCTTATTTCTAAAATAAATAATAAGTAATGTGGGACAATTCACACCGCATTATCGAGCTACAAGGTAAGCAGAGCTTTTGTTTTTATTAAGGTTTTCATTCATATTACCTGGTTAAAAAGCCTTTGATAGGATGCTTTGCTTCAGAATGAAAGAACACAGAAACAAGAAAACTGATGGTTGTTGGATCCATATCATCTTGTTGGTTGTCCAACAGTTGTTTGAGTACGGCTAGCTGCTCATCCCCAGTGGCCGCTTTTAGAAAAGCTTCCATAGATTCATTTCTTGCCCCTGAAAATAGAGAAAATATTTTTTTTACAATGACTTGACTTCTTTACGACCTCTGTGGCGCGGTGGGCGAAGGTCTGCCTGCGACGCTAGAGGTTTTGGGTTCGTTTCCCATCCCATCGGACAAATGTGTGTACGATCTGCAGATTTTTGTTCTGAGTGTTCTGGTTGTTATCAGCGGAAGTTGGTCAAATAATTATGATCCGGAAAAATCAAACAATACAGGAAAACTATTTGAAAATGGTTTGAACTAAGTAGGTACCTACCAAATGCTTTTTTTTCTCAAGTGTGAGCCTGTGAGCCATATTAATAAACATTTTTCATTTCTTCGATCGACTCATTGTCATACTTAGGAATAGAGGAAACTTATAGGGCAGTCTTATCGCTGAGAGTAATCTCTTCCAGACAACCTTAGGATGGACTGGGCATGAAGGAACAGACAGTGACACTTTAATAGATATGTAGATAAAAAATAGAAAACACATAGGTACTTACACTACATACCATAACACTTACAAAGACATAAAAAAGGGCTATCAAACTTTTTTTAGGTTATGTATGGTGGGTTTGTTTACTAACATTGTATATACATGTTAAGTACATTTGTTCAAGTAATTTACTTACCTTTATAATCCGGAAGAACTAACGGTGGGAAACTCATTGTATTCTTAGGGTTTTTTGAACCTGAACTTATTCTTAGTGATAGTCCATTCATTTTTTAAGGTACAATACAAGTGATATTGATAACACTAAATAAGATTATTTAGCACATACAAACTGATATCCAATGGAAAGAGAATACCCATAAATAAATAATACTTTACTCTTTGATTTGTTACAAATTACTTAAAATCAACAATCAATCAATATTGTGATTTTTTTTACATACAATATAAATTCATTAAATTAAACTCCCTATCCTATTAATAAAACTTCCATAGCAGCGCCAGAGATGGCGTTAGGATAGGAACCAGATTATGCGAGCGAGACGAAATGTTTGCTATGCACCTCTACACGTTGGCCAATATGTGTGCCATCGTGTAGAGGAGGTGCTTGGTGAGTGTTGGTGTAGAGTAGTTGGCTAATGTAAAATAAAATATTGGCGCGTTTGGTGACAGTTTTTCAACGCAGATCAAAGGAAATGTTGATAACTTTGTGGATAACTTAGGTTATTTCGTAGATAGATTTATCGTTAGAATAAACTAGGAGAAGTCCAGTTTATTTTAACGATATACCCAGTTTATTTCTACGGATAATTTAATTTTTTTTCCCATTAATTGATTCCTACTGGTAGAAAAGCGTTCAACCAGACATTTAGGCCTCATTTACACAAGACTTTAAAAATGTTACGTTAAAACCCGACGCGGCGCGTTGGCGCTTATATAACGTTCTCGATGTGATTGTACATACGAACGCTTTAAAATCACTCTTGTTCGTTTCTCGCTTCAGTAAGACGTGGAAATGGTTTCTGATAAAGTACTAGCAAGTAGAAATAGCTATTTGTGTTGCTAGAAGACGATAAAAAAGCAAAAGGCATTCTGGGTTCATCCCCTGAATGAACTGAGATACTTAAAAGGACTAAAAAAAGATTTTTGGTTATGTCCTACCAGGCATTATTCTTCATAATCTTATTTGAGTAATAAAAATAATAAAATGTTTTTATTTCAGATACATATCCACATTATGGTTAGTACATACTTATACTATATTAGTAGGCACAGTAGGCTATAATGACATAAGACACTGATTCGAGTGCTATTTCAGCATTGTTCGAATACAGTGTCTTAACATGGAAATGCATTTGTTCTATTTGAAAGTTTTTTTAACGGGCATTGAACAAGCTCCCGTGCGAATGAGACCTGAATATAAATACCAATAGCAAAGAATCATTCATTCATTTCACTATTCGATTTTACTCAATGACACAGATACATTTTGCCAATAACAAAGAAGTCAAGTCAAGACGTTATGTTTGTTATGTCACTATAGGTGTCACTTGCTGAATTTGCCTTCTTGTTTTGTTTACGTTTTGTTTGAGGTTATGTGCTCATTAGAGGCAGCAGGCAGGCAGAGATTTTTATTTATAGAATAAAGCCTAAACGTACAAACACGTAAAGTTTACGACTATGGGCTCGAGAATCTTGCAACGTGTCCTGCCGTTTTTTATTAATTCAAGGTTCCACATAAACGTTCGTTTCAACCGCGAAACCGAGAATGTTTTGGCTACCAAGTACACTTTCACCGGAATCAGAAACTACGCTAAAGCTAAAGATAGAGGAAAGGACAAGAAAGGTAAAGGTAAAGTGGTGATCAATACCGCTGAGATGTCTGAACTATTTCCCGTCAACAAACTGAAGGAAAGATGTGACGCAGCTATTGAAAATATGAAGGATGATTTTTCAAAGCATCTGTCTCTGCGCTCAACCACGGGTTCCATTGAGACGCTTCCCGTGAGATTCGAGGGAAAATCGTACGAGCTACAAGAGCTAGCTCAAATAGTGAGAAAGAATCCCAAAACCATTGTTGTAAACTTTGCTTCCTTCCCTCAAGCCATCCCTGACGCGTTAAAGGCTATCAGCACCTCCGGACTCAACTTGAACCCTCAGCAAGATGGCACGACGCTGTATGTCCCCGTGCCCAAGGTTACCAAGGAGCATAGAGAAGCTCTGGTGCGAAATGCTAAAGTACTGTACATCAAATGTAGAGACTCCATGAGAGATGTTCAAAATGATTATATAAAGAAAATCAAGAAGCAGACAGGGGTATCGGAAGATATAGTTTTCAGTGTAAACAAACAGATCAATGCTTTGTGTGAGGAATATTATTTGCTGGCTAAGAAGGTGTACAACTCTAAGTGTGATGAACTTATTGGAAAGTAAATATAATAAGTGCCTTTTTAAAGATAATTAGCTTGTGGGTGAAATAAGCATACAATGTTTTATCTTCGGCAGTATAACTACATCAAAAAATTATCATTTAACTAGTTGAACGTAAATTTTTCTCCGGATATATAACCATAGATTTTCCCGATGTAGAGGTAAGATTACATAATGCTATGGCCACAGGTTAGATAGAAAAATCTTTATTGCAAACTTATACTAAAACTTAAAAATTAAGTAAGAATTGGTGGTCAAGGTAGTTAAATTAAGAGCGATCTCTTCCAGACAACCATTGATGGACAGGATTGTGGACTTTACAAGGTGATATGTGCGCTTGTCGGTTAGCTGCCATATTGGCAAAGCAATTTTGGTCTAGGCTAGAATAAAGAAGATGTTTATTGCATGTAAAGACATTTTTTTCTAATATTTTAAGCTTTCTGTGATGATTTGATGTCATTTTTATCTATTCTAACCGAGACAACAATCATTGTGCTTTACCCACTGCAGTATTCATCATCATCAATAGCCTTTACCAGTCCTCTCGTGGACTTAGGCCTCCCCTGTTAAATGTTAAGCGCTCATATCATGGAGCATATTGGCCTTTGTGAATAGTTATAATAATATTACTTGTTTTTTCTTCTTTTAGGATAAAAAATTCAGAGTCATTTAATATGCATTTAGAAAGATTCTAGATATTTTTGAATCAATGGGTAAATGCCAAAATCATAGAATGTTCCCATTGGTTACTCCTGTTTTTAACATGTACATACATTGCTTGTAAATAGTAATCATAACTATATATACCTATTAATATTATATTAATCATATTATCTTTCAGGTTATTTGATTACAATTAATTATTATGTACATATAATAATGCTGGACAGGACATTCCACACAGCATCATCTAGTCCCAAGCTAAGCGGAGCTTGTGTTATGGGTACTATTGACTCACTTATGCAAAAGTTATGTTATAAGGAGATTAAGTAAAGTTGTTAGTAAATTCTAAGTGTTTCTGTCTCGCTTAACATAAGCTTCTTTACTGTTGAAACAGAGCTTACAATAAAACTTCAAATTTATATTTAAACTAGAGTGCTCAATTTATAATTTACTTGCAGCAACATCAACTAAAAATATTTAACACATTATGTCATGTCATGTCACATTATTTACCCCTTACCTACCTTTTCCTAAGGGTATCTACAATTATGACGTCACATTTTGTTTTTGGCCACACATAGCCAAATTAAATTATACTATAACTTAATAGTTAGAAAAATTAATAGAAAGGATAAAAAGTTTTGAAAAATAAATTGATAATTTCTTACAGAAAGAAGTCTTTATTCATGTGTCTCCCCACATTTTTTCCTATTTACATATAAACATAATCTAAAATAAATAACTATTGAATCACACTAAGGACTTATTCAGTCTTCTCTAAAACCACATTGGGGGTGATTTCTTTGTCTTCTGGCTTCTTGATTTCTTCTTTAATTTCTTTGATGGGTTCTTCTGGTTGACTCTTCACCCCGCTGCTGTCGAGACCGTCACTATCGCCTGAAAAAAAACAATTACTATAATAATGGTCAATAAAAACACTTGCTAGGAACATCATAGGCTTAAAGATGATCAAATCTGTTTACAATTTTTTTTTAGCACTCTAAAACATAGTTGAACAGGACTTGGTATTGAGAACTTTTCAACATTACTCAAGCTGATAATCCTAATTTTTACCACGCTTTTATATTAGCTTCACCTGTATGTATGTTTGTTTGTTTGTAACCGACTCCTTTGGACTCGATTTTGACCCACTTTGAATGGTCACGTTTCATTTAAACTAATTAATAACCGATGACAGTACAATAATTTGATAAGATTAAACTAAAAAACAGAAATAAATAATACTTAAAAAAAAAACGACGCTTTTATAAATAAATCGAACTAAAAAGTAGATTTTTTTTAAATAATTCAAATAATGTATAAGAGTGATAAATAATAGAAATAGCGTGGGGTGCTTTCTGAAAATATTTCTTCAATGTCGCTACTCCTATCAGTATCTAGTTATGCGATGCAAGTGTGCGCTGTTGTCAAGAGAACGCAAATCCATGTATCCATGCACCCCACGCTTTTTTACATTAAAATAATTTCTTTTATTTATCATTTTTATCCATAATTTCAATTATTTAAAAAAAATATTTTCTACTTTTTAGTTCGGTTTTTTTATTAAAGCGTGGTTTTTTAGTTTTTTAAACAATTTTTTTTCCTAATTTTGAATATCCTTTCAGATGTCTTTTTGTATTAAACAGTTCTTAAAGATTTGGCTATACATACAGGTATGCAGTTTTTAGTATAAGCAAGATTGAATGGCTATTTATTCTGTAATGCATTTTTTTTCATGTTATAATAACTTTTAAATTCTTTAATTCAAATTATTACACAATACCATATACTCAATGATGTTATATATACGCATATACTCGTAATTTAATTATACATCTCTAAATTGCTATGATTTGATTAGAAACACAATGTTAAAACAATGCAACAATGAGTTAAATAGGTAGGTTGATAAAAGTATAAAATTAACACAACAAAAAAACATAAAAAGGTTAAAAATCTAAAACACAAAACAAAATAGGTAATAATTTTTTACAATCATAAAAACCATGATCGAAAGTAATAAAAGTTGATAGAAACAAGACAATTACACGCGCTCACAAAACTTATACCTTTGTAGGTTTGAAACAGCTCGTCATTAATTTTTAATGAAAATGTATGTAGTATCTCACACTGAAACGGATACAATTTGATACGCGCGATTTACTACCTAGTTATTTAACTGCGATTTTTGCAATCACATTTTATAAGGCCTTTTATAATACCTTAGCTGTTGATTCCTGCCTAAGTAGCTAGATACCTATTTATTGTAATGTTTGTTTTGTACGGTACCTATTTAGCTAAAAAGCGGCTGCGCATAAAACATGGACAACAAAGAAGCTTACAAAGATACCACCCATGCCAGAGTGATCATGGAAACGGCACGCTGCAATCACCACACACAACCTTACGACAACCAACATACACGAAACATACAATACCTAATCATCAAGTTAAGACAATACAACAACACACAAAGCGGACTTTCCCCTGCCTGGTACCTGTATATTCGTGCCCAGAGTGTTGATGGCACTGTTGATAGCCGCGGATGCAGTCCCAATGGACCCGTTTACCACAGCCCCTATCGTACCAACCAACGAATTCACCAAATTACTCCACGCAACAACTGAAATTGATTGGATATTTGTCATTTTAAACGCGTCCTATTCATACTACTAAGGGAGGGATAATAACTTACCAGAGCCGCCACCGGGTCGGTGTCCGCCGTAATAGAGGCCTCCTTTTGTATGGAGGTCAACAGGCTTCTCTGTAGCTCGTGGCTTCTCTGGGTTGTTGATGGAGCTTTGGATCCTTTGGACGATCTGTCTGATAGGGCCGACAGCTTGTGGGGCCGGCGCCGCCGCTGCTGGGACCGGCGCAGCTGCTGGGGCTGCCGGCGCTGGCGCTGCCGGCTCCGCTACAATTGCGTCAGCCGAGGGTGCTTCTGGCGTCGCCTTCGTGGGACTCGGCGGGATAACGTTGCTTCCCTCGACAGGCTTCGCGGGCGTCTGCCATGACTGGACTACGTTACCGATAGCCGTTTGAATGTTGTGTGGTATATTCTGAATTTGGCTAATGAACCCTGGATTCGTGGATGGCGACTGGCCTTCTCCTCCCTGATTTTGGTTTTGGTTGAAAATAGAAGTTAAGTAGGCGAAGGGGTTCGGGAATTGAGGGCCGCCGCCGCCGACGGGTGTGTCCGCCTGCACGTTACTTTGCGGGAGGATGGTGGACGTTGCGTTTGCAACGTTTGCTAATGCGGAAAACATGTTTTCTCGAAAGTCGCTAAAGAACTGAGCAACTATCCCCAATCCTGTCGGGCTGGGGTTCTGCGCGGGGGGGACGGGGCTGGCGCTCTCCTCCGCTCTCAACAAAGCTACAATGTTGACTCCTTCGGAAAGCGCTCTCACTCCTTTATCAAATTTAATCTCTAAATTTTTAATACTCGCGTCAAATTTGTTCAAGTCGGGCTTTATCGGCGCCTGGTCTGAGTTCTCTTCTGATTTCAGAGGCTGAGGCGCAGCTAGCTTCTGAACGGTTTCAGTCAACTTTTGAATCTGAGCTGTGAATGATTCTCTCAGCGACTGGATGTGCTTTTCGACCACGGAAACCTGTTCATTGGTGGAAAGCCAGTTGGAAATGTCATCGCCGAGGCCCTTGATACCCTGCGTCAGCAGGGTCTGCGTCTGCGCGATGGACTCCTGCACCGCGGTCAGCTTCTGCTGCGCGTCAGAGAACTGATCGGAGTTCTGCGTCTCATGCTCTTGTCGCTGCGGGGGGCCGGGGTTCTTCAGATCGATTTGGAACCTCTCCTTCTCCTCGACGTCGTCGGACACCTCGTTGGTCTTTATTGCTGGCTTGACTTCTTCAATAACCACTTGAACGGGAATGTCCTCAGGTTTCGAGCGGAGATTGTTTTCGAGTTCGTTTACGATGAGCGCAGATGTATCTTCCTTGTTGAGAGGCTTGTTCTGAACGGGAGCCTCGGGGATGAGAGGGACGAGTTTAGAGTCGGGGACGGCGGGGGCTAGCGGCTTGGCGGGGACGATGGGGGCAGCGGCGGCGGAGGCGGCGTGCAGCGCGGCGGCCGCGAGTAAGAGATGCGCGAGCGGGCTCATGGCTGCGCGCGGATTGCCGCTCTCGCGGAGGGGCGCGCCTTTATACGAGAGCCCTAACGGTGTCCCTGCCGCCGCCGCTGGCGGCGACCGCGGCCGCGCGTCTCAAATCTCAATGCATCATGTTTACCTCTCCGTGCGTTCGCGCTCTGCGCTAAATGTATCCGTAATCATTTGTATTGAAATTGCCGAGTTCCAAGTGTTTCTTTGTTAATTAACCGTTGCTTCCGCGCGGCTAGTTTGCTTAGCAACGGGCGCGCATAGATAGATAGGTACCTAGATACACACCTGACTGGATAGTATACACCTTACCTGAGAGATCGTGTTTGCCCACAACTTACAAGTACCTACCTACTTACAACTCTTCATAAAAAAATAACGTTTGAAAGTAACTGTGTATCGATTGGGTCGGCTAATAGGTATTAAGTAGGCCAGTGTTATTCATTAAAAAAGCTTTTGTAACAGGTTTTCAATTAATGAGCGTTCTAAAAGGATCAGAGACCGGCTTGGGTCGTCCTCCTTTCTTTTGCGCTGTTCTTACCTCAATGTATTGATCTGAGCTTATTTCGGAAGTATGTCGTGTCGATGCTCGATTGAACTAAACCTAGTTAACTCTCGAGCAACGGTGTCACACACTGCATCCTAACTCCGCAGTAACTAGATGCGAGACCTAGAATACTGAACGATGCATTTGCTAAATTTGTATCTCACTCAATAGATGGGTAGAGTAGAGATTAGCGGGTTTTAAGTCACTTTCATTTTCTTAGGCGCTAATAGCATTGTTATACAAAGGTTAACAACAGATGACAGAATTATCGTCATCTGTGAGGTCAACATGGGGTTGAGAAAGTGCTGTAGGTAAATATGAGAAAGTCTCAAAGTTCCCTGACTCACATCTTTAATGTTTGGTTGGTATGTTAGTAGGTAGCTGAACGTAGTCGGTACCTTACCTATAGCAATGTAGGTGCTAGACTAAAGTGATTCTTGGTAATGTCGAGTCACAGAGTGCAGGTTGTATGGCATACCTAACTGCCATGAGAAGCTAAAATTGCTTTAAAGGTTGACAAACATAGCAGTCTTTAAATTATGGCACTCTAACCTAACGGTCTAAGATAACTGATAAACAAGTATTTTTACTCGGAAATTCCGAAAATTGTATTCTGGGCTCACTCGTGTATAAATTAGAATAAATATTTGTTAATCAGGTAATTAAGCCAGCGATAACTGGTCGCTGAGCATGGTGCATTGACCAGTCAGATATGCCGCGGTTCCACCATCCCGAAATATTGTATCAACGATCGATACCAAATGCATCCATAGGAAGGAACGATGACCTTATGAATATCATAACAATCTACTTAGTTACCTTGGAGTAAACAATTTCTTGTCTAATTTCAAATGATGAAAAAAAATACCAAGGTTTCGAGTCCAATATACAGTGAATTCGGAAATAATGGAGCCTCCGATCCGACCTCTGTGGCGCGATGGGCGAAGGTCCGCCTGCGATGCAGGAGGTCGCGGGTTCGATTCCCGCCTCGGGACATATGTGTGTGTACGATCTACAGAATACAGATATTTGTTCCGAGTCTTCTGGTCGTTTTCTATAATAAGAAATATCTATCTGTGTAATGTATATTATGTATAGCAGTTATCTGGTAAACACAACACAAGCTCTGCTTACCATGGGGCTAGATAATGCCGTGTGAATTGTCCAGCATTATTTATTTTATTTTTTCTAAACTGTGTCTATGTGACTGTCGTAGGTCCTTAGGTAGATCTCTATATCAAACCGCTATGAAAGAGTTTACTTCCTATAGGTAGTACTAATGTCATAATCATAATGCAACATGCCATACCTATGAGAATGCAATTTCCTCACAGTCCTATTAGACTATAAGTAATAGAATCATATTGGCATATTCTTGATTCCTATTAGATTCTGTTAATGTTGTCGAAGAGACATTCTCTGGTCGCATATGACAAGAACCGTTAGGTAGGTACCTGTATTTACGCATTTTTGGAACGGCTTTTTGTATTCTCACTTCTCAGTCAAATATTGAATTGAACCATGTTTGAATACAACAAAATCTCACATAGGTCTTACCAGATAACAGTAAGTACCTACTCTGTGGATGTCACTTAAACCTATTAGGTGTGATTCCATATTAGGTTAGGTTTAATATTAATAATACTATGCTGGAATTAAGAAAGTAAACAGGTTTTTCTCGTGGCCGGCCTTACATAGCTACATTAGCTTTTACAAGGAATCTTCTTCTGTGTTTTAACTACGGTAAAATATGATAAAAATTATAATAGATTAAATTAGAACAAATGGATTAAAATAAAATTTAATAATAATTAGTAGGTATAAATAAATTGTTGTATCAATGTGTTCTATACGAGGTATTTTGAGCAGTTGACGTGTGGTACCTAGATACCTGCCTTCTCCTTCCATAATAAATAAAACTGGACAGTTTCACAGCATCATCTACTAGTTCTCTAAATCAGCTACACCAGAGTATCGATATAGGTAGGTAAGTACCAATACCTTCATTGTATCGTAGAGCGCCTACTTCACTTCACTGGACCACCGGTCAGTTTGCCGTTACACGCAATGTGTGGCGCCATCATTACCGCGAGGTCACGGGTTCGACTCCCACGTCAGAACAGAACATAAACAACAGGAATATATTTTTTTTATTATTTGGTCAGTCGGAAAGATCAGTTAAAAACTATTTGGTCGGCAAAATTAATTTAATTATCTAATAGTTTGTTAATTTGTTTTATTCTACAGCCGTCAGCCGACCAAAATATTATGCTTTGCTTATTTCTGCAGCTCAGCAAACTTTGCTGACCTGCAGATATAAACTATTGACTGACACTCTGTTGTACCTGTACCTTCGCCTTGCTTCCTGCTCGTTCCCTTCGGGTTCCCCTCCCTCCAGCCAGCTTCAGGTAGTATAAGCAAGCTTGAAGCTTGATTCAACATTAAACAACGGATCAATCACGTTTTAAAGATTGATTTATTGATACCGAGTTAGCTTCTACAATATCATTATGTATAGTAGCCACATTAGTTACTACTTACTACGCTTCTTAGATGGATTGATTTTACAGAAAATGGTTCGGAACGTCGTTCCGAGCCGTTCAGCGCGATCTAGCGCTGGTCCACTTTTACTAGCGACATCTAGTTAAGCTTTTGTTAAACTTGTTTGGTCGTAGTTCCACTTTTCACCGTTAGAAACACTATGCGACACGACGATACGCTATTTATACCCGTTTTTGACCACCCCATACGACTTGAATCAAATCGAATGAATTTTTATGACCAGAAGTATCCGAGAAGTTAGTAGTAATGCAGCCTCCACCGCCACCTCCACCTAAACTTGACATCGCGCGCTAGGCGTATACGCTCTTAAGGGTTTGATAACATGGTTGTTGAAGAGGATTTTCTACAGCATGGTTGAATTCTTCGAAGTACTAGAACTTTAGAAGACCCATCATAGAATAAAAAACAGTATAATTTAGCTTAGTGTGTTTATTTATTATACAATTACTAAACACAGTTCTAAAATTAATTGATTTTAATTGATCGAAAGCATAATATCTCGAATCTCAACAAAACCAGCTTTAAGGTAGCAGGTAGGTTTATGTACTAGGTACAGATTACACATTCTGTAGCCTGCTTGTTTTGACTTTCCTATTTCGTGAAAAACACTAAATATAAGTGTGATTTTACTGAGACTATAAACTAGCAATGTAATGGTAAAATTATTTATAACTACAAAAGGTTTTGTGTAAGCGCCTTGTATTGTTGGCAAAGCTAGGAGCTTTGCTAACAAAATACATAAGGCGCTACAGAAACTAAATAATAACCGGGCAGAGATCGAACCTGACCAAAATTTGCTACTCTGTTACACTTTTATAAAATTGTCTGTACTTTCCACTTCTTTTTGTATAAAAAAATTATCAATCCTTGGATTGACATATACCGCCGCCTATATGTGCGTACATATTACACATACTACACGCGATGAGTTCAATAAGTTGAACGTGATTGATTTTAATAAATCAATCACGTTCTATTTATTAAACTGAAATCATGCATGTATATTTAACGGAAATGAACATTATTTCTTATTGACTATGAAGGCAATTTAAGTAAAAAGTTATGTAAAGTTTGTCCTAATAATATACAGTAGTATGCCTTAGTAACGGGTTCTTCTGTATTTGTTGCGGACGTGGTTCGCCAGGCACAGGCCGAAGACAACCGCCACCAGCTGGAAGGAAAGAGCGCGTTAGTGAGCATGGTGAAACGTCAGTCATTTAGGCTGAGGCCAAACGATCGTAATATTTTTCAGCGGTGTCTCTAAGGTTGTGTCGCATACGTTTTTTCAACGGACTTCAAAAAAGGAGGAGGCTCTCAATTCGACTATTTTTTTTAATACTTGACTTCCATCCTCTTGACTTTATTGTTAGATGACAGAAAACTTTATATAAAGCTACGAAGCTATTCATTTAACAACAAAATTGCGTTCGTTTAGCACCAGTCTTATTGGTAGAAAGTAGTGTATCGTACAATGTTTAGCTTCAGGAAGAGCCAAGAATCCATTGAATGAATGATTTTTTTTTATTTATCATAAGACTTACACTACACAGTACAAAATAATTTAAGAGGAAACGTGTAAGTGAGTAAGTCCAGTAACAGAAACATCTACGGTGTAAAGCCAGCAGGAGTCGAAATCATGCATGATAGTTAAGAGGGTTTTGAAAGTAAGTTGTTACCTCAATAGCCACCACAACTATGGCCACTACGCCGATGGCCAGCCCGAAAGTGTGGAAGAAATCGCTGATGATCGAGTTACAGCCCTGAAACAAACAATTATTTTAGGATTGAAGAGGAGAAAGACGGGTCTAACCTATTATGCGATCACAAATTTCCCACCACATTGGGAGCACGATATGCTTGTGCATTGCATTTCCCTAAGGATAATACAAATAAAGGTACCTACCCTAAATAAGACGAGATCGAGGGCTTACGCACTATAAAATCAAAAATCTTAGTAACTACCAGAATTAGTCAATTTAGGTAATACATATACGACGTACCTGTATGTACATGACACTTTTTACTAACCTAGCTTTAGGCGTTTCTTTCATTTTAAATGCGGTATCAATCTATGTATTCGGCCAGCTGATGTAGGTAGGTATATAGGTAGTTACCGGGTAGGAGTTGAACTGGGTGCACTGGTCACCGCCGAGGGAGCAGCAAGTAGACGGCAGACTCAGGTTCATGTAGGAGAGAGGACCTGATGTACCGCAGCATTTGAACTGAAAGGAAAATATCAAGTTTAAGTATTTCGTTGCAAAACAATATTCGAATAACCTATGCTACCTTAGTTTAACAAATATCAAAAGTTTTATCTTTACAAAAGTCATGTAAAACGGGATATTTACCATGATTATTGATAGTTATTCCGTGATCATGGCGCATGAAACTGTGCTGAAATATTATAATAAAATAATAATAAATAATGCTGGACAACAATTCAAACAGCATTATCTAGCCCCATGGTAAGCAGAGCTTGTGTTATGAGTACTAGATAACTGATATACATAATAAAATACATTACATAGATAGACATTTTTATTATACATAGAAAACGACCAGAACACCCGAAATAAATATCTGCAGATCGTACACACATTTGTTCCGAGGCGGGAATCGAACCCGCAACCTGCTGCGTTGCAGGCGGACCTTCGCCCACCGCGCCACATCGGTCGTCATATTGGATAACTTAACTTAAAAATCAAATCATGGTAATAAATAGTCTAAGTGCTTATTTGTATGCCTAAGGAAATAAACTTTATATTAATTTCATTTCATTTCAATACCCATTTTAAATATTAAAAGGTTGTTTCTGGCCGTATCATAGGCGAGCTTAGGCTTATTGTATATTGTCCACGCTTTTAAATTCTTCAAAAAAATCAAATGATATCATCGTCGTCATCATCAACCTATGTTAGTCCACTGCTAGACATACGATAATGATATCATATGGGGATATATCATAATACCCATAATCTCGAGCAGATCGCTGAGCATGCGGGTTGGGGATCGTAGTTCAGTGGTAATATTGTTCTGCAAGAGGCGCTGCTGCCCGCCCCCTGGTGGATATCCCCATACTATGAGCAGGTATTTGTGAGAATACGTAGTGAAACTACGAGACAATAAGGCGTTCATTAGTTCGCGTCCAAATAATAATGCCTTCAGGTGGCTGATGGGGCTGCCGCGTTTCTGCAGCGCATCAGGCATGTTCGCGGAGGCGAGGGCCGACGAGTTAGCAGCGTCAACAGCTACCTGCAGGTGCTTCCTGTAATGCATGAAGGCTGGATTGGACACAGCCTCTCCCTTCATGCATCACTGGACGAGTCCATATTTTTTCATGAATTTAATGTTTTCTGCAGGGACGATTAATTTTATGTATGTGTTTTTAATTTTTTTTCTGTGGAGGTTAGTGGAGGCTTATGTCCAGCAGTGAACTGGTATATGGTGATGGTGTGCCTAGTTGAGTTGAATCCTTACCGCCGCTTCGAGCGCGTTGTACCCGCTGGGGTCTCTCTTGAAGGCCTCGTCCAGGAATGTGGGCACCTCCGCCACGATGTCTCCCAGCCGCACGAAGATCAGGATCGCCAGCGCCAGCTTGACTACCATCAGCACCAGCATGAAGATCGAGTACTGGAAACAACAGTAAAAGTTATATAACAATAATAATAAAAGCCTTTATTCAGATAATTAAAACAAGTTTTACAAAATATGCTTAAAATAAGACTTCGGCAACCAGTCGGCAACCCCTATTGCATTTGTTTGCCCGGTTTTGGCAAAGACCTCTTCTAACTGCAGATATATGATGGAAACAACAGTTATATATAAATAAATAAATAATAATAAATACTTAAATGAATAATTATGGACAATCCACACATCTAGCCTCAAGCTAACCAGAGTTTGTGTTATGGGTACTAGATGACTAATATACTTAATAAAATACATTACATAGATTTATATTTTTATTACAAATAGAAAACGACAAGAACACTCCTGCGACGCAGGCGGACCTTCGCCCACTACGCCACAGAGGTCGTCAAAAATACCTCCGGTAGGTTACCTACCGAGGTTTCCTTTCCTTTTGTAAATGTACTGAACATTCTAAGGAATACATATTTTTAAACGCGATCTGAACACACAATTATAAGTATTGATACAACAGGTATTTATCCAGTACTCCAGTCATCCCGTGACCACGACAGAGTGTAAACCTGTTGAAACGTCGGGAAAAATAGGTAAATAAACGCGATAAATACCCGTTGTATCAATTTCAAAGGAAGTAAACTTACAGTGACCAGCATGCAGTTGTTCTCGCGGATAGCCCCGCAGCAGCCGAAGAACGCGATGATGAAGATGAGTCCGCCGATGACCATGGAGGAGATGGGCGCGACGGCATAGCTGGAGTCCGTCAGGTCGGTGATAGCGCTGATCTGCAGCTGCACTGCGATGCCCAGACCCAGGAGGCCGAGGCCTGCCAGCTGGCGAAGGAAATTATTTATTTATTTAAAAAACAACCCTTAAAAACGAAAATTAACATACTTAATCATTAAACAGAATACACGATTTACTAATTTAGAAATACATCCTACTAATATTATAAACGTCAAAGTTTGTATGTATGGATGGTTGGATGGATGGATGTTTGTTACTCTTTCACGTAAAAACTACAGAATGGATTTTAATGAAACTTCACAATAGCTTACATATCAGAATAACACATAGGCTACAATTCATCAACATATATGTACTTATATGTAGTATATTATCCAAAATATAACCGCGGGGCGCAGCTAGTATATAATATAATGATTTAATATAGAAATTAACATGTTTTATTTCAGAAGAGAGAAAGAAAGAAATAATTTTTATTTTTAACTACAACCGATCATAAAATTATGTAGTTAGACAAGAACTTAAAACTATAATTGTAAAAGTTAGTACATTAGATAGCTATATTGTGGATTGTAGATATAAATTAGGAATTGGCTCAGCATGAATGCTACTGGGTAGAATTTTCATTCATTTCATTTATTCCAGGTAAGGATCAAGTGTATCAACATGTGCCATGTTGTTACACTTGATGTCGTTCATTCTACTTTACTATATATTATACATATTTACTTCTTTATAATAATTTATAATGAATTTATATAACAATTTTTTTTGTATAGGAATGAAACACCATTGAGGGATTGAAAATGAAAATGAAAATGAAAAGTTTTATTTCTTTAAGCTTACAAATAAGCACTTAGACAGGTCATATTTTATAGTTCACTTCAATTTTTTGTCGACTAGTGGAAGAAGTGACAAGAAACCACTAGTATGTAAATTGTATGGAGAAGTAGACAAAAAAACTAACGACTCCCCTATTTTAGCACATATTTTTGTGTACAATAAAGTATTATCTATCTACATATCTATGATGACAGCAAGTGAATCATCGGAGGAAGTGGCCTTTATAAAAAAAAACGATCCCCATATTATTCAAGACTTTGTGCAATATTGTTCTGCTTGTTTTGTTTATCGATGAAACAAGCTTACAAGTAATAACCGTAATTCTGTGTACTGACTGACATCTAATCTGTGGTAGTGATAGGACAGCCAATCACAAAGCAGCGATTAATCTAATCTTATCAGTGGATAGGTGTGACCGAGTTTAGCGTCTGTTTTTGTAATTTAGGCTTAGGTTTTGCGTCTAAAAACCTTAAATTCATATTAGGTACCTCAAAAATCATATATTCAAAAACGGCATGAATATTAAGCCACGTTAGCGATTGTGGTCGTACCTTTGTCGTGCTTAAAACTGGAAGATAATTTCCATCGAGTTACAATCCTATTGTACGAGTAGATTCGATGAAAGGTATCGAAGTAGGTAATACATAATAACAATAATAAATAATTCTGGACAATTCACACAGCATTATCTAGCTCCAAGCTAAGCAGAGCTTGTGTTTTTTATTAGATAACTGATATACATAATACAATTTTCATACAATTTTCATTTACACATTACATAGATATTTTTTATTATACATAGAAAAACGACCCGAGCATCCGGAACAAATATCTGCAGATCCGTACGAACATTTGTCACGCGGCGGGAAACGAAGCCGCAACCTCCTGTATCGCAGGCGGACATTCGACCACCGCGCCACATAGGTCGTCAAAACTCTGAACGTATAATGCTTGTAATTGTAACTAGTAGAACTGTATAGTACTAAGTATATCAGTTATCTAGAAGCTCTGCTTACCTTGGGGCTACATAATTCTGTGTGGACCACAGAACAGAGAATACATAGAATTAGCATGATGCCTTTTTACTAAGAGAACAAGTGTCGCTAAACTCACACATGTATAAACTAACACACATAGAAATAAAAATTCTTATTGGTTGAAAGAGTACGTTAAAAGGGCATAAAACCATAAAACTAATTTTATTGATATTAAACCTTATTTCGGTAGACACATGGTTCAAAACTCAATAAAATAAACAGCGATAAAAAATGAATATCTACTTTATCTACTTAGCAAAAGATGGCGCTTTTGCCAAATATTTTTATAGTCTCTATTCCCAGAAAATAAGATTACTAATACAATGGCTGCCTTTCTTGATTATACACAACACAAAGCTACTTAACAAGAGATGGCGCTGGCGCTATTGCTATCGACTTTTATTATAGTCTCTAACAACGGGTCATAAGATCGATAATACATTGGCTGTTTATCGATTACCCAGAAAACACAGCTACTGCCTTAGTGATGTACCAATGAGAATACGAGACGAATCTATCGATATCGATTATTACCTACTGATGAATAACGAAATAGGTACGTCAGGTTATATTTGTGGTGGTCGAAATAAAAAGCTTACCTTTTCTTTTATTCTTTAATGACAATTAATGAAAATTTATTGTCCTTGAAATAGGACGTACTTGTTAAATAACTGTCTTTTCGTAAGTTTTACGTTTAATTTTAATAAATGATGGATACGCACATTTATGGCTTTTATCAAATCACTGACATGGTTTGATACGGGAAACTGTCCGACTTGATGAAAGTTTATATTTTCGAACAGTTTTTCTCCAACATACTTACGTAATATTTTCATTATTATAAATTATTTTTTTATTACCCTTCCATAGTATAAAATACATCCAGATTAAATCATCACAAAAACAAAACAAAAATTAACGCCCTAAAACATACTTAAATGGGTAATGTTTACGAAATCATAACCATTAAAGTTATCGATAGCACATTTGTGTTTATTACGGCACATCCCTAATTGAGTAGCGAAAGTTGCGGTTTAAGAAAAATCGACCTTAAGTGTTATGACTCACAGTCTATTTTTCTATGTCTGTTTTCTATTTTTGTTTGACGGTTTTGCATTTTGAACAAAACTAACAAAAAAAACAATAAAATAATGCTGACAGTTGATATGATATGCCCCCTTTCGTTAAATATTTGGTTTGGATTTCGTTTTTACACTCTAAAACGGCACAATACGGTATTTTTATATTTTATTTGTTTTTTTTTTTGAAGTATGTTTACTCTAGCTAAATTAAAACACGACTGATGTAAGCGGAGCTTGAAGTGCGCAGTACTGCGCCTACTAGGTGAGACGCGGGCCCCGCCTACTTACTATTTCTATGTATTCTCTGTTCTGTGGTGTGGACTGTGCAGCATGCTTTATTATTTATTTAGAGTGTAGTGCTGGACGAACAAGGTATTAAAATCGTTATACCCGATTTGAAAAGTGCGCTAGTGATCAGAGTATAATTATAATATTTAGACCCTACTTCACACTAATAATTATAAATGCGGAAGTTGAGGTGGATGGATGGTCCTACGATATGTTCCTCCTGTAGATATAGGTGGCACTTCACATGGCTATTTGTGTTCGCTATTGGGTGTTTGTTGTATTTGGCAAAATATATGACGTTCAGACGAACATGCAAAAAGAGGCAAATACGACCATCCACACATGGCACACAAATAACAAACACACAAACATTTGGCAGCAGACTGAGCAGAGCGCAAGGTGCCAATACGGCCATTGTGTGGACGGCTTATTGCGTATTTGCCTATTTGACTGCTTTGATATGCCTCGAGAAACCGACAAGCGCACGGTAACGCGTATTTGGTATTGGACTTATTTGTCAAATAGGCAAATAAGGCGAACACTTTGTCAAATAAACTGTCCACACATGGTAATTGTTTGCCAAGTATGGCAAATACACAAATACAAATAGCCATGTGAGGTGCCAGCATATGGCGTGAAGAGGTAACAACTTCTCTACTGAAACGATTGAGTTTAATTGTATAGATGTATTGATGTAGAATCAAATGTAATTTGTGTAATGTGATTTTTTTTGTTACCTAGATCTCCAAACCTACTGAACAGATCAAGATGAAGTTTGGCGTACATTTAGAACATAGCATAACTTAGGGAATAGGTTACTTATTATACCGAAATACATGTGCGAAAACGCGAATAGGAGCTAGTAGAGAATATCCTTTCAAACACAAGTTTTGGATTACTTAGTACACTCAGATATTGATTGATCAAGAGGGTAGATAGTAACTAAGTAGATAAATTATTTATAAGAGCCTAATTTTATAAAATACAGATAGTTATGTACTCACCGCGAATGCCAGGTTCGCGAAGAACAGAATGTATTTCACTAGGAATTCACCACAACCCATTTTGATTTCGTTTAGTTACTTTTTATAGAAAAAAATGATAAAAATCACCACAACACGAGCGTTTGCCGCCACACTTATCTTGCGACTGATTGTGATTGTATCAACTTATCAAGTACCTAGCAGGCACCTACCCTGTACTGTACCAAATAGGTGGAAGTACTGCTGATTACTGCAAATAGGTTGATATCACCTAGCATTATCAGTGATATCACCGACATTTTACTTTTCGTCTGATTCTAGACTTCAGATTGATGAAGTATATCTATAATTTACCATTTCGTTACATAACAGTGGCAAGTTAGAATAACAATCCTTAGAATAACTAGGCATACTCTAATTAAGTATCCTATTAATATTATAAACGCGAAAGTTTGTATGTATGGATGTTTGTTACACTTTCACGCAAAAACTACTGAAGGGATCAGGCTGAAATTTTGCATACAGGTAGTTCCAGGCCCGGACTAAAATATAGGATACTTTTTATCTCATAAATCAGTTCCTATGTTATAGAAATAACCTTAAAACGTTTCCATAGAAACAATGCGTGCGAAGCCGCGGCCAAAAACTAGTAATAATATTTCTCACACAGTAAACATAAAATGCTTATAAATATATAAAATTATAGTAGCTATGATTTTATAACTAAGTGGGTATTTTAATTTGCGTCAGAATATGAGCATTACATAAATTCGTTGACATGGTAAAAAGGGTAACGTTCACAGAAAGTTTAATGCTTTTGTTTAACACTTTGACTGCGATTTTTTTTCGACGACTGCGATCTTTTTTTTACCCTAAAAAATTCGTGCTGCCGCTCTACACAGCGGTTGTGTTGCGCCGCACATGCGTTTCGTTCGAAAAATATTACGGCTGTGCTGAGTCACAAAGATCTGTATTTTCTCAGCCGCTGCGCTAGTGTGGATTTACGCATATTAGTCACTTGTAGAAAACACATACCGTGTGATTTCAGCAGTCAAAGTGTTAAATTAACTCAGCTTTGTAACTTCCAAAGATAATTCTAAGCTATTTGAATCATTATTTCCGTTGATTCAATAATGAGTTACTGATTAGGTTTTTCACCTCAATAATCTTGTTGACTTTAAAAAAAACAGGCCAAGACCAAATCGACTCGCGCACAAAGGGTTCCGTACCAATATCCATAAAAACGAGCAAAAAAACACGTGTGTTGCATGGGAGCCCCCTTAAATATCTGTTTTTTTAGTATTTGTTGTTATAGGGGCAACAGAAATACATCATCTGTGAAAATTTCATCTGTCTAACTATCACGGTTCATGAGATACAGCCTGGTGACAGACGGACGGACGACGGACGGACAGGGAGTCTTAGTAACAGGGTACCGTTTCACCCTTTGGGGACGGAACCCTAAAAACTATGCCTAACTGCGAAAAAAGTATTTCTTATGTCTGTTTATTTACCACCCTTTACATTCCTTGATATTTATTCTAATTGTTATTCTATACCTATATTTATTTTAGTTTTTTATTGACAATGCCCTTATACAGCTACTTTATTATAATATTCTTGACATGTATTCTTTATTTATTATTTGTTTTACTGTGATAAATTTCTATAAATTTTTATTTAATTTTTAAAGAAATCATGTCTGTCTGCTTTTTCTTTAACACAATCCCTTGTTTCCAATTGATGTTTCCTATGTCAAAATTAATGTGTATTATAATTTTAAAGCTGAAAACTACACAGAACTTAACGTCATCAAGTGTAACGGTGGAAACGAATAAACAATAAACAAACAATCCTTGTTCAGTTTTAGTTGTTCAGGCCAACAGGAATTTGAACTTGGAGTTTGAATTAGAAAATTTACGTTTTCAGTTCGTTTGTTACACTTAGAAAACGCAAATTTTAGGTTAAGTATGCGCGTTTTGTTTATAAACATTCTTCATCGAGTTTGGCTAGTGTAGCAGGAAGTTTTGTGTAGCTTGTCGTAGCGCGATGAGCGCGTTGATGTCTTTTGTATGAAGCTATGTGTACGCTCCTAAGCCGGATCACCGGTACGTCGTCGTCGGTCGCCACGTCTTCGTTTTTAACCCAAATTCACCACCTGAAGATAAAAAAGGCAATCGTAAGAATAATAACCCTAAACGTGTTGAATACCTATTGTGTTGAAAAAAATGGTGATCATTTCGAAAACTTACTAAATAAATTAAAGGCTGCATTTTATTCATTTTAGACATTTTTACGTTTCATAGTAACATTTACTGCTTAAAATTTACACATTTACACACAACACAATCGATATCCAAATATAATTTTTGTCATAACGTCTGGGTTCGATTCCCGAGCTGAGTTGAGTACAAGTTTCTTTTTTAAATGTATGTGTAAAATGCAGTGTTTTGTGTGTTTTTTCTTACTAAATTCGATGACATGGTTCCTAGGACAAGATTTTCGTATGTCTTATAGTTTCAGACTTTCCTTACTGATCTAAATGTATATATCCTGTATAAAATCTTTCAGTTCATTTCATGATTGGTATTATTTTAATTATTATATTACTTATTTTTTGCGTCAGCTTTAGAAAATCTTTCGGGCATAAACTTTCTAAAATTGTAACCATATTATGGGTTGATAATGTTGAGATCTAACAACTTTGTGAGGTAAATTAGGATTATAGGTCACTCCCGGATTTGATGCCGGTCTGTCTGACCTTGGGGAAAATGACACATTTTTTGTGTCGAAAGTGTTTGGCATCTAACATCTATGCGGGAGAATATTCTATGTTTCTGGTTCGAGAAAATTAAAGTAATAGATTGATCTTCTACAGGTAAATAATACAATGGGTATTTATTTACAAAGAAAGTTAGTATCAAATGATAGAAACTAATTAGAACTAGTATTTACAATTGTAATAATGGAGGTAACTGCAGACTATTGCAAACAATCTACAGGTAGCGCAACTGATCAAAAATCAAAATCATTTATTTGCAGTCAACGGGTTATAAGTTAGTATGCTTAATATACGTATGATCCATAATAATTACCAGTCGGACGCTGGCTGCATTGCTGATGCGTTGCGCCAGATACTCACCAGCTCTCGAGTCACGCGTTGCTTCGACCAGACAATCAGATATTTTGTTTGAAACTCGGAGAGCCTCGGTACCCCACGGATCTAGGGTCTCGACTCCAAGGGGAGGTTCAGGTTCAGGTTCAGGTGGGGGTACTCCATTTTCCGCATTTGGACTCCAGTTGGTCCTTTATGCGTAGAGTTTGCTAGCATAGCCAGCCTAGCTCCGTCCAGAAGCGCAGAATCTTCCTGGGGTCTTCACAGGCTTCGCGGAGCGACCTCGGCAAGTTGAGGATTTCTATACGTTGTGCTAGTACTCCCTCGCATTCCAGGATTACGTGGGAGGCTGTTTCGTCGTTGCTGAGGCATCCTCTACAGAGAGGGCTATCCGTCGCTCCGATGGTGAATAAGTGTTTGTTTAGTGGACAGTGTCCTGTTAGTGTTCCCACAAGGACACGTAGGTCCGATCTATTCAGATTTAGTAGGCGTTTTGTTAGCTTTGGTGATGTTGATGGGAGTGCCGTCCTTGCTTGTCTGCAATTGATTTGGCTAGTCCATCGTTCGTTATGTGTATTTCTATTTCTGAGCTTGGTCCATGTCTGGAGCAGAGAAAATGGCAGGGGTAGGAATGGCGGTGGTCCTTCTATGGTTGTCGCCGATCCTCTCCGTGCCAGTTCGTCCGCAGCATCATTTCCTAGCGATCGACTATGTCCTTTGATCCATTGTAGGATGATCCGGTTTTCAGTGGATATCCTTTCCAGAGCAGAGTGACATTCGTAAACGAGCTTGGAGCTACAGCTGTTTCCTTCCAAGGCTCTGAGTATGGCTGCGCTGTCAGAGAGGATGCGTACACGTTGGTCTTTGATTCCTCTCTTCTGTACGGCTGTCGCTGCCTGTGTTATTGCTACGCATTCGCATTGGAATATAGCTATGCGTTCCTAGCGTTATTGATATGTTAATGTTGAGGTCCAGTGAGTGAACCCCGGCACCTGTACCGGTTTCGGTTTTGGAGCCGTCTGTGTAAATTCTGACTTCGTGGGTACCTGATTCATCTTTTTGGTCCTCGTATAGTTGTATTTGGTAGTGTTTGTTTAGTATTGGCTTGTTGGCCATTCTGTCACAAGGGGCCTCTGTGAGAGGTTCATATGTTATGGCCCTGTCCATGATCTGCGCATGAGGACTACTTGTGACTACCCAGAGGCCTGTGTTGTGTAGTCTTAGAGCCGACATCGTGGCTTCTTGTTGTATGTAGAGGTCTAAAGGTGCTACATCTAGAATTATATCTAGGGCAGCGCCTGGTGTGGATCTCATGCATCCTGTTATCGCGGAGCATGTCATTCTTTGAAAGCGTTGTAGTTTAGTTACCACGGTGCTCAGTTCCGTTCTAGTCCACCAAACTATCGCTCCGTAGGTTAATGTTGGTCTGATGATAGCAGTGTAGAGCCACTTGGATATTTTCGGTGAAAGTCCCCAAGTTTTCCCTAGCATTCTGCTGCATTGGTAGAGAGTAGCGGTCGCACGCTGGAGTTTGTAGTCAAGATGTTTGTTCCATAGCAGTTTGCTATCTAGTATGACCCCTAGGTACTTGACTTCTGTTTTTAGCGTTATATTTGTGTTGAATAGTTTTGGGATTTTTATATTACCCAGTTGTCGTTTGTTTGTGAACATGATCAGTTCCGTTTTTGTTGGGTTTACTGTCAGTTCGTGATCGTTGCACCATGTTTCAATGGTTTTGAAGGCGATTTTCATCAGGTCGCATAGTGTGTGCTCAAAACAGCCGGTCGCGAGGATCGCGAGGTCATCCGCGTATCCTACCGTGACCAGACCATGACCGTTGAGCTTACGAATTAGCTCGTCTACAACTATGTTCCATAACAAGGGCGAAAGGACGCCTGGGGGCAGCCTCTGGCGACTACACCTCTTGTGGTTTCGTTGATTTTGACTTGTATGGCTCTGTGTTGGAGCATGTTGTTTATCCACTCGGCCAGCGTCGGCGCTACACCATATCTGGTAAGGGCTCTGTATATGCTGGTGAAGTTGGTCTTGTCAAAAGCTCCTTCAATGTCTATAAAGGCAGCCAGTGTAGGTTGTTTTGATGATAATCCACCTCCTATCCGTGAGACTACGCTATGTAAGGCGGATTCTGTTGATTTGCCTTTGCTGTAGGCATGTTGTTGAGAGTGTAGAGGGTTGTGGTAGAGTGTGGTGTCTCTTATTTCTCTGTCACAAAGCCTTTCTAGTGTTTTTAGGAGGAATGATGTCAGGCTTATAGGTCTGAAAGATTTCGGTTGGGTGTAGTCACTCCTTCCTGGTTTAGGTATGAATACTACCTTCACTTCCCTCCATATGTGAGGTATATATCTATGGGCAATGCATGCCCTGAATATCTTCACTAGGTGGTCTGCTAGTAAGCCACTGCACCAGCTGAGCATACCTGGAAAGATCCCGTCCAGTCCTGGTGCTTTGAAGGGAAGGAAGCTGTTGATTGCCCAGATTACCATTTCACGGTTTATCATATTCTGGGCTGTTATCCAGTCTTGGTCGGTGGACGTGCGCTCTGATATCTCCTCCCATGTGTTGGTGTCTGTGACAAGACAGCCTGGGAAGTGTGTATTCAGAAGCACTTCGCTGGTTTCAGCGTCTGATTTGGTGTAGGTATTGTCAGGTTTGATGAGGCACCCAAGCGTGCTTTCTGGCACGTTTGCCAGTATAGTTCTTATACGGGAGGCCTGATTGTTGTTTTCAATGTTGGTGCAGAACCTTTCCCAACATTCGGTTTTTCTAAGGCGAATTTGCTTTTTGTAGGTTCTTTTCGCATTTTCCAAGGGACTCCAAGGGGAGCAAATGCTCTGGCTGCATAGGCTCTGTGGAGATTTGCATTTGCGGCGTTTGAGATCTTCGGTCAAATTTGCCGCCACACCAGCCCTCACGGATGTCCTTGGATGTCGAAAATTCTCTTGTTTTCATAACTAAGCTAACTACCCTTTCTCTGGGAATTTCTAATCGACTATTATAACATCAACTCGGAGTATCTTTCGATACAACCTCTGGCGTAGCGGATAAATCCGCCTAAATCCTCTGATTGTGGGTTCGATTCCCGCAACCAAAACTTATTGAATGAATGAATGGTTTGAGCAAGCGGCTTCAGGTTTTGCTATGCATAAAACGTAAGGAGTAATTCTTTTTTGTAACACTCATCTCGGTCGTGCTCATCATGTGAATTCTAGTTGGGTGGCTGTTGTAATTAGTCTCACGGTGTCTCGCTATCTTTCTCTATTTCTGGTCTTGATACTCAATGCACTCAATACTCAATGTTTTAGTGCTTAATGTGTACAAATAGGTCTTATATATATCAATAGTATATCAGAAGTCCAACATGCGCCCTGCAAGGGCAATACATTATAAATTTAAAGTTAAAATGTAAATAAGGAGTCGCCCACTGCCCACAAGGAAACATTGAGATTTTATTAATAGAATTGCCTCTGTCTACGACGTAACCGATGCACAAACATCTATATACAGAATTACCATAAAAATATACTCAATGGAATCTCTTTATTAATAAAGAAAATTACAATCAAATCATAGAAACAAATTAGAAACAGTATCTATTAACAATATTGCCAACAAATAAAGAAAGCTATTGATTGAAGGAAGTCAGACCTATACCTACTATAGAGTTATTCTTGTGCATTTACATTACAATTACCTACATTGGCATCATCCCTATATCTACCTCATTCCACAAAGATCATTTCTGATATTGTAGATATTTGTTCATGTTATGTATTGTATTAAATACATCAGTCATCTAGCCCCAAGCTAAGCAGAGCTTGTGTTATGGGTACTGTGTAGTAGGTGCAGATGCTGTGTGGATTGCCCTCTATTGTTTATTTATAAATATGCAGGGTTTTCCGGGCACCCGATGAAGTAATCAGCCCACCTAATAATAAAGTCCAAGATGCAAGTGATTCTAAACAGATTCCAAACTTGGCAACCTGATTTTCCAAACCAGTCTGACTGGTATCTTTGGTGATTCCGGTGACTGTGAACCGTTTTCCATGGGTTTACAACGACGCTGGTCGCGTCATGACGCGACGAGTGACGTCACAAAGACGCGTCAAAAAATAGGAAGGTATAATAGGTTATTATAATTCCACCGATTATGTCACAAAATATCCTATGATTACCATAAGAGGGGTATGGGTAAATGAATTAATTAAGAAGGGGAAATACGTCTATACAGATAAAGATATTTATTTGTAAACATAAATATTTAAGCAAAACGATACAGAACCCTTTTTTGGGTTCACACATTTCAGATAGGCTGGCAATTTGGCTCTGCTAACTTTGCTAATTACCAAAGTTTGTAGAAAATCTCTAAAAGTACCTATAAAAGTATTAAAACCTTTTTATATTGATACCCTGACACCCTACACGTTTGTTTGAAAATTTCGACATCAATCACAATTTATTTTTATTTAATCTGTACAGGTTATATATTAATCGTTATTTTATATTTCACTAGCTGCACCCCGCTGCTTCGCCCGTGTGGAAATCTACGTGTCAAATGGTTTGACCGTTATCTTGAATCACTCTTTCAATTAAAAAAAACCGCATCAAAATCCGTTGCGTAATTTTAAAGATCTAAGCATACATAGCTAGCTACAGACAGACAGCGGGAAGCGACTTTGTTTTTTACCATGAAGTTTACTTGAAGATTTTCCCCATCTCTATTTAGCATTTCAAAAGTTTTGGTTGTTTCGTTGATTTTTTGAGTTGTTTTTGTACAAGTGTCAATGGTGATTAATTTGTATACGACTAGCTGCGCCCCGCGGTGCCACCCGCGTGGTGGTAAATATTTTGGATAATATACAATATATCTTTATGAATTGTAGCCTATGTGTTATTCTGATATGTAAGCTATTTTATTGTGTATAGCTAGTTTCAGCAAAATCTGTTCAGTAGTTTTTTCGTGAAAGACAACAAACATTACTTACATTACATACATCCTCACAAACTTTCACGTTTATAATATTAGTAGGATAACACTGTGTTCTAGCGTGATTTTTAACCGATAAAAGGAGGAGATTCTATGTTCCGCTGAATGTACCTCTTCATATATGTTTTTATGTAGGTATTAGCCTATTTTGTAGCCCGAATTTGATGCTTCTTTTGATGAAGTAAAGAGCATGATTTGCACCGGGTTGGTTCCGCAAAATATAAAAAAGCAGTACCTAAAGTAAAGCAATTCAAAGCCAGTTTTTAATTTTTGTATGCACATACATAGTAGCATAGGTTGATTGCAAGCTAACACTGCAAACTTTTGAAATTATCGAGCAAGAGACTTAAGCCATCAAATATCGATAAAATATCGACTGCTACAAAACTCTATGTGCAATAGATTCTTCTTATATTACGATTCATATTTGTTCACTTGTAATATTTTCTTTTTGACATTTGTAGAATTATTTTGTATACTCATCTTTTAATTGTCTATATTTATAAGCCTATGTAAAATTTCCGACACAATTTAAATTGTTTGTGTGAAATAAATAAATGAAAATGAAATGAAAATTCACCTAAATATTGCCGTCACAAACGGATTCATAACATTTACGTCATCGGTGCAAGATGAATAATATTTTTACAAATTCCTATTCCCAATAGTGCCTACTCATATTACTATATGTATAGTTAAACTTTCCTAACAGTTATTCATTTGCGATCCGAAAACCATTGAATTCGTTCATTGTTAATCTAGTCTTAGTCCCATATTAAACGTCTGACCACTGACTACACATATATGAACATAATATTCAAAGTTTTTTAAATAATGATGTTTCTAAGGCGAAGGAATTTCGTAACAACTGTGAGTTTTTACCCGTTCTAAAACAACGGGACATTGATTTTTACCGAGCTTGGAACCATTTTAAAATTTCTGTTAATTTTAATAATTTGGTATTCTTAAATCTGATATTACCTGAGCTCTAATCTATAAACCCATGCTATAAATAAAATTTGCATGCTATAAAGATGATCATGGTTGTGCTTATTCTATTTTAAACCCTTAATTACTCTTACTCGCGTGGGGTGTTTAACACCCCAGCGACTGTTTGATCGTCTCTAGTTATTGGAGTTTCGAATTTACAACGCTAATTTTTAAATCTTAATCATAAAAAAAAGTCTGATTTTGTATGTATTTGGTAGTTTTTTCTAATTCTAAAATTGGGGTGGAAAGCACGCCACGCGAGTACTTATGTATGTTTTTATGCGCGAGTAACTAAGGGTTATTTTAAAATCCTTGTAACCCATATTTCGCTAAATAAATTAATTTGAATCTTTGCACGCACCTTCGTATCGAAAGTTAATGTATTCTGTGGGTAACTCCAGTCTATCAGACATTGGTATTTTTAGAGATCACTCATTTAGTTTTTTTAAAGTCGGTCCATGAACCTCGAGAGTCGAGTGGTCTTGTCCAGTCATTTTCATTCAGTACTCGAGAAACTTGCTAACGGACGGACGTGTAGCAAATTAAACAAAACGAATTCGTGATTTTACACTAGAAGTGACTGAAAAAGTGTGAATCGTAAATAGAAGTAACAATTAACTGTGTTGTGTGCTACAATGGCATTGAATAACGCGAGGTTGGAAATCGTAAATGAAGCTGGAAAAGCTAAAATTGATAGAGATGTTTTGGACCGTGTTTTTGGTAAACCGGACCAGAAAGCTGGCAATACTGGCTTGGAACTGATTAATAACGAGAAGAATAAGGCAAATCATGTGAGTGTTTTTGACTTCTTATGATAATAAATTAACATTTTATTCTTATAAGGTACTTGTGGTAGTACCAACTACATTTGATATTTACTTTTTATGTCTTGTTTTTATTAGGTACGTGTTATCTAGTACTAAGTAGACTTATATTCGTGTACTTAACTAAATTTGTTAGTGTGTTGTGTCTAATGAATAATTTTCTTTATTTATATATTTTCCCTTCACGGCGAAACATTTATTTTTTCGCCTTTTACAAATATTTATAAATCGTTGCTCTTTTTCAATAAATGACTTAAAAACAAATATACTAAATAACTAGTGTGTGTATAACAATGTATTTTTAATTCATTTTTTTAGGGACTTTGAGTTATTATAATGACTATGTAAGTGCCTATTTTAACAAACACACTGGAACTTATAACTAATTCTATATAATATATATAAAAGAAATTTGTGTAAGTTATATTTTTTTTATCACAAGAACGGAAAACTAACCTAAATACGAGTAATATGTTGTTACAATTGAAACAATCCGGTTTTGAGTGGATAGTTCAACTCAATATTTTCTGAAACAAATACTGAAACAATTTTCCGACTATTTTCAATTGGAGTATCAGTTTTTCCTGTTCACAAGTGCCTACTTCTGTGAACGGGAAAACACAAGCGATGATGTTTGGAACGAAGCCACTCGTTATTTTGGCACTTTGTCATACATGCAAACATTCTTTTCTTACGTCCGAAATATTGACTCATTTAAACTTTCTTTTTCAAAGAAAATCTATGGAAAACCTATGACACTGGCTTCTCAAAATACTAGGGCAAATATACTATCATAAAACGTTTCTGTTCGGTTTTCCTTATGCCTCTGTTTTCGGCATGTTTTTATACGGTTATCTATGCAAACTTTGGGTGCATTAAATATATACTGAAGAATTTTTTCAATGGCATGGCGGCTCTTCTTTTGATGTCTCTTCTACTGATTTCTCAGCCTATTTTGTCTCTGCTATTAATTTCTCTACCTACCACCCGTTCATATTTTGTCTTCGCTACAAACACGAGAAATTTTGCCATTCTGTGTTAGGATGTGAGGACGAATACCACTGTCGTCTTACCTATTTCTAAAACTAAATGTCAAAATGAAAAACCGCAGTAAAATACGAACCATTTTTAATCGACTTTGGAATAGGAGGAGATTCTTTATTCGGCTATTATTTTTCATCTGATGTATGACCGTCGGTTTGTCCGTTATTTATGGACCTATTTGGATCATTATTTTGCAGTTGTATAAAGGATGATCAAGGTTGTCCCATACAATTTATTTCCGTAAGATTACTAGGTAGTAATGTTACGGAAATAAATTTTATGGAACAAAAAGTAAAAAACAGTTCAAAACTTAGGGATACGAAGTCAGTTTATAGTTTTTTTCAAAACAATCACATTATTGTTTGAAGGAAACTAATAGTTTCAGGGAAGTTTGAGGCAGTAGGTAATTGTTGGTAATTGTAGAGTTACGAAGATTTAGACAGGCTAATTGCAAGATCCTTGCGTGACACATACAATACTTGTTATTCCCGGAAACTACATAAGTAAAACACATTTAAAATAGCTTATTATTTTGATGAGGATAGTTGCTTAAGTTTTTAATTACTTGAGGACATGAATGTGGCATTTGAAAGAGAGGTCCGATTGAACATTATTTGAATCTTCAGCTTTATGCAGAATTTAACGATTAGTTTGAAATAACTGAACCTAAGATAAGAGGGGCAGAGAAAGTCTTTAATATGAATGACCAGGTATTCGACAGCTTTTGCAGAGGTCGTTACAGAAAGTAATCATTGCATTTTTCTGGTAACCGTGCAAGAATTCACCGCATAAAACTACAACCATAACCTACTTAATTGAAAAAAGGAAGGAATTCAATTAATTTAGAACTAGATACATAAAGGTCTAAACATTGAGGTTGTTTCTACACGCCATCTTGCATTACATACAGGCTGTCGGTAAGAATATGCTTTTAAATAATCGTTTACGACTCTATGAACTCAGAAAAGTAGTCCTAGTTGTAACTGTTGTGAGTTTCTTTGAAAATAATCAACTCTATTATACATGTTACTCCAATTTTCGTGCTGCTCCTCCAAAATTGTCGTGAAACTTTGCAGAGAGATGTTCTGGACGAAAGCTGTTCAGCTCCTCTTATATACATATTATTATAGAAATAGAGCGCGTGAAGCTGCATGCTTAAGCATGTTAAGAAACAGTACGTACATGATTCGTGATAGTAACTCTAATCGTGATAATATCAAACCATTAATTTATGTTTACAGCGGAGTATGTTTGTTTACGTAACCTTATAGTTTAATATAACCAGAAATCAGTGTATGGAGCCGTAGGTACTTAAATACATGTTAAATAATCCAATTGCAAAGTTCGTCATCACATGAGTCATGGGTGGTACACGACTACCTTAATTTAATACACCCTTCCTAATATGGTGGGATATAACAAAAAACTCTTCGTAATGTGAATATCTATAATCTATAAAGGTAGGTAGGTATATAAACAAAGGTGGGTTTGTTCGAACACTTATATATAACTCGAGAACAGTAGAATTTTCATGGTTTTTGGTTTGTTTTATTTGTCTTCGTCCCGATTACCAGAATAACTTTATAAAAACATTGGAAAATGGAAGAAAAAATACAATTTAAGCAAAAACATTTTCCCATACAAAATGTTCATGGGTTTCGTAACTATCAAACAATGACTGACTGTTAGGCGGTACGAAGTTCGCCGGTAGTATGTGATAAAATTAGACATTTTATCAAACGTTCTACATGAGTCTATTACGCATTTTACTTAGATCTATGATATGAATCAATAGGTTAGAAGTGCAAACTACGGGGGCATATTATAAACCACTGGTTTAGCCTTATACCGTTAGTAAATTACCTACTATAATAGTAATTCGGTGCTTATACTTAGGTATAAAAATGGCGTCGAGTAGGGTACCTGTGACCGTCGCCGAACCTGGAGTAGGTACTCGTCGAGGTGGCTCCGAGCATACAATGGCCGCATGGAATATGACCAGCCCAGGAACCGTCATAATCTTTAGGAAAATATTGAAATATTGCAAAATATTGTTTGTATCAAGCAGTAACGTCAACAGTTCACTGACCCCGCCCACATGTTGACGGCCCGAGTTAGCATCTATTGTAGTAATGACCTTCGTACACACAAAAAACCTATTGATGACTTACTAGACTGGGGTTACGTGAAGTTTTGCAATTATCATGAAAGAAGCGAATCGATCGTCATCTCGGATATTGAAAATAATGTCCTGCAAGATGGCTGAACATCGTTTAGTGACAAACTTGCCAGACCTACTCATTGACGAATTAAAATTATGAAATCTATAATACCGACCTACCTAGCTATTCCGTTTTAGGAAAATTCTGACGTGTCCAAGAGTCCTGTTTATAAAGTAGGTACTAACTAATGAAAATAAGGCACTTTGAGTTCCGTTTCAATTTCTTGACTATCTCTAGAAAGAGTTTCTTCGTTTGAGTGACTTTAGCCCTATTTCTATCACGATTTTCAAGGAGGTCACCCTTTTAGCGACATTTCAATATTTAAGGCAGGGATAATTTTTTAAATATTCCATTTCATTGGAAGGCAAAATAAAGTCAAAATAATAACAATTAGGGCAATAATGTCAAGGGCAAAGCGACATTGACATAATAATTACTTGATTAGGAGCCAACTGACCCTAATTAGTTATTTACTGAGAAACAGACGTGCTAACTGATATCAAGTATTACTAAGGACTTGGGTTTATTATTGGTGTACAGTAGCTATTCAAGGGAGCACATCTAAGAATCGGGAAAATATACTTAGTCATCGAATATGGACTTTTGTTCGTAGTATTTTGTTTCGAGTTACTTTTCGCTATTATTTAACGCTGTTCGGCAACGATCGTAAATTTTTCTGTTGTGACTCGTGAGAAGTAGTCTGGCGCACGGTGAGTAGTCATTTCTGTTGAGAATCGGTAGATCTTCGTATTTTTCGCGACTCAAAACATGTGAGTCGCGAAAAATACACCACAATACAAATAAAATAAATTACGCTAGTTTGGGTTTAGCCTAAGAGTGTCTCAGATGGGAATCCAAGCTAATAATGAAACAACAATGTTCATGCCTACTAAGATATCTACCTAATAAGGAAAATAATGAACCAGCCTAAAGGATTGAAGAAGTAAATGCATCAGACAGACATGCAACGTTTGAGCCTGAGTCATGTTATAATGTAATTAATAGGTATTTACTTGTACAATCCGGTGCTGAGCCTGCCTACTGCACTGACTCGTTGGGAAAATCCCATTTCATAGCTGCTGGGCTAGCGGTTTTTCTTTGGTTACGTAGCGTAGGTACTACAGATGATTCTTATAATTACGTGGGGCTCAAAAAACTGGTAGGACAGAACAAGCTGAAAGCCTTCGTAAGAGATTGGTGGGAAATCGTGAGTAGGAGATTTGGAGGCTAAGGTTTTTGTTATTATCTAGTGCGTAAGCCCTCGCACTCGGGGTAATGTTATAATAAAATTAATTAAAATAATAATAATCAAATTTAATCTTTTTTCTATTTCTAATTTTATTTATGCACATGTACCCACTTCTCTTTTCACTTCGTCTCTCTTTCCCAATAAGGTTTGCTGGAAGAGAACTCTTTTTAGGGTTAAGGTCGCCATTGTATAATTTTTTTAGAATAAGTTATGTGTTATATTTTTCGTGCAAGAAGTATAAATAAATAAATGATTTTTGGGGTATAATTTAATTACTAGATTTGAAGGCCTTTCGTGATAGTATCATACGAATTACCTAACACTATAAGGCATTTTTTTAGGTTTGATTAAAAAGCACAGGCGTTACAGCGCGTTGAAATCTTTTATATGGAAACATTGAAAATAATATAGCCTTCATTGAAAAACGAAAAACCATAATCCACAAGATCCAGCTGTTAAAAGCGATGCTTAGTAAGATTGTTAAATTAGTGCCAGCGAGTTGTAGGTTCGAGTCATCGACCTGGGTATCAGGTCGATGGTTTCGGTATACAAGTAAATGCCGAAAATGTATTTAAGAAAACTGGGAAGCCATTTAATAAACATTTTGACGAGCACAATGGCGCGGCATGAATTTGATTCCCGCCTCGGGACAAATGTTTGTACGACCTGCAGATATTTGTTTCGGGTATTCTGGTCGTTTTTAACGTATCATAAAAATATCTATCTATGTAATGTATTGTCTTATGTATATCAGTCATCTCGTACCCATAACACAAGCTCTGCTTAGCTTGGGGCTAGATGATGCTGTGTGGATTGTCCAGCATTATTTATTTACAATTTTATTTCGTTTGTTTCAGAACGGCAACCAAAGAGATATAATCTCCTCCCTCCCTCTCCTAGAGCCAGAGAGAGACAAACAGAAACCTCCCATAGCTGGTAAGTCTTATACCATTATTTATTCTTTAGTTAGTTTTAACTCACATGTATATATCAACTTACATCAAATATTAACATTTTAGGCTTAGAAATTTAAGGTACTCTTACTAACAGAAAAATAATGAATTGGATAATTGGGCACGACACTTCTCTAGGTAAGAAGATGCAATCATACTTTCTTCGCATTTGCTAAATATAAAATTGTTTACGACAAAGACATTTTGACGCATGTACGCCCAAATACTCAAACGCATCTCATATTTACCTAAGAACGTCTCAAGTAGCAATTTTTTGACAGTTTTTAATCGGGGGTTAGTGTCGAACTGTCGTACACCCGCGGAAATGGTATATCCAGGCTAATGAGAGATTTGAAGAAGATAACCATTAAATATTTAGTACCCAGTCTACTACTGAAATAAACAACGGTACGAGGTGACGTGGAAGGCCCAGGATGAGATGGCGTGACGAGCTCGAGGCACATCTTCCAACGTGGCCTGTTGCAGAGTTGGATCGCGAGGAGTAGAACGAGAAAAGGGAGGCTTTTGCCCAGTTGGACCAACAATGCCTAAAAATAAATAATAACTACTAATAAAAATTGCATGATCACTACTAAGTAGGTAAGATACCTATAAAAATTTGCATGACAATTCTAAAAAGTTCAGCAAAATCGAACCAATGTAGTTTCTATGCTTCCTTATGGTACACGTACGTAATCGAAAGCTTTGAACACGACGCAAAACACGCCTAAAGCTAATGTTGTCTTCCAAGCGTGCATAAAATTATTGTCTGCGGTAATCGTGGAATAAATTACAAGTATCAGTTAGCAGGTAGTAAGAATAACTGGTAATATCTACCATTCACGGTAACACCTAGTTGCCCTTGGTGTAGCCTCTTTCACCCTATGTAAAAGTACTTTTATGACGTTTAGCGTTACATTATTGTCCAAGCTACGATTTTGCTCTTTATCTTGAAAAATTTTATCTAGCCCCATGGCTGAGCCCATGGTAAGCAAAGCTAGTGTTATGGGTACTAGATAACTGATATACATAATACATTAAATAGATAGTTTTTTTTATTATACATAGAAAACGACCAGAACACCCGGAACAAATATCTGCAGATCGTACACACAATTGTTCCGAGGCGGGAATCGAACCCGCAACCTCCTGCGTCGCAGGCGGACCATCGCCCACCGCGCCACATCGGTCGTCGTAAACTAATATAAATTCTACTGAGTCAGAACATTGACATAATTATTTGCGGTTTCCACTAGACGTAATTCGTTTAATTGTTATTCATCATCAATCAGATTTTACGTATTTGTAAAAGCGGAACCAATGAAATACCCGTAACAAAGCCTTTTGTATGATAATTGGATTTTACCGAGGCCTCGAATAAAATACGTTGACCTCTGATAACATACATAACATGTTAACATAATGATAATGCCGACATCGAAACTCATTTAGGTATAGCAAGATCCCGCTAAATTATCTTACCTAAATAATAGATTCAGGCGTTACTTTGTGGAATTATGGGGAAAATATTTCATAATAATTACAGTAAGGCAACCTCATTGCTGCTCATTGGCAGGACTCTTTCGTTGCTTGGCACAGTTGTCACTTTCAGTGCCAAGCTTTGGTCACCAAGATGTATAATTGGTGATCAAAGGTGCTAAACAGTATGTATTATGGTGGCCATGTTGTCTCGTGGGGAGACGAAACTAGTTGACTACTTTACGTACTTTGATAGTTTTTTTTCATTGTGTAATTAGTGTGGTTTTTCTCATACAAACTACTTTTTTAGATCTTATCAGAGAAGGTGTTTGCGCGGGATTGTTACTAAATATTTTCATCCTTCTTTTTTGTCTATGCCTAATGAATGATTTTTATATGGTAGTCAGGTATACTCCAATTTTGAATCCAGAATGTTATATTTCAACAAAGACATTTGAGAATGAATACTAACAATATCAGAAATCAATAAGGTAACATCAAGGCAAGCAACTTCAACGACGCATAATCTCACATGTGCAGCGAAAATGTTAAATTTGAATTCGAGAATAAACATAAGATTAATTAAATGATGAACGAAAGATTTCCAAAACTTGTTTCGAGCTTCTGTGCTTCTTGCTTCGATGATACCAAGACGCCATTAAATATTTTTCGCCAATATTTATTGGGTTTTGTAACCCCACACTTACAAAAAACCAGCAGTGTTATACTATAGATATTATATTAATAATGTATGTGATTCACTTGATCAAAGCATTAAACCATAAGGATTTTAATACTATCATTAATTACATCATAGCCTGTTATAATTTGCATTGATTGATAGATCACTATATAGAATAAAACAAAGTCGCTTCCCGCTGTCTGTCTGTCCCTATGTATGCTTAGACTTGATGCAGTTTTTTAAGAGGATGTGATTCAAGAGGAACGTTTATAAACACATAGATTTCCACGCGGGCGAAGCCGCGGGTCGCAGCTAGTTCTTATACATACATAATGATCACCTGCGCTTGTGGAATGTTCATATTATTTACATACGTATGTTTTATTTAGCTATAAGAAGCCTTTGTATAAGATGTTTGTTATTTGATGATACTTAGCTAGGTTGCTATGCTACCGTGCTTTGCATAGTAAGTAATAGCATGCATATTAATATGCCTGCGACGCAGTAGGTTGTGGGTTCGATTCCCGCCTCGGGACAATTGTGTGTACCCACGACCGATCTGTAGATATTTGTTCCGGGTGTTCTACCCGGAACAAATATCTACAGATCGGTCGTTCGTTTCTATGTAGGTATAATAAAAAATGTCTATCTATGTAATGTACATATTGTATTAAGTTTATCAATTATCTAGTACCCATAACACAGGCTCTACTTACCATGGGGCTAGATAATGCTTTGTGAATTGTCCAGCAATATTTATTTATTTATTTAATTCCAGGTCCTGAAATAGATGACCTGGACGGCGACGCTCCTGCCAACGGCGGCGCCTTCCCCGGCATCGATGACGGTCTGCTGGATAAGGATGACAAGCCGCACATACTTGATGTTGGTGAGTTTCAGGCCCCACATTTAGATCTCAATACAAATAAAAAAAATTAAAACACCCAAGCACCCAAAAAAGGACAAGAACAGATGATGCTCAGTCGAGATCCAAACACTATTGCCCAGAAAAAACTAAAGCCTACTTAGGTAAAGCAATATCTTTTTGGACGGTTGACGTAATTAACGCTTCTAGGAATAAACTATAGGGACTAGAGAAGGTACTCTGCTATTGTTATTTATAATTATCTATCACTTCATATATTTAAATGCTCATTATAAAATACATATTTACTGTAGAAAATACAATCAAATCTTATGGAATTTTTCTACAGTAAACATATATCAAAACGGTAGATCACCGACCGCGAAGCTAGGCTCAAGCGGCCAGTGACTAGGGCTTCAGAGAAAGGAACTTTCTGACGATGCGTGCCGAGTCCAGGAGTACCTACCGCCTTTTGGATCTGGCCTTATTATTAATATTATTACAGAGGTTGAGAACAATCCGAGGCGGAAAACTTAGTGTAAATAATATAAACAGACAAAACGATTCCAATAACATAAATGATGTGTCCTCTAATTATAAGTTTGCGAATTTTACCCGCCTCTTGATAAGACCTATGTACTTAATGATAACAGTTCGATACGAATGAGGTTGACCCTAGTATCGTGACTTGACCGTTTCTAGAGGATGTGGTCATTGTGGTGTTTTGATAACATATTGTAGTATCTCTAGTCTTGTTTGAGCATGGGAACAAAAAATGTAGTCTATGCAAGCCAACAACATACCTAAATTAAATTGCATGTCTAAGTGCTTATTTTGTAAGCCTATGGAATAATGGATATCGAATTTTGAATTTTTGAGATGCATTCTACGTGGATATGATTTGAATCTTACCTTATATGTATGTCTTTGTCTACTCTACATTATAAATAACTTTGTTTGCATCTAAAAATATAGCAAAATATTTAAACTGATAAAAGAAATGAAGTTTGGTTGACCTACACGCCTGTGTGTAGGTCAACAAAAGTGCCTGGCCGTATACAGGGTGTTTGGTGGAGGGTTAGACAAACTCGGTGGGTGTGTAGGTGGACCTATTTGTAAAATACAAATTGAAGTAAAAGACCCTAACTCTTTACATATTTTTTAATCCTGTTTTTTGTATTTTTAAATAATTTTCCGAAATTTTCACTCTTTTCCCCTAAAATTTTTTTTGGAACATGTTTTCGATTGTTCTTTTTATTTGGTTTTGGTCCCAGATGTATCCTTCATCTATTGAAGGCATTATTCATTTAAAAAAACCAGTAAATAATTAGTTATACGCTCACAAAGTTACAAAACAATAAAAAATTGACTTAAGAAAGTCATCTTTACATCGTTTAAAAAAAAAAAGTAAAAGCGATCGAGGAGTTCAAATGGTTTTAAAAATGTATCTTATCATCGCTTATTACAACGGTATACCACATGTAGCCGAAAAGTCTATAAACTTGTCAAAAATTAACACTTAAAGGGAAAACGAAGTAAAAATTCCAAGGAAAAATGAACCTTTTTTTCTACTTACCTAACAAACCGTTTTACTTCTTTAATCTTAGACTGATATGTCTATTAGAGGATTCAAATTTCGAAATTTGAATTTCGAATTCTAATCAATAATTGTACCTAATCGTTAAATTTCCTTGTTATTTTGGGTATACTACTTATATACATAGGGTCTCAGGTATGCGGACAAATACTGACTCAGCAGGACAAATAGGTACTGCTCCTTTAGCAAGGTTTTAAAGGTTGGAAGCGACTTTGCAAAATAGAGATTAAAATCGTATTCTTTTTCCAGGAGACGACCTAGGCGACGACAAAAGCGAGCCCGAGACGCGAGACGATGGCGTGGGGACCGAAGAAGACGGTAAATGGCCGTGGATGGGGGGCGATGAGCCAGACTATCCTTACGGTGATTGGCTTGACCATACTCATTCATCACCACCCACTCACTTTTGTAACTCAAGGGGCTGTAGTCAGAGAAACTAGCGCCAGCCGGGCCACATATAGTAACGCGTGTAATCAGCGTTATAACGCTTATTTTGACGCAAAAATCGTGAAAGGCGTTATTCACGCTGAAATGCGTTTTAACACGAAAAAAAAAAATTTTTTTTCGCCCAAAAATAAAAAAAAATTAGAATAAAATGTAATATTGAGTGGATGTTTTGTATAGTAATTTTATTTATAGGGTTCGCAATTGTAATCAATCAGAGGTGGCGCTAGTATTGCTGACTATGGACCCGTAAGAGTTTCTTGATAAAACTCATTTCATTTGGGTAGGGTAGGATAGCAAAACAATGGTTCTGACGCATACCATACACCAATAATTCAGTTCTCATATACGAATGCGATAGGTAGATACAATCGGTATTGATAGCCTGTAGGACAACTATACTTCAAAGAGCTTCTATAAATAATTAGCTATTGTACATCGAGGATTAATCAACTAGATGTTTTCGATACATTATGTGCACCTTTATATCAAAGGCCAAAGGGTTTATAAGGAACTAAAACACAACTTTTTTTTTGCCTACTTGGGTTAGATGGACCAAGATACAGAAGTAGGTTAAGTACTAGCGTTTTTATCGAGCCTAAGTTATATTATAATAGCTAGTAGGTAACCACCTCATACAGTCACAACAGTCATTGGTTCGCCTACATATCTACCGATTCATTCACGAATTTGCATTACTACAGTCAATTTGGCACAACACATCGCGCCTTTGATTATATCAACGGTTGAAAGCATGCACGCACGATGAAGTATATATGTACATATATCAAAGTACATATGTAAATTATATTTTAGCATGACGACGGGATTTATTATCACTTGGATACCTGCCCGCCAACTGGTTTAGTGTAAAAATAAAAATACATCTACAATAAATAGTACCTATACGCATGTTTGTCTAAGGCTGGTGTTCGCCAACAAGTAATCGGACAATTAGCAGCTTCGTCGAATAACTTTGATGTTTGTAATAATTTAATTAATTTTTTTAATTTAAATAATTAACAAATTTGTACCTGGCTCCCGGACTATAAGTATGAAATCTGCAAAACTGCTATCAGAATCGTCAATTAAAATGTATTAATCAGATTATCTTTTTGAAGAACATTTGCCTTGGAACTCAAATACATCGGAACGGACCACACTAAATAATAAATTACCATTAGATACCTAATTGTGTCCACGAGTAATATAGATTTCATATGTTACACGCTTGTTTAAAAGACAACAAACTTATTATGTTATTTAATTGCAGATCACCATCTGTCACCCAGATTTGGCGAACCCGACCGGCCCATCTCCCCTATACCATCAGTAAGTTTACCTTCCTAACCTATACCTATAACGAATTGTCGTCCGTAACTTCAATTAGTACCTATTTAAGGTCTTTGCCTGAAAAACAGCGCTGGTCATAAAATGTTCAGCACTTTTAATCCAGATTTGGAACGCTTCTATGCAAAATTTCCGCCCGCTCCGTTCCGTGTTCAATAAAGAAGTAACAAACATCAAAACATCGCATCAAATACACTATTCCCACGTCAGAGTTTGGATAGATGGATGTTTGTTATATCTTCACACCAAAACGGCTAAACGGAGCTTAATAAACCGAGTACATAAATAAACTTAAACACGCGCCGAGAATCTCGGCTATTGTCTTCACCAGTGGCGTAACTACAGAGTGGCAAGTCGGCAAAATGCTGATTGGGAGACGAGAATCCCAACTCCGAACATTTATTATTACACATTTAGTAAAAAACATATAGATTTGTCATTTATTATAGTTATTCCTTATAGTTACGCCACTGGTCTTCACTATACAATTAAAGATTGTAATAAGTCACGGTGTTCCTTCCAGACGATAGACGTGAACACGTACCAGCAGAAGAAGAACCTAGCCCAAGGCATGATGGACCTGGCGCTGCTCTCCGCCAACGCCAACCAGCTGCGCTACGTGCTGGAGTCCGCCAGTTCGCATCCCTACTACTACTCTAGTCTCGTCTTCATCTCGCTTAGTATCATCTTTCAGGTAAGGATTCAATAGAAGACATTGGAAATTTTCAAAGCACCGTATCTACCTAGTTAGGGATGACTTTTTGTGCCAAATCTGAAACCATGAGATTTGAGGAAAGTAGTGAAAGAAGATGGGTTCAATTTATGAGGTCCTACAAAATAATTATTTGATAAACTAAAAACCTACCTAGAATTTTTGGGCGATTAATACTTATCACTCGGGAATAACATAATGTTTGATAGGATCATTGTCATTATAATAGCGAAATAATTTCTTATAGATCTAGCTGCTTTTTTAAAGATGGTTAAAAAAGAAACTCCATATTCTGGCAATACATAACAGATACTCAAAAATTGGGTAGGTACCTATGTAGTTACCATTCGTAGTTAGCATTTGGTACTTTACATTAAAAAAATATCGTTTTTTGAATCTTCTCTTCTGAGAGAATTGCTTTATGCAAATCTTACTGTATAATATTCTACTTACAACTAAGTGATCTTTTCACGGAAACAGTAGATAAATAATATTTTACGTATTTTCACAGATCGCAGTCGGCATCGGCCTCATAATGAACAGCCGCTACGACGTCAACGACAAGAAGGAGATCTGCAAAGCCGATAAGATCAACAACTTCACTGTGCTCGGGATATTCCTCATCACTATTGTGAACGTGTTCATAACTTCATTCAGTGTGGCCACGCCTACAGTAGTGCAGGCTGTTGTAAACGGGCCTTTGATACAACAGGCGGCAACAGCGGCGGCTGGTGGATAAGACTGTTCTCACCAATATAGAAATAGAACGCATTCGCTTCCTAGCCTCAGCACATTCTTGCAATACGCGTTCTTCAACATGAGCGACATGGTCCGGGAGCCAGGTACAAATATGGTCAATTATTTCCTCCCGAGCGAAAATTCGTAAAATGCATTAGGGATTAGGTAATATTATAAACTCGTGACCGTCAGCTGCGACCATGCTGCGACTCCGTGGGTGGGTTGGGCAGTGGCAGCGATGACGACATTATTCGCATGGAATAAGGTTCAAATCAGAATTCTGGATATGCGAATTTTAGTTTTGCTTGGGAGGGATGAGCACTCTCTGTATGTAATCAGAGCTCATAAACCAGGCTTTGCTCTTGGAAACCGTTCGAAAACACTTACATTTCAACACTCACTTACATTACAACTAAGTTCGATTTTGTAGAACCTATTTTGAATCTAGGATGATTTCAGTGCATTTGTTGTTCTCCTCACAAAACCCTGTCTCAAGCTCAGCACTGAAGATATTGGAACTGCTTTCAATATCTTCAAGAGTACCCAGATACTGTTTAACGAAATAATCAAATCAATCAGATGTTGCCAAACTAAACTAATTTAACAGCATTTGCCCCATGCTCATAGTAGGTATCACGGTTGCTGAGATATGACTTTTTTATAAACATAATGACAGTACCGTGTCAATATATTTATGAAAACTTGTTGTACACTCATAAAAATATCAATCGGTTCACTAAAAAAAGTGATATTCATAATGTAAATACTAGAAATAAGAATAAACTCGCTGTGCCCACAACTAGGCTACACAAGATAAATGTATCTTTTAAAGGGCAATGTATACGCTTCTACAACAAAACTCCAAGTGAGTTGCAAAAATTATCAATAAATAAATTTAAAAAAATTGTTAAACATATTCTTTGTAAAAAAGCATATTACAAAATATCAGATTACTTAGAAGATAAAAAAGCTTGGAACGAGTTTTGCTCCAACTCAAAATCTACCAACTTACAGATAAGCAAATCAAATGTACTAGACACATAAGTTATGAACATACTAGTGGTTTCTTCTCACTTCTTCCACTGGTGGACAAAAAATTGAAGTGAACTATAATATATGACGTGTCTAAGTGCTTATTTGTAAGCTTAAAGAAAATAAATTTTTTTTCATTTTCATTTTCATTTTCATTTAAATAAAGTATGGCAATATGACAATTTAAAGATGAGATTTTTGGGTGATTTTCAAAAAACCTAAACATCTTCTGTTTCTTAGATAGGCCCCCTCATCGATTTCGATGACAACGACTCAAGAGATAAGATTACTAATCATGCCCTTAGCTAGACCGAACTTGGTCGAAAGAAAAAGGATGGCACCATTTTGTCTTGTCAAATTTCGTTTAGTTTGGCAATTATCTGAATTGACACCAATGTTAACGATCATAGCTATTAAGACGCTATTGAATTAATATTAATAGATCAGCTATTAGAAAATACTGCGCCCAATTCTTAGATAATAGAACCATGTTCAGTCCTGTAAATATTTTGGGCGATTTTCAGTTTTAAGATTTTGTATTTTTCTACGTATATGTAATCTCCAGTCACTCATTCTTAGCATAATGGTAACTTTTGAAGTACTTACTAAGTTTTAACAACACAATATTAAGTACAAGTGATAATGTACACTTAACAAGCACCAGATAAGCTAAGGTTATCGTTAAGTGTCTTTTAAACTCCACGAATGTATCTCTTCCGAACCAAAATAGCAGTTTAAGTACCTTTTGTTTCGCTTTCCAATGTAATTTAGGCCCGTATTATTAAAGCTTACTCAGTCATCGATCTATGCTTGAGTAACGATTTATATGGCTTAACTTTTATAACTAAGATATGGATCACTAAATGTCTGGAATATATAATTATTGTTATTAAGCGTACATCAAGAAATCTCAACAAAACTAAATCAATCATTGTCTAAATTATCTTTACAAGCGGACTTCGGAAGATCGATGATGCCGATGAAGCGTAACTCAAGCATAGATCTAGCAAGACCCGAGTCCGAGCAAGTTTTCATAATACGTTTTTTATTCCTAGTAAGAGCTAGTGCGAAGATCTCAGTCTTAGAGATATTATACTTCAATAAAACTTTTGATACTATCATGGTTATTAATACTAAAGTCATTTAAAACGGGATATTTACCTGCCTTCAGTTACTCCGTGATCATGGCGCATGCAAGTGCCGAAATATTGGATAACTTAAAAATCAAATCATGGTAAATATCCCGTTTTAAATTACTTTAATATTATACTTCCTCTAAGATCTCAGTGCACTTTTAGTAAGTTAAGAAGCGAACGAATCATCAGATACCTAATTATAATGAAAAAATAACGATATCAATAAAACATAACATGGGGTCTTCATTTAAGATGTCGCGAGATTCAAGTTCGGGGCGAACTGTATAATCTGATCTCTTTAGAAGAGAATTAGAATCTCAAAGATTCTCAATGCAATATTTCTTACTTATGAATTCTATGCATTTAGTATATAGGCTAGTTATTATAAGGATAGGTACTTACCTTTGTATACTTATTATTAATAATGTTATCTTAAACCAACGAAATTTAATTTTGTAAAAAAATTACAGGTACTACTTGTCGTTCAGATATTTTGCATCACGGCACAACCAGTTGAGCATAGTAGTTGTGCCTTGGGACCGGAAGGGAATTTTTGTACTTTTTCAAGTTTTTTGAAACTGTTTGAATGTAATTGTTGAATGTACTGATATTTTTATTAACTTACTAGGAGTTTTGTTGTAGAAGCGCATATGTATTTGTGACCATTGCATATACCAATGTATTGTTGTAGTCAAACGTCTTGTAGAACCTCATTAGTTATTCATTACTCTAACTTGCTCAGATACTCAGTATAACAATAATTCCAAAAGTTAGGAATAATATCATGTTTTTGGAAGCATTGTTTGAAAACATTTTTGAACAAACAGCGTCCTGCCTTCTTTAGACTGTATAATTAGATGTAAAGTGCCTTATATTTGTAAATAAATGATAGAACACCAAACGGGGTATTTCATTGAATAAAACCACAAAATCCTTCAGAATCCAAAAATGTATTGAATACAAAACAATCTAATAAAATTGTCAGGTGGCAATTTTCAAAATATTCTATTATAATATAGTAAAAAGGAGAAATAAACGCCATCCCTAAGAACTGGCTTATTTTATATATTACAATATGCGGGCGCATTTTGGGACTCCATAAACTAACCTAAAATAACGCGCGGAATTCATTAACAGACAAATTCGCTTACTCTTATGGCAACCGTCCTATCCATGCTCTCCCATGAATCCCGCGCCTCAGATTTTACAATACAAATATCAAATATACATAGACATTAATGAAATATTTATAAAAGTAACATCCTTTAAAAATATTTTATTACATACCTCCGTTTACAACGTAAGATGACATACGCTTCTTGTGACTACAGGCTAAGTCTTCCAGCAGAAATGGTGATCCATCTTTTAGAAAGTTCCAGTGCTGGGTTATGTCTCACGTGAAGTTATAAACCTCGTGTACCATTCGTGTGAATAAACCTGCGCCTAAAGAGATCTCGCACCCGGTGTTACCAACTGCGTCCCAAAACATGACAAATTAAAGTCTATAGGAACATAACGTTTCGGTTATCGGAAATAATAACAAGGCGCCCTATTGTTAAGCTTTTGGATACAATGCTTACACTAAGAGAGAAAATATTTGGATTATTCTAAGAGGTCTACGCTCTATGGTCAAGACCTTCCGTTTAGTTTAGCCATAAACTATGCAAGATATTCTGTAGTCTATGGTATCTATGTATTTTGGAAGTACTATTATTTTTAAAAGCATTGAAAAATTGGTTAAAATGCGACTCGATGTTTCGCACGAGAATAGATGATTAACAAGTAAAATGCAATTTACATGACATTAAACTGGTTCATATGATATTGAAATGCAGAAATTATTGTTGATAAAAATTGTCGATGTAGGCGAAACACCGAGATAAGAAAGAGAATCTTCGACCATAACATTTTCAAGATAGCTGGTAAGCTGATGATTTGAGACCAGAATCACATACCAAATGTATTTTTCTAGTAGATTTATTTAATCAGGACTCAAATGGGGTCATACATTGTCAAAGTATTGAGTTAACCGGTTTCTATACCGACTAGGATAGGTAGGATAGTTTTACGTATGGACAGCAGAATTATGATAAAGTATACCCACAGATATCTTGGTAGGGGTACCATAGCATTAATGTTAACAGTTGACATGACAGTCACCAACAGCTGGTTTAGTTTAGTTCTGTTTTCCCCAAACGATATTTCACTATGACAATGATGTCCTCTTTGCCAGGAATTTCGGCCACAGCGACTCTACAGAGGCTAGCTGTGCGCGGGACATTATTATAGTGCACAAGTGTGTGCACAAACACAGGTGCACTCTATTATCTCACTCACATAATCCGATGGGCCTAAATTTCACTAAACTAAGAATATGTCATGTCAAGCCGATATCAGCAAATAGGGAGTAGAAAGTACTTCCAATTTTTCATCCATATATACTTATAGTGTTTTTTTAACTGGGTCAGTAAGGGGCACCCATAACCAGAGGGGATACAGGTACAGTTCCTTTTGAAACATCAGCTCCTTTTTGGAGATAAACATTTTGGTAGTAAAAAAAAGACTCATCATACCTTAATACAAAATGGGAATGATGTATAAATTCAACTATCCATCGCAAAACACGAATCAATTTTGTCTCTGACTATAAGAAAGATAAGATTGAATGGCCGAAGATTTGTGTGATGTAGGTATGTAGTTAGATGGCGTCGATATCGACGTCGACCTCGTCATCGTCCGCTTGCTTGTTGTTGGCGGCCGGACGTGGCGCCACTGCTTTGATGGGCGTGGCGGCGGCGCGGTCGTCGTACTCGATCTGGAATTAATGTTGTTGGTTTAGAGTGGTGTCAGATGAACATCTTCAGCTATAGGATTAAGGAAATGTGGAAGACAGAACTGATGCAACCTTATTTAAAATGCAGCGGTACGGGCACTTTTTGTGTGCAATATTTGTCACCTCGCCTGATGATGAATCGGTGTAAAGCAGTTGTTCGTTAAAGGGTTTAGATACGAAGGAACTCGCGTGTTTGGGGATCGTAGTAGTAGGTAAATGTGGTATAGGACGAACTGCGAGACTGCAGGCAGATGCTGGATACGGCTAAAAACAGGGCCTCGTGGCATTCGTGCGTGCTCATAATAATGGGAGACCGCTGTCCAGCAGTGGACTTGTGTGACGGTACGAGTAACCCACAATTTAATGATGTTTGGAAATACATGAAGGTCCTGACGATGTAACATCCGTAACACAGTAAGACAAGCGAGCCAAGCCGCGGTATGTAACTGTTTACCCCAGCGGTTGTCGGGCAGCACCTGATAATGTGACATCCGTAACACAGCAAGGCACTGGTCCACCTCTTCCACATCCTTATCGGCCTACTGCAGCCACTCCAGGAAGGGCTGGGCCCGGTGGTATACGCCGGCTGCGAGCTCCTTGTACATACCTCTATATCCTCCTCCTCCCCGCCCTGGTCGGAGGAGTCCTCCTCGGCCTGCTGCAGCCACTCGAGGAAGGGCTGTGCGCGGCGGCGCACGTCAGCTGCGAGCTCCTTGCTGGCGTACTTCTTGCTCGGCTTGGCTGCCCACTCCATTATTGCTTTCTCTTCAACTATGTCTTCGTCATATAGCAGCTGGAACAAAAAGTTTAGTTTTCAGACGACTGGTTGCTACCGGTCGGCTAGCTAGCCTGCTCGCTCACGGTCAGGCCGCCGTTTCTACAGGTGGACACCAATTTCGTAGATCCCACCTATTCCAGTGTTTCAGGACTAATACAAGCGCATCGCGACACGAGAATTTGTTCCCATGGCGCGCGAATTTTAACAGCGTTTGGGAAACGCTTGCTTGTATTTCTTTAGGATGGCTGGAGCGCAGCGTGCATCAACGCTCAAAGTTAAGGCACTTGCCAAGTTTCGGCAATTTTAGGGTATCATAGATCTAGCCTTTGTTGTACATTGTAGTATATACGGTAGTGTAGTGTACCTTCAGTATGCCTGGTACTTTGGGCAGCAGCGTGGAGTTGTCCGCGCACATGGCGGTGAGCGCGTGCAGCGCGGCGCGCTGGGCGCGGCTGTCCCCGCGCGTGAAGCGCAGCAGCAGCGCGCGGTAGCGGCGAACGTCGGCCGCGAGCTGCACGCCGCGGATCAGCACCTCGAAGATCACTAGCACGGCCTTGGATTTCACCTCCAATCTGAGAATCAATTACAAATCCGTATTTATTTCATGGTGGAAATCTATGTGTCAAATGGTTTATAAACCTTCTTGAATCACTATCTATTAAAAAAAACCCGCATCAAAATCCGTTGCGTAGTTTTAAAGATGTAAGCATACATAGGGACAGACAAACAGCGGGAAGCGACTTTGTGAAATACAATGTAGTGATTACTTATTTGCAATGAATTAAATCATTGTCAAACGATCACTCGACTCTTGATTCATTCTTTATCCTTCCGTCTACATCTTAAACTAACTATACTTCTAAGTGTAGAACACACTACATGAAGTAATGGCACTGTAGAACACAGTACATGCAGTAATAACTGACCGTTCAGCTTCATTGAGCAGCTCCGCAGAGTTGACGTTCCCGGAGGCGGAGCGTTGTTTCACGAACGCGTAGAACAGATCCATACGTTGCTTCTCATTCTTCTCGCTGTCCTCAGACACGGTCATTGACTTCACGCCGTCCGTCAGATCTGGAGATAACAAATATATGTTTATTTGAAACTATAAGAACATAGGTAACAGATTTATATTAGGAACAGGACAGCCTACGACAGGTAGAACAGACATCACGGACGGGCAGTACACACTTCACTGGCTATGTTGGATTGATGCTATTATGAGATCTTGAGAGGTTGAAACCTTTAGAATCTTTTTTCACTTTTACACCAGTGGACAAAAATTTAAAAATCGATTTCTTATCTTTATTTCTATATTTGATATTAATCCTTAGTTTAAAATTTGACTCGTTGAAGAGAAAATATCCTCCTTTAATATTTCACAAGCTTTCAAAATCTTATGATCTACGATTTGTGATTGATAAATTAGCCATCGAAAGATTTGAAACCCTTAAAGCCGAATTCATTTTTTCCAAGCTCTCCGGGACTAAGCTAATAGGCAATTGATAGCTAGGAATACTCCAACGGTTCGTACCTTGCATGCGAGCCTTGACGGCAGCCTCGCTGACGTCGACGGTCCAGTTTCCGTCATCGTCATCATCGGCGTCCTTCGGCGGTGCCTTCGGCTTGCTGCGCGCGTGCGGCGCTGTCGGCGTCACTGGCTCACTCTCCTATCGATATAAAAATATATCAACATCTTTATTGTAAACTAAAATTTCTGCGCATTTTACAATATTTTCTCACCGTTTAATCCCTGGACTACGACAAACATTTCAAAACCAAAATCAGCTAAATCGGCCCAGTCGTTCTCGAGTTTTAGCGAGACTAACGAACAGCAATTGATTTTTATCGAATTTTTATGAATGAACAGCAATTGACTGAAGCAATCGCTAAAGTACTGATCTGAGTGCTCTATATGAAAATAAAAAAAATCTATTTCTGTGACGATTGTAATCATTATATCAGTTATCTAGTACCATAACACAAGCTCTTAGGGCTCTCAACTTAGGGCTAGATGATGATATGTTAACTGTCCAGAATTAGTTATTTATTTACTGTATATCAGTGTTTCTTGTTTTTGTGGAATTAGAGTATCAATTGGCCGAAACGAAATACGATATTTCGTCTCGCTGGAATTAAAATAGGTTTCTCAACCTTGTTACCAAACAAACGCCAGTTTTATCTTCTACTGGCGCAGCCGATGCGATAACATCAGGAACATAGTACTTACGTTCTTAGCATCATCGCTGCCGTCGTGGTTGCCGTTGGCTGGCTTGTCGCCGGCGCCGGGGCCGGAGCGTTTGGAGCGCTTGCCGCGGTTGCCTTCAGTCACAGAGGTACCCTGAAAGAGTTGACTTGTCACATGTAAATTCTGTCGAATTATATATAAAAGTTCAAAGTTCAGTGTTGAACAGCGAGTAAATTAGCGTGGCGGTGATAATTTTGGCATTAAGGATGGGGCTCCGTTTTGGTATCCTTCTACATATCCTTTACAATATTTTCAATATAAATGGGTATAAGTAGTTAAAAACATGTCGATTTCAAAGGAAAATGTGTTGCCGTTATAAAGGATGATTCACGCTACACCGTGTCGCGACCGGGCCGTGCCCCGGCCGGTGTACGGTACGGTACGGTGTAGCATGAATCATTCTTAAAGGTTTACGTAATTCCTGTCTGGTAATGCGACACGAGTCGCGTGTTTCATTTCTATCCGGCAGGAATCCTGCCACATAGGTATGAACCCCAACCAATGGCGCCAGGACCAAAAGGCGCGTGTATTACCTGTCCAGTATTTTCATGGGAGGGCGGGTTCTTGAGTATAAAGGTGTTAAGTTTGTGGTTGAAGTCGAGCACGCCGTGGTAGCCGCACGCCTTGCAGCCCTGCGAGATGGTGTTTCGCTTGGTGGACACGATCAGCTCCGTCTCAGGGTTGTCGCATTCGGGGCAGAGCACGAACTTGCGGATGAATCTGCAGAGGTTAAGGATTAACTGTTATTCTCTATCCATACAGATATCACTACGTAAAGTCATTTAAAACGTCATATAAAACAAAGTCGCTTCCCGCTGTCTGTCTCTCCCTATGTATGCTTAGATCTTTAAAACTACGCACCGGATTTTGATGGGGTTTTTTAAATAGATAAGAGTGATTCAAGAGGAAGATTTATATGTATATAATACATGCATTTGCACCCGTGCGAAGCCGGGGCGGGTCTCTACATACATAATATAAAAGCGAAAGGAACTCAGGCAGGTAAACTGTTCTACCTAAAGACCTGTCGTACCAACGCGGGTCTTTGTATGTCTATTCGCCGATAGGGTATGACAGGGTCCTACAATGTACTTTTTGTGGACATTGATATCATATATCAAAGTGCTTTATTTCAAATTACATAAGTAATCCTAGGAAATAAAATTATCACTTTGATTTTTTGTTAACTTCATCTTTTTAAGGTAAAGTAACAAGAAACCTTAACCTTATTAGGTTTTAGTTTTCTAGAATAGCTAATAATACAGGAATGTTTAAGTCTCAGGAAAGTTTGGGTTTTAAATACAATAATTGTAAGCCATATTTACTAAGGAAAAAAACGACAATTAATGTAAATGGCGTAATAAAATAAAACGCGTTTAAAAAGACACATGCAAAGGAGTGAAGTTTAGGTTATTTCCTGGCGGTTTGTTTACAACCATACTACATCGAGCTTGGTTACTGTACAGATATAATAATAGAGAGAGAAATTCACTGACCCGTCCAGCAGATCTTGCAGCTTGGAGGAGTCGTGGCTGCCGTTGACGATGAAGCGTTCGTTCTTGAAGTCGAACTGGGTCTGCGCGCCCAGCTCGCAGCCGAAGTACTTGGTCGGATCTGGTGAACAAAAACAGTTTATTAGTTTGTTGAGGGCTGCATATAACGACTACATAAGCAGTGGCAGCCGCGACGTAAAAATTCAACCCTCTAACTCAGCTTGTTCATATCATAAGAGCCGACTAAGGCAAGACTAGACTACAAGAGAAGAATACATAAGCAAGAGCAGCTAATTCCTTCAGTGTATTTTTTACCGACTTCTAAAAGGAAGTGGTTCTCAATTCGACAGTATTTTTTTGTTACCTCATAACTTTCAAAGTCAATATAATTTATTCTTTAGGCTTACAAAATAAGCACTTAGACAAGTCATATTTTATATTTTCGAGTGGATGAACCGATTTTGATGATTTCTTTTTATTTGGAAGATGGTGCTTCTCGTGTGGTCCCATTTCAATATGATCCAGTTCAGACGATGGCAGTCATGAGAGAACCCTGTAAGTCTTACATTTGGGAGATACTCACAAGTAGCGGGTCTTCCCAGAGCCTTAGCCACTTCAGGCATGTTGACGATGACGGTCTTGATGCCGTTGCCTTTGCCTTCCACCTTCGCGCAAATCCTCGGCATCTACAAACAATCATGTATTTATAATAAACACAATAGGGTATTTAAGACCAAGTTCAGTCTAGCGAGCCATATTAGGTCTCATAATAAAAGAATACATAATACCTAGGGTCGTCGTCATCGAAATCGATGAGGAGGGTATTGTAATGTATTGTCTTAAACAAATGCAAGTTACTTCTATTACGAATTGTTATTACAAAGTATTTTACTGCATTGTTTTATAAAGGTAAATAATGAGATAAGTTTCGAATATTTGAATAGCAAAAAGAAACGAAAATTAAATAGTCAAGGCGGATTCACATCTTTAGAAAGAGCATTGTCTCCCTAAAGATGTGAATCCGCCATATTCAATTTTCTTTTTGAATACTATTTCAATTATGTTTTTATTTACAATATTTAAATATTCAGACTTCATTTCTGCTGCCGTCAGCACCGAGAGATCCAAGTTTTTATAGCATTGCTTTTTTTATTCGATTAAAGTTGAATGCATGGTGTTTTGTTTATTTTACTTTAAAATATATTTTAGTCTAGTTTGTCATTGAGAAAATACCCCATATTTGTATCTTTTTGAATTAAGTTCGGTTTAAAGATGTTTATTTCTAATAAACGTATTTTTTTTTTAAGTTTTGTAATGGATAAAATAAAATATATCTCACCTTGTACCGATAGAACGCGTCGGCGACATTTCGGTTGACGTTCAGAGTACCCATGGTGGCGGGTTATAACTATGTACAACTAAACTAAACTAACTATGACTTGATCTCTTGATATATCCAATTTTCACTAATTTTTACATAGAATCTGAAACAGAACACAAGAATTAATAAATAATATATACCTAATAATATTTATAAGACCGAAAACTTATCGCGCAAATAGTTGACTAGGCGGATTCGTATTTAAAACAAATACTCTTACACGCATTTACTGAATTCACTCTCAAGTGATCTGAACCCGAATCTTATGATATCGTCCCCTGAGTGAGGTGGACAATCAGGAATCTTACATTTTAAGCATATACTTTTACTTTGGCTATTGGCCCCTAACAGCAATATATCGTGTTTTGACGAGTCATAGCCTCATCATTTAATTTAAACAACATTATTATTAACACCGCACACTTTAGCATGGCGGACGTTATTCCGGGATTGCGGTCGCCTACAACTTAACACAAACTCGAGTTTTGGCGCGAACATTTTATTTTTCTGATTGTGCCTCTGTATATCCTACCTCTATGGTCCGAATCATATGTTACCGTCCCCTGGAGTATGTATGTTACCTCGGCCTCGTGCCTGTGGAGCGCTCACAGCTGTGCGGTGTGTGGTGTGCGTTAGCGCGTCATGCGGGCGAGCCTCTCCCGCGCCGCTCACCAGTCACGTCTGCCGCAGGGGTAGCAGCTTCCGATGCCTGTTACTGCAAAATTTTGATGTTCTGCAACACAACGGTAGTCACACGTGGGCGGCCATCGTAGACCCGAGCGATGTTTGTGTCTGTGGCGCGGTGGGCGAAAGCCCGCCTGCGACGCAGAAGGTTGCGGGATCGAATTCCGCCTCGGGATAAATGTTTGTACGATATGCATTGTATTCTGATCGTTTTCTATGAATAATAAAAAATATCTCTCTATGTAATGTATTGTATTATGTATATCAGTCATCTAGTACCAATAACACATAGAACTAATAACACAAGCCCTGCTTAGCTTGGGGCTAGATGATACTGCGTGGATTATTAAAAATGTACGTATTCAGAATCTTATAAGTTATGTCAGTAAGAACCTACAGCTGGAGGGACGCGTGTCAGGAGTGCGAAGGTTGAAACCATTCTATCTATATATGTGCGTGCGAATAGCCCCGCACGCACTCTCTAGAGTTTCTTTCATCTATGGACGATTCTGCGATGATCATTTACGTGCGTTTTCCCCGGAAATGTGCGAGGTAGCTGGGTGGTACAACCTGGATTTAGACATGCGGATTTGGGGTTATCGAACTGAGTCATGCTCCGCGATAATCGTGCGTCGCTGGTGTGTAGTTGTTGTGCATTATTGTGTATTTGGTGTGTAATAGTGTGTAGTTGGTGTGTAATAGTGTGTAGGTTGTGTGCATTATTGTATAGTTGGTGTGCAATAGTGTGTCGTTGGTGCGTAATAGTGTGCAATAGTGTGTAGTCGGTGTGTTTACCTGCGGGCAGTGTTTCCAGATGTGTTCAGCGTCATGCACGCTCGACGGCAATGGGCCGGCCTCCTGTTCGCAGCGCAACGTCTACTCTCCTCGCACTGTACTGATGTCTCTATAACAATACAGATAACACTATTATGGACTAATTCTACATGTTACAGCCATACCTAGTTAGAACAAGGAACTTAGGAGTACATAATTTTAAAATAAAAATAGAAACATTGTAAGCGGAAAATGTGTCCCATTCTGCGTTTACAGACGCATGACATTATGTGTGTGCGTCCAGTGGAGGATTTGAACATAGGAGGGTGGTCCTAACATCGGTTACCTCTATTTTTTTTCAACATCGTGGCACTCAGTGAAAATAATATAAAGGAAACCCATACAAATATAATATTTCTTTAACAGAATGTCCGAAAGCCTCAGGTTTCTGAGATATTCACAGATGAAAATATCTATTGCTCTAAAAAGATTTTTTCCAAAGTGCATATCTCAGCAACCTGACGCTCTACTCTAGGACGCCGATGTCAGGGCTAAAATCTGCAAACCCTTACAAGACCTTAGTGCAGGGCGCAGGCGTAAAGCACAAACGGAATCCTTGGCGCACGAAACAAATGCTCGACAAGTAATTTGACAGCACTAAAAATCTTCCGTCCCTTTCATAACGATCGAAATAAAAAGGATAGCATAATTATTAGGGCTGTCAAGTTAGTTAAATTTTGACGATTGAAAGACATTATTGTTGTCGGAAGTACGCGAGCTAAGAAAGCCATTCGTCGGGTTCCTATTCTTATGTCCTCCGCACTTAGGGGTCTTCTCCTGTAATGCTGATTTCCATCCGCGTGCAGTCCACCTGAAACCTATCATTTCATGTTTTTCACGCTGGCAACACGCACGCGGCCAGGAGGTACCTACTACCTTTGCTGTCTGTTACTACTGTGTGTTTTAAGAAGCTAATAACTACTAATAAGTCATAGTATTTCGTTCTTAGTCACATTGTAACAAAGCCTGCTCATAAATTAAACCAAAAGTTCGAAAAGAAGCCGGTAAGCGTGAGAACAAACAGTAACAATGATTAATATCGTTTTTAAAACTCTGTATGACGTCAGTAATGCTTGTGATGTTTAAATATGCTATCGCATTGCAAATTTCATGTTTTCGTCGAGCCGGTCTACCTACTTCGGTACCAAGGTCGAACAACTTTGAATCAAACACGTGGATAAAGTAGTTGTAAACTTTTTACAAATAATTCTGCCGTAGTCGCTTTTAACCGTTACGGTTGGATAACGATCGTCTCCTTTTGGTAAATTTTACATATTTTAATGAATAAACGTTAAAAAAATCATAAGCAATACCAATGAAAGGTTATCAACGCGATAAGTTACATAGAATACATATAATAGTTTTATAAAGAGTGACCTTCAACGCAAATCTCCATAAGCAAGTTCAGTAAAAGCCTCAACGCCCGTAAAAAGCAAAACAAACTCACACACGCGTGCAAATCGCTGCCGGCCTTGAGAATATACGATATGATTGGTCTAATGCTCGTATTGCACACATGGACAAAGAATAAACATCCAGGGTGGACGGTCGAGCTTCGCCATAATAATTATGTCATAACTTGAAGTGTACGAGAGTTGTCTGGCGTTGTTTTACACTTGAGATAATTTTATGTTATGATGATTAGTTATAATAGTTTGTGTAGAGAATTCTAATCATAACAATTACTTTGTGTACCTATATGAAGCCAGCAGCTTCAGTGCATTGGCAGAAACTGCTGTAGGTATGTAAGAGAAGACAAATCACATTTGTAGTTTTTCTAAACGGAAACTAATACAAGCTCTGTTAGATTGGGGTTAGATGATGGTGTGTCAACTCTCCAGCATTATTTATTAATTTTATTAGCTTAACTCAAAACGAATTGAATTGCTGATAATAAATTTACATGATAAAAAAAACGATTATTAATACTACAGATGAGATTCTTAGGTATCTAGATTCAGAAGCGATGATACGAAGTTTCTATAAATAGCTACTTAACTAAATAATTCTGAGTAGGACCTACAAAACTTCAAGAACATCAAAGCAAATCAATCCCTATTTTCTTATACGCTTAGCACGTATTTGCGTTTTTTTAGTTGGTTTTATATAGTTTACAGAACCCTGTGCGATATCAAGTTTACACAGCTTGCGGTAGCGGTTATCGGCACCAATCACTTGCGATTTTACACGCTCGTCACATTCAAGAGTTATAAATCCATGCGATGACTTTGCTAGACATTTCTGATAACGTCTTACGACTTTAGTGCCTTGGACTTGGCTTTAGTGCCTTGGACTTGCATTTGAGACGACCTGGCGCGGTGTGCGAAGGTTCGCCTGCGACGTAGGAGGTTGCGGATTCGATATGTTTACGATATTTCTTCCGATGATGTTTCGGTCGTTATCTAAGTATAATAAAAAAATCTATTGTATTAGGTATATCAGTCAACTAGTACCCATAACACAGCTTAGCTTGGGGATGATGCTATGTTAATTGTCCAGCATTATTTATTTTTTGTATTTTGTGGACGTACGAATTCGCTCCTGGTACAAAAAGGTGTGTAAGTACAGACATTTGGAATCTTTTCCATGCTATCACGTAAAACCAATAAACTGAGAAAAGGCCGCAAAGACCACGTTAATGGCCCAGGAGAATATGGAATAACGAACTGGACGAATATACTGGAAAGGAATAGCTAGTAATTAGTAGGCTTTGGATAAAGGACACTATTATGCTTGTAGACATAAATTTATAAATTACTGCTGTGTCGCTTACACAGACAGCAATAACTCTAGGCAAAACGGCAAAAGTATGTTGATAATATACTTAGAAGATGGAAACACTATTTGGTATTCTATGATGCTTTTAAAATAAATGTCAGAGTTCATAAGCACTTACGGCTAATATCTGATCGGAATACGGAAATAGGATATCTTTATTGAGTGGGTGCTTTCGCCCACGCTTTTACGTGAGATGAGTTTTCCAATGATTTGTATGAGGGCGTCCGTTCATTATGCGGGGTAATTTTGGCAATTTTTCGATCGATTTTTCCCGATAAACAAATAAAAAAATTATTTTAAAAAAGTTTATTTCGAGTACAGGACAAACAATTACATTTGAATATACAATCAAAGACATAAATAAAATATATGGACACAGAGAAATAATGACCTGGCCCAGAAACTTCGTAGATACTGCATTGTACCTATTTCAGAAAAAGCAACCTTTCTTCATACGACAGCCGCAATGCGCAATCCGGACCGTACTTCCGGCAGTCGAATAAAATAACACTTTATTTAATAAATACGTGTAGTTTATTTGGGCCGCTTTACAATGCGTCGTTGTAGACTGAATGGCGGTAATCCATTACTTCCATTAGCAAGTAAAGGAGATGCGAAATATCTTTGTCAGTTTTATGCTGGCTTGTGAATTCGCAATTTCTTATGTAGTCCGCCCATAAATTAAGGAAATCTGTTTGCTGTTACTCCGAGTCGAATACGACGGAAAGAGAAATAACGTCCGCGCGACTTTTATAAAATAGATAACACGTTATTGAGTTTATTGAACCGCGCAAAGACAGAAAACAATACAGAAAGAATAAAGGAGAACAAGTCTTATCTCAATGAGGTATCTCTTCCAGATCGTTGGTTTTTCTTTTATATTCATACTAGCTGCGCCCCGCGGCTTCGCCCCCGTGGAAATCTATGTGTCAAATAGTTTAAATGATAAAAAGTAAAATCATATTTTAGACTCCTGGTTCTAAGCTACCTCTCCACCAATTTTCTGCTAAATCTGTTCAGCCGTTCTCGAGTTATAAGTGTTGTAACAAACACGACTTTCTTTTATATAATATAGATGCCCGAATACTCAAACGCGTCTCAGATCTGAGCATGTCTCAGGTTGTGGTTTTTTTGACCGATTTATATTAAAGCTTGACAAAAAATCGCGACATGAGACGTGCTTAAATCTGAGATGCGTTGGAGTGTTCGGAGATTAGACTAGAGTTTTCAAGAATGCGCTGCTGAGTATTAAATGTGATTATTATCACGTTATTAAGTACCTATCAATTTTTAAATTATATAAATGATAGGTACTTTCTCCATTTACATTTTGGTACGCCGAAACCAGTGCGCGCATCGTCGCGATTTCTCTGCAAAAAATAGCAAGTGGTGGGTATCAACAATTTGCGACACGGATTTAGCATGAACCAAATTAAAGTTCCTTTCAATTAAACCATTCACGAGTCTTAAGCAAACCACAAAAATTGTACAAAACAATTAAGAAAGTTTTCTTAAACTACGGTTTCCTTCAGAATTAGGCTGGCTATACAAAAGTAGCTTCGATCCTTTACAATGGCAATTCTCATTCATTATAAATAACCTTTTACGAAACCTTAACGATAATTTAAGTCTTTTCGACTCTTTCATAACGACGATTACATACGTATACATAAGAGTAGACAAAAGTTGTATGAACTGTATAGTGAAAAGCAGTACAATTTTAGCCAGGAATTTAAAGAAAAAGTAAAAAATTACTCAAAAATATTTAGAAAAGTTTGTAATACAGCAAAATCAAATTATATTAGCTCGAAAATTAAAAATAGTGAAAATGTAATAAAATCAACTTGGAAAATAATTAATAGTGAGACTGGAAAGGTCCATACCTACATTAATGATTACAGTTTAAAGATTAATGATTGCTCCATCAAAAATGATGTTGAAGTAGCGCAAGCTTTTGAAATTTTTTTTACTGACATTCCAATCTCTACTACAAAGTGTCTGAACTCTTCTCAAATAATAGCTGAATCATTACTTAAAGAAAATGTACCTAAATGCGATATTAAATTTATTTTTACACATGTTGATGAAAATGATATAAAAAAAGCCTTTAAACTTTTAAATGTTAAAAAAACTGCAGATCTCTGGGGCATTTCCGTTAAAATTATTAAACCTTTAATTGATACGATTGCACCAGATCTAGCTTTTATATTTAATGAATCCATTGATTGTGGCATATTTCCTGATCTAATGAAACATAGTAAAATAATCCCATTGTTTAAATCGGGTATTAGGTCTGACCCCACTAACTTTAGACCAATATCAGTACTGCCTACATTCAGTAAAGTTTTTGAAAAACTGATTTTACACCAATTGCTTAGACATTTTAATGGCAATGACCTGCTACACTGTAAGCAATTTGGGTTTACTCGTGGCAGGTCAACTACTGATGCCGGTGTAGAGTTGGTATCGCATATTTTTGATGCTTGGGAGAAGTCGCAAGATGCTTTAGGCGTTTTTTGTGACTTGTCAAAAGCATTCGATTGCGTTCATCACGAAACATTAATCAGGAAACTACATCATTATGGAATAAGGGACAGCTCTTTGGATCTTCTTACATCTTACTTGAGTGATAGGATACAAAGAGTTGACATTAATGGGAAACGATCTAAAGGGTCTGTGGTTTCAATGGGTGTACCGCAAGGCTCTATCTTGGGTCCTTTCCTATTTTTAGTTTATATTAACGACCTGCCTCATCTTGTAAAGAATGATCATGAGATTGTATTGTTTGCTGATGATACTTCATTAATTTTTAAAATGAATCGACAAAAAACAAATTTCGACGATGTAAATACTGCAATCTCAAAAGTAGTCCATTGGTTTAGTATCAATAATCTTTTGCTTAATGAAACAAAAACAAAATGTATAAGATTTATTCTACCTAATGTAAAACAAGTTAAGGCTGATGTAAACGTAAAAGGAGAAACGGTAGAAATTGTAGACAATACCGTATTCTTAGGAATAACCTTAGATAGTAAACTTCAATGGGGCCCACACATAGATAAGCTATCGAAGAGACTTAGTTCTGCAGCATATGCAGTTAAAAAAATCCGTCACCTTACAGACGTTGATACTTCTAGACGAGTCTATTTCAGCTACTTCCATAGTATTATGTCTTATGGCATACTATTGTGGGGGAACGCTGCAGATATAAACACCGTTTTTGTGTTGCAGAAGAGGGCTGTTCGTGCGATCTATAATATGGGTCCCAGAGAATCCCTACGTAATAAATTCAAAGAAATAAACATAATGACAGTACCATGTCAATATATTTATGAAAACTTGTTGTACACTCATAAAAACATCGATCGATTCAATAAAAAAAGCGATATACATAATGTAAATACTAGAAATAAGAATAAACTCGCTGTTCCCACAACTAGACTACATAAGATAAGTGCATCTTTTAAAGGGCAATGTATACGCTTCTACAACAAAACTCCAAGTGAGTTGCAAAAATTATCAATAAATAAATTTAAAAAAATTGTGAAGCATATTCTTTGTAAAAAGGCTTATTACAAAATATCAGATTATCTAGAAGATAAAAAAGCTTGGAACGAGTTTTGCTCCAACTCAAAATCTAACAACTTACAGATAAGCAAATCTATGTACTAGACACATAAGTTATGAACATACTGGTGGTTTCTTCTCACTTCTTCCACTGGTGGACAAAAAATTGAAGTGAACATCAATATAATAATGAATAGTATAAAATATGACTTGTCTAAGTGCTTATTTGTAAGCCTAAGGAAATAAACTTTCATTTCATTTCATTTCACGAATCCTGCAAACCAATTGCTTTACTATGATAATAGTAGTTTCGCAGAATCGTCCATAGATGAAAGAAACTCTAGATAGTGCATGTGGTGCTATTTGCACGGCGATTGATAATGTTTTCATCCGAGACACTTCAAACTAGTGCGTTTCTCGTTTTTTCATTAAAGGTAATATGCCAAGATATAAATTTATTTGATCACAAATTATGCATAAATAATACAACAATCACATCAACTTAAAATTATTCATATTATTACTAATATAGCTATGTACTAAGACTCATCGTGATCTCACTTTGATCTCTACACTAGGATATCCTTTGCCGTAGGACGGCGAACTCGTGGTCACACCGATTCACCAGTGTGACTACGAGGAATTTCTTTTACTCGTGGTTACCCTGTGCGGTGTGATCAACAGTAAGAGACCAACACGGAGTATGGTTTTGATCTCTCTACGGCACAGGGATCCTAATTCTCTTTTAGAATGAACTAGATAATACTCAAAGTAATGTTCGGAACATACTTTAGTTGCTTTGAGATCTTGCTCGTTAAGTACTTCAATTACTTAACGTAGGTAACCTACTACTTAGTTGTTATTATGTGGTTTTGATGAATTTATTTTTTTATTTATTTTATTTTTCTATTTTTCTTTCTTAGGGATAACAAACAGTATCACTTATAAATTAACTATTAAACTTCAAAAATTAAATTCCTACACTGTTATGTAAAGGTGTCCAGTCTTTAAATGGTGATGCATTAAACACCTATCTACAGTACTCGTGATCGTGACTTTCCACGCTGCACGCGGAAACAATGCCAAGAAGAAACCAGTATCATTAGCCTACATTCGCGATCAATTTACAAAACCTACACCAGCGTACACTCCAACAATAACAGGAAGCCGGCGACCAACAATTGCAATGCTTGCATCCCGTGTCGAGTGTACCTACGCTATTACAAGTATTCAAAACAATCGAGCCAAGAGACAGAGGCATGCATGTTCTTTGTGTGGTGTTGAGTGTTTAACCTATTCACTGTCTATCACCAGTCTATGCTGTGCGAAACGAAAAAGCGCGCTGCGCCGCATCTACAGCGAGAATACGTTTATATGTAGAGCTTTTATAAAAATGAGGGTAGATCGGTACTATGTCTGCCAAGATATTTTACCTGAACGATGTTGAAAGAAATTATTTACTTACTTACTTTACTTTACTTACTTTTTGTAGTGTTGTCGAAACAGTGTAATACCGACGGATCCATACAGCATTGTCAAGCCAAGCTAAGCAGAGCTTTGAGTTAGTTAAATCATATATAGATATTAATAAAAGCAAAAGTAGTTATGTCTGTCTGTCACCTTTTCAAGCCGAAATTCGGCAGGGAGGGAAGTCGACGATATATGGACGGACATAATAATATGCTACTTTCTATCTTGGAAAAAATCGTGCGAAGCCGCGGGCGGCAGCTTGTAAACAATAAAGAAACTTTAAACAGGCTTCGTTTCGTCATTCTGAGAATTTTTTGGCTGTTCTTCAAGTTGAGGGGACTTAAAGATGTGAAACAAAGTTATACTACGTTTAAGATTAATGTAAAGTCTCATTTATAACTAAGATATAAGTGTTTTGATGAAAAAACACCTTTTTATCTTTATTTTAATCACCAGGCAGGCGGGTTGTTTATCGCAGTAGAAGTGTTAAAATGCACGGAGCGCAGCTTCCATGCATTTTAACACTTTCCTCTGGTAGGTTACCATCGGCTCTTAACGACATCTAGGGGTTGATTCTTACGCCGCCGCCCCGCCTCGGCTAGTCACTTGAGATTGTATTTTCCTGTAGATTACTACAGACGATCTGCCCCGACAGTTCATAACATTCCAGCCCAGAAAGTGCGCATATCAGATGCGGGTCGCATCACATACTATTGTAAGATGACACCTGTATTCATGGGCGTAATTCGATCTTCATGCTATAAGCACACGTATCGTAAAATGCATTCCAGAATAGGAAGGTGGGCTGTAGTTTACGATCTTAACTAGTTTTGCAGGAGTTTAAGTTTGCTGGAACAGAATGAAAGTTTGAGGAAGGAACTTCGGAAGGTTATTTTTTGCTATTTTGGTACTCAAGGTTTGTATCATAACTTTATTTTATCTTGATATTTTTAATTAATTATCAAGTTAATGCTGATGGCCGTGCGTGGCGCAGAAATGACCCTACCCTACAGGTTGCTACTGGATGTCGTAAGACCAGACTATAGGAATCTGCCATAGGGCAGCAGGTCCATTACTTACGAGTATTTTTTAACCAACGAAATGAAAAACTAAAGAAGAGGAGGTTCTATGTTCGGCTGTATGTATGTTTTTTGTAAGTCGTCGATTTTCTCTCAATTATGGACTGACTTGGAAAAATTTTGCTATTGGAGGAAATGGAGAATGATCAGGAGGTGATCCCATGAATGTACTGTATATTTGTTCCGAAAAATGCAAGTAAGCTAAGGAATTTGAAGTAGGTTTTTAGACGAATTGTTTTAGTCGAATTATCCGCCGTTGTTCAGCAGTGGACGTACGTAGTTTTAATGCCGACGAGAGAATAGGGTTGATGACAGTTACTAAAAATCACCAAATCTATGTATTTAACGATTCATACCTGCTCCATCCATTAGAAAACACGTATAATATTTTTTTTTTTGCTGAAATATGGTTTATTTTGTATTCAGTCATCTCATCATGTTTGTACATATAAAAATATCTCGGGAGTAATTCTTAAAATCAGTCGGTTATTCACTTCATGCAATACCAGCTGATAGTTTACATTATTTTTACAAGGGAGGTCCACAGATGTTTTGACCGGGTTATACTTGAATAAGCAAACAGCAGATAAAAACTATCAATAGTAGGTGTAAGTCACGTTTTGGGTGCAGTTGTATAGCAATAACAATTACGTAAATCAGAATGGCATTAATTATCAAATAAGATTAGATAGATATAATTTAAAAAATAAATAACAACGACAGACTCCAACAAGGGCCGATAAAGAATAATTATCGACCAGTTCTAAAATCTATTCAATGATTATCCAAAGATTTTTCAATAACAGCATCAGCAGACAGTTTTCCCTTTGAAACTTCAAAAGAAACACTTCAAGATAAACGCTTTCACTGCCCAGCCGTTGCGTCCTTCAAGTGCGCGCGCCGCGTTGAACAACTACCCACTCTCTCTACTAGCTAGGTACTTTGGTGGACACTCTTTGTTATAGGATAGATTAGGAAGGGTAGTAGTAGTGTAGTTAGTACGAAAGGATGTTATATCCTACAGAAAATCGTGTCCCTCTAATCTTTATATATAAAAATCTATTGCTGTTCGTTAGTCTCGCTAAAACTCGAGAACGGCTGGGCCGATTTAGCTGATTTTGGTTTTGAAATGTTTATCGTAGTCCAGGGAAGGTTTAAATTAAACAATGGTAAAATTGCCCAGAAATTTCCACGCGGGTGAAGCCGCGGGGCGCAGCTAGTAAATTATAAAAGGCAATAGTTTGACAATATGAAGAAGTTGATTGAGAAGTTGTTGCATAAGATGACTAAAACTACTGACCAGTATGCAAATGTTATCTTATTCTTAATAACATTTGCATTTAGAATTTCTCTTGTCGTTTTTTAATTCTCGATATACCTCGAAAAAGAATTAGATTCCCGGAAAAAAATAACAAACCCACGAAACCCACAGGCAACACACGCGGCAGGCAGGTGGACGGTACCCCAGGGACGGACATAGGTTTCTTTTTATCCAGGTAAAGTGCAGCCCAAGCTGCGGAAACAAGCTAGTTGTAAATAAAACAAGGGCATTCATTGAAGGGCACACAATAGGTACCACATTAATAGGTTCCCAGACAATGGGCCACATCGATGGCAATGCCAGCAGCTTCCGTTCATCAGATAAGCTTGTTATCGTTCAACCGGCAAACATTATCATAATTATAACCGTGGTGTGATTGTCCTACCTAGTTACGTCAGCACAGAATGTTGGCTACACGATAAGCTTCAGTTTGTACCACGTCATTGTGGAAAATGTTTAACACCAATCGTGTGAAAAACGCTTATTTACAGCACTATGTTGAAAGTGTTTTTCATTTAGAGATTATGCCGACGCCTAAATCTTTGAATCACTGGAGGGCGGTATTCTGCAAGTCAAGACAAATTTCACCCTTCGCTGGCCGAGAGAATGTAAATGATTAGGTACAGATTGATAATGGTCCAAGATGAGAGCGAATTGTGGTCACAATTTAGAAAGAGCTAGAGAAATTGAGAAGAGACGACGACGCTAGGCGACTTTTTCAATAACATATTGAAGAAAAAAAAAGCCATTTGAAGGCTAAACTTCATCAATGATAAATTGATAAAACACGGATGGGAAAAAGACATGTGAAGTGGGAAACCCGCGGCGTGGCGATGTGTTCAAAAATGAATCACTAAAACAGTAGGTGTCGCAGACGTTCATTTCGTCGTAGTCGTAATAGTATGTCAAATTATTGACACATAATAACTGTACTTAACAATGCCTTGACCGGCAATGGCGTCGTATTAGAGACGAGAAACTCAAGACTTATACCACACCCGACAGACGCAATAAAGCAAATTTGAATACAGTTAGAGGGCGATTTGTCGACGTAAATAGATAACAAGATCTCCCGCTTGGACGAGTGAATGGTGCGTGGCTTGCCAGTTTCAAATTGCCTATCTCAAAATTGGGTAGATAATGAAAGTGTCCTTTCATATATTTTATAGGTTTTGTGATGAAAATTTAAAAGTAGCGTGCAGCTTGTGTCCGAAGATCACGAACACGAACATTACAAAATAAACCATCATATAAAGTGGATTTGACACAAAAGCAAATAGGCCACTTGGAACACAAGCACTTGGCCGTAAAAGCCAATATACACCAGATAGAACGGCGTTAGCCACGAAACGTGACGTCATAGACAACTGTTTCGGAAGGTGTCTCGAGCCAAGGTCAATTTCATTTAGAAGGTGGGAATGGAAATGCGGCATTTTAAGTCAAATCTAGAGTAAATTGAAACTTTACGATATATAAAAAAATGATTTTTATTATAATGAACTGTGGTACCATGGAATTTAGTATTATTGTAAATACACCAAAAAGTAATGACATAAATTATGTAATCGTAATTAAAAAGAACAACGGGCGACAATCTTGCTTAGAAGCGGACTCTTCCAGGCCAGTAATTATAACGAGGACCCCAAAGCTAAGCTCACATGTAGATGGATACAATATAGGCGGCACAGTTACATAATCCGCGACATGCAGACTGCGGACACAGACCCAACATCGAAGACAACAATCATGCTAGCGCTTACCCCTAATTAAAACAGAGTGTTTCATCTGCAAGCAACTTTCAGAAATAGAGCAAATTGCAAAATTCTAGCGAGAGAGTCTAGCTTCCGTAACGCATATCCATTTGCATACTGAAGTGGGACTGAATTCAGGATGCAGTTGGTACGGCTAGGTAGGTTTTATAGGTAGGGGTACTCCCATAATCGATAGGCTGACGGCTTGGCGCATGCGAACCGCGTCTCCCCGCGTCCCGCACCCACCCTACCTCCAGCCCACATCGCTAAGGGATGACAAATTGCGAATGTTGTTTGTAACGCTTTCGCTGAATGAGTTATGAGAGTTTCAGCTTCTAAGGATTTTTACGAGCGTGATGTTTCAAGGGGAACGAAGGTCGTGAAAACAATAACACGCTTAATGTAAATAATTGCTGAAGGGAATTTCATTCGATTAGTTACACAAGAAACGTGCTTAGCGTGAACAAACATCGGCGTCGCTAATAAACAAAGCAGGTCCCATTACGAAACAAATAATGAAACCTCCAGGCAGGCTGTTGTTCGAGTAATAAGACAAAGTACTTCGCATAATTCGGTTATTACGTCCCACCTGCCTCTCCTCGATTACATAAATGGGTTTACTTAAATGAAAATTGTACCCCAGGATTCCAAAAATAGCTCGACAATTTTCCGTTTTACTGAACACAAAGCTGATGAAACGCCTACGAGATTCACATACCCACCTACTCCTTAGTGGTTTAGAAATAAATGTTTTTTCCTTATACCAGCACAGTTCTCTGAATTCTAGTTTATCTAGATACCCTGTCTTAGTGCAGGGATACTATATCGACAGACATTTAGAAGACAGGAAAATTTCGCCACGACAGAACTGTCGTTTTAGTATCCACGCCAACAGGATTTAAGATAGAGCATGAATTACAATTATAACAAGCCTGTCTTCTGCGAAACTAACATAATCTATCGAGAATTACGTAGGAAATTTCCAGAAATAGTCTCAATAAGTAGGTGTACTCGGATACCTAAGACAAAATACGTAGAGCCCAAACCAATGAACCGAGAAAAATAATATCTTGATGTAAGTGGATCGTAAACATGATGAAACAGGAGACAATAAGAGTATTGAATAAAAGACGTATACCTAATAAGACCTCGAGATGAATTAAATTAGAAGTGGAGCGAGGGTTTTCAGGTCAACGAATTCTAAGGAAAATGGGAAACTCTTAAGAAGAATTCCAATCTACTGTTATTCGTTTATTACGAGTTTTGGAAATACGCTGGAGTATTATTAAGGCTCTGGCTTTCATATAATATTGCAAATAATATTCGCAAAATGAGTAAATCACTGACTTTTTAATGGATTTGAATTAGGGCAAACATAGGAAACTACATAAACTAAAACATTTGAAACCGAACCTATCACAGTCATCAATTCTATCTAGTACTAATGGATAGAAGAGATATAAAGAACTACGACATCTTAGAGAGATAATTGAACCTTTACGCTCCGCTAATTGGTGACATTATCCTAATTACATAGTTTAGATTTAATACCATATACCTAGACACAGACACGACAGTTCACATGTACTGTCGTTTCATTTATACAGAGTTTTGAGTGAATCGAACCAAGGAATAATATTTTTCCATAAAAACTTTGCTTAAACTTTTTAGAGGTTAATTATTCAAAAGTCAGTATCTACAGGTCCTTGAGGATCAGTATTCCTACTCTATTTATAGATTTAAAATTTCTGAACAAGTAGGTTTTATAATGAATTGTCTTTCATTCCATACTTGGCTGAGGCAATAGCGCGTCTCAATGAAAGTAGAAAACTTTGATTTCCTTTACGATCGTGAGGGAAGCGAAAAAGTTTACCAAACTGTTGTTTGGTTTTATTGTATTTTGTTCCTTAATTTTCTTTGAGCAGGAAGTCTGTCTGAGGTACTAAAAGTCATTTTAATATAAAGATACACTCATAGAATTGATCGAGTTCTTTGAAAGGAAATTTAATTTAATTTCAAATCACTGAAGATCTTGCAAAAAATTGTAATCTACGTCGCATCAAAAAGGTTATTTGTACACCTACCACGCACATGCTACATGCTCTAAGAGCCAAGTCGAGCGAATCATCAAGTTATCTAAACGATTATCCAGCCCAGACAATATAGGACGAAGCCAGTGGTCCGTGTCTCCACGAGTCAGTGGGCAGAATTGATAAAAATGTGTCTAGATTGCGACGCCATATTGAACCCACATGACATAATGCTAACGGCCTTTTAATAAATCGGAAACAATCATGAAAATGACATAATTGAGATCTACATATTGTTCGATTTGTGAATGGTGCTTAAATTTTGGTTAATTTGGCTTTATATTTTGGAGTTAAATTCAAATACGAGAGACCTTACAAGACGCGTGGAAACGTCACACAATTCAAATGACACTAGGAAACAAAGTGATCACTTCAATGTTTTTAATCTTCTGATCTACATATGTATACTTGTTGATCACGATTTTGTGCCTATAAAAGAAAAGGTCATGACAGGTTATGCGGAAAGTTTAATGCATCAGAAGACCACATCCCGTCATTTAGGTTACCAATCAAATACCACTTCCTCGAGTGATATAACCATGTTTCCCACGTGATTCGAGACAAGCCAAACGTGCTATCATCTTAATCTACGACTCGCAAGGGAAAGGTGAAATAGACCGAAACGCAAGATGTCTTGCAGTGCTACGTCTATGCTATGGGGCCTCTCAAAGAGGCATTATCGATGCTGGGTGTGTCCGCAATATTGCAAGAGTCGCGGTCAACGAACTCGAGGTCTCAATTCGAGGTTACGTTTATAGTAAAAGGGTGACATTTCTGCAGTGCTCACGCTCACCTTGGAATCGGATTAAAGATTGCAACGTAGAGCTACTAACAAGCCTCGGGGCATGGATAGAAAAATGCAAATTGCGTATAGCACCAGTTACCAGCCGTAAGCAGGTTGGTTCGAAAATAGTTGCGGTAACTTACAAATTAAATGATTGGAAAGAGAAAGGATGGAGACATACAGATATTTTATATAAACTGGGACTCGCGTGTTACTGATTGAGTTCCACCAAAGAAGAGGTTCTCTCTAGGTCCGATTTAAGTCATCATAGAATGAATGAACTATGAACTAGCATACTCACACAACACTAGAGCTAAGGGAGGCAATAGACTATCCGTATCGAATCAAATCTTTGTAAGACTAAAGACCAAATCTAGCTCTAAACAAAAGAATCGTGCCTGTTTCGAGTTCAGTAAGTGTTCCAACCATTTTCTAAACCAAGACAAAGGACCAAGCTGAGCTCTATACTAGAGTCAAAGCTTCAATGAAGTCACTAGCTCAGACAGCAGTAACATCGCTTGTGAAAGGAAAGTACAACGACCCTGCAATGGTGACATAACATCTACTTTCGGCACATTGCGAAGTGGATAGTCTATTCGTGCTTATTTGGAAGGGAAGTCAAGACATTGTAACAATGTAACATGGGTCAAGCGAGATCAGTGTTAAAAGGGCTTTTAGATTGTACTAAGTCAAGTGTCAAGGATATTGTAAAAGCCAGTGAGTCCAAAAAGTATAGGACACTAGCGAAAGTACCTAAGCATGTGCGAGAATAAGTATCTAAAGACAGTTTCAGATTGTCGTGAAGACAACAGTTGTTGGAAACAATGAAAAAGACGAACATTTTATTATTCTCAGCGAGTATATTCCCGCTTTAGCACCACTTTAGCAACCGCAAGAGCTTCAAAGCCGCGCGTTTAAAGTAAAGTAGGTCACATATTAAAACTTCGGAAACAATAGTTTGGACTTACCGCGGAGGCTTTGAACGAGCCAAGCTTTGGCAGCAGTTTGAAACAAATTGCTGACTTGTTTTCTACCACTTCAGCGTTAACAAGTTCAACACTCAATCACGAAAATCAAGTTATTTCCGTGTACAAACGCAATCTAAAAACACAACTCACGTTTTATACACAAAACTAATATCGCCAAACTAGTGATAAGAGAAACGGCATATTTTTATTGCCGTCCAACCGTTTCGCCATGGACTGTGTTAGTACCGACCACCAAACAAATCTAATTGAATTTCCTTTGATTGGTTTTGTTTTGACTCGGTGGGATTTAGGCCGATTCAACCGGGTTACAGTATCTAGTACTGTAGGTACTGGTACTCAGTGGAAATCGTTCAAACGATACAAACAATATAGGAGTAAACCAACCGTGAAAAACTGCTATAAATACAAAGGGGAGAGTCGACGATTCATAAAAACGCTAGGTACTGGCTAACCTTGTGTTTAATTAAAGCGAGTTAACTATGCAATGACCCTTGAATATATGCAATTCAAATTGCCAACTGAAAGCAATCAAAAATATCCAATTTGAATCCTTTTATGACGCAAATTGCGTTGGATCCTATCTGCGGCCCACGCTTTCAATTACCAGGTTTAGGTCGGTCGTGCGAACAATTTACTTGCATTTGGACCGAATTGACCGACATTGCAGACTAGATCATTCGGGGTTTACATCAACGCGTTCACTGCCTGGCTTCACGAGTGCGTCACTCTTAACATTTTAAACTTCTTGTAAGCCCGGGATTTCATGGCTCGGTGTATCTGTCTATCAGGTGTTCATTTAGTTAGGGTGTGTGTAACGAGGCCGTTTTTCATGGGGACTGTCTGTCGGTATGAAAGAACTAGAAAAACCTACGATTATCCCTCTATACTCTCTAGTATAGAGACGGAAACGGAAAAGCGCGTGCGACGCCGCGCCGCGGACAGCAGCTAGTCATCTATAAAACGCATATCCTCACTACAATACAGTGTAGCATAGAGATATGATAGGGTAGGTGCAGGTATTGACCCGCAGCGGGATAGCGGAGGGGGGGTGGGGTGGCGGGTACAAGGCTTGTATAGTTTCATTGCACTACTAGGTATAACTATGTTAAGCCGCTCTCTCTCGCAACACACGGAGAGACTACGCACGTGTGTCTAGCTTAGCTTTGCAAGAAAATGTATGTGATAACGTCTCTGATAACTGCAACCCACGAACACGCTACGCACATATAACCGAATATTGAATTTGCTTGCTATTACATATATGAAAAGACAGCCTCCACACCACTCTACACTCGAGGCTATAAACTGCGCGAGACACGCATAAAGGTTTTATTCACGCGCCCTTAGAGAATCGGATTAACTGGATGGAAGTGAATTTACATGTGTGTGTAGCCAGAATGAAAGCAAAGCTCTAGTGTGTACGTGCGCATTATTTTCCGTCGTGACTTAACTTTGTGAAGACTAAATTATTTTTGGGCTTGCGAAATTATATTACTATTTTAGGTCGAAACAAATTAGCCGATAAGATTGGAATTCTTGTGAGGCAGAGGAAAATAGATGAAACTGGAGACAAAATATCCCAGAGGTATCATAAAGAAATTTTAACAAGTTTTGCCCACACACATGGTATATGTACTAGCATGTATTTAAAACATAACTAGACAACGATTGGGAATAATAAAGTTGTAGATAATTTATTAGCTGTCATTATGTATAACCACAGTTGTGTGTGACTGACTTATCTAAGATAAAAGTCACTGAAATACAGATATAAAATAAGTATTTTCATCTTATTTAGAAAATATTTTTTTGTACCTAGTATTTAGATAATATTCAAAGCAAATTGCGAAGATGCGGGGCAACCTTCGCAGCTCCAACACACGCCTTATCGAGCGAAGAGACGATAGAGCGAAACAGAGGGTGCAAAAAGAATTCACTCAGCAGCAGCAACCTGACGAAGCTTAACCATATTGTCGAAGTCTGAGATCTCCGAAAGATACAGAATTTCTATGGTAAGATGCATATGTCCCCTATTCCCGACGAGACGATGACGATATTATGATTCCAGATACAGAGGCACCCTAACACGTCACTATACCGACGAACTGCCAAGTGATGCATCGGTCTTGGCAGGAATTTGGATAAAACCAAAGTCATGATCAATGTGCCCATTGAGAAAACCAAAGTTTTCAATCGTTCTTCCCGTCATGACATACGGAGCTGAGATGTGGACAATCACGGTAACTGGTTCACCAGTTCAAAGTCACTCGGAGTGCTATGGAAAGAGCTATGCTTGGAGTCTCTGCAGAATGGGATGCTAACAAATACATGTTGTCATTTTTACACTTGTTTAGTTTAAGCTATGTGCTAACAGAATCACTAACTTAGCAGAAGGATAGATTATGGAAACACAAAAAAGATCAAGAAACATTTTTGACTTTAGTTTTTTTACCTGCAATTTTAAACAACAACCCTAAGTACAAGGATAGTTATTGTCTAGAGCAGAATGGAGTAAAATTATGTCAAATAGTCTCTTTATTATATGCATATTATTTGAAATTAATTCCTTCAAATTCAATAATTTACGCTATGTATGACAAAGTGATGGAATATTTGTTCATTCTACTCTAGACCACTATACATGTACTTGGCCTACTGATAGTCTATTGTGATTGTCCTCAGTCCTGTCCAAAACAATTCATAATTTAGCGGAATGTGATGATACCTAATAGCTGAATGCCATTCTATCAGTAGTAACTTGAACTATAACATAACCACATTTAGAAAGGCTATTAACTGGTTAATAAGTGACTATAAACAAGATAACAGACAAGTAACAAGTAAATAAAGAGTGGTAGGTATTATTTATTAAATACAGCTTTTTGAAATACTAGTAGCAAAGAAATTTACAAGAAACAGTTAATCGAACAAGGCATTTTGAACCGTGTCACATATAAAGAGGGAACTAAGGAGCCTGTGGTTCCTTTTGTTAAAAGGATGATAATCAGGAATTGTCAAAAAATTCCACTATTTGTCATCTATATGACAGGTACGACCAAAGATAAGGTTTCAGTTTCTTACAAATTTCCTCCATCATTAAAACTTTTTAGAAAATTTGTAAATAATAGAATATGAGAGCAAGAACTCCTTCAGAGCAAAAACCAGTCCCAAAGAAAGCCGGCGCTGAACATATTGCCGTGTTTAAGTTTTTGGAGTCCAGGATACATATAAATTTAAATAAAAATCATGTCCCACTAACCTGTATATCTTGCTAAAGTCATATAAAACGGTAACGCCCAGATGGACGAGTCCTGACAAACGGGATGAACTGGATCTGGCTTCTTGAACTGGTACCAGGGTTCTTTAACTCGCGCCGGGCGCTCCAACCTGCCACCACATCAATATTACACAAATGACACACGACAGGTTAGGATCACACTACCCAGCAATCTACTATTCTAACCAAATTCTACACCCGCAATGCACGCACCAGCTGGCGAAACGTGGTGACTTGACTGCCGCTCGGTGAGTGAGCTATACATGTAATGTAAATATGGATTACAGATATTCGATATTACGTCGTCGCTGGCTTATACCTTCTGCTGTCTATGACGATGCACTTCGCAAAATCACCGTCTTCGTAGGTAAACACAAAATAAGACTACGGATTACGCAGGAACGTAAAATGATACAGATTTTATCGATTTCAGCACGTTATCTTGGCCAAAAATGACGAGAGAAATTAGACGAAAAATTACAACACATTGGTTTCTGCAACTACCTTCACACCGGAAACGAAAAGTTTTTTAAATCTGCAAAGATGACCATCACATATTTTGGACTGGAGTATCTGTAAGAAAAATATTTCATTTCTATTTATTTCTCTTGAGGATATAACAAATAATTTCTGATCCAATTTCTGAAGTAAAACAAACGAAAATTCTTGCAGTCGTTGACATTTGTCAACAGGAAATGAAATACCTTAATTTTTTTTCAATAATTGTCTATGTCACATTGTTCTCGCTGCTGAACAAGAAAAAAGTTTTACTATTCTAGCTTGTTCTAAATTGATATTCAACCAAAAATCTATATTTTAATGTCAAATTGACGTTTTATTTTTTGACGGAATCAAAGAGAACGAACTTTTAGTCTTTTGAGTTTTTGACAGGTGTATGTGAAAGAAATGAAAGAAAATGAATGAATTTTTGTCGATTTTGGTGTAAAAAATCTAAATATATCATACATAGGAGTTGTATAACTCAATCTAATACAAGAAAGTTGGCTTTTCCAGTTACATAGTGCAATTACAATGGTATATGTTATTTGAGGTTAGGTTATGTAGTGCCCTTGGTTTTATAGTTTCATCATCAATTTATATTATTTCTTGTTCCAGCATGCTTGTAAACAGATATTATACAGCTCAGCTCGATGGAAAAGTGCAATTCCATTTAGTGTTAAGCCAACAGTACCAATCATAAAATCAGATCAGGTGAGACTTTGTACCTACATTCTGTAATATCTTAGGATTTTAACATGCACAACACAACAACAAAAGTACCTTTAATTGGTAAATTAAATGTACTTTTATAGTTAAGCTGCTGATATAAACTTTATCCCAAATTGGACATTCAGATATTGATCAATTCTATTGGCAAAAGTAATTTTCTATTTTCAGTTCATTAAAATCCAAGAATGTCGGCAATACTCTGCACGGAAAGGTTTTTTCTCAGCCATCATAGAAAACATCAAAGAAGATATTGCCAAGAACAAGGAGATGTCGGACAGCATCAAGAAATTCCGGGAGGAGGCACAGAAACTTGAGAACTCTGATGCTTTGAAGGTACTATGAACTAGATATCTGTTAGTAACTTTGACCAAATAACTATTTTTAAGCTTTTATCTGTAAAAATAGTAAAGCTTTGAATAAATAAATTTGTCACTACAATTAGAATTAAGGGGGCTGAAAAACAGAGTTGTTATAAAATGTTCAGCACATGCTAAGCCAATCCTTATTTCGTAGCTTGTCGGTTTTATTGTTACATACAGATGAATGCTCCTAAATGGTTGGTAAGGGACCAATCATCTCACCATAAATAAGTTCAGTCGAAGATGCATCTCCCTAATTATTTTTTCAGGCAGCAAGAAAAAAGTTTCATGCTGTTGAGTCGGAGGCATCCAAAGGTTCAGAAGTGTTCAAAGAAACCCTAGAAGGAATCAAGGGTAAAGTTGGCAGCGTTATTGAGGAGGCCGGCAAAACGGAAATTGCGAAAAAAGCTGGTAAATTTTAGATAATTACTTAAATATTTTAAAACCTAGTGAGTAATGAGCTCTGTGGGCAATGGCCTGCCTGATACGTAGAAGGTCGCGAGTTCGATTCCTGCCGCAGAACAAATGTGACGAAATGTTATCTAGTATCCATAACATAAACTTTGCTTATTTTGGAGCTTGATAATATGTGAACTGTCAAGCATTTAATATATTTCACCATTATCCATAAAAATCTGCTTATATTACAATGCCGAAAAGTAGAATGCCAAAGACCTTTTGTCAATGGACAAAAAGCTAATCATAGAAACACAATATTACTTTTTTTTTTAGCTATTTTACATATTACTCCCATATGATTAGTGCACACGATTTATTGTGAGTGTGAGACCATAATTTTTCTACAGTCATCAATTCATCATTTTTTTAAATTAGGTAATAAAATAAATAAATGCTCGTCAATTCACTCGGTTTATGGGTTACTAGATGACTGATATACTTAAAACAACACATTTACATACATAGATATATTTTATTATGCATAGAAAATATATAGGACATAATTAAGTTTCTTTTTGTAGAAAAAGCTTTATACCTGCTCAATACTCTGATACATTGAAAAACATAATTAGGATTACTATTAAATTGTTATTATTATTGTTTAAAATTGTACCAAATAATGACTTTGTGACATGGAATAAAGGTCTTTTTATTTTTTAATTTTACAATGTGAAAAGCACATGACAGAGACCTTATATTTATTTCTCTTTACAGGAAAGTTTTCAGAAGATATTTCGAAAACAGCGAAAGGTGCAGCAGAGAGTTTTGCAGAGAGAGGCCAGAAGCTCGGAGCCTCGTCAGCCTTCAGGACGATATCGCATGTACGTTTGTACTAGCTACGCCCCACGGCGTTACACGCGGATACCCGTTAAGATGCTACTTTAAGAAATAAGAAGAAAGAAAGAAAAAACATTTATTTGACACCATACATAACACGACACATTACATAATAAAAAAGTATACAAACAAGAAATAATTATAAGGAAGTAGATATGTTTTATCTACTAACAGAATGGTACAAATTCGTGTTACATAAGGGGGCTAAAAGGTCCCTGTCTCACTTTGACGCTGATGAACTATACTCCGATTCAAAATCCCATATTTTTCGTATACAAATGGGTTACAATACCCAAGGAATATTGATGTAAAATATTGAACGGCATTGGTATCATCGAAGCAAAGTTGTTAAGTTTTGATTCATAAATGTCTTTGTTGACAAAAAATAAGTAATATTCAAAATCGGAGTATAGTAACGTGTCTATGTCTACCTAATTCCGAATTAACTCCTATACGATCTAGCTCGTACGAGCACACGCGGTCCGAGAGTACTCGCATAGTGAAAACCCGGCTTTAGCTATCATGGTACAAAGTTGTATCTAAATCCGTTTTGTCGTTTGAGCGTGAAGGAGTAACAAACATTGAGCGGCCTCAACAGACGTTATTCTAGCTTAGAACCCGACTACAGCGCCACCTTCCGCCTTCAGTAATGATTCTAATCTAAACCATCAATTTAAACAACAAAAGAAACACCAAAATCGGGCCAGCTTAAGAAACTTGTCTTTTCTATACAAAGCTATATTTTAACAACGAAGCCTTCAAACCATGCCAGCCTTTAAAACTTAAGATTTTACGTTTTCAGGCAACTGAAGCAGTGAAGAAAGAAATAACTCCCCGAGGCATCGAAGGGCGCGTGTACATGGCTCCCCCGTCCTTACGGAAACGTATTGAGGTATGTGACTACAAGCATGATACTCAATAAAATATCCTAATCTGCAATAGTTGTTTTATACGGAAAAAATAAACAACAATATCCTACTAGTCGCAATAAAGGCTGGATTAAGTGCTACACGGACGGTCTGTACCGAGGTTCGTTGTCAGGAGTTATCGCATAGGAATCAACCGTTACGTTTACGTAAACGTAAGAGTTGATTTACGTGGGCCGTGCGTCGACTCATCTGGACGAACTTCCGTCTATCCTCACGAAAACCATCCGTAAAGCGCGTGTGCGCTATTTACGGCCTTGGTCTCTGGATCATCGTTACGTACGAGGGTCGTTTAATATATTCAATAATCAATCATTTATTTCGTAGCTTTCATGAAATACACGTCATATTCGTTTCGGCTACAGATACGTAGCCATTTTAAACTTACTAAGGTAATATCAACAAACAATATTCAATTAAATTATACATACTACTATTAATTATACTATTCTCGGTATGGATATGTTACAAAAAAGATCAGCCTTCAAAAAACATAGATTTTTCAATATTATATAGTATCCCATGATATCAATACATTTATTTGATTGTGGAATAAGTTTTTCAATTTTTATGAAAAAATAATTTCACCTATGTGCCTGAAAAATGCACATTTACAGCGCCAAGGCTTTCAGAGGCGCTAGGCAACTAATCCTGTCTAACGCGTTTAGTGCTGCGCGGACACAGAACCGACTCGACGTAATCTCTGCGCGACTAAACTTGTACGAGCCGTATGTTGGTCCGTGGAGCACTAAAACTTATGAAATATGGAAGTAGATAACTGTATCTTGATTAATGTTTATTTTGGCGGCAGGTGGCGGAAGACGAGCGCACGTTCGTCCCGGACACGGAAACCCTCGGCGTGGAGCTGCATAAAGACTCCAAGTTCTACCAGCAATGGGAAGACTTCAAGAACAACAACCAGTATGTCAATAAGGTAAAGACACCATGGTAGCAGCAGCTTAAGGACCGATTCACTCACACATGACGGCGGCGCGTCCTTTTCGAGCTTTTAAAACGATACTAGTCTTAAGTAGGTATGTAGATAAAGTTTCAAATGATTTCGGTTGAATCGGCCCTAAACCGCCCTGTGCAGGCATTATGCAGTATATTTTTAGAAAGGAACAAAAATCGTTGAACATTGTCAGCTATCGAAAAGTAGTATGCAACTCTCATTATGTTCATAAATAGGGTTCGAAAAATCCGTTTACAGATTTTCGACCATATCCCATGATAACTATGCCAACCAACCAGGGAGTTTTGTGGGAAATGCTACCTATAAGTCAGTCTTACTATACTTTGTTATCTTTTTTTATCTTAAACATATTCAACGACTCCTAATTCACGATAATACATACACACACGTGCCTGTGTGGTTATGCATTAAAATTTTACATAATTTCTATTTTCTGTGTCTACCAGGTCCTCGACTGGAAAATAAAATACGAAGAATCCGACAACCCGATGGTACGAGCGTCCCGTCTCCTTACCGAAAAGGTAAGCAGTCTCTTTGGGAACATGTTCGAGAAAACGGACCTTTCCAAGACGCTTACCGAGATCTGCAAAATCGACCCAAACTTCACGGCCACAAAGTTCCTAGAAGATTGCGCGAATGACATCATCCCCAACATCTTAGAAGCCATGGTCAGAGGGGACTTAGAGATCCTCAAGGACTGGTGCTATGAAGGTGTCTTCAACATCCTCGCTGCACCCATCAAGCAGTGCAAAACCCTAGGCTATCATCTAGACTCAAAGATCCTAGACATAGAGCAGATAGACCTTGTTATGGGCAAAATGATGGACCAGGGGCCCGTGCTAGTCATAACATTCCAGTCTCAACAGATAATGTGCGTTCGGGACGCGAAAAACAACGTGATCGAAGGTTCGCCCGATAAAGTCATGAGGGTGAACTATGTTTGGGTGCTTTGCAGAGATCCGCAGGAATTGAACCCTAAAGCCGCCTGGCGACTGCTAGAGTTGTCAGCTAATAGTGTAGAACAGTTAATATAGTAGATGAATTATAAACATGTTGACGGTAATGTGGTTTTCAATGGGCCCTTTCTCGCGTGTTCCACCATCCAGCGAGAACGGAACAGCGTTCTTTTCTTAAGGGGTAGCCTGTTAGTGCTGGATGGTAAACATGCGCTATTCCCACCCCATTTCCTCCATAATGGATTGCGACTCGAAAAAAATTTTGCAAATATCACAGATTGATAATAATCTGAGATGTTTCCAATGAACCCGTATTGTATCGTTGAAATATATGTTGATAATTCAATGAAATATAAGCGATTCCTTATCCGGTCGTTGAAATATGAGATGACATCAGCCAGTGAAATATAAACGATTGTACAAAAGCAAGTTGTAAATAAAGTTCAAATTAGTATAAATAGAAGTGGTTATTTTCGTTCCCTATCCATGTATGGAAGACTGTTGAAATTTAAACAAAATGTTAGGCTTTTTGGACATTTAGAGATAAGTTTCTTTAAATGTAGTGTCTGTCTTATCGCGCTTAGGGGCACTAGGTTCTGCAATAGTTTTTATTTTTTGTTTTGTTGTATAATTGTTACTTTGTAATGTTATTCTGAAACAGTGAAAATAAGCACGAACTATAATTTGAAATATCGCATATTTATAAATATGTAAATTATAGAGGAATATGTAGCATTGTTTCAATTTATTTTAGTTTTTACTTTGTTTTATACCAGTTTACTATGTGTACTTTAATATTTAATAAATGATTTACTTGTTAATTTAATTATTTTTATATTTTTTTAACTTGTCCTAGCAAATAGAAGATTATTTAATTTTTTACGTTATGTAACGAAAATATAACAACAACAATTTGCAATGGAGGTTGAATAAAACAATTTTTTTATGAAATAAACATTTTTATTAGAGGCACATTGAAAATGACGGATAAAATCCTAATAATATTTACAAGATTATATTTAGTGCTATAATAAAATGAGACTAACGGTATTATTCAAAAACATTACGTTTAGAAATGATTTTTTAGTCTAGGACGACGATAAAAATTATTGGCGACTCAAAAGGAATTTCGGGCATACATTTTGATCTCTAGGATAAAGATTTGGGCCTCTCAAGAATGTAAACGTAATATTTCTGAATCAGACCGTTACTGAGAAAATAAAGTGAAGTCTCATGACTAGGTTTATCAAACCGCAAAATGATAAGGGAATGTGTCGTTAGATAAAATTACTTTGAACTAAATTCACTTAAAATATTCTGTGATAAATATTTCTTTGTTGATAATGTTACTTTAATATGTACGTTTTTATGTAACTTCTACTTGAATCTTATTAAAATTAATCATATCATAATAAAATTGACCTTTGAAGATAGCTTACGACAACACAGAAATATTTGACACCAAATTAAAATAAACTAACCTAATTTGTATCATTCATTCAAAGTTATGGCTTAAAATATTCAAAAGTGCTATCAATATATTTATAAAATCCTAAGTTACAAAAGCTCGATATTATAAATACCACAGCGTGTTGCCATAATAAAATGCAGTGTTGCTGTTGACAAAATACGACGGATTTAATCATTATACTTAGCATAATTAAAACATTTGCACCCTAATCTAACTAAAATACAAATAGGCTGAATTATTGTATTAGGCCAAATTATATTCTAAATTTATATAATGTACTTCAAAAACAAATATAACACTCAATTCCTTAACGTCGTTCACAACCGTGCTATCAAAAATTGATGAACAGTGCAGTGTACTTAACACGTTTAATTGTATGTAGGTGCACAATAGTGTGTCGTAATTAGCTTAACGCTTTATAGAATTGAATTCTACAGAAGGATCTAGTTAAAAATTATATTCAGAGAATATTTTGCTTGCAGAGTAAAAGTATATGGCCAAGTTCTCTTACAAAGATGGTTGTGTTGATTGACCTAGGCAGTAAGAGCTGATGATCTAGTCTAGGCCAATCGGAGTAACTAAAACAAAAAATCTTAATTGACACAAAATTACAATTACAACTCTGATAAGCGATATACATCACTCTTAAGGTAGCATTCCGTTCTTAGCGACCGCGACTGGGTCGCGCGACCTACTGCTTAGTATGAATTTCACGCCTACCGGTCGCGCGACGCGGTCATGGCATTTGTTTAGTGCTTTATATAAATTCATACTAAGCAGTAGGTCGCGCGACCCAGTCGCGGTCGCTAAGAACGGAATGCTACCTTTACAAGAAATATGTTATTATGATGTATGATTTCGAACGAGACAGTAGTTAAGAGCTGATTGTCTAATAAACGCTAATTCCCGAGCTGAATTATGTTTTCTACACAAAAAATTATCTAAATTGTCAAAAAGCTCACTTAAGAATTCAGAATCTGTTGCACGATTAAACGTATACTAAGTAAATAGTTAAAATGACTGAATATCTTCGGTCCGTTCGGAGTATTAATCGACGAGCCATTGCATAACGCTAGTGTCTAGTCCACCGGTGGACAGAAGGCGGGTGTCGTCGGGCAGGAATCGAACGCACGTCACGTGGGATGAGTGACCGCCGTACTGGTGGCATAGGGACTGGAACAAGTATCAACACATACAATACATAGTATAAACCAAGTCGCTTCCCGCTGTCAGTACGTCCCTACGTATGTTTAGATCTTTAAAACTACGCAACGGATTTTGATGCGGTTTTTTATAGATAGAGTGATTCAAGGGGAAGGTTTATAAACCATTTAACACATAGATCTCCTCTACTAGATGCGCCATGCGGGCGAAGCCGCGGGGCGCATCTAGTAGAGGAGTACATAATATTAGCAGAGGTAATTGATTATTCATTAATACCTTTGGTTGTTGTACTGGGTAGGCATAAAGCTTGACTTTGCCGAAATCGTCTCCGGTAGCTGCCAATCGGCTGTCGTGAGATCTGAAGAAAAATCACACTGATCGTATAAATGCGAAAGATTGGATGTTTGTTACCTCTTCATGTTAAAATAACTGATCGGATCGGTCAGAAATTTTGCATATATTAGATGTAGATCTAGACCTGAATTCTCAGATTTTTATCCTGGAAGAACGCAAGCGAAGTGGCAGGAAGCTTCATAATTATGTTTTAGGTGTTTCTGTTAGTAATGTACTTATTTGAACAAATTTCCACCATTATCTTGCGAACAAAGGTACCAGCTATAAAAATAAATAAAGCTGGATAATTCACACAGCATTATCTAGCCCTGTCTAGCCCCATGGTACGCTAGATAACTGATATACATAATACAATACATTACATAGATAGATATTTTTTATTATACATAGAAAACGACCAGAACACCCGGAACAAATATCTGCAGAGCGTACACACAATTGTTCCGAGGCGGGAATCGAACCCGCAACCTCCTGCGTCGCAGGTGGACCTTCGCCCACCGCGCCACATCGGTTGTCAAAGCTAGGGTATGAAATTCATTCTCTTACTTTCCTGCCCTTTATTTTGCATCATCGTATCCCATTAATACGTAGATGCAAAATACAAGTAATATGTAAGTACCTTGCCCATACATGTCCATCCTTTTGATGGCACGTGGTCGATTGACGGCGCGTGATCAGAATTGATCTTACGTATAAACGTTATTGTATTCTCTATGGTGATCTGTTAACTGTGGGTGTTGATGATGATTCTTTGTTAATAGCAATTGTGTTTGGTTGGACACTTTTCTGTCAGTATTAAGTAATTAAAAATAATTGTTTGAGTTTTCAAATTATGGAGATGGTATGATATTTTCACCTGAGCCTAGTTCGTTATCTAGTAGGATGTACCTTTTCAGGTTAGGTTGGCTTGGGAGACGAGATGTTGTGGAGTCCCCCTTACACCCCAATCATTTTGATGGCACGTGGTCAGTCACTTGACTGCGCGAGGTCGATTGACGGCGCGTGTTCGATTGACAGCGCGTGGTCGATAGACGGTACGTGGTCACTGACACATACCTGACACAAGAGTTGATGTCAGTGCCGTCTGCGTTCTCGGGCCACACTCCGATGGTGGTGAAGGAGATAGGACACGTGTTGGTGGCCCACGTGACGTCACGCAGAGACGTGGGAGTGGTCACTTGACGGCATGTAGTAGCGTTCCCTGAAACATGCAAACAGTTTTTTAAAATCATATTTATTATTCAGGACTTTTACTTTGCAAAGTATGCCAGTCCTATCATAACCTACATAAACTTATAAATTACAAACAAAATAAAATAAACAACAAAATTATGCATACTACATAGTTAAATTGTGGGTATGTTTAAAGGGAGTCACTGATGCATAATTTTTTTTTAATAATATGAGATGGCCGCTGTTGAGTATGGTTCCGCTAAAATGTTTTAAATGTACCCAAATCTAAGTAAGTTCAATCATCAGTGCCTCCCTTGATCTTTGAACTTGACGCAATCCATCAAGATGTGGTGCACATCATCTTAGACTCCACAAACACAGTTTGGAAGAAACAGATATGTCCCCTGTACTTCGGGAGAATAGACGGCCCAGTATAGACTCGACCATTGACACAAAAAAAAAAAAAAAGTGTTAGGGTATTTGGCGGGGAGGTGCGTGTGAAGCCGCTTATGTAATCTTTAACCTTCTACAATAATGCCTAAGGACATACTTACAGAATAGCAGTTCATAATCCCCGGAGTTACTCCTGATGTATTGACTGTCTTCAGACCAGTCCAGGTGGGTTATGTAGCTCGAATGACCCTAGAAAAGAAGTGAAACTATAACCACAGCTCTTCCAGGCGTTTGAAATTAGATTAGTGCTAGCTAATACGAAGCTAGCAAGATATATCTAAATTCTAAACTTTAGATCTATCGGGACTCAAATTCAGGACAAGAATTGATGATCATTGTCAATTTTCGCGTTGGGATATTGGACTTGTTCAGCTATTTTTGTCTTCCAGTGGGATTGTTTATAAAAAAGCTTGTATTATGCCATAAATATAGTTTAGCTCTAAGAAAATTTATTAAAGAGGCGGTTTAAAAGGCTTGCCAGCGTATTATACGGCTTGTCTTTTTTGGATGAACATTTTTTTAGCTATGCAAATCAGTTCTAGCGGGAACAAAGAAAATATGTACATAATATCAATTAATTTTGTCGAAGTTTTTGTATTGAAAAGGTGGATTAATCAGTTTGATTAAAATGTTTATTTCTAAGGCATGCTACATACATTATCTAGGTTATGTTCAGCTTAATTCTAATATTATAGTGTATTTCTAAGTAGGTACTATATGCATTCTCAGCAGATGGATGCATATAATTTAAATAGCTAAATAATGAGGCAGTCCTAATAAATGGTTCATGTTACCCGTCTACGTTTCTTCTCCGTGCACTAGATAAGCATGAAATCACAACACAATGTAGGTTTTCATGGATGATTTATAAAACAACCATGATGTTAGAACAACTTATACTGAAGTAGGTAGGTAGGTAGGTACCTATACTCCGATTTATAAATCTGGATATTTTATTTATTTGCAAAGTGGTAATATAACCCAAGGAATCTTGTTGGAAATTATTTAACGACATTGGTATATCGAAGCAAAGCACAAAAATTCGATACAGTTTTTGGGTAAAGCTTTCGATCATGATTTGATTGAACTCTCGTTGATTGCAAATTTGAAAGAAATCGCTTGTCCTGCAAGATTATGCGTTATTGAAGATTGTGTTTTAGATGTTACCTTGCTGTTATCTTGTTGTTTTCTGCTGTTATTGTTATCAGTTTAAGTTAAGTTTTCATTCAATGTCTTTGTTGACATAAAATATCTTGAATTCTAAATCGGAGTAAGAAGTACCTAAATAATTATCAAAGACATGAATTCTTCCTACCTCTAGGTAGGCCGAATTCATTATGGATGTGAGCGGGATAACTATCACCTTATACAGCGAAACAAAACGACACAGCTATGAAACCGCGTAAGTGTGTCATTAAGTCATTACTGGCCGTAACCTGTTTTTTCGAACGAAATGCCTGAGCGGCACAACACAACTGCTGTGTGAAAGAAAGGCAGCACGAAATGGCTAAGGTTATAATAAAGTTCGCAGTCAACGCGACTGCGAACTTTTTCTAGAGACCTCTTCAGGGTGCGTGCGGTTCGAGTCGCCCGCGCACTACTAGAGGTCGTTCGTTTCGTACGAGCCGTGGACGTCGGGGTTGTTAATAGTTAACCCGCTTACATCCGTTATTAATTCACCAAACTACGTTAGTTTTTATAGTAATACAGGAAGGTAGGTTGAAACTGCTATTAACTGCAGGTAGGCATAACTGTACTAACATTCGAAACTATAACTATCATTATTATAATTTTATTAAAAAAAGTAGTTCCAATGTAATGGATCATCTCCCAAACGACTACTGGCCCATCATGGTAATTTTGTGAATTCAATTCTTTAAAGTTGAATGTTTGGTGGCCTCACTCAGCCTAGCACACTAATTTGTACCTACTTAATTATGTTATTTTGTTATGTATTTCTTACCTCTATAAGAAATTATGATCAATAAACACCTGAACTGAACCAGGTTCCTTCTACGGACTAGATCTCGTTAAATGCATCTCTAGATAGTATTCAATATTCTAAACCACAAAAAACGTCCCCTGTGTTTCACAGAGTGCCGCTAACAGCAAAGTAGAACTATTATATTTCGGTTGATGGGAAATTAGAAATAGAAACTATATTGTCTATCCAAGGGAACAGATGATTGCCATACTTCATGATTTATATCTCGCTACACTTTCGCTTTTCACTTAGAGTATTTGGTGGACTCACCAAACATTTCCCGACGCGCGAGTACCGCGCCCCGTTGTCGTCCACCCGGTACACGTAGATGAAGTTGTCGCGGGAGCCGAGCGCGACCAGCTTGTTGTCCGGAGAGAACTGGATCGTTTGGATCGGCTCCGATCTGGAAGGAGATAGGTGCATTTTAAAGATTAGCATCATTTGCTGACTCCGCTACAGTTTCAGCTGACTCCGCTACCCAGTTTCTTAACTTTTGCGGTAGTCAGCCCACAATGGCGCCCTATACTATAAATTTCTTGTTTCTGATAAAAAAAAATGTATTTTTGTATTTTATAAAGCGTTTGTAGATATCCTTGCAGATTGATTTATGTATAAAAGAAATAGATAGATAGAAAACATTTTATTATTAAATTCGATACGTTTATTTCAGACATCAATAAAATAAAGTTATGATACAAAAACAATTAAAGTGTTCATATTCGAGCTGGCATATTATATAAAAATAAAAACAAATTAAATTCAAAATTACTTACCTTATTTATAAATTAAAATACCACACAATACAGAAAAAACAAAAGAAAAATATCTACGACTAAAAAGACAGCTGTTAGCTAATTCACTTTTGTGTTGCAGCTAGAAATTTAAATGTATTTTCCAGGCCCAGAAAGATCTAGATCAGGCTATAAGAGAGAAGAGAGTTAGTTACCCGTCATGATGCATGGCCAGCATTTCTCTCGAGTGCGGCTCGTACACCATCCACTTCCCGGAGAGCGTCCCCACGGCGATCACGCCGCCATCTTGCGACCACGCGCAGCATTGCGCTCGCTCCTGATCCAATACAAATCATATTATAAACTTATTTAAATTTATCGGATAGGATATAATTCACACAAAGAGTATTCATTTATTATATTTACGAGCTTATTAAATCTCGTTTGATATCGGTTTAAAGATATCTATTTTCAAAAAGACACAATGTCATTTACATGACAAATAAGTTATTATAAAATATGTAGGTGTAAAATAAAAGTACTCAGGTAGGTCGTCTACGTAAATATAGGTAGTACCCATCCAATGCATCTAAAAATAATTATCTGATACATATTTTGATAGTTTTGTTTTGGTGGAGGGTATTTTATTGTAATACTGTGCACCTTGGTACGTAAACATCTTTTTCCCGTAGTTATTAGTACACGGCTTGGGTAGGACTAAAAAACTTGCTCTGCGAGTGATCGAGATATGGATTATAGTCCTGTATCTACACTTAAAAAGAAAATAATTTAAAATGATTAGATTTATTTGGCTATAGTACCTCAATGTCCTTGCTCCAGACGGTGGAGTGTGACAGGCCGTCCCACAGCTGCAGCAGGCGGTCCCAGCCGGCCGTCACGAACTGAGGCAGCGACGGGTGCGCCGCCAAACCCCACAGCTCTTCCACGTGACCTGTAACAACAGATATCATATTATTTATTGTGGTTTTATGCATACAGGTTAGATCTTCCACGTGACCTGTATAACAGATTTCATATCATATTGTTTATTGAGATTATAAGCCGGTTATTGTTCTTAGATGTAGTAGTCTTAGTGGGTGCCCTGTGAGGGCGCAACCATCTAGACAAGATGATACTATCCTATAAGTAACTATATAACAGACATAAATAACGACGTAAATGTGTTAATGCTATGAATAAAGTATTTCTTTTTCTTATTTTTACTAGTCCAATAGACTTTCGCGTAAATAGGTCTTTACAGACAATCAAGAAAATTACAAAATCGAATGAAAAGCTTTGTTGACTTTACTAATATGAAAAAGCGAAGGTTACCGCAGCCTATGGACGCTTGAAACAATAGTGAGTGACATTGGAGTACATAACTTACCCAACACAGCTGGTGAGAATCCCAGCTCCAAGTCTCCGTGCAGGATGCAGTTCTTGGTGGTGCCGATGAAGAGCTGACTGCCGCGCCCCTCCGCCATCACTCTCACGCCGCCGTAGTGCCCTTCGATCTGGAAATTATCACATGACAAACTTACAATTTTATTATTATCATAATCTATAATATAAAAATTAATATCTGAATGTGTTGCTAAGCTCAAATCTCGAGAGCAGCTGAACCGATTTCGCTAATTCTTTTTTTTTTAATATTTCTTGAAGTACGAGGATGGTTCTTACGGAGGGAAAAAAGATAAAAAAATAAAATTGCCTGAAACAAATGACCAACCGGGCGAAGCCGGGACGGGCCGCTAGTAATGATATAAGATGATAGATAGATGATCCTTTATTCATTAAACTTATATCTAAAACAGATTTGTAACTAAAAAAACAGGCCAAGTGCGAGTCGGACTCGCGCACACCACACCAACACTGCCCCCTGGTGGACCGCCGCCGCGCACTAATTTCTGCACCGTGTTGGTGCCGCGTCCCCATACTATGATGTACCTGGTTAGTGGTCTATAGACACTTACGATATTCTCAACTCCAAGTGCGTTGACCTCTGCATCAAACAGCACCACCCTCCCGTCCTTCCCCCCCGCGCTCAGCACCGCCCCGTCCTTACGGCAGAGCACGCTGAACACCGCCCCCTGGTGTACACCGCGCACTAACTTCTGCACCGTGTTGGTGCCCCGGCCCCACACTATGATGTTGCCGTTTGAGTCCCCGGAGAGGACGTCACCTGAAAGAGCGAAAGCTTGGGGTTTAGCGAATCATTTTAGCATGGTATATAATATAGTAGTTATGGTCGTTTTCTATGAATAATAAGACATATTTATGTATGTATTGTATTGCATTATGTATATCAATCATCTTCTACCCATAACACAAGCTTTGACTTAGGGCTAGACGATGCTGTGTGGATTGTCCAGCATTATTTATCTAATAACTGATTTGATCCCTTTTTCTGATGTTCAATGTCATTATTTCATCGTAGTTTTATAAGTTTATTATATTAGTGAGTAGTTACAGCGCCTAGCTTTTTGTGGTACGTGAAATTAAAACTGTCATTCTTCTAATTCGCTAAATAACTCGAGCGAACACGCTGGCACAGCCAGGTAATTGTTATTATTTATAGTTCGATGGTCGGGTCTTTACATAGCGTCGCTTTTCTCCTTTCCTCAGTAACAAACAGGCCACGTAGGTGAGAGATAGGCTCGGCTCGAGTTCTCATTGATTGCAGCGGTGCGATTACGCAAGAACTACCCATCCTATAATAGAAATTTGACTTCGTGGCCTAGATGTACAGGGATCTTTTGCGGAAGAATGAAGATCGTGAGTGGCATGTCAACCAATATGCAGGCAGGGTCTATAAACTTGCCATCTTTTCAATCTGGTGAAAAGAACAATTTTTTGACAACACCTTATTGCAAATTACGCTTTCCAATTTCAATTACTTATAGGATAGTTGGTTTCTGCGGAATTGTACACCTGGCCTCTAAAATAAAAGAAATATGTAGCTTAACTCACCATTATGATTGAAACCGAGACACGTGACATATTTAGGTTTATCCCTGGTCTCGAACACGCCCATCCGCTTGTAGAGCATGTTGGTCTGGTCGAGCGTCCAGAAGGCGATGTGGTTCTTCCCGCAAGTCACGATCTGGTTGCGGTCTAGCGGGTGGAACTCGACTGAGACCACGGTGTCTACTGAACACTGGCAGAGGAAAGGTTTATTTTAAACTTGTCTTTAGACGGGCGGGATTCATTCGATCAGCAGTACTATAAAAATATGTCATACAAGAACCTTAGTTCTTCTTTAAAAATTAAATAATATCCCATTTTTGTTTTCGGTGAAATCAAAGGTAATATTTTTTCTTCCAATTATTTTATTTGCAGGGATCCTCTCTTATTTGCTGGTGTTAGCACAGATAGATATAATCCATTACTTTTTTATGTGCACGATCGAACGTGGCGTAGAAGTATTGATGGAAGGACTAAGGCAACGAAAAATTCTAATGCGACATTCGAATGGCCTTTTAGAACTGCGGACAGATCGGAGCTATAGGAAGACTCACAATATTATCGATCAGCTCGTTGATCTCTGCAGATAACAGCACCATCTCGCCGCATCAATTGTTTTTTCATCAGATCGTCTGTCTCATCTCACCTTAGTCTCAGCCAAGCAGTGTCCCTTCTCCGGTCGCTGCCACTCCCACACGGAGATGGTGTGGTCGGCGCCCTCGTCCACGCAGGCCAGCAGCGCGCCGCCGTCTGCGCGCGAGAAGGACAGGCAGGCCACGGCGCGGTCGATCTGACCAGCACCGAGCACCGCCAGGGTAGAGAGCGACACAGAGTTCCATACTCGGATGTGTGGCTAGAAGGAAAGTGCGATCGTTATTGTCTTCTCGCTATGATTATGATTATATAAAAATAAGTAAAGGACAATTCACACAGTACTATCTAGCCCCAAGTTAAGCAGAGCTTGTGCTATGGATACTAGATAACTGATATACATAATACAATCCAATACATATATATATAGACTCAGCGTAAAAACGAAAAGAAAGCTGATTGAGCCGAGGCACAATTTTTGACGCATATAAAGAGCATAAAAAGACACAAGATTGAATACAAGAACTGGGTCGATTGGGGCCATGACCACTGAGTGGCAAACAGGGGTTCCTTCTGCCTCGACTTTCAACGTCTTCTTAAACTATTTGTTGTATCTGAAATCAATACAGGAACCTCTCGTGTAAAACCCCTTACCCTAGCGTCCAGTCGATCATGCCCCGCGCACTGCCCGCTAGCGATCACCAGTTTGTTGGGATGCACAGCTAAACACTTCACATCGTCCGTGTGCCCGGTGTAGTGCCTCTGACACTGCTCCTCCACGTTGAAGAGGACCACCACTCCGGCGACGAAGTAGACTATCTCTCCGGTTGGTAGGAGGTACAGGTTGCTGCGGCAGTCTTTGCCTCTGGAAGGAGAATTGATTGGTTAGATTTATCTTATGATGTATTTGTCTACCTATCATCATCAACCTAGACTTTATTTTTTAAGGAAATAGAAGTTATTGGTTTCTGGCATCTAAATCATACAGCCTATACGTTAACGTCGGGAAAAATAGGTAAATACCGTTATAATTACAGCCTCCCCACGATGTGCATGCGGGTTTGCCCGCCCCTGTTGGATATCCAAGTCGCCTTTTATGATTTTGGACAGGTGCAAATTATAAGATGGGGGACCCCCACTCAGCCCTTCAGTATGTCATATGAATGGTTAAAATTCTTGTAGGTAACGTTTTTAGTTTGGTGTTTTAAGAGTTTTTGATTTGCCCTGGGTATGGATTCTTATGGATTGTTCATCTCTCAAATAAAAAAAACCTACATAGTAGCAGTCCTCGTTTTGAAATAACTATTAAGTTTTATTGCTATTTTGTAGCTAACCAGTTTCTAGGTCACGCAACTATTATTTTTTTACTTATTATCACGCATACCAGCTGTGAGGTACTTAAGTGGTTAAAGTTTATCAAGGACTTCTTTTTTGATTACAATAATCGTAATTCCAAAGTTTACGAATTTCTTCTATTTTTTTTATTTTTAGGTATATTATGTTTTTTCGAAAAGGAGATCTACATAAAGCCCTGAAAGAGCTTTGCCACCTCAGAAAAGTTTGTCACCAACCGGATCTCAATGGCAATCACGTTTTGGATGACAAGTACCCATTTAACAATGTCTGAGCCACAAATCTTAAGTGTTATCGGTCATCAAACCTCCAAAAACTGAACAAATGCCTTCGCGTGCCCACGCAGACGAGTTTCCGCAAACACAAGACAAAAAGCAGCGATCACGTTTCAAGGCTGCCTCGCTTGAGTGGTCAACTGTGTAACGATGGTCCGACTGACTCACGGTAGAAATGCGGGTCACCTCGCGAAATGCATTGTAGGTCGTTGAGGACCGGTCATTTTTAGTAGCCACTTACGATTTGGCCATGACATAACGTAGGACCTACCCAATTTAAGAATCCATGGTAACTTAAAAATTGTCGATCATAACCTTCATTGAGGTAAGGTAGAATGGCGCTTTTATTAAAAACCTTTTCAAAAGTAACATTGTATTTGTAATATACTCTCAAACTCAGCTCAATGTGTACTTTCATTGATGTATATAAAATTAATGAATAGATGCGGGTTGAGTAAATAACGTTGTGGACACAATCAATTTAACAAATTCATTTTTTTTTAAACTGGCAGTAATTCAGAGAATAGCATCACGGAAAAGGTTGGCCAGTCAACCGCAGAGCCGAACAAAAACAAACCTTGTGCCACACAGGCTTTTGAAACCAGCGCTTAAAACAAAGGGCCAATTTTACGCTGACGGCCTCTGCTAACTGCTTGCAAACTTGCGAATTATTGTATATACTATTATTATAATATTTTTTTGCTCTAAGTATATATGTAAAATTTGCACGCCTAATGGCAGATCACAGTGCTGTCATTTTAGTGTGAACATCCCTGTAATACCTGTGTATAACAAATGAATACATGAAGTATTATTTTCAAGACTCAATAAACCAGAGGTTTTTCTGTCGGTTGTTACAGCGCGGAGCCGAACATTTGGTAATTTTAGATAAGTGCAAAAATTTGATTAGTTTTGAAATGGGAAACCCTTGTTGGGTTATTCCGTGTGGGAAGAAATTGTCAACCAATTGTGTAGTTGCGACCAAACGAATTGGATAATTGGGCAATACGTTTCGGCATCTGTGCAAATGACCAAACATAAGGATTGGTTCAAGGCCAAAAACAGACTAGGCAATAATTGTTGTCAAGCGAAATTATATTCCAAAGCACTCAAACACATGTTGCTATTTATTATGAACTGGACAATCCACATAGCGTGATATAGCCCCAAACCACAGATATAACAATACTATACTACTATACCACGGTCTCCACGGAAGACCAGCGCTATGGTATGATCTGCTCTACCATAGCACATGCTGAGTGGAGACCGATTTTTGTCAGTCTCTGTCGTCTGTTAATCTAAGTTTAGTTTATAAGAGTCTCTGTTCTGACAAAATAAAAATATTTTTACTTTTACTTTATACTTAGATATACCCAAGCTAAGCAAACCCTGTGTTATGGGTATAAATGACTGATAAACATAATAACAATACATTACAAAGATAAGTAGTTATAATTGATAGGTGCTTTAGTAATACGAATAATATGTATAACAAACATTTATTTAATGATTATGATATCAATCAAGTGTTTGTATAATGTAATTATAACAGCGAAAGTCTATTTATGAAATTACTTTCATTACTCAAATAGGTCATTATTATGTTATTTCACTTAGTGCCTTCCATTTACTGCTTTGTTTATACAGACATAACAATAATAATACAAAACGAGGTAACTGATTAACGAATTAGAGATAATTGATTGTGTATCAATACTAGGTACCCATAGATACAATCGGATTATTCTAATAGCTATTTAAATAAAATCAAGAAAAAAAGCGTAATAATAGAGCCCTGAAGAACGCCCTTACACTTCTAAACCAATGTGGCTTACAAGTGTAAGATGTTTTGTTTTTAAGATGATATCTATACTAATATTATAAAGAGGAAATGTTTGATTTTTAGTTTGTTTGTATCGAATAGGCAGCGAAACTACTGGACCGATTTGAAAAATTCTTTCACCGTTGGGAAGTTACACTGAACATACTTAGGCTACATTTATTTAGAAATATGAAATTCGAATTTAACGCGCGTGAAATCGCGGGAAACATCTAGTTTTGTATAAAATGAATATGTTACGTTATGGTTTCAATGTCAAGCGTACGATATCGACTGTCCAGCCTTTGTGAAACATAAATGAGTTAGTACTAGCATGACCGCTATCGAAAGCCTTTATCGATTCCATAAATACAAGGTCGGCCAGATAGCATCGACAGGAAAGTCTCTAGGGTTTAAAGGACACGTCATGCTTTCCGCACCTATCATTGCCGTGTCAGACAGTTATTAATCATTTAATGGAAATAAATTTTCATTTTGCAATTAAGTTTCCACGAGAATTTTTTAACATGAATTTAATGAAGCACCATTTCTATGCGAGCAGGTGTTTGCCTCTTTTCTAAATTATTAGTTCTTAAACTCATCAGAACACATTATAATAATACTTTCTTTGTTGAACAGACTGAACGGGAAACGAAAATACTAATAAAATTAGGGAAAAAATAATAATAATGCATTAAGGCACCAAGTGTTACTTTATTATAGTTTTTATCTGTTTTGTATAACCAAATTTGTATTCGTTCTATCGGATACATTAATCGCACTAATGTTTATTTCCGGAGTTTCAAAGACTTTACAGCGATAAAAATTGAATTATTTAACAAATTAAATATTTTAAAATCTAACCTAGTTTTTAGTTTGAACTGGTCAATATCTTATTGAGGAACGGTTAAGTTTTCTTGAACAAGAAAAGCCATAGATGGGACTAGATTAGATTTCTTGTAAAGGAAAAGCCATAGATGGGACAAGATTAGACCATACCTGTATCCATAAACCCACTCCAGCTTCAGCTTGTTTTGCGGCGGGGGTGCCACCTTCGCTGGATCCAAGTTGTCCAGCTCGGAAGGTCCGTACATGACCACTGGACGTCCTCGCAGGTACATGCGCATTGCTCCATCCTCTTCATTGTACTGGCAGGTGCTCGTGCTGAAACGAGATAGAAGATTAGAATAAGGATCACAGAGGTGATTTTGAGTCAGGAGAAAGGTATGAGAATTTCAATGTATTGGATAACAGTTCCTGCATTGTATCTACTTGTACTGAACAAATGTATATTTTGTACTACTGTATTAGTAGTACTTTGGTATGTTGTGTAGGTTACCTATCACTGGAGATTGCTGATTGTTGTGACTTTGTCGATATGAAAGTTTAAATATTCAATCCCTAAAAGGCAATTTGCACTTTGGTCACGCAAAAACCAGTCCTTATAAGGAAACTTGCACTTTGGTTGGAGCTTCTACGTGCAGTTATACCTACTCGTACCAATGAATTTGAACAAAATGCAAGTCCTGAGATTTTATATTTATGACACAATATGTCTTTTTTATCTATTTAGAACGAAGTTAGTTACTTTTTGTCAAATAAAACTTTTTTATAACAGTTACACACTAAATAACGGTCAAACTGTAGAAAATACCCGTATAACAAGGCACGTTAGTTCTAATCTAAATGAATGGTTTAATTCGTTAAAACAATAAAAAACAGACAAAGGTGCGATAAACAATGAAACCGTTAGTAAAAAGCATGCAAACATAATATTAGTCACGCAAATTTAGACCATAGCGTCTCCGGCTCCCAAGCAAACTTACATCGAGGTGAATGGCATTTTAGCAGACGGACTCAGCCCACAATTAAAGAATATACCACCCGCGAGAGAGTCAAGCCAACAATGTCTGGGTTAGCCGAGAAATAATCTAAAAAAACAAAACGAAATAATAACCTACGTGACCATTATCCATTTCTCATTAACCGAACAAAACTGATAAAGGATCTAACTAATAGCACTATTAACTAATATAGGAATTATAATACCTGTCAGCCATGGCGATCAAAAATTTTATTCGTAAATTCACAGATAGCGGCTTTATACCGGTATTAAACTCCGGTTTTGGGCAAACAGCCGGACACCGAGAAAAACATAAACAGACTGTTGAAGTTAAACGGGGAGAGACCGTGACCGTATTACGGACTCTGAATAAGAATGTAAAACTGCTATGTGCTATAACCATTGCTCGTTTTACTTTGAAACAAGAAACATAGCCGATACAAAGCAAAACGTGTATGATATTCATGTAGAGCAAGCTCAGAAACAAGTCAGTTTTTGAGGTCGTTGTATGGTGGCTTGGGAATTAGGTGTGTTATCTATAGGTATCTTGAGTCATCAAGTATTATTGCTGCATGACGATGAAGTAGTGGTTCTAGGGGGAAATTGAATAATGTAGTGATAGAAGTCATTCTTGTTATCTGAATGTCACATCAATCAATTGGAAATGTGGTAGGTACTTTTATATCAACGAGGAGACTATTTTGCTAGACCAGGCAAATATTGAACTTCCGACACATGGGAGAAATGTTAGGTTGTAGTCACAATTAAGGTGCATATATTTTAACTTACTAATTATTTTGGTGTATTTACCTACGTAGTTTTTTTAGAATATACGTCAAATTTACTCAGATTTTGTAAATCACTCACAAAAATCGGGGTTACATTTTGCCACTGTATTGTGTAAAGAGTTTTTTTTAGCATCAACCCACACAGGTATTAATTAACTATGGAGCCAACATACCATGGCAAAATGCTGGCTACATACCAGGGCTGTCAAGTCATTTAGCATTATTATTTTATCATTATGATCATCAGCGTCATCACCCCTGTTCAACTGCGACACTGCTGGGCGTATGCACTTCATGTTTGTATTGTATGATTCTCAAGACACTTGTGCGATATTTTCCATGATTAGATTTTTGAGTTTTCCAATATTTCAGCACAGTTTCATGCGCCATGATCACGGAATAACTGAAAGCACTGCGAGTAAGTTTTAACTGTGCCGAAATATTGGAAAACTCAAACATCAAATCATGGTAAATATTCCTTTTTAAATGACTTTAGTGTTAATAACCGTGACAGTTTAAAAAGTTATATTGAAATTACCTGACCCAGCATTTTTAGGTTTCAACAAAGACAACCCAAAGGGGTACAATAAAATGATTTTCGACCAATAAATACCCAATAATGATAACAAGCGAATATTTATAAGACAAAGTAACCCAAAATTGCGATGCATCAAGAATTTGAGATGGTTAGGGCATTGTGATATAAGGCAAGGGATGAACACACATTACATCTTACCTAGACCCGTAGTATAAAACCATGCTTAGCCATCATCAATCTATGCTGCTTTTGAGATATAAAATCGTCACTTAAGCATAGATAGAAGACTGAGCAAGCGTTTATTATACGGGTCATAAGTCCTGAAGTAGACAATAGAGAGACAGCCCTAGATAACAACCAGCATACCTACCACACGTCTATCATGTAATAGGATGCGCCTGCGCGGGCGGATTACTCAATGTAATGTTTTACGACTGTCGCACTCAAATGCGGTGATTGATCTTATCCGTATTTTAACGTATATACTTAATATGTATTATAAATAACACTAAACTCCTCCGGATAATCTGATCCCTACTTTTACCTATATACTTACGTCCTATAAGACGAACCTTTCCTAATCTCTACATGCCTAATTCAATCGAACTTATGTTATTTGTACCTATTTTAATTGACGAGAAACTGATAAAACCTTACTTTATATTAATATAGGGTTAACCGTTGTTAGTGTTTTTCATTTTCAATAAATATTTTCATTTCATTTCTATATTTTTTTTATAAATTAGTTAGTTTGTTACCTTTTCACGCCTAAACGGATTATTATGAATGTAAAAAGGACTAACGCATGCAAAACCCCGGTCAAAAGCTAGTCTTAAACTCAGTTGTTAAATAGTCAAATTGACGAATTACTAGATTTCGAGCCTTTCCCGCTAAGGTAATACCGTTTTTCTTTTTGGCTCTGGAAACTGAACCCTGAATTAATGTGCCCTTCCAATTTAAAACCACTAGTATAGGGAAGACAGTCAACGGTATATAACTTTACCTTGACTTATAAAACAAGTATACCTATGGTATTAAGTAACCTTTTGGCGATTTATTTACAACTTCATTATTCGTTCAAAATATCATCATAAAATCAGCAATGCTTGTCAAGTAGAGATAAATGATCTCGCTCGACCTTGCCAGTAATGTGCCTGTGACCGCTCACTGCTCTACCATTGTCCTTTTATGCACATGTATGTAGTTACCTGCGGTATGTCGCTTGACTGATTGGAGTTTGATTGTCATGTAGTAAAATAACCGATTCAAAGTTTGTTGGACATTTAGTTTTTAGTAGCCGAATATTGCTTAATAAGTTTGAATATTTGGGTGTTATTTAGTTAAACTGACTGTTAGATGCTGGAAGCTGAAGACAGGGCGCTATGGCGCTCATTGGGGGAGGCCTATGTCCAGCAGTGGACGTGGAGTGCTATTGGCTGATGATGATGATGATAGTTAAACTGGTAACCTACCTATACCTCGATTTAAAATCCAAGTTATAAGGAAAAAAATTGCAAACAACTGTTGGCTTCAAAATACCGCGCTTGCTAACTTTTTCTTTGCGCGTACATTTGTAGACACGTCGAGTGTCTACAAAAATACGCGCAAAGAAAAATTCTATTATATATAAAAGGTCACTATAGGGAAGGGTTGTCACACCATAAATTACTGTAGTTCATTAGTAAGCTTGTATTTAAAATAGGTTAGGTTCGCTTAGTACTTACTTCTTTCACCAACTTCATGGACTGTATTATTATTATTATTTCATTCATTTATTTATAGCATACACATACATATTATGGTTATTTTCACAAGTTGAAAGCCCACCACCGAAATCCCAGTAGAACTTACCCATGTTTCTGTATGGGTCCATTTTGTGAAGGCTTATACAAGTTTAGCAATGACTTTGTCGACGTAAATCTAGAGAGAACAAAACATCATTAGAAAAAAGAAACTGAAAGCATGCTAAAACAAAGCAATTCGTACGGGAGCTGTGTTGCGTGCTTGGATCTTGCAAGGATTTTACAGTACCTACCTACTTTTATTAAAATTAAACACATTTCAAACTTCATCGGCAAATAATTGCATTCCCATGATGGGCAAATTACATTGTTACGCTTTTTATGTAAGTAAGTAAATCATTTATTTGACACATAAAACACACACATACAATTAATCAGCTTAATCATAAAAGTACACAATTAAAACAAAACATAATTATCAAAAGTAATTACTAAGAAATGCGTGTGTGTAGCAGTGCCAAAGGTAATAGCTCAGTGATAATATTCAAACACTGATTTTCAGCTATCACCTTCAAGGTGACGAGACAAGGCGAGCCCAGCAACACACGTCTGTCAGTAAATATGTAGGTACGATCTTTACCTACTATGTACGATCTTTTCCACATGTTATTGCAATAAATATACTTTGACTTTGACATCATATCAGCCTACTAATGTCTACAGCTGGACATAGGCCTCCTCCTTAAGACGCCACAAAATTGATTTTAATTTAATTCTACTACTCAAAATAACGTGTTTCGTTTAGATTAGACCAATTCGTGTAATCTAATACACTAAATAAATAAATAATGCTGGACAATTCACACAGCATTATCTAGCCCCATGGTAAGCAGAGGTTGTGTTATGGGTACTAGATAACTGATATACATAATACAATACATTACATAGATAGATATTTTTATTATACATAGAAAACAACCAGAACACCCGGAACAAATATCTGCAGATCGTACACACAATTCTTCCGAGGCGGGAATCGAACCCGCAACCTCCTGCGTCGCAGGCGGATCTTCGCCCTCCGCGCGACATCGGTCGTCTAAATAATTATACCAATTTGCCCAAACACACTAAATAAAAACAAATTAAAATTATTGCGTATTTATGGAGAATTGAAATAGGCCTTCTGAGCCGCCGCCATCCATCGACTCCCTGCGACGGCTACATTAAGTAATGGGAAATCGATGTCGAGGCTGTCATTGTTACAATCAAATCTTTTCGAAATAAACGTTTCGTACGATTATTTGTATTCAGCTAATTTATAGCGTGTCCCCCAAACATATTAGTAAAACATATTAGTCGGTAATTTTTATAGATTCACCTATAAAAAATTACCAACTAATATGTTTGAAAAAGTGGACAGTGTAATTCTGGACCAAATATAGCGTATATATTTGGTACTGAAGGCTTTTATTGGGTCGTGTGATCTATACCACCCACTTGATGTTTTCGTTCATAATCATGACAATTTGGCTACAGAGAGCTGCAGCATTTATGACAAATTTTGTATTTATCGATGACATTTTTAGAGAACATTGTTTTTTTGTTATTCTTTTATAGTTTAATAATTTCTCATTTGAAATAAAAACTTCATCCATCTCTATCATCATATCATCTCTTTGAGAATAACATGTAAACTCTTCGCTCCAACCTTCCCAAGATCCAGCACTGTACTGACCTGCCGTTGGGCAGCAAGCCCTGCGCGTTGAAGTCCCCCGTGGAGTTCCACCGCTTGGTGAGGTTGGCTGGCGACGGGCTCTGGTTGCTCGACGTGGAATTGTTGCGGGATCTAGCGACAGATAGCACTACTAGCGACAAGCTGTATAGCGTGAAAACCCTTTAGATCAATCCATACTTCATTATCACTACACAGTATAAAACAAAGTCGCTTCCCGCTGTCTGTTTGTCCCTATGTATGCTTATCTTTAAAACTACGCAACGGATTTTGATGCATTTTTTTTTTATTTGATAGAGTGGATAGAGTCGTTCAAGAGGAAGGTTTATAAACCATTTGACACATAGCTTTCCACGCGGGCGAAGCCGCGGGGCGCAGCTAGTAAACTTATAAAACTACGATGAAATAATGACATTGAACTTCATATAAAGGGATGAAATCAGTTATGCTTGTGTAAAAGCAATTATGTCTGTCTGTCTGTTACCTGTTAACGCTTATAATTCAAGTCTCTTGTATTTCACAAAAGCCATACATTTGTTGAGTTGAATTTGAACGCTGCCGGCTTTATTTTCTGCGGTTTGCCGCATTAATGCATTTTCATTTCCAGTAAATTGCTGAAGAGCGTTTTGTGGCTGCAGGTTTCGCTTTTCATCATTATTCATTATAACAAGAGATGCAACTAATAGTGATTTGGCCAAATACCGAATATTCGGCCTCCGAATCTTCGGCGGGAGTCTAGTAAATTTCATACATCACCGGTGAATGGAACTGTTTCAACAACGTCGCTGCTGAAAATTTACAACAGCGGGAAAGCGGGAATAGAAAAGTGCGATTACTATAGTGGTTTATTTTAGGTCGATGATGATAAGAGTTTGTATTCAGGCCTAATAAAGGGATTTCACGCTTTCTTGGTACAGTATAGCAGCTATGGGAAGCATTACTTACTGCATAATTCAAACATTCATATAACAAAAGCAAATAAGAGCAGATACAGAAAGTATAAAGTACCATAGCAGATAATATTTCAATAATACATACATCGAGCCACAAAGAAACAAATAAGAAAAGTTGTTCTCTATACTGTGACACTGATTAGTTTTTCTTGCTTGTATTTTTCTAAATAAGGATTTATCATAGCGTATTTGTTTCTTGACCCTTTTTCTTTTAAATTCTACTGTCAAGATTTTCTCTAACATAACTTTTCATAGCCATTTCATTAGTATGGTTTGCGGAACTTGGTAATTGAGACTGAGCCTGACTGTAAGCTTTGTTTGAAATTAAATATCTGTTTTTTTATTACCTTATTATCTTAGGCCTTGTAAAGAGCGCGAACACTGAGATATTGCTGGTGCTCGCATTTACCTTCTAGAAAAGGCAATCTTTATAAGAAGAAGTCAAGAAACAAATCTCCGTAAGATAGAATTCTATTAGGTCTAGAATTCCTCTCTCTGCAGCCATGGGCTAGTCACCGGCCGCTTGAGCTTAGCTTCGCGGTCGGTGATCTACCGTTTTTATATATTTTTTACTGTACATACAATAGTTATATATAATATTTTATTGTATTTATTTTCTATAGTAAAAACTGTATTTTCAACGAGAATTTGAAATAAATGAGTATATAATTGTATTGTACCTGTAAGGCTGTGGCGGATGCACGACATGCGGCGCTGGGGTGGCGCGGGGTGAGGGCGAGGGTGCGGGGGACAGGGAGGAGGAGGAGGCGGGCGAGTCCGACTGCAGGGAGCCTGTTGATTGGTGCTGAGGACCGCGTCTGAAATACAACAGAAAAGGCATTAAATAAATAAATAAAATCATTTTTTTTTTTTCAGATTACTGTGATTCATATTTTGTTAGTAAAATGAAACATTTCCACAGGGGAGAGGTGATTCTACCTGATATAGTTTTTAGGATGGTGTTGGGGCTGTCGCGTACCCTGCGCATCAGGGATGCGGTCTTTTTACGGAGGATGGCAGCAAAGCCATCCGTCTGATATTCCGATAAAATAAAAGACTTACGTCACTAAAAGGGAAGAAAACGGACAAGTGTGAGACGACTCTCACACGAAGGGTTCTGTACCATACTTGATATACTTTCGCGAAGATGGGAAACCCTAAGTCAGAATTCAATTTTTTGATGGATCGCAAAAAAGCAAAAAGCCAACAAGACGGCGCCCAACGTTGCTTAATTTCGGTGATCATTGTTCAAATTGGTATGAACGTTGGCCCTTAATCGTTAAAATCATTATAAGTTGTTATAGTAATACACACCAGGTATATAATTCAACTGTCTACCTTTACAATTCAAGAGATACAGATTTGACAAACTAAGATCAAACTAGCCAAACAACACGTAATTTGTAAGGGGAAGAGGGGACTCCTTTTAGATTTTATAATTGCTGTTATATCGGCAAGACAAATACATACTCAGTGAATATTTCTATTGTCTACCTTTTACGATTCACAAGATACAGCCCACTGACAGACGGACGGATAGACAGCGGAGGCTCAGTATAAGTATAGTTCTATATGTGTACTGTGGCGGAGGCTTAGTAATAGGGTACCGTTTTCACCCTTCGGGTACGGAGCCCTAAAAAGCAATGTTGCGCATCATTTAATGAGTACCTACCTATGTGGTCGCGATTTAGATCAAGTCAGTTGTCGTACATAGAAGTGATCAATATTTGAGCAGTGCATCTCTCAAAATAACTCATACGACTTAAATATCCTGAACGTAACATTTTCATCAATTTTCATAGTTCTTATATATTTGTGATATACAGATACAGGTATTACAGGGACGTTAAGACCTAAAATTAAGAGCACTGTGATCTGTCATTAGGCGTCCAAAGGTTACATATTTTAGTTTGTCACGTAGGTAGTTGTCGTCTTACCTCTGTGGTAAAGAAGAAGCACTGGAGCCATAGCTAGACGTCCGTTTCGCCGTCTCCCGGTACGAAGGCTGTCTTATCCGGAGCTCTCTGGTTGGAGTACTCGTTGAGCCTGGAATTAACAAAGACCAACCACATAAGAACAAACTTCTGTTGCCGCTGTCACTCTATATGAGTCCACATAACTATAAGATACTTGTAAATATTGATTAACTAGTTATAAGATATATTATATCCTATGGGACTGATTTAGTCATTGTTAAACTCCTTCCTAATTAAATAAGAAAAAAAAAATCCTGGAAATATTATAATAACTAGTTTTTAGCCGCGGGTAAAAACTAATTATTATAATATTGATTATGGAACCGTTTAAAGGTTGTTTCTATTCCATGGGAAATGTTTTTATGGGATAAAAAGTATGTTTGATTCCAGACTTAGAGCTTTGTCTATGGAAAATTAGTTGATCCATGTAGATCCATTCAGTAGTTTTGGCGTGAAGAAGTAACAAACATCCATCCATTCATCGATCCATACTTAAAAGAGGGTCCCATACCACTGAAATATATTAATTAATTTAAGTTAAAGCAAAAAACTATTTGATTTGATTTGATCCATGACGAAAACGAGACGCTTTCCGGTGTGAATGCTTCTTTTCGAGAGGCAAGTAAAAGGTTTATTTCTCCCTCGACCGTACAAATTCTTTCGCTTTCCCAATATCAGGAACCCTTATGCAAAACGCAGCCTACTCTACATGTAACTGAATCGTTGCCAAAAAACTTACGATACAGTGAAAGGATACATACGGTGTCGTAACTTTGGAATGTATTTAAGCTGTTTCTATTTATCACTTCAGAAATATTAATAAATCATTGAACTCAGAATTTAACGCACCAATTTGCAAGCTATTAATATAAAACAGATAAAGTTATCTAACTTTAAAATTATACTGGCGTGGTCGAGGCGACGACGGTCAGAAAGGTTATCTGGCCTAACGCGACTAGACTTCGCAATTTTTACGAAGTTTGCTAACTTGTTTGCCTTGATATCTGACACCTGCAGCGCAGTCACAAATATTAGACCTAGTAACGGATTAATGTTATCATATTGATTTTATTGTATTACGTACCAGATACAAACGTTATATTTACATTTTTGATGTATAATCCTTAAATTTTGTCAGATAATTTTTTTCATATGCATAAATCTCAATGGAAGCTTTTTTTTAATAGCCTCATCCATCATGGCTCATCTATCTATTTAGGCTATCCTAACGATGTCGTCTGACCATCAGGTTGGTGGTCTGTCTTTGAGCATCTCTAGGCCACCATTCTGTAATGACTGTAGTCCACCTTCCGTCTAGCTAAGTGTCCTGCCCATCTCCACTTCCGACTGGCATACGCCAGCCAGTCTGAAGTGGAGATTGGCAGGACACTTCTAAATATATTACCTGTGTAAGCACCATTTCTCTGCACAACAGGCGCTGCTGGGGCTCTGCCCTCGAGCGCGTTCAGCCTCCGCAAGGCATCGGCTAGGGTAGACCGGAGACAGAGAAGCTCCTCCGCTTGCCTGGCACATTTGATCTCGAGCTCAGCCACGCGGGTTGCCAGGCCTGCACCTTCGCCTTCTAGCATTTCATCTGGAAATAAGAGAAAACAATTCGATGTATTTGATGGACTGTCATATAAAGAAAACTTTGAATTTAGTCCTCGTACGAGAGTTATTCACCTCCTGCATTATTTAAGTTAACGTTGCGTAAGAGAACATTCTTTAGAAATCTGTTGGTGACGGATTCCATACAGAGAAATGAGGAAGCAGAGACGGACACGTTAATTACCTACTGTTTACGAGGAAACTCGGTTCATCTTATGTTGTGAGCATCCAAGTAATCAACACGAATCGTTTTGATTGCTTCTATACTAAATTGTCGTCATATTACTTTATGTATGATGATTGATTCATCTAGGCTTAAAATTCGTCTCGATTCAATAGCATTTTATGGATTTTGAATTTGTATAGAACTTAGATCCTTGGATCTAGTTTAGGCCTAAAGCGTGGAAACGTAAAATCCATTTAATTTTGAAGCCTGCATGAATACTGCAAAGTCCAAGGTTTAGAAACATTAACTTTGAAAGAAACAAATCAAGAACGAAATATGTAATAGAAAAGAATCGTCATAAAATCATGTTCTGAAAATTCTAAGATACTCGGTTGGTTATGTAGTGTTGCCATTTATCTGGAATGTTACGTGAAAGGTGCCCTTTTCAAGCGGTAAAGTTTTATGATTATTAGACTTCCTTATGGTTACGCAGAATGTTGATTTAAAGATTTATAGGTTCTTACATCAAGGAAATAATCAAGCTATATTATCTGAAATTATTCATTACATGAATTGGAAAATTGCAGATTCAAGAATTCATCGGTATAGAAAATATCTAAAGATAAGATCAGTAAATTCGGTAATGTTAATTCAAATTGTTGCAAGAGGTGCATTGATTATGTTCACAATATTGTTCCCACATTGCCAAATCGTCCGGTCGTGACGAAACGCCACTATTGTGCAAGCCACTTTACTTTCAGGTCACAATATTTGCGAATTCAGCTCCATATACGTCCACTATTGTCTCCAAAACAATGGTGGAAACCTTCCACATGTTGTTTTTGTACAATTTCAGTTTTAAAACCAGTAGCATAAGAGCGTTCAATCCTTGGATTATCGCTATTGTACAGGAATGAAATATGCATGAATATATATTTTGATTTGGTTTTTTTTCGCTATTCGTTGAGTCTCCTAAGTCTAGCCATGTCTCGACCAGTCGGTTAAAATTTAGAGAGATAATACATTTAGAGTTTTTCATTTTAATAAAAAGTATTGAATCGGCTTTCTGTCAGCATAGTGGGTTTCGCATTATAAGATAACATACAGGTGATTTAAGATGTATAACCAAGTGTTACTGTTTGGTTATCGCGGTTATCGTTGGTTGCATAACCGTGCAATATTGTGTTTGTGAGTCCAATGGCTTTCTTTGATTAAGGTTTGATAAGAAATCACTATACAACAAATATAGTTTAATTTATTACCTGGCTATTTACTTCTACGGCTTTATTTGTATACTTTCAGTATAACAAAGAATGATCTCCCACATTAACCATACTTTAATTTGATTCGAAGTAGACCTTTGCCCTATTTTTAGCACTTAGGCAGGCAGTTCAAGACTGCTTAGCGTAACTTTTTTAATGTTTGTATATTCGCAAATTGTATATTCGTCTGATGCGAGGTAAAGAGCTCCATACACGGGTTCTAGCTACCTTGCATATTTCCTCTATTCTAAGAATTTATTTCCGTATTGTTCTGTTTTGTGTGGTATAATAAAGTGTTTTCTTTATTCCTTTCTGTTTCTATTCTACGGAATATGTTATCTAATTGATATAATTACAGCTCTGTGTAGTCTAAGGTTTAATGATGTGGCGTAAAATCTCAATAATTATTTAATTAATTAAGAAATACAATTATTTATTGATCAAGCTTTAGTACCAAGGTTGTTATGGGGTTTCGTTTTTTCTTTTTAGATAAGTATAATATAGGTTGCTTGCTATTTTTGTTTAAAAGTGTTTCACATATGTAATTTTTCTCTACGGGAGTGACTTAGTTGACAAAACTCCTTTTGAAAAAATAAAAAAAAGACTCCAGCATTGTGTTGTAGGTAAGGTACCACCTTTAGTACCTAAAGATTGTCATTAGACTTATGTTATTCACGACGTCATACTCACGCCAAGCTGCATAGACATCGTTCATGGTGTCTCCCGGGGAGTCACTGGCGCGGGAACTCCTGGATTCCCTGTCAGCATCAGCTTTGCTCTCCATATCTCACTCTTAATAGCAATGATTCAAGTCCATCATTGACACTTCAGCTATCGGAAGTTTATGATCTTTACTGTCAGTTCTTTAAAATTGTCGATAACGAATTGGGGATTTGTAATTTTGGCCTGTTTTTGGTAATTTTAGTAAAAACGGTTATAAAGAAGGTTAGTGATAGTGAATAGAAGCAGGTTATAAGCGCTGAAGGTAAGGTTCAGTGACCTAAAAAAATGTGGCCTCTGTTATCATATCACTGGTAAACATAAAGCAAGACAAGGTAAAGGTACTTGTACAAGTACTTGAACCACGTTTTCTTACTATTATAAAAATAAATAAACCATGAACCCAAAATGTATGAGAAGATGCTGTCTTTCCATGCATGCAAATTGCATATCACCGTATCGAAAACACGTAAAATTTGGAATTCGGCTAACGGGGAATTTACTGGTTTTGTTCATTTGCATAACTCAACGGACTTTGCAACTGTAACTGCACATCCCTTGGTCTCACAGACCTAGATGTCTCGTTTAGATCCGGTTGTGTTGGAAGGGCTTGGTTGAATGTAGTGATTCTCGTGAGAATGGGAGTATTCACTTGATTTAAGAGATTTGATTGAGCTTTTATTTTAACAGTAATAGATTATCTTCCTTCCTGTAGTTTTGATAGTCATATTTACTTAGGCTACAAACTTAAACGACAAAAGAAAAAATATCAAAGTTCTCCTTTAACTGATTTTTAGGTTGAATGGTAGAGGGAAGATTGTAGTAATCAACCTTAAATAGGTGCTTTCTTAATTGTTCTTGACAGAATTGTCCGAGCAAGTGGCAGCCAATTATACTCTTAATAAAAATAAATATTCATTATAAATAACAATACGGCTTGTACCAATTACAAAGAAAAGGTTAAAAAATACAATTACGGCGATTTTTGCGACTAAAAAAAATTAAGCAAGCTTGTAACGATCCATAATTTAAGAAAATTAACATGAATGTGACTTGCGATCTTTGAATGTCGGGGGTTTAAATTAACAAATCACTTGAGATATTTCATTCGAGTTGATCTCCGACTACCACACGGGATGAAATTGAATCTACCGATAAGCCTAAAGTAACCGACAAAATTCAAAGAAAAGTTTATACATATAGGCAAGAGAAGTAAAGAGTAGAAGCTAGTATGATAAAACATATTAAGCAACCATGGTAAATCACGCTGAGGATATACCATTTATGTAGTCGCACGGTAGAAAGAGATGAATTGTCTTTTTACCAACAAGGTGCTTTTCTCACGACTGAGAAAGTTAATGTCCGTGGGAAGATCTATGGAAAAATAAAAGATAGCGCCGGAGATAAAACTGTTGGATACGCGACTGTATAACTGTAGTAAAAAGTTGAAAATGAGACGGTGGATCTGTGAACTATTGTAGATAACTATGACGTGAATATTGTTATATTCGTTTTTATCAAGTTGTTGTATGCACTGGCAAAAAAAACACGTATTCTTGCAAACATACAAAGAAGAAAGTAATTATGAAAATTTAAGAGGAGAGTACTTACCTATTTTATATAACCAAATTTATTAATGAAATACCTACTACGATCAAACAGAGAGAAAAAATTATAAAACCGAAAAAAATGACAAACACCCCAATAATAGAGCAACATCCCCTACATTTCCCGTAACACTGCACTGGCGCCAGAGAGACTAGACGGTCGACGCTTCCTGGCAACAACCCCGATGATACTGTAGCCGGAAGTCATAAGCTTGCCAGTAATACGAATGGATGAGTAGGAAACGTAGTAAAAGGAACGTAAAACGGCGTCTGAATGTCCGAATGGGGAAAAGGTTATAGATGTGAGAGTTAACATAATAAATGGTTGTATTGAATTATCTAATAAACAACGAAGACAAATAAAAATTTAAATCGAAAAACAGAATAATATCAACAGCTTGATATTTAGATTTTTTCTTAAAGTAGGGTTATCTTTAATCCAACCAACAAGAGTCAACCACAAAACGTACACGATGGCTTAATAATCCCATGGCTAGCGGACATGACGTCAGCACACTGATTTAAATTTCTAATGCCACAATGTGCGCAAGCGATGGTGTGAGGCGAATAAAAACTGCGAATTTCATAAATGGAAAGTAAACAAAATTGATTGCGTGACCGCCGATTCAATAAAACAATTTTTATCTATTCTATCTTCACGCTACAGTCCCTTCCTATTGCTTAATAATTATTAGTTTTTATTGTAGATGTAAGCTTCGTTGAAAAATATAGATAAGTAATATAGGTAGGTATTGGATTTTTTCTATTTTAAGTTAGGGTCATATAAAACCATAGGTAACATTATGTTTGATTAACACGTTATCAATGATAGACATTATACGAGTATGTATATGAATGAGAGACGCAGACGAGACACAAAGTTAAGCTAACGTATTCCTACTGTTATACGTCAAAGAAGGATGACAGGAGATAAATCTATTGTAAGTTTTAATAGGGTCGGATTACCAGTGAGTCGAAGTGCGCAATCGAGACGTCACGTCTCGCTCTAATGGTATGGAAACGACTGTCTGTTTGTCCGTAGTCGAAGAACTAACAGATGGACATGATTTGAATATTAATAGTTGTTTGATAATACTTGAGTCCTCTTTTGTGATTATTATGTTTGAAGTATTAGGTATCAAGTTGTTATGCCAAAGCGTGATTTACAACATATTTTTCGAGAATATAATAGACGATGTACATGTTATTAAAAAGTCTATTGTCTCCATCATTAACGGATAATTTGTAAACAGGGACGGAAATATAAGAAGGTAAAATATAATATATAAAACATAAAACTACACATGCCTAGGTAGCTTCTTATTGGATTCTTAGCTCATTCGGATCATAGTTCAGATTATTAATGATGTCATGCTCAACTCAGATGGGATTAAAATAATTTTTATATTATCTCAGGTGATTTTTAATAACCAAATATGACGATCACTATCAAGGAACATACGTTAATAGATAATAAAAATAGGGTAAAGAAATTATGATAAACTAGAAGAATAAACAAAGACTGAGCAATGTTTACATGAAGGTAAGTAAGTAGTACGATGTACTGAAAAGACGTGATTATTACAGAGATGATGAAAGAGAAAACTAACAGACTACAATAAACAATGAAGAGTTGTAACGAGTATGAAGGATTCGATAAGAATGAGAATATAGTAGGTTAAACTTCCTCAAAGTGCTTTGTGAGAAAATGTGTAATATTTATCGACGCGAAAGATTTCTAGAGCTCCTGTTGTTAATTTGCTCAGAATTAAGAATTAATTTGCTAGAGCTCCTATGTTAATGCCGTAAAATTTGCTCAGAATTAAGAATTAATTTGCTAGAGCTCCTATGTTAATGCCGTAATGGTAAATGCGTGATGTTAATAAAATGTAAGGTCTAGTCTAGACTAATAAAAAAATAGTAGCCAGTAACCTTAAACCTTGACCTGTTCCCAAAAATTCGACGACCTTCCAAAAATAGCACAGAACCGAGGTTAATCGTAATTCGTGGCAAACCTAAATGACCGGTTATTAGAAAACCACATAGGATCCAGGTAGATTGGTTTTGGCAAGCGTTAGATTGGATAATGGTTCTAAGAAGGTCCGGTCCAAAATATTACTCTTAGGTACAATACATACTGGATTAAAAATAAATCCATTATCTAGCTGACGTTATAGTGTAAATTTCCAGGATTGCCAGGAATCATAACGTACTTGAATTTATTGGGTCTGTATCAACAAAAATATTGTTTACATTTGATTACCTAGCGACTTTAACATCTCACGTACCTGTTCGCCTAGTTTTATCATTATACACACATACATTTGGTTGGACTTCAATAAGTGCACATGACTTTTATCACTTCTCATTCACGTCACAGATGAGATGTATTTATGACTGCTTAGGTACTCTGTTGCTAAAATGATTTCGCTGTACCCATAAAATAAAATGTAAGCAAAAACATTGGTTTGATTCTCGTTTGATCATTCTAGTTTAGGCGAACCCTTCCTATTCCTGCCACCATATTGACCGGTCATGGCGCTGCAAATTGAATTAGCATGCCAAAGGAAATGGCTTCAGCTGAATTATCTGAACACGTCTAAGTAACGCTAATTTGCTTAGCAGATTTAAGAAAAACAGACCAAAATAACAATGCCGATGAAGAATTGTCACAGATATTCACTTCACTGATACTTCACAGCATGGCACTAACGATTGTTGATATAGGTATTTAAGGAAGAATACTTCGCAAAAAATGAAAAAATTCAGAAAAGCTTTGTAATCTTAGGATAGTACACAAATTGAAGAGAAAAAGACTTAGGCACGATGCCGGCAGACTCAGCCAGCACCTCTAAACTGAATTATCAATCGGGGCCACACAGCTGATTAAACATAAAACGAAACAGTACTAAGTAAACACGAACACTTTAGAAAACAACCTTATCAGCACTAGCTGAAAGTAGAAAGTTGCTAGGGACAAAATACCCGGGAATTTGTCGTAGTTGAAAACGAAGGCTTTAGCGCATGCGTGGAGCATCGCAGCGCAGCCAGCCACAATGGGGATAGGAAATTCGAAAGCGGATAATTAAACCTAGACTCTATTCCAGGAGGGAAAGAATAGAAAGTTGAACGAATGAATTCCAAGCACATGCGTTGTGAAACTCAAGTAAATATTTCAAATATTAAGTCAGCGGATTTACAAACAGTAACCAAGGAAATAGCGACACCTGAATACATAGACCTTGTTTCATTTGCCTAGAAGTTACAAGCGAGGTAAGTCAATGGCAAGTCTGCTGGCACGTATGGAGATCATTAAAATTCTTGGAAATTCCACCGTTTACATTCCTGAGCAGAGGGGAAAATATTCAGGGTTATATCGATTGTATACAGCTGTTTAAATTTATATTGATAGGTAGATAATTATACGAATTAAAGAATAGAAACAAATTAGAACTAGTATATACAATTGAAATAGTTCAAGCAACTGAAGCCTGTTGCAAACAATCCTTTTGCCATTCGCGTAAATCGCGAGGTCATCAATGCATTACATTTTTGACATCAAAGGAGTATCACACATACACAAGGCTCAACCGAAGGCCTTTTATTTTTCCTACTATACATGTGTATTTTTAAGTGAACATCAGTATAAACATTATGTAAGCAGTTTTTATTGACCATACATGTACTTAGTGGTTTATGTAAATACCAGCTCTAGCCGACAAGGTCACTGATGTGATGATGCAATATTTGACATCATTCTCTTGTATCTATTCAATAAATAATAACTGCTGTGAAGTCTCATAATCACGATTAGCCGTTTTGCAATTTTATTGAAACAATATAAGTAGGTTTTTACACAATATTAACATTTTTTTGAAGCGATAAATATCTCTAAATCCATATTTGTAGGCCTTGTAAGTTTGAAACAATGGTTGTTTACTTTTCAGCTTACGTTATCGCTTTACGACCATGAACTCTGTTTCGCAAAACTAATCAAGCTTCGAGGGAATGTAGGTAGGTAGATAATCTTGCTGTGTGATCAAAATTCAAAGCCTACTGTTTACAAGTTACACGTGTATGTTAGTATACGTACGTACATTGTACTATATTTATTTTTACTAACTAGCTTCTGCCTGTGGCTGCTGTTCCCAAATAAAGCAGAGATAATGTTTTCCAGCTAAGTACATAATTTTAGACGAATGCTCAGCCGAGGCTTGTAGAAGTAACAATCCTTCAAACATATCACTATTTATTGGATTCAATGAGATCAATTCAACGTTATAGGTACGTTTTATTTTAAGATTTATGCATGATCCTACTCTATCATGATTTGTAAGTATCGCAGAGTCAGTATAGACTCGTATTTGAAATTGTCTACGTCTAGATCCAATTAAAAACAAACTGGACACCACTTGCAAAATAAACAAGTTTTTGCAACTTTTGATAGAGTCATGTAGTCATGGACTTTACTGCTTTAACTTCAATAATTACCTACTGATTTACTTTTTGCAGTGATTGGTTGTTGCAAATCACAAGTGCAGAGTGCATAATTGATGTTACCTATCGATAACTAAATCTGGTCAGCCAGCATACAGCCATCGGACTGCAGAAATGTAGAAATTACGGAAAAATATATAAACTTCTTTCTGTATGATGAAATAATATCTCTAAAATGTCTTATTGGATGCGTAGCTAACCGTTATTGGATGCGAGAAGTAGAGGAGAAGAGAGAGAAGAGAGGCAAAAGCGAAAGGAGGTGGATACCCTGCAGTTAGCCCAGACTTAAATGATGATGATAACGTCAAAACATTAAACGTGTCATCCAAATATGAGGAATGGTGGAAGATGGGCTGTCAAGAACGCGTATGAGAGAAAATTAGTGGGGCGAAGACCAGTCGGCCGCTCTGATTCGCAAGATTGAAAATCGGAAGCCGATATCCGCGAACTTGATACTACTAGCTGGCAAGAGCTCACCGAGTTGTTTCTTTTGAGGTAAAGAAACGGGATCACATTAAATGTACCTACCTTAGGGTCATTCTATTGTTATGTTGCTACTGTAAATGTTTCGAAGGTCAAGGCTGGCAAAATGTAGGGGGTGTGCGATTTCTATGCTCTCGAGTGTAGTCTATCTAAACGATATAATATGAACAAAGACAAAACAAATTAAACGAACATTTATAATTGAAACAATTGACTAACTGCAGACCGCTGCAAACAATGTCTAAAGTATAGCTAAATTTAAGATGTGTGGAGAATTCTGGACTCTTACATTTGTTTCTTCATTTTCATCTATCATTCAGAAGGATAGGATCCAACGATACAATGAGGATCCTAGCCTTCTTTATGACGATTCGTCATACGACTAACTTGGTAAAGTTACTAGTAGCGTACCATTGTAACAAATATACGACAAAGTAGCTGACATAACATCTAGAATCTATGCCAGCGATGCGCATGCGACCACGCAACATGGCGTCTCTAAACACAGCAATTAATGCAATGGCCGTATCCGATGTCAACATGACAGTCGCAATCACAATAGGCAGTAAACTTGCTAGATTGCTACCCAGTACCGACGGGCTAGGTCAAATCACTTATCTGTTTAGTTAGGTGAATGAAATTTGAGGACCATTTCCGAGATGTATATCGGCCGTAATCTCGTGGTGCTTTTACTAGATTGTTTACACTTTGAGCATGTCTTTCTTAACACGGTGCTATCATCGGTGCGAGAATTTTGAGGGACATGTAGGTACTTCAAAGCTCCGCCCGCCCCGGCGCCGCCGCGATGGTGTTCAGATCAAAAGTTAGTGTTATTATTATTCTAAATTACTCTTTTCTCTCTCTCTCTCTAATTGTATGACATTGTTTAAATTGTATTATTATATACGTAGTTATTACGAATTGGTGGCACTGTAAATTTGCTCCAGTATCGACATCCTGATTCAGCTGGTTGAAATTAAAATTCATTTTTATTACTTCGTTGGTAGGTACGATCTTGTTTTGCATGGATATCACATTTGGTTTGAATTTATGGGGACTGGGAATGTCAATGTTAAGGCCGTAATGTTCAATGTTCATAGAAGGAAGTTATTGACATGTATTGTTCGTGAAGACTTACGCCTTTTTAGGTTACGGGTCATTCAACAGATATGCTGTTTTCTATCGTTATTTGAAATTTAAATATTATCTCCTAAACAGCCCAGGCAGACAAACCTATTTTTTACTAGGGTTCCCGTTTGTTTAATAATAAAATAATGTAATACGTAGTCTTCTGCGTGTTTTTTTATAACATTTTTTGTGTTTAATAGACCTTTGTTTTTTTTTGTGCGCTATGGCGCTCATTAGGGGAGGCATAAGTACAGCAGTGGACTAATATCTAGGCTGATAATGATGATGAGACCTTTGTTTGTTCACAATCTCACCCGATATAAAGTGAAGATGTGACCGACGATGTATCACAAAGGTCTAGACTAGAAGATACTTATTCACTATTGTCGTGAAGAGACCCAGGTTGTAATTGACCTAAAAAACAACAGCAGAGCGAGGGAGTTTGTTTGTTTTGGGAAGGTTTAAGGCTAGATTGAACGTGAGATCGATAACGGATTATCGTTGAGGCGTTTACCTTATACTTTTTGTACTTGTGTGGATATAAATGATATTCCAAACGAAGAGCTGTAGTAGAAGCTTTACTGTGACGCCTGTCATTTGTTATTTTTCAAAGTATTCCTAACTTGGAGGTGTTATCATAATATTTCAAAAGGGCTATGGAAACTACATAACATGCATTCAAGGGACCTAATACTCTTTTCTATATTGTGCGCATTTGTGGATTTCTCACGTTACTACAATGAACAATTGATTAATTACAGTTTGAGTCATCGTACTGAAACCCACAACGCAACGTTATCTACCAACGCATTTAGAACCTAATCTTAGTTGGGCTGTTCCATGATCCGAAATTTCTGCAATTCAATGCCATTCAATATTATTATTAACTTTTGCCCGGAGTGTCGTAGTGAAGATCTCCAGATATTTCATTGCAACAATTTTGACTAGACACGATGTAGATCCTTCATTCTTTCTCTAGGTAGGTATATACGCTTTCACTGCAATATGTATTGGATTAAACTTGAACTTTAATAACCCTAACAGAATGAGTCACCGAGATGGGTTGGTCACCAGGGCGTGACGTCACGGGCCTGCTTCCCCACAAAACACCGGAAGCAGCGGCGGATATCAGGTGCGCCAGCTAGGTTATCAGCCATATTGGAATCGACAGATGTTTGGTGGTAGGGTCGATTAACGTAGGGATGGGTGGTTGTTTGCATGATTGTACTAGAAGGGTATAAAATACTTTAAGGTTGTTGTGATGGGAAAACGGAGGGAAAAAAAATGTCTAAAGGGATTTTGAAAAGAACATTCAACGATAAGCCACTGTTATATATATTCTATTATAAATCGTAGAAGGTTAAAAATAACACTTTTAAAAATGCTATTTTCTTAAATTTCCACGCAGACCAAGCCGCGGGGCGCAGCTAGTTCTGAATAAAACGTAAGTACACCATAGCCATAGGATATGATGTGACTGAAGAATCTTACGTCTTCTCAGGGTCATCGTTTGCTGTGAACATGTTCCATGAACACAATTGCATCAAACGAGTAATACTAATTTGTATTATCGTGTACAAGCATCAGGCGGCGGGTTCCCTCGCCCTTTCCCATGCTAAGTACCGTCGTCTGCTGCAGACAAAGGGAGTGAATAACAGGTTCTGACTGAGACCATTTTCATTATGCATGAGTATGCTTCAATGTTATACTTACTTATAGATGTTTATTGATCTATATTTTTCTATATTTTATTAAGTTTGTACTTTGTTTCTATAATATCTTCTAGGTGTTTCTTTGTTTTTGCTTCCTTAAATTATATTACACTAGCTGTTCGCCGCGGTTCCCCAACGGAAAAGAATTTTTAAAATCGGTCCATTAGTTTCGGAGCTTCAAAACAAACAAACAAAAAATATAATCTTTCTTCTTTATAATATTAGTAGATACTTAATTACCGATTGTTTTTCTATTTTATATTATTCCTTTGTCAGCTTGATTGAACCAAACCCATTTACATTCATAAATTGCAGAATTTATTTACCTGACATGTGCAATTTTCTCATCCTTTGTGATTTCTTATCGTCAGTCAGTACTCAGTGTTGTGCGGCATGCTAAGCTAATTGTAAAGAGCCATGAGAATGCCAGAACAATAACTGAGGTATTATTCAGCAAAAACCTTCGTTTGCACAGAAATAACAGTACCTATTAACTGTTAACACTTTATTTCTCTTTCATTTTCCCTTTAAGAGGCTTTTAACCATGTTTAGAGTTTTCCAGGTTTAACAGGAAAGTTATTTCATTTTATTTTGAAGAACTCGATTATTGCTAGATGATTCTGTGTGGATTATCCAGCATTATGTATTAATTAATGCAAAAAAAAATTGGAAATACAATATAGGAAGAATGGATATTAATGTTAACGTTGAAGAAGTGGTGTGCCGGACCCTAGCGTGGGTTTCCCATGCTAGGGTCCAAAGATGAAGACCCAAAGATGTTAAAGAAGTGGTACTTACTGGCATGATCATCATTCAGCAGGTTGTGGTACCGATGCTGCTTCTCATTGGAGTCGAGCCTCATCATCACGCCGTTGTCACCACACCATCGCGAATTCCTGAAAACAATCATACATTATTCAATCAATTGGTTCCATGATGCAGCTTTCATCTTAAGTCAAATAAGTACCGAGTCTTTTCTATGGTTTGTCTACATAGGGACGGACAGACAGCGGGAAGCGACTTTGTTTTATAATTTACTAGCTGACCCGACAGACTTCGTCCTGTCAAAAAGATTTGTAATGTGGCAGTTCTTGTGCCTACGTACAGTGAGTGCTATTTAATATGAACTTTATACCATAGCAATAAAGCTCAAATTGACTACGTTTTAGTTACAAATTATTTGTATGGGAAAAAGAAAAGGGCTATTTTTAGGGTTTTTCCAGCAACAATTCTAATTTTTCTCGCCGTAAAAACCATCCTTGAACTTCAACGAACATTTTAAAAAAAGATTTGGCCAAATTGGTCCAGGCGTTGTTGAGTTATGCGCTTACCAACACATTTTGCGATTCATTTTTATATTATAGATTAATTAAGTGCGCTTGAGGGAAAGGTGCCTGTGGAATCTTAGAACAGTGCCAAGATATTATCATGTAGGTACTTATAATTTTAAATTATTATTATCAAGATATTATGGACTCGGACTTAGCACGTAAAAATAATGTAATCCAACGATTAAAAGATACGGTGGCGCAATACAAAAAAAACCCGCAATAGACGGACCGTTGCAAATATTTAGCAAGAGGGCAATGACCGTTGCTGTAATTGACCAATCAGATTTATGATTGATTGAGATCATTTAAATCAATTTGTTCGAGTGAATGATAGCGGAACAAAAAATTAAACAAATATGACTTGGGAAAAATTTGAATAACTGACTCATTATTCGAACATTTGTAGGATATAGAAAAATGGGCCTTTATGTAACAAGGAGTTTTTAGGTGCTTGTTTTTTGGGGGACATCAAATTTTAAATAAAGGCCTTTGAATGAGGTACCTACATAATTAAAGAAACTGATAAAAAGCAAGTACTTATGTACATATTAAATATTCAATTATTATTTCAAGTAAGTACGTAATTCAAGAGGCTTGAATAATAAAATGAAATAAATAATAAATAATGGTGGACAATTCACAGCATTATCTAGCCCCAAGCTAAGCAGAGCTTACATATGTTATGGGTACTAGATAATTGATATACGTAATACAATAAATAACATAGTATATTTTTAAATCTTAAGTAAGTATTCAAGTATAAGTATAATTCAAGTAAGTAGGTAATTTGAAAGGGCTTAAATATTTAGACGCGTGTTGGATTGACGAACAATAAACAGGACACATGCGCGTAAAGCCCAGAAACCCAGACGATGCAATGAAATGAACAAAGGTAGGCCAGGAATTATTAGTAGCCAAATAATTGGCGACGGATGTTAGAGCTGACATACTCGGCAAACGTAGTGTTGGACGCCCTCCGGCCAGGTGGGATGACGACCTGCGAAGGACTACGGCTGAGACTACGGGCAGATACTAGCTGCGTTAAGCTGAAGGACTCTATGGCGCTCTTTGGGGGAGGCCTATGTCAAGCAGTGGACTAAAATAGGCTGATGATGATAGAGCTGACATGAAGATATTAATAAGAGAAGATACATGGATCTAGAAAGTCGAGGAATAGGTAATCAAGCACCTTTCGAATTAAATGAATGCTGCAACGAATCGTAAACTTTACGAATATTAATTGACGTATTATGCATAAAGTATAAAGTTAGATAATTGCTATTTCTAGCTTTAGTGCTAACATTCACTTTGTAGAAATGGCTCATCAACTAAACACTTTTTACTGAGACCATATAGATAGATAGATATATTTATTTATTGATACAAATTTGTTATATTTTGTTTATAGTATCTTAAATCCTAACATAGGTTTATCTAAACACTAGAGTTCTCTAAACAATAATAAGGTTAAAAATTAAAATTAAAGTAATTAGCGCGGTAGGCAGTCACGCAACAAGCACAGTCCGTCCGCTGCATGGCTTGGCATATGAAACTTAGGTATACATAATTACATACTAAAGTCATTATCAACGGGAGATTTGCCAACCATATAAAAACGTATTAGGTATACTAGTCATTTACAACGGGAGATGTGCCATGATTTGAGTTTAAACTTTAGTGTTAATAACCATGACGGTTTTTAAAGGTTTTGAGTTTTTCTTAGTATTATTTATTACTTATAAATAAATAATGCTCTCATTAATCCAACGCCGCTACCACGCAGCACAAAATATGACCATTAAAATAATCTTAAAAATAAAGATTTAGAGAAATATTTGAAAAATATTTTTCTGTGTCGAGTCAAGTTTAGTCGATCGTTTTTGAATCCCATAACTTAGGTTCTTACTTAACTTACTAAACTTAAAGATGCTTATAAAAGTTTTTTTTTTGCTTAAAATTAATTTCCGTACAGTCAAAACATGGATTTTGGTACTAACTTCGCCTTAACGGATTCCTCAGAGCTTTTATTTTTTATTTTAATACCTACATCAAAATACCTGTCTATAACTGGTATTGACTAGTTTTGACACAAGTTTGTTAAATCAATATAACCCACCCGCGTGGCCTCACCTTATCCTTTATCAAGTAATATACGTAGTATAATTTCCTGTTTTGTTATCACCGATATACAATCAATGATAACAGAGACGGTATAATTTTGTGATGATTCCTAGTTTCAAGTGCCTTGCTTGTTATGATTACACGATTATTTTCTTAACGAACCCTATACAAACTAATTACTACAACGCCGATTTCAGTCCCCCAATTTATCAATTGGGTTGATTTTGCTGTTAAAATAAGTTGGGGGCCCCGGAGGTAGTTTTTTTCGCGTGATTATTGTAATAACATTGTCAGTAAGAGCCATGTAAGATCTGATGGTAAGAGCAGAACCTACCTCGCCCAACCTCAGGACCCACTGTGTGACGCCCCGACCCAAGCCAAGCAATTTCCTCAATAAAACATAAACGTCCAAAAAAGTACCAACAGTACTTGGATGAATTTCTGAACACATTGAAGCCAAAACATTTGTGGTAGTCGTTCTAAGTTGGTTGAGTATTTGAGTAGGCCTATGCCTACTTAAAACCAACCAAATACCCATGCAAGAGATAACAATTAGGACATGCCAACACGCACGGCGCTTGCGTCATAGCGTACATACGCCCCCGATGACGACGCTGGCGCTTGACTTGACAAGCGAATAACCTGTCATATTCAGAAGGTAGATTAAGGGCTGCCACATCTTTATTGTTAGGGGGGCTCCAACATCTCGACTCCCAACCCAACCTACACGTGGTACACCCTGCTAGATAGCGAACTAGGCTCTGGTAAAAATATCAAACAATCTTCATAATTTGATAACTCATATTTATACAATTATTTTTCATTACTTGACACTGGTAGAAATGTGTCCAATCAGGCACATTTACCATTAATAAGAATCATCTTTATTACTAAGTTATGTTCTGTCTACGCTAGTAGATATGCTATCGCTATGCTAATAGCGATGGATTTTTGGTGATAGCGCGGAGGTTATAATAAAAAATCCTAACCCGTCCCATCCATTATCATGGGAAAACATGAAACCTACTCTACGAGGGACCGAAGTCCTAAAAGTCTTCTGTCGGAGAGCACGATCCATTTTTGGCTGCGGAAATAAACACATGAGACTAAAATTTGCATAAAATAATATTATTTCAGCTCAATCGGCAAATGTTTTGATAAAACCGATAGCCACTGTTGATAAACAGTCGGTCGACCTTGTCCTTATCAGGGCTAGTTTTATTTTTTAAATTGCCGTTAAAAAAAAGTTGTAAAGGAAACTATATTATATTGCTACTAATCTAAAGATACGCCAAGTTTTTACGTTATTATTCGTTAATTATAGGAACGAAGATGCGTAGGAGTCTCTTGTCTGGTCTAGCATTAGTTTCCATATAGTCCCTTAATAAGGGATGCCTTTTTCCTCGAAATAATAAGGGTCCCTTATTATTTTAAGGGAAAAAGGCATATATGTCCAGGAATTAGGGACAGGAGTGGAGCAAGGCTTTTTTGCCCTGAATATACCTTCGCTTGACCACAGACTCACCTGATGGTAAGTGACGATATGACTGATGATGTATCACGGAAGTCTAGAAGAGGCTGATGATGATGATAGAACAGATTTATTGTGTGATAGCCCTACTGCATGCAGGTGAGCGTAGGTAGCACGTTGGAGTGCATTTTGTCTAGCGATAAAAACAATCATGGCGGCAGCTAGATGCACCCAAAATATTATGATAAACGAGAAATAACCAACTTAGTTCAGATAGTTTGCACCGATTAGGTATTTTTTTATATTTGGGCAGTTGTACGAAGGAGAAATCATGATCTACCAACTAATTGGGAAATAACTTGGTACTGCAATTCTTATAGCAAATTAAAAATTGTAGAGTAGATACCTTTATGCAAATTTTTATCAATATATTTTCAAAGTTTTAAAGTCATAATAACAAAAACCTTACGATATACCTAATCGACAAGGTTCCTGGTTAACCCGCTTACGTCAATAATGTATTCAGATGGAAATAAATATTCAGATAAAGTTGAGATAAAGGTTAATATTCGCAACATCTTCACCTAGAGACGTACATATTTGTATACAACACGGTAAAGACAATCATCTACCTATTAAATGTGACATTGGCTGGTCGCTCAATGCTGAATTATAATGAGGTACTCGTAGATAGCCACACGGGTCGCATACTTGTGTTCTACCTAGATTTCGTTAGTAACGAGATTAGACAAAACTTAGTTTTTAACCGAATGCAAAAAGGGAGGCGGTTCTATGTTAGGCTGTATATGTTCGTCGATTTCTTCGTCAATTAAATAGCATGCTAGTGCAGTGCAGTCGATTGTAAGTAGGTAGCAGTCTATTTATAGATAGATATCCTGTTTATCTCAGTACTGTAGGTACTGTATATGTATTTAATGTACATTTACCTTTCTGTGGAGTTACGTCCAACTAAGATCAGTTGAATGCAAAGTAATGCCATATAAATAAGGTATTGTTTTTCACCATCATTAGTGTAGCCTCCGCCATGGTCATTTAAGTATAAACAAATAAAATTACAAAAAATAATTTCTTAGAGATTACCCCGAGTGCTAGGGCTTACGCACTTTCTATTATTATTTCTGTTACTATGCATTTATTTTCCGAAACTACAGTCAAAATGTCGATTTTGGAACTCAGTCCACCTTAAATAAGGCTCTAGAAGTCTAGACAGACGGACCGCATTTCGTCGCATTGCAGTCGGTGTGCAGTCGTTCAACGAATGCACGCCGACTGCAATTGAACTGCAATCGGACTGCGCGGTTGGTTTGCAGTTCTATTGCAGTCGTGTCAACTGCATTCAAACTGGAACTGAACTGCAATTTGCGGTTGGATTGCAGTTGAAATGCAGTCCGTCTGTCTAGCTAGAGCCTAAGATCTGTAACTTTTCTATCGTGGTCTGAAATAATTTAATAACTCGTTCCACCAGGTCTACTAAATACTTACCATTCGCAATCTTCGGTAGCCTACAGATGACCTAGTAATGCCATAAATCTGACAGTCCCTAGGTATTGTATGCAGATGTGGTTGACGGCGAAAGCAGTGTTCCGCGGGAATCAAACCGGCACGCCTTTCGCTGGACCTAAACAATGACTGGGAATGTGTTTGAGTCAGATGTTTCAGTTATTTCGATACTTGGTGGATTACTGCGAACCACCTGCGCCGATGTTTATGCATTAATGAAAGTAAATCCTCGATTAGAATGCAATTTCAGTTCGAGGGCTCAACTACTTATCTATACTCTACTACAGGTAGATGCTGGATGCGGCAAGCCGAAGACAGGGCGCTATGACGCTCATTGGGGGAGGCCTATGTCCAGCAGTGAACTGCTATAGGCTGATGATGACTCTGACAAAACTGAATATACAATGTATGTAAACATTGCCCTATATCTTCTTAACCTAAAATCACTTGTTGTCTATTATAGGACAGAAATAGCACTACTTGTCAATTTGAGCCATTTTCTACCATAACATACTGCATAATGAATTAATGATATACTAACAAAAATTTCACTAAGGGGGTCTATGTTCTATTCATGAGAATAGCTCATCTTCCATGAGATGTAACAGTCATGTGATATTTTAGGGTGGCTAAGTACATAGTATTTGTTCGTTACATAAACATTACGTTGTCATGTCACATCAACATACTTTCGTTTTGTGTCGCAAGAGAATGTGAATGCAAATAGATTGATTGTTTGAGATCAATTGCTCTGCTCTAGTTCTTGACAATGTTATCCATAATTAATTTAAACTGGTTTAAATTAAGGTTGCTTAAAAATAGTGAAGCAATAACAATAAAGCTGAACGCACACCTGTCCGCACCGCAGGAGCCGCTCTCGATTTTACTAGAATTATTTTACTGAAATGCAGCGCGTTCGGCTCGGATTGTTGCATACTATTTCATATTAGGATTTAAAAAATTTGATGACTGCGGCGAGTGCGGCTCCTGTGGCGCGGACAGGTGCGCGTTCAGATTTAAACCATAGTTTAAACTTAGCCCTGGATATCGTGATGATGATTAAGCGCATTACGGCGGCAGTGATGATGAGTGACTAGGCAGGCGCAATGCAAAGTATCTTTTTGATATACCTATCATGCTCACTCATAAATACATAATATGTAGTACTCGTACACACGCAAGGCGACGAGAAGGCGACTAATGGAGGCAACGGAACCTCAATATAATTTACGAGTATTTGGAAATAGCTCGAATGTTAAAAATTTTTGTCCGCACTGTTTGCGCCTTTATCTAGCTTAATCTCGGTCTAAGTTGTTTTATTAACAACAGACTGATAATGTAACTGATACATTGGTAATGACGATGGGGCATAGAGATCGTTTATCATTAGCAAGTGAATAGCGTCATAGAAACCTGTTCATTTTCTATTGCCATTATCTACCGACCGAGTACATTATCTTTGACATTCGCATCTCGTTACAAGTTGTTTGTATAGGAAAATTCGAACAAGTTTTATAAAGTTCTAGAATCAGGATTATATTTAAGCGTATATTTTAGTCTAGTCAACGGAGGATGTGGATGGAAAAGTCAGCAGCACCAAGTAAATAGTGTAGTGTAGCAGTAAATAAACGCGATAAATACCCTCTGTATTAGTACTTATAATTATCAAATAATCAGGGTTGAAATGGGTATGACTTACTCATTCGAAAAATAACCGACTTAAAATTATTCGCCAAGAGTATTTTAGTCCGGAACTAGTGTGAACAATTTTGAATGCCGATTGTTCTAAACTGATTTCATTGTTACTAATAGTATTAATAGGTACATAGTTTGTGGTATTGCAATTGCCTTCACCTACAGACCTATTTGAGCTCAGTGTCGCCTTACTTGGAGTCGCAAACACAGATCGGCCTTGTCCGACAGGATACGATAATTACTATGGAAGGTTCTAGGCAAAAGGTCATTTGACTAAATTGGGAAACCAACTCAAGCCACCGAACAATATTCCTGTGAGTGTTCCCTCACCCTCCACTACAAGCCTCCTGTATAGGTAGTGTTCAGTTTCCAGGAAACAAAGAAATATTTTGAAAAAAAAAAATACTGACTTCGAATCCCTTAAGGTGCCTGTAAATGGGCTAGAAAAGTTTAAACACTTTCATTACACCCACATGTGGTTCTAGTTCTATTTGTAGCCGCATAGGCTGGGCAGTGAAAGCGTTAAACTGTTTTTAAAGTTTTAAATACTAATTCCGAGGGATAATATTCAAAACTTTAAAAACAGTTTACTATGAGAACACCCCTAGATCATTCTCTACCTATGAACCTGCAACAGAATCACTATCGCCTCGTTGGGTCATTTAAGAGGCCCGCAGATTAATCCTGGGCTGCGCCAAGAAAAAAAAAGAATTCTGGCACAAAGTTCCATTGGGGTTCCAAACGACGTCATTACGACGTTAATTCTAAAAGCCGATATCTTCGGCCCTGAGGCCTTCCGCTCCTAAAGGTCTTTTGAAAATAAGATACAAACTTACAAAATGCATGAGCTGCATTTACGCTCGGTCGAGTAAGTCACTGCATCACAATGAAGGCCGCTGCCAATGGGCGTTGACAACAAAAACTAAGGAAGTTTGTCTGGTACATGATAAATATGTCTCGTGGCCTTTGGAAACTACATAATACTTATAAGATAACATTTTTATGGGCATGATGATTATGCCCACTTGATTTTCCAATTCTGAATAGGCTTGTTGCTATCAACCGGAATATAACTAAACGCATATTGGCATTTTAAATGCAACGTTGGAAGATTCATCATCATCAGCCTATGTTAGTCCACTGCTGGACATAGGCCTCCCCCAATGAGCACCACAGCGCCCTGTCAGCTTGACGCATCCAGCATCTACCTGCAGTCTTTAGCAGGAAGAATCAAAAGGACTGCGAACTCATGAGCCATTCAGTAGGTACTTTACTGGTTTTCTCGGATAAAACCGGAAAGCGAAATGACAAAGCTGTGAAGTCAATGACTTGCAAAGTTGTAAACTGAACGTGCGGAAAAAGTGTTGGAGAATGTTCTTGGAAATACTAGTGAATTAAATAGCCATTGTATCTTGAATCGGCGTCATGCAACTGCAAGTAAAGCTTTGTTATTGTAAGTCAGAACTAAACTAATCAGTTTGTTTTATTAAAAGTAAACGAATATGAAAATTTGGAAAAAAATTAAAACCCGTCACGAATACCTTAATTTTACACTGTTTTTTAAGTTTTGCGCGACAAATAATAATCCTTCGGTAATAAAAATATTTTATAGGACCACCTTGGGATCTTTCTCTATTATCTAGCGAAAGTATTTTCAAAATCAGTCTATGATTGATAGAAAATCGATGGACATGCTTAAAAAATAGACAATACGATACGCACATAGAACCTCCTCCTATTTTCGTAGTTAGTGTATGTAGGTAAGGTACTGTACATACAATAATAATAACATAAACTGAGTTTCACTGGCTGTAAAACAAACGTTTACGCCATCGCGCATCATTTACACAAAAAACTAAATTCAATACATACTAAAGTCTGGACTTGGCCAGATTGACCAGGTCAGGTATCAATTTGCCTAAGTATTATCAGATGGAAAAAATGCTTGTCAGTCTTCATGTAGTTTAGTACTCGTACAAGTTTCTATCAAAGCTTAAACGTTTTTAAACGATCCACTAAATGAAGACAAATTGTGCATGATGGCGCATCGTGCATGTTCATAACGCTGCTCAGCTCTGATGCAACTAGATGTTCTCACGACCTGCTGAAAGGGCAAGGAATGAGTTCAGTTTGCAATTACAAGAACCACTTTCTGAAAGACATCACTCGCCATAAGGCCGCCAGGCCAAGGTTCAAATTCCTTTTATTGATTTTAACACTCATCGCATCTAAGGAATTAAATCCACGAGACGGATCAACCCATTCACTGCCCAGCCTCTCCTCGGCATCGAGCACTCGCACACTTGTACGTCATATCATAGTATACCTCAAACAAAGTCGCTTCCCGCTGTCTGTCTGTCTTCTATGTATGCTTAGATCTTTAAAACTTGCGGTTTTTTTAAATAGATAGTGATTCAAGAGGAAGGTTTATAAACCATTTGTCACATAGATTTCCACGCGGGCGAAGCCGCGGGGCGCAGCTAGTGGGCAATTAAGGAGTCAAGTGAAGTACGGCCCATACGGAATGACAGCTTCTGATTTATTCCTCAGGGAGTAGAGGAAACTAAGTTTATGTTTCTGATAACAAAACAATTGAACGAGTTATATGATTGGGCACATAAATGGTCACAAACACACTCTCGCTTTCCAACACCGCCACCGTGCAAAAAGTGTAGGCAGTGACCACTTTTTGTAGACGCCTTATAGGTCAACCGAAGGCAAAAACATAATCGTTATCTCGAATAAGTACATCAATTGCTTTACTTTACATTTACTGAACATTAAATATGTCCTTATTGGTTTATTCAAGCCCAGCTGGATGACCTATTATGGACTCCATTGGCAGTCCAGCCTACGTTAGTAGCCAAAATTAGCCCAATACAAATTTGGATGTTACTTGTTGGTATAAATATGCAGGTAGGTAATTTTAATAAAACCATCACGCCTCCAGAACATGATACAACTTTCACCGACTTGCCAACCCTCGAAATGGGAGAACTGCGTAACAGAAGGGTGAGGCCGTTGATGTAGGTAGATAATTACTTTTTAACCGAAGTTAATTCGACCTTCGTTTGACCACAATAATCGTGACAGTGTGATACGGCGTGATGTGATGTGGCCGACGATTATCACGAAGGACGTAGGAGTATTTCCTCGGTTTGACACCAAACTATACGCAAATCATTACCTACCAGGGTAAAATAATGTTTTTTTTTTAATAATAATATCTTCTGTTCTTGGGGTCTTCTTTGAATAAATAATTATTAGCATTATTACGCATGGTGGGAAATAAGTCAAATCGACTAGTAGTGCAAATGCAAACTATCCACAAAACAAAAAATAGTTTTTAAAATATTAGAATATTAGACATTTTTCATACGGGTAACAATTTCCTACCATACTGACACCGGGTTAAGGACAGCTGATCACTACATAGTATAAAACAAAGTCGCTTCCCGCTGTCTGTCTGTCCATGTGTAACCATAGATCTTTAAAACTACGCGAGGGATTTTGATGCGGTTTTTTAAAAGATATAGTGATTCAAGAGGAAAGTTTATAAACCATTTGACACATAGATTTCAACGCGGGCGAAGCTAGTATAATACCTACATATATTATACATATATGTACCTAAAGATAATTGATTGATAACTTGCCTTACAGATAGACAGGTGGGAGTTTGGCATATCGACAAGAATAGCCTATAGTAATTAGCCCGATGTCGAAAGGTGTACCTACGCGATACGTGTTGTAATGACTTAAAAGAGAATCGTATTTTGGTCCGGACCGGTTCTTTCGACTGGTTTATGGAAAGACGTTAAACTTTTGAACAGGAAGGCTTCCAGGTCTTTAGCAAAACAAGTTATGTTAGTTACTAACTTAAAACGTCATTTAATTAAGTAAGCCGCAACTTCTCAACATGCCTATTGTGAACATAGGTCTGAGTTCGATTACTTTGGGGTTGAGGATAGTTATTGTTCGAGACGTAATCGTGACATCTCTTTTTTCTAAGGAATTTGGTACAGGCACCTCTATCGTGCGGAGTTGGTGCGGAGATAGAACTACGCAAATCCCATATGAAATTGTCGATAGTAGGTACGAGACGTTCACTATGACGCTGACGTCTCGTTACTATCTTCAACCGCCCTGAGTTCGGTTGAAGATAGGCAGCTCCGCCTGCCAAGCGAGGTGATTATGGTAAATCCCTTGCTTGGGGGAGGCATGGTCAGCAGTGGACGCATGCTGGGCTTGTAGTCGTAAACGCGAAATCAAAGTTTTTGATTAGTTTTCGTGCAAATGCCAGTCGCAAATTTCATTCAAGCGACATTAGAGTTTGTTTTACACGAAAACAAAACTTCGATTTGATTTTTCCGAGTAGGCCCCCTTATAAGAAACATAGGATTCAAAAGGCAGATGAACATTCCTACCGTGTTTCGTGAAGGTGCATTTCACAAAATCTATGCTCTTAACAAAGTTCACTTTAATGATAAGAATTTATCTATGATCGATACCTACAGATACTCGTAGATAACGTTGCTTTGATTGCGTCACAGACAGCACAGTTCTTCTTCAACGTTCCTTTTCAGATTAAACCGATTTGATGATAATAATATGTAGTTAACTTAATTTTTATGATTAGGTAAATTCCTTGTGATTAGCAGTTTAGAAATACGACAATTACACTACCTATGTAAGCCTCAAGCCATCCTCAAGAAATATTTGTAAACATAAATACCTAGATATAACGCAGTAAATAGTGCAAATTCTGTCAAAAACTTAACAACAAGGAAGTTTTATTCAGATTAAAAAGTACCTAAGGAGGCAGTGTGTGTACGCATTGTAGGTATTTTCAGTTTGGCCAGAGTATATAGAGGTACCTACCTAAGCTACGTGAGAATGTCGTATGATTAAACTTAGCATAAATATCTATAATCACAGATCATTAGAAACCACATTTTAACAACCAATAGCTAAATATGTCGTTAAATAGAGATTCTAGCTAGACCAGACCTTGGTGGTAGGTAGGCAGGGCAGGTAAGTATCTACATACATGTGTTCCGTAACTTCATCTCACTCAGCGAAGGTCCTGTGGTCACGGGGGCAATGACCCGGGAACAGGTATGGTGGCTAACACTACACCTAAGCAGGTTGGTTAGGATCCCTGTCGCCTTCATTACTGGATAGAATGTTGTTGCAAGATACTACCACCTATAAAATGAAACTTTTATGTTGAATGGAGTATGGTAGAGTATGTTAACACAGTTACCTACTTAAGTAGGTAGGTATGTGCCTTCAAGCATTATTTCCAACTTTAGAAAATAAGTATCTAAATATTATATCCCTTACAAAAGAAATGGAATAAGGGAAAGGTAGATCCAGTAAGGATGAGGACACCGAAATAAATGGTTAGGTAGGTACCTATTACTACTTCAAATAGGTAAGGTACCATTACACAAACCTATAATAAATAGGTACATTCCCTCCGAAATTCCAAATGTATTTTTTACTTATACAACCTTCACCGTTACAATGAAATATGAAATACCATAACAAAAGGAAACTCACAGAAAAACAAAATAAGTTTTCTATCCGCAGGCAAATCCGAAAACCAGTTCCGTTACAAGTTTTACTCGAGATTTCAGTTACAAAACCCCAAGAAAACTATTTAGACACAAAAACACTGTTATAATCACTTAAGCACTAATATTTCACAAACACGGATGGCGAATTTCGGATTATTCTTTTCAAAAGTTCAAAAACATCGATACTTTTTGCGTAAAGAGTTTTGACAAGCGCGACGCGCGCACAGCCTTTCGCGGCAATGGTTCAGGTGACACTAGCGCTAAGGTGAATGCGACAATGCGTGGTGCCGTGGAGAACTAAGCGCCGCCACCACCGACCGTTCGGAATTTGAATTATTCTATGTTTCGTTCAAAACTCTTTGTTTTTAACTTCTTTCAAAATCGCGCGGCTATACAAAAGCCAACGGGCCTGTTTTTGTGAAAATGCAGCGTACGAATTCTTGTTGTATGCTGTGGAACGTCTTCGTAGATATAAATTAAACCCATTAACGTACGTACTTGAAATAGCTTCAAACCTATCACAGGTTACTACTCCTAAAGTTTAACCTTCCAAGCTAGTCTCTGCCCACAGTTTCGCATGTCTTCGGTCGAGCCTCGGCAAATGCCTCAATCGTTATGTTGCTTTAGTCATTCTAGGACTAGGTACTTAGGAAAATTGTAATTATGAGTCCCATTGTTTACATTAGCTTGGAAGAGTCACAAATTTCGAATAAGGGTATAGGTACCTATTCAATTACTGCAATTTCACTTCGGAATGGGTACATACTTGATTCTGCTTGCAGGGGCTGAGTAGGTACGCGTTTTCTCCAAATAACAAAGTCTATCCTACCTACCTACCTAACCTATTGTTATTTTAGTGATCGAGAAAATGTGTGCAAAACTTGTGCAAAACTTCAGCTCCATTCTATATTTTTGACGTTGTCTTCGCACAAAGATCTTCACAACAACGGCACAAACTTTCGCCTTTATGTATCATATTAGTAAAATAAGATAGGATAATCCTAAACGTTAGGTTAGGGACTGAGTTGGGTATTTTCGAATAATGTAGGTATATACGTATAGTCGACTTTAATGTCGAATTACCTATAATAAACCATACAGCAGTTGACCACCTGCGAATAACGATTGAACAGCTGATCGATAATCTGTTACCGTGCCCCTCGTACAAAAAACACGAGGTTCGTTTAGTTAGGGTAACACCTGCTTTATAGACAGGTAGCGTTTTTTGCACAAGCGAAACAAATGAAGGCACTACGGACACCTTTCGACGATGGAGCCAGTTGAACTTTATCTGAATTTATTATAGAATTCGTTATAAAATCCTATGAAACCCGTATATACATATATATAACATCATTGATGAAACCTCTAACATTTATCCGCGCGCAACTGCTAGACTATGACTAGGCAAGGCCTTCTAAGCAACGTAGAATTAATTTGTTTCAATTTGACTGCTTCGACCAACAATAATTTATTGTCTTCTGTTTTTTCAAATTAGCCACTTTGACGCATCTAGTTAGAACTTTGCCTAGATAAAAAGAGCCTATAGAGGCTCTTTTTATCTGCAGTTGCAAAGTAAATAAATGAAGTTGTATAGCAGGTTTCATCTGCAGAGCAAATTCTTAGCCGGCGGCACCTGAGGCGGCACCACACGAAATCGTATAGGTGATTTGTAGCTTCGTAAGTTAACCAAACTACAAATCGCCTTATCACTTCCTAGGTATTCTAGTCTTATCTTATCCGGCTATCCGGCTAGGCAGTTGGACCTAGTCACTAAGTTGCAACTACTTATACTCCTATTCAGAATATAAGATATTTTGTGTTAACAAAGACATTTTATAAATGAAAACTTACAAAAAATTATAGGTACCAATAGCAGACAACAACAAGGTAACATAATTTATCACTAAACACTAACACTAACTAATACTCAAACTTAAACTATGCTTATCATATGTGAAGAGAAAGTAGCGATTTTTTTAAATTGGAATTCGAAGAAGCACGGGAGGTCAATTAAATCATGAATGATATCTTTCAGCTTGAACGATTTCATTCTTTTCAACTTGAAAGATTTCATTTTAATTGAAAGTTTCATGGCCATAAATTATTTCAAGCTTCTGTGTTGTTTCCGTCGTTAAATATTTTCCGCTAATATCCCTTGGGTTTTGTAGCCCCTTTGTATACGAAAAATATCCTGATTTTTGAATCGAAGTCAGTTCTAGCATACTTCTAAGCCACTCACCTTGGCCCTTAGGCCTACATACTGACATTTGCACGACAGTTTTGAAACTTGCTTTGTGTTCCTACTGATAGAATGGAATGCGAACACATTATTCTTATTTACACGACGACCTGAACACTCTTATTTATAAATCCGTATGTTTGGATGTTTAGATGGATGGATGGATGGATGTTTGTTGCTTTATCACGCTAAAACTACTTAACGGACCGGGCTGACGATCTGCGACCAATGCTGGTCAGTCATAGGCTTTGAGATACTTGTTTCGGGTGTTCTATTCGTTGTCTATGTTTAATAAAAAACATCTATCTATGTTTTGTATTGTATTAAGTATATCCAGTCATCTAGTAGGCACCCATAACACAAGCTCTGCTTAGCTTGGTGTTAGACGATGCTAATCCACACAGCATCATCGTCCATCAATATTTATTTTTATTTCCTTCCTATAGGAAATAAAACTAAATATATAACGTAATGATATACTTAATACAATACATTACATAGATAGGCTTTTGATGATGCAATAAAATCTATCATGGGCCTTTTCTGACTGGTGTAATTGTATCTTCCGACTGTTTCTAGAACAATTTCGGAGCTTCCATTGGATCGGAGGCTAGTAGGACATATCCAAATTCAGTTATATGCACAATGCAGGCTGCCTTATACAACCCGCCATATGGTCCGGCGGCCTTGTCCTCTAGGCCACGGACGATGTCGATATGATAACACTTGTCAACTTCTCATCGAAACTCAGTTTTATTTTTATTAACCTTCCTCTTGAATCACTCTTATCTTTTTTAAAATAACGCATCAAATCCTTTCCTCCGATCAGGAGGGATGACGACCTGCGTAAGACTGCGGGTAGATGCTGGATGCGGCAAGCTGAAGACAGGGCGCTATGGCGCTCATTGGGGAGGCCTATGTCCAGCAGTGGACTGCTATAGGCATGATGATGATGATGAAAATCCTTTGCGTCGTTTTAAAGATCTAAGCAGACATAATATAGGGACAGACAGACAGCGGGAAGCGGCTTTGTTTTATACTATGTTAATATGTTAGTCCACTGCCAGTTATAAGTCGACACCCAATGAGCGCTATATAAACCTACTGAATAAAGTTATTTGTTGATGTGCAATAAAATTATTTGTAAAGACAAACATACCTAATACAGTGCGTACGTACACAGTATGTTCGTCTTTCGTAGTTATCGATTGTGGAGGTAAAAGGTAAAGAGACGCAATAAAGAGACGTGAACATCTCGTTCTATGAACAAAGTCCGTTCTCTGCCTCGGGCATTGCCATGTTTGGTTTAATGTTATGGAGACCTTTCGGATGAGAAAGTTTAATCAAAAGATTATCTTTCTATGTTTGATTTCTTTGGAAAGATTTCTGCAAGGTTGTCTTAGATAACATAACAATTGGTTTCGCCTTTTGTTCTAGTGTTTGTTGCGTCAGTTTTCTTTATCTAGAAGATATTTTTCGATATGTCGTAAATTAAGATGTGATCTTATCTTGGGATGCTGGGGGCTTATTTCAGTTTCCCCTTTGAAATTCCTCCCTGAGGAAAAACTGGAAATCTTTATATTATAAAAATGAATTCATATTTCTTCTGATAACGCTGAGAACGGCTTTATCGATTTAATTCGTCTTTTTTTTAAATATTTGTTAATAAGTACTTCGTAGAAGGTTCTTACAAAAAATTTTTTTTTACATTTCCGAACGGACGACGCCGCGCGGCGCAGCTGATTAAAAATATTTACCCTTGTTGGACAAACTGGTATCGAAAAAAACTATAACCAGAACTCCCTTTAAAATTACACCTTATAGGGGAAAGTGGTATTTTTGCACCAATATTTTAATACTTATTAAGAAGTGACAGCTGTAGGTACACATAACCACTTGTCATCCGTTGCCCACCAGCGTTCACAATCAAGAGATTTGGAAACCGCTGAGTCACACAGCATTCCTGTTTAGGTCGCGCAAAGGCCGTCCAGTCTAGCCTATTGTAGACAATGCCTGTATTAGTAGAACTCGTTTGTAACCTGATTGAGATTGCCTTGATTCGCCTGTGATTCATCTAATCAGACAATATACATATACTAAGTAAATCAAAATTACAGTCGAATAATAGAAACAAAAAAGGAACTGGTAGGTATTTATAAAAAGCTATAAATCAATAAAAAAGATAGCTTAAAATGAACTTAGTATTTACAAATGATTATTTTGCAAAGGCTTGTAAATCTTGAACTATTATCATCAAAAACATTTTCTGCCAGATTGATAAAGCGTAATCTGCGCCGGATTTAGTGATTTATAAATTTATTATTTTGAGAAAATAAATGGGTAGTAGACAGTTGACTAAGCATAACTTACTTGGTTATCGATAGCTGTAAAAGCAAAAATTTTAATGTGAATATGAATCAAAATTTAAACGCTTAAAAAAGAGACATTGCAGAAGCGAGTGGTCCGTGCAGACAAAAATAAATATCATAATTAAATAATGCTGGATAATTCACACGGCATTATCTAGCCCAAAGCTAAGAAGCTTGTGTTATGGGTATTAGATAACTGATCATCATCAGCCTATGCTAGTCCATTTCTGGACATAGACCTCTCCTAATGAGCGCCATAGGGCTATAGTCTTCAGCTTGATGCATCCAGCATCTGCCCGCAGTCTTTCACAGGTCGTCGTCATTCCACCTGGTCGGAGGGCGTCCTACACTACGTTTACCGAGTCGTGGAGAGATAACTGATATAATATTAAGTATTATGTTTGTAATTTATAATTGTTCATTTATATTGTCTGTATATGTAGTGGTAAATAAATGATATGTCTATGTCTATAATATAGGTACGAGTACATAATACAATACAAATTCTTCAATACTTCCTCTCCAACTGTCCACTGAAAGTTTGAAAGCTCACCAAAGATAGTTATTTCGAATGATTGGACACCTGTGCCAGTAATTGAGCACTTAACGACTGATTATGATCTTAACTATCTTAAACGGTCGAAGCTTTTTGTCTAGTTGATTTGACAGGTGATTTCCGGCAAATAAAGAACAGCCTCGATGAATGGAGCTGGCGAAAGCATTCACCCGAATGTTCTTATAGATGAACACAATGTAACATCGTACTGAGGAGCATACATATTGGTACGGTTTTATATTAAGTATGCCTGGTGTATAGAGGCATATGCCTAGGGCACGTCTTTGGAACTATCGACGATCAAAAATGCTGAACATTGTCATATTTTAAAAAGACGTGCCTAATAATGCACACTGTACAATCCAACGATCCTATTCATCCACGGTTATCTTGGGTCTGGTAGAGATCTCTTCTGCATCGCTCTAGATCGATAAGACCACCAAATTGTCATATATTTTATAATTTTTATGTTGTTTGTTGTTTTGTGTGCAATAAATAATTTCCATCTTACACATACGGTACACTTTATTCCTAAAAATGCATTTTCTTAGTTTACATTATTCTTTCCACGGCAAAATCTGCTGAACAATGCTATTTTTCAAAAATTGCTAAACTTTTTTTTATTTACATACTGCCTAAGCTACCTACATGCATCTCGCCGATAGTGTTTTTGAAGCATGCTACTATTCGTTTTTTTTATATACATATATCTACCCATTATACATCCATACTTTCACCATTTATTATGATTATTGCGAATTATTCAAACGTATAAACAACTAACTAATATAATGAAATTTATTCCACATAATTAAATAAAATGAAATGAAAAGTGACCGGCATTACGTAAACGGATTAGCTAACGCACTCATCGTAATAAAAGTAATATTAGTGAGAGTGCGGGGGCGAGCTAAGAAAGTGATATGATATGGTAAGCACGAGCGTCTTGTCTGTCGGTCAATAGCGTAGAGAAGGCCGGGCCGGGACAGATGAGGCGCTTTAGGAGGTCAGAAAACAGATGCGAACCTTATAAACTCATTGAGATAATTCTTAGTAAATGGCCAATTATTTATTAAAGTGCCACCGTCTATTTCGTTCCTTCATGTCCAGTCCATCCCAAGGTTGCCTGGAAGAGATAGCTCTCAGCGATAAGTCCGCCCTTTATACCTTTATTCTAAGGTTTTATTTCTGTTTTGTTTTCTGTTTTGTGTGGTATAATAAAGTGTTTTCTTTCTATCTATCTACATATCTATCTAGTCAACGCTAATACTGCTACAGTTGCTTTGACTATGAACCCACGCTGGAACAATGAGACCTACGGACAAACACCGTTTTTTTATTACTGCTTATGTTAGCTTTTCGTTTAAAGAGGAATATAATTACTGTGAAACAATTATATGCATGAAATTTTAAAAAAACATACGCCCTTCTCCTGTTTCTGGATTTTTTGTTGTGTATGCATGTTTTGGATCACAATGTAGTCTAAGAACCTTTGAAATAATTTTTAATATTGATGTTATGATTGCTTTCTGTTTGAAATATCAATTAAATATAAATTAATTAATTTTAAATATTTGTTTTGAGTTTTCGATAAAGTGCAGAAATGGATGCTATAACGATGCCCAAGTTTTGCTTCATTTTCTGCTATTAACATGTCTGATCTACCCATTCCTACTCTATGAAAAAAAGCCCATACTCACTGACCGTAGAAAAAATGGCACTCTGAATTTATTTGTTGGAAAGTTTACCTACATACCTACCTACTGTGGGATACCGCCCTAGGCTATATACTACGCACAAACTATCACGCTATGTTATTATATACTTTTCTATGTAATTACCTCAGACAGAGTGGTAGTGGTTAGGCTATATAGCATATTAAAATGATTTGGAAAAGAACGAAAAAAGACAAAGAAGGTCTTGGCTGATGACGAGTAAAATAAAAATAAAATGATGCTGGACAATTCACACAGCATTGTCTAGCCCCAAGCTTAGTACTTATACAATAGTATCGTATAATGTATATTGTGTACAATACACTACATAGCTCTAAGAATTAGCAAGCTGAAATGGCAGTGGGCCGGCCATACATATCTCGCGAAGAACCGACGACCGCTGCTGGGGCGAACGTGTTCTTAAGTGGAGACCACGACTCGGTAAACGTAGTGTAGGACGCCCTCCGGCCAGGTGGGATGACGACCTACGAAAGACTGCAGGTAGATGCTGGATGCGGAAAGTATTAGACTGCGCTCAGTCAGTGTACAAGAAATTAATTTCACGTGAGCTTTTTGCCGCCATGATTGATGAGAGGACATTAGCGTGAGGCGGTGATGATATAAATTACTTTTCGCTTGATTTAATTATAGAACTGGACTTCTTGCTTTAGTATTATAGGCTTAGTTATTTCCTAAATTTCAAGCTTTAAAGCAAACCTAGGAATATCTATCGACGACCTCTATTTTGCCGGTAACGGCTAAAGCGATTTTGATAAATGAGGTATCAAAATACTCGTCTAAGTCTAAATTCTGAGTGTTCCAAGAGTTCCAACATTTAAAAAAATCTACAAGCTGTACATATTTTTTGTAGTTTTTAATCAATTACTAATACAAGCTGTTGTCCTATTTAACTGATAAGCAAGCTTTACCTTCTAAACTGCAGTTATTAGATTAGTTCTAGAGAAATGTGAAAGCTTTTCTTTGAGGGCAGTGCGGGCGTTCACCCTGACATTCCATAAATACCTAGGCACCAGGTTGGTCTTACCTAGGTACACACTTGTCCTAGGAAGTAGTCTGGACCTGTTAGTCCCGGTTCTAGATTCTAAGCTAGGCTGTAAGTGTTTACGACTATGTAGAGACAAAAACTTGAATGGTGGTGGAATTTACCTCGTGCCGGAGGTATATTCCACCACCATTTTACTAGCCCGGGATGATCCCACGTAGGGAAGATTAGTAATAGGGTCCTGTTCTACCCTTTGGGTACCTGCCCTAAAAAATCAAGTTAAGAACATTATGACGTTATAAGTTGCGTTGAAAACGCAATTAGTTTTAGAGAATAACACTATGCGTTCCGTTCCGTTACATTCAAAACCCTGTTAGGATTATCAAAGTGAACATTAAAATAATAACAAGAAAAGCTAAATAAAGTATTTTTGCGTACTTCACGCAAAAATACTTTATTTGGCTTCTCATTGTGATCATAAAGTAATGAATGACATATGTACATACAATTATTTCTCTCTATCTCTTTACATCGTATAAAATGAAGTCTTTCTGCTGTCTGTTCGCTTAGATCTTTTGAACTGCTCAACGGATTTTAATGCAGTTTGCAGAAAGAGTGATTCAAGAGGAAGGTATAAACAATTTAACACATAGATTTCAACGTGGGCGAAGCCGCAGGGCGCTGCTAGCTATATATAAGCCTGTTGCATCGTTGGATCGCGAGGAGTGGAAGGAGAAAATGGAGGCCTTTGCCCAGCAGTTGACTGCTATAGGCTGATGAGTATGACATTACATAGATATTTATTATTATTATACATAAAAAACCCCCGGAACAAATATCTGCAGATCGTACTAACATAATTTGTCACATCAACGTATACACAGGTGTTTTTTAGTTTCAGAAGCAAACGCGCCACGTAATGTGTTCAACAATTTATGACATAGCAGTGCTTAGTGACTTTTGTGACTTATTTTGTTAAGAATATTTGTTCACAAATACGTAAGCTATAGCTATTGCCGTATATATAGACTATAGCAGTGGGTGGTACAATAATGGCTTAAAATAAATAAAGTAATGGTAACCACAGAAGCCAACCTACGAACGTTTACTCTGAAGCTCACACAATCGCCAGTAGGTACAATTTCTCTATCAATAAGATTGTATTGTGTCCGTCCGTTAACCTCGGGTTAAACGGTCGACGTCTGACCTCCGAGGAAGAATGGTAGGTACCAGTTACGTTTTGATTGGTTGGGGTTATAGGTAAGTTAGGTAGGTACTTCTTGTATTCACTGCCCAGCCTGAACGGTGTGAACTTGGCAAAGGTGCGTTGCTGCTTCATCTACATATATCTATACTAATATTATAAAGAGGAAAGGTTTGATTTTTTGTTTGTAATGGACCGATTTGAAAAATTCTTTCACCGTTGGGAAGCTACACTATCCCCGGTGAACATAGGCTATATTATATTTTCAATAAAGTTAGGGATCCGTACTAAAACCGTGCGAAGCCGGGAAGGTCCGCTAGTCAATTATACTTTGCATCTCGTTCGAAGAAATAAGTGTCAATCACCCTCCCACCCCTCCTAGGTCTCAGATCTGGCATTCAGAAAAAATCATATACCTACTTTAGTGAACCTAAATACTGGATAAGCTCTAAACTAAAAGACGCACGAGTGGTCGGCGAAGGCGAACTGGAACTAGACCCAGCGTGGATGTACCCATCAGGGAGTTTTTATATTTTTATTCTCTTAACTACACACACAAAAGCACTATTCAACTATTAATAGTCCTTGAACGGTGGTCATTTATGCCTACTACAACCAGATCCTCTATCTACAACGTCATGTCATATGCGGCATATCATCATCAGACTATAGCAGTCCATTGCTGGACATACCTCCCCAAATGAGCACCATAGCGTCTTGTCTTCAGCTTGCCGCATCCAGCATATACCTGCAGTCTATATGCGGTACAAACACTAACTAAACACTTTCAGTTACCATGACTCAGATCGTGTTCGTTAATCATTAAATGGTAGCAGCTTGCTTCGAGTTTATGCCAATAAAAAATCGATTATTTTCTTACCGTACGAAGCGTACCTTATAATTATGTCTTATAATATCCTTTTTGGCACCATTTAGGTAAATGATAGCTTCGCAAAGACATTCCTTTTTACCTCAAAATACATGGCAATGTATACGCTTCTACTTTCTTCTAATCTTTTAAAGGGCAATGTTTCTACAACAAAACTCCAAGTGAGTTGCAAAAATTATCAATAAACAAATTAAAAAAATTGTGAAACATATTCTTTGTCAAAAGGCTTATTACAAAATATCAGATTATCTAGAAAATTAAAAAGCTTGGAACGAGTTTTGCTCCAACTCAAAATCTACCAACTTAAAGATAAGCAAATCAAATGTACTAGAAATAAGTTATGAACATAGTAATGGTTACTTTTTCACTTCTTCCACTGGTGGACAAAAATTTAAGTGAACTTTAAAATAATGTTAATTGATAATAATGAATAGTATAAAATATTACCTGTCTAAGTTCTTATTAGAAATAAAAAACTTTTTCGTAAATTTTTATTTTCACTTACAATACTTTTATTTAACTTTGACGTTATACGTGAAACAGCACGCTTGAGTTTCATTTCCTTCATTCCATAGCTTCACTCTGACCGGGAATTTACCCTGAAATAGCAAAAAAACACCGATTAACAAATTAAATGAGAAAACCTATGGATCAAACACACTCAGCCCATGGACGTCGTCACTTACGACTAGACTGAATGAACCTAGTAGAGGAAGGGCAGAAGCTTCCTTCTGTGTACTTTTACTGCTGTCGCCAATTCCAAGCGTGGTGACGACAAAACCTCTTGTTTGGGGGAGGCGGGTGAGGCCCCAAGAAGGAAGGCCCCAGGCTCTTCTCTCAATCAGCACTCTCAAGGTGCTGAGTAATTGAAGAAAGTCCAAATGGCTTAACAATTAATTAACACAGTTTTTGTTATTACAGTGCGTAAGCCCTCGCACTCGGGGTAAAGCTCAAAAAAGCTAAGCAGAGCTTGTATTTATTATCCCACCAAAAACATAAATGTAAAAAAGGAGAGCCAAGTTCAATACAAAAATTATGATTGGCTGTGGGCTTCGCGGCAAAAAGAATGGAGATCTAAATGAGTGCCAAGTCAAATCTATGTAGGTTAGATTTGACTTGGCCTTTATGTGTTTACGTTAAAGAGGTTTCGAGTTATAGAAGGGTCAAAAGTAGCACCAAGTGGTTCGTGTAATGATACACTCGGCGCGTTCCTTTGCTTGAACTTGGCTTGGACACGCTGCCGCGTGCCCTAGTTATGGGTATTCGCGAATTTTACTTAGATCTATAGTAAGTATAGGTACCTTATGTATCGTATAATGCCTTAGTTATTATGATGGATATTTTTATTTTAAATAGAAACACCTAGAATACCCGCAACAAATATCTGCAGATTATACAAACATTTGTCCGAAGGCGGGCCTCGAACCCGCAATCTCCACGACGCCGCACGCAGGGGTCGTCGAAATAATTTTTTAATATTATTTTTAACCATTGATGTCCCACTGCTGGGCAAAGGCCTCCCTTTTCTCCTTCCCCTCCTCGCGATCCAACGTTGCAACAGGCCACGATGGTTTGCTACGCGATGGCCACGATTCCTACCGTAGCTTTCTTATCCAGTACGAGGTCTACATCAAAGATCCTCCTCACGTCGGCCTCCAGCGGACAGGAGAGGAACCCGCAGCCGTCCTTGGGGGGCAGGATCACCGTCGAGTATGTCTCGTCGTTCTTCACGTCACCGCTGATGGATAGCTTCAGTTTGTGCGCTGAGAATTCTGAAAGTAAAAGTAAATAAATAAAATAAAGAACCGATAACCGCTGGGGCAAACGTGTTCTTGATTGGAGACCACGACTCGGTAAACATAGTGTAGGACGCCCTCCGATCAGGTGGGATTACGACCTGCTAAATACTGCAGGTAGATGCTGGATGCGGCAAGCTGAAAACAGGGCGCTGTGGCGCTCATTGGGAGAGGCCAATGTCCAGCAGTGGAATACTATAGGCTGATGATAATGATATTGAATTTAAATTATTATTTCCATTTCCTTACTCGGCATCAAGTTGAGCGTCATCCCATACTTCTTGTTCTTCTTCATGGAGCAGAAAGCTGGCGCCATATCACACGGGTCTACCTCCACGCTCAGCACGGAGCACTGGCTCTGGTCCACTGGAAAACCATAATGCAGTTGGACATTATGAACTGGTCCATCTTATTTCGTTTGTTCATGGTTAGCTTGGTGTGATACAGTGAAGTCTGAACACAAAAAATAACTAAAAGCCGAATTCAAATTTCTTAGTATTTTATTTATTTACACTGTATTTTTAAGTTTATCGTGTCAAAATCTTTGATATCCCTAATTAAATTTATAGGACCCCCTCGTGATCATTGTCTATACAATAATAACCTAAGAAATATATTTTAATATTGATGTTATGATAGTTTTCTTTTTTGCTATATAAATAAATAAATAAACAATAGCGAAATAATTTTCTTATAACTTCCATTGACGGGAAAATGGACGAACATTATTAAGTTTATTAATCTACATTATTATGTACATTAAAAAACTACATACAGCCGAACATAAAAGACGTTTAAAAAATGACAGAATATTATGTATAACAAAATATTGTTGTCAATTCAGATGTCCCCAAAACGAATCTAATCAGTAATTAAATAAATAAAAAATAACCTATAAGGAACTGATCACGTTTCACACCAGCAGACATTTAATAACTCAAGTAATTAGGACTTACCATCTTTACAAAACTTTTTGGTAACAAAACCTTCGCCGTGAACAGCGACGAATAAAAACAAAGCGAAATACAAAGACAACATCTTCGACACACAGCCAATCATTACTGGCACTGGCCGAGGCTAGGACCTACAACTGTATTATTTACTTACATTTATATTTAAGTACCCACTACGTTGAGCAAATAGCCCATACGTACTTTATATGTCATACGTACATATTTGCTAAAAACCAATAAATTAAGCTGTGGTAAATTGGTTTTGATATATGAATACCCATCCTAATCCTAGCATTAAATGAACTTAGGATGTATGTATATGTCACTGTCAGATAGTAAACAAGTAAAATTATAATAAACCCGGCCAAGTGCGAGTCAGAGTCGCACACAAAGGGTTCCGTATCATTATCAATAAAAACGAGCACTAAAATCCTGTCTTTTGTATGGGAGCGCCCCGTAAATATTTGTTTTATTTTAATTTAATTATATGTAACTAAATATTTTGTAAATATTTCAAGCACGTGTTGCCTTTATCAATATCGAGCAGAAATGAGCAAAAAACACGTTTGTTGTATGGCTCCCATACATATTTATTGTATTCAGTTTTTTAGTATTTGTTGTTATAGCGGCAACGAAATTAATTATGAACTTTTGTTAACACAGAGATTGCAGTTTAATAAATAGTTGTTGTGGATTCTAGTCGTTCTTGCCAATAGCTTGTGATAAGCGGTTGACGTTTGCTGACCTGAATTGAGGGTAGGTCACTCTTATCGGCGCTCACGTTCTGCCAAGAGAAGTAGGTACCAACTGTACTTATTTCGCGGCATAAAAAAGCGTGTTGTGCTCTGGGTATCGCTTTATTTAAGCGTTTACTCTTGAAAACAGAGCAGATCTCATTCTGACTGAGGACCTATATAGGTATATAAATAGAGGAAACCAAACGACTGAGAAAACTAACATAAACAGAACTAAGTTAAGCTTGATCCAGTTAAAATTCGTAATACCTATTGACAAGACAGGTTTAGCGCTTGAATCAACTTTATGTCGGTGAATAAAAATATTCTAATGGTTCAATTGTTTTTTGTTTTCAAAATGGGTATTTGAAACTAAAAACAATTGAATCATGGACCTCCGGGATGACTCGTTTAAATCGCTAAACTGAGTTTATCTTATATTGAACGCATTTAATTCCAACGGTGAAATAGGACCTTAGGCTCGTATTATGAACGCATGCTCAGTATTCGATCTACATTATGCTTGAGTCATAAAAAGCTTTACTTATGTATACATACATAAGTATATATGTATGTATATCGATGACTGAGCAAGCTTTCATACGGGCCTTATAGCTTCTGTTCAAAGTCGCTTAAGTACTCTATGGGTCATCATCATCAGCGTATGTCCACTGCTGGACAAAAGCCTCATGCAATATTTCACTCAAAAAATATAAAGCATCATCATCATCATCTTCATCAGCCTATCTTAGTCTACTGCTGGACATAGGTTTAGCGCTAAAATACTAAAATACAATATATACATACATACATACATATACTAGTTCGCAAAAAAAAGAAAATATATTCCATAGTCAAGAGATTTATTTTTTCCCTTTAACCAACTGTACGCTGGTGACGAAGCAACACACTTGCTCTGCATTATCTGTGTTCCAAACCTTCCAATTCATGGCGAAAATGCCCTGGAAAAGAAAAAACAAGGTTTTGCATTATTTATAACCTAAAGTTGTCTCGTGTACGCTATTTGCCGAGATATAGAGATCCCTCGCGTCTACGTCACAAGTTACTAATCTTAGCGCGAGGAGTTGAAGCAAATGGAGAAATAGGTCTTTTAAACATAATATTATTTTACCAATAATTTATGCTTTAAGCAAAACATTCAGAAATAAAGAATTATTATATTATTGGTAAATAAAGCACAAGATAACTGAACACGTCTATTTTTATGGAAACTGGGACGCGCAAGGGCAGAAACGCTCTGTTGTAAAGTAAGACTTTCCACCTTAGATCCTGGAGATATATAAAGTTAACTTTTTGTCTCAATAAGTAATCTTATCGTGGTAAAACTAGAGAGGATCCATCATATATTATAACTAGTTGTTGCGGTGTGCGCGAGCTGCAAGCAGCTCGCGGCGCGGCGGTTATAATATGTTATACATAGTTTTTTTTAATTTGGTGCCCCTTGTCGTAACCTACACTCTTGATTATTTTGTTTGAAATCGATATCCATGAGAAATTTTTGCGATGAAAAAATGTCAGCCATCTTGGATTTGGAAATGGAAATCTTTTTCATAATCTACGTATGCGAGTTATTAGTCGACGTATGCGAGTTGATCGAAAACGATACAGCTAGGCTAATTTTATTTGTTTTTTTGTGTGTTACAAACACTCTATGGATTGGAAATTGTCCGAAATAAACGATTTTTTTTAAACCCCTTCGTTTGGGAAAGAAATCTTCTTCATCAGCAGAAATCGTCCGACTGCGATTGGACAATGTGTGCTGATGAAGAAGGTATCGATAGAATGAAATACACCATCGTCGGCCACATCGTCGCTTTTCATCAGATGAAATTCCGGTCAGACGAAGGTATAAGTATTAACCATAAAAAAAACATGCGGTGTAGTCGTTGGGGACTACCGATAGAAGTGAAAACTAAGTAATTCTATATTTTATTTATACTGGGAAGCGTGCGGTGACGGTGACGCGAGTTTCACGCTTTTTGTTCAGCCAAGAAGTGCCCAACGCGCCTAAAGAAGTTTTCACTTCAAAAACATAGGGGATACCGGGATATGGAAGTCTCGTCATTATTGTACTCATGAAACATCAACTTCATAATTAGGCTTTCCGCAAACAGCAAGGCAGGCATGCTACAAATTGGTCCACGAACCTTTGGCAGTTTCGTCCCTAGATACAGGTCGTATTTGAACATTTTCGACTGACCGTCCACTGTAGGACAGGTCGTGAGCTTGCAGGCGTCATCGTCAGTTATGTCAGTGAACCGAATGCCATCGTAGAACACGCCGGTCGTCAGGCTAGTTGCGTTGAACTCTATAATGGAAATTATCAGTATTATGTTATAACTATAATCAATATAAGAATCAGAGTTTACTTACATCGTTACATATACATACATATTCTGGCAAATAAACATCTATAAACTTTAATCTTTAAAGCTCTTGTTCAATAGCTCTAGTTCTTTATAGTTTGCTTTGTTTAAAACACAACTACTGTTAATTTTTTTTTGTTTAAATCAGCCATGATAGTTTTAAAACGAGGTACTGTTGTTTTGTAAACAAAACTGTAGTCTTGAGTAGTATGAGAAAATTCAGTTTGTAAATGTTGAGTAAACGTTCGCTCTATCTCTTCTATTACAGAAGAGAAAGCAGATACCGAGATGATAATCAACTCCGTCTGATTTCTCATCTTCTATTTCAAAACTTAGTCTTCTTCCACTTCTTATCGCAAGGTTTTTTAAGTTGTTTTCTATCTTGACATTGTTGTTTTCCTATGTACTGTAAAATTGTTGTATTTTGTATGTTATATGTGTGTTGTGTGTGTCCGAAGTTGAAAAAAAAGAAAAAGAATGTATCTATCTATGAGAACGTTCTCTGACAGGCTGAATCAGTTCGTTCAGCCCAGTGCAGTCAAATAAAATCAAAAGAACAATAACTTACTAGGAATGAAGTCAAATTCTATGTGTGCCGCTTCTCCCTTGGTCAACTTGCAGAGGTTTCTCTTGTGGGTCGTGCAAGGGTTGATGCGGACCTCGGTGACGGTGCACGCGTCTTGGGGCACTGCAAACAGACAGCGCAATTAATATTAATACTTATTTCAATTTATTTAGACATATTATGGGTGGGTAGTATCGACAATATTATTATGGATTCAAAACTCAACTAGTTCTTGGAGGAGTTGAGCCCGCCTTTGCGATCAAAAGATTTGGCTAAATCCATCCTATTTGCCCAACAACAAAGGTAGTTTATGGGGAGCATTATGAATGACTAGCTGCGCCCCGCGGTTTCACCCGCGTGGTGATAGATATTTTGGATAATATACAATATATCTTTATAAATGGTAGCCTATGTGTTATTCTGATGTATAAGCTATATTATTGTAAAGTTTCATTGAAATCCATTCAGTAGTTTTTACGTGAAAGAGTAACAAACATCCATCCATCCATCTATCCATCCATACTTACAAACTTTGACGTTTATAATATTAGTAGGATAGGTGGATTCTCAAGTACAGTCACTAACAACGGGATATTTATCATGATGTTAAATAGTGAGTGTACATTTCATATAGGTACCATATCACTGGGCATCTCCCAGTTATTGTTGTAAAGACTATCAAACATATTTTACATTTAAAGACTTTTTTAAACGACCAGGAGTTCGTTGTAATGGAAAAAAAAAACAAAACAGCAGACACATCATAAACACAAACAGAGATACTTTCGCAGTTACAATAAATAATGTACCTTAGAATATGACTTACCACCCTTGCACGGCTTTATAAAGGCGACTTCATAGTTAGCCACCACCACTGCCACCAAACCAACCAGAACCAGGAGTGTGCTCGTCGCCATTGTCCACGCGAAACTGACACACAAAACACACCAAGACCTCAGGCACCGAATCTGATAAACTTTTTTGAAACGATGCGCCAACTGAATTTCAACTCTAAGAATTTTGTCAGGGATATGTAGAAGCAATGCCAATGAGATGCCAATAGTCTTCAAAATATCAAATCATACGCACGCTTTGTTGCAGACTTAATAAAATTAAATTGTATGGTGAAAACTTGACAAAGAAGTCACGTAACGTCGAGTTGATAAACAGACGAGCCGATTAGTCGTACTCAAGTTATCAATATTCGTTCCGAAAATGCTATATAGCTTCACAGAAACTGTCCCAGAGTCAGGGCTTTATTTAAAGTCACTTCGACCAGACTATCAGCCTCTTTGACCCGGACTGCCACACCAGATAATATACTGATAAATGTTTTTGATACTCATGTAAAAGTTCTTTGTGATCTACTCAATGTAATAAGATAATTAGTGCTTTAATGAGGGTAATTAGGAAGACTGGTAAAATGCAGAGGTCTATGAGACTGAATCTTCATGAGTCATCACGTAATATCATTTGTTTTCTTTAATTTGACAGCATATCCAGCATATTATGCTATTGGTGAGTTTGTTAAAATACAAAATCCTCTGCTGCTTCAAAGGAGCGCCAAAATACTAGTTTGAATAACTTCATAATGGCCTTCTGTTTCTGTTTTGTTGTTTTTTAATTTTTTGCTTGTGCTGCTGGTTTTACTAGAATAAAAAAATATATAAGAAAATATTTCACTGACCGAGGACTGAAAGGCGAGCCTTTGTTTGTTATAATGGTGTCCAAGACTAACGTTGTATATATTCGGTAGTGTTCATAAACACAGAAAACAACCTTAGTTTGAAAGGTTATCAAATTAAATGTAAAAAGGTGAACACCTTTTAACAGAAAAACAACAACAGTTTTTTGAACCTATCTCAGTTGGTTACATTCCACGATAGCCGCAATATAGGAGAGACATGAGACATTACAAAATACAAAACTAAAAAAAAAAAGTTTGCTTGTCTGAGAGACTGAGGCATGCTTAATGCGTCATGTTTTGCATGCTTTTTAACAATTCTATGGAGGGTACCTAGTGGACGGAAGCCATTTGAATGATATCGGATATGTCGAATGGCTGTAGGCAAGTAATCAATTATATCCGAAAAGACGCATTTATCGTTACAGGATTGGTATAGAGTTTTTCCTTATCAGGGCACGCGGCAGCGTGACCAAGCCAAGTTCAAGCAAAGGAACGCGCCGAGTGTATCATTACACGAACCACTTGGTGCCACTTTTGACCCTTCTATAACTCAAAACCTCTTTAACGTAAACACATAAAACTACGTGTGTTGAATTATATCCATAAGGACATGTAGAAGCCCAAATTTCATGAAGCTAGCTCAAACGGTTACAAAGATATGAAGGTCGAAAAGTCGTCAAAATTCACATTGACTGACTGACATATATATAGTACCTAATTCTAACCTACTTCCAGATGACCTAGAAGGATGAAATTTGGAATCCAGCTCGGTAATTGTGTGTAAGCGTAGGAAAAAATCAAAAAATAAAAAAAAGTCAAAAAATAAGTGATGTTAGCAACGACGACCTTATGTCAATGAAATAAGGTTTAAATTCGAATAGAATCCGCATTGCATAGAATAAGCAATAGTACTAACGTCTCCGATTGCGCAATAGAATACAGTGTAGTTGTTAGGGACCGGCAAATAATAGATTCTGTTTTCGAAGTAACTACATATTTTTACTACCTCACACTAGATGTCACTAGTGTAGGGGACGTACTAAGAATTATTTTATTCACAAAATTCATTTTCCAGCAAAAATAACTGTTTTGGTTAATTGTTGTCGGTTGGTTGCCCTATCATTTTCTATGGTTGCAAAATGCTTAAAACGAATACCTATATATTTTTCAGCTATTAATTTAATCAGAAGAATAATATGATTATCAGTATTATCAGCAAGAACAAATCTTCGTATATTTCGTCGGAGTCCAGTCTTGTCTATTAATTTTTGTGATCCATTGCTGTCTTACATTATCTTGAGATGGAAATCTAGAACATACACAATTTAAAATTGCAATAATAGGTGGGCTTCAATTTCATTAAATTTACTAAACAACTACTATTATAGTAGTTGTCTCACGGAGGGAAAGTACTTTCAATATAGAATATTTATTATAAAACATTCCATAGGTGCATTCCATACATGCTATGTTTCAACATAGCCGTGGGACATTCAGTAAAATAATTGGATTCTAAATACGGTCCTGGCCCTGTTTTTCTTTATAAGTTAATGGTTGACGATAGATGGCGGCTTGTTTAAAAATGACTATAAAAACTAAAAAATTAAAATTTTGGCGACTAAAAAGTCTTTAGGAACTTAAGTTGAAGTAATTTCAGTACATATGATTATTAAAATATATTAACACTGAGCCTATAAATGTTTATTTCCCATGATACAAAGTATCGCCATCTATTGTCAAGTAAAATTATATTTGGAAACGCCGAGTCGCAATGGAAATGTTCGAGAACTTTTAAAATATGATGCGGTATTCAGAAAAATCCAAAAAGAATTATATTGGTCAGTTGTGTAGTTGAACAAATTTCAGTACATTTGATTATTAAAATATATTATTACTGAGCCCTACGTAGGTTTATTTCCCATGATACAAAGTGTCGCCATCTATTGTCAAGTAGAATTATATTTGGAAACGCCGAGTCAATACCTGCCTAGTTTTCTGTACAAAAAGTAATGATATCCCACCAAAAACATAAATGTAAAACAGGAGAGCCAAGTTCAATGCAAAAATTATGATTGGCTGTGGGCTTCGCGGCAAAAATAATTGATATCTGAATGAGTGCCAAGTCAAATCTATTATGTAGGTTAGATTTGACTTGGCCAGTTTTTATCAGAATTAAAACGTTGAATAACTTTATAAAATGACTTATGTAATGAAAACTGGCCAAGTCAAATCTAACCTACATAATAGATTTGACTTGGCACTCATTCAGATATCAATTATTTTTGCCGCGAAGCCCACAGCCAATCATAATTTTTGCATTGAACTTGGCTCTCCTGTTTTACATTTATGTTTTTGGTGGGATTTAAAGACACTTCGACCAGACAGCAGCCTCAGCCTCTTTGACCCGGACTGCGACACCAGATACACACTCATACATACGCACACACACACTCACAGACTGATAAATGTTACTGTGAATAATTTAAAAGTTCTTTTTTTGTGACCAACTCAATAACGGTAATTAGGTAATAATCCGTCAACATTCTGCCTAAATGCACCAAGCATTTAGGCAGAATGTTGACGGATTTATTTTCTTCTATTTGGAGAACAAACAGTTTTACACGCTTTATGAATTAGTCCACAATTTGTTTTGAGTCTTTGAGAATATTGTTTGTATTCTACGAACGTGTAATCTGTTATTTATCAGTTATGTATATTAGCTGTTAGAGGTATCCCAGACTTACAATTTATTCGTTCGCTTTTACCCACGTTAAGGTAGTTAGTACAGAAAACTGCCTATGTTAGAAAAGTTATCAAATTGGTTCACATTTTCAACAAAACCCAACAGTTTTTTGAAACAATCTCAGTTGGTTACACTTTCATCCACGTCTACTAAAATGAATGTCCTATGTCTACTACAGGTACGGAAGACAAAATAAAACGAAAATTATGTAAACTTTTACTTTATTAAAGATTCTTAAAACTTCTAAAATACATTGCCATGTAAAAATCGTTTTATGTATAAAATTATCATATTTAATATTTACAAAACTAAGTATTTACATTATCTTACACACGCTCAACATTCTCTTTGGCATGCCATTGTAGAGTGCGTAAGGTATCAGCATCAGTTATAGCTTCTAATGAATAGCTTATCCTTACCTACTGATTTATCTATATTTACGTAGAAAAGTACATCTGAGACTTATCAATAATTTACATCATTATAATCATCGTCGCCATCCACTGCCTGCCCTATCCCACTATTGGGCCTATGCTTCCTCCAGTCCTTAGTTTTACATGACACCTACTATTACGTTTTCTTGAGTATTTCAGTCATCATCATCACCTGTAATATATGTATATCATTAGGGGAGGCCTATGTCCAACAGTGGACTATTATAGGTTGAGTATTTTAATGTTTCTCGTAAAATACTAAGGTCCTAAATAATACACGTATGCATGTATTTAAAAATTTAGGTCTAAAATTGCATCTTCTTCCTTCATAAACATAAGAATTACCTAAACGAGTTCATTTTAAGTCTTAGCAGTATGTTTTGTCTCATTCATTTCTTACATAATATATTTTAGAAAAACAAAAACGCTATCCTAAGGCAACATAAACAGCATCCATCGAAAAAAACATATTAAAACAATATATACATCAATGATAATAATGTCAGTCAGTCATATTTTCCCAGTTTACAACATAGAGCCAACTATCGACAAACTACATCGGAATTTCCGGAATGTAACATTCGGGAGTGTAAAATTTATATAAATGTATTTATGTATATTCTTTAAAGACAAATAAGTAAATACAAATACTCAGTTGGTCTCAAAAAAATCTCGAACTCATTATGTGAATCTCAAACTATAGCCAAGGTCGTAGTGGTAGTATTATGATCGTCCCTCGACATGTGATGTAGCTCCTGATGAATACCGGCTTCCTTGAGGATCCTCATGCGAGGGCCGAGGGGCACTCCTAGCGCCCGCAGCTTGTCTTCACCCACGTACGGCAACTCTGCTGCTCCTACCTTCTCCTTTTCTAGAAGGGCTGCATATTTCTGAAAACAATTTATAATTTTTGTATGTGCAGAAAAGATATAAGTTATAGAGGACCTAAAATGCTGCCTTGCGATAGGTATCTATATTAATTTTTCATACTTGCATACATAGAATGTCAGCTAATGTATGTAAGAAGGCATGCAAAGAAGATAACAAAAAAAAAATTGATTTAATCATTATCAGTATACGTCCGCTTATGAGATATATACACTGAATGGTTAACTATATCAAAAGCTTTAAAAAAAAATAAAATAAAATAAAAACCATTTTAATTCAGTTAACTGGGGCTTTCCTCAGTTCCACTTAGATAAAAGCTGCCTAGCTTAAACTATCCACCAGAAATAATTTGAAGTAAACAATGATTCCTAGAGCTAATTTATTTGAAGAGATCCGAGTCCTGTGACATCAAACATATGACATGTTAAGATGAAGTCAAGAAGACGTCAAGATGACGTCTCGATACTATCGTCAATCTGAACTTAAATCCTGGCTATGAAAATACAAACCTCATAACCCAGCTTCTTCAAGAACAGTCTCATGAGTGGCGGCTCGTCTCCAAAGAACTTGGTGAGCCGTTTGACCCGGTCCGGGTTGCTGAATGAGAACGGGTCAGAATGGCGCGTGTGCCCGGAGCGGATGTGATGCTGCGATCTGGAAGTCACATGGGCATTGCATTAGTAAGGTTCAAGAACAACATCACTGGTAAACCAGCACTTTGTAAGCGATAGGTTCCATGTACGATACCATTATGATACGATTTTTCCTCTCATAAAAGTTAGTCAGCTCTAAAGGCTATAGTCCAATTTCACCGTTTGCTACCAAAACTAAGATCAACAAAAATAAGTTCAGCTTGACCGAGTTTAAGTTCGTTATTGTTTAACACGACAGCTCTTGAACCTGGTTTAGCGCTTGAACCGGCTTGAATTAACTTTACGTCGTTGAAATTTGTATTGTAGGTATTGTACAATTGTGGTCAGTATCAGTACTTACTTGTACATATGCCTGAGCGCCGCGATCTCCGCCCGTATGTTGTCAATCTCCTGCACCAGCAGGTGGTGGGTCCTCATCTCGCTGGACAGGTGCGCCACGGACCGCGCCAGCGTCACCACGTGAGACTCCAGACGTTGGAAGCGTTTGTTTATCCCCTGGAATTATACATTATTCAAAATCCTTTATTTTTAGATACAATATTGCATTGAACAGTAATAGTGTTCAACTACATCCATAATATGATATCGGCCTCTTCTGTTGCATTCGAAACACTAATGCAAAAAAAGAACCAGGTGAAAAAGTCGCCGTCCCCGGAGAATATAATGGTAACTGCAAAAACACAACTTTTCAGGAAAAATAAAAAACATGTTTTTATTGATTACTTCATAAATACTGGACGTAGACTTTTGATTGTCAGCTTTACGAAAAGCTTATTTTTTATGTGTTTGGAATGTTATAATAGAACACGCGTAGGATATGCCAAAAACGAGATATTTCAAAATTAAGGAATTACTGAAAATCAATCACCATCCAAGATGTATAATGTCGATTACCATTTTATTCATATTATTTCCTAGCCAAAATCGAATATTGCACCAGTGACTTACCATTTTATTCCACGTTTTTTACAGTAAAAGTGATAATGATAATGTTTGAATATCATCCTTTTCTCGTCAATATAGTCTTACTTTTTTCTGTTAATGGCTTTATCTGGTTTTCCAATAAAACTATAACAATGGTAATCACCTTTTTCTTTACATGAATAATTGCTTTAAATTGACGAAATTACCTCAAAATCTTCATGAAAGCTAGGCTCAGACTTAACATAACACAGTCATGATCATCATCATTATCAGGCTACACTAGTCCACTGTTGGACATAGCCTAATGAGCACCATAACGCCCTGGCTTCAACTGCCGCATCTAGCATCTGCCTGCAGTCTTTGCAGATCATCATCCCACCTGGTCGGAGGGCATCCTACACTACGTTTGTCGAGTAACACAATAAACATCAGTATCTTGATTATTATAACGCTTTTCTCAAATGAAACAACGAAAAAAACAGAAATCAAAAGTGAAAACAATAGTATTTTTTGTAATGTACCCTAATAGTCTTACTAACATTTCGGTATCCATTTAAATCCCTAATTCTGCATTGTGCACAAACAACTTATAGCAGAGGGTATGAACACAGGCGAGCTTAACCCTATAGATAGTTTTCTGCCAGCAAACCTTCTAAATCAAAGAAAAGCGATTGCAAGGGACCGGTAGAGAACCTACTTACTTAGGTACACAAAAACAAAACAAAATTTGACTGATTAAAATTATATTACATCTAAATGTAATATAATTTTAATCAGTCAAATTAGGAACATGATCACTAACATCATCATCAGTGTCGACATCATTGCTTCCAGAGCCAATAATACTAGCATACGTCAGGGACTCATAAAAAGCATGATAGTAGCTTGGAATATCTCTTGCTTTACAGAGGCTCATAAAATCGTCATATAGAGCCTTGCTTATTGGAAGCGCCTCAGAGTATAACACTTGTAATTCGGGCACATAGCGGGGACTTGGGCTTGTTACCTATCTGGTACCCCGCTTGCTTCGTGTCTTTTTGATAGGTTCTGTATTTAATCTATACTAATATTATAAAGAGGAAAGGTTTGATTTTTTGTTTGTTTGTAACGAATAGGCTCCGAAACTACTGGACCGATTTGAAAAATTCTATCACCGTTAGGAAGCCTTAATATTCGTGGTAAACATAGGCTATATTATATTTACAAAAAAATTAGGGATCCTTACTAAAACTCCTATAATGTAGCCAAAGGTTCTAATACCCGTGCGAAGCCGGGACGGTCCGCTAGTTGGGAATATTCAGCATCGAAGTTATATTTGTATATTAATATTGATGGCTGTGAATGGGAGACACTTCCATTATTTGTGTCCATAATACTTTTTGAGTCTCCTCATCTTTATCTATATAGTATAGCGTATATCATTATTGAGTTGAATAATTTTCACGAGAACATAATTGTATTATTGTTTAACATACTTCAATGTGTGAATACAATATGATAATATTACAGTACAACTTTATTCTTGTAATTTCAGGCATGGGTAGAATCGTCGAATAGTATTGTAATTTTTTGTAACTCCGCGAATAATGGTAATAGAGTTACGAAAAAAATTGAGCAGATGTATAAGCACCCACAGATCTCAAAAATGACAAAACACTAAAACTAAGGTAGTGGAGATTACCATTTTATTCTCCGGGGACGGCGAAGTATTTATTGCCATTTGAGCTTACAATTTGGATTTACTCGAGTCATTTTGAAGATTCTAAAATCCTCGTATATGTATCATATCACTCGGGAGAAATTTAGACTTTTGCCAGAATCATACGGTAACGATGCCCTTTCATTTCCCACAAGTCGGCTGTCCAAAATCAAAACCTAGCAAGTTTTGTTCACCATATTTTACAGGAGAAGGAAAACAAATATTTTTTTAAATATTTACGAACACAATTTATTTTTGGTACTGTGTTTATTTTGCTTTCGATAAATAAATCTTGCTCTACATTATGAGTTTATGTACTTTATTCAATTTACAATTCTACATGTTTTATGTGCCTTACTGCAGTTTGATTTGGGAAATCTCAGTTAAATTGCATATGTAATCCAAAACAATAACCTAGCAAGGTTACTTACTAGGTATATAAAATGGATAGTCTAAGCAACTTATATTATTGATCGAACAATAAAACCTAGTGAAATCACTAGCTATGTTTTTGAATTTATTTATGGCATAATTAATAGCTAATGGTCATGTCAATACCTAGTGAGGTAATAAAATATTAAAAGTTACTTTATTTTTATTGTCATTTATTATTATAAAAATCAGATAGTAATTATACAATGTGTATTGTCGAACCTTGATCAAACGAGATGTGCGAATACACGACATATATTTATCGATAAAAAACAAAAAATAAAAAATTTTATGTTACCTATCTCAAAAATAAAGCCGATTTAATATTTTTTTTAATGAAAACTACTTTATCTGGTTTTTTCTTCGTTTCTTTTTGAGTAAACGGTGTATTTTCTTCAAAGTAGCCTCATTTGAAAACTAGATAGTCTACCTAGCTAAGAAAATAAGAAAAAAATACAATTTCGGTACATAAGCCTAGTAAAATCAATATTATTTTAGAAATTTGCAAAAAAAATTACGATTCTTATTTTATTTTTGATCTGTAACTTTAAAACTGGGTTATTGTGGTGTACTTTTTTGCATGTTGTATTAAACTCCGCAATTTAGTCTACAAATCCTCCTAAAAATTATGGACCTATCTCTTTTTGTTGTCATGTTATTTACCATTTAAAATAGGTACTTTGCCTTGTCAAGAGTAAAAAAAACAAAAACTTTATCTTAAACAGCCGTTACTATCCCACTGCTGGGCAAAGACCTCATTCCATTTCTTCCTATCTTGCCTCGTTTTATTTTATAATTTATGTAGATTAAATCAGTTGATATTCCTGTTGATCTTTGTACAAAACAGAAAGTACCTATTTTCAATGGTGAATAACATAACAACGAAAAGAAATAGACCCATATTTTTTGGAGAATTTGTAGATTAAATTATGAAGTTTAATACAACATGCAAAAAAGTACACATCAATAACCCAGTTTTAAAGTTACAGATCAAAAATAAAATAAAATTTGTTTTTTTTTTTCAAATTTCTAAAAAAATATTGGTTTTACTAGGCTTATGTACCGAAATTGTATTTTTTTCTTATTTTTATTAGCTAGATATACTATCTAGCTTTCAAATGAGACTACTTTGAATAAAATACACCGTTTATTCAAAAAGAAACGAAGAAAAAACCAGATGAATTAGTTTTGATTAAAAAAATTATTAAATCAGCTTTATTTTTGAGATAGGTAACATATAATTTTTTATTTGTTGTTTTTTATCGATAAATACAATGTGTTTTGTCGAACCTTGATCAAACGAGATTTGCAGATACACGACATATATTTATCGATAAAAATAAAAAAATAAAAAATTATATGTTACCTATCTCAAAAATAAAGCCGATTTAATTATTTTTTTAATGAAAACTACTTCATCTGGTTTTTTCTCCGTTTCTTTTTGAGTAAACGGTGTATTTTATTCAAAGTAGTCTCATTTGAAAGCTAGATAGTCTACCTAGCTAAGAAAATAATACAATTTCGGTACATAAGCCTAGTAAATTCAATATTTTTTTTAAAAATTGCAAGAAAAGTACGATTTTTATTTTATTTTTGATCTATAACTTTAAAACTGGGTTATTGTGGTGTACTTTTTTGCATGTTGTATTAAACTCCACAATTTAGTCTACAAATCCTTCAAAAATTATGGGCCTATCTCTTTTTGTTGTCATGTTATTCACCAGTTAAAATAGGTACTTTCTGTTTTATCAAGAGTAAAAAAACAAAAACTTTATCTTAAACAGCCGTTACTATCCCACTGCTGGGCAAAGACCTCATTCCATTTCTTCCTATCTTGCCTCGTTTTATTTTATAATTTATGTAGATTAAATCAGTTGATATTCCTGTTGATCTTTTTACAAGGCAGAAAGTACCTATTTTAAATGGTGAATAACATGACAATGAAAAGAGATAGACCCATAATTTTTGGAGGATTTGTAGATTAAATTATGAAGTTTAATACAACATGCAAAAAAGTACACCTCAATAACCTAGTTTTAAAGTTACAGATCAAAAATAAAATAAAAATCGTTTTTTTTTTGCAAATTTCTAAAAAAATATTTATTTTACTAGGCTTATGTACCGAAATTGATTGTTTTTCTTATTTTATTAGCTAGGTAAACTATCTAGCTTTCAAATGAGACTACTTTGAATAAAATACACCGTTTACTCAAAAAGAAACGAAGAAAAAACCAGATGAATTAGTTTTAATTAAAAAAAAATATTAAATCGGCTTTATTTTTGAGATAGGTAACATATAATTTTTTTAAAGAATGTTAAATATGTTAAATGACAATAAGAATAAATACTGATTAAAGCCAAATTAAAAAATACTGTGTATCTTTGAAAAAAAGTAGTTTTTTTTTACTTCAAAGTCAAATTGATCCGATTCGCCTCGGTCTACCCTAGAATTTCAGACTCGCGCCTAACTTCACACTCACTTGCTATGTTAATCTGTTACCAGTAATCATTAGAAAAGTTCCCAAAACTTTCCTAATTTTGTAAATCAAATACCTATAATGATACAATTACAAGTTCGATAACCTAGTATGTGGCCCATACCAAATACGTAAACCTAGTAAGAACTATTTACAAATTCAAAAATCTAGTATGTACCGCACTTACTAGAGTTATGGACTTGGAAATGTAACTTCCTAGGTTTTTGACTTTTTTATTTTGGATTAAAACGTTCACTTACTAGGTTTGGCATTTTTGTAACTTTGGCCCTAATTGTGATAGAGATATGGTTATTTTTACATTATATGCAGCGAAAAAAAAATATGTCGATAGGTTCAAAAAACATATTTCGGCGAAAATGTCCCTTGCTAGGTTTTGATTTTGGACAGCCGAAGTGTCATCAATGTCATCAGGAGGCTCTTGGATCAATTTCGCCCATAGTACTTAAATAAAAAAAAAATATATTTATACTTTAAGTGTAATCAGGTTATTTATTCATTAATTCCCATAGGAAGGGCAGCAACTTTTTTTTGTGTATTTTTAACAAATCCACTGCGATCCCCAATACACCTGCCAAGCCTGATGATCTTGAATCATGGTAAACCCCTCTTGTCTGTCCCCTTAGTAGGAGGCACATTCAGCGGGCGTATGTGTGCTGATCAGCATGGACCATACCTTCAGATCGTTCTTCTTCCTATGGTCATTGGAGCTCCGTCTCTTGTCCCGCGCAGGTCGGCTGCTGACTGAGCTCGATGGCAGCGAGGACATCGATCCATACCGACGCTTTGATGATAACCTGGAATGAGAATCCTGAATGAATAGCAAGCCAGAAGCGAGTTATTTTTACCTTTAACTGCAAACAAAGTACACAGATGGAGGTCTGCGCCAGCGTTTAAAATCTCATAGAAGTTTGCTGTTAGATTTGATGCAAAGTGCTTTTTGGTTGGTAAGTATGTCCAGCGACTCTCAATCCTTTTTCTTGTATCTATCACTAAACCTTAACTTACTGCAGAATAAAAAAGTGAGCGAATGACTGAAAATGTCATAAATAAATAGAATGACTAATCATGGCGTAGTTTCTACTCACCTCGGCTACCAAGTCGGATGATGTCCCATCGTCGGTAATACTGGAGTAAGTGCTGCAGTTTCTAGGTTAGACACCTAGAAACTGCAGCACTTCTCCAGTATTTAGATATTCTCCAGTTCCCTCAAATGATGTCTGTAGAGTGTGCGTCGAGGATAGGACAGTGTGATCATGAGTCATGAAGTAGTTCCTGCTCACCTTGGTTCCCAAGTCGGATGATGTCCTGCCGTCGGTCGTCTAACCCCAAGCAGCTGTAGCACCTCTCCATACATATTCTCCAGCCCTCGCAGCTGTCGTCTGATGGCGCGTGCGTCCCCCGCGCCCCGCGAACCCTCGCTGTCGGAGCGTGCGTCGAGGAGAGAGGATAGGTCGAGGCTGCGAGTGGTTGTGGATGTCATGTCGGTGGTGTCTAGACCAAATACTGAAAATTAAATTTTAGATGTAATACTGGTATGGATAAACGCAACGTTACTATAAGTAAATAAATAAATAATGCTGGATAATTCACACAACATTATCTAGCCCCAAGCTAAGCAGAACTTGTGTTATGGGCACACTAGATGGAAGGTACACTGATATACACAACATGAGTACAACCATTTGTCCCGAAAGGCGGGAATCGACCACGCAACCGTAACCTCCTGCGTCGCAGGTGGACCTTAGCCCACCGCGCCACAGAGGTGGGCAATTAGGAGATAATACAATAGGAAAGATTACCTTGATACTTAATTTTTAATAAGTGGTGTGGCTGCAATTCATCACCTAACTAAATGTATTTGTTATTTAACTATAATTGCACGTATGAATTCAGGGTCAGTTCAGCACCGGGAAGTTTTATTTTTGCGTGCCAGTATTGCCATCTCTTCTTTTGTTTGCTTTCTGATGACATATTCTTGAATGGAGCTAAACATCGCTACGCTTGCAATAGGTACTATTGTGTTCCTATTGCAAGCGGTGGTGGGATGACGACCTACGATAGACTGCAGGGAGATGCTGGATGCGTCAAGCTGAAGACAGGGCGATATGTGGACTAACATAGGCTGATGATGAGTTATTGCTAGTTAACCACTTACAGTGCTTCTTGTAATGATGGTCTCGCTTGGAGGTGTGCTTCTTGTGCGCGTGCCAGCGCGGGGAGTCACGCCCGCGGCGGCGGTCCTCGATGTACTCGGAGGCTCGCCCGGGCAGGCTGGAAATGAGGTTATGATATTAAATTCCACTTGAAACTACTTAGCTTAACCAGGTCTTGTTGGTTGGGCTGTCATCAATAACGTTTGATGTTAATCTCTGAATGCGTAAGCCTGTCATGCCTCGACGTGATCAACTCAGTGGTATTGTGTATTTTCCAGCTACGGTTGTGAGTGCTTCCCCAACGCAATTATTTAAAAGCAAACTAAAATTCTGGCTTATTGAGCAATGTTATTATAAATTGAGTGAACTATTTGACATTTTATAATTTAATTTTGAATCAATTTATTATGATATATTGATTCAAATTTATATACAAATTAATTACTTTAACCACGACGTTATTGATAATTCGAATTAAGAACATAACTGAAACGAACTGAAACGACGGTCTTGTCAATCTTGCCCAACTTGCCATATATTTTTCCTCATGACCGCCAATATGTCTTAATCTTCTATTGCTATAGGGTCAAAGAGTGTGTGTGTTTCATTAATACCAACAACGACGGCTAAATAAAAACCCATAGCTTGTTAATCCTACCTGTTTCTTTTATGCATATCCGAAGAGGGCGAGAGTGGCGGCAGCGGCGGCGTCACGGAGCTGTCGGAGCTGCCCGACGAGTCCAGCCGCATGCTGGCCAGCTTCGGCTCCAAGATCTGTCGGAGCTCACACTCCACTAGGTCAGCCCATTCGTTCTCACCACCTGGGAAATTTTATGAATTAGATAGATAGATATATAATACTTTATTGTACACTTAGTTTATAAGAACAATGTAAAATAATAACTTAAAAAACAAGATACAATGGCGGTCTTATTGCTGGAGCGATCTCTACTAGACATCCATGGATAGATAGGATCGTGGACAGAACCAGGGGATTATAAATAAAATACTTATAATACTAATTAGTTAGTTGACTGGTACGACTGGCGGCCTGTTGAGGTTATTTAATTTTGATAAGATAGAACATGAAAAACACTTACTCGGTCCAGCAACCTGTTGGCTTGGTCCAGGTGTTGGCTGCACCCTGGACGCGACAGCATCAGAGTCTGCCGATGTATCATGTATACTTGCTTCAGGTCTTCGTCCACTGGAATAAGCAACGCTGCCTCTGCCAGAATCCACGTTGGATGACTGCCCACCGTTCTTGTCGTAATCTAAAATGCGTTTGGCTAGTTTTAGAGATATTTTAGCTGTCTATGTTTCCTTTGCTTTTGATGATTGTTAAAATATATACTTTGATTGTTCACGGGTATCAACGCCAACAGTTTTTTGTACCTGGTAATAAAACATAAGTGGCAATTCATAGAGTTTACGACTCACTCAAAAAGATTGATTTTCAATCGGTCATAAATTCTCTGGACTTTATTAGGTTGTTTAGTCTGATTTATGGTACCTACCAAACCAAAATATATATAGGTAAAGTTGTAAGACGGGTTGAGTTGTGGATATTCAACTTTTATTACACAGTGATCCCCATGAACCTAAAAGTTGGCTTATTTCTGACCTTTGGTATTTATAAAACGTGAGAAGTTCTTTGATTACATGACTCAAGTTTTTGAAAGTAACTCACCCGAGCTTGCACCAGATCCCGCTCCCTTTTTCCCATGAGCCTTCAGATCCTCAATCCTGCTCGGAGTGTGTCTAGAAGACGACGGCTGAGGATGAAACGCCTCCGCTTTGCCATTAGAGTTGTACACACTATCAGTTGACTTCTGACTAGCACTTTCGTCATGTTGACTCCCTTCGTCTCTCTGTTTCTGAGCTATCGAGTCCGGTGTCCGTCTTTCCTTGTGATTGTCTGGCGTCCGTCTCTCTTTGTGATTATCCGGCGTCCGTCTTTCTTTGTGCAGATCTGGGGTTCTCCTCTCTTTATTGCTATCGGGAGTCCTTCGCTCTTTGTGCATATCTGGGGTTCTACGTTCTCTGTGACTGTCTGGTGTTCTCCTCTCCTTGTGACTTTCAGGAGTTCTTCTATAAGCGTTTTCTTGGATTCGTGACTCGATGGATCTTCCACTGGTTCGTACTCTGTCTTCGAAGCTAGATCTACCTTGAGGTTGAAGTCTAGTCCTGAAGCCACCGTCATCGGACTCTCTTTCTTCATGCCTACGTGGACTTTCGTTGGGGTCGAGGAGGTTGGCATGAGAGTTGCGTCTAGACCTGTCGTGTTGGGGTATAGTTAATTCGGGACGTGATTGGGGCTCGTCAAGGAGGTGTGGGTGAGATGTGGCGCGTCTGTCGATGAGACCTCTTTGTCTAACTACTTCTCGTTCTAGCTGTTGCGGGCTTCGGAGATCTGGCCGGGAGTGGTGCTCATACTGAAAAAAGAAATAAGTGGTTACTAGGGGTCATGCTGAATTACATGCAGGCACAGCCTATCGGGTTCGGTTCGTGTGACACTTCGATGTATGAATATCGTAGGTAGCCGATAATGTTTAATAGAATTGGCGGCCCACCGAGTTTGTTTGATGAGACGAGCCAGATACATTTTTGAGGTGTCGAAATAAAATGTACAATAATAATAAACCTCTCGATGAATGTGAAAGTACATAGTATAGAAGGATACTTTAAATTGTGTCAACAAAACCAGTGGTGATTGAGATTTCCTTCCCGACAATGTTAATAGCATCAAGAATATCAAAGAACAGTTTCAGATAAATTATAAACGGCTTTAATACACTGTAGGAAGTCCTAATTGAATTTTAATGTTTGGTTTCCGCTGATTTATGTGTTGATTTAGCGAAATCTCCCAACCCCGTGGTAATATAATTATGCGGGTAATTAGGTAATCATAGGTTTCATTAATCACAATGATTACAGGCAATGCTGCTAACAATTTGAGTACGAAAACATGATAAAAAAATTATCTAGAAAATCATACCTAAGCACGTTTTCTAGTAGATAATAACCCTTCTGTGTATATACAAGTATATCGTCCTACATCTATATTACAGTAGAAAATAACGAAAATTCCACCGCATTGGGAAAGTTACGTCTAAAAGTAAAATAGAAGCAAAGACTTCCCCAATGCCCAAACAATCGGCCGAAATGGTGCAACATATTCCCATCGCCTTGGCTACGACCCTATAATGCCCATTAAAACAAAGACGTATTTCTTCCCACCAATTACTATTCTCTCACGATTGTAATTATAAAGAACATGTTGCCTCAGCTCTTCGGATTTTACAATTTCTTTATTATGATTTCGATAAGGCAAACGAATTACATAAATCAAGATTCGGTTTTGCTGTCATCTCAGTGAAGGGTTTGCCTAACATTTAATGGGTCATCCGTCATTAAAACAATGTGAAGAACAATTCAATACATTTTAATAAACTCAATAGGTACATTGGTTGTAAAAATAAATCCAGTAGGTACTTATACTCGATCAGTTTAAGTACCTACTAAAATACTATACTTACTGGCTTTTATACTAATTTGGGAATCAACCGGAACAATTGGAGTAAAGTCGGTTTCAGAGCGTGTTTCACGCTCATTTAAATCGTAGTTGTAATTAATGGCCACAGTGTTCATGAATGTTGATGGGTTAGACAAGGTCAGAGCAGAAACAATAATTTGATAATTTCAACGTCTTCTAACGAACATCATAATTAAGAACTCATTCTCAACAAAAGTCTATAAAATGTCCATAAAATAAGTATTTTAAGAGATGTTTGCATAAGATAAACTTAAGGCTTTCTAAAAGAACTTTCTGAGTTTTGTCGACAAAAAGTGCTCATTGTTGCCGCTTTACCGACAAGCTGAAATCTTTAAGGTGTTTAATTACTTATTGTTCTAGTGTCAACAAGGTTTTTGTATCATGTTCATACGGTTTAGGAGTGTCAGAAACATTCTCAAGCTAACTAGATGTTATTTATATTTTGAGCTGGCTCAAGATAATTAATGATCCATGCAGAAGTCATTGTTACTTTGCAAAAACAAATTATTAACAGATCTATACTTTGCTAAATTTTTATTTGCTCGTACTATTTATGTTCTGCCTACGTTTAAAAACTTTACTGACCTGAGTTTGAGGACCCGTCTTCAGCGACGTAAAGTTAGCCATCGATCTGACATCCAGGTCTCTTTGGTACAACGCGCTCCTCCGGCCAGGCGGTCCGTATTGCTGGTACAACGCATCTGCGCCTAGTGCCAGTGGCCTGTGGGGAGAGGCCAGCATCTCCTGGCTTCTAGCCTGCTGGTGAGGGGTAGCCAGCATTTCTTGACTCCTCGCTTGGCTCAGCAGAAGCTGCTGTTGCTGTTGCAACAATTGCTGCTGTATCAATGGTCTGAAATTAAAATGTTATTTATAGAATTTGTGTTTTTTTTCAGATTTGTGTTATACATAGTTTAGGGAGTAACCTACCTATGTGGCGACGGACTTGGATAAGCCATATTATTTGCCATACCATGACTGTACTGCATTTCAGATCTATTTTGCATATCAGGTCTAGTCTGCATCTCGGCTCTCTGCATCTCGGGCCTATGCATCTCTACTTGGTTCTGCATTACTGGCCTGGGCTGGACTTCTGGTCTGTTTTGCGGGACTGGTCTTCCATAAATTCCTTGATCAACTTTCCTAGTCCCATTATCTTTTGGTTGTTCTGGCTCTGATCTTTTCCTTTCTTCGCTGTTGTTCAAACTCGTCTCGGGTTCATTCTTCTCATCAGCATCTTTGCTTTTGAATCTGCTTGAAATCATGTCCTTCAATGTGTGGTAGGTTTTACTGACTGATTTACTGGTTTTAGGTGCATCTTTAGTGGTGTCTTTTCCGGTTTCAACTGTGACTGTGATCATTTGTGAGTTGTTCTGGACGTCTTTGTATGTTTTCGCGGGGACGGGTGGTTTGGGGGAGTCGTAGTTTTGAACGTTTCTCGGGCTTTGTGTCTGGTGCATGGTGTACGCGTACTCTTGGTACTGCCTGAAGTCACCGGACGGGCCAGCTTGTTGGTTCTGCAAAAGAAAGGCTACTTAAAATACGAATGGTGTTAACATTATTAAGATAAATGGCTATGGGATGGTCTGATGGATTTAAGCACATGTTGAAGATCATTATGCTACGTGCTCCAATGAGTGCAGTGATTGATGCTCTCGTTAATTACAGATTTTCAAACGGTATTACAAATTATTATTGAAGAGATGCTAAGGTCTTTGTGCTTCATGAGCTGATTGCACTCATGATTTCCCGATCCCAGCCGATCGTGCCATAAGGGACGAATGAGTCTAGTAGATCAAAATTATGTTTATATATAGTTCGCTTTCTTCTACCCCTCGACGTTTTCGGATTGAATAGACGTATGCTTCGCTTTAAAAGAGATCGCTATTCACAGTCTTAGAATGGTTTCTTTCTTTTTGTGTGTCTCTTTTGTTTTACAATGTATCTATATCGAACCGCTACAAGAACAGTTGAATTGAACCAAAGCTCATACTTTGCATGGGAACCCCCAACAATAGAGTTGCGTATCGAGACCGCGGTTGGTTCCACGGTGGTAACTGTTGTATGATTGTATGGTGAAAGGTAAATTGTACTTAATTAGAGATGCAATGCCCTCGAACTCGAATTAAGCTACTTAATAACAGGCATGCGATACAGAATTTAAAACAGAAGAAGAGGAGAACAAGATTATTAACTCCGCATTGAGTAAATCATTATCACTCCCTGTAGGTCACTAGGGCCCAAGAGGCTCAGTGCCTAGGGCACTGGGCCTATTTCATTCTAGCCAACCTTGTCCTTTCTATTGTGGATTTTATGACTCAGCGCAAAATCAAAGTCCACGCAATGCGCTTTTAAAAGCTAAGATTTTTATTGACAGACATCGAATTAGACTAATTTTTTTAAAAAATTCGCAAAAACTGAATTAAAACGCAATTCAAGCAAAACACAACGCTACATCATAAGCAATTATTATGTTTTCTTCTTTGGGGCTAATATTATGATATGGATCGGTTGTGTCACCTGTGGATTATTTGCAATAATATGCAGTACCTATGTAGTTAGCTCAATTGTTTAAATTCTAAAAACGAGTTTTAATTTGTTTATGTTACTTATTTTCTCACAACTTTCTATAAGGATTTGCTCGTATATGATATATTTTTTTTAATAGTTTGCAATACGTTTATAAAAACTTATAATCTCCGCTCTTAAAAAAACCCTAAGAATACATACATTTTCCAAAGCAAATTCAACCATCTTCCTCTTATTCTACTTCACTAAACAAATACAATCCAAATCCATCGCAAAATTAATTATCAAGCACATTTCAAAACTTCACTTCTCATTCACAAATCAGTCCAAGCGACAATACCCCCAAATATATAAAAAATATTTCCAGACATGAACAGACATTGAACAAGCTCTCAGATATAAAGAGGCACGTCCTTTAGAAGGTTGTTCGGTCCCACACTAGCGCTCGCGTCGGGCTGCGACCGGATGCTCGCGCCCCATCCGCAGACTGTGTGAGCGTGAGTCAAGTGTGAGTCGTGCTTGTATGGCCTTGTTACAATGAATCGTGTTCGTGAGCGAGGCGAATGGAGGTATTGTATCAAAGTATCCATGTTCACCGTCTTATATTGTACCTAGTATATGAAATGAAATGAAAGTTTATTTCCTTAGGCTTACAAATAAGCACTTAGACAAGTCATATTTTATACTATTCATTATTATATTGATGTTCACTTCAATTTTTTGTCCACCAGTGGAAGAAGTGAGAAGAAACCACCAGTATGTTCATAACTTATGTGTCTAGTACATAGATTTGCTTATCTGTAAGTTGTTAGATTTTGAGTTGGAGCAAAACTCGTTCCAAGCTTTTTTATCTTCTAGATAATCTGATATTTTGTAATAAGCCTTTTTACAAAGAATATGCTTCACAATTTTTTTAAATTTATTTATTGATAATTTTTGCAACTCACTTGGAGTTTTGTTGTAGAAGCGTATACATTGCCCTTTAAAAGATGCACTTATCTTATGTAGTCTAGTTGTGGGAACAGCGAGTTTATTCTTATTTCTAGTATTTACATTATGTATATCGCTTTTTTAATTATTATTATTATTATTATTATTCATTTATTTCAGATTATCATAAAATCCATATAAAATTAAAATACACACAACTTAAAAAATAAACATTCATAGATTATAAGTTACACAATCATAAAAGAAATTAAACAAAATGTCATATTAAATTTAAAATTAAACCAGAATTATGAATCGATGATTTAATGAATCGATCGATGTTTTTATGAGTGTACAACAAGTTTTCATAAATATATTGACATGGTACTGTCCATGGACCCATATTATAGATCGCACGAACAGCCCTCTTCTGCAACACAAAAACGGTGTTTATATCTGCAGCGTTCCCCCACAATAGTATGCCATAAGACATAATACTATGGAAGTAGCTGAAATAGACTAGTCTAGAAGTATCACCGTCTGTAAGGTGACGGATTTTTTTAACTGCATATGCTGCAGAACTAAGTCTTTTCGATAGCTTATCTATGTGTGGGCCCCATTGAAGTTTACTATATAAGGTTATTCCTAAGAATACGGTATTGTCTACAATTTCTGCCGTTTCTCCTTTTACGTTTATATCAGCCTTAACTTGTTTTACATTAGGTAGAATAAATCTTATACATTTTGTTTTTGTTTAATTAAGCAAAAGATTATTGATACTAAACCAATGGACTACCTTTGAGATTGCAGTATTTACATCGTCGAAATTTGTTTTTTGTCGATTCATTTTAAATATGTACCTACTCGTACATTTAATAGAATGAGTTAATTTTTGTCGGCGGCATTTCACGTAGTTTTTGTGGGTAATAAATTATTTGTAAACTGAACACCTAAATTGCTCATTCTTTAGTTTTTGCATGAAGAAGGAAACATCATGAGAAGTCTGTTACAAAATCGTATTGCTTCTACGTCAATATTGATCAGTCACGATATCTGAAACGCATTTTATACTTTCTCTAGTTGAATCTGGCTCGTGCATTTCATTTTGTTTTGTATATATTTTCAAATTAAGTGACCCGTAGCAAAAGTTAAGCTACCAGCTTATTTTGATATTCCCCACAGTAAGACTGTGATTTGATTATGGAATCCATTAGAATTTTTCTAAACAGTATCGCGATATAACCAAATGAATGAATCCTGCCGACATTGTGATGGCAAAAAAAATTGTTTTATATACCTAGTAGTATAAATTGAGTATGTTATCAATTATCATAATTAGTATAAAACAAAGTCGCTTCCTGCTGTCTGTTCCTATTATATGCTTAGATCTTTTAAACTACGCAACGGATTCTGATGCTCTTTTTTTAATAGATAGAGTGATTGAAGAGAAGGGTTTATAAACTAATTGACACATAGATTCCCACGCGGGCTAAGCCGCGGAGCGCAGCTAGTAGGAGTATAAATTGAGTGTATTAGGTACAAACAAAGATAAAATCAGAATTATTCGGCGTAGGAAGCCCGCCCGCCAAGCCCGTTGTTTTCCCGTATACCGTGGCGCACATCGCGCTATGAATTTTTATGACCTTTTTGTTCTACAGGACGAGACGTTTCATAAACTGTATATAAAATTACTAGTAATCGCCTAGTTATTATGCGGACCTGTTACCGAGTGAGTGTATTCCTGGCGATCGACATAATTACGATAAACTGACGAATAATTCACGAAGGCAGTTGGTGCAGTCATTAAAGTTGATGTTTAAACATTATAAGATCTATTTCTAGACAGGAGTAAGCTCGAGGAGTAATAAAATAGGGTTTACTTTACTTTGTTTACCTTTAAGTTCATTTATGATACGAAATTCTTGATAGTAAGATTAATAAGCAATGTAATATATATGAGCTTTCTTGAAACTATGTACTTAACTGTTTACTTTCTTCACTAACTCCAAAATTAAATTCTGCGAAAAATATATTTTCCGGGACAGTTGGGAATTACTAACATTGTTATCATCCCATAAAAATACCCATCTACTACAGATTTAGGCATGACGTCACTCCACAAAGTGAGTCATTCATTTTGGTTAACGTCATTTTTACGATAGCGTTTGCTAAATTCGTCCTGTAGTTGATCTGGCCTAGACAATGTAACAATAGATTAGCGAAAGCGATAGTAGAAAAGTCCAAAAATGTATGGGTTTGACATAAGCCTTAGATATGTCACGTGATCTGTTTTTAACGTATAGAATAATGGTAGACAATGTACATACTTTGCGATTCCACCAAACGAATCGACAACATCGAACGATTATTTCCATACAAATGCGTAGCCAAGTTACACTTTTGACAAGCGATTTCGCTTAATAGTCGATTCTCTTGATGGAAACGCCAGCGAACGCTGAGACCCTGTAGTTATCGAAACAAAATGGCGATTTTATAAACAGACAGCTGTAGAAAGAAATCAATAAGGATCAATTGGATGTGTATATTGCGTTGTTTGTTTTGTGATTTTAAAATAATTTTAGTGCTAGTGTTACCAAGTGTTACATACCTAGTTCAAGATGCATACGCTGCGTTTGCTGTGGTCAGCTCAAAATGAAAATGTTTGGCTTAGACGCCACAAAAGATACCTTTCTCGACAGCAATTGGAAAGTGTTTTAGACTCAGCAAAGCTTTATTTAAAAAGCTAACACCTCTAATGCTGAAAACCAAACTGATCTAATCTGAGGCAGAGCAATGCTCAATCATTTAATCAGCAGGTTGTGATGAGAATGAGAATTCTAAGTTGATTATAAATAAAAGTACATAGTTAAAGTTCCAACATTTTTTATTTTTAAACATATTTGGGTACACATCTGCTGTATTTACATTCATAATAGTCTTAATATTTAATATAATACAATCATAGTCTTAGCAGTATTAAGCTCACTTACTAAGGGCTCATATACACGGACGGCACGTTGTCGACAAACTCACTCACTATCAAGCCGTACCGTTATATCGCTGTCCCTAGCCCTACTTAGATATTGTTGAAGTAAGGCTTCAGCAATATTTGCGAAACGGCCGAGAAGATTGTTCCGCTCATTATCTACCTCTACCCTACGGGCTTCAGTCTGTGCCCGTCTCTCCTCCAACTGAAGGCGTCTGTGCTCTATGGTCACGAACTCACTCGTTGCACGGTCAAATGGAGTTAGCGCCCGTCTTCAGCGCGCTCTCAAATGTCGACGATGGGGAGTAGCAACACTGGAGGAGGAGGAGGGGTGGTAGGCACAGGCGGGAGCGGGTTGGTAGGCACAGGCGGGAGAGGACTGGTAACTCCCGTCGGTGAGCAACGCGCCGCCGGCCCCAGTGGCGCTGCCAGCTGCCGCCGGCGCTGACGACTGGTACACGAAAGAGTGGCAGGCGCCACTGGCTCTGGCGATGGTCGAGTCCTTGGTGGTGATGGAGTAGGCAGCGGCGGCAACATTTCATATTGATTAATTGCTGAAAAACAATTTATGTAAGTTACTAAGGAGGTACCTACTTGGATAGGTTTGTTTTTAAATAGTAGGTTAATTAATTTACTTGCTAAAATCATAATAGTACTCTAAGTACTTGTAAGTATGTAGGTACCTTTTTCCACTTGTCCAGTCTTTTCGACACCACCACCAACAGAATTTAAGGTGTTAGCCAGCTCTTCCCACAAACGATCAGACCTCAAACGTCCCTGCGCACCAGGCTGAGGTTTAGCAAGGTCACAGTGGCTGTAACATAACATTAAATTAATTAAAATTAAATTTATTTCTGTACTTTTACATCAATTGTTTACATTACACCGTTGTGGAGACCTTCATTTAAGTATAAGTACTTGTGTTAGAAGGTCTCTTCTATAACAGACATTACATAATACATTACAGACTTATTTGCTCATTTAATGTACAGAAACAAAATTAAGATTCTTCATCTAATAGTAATCTAGCTTAGAATCTAATTAAATCTAGTTTTTAACAAAGAATTTATTTTATTATGATATATATGTGTGACATAAATAAACTAATGAGCTCTCCTTCCAAATATTTCTTTGTGAATCGCGTCATTGTTTACAGTATTGCCTTCCAACTTGAAACTTTTCAAGTGTTTTATGATAAGTGCGCTCTTGTTTATGTAGATATTTAAATCTTAGAGGTAGGTAGGTAGATACCTAGATACACTAGCATATTATAGTTATAACAAAGACAGGTAAGTAGGTAGGTAGGTACTAAATTAATATCTTACCTTTCCATATACTCCAAAAGAGTTGAAAATTGTTCAACACTGGCCCGTGCTCTTGACTCCATTATCGTTTTCTTATAAATACTTAAAATATATATATAACACTGAGGCCAAAAAGAATATTATAACACTCAGGCCAAAAAGGTATCTTTTGCTCAAATAAAAATTACAATTTAAAGTCGTTTTCATTCAAGACCAAAACAAAACAAGACACAACACAACACAAACAACGAAGCAAGCAAGCACAAGTAGACGTTCTCTGACATGACAGATGTACTGCGTTTCATTTCAACTGACTGAGATTGTTTTAATAAGTTGGTTCGAAAAATCAAATAGTTTTTATTTCAATTTCAACGTATTAAATTATGCCGTAAAATTTTAGTAACCCACTCAAATTATCAAAAACTAAATATAATAAGCCTCCACACGTAATAAAAAATAGAAAACCTTTTCATAAATAAAATCAAAGATATATTAGTTTTGCGTAGACTGGAACGTAATCGAGACGGGCTAAATAAGCGAATGACACATTTGACGTTTGATGTAGACAACCATAGACTAAGCCCGGTATTTAGCGATCGAACGAATAGAAAAGGCGATCGCCACGCGAAGGTTACTTTGTCTACCAATCGAACTTCGCCATCGCTTGAGCCATGACGATTGTAGAAATCGAATCGCTCCATAGCGAATGCCGGTTGTCTAGACCTACAGACTCGTTAGCTCAGTAGGTTAGAGCGCCGATATACAAATAAATCTTGACCATCGGAGGGCGGAGGTTCAAATCCTTCACGAGTCAGATTTCTTTTTGTACTCGTTTATTATTTTGCTGAAGTTTTTTTATTGAAATGACACCTATAGTTTTTTAGGAGATTGAAATATTTTGGTCTTTGGTTTTTTGTCTGACAATAGAGAGCTTGAAGTGTTAAGTTTTGAAACATTTGTCTATTATAGAAGTTGGACATGAAATACATTATGTATATTGTTGAATTGAATAAGTCCCTGTTCACGAAGCCCCAACAATACGAAAAATAAGATATTTTTTATCTTATCACTCTCACTCACTTAACACATCCTAAAGAACAGCAGGGATAATTTTGGAAGAATTTTCTAAATAGGCTAAATTAAGCATTATCATGATCAGCCTATTAATAGCCATAGCTTGTCTTCAGCTTGCCGGATCGAGCATCAGCCTGCAGTCTTTCGCAGATCGTCATCCTACCAGGCCGGACGGCTCCCAACACTTCGTTTTTCGAGTTGCGTTGTCCACTCAAGAACACGTTTACCGCAGCGGTTTACCAAAATAGGTACAGAAGTACCTACTGTATGTAAACGATTAATATTATCCTGTACTATTAAGCTGTCAGATAAGCAGAATATAGAGTTTTGATAGTAGTACAAGGGTGTAGGAAGTGTTAGTTAGTTCAGCCTGTGCATCCAAGCCTTCGGAACAGCCAAGCGTAACGGCTGCGTTCCTTGCCCTCAATAGCAGGTGATGCACCCACGGGCATTGTGTGTGACTGAGTCAAGTTACTTTAGTTAATGTACACCCAGACTTATAAGTATAACGTACAGGTGAATTTTCAAAGGCTGGTGCGATTGTCTTTTGTTTTTTAAACAAATTATCAGCACAGATAGACGCTAAAATCCATGATCGCTAGTGAGTTCTAAAACTACAGCTAAGCTCGGATGCTGTTTCCGTGATCTAGAGCAATGGGCGCCCGTTATGTGATCTAAACCAGAGACACTTCACTAGCTAGTTAAGTGTTATGTAGGCCGGCATTTACCAGAGTTACGTAGTGCCACACAACTGACAAGATCCTAAACTAAGATATAGCATTACGAGCATGAAATCATAACAACATGGTCAACGATGGGTTTCAGCGACCTTCAGCTGTGGTACCCTAAGCTGCTGAACACGCACTTTTGCGAGCCGAAAACGCCGAGGATGGTGATCGAATTTGAGGATGGTTTTTCTGTGGACGAGCGGCAACGGATACGATGCGTATTCCGATTTTATTTCGTTGTTGATATTTCCTTATATAATTACAAAAATCTGCCTCTATTTATGATTTTTAGGCGTTTCGTTTCGGCTATGCGTTTTTAGGAGGGATCCCGTAAACCCAGCCTTATATAATTCGAAATGGCTGATAGAAATAAATCTTATGAAAGCTATGACAATTGAGAATTCCTTCGGAACTTACCCTAGTAAGGGCGACTAGTAGGTATCTTTGGTTTAGCCTTACCCGAACTGGTAAGTAATAATAATTCTACATAATTCTTCATATTACAGTGACAATGTTTTTAAAATAAAACCAGATAGCCTCTAAGCTTTGTAGCACTATATCTTTTAGTTACGATAGAGGCAATCTGAACTGAAATTATGGTCAGATGAGATACTGCTTTGAGTCTAAACTTTGTTAGTGATGTGAAAAATGACAAACAATTAAGTAGGTACCTAAATTCTGTCTTACGCAAATAATGACAATTTAGAAGGGAAATGTTAAGGATTAATAAATCTGATGACGATAGACAGATGTAAGACTACAAGTATTCTAACAAACTTATAAAAAAAAATAAAAAAAACATTATAACTCTAGGCTACAATTAATTATACATTGAGACTCACTTTACAAGTTATATTACAAGTCACATACCCAAAATATGAGTAAAAAGGGACGATCGACGCACTCCGCATACAAATCTATTGAAATAACTAATTCTTGAAGGGCTATCGGAAAAGGAAGAGGAAGTAGATTTCCTCGATGGTTTTCTTTAAAAGCACGTGCGGTCATGTGTTACTGCATCGTTTATCGACTTATAGTTTATGAGGTCTATCATAAACATCTCTAGAAAACTACTTCTTCCAATTATCTGTAGGTAATTATTTTTGTACCGAGGTACGACTAGGTGATAGTATAAGAATGATTTTTGGAGATGTAACTACAATATTATAACCTATGCCTATACCTTGTTATCTAGTACATGGGTACTAGATAACAAGGTATAGGGATAGGTGCATGAGCTTGTATATGGGTACAAGCTCATAAAACAAGCTCTGCTTAGCTTGGCGCTATATAATGCTGTGTCAATTGTCCGGCATATTTTTTATTTATTTATAAGTACCTGTGAATTGAAGATTACATAACACATTTTTTTTTTACAAAAACTTCAACGCCAATACGAAATAATAGAAGTTCTATATGATTTATGTAAATAAACATAGGAACATAATACTTAAACTTCTAATATGTAGTTTGAACTATAACTTTATATGTACCTCAGCATGTGTCCAGGCCGACAGTGTCTTCGGTGGCGTGTCTGGGGCCACTGCCCCCAGCCTGCCTCGCTTCCGCGCCTCCTGCAGGATGGGCACCTTGGAGTTCTTGTCGCCTGATGAGAGGATCACCTCGCGTTCAATCTGTGAGATATAAAACTGTTATTGGGGATGCGGGAACTGTAGGATACAGGAATATGTCGCATACATTTATTCTTCGCTTTTTGGAATGTATTAATGTTCTTGTATTATAATGATGCTAGTAGAACCAAGGGAGTGAAAATGTCTTTTGTATCAATAACCATGATAGTTTCAAAAGTTTTACAAAGAAGTGGTCGATTTTTTTAGGTCCTCTTAACCTTTTAATCACGCTTTTATTTGAGGTAGTCTTCAATCTTGCTGTAGAGGAATTAAAAAAAAATATGTTGGGCTAATAAGAGTTCAGATATGATTTTATGATATGATGTATAAACTGACACTGACAGGAGGAGGTCGAATCGAAACCTAGCAGTAGTGGCTGAAATAAATCAAATTAAACATAGTGGTTGTCTAAGATGTAGGTAAAAAAATAAACGACAACAGCACACAGCACTTGCTTAGCTTACTTGGTGTATTAAAAGCTAAGTGTACAATCACGTCACAACACACACCTAAATTCAAAAACACCTAGAGCCAAACGTACAGCTCTATCAACCATTACAGATGATGGCAAAACGATAAGTGACAGAACAAAAGGCACTTTCACTGGATCTCACGTTACAGCACACGATAAAAACATATGGGAGAGAAATCGCGGATATGCACAGATTGATTGATCAATAAAACATGGAAAACGGTACAAATACTATGAAAACAAAATTGTAAGTGAAATTCAATGGAACGTTGTAGGAAAGTTCACGGCTTTGGAATTGAAAGCTTTCAAAGATGCAATCGGTTTGCTATTATATTGAATTTTATAACATTGAAAAGGAGATAAACACAAATGAGAAATTAATGCAGAACCTATGAAATATAAACAAAGTTTTGAGACAACCAGATAGAGACAAAAATATAAAAACCACATCAAATATCAACATTTTCATGTCAACAGAACACTTCCAGAATTTCACAATGGTCTGTAACGAAAAAAAAAACTGAACAGAAGCCAGCATTTGATTCTAGCAAAGAAAACACCATAAATCTAAGATCAGTATAATCCTAATCCTACGCAATGAATAGCATCTAAATCACATAGTAATTTGCATGCGACACAAGTCACTAACCCGCGTTGCATAATCTGTAGAACTTGTAGATCGAGTTACTACCAGTAACTAGTAGATGGTGACGGAAGTGAATATTTAAATACATACCTAGAAAGTACCTAGCTAGTTTTAAGATAGGTTCAAGGGTTTTATAGAAGCGACGAAGCGGTAAAGAGAACCAAAGTGCCAGTGAGAGCAATAGGTAATCTGTACTTTTGAACAGAATACTTAAGAGAATACTAAAGAATATTACTTTTGCTCTGATGGATAGCCAATTGAAAAGTATTACGGACGCTGAAATGAAAAGAACTGAAGATATGCCAGTTACCAGTTGTGAGATTCGATAGATTCTTTAGTTCAGATGGGTTAGTTAACACAACACGGGAACTCTTTGCTCATCATGTTGACATGTTCAAGTTGGTGGCATGTGCGTACAGTTTGAATAATTTACTTTATATCTTCATCATATCCTTGTCCCTGTTTGAGAATGCATAAGCAAATGAAGTCATCTTTTATCGCGACGCGGTCCTTGCAATGATTGGAAATGTGGAAATATTGCAAAGAAGCTATTTTCTTCTGGGAAATGTAACAAGGTGGGTGGTTAATAACGGTTGTCCCTTACCTACAACATTCGTACTATTTCGAGTTGTTTTCTCATTCAAACAAGTTTCATCAACCTGTACCCACTATGAATATGAGAAACCCGTAATTTCGATTGTTGTCTCATTGATTGTATCGTAGCATGATACGTAGCTCTTACGCTGACTCACTTGTCGATTTTAAACTCCTCACTCTCAAATCCAGACGTAAATATCTTGAAGCTGTTATTCTTTATAATATTGTGCATAATAAATTTGACTGTAAAAGATATACTACGCAGTCCCGAGGACCTGCACCCCGCAAGCTTCTCGTTCGCGTTCTTTGTTTGCCCTTTCCACCTGTCGCACAAACTCGGGATTTCGCGCCCCTATTCGTCGTATGGTTGAATCTTAATAATAACTTCGTAGATATAGACAGTAATTTTCACACATTAAACGACTGACCACTGATAGGTTAAGTACTGATTTTGATTGAGATTCGGCCGAAGAAAAAAAAAACTCAAGAAAAATTTACCAGCAAAGCATCGGACAAAAAACAAGATTAATGGAAAATACATAACAGTAGTAAAAGAGAAGGAAATGTAGGGTCATAGTAATAATAGACAAAGTAGACAGTAATAGACAAAATAAAATAAAAGGGAAGAAGATAACTCACAGGGAACTTATTGGAATGAGTGTGCAGGGCGGCAAGTAAATGAGAAGAAAAGGTAGGGTCATAGTTATAACCATAGACAAAGTAGAAAGTAGTACACATAAAAAAATAAAATAAAAGAGAAGGAGATAACTTACAGGGAACTTATTGGAATGCGTGTGTAGGGCTGCGGGCACAGGCGCAGGGGCTCCGGGCAGCGCGTCGGGCGCCGGCGGCATCCTATACGGAGGCACGCCTTCGACGGTACCTGCGGGTGAAGATATTGTCTTGGTTATGATAATAGTAAAAAATGGGTTTAAATAAAAACGGTGACTGAGGGTGAGCTCACACCGAGACGCGAAACTGCGTGCACTTTTTAAGATAGTGATTCAAAATACAACTCAATATAATGTGTATGTTATTGAGCAGTAAACACGATGAGATAAACATTTTATTGAGATAATAAAAAAGCGCCGCGAAATCTGTGGCCTCTTCAAGCAGCCCAGCGCGTAGTCGCGTCGGTGTGAAGGTGTGAACTAAACCTAAGGCACAGATAATATAATACATACTCCTAAGGTTAGATCTAACTGCTGCTGCCTGTAGCGAGTCGATAGCTTAAAAAATCATTTGCGGCAGAAGACATCTATTTGACAAATATTTTAATACAAAAGAAAATGTTACATGAAAGATCTATAATACATATATTAATCGAAAGATTAGGTACATCTATAGTATATTGATCATCTTTGAATTATTTCTCACACATTTTTTGGATTGCATTTATCCATTAGATACATGGGATCACTAAGCAGCTTACCATAAAGGTACATACGTTTTTTAAACATGAGAACCTTGAAAGCCAAGAATAAGCTTGCTAAGTGGAGGAATCAAGTAATTTGCGGACCATGTGCTGGTTGAACACAATGATACGGATGTGGTAGGTAGTTCCCATGCTGCATGATATTATTTGATTGTTACTTTCACAGCCTTATTGTAGTTGGGCTTTTCACATATTGGTAAAGTGGAATAAACCTCAGTAAAAACTAAATGATAATGTAAGAAGGGCTGAATTATTACATGTTACCGTTAGGAATTTCATTAATTGTTTAAAAATAATGACACACAAAATATCAGCATCTAAAAAACCTTCAGCTCGATTTACTCCATAAACCATTGTAAACATTTGTTCCGACTGTGACGAATCCAGTCATCAAGGAATCGAGGATTTTTTGCGAGGTACATATAACATTATTTTAGACATGAACTCGAGGACACTAACTCGTCGACCACCTGACCGAAACAACGCCGGTTCAACGGTACAGTTTGTGGTACGAAGATGACTTTTCCTTTGTCGAGGACAATGAGCTTGACATAAATACGAAGTTAGGCAGGACAAAGTGCAATACAGTAATGATAATAAAACTTTTGAAATTATCATAGTTATTAATACGAAAGTCATTTAAAACGGGATATTTACCACGATTAGATTTTTTAGTTATTCCGTGATCATGGCGCTTGAAACTGTGCCGAAAAATCGGAAAACTCAAAAATCAAATCATGGTAATTATATCACATTTTAAATGACTGTACAGTGGTGGTAGTTGTAAAGTAACAAAGCGACAACAGATTTATGACCGATGATTTTACCTAAAAGTGAAATAAGTTGACAAATAGTACCTACATCGCTAAGCGTAATGTGGCTAGTGGAGGGCCATGGTAGATGGCACAAACTTCGAGAGGCCCATACCCGGTAATGGGTAAAGACACTATAGAAATAGATATAGGTGATGAACATGAGCTTTGACACATAAACACGTTAATTGCCGGACAATCCGAGGAAAGCAAATCAAAGCTCTACCCAAAATGTTAATTCGGATATAGAAGGTAAATGATAACTCAAATGAATATATATGAATGCCGCAAGGAGTAAATCATAGATTGTTTTATTAAAGCTTTATGTAGCTATTACCGGCACCGATAACCACTCGTAGTGGTTACCTAGGATTAGGATTCTTTGGCCGAAGTTTACCCGTGGGAACCTACCGATTCTGTTGAGTAACGTGGTTTTTTGGATGACCAAAGCCTTCCATACATCCTGACAAAACAAAGGTGGATTAAATTACAAATTGTTTTCGCACCTACAAGCCTCAAACGAAGTGTAAGGCTTCTGTGTGGTTGTTGAACAAATTATTGGCATGTAACTTACGTGTAGTCGTTTGTTTAGATCGGGTATTTATATATATGGCCGGCCCACTGCCATTTCAGCTTGCTAACAGCTGAAATGGCAGTGGGCCGGCCATATCTCGCGAAGAACCAACAACCGCTGGGGCAAACGTGTTCTTGAGTGGAGACCATGACTCGGTAAACGTAGGGTAGGACGCTCTCCGACCAGGTGGGATTACTACCTGCAAAATACTGCTGGACAGCTGAAGAAAGTGCTATGGCGCTCATTAGGGGAGGCCTATGTCCAGCAGTAGACTAATATAGGCTGATGATGATAATAATAGGGTATAGGGTCCTGCCCGTTGTAGCTTTTCCGTGTGGTCAGGATATTACCCACTACAATAGCTACAAGGTTATCGCGACCATCAGCTCGTGGAGACGTTAAAAATTCAGCTTTGTTTCTGCTGGCTCATGTACCTACATTTGGTTTTGTTTGCCCTATAATAAAATTGTTCTCCGAAAACAGTAATTGTCAAACTTCCATTTAGAAAAGAGCTTAAGTTTATATATCAGACCAATTATCAGACGCATCTAGTTGAAGATGTTATTAAATACTTACCCACATTTTTGGCTACGGTGTAGATAATTAAAGTCAATCAATTTTATAGTCCACCCTAAAACACGGTTATTAATTAATCAAAACTTTACGACGTAATGACAGAGGAACCAGTTTTAATCACACAATAACGGAAGCTTTATATTATTACGCAATTTATTATAATAATGAAAGAAATATTGCATAAAAGATAACTAAAACAATGGGAGAAGCAATAAAAGAGGCTTCTGAATAAAATTAACAAGAGAGGTGACATGACAGCTGTGTAGGATGTCGGTAATTTTGAAATGAGAACGTGCAAATTTTATTTTGTTTGTGGCCAGCTTTTGCTCACTTTGATTTAAGCGGCCAGTATGAAATGAGGTTTATTATAAGACATTCAGTTTATATTTTTTCCGTAGAGATCCATTTATAGGCTCTGGGTGTACATATTTTGTGTACAAACACGATAATCGAGAAAAAATTAAAAAATATTTTGTTTCGAAAAATGGTATCCAAAAGTTCTTTCATCAAACGTCCATAAAATTAGTAGGTTGTTTTGTGAAAAAGAGACAGCCTACTCATAAACCAAGGTCGGGTTAATCAGACCATACAAACCGAATCTTACACTGACGTAATAAAGTTGATATTAGCATAATGTTCTTGAATTGGGGGAGTTAATGGCAGGTGCATTCAACCTGCCCATTTTTTGTGCTCATCGTTCCGTTTTAATATAAAGTTGGTTTAAGAACTACTTTGAAAGGAAACTTCTTGGTTTTATTGTGATAGCGGCTTTTGGAGCGGATACTTAAAAGTGGTTTCTTTATTCGTACCCAGTTGCTTAAATAAGTACATAGGTTGGTACCTAAGTTATATTGTTGCATCACAGTTAATGAACTTTCGAAACTTTTGACACAGTTTATCGACTACTTTCGGTTATATTTAATATTACAGTTTCCAAGACCGAAGTTTTCAATTGTCACCTTTCTAGGAATGTTTTGATCTCCGAGTTTTTCTATATACATATAGGTTATCGTTTAGGCATCCATGCTCTTGAAAAAATCTTTTACCATTATATATTTTCTTAAATTCACATATTATATAATTCCTGCGACCAATAACAATTAATAAATACTCACTCAATCTTGCATTACTAGATTAACGAGTATCACAACTCAACAAAAAAAAAATTAACCCAAAAAGGTTTAAAGTTTCCGGCCAACCTTGAGCTGTAATGTAAATCAGAAGCGAATTCGAACTTCCAATTAACGACCTGTCATTGTCATCTGTCAAACTTCATGTCCCATTGTTCGGCCCTCCTTGACATCTGTCAAACAATAGAAACCACGACGAAACCTCAACGACAGGTTATACGGTCTAGTAACCTGGATATTGAGTTACTACTTGGAACATTATCCAATCAAGAATAGATAAGGCAGAGAGGAAATCTCTATTTTTTGAACTCATGAACATCATTAGAGGAACAGTTTATCAATTGAAAAAAAAAACTGAAATACATATGTACAAAAAGTTTTTAGTACAAACTGGCCACATATACCTTCACATTCATTTAAAAAAAAGAATTACCTACTTTAATAGTCTTTTTTTGGTTACGATGAGCTAGCGGGCTGAAAACTATCTGATGAAATTTGGCAATTACATAGATTGTAGCCTCGGAAAAGACATCTTAGACTAAAGGTCTATGTATGTATATAATACAGCCTAAAAAAAGGTCTATAGTCTAAAAAAATAATATTATTATAGTTGAATATGGAATGTAACGAGGCCGGAAGCAATTATAAGACCAGATAAGTATAAAAGTATATCTACCAAGTATTTACCTAACAAATAATACTTTGGTATTTATTACTTATCAATGTCGAGAATCTTATGGTAGAAATCATAAATTTAAGTTAACAGGCATAACAACAGATTCAACCTAAGTAATTATCGATGAATAAGTCTGTGCTCGCACCACTTATTCGGTATGCAAAAGCACTACTCTGCAATTATGGTGTCTCCGGGAACTTAAAATATTTTCAACCGGATTTTGTGAGCTTTTTGACTTAAATATAAAACAATATCTAATTTAAAATGTAAAGCTATCTGTGATATCAATTTAAATGTATGGTTATAACTTGAATAAGCCATATGCCTTGAATGGGACTTCAATGCTAAAAGTGGGGTACTTTTTTGAGATGACATACATAATTAAGGAGATTGTACTGTACATCTTAAACATACAACCTTCTTATATGATATAATATCTTATCGCAAACAATACCTTGGAATTTTCTAGCATGAAAGTTTTAAAATGAAGAATTACTTTTTAGTTTCGCAATACATTGAATAGTCAATTCAATAGGCAAAGCTCGATCTTTATGTTATTAGAAAGCTTCAACCGACAAGATGATGATGCAAAGTTGTTCAACTTAAATATGTCTCCTTATTCAGAACAAGGTACATACAATGTCAAAGACATATATGAAGGTATGTCTCATAGACCTGTCTAAGAACATAGCTAAGAGTATAAGCTAAGGACACATACCAAACAATCCACAGGTACGATGAACCTAAAACCGTTACATCCACAAATTATAAAACGTCCACTTTCGCTCGCACATGTACTACCAAACTTTACGGCACCAAAGAGTTCGGAACTTTAAACAGGTGGTTCTAAATATAAAGTTTTGAATTAAAAAACAGAAAGACATTCACCTCTTGTGGGAGCGGCGCGCGCACTGGCCGCCAAGCGGGCCGACGCGGAACCCGTTCCGTAGAAAAAAGCTCTTCCCTGCACGTTCGTTGCGACCCTTGCGTTCCCGAGACCGTTGGTCATTCCACATGTCTCTGACATATCTAGCTTCTCTGGAACTAGTTGTGGACCTAAACTAGAAGCGTCTCTTGATTCTAACACATTGTTTTGAAGGTATGAGTAAGCGCCGAATTTCTGCGTCGCATTGACGACGCGCGGGTCAGGAACCGGTTGATTGGTGTTCGCAAAAGCGTTTACTTTCAATATCTCGTTCGCTTGTTGTAGTAATCTTCTCTGTATGTTTTCGATTTCACCTTTCGGCACTTTTGTGTTTTCCGATAGCTCAGCAATCAGCTTGTTCACATTGAACTCTGCTATGTTTGCGTTAGAATCCATTTTGATTTCAAGAATATCTGCTGCCAGTTTCATCTGTGCTTCTGTGTTTTCCTTGAGGCCATCTAAGGAGGTATCCTTCTTGACTCTTTTTACTTTCCTTACGATTCTGCTGGCCATCACATTGTTGAGATAATGATGATTGTATCCATTTTACGGGCATTTCTTTCTTTCGTTTTCTTAGGTAATAACAGTTGATTAGTTTTTAAATCGACGACGAGTAAAACCGATTAACGTGCTTTGTTGAGGCTTCCAAGAAATAGGCGTCAGAACTCTTTTTATTTTAAACTTTTTGTAAAAAGATATTCAAAAGGATAAATTTTAACTTAAAAAGGAATGAAGCTTTAATTTGTACCTACAAGACCATAATATTTTGAACCAAATGGTAGCTCATGTTTAAACGTGTTACTTGATACGTTTACCTATGTATGCGTAGGGGTCAATTATTTCCGCCTGATATGGGCAGGTGACTACATTTGGCATAGACGACTTTTCGGTTCCTTATATCAGTATTTCATAATTCTATTGTTTGAATGCCCATAAAATAAATAAAAAAAATCATTTTTATCGGAAACTGTCTTAAAACGAACATATCAGCCAATTATTTATATAACTTCTTATAGCGGACTCCATTTAAATTTTGTGCTTGACTTATTTCAAACTAATCGTGCATGACATAACATTGACGGCTCTTGATTTGTAACCACGACATTTGATTTACATAAGTTGACAGCGAATATATGATTGGTGGTTATGTTTTGGCTAGATCTACATATTCTACATGGTAAAGCCCGGTTCCCACCGCGAGCAGAGCAGACTCATTAAGGACTCCGTCAAGTTAAGAGTAAACTGTATACATGTATTTCTATCAACAAATAGTCGAGCGCAAAGGCCTAAGCGATCAGAAAGCGTTGAAATGAATTCCATTCACTCATCTCTCTCATTTTCCTTTTGCGTTGAAAATCAACAGAAAATACTCTTCGTTGTGGAAATGTAAACCTATTTCATTTAAAAAGAGTCCGTACCACCTTCCATTTCCCGCTCATTACCCGTTCATGATGGAAACCCGGCTTTACTCAGACCGATTGCAAGCTCCTAACAATTTGTTTTATGTTACGACATCTTCCAATAACACACTCACACTTAATTATGCTACCTAGTAATAGTATTTTTATTTTCAAAATATAATTTGATTGGCTGTAATTCATAAACTACTGTACATATTATGTATATCAGTTATTTAGTAGATACCCATAATACAAGCTCTGCTTACCATCCATGGGGCTAGATAATTAATTCTGTGTGAATTGTCCAGCATTATTTATTTTATCTATTTATTTATATTTGATATTTTCATTATAATTAAAAACATAAGAGGTTCTCAATTCACTAACGTGAAATTCTTCCATTATAAATTTAGTACGAATGTCTGGAAGCTGACTTCTTTCTTTTGCATATCCGATTATCTTGCCTAACTGCCAGGACAAGTTCGTATGTTTGTTCTAGTTACAGTTAGCAAATAGTTATAGTAATGAAATAGTATCCTGTTTTGCCCAATTCTTAAGAGCGTTTATTCCTAAAATGCGCAGAAACAGTACTTTTCAAACCCGTTTATATCATGAACCACTTATCTTATAGTATATGTTATTTACTAATAATTTTAGGAAATTTTAGTGTCCAAATAGTTTGACTATAAAATATTTCGATTAATATAGTATGTACGCGTTCTATCAAGATAACTTGTGAGAGGTTTTCATAATTTCCCTTTCAGCATCAGTTTCGAAGCTCAAAATAATAGAAAATACTGACATATCTAATTAAGAAAAAAATATAACCTACTGATGAGATCCTTGGCTAAAAATCTAATTAGAAAGATGTTTGGTTTTGGTATCCTACTATGAGAAATTAAAATTAAAAAAATGTGAAATATTACGAATACTTCACATTTTTAAATGATGTTTTTACCGATATACCTTATTTAATTTAATATAATAATAGCCTACCAATAAAGTGAAGCATCTTTTTTAAAATCATACATTTAAAATTTTTATGATTTTGTTGCTATTATTTTTCTATAAATATTTTAAAACTACTATAAAACGCTGCGCGAAAATCAGTCCGCCGCGAGGCTTTCTAGAGTGTGGTCACGTCGCTCATTAAATATTTATAGAAAAATAATAGCAACAAAATCATAAAAATTTTAAATGTATGATTTTAAAAAAGATGCTCCACTTTATTGGTAGGCTATTATTATATTAAATTAAATAAGGTATATCGGTAAAAACATCATTTAAAAATGGCAAATATTCGTAATATTTCACATTTTTTGAATTTTAATTTCTCATAGTAGGATACCAAAACCAAACATCTATCTAAGTAACTTTTTAGCCAAGGATCTCATCAGTAGGTTATATTTTTTTCTTAATTAGATATGTCAGTATTTTCTATTATTTTGAGCTTCGAAACTGATGCTGAAAGGGAAATTATGAAAACCTCTCACAAGTTATCAGGATAGAACGCGTACATACTATATTAATCGAAATATTTTATAGTCAAACTATTTGGACACTAAAATTTCCTAAAATTATTAGTAAATAACATATACTATAAGATAAGTGGTTCATGATATAAACGGGTTTGAAAAGTACTGTTTCTGCGCATTTTAGGAATAAACGCTCTTAAAATGACTCAGTAAATCTAACATCCGTTGAGATGTGAACAAATTCTAAGGTTTTCGAGTGTGACCTTAATTTGAAGTTGCAAAAGTTTTAAATAGCAGTAATAACCCACTATTTACGAATAATTAAAAAAGATTGCAAATTTTTTAATATTTAAGTAAGCCGGTTCTTGTTTGATAAGCATAGAACAATTATTTTCTTTGCTATGGTGTTTTATAATTTTTGTACGCATCTGATAAATCATTAATATAATATATTATAAAAATTTATAATAATTCGTTTGTAATATCTGTCTGTCCCTGTAAAAAACTTAATAAGAAACACTCGTTGCAATAAAATTTAACTAATTCAAAATTATGCATTATGCATTTGTTATGGGCAAGAGCTACGCGCTACGTGACAATAAATTAAATAATTTATTTATTTCTTCACCCACTCGACCATTGTGTTTATCTTGGAATTCTGGACAAGAAAGAGAAAGTTATAGCAATTTATGGAATGATCTGGCAATATACTACAGGACTCTTGCAAAACTCACTGCATTAAATCTAAAAGTGGCAACATTGTTCGCGACACTCGGAATAATCCATTTATTCATGGCAACTGGCAAGACCGTCGTAAAATACTATGTTATGACAACAAAAAACGAGCTAAGCACTTTTCCACTTTAAAAGTTGTATGTATGTAAACCTTGTATCTAACAAGGATATGGTAGCAAACATTTAATAAGTAGTTTTCTTATAGTGTCGAAAAATAAATCGACCGGACTGAAAAGATGAAGCTTTTAATTTGACATTAAAATGGCATAGACCCTGCATCGGTTGACATGACACTCTTTCACGCCTTTATTCATCCGCGAAAAATCCCCGGGATTACCTCATGGACACTCACGATAGGGCTGGTCCATCAGTTCAAAGTCGCTCAGCGAGCTATGGAAAGAGCTATGCTCGGAGTGTCTCTGAAGGATAGGATTCGTAACGAATACATCTGACAGAGAACCAAAGTTATTGACATAGCTCTGAGAATTAGCAAGCTGAAGTGGCAGTGGGCCGGCCATATCTCGCGAAGAACCAACGGCCGCAAACGTGTTCTTGAGTGGAAACCACGACTCGGTAATAATACGTAGTGTAGTGTAGGGGGAGGCCTATGTCCAGCCGTGGACTAATATAGGCTGTTGAATAAGGTAATTACGTAAATAGGGTTTTTCCTTTTTTGGAAAACAGCTAACAGGATGGAAACATTAGGACAAAAACTGTCCTCTTTCGTTTCACAAGCTTGTAGAAGTATTATTCAGTGAATCATATTATTTGCAATGCAGATAACTAACGCCCACAGAGTCAATGCGTGTCTTATATTTCAATTTACTGATATAATTTAGTACAGGCGTTCGTACTTTTTATGGCCATTATTTTACGTGTTGATGGGAATTATGAAATATACAGGGCGTCCCACATCCATGCCACATGGAAGGAAGTACCTTAAATATTGTAGATAGAACATTTTACTAATAAAGACTTAATTTTGATTTTAAAAACAAATAAACTGCATTCAAAGATTTTTGAATAATCGCCTGTATAAACCTGGAATCGAACCCGCGAAATTGTAAAAAAAAATCGCACCTCATTTAACGATACCGATCAAACGGCTCAATCGTAAGTATTAATTTTTTCCAAGTAACATAGGATCCTAAATAAAAGGAAGGAAGGAAGGCCCTGTATATATAAATAAATAATGCTGGACAATATGTAGTACATACTATAATCACTACATAGTATAAAACAAAGTCGCTTACCGCTGACTGTCTATCCCTACCTACATGTATGCTTAGTTTAAAACTACGCAAGGGATTTTGATGCGGTTTTCTACTAGATAGTGTGATTTAAGAGGAATGTTTATAAACCATTTGACACATAGATTTCCACGCAGCCGAAGCCGCGGGGCGCAGCTAGTATAAAAATATAATAAGGTTTTTTCTATACGTACGTTCAGTTCAATACGGAAATGTATTATTTCTACCAAATCAACAAAACACCTGGATGCCAATTTTGAAATTGCGTCTGTGGTTTCCGTCCAACCATCTGTTCGTATGCCATGCAATGGAAATTAAGTTTTACATTGTCTTACTACAGCTTTAGGTTATTTAGACTTAACTTGGATACTACTATGTCTATAGTGTTTAAATTAAATAAATAAATAATGCTGGACAATCCACACAGCATTATCTAGCCCTAAGGTAAGCAGAGCTTGTGATATGGGTACTAGTGACTGATACTTCTATACTAATATTATAAAGAGGACTGGTTTGATTTTTTGTTTGTTTGTAATGAATAGGCTCCGAAACTACTGGACCGATTGGAAAAATTATTACCGTTGGGAAGCTACACTATCCCCGGTGAACATAAGCTATATAATATTTTTAAAAAGGTTAGGGATTTGTACTAAAACCGTGCGAAGCCGGAAAGGTCCGCTAGTTATTAATACAATAGATATATACTACAATAGATATATTTTTTTATTATACATAGATAACGACCAGAACACACGGAACAAATATCTCACAATATTATAATAATTACAATATTAACTAATATTTATTCGAGGCAAAGATATAACGAGACATAGACAAACATAACATCTATTTAAACCTTGGTGGCTTAATGTTATATACATGTCTATTCTAATTTGTAATTAGATGGTATGTTTATCCTGATAATCCTTTCTTAGAGGTTTTCCCGGAAAAAAATCACCTCAGACTTGTTTTGCTTTGGTTATTTTAATAGATATTTTGTAGCCTACTTCATAATATATTGTGTAACCTAACCTACCTGTTTCAGGCACAGTAAGCCTAGTTATATACTAATCCTTTCATCTAATTAACGGTAGGGCTTCAAGAGGTTAATGTCCTCATAGCTTTGATTGAAGCTATTCTTTGTACCTACATATTTTATGCATTATGTAGAGTTTTTTTTTACTTTTTGTTTAACAGTTTGACTTGTCTTTCGCCGTCTTCTATATATGTACCCTTTGTTTTTGTTTTGTGGTGTGGTTAAACACATATTTTATGCATATTTCTTCTAACGGTCGTGTTATATATTGGCCGAGTGATATTATCATGGCACATTTGACAGCTTGTGCGAATCTAAGCGAGTTTGGGCTCGTCACGACTGCCAACCACCAATATTAAGCAATGAAATAAAACTCGGCTTTAGACAAATTTAAACCTATAAATAGGATAGATTTTACTTCCTACTTCTTACTGCTAGTTGTTACTGGATTCAGCTCTGTATTTCTCTTTACGACATATGTACAATCTATGACTCTATTTTTAGTCTTACGCGACCCGAACACGACTTTTGTCTCATAAATAGAGATAGATAGAAAACACCTATTGTACTTTGCAAAACAGGAAACTATACATAAATTAATACTTAGAATAGAGGAAGTAAAGGGCGGCCTTATCGCAGAGCTATCTCTTCCAGGCAACCTTAAGAAGGACTGGACGTGGACATGAATAATGAACATCATGAACAACCATACTTCTACGAGGTAATAAATACCCCAAAAACTTTACCGTCGCATAAAATGTTATGACAATAAATATTTATAGAGGCCCACAGTATTCCGTCTCATGCCTGTACAGTAGGTACATAAAGTAGGTAACAGTTATTTTACCATTAATTGCTTCACACATCTCACAGTACCGTACTATTGTTTAACTTCACTTTATGTAGGCTTATAGGCGTCTATTGTGGAAAACAGCTCAAGTGAAACGTTCTTTTTATAGGGACAATGGCGTTGCTAAACTTTTGGATATTTTTCATTGACGACCTCTGTGGCGCGGTGGGCGAAGGTCCGCCTGCGACGCAGGAGGTTGCGGGTTCGACTCCCGCCTCGGAACAATTGTGTGTACGATCTGCGGATGTTTGTTCCGGGTGTTCTGGTCGTTATATGTATAAAAATATCTACCTATGTTATGTATTGTATTCAGTTTAGTATATCAGTCATCTAGTACCCATACCACAAGCTCTGCTTACCTTGGGGCTAGATGATGCTGTGTGGATTGTCCAGCATTATTTATTTATTTTATTGTTTCCTATTTTTTTAAAGTATTTTTAGGTAATCTCATATAACACGTCCACCAGTGTTATGCATGACCTATCATAATGTTTACTTATCATATGATTAACATGGATTATTCTATTCGGTACATACCTAACGATTACATTAACTAAAATATTATCCAACATTTCGATTTTATTAAAATATGCTCATACTAAATTTGTCTTGCATAATTTTAGCAAGGAAAATATACAAATTTAAACACTTTCGTCTGTGTTCGTTGAGATTTCTTGATGTACAGTTTTTAATTCAAGTTATACACGCTGCACAATATGTACTAAAAACGGTATTATTTTTACTTGAGGAGCTTTGCATACTTATGTATTTGGATTACATTGTGATTATTATGGATGGATGTAAGATCCTGGAAGGAAGCCTCAACAAAGCCAAAAAAACACGCTAATTAATAAAATGTCTAAACAACCAACCATAAAAAAATGTATTAGGTAGGTGTTATTTTCACACCATGCTAAATCGTAAAATTAGCACGTTTAATCGCACTTATAAAAACCTCTTTCATAATTAGCACAATCCATCATTATTTTTTTAATCCATTTTGAACACTGGCCGTTAACACTTCACGAAAAGAAAATATTAAAAAAGAAAAAATTATTAATAATATGACTATGAATTTTAAAAGGTTCGAAACTTTTTAGAGAACCAGAAAATAAAAAGCGCGAATATTTCAAAAAGTGAACGCGAGAGAGTGCTCTGATTGGTCTAACGCGGAACAGTAGAGCACAGAGAAGCTCAAGCGCGGTAAACGTACTGAAGGTTTGTTAAGTTTCTTTAGGGGGTCGAGATTCGTACGCGGTGACGTAGACATGAGAACATACAGAGTGGCCTTCTTAAAACAAACACTCGTAAAGGATTGGACACACTGATCGTGGGTGTTAATCTATAAGGTTTATAGCATTTTTAATTTCCTATTGATATACCTCGAAGATATGGAGTGACATTGACATGAAGTTCTTGTTTTTTTTTCTTTAAGTTTAAGGCCGGATGGTAAGGCCTACATAAAATGTTTATTCGTTTATCAAATTTTCTTAATTATTGTGTAATACTACGATTAGGTACTATTTACACCACGTAAATAGTACCTACTCGTAGTAAATAAAATACAATAATGCATGTTTTAGAAGGCGATTTAATTTTAAACTTGGGGAGTCGAAAATAGTCAGTCAAAACCTTAAAAACACAGTTTTAGTTAGGTATTTTCAAGTCATTCACATTTCGGCAAAGCATTATTGTGTAAGCAAATTATGGGAACCTTAGTGTAGAAGACAAACCAAATATACTTTTAGCAATTCAATTATGCGAAAATGTTTGGTAATGTCTTTGTAATTGCTAGTTCAAATTCATTACTGCCATTGTTAGCTGCATTTTATTGAATTTACTAAAGATTAAAATACCAACGCCAGGTTTTACACAAAACGTTCAGTTGTTCTTTTTCATACTATTTAATGTACAAATTATATTGTATTAAATATTGCTCTACAATTTCTTGCGCTTGATTCATAACTATGACTTGAAAATTAGACAACAACTTGTTACATTACAGGTTTAAAATACATTTGATTGCTTTTACTGGACAGGGCAACATCTACACAAGTTTTTCCAGTTTTCTATGTGAAATCGCCAATCCAACTGAGCAACTAATTGATCAGCTTAGATTAAATTATATCAACTTATCGAAAGAATAATAAAAATAATACTTATATGCTAATAATATAAATAATATAGTATTTTATGGCAATGGTCTATGTTAATGTATGGTTAGACAAGTTCATTAGATTAGTCGAATAATGTTTTAATAAATTATATTACATATCATAGTTTTTTTTATATAATAACAGGGACATATAAATAAATCATAATTTAAAAGCTGTAAAATAAAAATACTATCGCAAATATAATTGTGTTGTGTTATCTGAATTTATAAGTTTGTTCGGGTAAATTCCTAAACTGCGTAGAAATTCTCTCAGGTTGAATTCCAAAAAGATAAATTAGCCTTGATTGATATTATGTTTAATTTAGGTGGCTGACAGAAGCTAGTGAATAATTAATGCTCGATAATCTATACAACAACATATATTTTTTTTAAATCCTCGCTCTGCACTGCACTGCACCACATTTTATACTTAGGTTTTCTATTTTATACTTTTATTTATTTAATGGAGTTTTGTCACAAAGTGACTATGTCACTCCCAGAAGAGATCAAACTTAGGTCTTCAAAAGTTGCTAATTAATAAATGTTTACTTATATTTCATAAGACTATGCAAGAAGGAGGGTTCATATTCTTTTTGTCAGTTCTAAACCTTGTTCAGTCTGCAGCCATGGTGCGATACAGTTGGTCACACGCGGATGCGCCAAGTAATGAGCCTGCGCACCGCTGACCACAACGCCGGGCCTAGAGCCTCTTGGACTTCCAATGATATGAAGACAGGGTCTATTTTACAAATCATTTCTTGAGGTGAAACTTTTCATTGGTTCCTATTACTTGATAAATCCTTGCCAACAAAAGTCACTTATAACGGGATATTTACCATAATTTTCAAAAGTTAAATCCTCGACAAATCCCCCTCAAAGGAGAACACCGGAATTCACATTTTTGGATTCCAGTTTTCGGAAAGAGCCTTAATTCTAAACCGCCAGCTGCGCACGGCTAAATAGACAATATACTAGACTATTGTTCTTTCATGTCTAGTCCATACTAAGGTTGCCTGGAAGAGATCGCTCTTAGCGATAAGGTCGCTATATACTTCCTCTATTCTATTGTTTAATTATGTATTTTTTTCTATTTTTTGTGGTATAATAAAGTGTTTTCTATCTATCTATCTAGACTACTATCCAATACAAAACGTTTATTTAAGACAATCAGTTTATAGTACATAAACAATAAAAGTGTCCATATTTTTGCATAATTATATAAAATTAAAACATTAAAATTAAATTTACTTTTGACTATAACATAGATAGACTTTGATTTGAATGCAAGCCAAGAAGTTACACTCAAGTAGCTCTCCCCAAAGACGGTGGTATACCGGCCGTCACAGTCCACAGCCTACCTTAACGATGTCGGGCTCCGCTGACCACAGAGGAACCCCACAATTGCCCTTGCGGACTGAAAGTTGGAAAGGTGTGATTGTATGCTGTTACAATTTCTCTTGGGACCTAGAATAGATTGCTTTTTAAAGTTGATAACTGATAATAAAATTATAACTGATGTATGTATGTATATGCAAAAGCGAAAAGCTAACTTGAAAATCTTTTGTACTTTGACAGTCTTTTTGAGTTTAGTGATAAGATAAAGGGTACTACAGACACACACAATATGTATTTTTTTAATATTTGTAATCTCTCGGGAATAAACTTCTCGCGCGGCTAGATGGCTCAGGTGAGACGATTAATTGATAATTAAAAGTTTACTTCCTAGGTCTCAATATTTCCATATTGTAATCAGAAGATGCAGGCAGAGTTATAAAAACTCGCACGTTCCAGATATGGTCTGGATAGATTATCACTTCTTGCAAAGTTCCTCGTCAGGGTGACCATTCATCTCTTTGAATGGCGGAATATTTTACGAAAAACTTGTCAGGTTGGCTTGAGCGTACTTGTATTATCTCTGCGAGTACTTACTTGTAGAAGAACTAAAAGGAATTATAAATTTGATTTAAAAGCTCACTCATTTACTATCTATTAAATACGTTACGTGACCCTGGAAGGCGTATATTTTAACTTGTTTATTTTTAAATTGTAATCTTGACCATCTCACCAATTTAACATTTTCTTTTACGAAAGAAGAAAGGGAACGCAGTACAACAATGTTCATTACCTAATATGCAGCAAAAGCTTTTTAATTGGTAATCAAAATTATTTGCTGGATGCTGGTAGCGGAAAATCTGTCAATATGGAGAATGTGGTAATACCGTCGTTTATCCATACAATACAATACAACACGCTTTATTGCACATCAAGACAGAGAAATAAACAAAAAAGAACCAACGAATAAACTTACAGATGCAAAAGGCAGGCAACTTTTGATCATCATCATCATCAGCCTATAGCAGTCGACTGCTGGACAAAGGCCTCCCCCAATGAGCGCCATAGCGCCCTGTTTTCAGCTTGCCGCACCCAGCATCTACCTGCAGTCTTTCGCAGGTCGTCATCACACCCGGTCGGAGGGCGTCCTACACTACGTTTACCGAGTCGTGGTCTCCACTCAAGAACACGTTTGCCCCAGCTTTTTTCAACTTTTGATATGACGCTGTTATGATGATTACGTATATTGTAATGCGAATATTGTCCATGAAACCCGTAACTCCTGGCCACCCTTACATCGAAGCGGTCCGCCACGCGCCGCCAAGCGTACCGTGGCGCAACATGATGTGTAATACATTACATACATCTTCACTGTAACGCACTGGTTTGGTCGACATCATTGCCTCCACTCCACCATGATTATCTTGTCTAATTGCTTCGCATGCCCGATTCTGCATGATAATAATGATAAGAGAATTACTTACATGCGAACCGGGAGTCTCAACAACTTTCGGCAAACTGACTGGAATAAACGATCTTGATTAGAGCCATTACGCACCGTCAACTAGTCGCCGGCGACTCTGTCGACGGCGGCGACGTGACTTACTATAGTTTTAACTGCAGACTTTTAGGGTTCGGAAAAGTCTCGAAATATTACAAGGAGGGTGGGTAATATAATGAATTAATGAGATATCACGTGTATTTATGTCACCGCATGAGTTTAACCGTCAATATATGTGTATTTTACACCTTTATTATTATTTTTTGCCAGTCTAAAACAACCTGCAACCTTAACACTTTGACTGCGATTTTTTTTCGACGATAGCGATCTTTTTTTTAACCTAAAAAATTTGTGCTGCCGCTCTACACAGCGGTTGTGTTGCGCCGTACATGCGTTTCGTTCGTAAAATATTACGGCTGTGCTGAGTCACAAAGATCTGTATTTTCTCAGCCGCTGCGCTAGTATGGATTTACGCATATTAGTCACTCGTAGAAAACACGTACCGTGTGATTTCAGCACTCAAAGTGTTAATATCTCGACATTTTTAACACGATGCTTAATTTTTCAAAATTTAATCAGATTCCTGTATTTAAAGATAATATTTTGTTTTTTTTTAACTTACTCTGTAATATATCATTAGAAATATTTAAGTAATATATAATCAGAAAATTGGAAATATCTGTTGAAATCTGTTAAACAATGTTTATATAATAGTAAGTATTGTTTATATAAAAGCAGCAGAAGAACTATAGACAGATCCCAAAAATAATAACCATAGGACTTGTTTTTGAGATTATCAATTTTGAAGTAGAACATAAAATGTGCTACTTATAGCATGCCATAGAACTCTAGTGTCTAGATAAACCTATGTTAAGATTTAAGATGCCATCAACAAACTGTAACAAATTTGTAGAAATAAATATATCTATCTATCTATAATGATTAGCATTTCAATCTTAAGGTACATCATGTAGTAGACAGACCGCAACACTCCTTGTCAAAAACCCGCCCACGCCATAATTTCACTTTTGATACGATTGCGAAACCTGGGGCCTATTTCCACTAAATCAATCACTTCACTATAACAATGGTATCGTCTCAGAATGTAATATTTTGGCATTTTTATCCTCATCATCAGCCTATGTTAGTCCACAGCTGGACATAGGCCTACCCAATGAGCGCCATAGCACTCTGTCTTCAGCTTGATGCATCCAGCATTTACCTGCAGTCTTTCGCAGGTCGACATCCCACCTGGTCGGAGGGCGGCCTACACTACGTTTACCGAGTCGTGGTGTCCACTCAAGAACACGTTTGCCCCAGGGGCCGTCGGTTCTTCGCGAGATATGGCCGGCCCACTGCCACCTCAGCTTGCTAATTCTCAGAGCTATGTCGATAACTTTGGTTCTCTGTCGGATGTATTCGTTATGAATCCTATCCTTCAGAGAAACTCCGAGCATAGCTCTTTCCACAGTTTGCTGAGCGACTTTGAACTGGTGGATTAGCCCTATCGTGAGTGTTCACGTCTCAGCTCCGTAGGTTATACTGTTATCGAGTTCCTTAATTGTATTTTTACTATTTTCATAGTAAAGCGGTTGGTTATCAGAATCCGGCCTGTGGCTAAAATAGTGAGCGGTAAAAAGCGACCAATTAACTTGAATGAGTGGTCACTGGACTACAAATCGTGGTACTTGTTACACCTTCCATATTTGGAAGTAATAGAAATGTCTGCAATCTCTCAATTATAGAATTCTTCGCAGAATCTTAACTTATCTTGAAGCCGTTACATTTTTTAACCTATTTTTCTAACGATTCTTGTCTCAGATGGATTGAGACCTACATTAGAACATAACAGTAAAGATAAATGTATGAAATAGTTTCAAATCTTGCACTTAATGTAGGTACGAATAAGTTAAAACCAGAAGTTTTTAAATATTTACAAACTAATTAAATAAATAAAATAAATAAATAAATAATGCTAGACAATTCACACAGTATCATATAGCCCCCCTAAAACAAAGCTTGTTTTGTGTGTACTAGATAACTGACAATACTTAATAGATAGATATTTTTTATCATACATAGAAAACACACGGACCCCGTAACATCTGCAGATCGTACAAACAAATCTCTTGAAGCGGGATTGAAAATTAAAAAAATATATATTAATATTAATTTATTAATATTATCAGGATTGAACCCGCTACCTCGTATGTCGCAGGCGGACATTCGCCTACTACACCACAGACGTTGTCACATTTTCCAAATAAACCAACTTCGATTGAAATATTCTGAAATAATCACTTGCCCACACTAAATTACTTAAAATTAAACAAAACAAAGATCTCAGACGGATAACAACTAAATTGAATATTAAGTAATAGTAGGTTTGTTTGACGGTCATGAAACCACAGCCTTTCATTATAGAGGTACCTCACGATTACATTTACTGAGGTACAAATTGGTACGTTAAATATAATTGAATAGTTGCACCTCCGAGTTTATAAATTGCACTAGACGCAATACATTTTAAATTACAAATTAGGTATTAATAGACAGAAATGAAATAAAATAATGAAATGATATGATGAAATTTTTGCGGGCGAGATTTCTCCAAACCCTGTTTTGAGGTTTATTAACAAGATGCCACAAAAATGGATTGTATCTTTAGCTGAAAATGTGATTCCGGATTGCCGCTTTTTTAACGTAGCATATCGGAATTTTGAATAATTTTTCTATTTAATTATTGCATATTATTTTTCTTTTTGAACTTGTGAATGAAAATCAAGTGGACTATATAAGATCGTATATATAATGCTAATGTGTAACTTACTTACAATTAACCTAGATCAAGCAAAGCAAGGTATTAGAATCTAACCTCACATCCTCACCTCAACAGCCTATTTGAGTCCACTGCTGGACGCAGGCCTCCCCCTGATAAGCGCCTTATAGGCTTCTATCTCACGGGGGATAATGCCCATAATCCCCACGCTGGGCATGCGTGTTGGGATCGCAGTTCGGTGGTAAATTGTTCTGGACTCGGCGCTACTGCCTCCCGGTGGATATCCCTTAGTCGCCTTTTACGACACCCGCGGGAAGAGTTGAGGTGGTGCTAATTCGAAGCCAGTACCAATCCAAACGGCTTTAGAATGTAAACAATGTATATTTTAATATTATAAGTACTAATACAAGGGTGTTTACCGCGTTTATTCACATACTTCCCGACGTTTCTACAGGTTTACACACTGTCGTGGTCACGGGATTAGTGCTTATAGGTAATTGCGTGTTCAGATCGCGTAAGTTTATAAATATTTAATGTACCTATATTATAGCTTATCTTTAGCTAGTATTTAACTAGGTACATACATGTACATACAGGTACATACATCCGACCAGGTGGGATGACGACTTGCGAAAGACTGCAGGTAGATGCTGGATGCGGCAAGCTGAAGACAGGGCGCAATGGCGCTCATTGGGGGAGGCCTATGTCCAGCAGTGGACTGAGGCTGATGATGATAATGATACATGTACAAAGGCACACGTGATTGTTATCGCAGTGATTAATTGAAAAGTTCACCTTTATGTAAATAGTTAAAAACTTTAACCTCTTTATTTCCAAAGCCAAATTGTTATGTGTGAGAACGTATGTAGATTTTAACATTTGTACATATATATATTGTTGTTTAATTGGATGGGTATTTTAATAGATATTTATAGCTATCGCTTGTTTTGTATTTATTTTAAAGTAACTTTTATGTTTCGCTATAAAAAAAATTGAACTTTCAAAACAACACATAATTTTAACATAAATTTTCATTCACATCTTCACGCTAAATCTACTGAACAGATCGGGCTGAAATTTTGCATAGATGTACCCTAATCATGGAACCAAACCTTGGCTACTTTTTATCCCATCTAACAGTTTCCATAGACAGGATAGAAATAAACTTTAAACATTTTCAGAGAAAAAAGCGTGCGAAGCCATGGGCAGAAATTAGTTATCCTATAAGTCCAGTTGAAAGTTACATTACACTACATAGTATAAAACAAAGTCGCTTCCCGCTGTCTGTCTATCCAGTCCCTATGTATGCTTAGATCTCTAAAACTACGCAACGGATTTTGATGAGATTTTTTTAATAGATAGTGATTCAAGAGGAAGGTTTACAAACCATTTGGCACATAGATTTCTACGCAGGCGAAGCCGCGGCGCGCAGCTAGTTTGCTTAAAAGCACTTGAATCGAGTGTAAAATATTAAAATCCAATTTACTGTATCCGACTCGGATTGGATACTAAAGTACTGAGAACAAAGAGCACCTTGCCCGTTTCCTGGCCCCCAGCTGTAGTGCGAGCTCCCGCTGCTGAGACTTATCCTTATTACATATTTATTTTCAACCGACTTCAAAAAAGGAGGTCCTCAATTCGACGGTATTTTTTAATGTTTGTTACCTCAGAACTTTTCCCAGTTTTTTTTACCCAGTCGAACCGATATTGATGATTTTTTATGCAAAATCTGGTGCTTCCCGGTCCCATTTCAATCTGGTCCAGTTCTGACCATGGCATCCATCAGAAAACCCTAATTAGAGTCTTAAATTTAATTAACCTTTGTCAGGACTTAAGACGCTATCAACGGAAAACTGTAACAAATACGTAAAAATAAATAAATATATCCATCTATCTATCTTCCGCAGCAGCAGCCCACACTACACCTTTAGGGGGTGTGTACACAGGTGTAGCTCATCCGTTGTCCTTGGTATTTGCACCCTCTGACTGCTGGCTATGCTGTGCCAGCAGCTGCTTAGAGACCGTTGCTCTTTTTGATAGTAGTACACTGGTGGTTCTTAAGGTGGTTTGAAAGAAACTACTTAATTTATCCTAACTACTCTAGAGTACCTAGTACTATATTTCTATAGCTATAAATAGACTAGTACTCAACCACTATTATAATATATATATATATATTATATAAATAAATTTCTGTGCTCAATCCGATATTCACATATTCAAGTGATTTAAGTAAATAATGCTGGACAATCCATACAGCTTCATCTAGCCCCAAGCTGAGCAAAGTCTGTGTTATATGGGTACGAGATGACTGATATACATAATACAATACATTACATAGATATAGATATATTTACTATACATAGAAAACGACCAGAACACCCGGAACAAATATCTGTAGATCGTACAAACGTTTGTCCCGAGGCGGGAATCGAACCTACAACCTCCTACGTCGCAGGTGGGCCTTCGTCCACCGCGCCACAGAGGTCGTCATGTGTCATACACATGACACATGAACTCTGTGTCTGCCAACGTGATTGGTTAGCAGAATTGGGCCCCTGTAAGCTGGTTAGTCTGTTTCTTCCAAAACTTCGGTCAATTATAATACCAATATGGGTATAGACCGATTTTCTATCAATCACGTTCCTTCCGACTTATAAGCCCATGCGTGGGCGTTGCTGATTAACTTTTTTTAAAACGTGACGAGGAAGTGTTTATTAAAAGCTAGTGACATAACCCGACTTGGCCTTTTGGTATCTAGAGCAAAAAAATGAAGCATAGGAACATTTTGTATAGAAACATTAAAAATTTGTAATTAAAATAAAGACTGCAGGCAGGTGCTGGAGGCAAGCTGAAGACAGGGCGATTTGGTGCTCATTAGGAGAGGCCTATGTCCAGCTGTGGACTACTATAGGTTGATGGTGATAATGAAGAATTTAAATAAATATATACATGACTCACTCTATAGTCTATTTGGTGTGTCCGTTAGGATAGATGTACATATTTAGAAATAAATAAATGTCTAAAAAATATGACTTGTCCAAACGAATAGTTATCATTACGATATTATTTTATTTTGGTTATTATTATTTGTTTATTTTATTTTTTTAGTTTATTTTATAAAATAAACGTCCAACGAGAACACAGGAAAATTATCTCTGTGTCTGGTACCGCATACCGCATACTGCATACCGCATACCGCAGCGTTGTGCGTTGTGATCAACAGAACAAAGCTTTAGGACTACAGACGGTGGAATAAATCTAATTGATATCTAGGGCCGTCTAAAAGCAGTTACATTTAACTTCGATTATAATTAAAATCTAAATTATAACGATTCAATTAATCGTTCGATTAATCGGCATGTCCTACTGTCCGCCCACATCGAGTTGTATAACTATTTGTGATTATGTATGGGAAACAACCGAAATAAATAATATTGAATTAGAACAATTAGAATTTTGAATAATTACAATTTAGTGTATGTATATTTTTTATGGAACTTTATATTTTTGCTTGCAATAAGGGTCAATTGTGTGTAGTTTTTTTCTCCTTGAAGAAGTTATCTCATCGGGGAAAAAAAGTATAAGAATAAATGTTAAGAGATTTTTTTTCTGTACTTTTTTCTCATTAAAGTTCACTTATTTCAATACTCAAGTGGAATATTGGAATTAACTAAGGTTTTCCACGAATTTGATAATTATTAGGTTATTCTAAGTCGGCACCACACGTCTTATTATGTTAAGCTTCGTGGTGCCGGCGCAGAATTAGAACCACTCCAACGCGGCCATTTTACCACTAAACTAATTACTTACTTTTTTCATACATACAAATAGCCTGGGATATTATTGACTTGACCTTCCAGAATCCACCTTTCACACTTATCCATCACTATCTATAATTGAACCTTGGAAATTCTTTCGAAATATCCTAAACACCAAAATGTCAGTGTGTTTATCTCCAAGGTGCATCAGAACATACTCATTAAAAGCTTACTAACTGCCACTTACGGTGATGAATAACGAGACGTGTACATGGTTCACCTTATTATGCTATAATCCGGTTCGTCTAAGCAATTATTTTTTTTATTATAAGATGATTATAGGATGTTTACAATGTGGGCATAGAGATCTTATGAAATTTTATAGGTCAAGTTGTTATAATAATAAAGTTTTGTTGTACGGTATGAAAGCTGCTCAGCGCTTAGTCATCATCATCATCATCAGCCTATAGCAGTCCACAGCTGGACATAGGCCTCCCCCAACGAGCGCCATAGCGCCTTGTCTGTCAGCGATTAGTGTAAGGCGTTAGTTTATAAAAGTTGTTATAATGAGTGGACATTTTAATTGTGTAGGTAAATAATTTGAGATCAGCCGATTTTAAAATGTATTTGGTTTACGAAGGAAATAAATGAATTGCATCTTCAGTGCCGCGCCGCCCACCGAAGATGGCTACATCATTGGTGGCTGCGTTAGTGGCAATCAAAGTGTTGTGTGTGTAAATAAGGCAGGCAAGAATAGATGAAGGGTAATAAATACCCCACAGTAGATGAGCAAACAGTGGATGACTTTAGGGCTGTAATTATGAAGATGACCATTGCCTAAATGACATATATAAAGTAGCTTTTCCTTATATTTATAGGGAGGAAATAAACTCCCGCAAAATCGACATAACTTTTAAAAGAGGTCTTTATTTCTTCGAAACCACAAACAGGAGATTTAAAATCGATCCTAACAGTTAAACTTATTAAGGTCTGTCTGATTCTTTGTTCAGACAACCTCACATTAGCGAGGTTTGCGTGTGCTTAAGTGAGGTCAGAAATATCTTGAGCACATGATTTATTACATTTACCTTCTTATGTGCATGTGTACTTGATTGTGCGTATGTACATATGTACTTAATTTACTTTATAGATGATATAATTATGTAGTCACATTATGTTCCTAGTGTTCTTTTATTGTATTATTTATCAGTAAAAACATATTCAATAAGCTTTTTGGTATTTATCAGTTTGTTGGTCTGTTGATTATAAGCCTCTTTTCCTTCAAATAAATATGTACATTACCATATACCATATACCTATAATGTATGTGTGTTTATGGGTGGTTTAGGTTTGAATGCTAATTTTTAAAGAAGCAGAAATAGAAATAAGATAATATTTACTATGAATATTAAATAGCAAATCATTTTCATTCTGGTACATTACAAAATCACAATCCCTGGCCACCTTATATTTTTTTTTTTTAAATTAATGGGAGGTTATCTGCAAGTCACAGTATTTTAGTTTAGTTGCCCTTCAACAGAAGAAGCATGAAATACTAATTAATAATGCACAAAGAGCCACTGTAGTACCTAATTCATTTGCATAAAAAAGCCACATCCATCATGCTAAATATAAGGTACGAAATATGGTAAACTAAAATGATACCAAAATACAAATAGGTTCAAGCAACAGCAACGACACCTATTAACTAGATCTTGCACTTCATTGTATGTAATTGAATTATTATTATGAATGATCTATAACTTATTACTGAGCGCCAACCCAATCACAAATCGGTTGATCTTGACACACATAACATACGCTATGTTTGAGGTTAAGAAAAAGTTTCACCAGAGCTAAAATACGGTACTTACTCTGAGGAAAACAAACGTCATTCAAGCCGAAAACGCTCCTTTTAAAATCCAGCTTGACGAATTATCACTTAACTCAATCAAAACTCGTTCAGCCGGTACTTTCACACTTCAGACGCACTTTTATTTAAAAAAATCCGAAAATTACTCGCGTATGTGTTGACGGCGGCGCGGGCGGTTCGTTAGATTTTATCTGAGTTTTGTTTTCTGATCACGAACAAAACGTCTGCGAGTGACGAATAGCGTGAATAACACAGACTGGCTTTGGACTGGTTCAAACACTTGGTTTTGCATAATTTAACCAAGTATTTTTTTGCGTTTGTACCATAATAGTTTGAATTAAAGTAGTATATAGGAAACAGCATTGAGCAGTCGCTCTATCTATCTAAGTCACTGGCCATAAAACATTAAATATTATAATAAAGTATTCTATCTCGCTCGTTCTAACTCGAATATTAACTGTCATGTGTGCATCTTTGTAGGTAGCATTTTTTGTTCTATGAAGCCGCACAAATGACAAAAAAATTGGGGTCTTGCAAAGATTGGTAGCCCTAGCCAAAGTAGCCAAGTGGGCGTAGCTATCACAGATCGATCTACATTGTTTAAAATTTTGGTACCTACTGCCTGTTTTGTTGTCTGCCTGGGTTTCACACCGTTCCCCATTTCTAAGTAAACACCTTCAAAGAAGCGCGTCCCGACTTAATTTGAATGTCGTTTAATTTTCACTTCGCAACACCTACAACTAGTTATGAAGGGTATACTGACCGTAATACGAGGAACCGATGGTCGGAGCCGTGACTTGGTTCAGACACAGCTGATGGGTCAACGCCTCGTGAGCCTCTTGCCGACCCATTTTCTGAAAAACCAAAATAAACAATATAAAACATGCTTTAAAACAGAGCCATCTACCGCAAGAACCTCGTAAGAGAAGTGCGCCATCTGTTGAGGTGGGAAGCAACTTTTTAGCGTAGAGGCTCGTAGCAAGCAATGCGTTGAAGTCTTTTGTATGGAAGTTCGTAGATAGCGTTCGTAGCAAGTTTTGCAATAACTTAAAAATGCTTTGTTATGAAGCTTTCATGGTTCATAATAAGTTGAAACTAATAATTTAAAAAAAAGCGAAATCAATAATGTATATTTATTTAAGTATCTTTTAAATTATAAATAGATGTTAATGTCGGCGTCGTCGGGAGAAAGCTAGAGCTAGACTAGACTAGAGCATTTTCATAAGACATGTTTCAGCTAAGTACGTACAAGAAATCTAATTAATTTTACAAAGCGATTCTTATCATCATCATATTCATTTCATAATAGTCCACTGCTGGGCATAGGCCTCTCTTAATGGGACCAACTCTTATGTAAATATGTTTAAACTCACGCGATCGGAACACATAGATGTAAGTACAATTAATACATATTATTTAAAGCGTCGTCGGGAAAAATAGGTAAAGGCGGTACCCCGAGGCACAGTGGCGCCGCCACATACATAGATAGATAGATAACACTTTATTACACCACACAAAAACAGAAATTAATACAGAGATAAAAACTAAGAATAAAGGTATAAAGGGCGGCCTTATCGCTGAGAGCGATCTCTTCCAGGCAACCTTGGGATGGACTGGACATGAACGAACAATATAGACGGTGGCACTTTAATAAATAATTGTTAACAAATACACTAAATACCTACATACATATTATCTTATTATTATTATTATCTTATGTTTTGGTTTTTGGCCATAAGTTTAGATTTTAAGCATGTTTGTTATAATAATTAAGGGCTGTGGATTTTATTTAATAAATTATTATGTTGAACAAAGGAGTTATATAAAATTTCATTAGTCATTTTGTGATACCTATTATATGCTTTTTAATGTTTCTGAAATAGTTTTATTTTGTATAGTTTACGAACAGATGCGAAATAAGAGTTTCGTGGCCACTGGCCGCCAAGGGCAACACCGTATTTCTGCGTAACAACCTAATAGGTATCCCAAAATTTCGAATGAGCAAAGGTAATATCAGAAATTGATATTACCTTTGTTCAACTTAATCACAACATAATTATGTGGTATAAAACAAAGTCACTTCTCGCTGTCTGTCTGTCCCTATGTTTGCTTAGATCTTTAAAACTACGCAACGGAGTTTGATGCGGTTTTTTTTAATAGAGTGATTCAAGAGAAAGGTTTATAAACTATTTGAGACATAGATTTACATGCCAGCGAAGCCGCGGGGCGCAGCTAGTATTAGCATAAAATATGTAGCTGAAGGCGCTAGTTTGCCTCGGGGTCCCGCCATGTCCCTATCAAACTACTATCTCTGTATTTGCTCAAATTATTTCTCCTACACCAACCTGCCTCAGAACCATAGCTCTACAGTTAAATAATATTAATTCAGAGTTAATTCTCACTCACAGGGGTATCACTGTCTTTGTTCCTTTGTTCTTGATTGAGGTTGATGTTCTTTGTCTGCATTTTCTCGGTGGCACCTGAAAAACAACGTGTTATGCCTAAGGAAAGTGGTTCGGTTTACATTGCGCTGGAGATTCAAATTGTTTTTAATATTTTCTGCGTTTTAAGTGGAATAAAACTAGCGCCAGAGTAATTTTCCGCAAATTATTACCTATCATACTATTACTATGAATTATGAACTCATGATATAACAAACTTTGATTCAATGGTACTGGATCATATCGCATCATTTTGGAATATTAAAGAGATATGTAGTCAACATATGTATTTCCTAATGCTCCAAAAGTTACCAAAAGTGAAACTATGTTGTTACAAACTTTGATTCAATGGTGAATCAAAGCTTGTAACTTATAGAAAAAGTTATATGACATAAGTTTCATAGAAAATGCTATATTATTTCGGCAAAATACTTCTTTGCAAATTTTATTCCATAAAGAACGACGGAAAAAACCACAAAATATTTTGATTTCCCGCACTATATAAATCGAACGCCCCTTAAGAGTAAAATATGTTGTGAAGTGAACAGTAAAATATATGACATTTCTAAGTGCTTATTTTGTAAGCCTAAAGAAATAAATGATTTTTTACTTTTTTTACTTTACTTTGTTATGTATGGGCACTATAATGGTGTTATGCGAGAAATCAATTCCTATCGGTCACATTGCACACTCATACATAATAAGACGATGGTATTGGCGTTGAGACGCGCGGAAGAGTGTCACCAAGTTCAGAACAAAACGGGCGACGCAATCATCATCATCAGCCTTTAATAGACCACTGCTGGACATAGGCCTCCCCTAATGAGCGCTATAGCGCCCTGTCTTCAGCTTGCCGCATCCAGCATCTGCCTGCAGTCCTTCGCAGGTCGTCATCCCACCTGGCCGGAGGGCGTTTATCCCAGCGGCTGTCGGTTATTCGCGAGATATACATACGGCGGACGCAATGGCAATGAGTATCTTTGCAACAGACATTGGGCATGCTTTTGATCCCGTCTATATCTCAGATATTATTCTAACCTTGCAATTTGGCACGTTTATTTAGATCCATAAATAGAGAGAATACTAAATTTTATTAAAACAAAGGTGCTTGAGTTATTCAGGTCTGAAAAGTGCCAATTTTAAAACCCAAATCATGCTATTAGTGTAAGTAGTAAGTGAAATGGTCGAAGGATTATTTCAATAAAAGAGTTCGTTTTGTATGAGACGTGATCGTGACCTCTCGGTTTTGTATGGAATAGAATAGAAAAAAACATTTATTTGGACACAGGGACTAAATACAGGCACAGAATAAACAACGTATGGGATTTACGTAGGTTCATGTCCGCACGCTAAAAACCTAAAGCCAAAACGAATATTCAAATGAGACGTCACGATAACCTCTCGATACTATCGTCAAACCGAACTCAGGGTTTAGATCTTCGATACCTACAGCTAAAACACAAATAAAACGCGTAACTTCCTTCTGCGGTCAATAGTAATATTGTCTTCGATGCAGTCTATTGGTTTGCATTCGTAGACCGATAACCACATCCTGTCTGGAATAACCTCCCCCCACTCTTCCCCCCCCCCCTCTAGGTGAATAGGGTGAACATTAATTTCTAATTAACCTGGCCAAAGACTGCAAAAGATAGATTGATGTAGAAAAGCTTGGTTGGAAGACGAGGCTTTTAAAGCATTGGGCTATAAAAGCCTCGTCTTCCATCCAAGCCGGTACCTATTTTAACCCAGGTTTAAAGTTACAGATGAAAAATAAAATAAAAATAGTTTTTTTTGTAAATTTCTAAAAAAATATAATTTTTACTATTCTTATGTAGCGAAATTGTATTTTTTTCTTATTTTCATAGCTAGGTAGACTAGCTTTCAAATTATACTACTTTGAAGGTTCGACAATACACATTGTACATATACATATGTTTGTTCAATTAGCGGTTTTTTGCATTGTGTATTAGGTTAAAAAAACTGAGTTTTATTTGAGATTTTATTTTATAACTAACAGAGATTGCTGATGCGAGAACACGTTATAGTAATATTTGATTAAAACCTTTGAAGCTCTGGACGAAAGTGAATGTATATTTGATCTAGCGAGAAATTTACTGAAATCCTTTCAAAGTGCATTAAAAACGGAATATTTTAAATTTTAAAAGGTCGCATTAAAAGTAAAGTGGGCTAACTAAAACGGAGTTTAAGTGAAGATTAACACAAACACATTTTTGAAAAAGTTCACTATATTGGCTGTTTTTACAAAGCACAACCAGTTCACAGCCCATTATATGGGCTGATATTTTGCAAGCCAATATATTTTGGAACCGCGCTTTGTTGTTTTTTGCGAGATCTTTTTTATAAAATTAGTTTTACTGAGATGGGGAGTGGATGGCTAGATGTCTATAACACAGGCTCTAAAAGCTTAGCGTAGATATCTACAGATAGCCAATTCAATTAACGTAGGTATCCATAGATTTAGTAAGTACTTAACTTCTTTAAATTTAGACAAATGAATGTTTTTGGAATTATGTTTCCATGTTTCTATGAAATAAATAAAAATTTCATTTAATTTGTTTAGTGGACTCGTGAAGAAATACTGACATACGGACTTTACAGAGTATTCAATTATAACACATCTAGACTCACAAGCAATTTACTTTCAGATACTTGGACAGTGAGACTGTTAAAAAAACTGCTTGTTTCGTCCAATCATAGAATAGGAAATTTAGCCTCCTGGCGGGAATCAGACCCGCAACCTTCTGCGTTGCAGGCGGACGTTCAAACATCGGGTTATGTTTGATCTTGTTTCGTGCTGTTTATGTTCGTAAATAAAAAAATATCTACTAAACTAAACTTAAAATGTATCTTTCTATCCACCTAATATTCTTTACTAATTTAGGCAATAATGTAAATAATACTACAATAACATTGCGTACGTTCCGTGACGTAGGCTCAGTCTGTTCCTACCTTTATTCATCAGACTTGATCAAAATCGTTTAGGCCCTTGATCGCAATAAGATTATGGTACGTAAACAAAGCTGCGAGCGGCCACTAGAGCGAATAATCTTGAATAACTCAGTTACTGGACATCCTGTATACGTGCACATCAGACATCCTGTATAGAGGGTATTACAGCGGACTGTAGCTAACTCAATAAAGCGTGTCCTTTGATGGTGTCTGCCGCAATCTACTCCGTTGGGATCTTGGGTTTATGCGGTCGCATTTTACTAAAGGAAACTAAATAACTAGTATGTTATTAGTAGAGGTGGTTGAGGGAATACCTGATTTAGACGGCAGAGTTAGAGTTAGGTTACATGTCTTTACTTAAAATGTCATCATATAAGAGGTTAGTTTGTGAGTAATGGTAGGTAATGCCCGGAACCACTACTTCTGATTATAAACGATCAAGTTCAATAACATTTTTTTTATTTCTTAAATCTTAAAAAATAAACACTTAGACAAGTCTATTCGATCCTGGGCAAAGGATCAAATCAAGAAGAGGTCTTCTTGATCTCTCCATGCATTCATATATTTAATATACCGTTCCATTGTTAAAGGAAATAATTTTATTGTTTTGAAAAAGTTAAAAATCTACTTCGATTTCCATAATTTAAAATTGTTTTAAAAATCGGTCCAGATTTGACGGAGAAATCGAACAAACATAAAAAGTGTACATACAACCGAACATAGAACCTCCTCCTTTTTTCGGAGTCGGTTAAAAGCGTTACGTTCTGTGCGTGTTCGTTAGTTGCAGTGGAAGTTATCTCATACATTTTCTTGCAAAACGAAGCTAGACACACGTGCGTAGTCTCTTCGTGCGTAGTAGTGGGGCAGCAGCTTTATGTTATGTCTTGTCGTGCCAGACAAACACAAGCCAAGAACAGAATTTAGAGATATTAATGATAAACAGATAAACATTTTATTAATAATATGTCAAATTATATGTCACAATTTATAAATCATTATCATTATTTCTAATATAATAATTAATAATGAAAATTTAAAATAAAATAAATTTAGATTAGGCATAATTTTAAAACTCGTCGTAGGAATAGAACGTCTTCTCCACGAGCCTGTTTTTTAGCTTTAGTTTGAAATTTTCTAAACTCGGTGCGTCCCTAAAAGGTTAGGGACGCACCTAGACAAGGGTCTAGGAGCTTATTGTAGGTAGCTGGTCCCATTACGTGCGTCAACCTGTCCGATGACCTATGAAGTCAAACTTCGACAACAATAGAACATGTTTAATTGAATTTACCCATTATTGTTATCTGTAAAATCAATCCACGCCATGTTTTCGCACCAACGAAGTACAGGTACACATTATAACTGTGCGAAAAGGAAATGAAAAAGATATCTTGTCGGCGATCTCCGAAATCAAATAAGTATTTACTCAGTACTTCACTTTACCACTATTACTTGAGGTTTCTGAGGTAGCGGCGCAGTCATATAGCGGTCGTATAGAGTTTTTGAAGTGACTTCTTCAGACGCGTTGAGTACTTTTTGGGGGAACAACAATCATGGAACTCGCTTCATAGTCACCGAACGGTTTTCTAACTGTATATATGTGTAGGTACTTCATGGGAGAACAAAAAGCGGGAAACTCGCGTCATCGTCACCCCACGCTTCCCAGTATAAATAAAATATAAAATTACTTAGTTTTCACTTCTAGCGGCAGTCTCCAACTGCCCGACTGCCCCTCTTATTTTTTTTAAATTGATTTACGGTACCCAACAACCAACAAAGGAATTACAGACTAGAAAACATCATAAATAAAAGGTAGCCACAACATGCGTGTAAACTAAGGCATTCCTACTAAACATCTAAATAAACATAATCGCAAAGTTTTCTCTAAAAATCTTAATTTTTACAGAGATACTTCCACGGAAAAAGCAGTTTCCTTTGCTAGTTTTTTACTATATTTCACAGAATTTTTGTCTACGTGTTCTCATATACATATATACTTTGACGACCGATTTGACGCGGTGGGCGTAGGTCCGCCTATGACGCAGGAGGTTGCGGGTTCGATTCCCGCCTCGGAACAAATGTGTGTACAATCTGCAGATATTTGTTTCGGGTGTTCTGGTCGTTTACTATGTATAATAAAAATATCTTTCTATGTAATGTATTGTATTATGTATATCAGTTATCTAGTACCCATAACACAAGCTCTGCTTACCATGGGGCTAGATAATGCTGTGTGAATTGTCCAGCATTATTTATTTATATTTATTTATAAAAACTATATATATATATTTAGTCCTGGTGCTCATCCCATCATTTTAATACCAGCTATGAGCTCGCCAAACGTTCGAGCACGAGTAAACCTGTGTTGTCTCAACTATTTTAATCAAAAATACCAAGTTCAAAATTATTTAATACAAATCCCACGTTTTCAGATTATAATTTCGAGACACTGTCTGTGAATGCCCTGGGGGTGCTAGAGTAATGAAACAGGGGTCAGAGATGGCGTCCAATTGTTGCTCGATTCAAGCGGTTAAATTATACATTTTGACGAATATTGATAAAACAATCAAGCCATTTGAGAAACCATTCCTCCCCAAATTGACATTTATTGTGTTGCGTTGTATAAATAAATAAATAATTCTGGACAACCCATCATCATCTTCTATGATTTTATGATTTATTGTTCCGAATATTCTGGCCGTTATCTATGTATATTAAACTTAGACTATATATTTACCTAATTTGTAAACCTAGCTATAATTTTCTCCAAAATTTTGTAAATAAATAAATAAAAGATATGTACTAGTGGTTTCTTTTTAAACTCTTCCACTAGAGGATAAAAAATTCAAGTGAACAGTAAAATAATTTTATTTGATAATAATTTATATATAAAGTATGACTTGTCTAAGTGCTTATTTTGTAAGCCTAAAAAAAAATTATCGTAAAAAATATCTATCTATATAATCTATCGTATTAAGTATATCAGCCATCTAGTACTCATAATACAAGCTCTGCTTAGCTTGGGGCTAAATGATGCTGTGTGTCCATTATTTATTTATCTAGCCCCAAGGTGAGCAGAGCCTGTGTTATTATTACGTTATCTCATCGCAATTAGCGGTTGCCGCTTTAATACGTCCGTTATCGGACTAAGTCAAATATCGGTCGTTAAAAACAGGAGTTTAAATAGTAATGACGATTATCAATTTCCTGTAGTCGTTATTTTTATGGAATTCTCTGAGAAAGTTAAACATTTGGTTAATTTGTTTGCGTATGATTTACCTACTTTATATCCGGTTAACTCTAATTACCTATTTAACTGTGTGTTAAACGGAAATTACGAGGCATTTATTAGTTATATAAATAAATAAATAATATAATGCTGGACAATTCACACAGCATTATCTAGCCCCATGGTAAGCAGAGCTTGTGTTACGGGTACTAGATAACTGATATACATGATACAATATATTACACAGATAGATACTTTTTTTTATTATACATAGAAAACGACCAGAACACCCGGAAAAAATATCTGCAGATCGTACACACAATTGTTCCGAAGCGGGAATCGAACCCGCAACCTCCTGCCGTCGAATATTTTATCGACTATAGTAATATTTATTTGTAAGTGGAATGATTTAGTAAAATCACACAGTAAAAGTACCCGTGGTAATGTTTTAGTTTTTATAATGATTAATTAAATAAAACAGGAACTTGATACAAAGATATTTAGGTCCTATCCTATCAAACAGGGGTTGCTTTCTGTTTGTGTGTGTATATACAAGAATAGAGTATAATACACTATTCTTGTATATACACACACGTATAAAAACATTACCACGGGTACTTTTATTGTGTGATTTTACTAAATCATTCCACTTACTAATAAACATCACTATATAGTCGATATATAACTAATAAATGCCTCGTAATTTCCGTTTAACACACAGTTAAATAGGTAATTAGAGTTAATCGGATATAAAGTAGGTAAATCATAATGTGTATATACAAGAATAGTGTATAATACATAAATAATATATAATACATGAATAGTGTATAATATATATACTCGTACACACCCTGTAGAAATACAAGGAACAAGAACATGTTACACATCCAACGCAGATATTATTTTAATCCTTCCTACTATAATATTATAAACGCGAAAGTTAGTGAGGATGTATGTAAGTATGTTTGTTGCTCTTTCACGCAATAACTACTGAATGTATTTAGATGAAACTTCACAGCTTACATATCATAATAGCACATAGGCTACAATTCATATAGATATATTGTATATTATCCAAAATATCTATCACCACGCGGGTGAAACCGCGGGGCGTAGCTAGTTATACTTATAAAACGACCAGAACACCAAAAATCAACCCAGAAACAGAAGACAATCGCGCCTTCAAAATATACCTATATATACCTGTCTACTTTGTAGATTTTTCATTCTTCTTTTTCACAGTACGAATGTTCGTTACCAACTATCGACTTTATACGTAGTCGATGTTACCAACAGTCTACATCTTGATTCGGAAGCTCGAAGCTCTTATTATTTCAACCCTGTGCCATCAACACAATGCTTGGTGAATTCATCATGAATGCTTTGTGAAGCCGGTACTCTATTCAGATCACAGACCCCGTTCATTCATTGCTTCATTCACCTTTGAATTTGGAACCATCAATGGCCATTGAAGACAATACCGTAGGTACTTTATCGCTATTATTATGTAGTGCTTCTCAAGGAAAACTGGAGCAAGATAAACGGGTGAGGGGGTATTTTGGGCTATTAAAAATTAAAGCAGTTTTAGGAAATTTTCTTAAGGGGGAAATGGAATTAGAAAAACGGTGAGGAGGAATACTCTCTCTGTACTCAAGAGAGAAAGAGAGAGAGGATTAAAGTTACCCAAGTTTCAATTTTTCCCCCTTGAGAGGGATTTGTCAAAGGGGAAAACTAGAATAAGCGTCTCGTGGCGCATGGCGAGGCAGTCGCGAATTAAGAATCGACCCCACCAACCGGTTGAGTTGGCGTGGTCGATTCTTGATATCGTAAGAGTCCACTAAACTTAAAGGGAACCAGAGACAGGGCAATAGTACCTATTTTAACACCTTCACTGCGCTCACCAATAGTAGTTTTGTCGTGAAGAAGTAACAAACATCCATCCATCCAAACTTTCGCACTTCTAATATAAGTGTGATGTTATCATTCTACAACATTTCTCGAATGGTACCTACCTTAAAAATGTGTATTAAGTATTATTAATTAACCATAAACTATACAAACTTAAGGCATTTTGAAATTAAAACATTATTTTAAATGCTATCCGTTGCGATGCCTCAAATTAAATGTTAAGGCTAGTTCACACTGGTGGTTTACAATATCTACCTACTTTTCTTTAGCATTTACAAACTAGACTTTGTAAAGAGACTGTGACTAAAAACAAAGATAAAAAAGTAATGTTGCAAATCCTTAACGAAATTAATGTTCATTTATTTAGGTGATGACTTTTAACTTCGTCCCTTTCTGGGTCGGCCATTTTCTATTTTAACTTAATTAGCTGTTCTGTTCTTAATTTGAATAAATGATATCCATTAACACCCTCTTATAATTAGGTTACCAAGATAAAGACGCAAAATATTCTTTAATAGAAATTAGCGACATCGTCACGGCAAATTTATTCGGGTATATTTTTATCTTGACCCGGAAGGATAATTTCGAAGAGGTAGACCCAATTTTCGTCCATGATTTTTTAATAAAAGGTTTTTGTTAGTTCTTCATAAAATGTTTAACCCGTTGGCCGTACATTTATGAAACCTTCCTGTCAGAAATCTAACGTTGCTTCAAATTTTTGAAATGCTACTCTATGTTCAGTTGAGACAGGGATTTTTTTGATTCACTGGACTAGAAAGTTACCTTTTCAGAGAATTAAAAAGGTTTTTAAATTTAAAGTAGGTATCAGGAAGGTAAAATTGGCCGAGACGAAGGCGCGTGACCCGAGAGCTGGTGAGTATCTGGCGCAACGCATCAGCATTGCCATACAGCGGCAATGCAGCCAGCAGCGTCGCGGGGACATTACGCTTGGTATTTATATGGATCAGTTGCGCTACCTCTAGATTGTTTGCAACAGTCTACAGTTAGCCCAATTGTTAATACTTGTTCTTATTTGTTTATATTTTGCATTGTCATTGAGGTATACATTTATTTATCATTTGTTTTAAATTATTTATAATGTTATGTTCATATTTAGCTTATCTTTGGTTCAACCCCTGCCATTCTTAAATTCACATAATTCTTTCCATCCACAGGTTGCTTGAAAGAGATCGTTTCTAAGCGATAAGGCCGCCCATTATACTTGTCGCATGTTATGTATTTTTTGTCATGATCGGCATAGATAGATAGAAACCACTATTATACCACACAAAACAGAAAACAATACAGAAATAAAAACTTAGAATAAAGGTATAAAGGGCGGCCTTGTCGCTAAGAGCGATCTCTTCCAGACAACGTTAGGATGAAGGAACAATACATCCGGCATCTGGTGTACAATAAAGAATTTTTGTATTGTGTTGTTATTTTATTTTCCCCTATTTAATTCCAGTGTGTCCAACCTTTACCCGAATTAGACTAATCTTAACCTGTGCGTGGCCGAAGCAGTTTTGTGAATGAACCACCGCGGCTGTGGGCCTAATTGGCCCCGCGGCTATTACCGAGGTAGATAACCCTTCGATCGCTATACAATTACACGAAAGCATCGGTTATGGGTGGTTACGGACCGTGATGAATAAATAAAGGCTTCGGAAAAGAAGTGGTTTAACATTGAAAGAAGGCGTCGTAGTGGAGCCTTTGAAATTAAATTCATAATTCGGACACCGATAAAATTAAACCAGCTTATTCAAACTTATCCCAAATGCGTAGAAAGAGTGTGTTCTGTAACTTCCCCTGGCTGTTGCTTTACGAAGCTCATAAAAGATTTTTTACAAATTAGGTGCCGAAGGATTATTTCATACGTCATTAATTCTAAGTAAGAATTAATGACGTATGTTGCATTTACTTTGGCCTGTTAGTACATGTGGGGCAAATCTTACATCTGAATTATAGACCAGTTTTCCTCAACCGATTGAGCTGAAATTTGGCAAACTTATGTAAATTCGGTGACAATGTGATGTTATAGTACTCTAGAGCTGGTCTGATGATGGTGGCTGAAGGTGGCCAAATCCTGAACGAAATGACGTTTTGATTCGTTAAATTTGTCTATCCAAGCACTTTAAAAATCTACATTTGAAACATTATAATACTCTGTGTCTAATATTAAATGAACATAATACATTAATATTATTAAACTCTTTGTGTAGTAAATTCTATCTACACAAGTTTTATTATCAACTGTTCTTAAAGTGAATATCAAAGTTGGAACTGAACTGTTCGATGTTAGAAAACATACGCAGAAGCCACGTGGAAACTCCCAGTAGAGTTTCATAAAAGCACACACACAGGATATGTTTGCCTGTCATAAAGTTGCCTGTGTGTTTGCGACGCGCAACGTGTTTATATACCTACATATATTCTTTATCTCTAGGGTGACTTGATTGAACGGCTGTCCAGACAGTATCAACCGGGAGTGAAGGAACTTTACCTAAATCATACTTTTGGTGAAAAGATGACGTTGGATGATGAACGAGTTTAAGTTACTTTCGATTCGGGAGGATTCGGGCTGTGTCTGATTAGGCTGTATGTATAAAGGTTTCACTTATATAGAATGATGGTGATTTAACTTTTTATAAATGAATGTTTTGAGCATTTTTCCGAATTTTTAAAGGAAACTAAACAAAATATTGTTTTTGCCTTTTAGACTTGTAATGACAGATTTTTAGGCTAAAGTAAATTCTCTATTTTCTTCTATGTGTTAGACACATATTGCCAAATCAAAGAAGTCATTCTATAAGTGTTTGTAGTTGAAACGGTATATTGTACCTATAAGTTCAGGATAATTTTTTCCCCATCATTTTTATAGCTAGTTTTCGTGCGATTCGCTTTTTTTACTGTATTAATTAATTATAATGAAGATATCAAGTCGCTTTCATTTAAAAAAATAAAATTTATTCTAATATAAAACCAAAGCTTTAGTATTTCACGAGACTTGATACCTGCCAGGGGAGTTAACGATGAACGAGATATACCGTAGTAACTCTAAACATACTAAACCTGCTAGTAAATATTCTAACGTCCCATTTAAATCAAGCAAGTAGTAAGTGACCACACACTACCGCAAATAACCAGCAATGACTACCGACGTTGACTACTTTGTATGCGAAGGCACTTACGTGCATGGATAGAATTTTTAACCCATTAAACCGTAGACCTAGATATAAATAGACAAGGCTGAGGACTGAAGCGTTGTTTTATGATTATTAATAACGTAAGTTAGCGAAGTCACAAGGCTTGGTACCTACTTAAAAAAATATCTAGGTGCTTGTTGTTTGTTTGTCTTTGCATGTTGTTGTTTGTTTGCATGCCAATGTGTTTTGAAGTATGTGACACTACCTATTCTAATGTTAAGACCATATTTCTTGCAATAAATGAAATGATAAATATTTTTGTTTATCAAGAAGAAAGTTACGTGACTTACGTAAAGTTTTACCTACTACCTTTACCTACCTAAACCTATAAAGGAGCTTGTGGGTTAAGCATAAAAGGACTTTCAATGAGTTAGGTATGGAATCAGAAGAAAAAGAATGTGCATTGAAAATAGATATATAAAAAACTATGTATATTGTATCACGGCGTAGTATTTTTACAGCGTTTTTTTTCACACATAGATTTCCACGCAGGAGTAGCCGCGGGGTGCATCTAGTGGATGTATAAATCGAACACTATTGTATTACGACGTAGACGTATTTTATGGTATTTTTTGGCTCTATGAAAGATGACAGTGAATTATTATTATGGTGCCAATTCTATTCGTCGCATAAGCCTAAAATAAAAAATTCTTCCTCGTGTGATACAAAGATTTCTGTGTAAAAACTAGCCACGAAGCTACCCATTAACTTCAATAGAGCTTCGTTTTAATTTAAACCCATTAAGGCGGTCCCTTTCGAACCAGATTCGATTGTTTTTTTAACGCTGATAGTAATGTGATGCCAATGGAGATGAGATTTCACCGATAATCGCTGCTTAACCGGTTGATTATGGATTTGAATGCAGCTACGGGTTTATCTTTGTTATTTTTACGGTTTTTTCTCGATTATGATTAACCATCGATAGGGTTTTGACCGCGGCTTCAATTATGGGGTAAAAAGGGCTGAGTCACATTAGGTATATTATTTACCTATTAAAATCTAGAGACTAAAGTAGAGTCCGCTTACATGAGTAAAAAGCCTACAAAAACGATCTACTGCCTTTTATATAACGAGAAAATAAAAAAAATGCTTATAAGGCCTTTGAAATGTGTCTACAACGAAACACTTTTTTGTGTGTCTATTCAAATCATAAAATGTATCAATGTGATCAGTTCATCTACAGCCTATATTAGTCCTCTGCTGGACATAGGCCCTCTATGAGCGCCCTGTCTTCAGCTTGCCGCATCCAGCATTTGCCCGCAGTCCTTCGCAGGTCGTCATCCCACCTGGCCGGAGGGCGTCCTACGTTTGCCGCGGTTTCCACTCAAGATCACGTTTACCCCCGCCGTTGTTGGTTCTTCGTGAGATATGGCCGGCCTGCCACTTCAGCTTGCTAATGGGATCAGTTGCCCAATTCAAAATATTCATTAGGTCAACTAATCCCGCGGGATACGTTTGATCGGCCTCAGTTGACTCAGTTGACATCTATCTATCAGCCGGTAACACCCACTGAAAATCTATCAAAATTTCATCATTTGAGATGCGCTTAACTCTGAGACGCGTTTAAGTATTCGGGCATAAGAATACAATTCAATACAATATAGCTTTATTGCACCATCAAATACAAAGAAAATAATAAAAATAAAGGGTCTTAATACTAACTAAATCTAGTGGCACAATCGGCGGCCTTATCGCTAAAAGCGATCCGCTTAAACGCGCAATATAGTCAATTCAACCATACTAAATGGGACATATAATTGTGATCAATAATAGTGAAAGGGATTTTAACATTAACTAAATTTGCTTCTACAATCGATAATTCGCGAAAGGTACAATCTCCGTCGCCATTTTGGGAAGTAAATAAACGATTGTTTGGTTAGGACGCGACGTTGGGCCAATCGGAAACTAAAACATGGTTATTTTGTTTCAATGGGTACCAAACACATTCTTATATTTTTATCCCTTGAGTTATATTCATCCGGTGTTTTGGTGATAAAAAGCTTGAGTTTGCACCGTAGTAGGTAAATACATAGGCATAGATTAAGGCTTAGATTGATAGTAGACACAAACTATGCCATTTAATGATGCAAAATATTTCGAATTTATTTGTCTCAATTTCCTATTCGTATACGTGCACTTGTGTGTCAAAGCACTGAAGCTTTCAACTCTGTGTGAGTTGAAAACCATGTAGCTTCAGTGCTTTGTTATATATAAGATAGTTTTTAGTTACAAAATCAAGAAAATTGTTGAATGACACTATCCCTCTGCTGTGACAGCAGCGACTTTTTACTCTGTGTAAATACAATACAAGAATTCATGATTTTACACCGTAATAAAATTATACAAATATACATTACATGTGACAAGTACATAGGAACATAGGTATGTAAATAACAAATTTTACTATATTATTATTATAATATTAATGCAGGACGATCCACACACTGTATTAAGTTCCTATTCTTTAGTTCTTTAATTAGGAGCACTTACTTTCATTTGTAGTTTCCTTCTATTTTCCTGATTCCTCGTCTCATAAGCTTCTCATTCCACAGCTTACACATTCAGCACAAAGGTAACAGTTTTGCTTAAAGCTTCCGATATTTTAGTTTTATCCTTCCATTTACTCAACGCCGTTTATAATTTTATAACGTTAGTAGAATCACTTCGAAGGGGTAACTTTTACTCCTTATTCGTAGACACAACGGGTGGTTACTTAAACGATCTGTTGTAATAAACTTATTAACATTTACTGTCAAGTTAATAAATTACTGCCTTGATACCAAAAAATTATTCGCCGGCTTTTGGCTACACTCACTCACAATTCACAAACACAGACAAACAAATATTACATACACTTATAATATTTGTTTGTCTGTGCCAAAAAATCACTAACACTCGAAACAATTCTTTTTAGCACACGTTACTTTTTGAAATCACGGCGCGGCGCGTACTCGGTAGGCGTGCGTGCGCGTCGCGTTGTACGTTGCTACTGGATTATTGATCTAATCTGTAAGTGTAACCTGCGTTGCGCATACGCATAGCTTTCGCACTGTTGTGATCACTATGGTGTAAATTGAGCTTTATGGCAAAACTGTAGAGGTTATTTTGAAGCTAGGGGAAGTAGGTTTACATAACTAATTTTAATAAAACCTGGATCCGAATACGTGATATAATTTTTCACATTTTAGAAAATTACAGCATAAGGTATGTTTATCTAAACTGGAACTGGAAGTTTAATATAAATTGAGCTTTATAAAGTTTAAAAGCTTCAAGACCACATCATTTTTTTTTAAACTTTAGAAACCATTTTCGTGCAGAACGCAGAACTCGAGATAAAAGTCCCATCTGTTTTAAACAAATCTAAATCATCCTCAAACCGTGGGAATTTCCAAAAATAGCTTAGCTAAGATGCACAGGAAGCATTTACGGAACTTTGTGGTTCTGGGCTATGCGATAGTAGAGTCACCCCACGACACTGTAAGCCTGCTGAAATGGCGGGAAAATTAAATGCTAACATTTAATGTTATTTATAGAGGTACATAATTGTATTGTTGAAGACAGGGCGCTTTGGCGCTCATTTGGGGAAGCATGTCCAGCAGTGGACTAACATAGGCTATTGATGATTATGGAGGTGCATAAAGGATAGTTTCAATAGCTTATCATGTTCCACACGTTTTAATTAAATTATACGTCTATTTCGCTCTGTAGAGTATTTTCTACATAATATTGATTATTTGCTCGTACCGAACTACTAATAATGAAGTCCAAGTCAATATCATTTATTTCATTAGACTTACAAAATAAGCACTTAGACAAGTCGAATTGTATACTATTCATTATTATCAAATAACATTATTTTAATTTTAAAAGACAAGCTAATTCTTAAACCGACTTTAAAAATGGAAGAGGTTCTCAATTCGACTGTACATATTTTTTTAGGCTTGTTAACTCAGAACTTTCGACCGAACCGATTTTGATGATTCTTTTTCTTTCTCTTATGAGGAGTTAATAAATAATACAAATAAAGCAATATGCTTTGCCCATTGTACTTGTCGCATGTAATGTCTTTTTGTAATGATCTGCATATGGTGTACAATAAAGCATTTTTGTATTGTATTGTATTGTATTGTATTGTATTGTATTGTATTGTATTGTATTGTATTGTATTGTATGGTATTGTATTGTATTGTATTGTATTGTATTGTATTGTATTGTATTGTATTGTATTGTATTGTATTGTTTATGAAAAAGTAACTGAAACGAGCCTTCATCAATCCTTAATATTATTCTGTGTTATTTCCTAGAACTATGTTTCGGTATAGAAGTTACGATAACTGGAAGCGGCAGTGACCTAGGATTTAATGAGGATATAAAATAATACCTGCACCGAATACAGTGGGTAACTTGGACGTGGGACCGTTTGGAAATACTTTTGTGACGTCACTCTACGTATTGATAACAATGGTACATTTTAAGAATACAAAACAGAATATACATATATAGACATAAATTATGGATTTCATAAATTGGTACTGTCCACAATCCTATCCATCCATGGTTGTCTGGTAGCGATCGCTCTTGAGCGATAAGACCGCCAATTGTATCTAGTTTTTTAAAGTTTTTATTTTACATTGTCATTTTATACTTAGTGTGCAATAAAGAATTATCTATCTATAAATTTAAATATTATACATATTTATAAGAAGAAAAAAAAATAACTCTTGGAAAAAACAATATCCCATAAAATTTCATACCAGTTACCAGGTGATAGAAATAGCCTTAAAACGTTTCCACAGAAACGCGTACAAATCTACGGGCAAAAAGTAGTATTAAAATATTAATTATTGTATAATCTCTCTGTTGTCATTTTAACTCTATAAATATTATTAGAGCTGATGGTGTTCCAAAATAAATAAACAATAAATAAAATAAATATTATATCACCAACATGAAACCTCTTTAGTCTTACATAAAACAAACAACCATGGAAAATAGAAAACATCTTACTCTCTTTTCATCTAAAATAAACATGCAAACGAATTCAAACAGTTAGAGCGAAAATTACCCGCATTTGAGGACTCTATAATTTAAGAAGTACTTGAATAATTTAGCACGACCTCTAGGACGTTACCGCATAGCGCTCTTTTAGTTTTTTTGTTGGCAACTTTCAAGGTGTTGCCAGATTTTGATAGTGCCTGAAAATTATATCAAATCGAAATAAACCACTAAGGCACTTGCACATACAACATTAGGGGAGTAGGCATTTACCGTAGTACCTATTACAAAAAATACATAGCCTTAATTAAACTCTCTATTTTACTTTAGGTAAGAAAGTAATTTCTTTGAAATTTGGAAGAAACAATCCATTATCAATTCTAATCACAAATATCATTTTTATGAGCTCCCAGACAAACTGAACCAGAACCCAATCAAAATATGTTTCACTTCATTTTTTGTAGCCAAATTACGCGTAAAGTAATGATGCTGGCAACATTATTTATTATTCCGGACGTTACTTCGAGGCTTGCTGGAGCGAGACGACGAAAACGTTGAGGACTAGGTTTAAATACACGCAAAAAAAGCGAAGGTCATTTTCCTTTCCGACCTGAGCTAAGGACACACTTAACCGTCTACATACAATGAGGTCTTTCCTTACCTCGTTTGTGTCTATTATCGAGTTATTATCGTTATGCCTTATTTTACGTTACAGTAGTTGCGTCTTCCAACGCTTGAATTTAGCTGACATCCAGATAATATTTGTTCTTCAAAAAGGGCGGTATAAATTATAACCACGATATTCTTTGAGGGAATTATTTAAAGACATTAATATCTGACACAATATAATTAAAATTAACAGAAAATAAACAATACCTTATTTCTTATTTGATAATAATATACAGAATAAAATTTGACTTGTCTAAGTGCTTATTTTGTAGCCTAAAGAGATAATGGATTTCCAATTTCGTTTTTTTTTAATTATTGGCGTACCGCATAGCCTCACGAAAGGGAATTCCATTTTCAGGCACCTCTATACCTAATTCCTGACAAAGAGACGTCCTCCATTTTGTAAGCTCTAGACATAAAAAGGTATCCAACTAGTCCATTCATATATCACTTATGTGTCTAATACATGTTCGTTTTGTATATTTAAACCTAAATATAATGTAATTAGATACATGTTAATATTTATGTAAAGCTACGCACAACATTGAATTACTTGATAGATAGATAGATATCATCATCATCATCAGCCTATAGCAGTCCACTGCTGGACATAGATAGATATATAACACATTTATTTGACAACTGCAGCACATGTTACAAAGGTCACAATAGAAAAGGCACATCATAGAATAACACAGATGAATTAGAGAACAATGAGTTATAGTACCTAGAACAATAAGTAATAGTACATATAAACAATTTAAAAAAAAGAAGAGATTTAAAAATTGTGTGTGTGCTGCAGCCCGTCAGAAAGGCAGCTTCAATTTTACTTGCATACTGTTGTCGGTGCGAAACTGGGCGACATCATAATCATAAACGACGACCGATGTGGCGCGGGTTCGATTCCCGCCTTAGAACAAATGTGTGTAAGATCTGCAGATATTTGTTTCGGGTGTTCTAGTCGTTTTCTATGTATAATAAAAAATATCTATCTATGTAATGTATTGTATTATGTATATCAGTTATCTAGTACCCATAACACAAGCTCTGCTTACCATGGGGCTAGATAATGCTGTGTGAATTGTCCAGCATTATTTATTTTATTTATTTATTTATAAACGACCACCAGCCCAGTAAGCATTCTATTCTACTAGATATAGAGTTCTTTGACATAACATGACAAGCGTTACGCATCAATGACGTCAATAGATATACATTTTATGAGCCATTGTACTCCATTCCAGCTAACACAGGAATGGATAGAAACAGTAGGCGAGTGTCATTAATACTTTGAGTGCTGAAAACGCACGGTATGAGTTTTCTACAAGTGACTAATATGCGTAAATCCACACTAGCGCAGCGGCTGAGAAAATACAGATCTTTGTTACTCAGCACAGCCGTAATATTTTTCGAACGAAACGCATGTGGGCGCAACACAACCGCTGTGTAGAGCGGCAGCACGAATTTTTTAGGTAAAAAAAAAAGATCGCAATCGTCGAAAAAAAACCTCAGTCAAAGTGAATTCTGTTGACGAGCCTGGCAAGAGAAAGCTACAGTAGGAAGAGCGTAGAATGAACCATAAGCAGTGTGACCAACTGTAGAGAATATTTAGGCAATATTTTTAAGTTTTAACGGGATATTGACCATGATTTGATTGACTTTGAGTTTTCTTTTCGAATTAAAAATCAAACCATGGTAAATACTAGGGATGACGATCTGGGAGTTATCTGTAATGTATGTACAGGGTGGCCCAAAATAACGTTGTCAAGATGTTTTTATAAAATATTTAATAAATTTTACACATGAGTTAAATAAGATTAGAAATTATAAAACAACACTATATTTTATACAAAAATCCCTACTTGTCTTCAAAATAACCTCATTTAGGGCGGATACATAGAGACAAACGCTTGGTAAAATTTTCTACAATTTTCCGCAGTTCCTTCACCGATATTTTGACCCACTCCCGTGTAAGAATTGCCTTTAGCTCGTCAACACTTCTATAACGCGTAGCACAGGACCTTGCTTCTAAGATAGACCACAAACTGTAATCCATCGGATTCAGGCGAGTAGGGTGGCCATTGTTTGGAGCTGATGAAATCAGGAAAATTATCTTTGCACCACTGTTGAACACTTAAGGCCCTGTGAGCTGGAGCAGAGTCTTGTTGAAATATCCATCTATGATTACCTAAGTGCTGTTGACTCCAAGGAAGAAGCACATTTTCAAGAATGTCTCGACGGTAGTTTTCCAGGTTGATTTTGATACCCTTTTCTACAAAAACTTGGGGAGTTTTGCTAGTAGCGCAAATCGCACCCCAAACCATAACTGTTTCAGCGTTTTGGCGATCTGGAACAATTGCAGCAGCTCCAGGACGAGTGGAAGACCAGATCCTGTCGTTTTGGCGATTATGGGCTTGTTCTATCGAAAATATTTTTTTGTCAGAGATTACGTTATTTTCCCAATTTTACGCTGCGGAGCGTTGTTTAAGCAAACGACATCTCTCAAGCCGAACTTTTTTGTCTTTGTCCGTAAGCAATTGCGCTTTTCTGAGATTATATGGTACGAATTGTAGATCATGTTTTACGATACGCTGTATGCTGGAGCAACTAATCCCCAAGTCTCGCGCCATTTTCCTCACCCTGGTCTGTGGATTACGGACTAATCTTTGTTTGATAATGTGTCGGTTCCTACAAGTTCTAACAGTCCTCTTGCATCCTCTTCCAGGACGGTCTCCGATGTGGCCGATCTCGTTATAACGTTTAATTGCTGAAGAAACTAACTGACGACTAACACCGAAAATGTTTGCTATCTCACACTGCCTTTTTCCACGCTCATGCAATGAAATTATGGTTCCACGTTGCCCTGACATAGCAAAACAAATATAATTTTAACACTTTTTAGCAGAAAAAATATGTTCAAAATGACGCCGAAGAATGAGTATACAATAACAAATAATAAAAGTAAACGAAAACCATTCCATTTTTGAAATTTTTACTTTTTAGTTTTGTCAACGTTATTTTGGGCCACGGTGTAAATAAATAATTTGAATTTGAAATATCTGGTTATAAATTAGTTGTGTTATTAACCATGATTATTATTATTTATTTTAAGCCATTACTGTCCCACTGCTGGGCAAAGGCCTCCCTTTTCTACTTCCACTCCTCGCGATCTAACGCTGCAACAGGCCATGATGGAAGATGTACCTCGAGCTCGTCGCGCCATCTCATCCTGGGCCTAATAATAACCATGATAGTTTAAAAAAATATATTTTTAAGTTTGTTTGTATTATCTTGTGTTTACGACGCAGAGTTTCTGTGGAGAGCAAGACCGTTTTTGGACCGTATAGAATTTATTTTTTAATTGAGAGGGTTGGGGATAAGAGACAAATAAATCCAACGATACTATGAATACAATACAAAAATACTTTATTGAACACCAGATACAGATCACTATAAAAGACATTACATGCGACAAGTACAATGGGCGGAATTATCGCTTAGAATCGATCTCTTCCAGGCAACCTTTGGATTCTATCCATCCTCGGTTGTCTGGTAGAGATCGCTCTTGAGCGATAAGACCGCCAATTTATTTCATATTTTGGATTTTTGGTATTTGTTTTATTTTCAAGTGTGCAATAAAAGTATTGTCTATCTATCTCTTTCTATCAACACAGTTGTGCATCAGTATTCTTAAAAAAAATGTCCTCTGACTCTATAAGTATATACGCTACATAATCCTTGGTGTTGTACCCAACTTTAAATTATCGCGTAAACTCTTTATAACCGAACAAAGCCTGGTAAAACATCACACAATTATTTTACTCTACACGTGTGAAGAAGCACTACCAACAATCAGCATCCTATGTTTACAACGACTCTTAACTGCATTGAACTAGGGGTGACTTTCCTCTGGCAATAGTTTTGATAGAAACTTTTAGCACATGGCTCGCAGTGTTTTTGCCGTTCCGTTTTAGGCAAAAAATCGGAAGCGAATGGGTCAGTTTACGCGTCCTATGGGTTTTTGTAAAAGCTGTTGTTTTTTTGTAAGCATACATACGATATAATAATACGTTGAATATGGTCAAATTTACGTTTTTTAAGACACATAAGTTCATCAAAATTGTCTTGTCAAATGTTTGGGAACATTAGGTACTACCTACGCTAGACACTAAGCTTCCATGTGAAAAAACTGAGCTCACTATTCGTAAATTTAAACATTACATAAGGGGCCGTTCAAGTATTACGTAAGCACTATGGGGGGGTGGGGGTGTCTTTGTTTTGCTTATTTTGGATGACATGGGGGGTAGGGGAGTCTAGATGATGATTACGTCATCGGTAGTTATTTACTTTTTTACACGAATGGCAACCCTCACATTGTCTTTGCTTGGAAACGAAAAGCATTTCCGGGGATTCCCGCAAATAATGCATACGTTGCAATTGTAATATAAAAAAAATACATTTATAATTGAAAAATGTTTACGTAAGCATGGGGGAGGGGGTAAGAGCTTTGCTTACTTTTGCTGACAAGGGGGATGGGGGGTAAATAATTGTAATAAATCTGCTTACGTAATATTTGAACGGCCCCTAAAACAAAATCTCATTAAGGAAGCCTTACCCCATAAATAGATGATTACATCAATGATGTTAATGCTTGGCCAGATGTCGCTCAGTTTCCAATCGATAAAAAGTATGTAATAAATTCGAAGTTATGCGTAGCTTTACATATAGTATGATATGTATCTAAAATCACATTATATTTGGAAAAGCAAAAAACATGTGTTAGACACCTATGTGATATATGAATGTAGGTAGGTACTAGTAGTTTCTTTTTCACTTCTTCCACTAGTGGACAAGTGGATTATTTCTTATAAAATTTGACTTATCTAAGTGCTTATTTTGAGAGCCTAAAGCTATGAAGAAAATAGTTTTTTTTTTATTTATCCAAAGTCAAAACTGATTTTGCTTATTCAGTGGCTATCCACGCTAATCAAATTACCTACAAGTTAGGTATTATATCTAGTTTACTTAGAATATAAAACAGAAGCTCGCCGGCAAGTATCAATCACCCAAGATATAGGTTCAAGATGACCTTCATAGATCTCCCTCCATTATTCCCGTAATGGCATAAAATCTTCGACCGTGAAACCATAGACAATGGCTATGACCGAGACCCTTGAATTGAAATAATCAAAGGCCTCGTAAAAGTAGTTTCTTACAAGATATCATAAAGCTGGACGTCCTGTCTGAAGGCACCTAGGATGACGAAAGGATCGAATTGAAAAATATAATAGCCATATCTCGCGAAGAACCGATAACCGCTGGGTGTCCTCAAGTGGAGACTGCGACTCGGCAAACGTAGCCGAGTCGCGGTGAATAGGACCGATTTGAGGAAAATTCGTCGAGAATAATTCGTCAAACACAATTCGTCGAGAAAACGAGAGAGAGAGAGAACACACAATTTCGCATACGATGGCGCTCATTAGGGGAGGCCTATGTCCAGCAGTGGACTATTGTAGGCCTGATGATGATTTCTGGCAATTCGTCCGTATGACTCGTGGATGGTTTCTTTAAAATCAAAAAGAAATCATGAAAAGCTGTAAACATTCAGTAGCGTAGGTTAGGTCAGAGGCTACCTTTTAATAGTTTTCATTTAAACAATGATTTAAATTGACCCAAAACGCAAAGTTTAATTCTAAACTAAATACTATTTGTAGGTACTTATGTATGAAATATTTATATCTCAAAAGTTCACTACATAGTATAAATCAAAGTCACTTCCCGCTGTCTGTCCCTATGCATGCTTAGATCTTTAAAACTACGCAAAGGATTTGGATGCGATTAAATAGATAGTGTGATTTAAAAGGAAGGTTTAGAAACCACATAGTTTTCCACGCGAATCGAACCCGCAACCTCATGCGTCGCAGGCGGACCTTCGCCCACCGCGCCACATCGGTCGTCAAACATATATTTATGGCAGTTACAATCGAACTCGCAAGCGAAAGCTAGTCTAAAAGAATAACAGCACACTCCTAGTCCATCAATAGAGATCCCCGGTGAAGTTGATTTATAAGAGGCCATAAAATTGCCATTAACTTTACTGCCCGCTGGTTTAGTGGCCACACTCACGCTAGCCGCTTAGCCTTGGTCGCAGTAAGTGATGTTTAACTGGCTGAAGAGTTTTACATTTTTATTTGACGACCTCTGTGGCGCGATGGACGCAGGTCTGTTTGCGACGCAGGAGGTTGCAGGTTCGATTGCCTGACGTGTGTGTACGATCTGCAGATATTTGTATAATAAAAAATATCTATCTATGTTTTAGTATATCAGCAAGCTCTGCTTAGCTTGGGGCTAAATGATGCTGTGTGGATATTTATTTCATTTCAGCATTATTCATTTCACTTTTTAAAGACAATTATTTAACAAAGAACTTTCTTTACACATTATGAATGTAACTGGGTTAACTATGAACCTCGTTTGTGTTGGAAGAACACCAACGTTTCACCGCCTGCCTATATCCCTTGACGAGGGACTACTTCACGCTGAGTGTGTTTACAGTCGCGGGCGACTCACTTTCATTACGTGGGTTCTTCCAAAACAAGTTCATAGTTAACCCGATTACATTCAAATTAATTGGTAAAGTCAAACTACGAAAGTTCTTATAGCAAAGCTTTCTTAGTGCTTATTTGTAAGCCTAAGGAAATAAACTTTCATTTCATTTCTGAGCAGTTTAAAATCATCATAATCAGCTTATGTTCAGCCACATAGTCACCCTTTTCCAGTCCACTGCTGGACAAAGGTTTCCCCCTTAATTTTAATTCCAAATTCTAGCATTATCCTCTCATGATATGAGCCAATCCGGCACGCCGACAAATCATATTCATCATCACATAAATTCTTCTAATATTATACAAATCATCATATAAGAAAACTTACCTATGTATATTTATTAGAAAAATCTTACGATTTGATTTAAATGTTACTATTTGTGTATGAATCTGAATATTATGTATGATCATGCGACAAAACCCTCAAGTGCGTGTACCGACACGCACTTAGCGGTTTCTTTAAAAGTTTAATTATAACCCATAGTTCCCATTAGCAGAGCTTGTGTTATGGGTACTAGATTACTGATATACATAATACAATAAATTACATATATAGATATTTTTTATTATACATAGAAAACGATCAGAACACCCGGAACAAATATCTGCAGATCGTACACACAATTGTTCCGAGACGGGAACCCGCAACCTCCTGCGTCGCAGGCGGACCTTCGCCCACCGCGCCACATCGGTCGTCAAAATTTAATATAATATGCTAATATTCGAGCTAGCATATTACATTAAAATTAAAGTTGGATTCAAAATTAAAATGACTTGTCTAATATATAAATTAAAATCACAATGAAATTAATCAAAATCGAAATATGTATGTCCTCCTCAATTTTGTAGCATCTTTACAAGTACCTTAACTAAGTACCTATGCTACAAGGTGCACAGAAAAGGTGCGTATTCACTGGCTCTGAACAAAGAGGGACATCCGATCTGGATCAGATTTCAATGCTCAGGCTGTGCTAAGGCTGTGTGGCCCATCAATCATCTGAGTGCTATTCTGTAAGCTGTGTAGAAAGTTCAACGACGATTGGTGATACGAAGGAGCTAGGTTCCATTTAGCAATGTTGTAGCAAGCATTAGATTACAATTCTGAAATAAAACTTTTGAAACTATCATGGTCATCAACGCAAAAGTGATTTATAACGGGATATTAACCATGATTTGATTTTTGAAATAAAGGTAAATATCCTGTTATAAATGACTTTTGAATTCTGAAATAATTTTGATAATTATCAGTGTTAAAAATTTATAAATTTTACGTTTGAATGAATATAGGCCTTAATATATTGATTTCGATGTCGGCGACCCTAGACATCACGGATAGGTACGAAAATTTGGTCAGGCCTTACCGGTTAGTGATAAAAATATGTTAAGCACACAATTTGGAGATACACTTTCTTTCTATGTATGTATGCAGGCAGATTTGATAATCATTCACATAAATGTAGTTATTTTTCTCGAAATTATAATATTAATTTTCGATGAAAGAGCTTTATTGTGTCTGTCACCAGACCTGGTAGTTAATTCTAAACTGATTATAAAGATTATGTTTGTTGTTAAACCTTACACACAGATCACAGTCACGTCATGCCATGAACTCGATCGACTAACTTTTTGATAAAAGATATATTTTCTGTGCTTTTTAGAGATATTGGAAATAGCGCGCTATTTGAGATCGTCGTTGAATTCATCGACACGGTGCGGTGTTACAGAATAGCACTCCACCACCTGGCGTCCTAGTTCATTGCCCCCAAACTGTGCTGACAAAGGGAACCTATAGGAAGTTGGGAGGTATAGATAGGTTCCTAATCATTAAAGGGATATGGAGAATCTACTGAAGATAATCTTGACCATTCTTGCTTGCAGATTTCCGGTTGCCAATGCCCTATACATCTGCATTATTATGACAAGGAATAAACGCAATGAAATGAAATAGGATATTGTAATATTTTGACGCATATTAATAATGATTTCAGTGAAATTACCTATATAGTAAAGTCAGGCTTACTAAATAGGTAAAGATTTGCTTGGTTAGTTAGATTGACAAGATAATGAATCCCTATGATGAATCAACATTATCTTCTCAATAACGCGCTATTTTCTTGGCCAAATAGCCTGATGAAATATAATTATTGCGTCCTAATTCCTAATAGAAATGTTACGTCACTTAGGGCCAATTTCCACCAAAGCTGAACTGAGCTAAGCGGAGAAGACACTGATGTTTTAAAAACTAATTGGATGTCGTTATTCACATCTTTTCTCCGCTCAGTTTCAGAGGAGACCACCGAGCGGAGATGTATCATATTTGATAATAATAATTATTTATTTATTTGATCACGAATACATGCATATATAGAAAATGTTATTGAAACAAAATTATAAATTATTTAGTATTGTGTGTATGTACAAAAATATGTAATTTTTAGTATAAGTAGTTATAACATCGCCTTAGGGCTTAATAAAAAAACCTGTCATGATGTTATTATCTCAATAAATAAATAAACTACAATCACATCAACTTAATTTTTGCAAAGAAACGAAGAAAAATCGAAGATGAGATGTGAGCTTATACCTCGCAAGTGCATTCATATCAACAAATAACAGCCGCTCTAAACAGCACACATCTTGACGACCTCTGTGACGCGATGGGCGAAGGTCCATCAGCCAGCATAGGAGGTTGCGGGTTAAATTCCCGCCTTGGGACAATTTTGTGTACGCTCTGCAGATATTTGTCTCAGGTGTTCTGGTCGTTTTCTATGTATAAGAATTATCTATCTATGTAATGTATTGTATTATGTATATCAGTTATCTAATATTGATGACTTCTGTGGCGCCTTTGGCAAAGGTCCGCCTGCGACACTGGAGGTTGCGGGTTCAATTCCCGCCTCGGGGCAATTATGTGTACGATCAGCAGATATTTGGCTCAGGTGTTTTGGTCGTTTCTATTTATAAGAATTATCTATCTATGTAATGTATTGTATTATGTATATCAGTACTCATAACACAAGGTCTGCTTAGCTTGGGGCTAGATAATGCTGTGTGAACTGTCCAGCATGATTTATTTATTTATGATCACTTTCACAAGCACACATCTCCGCTCCAGTCTAGCTAGTACGCATATCCAGACAGCTTCGATGGAGACACTCTAGCTGAAAAACATCTCTTCTCGTCTCCGGTACGAACATCTACGCATATCTGAGCTTCAGTGGAGCCTAGGCCTATCGTGTGTAAGGTGAGAGAGGAAGTATCGATGGGTTTTTAGTTGGTATGTCACTATCTGCTAACACTCTGTTAGTAGCTCAGTGGAGAGCCCAACATACCCCTCTAGCCCTCCTCAGGCTAGAGACAATGCGCAAACAGCATTTTCCCAACGTAAAAAAAGGCCTATCGTATGTGTGATCGGTGGAGACACCCTAGCTGAAAAACGACTCTTCTCCTCTTCTCTTCTCCGCACATCTCCGGTTTAGTGGAATCTGGGCCTTATCGTGTGTGTGAGTTACGCATGGTGGACCGTGAGTGACCCAGATCTCTAATCTATCCGATTTCAGGATTTTTTTGGGTTATTATTATATCATTTTCTTATTTTACTAGTCATCATAATCATTGTATTATTGTCCGGCATTATTTATTTATTTATTGTTCTTCGATTGCGGGGTCAAGTCCCGTGAAATTCAAAACATTTTTGGGACATTATTAGATATCGAAGCTATCGTTAGTAGTTAATACAAATTTAAGACTTATAATGTTTTTTTTTCCATGGACGCCATTGTCTGAACTGGACCAAATTGAAATGGGACCACACGGGAAGCACCAGCTTTCAAATAAAAAGGAAACATCAAAATCGATTCACCCAGTCAAAAGTTCTGAGGTAATATAAAAAAATACATTAGAATTGAGAACCTCCTCCTTTTTTGAAGTCGGTTTAAAACAAACAAGAGTCAATAGAATATTTCATTATATCTTTCAGCCAAAGACAATAAACGCTTGGGTGAACGAAGTAATAGTGGTCTAACAAGGGCCTAACTTGTGCACGCGGCTTTACCTGCTCAACATTCCAGCAGTGAGCGTCAACTAAATGTTTGATCGGGCTGATTTAACCGACGAACTACGAGTGAATAGCAATCGAGGCACGTGGTTCTAACCGTTTTTACAACACTGGCTTATGTGTATATATGTACCTCAGCTTTGTGTCAACACATGTACATAGGTATATATAGAGCTATGCTCGGAGTTTCTCTGAATGATAGGATTCGTAACGAATACCTACATCCGACAGAGAACCGAAGTTATCGACATAGCTCTAAGAATTTTAGCAAGTTGAAGTCGCAGAGGGCCGGCCATAGCTCGCGAAGAACCGACGGCCGATGGGGCGAAGCAGTGGACTACTATAGGCTGATGATGATGATGATGATGAAGTACTTCGGTACCTACCTAACTATGTAACTTGTCGTTAAGTTTAAGGAAACTACTATCTATACCGTTTGATTCCGATTACCCATCGCTAGCTGCGCCCCGCGGCTTCATCCGCGCCCTAGAAATAGTTTATACGCCTTCTTGAATCACTCTATCTATTGCTGAAAACTGCATTAAAATCCGTTGAGTAGTTTAAAAGATCTTAGCGAACAGACAGCGGAAGCGACTTCATTTTATACGAGTACTATGTAAAGATGATCATATATGTAATGTCATGTAAATAGTTAAAATAGTTTAAAAAAAGAGTTTTTATTCAAGGAAGTAAGAAATAAGTACGGTCTAGGTGTAAATATAGGTGGCTTTGTAGTTTCTTTCGTTCATATAGCAAAGCTTCTTGCATTGGTAATATAGGTATGTAAGTTTGTTTATACCTCCTACACTCAAAGAAATTATTAATAGAATAGAATAGAAAATGTTTATTTGTGTTTCGTATAAAATAATACAACTTAAGAACTAATAATAATAAAGATAACAAATTAGGAACGAATAAAATAATTAAAATACGAGAACACAGAAAGGCTACCGGCTCAGCATTAAATGCTACATTGACATAGCCAGTGCAGCGCTGGTTTTCAGCGCTTATTGCAACGAAAATACTAGCACAACTTCAGATCCTCCATGAATAGCAAAGTAATACTCAAGAAACTCTCAAGGTGTATAAAATACATTCATTCAGCGCTAAGGAATCGCACCGCATTTTTCTAGAAAACCGTGAATGTGGAATAAGGTGCGCTCTTCCGTAGCAAAGTATCCACTTACTATTTAGTACTTAGGGGACCGCACGGGAGAGGTTGCAGTCAACGTTAGTTTCATCGTCGTCTAGTCTCTATGATTATCAAATATCCAAGTGCTTTATCTCCTTTAGACTATACAGGACTCTTAGACACGTCACAACATTCAACGGCAATTAGGCTTATTTTTTGGGCGGCAACTGTCTTAGGTATGCCCTCCGGCCAGGTGGGATGACGATCTGCGAAAGACTGTAGGAGAAGCTGGATGCGTCAAGCTGAAGACAGGGCGCTATGGCGCTCATTGGGGGAGGCCTATGTCCAGCAGTGGACTGCTATAGGCTGATGATGAACTGTCTTATGGCATACAAGGGGCTAAAGTGTGATTTTTTATTTTCTAGTAGGTATACAGAGTATACTTAAAACAAAATTGCTTCCCGTTGTCTATCTGTCCCTTTGTATGCTTAGATCTTTAAAACTACGCAACGGATATAACATTTTAGGTATGATATTATATATATTATTATATATTTATATAGTGATTTAAGAGGAAGGTCTTAAAAGGCGAAATACACTTTGTTCATGTATTCTTTAAGATAGCACTTTTGTCAACTTTATCGACAAAATGACTAACTTTATTTTGTAGAAGAATGTCGACGACAGTGCCCGCCAACTTCTGCGACACGTCCCCAACAAATGTCGGCAAGTTGTCCGCAACAAGGTCGGGACACTTGTCAAAAGTTGCTGACATTGTTTACCAACCAGGCGACACCAGTTTGATGTCGTTTCGATCATTATTTTCGGGACATTGATGGGCGGAATGATACTTCGATAATTTCATTGCTTTAAAAACTGTTTTGAAAAAAAATTATCCGTTTCGTAGTTTTAATGATCTAAGCATACATAGGGACAGACAGACAGCGGGAAGCGACTTTTTTCATACTACATTATGTGGTAATAAACTTCCATGTTCTATGTTTAGTTTTGTTCGTTATGTGTGTGTCGAAATAGAAGCAATTCTATTGGTTTGTTTGATTTGATATCATTATATAACTTGGATTAGAACCCACAGCTCGTTTGCAACGACCCTAATTAAACTAGCTACAAACACGGTGTTCCCGGAGTCGTTGCAGTCCTTTGTAACTTGTATTAATACCTCTGCGTTGCAGCAAAAACAAAAAAAAAAAACCCTTTTCTCTTGCCGTTTATAAAATTCCTGTAAGTTTCCGAAAATAACTCCACCTTCAATATTATGTGGGGCAAGATTATTTACATGACCCTAGGATAGGTCTGGGTATAATGAAGTATTATAATTATTTTAACTATGAAGAATTTTCATTAACCCCATTATTGAATATGAGCCAACCAAGGGGCAATGCCAGGAGGTTTAGTAGCCTGCAAAGGCACTAGATAAATAAATAATGCTGGACAATTCACACAGCATTATCTAGCCCCAAGGTAAGCAGAGCTTGTATTATGGGTACTAGATAACTGATATACCAACATAATACAATACATTACATAGATATTTTTTATTATAAGTACATAGAAAACGACCTGAACATCCGAAACAAATATCTGCAGATAGTACACACATATTTTGTTCCGAGGCGGGAATCGAACCCGCTACCTCCTGCGTCGCAGGCGGACCTTCGCCCACCGCGCCATATCGGTCGTCAAATGGATGTCAAGTCTAACGAACCCTTATGCTGAACAAATTCATATATAAATTAAATTGTAAGTGTTAATGTGAAAAATTTAATTTGACCGTGATGTAATTTTAAACTAAATACCTGTACTAATCATAATATGGATGTAATTATCTGAATTAATAAACTTTTAGTTTGCTTAGGTATATCTTTTTCTACATCCCTATGTTGCCTGGGAGAAATCACTGTCAGCGATAAGGCCGCCTATTGTACTTTTAAAGTGTAATGTTAAGATATAAGGTGTTATTTTATAGTTTTAAGTGCAATAAAGAGTTCATTCATTCATTCATTCAATAAACGAATTAAATTTTAATTTAATTGAAATAAAAAAATGATAATTCAATCCTGACCACATTGAACTTTCATTATGTGTCAAGTTTGGTGACAAGTACAAATAAATTGTGTTCGTATTTCGAATTCCTTCGAAAAGGTGGAGGCAAAAATTCACGAAAAAAATCTTATAAATTAAGGCAAAAGTTCACCAGACTTGCGACATCTAAAAATCTTTATGGATAGAAATCGGCGTCATATTTCAAAGGCTATCTGACCATCGTTAGCCACCGACAGGGCCCGCAAACACCGGCCCCACCGGCCCCACCAGACCCCACCGGCTGGGCTATGCTAAATGCATGGATGGGAGATTTGGTATAACCCATTTCGATTTCTATGGATGGTTAATGTAAGTGAACGAAGCAAATAGACTGTTCTACGTTTCGTTTTCCTAAAATGTTGTAATACTAAGGTATCTCTACCTAGGTATCGTACCTCGGTATCAGAATTGCAGTAGCTAATGAAACGTAATCGATAAAGTGATTCGTTTTCAAAAAACACTAATTTCGCATGAGCTTCAATTTTAGCTGTCACTGGCAATCTTACATTGATAGTGATTATCATTGCAGTTTGATGGATGGGACGCGCGAAGGCCATGATAATGGCCTTCGTATTCAATTGTAGGATGGGTGGATTTAGCGTAATATCACTGGGAGTCTCAACAGGGTCCCATTGGGCTATATACCTCGTTGGTGTGAGATTAATGGTTATGATGCCTCAAGGGAAGTTTCATGCTATTAATAGGACTAAGCTGTTTGTTTTTCGCCGTCTTAAAGTGGTGTATAAATTGTTTTGTTTGGTTCATTTATTTTTATTGTTTTGTGAATATAGCCGATCCTTCAGCAACTGAATTTTATTTATAGAAACTCCTTCGATAAATTGGGTCGCAGGAAATAACCGAAGCGAAAATTTCAAATTGTATGTCAGTGAAAGCTCTTTATATCTTAAAGAATTCATGTGAGAATGGAATAGTACCCATTTATCAAAAATTAACAAGTACTTGAAAACCATAGACCACCAAAAATTTTATTATTCACATAAATACTATGTGTTTTGTACACATCACGGTTAATAACACAAAAGTCATTAATAACGGGATATTTATCATGATTGGAGTTTTGAGCTATCCAATATTTCGATAACAGCCGTGTCATCGTATTTAGTAAAAAAAAATCACAAACAGAACGAATTATAACTTTTACCAAAGTTAGACGACTATTAACCGTCCAGAAAATAACGCTAAAATAAAAGAGATAAATCCCCCCGAATAGTTAAATTATAACAAGGGATTTATTTGGGTAAAAGTAATTCATTTGATTTAGGAAGTGGCTCATTTACTTGATGGTCCTGCGCGTCGTGATGCCGACGATGTCCTTCAAGGCTTGCTAATGACAGTAATGGCGGAATCGTGACGTCATGTCCGGAATATTAAAGCTTGGCTAACAGACTACTTAGGTTTATTCCACTTTTATTTACCTTTTGTGGTAAACGAATCGCCATAACTCACCCTGCACCGTTACTCGCAAATTTACCTTTACAGAGAGAGCTATAAATATGAACAGCGGCGGTATAAAGTTGTTTAGAAAGAAGAATGAAAAGATTTGTAACTCAATAAAAAAAAAAAAAAAAAAAGTTTACATGGTCCGGTCTTCCGGATACCTACTTATTTGTGGGGCTAGTGATACAATATGTGGGGTCTTTCATATACTACAGTCTTAGAGAAACTTTCCCTAAGACTACAGTCCAATTTGACCGTTGCAATTGAACGCGTTCAATATAAGATAAGCTCAGTTTATCATTTTAAACGAGTTCAACGCATTTTACCGATATAAAGATTTTTTTTTGCTAAATAATTCACACTGCATTATCTAGCCCCATGGTAAGCAGAGCCTGTGATATGGGTACTAGATAACTGATATACATACATTACATACGACATAAGAAGAATACATAACATAAGTTGATCCGGTTCTAAATCGAAAGTTGATCGATTTAGAACCGGATCAACTTATGTTATGTACGTCGAAGCGCTACCCGAGTTCAAGAGCTGCTACTTATTACGAATTTGAACTCGATTAAGCTGAACTTAGGTTAGTTGAACTAAGTTGGTTCAATTTCTAATTGGACCATTGGATATTGGACCTAAGTACGTATTAGATATTGACTAGTCCGGTTAACTTGTGTTTCCAAAGTTATCTGGGTCTGCTATTCTTTTAGCTCATTTAACATAAGTTGGACTTTTATAAAAGTTAAAATGAATGTTACTTTCCTGGTGAGATGTATATCACAAAAATGATTTTTTAATACATGCTTAAAATTTAAAAAGTATGTAAAATCCCCTTTCCCTAAAACAATCCCCACAATCCCCCTGAGAAGGTTACAGCCAGTAAAATGTTTACGTGTCGTCCCCAAAAGCCTGGCATTGTTATTTGGTGCGTGCCGTTGACAAGTTATTCGGTTATTCTACGTAACATTGGTGCTAACTTTTCTGGGAAAGTTTATGAAAATTGAGTTATTTTATCAAAGTTTTTCGATCACAGCTGCTTCATCTGCCAAGGAATAGTAAAATATTGAAGCATACCAAAGTCTGTTATTATGAAATATCAATATTATAAATATTGCTGGACAATTCACACAGCATTATCTAGCCCCATGGTAAGCAGAGCTTGTGTTATGGGTACTAGATAACTGATATACATAATACAATACATTACAAAGATAGATATTTTTTATTATACATAGAAAACGACCAGAACACCCGGAACAAATATCTGCAGATCGTACACACAATTGTTCCGAGGCGGGAATCGAACCCGCAACCTCCTGCGTCGCAGGCGGACCTTCGCCCACCGCGCCACATCGGTCGTCAAATCATCATCATCATGAGCTAGTTAGTCCACTGCTAGACATAGCTATGTCTAGCAGTGGACTAACTAGCTCATGGCCTCCCCAAATGAGCGCCAGAGCGCCCTGTCTTCAGCTTGACGCATCCAGCTGTCTGATCTACCTGCAGTATTTCGCAGGTAGTAATCCCACCCGGTCGGAGGGCGTCCTACACTACGTTTACCGAGTCGTGGTCTCCACTCAAGAACACGTTTTCCCCAGCGGCCGTTGGTTCTTCGCGAGATATGAAATAAAGGAAACTTATTAACCATTGTATTTTGATTTGACTCTATGCAATAAGTAACTTGTGCCTGGGCGAGTGTTTTGTTTAACGTGACTCTCGCCCGTTGAGGTTGTCCCTAAGCTTTTGTTTAACAAAGTAAGTTACTTAATAAACGAAAAAAAAAAATGCCAAAAGATCTTAAAGCATCATGCTCAAATGAAGCGCTACTATTTTTACACAATGGCATCCACCTAAAGAATCGCTCGATTACGCCAACCTTACTTTTCACTCACTGATATTATTTTGAAATTCACAGTAGCCCCGAACATCTATATCAAACGGTCGAGGCATAGGGTGACAAGTACCTACCGTCCGAAAAACGTACCTACCGTACGAATCACGTACCTACCGTCCGAATCACGGTCGAATCGTGAGCGCCGCCGACAACTGTCTTCACAAGGATCTTGGCATTGATTAATGGACTCGGGATTTAAGATTCAACGTGGCGAAGGAAACCACGAAGTGTGACAGGTACAAGGTGCCACAGCAAGGGTAAGTAGGTAAACTACACCACAACAAAGTAAAAAAGTTTTATTAGTATTTGTTTTTTCTCTATTTATTAACGGAATGTTTTCTTTTAATTTTCCGTAGCTAAACCATTCGAGTTTGACCCTTACTCTGTTTTACAACCTGTATAGTTATTTTGTGGTAAGTACTACCTATGTGGCTTTTCGATTTATCGATCGGTACAACACTATTGAGTGTCCCCTCCCTACAGGACCTGCCATTGGGATGATTTGGATTGCCCCATTATTCTTTTACATTTTCCAATTTCCATGCAACCACGTTGTTTTATTTGTAATAGAATAATACAACCATCTCCAAATAAACTGCAGTGATTATCCGCTCTTTTATTAACATGGGAAGAGTATCCCCCATATTGGTGACCCCGACGTGATTTGAACACGCAACGTGAATACCCACTGCAATAGCTAACTGTGCTACGGTTTCAAAAAATAGACTAACACAATAACTTGCCACAAAATACACTCGTAAGTTGTGATATCGTAGTAGAAGTTCTCCAAGTTCCTTTTGTGTTAGTAAACTATCTTTGCTTGTGATTTTTTATAAGTTTATTTTTAACACTTTGACTGCGATTTTTTTTCGACGACTGCGATCTTTTTTTTGACCTAAAAAATTCGTGCTGCCGCTCTACACAACGGTTGTGTTGCGCCGCACATGCGTTTCGTTCGAAAAATATTACGGCTGTGCTGAGTCACAAAGATCTGTATTTTCTCAGCCGCTGCGCTAGTGTGGATTTACGCATATTAGTCACTTGTAGAAAACACATACCGTGTGATTTCAGCACTCAAAGTGTTAAAGGGATGTGAATTGTTACTGTATTTGATTGTGAATGTGAGTTTTCTTTTATTTCATTTTATAGTTTTATTTTGGTCTATGTCGTATAATCCTAATAATATTATAAACGTCAAAGTTTGTAAGTATGGATGGATGTTTGTTACTCTTTCACGTAAAAAACTACTAAATGGATTTTAATGAAACTTCACAATAATATAGCTTACATATCAGAATAACACATTGGCTACAGTTCATAAAGATATATAGATATATATTATCCAAAATATCTATCACTACGCGGGTGAAACCGCGGGGCGCAGCTAGTATGTTATAATAGGATAGCTTTAACTATTCAAGTGTGCTAGATTGAGATTTATAGTTATATCTATTATATATATAAAAGAAAGTCGTGTTTGTTACAACACTTATAACTCGAGAACGGCTGAACCGATTTAGCTGAAAATTGGTGGAGAGGTAGCTTAGAACCAGGAGTCTAACATAGGATACTTTTTATAATTTAAATCATTTGACACATAGATTTGGACGGGGGCGAAGCCACAGGGCGCAGCTAGTATTTTATATATATTTGATACCTATGCCCCATGCACCATTATGTAATTATAGTATATATAATAATGTACATAACTGTCAGTGGATAAACGGCCTGAAAATGTCTATCGTAGGTATTATATTATCCATTTCAGTACAGTGTGCTAATGGTTTGTTTCCCTATAATAAATAAATAACGAGCAATTGAATAACAGAGACTCTTTTTGCCGATAAAGTTCTATCATCCTGCAAAATATCACACCTTGTGGTGAGGTCGGAGGCGGTATTAGTAGGTACTATTTCACGTCAAAACTACTGAACAGCTCGGGCTGAGACTTTGCATAGCTGTTTGTATTGTAAATACAACAATGGTTCTACTTCCGGAAAATGTACGTCATCTTCCGGTTCCGCTGAGCTTTGCTGAGCTCATGAATAATTCCATTGATACAATTCATTTATTATTGCGAGGCATCTTGACTTGCAGTAGCGAATTAAAAGCGAATTGAACGTTTCTCTATCTCTCTATATCTAATTATCTGTCTACTTCGAAGCTCAGATTACAAAATTAAAGTAATGTAAAAATGTTATTATTTGACAAAATAGACAATGAATCAGGCAATACGAGTCCATAGGCTTCTGAACTATGTAGTATAAAACTGTGTTTCAGGAACCAATGGCTTCTCCAACTAATATTAACATACAATTACCTATGTCTAATCAACTAAGGACCAACTTGGAATAAGCGATTGCGTTATTACAATCAAATAGTGAGTACGTTGTTCTTCATTGTCATTTTCTATCTACCTAGTTTATCTTGTATGCTTCCATCGTATAAAACACCAATAACTTTATCTCGAATCGGCTTGAAAATATTACGAAGCGCCTTAAAAATAACCTGAGCAAAGTGAGCTTACGAAGTATTTGCAGAAACATTCAGTCGCCATCTGTACATAAAGTAGGCAGTTACATACATGCCCTACGGGTGAAGGGGAATCGATTAAATACTGCTTAGGGCTTAGGATAAGGGGAAAGTACTTTCAAAAACACGAACTCTTATGGCAAAACTCAAATACAATATCGCGAATCTTTATGTATATTGTTGAAATTGAAAATCCAAATATCGCATGACAGCAACTGACAACATACAGCTGTCTTCAGCATTCAGCATCTGTCTGTAGTCTTTCACAAGTCGTCCTACAAAACGTTTCCCGAGTCGCGGTATCGACTTAAGAACACGTTTACCCCAGCGGTTGTCGGTTCTTACCGAGATAGTTAAGTTAGGAAATTTACTGCCTCAAACATAAGCCAGACGCGATTCCTGACCTGACCTTTCAGCTGTTACAAAAACTTTGGCCATAATACCTTGTCATTATGTTAATCAAGAAATAAAAGGGCCATTTCTTGGTGAATTGACGATTATTATACCAACCTACGTAGGCAGGGGAAACGTGTGCAGACGAACACTTTAAACATTGCTAGTAGGTACCGTTGGTGCGGGTTTCCTTACGAGGTTTTCCTTGACCATTATCAGCCCAACTAAATTCCAGCCCAGCCCTAAACTCACTCCATTTTCGAAGGGATCAAATTATACCAACCCTTCAAAGCTATTTCCTTACCTAAATGTTTTCTCAAACAAATATTGGGTAGTCAACCTCATTACAACGTGAAACTGAAGGTCTGAAGGTTGCTCAAATGAATTAAAGGCCTATTCCAACAATTTAAGGTTTAAATTGGATCAGACCGGACTAATTTGATGTTAAACTTTTAATCCGTGGTTAGATTGAGACACTGAAGGCTACAAGCGCGTGACTTCCACTCGGCTCAGAGTCATGTAAGCTTTAATTGGGTCAGAGAACATTGACTTATTTAGTACACTGACATTCCTTACGTATTAGAACCAATAAGGTGTACGTAACGTAAGAATTATATCAGGTTACGTATTGGACCGACAACCGCTGGGGCAAACGTGTTCTTGAGCGGAGATCACGAGTCGATAAACGTAGTGTGGGATGACGACCTGCGAAAAACTGCAGATGCGATAGATGCTGGATGCGTCAAGCTGAAGACAGGATGCTATGGCGCACATTACGGGAGGCCTATGTCCAGCAGTGGACTAACATAGGCTGATGATGATGATGACGTATTGGAAGCTGTATTTTTACCATTACTGTCGAAATACAGCATAGGATCGGAAAAGTCTTGTGTCGGAGTCCAAGATCCTTTTTATACGAAAATCAAAAATATCTTATTTCTTGATAAGTAATATTTGTTTTATAATAACTTATGGTATAAAATTTGAATAGACATAAAATATTTCGAATTTTATTTATCTTGAAAAAATCTGTTTGATGCACGGTAATATCGCGTAGGCATCGATAGTTTGTCTATGATATACCACATAAAGGACAAACAATTAAAAAGAATAAAGAATTATTGCATTTATGTGTCAGGTTTCTTTTATAAAATTCATAAGCTTTACTTACTAGACAATGTTTCTTCATACTTTATGCATAATCAAACTTTGTAGAAGACTGAAGACTACCTATTCTAGTCACTAATGTGGTTCAAACTTCAAACTCCAAAGTGTTTTATTTCCCCAAGATCTTACAAGACTCGGTTCTTCGAGAGATAGGCGGCGGCGGAGACGGCCACTGGGGCAAACGTGTTCTTGAGTGGAGACCACGACTCGGTAAACGTAGTGTAGGACGCACTCCGACCAGGTGGGATGACGACCTGCGAAAGACTGCAGGTAGATGCTGGATGCGGCAAGCCGAAGACAGGGCGCTATGGCGCTCATTGGGGGAGGCCTATCTCCAGCAGTGGACTAATATAGGCTGATGATAATTACAAGACTCTTGGATACGTCACAAAGATTCTCGCAGTCTACAATAAACAAAAAGGAAATTTAAGGGCAGGCTGGTGTTACAAATAGTCAAAGTAGGTCGAGTAATCAAATGCATCTAGCGACCAAGCAGTTTCGCAGCATTTTCGACCCGCTAGAACGTTACGCTAGCTCGTAGCAGCGTAGAAGCTACGTTTTGGATTTGCAGTTTGGATAGTCCGACGCCGGAGGGCAGGCAATATCCACTGACCGGTAATAGCAGCCAATATTAGCAGAGCCGTTTTATTTACACGTCCGGAGATATACCGAGCGCTGACTAAACTATTTTCTTTATACTAGTAATTGAGTCAACATTAATAATCCTGATAACTAAAGTAAACATCGCCCTTTAAACAATAAGGCCCACCTGATACGTGGAATAAACAGCCGGGGCATGTATGGCATAATATATGGGCTAGTGCCCTATCAATTGATTTGAGATATGACGTTTATGTATCCAGTTATATACGGCTATTATGTGTGTCAACCTACGAATAAATGTAAGTGTCAACTTGAAAATACCATGGATTAAAACACCAGCGCTAAACATCTATAGAAATCTCTATTCCTTTTTTATCTTATAACTTTTTAAGTCGTGCGTTGTGTTTTTTTAGACCCAAGCTAAGCAAATCTTGTGTTATGGGTACTGTGAGTACTAGACTGATATAAATTGCATAGATAGATATTTTTTATTATAAATAGAAAACGACCTGAACACCCGCAACAAATATCTGCTGCGTACAAACATTTGTCCCGAGGCGGGAATCGGACCCACAACTTCCTGCGTCAGTGTGTCTTTTTTGTTCCGCCAAAGGCAACGCTTGAACCACCGACTCTATGATCATATTTATATATTTCTGAGTGGTAGATATACCTAACATTAGTTTTATGGGGTAAAAGGAAAGCTGCGATGTACCTCAGTGTCCCCCTGCCTGATATCGTGTCGGAACAATATCCGGAGTCACCGACGACGCGCCGGAACTTCACAATTTATCTGCCTGAAATAATTAACTGTACGAAATAACGTCGCCTATCTTATTTGTACACGCTGTACCTAGCTAAATAATATATGGGTAGCTGGTAACACCATAGAAACACGGGTTCGCAAATATAAGTAGGTTTGGTTTGAAAATCTTTCTGTCTCTGTCGATTGACTCTGTTTCTATTTTGAGGGTTAGAGGGTTCTAACCCTCAAAATAGAAACAGAGTCAAAATAAATAAGAATTTCACTCATTCTCATCAACACGATTTATTACATACTGTTTGATTGAAAATATTGCACACTTTTAAAAATACAAATAAGATAAAAATTACAAAATACATGACAATTTGGCGGTCTATATCTTCGGACCTTTGATATACCGAAGGCATCAGACATCGTCACTTTCTATCAATGTGTCACCAAGGACAATCTACTATTAAAACAAATGTTGGTTAACCTTTCAATAACTTACCCCGATAAAGTTTTATTGTGAGAATTTAAAAAAGGCAATGCTATTCTATACTGAACTATAACCCTGGTACTGTCCACGATCCTATTACATCCATGGATTTTCTGGGTTCATATGGCGGTCTTATCGCTCTCAAATTTTTTAGTTTTTATTGCACAGAGCTTTTTATGAGTGTGCAATAACATTATATTCTATCTATCTATCTATCCCCACGGGTTTTTCCAGTTTTTCAGAAAAAATAAATATTTTCATTTTCACTGAAGTCAGCCTTGAAGCAAACTTCACAGGCGGCATAGAATTTGAAGTGGACCAGGATAAGAGACTGTAGGACCCTCCAGCAACCTTGTATCTTTATTCTCAGCGTCCGGCTTATACGGATTTACACCTTCGAAGCCTACGTCTCTCTAAATATGTTAAAGTAAGGTAACAAGATTTAAATATTTATCGTGAGAAAGGTAAAACTTTCGTAGCGGGTTAAGAAAGTTTAGATACTGTTAGGCACAACTCTAGTTCTCGAGTACTCGGATTGACCGATAATGGACGTCTCTAGGGAATGATGGCGGGCAACCCAGCACTGCATCGGTCAAACGTACGACGCATGTATCGCTATGTAATAAATTATCTTTAGTGAAATAAAACCCAGTTAAATATACACGGACTAAATACAACAGATACTCAAATGGGTAAAAATTTACTTGTCTCAGAGTTTTTATCTAAATTTTATGAGTTATGAGATTACTAGCTGCGTCCTGCGGCTTCGCCCCCGTGGAAATCTATGTGTCAAATGGTTTAAATGATAAAAAGTATCCTATGTCCGTCTCCTGGTTACTAAATCCTATGTCTGTCTCCTGTTAACTACCTCCCCGCCAATTTTCAGCTAAATCGGTTCATCCGTTATTGAGTTATAAACAGTGTAACTAACACGACTTTCCTATATATATATATAGATAATCTAAGTTAAAAAAAAGGGACAGTCTTTGGGGACTGCCGATAGAAGTGAAAACTCAGTAATTTTATATTTAATTTATACTGGGAAGCGTGTGGTGACGATGACGCGAGTTTCACGTTTCTTTTTCTTCACCCAAAAAGTACACATAATATGTATATACACAGTTAGGACGAAAGCTTTCCTATTCCATTCTTTGACGATGACGCGAGTTCCATGATTTTTGTTCACCCAAGTGCTCAACGTGCTTAAAGAAGTTTTCACTTCAAATACAGGATGTAGGTGGTTCCAGATCCCCATGGAGAAAAATTTGGTTAACCGTTTAGAAGAAAGAAGATCTTCAAAGGGATCATATTTCGTTTTTTATTTAGGTACTGAAGTCTAGTCACTGAAGTGGAATCAGCCTTCGAACGTACAAAAGCTTCGAAAAGTTTATATGTAGAAGTACCTATATTCATTAAATATTAATAAACGATGCGATCGATCGTTCTTGTAAAATAATAAAGTATTATCCTCGAACAAGAGCTCGGTAATCCGCGGCCATGGAAAACATTAATAAATGTTCAAAACAAAACATTTGAATACGCTCCTACACTCTACATGCTGGATTACTGAACAAAGGAGTACTTGGCGACTGATGGTCTGGCACATTTGTAACCGACTAGGGCTTGGACAAAAGGAGGGGGTTCTATATCCGGTATGTACGTTCAAGTTCCCGTCAACCGATTTTGATGATTATTTTGGTGTTGTATATAGAATATAACAGCTGAAGACAGTGCGCTATAGTGCTCATTGGGGTAGGCCAGCTGTGGACTACTACAGGTTGTTGATGATGATGATTATATAGAATGATCCCGGGTGGTTTTTATTTATTCCCGATGGATTGCCAATTTCTCCTGCAAAACTGAAAATACAGCGTTAATCTCACTAAAGTAACGTGTTTTTTGAGACGTGCTTTGGCGACATTCACAAGAAAATAACGGTGACAGATTGAGATATTTTAATTTTCTAAATGTTTTAACGAATATTCAGAAGACAACATTTTCTCCGAATAATGTCACGTCTTCCGAACGAAGACTTTGCTGATTCATGTTTTAACTATTTCCAAGACGAATGATGCAAATAAAAATTGCTGATGCTTTTTTCCGTGACAAAACTCACGCAGTATGTGCCAGACAATATCCTACAGCTGTAGCATAATTCCTTCGTGAGTGAAAAGCTTTAGTATAACCCGAAATGAGTATTTGTGTTGAAATCGGATTCTTTTGTTCTTTTATTGCCTATAATTTAATTCATTCGCTCATTCCGCATAATGTGGTTTGGCACGGTAGAGCCTCTGTAAAGCTAGAGCACAGTTAAATATTTTCAGGAGAGAGCGCAGTTAAATATTTTAAGAGAGCCACAGTTATTTTCGAAGAGCACAGTTAATTATTTTTAGGAGAGTTTTTAGAAGGGAAACCCGTTTTTCATTTTACGCAAGCAATACATAATTTTACTACTTTTTCTTTTTTTCCATACAATATAATGTCTTTAACCCGACTACCAACGGAGGAGGGTTATGATTATTCAAAAAGCAACATACTTAACTACAACTTCTTAGGTTACTACAAATCAATGCCATATACCAAGTGCTGTTGTTTCAGACTAGTGATTCTAGAGTTTTGATTTCTTATATTTACCTTACCGCTATATAGCGACCGTACGAACAAAACTAAATTATTGGAAAAATGCCCTTTTTTGACATATTGTACCAAATATAAGATACAAACAGAGCGGTTGCGCTCAAATTGACGCTAATATTGTCTTCTTTATAAATTACACGGTTTGTATGAATTTGTCGTAGAATACATTTTTAGAAAGTGAAAGCCTAGAAGCGAAAAGTGTCTAGGGTTTTCGAGTACCACGAAGTAAGGTCTTTCAAAGTTGCAATTGCAAACGTGATTTACACTTTTGGTATCCTAACACTTTTAAAACTATCATGGTTTTTTAACAAAAATCATTTATAACGGGATATTTACCATGATTTGATTTAAAGTTAAATTTAATTTATTAAGTTTTTGCTCTTTGACAGGTATTGTCGATGTGGGAGTCAAGATCGCCACACTGAAATGGAAGTGGGCGGAGCACATTAGCCGAATGCACCCCGAGAGGTGGGCTAATGCTGCAACACCCTGGGTCCCGGAAGGAAGCCGCGGGCGAGGTCGGCCAAGAAAGCGCTGGTGAGACGACCTTAACGCCTTCCTCGGAGATTGGTGGGAGATTGCACGTGACCGCACTGCACTCAGTGCGGTCACGTGCAATCATAAAAGATTTGGGGGAGGCCTTTGTCCAGCAGTGGGACGAAACAGGCCAAATAAAAAAAAAGTTTTTCATTTGTTATGTTAAAAATCCCGTTATAAATGACTTGTGTATCCTAACAACATCCCAAAAAGACAGAACAGTGCCGTTTTTTGCGATCTAACGCGATTTCTGTCTCTATGGCTGAACTTGCGAGAAGTGCGCGTGCCTCGGCAGAAGCTATATAAATAACAAACAGTGAGTTTCCCTTATTACAAATGTAGATGATGCTTATTCCCTGTATTTTCCTTTTCCGGGTTGTTTGTTATCTATTCGGGATTTGCAAATCACATATTTATGTCATACGCTCAGGATAAATAACAAGGTTTTCTGTGGAACAGATGTAAACTTTTCCTTGTTTCATAGGAAAAGTCATCGTCGATATCAAATCAAGAGTTTTGTCTTCAACATCTTCTCGTCAAAAAAATTTTATAGGGTGTGTATGTATATGTTTATGTTTTTATAGGATATGTATCATCATCAGCCTATAGCAGTCCACTGCTGGACATAGGCCTCCCCCAATGAGCGCCATAGCGCCCTGTGTTCAGCTTGCCGCATCCAGCATCTACCTGCAGGATGCGGTATATTATATATAGGTATATTAATGTACCTATTTTATTTTATAGGATATGTATGACTGAGTGGGTAGTTTATTACATACCTACCTACTTGCCTGGAAGAGATCGCTTCTAAGCGATAAGGCCGCCCATTGTACCTGTCGCATTTAATGTATTTTTGTAATGATTAATTTGATTATGGTGTACAATAAAGAATTTTTGTATTGTATTGTACCTACATACATATATTTCATGATTAATATTTTTTTTAGTTAATTTAATTTGATGGCATTTTATTTAAATTTTTTACCTATAGGAGACAGGAGAATCGAGAGGTTCTATACCTATCTAAAGGAGTCAGAGTAATCGCGAAATCGCGAGTAGTCACAGAAATTTTACTAACAAAAAGTTTAATGATATTTTATAGCGGGGCCAGAAGAAATAGGTGTTCAGTTTTACATAGTATGTCTATCTATTATATAAAAATTAACCCCTATTTTATTAATTACTTACTTATTTATGTACATGGCACAGAATGTAACAGGAGGGCTGACCCCAAATAACGAACAAGCACTCCAAATAGGGATCGATTACCTACCTCGCTTCCGTAAGTATATATTTCCTACAAACTATAGCCGATTGTCGAACTTCACAACCCTTACCTTCCTGAACTCATTTCAATATTGAACCACCGAAAATAACTTTAGCCCGAATAGCCCATTGGACCCTAACAAACGGTTGTAACGCCCACGGAACATTTTCCTTCCTAAATCCTCTAACGAGGACTTATTCCGTCGATTACTGAGGGCATTGTGGTAGTTGCGAGTCCATTAGAGGTATAAATTTGTTGCTGATGTGATATTTTCGGCCACAAACTACCTGTAAGGTAGGTACTTAAATTCCGGTAAGTATTACATAACTACGCCGCGTCTTCTCGTCATCCTTACCGCAATGCTTGGAACCGAATGTTTTCAATCAGTGCGTTCTGTCACCTGCGGAGCTGAGACGTGGACAGTCACGGTAGGGTTGGTATATGGAAATGTTTTTAAGAAATTAAATAATATCGCAATTAAATCCATTTCGGCGGGATTTGACCCCACGGAATTCCCTCAGTATGGAGGGTTTACGCACTATAATAACAAAAACCTATGAAATGTGTCAGTATGTAGGTATAAGCGACCAGTGACCACCGTGCGTGTGCAAGACGAGATAGCGACTCTTAAATTATTTTCGCGTTGCGATTTTATCGCCCTCTACATTCGATGTATCGAGCCTCTACAGAATCTGGTTAATACTTAACACTTTGACTGCGATTTTTTTTCGACGACTGCAATCTTTTTTTTAACCTAAAAAATTCGTGCTGCCGCTCTGACACAGCGGTTGTGTTGCGTCGCACATGCGTTTCGTTTGAAAAATATTACGGCTGTGCTGAGTCACAAAGATCTGTATTTTCTCAGCCGCTAGCGTGGATTTACGCATATTAGTCACTTGTAGAAAACACATACCGTGTGATTTCAGCAGTCAAAGTGTTAAAGGAGAGCTGTAGCTCTGCTTCAGCACTGATAAAACTGTAAAACAAAATCAAATAGTCTTATTCTGTTATCTGTTATTTGTCTCATTTTTGTCACTATTTACCCTTGATGATGGTCTCTAAAGGCGGACGGTGTGGGCGTGCGAGTGCATTCACTGGTCACCAATCCAAATGACGTCTTCATCCGCACTAAACGTATCGCTGGCATAGCTGTCAGTCCATTCCATCCGCTCCGTTCGGCGCGGTCAGTGGACGCTCTTCTATGACAAAGAATTCTAAAATCCGTTTCATGCGGTACAAAGCGGCCAATGCCGGCCTGTAAACGCTAGGTTATGAAAAGACGCTGATATCAACTATAGTTATAGATAACTAAGTAGACAAATAGCTAGCCTACCTACTTTACAATCTGATATGGGATAGGGAAAACAATGGAGCTAAATCAGATAATTTTAGTTAACTGTGAGAAAAATCCCAGAGAATTCTCTAGTGAGTGCTTAATTATTTTATAATTGCATCCATTAATGTATTTTATTCGTGTATCTTTCTTTGCTTTTACCAAATTAGTATTTATATTTAGAGTTATAGCTGGACAAGAAATTCTATACCAAAAATATCTGGTAAAAGTTTTGCTGTTCCGAGTTTTGTGACTGTTCTCGAAAAAGAGAGGTTGTTTGGCCAATGGAGCCAAGGTAACGTGTCAGATTGGCTGGAAACGTTTCATTTCATGCCAAATAACCAACAATGTTTATAACTTATATTTTTAAACTTACGCGATCTGAACGCATAATTGTAAGTATCAATACAACGGATATTTATCGCATTTATTTACCTATTTTTCCCGACGTTTCAACAGGTTTACACACTGTCGTGGTCACAGTATAAAAATAGGTAATAAACGCGATAAATACCCGTTGTATTAATACTTATAATTATGGCCTCTTGTGTCCTTATTTTGAGAGTGGTATAACTCTATCGAGGCGCATGCTCAGCGTAGATGCTACTTATGGTTTAAGATCTCTAGGCCAATATGATAAAACGTTTTGCACCACCAGTCTTCAAGCATTTGATTCGAATTACAACTAGGTATACTGCGATTAAAAAACCTGAATTTTCTTTTTTATAAACAAGGTGGTAACAGAACCCAAGGAATTGATGGAAAATATTGAACGAGATATCATCGAAGCAAAGAGAACAGAAGCTAGAAACATTTTTGGTTTTGAAAGCGTTAATTCATCCAATCATTTAATAGATCTCTCGTTCGTATTGCGAATTCAAATTTAAACGTATTTCACTGCACATGTGAGAATGCATTGTTGAAGTTTGTGTTTAATTTTTAGTTTACCTTGTTGTTTTCTGTTACTGTTAAGTTTTCATTCATATAATGTCTTTTTTTACACATAATATCTTGGATTCTAAATCAGAGTAGTATAGTTAGATATTATACTAAGGTATATCAATATCCTAAAAATCTAAGCAGCCACCAGAAGACAAAGTGATGCGATGAGCCTTAATGTAGAATCAAGACCAAAATAGAAACTCTTGTGTTGCTAAAGGACACTCTACCAACTCCAACAGCTCTTCCACCAACGCAGCACATAAAGACGTCTAAGTCATTATTATACCGTTTTATTTCTCCTCTCTGTAAATACTCAAGAGGGACGACTCCCATCGATTCCTTTGTAAACGTTGGACCGACACCTTTTATTCGCGTCTTTAAAACGAACTGTCATTCTGTAACTTCTGCCAGTTGCAGGTTTTTATTTTTTCATTAGAAATCTTTCTGGAATTAATATAATCCATGATTATTATGACATTAAAGACATTTCATTCTGGGTATTCTGCCTTCTGGTGACAGTCTCGAGTTTTAGAAAATAGATATAAGTGGAAATACTAGTTTGTAATTCTGTTATTGTTATATTATTTGTGGAATATCCATGATTTAAACTAAATTAAATAAGAAAACTATACTTCTATGGGCCACATTTTATTGAACATCGAGCATCGACAGCTCAAGCAGTGATTTTTTAGGCAAGGTATTTAGATTTGAACTCTGTTTGGCCTCCATTTGGAATATGAACCATATATTTAGCAAGTATTTGTAACTAAGCTGAAATAGGTTATACTAAAACGAAGCCGTATGAAATGGGTCAAACTTCACCGTACAGAAACCTACAGGAGGTTGCCCGGCAGGGTTAACGATTTAGATTTGCTCCTACGCTTGTATTCGTTTCAGAAGTTCAGCTTTAAATAACACACTGCATGCCTACTAGACACCGATACATACAAGACTTCTTCAGGGGTTTGGGTTTTGAGATTTTATGTAACTAATATATTTATTTTCATATATAATGTAAAGGTAATAACAGTGAAAGTAAGTCTGCTTGTATCTTTTTCACTACGAAGACGAATAGTATTGTAACATTTTTAAGAAAGAATAGCAGTAGTTGCTTATATTCTATAATAATTATAAAAGCTAAACTAATTCTATGTCCGTCTGTCTGTCTATCCTTTTCACGCCTAAACGGCTGAAAGGATAGACTACTACTACTATCTGTTCAGACAAAAAAAAAACTTTTTACTTTTTCCTTTTATTTTTATTGAAGTCGATGATAAAATAAAATTTAATCGTCGACTTCCTAACAGAGTCTCCTGTACATCTATCTCTGAACGTGATAGAAATCTAAATGATACAGAGACTGAAAGTGATTCCCAAGTTGCTTTAAAATTGAGTTTTAAGCGCACTTGAGTAGGTTCTGAACAAGATATGTACTTTGAAGATTCTCTTTGAACATAAATTTCCCTGTGAAATAAGAGTGAACTTGTAAATGTTTACGAATTTGTTCAAGACTTGTACGAAGACTGATGTTGGCAGTACCGACACTAATTGGACGAATCAAACAAAATGGAATAAGCATTGTAGAGCACTGATTTTTTTACGGCACTGATAACGTGGTAACAAAATGTAGAAGTACGTAACGGTTTCTGATTTCAGTTCAGACAGTTTTTATTAATTCATTCATCTGACACTTTTTAGTTTTTTTACTCGAATTTGCCTTTTCACGATGTCTGTGCATGTGCAATTATGCGTTTTTGATTGTGTTTAAATAGTTACCTTGTTGTTGTTTTCAGTTTTTGTTAAATTATCATTTACGGTCTTTGAAGACAGTAAAAATGTTAAATTCTAGAACTGAGTAGGTAGGATAGCTGATTAATTCATTTCAACCTGAATTAGATTAATTCATTGCAACCTGAATTAGATTAATTCATTTCAACTTGAATTAGATTAATTCATTGCAACCTGAATTATATTAATTCATTTCAACCTGAATTAGATTAATTCATTGCAACCTGAATTATATTAATTCATTTCAACCTGAATTAGATTAATTCATTGCAACCTGAAAATGAAAATGAAAAGTTTTTATTTCTTTAAGCTTACAAATAAGCACTTAGACAGGTCATATTTATACTATTCATTATTATCAATTAAATTATTTTATAGTTCACTTCAATTTTTTGTCCACCAGTGGAAGAAGTGAGAAGAAACCACTAGTATGTTCATAACTTATGTGTCTAGTACATTTGATTTGCTTATCTGTAAGTTGGTAGATTTTGAGTTGGAGCAAAACTCGTTCCAAGCTTTTTTATCTTCTAGGTAATCTGATATTTTGTAATAAGCTTTTTTACAAAGAATATGTTTCACAATTTTTTTAAATTTATTTATTGATAATTTTTGCAACTCATTTGGAGTTTTGTTGTAGAAGCGTATACATTGCCCTTTAAAAGATACATTTATCTTGTGTAGCCTAGTTGTGGGCACAGCGAGTTTATTCTTATTTCTAGTATTTATATTATGGATATCACTTTTTTTAGTGAACCGATTGATATTTTTATGAGTGTACAACAAGTTTTCATAAATATATTGACACGGTACTGTCATTATATTTACCTGAATTATATTAATTCATTTCAACCTGAATTAGATTAATTCATTGCAACCTGAATTAAATTAATTCAGTTCAACTTGAATTAATCCGCTATCCTACTACAACGTACGGAGAGGCTACGAACATGTGTTTGTCTTCACTTTGCAAAATGTACGGGATACCGTCCACTGTACCCACGAACACGCTACACACGAATGAGTTATACGTATGTATACGTTTAGGAGGGCTTAGGTCTCTGTTTTCGTATCTGGCGTCTTGCATCCATTGCCTGGATGCGATTTTCCTCAAACGCTTCGACTCTGTTGTAAATAGTAGATCGCCAAGATGACCTACGAGAACCAAGCTCCTCCCAACACCCTCACGTATACATATTACTCATTGGGCCAACTCTACTGCCATGCGTGCCGCACTTGGTCTTGAATATCCTAATTCAAGACCAAGTTCGGTCTAGCGAGCCTAGGCTCGCTAGACCGAACTTGGCCCTAAATAATCACGGATTTTTTCTATCATGAGTCATGATATGAAAAATCCGTGATTATTTAGGGTCGCCGTCTTCGACATCGATGAGGAGGCCTATAGTATATAATATATACACGAATATGAGACTGTCAAACAAACGAACCTACGCAGCTAAAATGCCTTGCTGTGCCACAGCAGCGTGCGCAGCGGTGGGACATCGTCTTTATTTAGTACTAGTTCCGCCCGCGACTTCGCCCCCTCGGAAATCTATGTGAAATATAGTTTATAATCATCTTTAATCACTCTATCTATTAAAAAAACCGCATCAGAATCCGTTGCGTAGCTTTAGAGATTTAAGCATACATAGGGACAAACAGCGGGACGCGACTTTATTTTATACCTATGCTATGTAGTGAAGTACTCGTACTATACTGTATCCATCCAGAATGTAAAATGTTTGTAAACAGAGCCACTGACATTTCAATCAGCTGATGTAGGGGTGAAAAACATTTTTTTATTTAGGTTATCTCGTGCGTGTGATGGTGTATTCGTTAGTAATGTTTATTTTCCCCAAGGGAGTAATGAGTTTGAATTTTGAACTTCAAAATTATGTATGGAAATGTTGACATAAGAGTCTCGCACTTACAGAAATGGAAAACTCCATGTTTATTGACATTAATAACACTCATTCTCAATTACCAAGCAAAAACAAGACCTCTTCAAACATTTTTTCACCTGTGACAACTCAATTTAATGTAAATAAGTGCCTGTTTAAACTATTTTCCTTGAAGCACTAAACATTATTGATCAAATTGGAAGAATTCATAACTTTTGGACAGATTGTCGCTAAGCAAATATGCAGCGTGAAATGAAACGTCAAATAATCCGGCTAAATTAAAATAATACTCTCTCTATGAAATATGTATGGTCATAGTGCTATCCTTGATTCGAAATAGTAGTTAAAAAGTAACCAACTGTTTGCAACACGGGACGTCAAAACTGAAATTCGTTAGGGATGGCACTGTTACAAAGACAAAAAATCTCTAGCGATTTTAATCTTTGTTTTTGACCACATAATGTCGATTTGTAAATTGAAATAATTAGATTTTGCATATAATTGACGTCAGGATTATAAAAAGTAATAAATCTAATAGAATGTATATGTGAAATCATTGGAATTCTATTAGGCCTGCATCATTTCGTGGTGATAACCCTAAAAATCAGCTGTTTTCTAATGTTTACAAACATTCTACATTCTAGATGGATACAGTATAGGTTAGATACCTATTGGCAAAGATAGAAATTTAAATCCTAGAATAAACATAAACTGCTATTCGTATAACAAAAGAAGAACAAACTATTTGCAAAACAAACTTAACTGAGGTCTTGAAGGGTTACGAAGTTAAAGGTTAAGCCTAATTAATTGAAGCCTAGATTAGATAAACTTTAGTGATTATCCACACTTAACCTTCACTCCATAGGTCTATGACTACCTGCTGCCTGCGACTTAGTTTGTGTGGGCTATTTTCACAATACCTACCTAAAGGAAAACAGTTTTCGTGTACTATTGAATTATTTTCTATGGTAAACTGGTAATTTAGTTCGGTAAATTAATATTTTTCTGTTTGATTCCCGCCTTGGGACAATAATAAATAAAATAAATAAATAATGCTGGACAATTCACACAGCATTATCTAGCCCCATGGTAAGCAGAGCTTGTGTTATGGGTACTAGATAACTGATATACATAATACAATATATTACATAGATAGATATAATGTCTGTACGATCTGCAAATATTAGTTCTGGATGTTCTGAGTATTGTCTATGTTTAATAAAATTATGTATCTATGTATTTAATGCATAATAATGCATAAAACTTGTAAGTAATGTGTTCAGTCACCTAGTCTAGTACCCATAATGCACGCTAGCTTGGGGCTAAATAATAATTATTTAAATTTATTTTTTGAAATATTTAAGTTGCTCGTTCTAACATTTGTCCATACGTGGGAATCGAAACCCTCCTGCGTCGCAGGCGTAGCTTGCTCGCTACGCCACGGAGGTTGTCAACCAATCTTTATGAATATATCAAATTAACGGAGCAGTAGTTAGTATACTACATAGGTACATATTACATATAACATGTTCCATCTATACAAAGCTAGCTTCTTACCCTATATCGATGAAGGTTAAAGGTAATTCAGACAAAGCTCGAGGCTATGTAAGGTAATTAGAAGAAAATTTGCTGTTCTTACATCGAATATTATGTACTAGTTTCTGCCCGCGGCTTCGCACGCGTTACGGAAACGTTTTAAGTATAGGAAACGTTTTTAATAATAGTATTCATTTATTTCAGAGAGAATCAAAAGAGATCTTATTTACATAGCTTAAAACTATAGCATACATAAAAATACATAGTTAATGAAATAATTAATCCTATGGGATAGTATGGGATAATCCATCAATCCGTCAGTTCATCCGTCAGTCCGTCCGTCCGTCCGTCCATCCCTCCACCCGTCCGTCCGACCAAACTTTCGCATTTGTCAGTAATAGTGTGGTATTGTCATGTGATACTGATAATGGCACCTTTCGAGTATGTCATTTTCTTAAACTATATAGTACTAAGAATTTACTTTACTATAAGGATTACTTCATAATAATGAAGTTCGAGTAATAATACCATGTCGGTCATATGCCCTGATTATGAACACCCGCTCGGGATTTCTCGGAAGCACAGGATTCGTAACGACAGAGAACCAAAGTTATCGACATAGCTCTGAGAATTAGTAAGCAGTGGGGCGGCCGCTGGGGCAAACGTGTTCTTGAGTGGAGACTACGACTCGGTAAACGTAGGAAGCCCTCCGACCAGGTGGGATGACGACCGAAGACTGCAGGTAGATGCTGGATGCGTCAAGCTGAAGACAGGGCGCTATGGCGCTTATTGGGGGAGGCCTATGTCCAGCTGTGGACGAATATAGGCTAAAACCCGAAAAAAGTGGGGTTGGGCGTTTCCTTAAATGTATATTTTCCCGGAAAACGGCAAAGAATAAATTTTTATTCGAATGAAGTATTTACTTAATTATTCCAAAGACCCTCGAACCTCTCGAAGACATCAAAAGGGCTTCGCAGTACTTATTTCCCTCGCCCCAACTAATGCTTCCTATTTGACTCATTAGTCCAAGGGCACATCGAAGGGCGAGCCAATAAACCACGGGTCCCTTGTGGCGGTCGGTAATGATTGTCCTTCACTATGATGAATATTTGGTAAATATTACGATGAACAAGATTGAAGCTAAACTAGGTCTTCGCGGGCATTAATCTAATATGGGCTTAAACTGGTTATCTTTAGATATATTTTACTTTACAGTGACAAAACGGTGTCCCAAAAAGGACGCAAGATTTGAAATTGATGAAAACACATTTTTTTTTTTCGTTATAATATATTTGTATATAAAATCTTGAAATACATAAAATAGGGTTATTTGTGGAATAATACGTCAGGCAAATGTCCTCCTAGGCTTTGCTGGCACATACGCACTCTTTTGTCAAGATTTTCTATGACCATTTCACATAGATGCGGCTGAATTTCTCCAATGCAGCGTCGAATTTCCTCTTTTAAAGCATGAGTGGTTGTGGGCTTATTGGCATAGACTTTAGACTTTAAATAACCCCATAAAAAGAAGTCCAAGTCGCAAGATCTAGGGGGCCAATTCTGATCACCGAATCGAGAGATCACACGACTAGGAAATGTTTCATGCAGTAATTGCATCGTTTCTCTGGCTGTGTGGCAAGTAGCCCCGTCTTATTGAAACCACATTGCTTCCACATCGATATCCTCTAATTTGGCTAGAAGAAACCTTGTTATCATGTCGCGATATCGAGCTCCATTAACAGTAACTGCTTGACCGGCCTCATTTTGAAAAAAATATGGTCCAATAATGCCTTCAGCCCAAAATCCGCACCAAACAGTGACCCGTTGTGGATGCATTTGTTTTTGAACAATCACATGTGGGTTCTCTGAGCCCCAAATGCGGCAATTCTGACGATTAACAAAGCCATCGAGATGAAAATGTGCTTCGTCGCTAAAGATGATTTTGTTTGAAAAATCTGCATCCCTGTTTTGGCGGTCGATAATCCATTCAACGAACTCTTTTCGCTGTCCATGATCATGAGGCTTCAGTTTTTGTGTTATTTGAACTTTGTAAGCATGGAGATGCAGATCTTTAGTGAGTATACGCTGGAGAGAGCTTCTTGAAATTTGCAATTCTTGTCCACGATGCCTAATGGATGTTTCTGGATGTTCACGGACATTCTGACGCACTAATTCGATATTGCCATTTGAACGGCTTGTTTTTGGACGACCAGTGGAATGAACATCATAAATTGATCCACTCTCCCTGAATTTTGCAACCGCTCACAGTTGATGAAGTCAAGTCAATATTCCGACCATATTTTGTACGGAATTTTCGAACCGTACCCGCTAAACTTTCATTACTTTTGAAATATTGTTCAATAATAAAAACGCGTTAATCTTTCGTATAACCCGCCATTTTTACAAACCCTAAACATACAGCTGTCAAATTTAGTTTTTTTAGGGTTGCCAGCAATAAAATACAAATATGGCGGCAAATTTAAATCTTGCGTCCTTTTTGGGACACCCGTTAGCTTTTTGATACTGTCAGCACAACAAAATCCTACTAATATTGTAAACGTCAAAGTTTGTAAGTATGGATGGATGGATGTTTGTTACTCTTTCACGTAAAAGCTACTGAATGGATTTTAATGAAACTTCACAATAATATAGCTTACATATCAGAATAACACACAGGCTACAATTCATAAAGATAGTATATTATCCAAAATATCGATCACCACGCGGCCGCGGGTGAAACCTATGAGGGTAGATCGGTATGTCTACCTACCAATAAAACTTACTTGTAGTGCCTTCATTTATTTCTATTTGTGAAGCATATTCTTTGTCATCATCATCATCATCAGCCTATAGCAGTCCACTGCTGGACATAGGCCTCCCCCAAAGAGCGCCATAGCGCCCTGTCTTCAGCTTGCCGCATCCAGCATCTACCTGCAGTCTTTCGCAGGTCGTCATCCCACCTGGTCGGAGGGCGTCCTACACTACGTTTACCGAGTCGTGGTCTCCACTCAAGAACACGTTTGCCCCATCGGCCGTCGGTTCTTCGCGAGATAAGGTCGGCCCACTGCCACTTCAGCTTGCTAATTCTTTGAGCTATGTCGATAACCTTGGTTCTCTGTCGGATGTATTCGTTACGAATCCTATCCTTCAGAGAAACTCCGAGCATAGCTCTTTCCATAGCTCGCTGAGCGACTTTGAACTGGTGGACCAGCTCTATCGTGAGTGTCCACGTCTCAGCTCCGTAGGTCATAACGGGTAGGACGCACTGATTGAAAACTTTCGTTTTCAAGCATTGCGGTATGGATGACGTGAAGACTTGACGTAGTTTCCCAAATGCTGCCCAGCCCAGCTGGATCCTCCTTTTGGCCTTCTTCCTTTTCTCGAAACTGTTTTTACCCAACTGCAGAATCTGCCCAAGGTAAGTGTACTCGGAAACAGTTTCGAGAAGGTGACCATGTACGACCACCGGCCTTGGATCAATGTGACCATTGATCATGACTTTGATTTTATCCAAATTCATGCCAAGACCGATACATCGGGAGGCTGAAGCTAGGCCGTCCAGCATCTGGTTCAGTTCCTCAAGCGACTCCGCCATTAAGACTATGTCATCAGCGAATTCGCCGTTTATATTAATGCCCTTTCCTTTCCAGTCCAGCAACCTAAACATATCTTCCAATGCGCACGTGAACAGTTTCGGGGATATGACATGCCCCTGCCTCACTCCTCTGCGCAATTGGATGGGTTTAGACTGCTGACCCTGTACTTGGACACTCATGGTGGCGGCCTCGTAGAGACAACTCAGAACCTGGATATAACGATAGTCTACTTGGCATCGCTGTAAGGAATCCAGAACAGCCCAGGTTTCGACGGAGTCAAATGCCTTCTCATAGTCCACAAAAGCCAGACACAGGGGCTGATTATACTCTTCGGACTTCTGTATAATCTGCCTCACTGTGTGTATGTGGTCTATGGTGCCATATCCTCCGCGGAACCCAGCCTGTTCCGGTGGCTGGAACTCGTTAAATTCATATATATTCTTTGTAAAAAGGCTTATTACAAAATATCAGATTATCTAGAAGATAAAAAAGCTTGGAACGAGTTTTGCTCCAACTCAAAATCTAACAACTTACAGATAAGCAAATCATATGTACTAGACACATAAGTTATGAACATACTAGTGGTTTCTTCTCACTTCTTCCACTGGTGGACAAAAAATTGAAGTAAACATCAATATAATAATGAATAGTATAAAATATGACTTGTCTAAGTGCTTATTTGTAAGCCTAAAGAAATAAACTTTCATTTCATTTCATTTCATTTCATTTCGTGATCATGAAACTGTGCCGAAATATTGGAAAACTCAAAAATCTAATCATGGTAAATATCCCGTTTTAAATGACTTTAGTGTTGATAACCATGATAATTTCAACAAGAAGTCTTATTTGTATAATTCGACATCTTTTAAAATTAAAAAGCTATTAGAACCGCCCTAGCCACAACAGAGAGATATAAAAAGCTATGTAATTTCTGCGTTGGCGTTCAGTTGGTATAATATTGAAGAACAAAGTGGGCGTCGTGACCTACTATTACTTAGTTTTATGCCGGTGACCTTTAGGCGACTAGAAGGCGAAAATCCTTTGAGATTCTCAAATCTAGAGAGATGGTGTAAGGTTTCTATCTTACTATCATATTATAAACGCGAAAGTTTGTAAGTATGGATGGATAGATGGATGGATGAATGGATTACTCTTTCACGCAAAAACTACTGAATCGATTTTGAATAAACTTCACAATAATATAGCTTACATATCAGAATAACACATAGGCTACAATTCATAAACATAATATTGATTATTATGCAAAATATCTATCACAACGCGAGTAAGACCGCGGGGCGCAGCTAGTTTAAGAATAATCTTGTTTCCTCGAACAATACAAATATACAATTTATTGATAAAACTACTTTACAAGTCAACTTTCGTAGATATTAACAACATTTTGTTGAAATTATTAAGTATTTTTTTGATAACATCATTGGTGCAACCACAGTTTAAGAAATTTAAATGTAAACGGCTAGTTACGAGTTGCCAGTTTCCGCAACAGTTGCCGCAACAGTTGCTCTGTCTGTATATCGCCTAAAGAGGTTTTTTTCACCTTTTGTCTGCCCAACCTACAAAACCCAAATTGAAAAAATTAAATGTAAATATTCGTATTTTTTTAAAATTTCTTAACACAAGTTGAATAAACACAAACTCTGCTTACATTGAGGCTAGGTGATGCTGTGTGGATTGTCCAACATTATTTATTATATTATTTATTAACATTATTTATCTAAATTCGTACTTTTGTATCGTGGTTGGGATTTTGTTTAAAAAGCGTATGCTTCCATGTTTGACAAAAAGGCAACTTTACCCATATTTTATAACATAATATAATCATATATATAAAAATCTGTTGCTGTTCGTTAGTCTCGCTAAAACTCGAGAACGGCTGCGATTTAGCTGATTATAGTTTTGAAATGTTTGTCTTAGTCCAGGGAAGATTTAAACGGAGAAACCCGGTGAGAAAACATGGTAAAATTGCGCAGAAATTTCCACGCGGTTGAAGGCGCGGGGCGCAGCTAGTTATTAATACAAATTTAGTAAACATTAATAAAAGCCCGGAAATAGCTCGGTATGAGAGAGGATCAGTCTGGCCACAAACCACAATTGAACTGTCATAAAAGGCTTAACTGAAATCTGCGTCGGAATATCTCATTAGGCGAATTTCATCGCGTCACTCACAAGCGTAGGTACAGATTTGGATACTGTTGCCTACTAATGTATAATTCCCCTAATTGACTACATTTATGAACAAAAAGCTTTTACCTGACAGAAATATTAGAATACTAGATGCGCCCCGCGGGTTTGCCCACGTGGAAATCTTTGTGGCTTATAAACCGTCCTCTTGAATCACTCTATTTAAAAAAACGCATCGAAATCTGTTGCGTTTTAAAGATCTAAGAATACATAGGGACAGACAGACAGCGGGAAGCGACCTTGTTTTATACTATGAAGCGATACTCTAACTGGTTTCTGCCCGCGGCTTCACACGCGTTGTTTCTATGGAAACGTTTTATTGTTTTTTCTATCCCATGGGAACTGATTTATAGGATAAAACGTAGCTTATGTTTTATTCCAGGCCTGGAGTAACCTGTATGCATAATTTTGGCCCGATTCGTTAAGTAGTTCTGGCCTGAAGAAATAACAAACATCCATCCATACATCCAAACTTTCGCATTTATAATGTGCTAGCTGCGCCCCGCGGCTTCGCCCGCGTGGTAATCTACATAATTATGTGTGAGGTAGAAAATGCCTCGGCATTAAGCCCAACCGTTGCAGTGCAATAAAGTTTTAAATAAATAAATAGAATGGAATGTGCAGTTATGAATGATCATAGAGTGGTCATAGAGATGCCAAGGCTAGACGGGCATCATGCAGTGACGAGGCTAGACGGGCATCATGTAGTGACGAGGCTAGACGGGCATCATGCAGTGACGAGGCTAGACGGGCATCATGTAGTGACGAGGCTAGACGGGCATCATGTAGTGACGAAGCTAGACGGGCATAGTGTTGTAGAGTGTGCAGTAATGATAAACATTGGGCACATCCCGCGACTCAGTGGTTCGACGTCACACCTCGCGCCTCGCTAGCCCTGAAACTTAGGCCGGTGCTGCAGTGGGAGGAGCTTTTCACAGACCTGTTTATATGTATCTATAAATTATTAATTAAAAAAGCATAACTAAGAGTGACAAAAAGATGAAGCTTAGTTATATGCTTGGATGAGATTTTATATTAAATTTGCATTATCTTCTTTGAGAGAAAAGAAAATGACTCTGCGAAAACACGTCATAAGCTTATAATTATTATCTTTATTAATTAATTACTCTAGGTTAGCTATAATGATTTTTATCTTTAATGAACTTCTCTTACAATATATTGATAATTTAACGTTTTTGTAATGTATTGGAGAACCTAAGTATTCGTTGAAGAAAATTTCGTCTGCAATAAATGCATTACGCCCAGTGTTTGGCGCCCCTAATGTTCCATTAAATTAGAAATTAACGTTTTATTGAATTAGCAATTCCAGCCGTTCCAGTAGAAGCGAAGTAAATAAGCGTGTCCAAATATCCGAATCATTATTTCCGAAAATACCCGGTGTGCGGCTGGCCTGCGCTGAAGCCTCTACGTTTCAGTTTGAGGCCCGCGCCGCGCGAGGCGCCCGTGTTGTGACTGTGTCTGTGTTATTGGATGTTCCCTTTGTGTGGGTGAGTTTATCTGTTCTACATTTAAACATTTGAAATGTTATTCTATGGGAATTACATACCTCGATGGAAGGTGTTCGAAAATTCAAATTTTAGTGGTTATTTTGATTATGGTGAGGGAAATTGTGGTGCAGTTTTGAAGTGATAGGCTTTTCAGATGAGAATCGTTAAAGAGAGTCATTTTATTCGAGTTTTAAAATGAAACATCTGGTTAAGTATTTTCTGGACAACTTGTAGTTCAAAATGAAATGAATGATGACGATGAATACGACCCTGTGAAAATACAGTTGTACTTTCAATTTCTGTGAAGTGTACCTACGTACAATTCTCTCTGTGATTGATCGTTTGATGGTAAATAGTTCATTCTTCGAAATATCATTGTTAGTAGACAGAAGAAACGTATTGTTTGCCATTTCTTTTGAAACATTTATAGTTACTAACATTTTGCTAAAGATTTTACCAAGATTATACGTATATCTAATGGAGTATCAGGTACGTAGTTTTACACCATAATATGCGTAAAGTCAAAGAGCATTATCTGTCTTCATGATTCTGTTGTATTTTATGTATTTAATATATCTATTAAGTATTACCTATATGTACGTATAGAATTTAGGTTAAATTGTATTTTTTGTTTATTATTCTTTTATAGTATTTAGTAGTATATTGTATAAGTAAGTTAAAATTTAATCTTCTGTCTATTTTATTTATGCACATATACCCACTTCTCTCTTCACTTTGTCTCTCTCTCCCAATAAGGTTTGCTGGAAGAGAACTCTTTTTAGGGTTAAGTTCGCCTTTTTATTAATTTTCTAGAATAAATAAATATAAATAAAGCTGGACAATTCACACAGCATTATCTAGCCCCATGGTAAGCAGAGCTTGTGTTATGGGTACTAGATAACTAATATACATAATACAATATATTACAAAGATAGATATTTTTTATTATACATAGAAAACGACCAGAACACCCGGAACAAATATCTGCAGATCGTACACACAATTATTCCGAGGCGGGAATCGAACCCGCAACCTTCTGCGTCGCAGGCGGACCTTCGCCCACCGCGCCACATCGGTCGTCTTATTTATATTAGAGAATAAGTTTTATATATAGTTTATCTTGCAAAAAGTATAAAATAAATAAATATATAATATGGAATCCACCTTTTGTCCAACACGCTCTTGCTTGATATAATAATCCAGTAGAAGATTATAATCTCCATTTGTCTTACAAGCCTATCAGCAGCATTATGTACTTTCTATGTAACAATGTCAATATATATATGCTTATTGTATATATCTCGGTCATCCATGTGAAGGACTCTTATCAAGGTATTACTGAGAAAACATAATATACGTACTACATAATTGGATTTCTTCTTTGGAAAAACTATTGTACTTTTATATAGAATTATCTTGTAATAAGCGATAGTTCTTACAAGATAATTAGGGGAGGCCTATGTCCAGCAGTGGACTGCTATAGGCTGATGATGATGATGAAGCTATAGTTATATTTATCAACGACTTGTCATCAGGTGGGGCAAAGTTGTTGTCATTCTTTGCTCATTTTCTAACTTTTGTCTCAAAAACTAGTTCTTGTCTCTATTTTCTAATGAATAGAATAACTGGGTGATCAAAGACCACTCAAGTCTTAGACGTAAGTTACTGTAGTTTACGTAAGTTATTATTCATATTTGACGACCGATGTGGCGCGGTGGGCGAAGGTCCGCCTACGACGCAGGAGGTTGCGGGTTCGATTCCCGCCTCGGAACAATTGTGTGTACGATCTGCAGATATTTGTTCCGGGTGTTCTGGTCGTTTTATATGTATAATAAAAATAATGTATTGTATTATGTATATGAGTTATCTAGTACCCATAACACAAGCTTTGCTTACCATGGGGCTAGATAATGCTGTGTGGATTGTCCAGCATTATTTATTTATTATATTTAAGGTGTTTTTTTTTAACTTTTTTGGAAATACTTTAGTACGTATATGTATTGAAGAGAAATACTTATATCAAGGCAGTTAATTAATTCAATACCTACATTCTAAGGTGTCAAAAATTTCAAGGACAAAAGGACTTTTCTGTCTTTTTTGTCCTTGAAATATTTGGCCTCATTAGAGTTATGGGCGAAATTGCACTTTGCCAAAATGTAACCCAAATTTCTTATGTAGACAGATTCAAGCTGAGATATATCCTTTTGATCCATATACCCTTAGAGTCATAAAGCAGATATGTCTGCGTCGCATTTTGAATACCTCTACCTCTCCTCTTGAATATCTTTGTGATGGGCCTTACAAAAGGGGTATTTACTCAGAAATTACGGGTATACGAGTATAAATTACGGGGAGTGAGTATAATACTGGTACTAACCTAGACCTAGTAACTCTACCTACCACGCATATTTTGTTATAGTATGCAGTAAACATGTTATTGAGTGGAGACCACGAGTTGGCAAACGCAGTATAGGACGCCCTTCAGCTAGGTGGGATGACAACATGCGAAAGACTGCAGGCAGATGCTGGATGCGTCAAGCTGAAGACAGTAATAAATATTTAGTAAATTCCGATCTTCTCTATCTCTAGATAAGTTGATCCAATAGGATTAGTGTTGCCAGCTTAGAAGGACTTTAAATGACATGAGTTTTAATAACCATGAAAGATTTACAGCTAAGAAGGTTCTCCCTATTTATGTCAAATTGCATCACAATAACTACATGCTAAGAGAAGGCACCAACACACCCTTTTCCCTTTACCAACACACCTTCCTACGGGAAAGGGGAAGCGATCGGGAAGCACAATTTGTCCTCTTTTCACGTGATAGGTATTACGAGGGAAAAGTGCAAAAAAGTGCTGGATAGATAATTTGATCAGAGGAATTCCTAGAAAGGCTTTCGGTTTATTCAACACTAGCGGACCTTCCGGACTTCGCACGGTTTTAATACGGATCCCTAACTTTTTTGATAATATATTATAGCCTACGTTCACCGGGGATAGTGTAGCTTCCCAACGGTGAAAGAATTTTTCAAATCGGTCCAGTAGTTTCGGAACCTATTCATTACAAACAAAAAATCAAACCTTTATAATATTAGTATAGATCTAAAGCCTTATTGTGGTGCTTCGTTGCTGTGCGGCATGGCTGCTGTATACAGTAGGTACAGCTCTTGTGTTCTCGCTTCCTAAATTAAATACTGAAAGGGACACATAAAGAGCATTTTCGTAGTAATTTTTGGTATTGCGTGACATTGCTAACATCACTTTTTCCACTAGTGGACAAAAAATTGAAGTTAATAGTAAAATAATTTTATATGAGAATAATTTATAGTAGTAAAATATGACTTTTGTAAGCCTAAAGAAATAAATGATATTGACTTTGACATTGAATGAAGTTTTTAGATGTCAAAATGTAGAGCATTTACGGAATCCTAAACTAGTATGTACATAAATGTCAGTCGCACTTGGCCAGTTTTATTTAGCACGGAACCCTTCATATGCGATTCCAACTCGCACTAGGCCTTCATTAGAAAAGCTTCAGGATGTTTCCAAAAAAAAAATTAACCCCTATAGGGTTTTCATAATTGTTGTCTGCCCAAACAAACCTTCATGGTAAGGGCTATCACCGCTAAACAGGGCTGCCACGCTCTGATTCCCCCGCCCTACCCTACGCCCTTTGAACTCAATTAAACGAGCAATAAAACAGAAAACATCCAAACGAACCAACAGAATTTAAAAATTACATGCAATACACGTTTTTGGTAAACATAAGGTACACTCATAGACAAAACAGACTTGGGTTGCTATGCCCCAATTTAAATTTTCAGATTTTTAGACGATAAAAGATTAGTTTTAGTGATTTAGTTCATAGTTTAGTTCATCATGCATACTGGCTGAATAATGCCACAGATCTGGGGCCCGATTCTACTTGCAAATTGCTTCATTATGACAATGGTATCGTCGCGGAAACGTCAAGTTAAGTCCTGAAGATACTTCAGACAATTCGTGCTATTTGCACGGAATTATTGTTAAAATGGTTTCAAATACATAACACTTTAAACCTGCGTCCCTCCATCAGTAATTCCTTTCACCACGGTAGAGTATCAAAGCGTGTCATTCTGCGACGTTTCCACTACCACGTGACCATTGTCACGTCTAGCCATTTAGTTATGTAACTAAATGGCTGGAACCTAATGAAACAAAAGACTATTATTTTTAAAGGAACAATCTATATTGTTCACTTAAGAAGGACATACATACTTTTACTTCAAAAAGCGCGTGCGAAGCCGCGGTCACATGCCAGTCTGGCTTTAACTGTTTAGTGCGAGGACACATAAATGGTTATAAGTTATTAAGTGTGTAAAACTGTTTTTCTTCCGAATAAAGCAAAATAAATGAATGAGTGTGAAGAGTGGACCTCCATCTATATTTCCACCTCTCACTCTGGAGGCAGTAAAAAGGCGCTACCAGAGTTTGCCCTCGTGGGAAAACTACTTAGCGCAACAACAATACATAGTTTATACGCGCAGAGTAAAACACAATTAAAATCATAAAGCTGTGTGTACATGGAAGATTTAAAGTAACGAACGTTATGCATTATTATAAAATAAATTCCAATAAATTTTACGTCTTTGTGTTTTATGTGTGAAAACAAATTTTTGTAAAGAATTTATTGAAGATTTTGTTAATAAATCGGCCACCTAGTATGGCATAGCACAAGTTTATTTGGTCGATACAAAACCCTCTCTCTGAGCTTTTTGAGATCCCCAGTGCTGATTGGCTAAACTCGACCCATCATAAAAAATATCACAGGATTTTGCACTTTGTTGGCTCCATCATCAACCTATGTTAGTACACGTGCTGGACACAGGCCTCCCCCAATGAGCGCCATAGCGCCCTGTCTTCAGCTTGCCGCATTCAGCATCTACCTGCAGTCTTTCGCAGGTAGTCATCCCACCTGGTCTGAGGGCGTCCTACACTACGTTTACCGAGTCGAGGTCTCCACTCAAGAACACATTTGCCCCAGAGTAAAAACAAATACAGCGATCTCTGCCAGGCAACCATATCACTTATTTTACCTTCAAGGAATCAGGTATATAACTGATTCATTTTAAGTCAAATAAACCGAATCGCTAAGATTTATATATAGATATTTTGGATAATTTACAATATATCTTTATAAATTGTAGCCTATGTGAAATTCTGATAAGTAAGCTATATTAATGTGAAGGTTCATCAAAATACATTTAGTAGTTTTTGCGTGAAAGAGCAACAAACATCCTCGCAAACTTTCGCGTTTATAATATTAGTAGGATAATAATTCTTTATTTATTTGATCTCAAATAAATGCATACATAGTTCCACAATCACTTCAACGTAAAATTAATCATATTTTCCTAATATACTAGGACTAATATTGATCTCACTTTGACTGTGATCTCAGTTTGACTGTGATCTCACTTTGACTGTGATCTCACTTTGACTGTGATCTTACTTTGACTGTGATCTCACTTTGATCTCTACACTAGGACTACTTTTTTTAATCTACATATTTGTATATTTACTAAAGCACCACCGTCTATTTTGTTCCTTCATGTCCGGTCCATCCAAAGGTTGCCTGGAAGAGATCGCTCTCAGCGATAAGGCCGTCCTTTATACTTCCTTTATTCTATTGTTTATAGCTGTATTGTTTTCTGTTTTGTGTGGTATAATAAAGTGGTTTCTATCCATCGATCTATCTATCTATCGACGAGGATACCCTACGTAGGGACCAAAATGATATCACTAGTGTGTGCAATGCTTTATGTTCTTAAGCAAGTAGGTCGGGTGTGTTTGTGAGCCACAGTTTTAATTAACCTGTGGGATAGTGCCGGCGTTATATACAACATTAATTTAATTATTAATATTCCAAGTATTAACAGAGAGCTAACATTTCAAGAGAATTGTTTGAAATTCAATATCAAGAGGTCTTTGATATGTAAACGGAGGTAAAGCTCTTTGAACGAATAATGTTATGTTTCTTCTTTTACTGTGGTTTTTATGTTAAACTAGCGGACCTTACCGGCTTCGCACGGTTTTAGTACGAATCCCCAACTTTTTTGAAAATATAATATAGCCTATGTTTACCGGGGATAGTGTAGCTTCCCAACGGTGAATGAGAATTTTTCAAATCGGTCCAGTAGTTTTGGAGCCATTACAAAAAAACTAAATTAGTTAGGAGTATTCATTACAAACAAACAAACAAAAAATCGAACCTTTCCTCTTTATAATATTAGTATAGATAGACAGTTTGGTTCGAGGGGTGGTGCGGGCGAGAGTCTGCCTGTGTCACGAAAGGTTGCGGGTTCGATTTCCAACACGGGACAGGTGTTTGTACATCATTATCATCATCATCAACCTATAATAGTCCACTAATTAATTAGTTGGATGTGTCCAGTCCAACAGTGCCTTGTGAGCGCCATAGCGCCCTGTCCTGTGTCTGTGTGTGTGTGAGGGTGTGTTTGTGTGTGTGTCCTGTGTGAATTTTTGTACGATATGCAGATATTTGTTCCGGGTCCGCGTTTTTTTTCACGGTAAAGTCTCTAAGCGGTACATTTGTATAAAAAATAACAGTTCAAAACTCTCGGCACGCGAGTAACACTCCCACTTGACGGATTTTGTTTCTTGTGTCATACATATTCGACTTCTCAGTGGATTTTATGCGAGTATTGCAGCGATAGACAATTAAATTACATCATCATCATCAGCCTATAGCAGTCCACTGCTGGACATAGGCCTCCCCCAATGAGCGCCATAGCGCCCTGTCTTCAGCTTGCCGCATCCAGCATCTACCTGCAGTCTTTCGCAGGTCGTCATCCCACCTGGTCAAAGGGCGTCCTACACTACGTTTACCGAGTCGCGGTCTCGATTCTAGAACACGTTTACCCCAGCGGTTGTCGGTTCTTCGCGAGATATGGCCGGCCCACTGCCCCTTCAACTTACTAATTCTTAGAGCTATGTCGAATTAAATTACAACCATCTATCAATCTTAAATCACAATGCAATGTCACCTGATGGGTACCCAGGCCTTCCAATCACATGGATCACTGGGTATCGCCGACTCACACCCAATTTCCACGTCGGCACTAAATCGAAATCGGCTTACCTAGTACCAGAACTAGTTAAATTACCCGATAACTCGGGGATTCAAGAGTTCACGTGGCAACACCTGGCCTATTGAAATGTGTACCTTGATTCTACATTCTGAACAACATAGCTGGCGAACCAATTAAAATAAATAATGCTGGACTATCCTCACAGCATCATCTAGCCCTAAGCTAAGCAGAGCTTGTGTTATGGGTACTAGATAACTGATATACATAATACAATACATTACATAGATAGATATTTTTTATTATACATAGAAAACGACCAGAGCACACTCGGAACAAATAACTGTAGGTAGATCGTACAAATATTTGTCCCGAGGCGGGAATCGAACCCGCAACCTTCTGCGACGCAGGCGGACCTTCGCCCACCGCTCCACAGAAGTCGTGATATAAAAGCACCGACACATTGCTGACTGGGTTAACGTGGCTGTACATTCAGTCAGATATAACGATAAAGCATTTACCTATATGTTCTCAGCTCAATGGGTTTCAATTTATATGAACTCGTAGGAAACAGTTTCACTCAATGTTTTAAATTTTAATTGACTACCACTGGTAGAGTTGATTTAAATTTAAATCTAAATTAATATTGAGTGAAATTGTTGCCTATTAGTAGTTTAAGTAGTAGTGAAAGTAGTGAAAAGCTGTGTATTCACCAGGCTCACGGATATCAGAAATGTAGTTGGCATTGCCGATTAAAGATTTCATCATCAGCCTATGTTACTTCATTGCTGGACATAGGCCTCCTCCAATGAGTGCCATAGCGCCCTGTCTTCAGCTTGACGCATCCCGCAGTCCTTCGCAGGTCATCATCCCAGCGGTCTCGGTGGGTGCTCCGACCAGGTGGTCAGAGCACCCTCCGAGACCGCGACTCGGCAAACGTAGCGGATGACACATCCTACACTACGTTTGCCGAGTCGCGGTCTCCACTCACGCTTAACCCAGCGGTTGTCAGTGAGATATGGCCGGCCGGATTTAAGTTTTATCAAGGGTTAATGCGTAATTTGCGACCATTCACCGATCATGTCAGCGAGGTCGCGCTAGATTGTCCAATCATGACTATTGTGTTGTTGAAGTAGGCTGAGGACTATGGATTATTTTTGACTTGCTGCGCCCCGCTGATTCACCCGCGTGGAAATCTATGTATCAAATGGTTTACAAACCTTCCTCTTGAATCACTCGATCTATTAAAAAAACTGCATCAAAATCCGTTGCGTAGTTTTAAAGACCTAAGCATACAAAGGGACAGACAGACAGCGGGAAGCGACTTTGTTTTATACCATGTAGTGATTTATGTGGACACATCCTACACTACGTTTGCCGAGTCGCGGTCCCCACTCACGCTTAACCCAGCGGTTGTCAGTGAGATATGGCCGGCCGGATTTAAGTTTTATCAAGGGTTAATTTGCGTAATTTGCGACCATTCACCGATCATGTCAGCGAGGTCGCGCTAGATTGTCCAATCATGACTATTGTGTTGTTGAAGTAGGCTGAGGACTATGGATTATTTGGACTTGCTGCGCCCCGCTGATTCACCCGCGTGGAAATCTATGTATCAAATGGTTTACAAACCTTCCTCTTGAATCACTCGATCTATTAAAAAAACTGCATCAAAATCCGTTGCGTAGTTTTAAAGATCTAAGCATACAAAGGGACAGACAGACAGCGGGAAGCGACTTTGTTTTATACCATGTAGTGATTTATGTGGACAAATAGATATACTACTTCAAATAATGTCAGTATTTTGTCTCAAAGCACGCAACACTCACATTAGAGGAGTAAATGTGGGTTCTACGTTAGCGACGTTAGGATTTGATGTTCATGGTGATAGTCGTAGCTGTGAAATTGTGGGCTATTATAATGCAGCAAGTGTTAGGTATGTTAAAAGTTATCGACATAGCTCTAAGAACTAGCACCCTTCATCATCAGCCTATATTAGTCCACTGCTGGACATAGGCCTCCCCCAATGAGCGCCATAGCGCCCTGTCTTCAGCTTGCCGCATCCAGCATCAACCTGCAGTCTTTCGCAGGTCGTCATCCCACCTGGTCGGAATTACATATAATAATTTTTATAAAAAAATGTTATCACCTAAGTCTAGAGCGTGAAATCATTGATCTCTGTAAAGCCTTGAAGCGAAGAGCATTCTAAAGTACACAAGTTCTAAAGACGTCGTCACGAGCACACGTTGTTAGCAACTTGCAAAATGAATAGATAACAAACAGTCACATAAACCTACTTTAGTTATTTACCGTTTTAAAATCGCGCTTTGTACCTACGTTAACCATTTACTGTAAAAGTGTTGGTAATAATTTGATGTTTTATACATCTATATTAATATTATGAAGAGGAAAGATTTGATTTTTTGTAATGAATAGGCTCCGAAACTACCGGACCGATTTGAAAAACTCTTTCACCGTTAAGAAGCAACACTATCCCCGGTTAACATAGGCTATATTCTATTTTCAAAATCGTAAGGGATCCGTACTAAAACCGAGCGAAGCCGGGAAGGTCCGCTAGTGTTTTATAAAAACCGACATCCTTTTTGCTTACATAATTTTCAAAATTTACGGGGCCGATTATAATTCTTCGGGTATATAATATATATGGGATCACCCCGGTATTGTATCATTTTCACAAAACCAAATATAATAAAAAGGTTATTAATACTTTGACTGCGGTTTTTTTTCGACGACTGCGATCTTTTTTTTTTACCTAAAAAATTCGTGCTGCCGCTCTACACAGCGGTTGTGTTGCGCCGCACATGCGTTTCGTTCGAAAAATGTTACAGCTCTGCTGAGTCACAAAGATCTGTATTTTCTCAGCCGCTGCGCTAGTGTGGATTTACGCATATTAGTCACTTGTAGAAAACTCATACCGTGCGTTTTCAGCACTCAAAGTGTCACTATCAGTCACTATCGGTCATCATTCAACGGCGTAATCGGTGACCATACATAATAAAACATTTGTAAAAATAATAAAGGTGGATTCACAATAAAATCTAGTATCAAGAATATGAATTTCATTCCCACCAGCGTCATTTAATTATACTCGTTGAAGAAAATGAAAAATGAAAGTTAATATCTAAGTTACAACCTAACAAAGTAATTTATTTTTATTTTATTGTTTCAACAAAATCAACAGCCTCTAATCTAAATAATTTAAACCTTAATAATCTACTAAAACTTACGGCCAATAAGAGATTTACACTATATAAATTAATAATAGGTATTATTATTAATATTATAAATTAGTAATTTCAAGCTGTTCGGACGAAGTCACGGGAAAACGGCACTAACACGAAACTATTCTAGTAATTTAATAAGCTATGCTTGGATCGTAGCAAAGCTTTAAATTAAACCAATGATCAATAAACCTCTAACATTAGCTCTACATGTTTGCTTGATTCCATTTCGAGTCGACGCGCAGCCAACGTTCCTCGAACTGAAATGTGTTATGGCTATCAATTGTATAATCCATTTGTCTATCGAATACAAATACAAAAAATACAAAAATCGTTTATTTGACCAAGTAAACAGTTTTATCAGATTACATATTGAACGAGGAGACCACAAAAGTTAAAAACTGCGGAGTAGTCTCATCGCCCGCCTCCTGACATTACATTATTGTAGAGCTTAGGTAATAAAGTACATGTTATAGTTATTATTATTAGAGTGTTTACAATAGTAATGAGTAGGTAGTTATATAATATAATTAACATGCAAAATAAAGAGTAAGAAGAATAAATATCATAGAGTGATTACATAGACATATTTTAAATTTAAAAATAGGTGTTTATAAGTTAGTGCTAGAATGAATTTATAGGTACTAGGCAAATTTTGTACACAGTGTATCTTAGAGTGTGTGTTATGTTTTAGTCTGTGTGCACGAGTGTTGTGTATTGTGTGTGGGATTGTGTAGAGTACATATGTGTGTGTTTGTGTGTGTTAGGTGAGAAGCTTCCGAGGACACCGGTCTCTAGAGAGTCCGGGCAACGGGGCTACCAGAGTGTGATTGTTTAGTGTAAGTGAGTGTGTGAGAGAGATCTACCTTATGTGTAAACCTCCTGAGGACACCAGTCTCTTAAGAGTCTAGGCAACATGAGGTCCCCAGCATTGGTAGATTTTTATGGATGGGAGGCTATCTAACTTGGATTTCGTAGAATAGTTTCGGTATCTTCATACGAGAGTGTCAAAAGCCATTGAAGACACTTTAGTTTCATTTTATATCGAGGTAGAGGGTAGATGTTGAGTATTTTATTAACTCTATTGTAGAGTGAGGGGCTCGAATAGTAATATTGACGTCTTGCAACTTCAGTATGGTGAGATTCTATTTTACATACTATATCAGAACGACGTTTTTTTTGAGTGAAATACGCGTCATAGGTGAGCTCAGACTGCTTTCGTTGTAGAGTTGAAAGAATGTATAGCTGCCTAACTGTCAGAACCTCACACTGTGCGTATAACAGGTTAGTTGGAAATCGTCGAGGTTTGGACAACATTACCTTGAGCACCGCTCTCTGTGCTCTCTCGACTCTGAGCATTTGAGTTTTTATGGCTCCGCCCCAAGAAGTGTTACAATAAGAGATGATGGATTGTGCTAAGGAGAAATAAACAGTTCTAAGGCAGTCTATGTCTGCAACACCTCTCAGTTGTTTAAAAACAAACATCAATTTACGCACTCTTGAGACAGTGCACTGAATATGAGGGAGCCAAGAGAGGGTGCTATCTAAGTAGACGCCAAGGTACTTGATGTTGTGTGTCAGTTCAAGATCCTGGCAGGAGCAGGATGAAGGGGTATTGAAGGATGGGGAGTTGCATGTGTGGGCTCGAATAGAAAACGAAGAGGAAGATAATGGCTGGGATCTAGAGGAAGAGGAGAATGTAATACATTTTGTTTTATTGATGTTAAGGGTTAAAAGATTTAGAGAAAGCCAAGCAAGCACAGTCCTTAACGCTTGCTCTGCGGATGCTTGTGCCTCCTTCCAAGTCCGTCCATTAATGATTAGGGCGGTGTCGTCTGCATAGGTGAAGATTGCGCAGTTAGGGAGTGGGAGTTTACAAAGATTATTAATATAGATCAGGAAAAGTTGCGGGCCCAGTACACTTCCTTGGGGGACACCAAAGGTGACTGTTTCCTCTTCACTAAGGGTGTCATTTATCTTCACCATTTGACGACGGTCAGTAAGATAACTCACGAATAGTTCCTTGACATTTCCCCTTATCCCAATGCTTTCAAGTTTGTTTAGAAGTAGCGTGACAGAGACGGTATCAAATGCTTTCGAAAGATCGAGAAAGACACCGACAGTCTTAAGACCTCTGTTAATGTTTTTGGCTATCGTGGTAGTGAGGTGAGATACAGCATCTTCAGTGGATATGTTGCATCTGAATCCATATTGATTTGCGGCTAGGATGTTTTTGCTAGTGAGAAAACTAGAGAGCCTTCGATTAATAACTTTTTCAAAGATCTTTGAAAACACGCTCAATACAGATATGGGTCTGTAATTATTCACATCGTGGGTTTCGCCACTTTTGTGAATCGGGTGGACTATGGCTTTTTTGAACGCGGACGGGAAGGTACCGGTAGAGAAGCAGAGGTTAAATATAAAGATTAGTAAAGGCGCAAGAGTAGATCTGGCACCTTTTACAACAGAAGTTGGGATACCATCCCATCCAACAGCAGATTTATCTTTTAGGCTGACCATAATATATTCTACTTCTTGAATGTCAGTAGGCCAGAGAACCATAGAGTCATTGGGTGCGGTATTAAGTGTTAGGTATTGATGATTCATCGGATTAATTGGTTGAGCTATATTTGACGCCAGATTTTTTCCTACGCTAGCGAAGAAGAATAACACGTTTATTTGCATCAATACCTTCACTGCTTTAACCAATAGTGTTTTGTCGATTTAAAATAACGTTAACCTGTAGAATGGAATACCTACGCCATAGATCTTTGTTTTTCTGGGCATCCATTTCATCCGCCATTTTCTGTTTCATACTGGCCAGTCAGACGAGTTTCTTACGGAATCAGAATTATATACGTAGGTACTGTTTAATAAGCTGATGAAATAAAAGCATTATTTACTCCATCACTAATCCGCCTACCGGCTCTTTGTTTATATCTCGGTCCTTTTTTTTTTTATTTATTTACCAACTTAAAGATATTGTTACATAAAACAGCTTAAAAATAACACGAAGGAAACCACAAAGGTTTATATATGTGTTATTAGCGGAGAGTCAGCTGAATAAAATCTCATAGGTTTGACAATAAAGTTATTCAATTTCAGGCAATAAGATTATAAATTGGAATTATGTAAGTAAATGGATCAGTAACTGAATCAAACCCCCTGATAATGATGTAGGTTCGATAAGAAATGCGATCTAAGTTTATATTTTATGTTATTAGGTGTTATATTGTCGAGTAGTTCCATTGGAAGTTTATTTATTAACCGGGGAACCAGATAACTGGCGGTCCTCTCGCCGTACGCATTGTTTGTATAGGTAGGTAGTTTTTAGTATGTATAGGTAGGTGGTAAAGTATACAACGACCTAAATGATTACCTGAAAACCAAGTTGACAAGTTATATAAATGTTTTTAGATAGGTTAAGCCGTTGGCCCTGCACCGGATCTCTCCTAGGTTGTGTCGGTTCATCCGTCCCATCGGATTATGAGAGTTGGGAATGGATGTTCACCTGTGTCTCTGCAAATTTATGATTGTTATGTGTTTATACACGCACTAGTACACTATGTCCATTCAAAGGTTGCCTAGAAGAAATCCCTCTTAGCGATAAGTCCGCACATTGTGCATCTGTATCTTTGTTTGTTTGTTCTTTACTGTTTTTTCTGTGCAATAAAGCGTAATTGTATTGTATTGTATATCCTGTGTACTGTGTGTAATTCGGTTAAAACATTTTATTATCTTTTTGGGAAAATATTCATCTTTATAAAGGTTTTCATTGGTAAATAGTTTAAGCAGTAGGTACAGACATCAAAACAAAACGTAGACACAATTTTACCGCCCAGATTCTTAAGATCTCAATGTAAACATTTTAACTTTATAATTTAATCAAAACTACTTACAATCACATCTGTGTTGTAGTTCTCGTCGCTTATACTGAAATAGAGTTCACAACTCCTATATAAAATGCGGGAAAACCAGACGCGTCCGTAAAAGCCGATATATACGTTTGGTGGAAAAGAAAAATCGCAAACGTTTCGAACTCGAGGGAAATCAGCGATTCGATGAATTCTCAACTTAAAATACCCATTTTTATCATGCATACATGGGATCATATACACGAATCAGATGGAACACCAATTTCACAAAATATACCAGAATCTAAAGATAGTGGAACACCAATTTCACAAAATATACCAGAATCTAAAGATAGTGGAACACCAATTTCACAAAATATACCAGAATCTAAAGATAGTGGAACAACAATTTCACAAAATATACCAGAATCTAAAGATAGTGGAACACCAATTTCACAAAATATACCAAAACCTAAAGATAGTGAAACACCAATTTCACAAAATATACCAGAATCTAAAGATAGTGGAACACCAATTTCACAAAATATACCAGAATCTAAAGATAGTGGAACACCAATTTCACAAAATATACCAGAATCTAAAGATAGTGGAACACCAATTTCACAAAATATACCAGAATCTAAAGAAAGATATGGATTGTCCAGCATTATTTAATTTAGTTTTTTAATTAATGAGAATGACAGATAAAGTACACAGTAATGAACACAAGGAGGTGGATAATGAAGTAGGTAGGTATATTTTCTCAATAAACCTTACTACTCAACTTGAAAGAGCTTTGTTATCCTTGACACTGGTTCTTTTCTTAAAAACTCGAATCTTCCAGTTAATTAAATTTGCAAGCTTCTCGGTTTTATTTGGACAAAACCCTCGGGTGATTAATTTTAACAAGGAACTCGATAGAACAGAGCGACACTACACCTACGATATTTTATACTGCAATGCCCTTGCAGGGTGCATGTTGGACTTCTGTTATATTATTTTAAAACCTATTTCAACGCATATAAGCAATAAAACATTCGGTATATGTACATTATTACGAATACATCCGACAGAGAACCGAAAAGGTTATCGACATAGCTCATATTAGCAAGCTGAAGGGCCGGCCATATCTCGCGAAGAACCGACGGCCGCTGGGGCAAACGTGTTTTTGAGTAGAGACCACGACTTGGTAAACATAGTATAGGACGCCCTCAGACCAGGTGGGATGACGACCTGCGAAAGACTGCAGGTGCAGGTAGATGCTGGATGCGGCAAACTGAAGGCAGGGTGCTATGGCGCTCATTGGGGGAGGCCTATGTCCAGCAGTGGACTGCTATAGGCTGATTATGATGATACATTATTATGCGATCGTTGGCTAGCTCACTCGGAACTGTCGAAACGTTGGATATTTCAGAATTACTAGCATTTTATAGGTAAACAACTTAATTACAGATACATACATCTATGTCATGGCTACAGTTGCATAATTTATTAGTAGTTATAACTAGGACACTAGGTCGATTGAGTTTTAACCCTTATTTCAGGCCGAATATGTCTTCAGCTGTCACCCGTTTCATAAAATGTTTACGAACAGGTTTCAAAAAGGTCGCAGGCCACGGATGACCATGGATTGACACATTGAAATCAACAATTACCTGCCTATTTATCATCATCTAGTATATTCTATCTATCTTGTCTCGTCTTTGTTAAGTTGCCGGGGTATTGGTTTTTAGAATAGATAAGTATTTGTATTGTATTTATTAATTTTTAAAGAAAATACATAATCTCTATTATATAAAAATTAATCGCTGAATGTGTTGCTAAGCGCAAATCTCGAGAGCAGCTGAACCGATTTCGCTAATTCTTTTTTTAGAATTCCCGAGGATGGTTCTTACGAACAGAAAAAAAATTAAAAAAATTACCTGAAACAAATGGCCACCCGGGCGAAGCCGGGACCCGTAGGGGTTTGACCCGAATGTTACATTCCTCGGGTTTCAATCTTAAAATAATGTGGACATTAAGATAACTCATAACTCAAGTAAAAGTAGAATTTGAAACGACCAAAGACTTTAGTCGCTTGAAAGACCGGCAGACTAAAATTCAAATATGACCACTCATGTGGCCATGTTCAGACAATTCCCTGCCCGGGATACGCATTATCATTTATGATACTCCTTTCATCGTAAAAATAATGAAAATCTAAATTGCGGAAAGCAATTTTACTCTCGCAGTAGACATCAATCACCCTGTACTGTACACTCACGAACAAAGAACAATTCACTTTATGTTATACGGGGGTAATAGCGGTGCTTAACACAATGTCAGTAGGTATCTACCTACTACCTAAAGACAATTTATCAAAGGCATCACCCTCGGGAGCTTGGATAGATATTAAAATTCTCTCTGGATTTTTTAAATGAACGTGACTGTTCATCTTTAACTCGAACAATTTTTCAGACCTTACGTTGCCATCTATTATTTTATTTGTCCTCTCTCATCTCTTATTATTCCTCAACTTACTGTACGTCATTTTCAGCATCAGTTTGCGAAAGCTACCAACATCAAAACGTTTGTCTTTACTACAGTATCTCATCAAGCATTACATGTTGTTTAATTTTCTTTGTTCGAACTTTATTTATGACGGTAAAGATGTAACAAATCATTCGCAACCCGTTTAATTTGTTATTGTAAACGAAAATAAACTGATTGTGAGTTTATTTCATCATGTAAAGTAGGTAGGCGTGCTAATCCAAGAATAATATGAATCATGTTTGATGTGTTCAACTCAAGCAGCCTGTTCAAAAAAACGTTTCAAATTAAGGGTGTTCAAGAAAAAGGGAAACTTAAATAATGTATGTGTGTGTGTTTATTTTTTCTCCTGTCTTTTGTATCTGTTTTTTTTTGGTGTGCAATAAAGAGTAATTGTATTGTACTGCGAAGGACTTGAGGCAGATGCCGGATGCGGCAAGCTGAAGACAGGGCGCTATGGCACTCATTGGGGGAGGTCTATGTCCAGCATTGGAACGCTAGGCCGATGATGATGATGTATTGTACTCAACATTTCCTTTTTTTAATCATTTTGTTATGTTCAAGCGATACAAAATAAGTTTAATGTAAGAAGAGTTGTTGTTAGACTGCAACTAACTTGCTGTGTGAATTGTCCAGCATTATTTATTTATTATTATTGTTATACACTCATTTATTTAAATTCTCATATAAAATACATTTTTACTATAGAAAATACAATAAAATATTATATTATAAAACTATTCTACAGTAAAAAAAATATATCAAAACGGTAGATCACCGACCGCGAAGCTAGGCTCAAATTTTATTATTATTATTTATAACTAAGGTATGATAGGGTATGGTCAGATGCAGGTGAAGACCGTATGACAATAATTGTAGCCGAATTAAGCCATATTGTCAACGACGCCATTTAATGGAATCGGGGTATATGTTGTCAGCATTAGAAATTTGTTGCAACTACAATTCATGTTATACGCTCTTCGGCTGCGTCCTACTATACCCCATGCACTATACGCACCGAGAAACTGATATAACACTATGAGGTAACTATCAATTGGAAAGTAAAACAAACATACCTAAGGAATTAAACAAAATTCTGTAAATTTTAAATAAATTCAAAATATAGATATTTCAAACCGCAGAAGTTTTGCGTTGAACAGAAGTTTTCATTTTATCAGTCTAATGAAACTTTGTCTGTTTGTTGGCTTCCGAGCAAATATCTCGGCTTTAGATAGATAGAATATACTTTATTGCACAAAAGTTGTACATAGGCGAGCATAATGCTAGATAGCATTCTCCATCTGCTAAACTTTGGGTAGTGTGGACAACAATTTAGTTTGGCTTTGGCTTTGGCTTTGAAAGTAAAGAAGCAAGTTTCACTTTTCTATTTCTAGTCAGATTGATAATAAATTAAGTTCCTTGCATAGTGAACGCAAGAAACATCTCAACAGGCTGAAACTTCCGGAAGTGTAGTTTGGGAGTACGAAAAGGCAACAAATAATAATATATGCACGATGTGTACCGTATACCTAATATGTGTTCTTTGCCTGAAAAATATTTTTTCATCAATCGACAAAAAATACACCCAATCAAGAACGCTTCAAATATTCAACAGCTTTTGTTTTGATATCAAACATCGACGAATCGCCTCTATAGTACGAGAACCGGAGGCGAGTACTAGTAATAATTAAAATAGTATGCAACAGACAGATGTTTTCATTTTACAGGCATGTTTACGGATATGTCTGAGTTTATGTAAACAACATAGGACTTAATATGTTTCATCTGTTTCAAAGGAACGCTTGAAGAGCGTGCCTGCATCAAATTTGAGAAAAATATTTTTTTTTTGTACTATTTAACGGGTATTTATTATTATTATTTAAAACTTCATTGCACTACAAATGGTGGGCTTAATGCCAAGGCATTTTCTACCTGCCGATCAGCAAAACACAATGTTTTTACAGAGGGTATTTATCGCGTTTATTAACCTAGGTATTAAATTTATTAGTTTAATACCCATTTAGTAGCTTAAATTATTATAATAACTAGATATAATAACTTGTATTGCTTGACTTCTTTACTTCTTTCTGACTTCTTTCTATTCTCACTGATATAGATAGGTACATAAAGACCCGGATTCATTAGGTATATGGAAAAATGGCTTCATGGGAAGATCAAATGGGTTTAAAATGTATGTTTTGTAAATTATGAAAGAAATATTTTTTTTTATCTTAAAACGACTTTACAAAATAGACGAAACTACGCTAATTAATACTACATAATGTTAAAAAATGTTTTGCGTAGCATTTGATTGTTCACGGCAAATGGCCTTCATACAGCATTGTGCTGGGTGCACACTAATGTGTCCACCCAGCGCTGATTTTTAGTGACGAGTTATAAAATGGGAGTAAAGCAGGTAAAGTATATTTGACTGTGATCCTTCCACTCACGCTCCAAATTGAATAAATATTTCAGCAACAACGCCCGCTAAAAATAATTTTATATACGAACCCTACCTTGTTCGATGACGGACGGACGGACAGCTTACATCGTAGGTAATTCCGTGACCACGTCAACGGGAGTGCTATCGGATTTATTTGACGCATCGGTTACCTGCTACCGTAGGAATTCTGTAGGCTTTCAACGACTCTTAAAAAGCTTATAGGTATGTATAAATTATACTACATTTCAATAATATCTGCTTTTCAACTGCTAAACATGATGATGCGACGCGCCAAGAAAAGCGATATAAAGCACGCCTTTTTGTTATCATGAGCCTAATAGCAGTCCACTTCTGGACATAGGCTTCCCCTTAGGCTTCCTCCAATGTGCGCCATAGCGCCCTGTTAGTGGTTGGCAGGCAGAAAATGCTATCGGCATTATGCCCACCTTTAGCCACATTTACCCCTATTTCTCCGGGTTACGCTATAACTTGAGAACGGCTTTAACGATTTCATTCATCCTTTTTAATGTTTTCTAATACTTCTATACTCAGAAAACAAAATCTGTACTAATATTATAAATAGATACAGCTTGTGAGGTTGGAGGGGGTAATCTCTGGATCTACTGAACAATTATAAAAAAAAAAAATTACCAATAGAAAGCCCATTTGTGAGTTTTATAGGCAAATTTTATAGGTAGCATAGTAGTAGGTAGCATAGTTTTATTGTCACAAGTTGCTTTGCCGGAAGACCATGCGTTGGTTGCTAGCATGCTAGTCATCCAACTCATGCTGAGGCAAATCCATTTTGTTACTGGACTTACACACTTACCAACACGCTTCTTCTTAGTTTAAGTTGATTATGTTCTGTGTAAGTCTTATAACAAATTCATTCATTCTTTCTTTTTTTCTATATATTAACCCTAAAATTTAAAAAAAAACTATTTCGTACATAAACATAGATTACAAGTTCATCGCAAAATGTTTATGGAACAAATATCCGTCCGGGCGAATCCAGGACGGGCCGCTAGTTAGAAATATACTACCAATGATTTTTCCGCACGATTAAATCAAAATTGGCCAGAATCGGATCCCCTGGCTGTTATCTAGTTAATCGGAGATCCAGGATTAATTACGCAACAAACTCATGAATAGCTTCATCAAATCGACATTAAGATCGGATTCCAATGCCGGTAGGTACATACAATCGGCTTGAATCAACTCAACATCTGGTTAAAAGGACTGACATGCCTTGAGTCTAGTCGTTACTATTATTATATATTACTTGGTTCTGCATATAGGGTTCTTCTAGGCTGTGTGGTTTAACTTGTGTTCGCTAGTTACGAATGTTTTTTTTTTATGAAAAGTCTCTTGGACGATAGATAGAATACTTTTATCGTACACTTAAAAAAATAATTAACAAGATAAAAAAATATACAAAATTTGGCGGTCTCTTTCGAAGTCTTATAACTTAAAGACAGGTGGTGATTTTTATTTAAGTATACAAAATAATGTTAAGTTTTTCAGGAATACCACTTTTACATACCTACCATTCGAAATAAAAACGGAAGAAAGAACCATTTCGTTTCTTGTTCTTCCATTTCTCTTTCACAACACTACGCAATATTAATAAAACAAACGATAAAACATCCAATTTTGTTTTGATAAAGGTGGAATTTATTAAAAAACAGCGGTTCGTGACAACATAGAAATAACCGACCTATTTCCAGATACCGTGATATCTAAGCCTACTCCAAAAAACAATTTGCGATACGTAAAACTATAATCAGGACAAGTGAAACAACCAATAACCGGGAGAAATATGCTAAAGTAATCTCACCTAACTTACACAATAGAAAAAAATTGATAATAAAATATAATATAAAGAAATAAAATATTATCGTAGGATTATAAAGTTTGACTTCTTGGTTAATATAATAAAATGTTGATAATTTATATCAGAGAGCGACTTTTTTATCAGAGTCCAGTACATTAATATTTCAATATTAAAAAGAAAGCGGTACGTATTTAAGATTAAATTAGAGATTTAGTTTAACATCTTACTGATACATAAGAGCTTTGCGTTGCGTCATCGATTGTTAATGTCAGGTGAGACTTTTGTACGTCCCAGAGATGGTCGCGCGCGATGATATCGTTTATCGTTTCTCGGAGTAGAGCCGAGAGTTTAATGAGCTGGAAACCGTGGAAATATTATTAGCTACAGAGGAAACGGCTTTTCAACAAAAAATACGTTGTGCGTAAATTGTAGTTATTCTTGTAGGCTTAATGGTCACGGGATTAACCAAATGTAAAAATTTTCAAGTTTTTTTCTACATATATTCTAACAACTAGAGAAGGAACAATAAAATACGACAGTTATTTCGTAATATCAGAACGATAGACTTAAAAGTTTTCAAAGTTCCAACTAGAGCAAAGATCGAATCTAATCTAGGTTATGCCTAGGTAGAAATCATCATTATCCTATTGCCTAGGTAGAAATCATCATATCTCAATAGATATCATATATCACAGATTTAAATAGGTACTATCTCACGTTACGGCTCAAAGATTACTTAGGGTAAAAATACTTTGCATATTGCGAAGCATCTCGTTCGAAATCACAAAATAAACGATCGTTCGTATAAATGAGATACGAAATCCCCGCCATGCCAGTAGCTACGGGAAATATTACGAGGGAATCAATTCCCAGCAGAAATACCGAGGAATAAATCATTTTTGACTAGTGTTGCCCGTATTATCGATAAACTGAGATTTTTCCTTAATGTTGCTGAATTTGTGATGATTTTTGTAATACACTTGTATAGACATAAGGTGCAATGTATCTAAATAGATTTATTCACGTTTTATGTTTGTTTTATAAATTAAATTAATTTGTATAGGTACCTCTACCTCTAAACCTATACTATCATCACATCATTCATCCTTAGGTATTTTTATATTCAGTAATATCCGTAACCTGAACAATACTAAACTTGGAATTGTCGCACATGTATAGGCTCCCTCGATACATGCCTAGCCTAGTGAGGGTGCCATCAAAGATTACATAACATTGTAGATACGTCTCGGCAATAACACAATGTATTACACTACATTTCAAGTACAGGTACTTAGAAATACCTTCTCACCATGTAAGTGCTTATTATAAGTGTATTTACTTATTAGTTTTGCTGTAATAAATGTTTTTTTATCTTTATCTAGATAACACATTCTTTTCACATGCTTTTGAAAATCTACTTCACAAGGATGAAGATCGTTGATAAAATTATTTTGAGCCCGTTATACCTTTATTCGTACATTACGTGGACACTCACGATAGGGCTGGTCCACCAGTTCAAAGTCGCTCAGCGAGCTATGGAAAGAGCTATGCTCGGAGTGTCTCTGAAGGATAGGGGTTCGTAATGAATACATCCGACAGAGAACCAAAGTTATCGACATAGCTCTGAGAATTAGCAAGCTAAAGTGGCAGTGGGCCGGCCATATCTCGCGAAGAACCGACGGCCGTTGGGGCAAACGTGTTCTTGAGTGGAGACCACGACTCGTTAAATGTAGTGTAGGACGCCCTCCGACCAGGTGGGATGACGACCTGCGAAAGACTGCAGGTAGATGCTGGATGCGTCAAGCCGAAGACAGGGCGCTATGGCGCTCATTGGGGGAGGCCTATGTCCAGCAGTGGACTAATATAGGCTGATGATGATGATGATACCTTTATTCTAGGTTTTTATTCCCGTTTTGTTTTCTGTTTTGTTTGGTATAATAAAGTGTTTTCTATCTTCTATCTATCGTTTTAAAAAAAATCTTGTATGCCTATCAAAATATGAAAGAGCTTGATGAAGAGACTGACAGAATACTTATATATAAGACCTTTTATAAGTTTTGTATAAAAACCTCCATGAAAATAAACACCGCAATTTTCACGGCAACACTATTGTTAAACTTTTCGTGGACTTGGCCCGAAATGCTGACAAAGGCGCACCTTTTTACCCTATAAAGGTCCAACCTTAAACGTTTAAGGTATTTCGATTTCTGTGAGTTTTTCTATTGGAAATGGAAAAACTTAAACTCGGGACAAATCCACCTTCTGAGAAATACGGGGAGAAACCTTTTCTGATTATTGGCAAGTTTATTTTGGTTTCTACATTGCAGTCTTGTCAGTAACACTTCCATGAAACCACATGATGAAGAAGTTTTTATTCCTCATGAATTATTTAACAAAAATCGACTGTGAGATAGATACTATGTGTTGTTATATACTATATATATACTTTTGTGTTTTCATCAATCGACATTCGTATTTTATATAAAAATCTTTTATAGATTTTTTATGATTTTTGAACTTTCCAAACCATAAATTATACCTTTATGAGCTCTGGAGTTAATTGAAAAAAAGTCGTTTAAATATTAATAAGTCTTTGACGCTGAGCTCTGAAAGTATCGTTAAATTTTATGAGGCTTCAGATAAGTAATGAAAATGTCTTATAAAGACTTAGAAAATTGGGAAAACTCATACTGAAAATAAAATTTTACACTGAATTATTTTTTTACGAAACTTCTATACATAGACACGTATAGATTGCACAGAAAATTGTTTTGAATTGGTTTAAGTAATAAAGAAGACGAATATAAGAGGCCTTTGCCCAGCAGTGGGACAAATCAGGCTAAATAAAAAAAAAGAATTTAGAACGTACCCAGTGGGTATAGTTAGACAATGGATATATTAACTACTTACTTTATGATACGAGAACCGCCTTTGTTTTCTTTACAACACTAATTGCTCGTTAAAACTATAAATAGGTAGTTAATTTTCCTTGTATCGGCATAGAGCTACTATTCATCTGCCTCTATAAGGCAGAGGCAGTCATCAGATAGTCAGATAGTCATTTTATTAGTAAAGAAATTTACACAAAATCGATAAATTAAAAATTAAGGTACATAATAACAATTGGGAAAACTCTAATCACTAATTTGATTCAAGAATCATTTTTCTTTATTCTGTTTTCAACGAGTTTCAGAAACTGAAACGAAGAGTGGAAAGCTCCTGTGATTTTTTAAAGCTAATTAACCGAAAAACTGATGAATATTTTTCGGTGGCTTGCCCGAGGCGAAAGAGAGTGGAAAAACTGAGTAGAGCGGAACAAGTACACCTAACTTGAATGAACGAACATAATATTAACAACATAGTCTGTTCAAACGTTACCCACCAGAAAAACTGTATGAAATTGGCATGGGTCATAAAAGAAAAGGAAATTTTAATATTAAGAATTTGAGTGACACGTGAATATGCAGAGGTAAATTAATAGGTTTCTATAGATTTTTCTGGAATCAAATTTATTTTTTGTATATCTAGTAGATATAATATGTAGACACAGCGTTGAGTCGGTAAGTACAGTAAAATATACAACTAGTAAAATCGATTGTAGCTATAAATAGGAATATATATGTATATATAATAAGGAACGGATGACTATAAATGATATTTGTACACGTCTCGCTGATTAAGGACTGACTGGATAACCCAACACCAACTGAAAACCATGTTGGTGAACTTGAATTTTGTGACTTTTGGCCTTGCTTAGAAGTGTTTTCCGTATGTTTCGTAATTTGCATTATCTATGCAAGTTTTAATAAATAAACATTTTTTTTCTATTCTATTGAGTTTTTTTGGTCCAGTCTCCCTGAACATCAATTTATTACTCCGTCGAGTTGAGCTTTAACAGAATCCTTTCCCATTTCAATAAAATATTACAAATTATACAATTGACTTCAAACAGATTTTAATTGGAAACGAGAAAATGTAAAATGTGAGGTTCATTTCATTTATTGCCTCTTCCCTCTGGACCGCTGTTAAGCGTAGACGTATACAAGCTACTTTAATTTATTTTTGTAAATAAAAATACAATTTTGAAGTAATTAAATACGAGTAAAATAATAGGAGTGCATAATACTCAAGGAGGTTTCATAGCAATCTTGCTGCACGGTGGCGCTCTGAGGTCCTGGTACATTTACTACTACTACGCGTAAGTCACGCCCAAGTTCATTCAAGCTACCACCGACACGCACACTATAAGCTCATAGCTGCGTCACCTCAAACCTGTATTGGTCGCAAGCGCACACTCCAAACGTTGTCCTTTGTAATCGGCAACCAATTACTTACGCGATAGAACAGCCATTTTGTCCCTAGAACCTAAGGACGCGTTCATACTAGACCGAAAAAAAATGGCATCATCTCCGACCCCATCTCAAAATAATTCACCTTCAGACACAGATCATTCTCAGAATAAATCTAAACATGGATCGTTCGCCTCGCAGCGACAGAAAAGAAAGAGAAATACTGAATACAGTGTAGATTTTACAAATTTTAAAGAAGAGATGAGACAACTTATTGCCTCTGTTACCTCCAAAACTGATACAGCACTACTAACTATTGATCCAAAACTCAATGATATACAAAAATCAAACAAAAATATTGAAAGCTCTATGGCATCACTCATAGCTCAAAATGAGGAATATAAAAAGAAAATTGAAATGCTGGAAAATCAAGCGAAAGAGGATCGCAAGAACATATCAATTTTAGAGGATAGGATTGAAGATTTACAGAAGGGAATAAGAAAAACTTGTTTTGAAGTTAAAAATGTCCCTAGAAAAGAAAATGAAACGAAGGATGACTTAGTAGAAATGATAGCATGCTTATCTAAAAACATAGGATGTGAAATAAACAAGAGGGACATAAAAGATATATACAGAGTGCGTGTAAAGAAAGAAAACATAAGAAATACACCTATTATTGTGGAAACCGGATCAACAATACTCAAGAATGATTTTTTGAAAGTAGCTAAGGCATTCAATGTAAAGCATAAGGCTAAGATTTGTGCAAAGCACCTGGGACTTCGCTCATCTGGAGATACTCCGGTATTCATAAACGAACATTTAACTGCTAAGGCAGCACGCCTGTTCTTCCTGGGAAGAGACTTAGTTAAGTCTAAGGCCTACAAATATTGCTGGACCTCATACGGCAAAGTTTTTCTGAGGAAAGATGAGAATTCACCAATAATCCAGTTAAAAGATGAACAACAAATTCAACAACTCTTATTTAAAGTATGACTGGGCTTATTTAGAATAGTATTAATGATAAAACTTTATTTTAATAATTTAAAAATTGTAAGTAGCACTGATATTCTAGAAACACTCATTACATGCATAAACATCCATCCCAAAATTACACCACTGTGTATGCAGCCTTACCTTTTGTTGGCTTTGACTTGCTACACTTGCATAAGACCCGCATTCCACAATAAAAACCAACGTAGATATCACTTACAAATAGCTATAGTATGTACACTTTTCTACATTTTACACATAAATATCAAACTTACTGGAGTTACGAAACTTTATTTATGTATTCATTCATTTCGGGTGTTTGACGTTTTTGTAAAGATTAACCTGACTATTCTACAGGTTGACACAAAATTTACTTTATCGTACATGATCACTACTAGCCAAAGATCCAGAAATATTTGTTTGGCATGCAAATCTCAAATCAAAATGCCTATTCATGAACTTATTGGAAGTTATTCATTAATTTATGTTAGCGGAGTTGGCGATTTTGCGGGGTACCCGCATTACTATGACTTTATTTTATTATTCAATTTGTCATGCAAATCCTGTACTGTTGCAGATGCGTTATCATTGCGCCGATGTTTTTACTGTTTGTTATATCTAATACACAAGCGTAACCTGGTGAAAAATTACAAGCTAACCTCAGTAAAAGTTCCTTATGGATAATACACTAACGACATTACAAGAATTAGACGATACGGAAATAGCAACTTCTTTTAACTGTGATATTGAAGAAGTACATAAATATATACAAGTAAGAAAAAGAGATCTCACTATAATAACGCAAAACATAAGAAGTGTACATAAGCAGGAAAATATGGACGATTTATTGATAACTTTATCGAACCTAAAATTTGATTCAGATACTTTAATACTAACTGAATGTAGACTTAATCCAAACAAACCGTTACCGCAGATAAATAACTACACTTATTTTTACTCTACTAAACACCTAAATCAGAACGACGGCATTACAGTATATGTCAAAAGTTGCTTAAAACCAAAAGTAAATGAAATAAAACTCGAACATGCGTCGTGTCTACAGTTAAAAATTCTTAATTTTATTATTTTGGGAATATATAGATCCCCTTCAAATTCAAACTCTGAAAAATTTACCGAATCACTTCGCATGCATCTTGACAATATAAAAAACTACAAAAATATAATGATAACAGGAGACATAAACATAAATCTTATTCCTAAAATGAATGAAACAAACGCTGAACAAAAAAATAGACTAGATTACTTAGGTATGCTGTCTACGTTTTCCCTACTACCTGGACATTCGTTGCCCACTAGAGATAAAACATGCTTGGATCATGTATTTTTAAAACTATCACTTGATCGGATAAATGCTAAAGTTGCAGTTCTTAACACAACGGTAACTGATCATAACATGGTACTAGTTTGTCTAGCAGAAACAAAAGAACTAAAGTTATGTCGTAAAACTAAAACATATGTTGATTTTGATCAAGCTCTTATTTGTCTAGGTAATAAAAACTTAACAGCTTTAATGTACTGTACATGCCCAAATGTTCTAATTGAAAACTTAATAACTAAAATATCAGATGTTTTACAGGATAATACTAGAACCGTTATACTTCCGAAAAGTAAACGTACTATCAAACCCTGGATTACTCCAGGTATACTCCGATGTATTAAAAATAGAAATCATATGCAAAAACAATTAAAAATTAACCCCTTTGATAAAATTCTACAAGTAACGTATAAAAGGTACCGAAACTACTGTACTAATCTATTAAAAAAACTAAAAAGATCATATGAAAGAAATCTCTTGTTAGATAAAAACCCTAAAGTATTGTGGAATAACATCAAAACCATCACTTATATTAAACAATCTAAAACTACAAATCAAGAACTACTAGATACAGAATCAACTCCCGATAAAGCAGTAAACTCAATAAACAAGTTTTTTGCGGATGTAGGTAAGAATTTGGCTAAAGAAATAGAAAACCAGACAACAAAAGCTGTCCCAAACGATGCTATACTAACGAATGCCCCTCTTAACTCAATGACCCTACTTGATACTGACCTAGAAGAAGTAAATTCTATTCTTTTAAATCTTAAAACGAACAGTGCCTGCGGTTGGGACAATATACCTACTAGATTCCTTAAGTTAGCAAAAGATATGATTGTCCCAATCATTACTCACTTAGCCAACCTATGTTTCTCAGTCGGAGTTTTCCCGCATATCTTAAAAAAATCAATAATAATTCCTGTACACAAGAGTGGGAACAAAGAAGACGTCAACAATTATAGGCCTATATCTATCTTACCAGCTATTTCAAAAATATTAGAAAAAGTAATAAACAGTAGACTTATCCAATACTTAAATAAATTTAACATTCTTTCGGACTCACAATATGGATTTAGACAGGGAAAAAGCACTCAAGAAGCAATTCTAAATTTAACATCAAACATTATTAAACACGTAGACTCTAAAAATAAATGTCTAGCTGTCTTTTTAGACATAAAAAAGGCATTTGACACAGTTTCTGTTCCTACGCTTGTCAAAAAGTTAGAAAACATAGGTATAAGGGGTAAACAGCTAGATTTGCTTACAGACTATCTTTCAGATAGAACTCAACGTGTCAAAATAGGTGACCATATTAGTGAGGACATGCATATAATGTATGGCGTCCCACAGGGAAGCGTCTTAGGACCAACACTATTCCTTATATATATTAATGATTTATGCAACCACAAACTAGATAACGGTCGAATATATTCATACGCAGATGATACCGCAATCGTGTTCTCTGGAAAGACGTGGGAAGAACTTGAAGTAACGGCTGAAGCTGGGCTGAGTCATATATCAGAATGGTTAAAACAAAATCTACTTACACTTAATACCAGAAAATCTAATTATATATGTTTTTCTATCGACAAACGTACGCAACCGGCTCCCTTTAATTTAAAAATTCATTCTTGTGGCGGAAACCTGAACTGTACCTGCGATATTATAAAAAGAGTCCCTAATACTAAATATCTTGGCCTAGTTATTGATCAAAGACTTTCATGGTACCTACAGATTGAGGAAACCTCAAAAAGAATTAGGAAGCTCAATTGGATTTTTAAGAATTTAAGGTATGTCGCGCCTCATAAAGTATTACAACAGGTATATACCGCGTTAGGACAATCCATTTTGACATATTGTATACCGGTTTGGGGAGGGGCCGCTAAGACTAAATTACTAGAGTTAGAACGAGCCCAGAGATCCTTAATTAAAATTATGTATAATAAGCCGTTTGACTTTCCAACGACAGAGCTATACACTACTAGCAATTTATTGAGTGTAAGGAAACTTTATATACTAAACTTAATTATTGAAAAGCACAAGACTATTCGTTGTGATGCTAATAGCTACCAGAAGAGAAGAATAAAATTTAATGATGATACTTCTGTCAAGACTCGCTTTGCTGAGCAACAATATACTAACCGATCTAACTTCCTGTACAAAAAGATCAATAATATTCTTAATATTTATAATGCACCCATATTTGCGCTAAAAGCTAATATTACTAAATGGTTAACTACGATGAGCTATGATGAAATTGAAACATTCCTACAAGTACTCAGTTAAATATTTAAATCATAAAATATATACTTATATACAGTAACTTCTAAACCACTATAATATTCAAACAACTCTTATTAGTGCTCTTATTATTATAACTATATAAACATACATACACATTCTCCTTAACAACCTCTTGGTAGCCCCCGTTGCCCGGACTCTTAAGAGACCGGTGTCCTCAGGGGTACCACACACACTCACATACACACACCCTCTCACACACACACACACACACACTCATAGGCAGCTCCTGTTGCACAGACTGTGAGACCGGTGTCAGGAGCAGCCGCCAGACACAGAAAATAAGGTATCAGTGCTATCTATTAAATTAAATAAAAAGTCCATAGAATTATTTTTGTACGTCCAGTTAATAATAGTAAGTAATCATTAATAGTAATTATCAATTTAAATAATTTTATATTTGTATTTAAAAATTATATTTAATTTAGTTTATTGTAAAATCTATGTATTTGTAATGAAGAGCAGGACATCCTGGCACAAGTATATTTACATACTTAAAAGGATGTCCTAACAACTGTCTAGCATGTAAGATACTTTTTTCTACAAATAAACAATTTTCAATTTTCAATTTCAATTTTCAATATAATAAGGAACGGATGACTATAAATGATATTTGTACACGTCTCGCTGATTAAGGACTGACTGGATAACCCAACACCAACTGAAAACCATGTTGGTGAACTTGAATTTTGTGACTTTTGGCCTTGCTTAGAAGTGTTTTCCGTATGTTTCGTAATTTGCATTATCTATGCAAGTTTTAATAAATAAACATTTTTTTTCTATTCTATTGAGTTTTTTTGGTCCAGTCTCCCTGAACATCAATTTATTACTCCGTCGAGTTGAGCTTTAACAGAATCCTTTCCCATTTCAATAAAATATTACAAATTATACAATTGACTTCAAACAGATTTTAATTGGAAACGAGAAAATGTAAAATGTGAGGTTCATTTCATTTATTTCAAATTTTGTTTTATATAATCTGTTTTTTTGTTTGGTTGGTCCTTTGGGTTTTGGTTAGCATGTGCTCAAAGTAATTGAGGATTTTTGTCTCAGCTTTGGTTGTTTCTTATCGATGTAGAAATTTTGTCTACTTTTCCTTCAAGAAACAAAAGACGATATAATATGGACAAAGAGACCCTACATCTCAACCAACATATTACTACTTGTCAAACAAACAGTTAGAACGCTTAAATATGAATTTTAGTCCAAAAAAAATATGAATTTGTTTCTGAACGTGCCAAGTGCCAACTTACTTTACCAAAATGTTTGTTCGATAATTTTAATTGCTCTCGACTCTACTGCATACCGACTTACCTTCTCTCGTTTTTGTGATTTTACTGTTTTATTTTCTCCTTGTTCTCACCGAGACAAAGAAAATATTCACAAGCTCTTTATAATGATTCCAAACCGATTTCAAATGAATTACTTTTGTTACAGTTTTATATTTACAGGCCAAAAACTGAAAATGTATTCAATGTAACTCTACCCTCATCATCATCGTCAACCTATAATCCACTGCTGGACATAGGCCTCCCCTAACGAGCACCATAGCGCCCTGTCGAGCTTGACGCATCCAGCATCTGCCAGCAGTCTTTCGCAGGTCGTTATCCCACCTAGCCAGAGGGCGTCGTCGGGGCGTCGGCTACGATTGCCGAGTCGAGGTCTCCACGCAAGAACACGTTTACCCCAGCGGTTGTTGGTTCTTCGTGATATGGCTGGACCACTGCCACTTAAACTTGCTAATTCTTAAATGTCATAAAAGTCATTTATATCACATTTAAACTTATTTAAAGCACTTAGACTATACACGTCGAAAGAGCTAGAAGTAAGTCTTAGAGCTATGTCGATAGCTTTGGTTCTCTGTCGGATGATTTCGTTACGAATCCCATCCTTCAAAGACCGAACTCTACCCTAATCTTTGCAATTAAAACAGTGAAAATATTCGACAAAAATTATCACTTGTATTTCTCGACATGTTTTTCTCTACCCTTATCTAACGAATCCAGCTTTCGTACTGATGCGCGACGTTACTCGTCATCATCAGCCTATAGCAGTCCACTGCTGGACATAGGCCTCCCCAATGAGCGCCATAGCGCCTATTAACGTACTCGTACTGACGTTACTCGTATTTTAACATTACTGAGAGTTAGAATCAAGGGAGGGTGAATAAAGATTTAACCACCGTTCTTTCTGTCGTTATCTGTGCAAGTAAAGCCCGCGAGCGGAGGCAATGCCTGAAAATTTAATAAAGCTACTGACTTTCAAATATTAAACGAGTACACTCAGCTTCAGCAACGGCTTACATAGTGCCCACGGTACTCTTGTAGACTGGAGGTGGTTGGAAATGGCCGTTTGTGAAGTTGATGAGAAATAGAAAAAGCTAGAAACACCTATTAATTATATTTATATCTGTCCAAATTCCGGATTGAAATACTTTCAATCGTATAAGTAATCTTTTTATTTGTTTTAAATGTGTAATTGTGTTTTTCTATGGATCTGGTCTGAAATAAATAATTTTTATTTTATTTACTTATTAAGTTTTAATCTCGGTAGGCATTTCTAAAAAAATATTTAAACAAAATAATTAAATTAAACATTAACAAAATGCAACGTTTCTGCATAAAAACTCTACGTTAAAATCAGATTTTAACAGTATCAATTTTAATTTCAATTTTATTTATTTTATTGTATTATTATTTTCTTTAATGTATGGAAAAAAGTGATGACCATCTCGATGGTGCTTTAATAATTTCTTCGGTAATGTTTATAATTTTTAAATCTAACACCGAAGACCTCTGTGGAGCGATGGGCGAAGGTCCGCCTGCGACGCAGGAGGTTGCGGGCTCGATTCCGATTTATCTATGTATATATTGTATTATGTATATCAGTTATCTAGTACCCATAATACAAACTCAGCTCAGATAATTCTGTGTGAATTGTTCATTATTATTTATTTACTAGCTGCGCCCTGCGACTTTACCCGCGTGGAAATTTCTGCGCAATTTTACCATGTTTTCTCTCCGTTTAAATCTTTCCTGGACTATGACAAACATTTCAAAACCAAAATCAGCAAAATCGACCCAGCCGCTCTAGAGTTTTAGCGAGACTAAAGAACAGCAATTGATTTTTATATATAAGACTAGCTGCGCCCCGCGGCTTTGCCCGCGTGAAAAGCAATTTTACCAAATGTTCTCAACGTTTAAACCTTCCCTGGACTACGACAAACATTTCATGATCAACATTATCTAAATCGGCCCAGCAGTTCACGATTTTTAGCGAGACAAACGAACAGCAATAGATTTTATTTTATATAGATTATTAAATCATCACTTTCACATTTCGCCGACTGTACCCTGCTGTGAGATAAAACGGTAATGTTCCAAATTATCCCGTAACAAACAGAATGGATTATGCAAATCGGTTCATTTCTGGAGATGAGCTTATTTCGCTTGGTCAGCAGCCCGCCCCGCCGCCGTTCTGATGGCTAAGAAGATAGTAACAACATTTACTTGAGCTTGATTTAGCAAATTATTAGGTATATAAAATAAGCGGAATTATATACAGAGCGAGTCTGCATCATGTGCTTAAACTAATGGGTATAGGGTGCCCTAGGGTGCCCTTTTTATCGACGGAAAATGAATTAAGAAATAGAGAAAGCTAAGAACCAGCTTAATGATTTAAAACGTAATAAAAAAATAAATTGGAAGAGATCCTGGAAGAGATCGCTTCTAAGCGATAAGGCCGCCCATTGTACTTGTCGCATGTAATGATCTGTATCTGGTGTACAGTAAAATATTTTTGTATTGTATTGTAAATTAATTTGTAATTTTTTTGGGGAAATCCTACAATTATTAGAAATAGCCACGAAATAAGGCGAATGCTTTAAAGAATTTAAGTTTTTGTTGTATGTACCTATATCTGAAACTTTGGCATCAATAAGTTATCAGTAAATCAAGAACAAAAATCATAAATGATACGTTTATGCCTAGAATTATTTTGACTAGATTATTCAAAACTTCTTACGTACAAAAACTAACGTGATTTATACTATGTATGTGTTCAGAAGTGGCTTATTCCTTTTCCGAAAATGAAGCAGGAAAGTATGTCACTGTTGTACTAGAACGCAGTAAAGAAGACTATAGAAACTCAATACTAACGCGCTGAGCGGCAAGGATACCATGTGTTTTGTTTAAAGTCAACGTAGCCATGGTAACTATCTCTTAAAAGGTCAAACGACAAAAAGTTTGTACTTAAAATATATCAACCATATCCTCTTTCGGAAGAATAATAAATAAATATAAAAGGTAATATTTTACAAACTGAATATTTCGAATGTTACTAAAGATTCGAAACGATGTTGTTATCGTAGGTGTAGTCTACCAAAAGCACTATGTATCAGAACAAAATGCAATTCCTACTAATTAGTATCATTAAATTTAATGATCTAAAATGACACCCGCGTTAGTAATCAGTCACTTTTTCCCCTTTGGTGTACCAATCTACAAAGTACTATAGTTTTTGAGAAAGTTGCAGATACAAAAAAAAATTAAAAAAATGCTATTCTAATTTAGAAACATTCTCTTCTAATTTAGAAACATTCCTCTAATTTTAAAAACATTGTTCTGGGAAATAAAGCCACCATGCGAAGCCTAACCGACACATCAAAAGAGAACACTGCAACATGTCGCAGCGTCGATGCCGTCACTGCCCATACTTTTTATTGGCATGTGTCGCTCCGCACGCCAGCTCTTAATATTCAGCGAACCAGAACCAATACAATTCTGGAAACGTGTGACGGCTAGGAGGGACTGACGTGGCTAGTAAAAAATTCATGAGCGGCTAGACCCAACTCTTGGCGAATTTCAATATTTTCGGACAAATCTCGTTCTAATCCATGTGCTAGTGCTAGGTGGAGAGTTCGGCAAACGTAGTGTTGAATGAATGAAAGAATGTACACTTTATTGCACTTAAAACATAACGAAATAAAATCTTATATCTAAATTTTAAACATGAACAGTACAATAGGCGGCCTTATCTCTGACAGCGATTTCTCGCAGGCAACCTAGTTGTTGGATAGCTCTGTTGCCAAAAATAGTGATAAAAATCTGTTTGATAAAAACACTGCAGAAACGAAATAACAACACACGCAGAAAATAATAACCACTATCAATCATTAAAAAAACCGAAATAAAATCCTGGTATTCAAAAATGATGGACGATACTCAGATCGGTAATTGGAAGCGAAATTCGCAGTAACGTGAAAAACGTAAATATAACACGATTCATCATATCATACACGTCCACTGCTGAACATAGGCCTCCCCTATACGACGCTATGACGACCGGGCTTGAGCCACCTCCGTTTAGCTTGGGGTTAGATGATGCTGAGTGGATTGTCCAGCATTATTTATTTATTTATTTATAGATAGCAAACACTATTATATCACACAAAATAGAAAACAATACAGAAATAAAAACGTAGAGTAAAGGAAGTTATAAAGCTCGGCCTTATCGCTGAGAGCGATCTCTTCCAGGCAACCTCAGGGTGTCTTTATTTATGTTGGTACCAAGTACAAGGTTCTCTGTAACTCGCTAGAGAAACTTTGTAATGGATTCAGATTTGATTGACTTAATTTGAATTAATTCTACAGCTGTTTCTGATTGAACTAAGTTGTTTTCGTTCAGAACTTTAAATTGGTAGCTGAGCTGTAATTATCAAGAGATTCGGGCTTGCTCCTAATGGCTCTGTGGAGTCCGGAATGCATTTGGAGCTTTCCGAATTTCGAATACAGGTTGTCACAAAACACTTGTAGTAAACCATTTTTTTACAAAATATAATAAAATGTTTGTTACACAGTTTATTTATTTCCAGCGTAGGTACACATGTTACATTTGATGTCGTTAAATACTGTCATTATCTACTATGTCATTTTAAAAGATAATATTATATTTATTATTTTATCACATACTAACTTTTGACAAAAAAAACACCATAGGGCATTGTGCCTCATTGTGCAAAGAAAAGCAGACAGACATGCCGTCTAAAAAAACTAAAATAAATTCATTTATAATAATTTGTCACAATAAAACAGATAATAAATAAGTTAAAAGGAATAATAAATTAGATAAAATGTCAAAGTACTCTGCTGTATATATATCTGGGCATTGTCAAACTATACTAAAAATATTGTACAAAATTAAATAATATACAATAAAATAATGTCAGGAATATAAATTTAGAATAATTGTAAATTTACATTTAAATCATGATTAAAATTAATGCTGCTGTAGGGGCATTGTCAAGGAACTAAACATATAGAACAAAATCATGTATCGTAAGTTGATTTCCTTGGTATCCATAATTTGGCTTCGTCCATTTGATACGAAGCACTCTAGGTGGACTCCGACCAGGTGGGATGACGACCTGCGAAATACTGCAGGTAGATGATGCGGTAAGCTGAAGACAGGGCGCTATGGCGCTCATTGGGGGAGGCCTATGTCCAGCAGTGGACTAATATAGGCTGATGATGATGATGACTCTATAGGTATATTACGAATTATCATTAAATTCTGAAAAGCCTCGCGATAAGTATTTTATGTATTTTATTAAAATTGTTGCCTGACTTCGTAATTTCTTTAATATATTAATTATTTTATCAATTAATTATTATAAACTCGTACACCGTATTTTTTAGTTTTTCGGGGCAAAAAGTAATCCCTGAAAAGTCAAATGGGAGCCCCCGGGAACATTCATTCACACACGTTTACACGTTTGCATGCATTTATTTCTTGCATGTTTGTTTGATGAAATACCTAAAAAGATGAACATACATACAATACAAGAAATAAAGAAAAGTTACAGCTACCTACTACTAGACTGGTAAAAACACATAAACAGGGTTTAGCCCTAAAGCTTGATTTATATAACAAGTTACCACTAGAACTAACTCTACTTCCTTTTCAGGAATTTAACACTTTGACTGCGATTTTTTTTCGACGAGTGCGATCTTTTTTTAACCTAAAAAAATCGTACTGCCGCTCTATACAGCGGTTGTGTTGCGCCGCACATGCGTTTCGTTCGAAAAATATTACGGCTGTGCTGAGTCAAAAAGATCTGTATTTTCTCAGCCGCTGCGCTAGTGTGGATTTATGCATATTAGTCACTTGTAGAAAACACATACCGTGTGATTTCAGCACTCAAAGTGAGCATAAATAAAGAATTTTTTAGTATGTAACCCATTTTATAGTATTAACGAGTTTTTAACGCTCTCCTTTATCAGTTTGTGATGGTTTATTATTGTTTATACTTATCATTATATTATTATAATTTAGGGTTAAATTTAACATTATTTATTGTACTGTAGTATTTAATTCACATGTCAATATAAGTGATAATGTAATGGTGAATAAATTGAATTTACTGAATTTATAAAAAACACGTGCGAAGCCGCGGGCAGAAACTAGTACGAGCGTCTTAAAAATACAAAAGATTTCGTTCTGGCATAGGAACAAAACAAGTCAACTTGTTCATCTTAGCGAGTGACGAGAAATTCAGCGTTAGACAAAATAACAAAAAGTACGTTTGAGCGAGTCGAATCCTCCATGACGTTCCTATACGACATGCGTCTTTGTTAAAAATACAATACTCAAGGCCTGATATTCTTGTTGTTTTTTTTTCGAATAGAATATCAATAGTTTTGTCATCATCAGCCTATATTAGTCCACTGCTGGACATAGGCCTCCTCCAATGAGCGCCATAGCGCCCTGTCTTCGGCTTGCCGCATCCAGCATCTGCCTGCAGTATTTTGCAGGTCCCACCTGGTCGTGAAGGTTTTATAATATTAGTCGAAGGGCGTCCTACACTACGTTTACCGAGTCGTGGTCTCCACTCAAGAACACGTTTGCCCCAGCGGCCGTCGGTTCTTCGCGAGATATGGCCGATTCAGCTTGCTAATTCTCAGAGCTATGTCAACAACTTTGGTTCTCTGTCGGATGTAGATATTCGTTACGAATCCTATCCTTCAGAGAAACTCCGGCTATTAGCTTTGTTGTTATCTTTAAATATCCATGTACCTATTATAAAGTAAATTAACAACAATTTCAATTTCTCTCGTTATCTCAAGACCTACTATCACTACCTCGCTCCACTCACCCTGTTTTTTTTGTATATTTTTATTATGCTGTTGACCTCAGATGGCCATGACAGCGTTACCGGACTTCCACTCATCCTGTGAGTAGTTAGGGTTGCATTTTATCTCTACTAGACAACCTCGGATTAATAGGATCTTTGGACAGTACAAGGGTATCTGTGTGCTAGTAGGTTTTATAATAATATAAAAATGTCAATACCGGATGTCGTCATAGCCAATTTTTGGCCGCGGTAGCCTTTCTTAATGGAAACTAGCCTTGTGGGCATTATTATAGTGCATAAGTCTGTGCGTAAACACAGGTGCACTCTCTATTCCCTCTCATAAGCCGACTCGTCTGGGGAGAGGTCAGGTGCAGGACCAACGACTTTACTTACATATATAGGTTGGTATACTGTCTTTTGGGGCGTTAGGGAGAGGCCTATGTTCAGCTGTGGACGAGTACGAGCTGATAATGATGATAATACTGTATTTTATAAATGAACGAAGGTATCGATAGCATCTTATGATAGCTTCTACCATACAATTAGTTAACCAACATCTTTTGCAAAGTTTATTTATGTAGATTTATGTAAATTATGTTTACGTCTAGGCCGCTGTTTTTACCAGAGATGAAATAAAAACACGACAAAAGAAAGAAGAAGAAAAATTCAGGAGGCTTTTAATACGTCGGCTTTTTGTCGTAATTGAATTGAATAATGTAATTAATTGGATTTATGAATTTAATTTACAGATTTATTTGTTATGAAATAACAATATTTTAGTTTTTACATGCTTCACAAAACCTGTAGCCTCAGAGTAATAGGCTGTAGCCCTAAAAAACTCGTGCATAGTTTAGATTGGCCTTTTCACATTGTTGATTAAAGTTGAACGCACACCTGTCCGCGCCACACGATCCGCATTCATCGCATTTTCATAATCTTTGTATGAAATAGTATGCAACATCGCGCACCTATCCGCGCCGAACGAGCCGCATTCCAGTAAAATAGTGCGACTCCTGCGTTGAGGACTGGTGGGCGTTTAGCTTTTGCTCCGTTTACCTATCGTTTGCAATAAAGCACTTTAAAAAACATCACCTCTGTCAACCCTAGCTAATGTGACAGCCCTAACACATTAATCACTAACCTAACCGAAAAGCGATTTCAAGTTTAAACGCACAAACGCAAAGTTCAAATTCAGGTAGCGCAGTCCTTAATTCAGCGGTTCTACGTGAATGTATAAATTTAAAATTTCATCGCGGGTGTGTACCTTCGCAAATATGCGGCTATTTCGGGAGAGAGCAGGTGTGATACCCTACCCATGTTCAGGGAGACACTAATCTACCTGGCATCTAAGTTATGCGTTGTTCACACGGAATATTCTAAACATTTACTCTACGTTAGAAGTTAGAACCTAGGTTAGAATCCTGTTCACACGGAATATGGGTGATTCACGGGAAAATGTCATTCTCCCGTGAATCTCGCAAAAATTTCAAAACTATATATAGACAATTTTCCTAGATTAGAAGTTAGAACCTAACTTAGAATTCTCTCAGGTTTGGCTGCATGGAATATTGTAAACAATTTCCTTACGTTAGAAGTTAGAACCTAGGTGACATACCTCTAGCCTAGCGATTAGCTGAAAACTGTGCTATTGCTTCTTTAGCAAAATATTACACTGAGCCAAAGCCTTTTTGACGTTCTGCACAGACATTTTACCTACTCGCAGATTGCGTTGATTTTGATATAATTGTTAATTTTTCTGAAGGTAGAACTTAGGTTACATTCGTCTCAAGTCTGGCTGAAAATCAATGCTTTTGCTTCTTTAGAAAAAATATTACGCCGAGCCAAGGCCTTTTTGATGTTCTGCAGCACTAACAGACATTTTACCTAGATTCGTTTTAAAATGATGAGAGTGATCTCTTACAGGCAACCTTAGGGTAGACTGGAAATGAAGAACAATATAGACACAGACAGTGGCACTATGATTCATTAGAAAACCTAACCTTTTCAGAATTGATGAAACAGTGTAACTCTCCCCATAAGAGGTTTAAAAACATGTAATTATTTATTCAAGATGCCAGACGACTAACGCGTCCCCGAAAATCAATGGAACAGTAAATACCGTGAGTTTTCGTGAAAAACCGCAAGTGAAGAACATGCCTAACGCTAGGAACACACGCCTTTATGCGGCAGAGAGCAATGTGTTTGTGTACCACACAGAACCTGTGATTTCATCTGATTAAGTCGTCCTGAGTTCCTTAGTAGGTAATGATATTTCAGGACCACCAGAAGAATATCTTGATTTGAGATTGTCTGCCCACTCACAGGTCTAAAAATATTTTACATTTACTTACGTATTCAACCAAAAAATGTATGTGGGTTTGTATAAAATGAAGGTGGGACAGAAATAGATCAAGATGGAAAGAATTTAATTTACTTTTCAAAATTAACGTATATATCGCAAGCCCTCAATCTTCTTAGTGATTGCGGTCAGAAGCTGTTAATGAAAAACTTAACGATATCTGCTAAAAACTCTCGGCCGACCCTTATTGCATACAATAAACGAAACACACACGCGGGAAATTCCTAAAAAACCAGTTATATACTATGGAAATTAGATATATTATTACACACCTAACTTGGATTTTTTTTATAAAAAATCATTATAGAATAACCGAGAGTTGGCGGTAACTGACGGTCTTATCGCTTGAGACTGATCTTTCCCAGACCACCTTGATAGGATCGTGGGATAATTAATGGTTCAGGTGACAAATCCAGTTTATCATACGTCAGTCTTCGCTTACCCTTCGCTCGTGTAAGCTAAGCTTAGCTCATGTAAACTCAGTTCAGTTCGTGTAAACTCAGCTCAGCTCGTGTAAACTCATCCTTACTCGTGGAACGTTCGGGTGTTTCCGGTTACGATTTAATCACATTTTCGGAGGCTTTCCACAATGGTTGCCACCGCTGTTGTGGATTCGTTCATCGCATTGCTTTACAAGAAGCTTAAAATGGCGGAATGGAAATGGAAAGGTAAAAGGTTTTGGAAAAAATTGGTTATTTAGGTTTCTACACAAAAACCACATTAACAAAGTATTAAATGAATAGGCAATTAAAGTCACTTCATTATTGGATCTTTGCCACTCCTTCATTTGAATGAATTGAGTAGCAAAGATCCAATAATGAAGCAGTAGTAATAGTTGATACACTTTAGTTTGAACCAATGTGTATCAACTACTGAGGGAGTCAAGCTGAAGACAGAGCGCTATGAACCTCATTAGGGGAAGCCTATGTCCAGCTGTGGAATAATATACACTGATCATTATGATGACTGATGGACCGAGTCTTACTGCAATATCGCCTAAGTTCATGCTATTCTGGATCTTATTGAGTTCGCTCAATACAAAGAGCAGAAACTATTTATTTTTAGTATTTACGTTTTAAAAGTCCTGGTCATCCCGCAAGCAAAAGCAATGGCAATGGCTTCACTCCCATTCAAAAAGCAATACAGTTGCTGCAACGCAGTTGTTACAGAAAACAGAGTAAGGTGTAAGAACTGTTTAACTTAAGAATCCAGACATAACAAGGATTCTTCACCTGATAATTTAAACTACATTGTACTTTTCAAAACAAAAACGTAGCGATCATCTTTAGTAACTGCGTCGTAGTCGAGCAATAGATAAGAACCGTCTAAGAATAGCTAGGTGTGGATAATATCATTTCTTTTATCACCTGGAGTCAAACAAACCCACCTGATCCTAAGTGATACTCATCGCTATAACAAAGTATTGCCTCGCGGGTCACGTACTGGGGACGTGCCTGCCATTCTCCATGCTCGCTCCGATGATCCTTTCATTGATCGCGTTGTCTGTCGGTCAACTTTATACATACACGAGCGGACCTTCCCGGCTTCGCACAGTTTTAGTACGGATCCCTAACTTTTTTGAACATATAATATAGCTTATATTCACCGGGGATAGTGTAGCTTCCCAACAGTAAAAGATTTTTTCAAATCGGTCCAGTAGTTTCGGAGCCTATTCAATACAAACAAACAAACAATCAAAATCCGTTGCGTAGTTTTAAAGATCTAAACTTTAGATCTTTAAAACAACGCAACGGATTTTGATGCGGTTTTATTTAATACATATAGTGATTCAAGAGGAAGGTTTATATGTATATACCATATGTATGTATAAACAGTATGTTTTATATACATACATAATGTATGTATGTATATAAAACATGCATTTGCACCCTTTCGAAGACGGGGCGGTAGATCGCGTAAGTTTAAAAATATTCATCAAAAAGTAATCAGAAAGAAAAGTAAAAAATTATTTGTTTTTTATAGTCATGTTATTACTTCATTGGTTTTTCGAAGGAAATCTCGCTAGCGGCAAGGAAAAGATCTTATAAGAGAAAACTTCCAAAACGAACAAATTTCTTGAATCTCGCAAAAACCCCACCCGGCTGGGCACTTCTAAATGTACGAGCCATATTCACAAATTATTCAGAAATGCCCTAAATAAACAGGCAGGGATGCTTTATTATTTATGAAAACCTATTAGTACAGGAAGAATATTTTTCCATGGAAAAATATCGTGAGGAAATCTACAGGTAGATTATTGAGACTTAATATATGTAGATAGAGAGCTTCAGACATTTTTATTAACCCATCCTCTGTCCCGACCGTATCAAGCTAGTCTAGACCTGTCGACTATGCTAATAGGATACGAAATATCTACAAACTATATATTGTATAGAAAATATTTTACCAGGTAACTGAAACTTAATTTTGAATGGTAAAATGGTAATTATGTATGTAGTTTGATGTAATCTTTGGGCTTTATATGCTACAATTATTCACATTTGGTTACCTTACATTGGATCTATTTCCCTTTGATGTACCTAGAGTGCTAAAATTCAGCTAGATACAGCAATCATAACCTAGCTAGAATTTCACATAAAATAAAAGCAACAAACTATAAACACCATTTGGCAAGTTTAAGTTTCTGAATTCAGTGCTTGTTTCACGCTGATAGCGACGCTACTGGTATTAGGTACATTAATCGAGTAATGGAATGTAACCGACTCATTTGAAATGCATGGTTTATTATGTTGATTTTGGCCTGATGGTTCTACAAACCGATTTACAATCTGAATAAAGCCAGTTGGACTCATGGTGCATAAAATTATCGTATATAAGAATAATTAATTCATTTAAAGTTTGATAGTATTCGATAGTTTTTTGAAGCTTTCTTAGCACATGTAAATAGGCATATTTTTAAGAAAAAAAGATGCTGCCTGTTCTTGTATATCTAAAATATGTTTTTTAATCTAGCATGATTTATAATTACTTTTAAAAAGTACCTAACTAAATAAAAACGCAATTAATAAATCTGCATTTTAATTAAAAACAACCTTTTGATAATTAAACTTCAAAGGATAAGTGCCTACTCGTATTGGCTGACGCAAAAAGGCTCATTATGATTATCAAGACACTTTTGCTAAAATAAATAGGCGTCTTATTAACCCAAGGCTCCGAAGTAATTACCGATCTGTCTAGGGCACCCTGGGAGTTGAAGGGTCAATCGCAGTGGTAGACGTGCAGGGCTGGATTAAGAAAGGGGTTTGAAAATACTCCTAATAAATAATGCTGGACAGCTCACATATCTAGCGCTAACCTAAGATCTTCTGCGATCACATCAGACCTTGTGTTATGGGTAGCTACAAGGTATCTGATATATTTCATACAATAAATACTTCTTATTCACTTATTAATTACAGTAGTTTTTTTCTTAGTTTACATGTAGGAGCTGGAGGCACACCTGATAACGTCAATAATAAAAAAGTATGATATAGACAATAATCAAAATAATATTCAATAGCTAAAAACGGATAAGAGCTGGCTGAATATTTCGGTTAAATAATAAATGTCTTATCACAGTCCAATCTCTAATCGAGGTCTAATTCAATCGAGTCCTAAACTTCACTAAAACTATAAAAGTTGTCCTCAAAAGGAATATTTATATGATGTTTCTAACGCGCGTCAAATTACAAAAAAGACTGAATACCATCGGGAATCAACTTCAATCAACAACCACTGATTGAGTAGTTTCCGCGGCTAGCCGATTTATCTTCATTATGACCACAGCAAAATGCTTATACTAGTCATCGGTCATTCATTGGGTCCCCCAAATTGACTTTGATTTCTAGTTATTAGACAGATGATGGGAACTTTCTTTTCCTTAGGTGTACAAAGTGGTACAAAGGCTGTTCGAAATATACTAGAATAAAGTAAAGCAGTAGATTAGCCGAAGGGTATTCAATGTCCCAATGGTGGTCAAAAATATCATAGTACGAGTAACTTAAAAAATATCACAATAACAGTAAAAAGAAAGTCAAACTCGAAGGTTTTGTTATTATAGTGCGTAAACCAGCGCGTTGGGAATCCCAAAAATTTTCGACTCGTCGTCGTTCACTTGATTTCGTGGCTCAGCTGGAGAGAGCGTCCCTGTACGCTATGATATTATTTAATTTCTTAAAGTGAAATTTGCCTAGAGCCAGCCTATAAGCAATATGACGAAATGGTATTAATACTGATAAATGTAAATCAAATTAAGTTGACTAAGTTAACCCGCCACCGAACGCTAACATTAGGTACCTCATTTGTGGCATAAAAACCCCATCAGTCAATATTGAACGCCCCCGTCCTAGAGTACACCCCTGTACGCTCTGTACGATACCGATGCTAATTAAGATTCTACCAAAGCCAAAGCCAATAAGCAAAGTTCAACTGTACACGGAATTGGTCGATTCGCGATTGGAAACTCTGAAATAGGGACAAAACAACATTTTGGGGTAATGTTGTGTTCGCAGGAAGGAATTCAAATTCTCATTGACGCCATGGGCAAATTCAAGTTAATTTAGTTTCTTAAATCTATGGAATCTATGGAATTGGATAAGTGATCCAGTGATGGTTTTGATTGTAGGCTGAAAGCATTATTTATGACTAGTTTCTGGCCGCGGTTTCGCACGTGTTGTTTCTATGGAAACGTTTTAGGGTTATTTTTATCCCATGGGAACTGATTTATGGGATAAAAAGTAAATGTTTTATTCCCGACCTCGAACTACCTGTATACAAAATTTCAGCCCGAACCGTGCAGTTATTTTTACGGGAAAGAGTAACAAAGATCCATAAAAACAAACTTTCGCGTTTACAATATTAATAGGAGCTTGCATGAACTCGTTCATCACGCATAGGTCCGAGGGGTTTGTGGTGCGCAGTAAAGGCGTTAAATAATACACAGTCCATCCTAAGGTCGCCTGGAAGAGATCGCTCTTAGCGATAAGGCCCTTTATACCTTAATCTAAGTTATATCTCTGTATTGTTTTCTGTTTTATGTGATATAATAAAGTGTTTTCTATCTTTCTAGAAGTAAGCTACCGCCCTTTCCCTGTAGCTTCCCGTTGTTGGCTCTGACGACAACCACAGCCTCGTAAGAGTACACCAAAGGACATTATTTGGGTACAATGCTATTTCTTAGTCCGAAATGAAATCTTGTGTTGTTGTCACCAGACTCTACGAGACAGATGAAATTGGCTACAAGTACCAAATATTAATATTGTGTAGTTACATATTTTAACCTGACTATTTATTTAGAGATGCTTTGTTTATCTATCCGTTTCCGAATCCCACGAGTGGTGTAACTGTAAACAACTCTTTGTTTACGTTGTTCCACGGTTGCAGTTGGTTTGTGTCTGTCATTGTGGTGTTTCCACTTGTTACCCGAAATTACTGCTAAAGTTGTTTGTATCGGACGATTAACAGAGATGATACCGAGAACCGTTATGAAATGTACTGCCAGATGAAATAATCTACACACTCTTTGATTCGTATATAACCGTAGTAGAACGTAGAGCCCTGCCATGATGCATTTGCGTAGATAGGTAGATGATAGAAAACACTTTATTATATCACACAAAACAGAAAACAATACAATAGAATACAGGAAGTATAAAGGGTGGCCTTATCGCTGAGAGCGATCTCTTCCAGGCAACCTTAGGATGGACGTAAATAATTAAATAAATCCTACCTACATTACAACAATCATAATAAACTTACATAGACATAGACAGGCACAGACAGGGAGATAAGGCTATAAATAAATAAATAATGCTGGATAATCCACATAGCATTATCTAGCCCCATGGTAAGCAGAGCTTGTGTTATGGGTACTAGATAACTGATATACATAATACTATACATTACATAGATAAATATTTTTTTATTTTACATAGAAAACGACCAGAACACCCGGAACAAATATATGCAGATCGTACACACAATTGTTCCGAAGCGGGAATCGAACCCGCAACCTCTTGCGTCGCAGGCGGACCATCGCCCACCGCGCCACATCGGTCGTCAGATAAGGCTATCAATCATATCATATGGATAAATAATGCTGATACAACAGTTGTTTTTAAGATAGGGAGTGATTTTTCACGTCTGATGTCCAGAAGGAGAGCTTTCCATAGACGAGTAGCTTGTACAGTGGATGATTTGTCATAGAAAGAGGTGGTGGAAGCAGGACTTTTATGATGAGGGTTTCAGAGGAACGCAAAGAGAGAGAGTGAGAGTTTGAGATGCATTCGAGCGCTCACGTTGGGTAGACTAAGCGTTAAACCAAAATACCATTAGCAGTTTTGAAAACGATGTTCTTTAATCCGAATTTTAGTCACGTCGACGACGGTCATTCTCAACGGAGACTAACCTTGTGCACAGGATATTATAGTGGACAAGTGTGTGCGTACACACAGGTGCACTTTCTATTCCCACACTCTCTAAATCTGCTGGGATGCTTACTACTTATTCTAGAAAATTTAAACAAAGGCGAACTTAACCCTCAGATAGGAGTTCTCTTCCAACAAACCTTATTGGGAGAGAGAGACAAAGTGAAGAGAGAAGTGGGTACATGTGCATAAATGAAATAAGAAATAGACAATAGATTAAATTTTAACTTACTTACTTATTAATTATATTATTTTAACTTACTTATTAATTTTATGTATTATTTTCTTTAGAATTGTATTAGTTATTTATTGTAAACATGTATTTCATGCAATAAATTAATTTGAGTTAATTAAAATGTTTTCCATGATCTCCTATGTTCTGTTCTGGGTCTCCTAAAATTTCGGCAGATTTTTTTATTGGTGCATGTTGTTGTCGAGGATAAACTGAATTTCCTTGTAAGTCGGTTTTCATAAACAGATATTTAATAATACCCCAAACATTTTCGTTTTCGGCGGGACTTGAACCCGCAACCTTCCCCTCAGTACGGGGACGCTCTAACCAACGCTCGCGCGGGACGCTCTCTTTGGGATATTATTTAATTTCTGAGATATTAATGCGAGGCACTATAATAACAAAAACCTTAAAATATACAGATATTACAATATACAGATATTACAATATACAGATATTACAATATACAGATATTACAATATACAGATATTACAATATACAGATATTACAATATACAGATATTACAATATACAGATATTACAATATACAGATATTACAATATACAGATATTACAATATACAGATATTACAATATACAGATATTACAATATACAGATATTACAATATACAGATATTACAATATACAGATATTACAATATACAGATATTACAATATACAGATATTACAATATACAGATATTACAATATACAGATATTACAATATACAGATATTACAATATACAGATATTACAATATACAGATATTACAATATACAGATATTACAATATACAGATATTACAATATACAGATATTACAATATATATTTATATTTTTATATTTTATTATTCCGTCTTTTGCGCATAATAAACTTATTGATATAGTCAAAATATTCTGTTGGACAGTGAACGCATTCAGTGAAAGCACTCATTTGTTATAGGTGAAAGAAAGAACACTTTGGCATAGAAGCGTTTGTGACTATAGGTCTGAATTATTCTGAATCTGCAGGGTCCGAAAGATATGTATTTCAGAGATAAATGTGATCATAACTCATGGAGCCAATTCGAACTGTCCTCCAGAGAGATGGATGACAGAATCTATTACGCTGCCGAAGCTTCTAGTTTGACCAATTGCAATGCGTCGGTATTTTTTACTCGCGACGTAAATTTTGGGTGGTTCTGTGTATTTATCTATTTACTAGCTTAAAGTATCCACAGATAAAGTGATTTTGATTTATATAAAAGAAAGTAAAAAGCACCCGAGTCGGGTTTTTATAGTTTTCAATGGCTGCAACGCTTTGGATATTATGTAGGTTAACAATATATAATATTATATTATATATATTATGTTATTAAACACAATAACGTGTTGACGTTACGTGCAAATTAATATGTAAGAAAATTTTAAAAAGTGTGTAAAAAATAAGTTTGGCAATGGAGGAATCAGCAATTATTATTTTTGGTTTTAACTGAAATCTGAAAAAAATAACAAAAAAATGTGTATTTTAATTGTAAGTTAATGCATAAATAAATAAAACAAAAATATATAGGCCTCCTCATCGGTTTCGATGACGGCGACCTTAGATATCACGGATTCTTCTATCATGAGCTCTAATATGGCTTGCTAGACCGAACTTGGTGTAAATGGATGATAATTAAACAGAAGACACCAGATACAAAAACAGAGACCTAAAACAAACATAGTTACGAAACAAAGTATTGTCTCCTACAAAAAACATTTAGCGCCTATGGGGTTCTTTGAAGTCATTATAATTATAAGTACCTACTGAGATTTCGACTTAAATACAAAAGTACTCGTAGCATGAAGCATATCGTCGAGTTCACTAACAAATCTAATCCGCAACGAAATTCCTGCAAGTGTTCACCCAACTTTTAGAAGTTGGATAATATGTTCTCCGTCGTAAAGCAAACTATGAAAACGTTCAAAGCATATTAAACTGTAATCCGTCGTAGCAGGGATCAGTTTAGTTTCAGAATAGATTACCTCGATCGATAGTGACTAACATAATTGAGAAAGTTTATGAAGCCACTAATTGATTAATGTGCTCCGCGACATTTATACGAACGTAGGCAAGGCACTCGTAGAAGTAGATAATGAATTGTAAAAGAATGAGTACTAAGTTGATTTTTGCATGTCACTTCGTCAGTCATAAATTATAATGTACCTAATTACTTAAAATCTCATTTTATCTATGTTTAATACGAGCTAAAACGCGAACATCCCAAGTTAAATTTAAAAACGGTCCACCGGGAGTAATTTGTTAGCCCAAATTATAAAAGGAAATGTTTATTATCATTTTACCTTCGCCACGTTCAAAATTAAACCTTAGAACCATGTATTTGAACTCAAAGTACCTACCTACTAAAATTCTTTATCATCACATTACACACTTCTTTCATTATGTTCTAGTGAGTACACAATTCTTGAACGTGCTTCCGTGATACGCGGCTATAAATAAACTAAAGTCGAAGAATATAAACTCTTTGAACGTGGCTAAGCCCGGAAAAGTCGAGCTTTATCGAGAAATCTTTAATCGAATTAAACGTGGAGAAAACTTGAAAGAAACAAAACAAAGCTTTGCAGCTTCGATAAAGGTATCGATTCTCTATGCCTAGTTAGTCGATAAAGTGAGATCGAGTTGATTCGATTATGTTCTAATCGAATCAACGCGATTCTACTAACAACGGCTGCTACTTAGGTAATAAAGTTTGTGACGCACAAGTAGAGATTGCCGCTCGCTTTAGAAAAGTTCAGCTTAGAAGCTTAAAGGCTACTGGACTTGGCCGATTTAATCAATTACCTAGTTTAGCTCGGACTTATCGATTTTTCTGATCTCGTTCAAGCAAAGATTGGATTATCGATAGCTATCGTTAACCTAACGAACCTGATACTTTCGATAGCCTATGTAGTACTATTATTATTCGATTTAAATATAACTAATATTTGCAATTTGCAAAAGATTTTTTTATAATGGCGCTCGCATTTGATATTATCTGCGGCAACTATGCGGACTTGACCCCTCTTAAAGATAAAATTATTTCACCAAGACTAATAATTGAATGGTTCCTTGTACATCATAATCATCATCAGCCTATATGTTAGTCCACAGCTGGACATAGGCCTCCCCTAATGAGCGCCGTACGCCTCGCGCGGTTGTCTGTTCTTCGCGAGATATGGCCGGCCCACTGCCACTTCAGCTTGTTAATTGTTAGAGCTACATTAATATCGATAACTTTGGTTCTCTGTCGAACACATTCGTTACGAATGCTATCCTTCAGTACTGTGACCTCTGATAATAGATCTTAATTACATCAAAGATTTACGCGTAATGAATATGACTCAAAAGGAGTCACATTTTTCCAATCAGAGAGTTACATTATTTTCAATCTTTTCGCTAATTCCGCCATGTTGTCAGAAAGTGTGTCAACATTCGACTACCGTATTTATCATTCGCAGTCGATGATCGTGTAGACCCAAGGCAACCTGGCTGCAAGTAGTTAGGGTACGTCCACGTGAGTATCGATCGACTCGCCGTATTCATGCTATGCATGAGCTTCTACTAAGTGAACTCGACTAGACATTCAATAGTGCTCTTACAACGATTAGTGCGAGCTAACTGGATTTTAACCTCGCTCAATTTGCTGTGTAGAAAGAAATTCCCGCTACGATTTTTGGTCTCGACTCAAAAAGACGGGTAATAGCTCTGACGGATAGGTACAAGATTAAATTACCTTAACGTTGCAGCTAGAATCTTAAATGGGTTTTTCCATGTCAAGAAATATTAATGTAGACAAGCCATTAAGCAGCAGAGACCACAGTCCGTACTAAATGCAAGGTAATTTGTCATTTTCGCATGAGCCTCGTTGATTGCCGATGTTTATTTGATTTGATAGATTGTCTATTGTTATATGTCTCAGTGGGTGTATGACTGTACCTTATGTATCTATATATGTAGGTAGGTTGGGTGTGTTATGCTCTACTTGAAATTGACTATATATGTAAGTAAACGTTTAGTTAAATTATCCAACTAATTGGAAGTCAATGGAGTTGAGAGTTAGTTTGGTACAGAGATTACTACAGATAGGGTGAGGTTTATTTGGTTGAGCTACAATTACTAAGTCACGACAATTTCTATGTAAAAATAAACGTGACAATTTAGCCAAAGTCTAATGTCAGAGTAGATGTTAAAGTCTCAGTCCTTGGTCCTTAGTCTGAAAAACAGGACAAGTAAAATCACTTTCTACAACACATAGTAGGCCGAAACCTAATGGGGTGTGAAACTCACGCTTTGTTACGGGGCGGGTACCTATTGTTATAAGTTGGTAGTTATCACGACCTTAGCCTCATTGGATCTCAAGCACGTCAAGATGTTGCCATTAGGGTTCATGCATTATTATCGTTCACGTTTAGTTTGTGCGAAAATTGCAAACTTATTACCTAGAGTTTACTTTTCTGCTCGTTTTTACTTTTTGTTGCTAGGGTGGCTCCTTTTTCAACTCTTTCACTATTGAAAGGAAGTTTAAAGGATTTCTATACAAAGCTTTGACCTTGCTTTCCTAGTAAAAGTAAGTTGAGGTTTTTCCAAGTAACTTTCTATTAGCCAAGTTTTACAATGCCTTGTTCAGCTTATTATGCTGAGACTAACACCTGATTCGCAAACAATACATGAATTACCGAATGAAAAGCACAAATCTACATTCATAAAGGATAAAGGTATGGTCGGAATTACCTTAAATTTATATTGTAAACATAAATATTCAAAAGGGAAAACTTAAAACTAGTAAACATAGGTCAAAGTGAATCTAATAATATAAAGAGCTCTTTTCCTAATACAAAATTCCTTCTACGAGTACGTACCACGTAATTGTGTCTTCTCGTTTCTCGTACCAGTAGATTGTTAACTCCTAAGTAATTGAAAAGACCGTAACGGTAAAACATTAATAAGAACCCCTAGGGATCAACTTCGGCCGTAACTTCAACTTGAACAACTTAAGTCCCCGGGAAGATGTAAAGCGATGCTCCAGTCTAATTATAGCACTTTATTAATTGTTCAGAAAGGATGTCCCTAAGTCTGAAACTTTCTTACAAAGAATGAGCTTTGTTTTAAATTGACTAATAGTTTAACTAAAGTGGACTGTGATAAAACTCTAAACGCTGCAGTGGTCGCTTAAGCCCAGCTTGGCAGCCATTCATCTTATGAATCATATTAGACTAATATATCTGACAAATGCAAAAGTTTTATGTTTAGAAGGATGGATGTTTGTTACCCCTTCACGCAAAAACTATTGAATGAAGCGGAGCGAGACATTTTTAATACCTGTAGTTCTAGAACTAGGCCTGGAATAAAACATAGGCTACTTTTAATCACATAAGTCAGTTCCTATGGGATAGAAATAATTCTAAAACGTTTTCATAGAAACAAGGTGTGCGAAGTCACGGACAGAAACGAGTGCTTCATAAATCCTTTAAACCAAGCGATCTGAAAAGAATGGTTCGTCGCATTTACTTATCAGGCGTTATTTAGCAGACAAAAAAGTACCAAGTAGTAAGGTATGTACATCTATTATCCTTCCCCTTCCATACCTGAAATCAATTGGTCGAAATCCTTAGATTAAATTGAATAGTATAATTATACCCCCTCCGACCAGGTGGGATGATGACCTGCGAAAGGCAGCAGGTAGATGCTGGATGCGGCAAGCTGAAGACAGGGCGCTGTGGCGCTCATTGGGGGAGGCCTATGTCCGGCAGTAGACTAACATAGGCTGATGATGATGATACCCATTACTTATAACAGGACTTTACTTTTGGCTCATCAAGCCTTATCATTGAAAGAAACTGGCAGAACTTCACAGCTCACCATGACTCTTTAAACGCACCATCAAATTGATAGCAGCCATTACGTTGACGAGAATGTATATTTGATAGCGCTGTTTACGGTTTCCATAGGAAGTACGCCGTTATAAGTGCTGCTTCGTTCCGATAAATGATAATGCCTATTGTTCCTTGGTTCATGATGCACTTCGCTTTTTATTATTGCCCTTTGTCAATTCTTTATGGTGGTTTTGGCAGTGCTTTAGAAGTTGAAATAAACACATTTTGAAGGACATTCACAGGGTTACTGACTGTTTATTTAGTTCATCGTTTTCATTGTCGTCAACTGATTGTGATTTGTCGGCTTTAGTTTGTAAAAAGGTTCTATGTGATTTTAAAGGTCAGGTAATTTATGTCATGACATAAAATAGGATTCATCAGATCTGGAGGATACTAAATCTAAAAAAAGGCGATTTTTAGGTTCAATTCGGGTGATGACGATAGATAAGTTATTCGGAATTATTCGGAACTACAGCACAAGATAGGTATTATTTAATAACTATGGCACATTTTATTATAACATAACACAAAAAATTAATAAGTTTTGATGTAACAAAGCTTGAGAACTATAAGTAATAGAAAACAATTTAAAAACTACAGAAAATAATGAATATTGTATGATGAAAATATAACCTGTTTGTGAGATTTGAAACCCCGCACAGTTTGCTAACCCTCGTGAAATTAATTAGCTTTTATGTAGTTTCCTAGAAACGGTGTAGACAAGACGTAATAACCTGGAAAACCTTGAAGATATTAAAGCTGCTTGAGGTTGTCCAATAGTTCTCTTTTGCATAATATTCGCAGCAAAAACAAATTACATTTTCCAAGAAGCTCTTTCATATAAATGAAATTAATCTTATTGAAATACCTTATGTAGGCAACATCATAATAATAATGTACAGGAGAAAAAAATATTTCCATGCATGTAAGCTTAGATTATCCTTTAGTTATCTTTTAGCCAGCCGAAATACTATGGTGCAATATGAAATGAAATGAAAGTTTATTTCCTTAGGCTTACAAATAAGCACTTAGACAAGTCATATTTTATACTATTCATTATTATATTGATGTTCACTTCAATTTTTTGTCCACCAGTGGAAGAAGTGAGAAGAAATCACCAGTATGTAACTTATGTGTCTAGTAACATAGATTTGCTTATCTGTAAGTTGTTAGATTTTGAGTCGGAGCAAAACTCGTTCCAAGCTTTTTTATCTTCTAGATAATCTGATATTTTGTAATAAGCCTTTTTACAAAGAATATGCTTCACAATTTTTTTAAATTTATTTATTGATAATTTTTGCAACTCACTTGGAGTTTTGTTGTAGAAGCGTATACATTGCCCTTTAAAAGATGCACTTATCTTATGTAGTCTATATATGAAAGATAGATAATTGGGCGATTAAGTTTTAATAAAAATTAAAATTTACCCAAACCTAATAAATATTTACCCTCTATAAGTCCTCTTAATCAGCCGATTAATAAGGCATTGGACTGGACAATATTTTAGACGATCTAACATCTAGGCATCTCTATGTGATTCCACTGTCATATCAAACTTACAGTCGTCCCCGCTCGATTGAGCCATGTTTTCAATTTGCTTTGCAAATTGAAACTTCCGCAGTTGGACTGCCCTTTAAATCAACATTGACCAGCACAATTACACTATGGCTTCTCCAAACAGGAGTAATTTCAAGATAGCCACAACGTCAGGAACAGATGTGGGCGGCTCTAGAGACAGGGGGTAAAGGAGGATGGGGGGGTTGGACAAGGGTTTCATTAATTTACGGAAACAAATAAATTTAGGGTAAACAGATAGCTGTAGTGACTATTGTTTTATTGTTTGGTCGCTTTGCTCTTAGTTCGTAAATAGCGTGGGTACTGTGACATCATAATACCCTGTCAAACTAACATAACTATACATTGTACATATAATAATATACTTTATTACATTATTTATAAGTCTTCAGTATTAAGTCAGATACATACTCATTAAGTTAGCTGTTAATTTCCTGAATACTGTTAAAATAAATAAATAAAATAATAATGCTGGACGATTCACACATTATATACCCCCAAGCTCACCAGAGCTTGTGGTACGTAATATAGTACATTATATAGGTAGATACCTTTTTTATACATATAGAAAACGACCAGAACATCCTGAACAAAAATCTACAGATTGTATAAAAAATAATAATTTATTATTACCAATTTAAATTATTATTGAATCCGTCAAACTGTTCACTGCTGAAAATGTAGGTAACAGAGATATATGTATTTGTATGTAGTTTCACATTTACAATATGGTTTCAAACGTTAGGGACGTTGTTAATATCAGTAAATGAATCTAAGAATCCTATCCTACTAATATTATAAACGTCAAAGTTTGTAAGTATGGATGGATGTTTGTTACTCTTTCACGTAAAAACTACTCAATGGATTTTAATGAAAGTTCACAATAATATAGCTTACATGTCAGAATAACACACAGGCTACAATTCACAAAGATTATATTGTATATTATCCAAAATATCTATCACTACTGGCTGAAACCGCAGGGTGCAGCTAGTATATTTATATATCTATATCAGATAACAAAGTTCATATTACAAAACAACACATAAAACAAGGCATAGCAAAGGTACCAAAGGTAATAAATCGGAAGGTCTGGGGACCGCCCCTAATTTGCTGGTATTTGGCAGTTGCTGTCATATGGCACCTGTGATTTACCACCTCCGATACAAACTTCCTGTTCTCGGGACAATAAATAAAACTTGTTGGAGCTATTACCGCTTTTCCTGAATCACATACACACCTGCGAGATTCACGGCCAAAACTCTATGTCGGTTGTTAACGAAGATCTATTTCAATATTTATTAATTTTAGGAATAAGCTAAACATAACTTAAAAAAGTATCTAAAAAATAATATATATTATTCATCTTCACTTCCTCAGATGGTCTTTACTTCACTTGCTCATTGAGACTTTTTTTCTCTTACAAAAGTTTAACTCTATTGAAGACATTTTCTCCCAGAACTTCGTATCAGTAAATAAATAGGCATTCGCTTGGAGCTATCCCCAAGCGAATGCTTACGGGGCGCTTGCTTATGGAGGCCCGCTGTCTGTCTGTCTGTCACTATGTATGCTTAGATCTTTAAAACTATGCAACGGATTTCGATGCGGTTATTTTAATAGATAGAGTGATTCAAGAGCAATGTCTATAAACCATGTAGATTTCTATGCAGGCGAAACCGAGGGGCGCAGGACTTTTTCTCCTGGAACTTCGTATCAATAAATAAATAAGCTTTCGCTTGGGGCTATTCCTAAGCGAATGCTTACGGCTTAAGGCTTAACACTTTAACTGCGATTTTTTTTCGACGAATGCGTTCTTTTTTTTAACCTAAAAAATTCGTGCTGCCGCTCTAAACAGCGGTTGTGTTGCGCCGCACATGCGTTTCGTTCGAAAAATATTACGGCTGTGCTTAGTCACAAAGATCTGTATTTTCTCAGCCGCTGCGCTAGTGTGGATTTACGCATATTAGTCACTTGTAGAAAACACATACCGTGTGATTTCAGCAGTCAAAGTGTTAATGCTTGTGTGGATTGTCCAGCATTATATATACATTTAAATATAACTCTATAGCACATCACCACATGAGCTCTTTTTCACCTCTTAGGATTCCTCGCGAAACACACGCCCATAGGAAGTGTCCTTTAGCGGTGTTACCAGCACATTACCTACAGGTGAAGGTGGGAGCTCCATTACCCGTTCTCCTAATTAAACGTTATTAGGGCCCTTAATGGCATCTTCGCACTCAACTACAAACTAGCGCCGTAACGTTCAAGGTTGGATAATAAACTAGTGAGAGCCCTTAGCTTCGGTTAATGGGCTGCCGGCGAGAAGAACACTTGTTTTATGTTGTTTTACAGTTTACCTATATAAATAGAGGAAAAACACGCTGCTGTCACAACAAAGGGATAGTGTCATTGAAAAAACTTCTTAAGTTTTTTACGTAGCCAAAAACTAATCTTTTTCTGTGTTGACAATCATATAACTTCAGTGATTTGACACACACAGGTGCATGTTTGCCACAGGGTATATACATACATTCAAACAATGTCAATTGAGTATGAATGAATAATCATTTACCTAGGTAATCTTACCAACTCAAGTTGGCAACGTAAAAACTGCATGTTTGACATTAATTGTCTCTCGAATCAGCAGAAAGGGGCCACAAACGCCTAATTCTGGTAACCAATCGCTTTACTATGACAATGGTCATCTCTCATCGCATCGCTCATCGTCGTAGAATCCATAAATAAAATGTAGAATGAAATCATTATATTATTATTTTATGCAGAAAGTATCAAGGTTATACATTTGAACGCGTCCCTCCATCTGTAGTACGTTTGTAGAATGCCAAAATATGTCATGTCAAGGTTCTGTGACGATTCCATTGTCATAGTAAAGCAATTAGTTTAGCAAATTAGGGCCCCTGGCGTTTGATCCCCACAGCCAAGAATAATGATTTATATCTGTCTGTCTGTCACGAGCCCTAAGAGCCCGAATTGAAGCCAGCAATAAATTTCCCCTTCACAAATTTCAAATAAAGTGCGAAATGTTGTCGTTAACGCGATCTCAAATTTTGCCGAATTGGAGTCCCGAAACGACGTTATTCACTTAAAAAGTTTCAATCTCTACGGGATGTGAATACGAAATCTGAAGGTGGATTTTATTAAAGTCCAATACTCACTAGAATAAGACAATGAAATGGAATACGCAGAAGTTCTATGATTACCTATCATTCCGCAATAATTCAAGTTCTGTAGTTTTTTTATTCATCGTGAAAAACAAAAGGGATCCCTGTCTAATAATATGTTTAATATAAAGCCATGCATAGGGATTAATTTCTGTAAATAGTAGGTAAAATATACATAAATAACATTATAATGATGACGACATAATGTACATTATATGTAACATCATATCATGAACATTGTGTACAGTATTGAAGTAGAAGAAATTGATTTTAAATATTTTTCGCATTCCATGTAGTGACGAATTTTTTTCAATTCTACCCTAGACAACAATCCCTAGCCTTATCTTATGTCTATGTAAGTTTATTATAATGTTTCTAATGTAGGTATTTAGTGTATTTGTTACCAATTATTTATTAAAGCGCCACCGTCTATATTGTTCGTTCATGTCCAGTCCATCCCAAGGTTGCCTGGAAGAGATCGCTCTCAGCGATAAGGCCGCCCTTCATACCTTTATTCTAAGTTTTTATCTCTGTATTATTTTCTATTTTGTGTGGCGTAATAAAGTGTTATCTATCTATCAATCCCTTTTTTGGCTGAATAGCTTCTAATCCAACATAAAGGTGCACAAAAGCAGCTAATTTAACATTAAAATTTCGCATTTTTGTCGTGTGGAAAGTGTGATGACACATCACACTTTCCATCCAAAGATTGCCTGGAAGAGATCGCTTCTAAGCGATAGCGACCCATTGTAATTCTCGCATGTAATACGCCACCGTCTATACCTATACTATAGCTACGTGTCCATCCAAAGGTTGCCTGGAAGAAATCGCTCTTAGCGATAAGGCCGCCCATTGTGCATCTGTATCTTTGTTTGTTTGTTCTTTACTGTTTTTTTCTGTGTTTGATGTGCAATAAAGCGTATTTGTATTGTATTGTATTGTTATGTCTTTTTAGAGTGATTTGTCTGTCAATGGTGTACCATAAATAAACCTAACCATAATATATTAATTGTCAAAAATAAAATAAAGTACGCTCTGTTAGCCCGCTGTGCCCACAAAAAAATGTAAGGTCTTGAAAACCTCACGTACGAAAAGTTAGAGTATTAAGACAAGTGTAACAAGATCGTAAGATACATATAATTTGACTCAGTAGCGATGAAGACGACGAGCTGGATTAAGATAAATAAGTATATTGAAAAGGCAACAGGGGGGGAATACCGATGAGTAAGGGGGGAGAGTCAACTGGAAGTTTCGCGGCATAATCTCCGGTTTATTGAATTTAGGAACAACATTGTTTACTGTTGGAAATGTTAAATTAATATAAGCTAAATACTCGGAACAATCGGTTGTATAAAATGTTGCTTGAATTTCGACGGGCGATATCATTACTTCTAAAACATTTGTTATAAAAGCAAATATCCCTTACATATTTAATCATCTTCACATTTAAAATATAGGTTTTGTAGGTCATGGTATATCACAAAGAAATATATATGTCGTTTATGTGGTTTATCAACAGACAAACAACTTTAAAAAATCTCACATGTTTCTCACAAAGTTATATCCACTTCCAAACTCAAATGGTAGCAAATGTTTAACTGAATACAAATCTAATCTGATTGTTTTCTTTCCAGGTACCTACCGAGATAAGATAAAGTTTCCAAACACAACTACAAGGACGATACCAAAATGAATATTACATTATGATAATAGCTCCAGACACGAAGATGAGATAACAAGATCTTTCAATCGCGTTACATTGTGAACTGAAAATACGGGCTGAAATAACATTTGTGCTTGAAATAATGCTGGAAATTACCGCCGGTGTTGTTGCAAACAAAACTGAAAAGAAGCAAGTGTCTGAAAGGAAATTTTGAAGAAGAAAAACATGGAGTATTTATTGAAGTGAAAATATATAGTAAAATCTTGTGAAAATATCGCGCGAGAAGTGAACTTTGTATCTTTTTGACTGTAGAGTTATAGAAGTGCAAAATCAGTGCAAAAATCTAGAAAATGAACTGAAAGGAGATATGACATAAGTGTGTTGAGTGTATAGGAGCGGTGCCATAGTATGCCCTTGTGATACCCAACCATGGGTTGTCAGCTAGGCAAGCTAGCTGCCTCAGAGCGGAGGGGGCCAGCTCCTCCCGCGCTGTCAGATGGCCCTCCCCCCGCCACGGACCCTAGACTCCCCCTCACGGCGAAGCAGAAGTACTCCATGCTTGCGTCATGGAAGGGGATATCGAGAGCCATGGAGAAGACAGGCATCTGTATGTTTGTCAAGTGAGTAATATTTGCATTTCAAACTGCGATCACAAATACTATCTAGATCACGGGTCACATCAAAAACCGTCTCCTTAAATAAGAGCGTACTTGAGGTACGTAAATGTAGAATAAGTTGTACATATTCTTATCTTTAAACTAACAAATAATATTTTATTTTTATTTTTGCAACTTATGAATACACTTTGCGGCATTGTGACACGTGTTTACGTTGGCTGTGTTTCAATCGAACTAAACAAAATAAGAGCTCACATTACAAGTGCGCTCTTATTTACGGAGACGGATTCTTAGCGCCGACCCGACATCTAGGTAGTAGTTGTGATCGCAGATTTCAACATAGGTTACCTCTTATCGAGGAATGATGTATTGTCTGGTACAATGCATTATTCGAGACGAATGCGTTCCTTTGTTGTTTCTAGTTTGATAAGAATGTAATGTTGAACTACATAATGGACTTTGCATTTGTATGACGTAGTTTCAGCTTTATGGATTGGGATCATACGTCATACATGTCACCGCTAGATCGTAAAATCTGCCCGTTTGTAGAATGCCTAGGCATGCTACAAACAGGCTTAATATGGTTTACAAAACGAACGCTGATTTTTTGGTAACACTTATGAATTTTATTCGACAAGATTTTATTTATTTATTTATTATATGTACACCAACAGTATATACATTGCTTATATATTAAACGTAAGTGTATGAGACAAGTTCTAATATATAATTATACTTTTAAAAGGTTATATTAGAACACTTTTAAAGTGTTGTGTTCTTAAAGTTAAAGATTTATTATTATAAAATTGCTAAGTGATATTAAGCCATATTGCTAAATAATAAGAAATAATAGTAAATCCTTTATTGGTGCATGACATGGAACAAAAGTGTTGAAAGTTGATCGTACAACAATCGGCATAGCCAATTAACTGATTGACGCCGCGCCGCCGTTTTGTAAACAGCCTAAGAAACCATTCTTCAAGCGGGCTGATTCTACGATCAGGCGGCTACATACATTATAATGCTAGCTATCGGTAGATTTTTTAAAGGAAAATTCTAATCGTTAATTCTAACTTGAACTCTCAGATGCATAAATAGATTAACACCAACATGCCCAGAATACCCACGCAAACTATTTGAAGGAAAATAAACAATCAATTGTGGTTGTTCCGAATATATTAATAACCTTGGATATTCTATTTTCTATTGAATGTAGGTACCTATTAATCTACCAGTTGAATAACTAACTAGGTAGAAACAAAACAATGTCTGGTCAAAACAATTGTTCTGTTTGTTCATTAGTTCAGCTTGTGCCTAACTACTAAAGTATTCTTTTTAAGCTGGAATCCTGTTTCTAGGATAGTATTATCGTTAAGACCTACCCTCCTGAAGACAGGGCGCTATGGCACGCATTGGGGGAGGCCTATGTCCAGCAGTGGACTGCTATAGGCTGATGATGATGATGTAGCGCCTAGAGTAGTAACAGGAGAACGATTTCTATAAAATATAATAACCTTGCTAATTCTGAGTAGAGAACATGTACATTGAATTTTATGTATGTATAGATTTTTTTGGTATATTATACAGGGTGCCACGAAACATGTATACTAATCCGAAAGGGGCTGATTCTGAACACTGAGGGGATCAACTTTGGTTTTATGATTTTTTGAATTTCAAACATTTTTATAATACTTTATTTGAAAACACATACAAGCTGACGACCAGAATGGGTGATTCTGGTCGTCAGCTTTTATGTGTAGAGGTTACGTGGCACCTTGTATACGTTCTTAGAATTCCTACTCAGAATATCTTTTAGGTTTACTTATTAATAAGTAGACACGCTTCAAAATTATGTTGACCGAATTGGAGTTCAACAACCGCCCCATGTCCACAATGGATACCATAATTATACAAAATAAGTCAACTCATGGCTGAAATATGGCCTATTAAATAATTGATACTCTGGAAGGTTCTTATACATCTCCCAGACAATTTCAATTTCAACGTATTTATTTATAATGAACAAAGACATAATATTACTAAATACAACGGAACACTGGAAAGCGCATACGTTTAAAACTGTGTCGCACCTCGCAGCGCTCAAACTCAGGTTAAGGTTAAGGCCGATTTCATCAAACAGAAAGCATGGTTTAATATAGCTTTAATTTTTGATTAGTGAGACAGAAAACTAGAATTATTTTTGTTTATTCTAGTTTTCCCTCTTAAGGGGGATTTATCAAGGTGGAAAACTGGAATAAGCCTCTCATAGGTAAGGCACTGAGAAAATTTTCATCAATAGATCAAAGTTCACACTAATATTATAAATGCGAATGTTTAGATGGATGGATGGATGTTTGTTACTTCTTCTCGCCTAAACTACTTAACGGATCGGGATGAAATTTTGCATAGATGTAGCAATTGTATTGTATTTATTTATTTCAGATAGTAAAATCCATAGCATAGAATAACATTAAAAGACGTCTATGTCTATTTTTTTTTATTTTATGCTACTTTATTTTAATGTTATTTGCACTAAGCCTGGAATCAAACATAAGAATCAACATTTTATCCCATATAACAGTTCCCACGGGATAGAAATATCCTTTACTAAAACGTTTCCATAGAATCAACGCGTGCAAAGCCGCGGGCAGAAACTAGTAAATAATATAAAACATCTAGACTAAAAGAGCCTGAGCTAATTCATAGCTCTTACATCTCGGTCCAATAACTAAGTCAATTATCATAATTAAAAAACATTTCTAAATACAAGAGCGAAGTAAAATTCAATGAAAAGCTAACTCAAAAGAGAATTCAAGGAAAGAGTACAATAGTAAAGCCATTTGATGTCAATCTTTAGAAGTAAGACAGTGGTTAGTATGAGTTTGCACAACGTCAAATGTAAATAGTTTTCGGGATGATAGTTTACTGACGCTTATTAGTCAAAGAGTTACTATTGAAAAACTATAAATAAGATCGCCTTCCTACTACGAAAGGAATATATGTAAGTACCTACTCTCATTATCCGGTCGGGATGCTGCAAGGCACTTAAAGCATATTCCACTCCTGAAAAGCAACGCTGCAGCGCAGCACGTTCAATCAAATATAAGCTTTAACTCATAATATTTAGAGGTACTTATTTTATATTGACGGCATTAGATGACAGACAGCTCGCGGACCACTTTTTTGAAGCCTGTGATGGGAAGCTATTTTGTTACTGTAAATGTATATATAATAATGCTGGACAATCTACACAGCATCATCTAGCCCCAAGCTAAGCAGAGCTTGTGTTATGTATGAATGTAAAGTGATCAAGTTCAGCCCATATTGGAATGCCCATTTTTATGCTGTATGGTAGCGGTATTGGATTAATGTGCGCATAACTGTAAGAACGAAAACTTAAACTGTTATACTTTGTTTCTTAGGGTTCCGTACCCAAAGGGTAAAACGGGACCGTATTGCTGAGATTCCGCTGTCCGCCCGTTTATACCAGGCTGTATGTTTCTCATGAACCGTCATTGATAGTCAGTTGAAAATTTTCACAAATGATGTATTTCTTTTGACGCTATCACAACAAATACTATGACTACACTTTAAAAATAAATAATTAAATTAAAATAAAATAAATATTTAAGGGGGGGCTCCCATACAACATACATGATTTTTTGCCTTTTTATAAATAGTACAGGACCTTTCATGCGCAATTCCAACTTGCACTTGGATGGTTTTATTATTAAAACTGCGCAAAACTCATACTACGACTACAGGTCCCGTACAATAAAGAGCCCTTTATCTCTGATCTAGTGCAGGACAGTGCAGCGTACCTCGTCTATGCTAGACTAGACAATTAATGTGTCCTTAGCTAGACGCTAGAGCTACAAGTCAGTCAGGTTACGTTGATAAATTGGTTTACCAGCGTCCCCTGTCTGCCCGCTTGTTTTGTCATTATTATAGGGACACTGGTTGTTTAGCAGAAACTATCATAGTCAGAGAGGCTAGAATATGTTTGTGACGTAAAGAGTGGACTATATTTTATGGGCATCATAACTCTTTAGAAAAAAAACAGTAGAACTCTCACGGAATTATAAGCACTAATACAACGGGTATTTATCGCGCTTATTTACCTATTTTTTCCGACGTTTCAACAGGTTACAAAAATAGTATAAATGCGTTACATTCCCGTTGTATTGCGCTAAAAATGCTTATACGTGTTCAGATTGCGTTAGTTTAAAAATATTTTAAGTCTCACGGTTTCCTCTTGTGAGCTAGTGAAAAGTTCCTTTTCAAAAAATTTGCTGGATTCCAGTACATTAATAGAGATTCCATAAAAAATAAATTAAATACATTTATTTTGTAAATAATTAAACTCAGGAATTATTTTTCTATTATTATTCCTCAGTATTTCCTTTATTATCATATTATATATAAAAAAAAGCTTAAAAAAAAAAAAAAAAAAAAATAGCTAAATAAAAAAAAATATAAAAAATAAAAAAATAAAAAAATAGATAAATAAATAAATAAAAAAGCTTGGGATGAATTTTGCTTCAACTCGAAAACTAACAAGGTAAAGGTTTCTTGTTCGCTTCTTTACTTTACTTTAAAAATATTGAATTGAACAAATAATCAAAGTGATCACTTTCTTTCCTAGTTTTACTTAAGTTATTTGCATTTTGTGACGTGTCCAAGAGTCCTGTGAAGTCTAAAGGAAAAGCCATTTGATATAAGATATACTTTGATATTTGAGTAAAGTTTATTCTAGAGATAAATAGAATTACTTCAGAGACGCTCTTGACATTATTTTCTACCACAAAAGAGTCGTATCTTACTCTATGAAATAGACCTAAACATAAATACCTACGACAGAATTCTACCAAAATTTTCGATGAACTCCTCGTTGCCTTCACTTTTCTCATATCTTATAATAAACGGTGCTTGTATTAGTTACATTTAAAATTGCCAGCAGCTCTACCATTAAAGTTCCAGCCCGGGGAAAGGGTGGTGCAGGGGGGTGCAGGGTGCAGAATTATGTAATTGGAAAGCTTGTACTACTTGTAAGCAAGCAGAGATAATTTGAAGAATATTTTTACTTCTATAACCTTGTTTCTATTGCCTGTGGAACATCACAATTGAAAACTGTTCCGAAAAGTAATACACGGGCTTAAAAATAAATAAGTAAATATCTAGGTCTCAAAAAGGTAAGTAGCCTAACTGCACCGCCAAATATTTTCTGGAACACTTTAGATTGTCCTTTAGTTACAATCTCGGCAGGCAAACCTTCCATAAAAGATTTAAAACCACTTTCATAGTTCACTAAACAATGATTAAGTCTCCTATTTTGTCAAAGATTATAATTATCAGAACAGTCTGACATAGGAATATAATCTTCGAGCTGAGTCGATACTATTGTTATGGTAAAGCGATTTATTGAGTGGAATTAGGGCCCAGAAAACAGAATAACTTCCTGAACGACACTAATCACAATAACATTAGTTGATATATTATAAATGTGGCATGACTGACACTACCAGAGTCCATTAGAAAAACTATATCCTTGCCAGTTTTAAAGCGTCAAGGAGTTTTTCCGGCCAAAAGAATGAATATTGGTACTTACTATTTATTAATGTATTTAAGTAGTGTATTATTTATTTTGGTATTTGTAATATTTATCATTTGTTTTTTAGTATTCTTGTTATGTTCTTATTTAGATAATAACCTGTGGTACACCCTGCCTTTTCTTAAATACATATAATTCTTTCCATCCAAAGGTTGCCTGGAAGAGATCGCTTCTAAGCGATAAGGCCACCCATTCTACCTGTCGCATATAATGTATTTTTGTAATGATTGATTTGATTATGGTGTACAATAAAGACTTTTTGTATTGTATTGTAAATGCAAAAGTTTTTAACTTCTTCACGCCGAAACTACTGAACGGATTGACTAAGTATAGATGTGAAAATATGCTGTTATTAGCTGGCTAGAAATACCTGGAATAACATATAGGCTTGTTTTATTTCAGTTCTCTTGGTATATAACCTTTAAACGTTTCCGAGCAGACAGTTTATAATACGAGTATTTGCACAAGATACCACCTCCTAGGTACTTATTGTAAATTTTCCGATATGGAAACAAATTTCAAATCCCCTAATAACATAACTTTTCATCGGTATCAGTTTTTCCATTAAAACAGAGAAGTAGTAAAGTTTCGGCATATTGCGTCCTGACGAGTTCCGAAACTCGGGAGTTGGTAATGATTGGGAATCGCTCCAAGTGGGGGAAATCTAATTTTCGTCTTTCTTTTTGTGAAATGGAAATTTTCTTTGAATTTGCTGTTTTGTTTGAGTGAAATTCCGGATTTGTATTAGTCCCAGTCAATTCTGCGAAGCTGTAGGTAGAGTAAGCATGGTTCGTATAGTCACAGATATATCAATAGAGAAAGGTGGTAGGTAATGTTGCCTCCCCATTTTGTTTTTAACCTATACAATATGAAATAATAGACCGCCTCCTGCAGATCAATTTACTACCGAACTGCGATCCCCAATCCGCAGGCCCAGGCGTGGTGATTATGGGACTCTCCCATGAGATAAACGCCAATAAGGATCTTATGGGGAGAAGGCCTGCGTCCAACAGTGGGCCAATATAGGCTGTTGTGGTGAGGTGAGAACTTACTTACATAAACAACTGTTGATAATGAGTATTAGTACAATAACAGTATTAGTCTACAAAAACTCGAGTATTAGGGACTCTCTAGGAAGTGCTACGATGTTTTTTTTAAGGATGACTATGTGTTTTATTTTAAAGATGCAATATACATCATCATACAATCAAATTAGAAAGTGACTAGTTTCCGCCCGCGGCTTCGTACGCGTTGTTTCTATGGAAACGCTTTAAGGTAATTTTTATTCCATGGGAACTGATTTATGGGATAAAAAGTATTTATTTTATTCCGGGCCTGGAACTACCTGTATGCATAATTTCAGTCCGATCCGTTCAGTAGTTTTAGCGTGATAGAGTAGCAAACATACATACAAACCTTCGCGTTTATAATATTAGAGTGTTATTTGCTAGAAATGTTCCTTTTATATCCACAGCGCAAAGAAATTGGGTCAAGTACGTACGCCTCTCGGGACGGCAAAGAAATTGTAGCGGCTCGCACGATACGATGGAAAACTCAGTTAAAGTTATGGACAGGGTTTTATCAGTTTAAAATATTGGTAATGAGATGCTTCGTTTATTTTGTAAGCGGAAGCTTCTGGAGATAAATCGTCTCGAAAAAATACGGGAACGTTGAAGATTCCACTTTGTAACACTCTTGTTTCGTTATTTTTAGAGATTATTCTCGTTTTCGTGACGTATTTTTAGGATTTTTAGGTGCAAACAGCACCAGAGTTTTGGTAACATAACCATAAACTATAAACATTTTATTAGGAAACATATACAGTGCTTACTTACTATTCTTATTGATCATCATAATCAGCCTATGATAGTCCACTTCTGGACATAGGCCTCCTCCAATGAGCGCCATAGCGCCCTGTATTCAGCTTGCCGCATCCAGCATCTATTACCTGCAGTCTTTCGCAGGTCAGGTCGTCATCCCACCTGGTCGGTACTATTCTTATTAAAAACATGATAAGCAGAAGAACTTCTTCGATTTAAAAAGGCATAAGTACGTATTACTCATTAAATTGTGCAAACTTGCATAAATTTTACGCAATTTTGATGCAATGTACTCTTTTCGACTTGGCTCGTAGAGTATCTTAGTTTTGAAACGCAATTCCAATAATATAATAATATTAATATATAATATATTTATAAATATTTGGCGCCTGTAATTAAAAACGATTTCTACCATAAGTGAAGCATATCCTTTGCCCTATAAACCCACTACAAACCTTAAGTTTAATGTTTGTCTCAGGGAAGGTACTGAGACAAACGTTAAACTTTGGTTAAGGGATGAGGGCGGGTGTTAACTGAGGGCGACATTTTAATCCCTTCGCCCTTGTGTCGTCATATGTCAAGTACTAACGGAATTTCTAACCTTAGATTTTAAAGCGGAAAGTAAAATTGTTTGGTAGTAAAATTTTTAGATGAGCGGGATTCTTTGTTGTTTGTGTAATAGGATTTTTTATCGTAAATAGTAAATCATTTGATTACTATCTTTCCTGATGGTAGATGACTATGTAGCCGACGCGGCGACGATGTATGATGAAGGTATACCTCTAGATAAGAAGACAGTTTCAAATTTCAATTCACTCTTGTCATGAAGACATTTTTTGAGGTCACTTTTGACGCGCGTCATTTGTAATTTCTTTCGTAAAAGGTAAATTTCCAAAATATGTAATTTTGAAACGATACCATTGTTCTAGAGAAGCGGTTAATTTAATGTTATTTAGGGTAGGTACCTAGTATACTTTTATATTTTAAAAGCTTATACAAATCCGGGTATTAAAAAAGTCTTCAATACATTCTTCATTATGTTTCTACTAGTGTTCTCTATCGTCATGGCCTGTAAATCCCCAACAACACATAGGTAAAGACAAAGCCACAAGTTCTATCTGTACCATATGAACAGAACAGTGTACAAACTAGGTAGAAACCGTCTAGCAGTCTGCATCTACTTTGTTGTTTCAGCCTTGTGGGTACAGAGCCCACAGTACCCCACATAGGGGACCTTCAATAACTCGCCCGAGCTTCACAATAGCCGTGTCATCTGTTAGACGAGTTTCAACGGCCACACGGTCACGTACTATATAAGTAGGGCTACCATGCTTTTAAGTTTATCCGCTCATGTTCTTGGGGCTTAGAGCAATAACATCATTCATCATCAGTCTATGTTAGCTGGTCATAGGCCTCCCCCAATGAACGCCATAGTACCCTGTCTTCAGCTTGACGCATCCAGCATCTACCCGCAGTACTTTAGATAATAATTTATTGACATAAAGATTAGTGTTTTGGTTAATAGTGCCTTAAATCCAAAATTATATTTAATTAGACACTAGGGTTCTTTAAAAATAACAATATACCTAGATAATTTGTAAACAGGATATAGTGTAGTAGGCAGTGGAGGTAAACATGTTAAAAGTATCAAGGTTGAAACCATTCTATGAATCTCTCCGTGCAAATAACACCGCACGCAATATCTCTAGAGTTTCTTACATCTATGGACAACTCTGCTATATGATAAATGTTATTATTCAATTAAAGATTTTACAAATGACAAGAATGTAGACAAATAATCACAGATATATATTTATATTTTTTTAATTTTTATATTTTTATTGCTCTGATTTACAGATACTTTGTTTCTATTATTATTATTTTAATATAATTGACATGTGTACTGTGTTTATTTTTGATTTTAAAGTGTTCTTTTTTATTTTATTATAATTAAGTTGTTAAAAATGCATGTAAATCATTACTTGCACGCCCATAAAGGGCAAATTACATTGACACCGTATTATTTTATTAACCATCTTCTCACATGTAATTATGCAATAAATATACTTTTACTTTTACTTTTCTGCAGCTATACCATTGACATAGTAAAGCGATTGCCTAGCAGAATATGTCCCTAGGAATTCCAAATGTGAGAAAAGAGTGGTTACCCTACACAAAAGTGTTTGAATCTGAACGAATAGACGCAGCGTGCGCTGGTGAAATTACAACGTGAACGTGGACTGGCTTTGTTTGAATGCGGTGCAGTGAGTACATTACCTATGGAGCTCTCGAATGTTTATACATTCTGGGGAGGTACTGTGAATTTATAACTACACCGATACTACTTTTATTTTACATATAAATATTTTTTTACATATAAATAATGCTGGACAATTCACACAGCATTATCTAGCCCCGTGGTAAGCAGAGCTTGTGTTTTTTTTTATTTTTTTATTCTGAGTATTATAAAGGGCTTTGTCGCACACGCGATTATGTCGCCCTGGTGAATTTAACAGAAAAACACAAAATCAAATCTAACTAAAATAAAATTAACTTAATTACCTAACATTACGAGTTTGTACAGCGCCCTAGCTGCGTCTGAGACAGGCTCAGCGAGAACGCTGTTACAGTGACCTATATCCCTATAACTAAATGGTAAAATACTATTTCTAAACGATTCGTTCCGAACACACTCCATCAATATGTGGTAAACATCGTCTGTAGAATTACATAGTAGGCAATTTGGTGTTGTTGATTTTTTCATTAAATGTAAAAATTTATTGCCTATGGGTACTAGATAACTGATATACATAATACAATACATTACATAGATAGATTTTTTTATTATACATAGAAAACGACCAGAACACCCGAAACAAATATCTGCAGATCGTACACACATTTGTTCCGAGGCGGGAATCGAACCCGCAACCTGCTGCGTCGCAGGCGGACCATCGCCCACCGCGCCACATCGGTCGTCAATACTATATAGGTACTTAATGCATACCGGCCCTGGTGGTATAGCGTAAAATTAGCTTAAACATTATTTTAAAAAAAATTGATTCTCTTTATAAGTAACCATTTTTTTTAGGAAAAAACATTTTTTAAACGAAAGTGGATCAACTGTCTTAAATGGCATATTTAGAATTATCGTTGTCGATCACTTGAAGGAAATTTATTTAAATTTTGTAATACAAAAAGATGCAAGCCAGGAAATAATTGATTACTTAGTACTCTTCTGTACTTTACTCAGTTAGCTGGAAAAAATAGTCTTCATTTTATACTGAAAAGAAAACTAGTGGAGACGGTCGTTATACTATTATATGTACTTATGTTATGTATGTTAATTTTCCGATTGATTTTTAGGCATTATTGCTGCAAATTACATCCAATAATTTCCGTAGCACCATTCGTAGCGTGCTGCTACGGCGTAGCAATGCTTTTTATCGGCTGTTAGATACAAAGTGTGCAATAATACAATATATCATTATTGCACCATCAATACAAAAAAAATACAATAATAAAGAATCTTAATACTAACTAAATCTGGTGGGACGATCGGCGGCCTTATCGCTAACAGCGATTTCTTCCAGGCAACCTTTGGATGGATATGATCGGTACGTATTAAATCTGACGGTGGCGTAATTATTTAAAATAATAATAAATAAAATAATTAATATTTGTCATATGAACGTAGGTATATAGAAATAGAGTAAAATTACACAAAAAACATAAAAAATAATATATACTTGGTAAACGTAAACGTGTTCTTGAGTGGAGACCGCGACTCGGCAAACGTAGTGTAGGACGCTCTCCGGCCTGGTGGGATGACGCGGAGGACTGCAGGCAGATGTTGGGTGCGGCAAGGGGAAGACAGCGGTCATTAGAGGAGGTCTATATCCAGCAGTGAACTACTATAGGATGATTATGAGGAACTGCGTTCAGAAACTCAAGTACCTACTTATACTACAGTTTTGTAAGCATTCCTATTCCGTACTTCTATAATGGATTGTTGAGTTCCCAATCGCTGCTGATTAGCCATAAGCGACCCACTTTCCCCGATTAGACGATAATGTGCCGCGAGTGAGCTACTCTTGAAGTTTTCAACGTTGGTAGATCGATCACTCGAGTAAAGGTCTAGCGAGTTTACGCCAATCTGTTTTGCGATTCCTTGGAGGGTAATACGTAGGTAGGTACCTATCTACGAGACTCGAGATCGGATGAGAGAATTCTAACGTTGTTTAAAACGATTTGCGAGTAGGGTACTGACGACGAAGTTAACTTCGCCTTTTGAGAGAAGCTAGAGCTTCGCGCAGGTGTTTTGTTAGTCGGAACTTTTGCACCGAGGTTAGACTTAGGCTACGGCTAGATTGATAAGAGAGATAGAAGATAGAAAATTCTTTATTGTGTTTTAAATATAAAACTATGTACAGAAAAAACTTAAAAATTCATTACAATTGACGGTCTTACCGCTCAAGAGCGATCTCTACCAGACAACAAATATTAATTATTATTACAATATTTTATTCTATATTGCTTATAAAAAAAATGTATAGTATTGTATTGATATGAGCTGCTGGAGTGAGGTTATACCTGTGCGTCTACCGGACTGGACTCAGAGCGTACGTGGAGTCGATATTTAAGACGACCGATGGATGTGGCGCGGTGGGCGAAGGTCCGCCTGCGACGCAGGAGGTTGCGGGTTCGATTCCCGCCCCGGAACAATTGTGTGTACGATCTGCAGATATTTGTTCCGGGTGTTCTGGTCGTTTTCTATATATAATAAAAAATATCTATCTATGTAATGTATTGTATTATGTATATCAGTTATCTAGTACCCATAACACAAGCTCTGCTTACCATGGGGCTAGATAATGCTGTGTGAATTGTCCAGCATTATTTATTTATTTTATATTTACAATATGCCTGGCATCGTTATATACCGATATGACTATTAAGTGCACGCTGTAGGTACTATATAATTCAAAGCAAAGCAACAAATCCTTACGATCCGTACGCTTGGATTCCGATCGTAGAATGCACAGCTTTATTCGGACTTTTATTAATTGCATTGTAATTTTAAAGTACTACAACAAAGGTACATACAACTCGCCAAAAAGAATTGGAACATAACTTATTTGTGAAGGATACCATAATGTCCGTCCGTTTTCAGTCACTGTTTATAATCGTTTATAAGCTTCCCCTTTAATTCGTGTTCGTTCCAGTTACTTCGACGAATAAAATTGAAACACGGAAGTTAGCCATTAGTAAAACCAATACCGATCTTGGCGTTAGTCAGACAAACTAATCGCCCGGAAAGAACCGAACAAACGAATAGAATAGATAAGTCATTGCTATAAATCGGACCTTAATCAATAAAAGGCATTCAACCGTAAGCTGTGCTCTCACGGTCCACCTGACAAAATTTCGCTGGAGCAAATACCAAATAAATAGCGCCTACAACTTTTGTTCAGTTTCATTGCGACTTGCTCGGATATTTTCCGTAGGGTCTTGAGTGTTCCTTTATTTGATTTATGAATTTTTATAACGTTGTATTGTATTCAAAATGATTGAATTGTAGCGAAGTGTATTATTCACTCTATCCAGCCTTTGATTCACGTTTGGTTGGTTTACCAAGTCGTCATATAGTAGGCACATCACACAATCGATCACAAAGTGTGTGTTATGGAACCTAAAGACTGAAAAGTCCTGAAAAGGCTTAATACCTTACTATGTAGGTATGTATGAATACAATCTAGATAATACAAAAGCATATACCTTTCATAAGCCAGGGAGATAAGTAGCAAGAAAAGCTACAGATTCTAGTCCTTATTTCTATTGCTGTAGGTATTACTTTCCTCCCTACCACCCTGTAGTGCCTTTGTTAACAAATAATCGCGCTCTGAATAGAACCGATTGAAGGAACTCACTCGCGCATTGCTTAGATTAGGTACAGTCGACGGGAAAAGTTAGTTTGCCCCAGAAAGACGATAACTACATGCAGAGAACTTTTGATGAGGTTCCTTCGAATGGAGTTATGTAGAGCAAGAGATTAGTGTGCATGGCGCCGCTAGATCGTAGAATGAGCCCGTTTGTACAATGCTAGGCTGTTTACAAAGCGGCTACAGAATTAAATGCCTACTTTCTTTAATTCATTGACTTTGGACACATTATTTTGCTAAGTTGATAAAATAGGTACCTATGCGATTTTCATACATCTTCTAGAAGTCTGAGAGAAGTTACTGTTAACAATTATCATAAATGACTCTATAGTACCTATAACAAGAAAAGAAAATAAATTATATACCTAGATGGACCGATCGACGAGCAAGACGAGCTTTGTCCACTTCAATCTAGCCGGCCGTACTCATCAACCCATATCGGTGACTTTAGGGGGTAAAGTCGTGACCCAGGTCAAAACCTCCCCCTTTTTGGGTTTTACGATAGACCAAGGGCTAACGTGGGAATTTCACATTGACCAACTGTGCGAGAGAATAGGCCGGGCGTGTTTCGCCCTGTGGAGGTTGTCGGATACACTGGAGACCACTATGATGAGGAGCTGCTATTTCGCATCTGTGCACTCGCTTCTTCAGTATGGCGTAGAGCTGTACGGCAGAGCCGCGGACTGGGAGCGTGTGTTCAGAATGCAGAAACGAGCGGTACGAGCGATAGTGCGAGTTCCGTGGGATACGCCCGCGCGTCCAATATTCCGTTCCCTAAAGATTATGACGGTTCCTGGGTTGGTCATATTCCATGCGGCCATGTATGCTCCGAGCCACCTCGACGAGTACTCCAGGTTCCAGGAAATCGTCGAAGCTGGTGCATGTAATGGGGCCGGCTGTTTATAACCGTCTTCCAGCTACGGTTGTCAGTGCCTCCTCAACGCAATCCTTCAAAAGAAAACTAAAATTCTGGCTCATTGAGGAATGTCACTATAAATTTAGTGAAATATTTGATATTTTGTAATTTAAATGTATATATTATAATTTATTTATTTTTCAATTTAATTTTTAATCAATTTTATGATAAAGTACTCTAATTATCAATTGATAATTAAATTATAATTTAAGAAATGACATGTAACATTATAAACGTTATTAATAAAGTATCTGAATCTGAATCTGATCGACTCCAAAAACACATCTCATCTCTCATTTTAACAGCCTATATTGGTCCACTGCTGTACGCAGGCCTCCCTCTGTTGAACGCCTTATTGACTTTCATCTCATGGGGGTAATACCCATACTCCACACGCTGGGCGTCGGTTGGGGATCGCAGTTAAGTTGTAAATTGTTCTGCAGGAGGTGCTGCTGCCCACGCCCCCCTTTGTATATTTCTCAGTCACCCTGACATACTGAGCCCTTACTTATAACACCTTACATACTTACGACACCCTGCGGGAAGAGTTAGGGTGATGCTAATTCTAAGCAGGAAGCACACAGAAAACTCATGAAACTCATTATAAGAGATCTTATTCAAGATTCAACAGAAAAGTCCTCAAAAGACAAATAACCGGATCAATCCGAGTGTACAGAGGATCCACCTGAATCCGCTCCTTGTAAACGGATCTACTCAATCTCACAAAGCTATTTGATTAAAGTAGGAAAGAGATATACACACGCTTACCTACCTATAGGTAAATTGCTGAGAGCTGGTGCGATCTTTTGATTTTCGTATTTAATGGAGGCATAAACGCACACGCTACATACACGCTACATTATGTTAAAGTTTAAATCCCTACGACCTATGTTGTTCTGTATTTTTGTGTGTTTTCCTTTTTTTTTGTAACTCTGTATATACATTGTGTGTGTGTGTGTGTGGCTATTAATAAATTCCTTCTTTAATTTTTATAAAAACGGTTTTTATTACTTAAGTATATAAAAATGTATAAAAAATCTGTGAGAACATAAGTCAGAAAAATACAGAATAGAGAATAGCTACTACATGGAGAAGTGGCTACATGTTGAGTTTTGCGGTCATACTTCCGAGCTAAATGAATAGAATTAGATTAGGCTTCCATTATCGACATACTTGTGAAGACCGGTTAATTGTATGAAAAAAGGCAATCGCGCCAGCTATCAGTGACTTACCTTTACTACGTACATCACACACAACTTTTTACGACCCCTATCTAAGTCTAATATCACGAGTTTCTGGAATGGTTGCTATGATATTTTTGGCAGGCGTTTTATTATGTTTATGGGTACGTAAGTTTGTAGGTTGCTACAGGCTTGTAATGTGATTTCGTAAGTTAGATAGATAAAACTTTAGAAACTATCATGGTTATTAACACTAAAGTCATTTAAAACGGGATATTTACCAAATCATGGTAAATATCCCGTTTTAAATGACTTTAGTAGATAGATAGAATATTTATTAATGCAAAAAGGTTACATAATTCAGTTATAGTGCCTTAAAGCCTATGTTAGGTTTGTCTAAGCACTAGATCTCACTTAATTTAAAAATAAATTGATAATATCTACTGTGTAGGTAACGTATGATCTGACTACAATACAAGTTTTTTTTTTTTTTTTATTTAGCCTGTTTCGTCCCACTGCTGGGCAAAGGCCTCCCCCAAATCTTTCCACTCAGTGCGGTCACGTGCGATCTCCCACCAATCTCCGAGGAAGGCGTTAAGGTCGTCTCGCCAGCGCTTTCTTGGCCGACCTCGCCCGCGGCTTCCTTCCGGGACCCAGGGTGTTGCAGCGTTAGCCCACCTCTCGGGGTGCATTCGGCTAATGTGCCCCGCCCACTTCCATTTTAGTGTGGCGGTCTTAACTCCCACATCGACAATACCTGTCAAAGAGCGTAGCATCGTATTCCTAACGCGATCGATTCGCCGGAAGCCCAAGATACTACGCTCCATTGCCCTCTGGCAGATCTTGAGCTTGGATTTTTGTAGTTCAGTCAGCGACCATGTCTGCTCACCGTAGGTTAGGACGGGCAAGATGCACATATCGAATACAAGTTATCCTATATTAATAATACATAGGAATAATCCGAAATCTTTACATTTAAAAAACTCATTTATGTTTTATGCATGACAAACACACTCACACTTACTTGACTTACCTAATGCATAAAACGTTCTAAGAAAGGAATGCTGCTAATATTAGCAGCATTAAAGTTTGTTGTTTGGATAAAAGAAAGGGCTGAACAAACGTCTAATGCTGAACGAGCCTGATGTGAGCCTAATTTCATGAGTTTCAGGAAATATTGCTATCATATTTTTTGCAGGCGCTTTATAGTTTACTTTTCTTCAATTTCTTCCAAAACTTGAATTGTGTTAAAACAATAATTAAATTCCTAATCTGACGTGACCCGTGTTGCGGTAGGTGAAGGCCCGTGCAACGCAGGAGGTTGCGGTTTCGATTCCCTCCTCGGGATAATTTAATTGTGTGTACGATCTGCAGATATTTGTTCCGGGGGTTCTGGCCGTTATCTATGTATAGTAAAAATATTTATCTACTTAATCTATTATATTAAGTATATCACTCATTTAGTATAAGCCCTGTTTAGCTAGGGGCTAGATGATGCTGTGTGGTCCAGTATTATTTATTATTATTTAATCGGATCATTCTTTCTTGTGGACATAACAAAATAATCCTCCAATATAAATAATCCTCGGTAAACTCTATAATAGCGTATTATCGACGATAAAAACCTTTTTACGAGAAAAACTGTTCCGTCTTATTTCGCCGTTTTTAACAAAGACGTGGGTAGTCTCAAGAGTCCAGGTGTATTGTACAAAGAAGCAGACCCTACTTAGGTACTTAACCCTCATACACGGTTGGATCTTTCCAACCATGGAAATCCAACCATACCACGGTCAATTTATATCTACCTGCCAACTTTAGCAGTTAGATATAAATTGACCGTTTAGAAAATACTTGATTAACGTAATTAGTTACAATAAAGAATAGAAGCAAATACGAATTGCTGCATGGCAATGCTAATGCGTTGCGTCAGATACTCGTCAGGTCCGGGTCACGTGTCTCTAAAAAATATTGTTTTGCATTGTAAAGTTTTTCCCTATAGTATAGGTAAAAGCATTTTACATTTTAAGAGAAAGAAAGTTTAAAATACAACCTCTCCTTACTCTGAGGCTAGATGAAGCTGTGTGAAATGTCAATTTTTAAAGATTATTCTATGCCCTACTTATAGACGCGTTCAGCTATTTACGTGTAAAAACAGGTAGACAGATCGAATATCGGATTTAATATACATTTTAAGGGATCCATCTCAGGATCATTTTCTATACAATAGCGAAGACTCATCAAAATGATCCTTCCATAATAGACGGAGAAATCGACGGACATAAAAAATCACACATACAGCTAAACATACAATCTCCTCCTTTTTTGAAGTCGGGTAAAATAGAAAAGCCGATCTGAAAAAAGGAAATGGTATTTCCAACCGTGGAGCCTCCCTTACCTGCATATAGGTCGAGAGCTCTTGTACACAGATAATGTAGCAGTGCTAAGCGGTACGGACAGCAAATTGACTCGCCCACCTCGGTAGGGACCGCAAAACACTCGAGGAGAAACTTATTAGGTTGGTGCTGGCTTTACTTATCTAGTTAGTGGGTATTAGGTATTCCTTTTGTGAAGGTGGGTGTTTTATAGGTGGTTAGAGGGAAGTTTCTCGTCTGTTTGAAAATGATGATAGGATTTTTTTTACGAAATGACTCGCCAAAACCTTCTTGTAGGTATAACTATTATTAAGGAGAGTGGAAGTGGGCAGAGTTTCTAGAAATTATATATCAATATCATCAATATACCTTTTAATAATTAGCTCTTTATGAAATATTTAGCTTTATCTTTATATATATAGGAAAAATGCGTTCGTAGCCGCGCGCGGGCTCGTGCCCGCGGCTACATATACTATAAATACATAGTATGTAGCCTATGATTAGGGACTATAACTTTATTCATGCATAATTTTAGCCCGATCTATTCAGTATTTTTGGCTTTGTCACAAACACTTTATTCACAACACAAATTTTCAGGTGCAAATTTTCGCTTTTATAAATTGATTACAATTTAGAACCACAGAATTTGACTCTAGTTATACTCTGAAACATCGCAAAGATGTCACTAGAGTCACTGAGAAAACTGGCGAAGAAAAACATAAAGAAAAATGTATAATATTAATATAAAAAATGGCTTCTTCTAACTAGCTTCTCGTATTACATTGCTCGTCTCATTTCAGATTGAATTTCGTCTAAATGTGATTTAACGCACAAATGATGTCTTTCTGCGACAAAATTGAAAATGAACATTATTTATTTCTTGTAGACTCAATACAAATCAAGCCAAATGTAAATTAAAACTATGTAGGTACTAAAACTAAATAATAGAAAACAAAGATCAAAGATACGAAATTCCAACCAGTCGCATGGGTACATCAGTAATATACATAAGTACACAATACATTTGTAATTGCCTGGGAGTTTGTAGCTGCCTTGTAGGATGTTTTTCAATGATAAATCTTCGTTGTATTCAGGAGTTTATTCAGTTTTTACAGTTACAATCATGGATAGACGCACGTGTTGGTGGCGTCGGTCAAGTCAAGAAGGAATATTACAAGTGTCAAAAAAGGGTCAAGTGTGAGCACTAATCAATTTGACATTGACAATTATAAATTTCTAGACTTCTTGGAAGGCTAGAACAACATTGCATTAGAATACATTATTGTGACGGAGAAATAATAGCCCATAGCCCAGCGTACTGTTAGGTACAGCATATCGCTATGCTGAATTATATTTAAAAAGTGTTAAAGTTACTAGGTACTTTAACACTTTTGTAAGAAAGTTTGAACTTCCAGAAATAGACCGACCAGCGATAATCTGACAGTTTTCAATTAAAACCTGTCACATAATGGGCACTTTTTGTGTATCTGTGAATTACACACCACATTTTTGTTTTGCGTGTGTGTTTCCCCATGTGGAGTCTTGCGTTTTGCATTACAGACAGACTTTTTTATAGTCCGTTAAGTTTAACCATAAATTACCAGCTGTGATGAAAGTTGTTGGAGTTAAGAATATCCATCGGTACTTTTACGCTCCCGATCTTATTACACAACCCTAATAAAAGATTTTATGACTGCTATTAAAAAAGATGGCTGAGCCATTTTGAACCTTGCTGCAAATACATTAAGCTACTCGTTGTTCAGCACCTTTAAAAGGTTTCCTCCTAAGAGGCTCTCGTACACAGGGCCTTAAGTTTTTGCACCAATTCTCTAAAGTGTTTTCATGTATTTTCAATAACGAAATGTTAGGTTGATATTTGTTACTCTTGGTAAGGTAAATAAAATTAAGTATATCAAGAATTTAACAAGGATTTTTGTAAATTTTGGAAGATATATACATATCGCCTCTATGCGACAAGAATGGGTTATCTCGAAAACACCGACTTTTCAGGAGATGATTTTAAACTTTTAAATACGTGTTATTTTTTTACTATAGGGTGTTTTGTAAAAAAAATGCAGATTATAGGTTCTCTAATTATTACTCTTTCTAAATAAATTATTTGTAAACATCTGTCAGTTTTAGTTTCAACATTATTATATTTTTTTTAAGAATTGGCACTATGTATATCACGTTCTTCTTGAAAAAATATTTTTTTTCCCTGTGACATTATGGACTTAATACGTTACACCTGATATCAAGTTTTTCTTTCGATCAGAAATACATGTGATATCATGTGGTCTTTCATTCATAACTCAGCCATTTTTGACCCTAGAAATATCCCGTTTTAGTAGCAAATAGAGCGCGAAACGGCGGTTTTTTCTAGCTAATAGTTCCATAACGTGACACGTCGACGATAACACGTTCTTGTCGCATAGAGGCGATATATACATAACTACAAACATTTCTGTTTTTTTTTGTAACGGTTGCCGTGTTGCGTTTCGATTTCTAAAATTTTAACTGTCAAAATTCGAATACTATTCAATTTCCGTTCAAGTTTCCAAGACGAAAGAAATGAGAATGCTAGTTCTGCCACCTAGATCGATCTTGCAATCAAGTAGAATTCGTAACTAATGATGTCTAAACTTATATCTCCTGCTAATCTCCCGAATCTCAAGGAAAACTTTAGACTTGTAAGTAAAGTACCAACACAAGTTCCATTCACTTTGAACAAAACTCATTACAAGATGGAACGAGCCGTCTCAGTTTTCAACAAAACTTCCCGTAAAATAAGGAGTTTTCGGTAAAATACTGCGCAGAAAAGTCGTTAGTGCCAAAAGGTTTGTTATTATAATATAAATTAAATAAAGTCTCTGGTTTATTTGTATAAGAAATAGTGAAAGTAGGTAGAAAAAGGCTGTTAGCTGGAAATATTACTTATAACATTAAAATACAAAAATACTTTACTGTACACCAGTTACAGATCATTATAAAAGACATTACATGATACAAGTGCAATGGGCGGCCTTATCGCTTAGAAGCGATCTCTTCCAGGCAACCTTTGGATGGAAAGAATAATAAAAATATATAATAGAACATTAATTTAAACATTTCCAAAAAGTCGAAAACTGCCTCGCTTGTGAGGAAACTATAGGAGTTTAGCAATTATCCTAGAAGAATTTTAAGTTACACTGCGGCACTAAAAAGTTCTCAAACCTTCAGAAATACCGTTTCATTCCCTTGAAAAGTAATTTTTTTTTTTATAACAGAAATATGTATTTCTTACCTTTATAAAGCAGTCGGCCATGGAGAAATATTTTTCTTACGTATCTAGTAAATTGACTCGCATTCATAATACTCCGGCGTGGGACGCTCCGCGTTAATCGTATCAAAATAATTTTTGATCGTAAGCTCCGAGCACATTAATCCAATACCGCTACCACACAGCACAAAAACTTTCGTCCATGAGCCTAAACTCTCTACAAAAATTAATGACCCTTGAAAGCTTCTAATGATGGAATACAAAATACAGATCATTTATTTGCGCACATTGGTCACAGAGGTCTTAGTTATAAAATATGTAGGTACCATACATGCCTTGCCCTAGTCTAGGGCAAGCAAAATTTTTTTCCTACGTTAAGCTATGGTCACTAAACATTTAGGAGTAGGTTGATACGAAAGAAAAATAAAATAAATCTGGATGAAATAAATGAAATAAAAAATATAAGCAAAGCGCCAAAACTCAACATCCTTCAGTAATTAACCAATAATAATTTCCCTCCAGATTATTCGAAGAGAACCAAGATCTCCTCAACATGTTTGAGAAGTTCCGCCAATGCCGGACGAAGGAGGAGCAGATCAACTCCATGGAGCTGGCGGAGCACGCCAACAACGTGATGAACACCCTGGACGAGGGGATCAAGGGGCTCGACGATCTGGACAACTTCTTCGAGTATATCCACCAGGTCGGAGCCAGTCATAGGAGGATACCGGGCTTTAAAGTCGAGTATTTTTGGGTAAGGATGTGTTTTGATAGTTGAGTGTCGCGAACGAATATATACATCAGAGAACCAATGTTAGCGACATAGCTCTAAGAATTAGCAAGCTGAAGTGGACTGCCACTTCAGCTTGCTAATTCTTAGAGCTACGGGCCGGTCATATCTTTCGAAGAACCGACAACTGTTGGGATAAACGTGTTCTTGAGTGAAGACTGTGACTCAGAAAACGGAAGCTCTCCGGCCAGGTGAGATGATGTACTGCGAAAGACTGCACGCAGATGCTGGGTGGGGCAAGCTGAAGTCGGGGAGTTATGGCACTCATTAGAGCTATGTCCAGTAGTGGCCTTATTAGTCCACTGCTAGGAGTTGGTGATGATGTTCAGCAGTGGACTAACATAGGCTGATGATGAGTGTTGAAGCCTATAATTATTGCATAGTTATCAACGATAAAACCGCGTGAACAACTCAAAAGCCAACAAATGTAAAAAAAAAAATAAGTTAGGAAATAACATAATTGTAGGTAAAGTGAAGTATTGGGTATTTAATTAATTGGTGAAAGTTACTTCAACATTTGTTGTATTATTAAATGGTGGAATTCCTTTACTCGAGCGTAGGATGTACTTTTCCAATCCATTTGAACTGTTTAAATAATTGAAAGGGCAAAACATCTTGAACGAAGAAAAGGCGAAGATCTCGGCAAATAATAAATATCTGTAGGACGTTTCTCGCAAATAGAAATCGATCATAACTCGATTTGCCACTCGATACATTCAATTCCCGTGAATATTGAAAGTTGGCAGGGGGACATACTTTGCCAAGAATAATACTTACGTTTCATTTGATACCTCTGTCACCAAGGGATCATAGAATCAGCCCGTTTGAAGAATAATAAGGCCGTTTCAAAAGGAACACTGATTTGTTGGGAATAGCTACCTAATTAATGTCATTCGACGATATGACCAGAACGTTAGTCGTTAAACAATCGGCATAACAATTGGCCATTATATAAACGGGCTGATTCTTCGATCCAGCGGCGTCACCACTACGTTCTGTCTTTTTATTGATGTTGAATAAGCTTTTGGTACCTCCATAGAAACCTTACTATCTGCAGCAAACCGGTATTTGGTGATTCCAGATGCAGCATCCTGCATCTGGAATCATCATTGTTTAGGAGTATACCTGGAGTAGATTCTGCAGTAGGATAAAAACTAATTTTGAGAAGGAGCTTGGAAACTTCGCCGAGTCTTCCTGGGACCCATAACGCAATGCTTGAAAACTAAAGCTTAGAGCTATGAGATGTGGACACTCACCGATAGTTTTCCAGTTCACTGCGAGTTATGGAAAGAACTATTTAAAATAATTATACACCTGCTAAGTACCTACATATATTGCCTTCCGCCTCAGAAACAACGTTGATTGCCCTTTTTACACGGTAGGTAAAAACGAATGTAATAAATATATATAATAAAGTAAAAATCAAATCATGGTGTAATTTTTCTTCATCAGTTGACCTTTTCTTCCCTTATTGGCCTTTTCAGTTCAGAGATTGCTTCCGTTTATGGAGGTCATCCAGCTAAATTGATATTCAAAACAGATCTTGTTATTCATCCATCCCTTCGGAATTACTACCTACTTGGACTGACCCTTCTAAAAGTGGATTGACGACGTATCGATCGGGTGTAACATACATCACGTATGGGAAATCGTTAAATATGGGTATCTTGCTACTTCTTTTTCACGCCTATGAATAAAATAACTTAAGCTAGCGGCCGGCAAGGCTTAACAAATTGAGTTTTAACTTTCAATAATTATAATACTAAGCCAGCCGAAGTGCTTCGCATTAAAATAATTCATTTGTGTCCAATGTGTCAGCCATGCATTTTTTTTACAACCTGTTGGCGCAAATATCACAGAAAAGTTGTGGGGTTTGGTCTTGTCCACGAAATAGGTTTAAATTTAATATTGTAAGAGAAAGAGAACGTGTAATAGAGAATCAGGTTCAACCCAAGAAGAAAATAAATTGCGTGGGTGTCTTTTTCGATTTCAAACAAGTGAGTGAGGCTACCCAAACTATTCAATTAGTTACAGTCTTGTAGACTTTAACAATATTCTCAGTAATTTAAGGAATACTTTGTAGGACTTTTACGAGATATTTACTTTATCGTTGATCTATTAATTAAAATAACAAGAAAAATAACCTCCAAGTTCATAAATTCCTTTTTTTAAACTCGGAAAAATTACACAAAATTATGAAACTAGAACTCCGCCAAACTTCACAAATTAAGAACTTTGCAGCACCTTAATTAATTCTACTTAGTTCTTCTCGGGGAAAAAACTGAAATTAATTTTGAAGTCAATGACTCACCCCGTAAACCATACCGGCTCGACGCTTCAAATTTGAAATAATCCCTGCGTAGAGCTAAATAGGATTCAATTTGTATTGAAACTCATTGAATTTATTGGCCAAGAATTTGCTTCATAAAATTGAAGTCCATGTGATACATGGATACGTGATTCAACATCGTAGCGGTTGCCATAAGGTCGAAAGTTGTCTGTTTTCGCAGAAGCAATTTAGCCTTTGACCGGAAATAGCTACCTGCTGGCACGTGACGTGAAGGTTCCGGCTCTTCATTACTTTCTGTTCATATTTTGTGTTGTTTAATGTGAAATTTGGATTTTTGGGGCTAATTAAGGTTGAGGTAACGAAATATTCATAAGTATTCATGGGTATGAAAATACAATCATTGAGTCTTGTTTGCATTGTTATTCATGGTGACTACTGTTCCAATTTTGGCAGAATTTCAATTGTTATACTGTAATAATAAATTACGCAAAATTTCCAATGTATTTATGAAAAAAGTAACCTAATTAGATCAATTGATATAACGACATCTACATGAGTGGTGGGAAGAGAAGCTGATAGAGCACGAACGCCTGATAAAAATTGAATTCCCACACACAACCCTGAATATTTGACCTTAACAAACACCTAAAAAGCAATAATTTCTATTACTCAGCTAGACAAACATTAACGTTTTACGATATCATAACTATCAAACAAAATATTGCAACGTTTCTATTTTTGCTTTCAGAAAATCGAGGCACCTTTCCTGGCGGCCGTCGAGGCCACTCTGGGAGATCGATACACGCCCAACGTGGAAAACATCTACAAAATAACCATAAAGTTTATCCTAGAAACGCTTGTCGATGGTTACGAAAAAGCTGGCAACAAAAAGTCCTGAGATAAAAACTAAGCGCAATCAAATTTGGAACGCAAGCTTTTCGAGCACGGAGTTCTGAAACTTCGTGGAACGACCTTTAAAATTTCCAATTTGAATTTCTTTTCTAATTCAAACGTGTCAATTCTTCTCAATGACGTTTCTCAAGTGAAGTGAAGTTATAGATACCTTTAGAGAATTATGTGGTGTTAAAATAAAATAAATGCAAAATATATGATAGTTAATAGTCCTTTATGTTCCTCTTGTTCGTATTAAAAGTATTGATGTGTTGGACATTGTATTTAGAAGTAATTTTAAGCAGGGAACATGAATTGATTAAATGTATGTGCTTTTAAAATAGTTCCATTTAGAGAAAACATTAGATTAGTAGAATTGTGTGTATTTTATTATCCTTGTACATGTACCTAAAACAAAAGTTTTTGTCAAACTGCTTGTTGTAACTAATTGTAAAATATATTGTACCTACTAACTTATTTCAATTTAATTTGTGTACTTAATATATTTTGGCTGGTCCAGTGTTTAGATAAAATTTATTTTAAGTTTACCTTCTAGAGCTAAATTATAGATTTTTAATTCCATGCACATATTGTAAAATAAATGCATATATTATATTGAATTTAATTACCGACGCTTTCTTCAGAGTAAAAAAAAATATTGATTTATCAAAAACTTTTTCACAATATATGTACAGTCTAGACGCCTCTACATCTAAACTGATTAAGATCAAAACAGTTTTACTAAAAGTAATTTTTATATTAAGTTAATAATCAAATATGAAGTAGTATTATAATTGAACAATTGCGCTTACTGTAGACTGTTGCAAACAATCTACAGGTAGCTCAACTGATCTATATCAATACAATACCAGTCGGCGCGTATTCCTGCGACGCTGGCTGCATTGCCCCACACTGTATGGCAATGCTGATGCGGTGCGCCAGATACTCACCAGTTCTCGGGTCATGGAGTCGCTAAATACATCAGTATTGCTATTCATTCTACTGCAAATTTTACTTATTCGGTGTGTTGTATTTTAGAAATATTTACAAAACATATTTTGGTAAATCTAGCAAACAAGTCATAATTACATATTTTATACTCTTGACGTTTGTATACTAATCCAATATACCTAACCTACTTCTCATTATAAAGTCTTTATTGTCGGTTTTACTAGATTTCATGAATTCTATAATTTGTGATTAAAAGAAAGTTTTGTCTATTTATTTCAAAATATGTTTCTAACACATAATATAAATCAAAACACGACATAAATTACACTTGACGACTTAAATGTAGATTTCTTCTTTGCTATAGATTAGTTACTGCTTAGATGTTGTATCTAAATTTCTGCTTTTACACTTTTCATTTGTAATCTAAAATTATAATTTCAATTATTTGTAAGCCAGAAGTATTTATACGAAGAAAGGACTATTATTGAAGCCTGTTTTGAATAAAACTTAAGTCAATTGTTCTATTTCAAATACAAATTATTTTAGCAAATGCCGAAATGAATAAATTGTAGGATACTTCACAATGGTTTTGTTGGAAAAGTTAAAGAGACTTCGAAAATTATTAGAAAGAGAAATAATTAATTTACTATCAAATTAATCACTGCTTTTCACTTATACTTTTTTATTTCTATACTAATATTATAAAGAGGAAATGTTTGATTTTTTGTTTGTTGGTTTGTATTGAATAGGCTCCGAAACTACTAGACCGATTTGAAAAATTCTTTCACCGTTGGGAAGCTACACTATCCCCGGTGAACATAGGCTATATTATATTATCAGAAAAGTTAGGGATCCTTACTAAAACTTCAATAATGTAACCCAAGGGGTAAGAAAGCGGTTGAAACCGCGGGGAACAGCAGTATTTAATAAACCACTAATGAAACATTATAAATTTCAAAAAACAGGTACATTTCTAAATACATATATTCGACTAATAGCAGGTACCGGGTATAAGAGAGGCAAACAAACACTCGTTGTTATTTATGCGTTTGTATTTATAAAGCTCTAAGTACATTATAATTTAGCTATTGACGGGTATTTCTCGCATTTGTTTATCTATTGGTTTACGGCTGAGTCATTGTAAACATTTTAACTTCTGAGCTAGATTTTTACTATACCTACCCGCTTGAGTACCATTAGTTTTTTGCTCTACATTTTTTTATTAATATTTCTCGTAATCGTGATGACATAAATTGTATTTTTTTGTTAATGTAAGTAAGCGTTTTTTTTCATAAATATGTTCCTTTTTTTTATTTAGCCTGTTTCGTCCCACTGCTGAGCAAAGGCCTCCTCCAAATCTTCCACTCAGTGCGGTCACTATTTATTTTTTATTGTTATGAAATTAAAATTATTAAGCACTAATAATGTCAAATAATGACTAATTAAACGCTTACATTGATATAATAAGTTAGATCTATCACTCATTCATTATATTGTTACTAATTTATAAATAAATTATTTTAAAGTAATATAATTATGAGATGAATGTGTTGTATTTAATGTTAAGATCGGTGTATTTAAGTGTTATTTTGGTTTTAAATAAATAATCACAGGAATGTCTTCAAAGTTCGTTATTTAATTTTCAAAAACACTAACCTATTATTTTTTTAAACTTTAATCATTTAAATGCTAGATAATTAAATAAATAAATATTTGTTCATAAGAGTTGCTACTAACATAATAAATTACTTTCAAAATTAATACTAAAACAAAGGTGAATCAGTTATCTTGCGTTATTAAAAGTCAGAAGTATGTAGTTTTGTACCAGTTAGAGTTTTTAGACTAAAATGTTTATAATTGCTCACATATATTTAAAATATGTACACGAGGTTAAATGCAATTTTTCAAACGTTCGTGTTATTCTAAGTTTGAAATGGTTATAGAAAACATTGCCCACGTCATATTTTTGAAGGTGAAAATATATATGCTAGTCGCTACCCCAACGAGATAGAGTTGCAAATGGCTCCGTAAATGCCACCAGCAGCGTCTGATGGTTATGGTGGCCATAAAATCGTAAAAGGAGTAACATTATCATACAATAACCAGACGCGTCATAGACTTGGTGACAAAGCTACTTGATAGTGATGGGACATGCTCTTCCTAATATATTTTTTAATAATTAGGTACTTACTTTTACCTCTATATATTCTTGAGTGGAGACCGTGACTCGTCAAATGTAGTGTAGGATGTTTCCAGTCAAACAGATGCTGGATGCGGCAATGCTGAAGACAGGCACTATTGCGCTCTATGGCCATGTCCAGCTGTGGACTTATATCGACGATGACATCTAAAATATCTGGTCCAGACAAGAGCAAGACCGAGGGAATTCACATACTCATAGAAAAACCAGTGCTTAGAACAACCTAACATAGGTAAAGCCTATGTTAGGTTGTTCTAAGCAGGCATGGCTTACCATCAAGTTAAGTAATTTTTTATGAATAAATTGAACTATCTATGCCCAGCTGTGGTTTAGTGAGCAATCGGGCTATGATAATGGTGTTTCCAGTTGATCTCAGTAAAATTCTATCAACGGAAATTTATCTAATAGGTAATATAATGGTATTATGTTATTATTTCGTTTTAAGTTTAAAAAATTATAACAACATCAATTTAGAGTTACCAAAGGTATGTATAATAACTTAAATCATTTAAAATTTAAATTATTACAGGTAAATTTACTTTATCAGCCCCATAAATTCTGATTTTATCGTATCCATTATTATAATTAAAATTCTAGCTTAGATTATAGTTTGAAATAGCGTTAGAAACTAAAAATGTAATACATTTATTTATTTCTTCAGCGCATTGAACTGCGCTAATCAATTAGATGTCTCGCGACTCGTCACATACCTTGATATCTCATAGTTACCAAGCAGCTTCCATTTTCAAATTGAATTCCACGGGTCAGCGCTCGAATCGCACTATAGAATAGAAAACCCTAGAATAAACAACCCTAGAAAAGATAACCCTAGAATAGACAACCCTAGAATATAATACAAAACTTCTATTAACATTATCATTCTTGAAAATATAAGATAAAATCTGCCGAAGTTTATCCAATATTGTTCAACAATTTATATTTTTAGCTCAAGGCTTTGTTCGCAGTTTTTGCGGAGGATTTATGAGACGTCAATATTGATTCTCGCGGGAGGGCTATTTATATTAATGATAACGAATTGAATACGTTTTGAAACAAAACTGTACAGATGGGTAAGATATTTGAATATTAAGTACAATCCGTCATCATAGTGAGACATGAGTGCACTACACACACTACTTAGAACTAAACAACCTTTATACTATGTTTGACGCAATAAATATATATGAATCTTTGAATTTGAATCCGCACATAATATAAATAAGTAAAAGAAATAAATAATGCTGAACACTTTACACAGCATCATCTAGCCCCAAGCTAAGCAGAGCCTGTTTTATGGGTACTAGATGACTGATATACATAATAAAATATATAGATAAATATTGTTTATTATAGATAGAAAACGTCAAGAACAACCGGAACAAATTTCTGTAGATCGTACAAACATTTGTCCCGAGGCGGGAATCGAGCCCGCAACCTCCTGCGTCGCAGGCGGACCTTCGCCCACAGTGCCTCAGAAGCCGTCAAATACTGTTGATATACACGACAAATGAAATTGGTGATATATAACATCCATTTCTTTTTTAAGTAAAAAGAGGAGAAAATGTAAATTAACTGATTCAATCAAATCAAAATATGTTTAACACATCACTAGTAGGCAGTTCTTAACAACTGCAAGACCTTCGTAACCAAATGTACACCAACCGCGTAACCGCGTCACATCACAATTTGGAGTCAATATAATATAACGGAAAAATACGTGCCACCTTAAAACATTTAAATAATTCTTAAAACGAGTTGGGCTATTATCAATAATTGATTTTTAATTGCAACAACATTTTTGAGAACAAAATATTCGACCATTGTGCAACAGTGAATCGCGAACAACGAAAATAGACGGAGCATGGAGCGATCAGAATTTATTGCATTTGATTTTCTTCGGTGCTTTTAGATACTCGCCGAAAGTTCAGTACGTTTGACCGTGACTAGCGCCAACGATAATATTCGTGCCCAAAATAACAGAGCCATTTAAGAAAAACACCGTAAAGAGTTTATAATAATTAAGATTGAGGTGGTTTTAATGAAACCCTAAAGTGATAAGAAAAAGTGAATAAAATAAACGAATACACGTGATATTCTCTACCTCAACGCTGAAAATATTAAATGTGATTCTAAATTTAAATTTCACAACGAAATTCTCAGGTGAACTAAAAAAGTTATTATGCACTCTCTAAAATTCCGACGTTCTAAAATATTCTCACGTGAATTCTAAATTCGAACAATATTGTGTGCCAGTGCTCCAGATATCTATACAAGGTCCAAAAAGGTTTGAACATTGAGAAGAAATAGATTATATGCAAAGAGGTTTGTTAGGACTGGTGCCATGGGTTGTCAGTTGACAAAGTTAGCGACTTCAGAGGTGGACCACGATGCTATAGACCGGCCGCCGCCGCCTTCAGACCCTCGGTCGCCATTGACGACCAAGCAGCAGTACTGCATCCTTGCATCATGGAAAGGAATCTTCAGGGAGATCGAGAAAACGGGAGTTCTTTTATTTATCAAGTAAGTATTTCATCTAAACTAACTACCGGAAGCATAAAAAGTATTATAAAATTGGAATAAACTTTTTGAGAAATTTAAAACCTAGCAGGACAACTATTATCTGAGGCGAGATAAACTCTGTTCAGTTTCGAAATATTTTTATTAAATAAAGGGTGTTTCAGAATGTTTTTCCTTTTTGTATTACGCGCCAACCACAAACAGCAGGGGGTGGTGAGTGATCTCAATCGCTTGTGATAGGTTATAGAAGACTATAGTGTAGATTTAATCCTAGTATTTAACTTTGAGCTGTTTTTTAAGCTATACTTTGGCGTCTTTAAAATCTTCGAAGATTGTAAAAATTGTATACGATCTGAAACATAACGAACGCACATTTAAATAATTAAGAATAGTACAAAATAACAAAAAAAAACATTTTTAATTTGGTCAATTGTACACAATAATAGCCATATCTGTAAACAAAAACAAGATAGAATAATTTTACAGATAATTATTAAGAAAACGAAATCTTAAATAAATAATTTCTGTATAATACTTAGAGGAATAGAAGGTAGTGGTGCATCACTTTTGTCAAATGTTCACGGACTAATTATGCGAAAATGGCAGCCAGCAACTCGGACAATAGAATTTCTTAAACAAAAGCTCCGCCTGGTCTTATCTCTGCAGTATTGTACGGGGTTCGGGCAACAGAGCGCGTATAGAAGCAGGCTAGATAATGATAATGATAATTCATTCATTTCAGGCAACATAAGTCTAGTACAGGATGGAAAATACTTAAAAACTACGGTCCATATAAAATATATACCTTAATCTAACATACATACATGACTATGATGACTGCCAGTGTCAAGTAATGGATTATATATGAGTTATCAAATTATGAACTCCAACATCTAGTCTCCCAAGCAGCCTAGAGAAACGAATGAGACGATTAGTAAGTAGTGAATTGGACTTGGGGATGACGATGATAGTACCTCTACAATAATTGGTGGAGCACGCTCCCAAAATGTCATGCATAGATCTACATACTTAGTAACTCCGTGCTAATTCACGATACACTACTTACTACTACATATGTAGGTATACTGTGCTACTACTCTGAAGGAAGGAACCATATTCCTAGTTAGAAGATATTTTTAGTTCTATCCACCTCATACAATATGAACCATACAAGGTATCACAAAATGATAGAAGATTACTTCGATGCCGAAAGAGATTTCGGTATAGGTCTACACATAGGTACTGCCAGCGTTCTTTAGGCAAATTAGGTTCAACGATCTTATTTTATATACGTGTTCTTGAGTGAAGACCACGTCTCGGTTAACGTAGTGTAGGACGAGCTCCGACCATGTGGTATGACGACCTACGAAAAACTGCGACTAACATAGACTGATGATGATGATGATGATTTTATATACTTTGATTTAGAATCCAAGATATTTTATACTAACAAAGACATTTATTAATTGACGACCAATGTGGTGCGGTGGGCGAAGGTCCGCCTGCGACGCAGGAGGTTGTGGGTTCGATTCCCGCCTCGGAACAAATGTGTGTACGATCTGCAGATATTTGTTCCGGGTGTTCTGGTCGTTTTCTATGTATATTAAAATATATATCTATGTAATATATTGTATTATGTATATCAGTTATCTAGTACCCATAACACAAGCTCTGCTTACCATGGGGCTAGATAAATGCTGTGTGAATTGTCCAGCATTATTTATTTATTATTTATTAATGAAAACCATAACAATTACAGAAAACAACATGGTAAAAGGTAGGCTATCAAAAAAATAAAACACAAACTTCAACAACGCATAATCTCACACGTGGAGCGGATAATATGTTAAAATTCATTTTCTAAAACGAAAGGAGATCTTAAGGAGATCAATGTAATGATGAATGAAAGCTTTCAAAAACAAACATTGTCTTGAGCTTTCCAATACTTGACACTGACAGAAAAGTGTCCAACCAGACGCACAACAAAAAATCATCATCAGCATCTGTGTTTTGCTTCGTTGATACCAGTGTCGTTCAATATTTCTCGCCAATATTCCTTCGGTTTTGTAACCTCAAAGGTACACAAAAAATATGCAGGTTTTTGAATCGGAGTATATTTCTGGAACCGTGCTCGCCTATTAGTAGCAGCTCCTACCAAGATTTGTGTACTCAGGAGTGGATTATAACAAAGGCCCTAACTCTGTTACGTTGGGCTCACGTAACTAAACTAATAAGGGCCTTGGATTGTACGATAGAGGTCGTAAAGAAGGGACTGGTCTATAAACGTCTGAGATGAGTTTGGACACTCAAGGGGCCCTATATACACTTTATAAGTCTATTAGAAGTTTGATGTAAACTGGGGCAGGAGGTAGAAACTCATAACTCCCAAATCTGTAAAACAATGGAGACTATTCACATGAAAATAAAGCTTTATAAAGGAGTTCTATATCTATTTCATCTATACGTTTAGATTTGCAGTGAAATATTCAACTGACAAGCTTTGAGAGTCCCTTTGCCAGTAGTGGGAAAATCTAGCTGTGGGTGGAGGATGATTATTGATGTCAGTAGGTCAATTAATGATGACGATGATATTATACTATGTGATATGATGATTTATAAAAGATTTCAAACATTTTGAAACCTTTTTTAAGTACTCTTACTTTGCGAGTTTATGGTACATAATATGAATTTTTTTTTTGTTTAGACACTTAAAACCGACTTCACCAATAGGTACATTAGTACCTAGGGATTTTCAATGCAATAGCAAAATAACTTTTAAAATCTGAGCATACCTAATTGACGGGAAAACCGACGAACACACATATTTTTTTTACAAAAATATATACGTACACGCCGAACCTTAACCTTTTTTCAAAGTCAGTTAAAAAGTAGCTAGCGAAAAGATACGAAAGTAGGTACATACTTCCAAAGTTCCGATAAACAAATAATGGATAAATCGATCATCGCCGAGTTGTTTTAAAAACGCTCATTATAGATGGACCCATTAGTGTACATCCGGAACTGAACCAACGACCTTCGGACAGAGAATGAAGGGCACTATTCTTGTTTAGATAAACTGCAGGGTTATATGCTATCAGCTATGGTTACCAAACTAAGCTTATTAAATAATATGCCCAAAATGTTCGATTTCGGCGGGACTTGAACCCGCGACCTTTCCTGTTCAGAGTGCGAGGGCTTACGCATTAATAACGAAAACCATACTAAGCTTGATTATGTGTAGACACTCACGAATAGCATATTGTATATAATATGAAAGCGAGAAAGTAAGCTACGATGAAAATCATATTTTTAGGATCTTCAAAATCACTCTGCGATATTCCGATATGTGAAGACGATTTAAATTTGTAAACCCAAATTAAAATGTATTCAAAGAAGGATAATAAAGTCTATACAAAATCAACTCACGTCCTACAGCAAAAAGAAGTACATACCACAACCCATCTAAAAAAAAAATTTTTTTTTAAATTGATTACAATAAGATGACATACTCATAAACTGCAACATCCTTACTGTCTAAATAAACGTCTAATAATGACGTATAAATAAATTGCTATGAAAATTCGTTCAGGGTACTGTTCCTGAACGAATTTTCATAGCAATTTATTATTATATTATATGCTCAATTATTATATTACGATAATAAATTAATCCTTTTACAGAATTCCTTTTTAAACAAAGAAACCTACAAGTACATCATTCTTCTCAAATCTGTTACTCAGATAAAGTGGAGCAAGAAAATTTAATATCAGTACTCCTATCTATCTGGGTATTGGTACTCGTAGTTTGAGGGATATTTGCCAGCGACAGGTAAATGGATATTTCCGGTTGAATGCCTTCTCTCCAGATATGCCCCGAAAATGTATATTCCGTCTGACGACAATGCGATATACACACGTTTAGCTAGCACCTACGTCCTCACTCGACTGAATACGCTGAGCTTAGGCAGGGCGCAAACGTAGACACTTTTGTGTCTTGGGTCACACAAGCTACCGATGAACATTTGATTTCTATATGAAATCATTCACTCTCTGCGCATACTTAAAAATTTTTTGTATCCAGTTGCTCCCACTTAACACGTACTTATTGACGATCAAAAAGTGTTCGATGTCGGTAACTGGAAACTAAAAGTCGTCAATTGAATACACAAGCAACATTAACTTTTCTTACAAATGTCAAACGGACGAGTTACATTCGGTGTCCGTCTCGCGACACAAGCCACGCACACTGTCTAAGTCGACGGATAATCAACACAACCAGCAAAGATAATGTTTCTTCATCGACGTCCATCGTGAGGTTGACGGAAAACAAGCTAGGAATTGTACCAAGTGGCCAGAAGTAGCAACGGGCGACTGTGCCCGGTCGTCGCCACAGGACACAGCAACTACGGTTACCAGTGACCAATAGTAGCAACGGGCTACTGTGTCCTGTAGCCTACAGCAACTATAGTTCTCTGTGATGGTGTGCCGTGTCGCCAACAAAAAGTGTCTACGTTTGCGCGGCGCCGAGAGGGTTGCTATTCGTAAAGTAGCAAACGAAGAGGAGTGTTTGGAAGCTCCAATCTGCATCGAGTGGACAACTCACTTATAGTTTCATATTTTAGATAGATGTTCGAGATTTTTTGTAGTATTTTAAAAAATTTTCTGTGCTATTGTTTATGATTGCTTCCCATTTCAACAACAAGGTTTGCTGGAAGAGAACTCTTTTTGGGGTTAAGTTCGCCTTTGTTTAAATTTTCTAAAATAAATTTTGTTTTATGTTTTTCGTGCAAAAAGTATAAATAAATAAACTTCACTGGTGATTTAGTTTAACTCTATCATAGCCAATTGAAAGCCATGTACTGTAGATAATGTAGTTTATTCTGTCTAACTTTTCTCACATTTGTCAATAATTAGGAAACTGAATAATCGTTATGCTTATGCATATACCAATATAAAAGAAAGTCGTGTTAGAAACACTACATATTTATAATAACTCGATAAAGGCTGAACCGATTTGCTAAAAATGGGTAGGGAGGTATTTTAGAACACCAATTTCAGTTTCATATTTTACAAATTTCCACGCGGACGAAGCCACGGGGCGCAGCTAGTATAAAATAAATTCGTAGACGGGGTTAGCTGAAAAAATTCAACGCGTGGTAGCGCAAGCTCTCCCTAAGTTTGCGCTACCACTGAATTTTGCTTGATACTTGCGAAGCTAAACGTTTCTGGTTACACTCTGAACAGCACCTTCTTATAAAATGGCCCCACATTTCACAATCTCACATGTAACAGACCCCTTAGGCTCAGAAACAACATTCCAAATATTACCAATTTATTCTGAAAACAAACCGAAGCTTACTCCATTAACCTGGAACTCTTGAAGGTTCAATCGAATTCTGTTGTTCAAATAACTGGGTTGCTCTAATGTTCGCGGCCGTTTTGAAATCCCTTTAGTTTGTTTCATGTAATTTTGTGGGAAGTAAGTGTGGGCTACCGATATCCTCTATGAAGTTCCGTAGCGGGGTCCGTGTTGGCATAGTGATAATACTGTAATCTGTGAGTTATACAACCACTCAGAGATGACAGAAATATATATAGAAAGCGTAGATTTTCACGACGAGAAAATACAACTGATAATTTCATATAACAGGATCTACATGATACTAACTAAAAACAAAACTTTAAACGACGCAATGCAAACTCGCACCGAGAAGGCGCAAATTCGTTTTCGAAAACGGACGTGAGATGAATAAAATGATGAATGAAAGCTGGCAAAACACGAAAATATTTCGAGCTTTTGCGATTTGCTCCGACATGTGTCGTAGGTAATATATTTCCAAGCCACTTTGTTTACAAAACATAACCAGGGTTCTAATTACACATAAATACAGGGCGTCCCATGGCTGTGCCACATGAAGTAAAGTACATTAAATATCGTAGATAGAATATTTTGTGTAGATAAGATGTTTTAAAAACAAAATAAAGTCTCCTTTCAGGAAATTATCCTACCTACCTATCTACAATACTTAAGGTACTTTCTCTCCATGTGGCACAGAAGAGGCTGAAACCGCAATTAGCCTCTAGACTAGACCAGGTAGATCAAAGGCAAAACGCACCAATTTTACGGTCCAAGCAAGCTCTCTGTGACCAGAGTCACATAGCCAGTTGATGACGTCATACACCCAACTATGAACAATCGTGCCGACACTTGCTATTGTCAGCCCGATATGCGTCCGGATGTGCCTCGTATTTAGGTATTGTTCCTATTTGTACCTTAAAGCTACGTGCTTAGGGTTTACTAATTTGGATGTCTGACTGTCTGTGTCTATAGTCAACGATTAAAACTGTTAAGTAGTGTCAATTTCAAAGAATAGTTTTAGGCTGTGCCCTAATAAGGGTAAATTATTGCATTGTAAGTCGCGGAAAATGCGTACTTTCAATTTATAAATGACATTATATGACATAGCCTTATATGTATGCATATGAAATAAAAAAATAAATAAATAACCCCTTCTTCCTTACCCCTGCTCGAGGCACATCTTCCATCATGGCCTGTTGCAGTTTTGGATCGCTAGGAGAGGAAGGACAAAAATGCCCTAAAATAATAATCAATAATGACATAGCCTTATACTCGAATTGTGATTTTATGTAACAAAGGTTTTGAGAATTTACAATGTCGGTCAATTATAAGAAGTAGGGATCTTCGGATCCCTTGACAAGACGTAGTAGGTATTACGAAATAGTCGGGACAGTATTTTCCCCCCTTAATTAATAATATATGTACATATGTATATCCGTATGGTGATTATGTAACTCGCGACCGGTTTGCGACAGGCGTAAATTAAGCAATTAGTGCTGTCAAACGTCAATTTTGTATTAGTGTGACATCAGCTACAACGTCAAAATTGGTCAAAATTGACCACTGATTGCTTAATTTACGCCTGTCGCAAACCGGTCGCGAGTTACATAATCACCCGGCCGGCTTATACTCCGATTCAGAATTCAAGATATTTTATATACATAAAATAACAAGGCATTATTATTAAAACATAAACTACTATAAACACACATGTTCAGTAAAATGTTTAAACCTGAATTCGAAAACGAACGAGAGATCAAATTAATGATGAACGAAAAAATTCAAAACAATAATTTCAATATTAATATTTCCCACTAATTTTCCTTGGGCTTTGTAACTTTCTATACAAATAATATTGTATTTTATTCATACTGGGAAGACGATGACGCGAGTTTCACGCTTTTTGTTCAACCAAAAAGTGCTCAACGCGCCTTAAAAAAATAACCCGGTTTTTGAATCGGAGTATGTTCCAATTCTAATATTACGTAAAGATTCAATAGTTTCAGAAATAGTATACAAGCACCAATATCACATTGAAAACAGCTGAGCACACTCCAAGCGAGCTCACACGCCATTATTGTAAGGTGCTCGATGCTCGATACAGGAGGCCTACTACGAACCTTCTTATCTATGGTATAATGGTTGTTTACGACCCCAATAATACGGCTGATTCAGTTTCATAAGGACCCGATTGATTTGGTTTAAGTAGGGGTTGTTACGGTTCGATTGAATTGAAAACGCATGTATTTTATGCTGTAGTTTGTATATATCCAAATACAATGTTTTTTTCTATTTGACGACCGATGTGGCGCGGTGGGCGAAGGTCCGCCTGCGACGCAGGAGGTTGCGGGTTCGATTCCCGCCTCGGAACAATTGTGTGTACGATCTGCAGATATTTGTTCCGGGTGGTCTGGTCGTTTTCTATGTATAATAAAAAATATCTATCTATGTAATATATAGTATTATGTATATCAGTTATCTAGTACCCATAACACAAGCTCTGCTTACCATGGGGCTAGATAAAGCTGTGTGAATTGTCCAGCATTATTTATTTATTTATTTATTATTTCTATTCTATTGTATTCCGTTCTATTCTATTCTATGTAGAACATATTTGGCCTGACCTGTATAGTGTGAATTTTGTATGTTCTTGTCGCAAAGTGATAATGCAATACGTAGCGTAATTAATGATTACGATTGAAAAATTAAAAATAAGCGCCTCTCGATAAGATAATTTTTGATCAAATATGGTATAAGTGGGACATCATGATGGAGACATATTTTCAATCCCAATCTTGATCTACGCGAGTTATTAGTAATTGTAATTAATCCTCAACCTATAATATAGTCCACTGCTGGACATTGACCCCCCCTAATAAGCTCCATTAGCGCTGTGATTGCAGTCGTGATTGGTTGACTTCAACTGTTTTTTTTCCACACCAGTCGTTTCATTCTACGCTTAAAAAACGAGTTTAAAATCTCAAGATACGCAAAACGTAGACATAGACAGTTCGAATTGAATAGAGTCTACATCAAGTTGTCTTGCTTTTCCTCCAGTAGACTGTTTATATTTAAAATCCCATGGTTGAATATGGTTCTTTTCCTGCTTGAAATTGGTGCTTGTATGTACTAAAGAGTTCATTTTCGTTCATAGTACCCCACCCCCAGATTGTAGTGGGGGGTGGGGTACGGGTGCTCACTTACCCCCCACCTCCCCAGCCATACACTTAATGCGATTGCGGGGAATGCTCACGTTCATGTATGTTGATGAAGCGATTATTCAGACTAACAGACACAGTTGTGATATTTCGCATAGAATTTAATGGATTTTTCAAACTATCAACTTTTCGAGACACATAAATACTTTAAGGTCAAATCTACTATTCAACTCTTCACAATAACATTGGTTGATCTATCTATCTATGTTATGGTGAAGCGAATTAATTAATTCAGTAGATTTCGGTCCCAGTACCGGTTGAGTGGAGACCACGACTCTGTAAACGTAGTGTAGGACGCCCTCCGACCAGGTGGGATGATGACCTGCAAAAGATGTACTGCAGGTAGATGCTGGATGCGTCAAGCTGAAGACAGGGCGCTGTGGCGCTCATTGGAGGAGGCCTATTTCCAGCAGTGGACTAACATAGGCTGATGATGAACGGTCCCAGTACGGTTGTGGCCTAACCCTTTTTACGGTATAGGTTAATAGACCCCGGTATTTGCTGTAAAAGTGAATTCACTATTGTTAAATATTGTAATGTCCGAAATAAATAAAATTGTTGGTTCTACTAAACTACAATTTATAACCTTTCTTGGAAAGGTCATAAAGGGATATTTTACACAATATTACAATTAATATTTGTTTTTCTTTTTCTTATACGGTTTTATTCAAAAGCTATTTCAAAAGTAAAATTGGGACAGGAAAGTGTTTTTAATAGACCTGCCTTTATGTAGGTCATGACCTCATTTCAAAGCATGTTTTAGACTGTAGCTGTAATAATTGGTAGGAGAGAACAGAAAAGTAAAGAACATACATACCTACATATTTTTCATTACAACCAGTTTTTTCAAACTTCTACTATGTTAAAGTTTGAAGACGTTTGTCCAGTAGGATGGTAGACTTAATAAAAACGCATAGACATTTTAATAGTAACCATGAAAGCAGTTCACGTTATTCGATAACTGACAAAATAATGCTGATGGATGTGTTGGTGAGTTTCGTGATCGCACTCTGTTTTTGACAGTATTTTGACGACAGCCGCTCGAAAACTGTGACTTTGCTACTGAAAAACAGTGATCAAAATCGGGTTGTGAAAGTTAAAAGTTGTGTTCGATCGGGGTGCGAAAAGTTAACCTCCCCTGGTGCAGATCGCGTAGTTTTTTCTTTTTTTAGCGCGAAGATGCAATTATTTATTAGAACATCGTTTAGTACAGTACAACATTCTTAATTAAAATTACTTTTTAAGCAAGTTGAAAAAATCCTTTATTGCACATGTGAACGAAACTCAGTGTTGCTCAGTTTTTAATCTGCAAAATCACCGTTTAAATTAACATCAACATCAAAAATCAACACTGAACTCATAACATTCACTTGCATTTACCGAACCGTAGGTGCAATTTTCTTAGGCAACCTTCGAGAGAGGTCCTTTAACCATGTCAATAACTTTCCAGATTATTCGAAGAGAACGAAGACCTGCTGCATCTGTTCGATGACTTCCTGGAGCTGCACAAGTCTGCTGCGCTCGCGCATTCTGAAGAACTGGCTGAACATGCTAATAAGGTAGAATACAAAAATTTATTCATAAAAATAACACTTTACGTCCATTGTAAATCATAATTCCTTCATTAATAAATGTATAATATTTCTGATTATTTTGTGATACATTAGTATATACATGTATATAATCAAAGTCAAAGTCGAAAATCATTTATTTCTTTAGGCTTACAAAATAAGCACTTAGACAAGTCATATTTTATACATAAAGTAAATTATTATCAAATATATTTTTTTTACTGTTCACTTCAATTTTTTGTCCACTAGTGGAAGAAGTGAAAAAGAAACCAAAGTATGTTTGTAATATATGTGATACATTATTATTATTATATCAATATATATATATATATATTGATTATTTAAGTCTATATATTTAGTACCGCGTACCGTTCTAAAAGGTATAGTTATAATCTTTAATATACTTACCTACCTACAATTTAAATTTATCCGAAGTAACCGTTTATCTTTCGACAAAGTGCCGAACGTATTCGTACGGGGTTCTGTAACGCCATATTTATTGTTGAACAGAAAGGTATTGTGAAAAATAATTCAGAAGAACATTTTAAAAGCTTTTCTCAATTTAGAATATGGCGTGGGCAGTAGACCAATCATAGTGGGCGTAGCCAGAAATGGAATTCGATGACAACATTATTATAATAAAACTTTTGAAACTATCATGGTTATCAACACTAAAGTCATTTAAAACGGGATATTTACCATGATTTGATTTTGATCATGGCGCATGAAACTGTGCCGAAATATTGGATAACTCAAAAATCAAATAAATAACATTATTATAACCTTAAATCGGTCAGGGAAATATCTAGGTATACCTAGTATACCTACTTATATAGTCTGTTTGTCTCGTTTTCTAAGAAATGGGTAATATTTTCCCCACTGTTATACAAAATAGGTTAATTTCCGAAAACGGAGCTTGAATGAAATTAATCATAATGCCTTAAATCACCTTAGGTAATAACGAGCGGGAAATCAACCATTTGTGGTATCTTGAGTTTCTGTGCCGAAATAATACTACATGGAATTGTTTAAACACATCATGGAAACCAAGTGCTTTTAGTGTTAATAGCTGTGATTCATAATATAATAGTAATAATGATTTTTTACCGAGAAGATTAGATCTTAACCCAAAATAATAATAATGCTGGAAAACTCACACAGCATTCTTTAACCCAGCATTTTTTAACAAAGCAGAGCTTGTGTTATAGGTACTAGTACCAGATAAATGATATACATAGTTATGGGTACTAGTACCAGATAACTGATATACATAATACAGTTATGGGTACTATAACAAGATAACTGATATACATATATATATAGATAGTTTTTTTATTATACATAGAAAACGACCAGAACACCCGAATCTAATCTGCAGATCGTACAAACATTTGTCCCTTTTAACTGAATTTTCTGTAATTCGTATGAGAATAAAGTTTCTTAAACAATAATACTTATAATTTGAAGGTGATGCATACCCTGGATGAAGGGATCAAGATTCTGGGAGACGTGGACACGTTCCTGACTTACATCCGGCACGTGGGGGCCACGCACCATCAGGTGGACGGGTTCAAGTCGGAGTACTTCTGGGTAAGTCCAAACTTCAATGTTTGTATAGAAAAAGGTCATTATCGACCTATAATAGTCAACTGCTGGATGGGCATAGGCATCCCCCAATGAGCGCCATAGCGCCCTGTCTTCAGCTTGCCACATCCAGCATCTGCCTGCAGTCCTTCGCAGGTCGTCATCCCACCTAGCCGTAGGGCGCGTTGGTATAGCAAAAGGTACGGGATCTATTTCAATGATTCTTCTAGAACCGTATTACAGATTGTAGCTTATTTCGTCACAAAAGATACAATTTTTATTAGGCGTCAGAAACGTGCCATGGTGCTCATTAGGGGAGGACTCTATCCAGCCGTGGACTAATAGGAGCTGATGATGATAAGGTTCCAATATATATGTGTTTTGTATGATCATCAACCTATAATAATCGACAGCTGGACATAGACCTCCCCAAATGAGCGCCTAGATCTATTCATTAAGAGGAGAATACCCATAATCCCCATCATAAAGAAGTAAAGTTTGTAAGTTTGTAAGGTTGTAGGAGGTAGTCTTTGGATCAGTAGATGGTAAAAGAATTTTTAAAATCGGTACAGTAGAACCGTATTTAAACATTCTTTTTCCAATAGAAAGCCACGTTATCATATGAGTGTCATAAGCTATATATTAATTCGAAAATGCATAAATATCTATTTATTTTACTCTACGTTCGTCGCAAAATATTTATGAAACAAATGTCCACCCGGGCGAAGCCGGGACGGGCCGCTAGTTGCTTTAATAAAGTAAAACCACGAAATTGTAGAGGTTTTTTCAATTGACGTGTCGCAACCAAATATGTCCGTCCGAATGGATATAATTGATTGAACGAATGAAAATAAAAAATGTATTCCACCTCGCCCGTTCAGTGAATGAACGGTTTTCCTTGGACAAGGTTCTTTTTTAATTTGGTGATTGAACCAAGGCAAATAATGATTGGTTCTGAATACCATATGACTCGGGATCACCTTTAGATTAAGAAAGCTTTCATTTCCCTGAGCTACTTGTAACCGGACTGATTTCCGCAACTAGGCCAAAGTTAGGCCTTTGCGTGTCGCTTACTTGTCCCTTAGTTCTAGCGATTTTTGTATCACATAGTTGCGTCTAGTAATCAGAACGCTATGCATTTCATACAGTAGGTAGATATAACATTTTTCGAACACTAAATATATGTTTAATAATGTGGGGATTGCATATTTGGCGTTCGAAGACTTTATTTTCAATGGCTTGGCAGACCGTCCGAAGGATCAGCCCACTTAACACCGGCCGGGTGATTATGTTAGTCCCCCCAGCGACCTGCGAGGGACTCAAAACGACTGCAGCTTGGAACTCCTGACGCCTGTACAGTAGGTTATCATCATAGAACCTTCGCTGTAAAGGCCACTCGGCTATGGAACAGTCTTCCCATTGAATATCGCGAGGCATCCTAAATAAATGTCTTCAGATCTAGAGTCTATAACTATTTTCTTTCGCAAGAATAATTCGGTACGTAATTATAATTATATATTACGTAATTATTATATATATTTATATAGGTAATTATATTACTGTTTAAGTATAATATAAGTAACTTAGTATCATTATGAGTAGTATATTTTATTATCTCTATTATATAGTACTATCTATCAAACTGTTGTCCACACTAACCAAAGGTTAGCAGATAGAGAATGCTATCTAGCATTATGCTCGCCTATGTACAACTTTTTGTGCAATCAAGTATATTATATCTATATATGTAACTCGCGACCGGTTTGCGACAGGCGTAAATTAAGCAATCAGTGCTGTCAAACGTCAATTTTGTATTAGTTTGACACCAGTTAGTTTGACTACAAAATCAAAATTGGTACATAATCACCATACGGGTTTGATCATTGATTAGGTTATGCTGAGATCGAGAAATCGTGGTTTAATGAAGCTTCAACAGACGGGACTATGATTTTTTTAAGGATCCATAAGCTGCATACTCCTATGGGCATTCCCTCTGATGTCACCTTTTAAATAGAGGCACTCAGGATGCCTTTATGATGCAACTCTTGGAAATAAATTGCATTGGAGAGCTTTTATGTTTATGCAAAATTGAGTTAACAGGAGGAGTACTTCTACAAAGCTACTGTTAAATACTTTAGGACGCTTCTATAAATTACTCTAGCGTGATACCTACATACCTACTTATTAATTAAATTATTATTATAAGCTTTTCTCATTTCCATGATCTCGGGTCATATAGCATTAGCAAGCTGAAGTGACAGTGGGCCAGCCATAACTTGCAAAGAACCGACAACCACTGAGGTAAACGTAGTGTAGGACGCCCTCCGACCAGGTAGGATAACGACCAGCGAAAGACTGCAGGGAGATGCTGAATGCGTCAAGCTGAAGACAGGGCGCTATGGTGCTCATTAGAAGATGCCTATGTCCAGCTGTCGGTAACATAGGCTAATGATGGGCCATTAAAAAAGAAATTTGAAAAAAATACATTTTCGAATCAAAAATCTCACTCTCTATTCGAAAGTATCTCTATAGTGGTAGGCATGCGTACAGCCGAAGCCAACATTAATATTATTAGCCAATACTGTCCCACTGCTGCAGCTGGGCAAAGGCTCAAACAATGAAATTATGTGCTAAATTCTGTTTTCGTTGCCTTTATTACCTGTGTATGAACAAACTATACAGGTGTGGGTGTAGTATTTTGTTGTTCTATTTATATAATATGTGAAGGTTAACAGAATATACACAGTTTTACTATTTTTCTAACATTTTCCAAACTCAAACAAATAAATAATTGGGCACAGGGACAAAATCAATGGTAAAAGTCAAGTCGGAAACCAAAAGGTCTACGCTTCGTAGACGGTTCGTAGCTGGTAGCACCCAGTCGTAGTGCGTAGCCCTCAAGTAGCGCTACGCTTTCGTAGCAAACATCAAACGCAAATGTTGCTAGTTTTGAATTTATATTGGAAACTGTGGACAATTATTTTCAGGCAATGTTGTAACACATTGTGTAAGGTAGGGCTTGATAAACATGTTGGATGGATGTATTTTGGGTGTTGTGTTAGTAGGGCCAAACGAGTTTATTAGAGCTGTGATTCGCGTAAATTACGACGCGTAAAACCTTCAACATAAATGACTATTTCGACTTGTCGTGTGACACAAACTTAGAATCGCAGAGCTACTCTTATGCTCCGTTAGCCTTAGCCTGACCGCATATTTTTTTTATTAAGTAAATGTCGTTATACCGTGACGAAGTGTGACGTATTGCAGGCACTATGACGAATTATACCGTTAATAATGCTGTACCTACGAAATATATCCACAACAACGGTCTGTTGTCTCAACGGATTATGTCCACCTGCGTTAGCGCACACACTTGTGCACTAAATTATTATGTCCTGCGCACACGGCTAGTCTTATTTGAGGCTGGCCAAAATTTGCCTAAATTGTTATATTATTATAATCACATCTATAACTTTACTCATCTAAGTCTTGTGCTGTGTTTATTTTCCAGAAAATCGAGCTGCCGTTTCTACAAGCAGCTAAGTCGACACTAGGCGACCGATATACCCCGAATATCGAGAATATGTACAAGTTGACCATAAAGTTCATCCTGGAAAACCTGGTCAAAGGATACGAAGACGCGGGGAAGACTAATGGGGGAACCTGAACACTTACTGGCAGCTGATTACCACTTAATGCGAGAGTATCGACTATATAAATAGGTCTTATTCTTTTAGAAGTTCAAAACAAAAGAGTTTAAATCAACCTTGTTAGCCTGTACCTACTTTCTGTTTCCTCAATAAACAAACTGACTATCGGACAATCTTCTTATGTCATATTTTAAATAAATGCTCGTGGATTTACCTACCTACCACTTTTTGCAATCTCGCATTTCTCGCAGCAATAGGACTATGTACTTACATATTGATGAATGTTGAGATTATTTTAGTTCTAATAAACCTAATGATCACTTACTTTAAAGTGATATTAAATCAGGATACACAGAGCATGTCATATTTACTTGATGTAGCTATTCTAAGTCCAATAAAGATTATTTTATTTTTTGTGATTGGAATATTATTTCAGATTCTTAGTCTGATCCCCAAAAACACAACAAAGAAATTATTTATTTAAATACTTACCAGGTACTATATTCTATAAGTATTATAAAAAGGTACCTACCTACCTTCTCGCCACGTAGGTACTCGTACGTTCTTTAGTAGGTACTGAAATGAAATGAAAGTTTATTTCTTTAGGCTTACAAATAAGCACTTAGACAAGTCATATTTTATACTATTCATTATTATATTGATGTTCACTTCAATTTTTGTCCACCAGTGGAAGAAGTGAGAAGAAACCACTAGTATGTTCATAACTTATGTAATAATTTAATAACTACTATAATATAGTGCTATTATAATATAATAATAACTACTATATATACAATGTGTATTGTCGAACCTTGATCAAACGAGATGTGCGGATACACGACATATATTTATCGATAAAAAACTAAAAATAAAAAATTATATGTTACCTGTCTCAAAAATAAAGCCGATTTAATTTTTTTTTTTTTTTAGGACACGTACACATAATTTTTCCAACTTCAAGTTTCTATTTATATGGAACCATAACAATTAAGTTTCATTTTCAGTTACATTCGAGAGCAAAGTTAACTTATTACAAGGTCGTTTACACAATCCTAACTTAGTTTTTAAAGTAACAACTCTAGTAATATTGTCATTTCCTGGGTGTTTTTGTACAACTCTGCCTAACAACCATTTAGCAGGAGGTAAGTTATCTTCACTATCGATGTCTAGTCATTAGTTTTAGCTACCCATTTATACCCTATTGTTTAAAGTTACAAGATATTTCTAAGAACATCTTCTCCAATTCTATGTACTATTTTTAACATACATAATTTCCATCTACCTATACCAGTGCTATGATCTTGTGAATAGTCTTCGTCAGGTAAGGTGATAAGTGCGTCACCGACTAAAGGTGTCCAGATGTTAGCAGTAACGGATCATTAGGATTATCATTCAAATAAATTGGACGCGAATTAAGACACGCTTCTATTTGTAAATACTTTAGTGATTTATTCAAATGGTAAGGTAGAATCTCCTATCACAGTTTTTAAACGACTTAGTGTATTAAACTCCGGCTACCCCAATTCCTCCAAAATTAGGCGCATGAGGTTGTATGAAGTGCCAATTGCCCAAGTGCCCTTCATTCCCCAGCCACTGATCGATTTCTCTGGGTAATTGAGATACAGCTTTACCAAACTTATTACGCAATTCTCTATTAGCACCCACAAAATTGTTCTCTTTATCACTATATAACTCTTGACAATTACCTCTTCTTCCTTCAGGACGACCTTGTCCACTTCCTAACCTTTGATTGTTTCTCTGTTTCGAATATCGGACACAGGTTATGCAATTTCTGAAACACTTTTTTACCATCTCTCTTCCCCTGATTATCCAATATTTTGATCTCAAAAGTTTCAACATGACTTGTGGTCCTCCATGTAATGTTCTTTGATGTGCGTCTTGAATTAGTAGCTTTGTATAATGACTTTATTTTGGTAGTATTATTGGATTCTTCTTTTCAAAGTTTGCCTTGGACTGATTGAATCTACCTCCTACTCTCAATATTGCGTTCTTATCCAGAAATGGATTCAAGTTGTATAATAAACTCTTCTTTGCTATTTTCTTTTTCGCTTTAATTGTTGTAATTTCTTCTTTAAAATATAGGTTTTGTATTTCTTTTATGATTTCATTAGCTTCTTTCATTTCTATAATTTTCTTTTCTAGTAGGTTAAACTCATTTAAGGATATTCTTTCTCTCTGATTGTTAAAGCGATTTGGTTTGGATTCTATAAATGGCGACCTGACTTTGTATCGTCCATTTACTTCTCTAATTTTTGTTTTCTCATATATCTCTTCGCATTTTATTTCTTCTTTTGACATTTTCTTCTTTATTTCATTTGGTTTTCTGTCTCTTTCCAAGATGTTATCTTCTCTCGCTCGTATGTGTAGGTTAACAACTCTACGGTGTGATGATTTACTCGGATTCTCTGTATTTGGACCTGATAAAACCCATCCAAGTTGCGTATTCTGCGCAATTGGACCACAATTATTAGGGTGTTTTAAAAGTCCCTCAAGTATGATTTTGCTGTATATCTCTACTCCCAGAATTAAGTCAATTCGACCAGGTGCATCGTATTTTGGATCCGCTAGCGGCACTGTATTAATCTCTGACCATCCCTTTATTAAAACTCTACTAGTGGGCAAAAAGGACGTCAGTTTGTTCAAAACGTATGCTTTAACCTGCACAGAAAAGGAAGGATTTTGAATTGACTCTATGTTAAACGAAACCATATTTTTGGTATTCATCTCTCCGTCACCTACACCGGACACAAGACCATTCACAGGGGATCGCTCTAAACCTAACGCTTGGACTGTATCTTCATTTACAAAAGAAGCTTCGGAACCCTGATCAATTAATGCTCTAACTACTCTAATATGACCGTTAATAGATTTGATTTTAACTAAAGCTGTAGCGAGCAGTACTTCGCTATGGTCCTCTTTTGCAAAATGAGATACAATTCTCTTTTCATTCTCGTTCGTAGTCGTCGTAGTAGCAGGATCGCCCGTCATGGTACTCTCTGTGTGTGTCGTCTCTGTATATGGAGTTCTCTCTCTGTGTAACAGTGTGTGATGTCGTCTTCCACATTTTTGACAATAGGTTGATTGACGACAGCTCTTCACACTGTGGTTGGAAGCGAAACAGTTAAAACATAGCCTATTGGATTTTATAAACTCATTTCTCATTTCGATAGGCTGTTTCTTAAACTGTTCGCATTGAAATAGTAAGTGTTCACTGGTGCACAGTACGCAAGTTAATTTTTTGTTGTTATCATTCTCTTTGCTTTCTTCTTCTACCTTACAATGGTAGGCATTCTTTCTTTGTTTGATGACGTTTGGTTTGTTTTCTTCTAGCAATTCAAGTGTTCGAAATCTAGTGGTTAGAAAGTTGGTTAGCTCGTACCATGTTGGTATATCATCAGAATCATTCGTATTTGAGGACATCTCCCAGGCTTTCCTCGTTTCTGCATCTAATTTTGATTGGACCATATAATTAATTATTGGGTGCCAAGTTGAGGTATCTATTTCGAGGTTGTTCAATGCCTTTATGTAAGAATTTGTATTGTCCAATAATAACCTTTTGATTGAATAGGCGTTTCATTATTTCATTGACGTTATATCTCTTGTTGCTGTATCTTCCCATCAGTTGACTCCAAGCTTCAGTGTAGTTGTTCTCTGTAGTGGCCAGGTTTGATAATAGTCTTTCTGGTTCACCTGAGAGACAGCTCTTTAGATAATGAAGCTTTTGTACAGAATTTAAATTCGAATTTTTGTGTATCAGGGACACAAACATGTCATAAAAGGTTTGCCATTCTTCGTAGTTTCCTTTAAATGCGGGTAGTTGAATTTGAGGTAGTTTTACCTTACACCCTGCAGTGGTATCTGTTGGCTTTGTTGAAGTTTCATTCGAAGAAGTAGTGGTTAACGCCCAATGGTCATCTTTTAACTTCGCCTTGTATTCATGATATGTTTCTTCACATTTATTATAGAAGTCATCTTTAAAATATTCTATCGTTTGCTTCTTATCTTTTGGTACAATCTTAACGATGGAGCTATGTACAGCATTGAACTCACGCCACAATTTATCCAAACTTTCTAACTTTGATTCGACATACGTACGTGTTATTCTAGTTTTTGGTGATTTTTTATAATTCACAAACGCCTTTTCTATATTTTCTGAATAATCATCTTGTTTTCTAATTTCAACATCAAGTTTTTCCATTTTGTATGTAAGTTACTTCAATCACAGTATTTTCAAAGTCTACGATTTTTTTGTTATATTTCAATCTCAATTTTTCAAAGTCCAAAATTTCCAAATTTTTCTAAGTCTTTTTTCTGTCTTATTTTTCTTCAGTCTTTATTTTCAAAAATTTTCTAAGTGTTTATTTTATTTTATATTTCTTCAAAGTTTTTTAATTTCACAAAATTTTTCTAAGTGTTTTTCAATATTATTTTTCTTCAAAGTTTTTAATTTCACAAAATTTTTCGAAGTCCATTCCATATAGTATACTTTGTTAAAATTTTACAAGTCCCGTATAGAGTAAATTTTCAAAGTCTTTCGTAATTTCACTTTGGAATTTACAAACAAAAGCTCACTTTACTCACGGTATTACAATCCAAATCCAATGCAATCCAATTTGGGTTCACTGTTCACTGTCACTTTGCACTGTTCACTTTGCACTGTATTTTTCACTTCACTGTATTTTTTGCACTTTTTTCACTTCATTCCCTGGTTTCGGCACCATGTTAACTCGCGTACTAGATAAATAACACAACTATTTGATTTCCAATGAGAACTTGTTTATTAAAAATTATGGTTCTGATGTAGGTAAATGTCGTGAACCAAACGATAGCGCGATCTAGAGCTCGTCCACTTTTTACAGCGACATCTAGTTATAATTTACTAGTACTAATGGGTGATTTGGACACATACTACATATTTCAATTAAACACTATTATATATATATTATATATTATTTTTGAGATAGGTAACATATTATTTTTTATTTTTTGTTTTTTATCGATAAATGTATGTCGTGTATTCGCGAATCTCGTTTGATCAAGGTTCGACAATACACATTGTATATATATATGTAGTACCTACTAAAGGTACTGTAATAACTATGCATTGGTAGGAACGTGGGAGGAACCTTTGTATTTCTAAGTACTTAGTTTATAATAACCAATTCGTTCTGTAATAAACAAACCTCATTGTTCAAGTGCAAAGGTAGGTACTAGGTACTGACTGATACAAAATAAATTGTCTAACTCTTCTCTATTCACCACAGAGCACACAAACATGAAGCAAAGCTGATTCAAATATATTAGTCAGAAATTAGGCTGTGTCTGTCACTGGTAACTGGCTTAGCTCCTTGATCCCGGATCAGCAAATACTTATACAGGATCCCCAAAGCTGCCCCCACCAACGGAGCCCCATAGACCCAAAGCCTCCACACATACAGTGCAGTTTTATGGGGTATAGAAGCTGTAAGACTACGACTACTTTCTGACTAAATCTCGATATGACCACATCGCGTTTGTTAGGACTCCATAGCACATTAGCACTCCGTTTGGACGAGATCACCATAAGTGCCTTCTTCACGCAAACAGCCACTATGGCAGGCGACAGCTTCCATATAGGATTCATGCCAACAGAGTAGAAGGTAGAAGAAGCTTCGCAGGTGATAGGTACTCATGCCGACAGCTAGACACGCTGTAACTGTCGACACTAGACAAACCTTATCTGGTTTAAAGTGTTGTAGAAATAAGATTAGAATAAGTTTTTAATAATAAAGAAATACAAAATACAAAAAAAAAAAAAAACCACTCGGTACTTCCCCTGGCGAGGTCTTGCACGCTGATGAAGACGGAAACCACAAGGAATGTGAAGAGGACCTCAAGGCAGAAGATGGCGCCATACGAGTGCTGGCTTTTGTGGCCGAATTGTGCTTTGGACTCGTCGTATAGCTTGCGTAGGCAACTGCGGTTCCTAGGAGCAAGGAATTTTGACGTAAGTTCTAAGAACTTTATAGGGACATGTTCAGGCCTTAGAACTTATAGATACTTATCTACTTTGTACTGAATAAATCCCACTGATACCTTTAGTAAGAAGTAAATAAGTTTGGGTCGGTAGATAAAATAGCCTTGTGCCAATACAACATCAGAGGGCCCCGCGAAATGTACCTTGTCTACGTACATTAAGTTTAGGTCATAATTTAAAGTCTAGGTCGCCGCCGCCACTGCTTGTGTACCCTACATATGTAGGTACCTATCTTGCGGAGGGGTACAGTAGCGAGTTAGTAAAGCGGTTCCTAATACTAAGTCTTCTTGCTTGGCACGTATAGAGTAGCATAAGCACTTTTTTGTCTAACTGTTCTCGTGTGTGGTTTAGTGGTTTTAGGCATAAGTGCATTATGATAGCACTAACCTATTTTTTTGGGGCAGGGTTTTCATGAAAGTCAATGTCATTCAAATTTTGTATCATACACTTCATGACGTCTATCTAACCAGCGAGCTGTCATGTGTCAAATACGATCAATGAATGACCAAAGAGAACACAATAACTATAGGTAGGTATATATATAAAATAAATGTAAAATAAGTACTACATGAATGACGTCAATTCGTTTCAAGTTCGAATGTGTTCGAATCAAAACTTAGAGTTTTCATACATAAAGATTTGACTGAAATCGATAAATATGAACAAGAAATAACACTATCTAGTCCGCGATTAGTAGTATAATGGAAGAAAACAGTGACTGCGAGGATAATAAAATTCCGATATGGCAGGAGCCGAGATGCGACCCTTTAGGGGCTCCCAAGGAAGCTTGCGAGGAAAATGTCAGCGAGCCAGTGCCAGGAGACCGTCTCCACGCCCTGGAGGAGGAGCAGGAGATGCTCTCGTCCTCAGTATTCTCCCTCACGTCCCACCTGGCCCAAGTCGAGTTCAGACTACGGCAGATACTAAAAGCTCCGCAGGAAGAAAAAGACGGAATGCTGAAGGAATTGGAGGAGTTCACGTCTCGCGGTGTACCGGACTCGCGCGCCGCGCCCCAGGGCAGCTCCGGGGAGAGCGCCTGCAGCGAGTGCCAGCAACTCGAGCGTAAGATCAGGAAACAACGCGCGCGTCAGTCGCACTTCATCGACCGACTCAAAACACAACTCGAAGAACTCGAAAGATTCTCCGCGAACCCTTCTGCTTCCGACAGTATGCACAAATCACTGATAGAGCATTTACGGACAGAAATAGATCAAAGTCTCGAAGAAGGCTGCCATCAACCCCTGACTGCTGAAGAGTTAAGGCATCAGATTAACTGCGCGGTCCGCCAATATGCAGACAGACAGCTGTCCAAAGGTGAGATCATCAGCAAGCTCCAGGCCCACATTGAGGACATGCAGAAGTTCATAAAACTTATGAAACATGAAGACTTGAATAATGTAAATAGAGAACCAATAAATGTTGGGAAATCTGAAAAGTTTGAGAAAACCTTTAGCAAAAGTAAAGTAAATGATGATCTGCGAGCTGAGACAATCAATCTCATGAGGAAAGCATCAACTTTAATACAAATATTTACAGTCTCCCAGTTCGGATGTTCTCCGAATACCAACCGTAACAGATATGAAAGGAAACCATCTACTATAGTTACTCATTGGGGTAACCTGCGGGCTAAACTAGAGATGTCTATAGATGCAGTACTGCATATTGTTTCAAGGGATCGGTCATCTCAAGGAGTCATAGATAGCTACGACAGTGAATCTGAAGAAGGAGGTACCATAGTGGACAGTGCTCCACTTACCACAGCAGTGAGAAGACATTTATCTGTCAACTTACGGGACTTGCTTCAGCATGGTCTGACTAGTCCAGAGTCCAGCTCCCTAGTCCCTATCATGGGCTGCTTTCCTATGAGAAGATCTTCTACAGCAAGAGCCACACACATATGGGAGATCATCCTACATTATTATGACTTAAATGATGGTGACAGGTTCAATTCCACTCCAGCCAGGAAACTGAGCCAAAGTTTTAACTTGGACATAGTTGGGGGTACAGCTATAACTAACAAGCAAAGTTTGCTCAGTGCTATAGGCAGCATAGTAGCATCCCATACCCCGTACAAAAGAAGTTATGATGCACATTTCAAAGCTTTTGTTTGTGCAGCTCTCAATGCACACAAACTGGTATTATGGCTGAATATAATCCTGAAATGTCGATCCTTGGTTGACTCACACTATTCTTCTACTAGCTATGTTGTAAATACTGGTTTTCAGGATGCTTTGCAGAGCTTGGATCGACTTACTCCGTACAACTTCGAACTTCCCATTGACCTGGCTGTTAAGCAGTTTCAAAATATCAAAGATGTGTTTATGTAATTGTAATTTAAGAATACACTTTTATACATAATCAAATAGGTTATGATGCCTTCCACTTTAGCGTAGTGCTTATAATGTATAATTTTACTTACGTATTGAATTCTAGTCATGCATCCTTCAAATAATATATGTGGAGAATAGTTTAATACAAATGATATCAATATTACTAATTTAACTAATATTAAGTTATTTTTTTTATTTTATGACCTGACAAAACATTCCATATTTTTAAGACATCTAGTTATAATAAATTGTGATTTAACTATGATCCAAACCAAAGAAGTACCAAATCTGTTAACTATGTATTTGTGCAAATAATTATGTTTAGCTAATATACTGTAGATGAAGCATTGAAAGAAACTTATTATTTTACAATCACCTCTACTCTATAAATTTATTTCCATGTAGGTACAGCTGATAGGTAGGAAACCATTATCTGCCTTGTATATCTGCCTACAATACCTACAAGCCTGTACGCCAATAGAGGAATTAGAATCAATGAGATTTATCAGAATAGTTTATTTCTTAATGCTTACAAAAAGCACTATGTCAATATTGAACTGTATAATTTTATTATCAATTGAGTTATTGTATAATAACATGGTTGGTGAAGGAATCGCGGCTAGCTCTTCCCGGGATGCTGATATAATAATAGTCGAGTATAGGGACTATAGCTATATTGTGTAAAACTACGACTATGATGGTAATGAGTGCGGTTTGAATGGCTGCTGGTGATGCACTGACCTCTGTAGGCGCCCGGTCCGCGCTCGCGGCACGAGTAACCTACTAAGGTCGAACTGCTGATGCTGCTAAAATCCTCCGTGTTCGAAGTATCGAACAGTTGGATAGCACGGTTTCCGTGGGACTCGACGCTGCGGCAATTGACACGTATCTCCCTCAATGTAACTCAGGGCATTTTGATAAATGGATGAGCAGAGCATATGTAGGTCCTAAGCTTGCAATTTAAAGAACCGAGAGCCTTACCGGTTGCCGCCAAAATGACGAGAGAGCCCAACACTCGCCATTTTGATGCAAACCGGCTCATCCTGTCTTGTCTAAAATTTCATTTCTGTTCGATTTTCTCTTATGAATAAAAAAAAGTGAAAACGCTTATTAGTGTGTGATCTATCAATTCAAGGTCTTAACTTGGCTCTGCGCTTAATTCAGTTCAGGTTTGGAGCAAAAAAAAACGACGAGCCAAAGAAACCTTTCTCAAAGAACAACCTTGGCTCATCAACAACTAAACTAGTGGGAATAGACGAATGGCTCTTGGCTTTGGCTCTTGTCAAATTTTTAAATAAAATATAGTATCTTTAACTACCTACTATCCTTATTTATCAAATAAAACGCCCTTACAACTCATCCATAGAAATTTCCAAAAATATACAGAAAAAGTAACTAAGTAACCCAACCTTACCTACAGTATTCATTTGGTGCCAATTATGTTCACTGCCTACCTATCTAGACTTAGTTACGATTAAAAGCAATAGGATTTAATAATCAAACAACATAGTTATTAATCACATTAGTGTACTTTGCAATCAACTATATAATAGACCAAAACATTCATAAAAACATTGACATTTTATAAATTGTACACAACGACAAACATTTATACAAACAATCAGAAAAACTAGGTAAGAAGGTAAATGCGTTAGATCTCTACAATACTGAATATATCGTGTCATGATTTATTTAAAATATTTCAATTTTTTTTTTTTACCTAGGTAACAATAATGATTTTGTTATATTTTGTAATCCCCTTTATTTGGCAAGCACTCATTCCGGTTCAAATCCAAGCAACAATAAAAAAATACACGCAACTTACTAAAAAAAACATTTAGTACCTACTTACAAAATAAAATAAGAATAAAATTATGTGTGCTTGCCAGTTATTGGAGTTTTTTGTACATGTTGGCACTACTTCAAAACCAATAGAGATGAAATCAAAACGAATCCTCGAAATATACTTTCAAGAGAACCTTTTGATAACTTCAGACTGAATATATAAAATTTATAACGTTTCATCCACTGAGAGTAACCTAGTATCGCACCTTATTATATGTATAAGGTGCGATACTAGGTTACTCTCATCACAAAATATTATTTCTTACAGTATCATGCTAGAGCAGTTTATATTGTACTACGTTCGATTGCACACTGACAGTTGAAATGTGATCCTGTTAATGTTAATAAAATACAATCTTTTGTTTAACTAACACACATCGGCACATAATTTCCTTTTAAACTCTGCTGTTAAGCTCATGAATACTTCAACTTCTTATTTTTATGGCTCGCTGTGTCTGTATTGCCACAACTCTGCCAGTGTCCGTGTGAAGAGTCATAAACTTTAGTAGAGAAAAACAGAATGAAATTTTATTAATGATAACTAAGTGTAAACAGTTTTTTTTGAGTAGTACCATTTTGATTTGTACCTGGAAAACAACACAAAGTTAAGAATGCATGCACACACAAAGGGTTAATAAGTAGAAGCTGTACAAATTTGGAATTAATATGTTAGTAGTTATTTACAGTTTAATCTTATTAGATTTTACAAATTTACATAATAAAAAGTTTACAGGAGGGGAAAATAAAAGGGATAATAAACATTTAAGGGAAGTAGGACGCGGGATATCAGGAGGGAGTAGATCATAGAGGGAGAAAGCTCACGAATACGCGTACTAGCAGATCTTAGAACTTATGCGACGCTTCGTTTGTGTCTTATTTGTCTATCATAAAGGATCATTTATTTTTTTGGATTATTTATTCGCTTGTTACACGGTTTAGTATTATTATTGGTGTCAATTCGAATATTCACTAAACAAATTTAACAGGATGAAAAATGTCCCTTTTATAACGATCCGAATTAAAAGGATAATTAATTAAAATTCAATTTATATGCAATTAAATTTGTTTAGTTTTTGCGACATCTGAATGGACACCAATACTACATAATTGTTCTTCTGAGATGTCGACTTCTGTTAGACTCAAAAGTCATTTAAAACATGATATTTACCATGATCTGATTTTTAAGTTTTCCAATATTTCGGCACATTTTAATGCGCCATGATCACGGAATAACTGTGCCGAAATATTGAAAAACTCAAAAATCAAATTATGGTAAATATCCCGTTTTAAATGACTTTTGTGTTAATAACCACGATAGTTTCTGTAAGGCCGTTTAGCTGGCCAAGCCACACTTTACGTTGCTAATCCTCAGAGTAAATTTAAACAATATTCAACTGTCCGTGCACGCTACAATCTATCAGAAACCGATTACTTGGGTCCCAGCATAGTTTCGGGCCGCACCCACTCGTCGAACTGTTGGTCGGTGAGGTAGCCCAGTTTGATGGCAGCTGCCTTGAGTGTTGTCCCTTCTTTGTGCGCAGTCTTCGCGATTAGGGCGGACTGGAAAATAAAATGTATGCATTATAAAAACAGCCTCGTTGCTGCGCAGCACTTGGATAGATAGATAACACATTTATTTGACACATGATATTATATTGGTCACAATAGGAAAGGCACATTATAACATAACACAGATAAATAATTAGTAATAAATAAGTAATAATAAACAATAAGTAATAGTATAAACGATTTAAAAGTACAAGAAGGCTCAATGAAAACCTAAGCTTTGTTCGAAGAACAAATCACTGATTAACAGGATTACCCTTTGAGGCGACTAGAAGAACGAAACACCAACAAAATAAATTATGTGTGATTGCATAATACTTGTTTTTCAATCATTCTGGATACAACCGACACATTAATACATGGGACAGTACCAACACCATCCCGAAGGTTGTGGGCAGCAAGTAGCTCTTTACATTACATGGGTTGGGATTCTTTTGAATGCCTGCTTCAAATAATATTGTGAAATTGTTGAAATGTTTAATTTAATGTCATATATTATATAGATATTTTTATTGTACATTGAAAACCGCCAGAACAAATATCTGCAGATCATACAAAAATATGTCCCGAAACAGGAATCAATCTTACAACCTCCTGCGTCGCAGGCGGTCCTTCGTAATCGTAAATATAACCTTTCAGCAATCAATACTCCAAATTTTTATTGCAAACATTATAATATTCTAAAGAGAAAAGGTTTGATTTTTTGTTTGTTTGTTTGTATTGAATAGGCTTCGAAACTACTGGACCGATTTGAAAAATTCTTCTCTTCACCATTGGGAAACTACACTATCCACAGTGAACATAGGATATTATATTTTCAAAAAAGTTAGGGATCCTTACTAAAACTCCAATAATGTAACCCAAGGTGTAAAAAAATCACCTAATGGTGAACAGCGAAATTCGAGTTTAACGCGGGTGAAACCGCGGGGAACAGCTAGTTTGTAATAATTAGTGTGGTAAGTACCTTATCGTATCCGATGTAAGGGTTGAGCGCGGTGACCAACATGAGCGACTCGCGCATGATCCTGCTGATGTTCTCTTCGTTCGCTTTGATGCCGACTGCGCAGTTCTTGTTGAACGCTTGGCAGCCATCGCCTGGAATACGGGAAATCACTTTACTTAAAAAAAAATCTTTTAAAGGCAAGTTATATTATTATCCGCTATCAGTAAATGTTGAGCCAACACCTATTTCTAAATAAATAAAATAAGTTTTATTTCAGAAAAGGCTAGTAGGTACATGCTTATCATCATTTCGTTAAATTTATTTAACAAACAAATTTATATGTATATCAGTCTGTATGTAATCGGATTAACCTTCGAGATCAGAGGATAATGATACCAACTCTTACTAAGACATACTTGTATAAAGATATTAGGGCTTGTTCGATACATCGATCACGTAGGTATTTATTAGCAGCATCAGCAGTTCGTTACCTAAGTAGGTTACTCGTGCCGCGACCGCTGACCGGGCGCCTACAGAGGTCAGTGCATCACCAGCAGCCATTCAAACCGCACTCATTAACATCATATTAGTCATAGCTATTGTCCCTATACTCGACTATTATTACATCAGCATCCCGGGAAGAGCTAGCCGCGGTTCCTTCATGGTCCTTCGAGCCGGATATTCCTTCAGGGCTCCTATTTCCGATTCTTTAGGGATAAATATGTTAGTACTTATACATTGTTCTAATAATGTTAATTTTTAGTTTTGCGATTCTCTTATGATTATTAATTTGACTGTACAATGAATCACTGAGCTCTTCTAGTTTGTTGAATATCTTATAACTAACTTAATTATACTCAATTACAAACTTATTTACTAGGAACTAACCAAAAGCATTCGCTCTCTCTTCATAATCTCAAAATCATCAGCTTATGTTAGTCCACTGCTGGACATATGCCTCCCTCAATGAGCCAATGCCCTCCTTTTCTTAATCCAAATAAAACCTTAAGATTTTTTCTATTCTCGGATTCTTGTTCCATGCAAAGATACAATTTTATTTTATTTGTAGTATAGAAACGGTGCAAGGAATGGTGCGTGGCATCAGTCGTATTATAGAGATTCATAGTATTATTACTGAGGTTCATATTCTCTTTCAATCATCGCCATCTAATTCAGGTACTGAGAAACAGAGGTTTATTCAAATTTGTGGTCCATATTATCTTGCAAATAATAACTACTATAGAGCTAATGTAACCCGAATTCGAGAGTCAAGTATTTAGCCTCTCATAGTATTTAAATGTTCAGTAGGTAGATAAATAGAAAAACTAAGTCCATTAGAAAAACTATATCCTTGCCTGTTTTTAAAGCTCACGTCAAGGAGTTTTTCCTGCCAAAAGAATGAATATTGGTACTTACTTTTATTTATTTATGTATTTAAGTAGTGTATTATTTATTTTGGAATTTGTAATATTTATGATTTGTTTTTTTAGTATTCTTATTTAGATAACCTGTGGTACACCCCCTGCCTTTTCTTAAATTCATATAATTCTTTCCATCCAAAGGTTGCCTGGAAGAGATCGCTTCTAAGCGATAAGGCCGCCCATTGTACCTGTCGCATTTAATGTATTTTTGTAATGATTAATTTGATTATGGTGTACAATAAAGAATTTTTGTATTGTATTGTATTGTATTGTATAAATAACTTCGTTCAGAAATGACAAAAAGAAACATTAAGGCAGAGCTGAAAAATAATGCAATACTCACCAATAAGTCTAATAGATCTGAGTACATTAGCGACCATCATAGGCTTGAAGACGTTCAGCTCGAAGTGGCCATTGGACCCTCCCACAGTGACCGCCACGTGGTTGCCCATCACTTGTGCGGCGATCATGGTCAGCGCCTCGCATTGGGTTGGGTTCACTTTACCTGCGGGGAGAAGAAGACAATGGGTAAATAAAAAACTGAAGATTGTAGGTGAGTGCATTATTTGAGAACTATACATTTTTGGGTCATCAAAAACTCGTCTTTTCGTGTAAAATTTAGTCTGATCTTGAGGGATATAAATTAATCATAGAAATGAAAAAAAAAACGTGTTTATATTATTTATTAAGCTAAAGTATAGCCTACGTATCTAATCGAATTTCACATTTTTTTCCCTTAGAAGTTCCCTTGTGTAGATTGCATTATTAGGCATTTTTTATACTAATAGTGTATTTCTTTACGTTTTTTTGTTGAGCCTAAAGGCGCACACAATTCAATGCAAATTCAAAACCGACTCCTGTACAGGTTTTATTTTTTATTTTTGTGGGACAAATAGTTGTACTACGGGATTAAAATCATTCTCTATACAAAACCAAAATAATATCAAAATTCGGTTTCGGTCAAACTATACCTTACCCGGCATGATAGAAGAGCCAGGTTCGTTCTCGGGCAGCATGATCTCTCCGAGCCCGCAGCGCGGCCCCGACGCCAGCAGGCGGATGTCGTTGGCGATCTTCATGAGGGACACGGCCACCGTGTTCAGGGCTCCGGATACTTCCACCATGGAGTCGTGCGCGGCTAGGGCTTCGAATTTGTTCGGGGCGGTCTCGAATGGTATACCTGAAATGAAATGTTCATTTATTACAAAATACAAAAATATCACTTTACTTTGTTCAGTGTTCGAGACCTCCTTTTAAGTATAGGAATACCTATATTGGGAGTAACGCTCGTCCTTAACATACATTATGAGTTAATAATATCTTATTACAAAATGTATTGCATAGCAATATGGACAAAACAATTACAAAAACAATCATTTTTCTAAATTTAACAAATCGTCAATCTATAGATACTTTGATTGAATTGGCTAGTCTTGGATATCTACGGCTAGTAAAGCCTGTGTTATAGAACATACATAATAATAATAGTAATGCTGGACAATTCACACAGCATTATCTAGCCCCATGGTAAGCAGAGCTTGTGTTATGAGTACTAGATAACTGATATACATAATACAATACATTACATAGATAGATATTTTTTATTATACATAGAAAACGACCAGAACACCCGGAACAATTATCTGCAGATCGTACACACAATTGTTCCGAGGCGGGAATCGAACCCGCAACCTCCTGCGGGACCTTCGCCCACCGCGTTACATCGGTCGTCAAACATAATATGTTTGACGACCGATGTAACGCGGTGTAATATGTGCCACAGTAATTAGGGATGGCATATAATATATGCCATTCCTCATTACTGTGGCACATATTTTATTAAAAAAAAACTTATTTTGAAGTACATTTGAAATTATTATTTAAAATGAAAGAAGAGATAAATGGAAATTATATTTGAAACTAATTTCTGCCCGCGGCTTCGCACGCATTGTTTCTATAGCAACGTTTAAAGGTTATTTCTATCCCCTTGATTTATTGGATAAAAAGTAGGCTATGTTTTATTCCAGGCTTAGAACTCCTACAGTATGCCCCTTATACCTTACCAGTACGGTCCTTGGGTTAGTGGCAAAGCTCTTCTACCACGGTTTTTTTTCTAGTTCTTTATACATTAGTTATATTGTAGTAGGTAGTTGCTAAAGGCATTACCGGTGAGAGTAGCGATCTCCGCAGCACACTTCTCAGCGAATCCGATGCGCGTGTTGAGGCCAGTGCCGACTGCGGTGCCGCCGAGCGCCAAGTAGTGCAGGCGGGGCAGCGTGCACACGATGCGCTCGATGCCGTACGACAACTGCGTGCTGTAGGCGCTGAACTCTTGCCCGAGGGTTAGGGGAGTCGCGTCCATCAAGTGAGTCCTGTAAAAGTCAATGTTTGCTTGTTATTATTAGTATTAGTAGTTATTGTGTTGTATTTACCAATTATTTAAGTATACACACTGTCATGTCCTTATGGAGGTGCCCATGCAATGTCATGTGGCAATCGTTATTCTTGTTTTCTTGTTTGTTAAGTGTATGTACATATTTTGCCATGTTTGTAATATAAAGAATTGATCTCATATGGGAGTGACATAGTCACTTTGTGACAAAACTCCATCAATAAATAAAGATATAAAAAAAAAACACTGTCATGGTCACGAGATGACTACATCCCGTGACAGTGTGTCAAGCTGTTGAATCGCCGGGAAAAATTTATAAAAAACGGGATAAATACTCGGTGTATTTAATATAATTATGTGTTCAGATCGCTTAACTTCAAAAATATATAATGTTGGTTTGTGTTGTACTATCTTTTGTAGGCGAAGGCCGACATAAAAAATGGCTAGTGACACGAACTGACGGATACATCCAGGTAGTCTGGGTCTGCGCTCTCAGCTGTGACCTTAAGGATGCTATTATTTCGACTAGCCAACATTTTGATTTAAATTTACCTACATCTCGTCTTCTGCTCATCTGCTGGTTACTGATTACTTAAAAGTATTAAAAGCAGTTCTATTTTATGGTGTAATTTTTGATCTTCTGAAAAGGGCCTTTACCTATTATCCATTTCGTAGAATGGAACATTCTATGAAGTTAAATTCCCGTCAAGGTTGGATTTACCGATAATGCTGTGTGAATTGTCCAGCATTATTTATTATTATTATTTTGATATGTAACTTACACTGGTATGTTGTTTCCAACCAACCCATAGGTACGAGTATACGTGTGAGGCGTACCTGCCAATCTTGATGATCCTGTTGAAGACCTTCGACTTAGCTTCGAGCGTGTCCCGCAGAGCCACCAGCCCCGGGATGAGTCGGTCGCGCAGCTCCATAGCCACCGCGATGTGCATGGCGGTGGGATATGTGTCGTTAGAACTCTACGGGTAACATACAACAATACTTCACACATTTATGCATTTCAAGATATGACCTTAAGAATAGACCTATGAATTATTATTATATTAGCCCGGAGTGTCCCACTGCAGGGCAAAGGCCTTCCACTCATCACGGTCAGTACTCTTTATATATTTAAACTGGGCAAACTCATCCCGCCATCTCAGCCTAGGTTTTCCACGTGGCCGTCGTCCGTCCGGGAACCAATCAGTAGCGAACCTATGAATTGGGATTGGGATTAATATAATCACCAGTTTATTGATAAATTAATCGCTTCACTGTGGCAATGGTATCGAATTACAAATTTTTGTCTACCTTAGATGGAGGGACGCGCGTCAAAACTGTAAAGTTGGATATCTCCGTGTAAATAGCACCGCAGACAGCATCTTGAATTTCTTTTATCTAAGGATTCAACGTGACGATTCTGCGACGATACCATTGTCATAATAAAGCGATTGGTTAGCTCTAATCTAACCGATCGCTTTCTTTGTTTGGTTGGACACTTTTCTGTCATTGTCAAATAATGTAAAATAATAGTAAATTAATGAGTGAGCTTAGGGTGGTAAGGTTAGCTATTAAATTATAAAGATTGTATGATATTTTCACCAGAGCCTAGTTCGTTATCTAGCAGGGCGTACCACGTGCAGGTTAGATTGGCTTTAGAGACCAGATGTTGGAGTCCCCCTTACACCCCAACCAATCGCTATAATATGACAATTCTGCAATTGGGCCTCGGCACAGTACGGACCACCTTACGCACCACGATCTCCACGGAAGACCAGCGCTATGGTACGATCTGCTCTACCATAGCACATGCAGAGTGGAGACCCTTTTTGTCAGTTTCTCTTTAATGTATATGAGTATGTATACTATTCGTCTCTGTTCTGGCAAAATCAATCTTTTTACATTTACTAGAATGCGTTACTGTCGCAGGCGTCGCACTATAAGGCTGGTTTTATTGTTATGCGTTTCGGCAACGCCGTTGGGGTGCGCGCGTTCGTAGATGTATGGGGGTAGTAGATGCGTTTCAAAGTCGCGCGCTTGTGCAGCGCCGTTCTGTAAGCGCTTATTAGTAAACAGCGCGCTGCCCAGCAGCGCGTCCAGCGGCGTGATGATAAAACTAGTCCAAGAGATATCCAATGATATAAAGGGGCGGTATGCACGAACCTGCGACTTATTGACGTGGTCGTTGGGGTGCACGGGGTCCTTGCTGCCCAGCTTGCCTCCCATCAGCTTGATGGCGCGGTTTGAGATCACCTGCAAGAGAATAAGAACGTTTTTATAAGAAACTTGTATAAAAATAACTAGTAAAATATCGATAAGAGTCATGGAATGTGTAGCAATAACGGCAAGGTAGACGTGTGTTTTCACTGGGATCGGGAAAACGGGTTTAAATCTTAGTTTTAAAAAAGAATCATAGAAATCGGTTGGCGTGATATTGAGTTATTCGTTCATTTGTCGCGCACATACTTAATGCAAATTTAAGACCTATATGGTTTTCTGATGGATGCACTGAATTGAAATGGGACCACACGGGAAGCACCAGTTTTAAAATAAAAAAAGAATCATCAAAGTCGGTTTACCCAGTAGAAAGTTCTGAGGTAACAAACATAAAAAATTACAATCGAATTGAGAACCTCCTCCTTTTTTTAAAGTCAGTCGGTTTTAAAGTCCTTTTTTAAAGACGCCGGTTATAAAGCTAACATTGCATGTCGATATAAAGCTAACATTGCATGTCGATATAAAGATGACTGTTAACAATATTTTTTCTATTTCTGTCTTATGATTATGCTACGCATCTCGCGTCTAGACATGCGCAGCTACTTATGACCATTCCCGCGACTTATAGCCGTTCCTCAGGGTTTGACCTACGACATGCCAACAGACAGACATGCCTTACCTCGTTAGTGTTCATATTGGACTGCGTGCCGGAGCCGGTTTGCCAGATGACGAGCGGGAAGTGTCCCTCGCGGTACAGCTTCCCCGATATCACTTCTTCACACGCCTCCATTATAGCCTCCGCTGGAACAGAAGATTGGTAAATCACTACATAGTAAAAAATAAAGTCGCTTCCCGCTGTCTGTCTGTACCTATGTACGACTATGCCTCATCATCATCAGCCTATCTAAGTCCGCAGCTGGACATAGTCCTCTCCCAATGAGCACCATAGCGCCCCGTCTTCATTCAGTTTGACGCATCCAGCATCTACCTGCAGTCTTTCGCAGGTCGTCATCCCACCTGGTAGAAGGGTGTCCTACACTTCGTTTACCGAGTCGTGGTCTCCACTCAAGAACACTATGTATTGCTTACATCTTTAAAACTACGCAACGGATTTTGATGCGGTTTTTTTAAATAGATAAGAGTGATTTAAGAGGAAGGTTTATAACATTTTGATACATAGATTTCCACGCGGGCGAAACCGCGGGCCGTGTGCTGACTTATGGTTTGATACACCACTCCAACTCTTCCCGCGGGTGTCGTAAGTAAGAAGCGAAATGAAATGAAAGTTTATTTCTTTAGGCTTACAAATAAGCTGTTTTTTTTTTAACTTGAAGCTTTTGCAAAATTGTATGATTATTGATTATACACTGACCAGTTTCTGCTCGCGGCTTCGCACGCGCTTTTTCCTGCATACAAGTAGCCAATAGATACGTACGTCTAACTCAACATGGACATCTGATTAAATAATATCATAAGTGTTCTATTGAAAAGTTTTTAGGTTCTTTCTAATGCCATGGGAACTGGTTAACAATTTGATTGTTTTGAAATTTAGAAATGGACTTTAAGCTCCTTACTTTTTCCTGTTTTTTTTTTAAGTTTTTCATGACTAATACTATTTACATAAGTAACTACTTTGGGAATAACATTTTTATGGGCTCAACTCGGGATCATTATCCATACATTAGCGAAAGTTTATTTTTTAATTTTTTCAAATTGTTATATCATTGTTCGACTAACAACCTACTAATATTATAAACGCGAAAGTTTGTGAGAATGTATGTATGTTTGTTGCTCTTTCACACGCAAAAACTATTGAATGCGGATTTTGATGAAACTTCAAAATAATATATTCATAAAGATATATTGTATATTATCCAAAATATCTATCACCACGCGGGTGAAACCGCGGGGCGCACCTAGTACATTATAAAACATACATACAGCCGAACATACAACCTCCTCCTCTTTCGTTTTTTTGTCGGTTAAAAAGTACCCCCGCAATGCCAGTTCCACGAGTTCAAATGCAATTTTATTATGGAGACATCAAATTGAAAACTTACCAATTTTTTTATCCAGTCCAAATTGTATGTTTACTTTGGCGGCTGCCTTCTTGAGGATCCCCATGGCCACGATTACAGGATACTGAAATATTTAATAAACAGATGTTAAAACTAAAGAAAGATACAAAATCACTACAAAGTCGCTTCCCGCTGTCTGTCTGTCTGTCCCTATCTACGAGTATACTTAGATCTTTTAAACTACGCAACGGATTTTGATTCGGTTTTGTTTAATAGAGTGATTCAAGAGGAAGTTTTATAAACAATTTGATACATAGATTGATAGCGGGCGAAGCCGCGGGGAGCAGCTAATTAATAATAAAGCGGAAATTCCATAGATTATAGTGATCCTTCATTACTAACTTCAGACCAACATTAGACTGCACAACATTTTTTATGCCAGTAGGAATCGAACCTTCTGTGTTTTATTCACCTTCGCCCATGCGCCTAAGAGGTCTTCGAAATGTACCATGACTATCACAAGTGCGTTGCAATACAATATTTAGTAGGTAATATTAGAATTGTCTTAAAGTGGAGATGGGCTGGGCATATGATAAGAGAGAAGAAGGAGAAATGGACGAGACTAATAACTGAATGGCAACCACGAGATAGCAAAAGAAAAAGAGGCAGACAGACTAGAAGATGGGAAGACGACATTAGAAAAGTGGCGGGTCCAATATGGACCCGCATAGCGAAAGATAGAATAGAGTGGAAATCTTTAGAGGAGGCCTATGTCGAAAGACAAGCTGAAATACAGAAACGACCGTTTACCGATACTTAATTTATTTGTAAGAAAACTGTAAAAAACATTGTAAAAATTAGTTCAGCAATAAAGGCTATTTTATTTTATTTATTTATTTATTAGAATTGTCTTTAAAAACGTAAATATTAAAAAATATCTGCCTGGTAACAAGCAGATATTTCCAATGGTTACGTATTTGTTACGTGTATAAAGATTATAGTAGCTAGGTCAAGATCTTTTATCAGCAATGGCAATGTAAATACAACATTGCACTATACCGACATCAAACCTGTTAGTTATACATAGGTCACTTGTTTGATCAATTATATTGTTGCCAGAACCTATTAAGCCGACTTGTGTATATGTACATATGTCTAAGAGTGGACAAGTCTCATGTTTTCATATTTAGAATTTTGCGAATGCTATTTTTGAGAATGTTTTAATGTTTATTCATAAATTTTGAACTATTTTGACTGATATTTAATTCTTAATTTTATGTGACTCTAGTCATTTGAATTTATAATCGTTTTTTTTTCTCAGTCGTGATTTTACATTCAAGTAACCAAATAAAAAACTAGATTACAACACAATAGATTACCTGATTGTAGGGTACGTTTTATGATTTTATAATAATATGCATATTTGTAATAATAATCAGTGAATTTCCATAGATAATGTGGATCGCGAGTGGTATATCCGTGCCAAGGTAAATGTAGTTTTTGCACATATGTACAGTGGCGTTCATTGGTATCTAATAATGGTATCTAGTGAGCAAACACATTTGGTAAGTCTAGGTACGTTTATCTTTGACAGAGATATTATGTAAATAACCAACGAGTTCTTGCTATGATTAATATTTTTCATAGAAGTAAATTATGTCAGACGGCATACACTGACACTTATCTATACTAATACTAGCTGTGCCCCGCGGCTTCGCCCCCGTGGAAAACTAATCTCTGTGTCAAATGGTTTGAATTATAAAAAGTATTCTATGTTAGACTCCTGATTCTAAGCTACCTCTCCACCCATTTTCAGCTAAATCGGTTCAGCCGTTCTCGAGTTATAAGTGTTGTAACAAACACGACTTTCTTTTATATATATAAGATTATAAAGAGGAAAGGTTTGATTTTTTGTTTGTTTGTTTGTAATAAATAGGCTTCGAAACTACTGGACCGATTTGAAAAATTATTTCACCGTTGGGAAGCTACACTATCCCCGGTGAACATAGGCTATATATTTTCGAAAAAGTTAGGGGTCCGTACTAAAACCGTACGAAGCCGGGAAGGTCCGCTAGTAGTATTACAAATACATTGTTCGTCAGACCCGTCACTAACAATAAGACTTACTTTCAATAACATTAAACAAGAAACTACATAATATACCATTGTACAAAGGTCGTTAATTTACATTAACAGCTTTAAATTTTACATTAATTTGCCTTTTTAATGAGACAGTGTTTTGTATTTTATAGTTACTGTTCATTAATTACCTATCTAATATACATCGAAGGTACTCAGAAATCATCATCACCATCTTTGACAAACGACATCCACTGGATGGACATCGGCCTCCTTTTTAGAACTTAGAATATAGAAATCAATGTAAGCTGACCGGCCTGTAGATTGTTTTTAGCCGAATTCAAAAGAAGGAAGAGATTCTATGTTCGGCTGTAGCATAGATGAAAAAATGTTTTTTTTCGTCCATAGCTGTGTTTTTTTAGTTTGTTCGCCGATTTCTCCGGTAATTGTGGACGAATTTGAATGATTCTGTGCTGTTGTATAGGTAAGAGAATGATCGCGAGCTGGTCCCATAAAAATTTGCTTCCCTTGGGAATAAAATTAATAACTGGTATTTGTCTTGCAAAACTTAAAAGTTATTAGGGAATTTGGAGTCGGCTTTTAGTTTCTTCATAACAATCGAGTAATACTATTACACATAGATGGATGTGTGTGACTTCCAATTTGGTGGCAACGGAGTGTATTTAGGTATAACTTAAGCCTTGAGAATCGAGCGAACCTTAAAAACCAAAGTTATTGCATGATGTCACGCTATGCACCGGTTCTGAGAGAAACCTATTACGAAGTAGAGAAATGTTTCAGAAGCGGTTAGGAACAAATTGTCAGTTTTTCGAAACCACTCTGAACAAGAAAAGAGACTTTTCATTGCTTGTCTCAAATCCGGAATCCCGGGATCGCCTCAAGTAAATCCCGCAGGCTGATTATGTAAAAGCAACAGCAACAGCGACGCGACCGCGACCGCAATTTTAGCAAGCAATTTTTAGTTCACCGATTGTCCGGCAGAGGGAAACCTAGTGCTCGATTGCTGGGTGACGTAGTACCTGGTGTCATGTTAGTACAAAATTGGCTTTTGACAGCACTGATTGCTAAATTTTCGCCTGTCGCAAACCGGTCGCAGTTACATAATCAGGGGGCCGAAATCCCAGGATAGGAAAAATGAGGACCGTTATCGAACCTACTATGTACGTGCCCTCCCAAGGTGCGCACAGGGGCAAAACTCCCCTTGATTTTGCCATAATCGCCATGCTTGGCAGGTGGATTGCTGATTGCAGTTAGGGTGTTAAAATGCCCAGAAGGAAGCTGCTGTCCTTTCTTCGGCTCTTACGACATCCTTTGACTGAGTTGAAAGGTTCGATTCTTTAGCCGCGACCGTCACGTCCTATACACTACAAATACATAACGACGACCTCTGTGGCGCGGAGGATGAATGTCCGCCTGCGACGCAGGAGGTTGCGGGTTCGATTCCCGCCTCGGGACAATAGTGTGTACGATCTGCAGATATTTGTTCCGGGTGTTCTGGTAGTTATCTATGTATAAAAAACAATATCTATCTATGTAATGTATTGTAATAAGTATATCACTAGTACCCATAACACAAGCTCTGCTTAACTTGGGGCTAGTTGATAATGTGTGGATTGTCCTGCATTATTTATTTATAAGAGGCATACAAAAGGTATCTATGGTCAAAGGGTCACATTCTTACCGGCATTCTTTCCTCGATGCCTCCGATAGGGAAGTTCATGATCGAGCGAACAGTCTGCGCTCCGTAGTACTTGTCATCGGGCACATCCAGCTCACCCATCGTGTCCATTTCTTTCCTCTGCAAGGGAATAACACATTTATTACAAAGCGGGAAGGTTCAATGTCTTTTTAGATTCGTGCTACGCCACAGTCAGGGACGTGTAAAATTTTACTCGTCCCTGGCTAGTTTATTGTAAATAGTCATAAGTGTAACATTACAGCAATTTACAGCTAATTCGATATATTATGCACATAATAAACAAAGAAAATCACAAAAAAGACAGAAAATTAAAATATTGTCAGACCCTAGTCTAGCTCTAGACCCTAATAATAGGACCGCTAATTTGATTAGCTGATCTTAAATACTTATATTACATATTATTACATACATATATAGACAGGTCTCAGTATCTTAGCATTTTTTTACTAATTTTTATTGGTAACTAGTTTCTGCCTGCAGCTTGCACGCGTTGTTTCTACCGCATGGGTACCGATCTAGTATCAAAAGTTGCATTATGTGTTATTCCAGGCCTAGACTTTAGACTTTTTCTATAGATACAAAATTTCAGCCCGTTCCGTTCAGTAATTTTGGCGTGATAAGTACCTACAGTACCCAGTAATCATCTATCGCAACTTTAGATTTTATAATATAGTGCGAGTGTGACAGTGATTCTATTGGTGGCATTGTCATAGTTACTGCAGCTTAGCTGCGTAAAGTATCTCAGGTAGAAAGAAACAAACACGTGTTTTTTAGGATTATCGTCCATTATATGTGGATGTGGCAAATTCTTTCACTATTGTATGGAGAATGATATTTTTTTATTCCCAAGGCATAAGTATTTGTCCCGAAAACAGTGTATTTACACTGTTTTTTTAGGTAATTTCGATTAATTCCTAAAATTTTAAAACAGTCAAGTTTCTTTCACTATGATCCCTTCAAATTAAATAATTCGACGAAGCATAACAGAGATAATCCAAATCGATCTTATCTAGAAATTATGAGGTTACTTTGAATCGATAAGGCTTAAAATGTTCTCCAACAAAACTTGTTTTGATGTATGATGTAAAACAAAACAACGAATGCGTATTTGAGCGAATGAATTTCTTATCAGTAAGGTCATGGTTCTTGCTCTTACACAATCGTATACATTCGTAAAAATATGTTAATTTTAATATGCCTATGAATTGAGCATCGAACTATATTTAGTTTTACTATCAAAAAAATCATGATGCGGACTTCACAAGGCAAGGCGAAGGAGAAGGGCAAAGGAATGATGATAATTTAGTCGGAGGATCAGACAACAAATCTTGCAACAATAGAACAAAACAGTGCGGGACGATCAAAAATAAAACATAATAATCCGACGCATTTTTACACACTTACCATCTTCTTATTTTCCGAACAAGAACACGTAGGACACTCCATAATTCACGAATAGACCAACAAAATCTCTTAAAAACACAACAATGCGACACACGAGTGAAAACTTTTTGCAAAAACTCCTTCGAATTTTGAAAGAGAAACCGACTCTCGACTCTGACTACCCCTTTTTTAGTTTTCAATGAAGCTACGGTGCTGTTGCTTATTCAGCCACAACAAAAAGAGAGTAAAAAGTTGCTACGGCTATTTTAACCAGGCCTGATGGCCTTAATGAGCCACGTCTGGCAAGAAATTGAAAGGCGAGAGGAAACCGGTCGATGTCCCCTCCACGATTATTTGCTAGGGCCGGCGAAATATGTTTTTTTATGATTCTGCTATCGGAACCAGCCACTCGCTTCTAACGCCGCGTAGAAACTGATTGGAATGAATCTACTTTTTAGTACAGTCATATGCAAAAGCTTAGACATAATAGATCTTACGAGGAGTATAGAGTGCCACTATTATAAAAACACGTCACGAGTTTTGATTATTATTAAAAGTCCAGTAACGCTGTAAGGGATATCTGCGGTCAACATTTAAAAAAAATACCTACCTATTGATTTTTATTTGATTGATTTAACTGACCTATTTGAATAGTGAATCGAAAAATTAGACATAATACGTACTTACCTAACAACGTCCTAACAAAATCCTATTCTACATATTCAAAACAATGTGTAGAAGAATGCCTAGTCCTGGCAATAATATTTTGCCTAGGCAGAGACAGTTAAATTAAATTGAGAGGACGTACAAAAGGCATCCTAATTTCATGAATTTCTGTATTAATGGCTAATTAGGTCATAGGTAACTCTAATAAAACAATATTAAGTCAAAAAGAAACAGAGACTCTTTAGCAATTTTAAAAAGTAATTCTTAAGGTCAATGAACATGAACACAATGCAACATCAACATCATTCGAATGACGACGTCTGGATATCTATGATACATAACATAAGCCGTCTTCAAGATCAAAATGATTGTAAGTTATTAAAATCGGACACAGAATCGTGGTGACAAACCAATGAAAATTGGTACCTGTGAAGTTCGACCCTTTGAAGTTGAGTAAAACGTTTGTTATTGACTGTACTACCAGTTTACAAGTCGCGATGTAGTAGGTACCTATCCGACTTACAAGTTTTGCGTTATCAATTCATGGCTTGTTTGATTTATTTATTAATATGTAGGTATACTTGAAGCCAATTTGCTTACCCCTGTGAGGATTCAAACAATTTGTAAGTTTTTTGCAATGGGTGTGTTAGTAGGTTTATAAAGTGTAAAATAATACAAAATGTTGACCACCAATAAACAAAATTGATTACAACTTCTTCATAGCAAAATTGATTGTCATAAAAAATCGAATCTGTAAAGCGTTAGGGCATGACTATTTGTTAGTTAGTTGAACTATCAAAAATAAAGCACCTCAGTGGCTCTGTGGACAAGGCATCCTGGCGCTGGAGGTTGCGGGTTTTATTCCCGTCATAGAACAAAATGTTTGTATGATCTGCAGATATTTTTAGTTTTGGGTCTGGTTGTTTTCTAAGTAATGAAATGACCTACCTAACGTACCATAACAAAAACCCCTCTTCTACTGGTACGAAGTAGTATATCAATTATGAAGTCCAGAAACGAACACGGGCCTCCGTTAAACGACGCGACGCCACGAATAGCAGTCTAGAGCCGCCTCCATCCATCGATCGCCTACCTGTTTTTCGTATAACTACTAAGGTCTAAATTGTAAACCCAACTCCAAACGTACCATTTTACTGTTCTTTCCTCCCTCAGGATCTAAGCACGTTGAACACGCCATGATTTACAAGATAACTAACAAATTTAGAATAAATTGCTTATTCACAGAAATTTTGACAAAAATATAACGTCAATAGACAAAGAAAATATTATTACGCTAGTCTACGTGACATTACATGAACTTGTCTATTTTTCATATGGAACCTCTTTTTAACTTTAAAAGATAAAAAAGTCTATTCAAAGCCAGCAAAAAAATATCAATCATAATAAGGCGCATTTTATTACACACCTGCAAGTTCTTTGTTTCACACAGGGTCATCTTTTATATGTTTATCTTTTATCTATATATATAAAAGAAAGTCGTGTTTGTTACAACACTTATAATTCGAGAACGGCTGAACAGATTTAGCTGAAAATTGGTGGAGAGGAAGCTTAGAACCAGGAGTCTAACATAGGATACTTTTTATCATTTAAACTATTTGACACATAGATTTCCACGGGGGCGAAGCCGCGGGGCGCAGCTAGTATGGTATAAATGTAACTTTGTAACTATGAGTTATAGATAAATTATGTTTTTTACTGGGTTTATATGGGTTAATACATTCCATGAATAAGAAATTCATTCCATGAACTGGACACTGTCAGAAAAGTGGCAAATCAGTCACATATTGCCAATAACAAGAAATAAAGTCTATAATATCACATCTAGGACCCACTAATCACCAGTAGTATGTACCAAATTAAGCAGTCCTTGAAACTCGGTAGGCTTGTATTATTGGTAGCAGTAACAACGGAAGTGATTATGATGCTCTAGTGGAATAACAGCATGACAACTAAAGTTCAAAGATTCAGTTCAATAACATACTGAAACCCCTTTTCTAGGGGATGCATGTTCAGTAGTGAATGATGAGGAACATTCTGAAGTTCTAAAGGTCAAAGGTATCAATAATTTTCAGTGTGTGATAAAAATCGAGTACTTATTATACCTTGAATGCCTTATAAATTTGTTTTGTGTATGATTTTTGTTATAAATAACCATTTTACTATTGATCAATCTCTATCTGATCATGTGTTTTTTATGAACAAAAGAAAATCACCTACAAACATGAAAGGTCGGAGGGTTGATTGACAGCGGAACAAGCTTTTTCGTTTTTTTTTCTAATAAATAGAAGAAAATAATTGATTTACTTAGAATTAGCTTGTAGAAATATTTATTTTAGTATAAATTCTTCCCTGTATATATTTTTTCACGGTAGTGAAAAAAAAGTGAATCATGGACGGGATTAGTCCTGTCCCTCCCATACCCCCGGACCCCCCTGAACCTAGGGACGTAAAGGGGACTAAAAGGAAAAGTGAAGCTGGTGATGTCTGCGATGTCTCCACACCAGTTAAAAAAGCTTCATCAACTCTGTCTGTGCCGTCGCTTCAAACGGAATATTCTCACCCATCCATCGTGGTGGGTGCTAATGGTCTTTGCTACACAAGCTCAGACAAAGGCCCGTTTCTAGTTACTGTTTCTCGTGTAGAATCGGAGCCAGCTGCGGGCACTGCCTTCAGGGCCATCAAATTTGGTAAGTTTTTATTAAATAATGAGTTTAAGGGTATATGCGCAGAAGGTGTGAAACAGATGGGTCGTAACAAAATTTCAGTGCAATTTAAAACCTTTGAGGATGCGAACAATTTCCTTGATGCCTCAATTCTTCAAATGTCAAAGTTGACTGCATCGATCCCAACCTACAACATAACTCGCATGGGACTGGTTCGTCAGGTCCCTACTGATTTGCCTATGCAGGAGTTTGTAGAGGATCTGGTTGTTCCCGCCGGGTGTGGAATGGTTCTCAAAGCCCGGCGCTTAAGCAGAAAAGTTTTTGATGATGGTAAAGCGTCATGGGTTCCAATCCAATCAGTTGTTGTCACTTTTTAAGGTCAATCCCTGCCATCTAGAGTATTTCTGTATTATAACTCCTTGCCAGTTGAATTGTACACTTTTCCCACTATTCAATGCCATTCATGCTGTAGGTTTGGTCACACGAAAATTCAATGCAGATCGCGTCCACGATGTTTCAGGTGTTCTAAAGAGCACCTTGGAGATAGTTGCGATATTCCTGAGATGGAAGCTTCCTGTCTACACTGTTCAGGGCGGCACTTTGCTACCAGTAAATGTTGCCCGGAGCAAATTAGGCAACGTTCTATCAAGTCTAAGTCACAAAATTTTATTTCGTATGAGGAGGCCTCTTCACAGTTTCCAAGAACTTCACGCCCCTATACTGAGGTTGCCTAACAGGTATTATCCCAAGACCTTTTCTCCCAATCTCCCCCTCAACTCTCTGGAAGAACTGTCCCCCAATCCAATCGATCATATGTCAAAAATATTTACGCTTCTCCAAAATCTTCATTCCCACAACAAGTTAGGACCTACGATAAGGTTGCCCATAGAGATATGGTTTCTACACCAATCTCTTTGGTGCCTAATGGTTGTGCTCTTAACCAACCTTCCCAAACGAATATCCCATCGAAACTCTTCTAAATTTAATTATCAACATTATTCTTTCGAACTCACTTTCATTACCGAACAACGTTGCTTCAAAATTGACTGAACTCATTTCCATCACTTCGCAAAATGAATCCTCTGACTGTTCTCCAGTGGAACTGTCAAAGCATACGGGCAAAGCGTCATGAACTTACACACTTAATTAATCTTCATAGCCCGTCGGTCATAGCCGTCTCGGAGACATGGTTGAGACCTGGTTCCAATTTTCGGATCTCAGGTTTCTCTTGTTTCCGAGCGGATAGGACTGACGGGCATGCCGGGAGTGCCCTATTAGTTCGGCGCTCCCTTTCCTACTCTCAAATCACCCTGCCTCCCCTTTCACATCAACGCTGTTGGTGTCAAGTCCTTTGGTATATCTTTTATATCTGTATATATTCCCCATCCCAACTCCACTATGATCCCGGATATCCTTCTCCTCTTCTCTTCCGTTCCTTCCCCGAACGTTATCATGGGAGATTTTAATGGTCATAACACAGTATGGGGGCATAGCCACTCCGATCTATTTGGTCTTTCCCTTATGGAAATTATTGATGAAGCTAACCTCTGCATTCTTAATGATGGGTCTCCTACCTGTAGGACTCTTCCTAATCAAAATCCTAAAAGTGCTGTTGACCTCTCTCTTTGTTCTCCTTTACTTTTTACGGATATTTCGTGGAAAGTATTACCTCACACATGTGGTAGTGATCACTTTCCTATAGTTATTTCCATTAATAACTCGAATAGCAATATTTTAGCATAAGACTGGGAACACAAGGGCTTGTGTTCCCAGTCTTTTAACCATGGACATAAAGCTGTTATAATCCCTACTCTCTTTATTTCAATGTTTTGTCTGTATTGATACTGATGTCAATGTATGTTCTGCAATATTTTGTCTATGTACCTGTATTCTATATGACCCTGGATGTCATGCAATAGTTCTGTCAAAAGACCAGCCCTAATTGTACACAAATACCACCCACTACTGCTGTTTTGTAACTCTAGCAATCTGTTTTGTTTTCTATGTTCTGTCTTTGCATCTGAGTTACAAATAAATATTTCTATTTGATTTTCTACGAGTAACTACATAACTTATCTAATTGTACAAACGTTAACTGTGACAGTTGAAGTTACACAAGCGTCGGTTTCTTGAAAGGTTAACCGAATAGGATAGGAGATCCGGAAGAATTAGGGTTCTTTCCTTAAGTTCTTTTCGCAGCAGTAGGATACAAAAGGCTGCAAATAATAATAATAATTAATATGATCCAGCATCTACGTGAAGGTGACTAATAATGAGGAAATTATTTTATGTTATCTCTGGTCAGTCATCTAAATTTAAGAATCAATAATATGCCCTGAATTAAAATGAACCGGTTATATTATTTAAAAACCCGGCTTGAATGTTTTTATATCTTATCCTAAAATTAAACATTAACTTTATGTATCTTGGAAATGTACATACAGCACAGACCCAAATAAATAGGAGTGAGTAAAGGAATATAAATTATGGCCACCAATCTTGAATGGGTAATTTAGCTGCAAAAGGAACGACTATGGACGCATCCGGGACGTTTGGTATTCAGGACCCTCCAGGCATGGCACCAAAATAGGATTATATTCTGCCGGCAGATCCACTCGTGTCGTCGCGCTATGATAAAGCTACCAAATAATTAAAGGGCGGCCACAATTTCTGAATGAAGAACTACTTTACAGGAACACCACAGGCCGGAGAATATCACACCGAGGAATTTCAACGGGTAGCACGTCCACAATAACAAGTTAAACATTTGATTATGCAACTTACCGACTTGACATTTGTGGTAGAAAAGTTGCACTTGTCTGCAATGCGGATCACGCTGCGATAGTTCTTGTTTGAGTTTGCGAGGACAGAATATAGTTTGAACATGGTTGGAGCCATGATTTATTTACAAAACCTTCGTTTTTCAATCAATGTAAAGTTGGGTAAAATCAGCACAGCATGAAACAAAACACCGCCAGCCGCGCCGCGCAGACAAAATTGTATCTTTGTCTTTTTCTTTTCGTTGACTCAGGTGATCGATGTCAATGTCAACAGTAATCGGCCAAGTGTAATAACTAACTTCCACTTGGACGAAAAAAATCACCCTTATAGATTGACTGCCACCCACCGCCACGCATGCCGTCGAGCATGCAGGTAATTGACGATCAAGTACCTACCCAGAAAATCTGGACTCCCATTTGACACAGACAGATTCGAACCAGGTTAAGATTCTAGCGGTTTTTCATATTTTCTGCGAGGAATCTAGCAAAAAAGTTCCACGAGTGGACCATTTTCTATGAACCCATGTTACATTATAGTACATAGTCATGTTACAGTAGGTATAGTAGAGTTTTCGGTTATGCCTAAATGTTGATTTTTAGTAATAAATCTCTTAAATGAATAATTGCACTAAATTGAAGTTAATCAAAAAATATTTTGATGAGGAGCATAAAAATATTTACTATTATTATTAAACAGATTTTACACGGATGCTATCATAACATGTTTTACAGTTTTACTTAGGTAAATTCATAGCATTATAATATAAGCAATTATTTAAATATTATATCGTCGCTGTTGATGGAAAATTATATAACTAACACATTTTGCGTAATCGCCTTTATTGCATTTACTTAAAATAATAACTTATTAACTCGAGTTTATTGCAAGCCAGTTTTAATGCAATTAATTTGGAATGCGTTTCGTTTTAAACTTGTTGCGTCTTATAGGAGGACTATAATACGATGACATAAACTCAAAAGTAACAAAAGTTGCAGTTTGCTAATTTGTTTGACCGTATGTTCTCGGCCTAGCTCTTTTATAATATAAAAGAGCTCTTTTATATATAAGCTCTTTTATGTATAAGCTCTTTTATATATAGCTCTTTTATAATATAAAAGAGCTAGGAGAACACACGATGGATGACTTTGATGACCATATTATGGTCATCAAAGTCATTCATCCCACAGAACAGAGAATACATAGAAATAGTAAGTAGGCGGGGCCCGCGTCTCACCTAGTAGGCGCAGTACTGCGCACTTCAAGCTCCGCTTACATCAGTCGTGTTTTAATTTAGCTAGAGTAAACATACTAAAAAAAAAAAAAAAAATATATAAAAATACCGTATTGTGCCGTTTTAGAGTGTAAAAACGAAAGCCGAACCAAATATTTAACGAAAGGGGGCATATCATATCAACTGTCAGCATTATTTTATTGTTTTTTTGTTAGTTTTGTTCAAAATGCAAAACCGTCAAACAAAAATAGAAAACAGACATAGAAAAATAGACTGTGAGTCATAACACTTAAGGTCTATTTTTCTTAAACCGCAACTTTCGCTACTCAATTAGGGATGTGCCGTAATAAATACAAATGTGCTATCGATAACTTTAATGGTTATGATTTCGTAAACATTACCCATTTAAGTATGTTTTAGGGCGTTAATTTTTGTTTTGTTTTTGTGATGATTTAATCTGGATGTATTTTATACTATGGAAGGGTAATAAAAAAATAATTTATAATAATGAAAATATTACGTAAGTATGTTGGAGAAAAACTTTTCGAAAATATAATCTTTCATCAAGTCGGGCAGTTTCCCGTATCAAACCATGTCAGTGATTTGATAAAAGCCATAAATGTGCGTATCCATCATTTATTAAAATTAAACGTAAATCTTACGAAAAGACAGTTATTTAACAAGTACGTCCTATTTCAAGGACAATAAATTTTCATTAATTGTCATTAAAGAATAAAAGAAAAGGTAAGCTTTTTATTTCGACCACCACAAATATAATCTGACGTACCTATTTCGTTATTCATCTGTAGGTAATAATCGATATCGATAGATTCGTCTCGTATTCTCATTGGTACATCACTAAGGCAGTAGCTGTGTTTTCTGGGTAATCGATAAACAGCCATTGTATTATCGATCTTATGGCCCGTTGTTAGAGACTATAATAAAAGTCGATAGCAATAGCGCCAGCGCCATCTCTTGTTAAGTAGCTTTGTGTTGTGTATAATCAAGAAAGGCAGCCATTGTATTAGTAATCTTATTTGCTGGGAATAGAGACTATAAAAATATTTGGCAAAAGCGCCATCTTTTGCTAAGTAGACAAAGTAGATATTCATTTTTTATCGCTGTTTATTTTATTGAGTTTTGAACCATGTGTCTACCGAAATAAGGTTTAATATCAATAAAATTAGTTTTATGGTTTTATGCCCTTTTAACGTACTCTTTCAACCAATAAGAATTTTTATTTCTATGTGTGTTAGTTTATACATGTGTGAGTTTAGCGACACTAGTTCTCTTAGTAAAAAGGCATCATGCTAATTCTATGTATTCTCTGTTCTGTGATTCATCCTATATCTAAAGAACGGTCTTATTGTGGACGGAAGAAATCATTTTAATGCCGGCTCACACTGGCACATAATAACATAATGTAGTCATAAAAAGGAATACTAACTCTTAAGAATGAAGTATTTTAGTGACGGTAATAATCTCATTGTCAACACCATACCACCAAAGAGAATACAACAACTACGTAAGACATTATCACCATTGAAGCAAGAGCAAGTTGCAGATAGTGTTCTATGAGGTACACATAGCAGAGGAGTCACAAGTGTCTTAGGTATTTTAGCAGCAAAATTAGGATAATGCTTATGCAAATGGATTCAAAAGGCTTTCAGAAAATTGTGCAAGTATTTCGATATGTTAGACGGGGATATTTTTTTTATACTATTCTCTTCAAACTTTCATGAACGCGTCCTTTTACGACATCGGTGCTGCACTCTAGCGGCAACTTTTCGTAATTTACTCCGATTCGGGCGCATTCGGAAATGTTCGAGCCAGTCACGCCTAGACCCGTTCGAAAAGCGAAACCAAATTCATTCCACGGCGATGTACGAAGACTGATGCTCTTGTCGTGGACTTTGTGAAAACGTGCTATTATATTCATACCTACGGGCTTTGTTAATAGTGAAAAATATTTTGTACGTTCAATGTTGTGATAAAAACCGTCGCCTGTGGTGTTTAGTGTAATTGTTGCAAAATAAGTGATATTTTACAAGTGTGTGGTGCAATTAGTGTCCGTTCTCTTTTCTGGATTCCAAAGGATTGTTTTTCAGTGAGATTATTTGAAACTAGGTAAGTTTCATTCTATTTTACGCAACAAATTGTCTAAACAGTCGTCGCGCTTTGAGGAATTGCTTCCGTTTATCGAATGGCGTGCGCCGCCGCCGTATCTATCGTAATGGCTGACTTTCTTTTCTTTAGAAGGATTCTGTTGAGATAACGCGTTCGATAAACTGTAACTGTTGTAATGAGAGGGCAACAGTGGTTCTGTGATGTAGTTTTGTGTCTAGCGTGGGTGTGCTTTCGCGTGGGCGGCGCAGGGAATGTAATCAAAGCAAATGGTTGGCGAGCGACGGGACCGGTCATTCTAACTATGAAATTCATTCATGACTGCAACAGTCTACATATTCTTTCAAGATAAAACACGCTCATATGACGTCATAAATGATGATCTCACGTGAATCATGCTGCCTGTTAGTAAAAAAAACCATTGATTTACCAACATAGCTCAGGTAATTCCATAGCATTTTTTCTTATTATTGACTATTGAATCTCTTAGAGATCTTCATACTTTCATAAGATAATCTCTAAATTATAAGATGAATCAGCTCAAGCGTGCCTGCTGAAATACTATAGGTAATAAACTCTAGGGCATTGTCACTTACAGAGATCTGAAAATGCTTCTTATCTGTCTCATATTTAATAAACAAATTAGCTACTCTCAATATTCAGAAATACAGAAATAAAATTTATTGGTAAAATCAATTTACATGTCAAATTCATAAAATTCATTCTATAGATAAGTTGATGTACTAACCATCAATCTAGACATGGTCACTAAAGAATTGGCTGTGAATGCTAATCAGGTCCGTTCTTTGTAGGTACATAATATTATGCAGTACCTATTACAAGCCAGCACTTGCCTTGATAACAAAACGAGTATTATGTATTTGAAGGTTATGAAATTGAGCTATTTCTTTGTTAAAACATTATTATAAAGTTCATATCTTACCTAGCAGCAGTTTTCTTATGATCAGAGATGAAACCTGAGATAAAAATTCAGATTATTTGTAGGCATTTGGAAAAATCTTGATTTTAACTTTACTGAATGTGTTTTATGTAAATTTAGTGATGAAATGTTGGTTAAGCCTGGTTTTTTAAATATAATAAAATAAAATCATTCGACAAGATCAAATATCACTGAGCAGTGTAAAGGTAGATAGGTGGGTAAGACATTTTATGAGGATACCAGTAAGGAAATTAAAGCATAAATAGGTCTATAATATTACAAGAGGATACTTCATAGCTTATAGCATGTTTTCATTCAAGCATGTCTACCAGTTGAAATTTGCACCCAAGGAGTGTCCCTTTCATACTCATGTCACATAATCTACCCATCATTTCTTTGGCCTACCTCTTCTCTCGTATATTCTTAGAAACAATTCAATAAAATCCAGCAAAATGTCATATGCATGTAATACCCACATTTTCTCTATTGCTGCTACCCTAGGTAATTACTTGTTAAGTGGGCACACAAGCAACAACAATTTTTGAATGAAAACACATTTCCCAAACAGATTTTTGTAGAACAAACACATTAAAGATTTTTAGAAACTTCATCTCATCTGTCTGAATATTTTAGAATTATGGCTGACATATTTATTGATATTATGTTGGAAACATTTATCAGCACCACAGTAAGTCAAAACGAAAAATAGGTGTTCATTTAAGACTCAACTCTTTGTTCATTGTCCACAAAACCCTGTTTAGAATAATAGTAATTCTGAACAGATAAATATATCAGTGAGTCAGGTGGCTCTTAATGCCTTGTGTCGAACCAGGGAGCTATTAACAAAGAGTTTCCATTAAATAAGAACTAACTAAATTTCTTCTGATTTAAAAATTAAAGTTTAGCATGTTCATATCCAACAATTCTATCAAGGCCAGGTCAATGGCCACTCAGTACTGCATAGGCCAGACCATGACACACTTTGTATGACCTAAGTAGCTTTGTAGTTGTGCAAAACATTTAATCAACGGTTTCTAGCCATTTGCAAGTTATGTAAAAGGTGCATATTTGATTAGTAAGCTAGATGTTTAAGTGGTCTTCATGCTCAAGTCGAGAAAGGTTAGCCTTTCTTATGAAACTTATGAAACCAAGAAATATACAATACAGCAGTAGCAGCATACAATATAGTACGCAAGTATGGGTTATATGCTCTTGGGCCACAGACATATTATTATGTAGATCCGAACAACTTAACTTTTAAAGAACACATAAGGCATGTGTTCTTCATAAAGAACTATTTTCTGCGTACGTTTAAAGGTTATTTCTACCCCATGGGATAAAAAGTAACCTATTGTGAGTTTGATTCCAGGCAAAGATATAGCTTACATCTATGCAAAATTTGAGCCTGGTCCGCTCAGTAATTTTGGCATGAAGAAGTAATAAACATCAATCCATTCAGTTAAACATCCAAACTTTCATGTTTATGATATTTAAAATTTTTATTTTTATTTGTGTGACATCAGATAAACAAAGATTTTATTGATTCACCCTTGACCCCAGATTTTTCCTAACAATTTTGTTTTTGTAGATTCTCTTGTTTGAATCAGATATTTTCTACTTATCCTTCAGAGCTGATGCAATCATATGACTCCTCAATATTTGTCAAGTATTTTTTATTTATCTACTTGATTGTCCCAATTATAGGTTTTGATTTCTTCTCAATACAGATAAGGGATGTATAGAGAATACGCCCTGTGAATGTAAAAAGAAATCTATGATAGGTCATGCTAAAAATTTAAAATGAAAACATAATCTAGTGAATTGCTCAATGAAAATACACTGTATTACGTTCCACATTCTTTTAAAAGCTAGATTATCTCTTTTTTTTCTAGGTTGTTTCCGCCACCATGTGAGTTTAAACAGCTTTAATCCTAAAATGACGTAGTTTTTGGATGCGTGCCACAGCAAGTATTGCTGTTACGCCAATGATATGATAATATTGTGCACTTTATTACTCTAATAAGGTGTTAATAGGAACATGTATTTTCCATTCTGATAGGTTTGTTGGCCGAATACGTAAACAGTGATTCCTTCGCTAGCTGACTGTAGTTTAATACAGAAAAAGGGCATTGAACTCCCAATACACGTAAATGTTCCAATAAAACCGAGAAAATATAAACTTTTATCTATAGTTTTTATTGAATCAGAATCGGAATGAATAGATCCATAAAGTTTTTGGCTAGTAGGTACTTTAAATAAAGTTTTCTTAGTAGATAGAAATTAACTCGTTAATATTAGCGGATGGTACGACCTTTTTCACGTCATGTAACGTGCATAAAATAGTCCAGCTGCTAGACGAGCTATATCATCCTAATAAATAATTCTGGACAATCCACACACTATCATCTAGTCCCAAGGTAAGAAGAGCTTGTGTTATGAGTTGGGTACTAGATGACTGATACAATGCATAAAATGGTTAGTTTTTTTAAGTAGACATAAAAAGTACCCAGAACATCTAGAAAATGTTGTGGTTAATTTCTCCATCTGAAAGCATTTTCCAATACTAGCTGTAATCTGTGTTTCTTAAGTTAGACAACTTAGCAGCGCTCGGTCTTGCAACTCTACATACAAGAGATATATTAAAGAAGGACCATTTTCTAAGCAAAAAAGGTATCAAGGCTGTTTGTTTGGGATATTGTACCAGTAATAATTTATTTTGCAGAGCATACCAGCTTTGACCTTTCCTTGGTTGCATAATTAAGGTACACGAAGCTTTCGGTCCCCGCAGAATTGACGCTTGGTTTAGTATCACAAAAATTTACGTAGCTTGGTTTAGATTTCAGGTGCCCAAAACAATATTTTCTGGTATTCATGTGACCTTGTAAATTTGACAATCATAAAAGTTTCTTTTTATGCATTTGAACCTCACTGCGGCACCAAAGCACATAAAAATTGTGTTTTAATATTTTACCGCGTTACCGAGTTTTCCGCAGTGTAAAGGTTAAATGTTTTATGTACACAAACATAACCTTCTGGCCTAGCCTAGCCAGTGTAGTGTTCTCATAAATTAGTATATACCGACATTCCGTTTAGTTAAGTTACGAAAACTTGAAAGCTAATTAATTTATGCGTCAACCGATTATTGAGAATTTTCAATGTTTTTGTTGGCTATTCTCGGTAAAGCCACCTTTAGTTAAAACAATGGCAGCAACATTAAAAATAATGTAGATTTAATTTGGTTTAATTCACTGAGTTCTCGCAATTCAGTGACGATTTAAACAGCCAGACTAATTGCTGCGAGTCATTGACCCACTTTGCTGTGTTCCTTGTTCAGTGAAATCTAACCACCTCGTATTATTGTTCCAGATATTTCCAAGTACTAACTGGTGGACGCACTATGATAGTGCGCCTTACATGCTTATGATCCTAGCATAGTACACCCAATGCCCGAAAACTACTCCAAAATGACGCTTTTGTAAGTACCAATCAGTTATCATTGTCACTCGATGTTTTTAAGTTACCTAGTTGTTTATGTTCATTTTTGTATCGTTACGCTACCACGTTCACTCCCTCGTTGCGAACAGCATGCCAATTATGTTTAGTTATCCCTATTTATAACGATGCTGAGGCTTTCGTCGGCGTGTGACTATAATCATTGCACTGACCACGTCGGATCGCCGTGACCGCGTTATCTTGGCACCAACCTATTTTTTGTATAATTCCTTATGCGTATGCCAATGGATTATCACTTATCGTACCGTAAAAAAAAAAAACTGCCGTATTCCTTTATCGAGCACTCTCTAGACGACTGATGCATTGTACTTTACAATGAGTTGATTGCCCGAACATACGCTGTCAAAGCTATCTTATAGAGTGCTACACAATGCACTAAAAATAGGTTGGTACCGATATCGTTATCTGTGAAGAGGGTCACCGCGTGTCCTCGCTTCAGCTCGCGAATTCGCTTCTATCGCACCGGACCTCTCCGAGCCGAAGCGTGTTCTCGTGCGGATTCAAATTATTTGATTCGTAACAATCGCGCTAGGTCTCGCGTCAGTCAGTAGGCGGACAGGAGGTCTGACAGTAGAGAAGTAGAGGCGAGCGGCGCCGGCCGGGCGGTGCGGTGCGATGGGAACAGAGCGGGCGGTGCCGGGCGCGGCCAGTGCGCCTGACTCGGTGTCTCGCGTTCCAGATGCATGGGGCGGGCGGGCTGCGGCGCACAAGGACGGCAGAACGTGCGGTAGGCTGCCGGCCACATGCCCCGGCGCCATGTGGCGCGTACTGCTGGCCCTCGGGGCCGCGTGCGCCGCCGCGCGCGCCAACCAGGACGTGGTGCGGACCTTCAACGATCCCGTGAATGCGCCTTCCTCGCTCTTCGACCACCTCGTCGTCGACCGCAACACGGGCAGAGTCTACGTCGGAGCCGTCAACAAACTCTACCAACTATCCCCCGACTTGGAAGTCGCCCAATCGATCTCTACGGGGCCGGTGAATGACTCCGCCCAGTGCACTTACGACTGCCCATCGAACTACATCAAAAAGCCCACGGACAACGTGAATAAGGCGCTCGTTATAGACTACGCGACGAGTCGTTTGATCACATGCGGTTCGGTTCTCCAAGGATTGTGCTCTGTGCGGAATTTGAACAATATATCTCACGATGTGCGCGAGGTGCGCGAGCCGGTCGTGGCGAACAACGCGACGTCGTCGACGGTGGCGTTCATCGCGCCAGGACCTCCGAATCCTCCAATGACCCAGGTCATGTACGTGGGAGTTACTTTCACTGGCAACTCTCCCTATAGATCCGAAGTACCTGCTGTGAGCAGTCGCTCGCTTGAAGACGATCGACTCTTTATGATAGCCAGAACGGCTGTAACGACTGGGACTCGAATGTTTGTCAATTCCTTATCGAGAGAGCGGTACCCTATAAACTATGTCTACGGGTTCAGCTCCGAAGGTTTTAGCTACTTTTTAACGACGCAGCTAAGAGGCGTGGGTTCGGACACGTACTACAGCAAATTAGTGCGTGTTTGCCACGATGATGAGAACTACTACTCGTATACAGAGATACCGATGTCGTGCACGGGAGAAGGCGGCGGAAACTATGGCTATAATCTCGTACAAGCTGCGTTCGTCGGAAAAGCAGGTTCAGTATTGGCCGGAGAACTTGGAATAACTGCTCAACACGATGTTCTTTTCGCGGCATTCAGCCAGAGCGAATCCATAAACACTAACAAGCCTTCGAATCTATCAGCCCTGTGTGTTTACTCGTTGAAAGCGATTCGACGAAAGTTTATGCAAAACATTAAAACGTGCTTCAGCGGCAACGGATCTCGGGGTCTCGATTTCATATCCCCTTCCCACGCTTGTATCGGTACGAAATTGCAATCGATAAGTGAAGATTTCTGCGGACTAGATGTGAACACGCCTCTCGGTGGTGAGCAGCCCGTGGAGGCAGTACCAGTGGCAGTATTCTCAAAGAGACTGACGGCGGTAGCGGCGACCGCCACTGGCGATTACACGGTGGTGTTTGCGGGCACTGCCGAAGGCCACCTCAAGAAGATCGTTGTCGAGAGCGCGACCTCCGCCTTCGAGTATGGAGACATTGCCGTCGACGAAGGCTCCCCTGTGAACAAGGACCTGTTCTTTGATACTCAATTAATGCATTTATATGTGATGACTGTACGTAAAGTGTCTAAAGTAAAAGTTCAAGAGTGTAGCGTGTACAAATCGTGTTTAACGTGTCTCGGAGCCAAAGACCCGTATTGTGGATGGTGTTCTCTAGAAAACAAGTGTAGCTTACGTTCAGACTGTCAAGACGCAGCTAAAGATCCCCTATACTGGATCTCGTATCGTAGTGGACGGTGCACAACTATTACCCAAGTGACACCAAATCAGTTGCAGCGAACAACTGCAAGGACTCTAGATTTACTTATTGAAAACTTGCCTACTCTTAATGGACAATTCTTATGTGCATTTACAGCTTTGGATCGTACTCTTATAACTAATGCCACTCGCAAGCCATACGGTGTAAATTGTACAACACCGCGCACCGACACTCTACCGTCGATCCCCACCGGTCAACATCACTTTACAGCTAAATTGTCGGTGCGCACCACTCAGGGACCTGATTTTGTAGCTACCAATTTTACATTTTTTGATTGTAACACGTACAGCTCGTGCACTCAGTGCGTCAGTTCGTCGTTCCCGTGCGATTGGTGCGTCGACGGCCATCGTTGCACTCACGATACCGCCGAAAACTGCAGAAATGATATTCTCGTGACCGGTGTCAGTAGGATCGGCCCCAGTTATCGTTCAGGCCCTGGCTTCTGCCCCACTATCAATTCCACGTCCGACGGCACAAATGAAATTTTAGTTCCATCCGGTGTAAAGAAAGCCATAAAAGTCAAAGTCCATATAATAGGGCAATTTATCGTTCAGACGAGGTTTGTTTGTCAATTCAACATAGAGGGACGCGTGACTCATGTAAACGCCCAACTTCTCGCTGACACCATTTATTGTGAAGCCGTTGAATTTACGTACACATCGCGTGCGCCTAATATAACAGCCTCCTTCGCTGTTATATGGGGTGGCTCTAAACCCCTAGATAATCCGGATAATACTCACATACTCATTTACCGCTGTAACGACATGGCTGACAATTGTGGAATGTGTCTGGCGCTGCCTGAGAAATTCGGCTGCGGTTGGTGCCAAGGCTCTGATAAATGCGAAGTTCAAGAGCAGTGCGGAGCTCCAAGTGTTTGGTTAAATCGTACCCAGACTTGTCCCAATCCTGAAATACATACCTTTAGACCGCAGTTAGGGCCATGGGACGGTGGCACCAACATAACTATCGAGGGAATTAATTTAGGTCGAAATATATCGGATATTTATAACGGCGTTACCATTGCGGGTATCAAATGTCAGCCTATTATAGAGTTGTATGTAAAAACTAAACAAATAGTTTGCACCGTAGACGGACCGGGTGAGGAGGTGCCTCGGGATGGCCCTGTAGTCGTTCGCGTGGCTGATTATCGCGGAGAATCGACGCACCATTACGCTTTCGTCAACCCCAAGATCAATTCCATTCATCCAAAGTACGGACCACAATCCGGAGGCACTAAATTGCGTATCACGGGTGAATATCTAAATGCGGGAAGTAACATTCAAGCTTTTATCGACGATTTACCTTGCGCCATTCTGTCAGTTTCTCACGAGGAGGCCATCTGTAGAACCAGTCACTCTTATCAGATAAATCAAATGGGAAAGCTACGTATGCGCTTCGATAACGGTATGCGATATTTAGATCGGGAAAAGTTTGAATACATTGAGGATCCTGTTGTTGTATCGGTAGAATCCGGTCCCCCGCTGACGAATCAAAGGAAACAACCCAAAGGTATACCCTCCGGCGGGATAAACATCACAGTCGTAGGGCGGAATTTCCATTCCATTCAATTCCCTCAAGTATACGTGTACCACGATAATCGGCCTTACATCGCGCCTTGCCACAGGGTAGATTTTCAAACACATCTCATTTGTGAATCTCCCGGTATTGAAAGCGCCGGCCTCGTTCTTGATCCTGATAGGCCCTTAGAGTTAGAGTACGGTTTCAACATGGACGATGTACAAAGCGTACAAAATCTAACTACAAAAACCGGTGACGCTTTCTTGCTTTATCCAGACCCTGCTTATGAGAAGTTCGATGAAGAAGTAAAGTATTATAAGTCTGAATATTTAACTATTAATGGTCAAAACTTAGATAGGGCGTGTACCGAGAGCGATGTGGAAGTTCATATTGGTGAGAGTTTGTGTAATGTGACGTCGCTGTCACGTCATCAGTTGACGTGCAAACCACCTTCCCGCGATGAGCTTCCAGATGGCGTAGATACACCCGAAGTTGTTGTTAGAGTAGGTCGTGTACTCACTTTTAAAATTGGTAGGTTATCGTATTCATCACAAGCTGGTCTCCAAGCCGCTATAGGCAAACCGGCAGTAGTCGGCATAAGTATAAGTATAGGTTGCCTGATATTAATCTTTTTAGGGTTTCTCATTATGTATAGAAGAAAGTCAACCGAAAACATTAGAGTATTAAAAAATATGCAAGAGCAAATGGATATTTTAGAATTAAGAGTAGCTGCCGAATGTAAAGAGGCATTTGCTGAATTGCAAACGGAAATGACAGACCTGACAGGCGAAGTAACGGGCGGTATTCCGTTCTTAGATTACCGCACTTATGCGATGAAGATATTGTTCCCTAATATTGAAGATCATGCCGTCCTGCAATGGGAACGCCCAGAGCTTAGTAGAAGAGAAAAGGGTTTGAAAATGTTCGGGCAGCTAATTATGAACAAAACATTCCTCCTATTATTTATTCGTACTTTAGAAAGTAATAGATATTTTTCAATGCGTGATCGTGTTAACGTCGCATCTCTTATTATGGTTACTCTGCAGAGTAAGATGGAATATTGCACTGATGTTCTCAAGACTTTATTAGCCGAATTGATAGAGAAGTGCATGGAGGGAAAGAATCATCCCAAACTTTTGCTCAGGCGTACGGAAAGTGTTGCAGAAAAAATGTTAAGCGCTTGGTTCACTTTCTTGTTGTACAAGTTTCTTCGGGAATGCGCAGGAGAACCGCTTTATCTCCTGTTTAGGTCAATGAAAGGTCAAGTTGACAAGGGACCTGTTGATGCAATAACTTCCGAGGCAAGATACTCCCTTAGCGAGGAGAAGCTAATTAGGCAGTCTATAGATTTTAAACCGATACTCGTAAATGTTTCGATTTCGCAGCAAACATTCTTCGTTAGTGGGTTAGAGGCTACTACCGATAATGTCCAAGTTAAGGTTCTCGATTGCGATACAATAAGTCAGGTGAAAGATAAATGCTTAGACGCTATTTATCGCGCTACTCCTTATTCTCAACGGCCCAATCGTGACGAACTCGACTTGGAATGGCGCACGGGTGCCTGCGGTCGCATGATCCTTTATGATGAAGACAGCACTAGCAAGTGCGAAAGCGAATGGCGCAAATTAAACACTCTGAATCATTACCGCGTACCGGACGGGGCTTGCCTCAATCTCGTTGCCAAACAAAGCTCGGTTTACAATCTCTCTAACATGGAGAAAAATGACAAATCCCATACGTATGAAACGCTCAATCGTTGCAAATATGCTTCTGCAAGTCCACCAGCTAGCCCTCTCAAATACGACCACGGTGGTACTATTAAATTCTGGCATTTAGTGAGACACCACGACGATGACGCACGCAAAGAGGGAGATCGCGGCAATAAAATGGTTTCGGAAATATATCTTACGCGTCTTCTCGCTACTAAAGGCACTCTGCAAAAGTTTGTCGATGATTTATTCGAGACTATTTTCAGCACAGCGCATCGCGGTTCGGCGCTGCCGCTAGCTATAAAGTACATGTTCGATTTCCTGGACGATCAGGCGCTGCAGCACGCCATCTCCGACCCCGAAGTGGTTCACACTTGGAAAAGCAATTCCCTTCCGCTTCGCTTCTGGGTGAATCTGATAAAGAACCCCAACTTCGTTTTCGACGTTCACAAGTCCAACACGGTCGACTCCTGCCTATCGGTTATCGCGCAGACTTTCATGGACTCGTGTTCCACGTCCGATCACGTTCTCGGTAAAGACTCGCCGTCGTCTAAGCTTCTTTACGCGAAAGACATACCGGTTTACAAAGAGTGGGTGGAGCGTTACTACGCGGATATAAAGTTGATGCCCGCTATCTCTGATCAGGACATGAACGCCATGTTGGCGGAGGAGTCCCGTCTCCATACGAAAGAGTTCAATACGAACTGCGCACTGAACGAGCTGTACGCGTACGCGGATAAATACAACGAGCAGCTAACGGTGACGCTCGAGGAGGACGAGTTCTCGCAGAAGCAGCGGCTCGCGTACCGCCTCGAGCAGGTGCACAGCCTCATGGCACACGACTACAACGTGTGAGCGCGCTGCGGCCCAGCGTGCGACCCGTGCTGTGCGCCTGTGTCACCACCTACCCACCGCGCCCTGTAAATAAAGCTCTCGCACATATCTACGCTGGCAAAACCTTGTACATATTAGATAGTGTACAGACTATTGTAATTGTAATTTTTGTATAATTTCCGCGGTCCGATGTTTTTTAATTTTATATTATGAAATTATATGAACTTTGTATTATTGATTTTTTTACACGACGAGCTCGGCCGACCGAGGTCGGGCAACCAGTAAGCATTAATATTGAAAAATTGTGTATGTCTATGTGTGCTCGCGTCGTACGAGTTAATTGTTACGTCGATTGGTGTAAAATGTGTGTCTCAAGTCGCATATGTGAGCCCGGCGGCGAGCGACAAGTTCGCTCGCCGGCGGGCATTTTTAAATTTATACTCGCATCTACTTAACGAAATAACCGACAGTGAATCCATGATCATAAATAAATATCGTCGAATGTAAAACTGTTTTTGAATTGTAATGGGATACGGTGGTTTGAGGCAGCGGCATTGTCCGCGTACGACGAAAGCCCCCGCGTCACGGCAGCTGTCGGCAGGGAGAACGCGGTACGGATCCATGCTCGTCTCGCTAGCTCGCGGAACCCTCGTCGGTCACTTGGCCGTGGTGTCCAGCAAGCAAGCACGTCACATTTCATATCACCAATCATGTGTATGTCGTCGCCAAGAGTCCGGCCCTCGAGGGTTGCCTTGCGAAGCGCGTCTGCGCCGAGACGGTCATGGATGAAACCACGCGGCCCTGCTTTCAGCTGGTACGCGAGGATCGTCGCGCGAACCGCGTTCGCAGTCGTCAACAATTTATACTGCATCCCCGCTTACGTCGTGTGGATGATGGTGCTGCGTATCATCAGACCCCTGTATCCCACCCTCTATTGGCGGGTCGAAGGACTCATGTACCACTGGCTGCTCGCGATGGTCTCCATGTGGTCCTGGACGGCTGGATATGAAAGTGAGTACATTTTCACACTAATACGATGTGGCGCGTCTTCAAACCCTACCCAGTTAAAGTAACTATGTAACTCATTCATTAATCATAATAATATTAATTTTCATTTACGTAGCTAGTAATAGTAATAAAATAGCGTTATATCATCTGTGTGATAATATTTAGATTACGTTTAAGATAGCCAAAATGTGTGAATAGGTTAATTCTAAACAAACTTTTACCATTGTTCTTTGTTCTTGGTTGCACTGCATGAGTTTGATTGAAATCTAGGTGGCGTGCCACATCGACTAGCATAAGAAAGAAAGACATTATATAAATTGGAATCTTTATTAAGAACTAAAATGGCCTAATGGCTTTGAACTTTACTAAGCAAATAATCAAGACCACCTTATTGGAAATCATAGTTTCCAAATAAGGCTTACCGGATTTAAAAATGTGTGAATCTACAAAAAGTCAAATGGCAGCAGATCAAATGTGGAAGACATTTGATACTTGGAAATCCTGCTCTGTGGAATGCAACTATACGAAACGGTAAGTCTTGGAACTTGTTTACTTATTAGAATGTTAAAAGTGCCTAGTTTAATTAATTCATAAGAAATGTCATCTTGGCTGGCTCTACCACTATCATCACTCTGTATTAGACGTCTGCTATGGAAAGAAATAAACGCACAATTGACTTTTAATAGGTATAGATTTTTGAGCTTCAGATGTTTACAATGTATTTTATAGTACTTACTTCCTTAGTAATTTTCTTAATAATATATTTTCTAAGCCAATAAGGCGCTTATCAGGGAGATACCTATACCCACGGAGAGGACCAGTATAGACTGTAGATGTAGTAATCTTCTTAATAAAAAACTTGCAAGCTCGGCTTCATCTTAAAGATCAAGGTATATAGTTAATAAATTAAATTCGTATATAATAAACGCTCTAGCTTTTTTTTTTAGATAAGAATCATTTATTGTTTAAACTTGTTACATAGTTGGTCTTATGATCTACTTAGAAATGAATATTTCAACAGTTTGTCCTTCCGGACGTAAAATTTCTTCGGTGCTGTAAATGAAGTTACTTCGATTCACTGGAAGATAGGATTACAATACCTACTTATTATAAGGAAGACGATGATCATGATGATGAATTTGAAACTAAGCAAGCAGGATAGGATAAAAATATTCTTCGCAAGTTATTTCGCGGAACGCAAACGTTCGCCGGATGAGTCATCGAGTTGTATATTATTGAAACATATTTTTATTGTATTATATGGACTATAACCACAGGATATCATACTGTATTTCTTTGTAACGCAACACCGCTTACGTGCCCATTCGACCGCACTAATCTCTCAGTAAAAGTAGGCTCGTCAAGCTAGACTCGTTTAGACACCGACAGCCGACGACAACAACGAATTACTTTCATCTCTTAGCCAGTATCCTAATTGCGTAACCGAAATTAGATTTCGAACGTGTGGGTATCGGGTAAGTAATTGATTTTCGAATTCTACGAGTAACAATGGGTGGTTTGGTTTCGAAACCGTTTTGCCGTGAGCGGCTTTGCCTGTAGAGACCGGTCCGTCAGTGGCGCGAGCTGTGTGCCTGTATTGACCTTATGCGGCTGCGTAGTTTATGTGCGGCCGCCTGAGGACGGTCGATGACCGACCCCCCTACGCCCCCCCTACCCCCCCCGCGCGCTAGGAATGCCGGCCTCAACCCCCACTCGTCATGTCATGTTGCATTTCGATTGGCGAATTTGCATGTCGCCGTTGCGATCGAATTTTGAAATAATTCGACGGGCACGTGGTGAAAGCCCGTGAAAGTATCAAAGTATACCATTGTTGGATTATTTTTCGTATTGCCGTCGCGGTGGGTAGATTTGGATCATGTGGTCGCTCCACTTTTCGCGGTGATTGATGGCTCGGTAACGGATATAGCGTTCAACGCATCTTCGAGTACGTATTTGGATGGTAATCGTGATGATTTGACTGTTGAATTATGTTCGACATCAATTTTATTTTAGATAGCTAATCAATCACAATCTTCGTGGGTCGAGACGAGAATTATCTTGAATTTTATCCGAAACGGCGTCTGTTGTGATCATGAAATATGTCTTCTTAGTTTCTAAATATCTGATGGGAATATGATCCGTGCTTAGGTGATAGAGTAGACGATTACCTAGCTAACCCATAATGGAATATCAAATTAGTACATATTACTTCTGTAGTAGGTATAAAATAATATTAATGGCGAAGCCGGCATCAGATCATGACTATAAATAAATAAAACCTTCAAATCTTATTCAAATATCTGTATGTCATTTGCACATTTTAAAGCATTATAAGAGCTTGGAATGGACTCACTTATAAAATATCAATGATTGATGGCGCTAAGGTCACCTTTGATTACTACATAGCTACAGTAGAGCCGCAAATGTTGATTTAGCGCAAACCACTTTACTATTCAAAAGGTAAGTAGAACCCAGTGATTCGGCCTCTAACGCATAGGTTAAACCATGTATATTTAGTAAAACCTAGATTAGCTAAGTAAATATTGACATGAGCTAATCACCTCAAATGATCTAATAGCAACTATTAAAGCACTTAATACAGGATATTTGCAAATTATGGTTCATGTCTCGTTATAAGTTTGGTACGCTTTTAGTCTTTATTACCATGATCACTTATCTTATCACAATACTTATGCTAACGTCATCCCATATTTCGATATTAAGATTATATTAAATCATAATAATTAATTACAATAATTGGTGAGAGGCGAGGAAGACTAACTGAACTAACGACTAACTAACTGTCCTTTTCACGATGTCTTCATAGTTCCAATGTTGCAGGTTATTGAGTAATCAAAATTCGTATCACACTGGAGCCCTATAGATAAAATTAACATTGAAAGGGACTAGTGAGGCAAATTATATTCAAGCGCTGTCCACAATGATTAAGTACCTATCGCCTCTTATGATTCAAGTTAAAAATTCCTTTCAGTTACGAGTCGAAGGATGTACCTTCGATTGTCCAGAATTGTCGTCTTCCGGCGCATAACGCAATGACCACTGTCCATAGTCCAATTGCACTTTAGGGTCACCTCTAGCGTGTGTGTGTGTGTGTAATAAATAATGTATATAATTATTAGGTCCTTACATATGAAATTAGCGTTTTACATGGAAAAAGCAAACCGAAACAAAAAAATATATACGAGGGGTGATCCAAAAGTAATGATAATCAATAAGAAAAAAGGGAATTGTAGGTAAAAAAAAAAATTATTTCTCTACATAGTCTCCTAGTAAGTTAATACATTTAGTCCATCTTTTTTCTAAACCAAAAATTCCCTTTGAAAAAAAATCTTTTCCTTGACCCTCCAAAAACGCCTCTACAGCAGTCATCACCTCGCTATTGTCGTCAAATTTTTTGCCTCGGAGGTGTTCCTTGAGCCGAGGAAAGAGGTAGAAGTCACTGGGAGCCAGGTCTGGCGAATAGGGTGGGTGTTCGAGCAATTCGAATCCCGTTTCATGAATGGCAGCTATCGCGACGGCGGCTTTGTGAGCTGGTGCGTTGTCTTGGTGAAACAACACTCCAGCTCGCAGTTTGCCCCGTCTTTTTTCCTTGATGGCCTCCCGCAATCTTCTTATTTGGTCTGCGTAGTAAGAACCCGTAATAGTGGCTCCCTTTTCCAAATATTCCACCATAACAATTCCTTCAGCGTCCCAAAAAACGGACGCCATAACCTTTCCTGCTGAACTTGACACCTTGAATTTCTTCGGCGTCGGGGAAGAGGCTCGTTTCCAAGTCATTGACTGCTGTTTGGTTTCCGGATCAAAATGATGGATCCAGGTCTCATCCATGGTCACGAAACGAGACAAAAAATTCTCCTGATCCGCTTGGAACTTTTCGAGATTCACCCTCGAAATGTCGACTCGTTTTTTCTTTTGCTCGTCGGTTAACATTCTCGGCACCCAACGCGCAGAAACCTTTTTCATATGCAGTTCGTTCGCAAAGATTCTTTGAATACTGCCATATGAGATCCCTGTGACCTCAGCTACATGCCTGATGGTCACTCTTCGATCTGCCAACACGACATCTTCGACTTTTTTCACGTTGTCTGCAGTGAGGGACGTGGTTGGGCGTCCTTCGCGATGTTCATCTTCCGTGGATATTCTACCCAGGTTAAACTCCTTTGCCCAGCGCGCAACTGTGGAATATGGAGGAGCAGAGTCCCCCAATGTTTCCACTAGGTCGCTGTGTATGTCTTTGGTAGAAATTTTTTTCAAGCAGAGGTACTTGATGACTGCTCTGATTTCGTTTTTCTGCATTTTGATGTTTTCTCTCCGACTGTTCGTATTCAAATTAATGTACCTCCCGGGAATCGTGGTCTATTCATATGATTTTTTTATGCTGACCTAGTAGATATATAAGAAAACAAAAAAAAAATATTTCATGTCTCCATGTGCTCTACAAATATCCGATTATCATTACTTTTGGATCACCCCTCGTACATGCATGTATTTCATCAATCAAAGTTTGTACCATTATTATCTGTACCTACATCTAAACATCCAAACTTTCGCATATATAATATTAGTGTGATTACAGTTTTTTTGTAACAATATAAGGAAAACATCACACGGCTATTTTTATTAAAAGTTTCCTCCGTCTTTCTTTCATAATAACTTGTTATTTACCTGAAGTTCTACAAAAATTACGCGAACGGACACTTATTGAGGTCGTGTCGCCAGATGTTTGCGACTTGGGTTTTAATTAACGTTACGCACCATCTGCAAGTCAGGTTTATTTTTCTGGAAAATATCGTCTAAAATTTCAAAGCTAGGTTCGCGTTAAAATTTCTGTTTGTAAAATTTTTTGTTTCTTCTATAATACAGCTTAAGATTTCAAAAACCTTTTCTTTAACCTTACTAAATAAAAATAAGCACTTACTAGACATGTCCAATTACCTATATGCTATAAATTTTAAAGTGTTTTTGATTTTCTCTTTACTTCAATTTACCAACATAGGTATCTATTTCGACTATTGTACACTGTTCTATATTTCATGCACAGCTGGCCTGACCTGGTGTGGCTTCTTCAGCTATTCCAGGAATAAATCGGCTTTGCAAGGACTCGAGATCAGTCAAGATCGTCTTGCCAGGTCAGTGTCACCTAGGCCTGTTCAGCGTCGTTTCCCATTCTTAGAGACGCTCGATGTTCTTTGTCTTTGATAGATTGTAGGTACCCAAGAAATTCTAGTGATTGTAAATACATATTGTTTACATAACCATTCATATAAATTTAGAACTCCTCATTGACACGGTCTTTTTATGACTCATGCATCCTTATGATCGTATGAATATCTATTATTGATAGGTTTTCTGACTGTTTACAACGTACAGTTTAATGAGTCAGCTTTCCGGCGGCACTTATGTTCTTGTTATTTTATTTACGGACACGGACACAACGGGTTTTGTATCCTCCAGGCTTGACAAAGCTGGCTTGGATCGTTAATGGACAGTTATCCAATTATCGGTAAGGCTGTTACCATCATGGAATGCAAAGCGACACGTGGTTACTGAAAACGCATTTAATATTTTATATTTTTACCCAATATGCTTTTGCGGGGCGTCGTGCCAAGTGACTATTACGAGCACAACTTGCTTTATGAATTATTGAGTACATAGCTGCGATCATCTCGACGGCCTTCGCGGCATCGTACACAGCAGAGCGGCATGTTCTATTTATCTTGTACCATTACATTTGCAATTGAAATACTTTCGGAGGGATTCAGTTTCCGTTTAGAAATGTTGATAATATCGCAGTGCGTACGTGTCCTCGTTCTAAAACAGTAATCATAGCAAGGAAGGTCGGCCCTCTACTCTACCCTGCTTGTGATTGCTGTTTGCAAGCGACTCTGTCAAATATCTCGGGCATATTGCTCGTTATCTTAGACGCGTGACTAAAGTTGGTAGTTTCTCCATAGCAATGTACAGTTTAATGTTGGTAAGTTTCGTTCCCATGTTGGAGGCGAAATCGTGAGCTGATTGGTGCCTCACGTACCAGTACAAATACACTTGTAACAAAGAACTGGTTATGCTGCGGTTTTATGCCTTCAACGAGACCGGCCAGTGAGATATTTATCCACTGCGAGACAAAACGTTCAACTCAATGCGGACGAATATGAACCGACGCGATGTATGCAATGAACACCAGCGAAACTGAAACAATGAGAACAACAGAGCGTAACCGTGTTGGAGTTACGAAAGCATTACGTAAGCCTGGGTCCATTTAAAGTTCCCTATTATATCCAAACTAGCATGAGAAATTCAGGTACACCTAGGATACAGACTCCGACATCGGACATGCACATGTGTAGGTATGCCAACATTCGTTCACCATAAAAGCACTAGAGCAGAGCGAGATCTTGCAATAAAACCACATTGCCGACGCATTTGTGGTTGTGGCTTGTCCGACTTTCCTGCCAATCGGACGCCGAGGCTGCAAGTGTGAGTCCGGCATGTTCGCTTATGTCCATTGTTTGCAACCGGCTTGTGGCGTCAATGTGTGGTATGGTATGTCGGATCATATTTTTTGAGTGTACACAGTGCGCGACAAATGCTCTGAAAATATGCTTGATTCCACGCTCAATCTCAGGACACGTGTTCAGACTGTTGGCTGCATATGTGCATGTGCTGTGGTGCATGCGATTATTGACGTGTTGCAAAACTCTTTTGTAATGAACCGCAGCCGCCTAAATTTCAAAGTGCTATGCAGCTGAAGTGATCATTAACGCCAACCGCTTGCCAGTTCAGTTCAGTCAGCCAGTTACTTTATACCTGGCAGGTAATGTTTGCATAACAAATCAAATGAACGTTCCGGTTTCATTAAATAACTTGATTTCTTGCGAACAGTCTGGTTGCTATTGGTATATTTCAGAGCTCACTTAACTTCGGAAGTTCACCTAAGTCTCTGAAATATGCTTTTATCGTTTGGTTCAAAACCCTTAGTAGTGTCAACTCAAATGTCTTGACATCCATTATCCCCCATCAGTCTAAAAATAGATCCATTATTACTCAGCTCCATTAATTAACTGATTCTCCTCACGAATTGTTCTGACTGAATCATTGCAACAGCTATTTATTGCGAAACCAAAACAACGCTTTCCTGCGCTGTCAGTGATTTGTGCTTCGCTGCTCAGCCCTTGACATCGACTGATGATATATAGCGAAGTGAACGTAGGGCCTTTGGAAATTTAGTCTTTCAGAAGAGCATTGTAATGGTGGAAATTTAAATACCTAAGTGGATGGTTGCCTAACCTTTGTCACCGGCACGAGTAGAAATCGAGGGCATCTTTGTGCCGGTCTGCCTACGTATAGACACGAAACGACTATGATGGATAACAAACATATCTCTAGTGTTTTTATGAGGCACTTAGCAGCCAGGTAAGTGTCTCGTGTAGGTGGTTAGAAAACAGTATTTCTGGAACTAAGCAAACATTCCATACCTTTAAATGATAACCATATTGCGTTAGCTCTATAGCTACCATTCGAGCATTAAAAATACATGAACAAAACGCGTGTCCGTGTTGTTTATCGACCAATATGTTGTGTACACACATTTCCGACATGAATTCGAAACTATTTGTTATTTGCTCGGCAATGCCTCTGGAAACTGGGCGATGAAAGGATTGTTACGTAACTAATCTAAGAAGAGTTAGGGCTACCTACACATAGTGAAGTAACATTCCTAAATAGGTGGGCGACTGGGCGATCATCCCGTTGAACGCAGGATGGCGGCTCGTGTCGTGGGTTCAATTTCCTCATTAAAGCATGGGATGGGACCAGTCGAGAGCCGGCAAAAACTGATTGAAAATTATGGAATGGTCTGATGTATACAACTCTAGGCTAAACGTTTTCGTAAGTAGGTACCTAGGTACCTGCCTGATCATGAGAAAATGCGTGAAGGCAGCGTGTAAGTATTTCTTGTCGTTAGGTATGTTCAAATCCTCTTTTCTAATTTTAAGATATAAAACACAAGAATATATCTTGGAAAATCTGCATATATTAGTTTCTCTTCAAATTATTACCTGCCACACTCAGGACCTCTTTAATAAAATACTTCATATCCTAACTCCGATCCTAATCCCTTTACGAATTACCAGAAATCCAAGTTCTTCAAACAAACATTTACATTTCATCGCAGCGATTCAGCGTGCAGTCCATACGTTAAATATAATTAGTGGCTGTATGTTTGTTGTTCGAGCCAGAACGGAGTCTGGTGCATGTCTCCAACATTGTGATAACTGGGCTGAAAATAGCTCATATTTCAACACGTGTTTCGCTTTCAGATAGTTCTACCAGTAGCTAAACAGTTACGAAAGGGCGGATATCGGTAATGATAACTACGAGAACAGCTTCTGCAAGCTATCAGTTGTTGCTGTGTTCCTTTCCTTCATTAGGCAATGCTTTCTGAAGGAATGACCACGTCTCTGGCGGAGCGAGTAAAGTTCCGCCCGCGGGTTCAATTCCCGCATTGGGACAAATGTTTGTTCCATCTGCAGATCTTAAAACTGTTGTCTATGTATTGTAAAAATATCTATCCATGTAGGCAATTATTGTATATCTAATAATCAGTTAACTACTCGTAGTACCCATAATACAAGCTTTGCTTAGCTTGATGATGCTGTATGAATTGTCCTACATTATTTAAGTCTCTTTATATTGACAACGAACCAGCTTGAACAAAGCGGTCTTAATCCGCATTCTTTATCAAAATGAAAGTAGCAATGCTTGCACCCCTTAATCACGAATTTCTCCGTGAACTTGTCGGGCCTGGTGGCCTTTAGAATACCACAGTGTTCAGTAAACTTAACAAAAATTCATTCACGACGCGCAAGTGTGAGAGACAGAACCGGTTGGTCGGAACTCGATCCTTGAAACTTTTTATGTTATGTGACGATAGGCACGATGCCAGACGGCGATGATGGATGTCTCCAAGGGCGGACCTTGAAAGGGATCGTTGTTTAGTTTCTGGAAGGTTTTAATTACTTTGTAAACAGTGGTACCTTTGTAGGATGTATGCATGTGCTTTTTAGAGTTGAGGCTGAATTATGTTGATACAATGTCGCCATCGATCTTTGATTATCTGTTAGATTATATTCCAGTTTAAGCCTTACCTGCTCGTAGCTTGGTAAAACGTTCAGTCAAAGGCGTGCTTGCATTCAATAGAATATTGAATTTGTGCACACCGAAGCGCGGTCAATTGCCAACATACCCCAGTCGGGCATACAGCTCGTTCGCCTTTCACCATAAACATGCTTATCCCGATTGTTTACATTACCAGCGATATTATCCAGACGGAAGCCGGTTCACGACCTGTATGTACTCTTACATTCAACAATACTGCATGGGTACTCTACCTGGGGGCATTGTACGATCTAGCTGCACAAAGCGTTGGTTCCTGAAGCTTATTTACGTTCAATAGCTCTGAAATATTTGGTGAGTGTTTGTTTTCACTCGCTTGGAAGTCCTGATTTGCTGTTTTGACGACGGATTTTAATTTATTTGTGAATTTGCCCTGTTAGTTTCTGGTGGTATTGGGAATTGCTTTGTGAATATCCTAGTTAACTCATTAAGACCCCTATTAATAACTAAGTATCTACTGAATTGTAAAGTAAAGTAAAAAGATATTTTTTTTGTTAGAACTCTTATAAATTAAACTTATAATAGATTAACAGAAGACAGAAACTGGCAAAATCGGTCTCCACTCAGCATGTGCTATGGTAGAGCAGATCATACCATAGCGCTGGTCTTCCGTGGAGACCGTGGTACGTAAGATGGCCTAATACTAATAGGAACAAAACTAAAATGTAAAGTAACAGAAAAACTATTAACAGAAACTAAAACTATGTAAACAGTATTATTTAAAATAAAATACGTATATAAATTCTAGAATTATTTATTTATTAATTGGACTTTGGACTGTGCACTCAGCCTAAGCAGTAAGCTTCTTGAAGTTAATGATTAATTACTTAGCTCGCTATTAGCCTCTTTTATCGTATCGTGATACCTCAATCGTTAAAAACTAGAGAGAGATACACACAATTAAAAGTTTGGTTAACAAGTCTAAAGCAGTCAACGACCTACCCCTCAGAAGAGATAAAAAGAACGTTTTGACCTACGTTAATGGCGGCTGTTAATCAGTTTTATCTAGGGTCCAGCTATCCGAATGTTAATTTGTACGATAACACATACGATTGGAGTTTTGTTGATACACAAAAGTATATTGATAGGTCAGGTTTACTTACACTGTTACAGTTTGTTGCATTGTAAAGACTTGATTGAGCTGAAAAAGCGAAAATCTCGTTCGTTTTACTAAGTAGGTATTACTAGATAGGACTCGATATTCTAAAGAGTATACTTACCTAAAGATTAAAATATTTATTCCGCGCACCTTCTTTGATAACATCCAACAAAATGTAGTACGTGCATAGCCCTACATCCCACAATGAAATAATTTGGCGTCTTGTAAAAACACTATAAATCGACTTCAGACTCCTCAAGAGTGAAAATGGCTTTGGAAAAGAAACAATTCGATAGCGCGATCTAATTTTTCAAGTGGCGATTTGAGTCTAATTTAGTTTGATATGATGAGTGATACATGGAACGATGAATGAGAAAAGACATTTTGTTTATGCCCGTTGCCATGGAAACTATTTGTTACTAGTGATTGTGAAAATTATCATGATAGTGATGAATAAATAAGATACGTTTTACTACACATACTACTTATTATGGGACCTCCGCAAAAAAAAAAGAATCATCAAAATCTATTTAGAATTGGTGAAGATATTAAGTTATTGTAGCTGGTCGAGATTTTATAAATACAGTATCTGTTGTTTTTTTTAATTTGAGGGGATAAATACTAATCTCTTAGGAATACATTTTTTATACAATTGCGAAAGCATTCTCTATATAATAGCGAAAGAGTTTTTAAAATTGGTGCATAATTGACGGCGAAATCAAGGAACAAACTAAAAAAACACACAGCCGAACTTAAAACCTCGTCCTGAAGTTGGTTAAAAATCAACCAAGGTAAGTCGTCAACTAGTTTCATCTCTTCACGAGACATCATCAAGACACCATAATACTCGACAGACTCGAAATCAGCAAAACTTTTGGACAGAAACTAAATTACATACTGAGACGAAGTAATAAGTATCTTTAGTAAAGTCTGTAGACCGAGTCCTTATCAACCCTAGTCTATAATTTTATAATACCTATGGGAAGCCGTGATTGATTGCACGTTACTTAAATTGGAATTTAGTAGGTAAGTATTGTAATTTATTGCCAATAGTCCTAAAATAACCGAATTGCTGGCGCCGCCCAATTAATTTCCATTGCTATTGAGCAACCAGATAATTGAAACAAATTAGTCGGACCTCAACAAAACTATTAGCCGTAAACATTATTTATTTACTAAGGCCCTGAGATAAATAAAAATGTATTGCTCAATTTAACAAGAGTAATCGAAAGAGAAAACTACAGCTACCGACTTAATTCAATTATAAAACGCCACCGGTCAAGTTTACTATAACATATGGAAGAAATAATATAATCTTGCCTACCGACCGTCTCGGCCACGACACAGAATCTTATGCATAACGAGCAATAATGAAGCTTAAAACAAACCAGTGACAGCCTAAACTCGTTTAATCAATAAACCTAAGCAAAAGAAGCGTGCGCGCAACTATACTGGCCGTTCCAAGCTTACTAGAAAACCATATAATGACGATCCTAAGTCAGTGGATTAAAGCTTATTTCACATTGAAAGGTTATTAAAAGTGAATTCCCTGGCTTATGCAATGTAGGTAAATATGCAGACAGAAAACCGGACAGGCATCCTGACAGGATGCACTGGACGTTGTATTTCTGGAATTGCAGGCTACTTGTCAGTTTCTTAGAACTGCGACTTAACATGACAATGGGAGCGTTTTTGAAAAATGTAGCGGTTTTGTTGGACTTAACACAATTAATTAAGGGTAGGTACTTTAGTAGTCTGTCAATGATGAAAACGTTAAAGGTTCAAATTATCTTGGTACATAGAGGATAAACTAAGCTAACACGAGATATAGGCTGCTGTATATTCATCTTGATCTCTTGACTATAATATTCATGTCTATAACTCTGTAATTCTAATATACAAATTGAGACTCATAACGCTTTTATAATATTAATATGGATAACCTCATCTAACGGTAGTGCTGGTTGTAAGAGACTTGTAGCTTCTCAGTCTTCTTGCATTCTGACACTAGTCAAGTCTACAACAGTTAACCAGAATGAAAGACTGTTATGTGCTGTTCTGATAAAATACTAGTGTATTTAATCAGCACATACATGAATCCTAATGCATTACAATCATTACTTATTTTTTTAGTACCTAATAATGGTTTAGTTTTAATACATGACTTAGAGCATTATCCTTTCCCCAATTCAAGTTCAAATTAGAGGCGTCATGCTGTGTCGAAAACGCATTATGAAATTAAAGCAATATAATCTAATGACATCCATTCACATCTACCCACACAAACCTCTATAGATATCCAAAGGCCGTCCTACACGTCCCTTTGTCTAAATTCCATAGACAAAAGCTATAACCTTTCTCCGATCACCAACCAGTCTCAACTCCCACGCACCAATAGTTTTTATAACAGGTATCGACTTTTGAGAGCTAAAAAATTTTGAACCCACTCCCTTCGTTGGAATCTTGGAATGTTACCCGTGTTGACTTTTTGAACTGTAGAGGTAGGTATACAATAACTGTCCGAGAATGTCTGCTGGTGTTTGTTTCTGTTGAAATGTTTTCTTTATCAACAGTGATGTTTATAATCAAATGACAGCTATTGTATCCACATTTCTATCCCTATTTATATTTACCTCCACCTATGTTATGTTAAGTGAGTCAGATAAGTTTATAAAAACGACCTAGTAAATGTAGCAGCAATATTTTGTTAAAGAAATAATCGTAAAAAATGCACAAAATATTTGTTCTACTTTTTACTAGACTATTTATCACAAAGTCGTGTAAATGATAAGATAGATGTAGATAAAGTCTGCACCCAGATAGTTACCAGGCATGTTACTAGGTTAGGTAACTCCTATCTAAAAACATAAACTTAAAATCTTCAATGGTAATAAATTGTATGATCCCTTTATCTATACAGGTAGACAATGCCCCTGATATGAACAGTTGACCAATTTGTTAGATAAAATACATTTTGATTATTTCATGTTAATCTTACATGGACAAACGACAGTCCTTGCGACTGAAACAAAATGCATTTCCACGAATTGAAAGTCTGAACATCTTGATGCTTAACCAGTTTTGTGTTCGATGCAGTTAGACCAGCATTTCCATTTCTTTCCCGTCCTAGGTGGTCTATTATTGGCAGGCCGACCGTTTTCCATACTGGGCTATCGTCCAGGAGGTTTCTTATTGCCGCAAAAGGAAAACGGACTAACTTATTTGAATGCTCCGTATTGTTTGTACAGTTTGAATTTTGGCTTCTGCCATGGGTGGGACTGCCAAAATAAAGTCGTGAATTTTCTTGTACTTTTAGGGCTTGGTAAAGTTTTGGCTTTAATAAACATCAAATATCAACAATCCAATATGGTAGGATTAGAGGTAAGATTATATTTCGAACACCTTGGCATTCGGGATTTTGGCTTAGACGTGTCATAAAATAAGAACTGTATTAGGGTATTTTTTTGTGTAGTTTGGCTAGGTAGGTTAGGGACAGGGAATTAATATAAATATAAATCTAGGATTTATCAATAGGAGTGCCTTGCTCTGTCTTATCAAAACTAAGGATATAAAATAATTCCGTTTTATTCTGATAACTAAATTTCTTATCAAAGTTGACACGATTTTTTGCTCGTCTGATACCACCACCGGGTTGGTATGTACTATCACGGGTGTTAGTATCATCAAAATGTTTGGTTAGGAGATCAAAGTGATTTCAATCAGATGTTTAAACATTTGCTTGGGCTCTGTATATTTTAATAATACTTGGGTTTCTTTTCGTATCAAAGACGAGATTTCTATTTGCAGCGTTAGGAGATTTTTAAAAATATTCCGTAGGCACAGTAATCTTTTTGTGTTGTTATACTCGTAGGTAGTTAGGTACCTAGTTAAATCATCTAGCCTGTTATTTCACAACAATAGTGGCTGAAATAGTTATTGTGATAGATGGCGCCCTTTCAGAAAGAGTTACACCTATGTATATCTGCGTATTTTATATATTTACACATTTTACGTCGCATGCATTTTTTAATAAATATGTACACCATGTTGTTTGTAATTCAGGGCTGTGTATTCGGAGAAATATCTATCTTTCACATATATCTTCATGTGTTATATATTACAGTAGGAAATAATGTATTTTGTTTCAGGTAGGTACACTGTTTTCTTTGTTATTTTCAAGAACAATTAACGATCATGATTAAATAAAACACACATTTGCGATACCAACTAACATGTTAAAATGGAAGCCAAGTACCACTAAGATGTTGAGCCATATTATATTTCATCCTATTTAAATTCCCGTCACGTCAAATGGACTCTGACTAAACTGTACTAAAATCTCAGATCTCTCATTAGAGTCAGCCCTAGCACAGATGCTTGTCTCGTCACGGGAGACGGAGGATGTGGCATGAATGTGTAAACACCTCAAAAAACGTCATTAAGACGCCGTGAAAGGGGTTCGGTATGGGGCTGTGTTTGTTGATCCAATATGGGGATTTTTAAATGGAACCGTAGACAAAGCGTAAAAAAGAGTATGTGAAAACGCTGAGCTTTGACTTGCGATTGTTCGTGCGTTTTTCATCAATCCTGTCTGTCTTGTTATTCCTTCGCACGAAAGGGATAATAACTTCCATCTATGCGAGAAATGTTTCAAAAAATTACAATAACTTTATAAAACATTTGTTCGAGTAAATAAAAAAATAAAGAAATAACCGCCTTAGCTCTTGAGCTCGCTTCATCCTGTCACAAAGCCTAAGTCCTCTCAGTACCGCAAACCGTAAATTTCACGGGTCCTAATCGCGTTGCATCCCTACCCTTAAGCACATTACAATAAGGGCGAGATGATGAAAAGACCGGTCGAAAGCCACGGCTATTTTAAAAGAGCTTTACGTAAATTCTTGGCCCATTATGGAGATTTCGAGTGTGGGTTTAAGGAACTGTCGGGATAAGCGAGCTCAGAGAGAATAAATCTACAGGCTTGGGGACAATTATAAAATTGCTCTCGTTTGGTACCTATTCATGGTTTTTTCTGAAAAACTTGAGACTTACGTTTGATCAAATTGAGTTATGCATCCTGAACTCATTATTATTTTATAAATCTGAATTCCTGAATGAAGACGAGACTGAATAGTTGTTTTGCGCTTAGTTGCTTGACATAGATGATATAAAGCCACCGTTTATCACCAGAAAACAACCCAATTAAGACATTTCTGACTCTAGATAACAGAAATAAATACATCTAAGCATGCCAACAGCTACCATACATCATCATACGAATAGTTGCCCAACTATTTTCCACCTTTCATTAACTGGACCTTACAGTGTGAAGTGGTAGCCGCTGGCCCAGTTTTGAACGCGAGAGGTCTGCTCTTATATTCATGGAACTTGCATAGACATTCGTTCCGTGTTCGTCCTTCGTCGTCGTAACTACATGCATGGTAAATTAATTGCCAGTAGGTACTTTTAATTTTTTTCAGACCTATATCACAGAGTCTGATAAAAGACTGCTAAAACTTGTTTTTAGACTAGATTGTTTATATCTGTATTACGAGTATAAGTCTAAAGTAAAAATGTTGCTCTGCTGTAGTCTCTTGTATTTTCTCAATTTAATTCAAATGCATAAATACGATACCTACTTATAGTATCTATTATCTAACTCTACCTTGGTATAATAATTCCAGCATGATGCATAAAGCATGACTGACTCCATTTGGGGCACAAATACGTTTCTAACATTGAAATCTATTCTGTTATGTTTTTGTTACACTTTATAAATTTAAAAGTAAAAACTACACCGGCGAATCCGTCACGTTCTTAGAATAACAGGCACGTAAATTTTCATTGTAAGAACTACTAGGTAAATGTGTTAATATGATATTGGTGAATCGTAATGAACTAGCCGGGCTGCTAAACCTGTGACCTTGCTTAATAGCCTCATAATGTCTGCTATCTACCTAGTAGCGCTGAATTATTGCTAGACGACCGCTGTATCTTGACCTGCGACTTCCACGGTGGTGATGCAGATCTCTGATTTAATGGTTGGTTGGCGAGTGCGAGGTAAACTGGTGGTAAAATGATAATCTTTTGCTCGGTGGCTCGGTGATATAATCTTTAAAAACCACCATGGCACTCGCATGAGTCGCAACTGACGAGTAATTACGTGATAATGGGCATGCAACTGTGTCGAAATACATAGGAAAACTGCAAATCTGGTAAATATAATTATAAAAAGGATATAACCTAACTGAAACGCTTTCAGTGTAAGGTCGCAAAGCAAGAAGGCTTAGCAGGTTAAAAAATATGAACGAATTGACATTGGAATGTATAGTCAGATTCGATCGTCACTCGACAAAATATATTCTTGTAACAAACCGGTCATAGGCGGTTTTTGTTTATGAAGTAGTAGGTCCAGGTAGCCCTGGTGACTAATGGTGATTTGATTACCTACCATGTTTGCTTAAAGTTGATGCTTTAGTGCTTGTTTGATTTGTTTCAACTTTACCCTTTCGGAGAACTTCTATTATTGTAGTACTTATGTGTCTCATTTTCCGTCCTTTGTTCACACAAAATAATTTTGATGTACCTAGATAACTTGACGGTTGTAAAATGTGTTTCACTTCACACCACTTGTGATGTGTACATTGTGAATACAACCAGCACACACAGGGACCGTTGACCGTGTGTGACCATTATTATATAAAGTCTTTACGTACTACTGGTACTACTAACTTAGGTATTCGGACTGAACCCGTATTATTATGCTCAAAGGGGATGATGGATATGGATGGATTGATTTTTGGATTGGAGAGATTTTCCAAAATAAGCCTTTACTTCTTGTTTACATTCTGTTTTTCTGTTCTTGATATTTCAAATGAATCCTTTCTCCTCTACAATGTTTATTTAGGTATATTCCAATTATCCTCATTGCATTCCAACAATGGTCGATGATAGACAGTACGTTAGGTTATCGCCCGCCGGCGATACCAGCGTCCGGTACGAGCGATGAACCCCCCGCTATCTCCCGATTTACTGGGCTACTTGCGAATGCAGCTACGCTGATATTCCTGTGGTTTATTGTTTTGCTCTTACTTACTTTGTTATTGATCTGCCGATGGAACTCAGTACATCTTTAACAGATCTTCACTGTTCACAATGACTAGTCCGATGCGGCCTGCATCCATCGGTTTCTTGAGACCTGTACCTGGTCTTCATCACCAACACTCCACATATCGAATGATATTTTTCAATGGCCGGTGTGAGTCGTAGACGCTAAAGCTTTCTATTTTGATTTTCGAGCCTCTGCTCTCCGCGCTAAATAATGTTCAAAGCCTTCTACGTAGTAACATACCAAACATTAGAATTGTCCTAATCGTAGATATCCGGGTCCTAATGGTTTGTACGTAAGTTCTTGAGATAGAGGCCAACTCTGGTATCAGTATAAAAATAAACATACATACCTAATAAACATTATTATGATAAATCTAAGGTCAGTTATCATCGAGAGACATCTGGACTCCAATATTTGGGTATTAACCTCCATTTAGAGACGACACAAAGCTAGAGGGCGATAACTCTTTGACCGTAGAATAGAGATAAGATAAGCAATTAATTGTTACACATTCGCCAACTTTGGCTTTGAGTATTTCTAACAGCTTTGAGCTTTATGCTGTGAATAGTGACTGGTTTTGATGACTTGAAGAATTTGTTCAAGTTAATAATATTTTTGTCCACGTGTTCTTTCAACTTTATGATCTTGGGAGTAAAGGTTAAACTTGAATGCTAGTGCTTCCATCGTGATGTAACCAGCCGACTGGAAGACTTGGCATGCTTGACCAGAAATTACGAATAAAACGATTATAAAAAGAATACCTCCAAAACATCCACCGTGTAAATTGTTTTGTTAAAAGAAAAAACCTTTATTTCTTACACGATAGACTCGTTAAAGCTATGGTGGATTTATTTTATTGCGGGCGTGTGGCGTGTACTGAACGTACTTTCCCCTTTATGGTTAAATTTTCTTGTTCTCCACTTCGTTATGTGTTTGGTATGCCCGTGGATGGTGGAAAGTTGGATGTTTTAAAAGTTTAAATTATACGGGAGTTCGCCTCTCAAGCGCTCCCGACACGACGTTCATTGCTAACTTCTGAGTTATTGAGGAAGTTCAGCTATGCAATGTTCCGAAGGACAACATACATATATCTAAATTCATGAAACAAATCATCCTTGTCTATTTCATACCATACCCTACCAGGATACTTTATTCACGACATCCACGATCAACAGTGATTGATAACTTGGTCTCCTGTGGCTTGTATCTTGTTCCACAGCTCCATATTTGGACGACCGATGTGGCGCGGCGGACGAATGTTCACCTGCGAGTCCTGCGACGCAAGAAGTTGCGAGTTCGATTCCCGCCACTTTGGGACAAATATTTGTCTATCTGCATATATTTTTTCCGGGTGTTCTGGGTATTTTCTATGTATTAATAAAAATATCTATCTATGTAATGTATTAAGTATAACAGTTATCTAGGTCCAGCATTATTTATTTGTCGTCACATCACACTCATCAGGTACTGCGAGCCATGCTTAGCGTTTCTGGGATGAATAGTATTCGGCAACGTGTACATCCGACAGAGCTTTGTAGTCACACCAGTTCGTATTGTGCCTCAGCAGTTCTTTGTCGAACATTCATAGATATTCGATTTCACGCACGAATATTCGCCGTAGACTGCGGAATTCGTTGATGCGAGAACTGATGGAGGGTTTAGTCGGTAACTATCGGAGAGGTATCAAAAGCATTTAGAATTGAATATAATTTATTTAGCAAACATAAAAAAGGAAAATACAACTTAAGATAAATTAAAACACATTAAACTCGCATAGTAAAACTAATTAAAAAACAGTTTGTTATAAATGTAGTTTGGCATTTGGTTTTTATTTTTACCTGACTATTAATACAAGTCACATTTAATTTCTAAACCCTTTGATTCATATTAAGATTAACGCAGTTTCAATGCCTAACAAGTATTGAATGAAGTATCTTCATGTTTATTATTGACTGAAAAAAAATCTTGAGAATAAGGAAAATCAAAATGATAAACCAGAAAAACATTAGATCAAGAATTAAGGTCGCCAATGCTCTAGCAAAACTTCGTAATGTTCTTTGTCACTAAAAAGTACAAAAAAGTATATTTATTTCTTGAAAAAATATTGATTCATAAAATAAAAGAATACAATACAACACAAAAATACTTTGTTCTACACCAGATACTGATAATTGCAAAGAGACATTACCGACATGCGACATGTAAAATGGGCGGCCCTATCGCTTAGAAGCGATCTCTTACAGGCAACCTTTGGATGGAAAGAACACATGTTTAGGTAGGCCAGCGTGTTCCTGCGGTGACGGCGCGGCGGCGGCGGCGGCGGTGCAGGTGGTGCGGCGCCCTACTGTCAAGGGCTGGGAAGTGAACGGGTTAACAGTTTTCACAATTTAATTATTTGGTAAGGTCATGAATAAACTAACTTGTTTCATAGTACCTAGGTAGCTACGTGTCTGCGCCATGAATGTGATGTGTTGTAGATCGTAACGACTGGTGATTCGAATCAATTCAATCAAAACTTTAAATCATCATCCTACTTTAGTCCATTGCTGCACATAGGTCTTCCATAATGAGTGCTATAGCGCCCTGTCTTCAGCTTGACGCATCTAGCAACTGCCTGCAGTCTTTCGCAGGTCGTCATCCCACCTGGTCGGAGGGCGTCCTACACTACGTTTACCGAGTCGTGGTCGTCGAAACTTTTACTACCATACATTTTGACTTATTAGTAAATTTTTGAAACTAAAAACAGTGCCCTCTTTACTTCTGTCTTCCAGCTAGGGTTAAGAAGTGAAGCATTAACTCTGCCCAAACCCGGGAGGGACCGCGACGACGAAGTCCCGCGCCGCCACCGGCCGCTGCCGCCGTCGTCGTCGCCGCTACCGCCGGCGCGCTTCAAGGAGCTTGACATGTCATGAAGACACATAGTGGGCCATGAAAGTGTTAAAAGTAAAGCGACTAATAACGCTGACACCTCTACAAAAGCTCTTCCATTACCTATAAATAAATCAATATTTATAAGTAAGTAGTATAAAACCGTTCTGTAGATATAAGATATCTCATTCATTGGATTTGCATACTTTTCACATTTCCTTGGCGGTGCGTCTCTGCCAAAATTAGATTTATTGTTATATCTACTGCTTATCGATGAATTTATGCGCTTTGGGTTTTAGTTATTACGTTTTCGTTCTATATTTCTTTAGTATAGCCGAGTGCCGAATCGACTTTTAAGATGTAATGAATTAAGCTAGACAAACAGGCTCCGTTAAATAATTTTATATTGCATACATATATTTCTATACTCATATTAAGATAATTTATCTGTGACGATAACAAAAAGATGTTTCATTAAATTAAAAGTATTTAAAAGTGATAAAACAAGATCAGCCTTGTGACGACGTGTAGACAGACACACAATGCTTCTGAAAATCTTTGTTATGAATACATTTCGCTCTCGATAAAAGCTGGATGTAATTAAATGACATATTTGGAATGTAGTACCAATTATTAAGTTGAATACTAAAATGATTAATCTTGTAGTCAACTAAGATCATGACGACATCACGCGTGGCATAATTACATAATTGATTGTCCGAAAAATAAACAAAACCGACTACACTGTTTTTTCGTATTATATCCCGCGGATTTTTTTATGGGAACCCCTTAGTGTCATTCTTCATACAACCGAAACAATTTTCCAGATCGTTTATTAATTGGCAGAGAAATAGACGAAGATACAAAAAAAATACATACAGTCGAACATAGAACCTCCTTTTGTTTTTCGTTTCGTCGCTCGGTTCAAGCACTAAATAGCCGTTACTATGTCACTAGTCCAAAACCCATATAACATTTATACCAGAAACTGGATCTATGGAAGTGGCGCCCTCCATTCCCACCAAATGATTTATAAGCGCAATGCAAAATACTGCATCCGTTGCTAACTCGCTATCTAGTTAGTTCTGTTGTAACTATTGTAGCTGTGGCACTTCCAGTCGAGAGGAAATTATTACTCCATTCATTGACCTAGATGCAGTCCGTACTAGATAGACCGAGAGCACGGATGGAGATACGACGACCTTATCTAATATATAGATAGATAGAATTATTTATTCACGTAAAAGCAAAACGTTTTGGTTAGAAGTACTTAAACTCAACTCTAAGCCTATGCAAGGTTTAAATAGACACAGACTACGAGTTCTAGGTATCTCAATAACATAGCAAGGGAATAGAGAGTCCACCTGTTTTTACATTATGTCATTTTTCCGTTGAGACTGGCCGCCGCCGTCTCCATGGCCGAAATTTTATATATTTGCCTAGAAGGACATCATATCATCATTAAGAATACTGAACTTTGGTCATCTGCTATTTCCGTTGGCTGACTCGATAGTGGTAGACGCTGGAAGGTACGGGACATTCGTTAAAGTAGAGCATAAGGTACCTAAAGTACTAAGTTTGAGGCCATCTTCTTAAAAGCCCAAATGTTCAGATCAAGATGGTGACTTGATCTGCACATTTGGGCATCTGTTACCAGTCTTCGGCACCACTTAGTTTATATAATTATTTAGCTTTTGGAAATTACTAAATTACAAAAGGCCCGTTGGTACCTTCTGAACAGTAAAAAAATCTAATCCGATTAAAATCGATAAGTTTGTAATGTTTTTAAATTTTAATATGCCTCCTTAACTCATCCATCACCACATACCTAGGTAGAATAAAACAAAGTAGCTTCCCGCTGTCTGTCTGTATAAAACTACACAACGCATTTTGATGCGATTTTTTTAATAGAAAAAATGATTTAAAATTGACATTTATATAAACCTTTTGACACATAGATTACCACCCGGGCGAAGCCGCGGGGCGCAGCTAGTTTTAAATAAATAAATATACCAACATTGTGTATTATGTATGCTAAAACATAACTAAAACATTAGCGTAATTAATGCGTAAAGCTGAAGTTTATGAGCGTCGTTTCGATGGTCTACTAATTAGTGGGATTATTAGCAAATATTTGTATGTACATAATCAATTAGCTAATTAGACTCTAATTTATTAGTTACTGATTGTGAAAACTGTAAACAAATGTCTCTGTCACCTTTGACCTCGTCAGCTGGGTACCTAATTAACGACCTTTTGTGTTTCTGTTTTGATTTAGTTGTCCGTTACTAACGCTCGGATAACTCGTACGCAACTCAGATTTAGGCAATTGTTTCACCGCGGGCGAGCTATTGATTCTTTCAACTATTTTCCCGCTCAAGAAACGAACAAAATATATAGATTCCGTGACAATAAAAGAGTATTATACATATTATTAGAATTATATCTACATATATCGTTTACGAGTCATAGCCTCTTCATTTAATTTAAGTAACTTTATTGTGATTTTTTTATTTGGATGAAGTCGGCAATAAATTATCTGAATCTGAATCTTAGTTGATCGCTGGCCGTTCCCACTACCATACCGGCGAGAACGCGCTCTCCACTATTTTATCCCAGCGACAACTTTCAAAGATAACGAATACCAAAGGTACCTTCCTACGTTTGGGTATAATTCCTTTTACCAAATAACTGGACGGTGCAATGTAGTAGAATAATGTGGTCATCGTAATGAAATAAATAAATAATGTTGGACAATCCACGCAGCATCATCTAGCCCTAAGCTAAGCCACAGCTAAGCAGAGCTTGTGCTATGAGGTGGTACCAGATGACTGCCCAAGTAACACAAGTTGTTGCATAAACGCTTTGGAGCCAACCCGATTATTCCTTAAGGTGCTAAGCCCAAACGCTAGAACGTGCACTAAAGCCCTTAGGCTTCTACTCTACCGCCATTTGGGCACAATTTTATGCAGCTCTTAATTCTATGGCAGATGCACAACAGTGGCATATAAGTGCCTCAAGAGTTGCAACGGGTGATTAACGCCCTTCTAACGCTCTAATGCCACTTTTGTGAACGAATGAGTGAACGAATTGATATACGCTATCTATTTTATGAGATTCCAGTTCAATTTTGAGTGTGTTAGTGAAATAATAAAATGGTAAAGTGTTAGTATAATCAAACATCGTCGCCATCATTAAAATATTATTTGGTAAGTATACATTACAACCCTTACATTTTCGTGATACAAGTCAGCGGTTAAAAACGCTTCCAAGTTCACTGAGCAATTATATGATGTTTTATAGCGTAATTTTCAAGCGCTTTTATTTTAAAATCAAAATTTGATAAGGTGTGTAATTAAATATCTTCTTATTTTTTTAATGAAATTATTTTTTAGTATTATACGTATTGAAAGTGAGATATCAGCAATATGTCGTTTGTATACGTGGAAATATTTAGAAAATATCGCAGAAATGCATCAGTTTATATCTAAATCTTGCAAGTAAAGCAAGCAATTTGCTTCAAAAACATGGCGTCTTTGCAGTGCAGGTTTGGGCCGTAGTTTTCGCCCCTAAACTTCTTTTATGCGGGTTAAAACGTCAATTTTAGCTCTTGTTATGCTCCGGGTGATTTTTATTTCTCTAGTGCAGCTAGATTCATCAAAAAGGATGCAATTTCGGCCTTTATGCAGACATAAGTACTAATACAATGTGTTTTACAGGTATACGTAAAGAAAATTGGAGATCCGTAAAGAAAACTAAATTCGTCGTGCAAGTAAGAAACTTTCAACTCTTAATTGAAATATATACATATAGTATACATATAAATATATATTTATATACATAAAAACATATATATTATATATTGTTTGAGATGTTTCCTTTCAGGATTAAATACGAATTTAAACTTACCCTGTATACAGTTAAATGATGTCTATATGTGTGTTACTTGATGAGTAAAATAATATCCTTTTTATAGGCTACAACTGTTCCTGATGCAACAATGCAAAATTCTGAAACTGTTTACCTGTACGCTGCCGATGGCGTATACTTGGATACAAATTTTGCCCCGGAAGTTCCAGTTCTACTTTTGTATACTTACTTTTAACTACTTTTACTTTTAACTTATTTTAGTGATGTTGATTAATTTTTAATCAAGGTTTATTTTTTAAATATTTGTATGAGGTTTATTCCAAAATAAGTGCCATTTCTTATTATATTTAGATGTTAAGGTAATTATGTATGAAACTAACTAATCTAACTGGACTTTACCTTGTTAGAATGTTAGTTTTCGAGTTGGAGCAAAACTCGTCCCGAGGTTTTTATCTTCTAAATAATCGTATATTTTATAATATGCCTTTTTACAAAGGATATGTTTGACGATTTGTTTGAATTTATTTATTGATAATTTTTGCAACTCACTTGGAATTTTGTTGTAGAAGCGTATACATTGCCCTTTAAAAGATACAATTAATTTTGTGTAGCCTAGTTGTGGGCACAGCAAGTTTATTCTTATTTCTAGCGTTTAAATTATGTATATTTCTATTGTTACCTTATATTATTACCTATTATAATAGTGTTACCTACCTTTCTAAAATAGGTGTTGTTTTTGCTAATAAAACTAGTTGATTTCTACTCAAATCTTGGTTTTATTCATAATAAACATGGTTAATTAAAATGTATGTAATAAAGGAACGAAGAATAAATCAGATTCCCATTTCGTTTTGTTGAACTATTATGAACTGGAAGACCGTCTATGTTAACTGATATTGAAATATGTCCTGGTATTTCTGTTGTTTCTTCTAATTTATTCAGGATACATTTTTTGAGCCCATTATGCCAATATTCTCCTGGCTTGTAAAGCTGCATGAGTCACATTGTGTTTCAAAGCCCGGTTCCGTATTTCATCGCAGTAATCACATTTACTATCATATTCGTTAAATTCCTGTCTTTGTTCATCACAATCATCATCACTGTCTTCTTCTGAAAAATTGAATCTGTAAAAAAGGGCAAAAATATTATTATAAAAAAATCACGTCTTATGTTGTATTTGTAGGTATATAATATGTAGTTATATATATATATATATATATTTAATATGTATACATACATACGTCGTCGCCGGATCGTAGAATTAGCCCTTTTGTAGAATGGTTAGGCCGATTGCAAAACGATTGGTGACCTTTTGATAAAACCAAATTTATTAATTCATTTCATTCGACGAGATGGTTTTATTCTATTCTATAGATATCTTGAATTTATATTCTATTCTATTCTGTTTTGCAATCAGCCTAACCATTTTACAAACAGGCTGTTTCTACAATCCGGCGACGACTTATACCTACATTTATATACTTACAAATATTATGGTTACACCACACACTTACGTCTCATCTCTAATGGAATCAGCATTATTGGTTGAAGAAAATCTGCTTGCGGAACCCTCACTCATATTCATCAAACTTGACTGTTCTTTTGTGCTTATCTCCGGTGAACTCCTTAAAAAAACACAATTTCACTCGCATTTGTGTAAGAACAAGTGTTCATTATAAAATACCTAGTCCATATTATATAATTGAAAATATAATAAATATTACCTTAGAGTTTAATGAGTAGATGTTTCATTTGTATACTCAGTCACCTTTGTGATTTTTTTGATGTTCTCATAAGCCTTCTGAACTTTCCTGCGATAACCGCCACTTCTCTTAAGTAATTTCCACCTCGTAGCGTACTTTTTTTTTTAAATATAAATTATTGTGCTGGGCAGAGATGGAGACAAACGATTTGATTAATTTAGTTTCTTTCTTTTCAACGGTGCAGGTTGACTCTGTTATACTACTCAAGGAAGCGATTGCTCCTCCTAAATTATCATAAGATCGAAGTTCCCGATCGTCGGAAACTTAAGTCTGTAGGTATAAGAGTTATTATTAGCTCTAAAACAGAACTTCAAGTAGGAAAACAGTGTTTAATATAACGCGTATACGGCTGCTTTAAATAGGTTATAAATAGGTTACAAGAATCTCTTTTATGCAGTAAAACGCCGTTGAATAGTTGCAAGAGAATCCCGTAAGTAGCTTTAGGAGGCCAAATGACGTATTATAAAGGCAAGGGCAGTATTTGGTTCAATTACTGCGACTCTTTGTTACTTTTGTAGCTATAGACGTTTGTGGAAACAACTATGCAACTTAAAACTGCTTTTTCAACTCCTATGCCACTAATAAAGAACTTTAAGCTATAAAATAGGCTGCAATTTCCACTAATGTGTTGGTTGGGTGATATATCTACTTAATAGATTACAAAAAGACAATACTGATCCCTCGTGAATATTTTTTATAGGACTATCTAGGGATCAATATCTCTGTAATCTATACAATAGCAAAAGAACCACCCAAATCGGTACACAATAACGGAGTAATCGACGAACAAGATACAACCAAAAAAATAAAAACATACAGCCGAAAATAGAAACTGTTTTTCTCTCTTGAAAAGTCTGTTCAAAATAGCGAAAACAAAATACAACAAAACCTCATGTGTATTTTGAGCAGTCAGCAAGCAACGTGCTAATTCTATCCACTATCTGAATGCATGGTCGGATGACAAATTGGCGTGGGAAGTGGGCTATGGATATGTGGACATCTGCAGTCCGTACATTTGCTATGTTAATGTACCTTTTACTGGAATCCAGCGTTTGTTATGATAATGTCGCTATTTCGATAACACTGGCGACAGGGCTTGCTTGAGTCTTGTGTTTCTATTAATATGGCAAACATATTACTAACTTAAACTCCTATACTCACATATTTATTATTGTATAATTATGTTTACCAGAGAATGCATTAGTGATACCTATTACAGTTAAAATAACAAAATAAAACATTTTAATAACGGAAAAAACAATATCTATCAAATTACACTCACCACTAATTTCGTTAATGCAGAAGTTAGGATGTTAAGATGTTACCTACCCTCTTGCCAAAACTACTGAACAGATCAGGTAATTTTGGAAATTTTGCATAGATTTAGTTCTAGACCGGAGAAATACAGAAAGCACGCATTAAACAATAAATAAAATATAACAACCTGCTTTTTTAATGGCTATTAACAATTTGGCAATTTAAACAATCGCCAAATTGTAGGCACCTCAGTAAAAGATATCTTTCTACCTTTTTGAGAATTTGTCGGTATCTAAATCATTATAATCTTCTCTTAAAAGGAAAAGTGCGTTGCGGTGAGTGACACTGTAGTTTCTCCACATTTTTCGTACCTTTCCATCTAATGAGATTTCTCTTTGTTCTTAGTTACAATCTCGGCGACCTCGGTGGCGCATGGCGTGGTGGGCGAAGGTCGGCCTGCGACGTAGGAGGTTGGGTTCGATTCCCGCTTTGGGATAAATATTCGTACGATCTACAGATATTTGTTCAGGGTGATTTGGTCGTTTTCTATGTATAATAAAAAAATATCTATCTATATATTGTATCCCGATCGATTATGTTTTCTCCGACCAGGTGGGATGACGACCTGCGAAAGACTGCAGGTAGATGCTGGATGCGGCAAGCTGAAGACAGGGCACTATAGCGCTCATTGGGGAGGCTTATGTCCAGCAGTGGACTAATATAGTCCACTGATATGTAGGTACATAATACAATATATTATATTGTATTATGTACCTACATATCAGTTATCTAGTATCTACCCATAACACAACTCTGCTTACCTTGGGGCTAGATAATGCTGTTTTAATTGTCCGGCATTATTTATTTATATATTTAATCAACTATATAGGCAACTTGTTGGTGTATGACTCTCTAGACTGTAGATTTGATATCGCTCTACAACTAACCGAGTTAAAAGTAAGTTCAGTGAACTGACCATTATTCCGCAGACACTTAATACCATTTTCGTGTTGAAAATTACACAGGTGTGTCGGGAAACCCGCCGATAAAGTCCAATACGGTGTCGTTCTGACGGTTATCTGTATAAAAGTATCGGAATTTATTGCCAGATAGGTATCCATACTTTATCGTTATATCTGTGAGGCATAATAGCTTTGTAGGCCCTATTTACTGGTCTGTATGAAGGGTGGTTTTGTATATGTTGAATTGGTTAGACAAAGAAAGCTGTTGAATCCCCAGAACTACTAGTATAATAGCTACCTACGGAATTGAAACGTTAATGATCTGTTGGCACATGATAATGTAAAGCAACGAAATGCCACCTCCTGACCTAGCTTTGACCTATGAAAAGTTATTGTTTGGAAATACTCTTTAGGGACGGAAGTAAAAAATAACTATATGGAAACGTACTCGTATCACGTAATGGTCTTGCCTAATGTTTGTTATGAAAACTATTATAGCGACTTATTTTATTATAATTTTTATAGATGCCATGCAAAGACAAATAATGCGAGTAGTGCGATAGGTACTTTATTCTCGGATATTAATAATGTCTACTACGCCATTCACAAAAATATATAGGTAGATCGAACAAAAGCGACGACGGATAGACAGCGAAGGAAGAATAGGATTTTCACCCTTTCGATACGGAATCCTAAAAACCAGACAAATTGTATATACTTAGACTAACCTATAATACAATAATCTTTACGACCTCAATCAACTTTATTGTGCCTAAAACCAGCATTTCATAAAATTTCAAGTACTAACAACTTACGAAAAATTTCACAGAGTACCTACAATATTTCACACAGGTTTGTAAAGAAAGCATAAATTCTCGCCCCCATCCGCTACAAACCACATTTCCTAACGCAACTAAAAACAAACAGCAATGCTGCTCCACAGGGCTGGCACCTGCTCGATCTATTTAGGGCTGCAACGGTCCTCGCTAATAGGGCTTTGGTCTTAAGCCTTTTTGCTTTTTAATAGGCCTCATCCTGAGTTGTAAAAGATGTTTTATTTGTCTAGACGAGGTTGTTCAGCACGAGTCGATAGATTTATCGGAAGAAGATGGATAATGCTGGATTCCTACGTATGTACATCTGACGAGCTATTTGTTTTAGTTAGCGGTAAAGGTTACAATGAAGTTAGTTTTTTGTAGACAAGTAAAGATTTTCTAACATCATCTCTTTTAAGAACTTTTCATTCATGAAGGTTATGCGACTTTTTTAACACTTATATGTATAATATAACTAGCTGCGCCCGCGGCTTCGCCGCGTGGAGATCTATGCGTCAAATCGTTTATAAACCTTCCTCTTGAATCACTCAAAATATAAATATAAATAAATAATGCTAGACAATTCACACAGCGCTATCTAGCCCCATGGTAAGCAGAGCTTGTGTTATGGGTACTAGATAACTGATATACATAATACAATACATTACATAGATAAATATTTTTTATTATACATAGAAAACAACCAGAACACCCGGAACAAATATCTGCAGATCGTACACACAACTGTTCCGAGGCGGGAATCGAACCCGCAGGCGGACCTTCGCCCACCGCGCCACATCGGTCGTCAAAAACCGCATCAAAATCCGTTGCGTAGTTTTAAAGATCTAAGCATACATGGGAACAGACAGACAGCGAGAAGCGACTTTGTTTTATACTATGAAGTGATACTGCATAATACAAGAAATAACATTTCTTTTCAGTCCATTCAGTGCAGATAAGCTAAAGATGATAAAGATAAAGCTAAGCCTGTAATATTGGAGTGCCATGGGCGATCGACCCACCTTTTGCTTCTAGCTCTTTATCAAAGGTTTTTACGCGTCACAGACTCCGCTGGACCGTTTTAACATGTCGCAGTCCTCTCTCTGCCTCATAAACTCCGACATCAGGGTCCACTAAATCAAACTCCCTAAAAAAAGAGCAAACATATTATTTACAGCATTTAGAGGCATATTCGTGAAAGTGTGCCGTGCAAGCGTACAACGCTTTTGTATGCTCGTATAATTCGTCCACGGTCCGTTGGACGCGACCTTTACGTGGCTAACATAAACATATTGTGGTTTAAATGTTGAAATTTGTGAATTACTTATTTCAATTTTTAACTGGTTCATGGATTTTCCTTGAATTATGCGGGTAGATGTCGGTGATTTTACACTTAGCCAGTTTAGGTAACTAATTTGTATGGCAAGTTTGTATTTTATTACTGACTTGTCTTGTTCCTATTTAGCCACACCTATGCGAGGTCGGTACAATCCTTTTTCTTTTTCCATACACCTTTACCAGCCGTCATCGCAACCTTAACTCCTTTCTTACTCATGTCATCTTTCTCTCTTCCTTTCCACCAGTCTTCTCATACAATTAAGGTACGACTTTACTGAAACGAACAGCGCTGCAGCAGAACTGCGTGGCACGACGACGAGACGACGCGACGCGGATAAAATTATTATTTGTAGGAAATCCAATGAGATAGAATAGAACGCACTATGCGTCAGTGGAACTGCGCGGCTATTTATTTGGCGAGTTGGACGAATTTTACTGACGCGTAGTGTTTCCAACTTTATCCATGCTGACGACGACCGACGACGACGTCACAAATCGCGCCAGCTTTAAAAATTGTCTAGTATACATCTATACCTATACGTCCACTTAAATGTCTTAACACTGTTCTTGTTACCTGACATTCTTCCCTTGATGGTATTCAAAAATGTTGAGCAATAAATTCTTACGATATTTTCGAACCTCGGTTGTGTGTGGTATTTTGATAGGTTGAGTGTGAAATTACTTAGGCATTATGTTCTTTATGGCGCGAATGGAAAATGCATGGCACGTTTCTATGTAGGTTTGGTAATTAAATACCTGATCGAAGAACATAATCACTTTTAGATACCTGCATTCCGAATCGAAAGGTCGTGATAATATACCTAAGTAACTAAACTGCTTAGGTTTCTGCCTATTTAAATATATTGCGTAAACAGTGGGAAACCAACATTTACCTATCATCAACATCATCATCATCAGCCTATAGCAGTCCACTGATGGACATAGGCCTCCCCCAATGAGTACCTTAGGGCCCTGTCTTCAGCTTGCCACATCCAGCATCTACCTGCAGTCTTTCGCAGGTCATCATCCCACCTGGTCGAAGAGCGTCCTACTATACCTACGTTTACCGAGTCGTGGTCTCCACTTAAGAACACGTTTGCCCCAGCGGCCGTCGGTTCTTCGCGAGACATGACCGGCCCATTGCCACTTCAGCTTGTCAATTCTTAGAGCTATATCGATAACTTTGGTTCTCTGTATGATGTATTTGTTACGTACGAATCCTATCCTTCAGAGAAACTCCGAGCATAGCTCGTTCCATAGCTCGCTGAGCGACTAAAACCTAGGCGGATATAATATTAGAATTAAAAAATAATTTAGATTGCATGATAAAATACAAATTCAGAGTCAAAAGGTCAGAAATCAAGATATACCTAGACCAGATAATTTAACACGCCAGACTTTGAATATATTGAAATCCGCTAGTGCTCAGAAACTGTTACTTATCATGCTCTGTACTGATAAATTATAAACCTTTCGTTTAACTCTATTAAATTATCATCAGTCAGTTAAAATGTGTATCAAAAGCCACCGAGGTCAGTACCCTCAGATTCTTCTCAAATCGTAGCACCGTCTCTAATGTCCCCGGTTTATATTAAACCGCCCATTAAGCCTAACCATCGCTAACGATCCTACTAATTGCTCCTACTTTCATGTATTGAATGTTGTGCCGTCTTCGCTTGTTAGGGGGCTTGGTTACTACCTAGGTACTATAATTACAAGTACTATTTTAACGAGTATTTATCGCGTTTATTTACCAATTTTTTCCGACGTTTCAACAGGTTTACACATATCGTGGTCACGGGATGACTGGAGTACTGGAGATACCGCCTCTGTGAAGCGAGGGCTAGTTTATTTGGAACTACCCTCACTTGGGAAAAATAGGTAAATAAATTGATAAATACCCGTTAAAATAGTACTTGTAATTATGTGTTCTGATCGCGTAAGTTTAAAAACATTTATTACCTACACCTACCTTTAAGCAAGTTGTCATACTGCGGATGTTTCAAGCTTTCAGCATAGTAAAATAACCTATAAGTTAACATGTCGCTTTTGAGTTGACACAATACAATACAAAAATACTTTATTGAACACCAGATAAAGATCATTACAAAAAAATATTACATGCGATAAGTACAATGAGCGGCCTTATAGCTTAGAAGCGGTCTCTTCCAGGCAATCTTTGGATGTAAAGAATTATGTGAATTTAAGAAAGGCAGGGGGTGTACCAAATATGAAGCTAGAATAAAGTGAAGGTAAAACAAAACACCATAGTCGTCAACTCCACCCAGATGAGATCTACACCTAAGTGATTACAATCTATGCCACTATGTGAGTAGCTTGGTTCTTGGACTGAACTGAAGAGAGTTATTGGCAATCTTGGCAGTTCCCAAGGTGACTACTAATTCAGTAGGTCTACATTGAAAAACCAACGAAGTTTACGGATGACGTCCTATCGCACAAAACGTAGCACGACTAATCCGTTCTTTCGATGACCTTACTATGAAAACTATTCATTCATAATTTATTTCTGAGAGATCCGAAACGAAAGGTTTCAGTTGGTCACATGCGATAAGTTTGTTCGTTTCGTGCGATCGAAGTCATCCCTTAACTTTGTTCGTTTTTCAAAGTTGGTCTGTATTGGTCAGTCTATAGCGTATGCTATTTTTGGCGCTGATTGGTTCAATTTTAGTTTTTTTGTTATTCGTTATCAAAAACAACCAATAAGCGGCAAAATAATATGAGTGGTATACTCACGAATCCATCTGAAGACTTTAGCAGGTCTAAGAATAAACGTATAATAAGAACAAAAAGTTACGGATATTATTTTATCTCTAAGTTTAAGGCCTTTGCCTAAATTAATTATGCTATTTATACAGATCAGCCGCATTTGACTTAAATGTGAATTGCACGTTCCGATAATTTTCAAAGCCGTATCCAATTTTACAAAGTCCAGTGTCCCTAATCAACCAACCGAAAGTGACGCACAAACCACGCATTCATGACTCACCCATTTTACTGCAAATTCCTCAAAATAATCAATTGTTCACAGTAAATTCAATAATCCGACCCGATACAGTCCAGTTTATATCGTTATAGAATATTTCCAAATAAAAATGCCGTAAATTATAATGCTTTAACGGCGAGGTTTACTACGTTACCGTTAAAAAAGGCGTTCACAAACTCCGAGACTGATTTTGGAGCTGATAAATCGTTTGATCTTTTACCTATTGTCCAGATTAAAGTGCCTTTTGCTTATGTCAGAAATGACTGAAATGAAATGAAATGAAATGAAATGAAATGAAAGTTTATTTCCTTAGGCTTACAAATAAGCACTTAGACAAGTCATATTTTATACTATTCATTATTATATTGATGTTCACTTCAATTTTTTGTCCACCAGTGGAAGAAGTGAGAAGAAACCACCAGTATGTTCATAACTTATGTGTCTAGTACATAGATTTGCTTATCTGTAGATTTTGAGTTGGAGCAAAACTCGTTCCAAGCTTTTTTATCTTCTAGATAATCTGATATTTTGTAATAAGCCTTTTTACAAAGAATATGCTTCACAATTTTTTTAAATTTATTTATTGATAATTTTTGCAACTCACTTGGAGTTTTGTTGTAGAAGCGTATACATTGCCCTTTAAAAGATGCACTTATCTTATGTAGTCTAGTTGTGGGAACAGCGAGTTTATTCTTATTTCTAGTATTTACATTATGTATATCGTACTACTCATACTCACTACTCATAAGCTTAATATTCTATCAAGAAATCAGCGTAGGAGGTAGGTAGGATGTATGTGAAAGAACTAATTGACATTTTGAGAGTCACTTTATAGCCATTTTTAATTATATATTATGTACCTAGGTAAAGTAAAGAACTTACTAACTTATTATCTAACGCAACAAAGTTACGACCAGGATCCGTACCGTAGTACATATACGACTGTAATTATCATGTCTTACCTATTCAACTCTACAATTATGTCACATCTCATCCTTGTCCCTAACGCCCATCTTGATTATTGGCCGCCATATTGGCTAATCATCAAAATGGCGTCCAATAATACGGTTTCTAATTGGTTCGCCGTAAACGTTCTGGTAATCGGGCTGTTTGGTGATCAATTCTAATTAAACATTGTGATGGAATCTATTCTCTGTTGTAAGAAAGTCGTGAATGGACAATTTCTTGGAACTTTCGTAAACAAAACAATTTGATTTACTTTTACGGAGTCCGACGTGATTTGATAATTTCGTAGCTGGAAAACGCTTTTACCTCTATAGGTATTTAGATGGTGGAATTTTTGCTTAGGTTTTAAATTCTTATGTTCATTTTAATAAAGTTTGACGTAAAAATATTAATTTGCTTTGCTAATAGCTCGTTTGAGTGACATAACGGGTCAAAAAAAAAAAGTCATAAAACCACAAACGTTGTTAAAGTTACTAAGTTGTTACATAGTAAAAACATCTCATTAATATAGTCGTAAGTAGGTACATACATAAATCTGTTTGTTTCACTATAGAAAATTATGTTCGGTACTTATTTTATACCACTATCATCATTATCAGCTCATACTACTCCACTGCTGGACATAGGCTTACCCCTAATGAGCGTTATAGCGCCCTGTCTATCCCAGATAAGGTAGCTATCTAATGTTACTTCGCTGTCTTCAGCTATAGGTATGGTTATCATAATCTTCTATAGAAGTTTTACATCCACCATAATGTCAACTTAACTCATCATCACAGAATATTTATAAGTTTAAATGTGATCGTGTGAAACCGCAGCCTATTACAAAACTACCCGCATTTAAATAGTTTGGTTCATTAAATATTGACGCATAATTGCGCTTTCGAGTACCTACCTCGGGCGATAATTACTGAGTTATTTTTGAACGAGTTCCACAGAACAACGCAGACGGTCAGAGTTCGTGTCGATAAAGAGTGACGATTATTCTGGAATGGTCATTTATACTATGTACTTACTACCTTATTCCTACTGGATATTCATCTATAGTGCCTTGTTTTATCATCTATAGGTACCTACATATGTCTACGTACTACCTACTCATATACGTACCTACTCATAATAACAGACATATATGTAGGTACAGAATTCACTTCAGGATGGCCCATCCTGATCTAGGTGCAGACATTTAGGTACAGAATTCGCTTCAGGATGGCCCATCCTGATCTAGGTGCAGACATATAGGTACAGAATTCACTTCAGGATGGCCCATCCTGATCTAGGTGCAGACATATAGGTACAGAATTCGCTTCAGGATGGCCCATCCTGATCTAGGTGCAGACATATAGGTACAGAATTCACTTCAGGATGGCCCATCCTGATCTAGGTGCAGACATATAGGTACAGAATTTACTTCAGGATGGCCCATCCTGATCTAGGTGCAGACATATAGGTACAGAATTCACTTCAGGATGGCCCATCCTGATCTAGGTGCAGACATATAGGTACAGAATTTACTTCAGGATGGCCCATCCTGATCTAGGTGCAGACATATAGGTACAGAATTCGCTTCAGGATGGCCCATCCTGATCTGAATTCTGTAAATGTTTGCTAAACCCATACATGATGAGCTTGGAAGTTAGCGTTTAGAAAGCGGAGCGTAAAAGTTCTTGAAAATTTATATTAAAAAAACTACAAAAAGGTGACTAAAATTTTCTGGAATATCGTTATCATTATCATCTCAGCGGAATAACTACCACTGCTGGACATACACTTTAATAGTAGGTATTTTCTTTTTCCTCTACTTTACATTGACCTGTAAAATCGCTGCACCAACCTAATACCTACAGAGCTCAATTTACATGTCAACAAATACATAATCTTGAAATATGAATCATAAAGCTAAGTACACATACCCACATAAAAACAGTCAAAGTAACATCATAATTTTTACTTCACGTCAATTATCTTAAAAGGCGGTTTAAACAATGACATAATTGACCTTCGAAAGGCCGAATTAAGCATGCTCGGTTCTGACAGCTGACGTCACAAATTATGTGTCAGAATGGTTGGACCGCCCATTCATGTCTGATGTGATGTGATGAGCGACTTTTGAATGCGATGAAAAGGAAGAGTAAAAAAACATTTTCAACTCTTCTTTCTTTCATCTCAAAAATTGTTTCAGTTTTCTATTTGGTACCTATACGACGACGTACGTCGTTCATAAAAGTTTATTTTATGAACGTCGTACGTCGTTTTACGTTTTTATTTTCTCATAAAACTTGTGCAATTAAAACACTACACAACACACAAATCAAACAAGACAATCGAATTACAAACTCTTAGTTCTATAAAGTTTATTGTAGAGTCGCTCTACTATTGGTCTTTATTTGTCGCCCAATGTCAACCAAAAAATTAAACAATTAGTCAGAATTCGACTATTTTCTGAGAATGCATCATCGTTTATTTTTGTTGTGTAGCGTAATAGAGTTTGGCGTCATCCGTTCGCGATACTTTTTAACTAGACTATAGGTAATCGCCTTTTTGTGACGTTTGTGACGGAATAAAATTCAATTGACGCGCTCGAAATGGTCACTTCCCTTACCTAGTTTAGACCAACCTATCCCTGACCCCTGACTTCAACCAACCATTATCTTACCTCTAAATCTCTAAAAACTCCATTCTCAACAAAAACCGTCCGTCATCACCTGCCAAGGCACCATAGCCCCTGATCATCAATTCCGAGTTACTGAAGACCCTCGCTGCTCAGTCCAAGGCCATTGTGGCCGGTGTAATACTCCCTTTATCCCCAGCGGGTTCCATTGTCCCCATATTAATTAAACCTTTACTCTTCACCACACGACTTGCAACCTTAACGTTATTACTATAGAGTTTGAACACTAAGGCCTGTTCTGGAGTCTTCGTAGATAACTCGTTTCGTAATTCGACCCTCTGTGTCACCGGCGAAGACGCAGTTTGGTGTTGACAGCTTGTTTCGTACACATGTAGTTTGGTCTTTGTTCTAGAACAATGGTCTTGACGTGGAATTTTAGGTAAGTGGACGATCATCCCCTTACTAATGACGACTACTGTGACTCGGCGGGCGAAGGTCTGCCTGTGGCGTAGGAGGTTGCGGGTTTGATTCCCGCGCCGGGACAAATGTTTCTACGATCTGCAGATATTTGTTCCGGGTATTCAGGTTTTCTATGTATGATAAAAAATATCTATTTATGTAATTGTATTGTGTTTGTATATCAGTTATCTAGAACCCACAACACAAGCTCTGCCGGACAATTTACACACCATTATCTAGTTGGGCCTAGATAATGCTTTGCAGCCCCAACTAGATAATGCTGTGTAAATTGTCCGGGATTATTTATTTATTTAAATTAATTGACTGGAAATTCCGGAAATAGGACAAAAAGGGTACACAACAAAGGGTAAACATAGCTTGTTAGTTTTCGGGTAAACATTACTGTAGAGCTTCATTTGGTTATGCTTAAATGAAACGTCTATCGCAAATTCAAGTTCGATTGACAAGTTTGCCGACGAAAATAGTTTATAACTATAACAAGAGGGAACTATGTTTGTATGATTCCGAGTAGCGTGCTATGTCCTTTAACTAGTTTTAGAGTTTGTAAGGATCTTGGTTTCTTTGTGGTTCAATTTTGACTGGGATTGGTCATTACAGGGTAGAGCTCAGCTCAGTGTCAGTGAAACAAGAGGTTACAATCTTGGAGCAAGAGGTTTTGTAATGATATGAAAACCTCTCTGGCAGGGTTCTAGCTTTATTCATATTTTGTCATAGAGAGAACAAAATTTGAGACACATTGTCATCAAAAAGTGCTTTATTTACTAACAATACGTAAGACACATCACCATCATCATAAGACAAAAAAATTTAGTTTAAAAAAAATTAAATCACATTATTTCTTATTTGATATTAATTTAAAGTATAACATTTGACTTGTTTATGTGCTTATTTTTTATGGAAATAAATGATATTGACTTGACATTTTTCTGACATAATCAATGACTTATAATATACCTAAGGATCCCTTTTAAAAAGTCATCCACGAAAGTACCGAACAACACTAAATAAACTTAAAAATGGAGTCAAAACGGCAGTAACGTTTATTACTTGTAAGGTTCTAAATTGTAAGGCTTAATCCGGCCTTATTCAGACTGTAAGGCCTATACAGAAACGATTGATGCAGTAGGTCTCTGACCAGTTATTAAACACATATTACTTACTAATGTATACCATTAATAACCTTTGCCTTACAAAAACTCTTCAGTGTCTAAAACCATTCGCCCACTAATCTTTAAAAATAGATGAACTTCAAAACTTGAGACTTTTAATCAATATGCACTTTGGCGGCGCCGGCGCCGATAAGAAACGCACACATAGACAGACGTGTTGCTATTGGTTACTCACACACGGAGCATAGCGTATCTGTAAATGAGCAACGACCTTGTCTTATTGGCTAGGCTGTTAATCGATGTTTACGACTTTGATAACTAATGTAGTATTTTGTGGAAATATGACGTTTAACGTGTTCTAACGTCACCCTGATCGAAACTCAAATAGAACAATGTAAAAAGACACATGGATAATTGAAATAAAATTGGTTTATTCGGGTTAACATCCATTTTGTTAGTAACAAATATTCGTTATTATTTCGTTACTTATGACAAAACACGTGCAACATATTGAATGATTTTGATAAAAGTTTTCGGTTTTAGCAGTTCTTGTTAATTTCAATATCTTTGCCAGTTCCGATTTTGGCTTCAAAAATTAAACTCAGGAATTTTTATATGAAAAAACCTTTATATTCTTAGCTATATAGATATATATAAAAAATAGACTTATCTATGTGTTTATTTGTAAGCCTAAAGATATAAAGTTATTGAATCTGAATAATATCGTACGTATACCTATTGTTATGGTAAATTTTCAGCTAGACTTCAAAGGTAATTTCAATTTTCTAGAGATAGAGGGATTCAATCCCTTTATCTCGAGTTTCTTGAGCCTTTACGCTAAGACGCTGGGGACAAAATTGAATATACTGAAAACCCTTTTCTATGATAATACTCTACAAAATAGGGTACCTAAATTACTTGGATTTATCCTAATTTGATGTATTTTGAAATAGGGTTAGAGGTAGGTAAGCTTTTTCACTCTTTCGCCACAGAGGTCACCAATACAACCGTCAAACGAATCATCCAAACTTTCGCATTTATGATATTAGTGTGATATGATTTATACGCCATAACCACAAATGCCATAGATCTTAGCCACAACCTTCGCATCGTCTCATAAATTGCACCACTGATACATAACTCAGGTATAATTTGAAAGCGCTCGAAAGAATCAGAAATGAGACTATAAATTTGGCTCCTTCCTCCGCTATCAGTAATATTTATAGTCCAGATAATGTGGCGAGTAGTAACGATGTATTTTGTAGGTTTACGAATTGGTTTCATTTAAGTATTTATAGGTTAAGATACTTTTTCTACCTATGGATATTTTGTCTTGTTTTTTTGTGTTGTTTTTTTGTCATGCAGGTTCTCTACACAAATAACCTTGAAACCGTGATATCGGGTATGTTTTTATATCGGGGTCTTTTTTCAAGGTTATTTGTGGGTTTTTATTAGCTTTATGGTAGTGTGTATATTCGATAGATAGATGTTGATATATTCTTCACATCATACCTATCGTCACATCAGGTTGCCTGGAAGAGATCGCTCTCAGCGATAAGGCCGCCCTTTATAATTCCTTTTTTATATTGTTTATTTCTGTTTTGTGTGGAAAAGGTATCTTCTAGACCTTCGTAATACATCGTCGGCCATATTGTCACTTTCCATCAAGTGAGTTTGTGGTCAAACCACCGTCATAGTACAACAAAGACATAGACAGACATATCATTTATTTATTAGAGTCTAAATAATAAATTTAACAATTCGGTGGCATAGCACGGGCCGTCAACTTCTTGATCCCGTACGTTACGCCGAGTTCTCACGCGGCGTAACGTACGGGATCTATTTGGCGAAGCCTTACCAATAAAAAGTAGTTGGATGCCTCTATCATCAGGGCGATGAGCAAGAGTTACATGATTATTCATTACCTATGCTGTTTAAATTATTTAAACTTAAACACAAATACCTATTTTATGTCTATAGAATTTATATCCAACGCTTGTTATCGAGATTTTGTCGATGTGACTAATTTGAATGTAACGCTGCTATTTGTTACACGGCGTATTATCTCTGTGATTAAACGTCCGTTCCAAGAATTATCTGATTCCACTTGACTGTAATTTATTTTTATTATTACATGACGGCTATCCCGTGGGACTCTTCACAAAAAAACTCTTACAGCTCTTTCCAAACTCAAGCGTACAAAAGGTCTCAGCACCAAGTCTTAGAACCATTGCTAATAAAGGTGACAACTGAGTGTAGGATTGTTTAGGTAATATCAATTAAAGTAGATTTTACGGTTTTAGATATTTATTTTTCTCAAAAGAATATACATTCACTTATAGAGAAATATAGGATTATCTTAAGTAAATATACAGAGCGGACTTATGTATGTAACTAACAGTTGGAGATGTTTTCGTAGGTACGTGACTTACTTACTGCTTTATACAACACAAAAAATCTATAATATGTACTATAATGTATATACAAATATTATATCTATACTAAAAACTATATCCTAACTTTTATGGAAATATTCCAGATTCAATTTGTGTACAAAAAATAATAATGTAAAAGCGGGGAGAATATTTTTTCATCTCTCTCAGATTTTTTTATAAGAGTTTTTACATCCTCAACACCCCCTGATAAGCGCCTTATTGATCAAATAGTGGCTTCACCAATAAATAAATAAATAATACTGGACAATCCACACAGCATCATCTAGCCTCAAGCTAAGCAGAGCTTGAGTTATGGGTACTAGATGACTGATATACATAATAAATGATGACAAAAGATACATCATAAAAGATCTGACAGCTTATAGAAGGTGCCAAGTTTCGTAGCAGTGCCTAATCTTTTGGATTTTATCTCATGGGGGTAATGCCCATAATCCTCACGCCGGCCGGGCATGCCGGTCAGGGATCACAGTTCAGTGGTGAATTGTTCTGCAGGAGGCACTGCTGCCCGCCGCCCCCTGGTGGATATCTGGGGGATATCCTTACTATTTACTTCTTGTTATTTTGTGTCGTCAACGACTCGTCTATCGTGTCGTATAACATAAAAGGGTTAATGAGAGCATTGTGTAGGAGTCAGAATAACTTGGCAATAAACACTTGATAACTAAATGGCTGCCGTGCTCGTTGTAAAGTGCTGATAGTTACGACCTGGGAGCCGAACCCACGGTGCTTAGAGTCATGTTTAGCTTTGTAACGTAAATTTGATATAGCTGATTAAATTACTTACTTATGTAGGAGTTTATGAACAAACTTAATAGTTATCAATTTTTTTAAATCGTACGGTTGTCTGGTAGAGATCGCTCTTGAGCGATAAGACCGCCAATTGTATCTAGTTTTTTTTTAAGTTTTTATTTTACATTGTCATTTTATACTTAGTGTGCAATAAAGAATTATCTAATTATAAGTATTGATACAACGGGTATTTATCGCGTTTAATTTACCTTTTTCCCGACGTTTCAACAGGTTTACACTCTGTCGTGGTCACGGGATGACTGGAGTACTGGAGTTAACAGTTAACCGAAACGTCGGGAAAAAGGTAAATTAAACGCGATAAATACCCGTTGTATCAATACTTATAATTATGTGTTCAGATCGCGTAAGTTTAAAAATATTTAAAGAATTATCTATCTATCTATCTTGTCGTTAATTTTAATTTGAGATTTTTGCTGCAGGTTTAAGTTTAGAATACCTATGTATCTAACTAACACAGCCGTGGTTTTGAAATCGAATCAAATCAATTCAAAAATCAAATCAAAGCGTTAGCTGTTATTGTTAAACATAAATGTACAGTTAGAAAAAACAGTTACTACATAAAGACGAAAGAAGGTATGTAGTTATATCTGTATATGTAGCCTCACCATGACTATGATATTGAAATGAGATTGTATCAACACAAGGAAAGGAGCGTGCGAAGCCGCGGGCAGAAGCTGGTTTCTTAAACAGCAAGTACCACGAACCTGAGGTTTCCCTTGTGGCTTTATCCGCATATTGATGCCTTCCTTAAGAAACCTTGGAAGTTATAGAAACCGCATCAAATTCCGTTCAGCGGCTGGCAAGTTCCGGACTCACAAATAAATGTATTCAAAGTTATTCGTAAATGTGTTGGTTACTGATTTGCTTTCATGCTTCGACGGGCATGTCTGTTTTAAGTTGTAAAATGTAAAGGTTATTTTGTTAGGAAATAAACTAATAAGTTCTAATGTTATCGAGATTGTTCTAGCCGCATGCGTTTACTTTAGAAATGTAGATATCTGTGATCTAGCCGCAAATGTCCTTAACGCATCATGAACTGAACGCTTAGTGAGCTCAATTCAAATGTCCTTATCGCAATTAATTATCAAACAGTTCTGAGTAGGTATTATTGCAAAGTGGCTGTCCGATTCATGACACACTTCATGAACGTTCCGTATTCCGTCTATTGATTGATAATGGCATGGTGAACCGAAAACATTGAATAGCTACACAAACAAACTGTATAATATAACTAGTCAGGTCATCGAAAAAGTCATTAAAGTGGACAGGCTTAAAAACGAGCTAGGAAGTCCAAAGCCTATTGAAAAGCAACCTCGGCTTGTTTGAATAGCCCTCCTATATCTGGATGACAGGGCACGGCGCCACTCAAAGATTGATTCACGTGAGAAAGCATTGAATATTCATCCGGGGCCGGCCCAGCCCGTTACGTAAACCTGGTTGGGTCAACTACTGCGTCACTGCAGAGTCAAATTATGCTTTTACTAACTTTAGAGCTCAGCGACCGGAATTGTGTCATGGGTGCCATTTTGATGATGAAAAGCCGCCATTTTGATGAAGAAAAGCCGCTATTTTTCGCCATTTAGGACAGTACTGTGAAGTTCCCGCCCGCTTAAAGCTCTCGCAGATCCGCTTCCACTACGTTTTTCAAGCGCAATGAAACAGAAATAAATAATGTTTGTGGTTGATTGTACTAAGATTTACATTGATTAGGTACGGACGGACCACAAGCAATTAAAAAGCCACATGCCTCTATCTATGCTTAGCCCGGATAACAGTTCATCTGTGCCACTGCAGGGATGATGCTTATGGTTGTAAGATTTAGATTGATTGTGTTGGACCGCAGGTGGAAAGCTCTAAGAAAGGCCTATGGTATGGTTTACCTCGGATACTCGTGCTTATATATTACGAGTATGAAGCTGTGAAGGCAGGTAGGTGAAAATTATTGCCGAACTATATAAAAAAGAGATGATAAAGAGGGAAAGCATTGGCATTGTATCGGCAAAAGCTAGAAAATAATCATACCTACACAGTGAGAAAAATGCGGCAACTTTAAAAGCTAAAATTGTATAAAACTGTGGTTTATTTAGTTTCAAAGGCCGTGAGAAATTCGAGTGAAATGTCCCCACAACAACTATCGTAGCATCTGCAACCACGTAGACATAGAGCGTAGCTGCTTAATTATTAACTGGACGGTAGGACTTCCCTTTTATTTCAGAACTGAAATAGCTGGCTATTTTAGGCGAGACTCTGGTGAAAAGAGTTTGACATTTTCAATTACAAAATTGAGTACGTATGTGCCTTGGAAATTTAGTGTAGACTAAAAAGTAGGAATAAATTGAACTGGTTATGAACTGGTATTTAGTTTTAATTAGCGTAGTTTTAAGTTTATTGTGTACTAGCTGCGCCCCGCTGCTTTGCCCTTGTGGAAATTTATGTTTCAAATAGTTTATAACTCTTCCTTCCTCATCAATCAATCTATTAAAAATCAAAATCTGTTGCGTAGTTTTAAAGATCTAAGCATACATAGGGACAGACAGACAGTGGGAAGCGATTTTGTTTGATGTAAATACAAATATTTTCTTTCTTTCTAGCTGATCTGTTGCATCTAGCTGGTGAAATGCTGTTTGAGTAGGCATATATCGGAATTTGGCGAGCCGGTGTAATACAAATTGTGTATAATATCGATTATCAGAACAATAATTGGCTTCCTTTTTCTTACAAACTTGTATCTATGACACTTTTTGCCTGACTGTGTAGTTATAGCAAACTCTAAAGAAAGAATAATCCTTGATCTAAGCCCTAAGCAGACTATTTTGTTATTTTTATTGTAATTTTTATATTACTACAAAAGTAATCAACAAATAAGTGTATCAAGTAAGTTTTTCAAAGATTTTTTAAACCGAATCAAATGCGAAAACTACTATTTGTTTCGCTCCTAATTACGATGCATGGTTGTACTTTAAGTTATAGCATATAATTTGAAATAAACACGAAGAAATTCCGAAGTTATTTGACTTAAAAATATGAAACGTTAAGCAACTTTCGTTGCTCAAAAGGCTTAAACTTTAAGAGTGTCAAAGTTGCCAAGTTGGCTTTAAAGTGTCAAATAAAACCTAACCCTCGGGTACTAAATTACTAATTATATTTTTGCTGACCTATTATAGGTTACATGGAAAAAATCGCTGTCAGCAATAAGGCCGCTTATTGTACTGTTAATGAGTAATATTTAGAAGTAAAGTAAAGTAAAAAATCATTTATTTCTTTAGGCTTACAAAATAAGCACTTAGACAAGTCATATTTTATACATTAAATTATTAAAAAAAAAATTTACTGTTCACTTCAATTTTTTTTAGATATAATGTGTTATTTTGTTGTTTTTAACTGCAATTAAGTGTTTATTCATTCATTCTGTTTTGTTTTCTGTTTTAATTTAGGACTTCTTTAAAACTCCTATAAATTACAAAGCCTGTATATTGCATTTATATTGCCATTCCCAATAATGCAACTGCAATAAACCAGTCTGCAGATCGGTTATGGCGAGTAATGATAGATCCAGCTCTGTGATACTAGTACAGTATTAGTATTCAGCAAAGGGCGCTAAAGGTGCGCCCACGTTGTCTTGAGTTGTGTACTTGAAATATTACGAAATGCTTTCTTTTCTTCTCCTCTACAGCTATACTTTGGGGCTAGTGAATGCTGTGTGAATGTCAGATCTTATTTTTATGATTTGCTTGCTTCCGACTGTGGCATTCCACGCGTTTTTAGGACTGTCTTTCTTTTGACGTAGGTACTGTATTTCCTTGTGTCAATTCAAATGTCCTTCCGCGGGATATAATGTCCTTGCCAAATTTCACGAAAATCCCTCCAGCCAGTAAGTATGGAACAGACAGACATAGATTTTCGTATATGTGATTTATAATATCAAAGGATTTTAAATTATGTACATCGATATAGACTTAGCCTAACATCCCACAGCCCATAAGGGCCTGAGAACCGAGTCGCCTTGACCGGCATGCGATCGAAATTTATTATTGGAACGGATGAGGATTGTAAAACGAGAAACGATTAGTCGGATCCTATTACTGGCTGTATTTCCTTACGAATGTTATAATAAAACTGGAGCTATAGCACCATGTAACCAATCAATTTATACAACTCTCAAACACTTTTACCGGGATTTGATCATTCCGTTTAATATTTAGAAGATCTTTCATTTTTTAAATCATCATTTGTTTATTTTGTTAATCATTGTATGTATTGTTCTAACAGCAATATCTGCTTGTTTCGTCAACGAAAAGTATCTATCGATACAATAATAATGCATCAAGTCCAAAATGCTACGGACGTTCCAGATTTCTACTCGTGAACGCATATTTCTCAACCATCTCCTATCTCGATTCTTGAGCAGTAGCTTTAAAGCATCTTATGTTTTAGATGCCACATAAATAATAAAATTAGCAATGCTAGAAAAAATGGTTTTTATTTTACATATTGAGTTCTACTTTTGAGTCCCCGGAATGTACTCAACCGACTCTTTCCAGCAAATCTTCGTTCGCAGACTTAAAAAGGCCTACGACTGAAAACACCATTTTCACGGCAACACAAAGCTAAGCATTTTAAAAATCAACAGCGTAAATAGGCTATAATCACTCAACACCAAGCATAAACCCAGCTCTATTCAACCCATCACAGAGCTTACAATGCGTCAGCTTTCATAATGAGTTGAAATGAGGCAATGAGTGTAAATCCCGGAGTTAGGAGCAAGGTACCTCATTACCATAGGTTCATCTGAAGCATTTAACGTGGGCGAGATATTTACAAAACAACGCACAGACAATGGCGCTTAGAACACAGAATAGGTAATACTCGGAGGCATTGTTCGCCTACCCTCATACGTGAGTAATTTCAACTCTTATGGGGTGTCGAGGGCTGACAAGTTTATGGGGGGCGAAAGGTGGAACTTATGAAATTCATGGGATTACCGAAGAAATGGATTTAATCTTGTTTTGTTTTGGGCGTAAATAGAATGCGTGAAATTAGAGATAGGATGTTTTGTGTTTTATGGGTTATAATTAGGTAACCATCTGTTAAAATTTGTGAATACTACCCATGTTATTCGATTGTACCATTTGTATCTAAACACTTACCTTGCACATTGTTCGGTTATTTACTTATGTAGATCTGTCAACAAAAATATAAAAAAAACTGCAACACATTGAACATTTTTGAAAACTTGTGATTCTGCCTAACTGAAATTATAACCATGTGCAGCGATTTATTCTCTTTATCTAAATTTACCTTTTCCAAATATAGAAAGAAAGAAAGAAAGAAAATACATTTATTGATTCACAAGTAGGTACAGCTTGCTACTAAATAATAATAATATATAAGTAAACAAGAACATAAAGAAATAAATAAAATTAACTACGTATGTATTATATACAAGCAACAAGCGACTCCACAAAGCGAACCAATAGGTCCTGTCTCAGCATAATGTTGCTCTACTTCTCCATAAGAAGTAGAGCAACGCTGGTTTTCTGACAGAACCATTGGCGCGCGCGTGTCCACACGGGTGGCAGACCACAGACAAGACAAAAATATATATATACATTAAATTGACATCTTACAACCTAAGATTAACTCTAACTTAGCACTAAACACATGATCATGACTTCACAAGAATAGACAAAAAAAAAAATGTTTTTTTTTTTTTTTTGTTCGTCCAAGCATCTATTGAGATAACACTTACAATCCAGACGCAGAAACCAGCAAGAAGTTGAAACTGACAACTGACATCGCAGAAAATGAAACATTTTACTGTCAGACAGAGAAAAAAATGTGATAAAATTTTATTTGGAATTGGATTGAAAGAAAACACAGAAGAAAATAAATGTTGCAAAGTCTACGCAGGCATTATTCTTCTGTGCTTATAAATTTGGAATAAAATGACCTAAATATGATGGGTCTATTCATACAATTTTATAATTTGTCTGTGAGTGCTTAGTCTTTGTTTGATCCTTTCATTTCGCCATCTTCCGCGAATTCGACAGAGTTGGATAGTCATTATGAGTTGTTACATGGTTGTTACAGAAACAACTTCGCCCGAACTTCGAGTAAACTTGAGCATCTCTGTATATCGTAATTATTTCTTTTAGCATTGTTACAACTTTGTGTTGCCTTTATCTTATTCGCTAACTATCGAAGTGTTGACGCTGGCTGGACGGTCGGAATTTTCTTCCGAAATAATAATGGAGCTATTTCATGTTTTAGGTTTTCCTATATTTCGGCACAATGACGACGATCATTTACGTGATCATTCACTTGTTCACTCAAGTACCTACAAGTACATTATTTTCTTGTGAGTGGGTTGTGCAGCAATCCTTTCTGTATGGCGCTCTTTACTCATTTTCTGTCTTTTGCCACAAAATCTTGTAAATAGTCCGATCTCTTAGCGCTTTTGTGTTGATTATCAAGGCCTCATTGCTTGAAGAAAACCACTATATCTACCAATTGTACCTATATACTCAACAATATTCTTTGAGTTACGCAGGGAACGAAATGTGTAGAATGACATGTGAAATGATTTATTTTGTTATATTTATACAGCGTTACATAAACTTAGCTGACACTTGCCTGTCGTTTTGAAGTATTTGTAGACATTTCGACGACGTTTCGGGTATTACTTGGTGATACGGCATTCTCTCGGCACACGACATGTTATGAAACAAAGGTCACAGTAGGCTGGCGAAAAGCTAAATAGGCCTACCTGTACGTCCGGGCTACAAGTATTATTCTCGGCCCTTTTTCTTCAAATTGTCAATTTTGTCAATTATTTTTACAAATAGCAAGTCCCTTTGGTTGATCGGACTGCAAGCACCGTGTATTCCTTATCTTGTACGGGTGCTACGAAAGTTCAAGTAGGTACGGCATCAGCAAGTAACTCAGGAGCGTTATTGTTTTAATGGCTGTCAGATAGGAAGCTCGAGATAAAAGTGTTCGATACAAGTGGCAACAGGCTCTTATGTCATGTCATGTACCTACCTACTAACTTTTATCTGTATCTACCATTGACCGACGACGGCAGAAGTTTGAATTAGAACCGGAGAGCAATTATGTATACAGTAAAATATTGTTTACCTGGGTTATGGTTATGAAGCCATAATCTGAGAATCGAAGATACTATGTTAGGTCAACAAACCCTTTGTATATAAAAAATATCCAGGTTGTAGATTATAATAAGACTAAGAAAATCTTTATTTGTACAGTCTAATTTGTTATAGTAAATATGTGTTGATAGTTAATACTAACACCGTTACCATAAAACAGGGTAGGTACACATGTACTTACTTAAATTAAGAATAAGTCCTTAATCTGGGTGATACATTATTATGTACTACGTAAGTTAGTGACAATTCTTATGTAGCTATTCACAATCATAGTCATTTATGAGTGAGCATAAGACTTAACTTAGTCATCATCATCGCAGCCCCATATATCACCATCTACTTTACAGTAGGTAGATTCCTCCAGTAACTCAGCCTCCTCTGTCCGGTGCTTTTTACATTCAGGCGTCCAGCGATATTTTAAACGTCGTCGACGAGCCAACGCGTTTTTTGTCTATTCAAACTATAAAGCTATTGCTTGTAGTTAGGTACAATCATCCGATAACGCCCGCATTGTACCGGCATAAAATGTATAGCATTTTTTATGGTTGACGGAGAAAAAACGCATGACTAAACAATATAGACGAGCTCTTTGTGGGGGAGATTGAGAAACTTTAGAAAAAACATGTCCAGCGATATTTTTAACTGATTTTCTAACCGATTATGACAAAGACAGATGGAAGGGTTATGTTTTAGTATGTACTTTATTTAAAACTTTGAAATTATCAAGGTTATTAACATAAAAGTAATTTATAACGGGATATTTCACATGATTTTATTTATTAGATCGGTATGTCTGCAAATAGAAACTTATTCGCAGTGCCTTCAGTTATTCCCTGATCATGGCGCAAGAAACTGTGCCGAAATATTGGAAAACTCAAAAATCTAATCATAGTAAATGTCCCGTTATCAATAATTTTTTTGTTGTTTATTTATTTATGAATGTTTTTATTTACGTACCTTTGTTTCGTCGTAGCGCCTAAATTACTCATCCGATTTTGATAAACTATATTCGTTATTATTCCACTGGCGTAGATTACAGTTATTTCTGTATTCAAGTTTTTAAACCAAATTCCCAATATTTTTTTCGGTTCTTTTCAATCGACATCTTAGGTATTCTATCGATTTGAAACGCAAATTAAATGTCTATAAATTAATTCATAGCCATGCCTCGGGGTAACACCGATTATTTATTGATAGATGGCACTCAGCAAAACTTACAAAGAAATACTTAACTACTTTGTAGACAATAAAATACGATCGAATATTAACTATACGTAACTACACTCAAAGTTGAATCAAAAGCATCTAGGCATAGAGTTTAAAGTTTATAACGAGTTGATGTGGGAAGCTTTTTATAATTTATAGATGTCAATGACTGTTCATTCATTATCGTAAGTCATTGGAACTGGGTATTTGTTATTCTTGGTTTTATGGTTGCGATTGTGATTGCTAAGTGCATTGTTGCTTTAACTGCGCCTACGTTATGCAAGTATAGTTTTTGTAGCGTATGCACACATGCACCGTCTTCTCATCGTCTAAGATAGGCGTTAATTACCGATTGTATAAAAAATAATTTCTTACTTACTCTTGTGGCTCAGTGACCCAAACTGGATCATCGTCTCCGACAAAAATCTTCTCAGGTCGCTACGGATACTGCTTGCTTTTATAGCCTATGCGTACCTATAACACCTAAAATCATACCTAGAAAAGGACTATCCGATAGGGACATCACTCAGGGATATTAAAACCCCCATTACGGCATTTAACGCATCATACAGTTGATGTAGGTATTTATTTATGTATTTATTATTCAAGGGTACTTCAGAAAACATGGTAATGTAGAATAAGAACGAATGGTTTCAGTTTGATAGTATAGTTTTATTGCTAACCCCATAAAACCCCACTCCAGCACGTATTTCCAAACAAACAAGAAAATGCATTTCCGCAACCTTTTGGTGCTTAATCTCGGCAAGTGCACTAAGTACCTGTTTGTGCCCTGTTTAGCAAATCCCGTGGACGTTTAAATGAATGGCAATGAGGGTCTTAACCTTTCCCGTGGATTTACAATTTGCGGACCTCGGATTAGTGGAAGAATTCTGCTTAAAATGTTGGGGTGTTTTTAGTGTGGGTTGTTTTGGGTTAAATAGTTAAAAAGCACTTAGTAGTCATGTTAATAGGTGTGCTTGGTTCAGTAATTAGACTATTTATCGATTACTTAAGTTCCTAGGGCGTCGCACACAATTTTGTTGGATGGTTTAAAAGTTGATTAGTTATGTCCTCCCGAGGATACAGTCTATCTTCATGACAATAAATCCTTTCATCCAGATTAGTTTAGTCGTCATTAAAGTGTCTTTCACACGATAAAGTAGATATTGTAATGAGGAAATAAGAAGAATTAAGCACTTTTTATCGATCCTCCGTCTTTCATCGCAGATTCCGCTTAAGTAGATTCACAAGCGTATTTAAAAACATTTAAGAGATGATTCCCACCCTGTATTGGCTTAAAAGCAAGTCTTAACATGCAATAAATAAAGTTCAATCACTAAAACACTGCTCTCCCAGCCCGTACATCATTTCACTGACGACTGAACAAGGATAAAGATGGCCACCGAAAAAACCCGTCTCACATCTCCTACAGAAAACACCCCATTAAGTAATTTTTTCTACCTAAATCTAATTTTGAGGGTTGGCAGCCCATATGGTCCACTGGGAATTAAACACAGACACAGAAAAATAGCAACTATTCTTGGTTAAGGAAAGGTTAAAATTGCCTGGGGTGTCATGACGTCATCAACCCTAAGATGGACAGCGGAGCAGCTGCCGGCAAATGCACTATGCGATTTCAACCCCCGAACGCAATGTTGTATAATAATAATAAATTTCAAAGACAAGGTAATGTTCCATTCGTTAGGGTGAAGGGCAGAATAAGGGTTGTCGCAATTATCAGGAGATTTTTCCGTTTGTTATGCTGAATGCTCTTTCATATGAAAGTATTGACGTTCCCATGAGATATCGAAGTTTCAATTTCAAATAACTGCAGTAGCAGATTGCCTGATCTTGTTGCGATGGAATACGAAAGGGTATTGTGTTCGCATCGACTCTACAAAGAAGAACTGGAGTGGTTTCGCTCTAAGAAATTGTATTATACGTAAAACGGTCGGTAGAGGAACTATTCTTAAGTAAAATGGTTGGAGATGAACGTAATAGTTTTAAAACTTATTCATAATACTCAACGTGTGTCTTGGTCGTCCGCTTTTTGCTGCTTCCTATCTGGGCTATATCATCGACAAAAATAAAAGTAACGGTTTCATAAACAAAACTACATACATAGGTAACAAAAAACAAGTTCACTTTGGCGTATACTCAAACGCAGATTTAAGTACAATATAAGTATTCAATGTAGATAGGGTAATAGTTAGATACATAGATAGCACTTTATACCATACAAAGACAAGAAACAAACACAGACAGAAATGCTCAACATAAGACTTTCTCTATTGAACCCTTTATACTTATAAAGGGCCGCCTTATCGCAGTGTGCGATCTCTTCCAGATAACCTTAGAAGTGACTCGACATGAAATAGCAATATCGACGGTGGCACTTGAATTAATATATCATCATTAACCTATACATACTTGCTAGTCTAGGAAAAGGGCCTCCTCTAGGCCATAGCGTCCTGTCTTCAGCTTGCATCCAGCATCCAGCATCTGCCTGGAGTCTTTCGCAGGTCGTCCTCCCACCTAATCTAATGGCGTCCTACACTTTCAGAGTATGCTAGGTATATACCTACTTTAAAACTAGTATAACAAATCTCCACTCCACCAACTGATTTCAACAATATTGAGTTCCTAGTAACTGCAGAGTGCAGACGCTAGTCTCAGCAGTACAGGATGTTTTCCCCTAAAACAAGGCCTTTTAAAGCTCTTATAAAATTCCTTCCGAGAGCAACCATTGTTGAGTGACAGACAACCACAATACGTAATCTATTTGCACAAAGCGGTTCCACTGTACCACGTCTCACAAAAGAGTGTTTACTTAAACCCCTTTTACACCTCCATTGTTCACCGACCAGAATCTTCCGACCTCTCAACTTTCTTCGTCTCTCCCCCCCTGTGTTCGAAGGTTAGTAGAAAGGCGAGGGGCATGGAAGGTCTACATTCACAGGTTCATCGTCAGCCGAATACCAGTAACGCTGAATCGAGTGGCCTTATGTGCAGGAATTTAAAACACGTCGCGTGTTTGAATTTCTGCATTTGTTCAGATTGTAAATAAACTTTTTGAATTTATAATCGAGAGGATACTGGTATGGGGTTTATCTGTAAGCATGATTTATTTAAATTTGCATTATTTTAAATTGTTGTGTGGCCAACTTGAATATTAATCCTGCCTGTGTTATATCCAAGGCTTAATATGATTTAGAGTTGTTCGTCTAACTTTCATTGGCTTGCGTACTTTGTTTTGGTTCTAGGAACTCTGTGGTCATATATTCGAGATATGAAGGACCTACCGACTAAAGCATTATCCCAAATGACAAAAAGTCGTCAGTCATATTAATTGTCTTTTTTCTTCTTTGCATGTGCTACACTCACGCTTAATGAGCTGATTCTTATAAAATGGAATATATACGTAGAATGAGATTAAAACAGATTATCATGAAAATTTAAATATATCCTTTAATACTGCAATGGAATTATATTGGCGGCCTCATTTAAAAAATCCTTTCAATTCACTATAACGTTCTAAGCGAATTCCGGCCAAGTCCGGCGGCGGCGGCCAGTCTCAAAAACAAATACAATACAATTCAAAAATACTTTATTGTTCGCCAATTACAGAACATTATAAAAGACATCACATGATACAAGTACAATGGGCGGCTTTATCGCTTAGAAGCGATCTCTTCCAGGCCATTTACATACATTAAAGACTGAAAGTCCAATCACAGTATAATATTATAAATGAATTTTTGACGACAGATGTGGCGCGGTGGGCGAAGGTCCGCCTGCGACGCAGGAGGTTGCGGGTTCGATTCCCGCCTCGGAACAATTGTGTGTACGATCTGCAGATATTTGTTCCGAGTGTTCTGGTTGTTTTCTATGTATAATAAAAAAATATCTATCTATGTAATGTATATTGTATTATGTATATCAGTTCTCTAGTACCCATAACACAAGCTCTGCTTACCATGGGGCTAGGTAATGCTGTGTGAATTGTCCAGCATTATTTATTTATATTATTTAAATGAGAATATTTGAATGGATTGACGCCAAAACTACTGAACGGATCAGGCTGAATTTGTATTGTTATAGCTGGAATCTAACATAGCCCTATTTTAAATCAGATCCCATGGGATAGAATTAAACTTTAAAAGTTCGCATAGAAATAACGCGTGCATAACCGCGGGCAGAAACTAGTATTCAATAATAATCAATTACAAATGCTTATGCCAAAGAAAGTAAATAGATCGTGTAAGATGTTACATGTAACTTCTCATACGTTACGATTACGTGAGCTTGGTCACGCTAGCCCACGTTGGATCACAACACAATTGACGACCTCTGTGGCGTGGTGAGCGAAGGTCCGCCTGCGACGCGGGAGGTTGCGGTTTCGATTCCCGCCTCGGGACAAATGTTTGTACGATCTCAGCAGATGTTTGTTAAAGGTGTTCTGGTCGTTTCCTATTTATAATAAAAAATATATATCTGTGTAATAAATAAATAATGAAGTATATCAGTCATCTAGTACCCATAACACAAGCTCTGCTTAGTTTGAGGCTAGATGATGCTGTGTGGATTGTCCAGCATTATTTATTTATTCTATTTAATACAACACTTCTCATATGTCTGGCAATGAACCAGAGATGCTTCCACTACTTGAGTTAGCTACCGTTGTAAGTAGTGTCGATGGAAAAATGAGGACTATTTTGAAAAATGAACGAAGTTGACGGATGACGACTGATCGCACAAATCAAAGGACGGCCGATCCGTATGGTGAACATGTAACTCGCGACCGGTTTGCGACAGGCGTAAATTAAGCAATCGGTGCTGTCAATCGCCAATTTTGACCAATTTTGACGTTGTAGCTGGTGTCAAACTAATACAAAATTGACGTTTGACAGCACTGATTGCTTAATTTACGCCTGTCGCAAACCAGTCGCAAGTTACATAATCACCCGGCCGCTCTTTCGGTGACATTACTTTGAAAATGATTCTGACATTTATTTCTTAGAGACTTGTACGAATGGATAGTAAAATTGACCTTTGTGTCTAGAAAAGTGTTTTACTCTATACTGCACTGAAAAAAACCATTAAATCTGTATGAAGTGTACCGGATAACAGCTTGCAGTAACACAGAATACGTAACAGAGAGCCCTCTCAGCCGGTGTGCGGAACTGTCAGCACAAATTAATTTGTTGGGTGGTTTTGGTAGTGACAGCTATTGCTTTGAAGCACTTGCGGGGAAATAGACCTGTGTGGAGAAACTGAAGTTGCGTACATTTCGTACTCTCTGGACATAACACGTTATCATACATTACTATGTAGTTTCTGCCCACTGCTTCGCCCGCGTTATTACTATGGAAACGTTTACTGGTTTTTTTTCTAAGCCATGTAATATTTGTGGAACAAACAGAAGTTTATATTTGATTCCGGTTTACAGCTACACCTATGCAAAATTTCAGCTCAATCTGTGTTAGTAGTTTTGGCGTAAAGAAGTAACAAACATCCAAATATCTATCCTTCCAAACTTTCGCAAGTTTAATACGAGTATTAGTGTGATGGAGTGTGATCTTGGCCCTAATTCTACTTAATAAATCGCTTCACCGTAATAAACAATGGTGTCGCCGCAGCAGCTCACCGCAAAAAGAAATTGATGAAAGAAACTACGGATGGTGGGACGCGTGTCAGAAGTATCAAGGGTTGAAACCATTCGTAATCGTCACAGGATCGTCCATAGATGAACTATGGACGATCCTGTGACGATTACATTGCCATAATAAAGTGATGGGTTAGCGGAATCTGGAAGAAATAACTAAGGGTTTTTCTTCCATCATCTTGACAATGTAAAATTACCTAGGTACAAAATACTTAAGGTAGTTTCACAAATTCATTATTTTTCAAGTTTTGTGACAAAAAAAAATAAAAAATCCTCACAATGTATATGTGAGGTTGAATTACAATCCAACAACGCAACTTATTCTTTTCATTCGTTCTCGAAAAAGTCACAGTCAACGGTGTACATTCTAGCCCCATCGGATCGATACAAGAGAAAGTCCCTTCTGTTACTACCGAGTACCGATGCTATGCCCCAAGCTGAGGGGTGGTGAGTCGAGTCCCACACGGGGACCCCACGCGACGGCTACAAGTGATTTGTGGCGCATTACAAAAAAGTAAGGTCGGGGCGACTGCTTTGTTCGATGACGAATACTTTTCTCACGTGGTTTTGAATAAGGTGATGATTTGATGTTTTGCAGAGTTATAGCTTTGAATGTATAGTAGAGGTCGAATGCGTGTGAAATTTGGTTTGGTAAATGATTTCTGGCAAAGGTTACGGAATATACGGAAAGCCAAGAAAGAAAGACCGTACCGGTCTTTCTTGCGGCAATCTTTGGAACCCTATTAGAAACGTTTTAAGGTTATTTCTATCCCATGGGAACTGATTTCTGGGATAAAACATCATCATCACCAGCCTATGTTAGTCCACTGCTGGACAAAGGTCTCCCCCAATGAGCGCCATAGCGCCCTGTCTTCAGCTTGACGCATCCAGCATCTCATCATCGCATCAGCACTGTCGGTTCTTCGCGAGATATGGCCGACCCACTGCCACTTCAGCTTTCTGATTCTATACTACTGGTAGTAATACCTGGGTATATAATAATATATATAACAGACCCCAACCCCTAATACAACTATATTGTTTGATTCGTTCGACAATCCATAGTCAACTTTCCCAATCAACTTACTTAATTAGCAATCAAGTAGACGACAAACGACAAAACTTTCTTAACAAAACAACCAGAGTCTGTATGTCTAAGGACTAACTCTGACGGCTTAGTGTCAACTAAAACATCAACTAAATTAGTAAGTGCTCATCCCGTGTTATCCTGTGCACGAATTCGGCAGCCTGCATTCATGACGTCACTGGCAAACAGGGTAAAGCTGGATTTGTTGGAAGCATTTACACTGTTCTGTAACTTTGAGTCTTTGAACAATAGTTGTATTTTAGTGAGATGAGATTGATGTAGTCAAGTAGTATATGTCAAATTTAAGTTCAATCGGTTGAGAATAACTGGTCAAATTATTTTGCAAGATAATTCCCACACAAACTAACCGGGCAAGTATAACAATAGCTTGTAATATAAGTGGAGTTGATTATCAAATTGATTTTTTTGTTTAAACATACTGTAGTTATCTAAGATGCACTACTATACTAACTTCATATACCTTTACTTATGTGTGAGTCAAGCTTATATCTGAATCAGTTATCAACAAACATGACTCATTTTTTATCAGTAGACGGTAGCCGACAACACGATCTTTGACCTAAATAGCGACACTAAAATTATTACATTCAGTTGCTCGTTTTGTCATGTCATTGATCTTTCTAAGGTCAGAGTGTTAGGTCGTCACCGTCAGGATGATGAGTCACCTGTCGTATTTAACGTTGAAATGCTATACAAAAATTGCTTCCCATTTGCTTCTATTTGCTTCCTTCAATAAGAGATTTGCTTCCTTTATATTTTAGGAGAAATTAGAACTTTTAAGGTGACCGTTCATTCTGACGTCAGGGTGGCCGGTCACCTGGCCGTAGACTACGTGCGGTGTGGAATTGCTGTGATTTATATAAACCAATAATTGCTTCCTATTTGCTTCCTTCAAAGCTTTCAAACCTAGATCCTGTACCTATCAAGGAAATAAAGATATATCGATATAACATGAATGGGTAAGCCCAGCGCCTGTCAAAAATGGAGAGCAAAAATGCGTTCATAGCTTTTGGCAATCAATTTATTTTATATTATGTAGAATTTCTTTAACTACTATTTAGGTATGTATACATAAGTATTACTTATAACCATACAACAGCTGTACATCGTTCGTCGACATCATTACGTGCTGTTACTATACTAGCACACAAAGAAAATGTTATCTACAAATAAGTTAACCTAGTTTAGTTATAAGGTTATTCTGTACCTCGTGTAATTGGAAATTATCTTTATCCTTATTATGAAAAAGTGTAATACTGATGGTTGCATGATGTTTTGTTGTTATTTATAGGTAATTAAAGGAAACTTAAGAATTGTAATTAAATATTTATTGTTACTTAAATTTAGAAATTATACAACTACTCGAATACTCAACTACTATGTTTTTAACGTATAAATAATACAATGTAGGGTCATTTTTTTGTTAACACTTCTTACAACTTTTGTACTCATATCGTCGTAGCATTGCCATATATTTCCACGCCTACAATGTGCTTTATAGTGGCCCATTGTACCAATAGCTGGTGGAACAAACTCTATAATTGAAATCAATTCATATTCGCTGTCCTTTAAAAGTAACTTTGTAGGTACCTCATGAACAGATATACAATCATCTGATATTTCAAAAGCTATTAGATTGCGTAAGATCAGTTCGATGGATTTGATACCATCGCAATGAGTTCGACGGCATGGTATCATGTGTATATTATTAACCAATGTATTTGCACCTTCTTGAATATCGGTTGCACGTTTGTCATGTAAACGTAAGACAGATACTTTTCTAGTTACTTTATTTATAGGGCAATTTAAATTGGTGCACGACTCTTTATCTTCTGCAGAGTAAAGAGAGCAGTCAATCAGAATACGATCAAAAATGTTTAACACATTGCATTGACAATCAATTTCAATTGTAGCGTCCTTTTGAACGCTTTTAAAATAGTTTTTAGCAATGGATGTTCTAATTTTATAAACGTCTTTATTTTTCTGTTCACATTCACACATAGATTTGATGAGCTGGCAAAGCATATGATCGCTTTTCTGTATTGTTTGATTTATACTACATCCATCAATATACGCTGTAGCTAATGCTTGGCACACAGAGTCCAGCGCACAAGTGTTTTTTGTGATTACAATTTCATTGTCAATTACAAATCTGCCTCCATTTGAGAGTAATAATACCTTTTTTTGTACTGTCTGCCTTTTCTGTTTAATGTTCACCATGCCCAGACCTTTCCAATTTTCTACCAAACTTGGATTATCTGAGAAGACAGAGTCATCTGTAAATTCCGAGTCCAGTTTAACTTTTTTTTTATTAATTGCTTTAGCCTTACTCTTTTGGTTTTCTAAATTTTTATTTTTACCAACTAAACTGATAGCAATTTTTAACTCCCCTGTAAGATATTCCATATGCTTCATAATAAATTCATCGATATGTAATCTGTGAGACTTACTGTCAATTTTTAGCAGTAGCCTTTTTATATTTTTAAAATAGGCTTCTGCGTTGGATGATGTAGAAGTATTTATTTCTGACTCGTACAGATTTTTCATCACATTAGACCATAATGGAAACTGACCCATCAATCGTGATAAAACATCAATAAATGCTGGAAAATAGTATAGGTTTTCGTGGTTACCAAAATCACTGTCATTGCTCAGAGTAATTATTAATTTTTCGGTATCAATTTCTCAATCTCCGCTCCTTTATATTAATTTTTTCGTACAAGAAGAGTACTAGTTTGAGAAAAGTAACAAAAATTTCGGCGGCTCGCTCCGCTCGCCGTTATATCTTTTGTATCAGAGCATTTCTTTTGTATCGCCAAAAAAATCTCGAAATGCTGCGCTTATCTCCGTCGTTTTTCGCGATAAGTTCCACAAGCCAATAGCAATTGTTCCTTCTGGACGTACAAAAAAGCCAACCCCACTTTAAAAAATTACGCAAAAATCTACTAAAAAGTTCCACAAACCAATAACAATTGTTCCTTCTGGCTATAGAATAAAGCGAAAAACTTTAAAAAATAACACAAAATTCTAACGAAAACCACAAAATTTCCGACAATGTCTTCTTTTTCTTGTGTAGTCAAGTGCTCACATTAAGATAATTTCCGGACACGAAAACTTGCAAAAATACTGTTTCATTTTTTTTTAATTCATCATCATGTTTAATTCATTTTCAGGGCTCCCGATCCTTTTTATTTATTTTTTCATACTCTTCTTAACTAGTTTGAGAAAAGTAACAAAAATCCCGTTATATATTTATTTTGTGTTGCCTAAGAAATCTCTAAAATGCTGCGTTTATCTCCGTCGTTCCTCCGCCGTTGTAGCTTCCTCGTCGTTCTTGCTAAACCGACCTCACCAAAGTCCAAAATTAACGCGGCTCGCCCGCCGCTTAATCTATCCATTATCTATCAATACCAAGTCCTTACATCCTATATTTTCAGGGTTCGGTTTGTTCGCTGTTCCGTTTTTGCCAGACTATACATACATTAATAAAATACCTACTTTTTACTTTATAAAAATTAAATTATAACTTCTTGTGACTTGACCACGACTATGTGACCCCCCCCTGGCACTAAAGCTGGATCCGCCCTTGAACATAACCTTATGTCATTGTCAAAGTCAGCTTGAGAAGTATCACATGTCAGTGCTATTAGCTTAGACTACTGTCGTCTCTGTCTAGATAGGCTCTCTCTCTTGCTTTGTAATGGCTGTACGTGCATTACCGATTACAATAAACTTTATCCGATTTCATCTAATAAACTGTTTGATTTCGTTCATAACCCATCAAGATATACATATATGTTTACGTAAAGACAAAACATCATGCAACCATCAGTATTACACTTTTTCATAATAAGGATAAAGATAATTTCCAATTTCACGAGGTACAGAATAACCTTATAATTAAACTAGGTTAACTTATTTGTAGATAACATTTTCTTTGTGTGCTTACCCATTCATGTTATATCGATATATCTTTATTTCCTTGATAGGTACAGGATCTAGGTTTGAAAGCTTTGAAGGAAGCAAATAGGAAGCAATTATTGGTTTATATAAATCACAGCAATTCCACACCGCACGTAGTCTACGGCCAGGTGACCGGCCACCCTGACGTCAGAATGAACGGTCACCTTAAAAGTTCTAATTTCTCCTAAAATATAAAGGAAGCAAATCTCTTATTGAAGGAAGCAAATAGAAGCAAATGGGAAGCAATTTTTGGATAGCATTTCAACGTTAAATACGACAGGTGACTCATCATCCTGACGGTGACGTTAGGTCAGTGCTATGAACTGGATAGTCCTTAACCTGTCTAATCGTATTAAAAGAAAAATAATTTGATCGTTTAAAAAAATAACGAATAACTGATTTCAAATCCCTTAATTTTACACTATTTTTAAGTTTCGCAGGACAAAAACTTACCCTCGGTAATAACCATAATTTAGGATCATTCTCTAAGTCTATACAATATTGATGAATTATCAAATTCGGTCCACGATTGACGGAGAAATCGTCGATAAAAAATATACATTCAGAGGATTCTCCTCCTTTATTCGGAGTCGGTTAATAATAAGTTATTTGCAGACATCAGTCAAAAGCTCTTTCAGCAACCAACATGTTTTACCTAGGCTATGAACATTTATAACAGTCGTTACCAATAAACTAAGTAAATAAATTCTTATGAATCATTAAAGAGATGATGACGAAGACAGTTGCTCTAGAAGTCTATTCTTTGTTTGTTTTGATCTCATTAATAGTCATACAAAATTTACCCCGAGTTAGTACACATATGACACATGTCACATGGTAAATTTTTGCTTAACACTTTGACTGCGATTTTTTTTAGACGACTGCGATCTTTTTTTTTACCTAAAAAATTCGTGCTGCCGCTCTACACAGCGGTTGTGTTGCGCCGCACATGCGTTTCGTTCGAAAAATATTACAGCTGTGGCTGTGCTGAGTCACAAAGATCTGTATTTTCTCAGCCGCTGCGCTAGTGTGGATTTACGCATATTAGTCACTTGTAGAAAACACATACCGTGTGATTTCGGCAGTCAAAGTGTTAAGACGCATAATAATGTCCAGTTTTTAGAGCCTTCGAAGGCTCGAAAACTCGATTACGTGGTCTGTTCTCGTCCACAAAGATACCGCAAACACGGTATCAATGACATATTATAGGAATATGTATAATTTATATACACAATTGCATGTCTATCAATTATTCAATGTTGTCATTGTTATAACTTTTTGACTCGCTCCTGTCAGACTCTATGCCGTGACCTGTCAGAGGCCGGCATGACTGTCACCGACGATTGTCGATCGGGAACGAGGTGCGGAGTGGTCAGCGCATTGGCTTCTCGACACTCAATCAGTGAGGTCGACCAAGGGAGGTGTTGGGTTTGTGGTGAATATAGAGGTGTGAGTGTAATACTGACACCTCTATATTCACCACTTGTTATTATTTTGGCTATAAACCCTTTGCCATGAGAGGGTAACGTAATTTTGAGATGGACAAATTGGATGGTAAATCGCTAACACAATATTCCTAAATCTTAATATTTTGCCTGCAGATCCATAGTTTATCTGTGTTGTCTGTCAATCACGCCACCATTTTATCTCAGTAGGTAGATGATTTCTGCAGCGTCATCAACTTTATACCCATCAGCCTTTTCTACCTACTCGTATGATACCCATTCAAGCGTACCGCTCCGATACTCACAATGATTCAGCATTTCTTCCAAAAGGCTTGATCTTGCAATCTTTTCGACTAAATTACATTTCAAGATTATTTATGATTCTATTTCGTAGTGTTTCCTGGCCGAGACCTTTCATGAGTTAAACAAATATTTTAATTCTTGGATAGGTCATCCTCTTCCTACGTAGACTTGCAGATAAATCATCGTCATTTGAGTTTTTCCGCGTTTTGCGTTTTATTAACTTAAACCTCGGATAGTTTCCATTATATTTTAATTTCAATAGATTATATATTTTAGCTGGAAGTGCCGGTTCTTCGGCCATGGCCATTAATTTGCTTAGGTACCTTTGTTACACATCGGTGTGACAATGGCCGCTCAAGTTTAGCTCCTTTAGTGTCTGTCTTCTGGAATAACCCGCTGTTAGCTGTTGGCTGTAGGTCAGACTCAGACTTTGGAACTAGATGTCGCTAGTGCAAAGGTGAGATTGAGACATAAGTGATGAGTTTGACGCGCGGCTTAGCACGTTACCTCCTCACAGGTAACACCTGTGTAAGTACCTTATATTAGTTGGTGAGAAGATAATACCCGGAGATGACGTTACGGATATAACACGGCTTTGTTGACACTGATACTAGAATAACTAGACTTACCCTAGTTATGACTAAATTAAAGTACCTATATTTGAAAATTTCAACTGATATTATTGTATCTGACAGAGCTAAAGACGTTTGACTTTGATAAACCTTCGCATAACTTAAATATGTGAGAGAATTTGAAGAACAGTGGTATATTTAGTGCTGCTTTGAATTTATTATACTACTTACCTGGCCTTGGTACCATTTGTCTATAATAAACATTATTAAATAAAACCTTTATTTACAAATAAAGTCTTTATATTATTTGACTATGGGTGTTAAATGTAGGTACGACTGATCGAAAAAAATATCTTATCGATTACAGTCGAAGAACCGGCCTGAAAAGGTCGGTACTTAAATTCCATTTCGTAAAGTACCTAAACCTTGAAGCATAGAGCGGCATTCAGATTTGTTTAGGTTTACACTGTCTATGATCCGACAGAACCACGAGTCCTTGCTCGACACCGCCCACTCCTCGACTGTGAATGTGCGTCGTACTTGTTATTATGGTATCGCATACTTCTCTGAGGGCATACGTATACATACCCCAAAATTCAATAATTCCATTTTCCAAAGTACCTAAGTCCTGTTCCTTATGCTAGCCTTTACGGAATTGTCTGAGAATTAGCAAGTTGATGTGGCAGTGGGCTGGCCATATCTCGCAAAGAACCGACGGCCGCTGGGAAAACGTGTTCTTGAGTGGAGACCAAGACTCTGTAAACGTAGTGTAGGACGCCTTCTGACCAGGTGGGATGACGACCTGCGAAGGACTGCAGGCAGATGCTGGATGCGTCAAGCTGAAGACAGGGCTCTATGGCGCTTATTGGGGGAGGCCATGTCCAGCAGTGGACTAATATAGGCTGATTGTGATGATGAGTCTTTACGACTGTCTCTCTTAATGGTGACCTAACATCAGCTTGCCTAATCCAGCACAGAACAGACTGTTTCCAGTCTTTGGCAACTCGTCATTCTCCTCGTCACAGCACAGGCGTCCTACTCTACGTTTCCGAGTCCATAAGCCCCTGTAATGCGCTCGACACATAGGTCACACGTCTGCCGTCCACTGCTCCACTGCTAAGCTGCAGATCGATTGTTGTCGCCATCGCGATTGCCCTTTTATTACTAAAGGTACCCAAAAATTCAATATCTATGTAATTCTATTTTTAAAAGCAAGTTTTTATAGTCCTATGATATACCGCTACATTCCGGTGACCCCTCCTAATTAAATAAATAAATAAAATAAATAATGCTGGACAATCTACATAACGTCATCTAGCCCCAAGCTAAGCAGAGCTTGTGTTATGGGTTAGGTGGTTTAGCTTGGTGACTGATATACGTATACATTATACATACATTACATAGATCGATATTTTTTATTATACATAAAAATTTAAAATCCTTTATTTATATAAGCTTACAAATATTGTCCTGAGGTGGGATTCGAACCCGTAACCTACTGCGTCGTAAGTGAACCTTCGCAACAGAGGTCGAGATTAACGCAATGGTGCCCTTTTCAGCTTGACGTATCCAGCCGATAAGACTTTGACAATCTGCAAAATTCCGGAAATTTGCTTACAGTCAAACAAATCGTAATTTTTCTAATCACGGGCCTTCCTTCACTATGTTTACAATTAGTTCGACACATATGAGGGCGCAAGTCGATACCTACATCTCGATTGCTTTGAAGCTGGGCCCGATTGCGATTGATGGATGCCTTTTTGAGTCGTGTGTGTTGCTTTGCTTTGCTGTGGTTGTTAGGGAGATTTCACTGGCTTTCGAATCAAAGCAGTAGGTAATGAAAGGATTTCACCGGTCGGCCAGGATGGCAAAAAAAAAACTAGTACAAAAATGTGCCCGCGCGGCCGGGCTGTATGCGAATCATGTTAATTAAAACATTGACACCAAATTGACACAAGATTTATTTTTGTTTGTTTTAATTAAAGGCAGTGTCGAACGAAATTTTTGCGATTTGGATCGATAAATCGACCACTAGCCACACCATCAACTTGCATTGAAAAATATTACAGAATACTATATTACATACAAATCCCGTGACACCTGTAAACGTACAAAAGGTGAAGTCCATATCTCGATATGAATGCCGTTATGTAAAACACCTTTCTGACGACCGACGTGGCGCGGTGGGCGAAGGTCCGCCTGCGACGCAGGAGGTTGCGGGTTCGATTCCCGCCTCGGAACAATTGTGTGTACGATCTGCAGATATTTGTTCCGGGTGTTCTGGTCGTTTTCTATGCATAATAAAAAATATCTATCTATTTAATGTATTGTATTATGTATATCAGTTATCTAGTACCCATAACAAGCTCTGCTTACCATGGGGCTAGATAATGCTGTGTGGATTGTGTCCAGCATTATTTATTTATTATTATAAACAACACAACACTAAATAACTTTACTATATCATGCATCATCTTCGAATTAAAACCTGTAGGTAATATTTCATAGAAATAAAAATTCCCAAAAATCGATGTAACTAAACATAGCCAATGCCCAATGTCACAGAAACTGCCTGATTCACATTCTTGCGCGTTATCGGTGATCTAATCATCCATAGTCATACAACACAAACATTACTAGGTATGTGCGGTACGTAATGTGCACGAATAGCTGGTTAGTAGCGAGAAGACTCACTTGTGTTCCTAACGTTAAACACGTCTTTCATCTCATCTGTTGTCTTTCATCACATAACGCGGAAAGGTAACTACTACACTGGTTGCTGGTAACCATGCAAAATAAAGGATAATATCTACTTATCTCGTCATTATCTATGTTTTGTGTAAACATTCGAAACCGTAAAAATGTATGCATTTGAAAAAAATACAAGCTTCTAACTCTATATGCTACGAGCTCTAACTTTCGCATTTCAAAACTGATTTTAGCCCAACTTTAGGCGAAAATAAATGATATAATTATGGAGAAAGAATTCCGGAAGTTCAATTCTTTTTGAAGGATTTGGATAATATTCTCGATTACCGTATTAATTACACGTATTCTTCCATAATTTTGAATTTTCTTATTCTGAAATGTTTTTCCTAAAGCGCCCTGTTTCTCAAATGTAAGTGAATCTACTGTCGTCTCAGTTATCGTGCTATGAGTATTGTGTGCCGTGAGTCATAGGCAAGGCCCAATGGCCAGACGTTCTGGGAACCCGGTCGTTTTGTACGACACGTTGCGACGCCACTCTTATTGCTTTATACGGTAGCTTGGGTACTAGATGCCTTTGGTAAGGTACTAGATACCTTTGCTAGGGTACTAAGTAATGTAGACATAGACACTATATCATTGTGATAAACATGACGCCGCCAGATCGTAGATAAAATTTCTAAAAATAATTGAATGGCGCCGCGCCGCCGCCGTTTAGTAATCCGTCTAGCCATTCTACAAACGGGCTGATTCTACGGCTGATCCGGCGTTCCCGGCGACGTACGGGTACATACATAATAAGGTAATTTTTTTTGTTTGCTTAGCCCCTGCTGTCTAATCACAGGACAAAGACCTTGGCTGTTTCCTCAGTTTGTAGTAAAGTACTAGGTACCCAGAACTTCTAGGGTAAACAGGAAAGTCCATCTCTTAAGAATAATATAAGTCAATAACAAAAACTTTGATTCACACCTAATGTTTAAATAACAAGTCGCCTTACAATAGTCCCCTACAAAGATGTTGTCTAAATCACAACTTAAGCGTCCTAAGATTAAATCACGCTCAGAACTTCTTTATTAAAGGCTCTATTGAGGGGTGCAAGGGTGCAGTACAAATAACAGCGATTAGGGCGCGCGCGGCGCCTTTGAGCCGAGCGATGAACTTTCTCACGGTTGCACGCGATGTTCGGGCATGGCTGGAGTGGCAGCGGCCGATGTAGCGTGTAAAGAGAGCTGCAAGGGTATACAGATTACAGCATTTAGCGAGTGCGACGACCGACGCCTTTGAGCTGAGTGGCGAACGTTCTCGCAATTGCAAGCGATGGGCGTGGCTAGAATGGCAGTGGATAGTCGGCGCTGTTAGTGGTGCTGTACAAATAACCGCGATTAGAGTGGGCTAATACAGCAAGAACCTTAATCGAAACGAACGTTTATACATACTTAGCTTGAGGTAAATGTTGTGGGCATTGTAAAACAAATTTTGCAGTAAATTAGATCAACAGAAAGTTTTTTTTTTTCGTAGTTCTTTATTTAACATATTTTTTTTACAATCGTAGATTAACTAAACACTGTTTAGAACCTAACTAGATACAAAATTAATATACTATTTATAATAAATAACACTTATTAAATCATTTACTACTAAAATTATACAAATTTTAAAAAATATTACATAAAATAATTACGTCGTATGATCAATAGAAAGAAATTGCAAGGATCTAACACCGAAATTAATTTAATTTCGGCGTGCCCAAGCATAATTTTAATAAGTTATGCGCAACATTTAAATTGATTGGTCTTCTAAGCACTTGCATAGCTCTCGCCCCACACATAGCTGTTTATCGCTATCGCTAAGACCGCACCCGATCGCGGCGTTTTGGTTTTAATAGATGGGCGAGTTTTTTCAATACTCTATTTTCGGCGGTTAAGAGATGGACTCTTTTTGTTTATTTTGTTGCTTATTGAATTACTTAAGTGAGGTCATTTCTGTGATATTTGTTCCTAATGATCAATAACATTTTATTTGATTATCGGACGGAAATGATTGGTAAATTTGGCCGTATTCCCGTAATAGTTGCTTTATTGATATTTCGTTTTATTACTTTCAAGTAATTGCAAGCAAACACGATAAATTTTGCTTTGGCTGTCTTTAACGCCTATAATATTTGTAATTTATTAAGCAGCTTACATTTAAAGCCCATATAGGGGCCGAATAATCATAGGGTGGCCGTATTGGCACCGTCAAATAAAGTACAGTCATCGACAAAATGCGAATGAAAGTATAATCGTAGGTAATGCACATGAGCGTGCGATAATTCTTCCATTATCAAACAATGCAGGCCATTGTACCCCTCCTTCCATGGGGAACGCCGGGGACAAGGAATTACCTTTGGTCAGGGTTGCCAGGGGGAAAAGAAATACTTTGATGTACAAAGTTTAAGGTGAGGGTGAGACGGTAGGGGCTGTGAAATGTTTTGGCGATATCGAACTGTTTCTATATTTTGTTGTTATTATTTGAAATTTATTGAAGTGGAAAACTGTTTTCACTTCTGAAAACCAATAAACCTTACTAGCGATTAAAATTATAGTGCGTAGTTTCCCTGATATTATAATTCAGGCAAAAACTTCTAATCGGTCATGCTTAATGTTTAGAATATGACGTACGTAGTACCTACTAACGTATTTGTAGTTTAAGTGCCTTATTGTTTTTTGTTTGAAAAGATCTCGTACAAAGATGCTGAAAGTGGACAATATCACTAAAAACTAACGATTTTTAAAGCATGACAATGTACCATAAATATTGTAAGAAAGGTAATGTAGCGCTAATTTACAGGTGGCAACCCTATAATACTCTGCTTGGCACGTTATACGGTAATTATTTTTAATATCGTGCTTAGATATTATGGCTATAGGTTTTCTGATTAAGAACAAGTCGTTGAGCTCCTAAAAAATCTTAATTACTTCTTTGTGGCTCACTTCACCTTGATAATAGATTTCTAATGTATACATAATTTAACATAAGAAATATTACCTGTAAAAAATTATGTATTGTAGAAGCCGCTTTGCGCGATAGGCACATGCTCGAAGACCATTTTGTACGGATTTTTGAACATTCAAGAGAAGGATTCAAATTCTTGTTTTTAAACACGAGACTCCGATATTTCACATGACATAGAAGAATATAGTAGGTATATAAGAAATAAACCTCTTTCATTGACAATAAACGTATACGTAATAGACGTTTGAGACTTTGAGTACTAGTAATCACAATAACACAAAGGACAAGCACTTTTTTCTTTATATAGGGGTTTTGAACAACTTTGATTTAACTTTTATCAGCTTTAAAAGGTCGATTCTGATTTATTTGATTCAAATTTTCATTTGTGAGAGTACCTATAACGCATATTATTAAAAAAATATGTTCACCGCACATTAGCTGCTTTTTCGTTAAGAATTTAAAAAAAAAATTAAATAATCAGATGAACAACGATAGTTTCGTTGACCGACGAAAAAAATAAAGAAGTAGATTCTATGTTCGGCTGTATGTACAATTGTACATATTTGTTATAGTCGATTCGTCCGTCAGCTATGGACCGATATGGATATTCTTTCACTATTTTATAGAAAATTATCCCAAGGCATACATAAAAACTTTATTTCCGGGGGCTAATGTCTCGAAAAACTAAAAAAAAACAGCCTCAGGAATTTGAAGTTTTTTCAAAACAATCTATCATATATACATAGGTACTAGTAGTCTCTTGGTATGTTGTGACCTGCTGAGGCCATTAGCGAGGTACCAAGTTGAAACTCCAAGAAGTAGAGCGTCAGTCCCATCATAAAAGTATCAAGCGACTAATACGACTTTAACACTAATGTCTGAGACGTGACGCGAGGCGGTGCCAGATGATCTTAAATCTTAGCTCGAGTCACTTTGTGTGCCGGTGCCGGTTTTTACAAGCTTTTTACTTACCCTGTTAGTATTATGTATGTGTGCGACAAATGTTGTAACAGTTTAGAATGCCCTCGCATTCCGGACAAAGACTTGTATTACCGGACATGTCCGGAATATTCCGGACGTATGGTAAACCTAGTTGTAACAGATTTTTAGACCTCAACCCCTTAACTCCTTAAAGCATACGTAATTATTTAGAAAATAGAAATTTGCCTGCGTAGTTTTGGCTTGGGTTCTAAGAAATATTAAGTATGTCAAAATTTGACTAGCCGTTTGGACTACAGTGTCGTCTTCCAATAGATATTATACTTGCATACACAGAGCACATCAAAACAATGTCAAAAATTGATTTTAGTTCAAAATATTTAAGATACATTCAACGGGCGCTGTGCTAATTTAAATTCGAAAATGGAATTTCCTCGAAGGCTTAATACCATTGCGTAGGGAGTAGATACGTTCTTTATAGTATTTTCCTCTAATACACATCGTTACGATGAATTTATGTTGTGTTCGATTTTTGAAAAGCAAGCTAGATATTTGAAACGATCTCATTGGTTGGATCGAATACTTCCGTAATGAAATATGACCGCGAATCTGTCCGTCCTTTCCAAATATCCAGTTTTTTCGAACTTGACCGCAATTTTTTACACAACGGTATCTTAAAATGCCTCGCTATGTCACGATAATCGTGTGCCCTGCGTAAAGTCCATTCATCTGATACCTCTCCAAAATTATACCTTCGACAAATCCACCTTTCATCTACCATCCTCGTCCAACCCTAACGTTTCACCATACAACTATCCTTTTCTGATACAATAGCTATGAATTGTTCGTTTCTCCTCTCACGCGCACTCAACATTCTCTACACCAATTTTGAGCTTATTCGTTTATGCAATTAAGTTTATATTGCAATGGCGTAGATTGTAGAGATTCCAGCTTTATTTACGTCGGTCGTGACTGCATTTCTACAGTACGGTACGCCTTGATATTTCTCTGTTTGGCTTTTGAGTTGTTGAAAGGAGATAGATGGGATCCGCTTGCTCTACAATATTCGTCTCTATTATTGTTATCATATTGGGTTGTATTTTGTTTGTGGGGTGGATCGTGGGTATACCCTGCAGTGACGGCCGGACGAGTGCTATTGTAAAGCACCGCGGGGGTTCGATTCCCTGTTTGAGCGCCGTTAGGAGAGACCCAGTTCAAAGTTGAGCTTGGGTTGTTGTCAATCGAGTGTTGCGGTAAACGGTGTGCTGCAGCAGACATTTTGGCTTCAAAGGTTTGGTTTTGATAGGTTATTATGCTTAATGGTTGATCTCGTAGCATTTAAATTGGTTTAGATTGCTGCCGTGTTTATAGTGTACCCTTTGTTGTTGTAGTTTCGTCAAAGTGATTCTCATTAGGAATGCTCGACGACGGCTATGACGCAGTGAATAGACGCAATAGGCATGATGACTGATTTTGACAAACTAATCCGAAATGTTGTAGGACATCTACTGAAAACAGAATAAATCATATGTAGGCAATTCTGCAAAAATATATGAATTTTCCGGTTAAAGTTGAGCTTTTAAAAATGCAATTAGAATTAGTATCATAATCAGTATTCTCTGATTGGTTTTCTTTCAACGTGTCATGGCGGATAGCATTTTGTAGTTTTGTTTTTTCAAAATCATAATGAATCTCGATCAAAATAAAAATTATAATACGTGTTTTGTTTTATAATGGCTCAATTATTGTAAGATAAATACTATACTACGATGTTTTAAGTGATTTTAAGTTACTTTCATAATCCCTATTGAAGGTCCTTTTCACACGTCCCGGCTGCCGGGTATCCGTCGTCGGGGCGGCGGCGGCGGCGAAGTGTATGCGTGTACGTACGTCGTACGTTATCTTTCATACGTATACCGGCGTTATTTGCATACACTTCACCGCCGCCGCGCCGCCGGCGCCGCCGGTTACCCGGCAACCGGGACGTGTGTAAAGGAACTTAGATTTCAATTTCCCTTGCCAAATAAAAGTTCCAAAATATCTAAAGGAACAAATATAAAAAATTGGAACCAAACAGAACTACGAAACGTCAAATAATTAAATACTTACAAATGAAAATCTCGAAATGAATTCCTCGAAGTTCATTATTGAATTTAAATCTGCAAAGTTTAATAAAGCTTTTGAATGGAGACCCAATTACATACGTAATGGAAGTATCATGCACAGGTGGTCTTCTCATTACGACAGAGCAGGTAGGGTGTACCAGAACTGCTACTGGTTTCAAGATATTATACTTGAGCAAAGATCCGAGTAATGTACGCAGAAATAAATTCGTATTTTTACCTAGAACTATTTGACAAAAAGAAAATATTCAAAAAAAGATAAGGTTGAGATTCATATTACGAGGGTAAATATAAATTTGCCTCAATCAATTAATTGTTTACTTACTTTACGTGCCTATATTATTTATTATGAATTTACAACAACAGAAATAATAAATAAATATATCAAATAATTAATAAATGTCTAAATTCATTAAATAAATAAATAAGTATCTTATACTTCACATTTCATATACGTATTATTTAACCCCGAAGATAGCAGAGCTTGTGATAGGGTACCTACCATCAAGATATATACGATACATTCAAATATTTAAGTAGGTAGGTAACAATTTTTATGGCTGGACGAAACTTTGTAAATATGTATTACTTTTGTCTCAGAACAACGGTATTTATGTATTCTAGGGCACCTTGTACACCGCTTTTGGAGGATTAAATTATGGCAAGCGTACATACACACGATAGCATCATATCATACGAATTCAGCAGCCAACCAGCGTAAGAAGAACTCAGAACCTTTACCTGAAAGATCTAGATTTACTGGTGTGGTCTTAGATCAAATATTCTAGATTTTATTAGTGCCCTGTCACTGAGCTTTCATAATGCTCATTTTTATAGGTACATACATAAATATCTATGTATATATATAATAATAGTGATTCTAATAAGAACTTACCATAAGACTTGAAATTCTACACTGATTTTTTTATCAGCAGTAGAGCGCTATTTAGGGGAGCCAATGAGTGCCATAGCGCCCTCGCCCTGTCTTGTATGTTAGGCCACTGCTGGACACAAGCGCAGGCCTATGTCCTCCCACTGCTTGTCTTAGGCCTGCTATGACCCCTCACCTATGTCCAGCAGTTGACTAACATAGGCTTATGATGACGATGATGAAGTTTGATGTAGTCGTTGTTGTGACGTGTCCAAGAGTCCTATAAGGTCTAAAGCAATTAAAGCACATCAATGTTTAAGGTTGTTTCTCATCATCATCAGTCCACTGCTGCACATAAGTGAAGGGCCATAGGAGGCCTTTGTCTAGCAGTGAGAAGCAGTGCGAGGACATAGGTCTCCGTCTGTGTCCAGCAGTGGCCTAACATACAAGACATGTTATTTCTCAGTAAATAAATAAACCTACAGCGCATTACACTGACCTGTTTAACCCATTACCTGTTAGTCGCATTGCATTCCATATTAGTATTTCGTGCAAGGGGTCTACACTGACTGGTCGTACGTAGAAGGCGTCTCGCTGCAATTTCGCGAGGGCTATAGGTTAATAGTGTATGCGATGACCTTTGTCCATGCGCTATTGTGTACGGTTACTGCAATCTTCTGAAGGCCAAACTAGGCTTTGGATGATATTATTCAGTCTTAACTGAGTTTTGATGCTACTGGCGGCTGCGCGCGGCCAGCGTTACGAGGCGTAATGATGACCTCTGTGGCGCAGTGGGCGAAGGTCCACCCGTGACGCAGGAGGTTGCGGATTCGATTACCACCTGGGGACAATTTTGTGTGCTATCTGAAGATATTTGTTCCGGGTGTCGTTATTTATGTATAATAAAAAAAAACTATCTATCTTATTATATTGTATTGTGTATATTAGTCATCTAGCCATAACACAAGCTCTGCTTAGCTTGGGGCTAGATTCTCTGTGGATTATCCAGCATTATTTATTAATGTATTTAACGAAACTTGTAACACAGCGAGCGTTCGTGAAACAGTACAGGAAAAGCAGGCAACGAGCAACGAGACGGATTTTCGAACACAGTGTAACGTATCATGTTCTCTGCGAATGGTACCTACAAATTACAATACGCCTCGTAACAGCAGTCGGTACTCGGCTTAACAGTTTCAGGATCTTATGGTGCCGGTGGGAAAGATAAAATGAAGGCCAATTTTCTCAGTAATTTTCTAACAAGCTATTTCTGACTATAGGCACGGGCATATATTTGACTTTTAGGTTTAATATACTTAATTTCTACGTGTTCAAATAGGGCACACCTTTTTATGATGCCTCTCTAAAGTTTCAATGAGCAAGATTATAGAAGAAGAAATACATATACCTATATGTATATGACTAGTTTCAGCCTGTGGTTTCGCACGCGTGGTTTCTATGGAATTTTTTTAGGTTATTTCTACCCATGGGAACTAATTTATGGGATGAAAAGTAGTAGCCTTTGTATTATTCCGACCTGGAACTACATACCTGCATGCAAAACTTTAGCCCGATCCGGGCAGTAGTTTTAGCGAGAAGAAGTAACAAACATCCATCCATTCATTTAAACACCCAAACTTTCTCTTTTATACTAATATTTAAATAGGAAGGTTTTATTTTTTCCTCTACTGGACCGATTTTAAAAATTATTTCACCGTTGGGAAGCTCCACTATCCCCGTGTGACATAAGCCATATTCTATTTTAGAAATGTTAAATTCTTATTTAACGCAGGTTAAACCGCGGGAAGCACCTGGTTTATAATAATAATAATAAATAAATTTGTTTTCCACTCACAATAAGGTCTTACAAAAATGTTCGTATATAATATTCATTTATGATTACATTATTGACCTGTTTAGTAGGGGCTGGTGCTTGAGGTAGGTTAATAAAACCTGTATTACAAGTCATCAGATAATATACATAAGATAATATACATACAATATACTGTATAAGTGTATATGATATAAGTGTGATCAAAGACTGCTTCGGTAAATAGAACCTACCTAAAATGATATTCATGTCACTAAGCATTCTGAATTTGATAGAAAATTTGATTGAATTTCGTAGTAAATTTGAAAGTCTGCCCGTATGTCTTGTCCTCCAGACTGGAGTGGGTCGTCTGGTCAAGTCAGCCATTAGTCACTTTACTTTATTTATGGGCACATTAAACTGCTATTAAAGATATTGTACTCGTGTCAGTACGGTGTAGTACTTACTAGGATCTCCTGGGTCCTATTTGTTCGGGATAGGGTCGTTTCAGTACTTTTTTGGGATTGTAGGTACTTACATTGTTGGGCATAATTTAATTATTACATTATATGTTTTAATAACGCTAAGACGTGGAAGGCCCAGGATGAGATGGCGTGACGAGCTCGAGGCACATCTTCCATCATGGCCTGTTGCAGCGTTGAATCGCGAGGAGTGGAAGGAGAAAAGGGAGGCCTTTGCCTAGCAGTGGGACAATAATGGCTCAAAATAAATGTTTTAATAATAATGTAGGTAAATAAAATACTAAAATTATATAATATAGTATGTTTATTTTTGTGGACCTCAGTCAGTCCGACAAAAGAAACAAAAAAAACCTTATGTAAAATTACAAGTTACTAAAAGCTATCCAACGTTGATTAATTGCTCATACACGTTACCCTCAAATGGATGCGGTGAGTCGCAAGATATTCGCCTGCGCTGCTTCATTGAGAAGACTCCGTAACTTCTTGCCTACTGCCACTAAAATTGTGCTCGCTCAATCTCTCTTACTTCCCATCCTTGATTATGCTGATGTTTGCTACCTCGACCTAACTGAGGAGCAGCTAAATAAGGTTGAACGGCTCCAAAATGTATGTATACGTTTTGTGTTTGGACTACGTAAATTTGATCACATTTCGGAGTTCCGCACAAAACTAAAATGGCTTCCTGTCCGTCTTCGCCGGAATTCCCATATCCTTTCTCTTCTTCATAACATTCTCTTTAACCCTGTCACTCCCTTCTATTTAAAGGAGCGTTTTAAATTCCTCCACAATTCTCATTCCCAGCCTTCCCGTGTCCTCCGGTCGTCAGAAAATCTGGTTTTGAATATGCCACCTCATAAAACCAGTTTCTACGACAAATCCTTCTCCATCCAGGCCATAAGGTTGTGGAATGCACTACCAGAGTCCATTAGAAAAACTATATCCTTGCCTGTTTTTAAAGCTCACGTCAAGGAGTTTTTCCTGCCAAAAGAATGAATATTGGTACTTACTTTTATTCATTTATGTATTTAAGTAGTGTATTATTTATTTTGGAATTTGTAATATTTATGATTTGTTTTTTTAGTATTCTTATTTAGATAACCTGTGGTACACCCCCTGCCTTTTCTTAAATTCATATAATTCTTTCCATCCAAAGGTTGCCTGGAAGAGATCGCTTCTAAGCGATAAGGCCGCCCATTGTACCTGTCGCATTTAATGTATTTTTGTAATGATTAATTTGATTATGGTGTACAATAAAGAATTTTTGTATTGTATTGTATTGTATTAATTAAAGAGTAATTCGTTTCTCCAATAATTTTCTCCCATATCTTAAAAAAAAAACTGGGAATAATAACGAGGTAAGGAGGGTTGTTTTTCACACAACAACTGAACACTTTCAAATGTTTCCTACTAATTATTTGAAGTCAATATTTCGGCAGTGATTTTGCTGAGTATAATCGACTCTGCCAAAACCTATTTTTCATTAACTTTTCAATCATCATCACATCACACATGAACCCATTTCGTAAATTACGTGAAACGAAATTCAGATGCAAATTCAACCTCCAAACGCTTCGTCCTCCAAAAGCAGGTCGTCTGGTCGAAGAAACTATTAATCATAATGTTTAAGTTAGGTACTTTTGACTTGTATATCGGCAGAGTTATTGAGCTTTTAGCTTAATAACCTTTATGCCTATAATAATAATGCTGGACAATTCACACAGCATCATCTAGATTATGCTGCGTGAATTCTAAGCTTGGGGCTAGCCCCAAGCTTATCAGAACTTGTGTTATGGGTACTAGATGACTGATATTAATACAGTATACATAGAATCTATTTTTTATTTCAGGTCAGTTTGTAAGCAAATAAACAATGGGTCACATTGGTCACAGTGCAAATAATCCAAGAAATATTTGTATTATGTGAATGATTGATATTGTGAGTAATACAAACATGCAAACAGCATGAGTAAATAAATAAACCAGTGGAAATAATGTGACCTCATTTTTATAATTTAGTTTGAGAGGTATATTTAAATGTATTTAGCTATCGAAGTAGATAGATAGCTTATGTTATTATTATTACAGCCTTCGCACTCGGGGTAAAATTATAAGGAATTATAAAAACCTAAAAATATTTCGGGCCGCTTTATTTAATTTTTATTAGAGTAGGTACCTACCTATATTTTTTTTTAATATAACATTAACTCAAGGTAAAACAGGCGTAAACTCAGGCCAGTTAAATAAGTCGGTTCTGATTTTCTACGAAAAAAAACATTAACATTATAGAAAAAACAATCTCACTAAGTAGGTGCTTATTTCGTATGGAATCTCAACATATTGAAAAGTTTCGTAGAAATATTGAGATAGATGACAGGGCTGATAATGTGAGAATGAGAACCTACTTACTTACAAACGTCTAGAAAGTTTCTTAAAGAAATATTGGAAAGAGAAGTCGATCGAGCGAATTTCTTTCGAAGGCACAGAATGGCTGCTTAGATACGAGAATAAGGCCGGGTAAAGCCTCCAATTTAGCCACAAAGCCCTGTTTCTAACCTTAATAGATTGTAACTGGGTATAAGTTAGGTACCTACCCCTCAAAAGCCTTAATGTTTTTTTGTAATAGCCCTTTATGTTATCCCTTTATACAGCATCAGCAATTTTCATCATACAATCCACGGTTTCTAGAAAGCTAGATGTTTTTAGAAGAAAAGGGATCACAGAATCAAAGGGATTGGTGGAAAATACTTGCTGAATTTACATCATGGTATCATTGGATCAAATCGCAGAAGCTCGAAATTTTAAGTTTTGGATCAAATCTCTGCGATTTGATCCAATGATACCATGATGTAAATTCACAGTAAATTCACAGCTTGAAATTTTAAGTTTTTGTGGCTTTTACTCTGTCGTTCGTTTTCGAACTCGAATTTGAACGATTTCCGGTATTCTTCTGTAATTATGCGTGGTTGATGTTTGTATTGTTAAGGTCTTCTACGAGGGACTTCGTCGAACGTTGAAAATTTCAAATTTTACAACCAGAATATTGTAAAATACCTTTTGAATTTGTGTTGCCAACTAAATTAACTCCACTAAACTATACACACGTTGTACCTTAAGCCATGCTTAAGCTGAACATGTTTGACCTAAGTCGACCTGAGTCTAAGCTCCCACAATAACCTGGGGCCAGGCTTAATCCTCGACTTTTAATCCGAAATAACGTGAAAACAATATAAAACACGTTTCTAATGGATCATGGATTTATACTAATGACTTTAGGTTTATTGCAGGAGGTATATTAAGTAATAGGGTGGTTTATTTATTTATAGAACCTTTATACCGGTTTTCACTGATCACACACTTTTGTAATGGGCTTAAGATTTTTGTAAGTAATTGCGTCCCAAAAAGATACACTGTCTATGACATACCTGACTGATGGGCTGGCAACACTGGTTATGTTGTAGCCAGCTCTCACTTACCTTTCTATCTGTGATCCAAGCTATGAGTCGAATAATAAAAGAAGTGTGTGAAATTACAAAGTTTCTTTCATCCAACTCCATCCAATCCATAAACTGGAATAGAACCAACTTATACATACACAATTACGTACAAAAACGTTAGCTTTCGTTTTAATTATAACGCGATTTGCTACATTTTCCAATAATCGTGGCAAACAGACTATGTATTCGATACCCCGCGACACAGGCCTAGCCTAGTGCGGGGGTCGTTGTAAACTATAATATCCACCACCCAAATAAAAGACCTATGTGTACATTTAAGGTGTTTTTTGTAAGTTTGTTAGTAACTTGCTTTTTTTAATTATTATTATAAATTTGCTTCGCAGTGATCCACCAGACCATGAAAACATAATTTTTTTAAATTTTATATTAATGCCGGTTTGCTATATTTTTTTATAAAATGGTAGTAGATACCTCATTTACTTATTACCCGCGACGGAAAGGAGACAGTTTGTACTTTTAGGGTTCGATGTTGTTTGTTTGTGCCAATTTTTTGAATTGAATGTGCTTTAGTAACTTTTATTTAATCTTTGTCCCCTTTATTACGACTGTCAATTTATACCATCAGCGCGGTTCAAGTATTTCTGACGATCACGGAATCGTGGTCGCGACCTCACGCATATCTCATTGTCAAGGCCTTTGGTTATTAGGAATTCGGGCACGATGTTACATTTCAAGTCATAGAACAAACTATTCGATGTCATAAGTACATTTTGGGAATGTAGGTACCACATAACAGGGAAATATTGTTATTGAAGAGAGTAGGGCTTAGATCGCTGATTACCCTGCTTCGCGTGATAAGTTGCAAGGTGATCAAGTCTCAAAAAATGTTTTTTTTATAACGTATTAAAATTTAAGGGTAGGCACAGCCGCACATAGATTCTCTTCCTTTTTTTTAAGTCGGTTAATATAAAATGTGATTTTGGTCCTGTCACGTCGACTAACGCCATAATAGTAGTAGCCTAAAATTAGTTTCTGTTTTCCGTTTTCCAAAAGGTCGTAAAGCCATTACATGCCCATTTGGGCGCCGGCAGCATTTTTCAGCTAAACTTTCAGTTCACGTTTCGATATATTTAATAGTTGTTCAGGGCCCGTATTCGCTAAAACATGACAATAACATGCAGCACCATTTTTCTTTATAATAATAATAAATATAATAGAAATCCCCTTTGCAAGTTAATAAATAATTATCGTCACTTTTCGCATAGCATCATCTGGCCCAAAGTAAGTGAGCTTGTGTATGTATGAGTACCAGTCGCGCGACTCCCTGCGCAAAAAGATGTTGCAAAAACTGTTTTATTTGTATTAAGGATTTTCAAGTCTTATTTAAAAAAAAAACATTAAAAAAACAATACAGGACGAGTAGGCCGCCCTTGGTACTGCCGTACTCGTTCTGTCTACTTTAGTTTTCTCTGATAAACCTTGTTGAAAGATCTGCCTTCCTCCATTCTCTCGATCATTTTTCAAACGGCGATTTTACACCTACCACCCTTACCTAGAACTCCATTGCTGGATGAAGGCTTCTTCTGATAAGTGCTTTATCGCCCTATATAATATGGGGGATATAGCCCATAATCTCCACGGGCATGCGGGTTGGGGCATCGCAGTTCAGTGGTAAAATTGTTTTGCAAGAGGCGCTACTGCCTGCCCCCCGGTAGATATCCCTTGGTCGCCTCTTACGACATCCGTGGGAAGAGTTGGGGTGGTGTTAATTCCTATCCAGCATCACACGGCGACAGCGTTGCCCGCACGTATTAGCTGTATGTTGTGTAGAGAATAAGGTCCCTGTGTACGATTCGATATATTTAATAGTTGTTCAGATATAAATCCGTTGTATCGAGTGTGCCCGACACTCGCTGTCCGCCGCACTCGGTGGATAATGTATCTTATGGTTATTTGTGTTTGTTTCGGAATTGGATTTGAGATTGTTTAGTTATTAAGGTTGCTTTTGTTTGGCAAGGGTTATCTCTGCAGAACAGTTTATGCTTCACTTTCACCAGCAAGTGTGTCTTCAATTGAAATTGTAGTAGTTGGTTATTGGGGCTTCTGGATCAGGATCATTCATGAATGATCCTGATCCAGAAGCCCCAATTCCCAACCTGAACTTATATTTAGATTCATAGTTATATTGATTGAATTATTATATTAAGCTCTATTCATTCTTGTTTTCTTCGATTCAAATTGAAAACATGAAATAAATTTGTCAGATTATTCATCGTTTATATTGATTGAATTAAAAAATATAAATATTGGATTACATTTACATAAATTGATTGAATTATCATATCTAGCTCTATTCATCCTTGTTTAGGAATGAGTTTGCTCCAGACCTCCATATTGTGGAATGTTGAACAATATGTGGGGATAAGCAACACTATCTTCATTTTCTGTTGCACTCACAATCTATGATTGCAAATTATATATTTATGTAATAAAACAAAGTAGATTTTTTTAAAAACTTTATTCTCTAACCATTTTTCAAATATATTACATTTTAACACTAACATAAGAATGATAATATAAACATTTTATTATAGCCCTGTCAAACAATAAGATTATAATTTGACTCCAAAAGTGAAGTTAGATTTTGATAAATTCAATTGCCTAAAATTATTATATAAAAGTCTCTTTATACTCTAACCATTTTTTTAAACATGTAACATTTTTAAGAGCACAGACACGTGAATGATATATACATTTAAATATACCTCTAGGAAATAAACCGTAATCTAAATTCAATTGCCTTAAACTAGGACTATCTTCTAGATCAAAAATCTTATCATTTTTAATAAATTTTTTCAACCATGATATTTTTTCGTATCCTTTTACATAAATAGTCTTGTCTTCAAGATAATCACCAATACATTGTTCAAAATTTGAATAAGGAATTATTCCTTCCCTCCAGTATATTTGTCTATTTCTTTCTATCCATCGCACCTGCGTTTTTTCTGTTTCCGATAACTCATTAAAGGGGAATGGTGGTTTTATGAGCAACACCAGCATTTGATTATTTTCGCACAAAATAGCTATTTCTTTAACAATAAAATCATTATTGTCTGTTTTAAATCCTTGCAGATCAACAACGGCAAACATTATATAATTCTTTTTACAATGTTACTCAACGGTTTATATTCAATCAAACGATCGTTGATAATAAGACAATATGCAGTAGTATTTTGTGGAATATCTTCAGAGCTCTCTATTTCTAATCTCACATCGATAGCTCCGGTCTTAAGAGCTTCGTTTTGTCTCGAACAATCAATTACAAAAAGTGGTGCGTAATTTTTAAATTGTTCCAAATCAAGCATGGGTTCAGACTCGCTACCATAGTAAGACTGACGAAATGTTTTATACATTTCGTATAATATATGATACTTGTCTTCAACAAATTTAGCATTTACAGAGTCATATGGGTAGTATTGAGAATTTAAAAACAAGGTCACATTAGACAACTTACAATGATCAAAAATTGAAGAATCTTTGTTCCTACTGTTTTTTCTATTTGTTTGCAAACCAAAAATTACGTATCTGGGTTTTTCTATCTGTGAAGAAGTTTTAACGGCCCAAGAATGCTTAGTGGTTTGAGGTAATAAGGGATATTCGTATAAATCCCAATTTCTAAAAACCATTTGTATTGCGCGATCATTTTCTAAGTGTTTAAGCAAAGCTAGCCTTTCACGATCTGTAACTTTTAGGTGAGGAACGCGCCATTGTAGTTTGTCTATATGAAAATCGATTGTATCATTATCATCGACATTGATGACGCTATTAGTAACGGTATTACTCCTTATAAGAATTAGTTCATGTTTACAATTCATTACTATCCTTTTATAGTCCTCAGCAAACCCTAACAAGTTTTTCAAAGGTATGAGAGCACTGAAAATACCATCATCATTTTTAAAACCATTCAATTTCCAACCCCATAATGCAGCAGTTTTATTTTCACTATCACTTAAAGAGACATAAGATTTAAGTGTCGTAGTGATTCCCACATTTTTATTTCGATCTATTTCAACACCATTGATTTCATACCGAATATCTTGAAAAAGATAAGATATAGCATTGTTGCTAAACTTCACTTTTTTCTTTATTTGTTTTCCTGATAATGCATCTTTGGAAAATACACTAGCACGACCTTCGATGTATATGTAACTGGCCGACGGTAACACATAAATATCTTGTTGATGGATAGGTATTCTTATTTCATCATTTTCTTTAAAACTGCTGCTATACGGACTATAAGTATGTATTTCATAACTGACTATTGAGTTATCAAAACGAGGAGAATCAGTAATGTGGAGGTAATTCATATTACTCTTAGCCCCAAACTTTGTAAGAATAATTTATTTTCTTTGGTAAGCTTCTTTGCTACAACTTTTTTACGTCTTTGCCTTTTGCTTCTCAGCGAAGAAATAGTTTTACCTCGGTATGTGTTTTGTTTTATATGATAGAGTATCATTCTGATTCTAAGACAATCTACAAACGACCACACTTATTCAATAGAGACCAAATACCGCAATGTTTATCACTACGCCTCTCTTTTTATAGTGCAATTACCATGCTTATTCCAAAAATTTATTAAAAATTTTAAACAAAAGTGGCCACATTTGAATGGGTTAGATTTTTGTATGTTGAAAATATTATATTTGATATCTGGACCTAAGTAACGTATAAGTTCGATTGGTGGTTTCAAATTACCATAACTATCAAAGTATTCAATATATTCATTTAATTTTATGTAGGCTACCCAATGTGTACCAAGGTTTTTAGAACTATCCAAGTTAACAATTCCACACTCTTTCAAAAATGGATATCTTGGTAATTTATCTCTCATATATACTCCACGAAAATGTGGTATTCTTGAAGCAAACTTCATGATATCTATATTGGTGAGAGCACGGTTAGGTAGCCAACGATTTAGTTTTTTGCATTGCACTTATTAAGAAACAAACCAAATCCATTTTTGTATCGATCCAATGTTAGTCCTTTGCCTATATTCACACCCTCTAATTGCTGATTGTGTCGTTCCAATTCTTTTATACGTTTTTTGGCAAGTTTGTATTCATTTATTGTCTTGAAGATTCCAGAAATTCCTCCAGCTAAACTACCAACTGCAGATAAACCAGCGAATATAGGAATTAAGGGTAAAACACCGCCTGATTTAGGTATCGGTATGATACGTGGTAGTTTCATACATGAATCTGGGCTTAGCTCTTTGGCTACATGATAAGCCAGCTCTATTAATTTTTTCTTACATTTCGGTTTATTATTTTTAAGAATTCTTTTTGTGTGAGCTACTATTTTCTTAAAATCTTTTTTAAGTCCAGCTCCAGAACTAACTTTTGTTAACATAACCTTGTTCACCAAATTCCCACCCTTGACTTGATTTGTGCTGATGAAAGGTAATCTCTTTTGTGAACATTTGTTAATTCAATAATATTTTTGTAAATAAGTTTATCATGATTACTAATAATGTTTAAATTTGGTCTTTTACGTAACAATAATTCTTTCAAACCAGGAGTCAACTCATATCTTTTATCATCAATGCTAATGACAGAACATTTATCATCTGAGTTATCTTGAGATGTAAAAAATTCAACATCTTTATTTCCTATCATCAACCTGTTATTAACATTACGCACACCAAAAGGAATATTCATATCATCGTATATTTCAAGAATTTCCTCCTTGCTTAGTGATCTATCTTCAGTACTAGGTTTTTCATCTTCTTTTCTTGCATCATAATCATCATCATCCTCGTTATCATCACCATCGTCATTAATACTATCATAATCTGAATAAAACTGTTCAGATGTATTCAGTTTACTGTCTGAATCAGACTTTTTCATATGACTTGTTGAGGGTTCAATCTTTTGGAAAATTGGTAGATCTTTGTAGCTTGCATGAGGTATTGGTGAATTTGTAGCTAGCAATGTACTTAAAGGGCCAGCAACTGGTTTGAAAAAATAATTAAGATGGTTTTTTGCATTAAATTCATCATCTTTAATTTGTTTCACTTTAAATTTGATTGCGTTTACAGATTTAATTAGTTGTTTTTTTATATTTATATTTTTCTCCATTGTACCACGTACACAATGACAAGATCAAAAATGATCTAAAGTATGAATGCATTAACATTATATAGATATTTATTTAAATGTAATAAAATCATGTAATGACTTTCTATATCTTCCTTTGTTTAATTCATGATCTTTGCTTATAGTTACAAAATTGTATGGAACTTTCCAAATTTTAAAACATAGGTCCTTGAATTGATCCCATCCCATATCAGAACAAACATGTTCATTGTAAATATGTTTCAAATTTTTATAATCTTGCTTGTAAATAATCAAAAAATTTGTGTTATCACGTAAAAGCTGCTTCGGGACTTTACTGTAAGTTTGAGATAAATAAAAGCAATCAATATTTTTATGTCTTCCCATAGTAAAGTAGTTACGTATATTTATTTGCTTTTCACTAACGACGTCATCAAAAATAATTATCGAGTTTGGTAATGCATCACTAGGATGAATAACATCTTCATTGCAGTCAAAAATAAACAATTTCACATCCGATACTCTTTCCAATACATCCTTTAAGAAACAATATTTTGACTGATAACTTGTTTTTGAATATAAATACACATTCTTGTATTTCAGACCATTTTTGTGAATAAGCAAACTGATCATAACATTAGTCTTGCCACAGTTAGAGGGTCCACATATTATGCATCTTATATTATTAGGCAACAATATACTGTGTTTTATTTTGGAATTATTTTCTTTTATAGCTATTTGCTCCACTTCTAAAGATACCGCTTGCCTTATAACGTTCATGCTTAAGTAGTGTCTCGAAAAAACAAATGCTTTGGTTTTTATAAGTACCTAACCTATAAATTATGTATTATGTATGAATAGGTTTGGTATCATAGAGCTTTTATTTTTGTCTATATCTTCTCTTTACTAGATAAGATGTCTAAGACTTGAAATAAATAATGGACGTATGATTACCTTAAAATAAAAACCATACAGTACTGTTCATATTTTATTTATTAATAACACTATAGGTACATGAAAACATTCTATACTAATATGACAAAAATATTTATAGTAATACCAATTACAATCCAATGATTTCATATCATCATTCTGCTTAATATAATAGGTATTATAATTTATGTTGCTTTATTATAATATTTTGATGCACTAGATAATACTATAGTGACCCCATGGCAATGTTTCAATCTGATTTGCGAGGATATGTCTTTTGTCATCATTTCTATTTAAAACTAGCTTATTTAACTGTTGTGAATACAATTTGTGTTTAATTGATTTAATCAAATTCATCTTACATGTTAAGTTTTCATCATTGTACAATGTTCTTGTATATTGAGACAATTTTAATCTTGATGTAACAGATTTAGATACTCCTTTTGCTTTTACTAGTTTCGTTTTAATGGATTTAATACAGTATAGCTTGGCTCGTAAGCCAATGAACTCAGTAATTACATCACCACCAAGTTCGTCTTTAAATAAACCAGGTACTTTAGCATTTACATAAGGCATCGCATAAGGATTATCTTTCATAAAATTACTTGTATCATACATGGCAATATCATTTTTCATATCTGAATAAAAATCATCAGTGTGCACTAAATAGAGCAAACTATCAGTATCCGTGTAACAAAGTTTTATTTTATCACCGTACTTTTTTTGTATCAAGTCATAATGAAATTGATACAAATGTTGTTTAGCATATTCCAATACAGTAAAACCGATGTATATCGGTCTATCAAGAACAAGTTTTTCATGACTAAGCTGTATGGCAACAAAATTTTCATTAAAAATGGATATACTTTTCAAATTTGGTTTTGTTATTAATTTTTCACCGCCAACATGTTTGTTGGTTCTGTTTCTAGAGTCATTCCAACAATTAATCAATTTAACATCTACTTGCTTTCGTCTGTTTTCAATAGTCTTTCCAAATATCGCATTATTTAAGAGTTTGAAAAAATCTTTTTGGAATTCTGATGTAGACTTTTGACGTAAATAAGTATTCAAGTCGATATAACTTTTTAAAAAATTTTCTTGTCTGAAAATCAATACTCGATGTATTTTCAACAAAACGAGACCATTTTTCAAGCATTCTTTTAAATGAACATAATGTATGACGTAATTATATTTGTTATACAAATTTGCAATCAATTTTGGGTTTTTTCCTTCAGGAGGAATCATTTTTTGAGGAGCAAATGGTAGATCACTATGTGAATCATGCAAGTGATTAGGGTATTCTAAGTCAACTTCTAAAATATAGCCATAATAAGCATCATCTGATATGCATAATACATCAAAAAAATTCATTTCTTCCTGAGTCATAAATCTAAAGTCAGAAATTGGCATTTTTCTTGTCATTGCATGACCATACAGATTATTGCAATCAAGATAAATCAAATAATTTAACGGTTTTGAGTCGTCAAAGGATGGTACGTATTTATTATTGGCTTTAGCATGTCGCATTGAACACTGTGCTAAGCCTCCTCGTATGCCCATTTCCAGTAATTGATATATCTCTAAATCATGAATCAATTCAAGTTCTACACCAGTGTACAGCAACATTGCATCCCAACTTAAACTTGGTGATGTAATATAGTACGCGGGATCAAGATGATAATATTTCAAACATAGTAATCGAAAATTTTCAAAAATATCACATAATAACAATACATCGCACTTAACATACAAGTCCGTATATTCTCCAAGTGATTGTATATCAAAATATTGCCAAACAGTTTTTGCATGATCGTACTCTTCATTGGAAATATGCCTCAATTTCAAACTACTGTAAAAATTTTCTTTAAGTGGAATCTTTGATTCATCATACTTTGACCACGAATCCATGTATTCATATGGATAGATACCTTTTTGCTGTAATAAATTGCATTTAAGTTCATCATCAAACTCTGATTTCAAATGTACGAAATCTTTATCGGATAAGTTTTTACTCAGAGCATCTAAATTTGTACTTAAAAATTGGTATGAGTCAATAAATTTTATTTGAATTGTTTGTGGACACTCATTTGCTTTGATAAATTTTGTGAAAGATAAGTATTTCTCTTTAGTTTTTGGTATAACCTTAATTTCCCCTTCATATTTTGCCAATTCAGTTATGAAAATATGTGCATCATAGCCCGATAGATTATGAAACACGACAGGTACGAAAGGACATACTCTATGCATCAAATTGCAGTGAGAGTGAGCCGGTCCTCTATACTCGCCGGTAACATGATCATGGTCTCGAACTTTGTCATTGAATAACATCTGGTTACATATGTAACATGTTTTAGCGAAACAATATTCTATTTCTTGTTGTTCAGTTAATAAACTCATACATTTTTTATTACTCAAAATTGTATTGATGTTATTAACTTCTGTGATTAAACTTTTAATAAATACTTGAACACAATCTCTTCCTCGGTAAGATACAAGTTTGTTCAAACTCGTGTCATGAGAACAACATATGTAATACGCGAAACATGATGGTTCATGGATTTTATTTGTTTCGGTATTTTTGGTTTTAAATTTATCATTATAATTCAATAACAGGCATTCAAAATCGGCATAAATAACAAAGTTAATTTTTTGCTGTCTCTCATAATTCTTAAATTTAAGGTAACTGTCCTTTTCTGGTAGTACGGTTAAAACATTAGAACAATCATGTTTATCGCGCTTACATTCACTTATGAAAAATTGTAAACAGGTATCACATAAGAACATTTTAGTTTTGTGCAATGACACCTGTCTACGAACTAATCGTACCAAGTCTTTGATTAAACAATAATGACCCTTTCCGTTTCTTTGGAAATATAGCAAATTAAAATGATTTGGCTTTTTATTGAGTGTTCTATAAAGAGGCCCAGTCACAATTTGTCTATCATCCAAACCATAAACATTTACACTAATATTACTATTAATCTTTTCAAACTTCGCTATATCCTTGTTAGAAGGCGGTATAGATAATTCCTTGGTTCTCAAAACTGTTGAGTAGTGTGGATATGAGGTAGTCCTGCATACATTATTTTTAGCGGGAAACATACCTGCCACAATACTCCATAAAAAACAATTATTATCAGAATTTTTTACATTTATGCAACTTTTAGTATTCTTTATCCTAGGTGGTAATTCAATATAGGTACCACCCCTCATAGGAGAATATTTGTTAATATTGATTTCCAAATGGCTTATTGCAACAAAAGACCATCCAGACTCACACTGTGAGAACTCTGTTAATTTATCTCTGAATTTTTCTATGATATTCGTATATATTTCATTAAAGTCTGTACTATGGTAAATAATTTCATATTTTGTATTAAATGATTTTAATTGTTTCTCATTTGATTTACATAATACAAAATAAGCAAACAATTCACAATTCATTTTAATACACTGATTTTTCTCTATGGATACATCGATCAGTTTTTTTATGACTCGTTTATTATCCTCCAAGAACGCCTCAGCTGTGAGGTACTCGACTTCTTGTGAGGCATTTAAACGATATGTCATAATTCTATTTTTAAAAGCCGTGGCAACAATATCAACATTTTCATACTCTGACTTTAATAGACAATTCGATTTGTGAATATTAGTTCTGACATGAAATCTGTATCTATAACTTGGTAATTCAATATTACACTGTTTACAGTGTGTGACTTCATTTAAGTTCGGGACTGAAAAAGAAACAAAAATCATATTATAATATAAATATAGTCATTTATTTAACAATGCTTACACTAATGATTACAAGAATTAAGTCTATGATTATAATAGGGGGTTAAACATCTATAAAATAATAAAATATGAGGTGAGTCATAAGAGCCAGCGTATAATGCATGTAGGTAAAGCTAGTAGTACTGGCTGAGGAATACTGATGGGACCCCTTTAAAATCCTGTTTTGCGGTCCCTACCAATTCTTGTAGCTTCCGCCACGTATTACCTCCTTCATCTATCTGATTTTTTATAGTAATAATTGAATGTCTCCACCTGTTAACTGGTAGGACATTCTCAATTTCCGAGGTTTTAAATATTTTAACCTCTACATAATGAGATCCCCTCCTTGTTTCTGTCAGTTGCCGGCTAAAACCATTCGCCAACCGTCTCGTATAATAAGAGAAAATAGGCGGCGGTTTTTTACCTTGTTTACTCTCCGGCACTACCACCTCCTCCTCTGAATCGGATCCGAACAAGTCGCCTGCCGTTGCTTTGACAACATTCACCGGATTGATCCGGACTTTCGTCGGTTTCGATCTCTTCGCCAACGGTTCCGATGGTGCTGCAACTGGAGAGGGTGCAATATTTGATGCCCGGCGCTTCGTAGTTTTTTCTGTGAGTTTCTTCGGCTTCTCCACCCGCTCGTCGGAACTGGAATCGGACATGCTTCCGAATAGTTCCTCAGCAGTAGCAGCAGTCTTCGACCTATGAAACAAACAAAATAAAAAAATATTAAAATTACTATTTACGTAAAAAATATCGAAACTTAAAAATTTATGAAAAAATATAATCATTATTGAATGAATGGATAGATTCAGGAATGATTGAATAAACAATCTATCTGCTGATAAATAAGATATTAAGTACATTATATAGGTAGGTACTTACATTTTGAAATTTAAAAATCTTGTATTTGTAGCTCGTCTTGCTTGTATCCCTCAGGAAAGTGGTTTGAATTTTGATCCAGACATGCGGCTTTTATATCATGCTACTCTATACAGCCCTTGCCCATTTTTGGAGCGTTAATGATACACACATAAACAAAATGCTTACCAGAAATTTCACACTAACATGATTCTATGATATCAGCTTGCTAAATCTTATAAGGAAAGTACCTATCTTAACAGTTTACAACGTATTTTAAAAACCGCTATTATAACTATGTATATTGTAAAGAAATAGGTAAATCTGCGAGCTTTAACTTACTTCACTTTCACAATTTAATGCACATTTTTTATTTGAGAAAAACGTGTGCGAAGGGGCCCTAAACTTCTATCTTAAGACCTTTGTGGTGCATAGCAAAACGTTGCGGGTTCAATTCCTGTCGCAGATCTAATTGTATAATCTACTTATTTGCGAAATAAGTTACATCTACTATAAAATTGGTAGTATCATAACATAACATTCAAGTAATTTACCATTGGTATTATGTAAAAGAATAATAGTGATGAAATTTAGCTGCCTCAGACTCTAGACTGTTTCCAACAGTCTGCTCAACTGTTTCAATTGTTAACACTAGTTCTATTTTCCAATAACTTGGAACAATAAAACTGTAGGGTTAACGTTAACTCGCCTGCAACGTTGGAGGTTGCTGGTTCGATTCCCGCCTTGGTAAAAAATGTTTGTACGATCTATAAATAATTGTTCCGGGTATTCTAAGTATTTTCTATAAAAATCTAGTAATGTATTCCTATTAAGTATATCAGCCATCTACACCCACCCATAACACAAGCTCGCTTAACTTGGGGCTAGATGACGCTGTATGCATTGTCCAGCTTTTCATTATTTTTGTAGGTACCTACACAGGTAGTGCAAATAGCAAAAATAGAAGTACAATGTTGGAATCTTAGGAATGTAATTGAGCACTGCACGGCTCCTAAAATGGTAACACGTGTTGTATTCCGATCTTATAGTTGTATAATTATGATTCTAATATATCGAAGACCGTTTTGGCATGTTGGTTGGCGGTCTATAATTCAAATTAAGGGTCAAGGGTTTGATTAGGTATTAAGGTTATCCGATTTTTCACTAAATTGATCCTATATAGCTAACGCTTACGGATTTTGTTAATTAAGGTTAGGTACGTACGTTGGAAATGATTGATACCTATCGATAAGTATCGAACTTATTAAGTTGTATCATAATAACTATAAGTACATTATGGATTTGATTTGAGATTTTACCTGTGCAATTTCAACCTAATATACTTAACAAAGGTCTATAAAAGCGTTCGAAAGTGTTTATTAAATGCTCATAACGATTCGTCACTCGTCGATACCAGTAGGCTCATCTGCTAAAGCAAAAGCTCAGAAATTAATCAACAATTATGTCGGTAAGTACCTATACTTATCCTACATACCTTAGCATAATTATTAGCACGTCATTAGCTCATTCAATGTTGAGTAATCTTATCTAAAACTTATTCATGTTTCAGGATTCACACGACCACTTATTCAACTTCATTCCTTCGGGTGAAGATGTATGTGGACCATACAAGAGCCGAACTGATGACCGTCGTAGTAGACCAACTACTTTGAATGATGGTGTCCCTACTACCAATTATTCATTCATAAAAAAACCAGCTCAAGGGTATAAACTTGTACGTATTGAGATATATGATGCCAAAAATTTTGACTCGACTGAAGACACATTGTGTAAATGTAAAGCTGAGTTATGTGCACAACATGTAGTTAAAACCGTGCTTTTTGATGATATTTACATATCCACTCAGGATATTATAACTAAAATTCAAGCATTATTAGAAAAGTAAAATTGAGAAAACTTACCGAATAAAATATCATATTCTTATTTTTTTGTTTTCTTTATAAATACCTACCATTCCTTATATAAATTTAAAAAATAGATATGTAGGTAAATTACCTAATACCTCAGAGAAATTACTAATATTTTCTATGTATATACAAGCAATCAAATGAATATTCACGTAGGTTTAATATTCAATATATTTTGTTTACTTATTCAATATGAATCGACTAATAGGTACTATGTAGTGGTTGATGATAGTTCACTCAATCTGAATGATGAATAGATGATCAATTTTTATTTAAGGTGAATAGGGATAATGATTATATTTTTCAGACTCATTTCTTATATTTTTTCAATATGAATCGATGAAAATAATGAGGAATAGAGCTAGAAAATGATAATTCAATCAATATATTATAAATTCAGGTTGGTTATTGGGGCTTCTGGATCATTCATTCATGAATGATCCTGATCCAGAAGCCCCAATAACCAACTACTAATTGTCTCCGTTACCAGGCTGATACAGTTGTTATCTATAATTCTACAGGGTTGTTGGGGATTCAGATAAACCGATAACTATGTCCTTTAGCCCTATGGGTACTGTACTGATTCATTCGATTTTGTTTGTGGTTATTAAGAAACTAGACTTTGGGCTATCTACCTGTCATGAAAATTTAAATTGGATCACTTTTTTGAATTATTAATAATTATTGAAAAAGTAAAATGGGCAAATATCTCAGAAATAGTTAACGTTTGCATAATATAATACGGGGTCAAAAGAGTGGCTGGTCTCCCCAGATAGTCTGAAAGGATACGGTCTAATGTCTAATCCTGTATAACTAGATATAGGTATACTCAATACATATTCAGTTTTATCTTCAATCTTGATCACCATCACAGCCCGCCCTCAGTCACTCACTCACTGCACTGCTGGGATGGGAAGGTATCGTATATATAGGGTTCCTTTATTTCTTACTAGCTTTCTCTTTCCTGTGCAAATCGTATCCAGGTATCCTAAGCTACGTTTACAATTGGGCCATTAATGGAGCTTAGAATTAAAAACAAGCTAACAATTAAGTACTTACCTAATCATTTAATCTTTCTAACATGTCATCATGACTGAGTTTGACCTGCCACTGTTATCTAGTGTAACGTAATGAAATACTGCTATTTATTCATGTCGATGACCTTTAAGTTCAGACTAAACCAGTCTCACGAAGATCCAAAATGATATTGTGAACCAACAGGATATTGTCCCGTCAGCAAAATAACCGAGGAGGTAATAACGCAGTTTTAATAAAGAGATACAAAGGAAAACACCTCTACGTGCTCAAAATGGTCTCATGGTATAAGATACTGTAGGGTTGGCAAATGTAGACAAGACATTTCATAGTTTTTCGTCCATCCTTGTTGTCATACTCACGCAAAACCATCGAAGTATGTAGGTAAAGCGAAGGGAGTTAACTTTACAAAACGTTTTACTGTGTAGACACAGACAGTAGACTAGACATAATATGAACACCCAAACGGACACTGGACAAACCATCTCTCGTTGAGGTCTTTTTTTTTTTTTTTATTAGCTTTGGGGTGGCTTTCTCGTTGAGGTCTTAGAATACAAAGGAAAATAAAGGATTCGTCTTAAGTTTGATGACAAATTTGACAACAGAAAACGATGAAATATGAAATATCTTGACAACTGGAAAGCGACAGCCCTATCATCGTACGTAAGAGTCGGCGCCAGACATCGCGGCGCCCGCAGCGCTGATATTGGCGACCGAACGACAAAGTGCATACAACTGGCGCACCGATAATGATATTTATTTCCGTTTTAAATAGCTGGAGAATGTATCTGTTTTGTGGGAAGAAAGAAGGTTGAAGAGGGAATGTGGGAATCTACCTACTTGAGTTATTCACTTCACGCCCATGTTAGATGGAAACACTGGTTGCAGATCTTGCTTGAGCTAGATTGTCATTTGTGCAGGCGGTATTAATCCTCCTACTATGTACTATCTACCTACCTTCTCTATCGTTTCTACCTACCTACTGTACTGTACCGGTACTGTTATCTAATGTTTCTTTCACTGTACCTACCGATACAAGTTGTTTTATGAAGGTTAGGTGCCTGCCATTATTTTTAGCTAGAAAACTACCTAGGTACCTACTAATAATATAATAATAAGGTAGGTAACACTAAAAATATTACCACACCACCTAAGCGTGCACGAACACCATTATGTTGATAAGCAAGCCGGTAACCCGACTCCTGACAGACGATAAAAGGCATCAAATAACCGAGGTCCGGACAATATGGCGACATGTTGCAACCCGGCCAAACATGACGAGACGTGTCCAATTGTCTACAGGTGCGACGGTTTAATAGAAATGTCGGCTCTTTCACTCAATCATGTTAGGACAGGCTTTATCCTGTTCATGTTCAATTCAATCGAATTAACTATGTCTATCATTTCTATGCTTTTCCTATTCTGGGAATATTGATTTTTCTTAGGAAAATCAGCGCACCACATAATAAGTTTAGGCAGGTACTTACTCTTGAAAACTGTTTCATTTCCAATAAGTACCTACTTAATATTTAAAACTTAATAATGTTGAAGCGAACACAGAGAAAATGATAACACCTAACTTTAGCTTCACATAGAGTTCATCATTGTTATTGTGTTTCCTAGTAGATACCTACTATATGGGCACTAGAGTCGAGTTTGATATCACTATCGGGCTGTGACTCTAGTGCGTAGACAACGTTATCAGAAGGATTTCCTGCCGCATGCTATGCATGTGTGACCTTATCTGTTATCACGTGGTAGTAGCGGCGGGAAGGAACATTATGAGCCCTCATAATGTTAGCCCCAGCCTTTGCAAAAGGTTCATTTCTAACGTTTGTTCTAGAACGTTCTCGGCCTGTGTGATTTAACAAACTTGTAAGTGTCTGATCCAAAGCTCTTACAGCAGGATATGATTTGTGGAAATTTCGGAACAGTTGCATCAGCCATGATGAGAAAGCTACATGATGATAAATCAGTAGGTGCCTGCCTAGTGCTGTTGTGTGGTAACAGTCCTACTCCGAATCATCATACTGTTGTTAGAAAGGTACCCAAGGTGTTCAAAATATACAATACAATATAAAAATACTTTATTGTACACAACATTATGAAAGATATTACATGTGACAAGTACAATGGGCGGCCTTATCGCTTAGAAGCGATCTCTTCCAGGCAACCTATATAATATACTGATTGTTTCACGAGTAAGACAAATAAATAACAGAAAATTTGGGTACCTACCTAAGATAAAACTTTGGAAACTATCCTGGTTATTAACACTAAAGTCATTTAAAACGGGATATTTACCATGATTTGATTTATTTTTGCTTACAAAAATAATGATGATTCGAACTGCGTATATCAAATTTGCTTTTATGTTTTTCTGATCATTTTGCCTACTTTAGAAGCTCATATCAATTTGACGCTGACTGTACCTAGTCGGGTAGGTAGGCACCTCTCGAATCCTGATAAGGAATTCAAAACCAGCATAGACCCGAGCCATACAAGTCACATAAGTTTGCAATAAGATAATTAAAATAAATCACTAGCCTCAATAAAACCAGTAAAATAAAATAAGCGAATATAAAATACGGAATCCATACTAATTACTTGGGCATGCGCCCCGCTAAATACTTTATGACTACTCGTAAACTGGGTGGATGATGGAGCAATGATAATATACGTGGACTATAATACTTGCTCGCTGTCAAAGTTTGTAAGTATGGACGGATGGATGTTTGTTACTCTTTCACGTAAAAACTATTGAATGGATTTTAATGAAACTTCACAATAATATAGCTTACATATCAGAATAACACATAGGCTACAATTCATAAAGATATATAGTATATTATCCAAAATATCTATCACCACGCGGGTGAAACCGCGGGACGCAGCTAGTCTAACTTATTTTATACTAGCAACTAGCCGGGGCTTCGCACGGATAGCAGAGCAGTTTAATATATATTTTTAAGAGGAATATTATTTCCTTTAAACATTGCTTCACGTACCTTTTTTAGTTTACCCGGCGCTCTCCAGACGACGACGTGATTTTTTCCAACATCTTCAACATTATAATATCATCCAAATGATACAAAACCTTCATGATATTTGTATCTCATAGTCTTACTTGTATAATACAAGTAAGCTTTCCTTAAGAAATACTCCTCTATTGGTGAAAACCGCTTGAAAATCTGTTGTTACAATCTGTCTGATAGTTTTTTGTTTATCGCGTAGTATAGACAGACATACAGGCAGACGCGGGGCGCCTTAGTTTTATTACATTTAGTATTCCGCTTGTAATTTTTATGACAGACACCATGAACGTTCACACCTCAGTTCACACACAAACAAGCTTTTAAACTATGACTCTCTCAAAAAGTCCATAAACCGGCAAACGACACAGATGATACAGATAGTGGACAGATAAAACTCGTATTTCTTTTCAACTATTTATATTTACACTGGTTTGAACAAATTAAACTTTGCTGATAAGGCTATCTGGCATCGCGACAGTGGCGGCTGTGTGGTCACTTTCAAATTATCTATACTTTTTATTTACTTTAAACATAAGCAATCGTACCACCTGGTTATATTGTATTTCTTCGACCTATGAATGAATAATGCTGGATAATCTACACATCATCATCTAGCCCCAAACTAAGCAGAGCTTGTGTTACCAGTGTTGCGGTACCAGATAGCTGAGTGAGATATTATTAAGAGTCCAAAAGACCTGTAAGTTTTAATTGTAAAGGATATAAAGTACTTTGAGTTTTTAAGTTAGTTATTAAGTTTTTATCTTGTTTGTTTTATTTTTAAGTGTGCAATAAAAGTATTGTCTATCTATTTATTATACAAGCCCTGTGGCTTGTATGTATAATAACTATGTATTAAAAACTGTACTGCTGGGCACAGACCCAGCAGTAAGTGGCTTAATGTGTCTGATGATGCTGATATAAAGATATTTTCTGTGCTGTTTATAATTTAATCTGAGAGCGCATCAATCGTTAACACTTTGACTGCTGAAATCACACGGTATGTGTTTTCTACAAGCGACTAATATGCGTAAATCCACTCTAGCGCAGCGGCTGAGAAAATACAGATCTTTGTGACTCAGCACAGCCGTAATATTTTTCGAACGAAACGCATGTGCGGCGCATCACAACCGCTGTGTAGAGCGGCAGCACGAATTTTTTAGGTTAAAAAAAAGATCGCCGTCGTCGAAAAAAAATCGCAGTCGAGTAAAGTGTTAAACATTTTCTTTACCATAAAATGTTGGCTATTTTGACATAACCATGCTATTTTCAGTTTTCAATTTTGGCACAGTTTAAATATAAAAAAAATATATCTATTTTTGCTTTGATGGGTCCAGTTTCATAGTTTATTTATAGATATACTTACTTTTGTAATATCTAACGAAAACGTTTTATTTTCAGGTAAGTACCTAGCCTGCTCAGGTCGAATCCCATTGATCTTCGGGGTAAGTGAACTGAAACATTGTCAAAGAATTAAATTTCAAAGGGATATCAAACACAATATGTCTGTCTTTTGGGTCGACAGCCATTTAGTTAGATATATTCTGGTGAAATTTATAACAAACAAGTGACAGTGGAGATTTGTCTATGGACAAGAAGTACTCTCTTGTCTTCGCTCATGTTCATTGCCCTTTATTACCTACTATTTGAATAAACGAATTAAATTAAATTGAGATGAAATGATCATTTTCGCACAGGTCGTTCAACTATGGGGCAAATGCCTCCTCTGAGCCGACTTCTTCGAATTTTATTGAGTATTCAATATATATTATAAGAATTTAAAATTGAGGATTCTATGTGGTGTTAATTTATTATTTTTTACACGTGGGAGGAAAATACTGGATACTGTGTAGGTAGTAGATATGTACGAGTTTACTTTGTAAGTTGAGCTAATTATGTTGTTGTGTTAAATATTGAGAAAACGGTAGATTTAATATTGCGTGGGCCGAAGGGATTGCTTTTCCTAGAAACTAAGAACTCTGAAGCCCTGCCAAGTTCCTGCGTCCAAACTCAGAAAAAATCTTCGGGCATGGGTCATTCAAAATTACTTATACCTCCGACCACATTCTTCCAACACAAATATCCACTCCACTCCAGAAGTTAACCCGCTTCCATCAGTAATGTCTCCGTTAATCGTCCACCAAACAACAAAACTTGACAAACGCTAAGTTGCATGCCACAACGAGCAGCAATTCCTCTAGTCTCATTCTTTCTCTACGGAATAGCTGAATAGTGAATATCAAGCGAGCTGCGAAATATCGTATTCTGGGCAGATACAGCGCTTTACTTGCAAAGTAGGTAGGTACCTACAACAGATGCATTCTGAATAATGCGATACATTGTCTCGCCTTTTGAGACGGAAAGTGCATGATAGAAGAAAAATAAGGCTTTTAAGTTTACTAGTTTTAAGCTGGCATTTGTTAAAATTTTGACAAAGAAAAATTTAGATTAGGTTTGTGTTTTATAGTGCTTTCTTTTTATAGTCGGATGAGTATGGGACTCATCCGACATGAGTCATGAATTATATTAGAATAAGATTAAGAATGATATATTTCAAATTTACAAGGTAGCGTTAAAGTTTATTATAGCTTTAAGGCTTTAATCTTAATGTTTATACGATATTTTTTTAATTCACTTCGATAAACCACCACTAGAAAAGTATAGAATAGAATAGTTCATTTGTAACTCAATACACAAAGACATAAAACAAACATGATTAAAAAATTAAGGACAAAACAGATTTTTTTGAAGTACATATTTTAATTCATTGTACTTACAAAAGCAGCAACTAATAACAGTAATAAAATAACACAGAAAGAACATCTTATATTAAGCTGAAAGTTTGTTAAATCAAGATATTAATAAATAATGCTGGACAATTCAAAAATCATTATCTAGCCCCAAGCTAAGCAAACTTGTGTTATGGCTACTAGATCACTGATATACATAATACAAATCATTACAGAATTACAGAACACCCGAAACCATCCCGAAACAAATATCTGTAGATCATACAGACATTTGTCCCGTATAAACATATATTTTTCAATATATCTTAGGTTTTCTATATTTGTTTACAAAACTTATCTCGGATTCTAGATACCAGTCCTACTCTATCTCCCAAAACCGGATTATTTCCTTATCATAGTTTGACGTATCATCGGGCCAGCGAGATCGTTAGCGTCCCGTTATTTGCCAAAAGCCAACGACTCGGAATAGAGCCTTCTAAAATATACGTAGAGTAATCGGATACTCCGATCCAGTACTACACAGTATAAAGAAACCAGCTGGACTGTTGAACAAGAATTTGCCTTTTATGTGTTCTGTATTTTTGAATGATGTTATGTCGTACACAGTGACTTTCAGATATGTAGGTGCTAAATAAAAACCACTTTTCTAAAAAAAAGGATAAGTCGCATAAAAAAGATTGGGATTCCAAATGACAATCTCTCTCATGCTATCCTGCTTAGAAGTTTGATCAATGGTTTGATCAGTTTTATGCTATCTATTTCGAATCGGAAAATAGTTCCTAATGTTTTCTCCTTTTACCTATTTTCTCCTCTGGTTATAAAGTTCAAAAAAGTTCCCGTAGACACAACGCGTGCGAAGCGGCGGCGGGCAGGAACTATTCAATAATAATTGAAGAAACCATTTTGTCATAACTATAGTGCCTGTATCATTTGCTTCCTTCACGTTTATGCTACCCTGGTAGTTAAATAAATCTTGTGGCAGAAAATGGTACCAAAAGACCACTATTTTGGTGGTAGGGTTTCGTCTCGTCTCGCTCTACAACCAGGTGTAAGGTTTAGTAGTAGTGGTTTAGGGCGGGTCTACAGTGTTTTTATTTCAAGTTGTGTAGACCAGGGACAGGTTGAAACCGCAAACTAGGCCGTGCAGATAAGTGTACCAGCTGTTCAGAACGCTGTGTCGGAGGCCCCGCGTCCCAAATGGCCAAGAATTCAACACCCCGTGGGAAATAACGCGCGTTTCTTTTTGTTGGCGACCGTATTGGAGATCCTATCGACTGGCGGTTTGGATTGTGCCTTAAAATAAAAGCAGAGAGCGGTATACGAAATCATTCGACCGATGTGGCGCGGTGGGCGAAGGTCCGCCTGCGACGCAGGAGGTTGCGTGTTCGATTCCCGCCTCGGAACAAATGCGTGTACGATCTGCAGATATTTGTTTCGGGTGTTCTGATCGTTTTCTATGTATAATAAAAAATATCTATCTATGTAATGTATTGTATTATGTATATCAGTTATCTAGTACCCATAACACAAGCTCAGCTTACCATGGGGCTAGATAATGCTGTGTGAATTGTCCAGCATTATTTATTTATTCACCTCTTTCAAATAATTTTTAGATACCTACTGAAGTTTTAATTATTCCTTCAGTAATATTCGTATGGGACGGTAGACTGACAAGACCGGTGAGGGGTCAGGCGCATGACCAAAGGCTTAACGAGCTTTCCAAGGCACGGGGTTGTGAGTTGTAACCCCACCAACTTCCTAACTCCGGACTTCTATTAAAAAATCCAATTATTTTCTAACAAAATGCCATTATCTATAAATAAATAAATAAAATAAAATAATAAATAAATAAAATTTATTCAAAAATATCTTAGGACTAAAGAGTAACAAAAAGTACCTTACTTAAATTCTGATGGAAATAACAATGTGGGTGCCTGAACTAGGTGAAAACCTGTTTTTCAGGCTGAAAGAGTGCTAACAACAAATAAATAATCAATTTGAACTTGCTTATTCTACAAAGCGACGAACATGAATACTTTATGATATTAACTTATGCTACTTACACTAAACTAAATTTAAATAATAAAGGTATACACAAAGATTTGTAGGTCTACTTAAAAACAGTCAATAAATTTTCTGTGTCATCGTATGACATACATTGCAGTGTATCCTTAAGTTTTTTCTTACAACTATTATAATTTAAGGGATAAATATTGGCTAATACATTTAATCTATTGTATAAAAAAGGACCAAGGATACTGTAAAATTTATTTGAAAAGGTGTGTCTCCGATCTAGTTCTTTAGGGCAAACGTTATTTTTTCTCCTTTTGTTAGCGCTTTCCTTGACATAAGGAAGGGCTGCGTGTTGTTTGAGCACTATATTCATTATGAATAACTGTCGAACTGACAACACTCCACATGATTTAAACAGAAGGTTTGTAGAAAAAATAAAAGGACGGAAAGTTGATACTTTAAGTATCGCTCTTTGTGCTCTTTCGACAGTTAGTAATAATGTTTTACCCACTCCACCCCATGATGTAATGCAGTAGGTCAAAATGGATTCGCATAGGGCCCGGTAGACTTGTATAATAAGTTTTTGATCCGCAATATGGCGTAAATTTTTGAAAACAAAAATCAGTTTGCGGACTCTACTTACTAAAACTTCTATATGGGGTTTGAATGAGAGTGTTTCATCCAGCATTACGCCAAGGTATTTAATTTTATTTGTTTTATTTATAGTAGGGCAAATACATACGTTATTGTCAGCACCTACACAATAATGCGCAAACAGGCTGGGGATGATTTCGTTAGAGGGCCGTTTGCGCATCGAAAATCTTATATACTTAGTCTTATCTGCATTTAGAGTTAGTAAATTTTGCTGAAGCCATTTATTTACAATATTGAATCCATATTGCGCAAACTTGTACACTTCTTCTTCGGAGTCAGCGGAAAAAAGGAGAGCGGTGTCGTCAGCATATGAAATGATTTTTCCATGATCTAATTTTAAATTGCAAAGTTCATTGATGTAAATTAAAAATAGGGTAGGTCCCAAGACACTCCCTTGGGGGACACCAAAGTCAGTGTTTTTCTGATCACTGCTGACGACATCGCCTATCCTGACGCACTGCGTGCGTTCTTCGAGGTAGCTCGTGAAAAGTTTCAGCTGAGTGTCTCTAATACCCAGTGTTTCAAGCTTGCGCAATAGTATAGGTATAGAAACGGTGTCAAAGCATTTGGCTAGGTCTAAGAATATTCCAATTGTATGCTTACTCTGATCCAGTTCTTGTTCAAGATGGTTAGTAAGGTGGTGAACTGCATCTGCAGTAGATACTTTAGCTCTGAACCCGAATTGCATATTTGATAAAATATCCTTTTCATCTAGGTACTTGACTAACCGTTTATTTATAACTTTTTCTAATATTTTGGAAAAAGCAGGAAGCAGGGATATCGGTCTGTAATTGGTGATTTGGTCTTTAGGGCCAGATTTATATGGTATGGTCCGAATCTGGATTTGAACTCAGGATCAGCACAGTAGGTAGCCGGCGCAATAGGTAACCAATAACCACTATTGGGTTATTGGTTAACTACAGTTAAATCTTTTTACTTGCACCAAAACCTGACGATATTGTGTCGTGTTGTTATTATGACGGAGTGGAAGGCGAAATTATGCAATTTGCGGTTCACATCCATAATACACCCTCTCGTGAAGCATTTACGGAGCAATCAATATCAACTGAACATTGCAACTTACTCTGCCTTTGCGGTGAGCCTGTTATTATTTATTAAGAGTACAGTTTTGTCTTTTGTTATCTTAATTGGTTTTACTGTTGTGAAAGTAAAGCATTGGGCGGACCGTTTGTTTGATATTTTTTAAAGTGGGATAAAAAGTCTGCGGGAAATGAGAACAAGTTCATTTACTTGCTCATTATTATAAGACTATTTGATCGTAACGGGATTTGATCTCAGTTGCGTAGTGGGTAAAGGCCCGCCTGGAACTCAAGTGGGTTTGATGCCGGTGCGCGACAAAAGCTTCCAGTCAGCAGCGCTGTGCAGTTTTTTTGTTTGATTTCGATATACTTAATGCAATACGGATCATAACGATTCAAACAAATAATTAACGTTTTATGTGTGTTTGTGTGGCCGCTACTTGACAGTATTTAAGACTGCCTTTGAAAAATAAGACGAATCTGGAATGAAATTAGCATTGAATTATATTTTCTGTATAGGTCGAAGTCAGTGGGACACTATGGAATAATTCGATTAAATTCTTAATTTCATCTTCAATATCAAAAGCACAGTGATAAAGACTTTAATACCTTCTATAAACAAACAATTCAGTCCTTTTAACAATAGTTTGTGAAATAATGCTATAAACTCCAGTAGCTAACCGTGCTGTCGGTACAACTTAGTACCTAGCAGTAATAAAACCTCAAGGCCGAGGACCACCGAGTCAATGCTCATTTTACAAAATTTCATTGCATTGAAAAAATTCAAAACCGACATCGAATCCATACAGAATTAATTTATACTGTTTTTTTTAGTGTTGCGGGAATAAATACTTACATATACATAATGTAGGGAAGGTACCTCGGGATCATCCTCTATACAACTGCAAAATAATCATCAAAATCGGTTCATAAATGAAGGAGAAATCGATGGACATACATGATACATCTATAAAAAACATACATACAGCCTAACATAGAACCTCTTTTTTTCCAAGTTGGTAAACACATTTTCTACGCTGATGGTTTACATTTTACTAGACATATTACACGGATGTAGCGAGTTATAATTATGTATGCCTAGTAAATCATCAGCGGTGCCGATTTTGGTTCTAGGACACACACCTTGAATTTATAAAATTAATTTATGAGTTTTACAATATTTGGGCACAGTTTCATGCGCCATGTTTTTTTAGGTATATTGCATTTTATGATGTGAAATAACTGAATAATAATAATAATAAATTATTTATTTCACATTATAGTCAACCACACACAACTCCCCTCTCCGCTTCGGTGGTCACGAGGCGCATACTCATTGTAAATACGTTGTCACGTCAACAATGTTATCTCGCTTTTAATTGTACTATAGACTGCTTTTTATGAAGCGATGTTCTACACATCAAACCAGTCTTTATTTAAACGAGTTAGAGCTGAAAGTTAACTGATGGTGGTGCATTGTTTTATGGGTAATATTCGACTTTAGGAGCTTGCTCACAAAGTCGAATATTTTTTTAATTTGAATCGGGATTGGTTTTGCAACGTTGTTGTTTGGATTTGCATCTGACTTGTACAAAAAGCACTTGATATTAATCTGAAAAACTTTTATGGACACCCAGCAGTTACATACCTACTGAATACAATATTTTTTTGTTAAAAATACCTATATTATTTCTTATTTATGTCATGTCTTCATAAAGTATTGTAGCTAGGTTTTGATCGTTGTCATTGAGAAGCCATATTTTGTACCGTTGTCGTCTTTCTAGCTCCCTGAACCCTCAAGCGATTTCACTACGTGGAAAATGTATTTGCCTCAGCCCAAAGAGGGTCTGTCTTGGCTGGATCTTGGACTTCTCCAGGCATCTCAGGTTCGAGCAGTATCTCCGTGTAAAATTGTTATCTTCCAACACCATTGCCGTGTACAGAACACGTCCAACACCTTGGTAAGCCAAGGTAGCACTTTACCGGAAGAGCACGCCTGTAGATGTTCTAACACCTACTCTAATTAGAGCCATTCGCCAATAATAATTAAACCTGATTAGGCCGATTAGCCACAGGTGATTTCATTGTTATTGCACCCGTTTACCATAGCCATTTAGTTAACGCAATATTAAAGCTAACATCTACCCATAATACAATAATAATTTACGGATCTAATTAATAGGTAATTGATATCCATATCATAAAGTTACATACATACTAATCGTCACCATTATTATCAGCCAGTCATTAGTCCACCGCTGGGCACAGGCCTCCCCTTATGAGTGCTATAGCGTGCCGTCCGTCCCGTCTTCAGCTTGCTGCATCCAGCATCTGTCTGCAGTGTTTCGCAGATTGTCATCCCACCTGGTCGTTGGGCGTCACATAATTATAGAAAAGGCTAAATACCGTGGAATACGAAACGAATTCTCGTAGCTCAAGTTCGTACGAAGCCGCGGCAAGAAGCTATCATCCCAATAAATTACCCCCTATTCGAACCTCGGTGTCACCGCCACTAATTTCTCCTAAGCTATTACAGCTATAACAGATCCCTCGTATTTTTTGCTGCTCAACAAAAGGTTTTTGTTAGTTGCCAGCACGTTTTACAATGCCGCTTTTGTTGCAGGCTATTTATGTTTTTTTTGTTTTAGGGTTCCGCCTGCGATGTCTAAATCAAATTGTTTTGTTATGGCTGTTTGTCATCAGCTAGCATTTGTCTATTGCTTGTCATAGGCCTCCTCTAATGAGCCCCATAGCGTCCTGTCTTCAGCTTGACGCTTTCAGCATCTGCCAGCAGTCTTTCGCAGGTCGTTACGTCGAAATGTAGGCATCAGAAAAAATGTTATCAAATTGTTTTGTTATCCATGAAACAAACAATATGTTTGTATATCCATAACATACACATTGCATACACATGTAATAAAATATTAATATCAATCTAGATTCTAGAGGAATACCTTATCTTTCTAAAAGACACAACTTAACATCTTAAAATAAAGGTAACTAATACTGTCTGTAGGTTATAATTTGTTATTTAACACGTAAAAAGCGCGATTCTCTACGAAACCTACTACTCCAGTGCAACTGTCGGTTTTATTGCTTCACTACAATAGGTAGATATACATTTACCTAAATACGATAATGTATATATCAGGATCTCGGCCACAAGAGCGATATATAAATATGGTAGTCATGGTAGTTATATATCGACATAACTACCATATTTATATTATGGTAGTTATGTCACCTATCATACCAATTTTCAGACAGGTCTCCTAAAAGTATTACCAATATTTATGTACAGAACCCTTCCAAATGAACTGAATCGCACCAGGCCAGTTTTTTTCTCCTGTACCACTTGTCTTCCAAGAGTTGAAACTTGTCTCGACGTGATCTTTTAACGGTTATTCCTTTGTCCTTCTGTGAAATATATCACGCTGTGACAATCTTATAATGCGCATTGCATATACGCTTGCACTTTCCAATCACGATATAGTAATAAAATAGCAAGTTTAGAGAGTTCAAACGAGCCTTTGTTCTAAACGATAATCATGCAATTCATTTGGTGGAATATTTTCAAACCGCTAACGGCCAAGAACAAATTATGATAACAAGGTCGACCTTTTGCCTTCTTACTCCACGACGCGACGGTTATGTTTTCTTAGGCACATTCAGAAGAACCAAATGAAATGAAAATATAATTACAAAGAAAAACAAATCTAGCCTCCAATCCAGTGGTAGGTCTTCCTTTTGCTTGTACCAGCTTCATCTGGCTTGTACCAGCTTCTTCTGCATGCTTTATCCATTGGAAACAAAGTACGCCTGTGTGCACCTACACAATTTCAGAAAACCATCTTGATTGAATGGGACTGACATTATTCTTGTTAGAATCAAAAGTCCCTGAATATAACAATAAAATCTTGTAGAATTAAAGTAAAAAACTATATTTGAACTAATATCAGAGAAACTAATCTATTGCCTAGCCGCATGGTGTGTTGCCTAAAAATTGCACCACCCCAACTCTTCTCGCAAGTGTCATAAGCGGCGACTAAGGGATATCCACGGGGACCGGGTAGCAGCGCCCCTTGAAGAACAATTCTACAACTGAACTGCGATCCCCAACCCAGCAGCGGGAAGATGCATGCAGCTGTGGACCAATATAGGCTGTTGAGGTTGAGACTCTTGATATTTGATTCCAATTATAAGATACTATATGAGAACCTAGGATCTTCATTAATTTTATTTTAAGAAACATTGGAAGCAGAGTTGATTACGTTCTTGACCGTGTTCGTTGGCCGTTGCCCTGTTATCAAAGTATAAATAAACGTAACCCTGATTAGCATTCCTATTGTTATCCGAGTCAACACCGCTGGGAATTCCACGGACGTCCATGCAGCTTATACGAGAGCCAGTTGGTTTATTGCATTGCAATTCAGCATAACTACGTAGAGTTTACTCTTATATGTTTACAAATCTCCAAATATTAAATGAAATATATTTCCCATTGAATTAAATAGGGGGAAGACTTCAATTAAGGCAAAATTTTTAGAGTATCCAAGATATTATGTTTGTCACGTAGAATTTAAAATTCTTATAAGTTTTTATAGAAATTAGAATTGAATCTATTAGTGAAAACATCTATTATGTATAATATCAAAACATACGATGCGTTCAGGTTTTTGCTGACAAATGTCATATAAGAACACCTCTATTGTGAAGGTGTTCTTATAAGACTTGCCTTCCGGTTGACATCCCAGTTTGGTTTATTCGACACCGGCGGGAAAAGTTGGTGCAAATTCTAAGACGGCAGGCGGCGGCACTATGCAATCTCGTATTCTAAATCATAATCATAGACAATACCAGCCATTTCCCTTGAGCTGTGTGATCGGCGTCTACTCAAGCATGTCTTCACGTGTCTCTGTGCAGCAATCGTGCATTTATGATGCAACCACCACTGCACAGCATTCGCCTGATGCATGCTTCTTTAAATAGAACCCACGGGCTTCTGCGTTCAGGGGTCCAAAGTAGCAAACGCAATCTTAGTAACCAAGGGATTTTGCATTTACCCTTATAGTACTGAGACACAAAGTTCAAAGAGGAGATCATAATTCATAATCTTTATTAATTCAGAATTGTATCTGAAATTTTGTACATGCGGACCTTATTGAATATAATGACATGTCATACACAATTAATACTAAAGTCGTTTACACACTTACACAAAAAAAACAATAATAATAACAATAATAATTCAATAGAAATTAAATCAAATTTAAAAAATAAAAAAAATTGCACCAGATTACATTGACTATTATGATGTCAAAACACAATATTATTCTACAACAATGTCAGCATTTAAGAATTGGTCTACCGAGTAGAAACACCCCTTCAACAAAATATCTTTCGGTTTTAATTTAAATAAATTTGGATTGTCCATAGTTTTCAAGTCGGTAGGCAATGCATTGAATTGAAATATCTAATATAGCATAGTTATATAGTTATAATATAGTTATTATTGCCTATAAGAATGTGATTGACAAATAGACCATGACCGGTATACTCTGGTACATTTTAGTAGAAAATAAATTTTGTTTCACAATAACATGATGATTTCCTACTAGACTTAATTCACAGCAAAGTGAAGTCCACATAAACGATGTCGTCGGTATAACTTTAGAATAACAGTTTCCTGTTTCTTCTATGGTTTCGGACTCCCTCATATTTTCCCATTAGAAAAAGTCCACTGTTATTTAACCTATCTATATTTCAGCCATTCTCAATCTAGATACAATGTCAACAACACTCGACACAAAAATCCAAAATTCTCTTTTTGGCGTGGTGTTCGCAAAAACATCAGTAGCATTAGCGTAATTAAGTATGAAGACAATTAAATACTACTAGTACTAGTAAATGGTTATAAATATTGTATCTTCCGTTTGGACAGAGTACAGTAAAATTTAAAAATATAAAATGTTAATAATTAAGAATAAACCTGTCCTTTTTTGTGGTTGGCTACTTTTTGTGGCCCCTCCATTGCAAATAGAATCATTAACAATTTTGACGCAGTTGAATCGGCTCACTTTTTTAACCCCTTGAACCTTAAGAGAACTGTTAGCATTCCTGTTACCGTAGTTAGCAGTAAAGTTAGTGAAGTTAGCACTTCCTTAGCTGCTGAATATGCAATTCCAATAACGTTCGCGAGTGGCGCGGTTGACTACATCTTACTACCATGAAGTGGGTTCCTCCTACAAAATACAATACAATACTACAGAAATAGTTAAAACAGATAAAGGATGATAAGACAGACTCGGTCTCGCTATGTGCAATCTCTTCCACCTAACCTTTGAACTCGCTTAATAATTTGAAAATTTGTGACATCATTTTCGTCTGTCAATCGACAATTACTCAGGTCATACAACTGGGCCGTCATTCTAAGTAGGAATAGGTACTGAATGAATTGTACCCTAGATCTGTAGGTACCTACAGATCTTATAGTACTACCTACCTCGGACGGAGTACCTAGTCAGGAAGATATCTTGCAAAACAGAACGTGTTATGGATACTAGGTGACTGATAAACCTACTTATCACACATGTATATCAATTACCTTCAAAGATATATACATATATATTTTTAATAAACATAGAGAATACCCAGAACACCCGGAACAAATATTAGCAGATCGTACAAACATTTGTTCCAAGGCGGGAATCGCTCCCGCAACCTCCTGCGTCGTATGCGGACCTTCGTCTTCCGCGTAACATCGGACGTTTCAATCGAGTTCTCAATCAAAGCCTCCAACAGTCAGTCATCCGATTCTCACTTATTTACTAGCGTAGTTTCTTGAATACACATTCCTAGATCACATGAATGAGTCCATGACATCACATAATGACCCAAAATTAGGTGCAATACAAAAAATATCATACATATCCCGTAATTACTAGTTCATTTCCACTCGGATGTGCTGGTGACATCCACCGATATAAGACTTTGGAACGTTAAGATAGAGCTTGAAATAGCTTGACAGATGATTGATTGATAGAATAGAGAGCTACTGTACGAAATATTAGGTCTTAATGCGTCGTGATAAGGTTGAATATGTTTGATTAAAATGAGTGCGGATACTCTACCGTTGGTAATGAAAAGTACTGTAATGCATTTTTTCGGCTAATGATTTGTGACGGTGACTTGTGGATTTCAAGTCAAAAGCAATCTCCGGTGTCTATGGATATGAGTATATGTCTCTGAAATTTACTTGCACAAAAGTTACATATGTAGGGGGATGTCGAAAGGCCGAAAGAGTTTGAATTCGGAACTTTGGGCTAGTTAGGAGACGAACATACTGAGACCCGTATTGTGAAATCTTGCTCAGTTATACATACGAGTATATCTATGTTAGAGCATCGCTTATGTCATAGAAAAGCCTCACTCAAGTATAGATCAACGAATAAGCAAGTCCCCACCCCTTGTGAGGTAACTAAAATATAATAGCTACTTTCAGTCATCTTCACAAATTTTAGTATATTCATATTTCCAGCAGTGGGACGATTCAGGCTAAATAAAAAAAAAGACGCTATTGCTAGCAAACGGTCACGATGGAGGCCAAGGCACAACGCCTATCATCATCACTGCTTCCCTAATGACCGCCATAGCGTCCTGTCTTCAACACAAGGCCTATGTTACCCGTTATAAAAACAATGCAATGCCTTCAAAGAGGCTCATCTTAGCAAACGGGCATGTTTGCCAAAAATTAGCATACTCCAGCAATAAGCGACTCAGTTAGGCAGTTCGCACCTCGCACTAACTGTGTTACCCTGGCCCGCCTGCTTTACATACCCTACTTGAATTTGGAGGTATTGTGATGCATGCTGTTGGGGTGATGCCACTTACATTTTCGTTGCTCCGTTAAATTTTATTATTCTAAAACACTGACAAAGTTCTTGGTCGCAATTAAAACAAAAATTAAAAAATTTAAAGCTTTTAGCGAAATATGTCACAGGTACGGTACTTTATATCTAGATAGTTATTGGTTGGTTCTACCTACTAGCATAGCAAGGCGAATACGCATTACCATTTTTGACACCGAATACGTAAATCTTCCTTCTATTCAACTTCCATTTACAACGAGAAATACATAGCATTGGTAATCGTTCATTAAATATAAATAGGAGCGGGTTAAATGCGAACCTAGTTTGTACTGGAAAAACACCAATGTTTTATTTAATACTAAGTCATCAAAGTGAGTTAATGTCTAGACGGCTCGATGAAGGATGAACCGTTCGTGTTCTTCTAAAACAAACTAAGTTCGTAGTTAACCCGCTCATCTTCATAACTAGCGCAGTTTCCCCAGCGTTAAATACGAATTTCAAAATTCTAAAATATAATACAGCCGTTCACCGGGGAAAGTGTAGCTTTCCAACGGTAAAATAATTATTCAAATCGGTCCGATAGTTTCAGACCCTATTCAATACAAACAAATAAAAAATCAAACCTTTCCTCTTTATAATATTAGTATAAATAAATTTATAAAACTACGATAGTTTGTATTCCCACATTATTATAACAAAGTTTATTTCAAGATTTCTCTAAAACTCAGAAGTTGCAGCACTGTTCAACCGTAGCACCTAAGCAGTAACTCCTACACGAGAAGTTTCGCGCACACTGTATCAGCTTGGAACAAACTTACAGACAGACGGAATTAACGACGCTGACGTTGCTATGTGGAAAACCAGCACGGGCCCTGACTCTGGAAGATGCTGTCATATTGCAAAAATAATCGCGAAATAATTGTTCAATTTTTTATGCGGAGTAAATAAAGTTTTATTTTGAACCACAGTGCCCACAGCGTCGCGTTGCGTTACCGATGTAGTCAACTGCGCATTCTAGTTAAAATCGGTCTGTCGCTTTGTGTTTCGTCACAAGAAAAATACACACGAGAAAAAAAAGGTAGACATAGGTAGGTAAAGTTAAATAAAATAGAAAAGGGCATAAACTAGCACAAACAATTCAGCCTAATGAAGTAAGGTTAAGTCATTACTTAAGCCGGTCTTTTGTATTCGTATTTTATCATCATCATCAGCCTGTAGCAGTCCACTGCTGGACATAGGCCTCCCCCAATGAGCGCCATAGCGCCCTGTCTCAGTCATATTTTATACTTTTACTTTACTTGGAAAGGCGTTGCTATGTGGTACTATCATCCACAATATCTATACTAATATTATAAAGAGGAAATGTTTGATTTTTTGTTTATATTATAATGAATAGGCTCCGAAACTACTGGACCGATTTGAAAAATTCTTTCACCGTTGGGAAGCTACACTATCCCCGGTGAACATAGGCTATATTGTATTTTCAAAAAATTAGGGATCCGTACTAAAACCATGTGAAGCCGGGAAGGTACGCTAGTCTCAAATAATCCAATTTATATCACAAAACCGTGTTCGTTATAGAAAATCGATTTCGCTCTAAAATCCATACGATTAGGTACAAAGTAGCAATAACCCTTGAAGCTCCTTACAATATTACGTAGGACACTTCGCGATCGGTTAAAAGAACCTGCTTCACTTATCATTCAGATCACGGCAGCGTCGCCGACACGTTCCACTGACTGCAGACGAATATCGAGCACCCTCTGGGAATAGGTACTTATACCTACCTACACATATAGATAGGTACGTACGTACCTATCTGTGATACGTACATACGTAGAGTAGCTCACTCTACGTATGTTATGTACCTATTTGTGATACGTACGTAGTAAGCTACGTCGATTGATAACCCCCCAACACCTTATATTTTATAATGTGATATCAATACGAGCTCTGTGGCCCGGTGGGCGAAGAACCGCCTGCGACGCAGGAGGTTGCGGGTTCGATTTCCGTCTCGGGAAAAATGCGTGTACGATCTGCAGATATTTGTTCCGGGTGTTCTGGTCGCTATTTATGTATTATAAAAAATATCTATCTATATAATATATTGTATTAAGTATATTAGTCATCTAGTACCCATAACACAAGCTTGGGGCTAGATGATTCTGTGTAGATTGTGCACTGTCCAGCATTATTTTTTGTTTTATTCGATAATTAAATCAATAAAAACCACAAAAAACATCTTCGTCATTTGAATCTAGCGCCACCACACGAAACAATCAACCTTAAGACGATCAACTTCATATATCAAAACCTATTAACGGTAGAACAATTCACTTTCCTATAAGTCAAGGTCCAAGATAACAGGCGTACATTCATCATCCTTACAGTACAGTAATTGACTAGAAGTATAATTCATCAGAAACTGACCTTTACCTAAGATTAGTTTAGTAGCTGTGGGATGTAACAATTGACCTTTCGATTGTACCAATCGTTATTGGTACTGTCGTAAAGAAATGGCTTGTAAAAATGATTTCCGAAATGGCGATGGTGCTATAACGTTTTGTAACATGAATTTTGTCATTTTGATGATTTCCCGTTCTGTGATGATTATGTAAAAAAAATACCCAATAATTTTAAAGAATTAGTGAAATCAATTATACAGGTATTAATAAGTTTATTTCTATGTCCGCGACTTCGCACCGCACAGGCGTTGTTTCTATCGAAATGTGTTTTGTTAACAAAAAGACATAAAGTTAGATTTAACTGATTTATGGGATATTCTAGGTTTAGGTAGGCCTTTGTTTTATTCTAGGCTATAACTACCTGTATGCAAAGTTTCCGTTCGATCCGAAGTTTTGTGCGCGAATAGTTAACAATAACAAACATCTAAACTTTTACATTAATAATGTTAGTATGATTATTTCCATTAACACTTTGACTGCGATTTTTTTTCGACGACTGCGATCTTTTTTTTAACCTAAAAAATTCGTGCTTCCGCTCTACACAGCGGTTGTGTTGCGTCGCACATGCGTTTCGTTCGAAAAATTTTACGGCTGTGCTGAGTCACAAAGATCTGTATTTTCTCAGCCGCTGCGCTAGTGTGGATTTACGCATATTAGTCACTTGTAGAAAACACATACCGTGTGATTTCAGCACTCAAAGTGTTAAGATTATTAACACATAAAGATGACACACCATTCAGAGCAGCATAATGATTTCGAAGATTCTAAATAGTTATTATAACTTATATTTTCTATTGTCTCTTTAATTTTAGAAACAATACAATACCTTAGAAATTTCTTTGTTTTGTAAATTTCATACATTCTCTTATATTAGCAGGATAACCACAAATATCTTTGTCAGCTTCATTCGCTAAGAAACAGCGCTATACGGCTTTATGGTACCCTTATCAGATTTTCGCGCAATTTCTTATATCTTAGCATACATTATCTCCCATTCACAGCAACAATGCGGGCATTACCATTGTACTTATCCGCACATTGTGCTATACAACACTGAATTTGAATCGAGTAGTCGGAGTGATGGTTGTAGAAAACACATTTTATACAGCTCCGGTTTGAAATATGCGCACATATATTATGGTGAATAGCTAATGATAGTTTTATGTCTTATCTTTACGCTTATCTACTACACCGAAGCAAATGTATGTGTCATTATTAATCTTAATATTTGCATCAATATCCAATTTTAAGTAATTTATTTTTCTTTTCAATTTCTGTTCTTCCTTCAGTCGGTAAGACTTGAAATTTCTTAGGCAATCCGTAACTGTCCTTGTACTCGATAGGTATTTTTTTTAAATTAACTTGTTCGAAACGAATAATAGTTAAAAATAATTATTAAAGAAGGGTTAAAGATTCCGCGCTATTATAGCACTTCTATATTTGTCAGTATCTGCCAAAATTATCAAATTGTGGTGTGAATCGTCCCAGCCCGCCATTAAATAAGTTTGGTACCAAATGAGTTTATATTATTTACAACAGGCTCTCTGGCTACTAACGAAGACATTTGCCTTATCGTATTCCTCTTACGTCATTAACCATAAGCATGCTGCTGTTTGATGCTAACTATTCTGTGGCAATAGTGCGAACAGGGGGGTGAAACCGGGTGAAACATTATAGGCGACGTTATATTACACACGTAAAATTACTCTAGTAACGTACAGCCTATTTCCGGGAAGGGTTAAGCTGAAGATCGTCTTAGCATTAGGGGTTGATACTGTAATGGAATCATTTAGGATAGTTTAAGTTGTTATTATAATATTAGATTGAAACGAGGTTCGCTGTTAGATAACTTAGGGAGGAAATAATGGTTGTGAATGGAAATATTGTTTGGCTTATGGTTGGTTTTCTTGAAAAGCAATATACATGAGTAAAACTGCAGGCAGATGCTGGATGCGTCAAACTACAGGCAGGACGTTGCTATGGCGCTCATTAGGGGAGGCCTATATCCAGCTGTGGACGAACATAGGTTGATGATGACGACCTAAAGGTTGTGGCAAAACAAATGATTGAGCACATTACATCTTTTCATTTAAGCAGACACTTAAATCGTGGCTCGTCAAGAAGGCGTTCTACAGTGTTGACGATTATGTGCAAATAAATAATTTTCTGACTTTGTGACCTCTAAAACATAGGAGGGCACACATTTCAATAACTCCATCGAGTAGTACCAAATTATTCGTGTGACTATAATCTACGTTTCATCCCGGCGAGTAAAGCTAGAAAGCTGACAAAAAAGCTAAAGCCAATCCAACAAATCATCGAGTCCTTCGACCTTGATTTTTTCGCTCGCTCCATTTTGACAGCTAATTCCTGGTAACAAACGAGAGGTGCTGGAGCGGCCTGCATACCAAGCAGGTGAGTTCGACGTAACGACGCTAAATCTAGCGTTATCGCGGGTCTGCCTACCGCCTCGACAACCACACAGTAGCACTACCTTCCTTGCGCGCAGACCACACAGAAGTAACAGTACACATATAATATAAAGTTGACTTTTAAACACTCACTGCCCAGGCGGCGGCGCGACCCTCATAAGCCCGCCCCTGCTGCCGTCGCCACTGCCGCGACAAGGCGCTGCAGATGTATGTACTGTACATGTGCATCGTGGGCAATGAAAATGTTCAGTTTTATCCAAGTTTATTCAAGAAGCTATGACTCACACCCGTAATAAGCTGATGGTCAAGTACAAAATCGATAAAAACAGACAGAAAAATCATACATCATTTGATTTTTTCCCTCCTTCTGTAACATTATAACGCGATACCACTAGGATAGCTTGACTTTGAATGCTAAGCTATTTATTTGCTACAAAGTAGTCGATGGCTACAAATAACATCACGCCCGTTAGCTTGACTTTTTCTAGTTTTTGTCGATTTACGCTGTTGGACATACATCCAGTGTTGTGCGCATCACTGACGATGTCATCAGCTAAAACCAACTCGACAACCATTCCTTCTGCTTGTCCCCACTCCATTCTCCCTTTCCGTGCCGGGACAACAATCCAGCCGGAGTAGTTCCGTGAATAAATCACCGGCCGCTCTGATCCCTTAAATAAGTACGTCCCCGTGTGTGAAATATCGAGAGCCCTAGCCCTCCGCCGCGCCGGGTCTCGACGTCACTGCTATGAATATCTTAAGGTACTCCAAGGTAGTTACGAACGACCTCTTTGGCGCAGTGGGTGACGTTGTGAAATTAAATGATTTTTTTATTAATTGCATAGAAACATGGACAAATAATCAATCATATTTCTAAATTTAACTAATAGGATACGTTCATTGAATTGGCTAGCCTTAGATATCTACGCTAGGCTTGTAAAGCCCGTGTTGTAGACATCTATGCCATCTCTCATTACAGTGACACTACTTTTATAAAAAATATTTATACATTTGGAATTGTTAGTTCTGAGACGTAACAACTTGAGAGTTCGATTTCTGTGACGTAAACATCGATGTCACAGCTATAAATATCTTAAGGCTCTACGCTTCTGCAGAGAGATCGACTTTAACTACTAACAGCTGATCTGGTTGGAGACGATTCGCATGAAGTTCCTGTAGTGTAAAATATAGTAGGTACCATCTTTACTATACCTACTTTGTCCTGCCAAGTCTTTTCGTGATAAAAAGCTGAATGCAAAGGATAAGGGTCCTTTGTAATCGACTGTAGTTATAACTTTATAAACATCGTAACGTATTTTTTATCAAACACTAACGACCCGTCCCGGCTTCGCCCGGGTGTTAATTTTTTTCATGCAATTTTTTAAACTTTTCTCTTTTTTCTCTCCATAAGAACCATCATCGTACTTCAAGTAATATTTTAAAAAAGAATTAGCGAAATCGGTTCAGCTGCTCTGGAGATTAGCGCTTAGCAGCACATTCAGCGATTCATTTTTATATTATAGATTAGAGGGCTCAAAGAAAATATGCTCCCACTGCCGCTCTCCAAAATCAGACATGGCAACAATACACGATTTGTCACAACAATGTGTATACTGACACATTGTTGTGACAAACCGTGTATGTTGCCTATTCGTTTCTCTACAAAAGAAATGACTAAAAACTTAAAAACGCAAAGTGGTAGCTTACAATGTTATAATACAGCTAGTTCAGGCTCGATTCACGCTCGTTCTCGTTACACAAACAAGCTATGAAACTTAAGTATAATTCGCAAAAGTCACGAATTCAAAAACATTAAAATTATTCCATCAGCAAAACAAACGAGGATTGAAATTAAAGCCACGCTCCCAGATTCATAAACATAATTACATGAAATGCTATTACGAATTTAGTGCAGCGATTATGGCAGTTTTCCTGTGAAAAGTTTCAGGGAAAACTAGTGATAATAAACTTTAAAACAGAGGGATTAAGATTGTTTTTTTACTAGTGGAAAATGCTGCTATTAAAATTGTTTGGTTGGCAGAAAGTTTGCGACGACAGACGTAATATTTGTAGGATTGTAAAAGCGATATTACATAATGTGAAAATCTTTGAGAAAGTCACTGAATTGAATAGTTTATAATCAGTTTTAAGGAAAGATGTACAAAAAAACATGGAATAAGGGAGTTACTACATAATGCGAATTGATCTCATTTTTATTGGCTGTCAATCGCTTTGTCTATCTCATCGGCTTGTTAAAACTCGAGATATCCACCCATCCACTGAACAAATCCATGAATTTGCTTCAGGGAAATGTGCTACAAGTGAAGTCAGGGTAAATCCCTAGGCAAATTAAATTTAGCAAAGTTTCAAATTCTTGCAACTTCATGAATAACTGAATATTAGCCTAATGTAGAATATTATATTCAGTAATTCTAAGCTTATTTCGTGAAAAAGTCCCAGTGAAATACATTCGCAGCAATCAGATTTTTATTGCGAGCTATGAAATACCAATTTTACCGTACAAATACATTTAGGTATTGTTTGTTCGACTAAACAGGTTGAATAAGTAGAAAAGTTTGTTTGTTTGTTGCGAAGCTTTGTTTACTTCAAGTTGCTGATTTTAAAAGTAAAAGTTGTGCAAAACTTATTTATTAGTTTGCTTCACAAATACTACACGTAAACAAAATTGGGAGCTAATACATTTATACCTTTTAGGATTGCTTCGGTATCGGCAGAGAAAAAACATATGATACTAAATACGTATCGTTTTTATTTTAAACCCTAAGCCAACTAAAAATATACGTCCTACTTCTAAATATGTTTTATGTGTCACAAAAAACATTTTCTAATAATACGAAGCATTTTCTCTAGCAAACATATTTGTTGGTTTTCTCCGTCTAAACCTAAATATAAATAGGTTCTCCTGAAACCCTGTCCGAACTGTATATTTATAGAGTTTAGGGCTACAACCTACGTTTCATGGATATTTTATTAGTATGTTACTTTTTAGTATGTTACGTTATATAAAACTCGTGTCCCATTTTTTTAAAGATAAAGATACAGATATTTATTTGCCAGAATATATGTTACAATGTAGGTCTTAAATTTATCATATGTGCAGTTATATTCTACCTTACATAGGCATGCAAATGTTTATTTTACAATTAAAACAATATTAAAAATTTTAAGTTACTAATAAAAATTAAAAATAATGGATTAATAAAATAATAAAATTCAGAATAGTCTTAAATAAAATTAATGTCAATGTACATATTCAATTTGGCTACTCATATTTTTGCATAATGGGTATGGTCATTATGACCCACACATCTGTTTTTGATTAATGACATTTCCATAAACTCTTGATTGCGGTAACTACATTCTTCTTCTTCTTATTTACCAACAAACCATTTTGACATTGCATTTATAAGCTAAAGCTGATTGTTTTCTGATAAAAGGAGATTTGATTTGAACTCCCTTATCAACCTTTTTTTCAGTTTTGTCTCCATTTTCTATGCATCACTTTAATCACGTTTCTTTTATAGGCTATGTTTTGTAAACTAATAAAATCTAAATTTCCAAGACCATGCCACGCGACAAGCTATTTAAGATCAAATCTTGGCTTCAGTAAACGCGAAAACATCGGTATTGTACGCACAACCTAACAAACCGCCCTCTTTACGGCGGCGGCAGTCCGAGCGAATAACGTGGAGTAAAATGTCCCCTACCTAACGGTATTTTCCATTTCTAGGAGATATAACGTTACATTATTCATAATTTGTTAGCTCATAGTCGAGGAGCTTCCTTTTGGCCGGATTCCAAGGGTGGAGATAGTTTTACGTCACAAGTAGGTAACGTTACCTACACTACATGGGTGGTTATTATTGAAACATTTATTAAATAATAGGACAGTTGGAAGCACTTTTTCGAGTTATTAATGTTAATGTTGCCTACTTAAATCTTGGACTGGACCTTGCATACTTGTGAATGGATACGAAAATATCCATTTAAAGTATGCAAGAAGACAGAAGTATTATTATAACACCTTTTTATGATCCTGAGTCTAATTACGTTTATTGGAAAATGGGCAAGAAGCTGGCGTAAGATTTTTATTTTATTTTATTTTATAATTTTGGGAAAACTAACAGCTACGTCACTAAATACTAAACACAGTGTCTAAGTAACGGCTAATTATTACTTCCATTTTATCTGGTAGAAATGCATTCCATGCTCCACGCCGCAACTACTTAGTACGTTGGGCTATGAGCTATTATATACATCTCAACCATGAGCTATTTACCCACTGCGCTATTATAAGTCATCATAACTTATAGACTCTCAAATCATAACTTATAGGGACCCTAGGGCAACTGCCTGGGATGTCTTCAATGACAAACTAAGGCAAATGCTCGCAGATTGCCCTAAAAGTATTAAGACTCGCGACAGTCTTGAGATAGCGGCAGTCACTCTCTCAAAAGGCATCTGCAGTGCCTATGAGGAGAGCTGCCCGTTGAAATCCAAGACCACAAAGCGATCAGTCACATGGTGGAACTCTATGCTTAGCAAGCTAAGGAGTAAAACCAGAAAACTTTTCAACAAGGCTAAAAAGACTCGCTCATGGGAGGCCTACCACAAAGCCTTAACGAAATACAACATAGAGATTAGGAAGGCTAAAAGAGCATCCTGGAGGAAGCTCTGCGAGGAAGTCAAAAGTCTCCCTCAAAGCGCTAGACTCCACAAACTGCTCTCCAAAGCCAACACTAATCTAATAGGTCTCCTGAAGAAAGGAGATGGCACCTTCACAACAAATGAAAGTGAAACCCTAGAGTTGCTGGCTTCGACCCACTTCCCTGGTTCACGGTACAAAACCTCACTCCAACCGGCTCCTGCCAACCCCTATAAGCCTCGGAACGAGGACTGGAACAGGGCGGCCCGGATTATAAGACCGAATCAGGTAAGGTGGGCCGTTAACTCTCTTAAAACTAATAAAGCATGTGGAGAGGATGGTATTCTCCCTGTTTTCTTACAGCGGGGAATCGACGTCCTCACTCCATATCTGGTAAAAATCTTCAGAGCGAGCCTCGCCTGGGGAACTGTGCCAGAACCATGGACTAATGTCAAAGTTGTCTTTATACCCAAGGCAGGAAAGAAGGACTACAGCCAGCCGAAGTCCTTCAGACCAATATGCCTTTCTTCCTTTCTTCTTAAAACAATGGAGAAAGTGGTAGACAGACACATTAGAGACGTGGCGCTTGTTGCGTCTCCCATCCACCATAGCCAACATGCCTATCGCAAGGGCAAATCCACTGAGACGGCGCTTAGTAGCCTCATCGACAGAGTGGAGAAAGCTATGGAGGACAAGGAAATCGCACTCTGTGCATTCCTTGACATTGAAGGGGCTTTTGATAACTCCCCCACATCACTGCTGGTGAATGGGCTGACAAGCAAAAATGTCGACCCAACCACCACCAGATGGGTTGAGGACATGCTCACCCGTAGGGGAGCAAAAATATCCCTTCACCAATCAAACATTGAGATCATCACGGCTAGGGGCTGTCCTCAAGGCGGAGTCCTATCGCCTGTACTATGGACCCTAGCCGTGGACCAGCTCCTGTGCAGACTGGCAGACCTCAATATCGATGCGCAAGGTTATGCAGATGACCTCGTGATCGTCGTACGAGGGTTCTGCCAATCTACCATCTCTAGCATTATGCAGCGAGCTCTCAACACTGTCAGCGACTGGTGCAGCAATAGTGGACTCTCGGTCAACGCTGACAAAACTGTGATTATACCGTTTACCAACAAGCGGCGACTAGACAAGCTCGCAAAGCCCAAACTAAACGGTAAAATCATAACCTTTTCCACAGAAGTAAAGTACTTGGGCGTAACCATCGACCAAAAACTGACGTGGAACACACACCTAGCCAACGTCTTACATAAAGCAAAGATGGCACTAGGTGCTAGCGGCAGACTCATGGGCAACAACTGGGGCGTAAACCCCAGGATTGCCCTTTGGCTGTACACTGCCATCGTGAGGCCGATTATCACATACGCCTCTATGGTATGGTACGACAAGGCCTTTCAGTCTACCGCTATCAACAAACTGAATAGCCTACAAAGGACTGCTTGTCTTATGGCCACGGGAGCCATGTCCACCTCCCCCGGTCAGGCACTAAATGCACTGCTGGGCCTTCCTCCTCTCCACATGTACATACATAAAGAGGCAAAGACCAGCATGTATAGGGCTAGCTGCCTGGGCGGAGGCAACTGGCTCTCCCACAAACTGAGATCTTTAAAAGACTCAACTATGGAACATCCCATTCTGAGCATGACAACTGATGCCATGCTTCCACGCCATGTGTTTGAAAAGCACTACACAGTGGAACTTCCTTCCAGAGAAGATTGGCTAAATAGACAACCTCTCTGCAAGGATGGATGCCTAATCTGGTACACAGACGGCTCCAAAATGGGACTGGATGTAGGCTGTGGAGTGTACGGAGAGCGACCCAGGTTTGGCATAAGCATAAACCTGGGAAATCACGCCTCTATCTTCCAAGCAGAAATATTCGCCATCCTAGAATGCGCGGATATAAATCTGAAAAAGCGCTACTCCAACCAAACTATAGTTATCAACTCTGACAGCCAGGCGGCACTCCTAGCGTTGGACTCGAAGGTCATCACGTCCAAGCTAGTTGAGGACTGTCTGTCACGACTTAACGTTCTGGGCTCGAATAACAGAGTCCTCTTAAGATGGGTTCCGGGGCACGCAGGAATCAACGGCAATGAGTGTGCCGACGAACTTGCGCGCTCCGGAGCCAAGGGGACTCAGCTGGGACCCGAGCCGTTCTGTGGCATACCCAAAAGCTTGGCGCACAGAACACTCCTGGGATCCTGCCTCGAGGAATCGCACAAGCTTTGGAGAAACTCCTCGGGCATGGATCATTCAAAATCTCTGATAAAAGCCTTCGATAGTCGGTATACCAACCGAATCCTAGCGCTAAGCAGAGGTAACCTTCGCATCATGACAAGAGCCCTAACTGGACACTGTCGCCTTAACAAGCACATGTTCAAACTAGGGCTAAGCGACACACAATCCTGCAGATTTTGTGAGGAGGCGGATGAAACGCCCCTCCATCTGCTAAGTGAGTGTGGAGCACTGATGCACAAACGCAGCATCCATCTGGGCAAGCATTTGCATAGCCCAGACGAGCTGAAAGACATCACCCCGAAGAAAATCCTACAGTTCCTAGCAGCTGCAAGGGTTAGTGGCGAACTATGAACGCCACGGCTTCGGGACTGATGTAAAAGTGGCGATCACAATAGGCCTATCATGGCCGCCGTGATACGAAAGCCACCCCAAAGCAAATAAAAAAAAAAAAAAAAAAAAAATTATAAGTCATCTTCAATTAAACATAGCTTATTTTCCCGGCCACCCGAATTAGGAACTAATAAACAGATTAAGCTTTATTCAAATTAAATTTCGTTTTTCCCATCCCTAGAGATCCAGGTCTGTAGTAAATTATTCATAACATTTGGGTCGCAATTAGTATGCCCCGGATGGACCGGCCAATAATACAGTTTGCCGCGGATATATCATCACGTCACTAGTGGAGTGCCGTGACTTTACTTAGATAAATGATTCTAGAACTTCGGTGTAGCAACATTCAAGTTTATGATGAGAGTAGAATATTTTCTATAGTATCAAATAAATCATCAAATAAATGAAAATGGCTGTCACAACAACGAGTTCATTCATAATATTCCTGTTACTTCCCGGTACTTTAGCAGAACCAAATTCAATTTTGATTCTAATACACGATTTTATAGAATGCCTTGTAAGCCGCTAGCGCAGGATTGATATTTCTGGATATATTTGGGCAAGATCATATGAAACTATATGACATAACCATTTTTAAAATTTTCTAACCATGTAGTAAGCCTGATATCAGAACTTAAGTGATATTATAACTGGTCATTTCATGAGTCAGTCAATCAAAACGATACAATTCTATATATATATAGATGCTGTAGGTAGACCTACCTGTACCGGACCCACGTACTTTGTATGCCGCGAGGGTAGGCCTCCATTTTGATGATAAAAGGAGCAAAAGTTAAATCTGCTAGTTCTGTAGGTATGGATCCCTGAAGATATATTTAGGAGATTCGTGAAAGAGAAATAATTTATTCGAGCTGCTCGTATTTTTATTGTACATCTTTGTAAACTAGCTGCGTCCCGCGGCTTCGCCCGCGGGGAAATCTATGTGCCAAATAGTTTATAAACCTTCCTCTTGAATTAATCTATCTATTAAAAACACCGCATCAAAATACGTTGCGTGGTTTTAAAAATCTAAGCATACATAGGGACAGACAGACAGAGGGAAGCGACTTTGTTTTATACTATGTAGTGATAACAGTCGATCGAAATTATAAAAAATATAAGTGCGGATATATTTGTTGGCTGTACTACACTTCTTCCACTAGTGGACAAAAAATTGAAGTGAACAGTAAAATAATTTTATTTGATAATAATTTATATATAAAATATGACTTGTCTAAGTGCTTATTTTGTAAGCCTAAAGAAATAAATGATTTTTTACTTTACTTTTCAATCTTTGAATGCTCTCTCCTCTAGAATCCTCCTCTATAGGTGTTTCTCAGTAAATTAAGTCCATTCAAAGATTTATGGACCTCTTTATCAATTTGAATCTCTTTATTTTAGGCATCTAGTATCGGTTAAATCCTTGACTTATTTATCATGTTGTCGTTTTTCCGAGACTTCGCTAATGTAGGTACCTACCTTATTAGGCGAAATCTCGGAAAAGGGAAATATAATAAACAAGTCAGGGCATGTAGTACCTTACTAAATAAGTTACACATAAGCACCGGCCTCGCACAATTCTATAACAATCAGTATCAGTATTCAGTATTTCCGATAGAATCCGCGTTCGATCGGATTCCTAATCAGGCTCGCATAATCAGGCATTCTGTTTACCAGATATTCCGCTAATGCTGGCGGTATGCCGCGGTTACAACCAACGAGGATGGAATACCAGGCATAGTCAGGTGTGGTGTATTCCGCCTAAAACTATAAATAATATTGGATATTACACAGTGCATGGTCTAACCCAGCTAATAAATAAAGCTTCCGTTTATGTTGATGACTGTTTGGTTAATCAGTTATTTATGGGTACATTTTACAGTTTATTTTGTTCCGAGTGATCCATCCATGGTTGTCTGATAGAAATCAGTCTTGAGCGATAAGACCGCCAATTGTTACTTAATTTTTAAGTTTTTATTGTACATAGTTTCTAATATAAGTGTGCAATAAAGAATTTTCTATATATATCTATCTACGTACTCAACAACTTGAATTTCCCATATCCACCACCAACATGCGGGTAGGCCCGCATTATATTCGAACCCGCAACCTTCTGGTAACCTTCTATGAATGTTCGACCACTATGCTCAAAAGGTTCTCAAACATTCTCCTGCTTGTCCAGGGAAAGGGGCGAGTTCTCGTAGTGAAACAGTTCCTCCGCCAATAGAGTAGGACGCTTTTTCAATGGCATAATGCAATCTACTGAAGGTAAATTGCTGAATAGGGGAACACCTAAATCATCCTATACAGCCTGATTACACCTTTAATGTATAGAACCTCCGCTAAACAGGTTACAGGACTCCAAAAAGGGTTTAATTCGACCGTTTTTTGCACCCCAAAAAAGGTATAAGAGGTATATTTAGCGCATTTTCTAGGCGCTCCTCCATTTTGTCACAGGGGATACTGAATGGATTCATTAGAACCCTTAATATTACATTAAATCTAACCCTTTAAAAGCAGCACGGCCAATTTGAACTGCCTCCAAACTTCAATTTACTTTCACAAAATATCAATTTTGAACGTAACTTTGGCAAATATCAATTTGGAGAGTAAAACTTCTTACTCAGAGAGTGGGTGTATCAAGGCTGTATCTCTGATTTAAATTTAACTTTAATATTACAGAAACTTACCTAAAATGGCTTAATTTGCGGCATTGTTGGGATGTTTTAGTCAGCGTTCATACTTGAATCCGAAATTAAACTACAAGAACTAATTATTATAATTATTATATCCCTACTAGGATCTTAAATGCATTGTGATAATATAAGTTCAAAAGTAACTCTCTCTGTCTGTTACCTTCTCACGCCTGAACGGCTGAACGGATTTTAATAAAATTTTACAGGGAGGTGGAAAATACTATATATATATAAATGTTTTTATTTCGTTCACAAAGTCCATGATATTACATAATATTTGGAAAAGTGCGTTTGATCCGCGGCAGGAAATTGATATGAAAAGGAAATAGACAGACAGACAGGTAAACAAGTTTCGAATATATACAATTAGTGGGTAAGGATTTCGATTTAGAAATCCTTACAAAAAAACCGCAATTCTTCAAGCGCTACATTTAACAATATAATATATAATAATATATATATTGCTAGCTTTTTTTCTAAGCGTTAAGGCAGCCCATTACACTTGTCGCATGTAATGATCTACTTCTGGTGTACAATAAAAAACTTTTGTATTGTATTGTATTAAAGATTTCGTTATAGTTAAAAAAGGTGTTATTTTGGTAACTATTACCAAAATAACGGCAAACAAATAAAAGCCAGGTCCAAGAGTGCAGTACACGTAAAGTGCATTTTCGGGAGCCAATACAACGGGACACCGCGGCCGCGAATCGAATTTTCACCTCAGCTGAAAACTGTTCGTGTGGACATAGATAATGCAACCTCTGGACAGTACACTGATACATACTTGTTACAATCTTAAACTATTATACAGACATGCCGTTGTAGGTGTGTCATGAAACCTAAAATAACGCGATAATTTAAGTTTTTGTATTAGTTAACTATTTTGCGGTTTTGCTTAGTGGGTTGTAGGGTACTTACTGACTTTCTATTCGACGATTTTTTTAAAGAAATTAACCTAGGAAGAGGCTACGATATCTATGGATAGTCAATATATAATACACACTCAGTCCAAAGAATATAAACATATCGAATATATAAATTTATATTTAATGTTTTTCCCTAATGTAAACGTAAAACTAAAATTGATTAACTAGCACAGAGATGGTAGATCTCTGTGCCAGCTAGTCAATTTTATATTTTGTCTGTGATTTTCTTCTCTTGCAGTAACCATTCCTTTTTTGGCATGGTGACTTCCAAAAGAGTTGTTCTAGTTGTTACCTCAATGGCTCACCTACCACTGAAAACTATTCAATGTGACACCGAAAACATTCAGGTCGTTCGTGCCGTGCTTTATACGTGACGTATATTGTGTTATACGGAGAGCGTAGTGTTTGTAAATACGACACTACAGGTTTTTAGGGTAAAACATTTTGAAATGTAGAGAATTTAAACTTATTTAGTTCTGTATTTACCTTCCGATTGGTGCTAAAAATGGATAATGCAAGTCTAGACGCAAGTCAGAACTTACCTCCTGCGGCATGCGAGCAATAAGAGAATATGGGGGAAAAGTACTGACCACTAATTGACATTGGTGTTATTTTTGATACATTTCGTGCACTTTTATGTAATTTCTGTATATTTTGAAATTGCTGTCAAAATACACAATAAAACTGATTATATGACTGAAAATAGACTGATTATAGACAATAATAAGTACTGTAGTTTTTTGCATGTAGCTGAATAGTGGAACAATAAAAAACGTTGAGGGGGAATTCTGGAATTTAAAAAACTTAGTTTTCAGTTTGTCCAGGATGAAAAATGGAATAAACTTGTAAAAAAACCGGGTACGTCTTCGAGTGTGCGTTTATTTCATAATTCGCGAGCCAAAATCATGCGAGAGGGAATGAGAATTAGTCGTACATCGCATCGCGTGATTCCTCGTTTGGTGCGAAAGTTGCTGGTACAATACCGCAACTTATTCCGTTTCGTAGCTTATCACACCGCTAGTTTAACTTTAACTCTCGGGAAGTGACCAGCACCGGGACTATACTCAATGCTCTAAGAGAAGGAACAATATCCAGAACTTCAGAGTCCCATTGGCTCTGAAACAAAACGCATTTGAATTTGTAGTGCGTTGTACATTTCAATATCGGTGAATATTTATGTATGCGATGTTGTTTTTGACGGGAAACAACGTCGTTTTTCATTTGGTTTTCATCACTGGAGTGAATCAGCTGAATTCCAAAAGATATTTGCGTTTTCAGTCCCGAGAACGTACGCAATTTCCGAGACAATTATCTTGATATTCACAAAACGAAGAAAAACACTTCTCGTCCGTATCCTTATATCGAATCAAAACACAGGCAACCAAATCATTTATAGAAAACTATATGAAATAAGTATTTTCTGAAAGGACTTTGTAAGTAACAGCTTTCTTGTGAATTTAACTCGAAAGCTGAAAAAGAAGTTCGCAATGGCGTAAGCGAAATTGAAGTCCCTGTAAGTTGAATGCGGATACGATTTTCATTTGTGAAAATTTCATACGAGCGGGCTTCGTCGAGCTTATATTTTGTATTGTGGATACGAGGAAAGGGTTTTGGACCCTTTTACATAAATTTCCGCGATAAATTTTCTATGCAAATTTCTGATTTGGGCTCCTCATTATGGGACTTGTCGTGGAATTTATTTGTGCTTGCCTCGGGCTTACGTGCGGTTACATAAAAATCATTTTATATGAGTTTTCAGAGTACAAATTATTGCGTGTACAAATCTGCTCAGTATTTTCACCCTGTTGATATTGTAAAAACTGCGTATTTTCTCCATAGACTCGTTAAATTATTAGTTTGTATTCAAATATCTCAAGAATTGCCGTAACTTTTGTATGGCGTCGTAAACTATCACGTTTCATAAAATCTATAGAATAGAAACAACAGTATATTCTTGCTACAGCATACGATTTTCTATCATTACTAGTGCAGCAACAATACATTCGCCTGGCTTTTGTGCTGGCTCCCATAAACTGAATTTAAGGCTTGGTCGCTGCGACTCACGGGCTTATAGATTGTCGCGCATTGAACAACTCGGAAACGGATCATCGCCGTCTCAACTCGAAGTGTTCAGAGTTCTTAAATACTACGAGAACATACAACGCACGCAATCAGGGCTCGTACTGGAATAAAATAAAATCTAGTTTGTGATTCTTTGTCGTGAAAAGAGTAGGTTTTGCACGAATACGAATCAGAAACTTCAGAGTAAGCCCCCTGCATCTTTACCTCGTAATCGAGTTCGTGTCGCCATGACCAATATTGGCAAATAAATGGCTTTCGAAATTGATGCGTTTCCGACCGTTTCCGAGTTGAAATGTGTGTGTCAACCCAAAGCCACAAATAGTGCTAGGAACGGCTGTAGCCGTCAGGCCGCCTGTGGCCGTCACAGGGTCCGTAGACAGACGTATTGTCGACAAGCAACGCCTTCGCGGCGCAATCTGTGATGCACACTAGGTGATGCATCGGTGCAGCGGTGGCTTTATTTAGGACTGCAGTAGTTGTGGGGAAATGGATTGTAGACTGGTTTTAAATAGGATATGGTAACAATTTACAGGGGTTACATCCTTGATAATGGCAGTTAGATAAACAATTCAGAAATAAACAATAGAATTAAGGGAGTCTAAAAAGGGCGGTCTTATCGCTGAGAGTCCAGTCCATCCTAAGGTTGCCTGGAAGAGATAGTCTTCCAGCCAACCTTAGGATGGACTGGACATGGAACAATACAGACGGTGGCACTTTAATTAATATATAGATTTAAAAAAAGATAACAAATACATTACGTACCATATACATTAAATACCATAATACCTAGCTAGGTATATTACAAACAGCATATAATACTGAAAAAAAATGGCACATATATAATTATACACATAGCTAGCTTTTCTATACTATATACAGTATTTAGTATATATTTACTAACGCCAGTTAGTTTTAAGAGGGACCGTCTGCGTGGTTTTTTGGATTGCCTTTTTAATTAATTAGTAGAGAAGAATTTCAAGGGGAAACTGGAATAAACCCTTTTTATTACCAAATACATATTTGTTGTCACTAAAAAAGGTAGATCTTCCCTATTCGCTGTTATTGAAGCTGATTTTTCAAAGTCTCGACAGATGCTCAAAAAGTAACGAACTAAACGCGCCTCGTAAACATTCTCCGCATAAACAACAGAAGGCGTATTAATAAAATAAAACACCAATTTTTCAACCCCTTGACTTTATTTAAAGCTTCATATAAACGCGTTCTCGTATAAATTTGTCACAGTGACAACCCAAAAACGTTGTTCCGCTGTAAGTCACACCAGACTCTTGTAAATAATAGCCCTTGGAGAATCGGGCGGCCATGACATATGGGGCATTGCCTTATTACGAAAGGGTTACGGGTCATTTTCGATTACACGGTGACAAATTGTATTGAGCATAGTAAGGTAGACTTGTAACACGATAGGAATTCATTAGGCGTAAAGGTCTCCTTGTAATGGTTCTGCAGAAATGTCAGTTTGCCAACGCATGATGGAGTGTTCAGGATTATGGTGAATTCGTAGGTCTGGAATAGCAGTTCTGCAAATGTTTTAAATGCTGAGAAGGGAAGGTAAATGTTAGAACCATTGGGAGTTATTAAAACAATAAAATATTGTGATTTTCATATTTCGGAACAATCCAAAAAGCTTTCGTTGTAAATTATAATAAATGTTTTATAAAAGAACTTTTGTACAAAAAGGTGACAACGTAATTCGAATCATTTCCACCTCTGGCTTTGTTTTATTGTGTCCGTTTTCGTCTACTTTATATAATATAATATCACCTTTCCAGGTGATATTTTGATCATAAAGTAGACGCTATTCCTCGTATAAAATGGTCCAAGCCCTCACAAACACACAAACCTCTTCAGTAAAATAACAATCACAATCATTGTTATTGTCACTTCAATCAAATAACACGGACAAAAACAAATTTCATTTGTATTTCAATAACTGAAAGTGTCCCTACGTGTTTTCCTGAAAGCGATCACAAATAAGGGTAGTTCACACTGAGGTAGTGATGTAGGCGAGTAGACTTGGTTTCTTTTCCTGGTGGAAAAAAAATACATTAATATTGTAAACTAAATACGGCAAAGGTAAAGTTCACGTTAAACTGTTTCCGGTATTGAATGCGAGACTCTTATCTTTATAATAACTAGCTTCAGAACTCGACTTTGCACGCGTTTTCCGGATAAAAAAATAACCTATATGATGGCATCGATGGAAAATTTCAGCCCAATCCGTTCAGTAGTTTTGTCGTGAAGGCGAAGCATCTCAACATTCAAACTTTCGCATTTATAATATAAGTGTGATGCGCTTGTCTTGCGCTGGAGTAAATATCCTTATAGTATATGTCTATGTATATTTGTTGAACAGCTTGCTCTAAAACTCCTCAAATCTAAACAGAGCAGTACCAGTAGTACCCTTTCGCAGCGCAACATTGTTATTTTCCCACCTGTAACACAAATATTTTGATTGACATCTCTGTCGCTGTCAAATTACTTTTGCGGCGTACTCGATAAGGGCCGTGATTTGCCTTCAGCATTCACACCTGGGCCCTGACTTTGGAACACAGTTTTGACGTCTATCTAGATTGAAATTAACATTTGATTTTGAATGATTTGATTTTTTATACGTGGAGACTGGTAACACTAACTAGGGTACTTAACGACGTACATACGGTGGTGGTGATGATGATATTAGACCGTAAACATTTCGATGGATCGACGACATTGTTGATTAGTTGCAGTTCATGCGTCGTCGTTTTGAAGTAAACAACAAAATAAGTGGCAGTACGTGAGTTCTGCTAAAAGGTGAAAAAAATACCTAAACGTTTTAGTTGCATTTCGTGCGTCGAGATTAATTTAACTTTGTACAACTAAGTTTTAACCATAGAGCTACGAAACTTTCAGAAGTCTCATATTTATTAGAGGTACCTACATATCATAATTTGTTAGCGGTCGCTGGGAGTCGATGGATGGAGGCGGCTCAGCACCACTATTTGTGGCTTCGTCGTACGGCGAGGCTTATGAGCAGCTGTGGACGCGTATGAGCTATATGATTAAACGAGGAAAGTAATTAATATTGGAGCTATTTTCAAAAATAAACACCTAGATCTGGGCCCTGGTATGATGAGATTCTGATTAAATTTCGTGCAACTCGTTTGGTGACTGTATTTCACAGAGCTGATCAATTCTCTGTCTGGCATTGATTCAACCAAAGCCTGTTTCATCAATTTGCTTTTGGGTGATAAAAACTTGTTGGAACCTAGTTTGTTTACTTCACTACATTGTATAAAACAAAGTCGCTTCCCGCTGTCTGTCTGTCCCTATGTATGCTTAGATCTTTAAAACTACGCAATGGATTTTGATGCGGTCTTTTTTAATTGATAAAGTGATTCAAGCGGAAGGTTTATAAACTATTTCAAATATAGATTTTCCGCGGGGCTCAGCTTAATAAAATAACGGATGAGGAAGTCTTTATAGCTGCATATTCCTGCATGCTCATAACCTAAGATCAAATATCTGTAACTGAAAATAAAAGGAAACCCAACGAAATGTTCAATATTTCGATCACCAATCTATTAATATAAAAATCGACCACTCTGTCTCAAATACAAGTCCAGAGTAAATACTACCCTCTCTGCGCACAGAAAAATACCCTAAGTATGGCCACAGCGCATGCAGTAGGACAAACATATGAATAATTTTATCATTTAAAAAACTAAAAAGTTACTTCGAATACCTTAGTTTTATTTATTTTTTTAGTTTGCGGCATAAATCAGGATTGTTTATTTTTAGACCACCTCGGGATCATCTTGTACACTATACAACTGCAAAAGAACTATCCAAATCGATAAATAACGGAGCAATCGACAAATATACAAAATATAAATAGAATGAATCAAATCATACACAAGTCAGAATCAAATCTACCTTTTTAACCACCGATCGTCTGTGGTTAAAAATGATTGGTAGGCTTATCAGACCACCGTTCATGCACTAAGGTTCAGAGTATTAATAATAAAACTTACGAATAGGTACGTCCAACTCCATTAGCCGAGTATGTCCCACGAATGTCCACTCAGGACATTCGTACTCAGCTCGAAACGCACGAGTAGATGGCGAACTACAACTACCTAGAGTGGATAATGTACGGTGGTCCCTTTATGCCCACTGATAGAGAAAAATAAAGAATGATAAACGTAATAAATATGTATAAACTTACGCGATCTGAACACATAATTATAATTATTGATACAACCAACGGGCAGAGTGACAGAGTATAAACCTGTTGAAACGTCGGAAAAATAGTTAAATAAACGCGATAAATACCCGCTTTATCAATACTTATAAGTAATGATAAATGTAGTCATGATTCTGCATTTCGCTACCCTGTGTGGTCGGTGGGACGCGCTGGGGGTACTGATTTAGTTTGCCCAGTCCGAGACATTATCGATTGAGCCGCAAGGGGCGGTTTTATTTGTCAATTTTCAATGCTCCATTCAAAGGTACGCTTCCTGGCTTATAGATTGAAGCTGTATAGTTACGCTGCGCGCTTTCAGAATACGATAGAACCTTGTCACGGTAAATTCAACACACCGGATTCACTCTGTAAATAATAATAATGCTGGACAATTCACACAGTTTATCTAGCCGCAAGGTAAGTAGAGCTTGTGTTATGGGTACTAGATGACTGATATACATAATACAATACATTTACATGAATAGATATGTTTACTATACATAGAAAAATGACCAGAACACCCGGAACAAATATCTGCAGATCGTACACACTTTTGCGGCGAGAATCGAACCCACAACTTCCTGCGTCGCAGGCGTACCTTCGCCCACCACGCCACAGAGATCGTACAAAGTGAATTCGTCAAACGATAGTTTAATATCCAACTTTAAAGTAGGTGTTTCTCAATCCTGCTATATGTATTTTTTAGTAACACTGACTTCTGCCTGTGGCTTTGCACAATATGTTTTTTGTTGATAAAAGTACTAAATGTGCTTCCCTACAACACAATCTTAAATAAGTAAATAATAATAAAGATACCTTTAGCCTTTTAGACGTTAAAGATTAACAGACAATAGTTACTATAGCATTGTGTCAGTTCGAAAAGGTTCTATCCCATTCTGACCGCGCGCGGCCTGTGCCAGGTGCTGCTTTAGATTGTAAAAGATTAATCGCTGGGGTGATCCGGATTTTGTTTATGTTGGGAAGCAATTTCTCTTACAAACTGACTTTGTGAAAAGAGAAAAGAGTTCTGTCTTTAATTCCCGTTTTAAATCAAGATTTACAGTCGCTCGATGAAATGGTTTATACTTACAAAGAAAAGATAATGCTATTCAAATTTATTATACCTACTGAAGATCATTTCCATCTTGGTTGTTTAGTTTCTCAAAGCCCAACCGAGTTATATTTTTCCGAAATAAACATTGAATGTCTTTAACTTCCTTGGTCTCGCCAAGAAAAAATACGTCAAGTAAATTTTCGATAATCAGATGATGAGTTTAACGAAAAATATTATCTCAAAGTCTTTAAAAAAATTGTAATATCCATGATCCTGAGAATCGCGGAAAAATGGCCGCTGCGGCAAACTAAAGAAAAATCTCGACTGCACCAAAACATTTAGGTATTATAGAGGTAGGTGTAGGCGTAGATTTTTTCTTACAATGTTTATACCAACGCAAAACACAACAAATAATAAATAATAATAATAATATTGCTGGACAATTCACACAGCATTATCTAGCCCCATGGTAAGCAGAGCTTGTATTATGGGTACTAGATAACTGATATACATAATACAATACATTACATAGATAGATATTTTTTTTTATTATATATAGAAAACGACCAGAACACCCGGAACAAATATCTGCAGATACACATAATTGTTCCAAGGCGGGAATCGAACCCGCAACCTCCTGCGTCGCAAGCGGACCTTCGCCCACCGCGCCACATCGGTCGTCACGTCAATAGGGCAGCGTCCTCACAGTAAGACAATTGTTACAACAGGATGCTTTCATTAGACCACCTACAGACCTGATTATTAGGATGTGAACCGATGTGTAGGTAGCTTAAGAACTGCTTGTTATTTTAATGAGCGATTTAAGCTGTTTGGCGCCTGTTGGATGATATATGGGATTGTCTGTCTGTTTGATTCAAAATAGACGTACAATACAATACAAATACCTCTTTTGAACCTAAGGTTTTGCTGTAAGAAAACTCTTTGTTAGGGTTAAGCTCGCCTATGTACATATCTTTTTTAGTTAAGTTATTTTTAAGTTTTTATTGTACAATAAAGAATTACAAGAATTACAAGAAATACGATTTATTGCAAACCAGGACAGAGAACAACAGAATATAATAACAAATACAGAAACAGACGCACAATTGGCGGCCTTATCGCTAAGACCGATTTCTCCCAGGCCATCTTTAGATGGACTCGTAACTATTGTATAGTATAGATGTAGACGCATACATAGACTCTTCACTTCTACACACCAAAACTACTGAACGGATCAGGCTGAACAAGAAAACACCTACCTATATGAGGTATTTAAAAGGAAATCCCTCTAGTTCAAAATATTGAACGCGACTTTTTGAATTGAAAATGGTACCAGTATAGCAATCCTTATGAAGTTGTTAGAAAATACACAACAATGTCCAATTCAAGGTCTTTCAAAGAGTTTGAAAGACCTTGAATTGGACCTTCATTCGTTGATTTGAATTGCATTTTACACCTATTTTGGACGATCAAATAGGATTCCGCTGGCTTAGCTCTCTATGCCGTTTAATAATGACTAAAGCCACCTAGCTAATAAATCTCAGCTTATCAAATTACAGTTTGTAGACAGCATAGCAGGAAGCAGGACAATGACGGTAATCAAATCACTCGGTCAATACGTTCTGCCACTGGGGCGGGGCGGGGCGGGGGGGTGGCTGCCCTGCGTAATGTGATTAGAGCATACGGGCGGCGGTCATGACCTCGCTGCATATCTTATGTACCTACACTAGATCATCATTGCTGCGACGCAGGTTGCGGGTTCGATTCCCGCCTCGGAACAATTGTGTGTATGATTTGATATTTGTTCCGGGTGTTCTGGTTGTTATCTATGTATAATAAGGCTCCCTGGGCGCTTATGGCCCGTATAGTTGTGCGATCAGTTTAGGGCGGTTAATAGACACTTACAAACCTTGACAGTTGTACTATTTGTGTTACTATCCCTACAAAATTACACTAAAACACCGTTTAAATATTTACGACAATATTTTCGTGACAATGTCTCCGTGATGCGGCGATTGATATCACTTCCTTCCATTAGGGTAGACTTCCGAGCGGCGGGATAGGGCGCGACATGTTTATTGAAGTTTAAAGTTTTTGATAACAAATTGGTCAATAAACATAAATGTTAAATTAAATGGTTTAATACATTTGAAACAGACAGCCTTTATTCGCATTAAATATATAACTATAAAAAATCATTCCCATTCGCATAGATTTAATGTGAATGGGAATGTTTTTTTATAGTTATATAGGCTTATATAGGGCAAGGCTCTTACCCTCTTTCATGGCAACATAGACGATGCGATGTTTGAGCAATTGAGCTGAATAAATATGTGTGTCTGTTTATTATGTTCATTAATTTATAATATAATGGTAAATATCAGGCGTAAGAATAGTCACTAAAGCTAATGGACCTAGCAAGCCCAACTTCTAATAGAACAAAATAGTTAAGTCTAACTCTTGCTAGGTAACATATTTACGTATTTGGCACGCAGACAAAGTGGATCTTAGCCTCAACAATAACACACTTTTCTACGTTTTGTGCATGCCGTCCTTGTAATCAAATTGCCCTCAGTCTTAAAGTTGTACCCACTGTCGCTAACTTTCATGTTGTCCGGCAGTCTATCCCAAAGCTACTTAGTACAGAGGGTCTTTTTGTGTATGTTATTATAAATCGATTAAGTAACGAGTATACTGTTTTGTTTGAGTAAAGTTTCCAAATATTAATGTTTCGTTTGTGTTTCGAAAATTGATTGAAAAAGTTTACAGGCTAAGCTTTTTACAATATCGCTGAGTAAACAAAAACTAGATCATAACTCATTTAACTCTTCTGTTTAAGTAAATGTACCGGTCTGTGAATTAGCTTTGGTTCAAAAATTCATTATTGTTAGAATATTATTTTCATCACAGCCCGTTAACGCCAAAACGGCTGACCGGATCTGAATTTTGCAATCTATTTAACTTTATTTTGTAAAAAATAATTCTTAGACTTCAAAAAGACCAACAACGTACCTACAATATTATGCGAGGATTGTGAATTTACTAGATGTTCCTCTCTTGTTTTTTCCATAGCGTTTCCCTTTCATTAGACCGCCGCCAGTCCCATAAAGTGTTTCTTCATTTCGTCCCACTAAGCCGCGTGTAAGAAGAATACTGAGCTTGTTACTTTAACACGACCTCACCCGACCTTGGAAGGTCACATCTCGACTCATCCCTTAAGTGTGCTTTGGTACCTTAAGGAGATGTTCTGAAGTGGCAGCTTAGATACGGGTGACTTGTCTTGGATACTTGAACTTTGACCAGTTCTGCTAGCATGAATGACTCGCGGTTTTGTATGGAGAAAAGTCTTTAATATTTTAAGCATGAATTTAATTGGTTCTCTACGGTGTAGTATATAGCTAGCCTCACAGTTAGGTTTTTATACGCCGGGCACAATTTTTACCATGACACTTAAGCATAGATGGAGGGTCCAAACTTTGAAAATATTGACCGTATCCAAGTTGCTAATCAGTGCAGCAACAAAATCTTATCCTTGTTTGATTTTATAAGTTTCTAAAACCGTTGATTCTTAAAATCCCCTATTTGACCCTTTCAACGGCGGGTCGCCGTACCCAAAACCCGAATGCAATCTTTATATATCTCAATGCTGGAGTTTTTCTTTTACATTTACCTATCCGCGGCGACCAGAGCTAAATGGCCTCCCGAGACTGCCTCGAGTTTTACGAGCCGAGACCAAATTGGATGGCGCGGCCGTATGCCCAGGGGTCTGCTTCTACTGGCCTGTGTTAGACTGTTGGTTTTTACGGAACAGGATATGCTAGGGATTTCTGCAAATTATAGGATGACATGTCATGTTTCGTTACAGAGGATAAAGTAAAAAGGAATTTTGTGGAGCGCCATCTTTTGGTGGAATTGTTTTGAAATTGTTACGGGTTATTTTCTGCCGGGTCATCGAGGCCCAATTTCTCTTATTGTACCTGTCAGCTGTTTCGGAGTTTGCTTTCGTGAGTGTCAATTTTCGTTATTGGTTCGGAAAGGGAGGTTGCCCATTTCGGGATTTCGCATTGGAGAAACAATAAATATTTTTTTGTGATTGATTCGGTAAATGTTGAGATGGGTAAATTGGAGGGTTTTAAGCATTTGGCTAAGGTAAATTTATTTGCGTTTGTTTTTGTTCGCTGTAAAATGATTTGAAACATTTCTGACCCATCATATCTTAAAGACATTAAAGAAACCGCAAATTTCACATCTCGAAATGAATATCAGTGTCTCATTTCTTGGTTTTGTGAAGTTGGTTATTATATGTATGGAAATATCTTTGAGATCCCACTAATTTCCTACTTTTCGGAGTGAATCTCACCCGTCTCATCACCAGTGAACTGACGTCACGTCGGCTCGCGTGTGAACATGCGCGCACGCACCAATGCGCTCATTTGCATTCGTCGCCCGCGCGTCGAATTGCAAATGGCTCATTCAATGTTGAGGAGCGAGTTATGAAATCTGAGCGGATGTTTGTTTGAGTTTAACTTGAGCCATGTTTGCTACGACAAATAATTCAACGAAAGACTGCATTTTGAAGCGGTTAGACGCTAGGCGGCTGCTTAGGCTTACCAAACGGTTTACTTCTCAAAATACCGACAAAGCATACGTTTTTAAAATTATAATACATATTGTAAATGGAACTATTATGTGTCGACCTCTGTGGCGGGCGAAGGTCCGCCTGCAATGCAGGAGGTTGCGATGGTTGATTTTTATCTGTTTATCACATGTAATATCTTTCATAATGTTTTGTATCTAGTGTACAATAGAGTATTTTTGTATTGTATTGTATTATATTGTATAATAAAAAATATCTATCTATGTAATGTGTTTCATATATCAGTTATCTTGGTACCCATAACACAAGCTCTGCTTACTTTGGGGCTAGATAATGAAATGAAATGAAATGAAGTGTGAATTGTCCAGCAATATTTATTTATATCCCCCTAGGTATTAAGATTAAACCACATCAGCTTATGACTTGTCCGCGTATTGTTACCATGTGCCGCCGATTCAGTGCAACAGTTTTTGCCTATCATTGACACAGTTGTCAAAAGCCGTGTAAATAATTAATTAGCTAATTGTTAACAAATCAATTGAACTTAGATTAATAGTTTGATTAATCACATTGATTTGTTATTTTGATGAGTATTTCACGATTATATTAAAGCGTAGTGAACGTTTGTTAGACGCTTAGTTATAACAACAACGTGAGCACTCCATCGTAATAAAAACATTTGACCAATTGTTGGTAATTACACCTGTTAGTTAACATTCTAATGAGGTCACAGGGTCTTATGCAAACAACGTCATTTATTACTCGTACAAAATAACATTTTTATATTATTATATACGAGTACAATAATATTACTCTTTATTGCACATTAAGAAAATACTGAAATAAATACATGAAAAGAGAGTTAAAATATTTAGTTGCACAAAAGAAAAATAAAGTTGAATAGTAAAAATTTACTTTTTATACAAAAAGGTATTCTTTTTGTATAAAAAGTAAATTTTTATTATTAAGTTAATGGTTATTTCTATCCCATGGAAACTGACTTAACGGCAGCATATGACTTCTTTTTTTTTCATTCCAGGTCTGCATAAAAGCAAAATTTCAGCAACACTACTGAACATCCGTTTTGTTGTTGGCGTGAAGGAGTAACAAACATCTTAACTTTGACATTTATAATTTATTAGCTGCGCTCCGCGGCTTCGCCTTCGTAGAAATCGTTGTTTCACATTCGTTTTTAAACCTCCCTCTTGAAATTCTCTATCTATTGCTGAAAACTGCATTAAATCCGTTGAGTAGTTTTGAAGGCAAACAGACTGAGTTAGAGCGGAAGCGACTTCATTTTATAGTATGTAAAGAAGTGTGATGTTAATGTACATATACTGTTGAAGTGATTTCCTTTGAAACGGTTTCACAGCAGGAAGGCTACGGTCCTATTAGGGCTCCACAGATTCAATAAAGGAGCCCCCGCGAGCCCGCACTGACCTACGGCGCCCTGCTGTGTCGCAGGCTCCTTACTGTCCTCTTGCTCAGCGGGGGCTGCCCTTGGCTGTTTTCTTCTGAAGTTTTCTCGTAGGTAGTTGATGCAAATAAATAATTCACTGCCTTCACTACATAGTATAAAACAAAGTTGCTACCCGCTGTCTGTCCCTGTGTGTGATCTTTACAACTACGCAATTGATTTTGATGCGGTTTTTTTGGAGTGATTCAAGATAAAGGTGGAAATCAAAGTGTCAAATGGTTTATAAATCATTTGACACATTGATTTCCACGCGGGCGAAGCTCGGGGTGCAGCTAGTTAGCTATATAGTAAGGACAGAGTTTATAAGGTGGTGGTTCTTTTTGATTATCTTTTCTTTAAAAAAACACGAGGGACAGTCTTTGGGGACTGCCAATAGAAATGAAAACTAAGTAACTTTATATTTGATTTATACTGGGAAGTGTGCGGTGACGATGACGCGATTTTCACGCTTTTTGTTCACCCAAAAAGTGCTCAACGCGCCTGAAGAAGTCTTCACGTCAAAAGTTGTGTATGATGCATTTAGCCGTGGCGAATGCGGCGTCAGAATCTACCTCCAACACAGTCTGTGGATGTCGAGAGAGAGATGAAAGAATCCTGTTTGATGGTTCGAGGTATCCAACCAAAACATTCGTGCATAAAACGTACCTAACTCTCGCGTTGTTAAAACTAGATACTGAATAATAATAATGTATATTTTTGTAAATAAAACACTTTTGCTTAGATAATATTTCAGTGCTGGTGGTATTTTTCTAGTGACTAAGCTTTTGTACATTTTATCCAAGTCGGAGTAGAAATACATCTGAAGGTTAATTCAAGAGAGATGAGTTTAAGCGTTGTTTGTTGTAAGGAACGTTATTTCTTCATTTAATATCCACGGCTTAATAAGGAGCTAGAGATGGGACAAATCCGGATAAATCAAATTATTTTTATACTTTACATTCAGTCTATACTAATATTATAAAGAGGAAAGGTTTGATTTTTTGTTTGTTTGTAATGAATAGGCTCCGAAACTATTGGACTGATTTGAAAAATTCTTTCACCGTTGGGAAGCTACGCTATCCCCGGTGAACATAGGCTATATTATGTTTTCAAAAACGTTACGAACCCGTACTAAAATCGTGCGAAGCCGGGAAGGTCCGCTAGTTATATAATATACTAACAAATAGATAATGTGTTAATTTAGTCCGGGTAAATACCACTGTCGCGTCGCTTATTGCGAAGGCAAATGGCGATATACACTTTATCATAATTTTAAGCCGCTTAAGTTAAATCGTTTGTTTTAATATAATACAGGCATTAGCAGGATAGTCTGTGGGTTTTATTCAATAGTTTGGGTTTGTTAATAATTAAAGAGGCTTTTACAGCACTTACAGAAAGTTATTTTTTAATAGTTAAGCTGTATACAACAGTTTTGCACAGTACCACGACATTTACTTGCTGAATTCGCGTTAAATAAAACGAATAAATGTTGCGGGTTAATTACCAACTTTATTTATGTTGAAAGAACACCAACGTTTAATCCCTTAACGAGGAACTTCTTCAGGGTGAATGCGATTCCTTTACAATTAGTAGTACGAGTTACTAAGAGGAAAAAAGCCGTTCTTTTGAATGAATGCACTTAAAACATAAAAAAATAAAACCTTATATCAAAATTGTAAATATGAACAGTGAAATAGGCGGCCTTATCGCTGACTGCGATTTATTCCAGGCAACCTGGGGATGGTGAAAAAGATGAAGAAATTATTTTGTACCATAAAATTTCTGTCTAAATCCAAAGCAGTTGGTTGCTAATAATGATAAATCTTTAGAAACTATCATGGCTATTAACACTTAAATAATTTAAAACGGGATATTTGCCATGATTTGATTTTGTGCCGAAATACTGGAAAACTCGAAAATCGAATCATGGTAAATATCCCGTTATAAATGACTTTAGTGCTATGTAGCTGTTTCCCGCGATTTCAGCCACGTTAAATTCGAATTTCACATTTCTAAAATATAATACCTATAGCGTAGCCTATAGCCTATGTTCACCGGGGATTGTGTAGCTTCCTAGTGAAAGAAATTTTCATATCGGTCCAGTAGTTTTGGAGCCTATTCAACACAAACAAAAAAAAAACAAAATATTTCCTCTTTATAATATTTAGTGCTAATAATGATGTTTAAACTCAAACCACACTCCTAAGTAACATTTTCTGTTACCCACACTATTATCTGAATCCCAAGCTTCCACCCCAGCCACCTTCCGCGTCACAAAATGGAAGCCTCCCTCCAAATCCTGAGGAATATTGCAACCTTCAATTACTTCGGCAAACTCGCCTTTGAGTTTCCTTAATTACCAGTATCCTTTCTCATTTAAATTTCACTCGGGAATTTAACGTGACATAGATATTGCTCTGTTTTAAATTATTTCGCGAAATAGCTTCTCTGAAATTATAAGGCGGAGGTAATTGAAGATTTGGTTAGTTGGCATTTTTGAAATGATGATTACTCATGTCCTGGGCAAAATCTTCTATAATATAAAAATGAATCGCTGAATGTGTTGCTAAGCGCAAATCTCGAGAGCAGCTGAACCGATGTCGCTAATTCTTTTTTTAGAATATTCCGTGAAAACCGGGGACGGTTTTTACGGAGATAAAAAAGAGATTTTTTTTTAAATTGCCCTACCCGGGCGAAGCCGGGACGGGCCGCTAGTTAGTTATAAATTTTCAAAATAAACGTCTATTTCTTGCAGGAATAATATAAATTTAACGACTCTCCAAATGATTTCTGTAATATTTTAGCTGGAAAATAAAATATTTAATACTGAGATATAAAGATACCAATCTGATAATTATTTACAAATCGATTCGAATGTTCTAGTCATAACGTTAAAAACTATCACCCATTGTTCCGTTATCCATAGCCATCTCGTATCATAATTGATAGGGTGGTCCTAATCGGTACAAAGAGTGGCTTATCCATCATGGTACGTATTTAACTCCTGACCTAGAGTCACCTTACAAGTGTTTGTGCCACCATCGATCATAAGTATTAGCTTCACTATGTCACCACTCGCTTCTTGCTCATGTTATCGTAGACTAGCGGACCTTCCCGGCTTCGCAAGGTTTTAGTACGGATCCCTAACTTTTTTGAAAATATAATATAGCCTATGTTCACCAGGGATAATGTAGCTTCCCAACGGTGAAAGATTTTTTCAAATCGGTCCAGTAGCTTCGGAGCCTATTCATTACAAACAAACAAACAAAAAATCAAACCCTTACTCTTTATAATATTAGTATAGACTAGTGGTTGCCCGGGACTTCGTTTTGGTGCCTAATGTTGTTCAAATATCATCAGTAAGAAATGGTTCTTCGTTGTCACAGTATCCATGGGGAGACACTTCGAATAAAATCGAGTTAAAAGCTTTTTTAAAATAAAACCTGCAATCAAGTGTATCAAATTAAATTCAAGAAGTTTTATTGCAAGATAAAGGAGCAGCTAAGAGACAAACCAAGCGTTACAGCGATAATATTTACGCGACGATTGTATGTACTCGGAGTGACAGCCAAGAATCTCCTCATAATCATCCTCCTTAACTTCCAGGAATATCGTTTACTATGAAAGAAAACATCGACGACCTCTGTGGCGCGATGGGTAAAAAAGGCCCACCTGCTCAGGAGGTTCGATTCCCACCTCGGGACAAATGTTTGTAAGATCTGCAGATATTTGTTCCGGATGTTCTGGTTGTTTTCTATGTATAATAAAAAATATCTATCTATGTAATCTATTGTTTTGAGTATATCAGTCATCTAGTACCCATAACACAAGCTCTGCTTAACTTGGGGCTTGATGATGCTGTGTGGATTTTCCAGCATTATTTATTTATTTATAGAAAAAGCTCTTGCTTAAATGTGAATTTCAGATAGGTACGATTCGTGCCTTATTGCTCACGAGTGGGCTACTCCTTCAGTCTCGAGTATGCCTAAAACCCTCCAGACATAGAATTGCATTCAAATCTTGTATTTCAAGCGATATCAAAGTCGTAAACGATCTTGTCTCCTTCAAGTTTGGATTTGATCCTAGCAGTTCTAGACCCAGCCACTTTGCATCGGGGCTAAAGGAAAATAAACTTTGTACCATTGGTATTCGATTCAGCTTCCCTGTGCACTAAAGATGTCACTATGCCACAGCCCCAATACAACCGGCGCTATTTCAAAATGGCGGATGTTAGTCGATAAATCATCTCAAGTTAGAAGGAAAGGAATAAGCTTTCTAAAGCATACTCGTTACATACTGAAAAGATTATGTTTTTATGAAGACTATTTTTTGTTATCTGTTTTTAATTAGGTACCAGGACTCTTTGGTTGCATTTCACAGCACAAGTTTATGTCATTACGAAGAAGTGGACTATATGTAGATTGAAAATTAATAGCGATTTTTAATCAATATTATCACACCTTTTTTTGACATATTATTCACATTCGACCAAGAATTATTTACAATTCAAAGTTCATACTATTGAAGTAATATCCTTAAGCTGGCATGACTTCAGAAAGTCTATACCCAGCAGAGGGGCCTATATACCCTTTACTAGGTAAAAGCTGAGCAGATGATGATGATGAATTTTTAATTCATGTAGAAGTGGGTACATATTGCGCATTATATAATGCACAATATGTACCCACTTCTCTATTAACTTTGTCTCTCTTTCCCAATAAGGTTTGCTGGAAGAAAACTCTTTTAAAGGTTGCTCGCCTTTGTTATAAGTTTTCTAGTATAATGTTTTGTATATGTTTTATCGTGCAAGAAGAATAAATAATTTCCTGAAGATACCAATTCAACCTCTATGGGCATATCATGTTTTGTATTCCAAGTGATATGCCTCCAGTTTAGTAGTAGTGTATCTGTAGGTAGATAAAGGAATGGGAATCCACTCGCTGTCGCGGATGTGCATAAGGCTTCCGGCGAATAAGTGGCTCGTAACGATCAGCCTTCGCGAACAACTATTCAATAGGGAGTTTTATATGAGATTTTTGAGTGCAGGTACAGTTAGGGTTTTAGTGGTCGGTAAAGGCATATCCAGTATGTGTTTACACGACAGTACAGCCTGTTATCAATGGTATAATTAAAGTATAAGAAACTGTAAGAATACTACATGGTACAGTGTTTCCTAAAGTATTTTTTTATATACTATAAGTTTTTCATAAAATAGTGTATACCTATTAAGCTACCGAGGTAGAGAGCCCCTGCGTTTACGTCACAAGTCTAGAACTTAGTTAGGGCAAGGTGTCGAAACTAAGAAGTGAAATAGGTCTACAGTATACATTACTTTGTTTTCGAACGAAACGAAAAGACTATCGGGACTATGGTCGCTGAATCTACTATTATTTATGAATAAATATTATTATTATAATTAACAGATTTAAAAAATACTTGGATTTGTTAACGGAACTGAGAAGGTTTAGAGAATCGTAAAAGTTGTTGATATTTATTTTCTTCCCTATGCGACTGATGACGTAGTACCTGAATAAAACTACCTTAATAACCTTAATAACTTAGCTACATATAAGTGAAACATTTTTTAGATTTACATCGGTTGTTCTGACTGTTACCCCTTATTACAGTCAACAAGAACACATCGAGCTTTGCCAAGCAACGCAAGTGCGAACTAAACAGGCTGTGAAATTGAGCAGTGAAATTACAAACAAAAGAACTAAGAGCTTTTTCAGTTACGCCATCTGTCGGCGGCTCCTCAACCTATGCTCATACGTTCCGCAATATTCCGTGTTTGCGGAACGTGACGTTCGTAGATGGAGGGGAGATGGATTCGCTGTTTTACGGACAAACCTGGAACCTATCATTTTGCCCGTGATTTGTTAGTTTGCGGGGTTTTCTGGGTTCCATACAAGAATTATCTTGAAAAATACTCAAAAAATTACATGTTTTACAGACCACTCTGCTTCATGTTTTGCCGCCCGTCAACGTCACAAATGAACGTGGTATCAAAGATAGATAGATGGTTTATATGGTATCTATTGTATTAAGTATATCAGTCATCAATACCCATAACACAAGCTCGGCTTAGCTTGGGGCTAGATGATGCTGTGTTAATTGTCCAATATTATTTATTTTTATTTATGGTCCACAAATACATATATGTAGAGAGTACAAAATAAAACAAATCAAACATAGCTGTAGTAGTATCTTGTTCTTCACACTTCTTTTTCGTTCCACATGGAGAAGAAATAACTCTTCTATTTTGCACTATTCTGATGAAAAAAAGTTACTTCAAAGTAAACTTTTAAAAAAATGTAAGAATTTTTCAGAACCCTATCGTCGACATCACGCTCTTGGCGAATAGATTCAATGAAATGTGTAATAACCGAAGATGACGTTTTGTTTGCCGAAGGGCTCAATAGGGATATTATTTATTTATACTGCCTGCCTACTATCTCACTAACAATTATTCTTGGTAACATCAAAGCGACACTCTCTAAGTACCTACGCGAATTCCTTCAAAACAAATTAATTTTTAAACAGTAATTTTACTTAGAAAGTTATACTCTTAAACTTAATCCACTTAACATAAAATAAGCTTTAAAATTTAAGTTTTAATCATTCTTAAACAAATGGACTAATAAAAATCTCAGAACTTCAGACGTTGGATTCAAATTAAAAAGCCCGCTAAAAGCTAAATCGTTTAAATTTTCATTACAATGAAATCCTATGCATTTTTTCCCGACTTAAAATAAATAATGGGATTGTATTAAGATTCAAATTACAGTATATCTACTTAAGCGGTGCCACCCCGAGCCACCCTTAGAGAAATATACCACCCTCTATCAGTTTGAGCGAAAAAAAGATACCTCCGTAAAAATTATTAACATTTTCATGAATTCGTAATTGTGTTTGCTCTCTCGGTGATCTAGGAGGAACGCTCGCGTTGCCAGCGTGAAAAATTCACGCAGTGTTGCCCTGCTCGAGATGTATTAATCTAGTATTTATCAGCAGTGTAAGCGTTTGCGTGACTTGTGTGGTTCAGGAGGTGGAATAAGTTTTTGAAATGTGTTTTGAATTTTTAATGGTGATGAAAATAGCGAGATAACATTCTGAAAATACACTTTATGCAATGCCTTTCTGGTCAAACAACATTGCTGCCTTACGGTTAGAAGACCTGTTTGTGACAAGGCCCATAGCATTCGTGTGGATGATAGTAATTTTACACCTGTAAGTATTACTTATAGCAAAAAGTTACGCAACATCTTGAACCCGATGCTTCCACAGACTTAAGGATGCCTCATTTTGAGCTTAATTTGTTGAATAAATAAATGCAGGGCAGTGCATGATAGGACAGAATCTTACTGTTAATAAACAGTAACGGCCTGGAATCAGGAATCTGACGGTTTAACACCCCTATGCCTGTGAAAGCACGTTAAGCCGTAGCCTGCCTGCGTTCGCCTGATCTCCCCCGGTCGATCTGCCGTCTCATTGGATTATGATTGAATAGACAGTGCACCCGTGTTTCCGCACACACTTGGGCACTATAATGATGTCCTAACTGATGATAAATACTATATAATATAACTTCACCTATTGCTAGTTACAGGTATACCCTTACCTAGCCGACTCGAGCCGATATTGCGTCAATTTTCACGAAGATTGGCTAGTTGGACATTATTGCGTACCACTTACCATCAGCACCATTCCAGTTTCAAGCGGTATCATAAAAAAACTTATTCCTAAGTAATATTGCAAGACGTAGAAGAAACCTATTCACGGGCAAGTTCTCGAAGACTAGATTGTTTTGAACGGGTAAACGATCTCAAAGGCGCACGGTTAGGAAATTGGTCGACACTGGCATCATTACCGCGGGCGGTGGAAGTAACAGCAACTTCAACTAGCTCTTGCATGCAACTTTATTAGCTTTTTTGATCAAGAATAAATTGCTGTAGGAAAGGTATGTGTAATGTTTTCAAGTTTTAATTACCTTTTTTTTAACTTTAACTATTTTATTGTTATTTTCCTGTGGCCATTTTGTTTTAGATTACTTTAGTTAAATTACCTACCGTTCAATTAAATGGCTATAGATTGTGCCCTAACTCAGATCATATCCTTTAGATATTGGGTTGTAGAATAGAATAAGAATATTTTTATTGTAAAATTGCGTGAATCATAGTTACATGGAGGTCTTATTAATAAAATGTCAAAAAAAATCTCATCCTTTTCGAACAGAGAATAGTATTTTGCAAAATACATAGGTTAAAAGTTTGAATATCCATCTAATCCAAATATTCTTAATAGAATAGTTGGATGTCAAAGATCTTTTGTACATCTAACTATTCCATTAAATTTCACTGTCTAAAAGACGTGGCGGGCCAATGCCCAAGAAGAGAGTCTGTTTCTGTTATACAGAGAAATTTCCACATTTCACTCGGTTCACTGGTGAAAGGAATTGTAATGGTATGCCAAAGAGCTCTTGGGCCACCACAGCCTAAACAATAGTAAAATAGACGTTGTTCTCAAAACTCAAAATCTTAAACATTACAAACAAACAAACACCCCTCTCTACAGTATTAATAAAGCTCTGTACACACAGACTAGATCGTAAAACGAAAGAAAACTCTTCATTAACCCGCAGACTCCCCGCAAAAGTGCAGCGGACATTTCGGAGTTAAGTGTTTAGCGAGGGAGCACAGGGTCTGTGTTTGTTTTTCTGATAAATTAGTTGTGGTTGGTAGACTGGAGTTGTGACGGCTTGGCTATGGCTATAATAACGAAATTGTGTTATGTAATAAGTACCATAAGCCATAAATAACAATGCTTGATTTATTTTATGGCACACATATAAACACACGCACGCAACACATGTTTGCATTTTACGTTTGATTTCAAATATTGAAAATAAATCGGCGATTTGTTGCTGGTTTTTTTTCTAAAATTTTTGCCATTTCTGTAAAATAATCATCGATCTGGTATTCGATGAATCGATTATAATAATGAATAGTTGAATGCTGGTGAAGTGGTCAATTATGTACGGCCAGATAACCTAAAAAATGCTCTAGTAAAATCTCAGTTTTTCCTAAATCAAGCCAAATATTTGTACAAACTTACGTAGATTCTTTTTCGTTACACTTAAACCACGTTACTAAATATTCATTAAAATATCAGAGCAATATTTTCCTGTAAAATGCCACATCAAAATCTTAATCCTGTATCATTTGAAACTGGCCGGAGGCGGCGACGGCGAGTAATTACCAAAGAGCCAAGCAAACGGATACACGGCCGTTATTGCTAGCGAGCATTTATTGCTGACGAGGTACTGGCGGGGAAATATTTTAGTCGACATTGGATTTTACATCTGCAAAAGATACAAAGAAAAAAATTGTAGTTCGCACACAACGAGAGATAATCAAGATGTTTATGATTTAATGATGTAGATGGCATTCGATTTGTGGGAATCGTCCAACTAACCATATGAAAGTAAAAGTATAAAATATTCTCAAAACCCCTGGATGATATAGGAAGATTGCCGACAAGACATTATATCAAACCAAAACCAGTTTGAGGGGCACAACTTGGAAGAAACTTCTACTGAGCAGTGCGTAGATAATAAAATGTGAGATGATAAACCCTTCCAAAAGATACTGGCATATTTTAACAATTATACTTCTTACCGAGTTATTTCTGACGCACTTTTAAAGCAACTGACCCCATGTCTTGCCTACACTCTTCGTGATTTAACTAATTATTCAATTCTGTAATTTAATCTAATGTCTTTAATAAGTAAATGCATTTGCTTAGATTGGCACTAAATATTAAGGTGACAAGATTCTCGGTAAACAAAAACTAATGAATTGACAGAAAACTTTCAAACGTACGATGTACTTCGTTTCCGTCATGTTATGGCGTTCACAACCCCTCTATGTCATGTGGAAATCAATAGACGTACTTACATAAAGTGGGCAACATATTGACCCCTTGATCTTTTCCTTCCTCATATATAACATCATGTATTATCCAGTCAGGAATTTTTCATCTAAAGTTAAATAGTTATTGCTGCGACTGTACTTGGAAACTTCAAAGAGGTTCGTTCTTATTTATTTTCATATCCCTAACGAGGTTGCGGCATGTCTTTAATTTATGTTTTTATGTTTATCTTTCTACGTTTTACGTTCCTTAGATATTTTAAAGGAAGTCAAATGAAAAGTTCCTTGAACGAAAATGATTATATGAAATTTTGAAATAAAAAATGCTCAAGTTTTAATTATAAAGATGTGGATACTTAGCATGGCTAAGCACCTATAAAGCCTTCATGCATTATCTCTCGTACTCCGCTTGGTTATGACAGTTTTTGAGATTGAAGCATTTTTCAGTTTACTTCAAGCCTGTTTAGGGTTGATGTAAACTGCAATTTGCAATTTTGAAGTATGTAAATAAAAAGCTATGTAAAGTAGTAGTGTCACTGCAGATACAATTTTCCTATTTTATATATTTAAGGTTGTGTCAAAGAGTAGAGAGGAATTTGTATCAAGGGGATAAACAGGGAATAGGACTCCATTAACTCCTGCCAGCCTTTTCTGCCCTGCACTTTGGAAACCAGATGTGCCCAGATATTTCTCAATGCCGTCAACCAAACGTGCTTTCGGACGACCACGATTTCTTTTGCATGATCTTGGACACTACTCGGGCATAGCTTTTGTCCACCAACCACACCAAGTCTTCTGAAAAAGAGAAAATGATTTAAAAAACGTTCGATTTCAGAAATCAATAGGTAGCTTTTATTCCTTTAGGCTTTTAAAATAAGCTCTTAGTCCTGTCAAATTTAAAATATATTTTTTTTTCAAGTAAGAAAAAAGTGTTAATTGATTTTATAAGCCAGATCGACTGAACCCTTTAATTTAAAGAAATGCCTTGCTTTACAAACGTTTCGAAGTATAAATATCATCTTCTGTAGGTACAAGAGACTTGTGTCAGTGCAGTTTTAATGGACTTGGAAGGTTGCAGTGGTACCCAACAAAAGTTCTCAGAAGCTCCGTTTATTACGTGTTTCGGAAACGGAACCGCCTCCATATTTCCACATTAAAATACGGGAAATAAACAACCAATGTGGAAGTACTCAGGATTCCAGGATTTGCAATATATTTTTGAGGCGATGCCCTCAGTCTGTGAGCCTACTAATACAGTCAATCGGATATCCGCGATAACATTAGTACTATTTAACGGGTATTTATCGCGTTCATTTACCTGTTTTTCCCGACGTTTCAACAGCTTAACACATTGCCGTGGTCACGGGATGACTGAACTACTGGAGCTACGGCCTCTGCGAAGCCAGGAAAGATTTATTTGTAACTAAAATTTGATTTTAGAAACTTGTCATGTCCACTTTACATCTACACAATCGGACGCACACACTAACAGTGTCCGCGACGCACTGAGGACTGTGACTGTCTACGACGATTACACTTGGCTATAACAACCCGTCATCCCGATTACGATATACTTTTGAATACCTGATAGATATCATAATACACATAATAACAAGTACTATTTTAAATAAACAAGATCAAAACGCGTTAAAATAGAACTTGTAAGAGCGTTGTTTATTTATGTTTGGCCCTCAATCTCCTTCCTCGCTACATCCCTGCCCCCTGAGAGTCTCAAGGCGATACCCCCAGTCTGTAAACCGACGAACACAGTCCATCGCATGTCCGCCACTAAAACTATTACAGCCCCGGCTCTTGAGACTATTTGTTCAGGGTACAACACTAAAACTGGGAATATTTTATACCTCCTTGAGACTTCGTAATGCACTTTACGCTGTTGTAAAGTGTTCGGAACAGTTGTACCTTGTATTGTACTTTTGTTGTAGGTTTGTCTTAGTGTTGTCTTTATAGATATTATTTAAGACACGGTGTTAGAGGTACGCGGGAATGGAATGATAACTCTTACGCAATCTCTAATTAGAGTCAACTAGCTGGAACCCGTGTCATTTCTATGGCTATGGCTCATACAGTTAGGGCTTCCAAAAAGAGGTTGCTTTGCTATCCTGTAGTTTCCTGCCAGTTATTAGTATGTGGTTTTTACAAGATTATTTATGTAAATATTCTCACCCCCAGTCGAGGAGTCCGGAGACGAGCCAATCGCCTGCCTCGGCCGCCGCACGCTCGTGATCGTCAACCACCAGTCAACCGCCGACGTCCCCATGCTGATGGCCGCGTGGAATGCGCGGGAGGACGTGCTTCCGAACCTCATGTGGATCATGGATCGAGTGTTCAAGTTCACCAACTTTGGAGTGGTCAGCTGGCTGCACAGGGACTTCTTTATACAAGCGGTGAGTGCTAACTATAAAATGAAATAGAATTCGTTTATTTCAGATATTTTTAAATCAATAGAGTAGTAGTAGCAGATAAAAAAAACAAGTAAAAAATTATTCTAGCTGTTAGTACAATTAATAAAATTAGGTACAGGTATCCTCTCTAGATCGCCTTCCGGATAAGGCTTACCTAGAGCGATGGGGAAAATCTATCTTATGAAGTCCTCAGGATGTTGTTGCTATACCTCTTTATGTTCCTGAATTATTTACTAGTATCTTGATATGATACGGTGTGTTGCCTCAAAAGGCTAAAATATCAAACGCGTTGTGGTTTAGCAAAACGAATGTATCGTAAGTACGTGTTATGACTACTTAGAACAGGCACAAAACGACTTATCATAAACACAGAAAGACTACATGGAAATATTTTTAAACTTACGCGATCTAAACACAATTATAATTATTAATTTCACGGGTATTTACCGCGTTTATTTGCCTATTTCTAAAATATAAAGATATACCCGTTGTATTAATACTTATAACTACAGGGAAATTCGTGGCATGCTATTCGACTGTATGGCTTCGAGTTATGGCTAACAGTGGCCAGCTTACCCAAACTTTTAACGTCAATGCGAGGGAGGACGTGCTTCCAAACCTTTGAGGATCATGGACCGGTGTTCAAGTTAGTCAACTTTAAACTGGTCAGATGTCTACGAGTGCCAGGTAGAATGATCTTAACGTAAAACTTTTAAGGGTGTGTTGGAGCAAGCGCAATGAAGTCTCTGTTGCAGTTTGCAATTTGATTTAAATTGATTTTATGCCAGCTTAGGAGTGATTTCTGAGACAGATACTGCTAATTCTATTACTGCTAATTGTTGACATTCGTATTTATTTACTTTATTGGCACATAAAACAGAAAACAATCGAATCTTGACAATTCAGTAAGAATTATAACAAGGGTTCTGATACTTAGTTTGATGAACATGATTTAACACTTTGAGTGCTGAAATCACACGGTATGTGTTTTCTACAAGTGACTAATATGCCTAAATCCACACTAGCGCAGCGGCTGAGAAAATACAGATTTTTGTGACTCAGCACAGCCGTAATATTTTTCGAACGAAACGCATGTGCGGCGCAACACAACCGCTGTGTAGAGCGGCAGCACGAATTTTTTAGGTTAAAAAAAAGATAGCAGTCGTCGAAAAAAAATCGCAGTCAAAGTGTTAACAAAAGAGCAGTCAAAGCAGCGATAATAAGATTGTTTAATTGAAATATGTAGTATGTGTTCAAATCACCCATTAGTACGGGTAAATTATAACTAGATGTCGCGGTAAAAAGTGGACGAGCTCTAGATCGCGCTATCGTTTGGTTCACGACATTTACCTACATCAGAACCATAATTTTTAATAAACAAGTTCTCATTGGAAATCAAATAGTTGTGTTATTTACCTAGTACGCGAATTAACATGGTGCCGAAACCAGGGATTGAAGTGAAAAAAGTGCAAAAAATACAGTGAAGTGAAAATTACAGTGCAAAGTGAACAGTGCAAAGTGACAGTGAACAGTGAACCCAAATTGGATTGCATTGGATTTGGATTGTAAAACCGTGAGTAAAGTGAACTTTTGTTTGTAAATTCCAAAGTGAAATTACGAAAGACTTTGAAAATTTACTCTGTACGGGACTTGTAAAATTTTAAAAAGTATACTAAATGGACTTAGAAAAATTTTGTGAAATTAAAAAACTTTGAAGAAAAATAATATTGAAAAACACTTAGAAAAATTTTGTGAAATTAAAAACTTTGAAGAAAAATAAGATTTAAATAGACTTAGAAAAAATATGAAATTTTGGACTTTGAAAAATTGAGATTGAAATATAACAGAAAAATCGTAGACTTTGAAAATACTGTGATTGAAGTAACTTACATACAAAATGGAAAAACTTGATGTTGAAATTAGAAAACAAGATGATTATTCAGAAAATATAGAAAAGGCGTTTGTGAATTATAAAAAATCACCAAAAACTAGAATAACACGTACGTATGTCGAATCAAAGTTAGAAAGTTTGGATAAATTGTGGCGTGAGTTCAATGCTGTACATAGCTCCATCGTTAAGATTGTACCAAAAGATAAGAAGCAAACGATAGAATATTTTAAAGATGACTTCTATAATAAATGTGAAGAAACATATCATGAATACAAGGCGAAGTTAAAAGATGACCATTGGGCGTTAACCGCTACTTCTTCGAATGAAACTTCAACAAAGCCAACAGATACCACTACAGGGTGTAAGGTAAAACTACCTCAAATTCAACTACCCGCATTTAAAGGAAACTACGAAGAATGGCAAACCTTTTATGACATGTTTGTGTCCCTGATACACAAAAATTCGAATTTAAATTCTGTACAAAAGCTTCATTATCTAAAGAGCTGTCTCTCAGGTGAACCAGAAAGACTGTTATCAAACCTGGCCACTACAGAGAACAACTACACTGAAGCTTGGAGTCAACTGATGGGAAGATACAGCAACAAGAGATATAACGTCAATGAAATAATGAAACGCCTATTCAATCAAAAGGTTATATCAGAATCTTCAACACAAATGAAAGAGTTATTGGACAATACAAATTCTTACATAAAGGCATTGAACAACCTCGAAATAGATACCTCAACTTGGCACCCAATAATTAATTATATGGTCCAATCAAAATTAGATGCAGAAACGAGGAAAGCCTGGGAGATGTCCTCAAATATTAATGATTCTGATGATATACCAACATGGTACGAGCTAGCCAACTTTTTAACCACTAGATTTCGAACACTTGAATTGCTAGAAGAAAACAAACCAAACGTCATCAAACAAAGAAAGAATGCCTACCATTGTAAGGTAGAAGAAGAAAGCAAAGAGAATGATAACAACAAAAACTTAACTTGCGTACTGTGCACCAGTGAACACTTACTATTTCAATGCGAACAGTTTAAGAAACAGCCTATCGAAATGAGAAATGAGTTTATAAAATCCAATAGGCTATGTTTTAACTGTTTCGCTTCCAACCACAGTGTGAAGAGCTGTCGTCAATCAACCTATTGTCAAAAATGTGGAAGACGACATCACACACTGTTACACAGAGAGAGAACTCCATATACAGAGACGACACACACAGAGAGTACCATGACGGGCGATCCTGCTACTACGACGACTACGAACGAGAATGAAAAGAGAATTGTATCTCATTTTGCAAAAGAGGAACATAGCGAAGTACTGCTCGCTACAGCTTTAGTTAAAATCAAATCTAGTAACGGTCATATTAGAGTAGTTAGAGCATTAATTGATCAGGGTTCCGAAGCTTCTTTTGTAAATGAAGATACAGTCCAAGCGTTAGGTTTAGAGCGATCCCCTGTGAATGGTCTTGTGTCCGGTGTAGGTGACGGAGAGATGAATACCAAAAATATGGTTTCGTTTAACATAGAGTCAATTCAAAATCCTTCCTTTTCTGTGCAGGTTAAAGCATACGTTTTGAACAAACTGACGTCCTTTTTGCCCACTAGTAGAATTTTAATAAAGGGATGGTCAGAGATTAATACAGTGCCGCTAGCGGATCCAAAATACGATGCACCTGGTCGAATTGACTTAATTCTGGGAGTAGAGATATACAGCGAAATCATACTTGAGGGACTTTTAAAACACCCTAATAATTGTGGTCCAATTGCGCAGAATACGCAACTTGGATGGGTTTTATCAGGTCCAAATACAGAGAATCCGAGTAAATCATCACACCGTAGAGTTGTTAACCTACACATACGAGCGAGAGAAGATAACATCTTGCAAAGAGACAGAAAACCAAATGAAATAAAGAAGAAAATGTCAAAAGAAGAAATAAAATGCGAAGAGATATATGAGAAAACAAATATTAGAGAAGTAAATGGACGATACAAAGTCAGGTCGCCATTTAAAGAATCCAAACCAAATCGCTTTAACAATCAGAGAGAAAGAATATCCTTAAATGAGTTTAACCTACTAGAAAAGAAAATTATAGAAATGAAAGAAGCTAATGAAATCATAAAAGAAATACAAAACCTATATTTTAAAGAAGAAATTACAACAATTAAAGCGAAAGAGAAAATAGCAAAGAAGAGTTTATTATACAACTTGAATCCATTTCTGGATAAGAACGCAATATTGAGAGTGGGAGGTAGATTCAATCAGTCCAAGGCAAACTTTGAAAAGAAGAATCCAATAATACTACCAAAAGACAGTCATTATACAAAGCTACTAATTCAAGACGCACATCAAAGAACATTACATGGAGGACCACAAGTCATGTTGAAACTTTTGAGATCAAAATATTGGATAATCAGGGGAAGAGAGATGGTAAAAAAGTGTTTTAGAAATTGCATAACCTGTGTCCGATATTCGAAACAGAGAAACAATCAAAGGTTAGGAAGTGGACAAGGTCGTCCTGAAGGAAGAAGAGGTAATTGTCAGGAGTTATATAGTGATAAAGAGACCAATTTTGTGGGTGCTAATAGAGAATTGCGTAATAAGTTTGGTAGAGCTGTATCTCAATTACCCAGAGAAATCGATCAGTGGCTGGGGAATGAAGGACACTTGGGCAATTGGCACTTCATACAACCTCATGCGCCTAATTTTGGAGGACTTGGGGTAGCCGGAGTTTAATACACTAAGTCGTTTAAAAACTGTGATAGGAGATTCTACCTTACCATTTGAATAAATCACTAAAGTATTTACAAATAGAAGCGTGTCTTAATTCGCGTCCAATTTATTTGAATGATAATCCTAATGATCCGTTACTGTTAACATCTGGACACCTTTAGTTGGTGACGCACTTATCACCTTACCTGACGAAGACTATTCACAAGATCATAGCACTGGTATAGGTAGATGGAAATTATGTATGTTAAAAATAGTACATAGAATTGGAGAAGATGTTCTTAGAAATATCTTGTAACTTTAAAAAATAGGGTATAAATGGGTAGCTAAAACTAATGACTAGAAATCGATAATGTAGTGACAATTAGTGAAGAAAACTTACCTCCTGCTAAATGGTTGTTAGGCAAAGTTGTACAAAAAACACTTAGGGAATAACAATATTAGAAGTGTTTAAATCAAATGTGTATTACAGTGTTACTTTAAAAACTAAGTTAGGATTGAGTAAACGACCTTGTAATAAGTTAACTTTGCTCTCGAATGTAACTGAAAATGAAACTTAATTGTTATTGTTCCATATAAATAGAAACTTGAAGTTGGAAAAATTATAATGTGTACGTGTCCTATAGGTTTGTTTATATTTACAGTGTTAGTTTGGTTTATGTAAAATGTGTTAAACCGAAAATTTATATTCATGTAAAGAATCATGTTTCAGTTTTACTGAGTTTCTACTTCGTATAATGTGTATTTCATTGTAAGTTCATATTAAAAGTTGTAGATTTAAGTTTTCAACTCATAGTTGTATGTTCTGTGTTTGAAATGTAAAATTCATGTTAAAGTTTCATTGTGTTTCAACTTATAATGTGTCTAATTGTAAGTTAATATAAAAGGGTTTAGAATTATGTTTTGAGTTTACTATTGTATGTTTTTGTTTTTGAAAGGTAAAAATTCATTGATATTATGTTAGTTTACATGCTTAGATAAAAGTTATGAAATGTTTAAATTTTAGTACTCGTGTTAAATTTGGTTCTAGATTTATATAAAAGAAAACATAGATGCGTGGGCGAAATGTTAATTGAATTAAAGAATTGTTAATTTGGTTCAAAGGTTAAAGTAAAGAACAGAGTTCTTGGTGGGCGATATGTTTAATTGAAATATGTAGTATGTGTTCAAATCACCCATTAGTACGGGTAAATTATAACTAGATGTCGCGGTAAAAAGTGGACGAGCTCTAGATCGCGCTATCGTTTGGTTCACGACATTTACCTACATCAGAACCATAATTTTTAATAAACAAGTTCTCATTGGAAATCAAATAGTTGTGTTATTTACCTAGTACGCGAATTAACAAAGATTATACAAAAAGAAGTTAAAATGTCGCAATTAAACATTGTAATATAAATAACTAAAGCAAGTAATTAATCATTAATAACCAAAGTTATCGTATCCATTACCTTAAATATCTAGTCCTTACAATCGGCAAAATGATCTTAAACTAGCGTATAACTTTTATGACCAAACGAAATGCCAAATGTCCTCCAAAGAACCCTGAACTATGAACACGATTTCTATTTCAGACTTACATAACCCGCGTAGAAATAAAGCCAGACGAACACAGCCCTAAACAACCCTATCGTTACGAGGCAATCTGATTTGACCTAATTACAGGGCGACCTGTCAAAGCCTTATAAGCGGTAATCGCTTCAATATTAAACGGGGAATCGCCTCGTCAAGGCTACTTTGTCTTTTACGGCTTTTATTTTATGTTGGAACGTGTCAGTGTCGTATTTTACGGTTATGTGCTGTAATTGTTCGGGCAACATGTTTTAAGCATTACAACGTTATTAGGTAGGGTGTTTCCTAAACACGAGTATGAGCCAAAATACGGATGCTAGGTCTTACGCCAAAACCACAATGCACATAAGTGAATAAGCGAACTAGACGCCGTATTAAAAATTTGGCTACGAGGGGATTATCATTCTTCTAGGTATTAACATATTTGAATACGACAGTGCTGATTAGTAACCTTTTCAAGGTTTAGCGGCAAAACGGATCTAGAAGCACTTTGGCAAGGAATCATTGAGACGAAGTGGTTTGATAAAAGAAATAATGCTAGACAATATACGCAGCATCAACTAGCCTCAAGTTGGGCAGTGCCTGTGTTATGTGTACTAGGTGATTGACATAGAGGTACATAATACATTACAAAGATAGATATATTTTTTTTATATAAATTTCTTCCGGGTGTTCTGGGTAACTTCTATAAGTATTGTATACATAAGAAATTAAACGAAGAAATATTTGTTGATTGTACAAACCTAATAATGTACTACGTGATTGAATCTAGTGGGGGACGGAGCTAGTGCAAATTCATACGCTAGTATAAGTAACCCGAACTCACGTCGCCGTTACCTCATACTGGTAGAAGCTTAGCGCCTTGTAAAACTACATACAGTCTATAAGTTAGGTTCTAAGTATGAGTTCTTGTCGGTACCGTTCCGTGTCTAACTTTATGCGCTGATAAAACTTACGGTTGGCCCTAGCATGAATAAATATAATGCTGGACGATCCACACAGCATCATCAAGCCCCAAGCTAAGCAAAGCTTGTGTTATGGGTACTAGATGACTGATATACTCGTACTTAATGCAATACATAACATACAAATACAAAAAAAATACAAAAATCTTTATTAGAAACAAGAAACTTATAGTATAGGGTACAAAAAGAGTGGAAGGAGAAAAGGGAGGCTTTTGCCCAGCAGTGGGACAATAATGGCTTAAAATAAATAAATAAATAACATACAAAACGCCCAGAACACTTGGAACAAATCTGCAGATCGTACACAAAATTGTCCCGAGGCGGGAATCGAACCCAATCAAACGCAACCTCCTGCGTCTCAGGCGGACCTTCATCAACCGAAAAAGTATTTTACTTTAATAGTAATATGCTCTGATAACTCTAGCGTGATCGCGATAGAGGTCTAATGTTCGTTGCAGTTGGCTAGATGTTATATTTCATGTAACTCAGCAAAGTCAGCTATATGCTTAAACTTGTTGCATGAAGGCTGTTGTTCGTTGTTTTTGCTCAGTGAATGCCCTAGGTTTTCATTACCTAAAAATATAAACAAACGTCCTAGTTCTTTACCCAAGGAATACCATTGTTTGAACCCATGCTTCACGGACCAAATTATTGAATGAATTTTTACTTTTTATATTTTTTTTAACTGCGCCGCGCGGCTTCTATATGTCAAATACATAGTTTATAAACCTTCCATTTGAATCACTCTATGTATTAAAAAAACCACATCAATATCCGTTGCGTAGTTTTAAACATATGCCTCCCCCAATGAGCGCCATAGCCCTGTCTTCAGCTTGAAGCATCCAGCATCTACCTGCACTCTTTCGAGGGCGTCCTACACTACATTTGCCGAGTCGCGGTCTCCACACAAGAACACGTTTGCCCCAGCGGCCGTCTGTTCTTTTTTTTAATATGTTTTATATGTTCAATACACGGATGAAATACAGTTCAATCAATAGCTCCCTACAACCGTAAGTGCTTTTATGCCAAGGCCACTGCAGTATCGGTACGGCGGTGGGAAAGTCGCGTGTGCTTGTAATTTAGTTGTCATTGTCGCCTTCAAGGCTTTTCTATATAAATTGCAGTTATTATAGATTTCTTATGATCTAATAGCTTCAACCCGCAGCTTTCCTTTTCAAATAATATAAGGTATTTTTTTCTAATGTTGCAAAAAGATCAAACTTGTTATCCCAGAGCAGGGAGACGGGTATTCATATTATTATCATTCATATTAATTTCAACATTTAACAAACATCCATCTATCCATCGATCAAACAAATCATATCACACTAATACATGTAATGGATGGATAGATGGATGTTTGTTACTTCCTCGCGCTGTATCTGCTCAACAGATCAAACTGAAATTTTCATAAATCATTTCCCGTGAGATAGAAATCTCTACAACGTTTCCATAGAAACAACGCATGCGAAGCCGCGGACAGAAACTAGTACTCTATTTTTTTCTACTTATCTCTTGGTTTTCATTAAAGAAGTGCGATGTGTTATAGATAACCGATATAATCTCGAAATCAGATGGATGCTCAATGTGATGCCATTTAGACATCAAGCCTTTGGATTCCCACATGTCGGCTCCATCAGCTTTCATGTCTGACTTTCAAGACTCCCTCAATCCATCACAGACCCGTCAAACCAGTTTATTTTCGAAATCTCCATATTCACCGTAATGCAAAAGTTCTTTGCTCAGATTAGGCAAATCCCTGCTTTATGAATTCTCTTATTTACACCCTGAATTATGTTAATCCTGAGTGGCATTAAGGTTAAGCGGAGTTTCTTATTTGAATACGTGTAAATGGGATGGTCTTCACTTTGTTCGGTGGTTTTACTGAAATATTCAGGAGTAAAACTGTTATGGAGTGTTCTCGAAAACTGTGATTCTCCACGCATAAAGAAGCAAATACGGATATAAAGGCCCGAAACACGTCGCAAAATATATCATTATTCTACTGGCAGATGCTGGATGATGAATAAAAAGTAAACAAGGAAATAGGTAAATAAAATTTTATATATATCAAACCTTCAAGGAGGCATAATTGCATTTAAGTTTCATTCATTTAAGTTAGAAAATGGTTGAGAGAAGAATGAAATTGTGAAAAAAAACTGGCAAAACCATAATTTTTTGCAATTCCTTTTCTTTCTCTGATGATACCAGTGTCGTAAAATATTATCTACTACTATATTTTTTGTAAACAAAAGAGTTACGAAAAATGATTATGTCAGATTTTAGAACGCATAGAGCATAGATTCAGATTCAGATTTCTTTATAATCTTAATTCTTACATAAAAGTGTGACTCGTCAAAACAGGTAATATACAATTTTGCTGTATAGGAAACATAATACTTATGTCATATTCTTTAAATTATAATAGTTAACGTTACTCTCGGCTAGGTGATGTGACGGGGTTGTCAGGTTTTATTTTATATTTACTGTAATCGTTTTCTAAAAACTCTTTGATGCTATATAATTAAACTCTGCTGATTCGATTGTCTATCCTTTATTCAAGATACAAAAGCACTCAATTGAGAAAACGTCTTCAGCATTTTAGCCTTCGTCACTAGGTTTTGCCCGTACCTTAGCACGCACCTACATTTTTCTGCATATTTCAAAATTCCGCCATGAAAGGATTTTCCAAAACGGTTGCGTGACAAAATCCAGTTAGCCGGCTGCTTGGTTTCTACGAATTCTTTTTATCAACGATTTAATTATTAAAAAATACCATTAATTATATATATATATCTCCTCAGTACACGTTCATACATAAGCATGGACACGATCTTGCTTTTCCCAAACAAGGGGGGTTTCACCATAATCACTACGCTTTGCAGGCGGGTTGGTAATCGCAGTTAAGGTGTTAAACTACACAGAAGGTGCCCTTCTTTTAGTAGGTTCCATTAAACGAGTCTTATTCCGTACTTAGTTTTTAAGATACAAATCTAAAACGTTATTTCCACTCTGTGTTCCTCAGGAGTACGTAATCTCGTAGATCCAATCTCTCTCTGTTTGCACAAGCAGAGTATTATCCATTTGCTTTAAAAAGCCCGTGAAGTGTGAGTTGGAGTTTTTGAAAAGTGGTTCCGTATGTAGAATAGAATAGAAAGACATTTATTCATAACAACTTAAATTAACAAAAGACACACTTATAGAATAGGTACAGTAGGTATTTCATTATTTTCAATATGTTCATAGTGCAACGTATAAAGTCGCTCGTCTTAAGTCATTAACGGGTTCTGTGCCAGGGTTTAACTATGCAATCTGATGGGACACTACGCTGTGCTACGCGTACTTTGTAATTAAATCGAGTCCGACCGCACTCTACGTGCTAATCTAAGTGCTAAAAGTCTATTTCTTGCTTAAAAAGTGTGTTTCATTAAATTAATTGATTAAAGAGAATTAAATGTAAATAATATGAAAAAAATGCGCAATAACCTTTCTCATTGAAATATATAAGACATAAACCAACATTAGTAGTTCAACAGTTCCACTTACATACCTAACTTACGGTCATTATGGCTACATTAGACATTCACAGCCGGTAGTGGTTTCCATCCATTTATTACGGAACCCTAAAGGCCAGGCTTATATCATTCCCGTGACTCCCCACACCGCGATCCCTTCATTTTAAAATCAAGATTAACATTTCTCTTAACTTATTCACGTCGTTCCGCCCCATCGCATAACTGAGCTAATCTTCTTAAAGCCCTCTTTGAAACTGCCTCCAGTTGTGTTTTTGCTAAATTATTGTTTTTTTGTGAAAGAATATCTACTTATTTATCAGCTTTTAATGTACGTCTATATTAATAATGGTGCAGGTAACTAGAAAAACACCCTTAACGTATATATGTACGCGACGCTTTATGAGATCTGGACGCTTGAATTTGAATGAAAATAGATGCCCTAGAGACTCTTATGACGAAATGTGGCTACGCCATCCAAAGTACCCATATTTCGTCGCGTACTTTGGTGCGTCTGAATGGTAGAAAGTCAGGAACAGATTGTGCCCAGTCTGTTCCTAGGTTACTAACATGAAAACACCTCATATAGGCCTCATATAGGCCACCTCATGGCTACTTCAAATCTGTCAGTTATTGAATGCAATTTATAGTAATTAGGTAAGGTAGGAAATTAGGATACTTTACTATCTATTGTGCCTTTTTAGCAAGTTTTTACCAACTTATTGAGATACCTTTGTGATTTCTGAGTGACATAACACATGCCTTTGGTCTGACTAGAATAATGTTATTTTGAGCGGGGAGATGGGACCGAAGCATACCTTTTAGGTAGCCGGTGGGCGTTTCTCCACTTTATCGACCCAGGAAATAAGTTTATATGTTAACTTCCGTTTTAAATCATACATAGTAACGACACTGACAAATGCCAACACACAATCAATAGCTCATTAAAAATACATACAAACACAACGTAATGTATGGAAGGATATAACACGGGAGCAGGTACAAAGTTGCTGTGCAACCTTAGCTTTTATAGTGGTGCAACAAAGTCGAAATTTAATTGGATGGGCGTTGCTTTCTGGAGTGGATAGCCTGTGGTACATGTTGGGGGTTTTGGCGGAAATTACAGAGACCTGTGATACAAAAGGTTGCTGTTACAGTTGACATGACGTTTGCAAGTCCTGCGAATGTTTGTATTGTGTTTGGGTGTTTCTTTTTTTGATATGTGTATTCACAAAATGTTATTTAGGTATACTCTGTGCACGCGTTTATGTTCCTAGATTGAATGAAAGTATAATATTTTAAAACTAACGCAATCTGAACATATAATTTTAAGTTTTAATTAACGTAAAAATCGGAAAAAAATAGTTGAATAAACGCGATAATACTTACTCGTTAAAATAGTGCTAGTACTCATAGAATAAAATCCTTCGATATTCCCAATATGTTTCAAGTCATTGTGATTGCATCACAATTTTTACGAAATAGACTCCATGATATATTGTGTTTATGGTTTAGTCAAAGAAAATAAACCCGTGGACAGAATATTAATCATTTGTCTATTTCCCACAACACAATCTTAATCAACTCACTGGCACGTGACTTCAACTAGTAATTAAGGTCTTTGGCTGAAAAACAGCGCTGAATATAATAATGTTCAGCACACGCTGAGCCAACCCCTATTTCGGCGCAGGGTCCTGGAGGTAGTCTTATTTTAGTTTTAATATCACCTATTTGTGTCGTTTACCACCATAATAAACTTCTTTGTTTGTTTATTCTATGCCTGTATTTTGTACCTGTGTCTCAATAAATGTTTCTTCTATTCTATTCTACTCATCAAAACTACTTATCCGCCCCGAACGCGCCGCATTTTTGTTAAATTATTTCAGTAAAATGGAGTCGATCGGCTTCTGCGGTAGTAGGTACATCGCTGAACGCGCACCTGTCCGCGTTCAGCGAAGTACCACTCTAGCTAATATGTATCGCAAAAAACCTGCAAACGAATAAACAAATAGATTGGTAAACCTTATTCACTCAAGCTCAGATTACAAATGCGTCATGTATTATACTCAAACAAGCCTAATCCTATCCCCAGTATCCCGTCTTTCATCCCTCACACCCACGCACGATATTAAAAACAATGTTGTGCTGTGGGGTTTACGACCCCTGCCCCTTTTATAGACGCAACTAATAAACCCCAATCGTTATACAGCCGGTCTTGTATGTTGCTTCTCTAGCCGAGGGCTGGTGTGCTCTATGGTTACGCTAATACATATGAGAAATTCTGTTCGAATTTAATAGTAGGTAGTTGTTTGAAGACCATATCAGTTCTAAAACAGGGCGAAATCTACTAATTAATCGCTTTACTTATGACAATGGTATCGTCTCATAACAAGGAATATATGTATCTAACTAGTGAGTCGTTTTGTGACAAATCACACGCTAAACATGTCAATATAGCCTGCTTGCCTGGAAGAAATATCTCGCTTTAAGCGATAAGGCCGCCTATTGTACTGTTATTATGTAAGATTTAGATATAAGGTGTTATTTTGTTATTTTGGGTACAATAAAGTGTTCATTCATTCATTCATTCATATGTAATATATTTGTAGCTAAAATCAACATGATGACAATACTCTCCAAAACAACTATTGAATCGAAATAAGTTTCAAATATTATTTCGTTTTAGCTAGTGTTTGGCAAGCTCATTAAATTGGTAAACGTCTCGTATTGTCATAATGCTTCTGCCAACCAAAGACAAAATCATATGTCTCTACGAGACGTTTACCAATTTTGTACATGAACATTATTAAGCAAGTTTTGGCGCAACAGAAACAGCAAGTTTCGCACACTATAAAATAACCCCTTAATGTCGTAATGAGGTCGTATTTTAAATACTTCATGGTCTTCCGGCGATACTTCATCCGTTGAGTAATTGCCGCAGCTCTCGTTATATTGCAAGGGAATGTTATTATTATAAAGTTCTACTTGCTTTTGTATATTTCATGTAAAGTACCCTCTCGTTTTAGCTAAAACTAACTTCATATTAATTTTTTTAATGCGAGTAAGTCACAATGACTTACTCGCATTTAAAAAATAATTTTCTGTTACCGTTCTACGATTAAACATTATATTCACTGAATTAAGTTATGATATCAAAATGAGATAGTATCCTCGAAAAGGACATAAGCAATATCAATACTGTAACGACGTACGACGACCGATGTGGCGCGGTGGGCGAAGGTCCGCCTGCGACGCAGTAGGTTGCGGGTTCGATTCCCGCCTCGGAACAATTGTGTGTACGATCTGCAGATATTTGTTCCGGGTGTTCTGGTCGTTTTCTATGTATAATAAAAAAATATCTATATATGTAATGTATTGTATTATGTATATCAGTTATCTAGTACCCATGCACAAGCTCTGCTTACCATGGGGCTAGATAATGCTGTGTGGATTGTCCAGCATTATTTATTTTATTTATACTGAAATATAAGCATGAAAAGCCGCAGTTAGAACTTAAATCGTGTCTTTCTTTCATGCGGAATCAAACCCTTACCATTTTGTCTCATGCAAAGTTTCACCCTCCGCGCCACATAGGTCGTCCGTAATTGCCTTAGCTCTTGAATTGCAGGGGACTGTTATGACAATGATGACTTACAACTTGACAAGTTGTAAAATGTTATGTTGTGAAACGGTTATGTGGGTCACCGTTTATAAACCATAAAACATGGTGTCTATGTTTTATGGTTTGGGGTTGAAATTTATCTGTGACACAAAATCAGACACCGTTTAAATGCGGTGGCAATGGTTTGGAGGTAGATGATGAAAACATTGATGATCATGTTTTCCTGTTCCCGAGAAATTATTCCCTGGCCCAAGTTGAATTTGAAGTTTTAGGTAATATTATGTTAACGTAGAAAAAATATATTGTTAAGTACTTGCTCTTTTTTCCGCATTTTGGTCATATAACCTATACATATAATACATACTAGCTGCGCCCCGTGGTTTCACCCGCGTGGTGATAGATATTTTGGATAATATACAATGTATCTTTATAAATTGTAGCCTATGTATTATTCTGATGTATAAGCTATATTATTGTAAAGTTTCACTAAAATCCATTCAGTAGTTTTTACGTGAAAGAATAACAAACATCCATCCATACTTACAAAGTTTCGCGTTTATAATATTATTAGGATAATATAGCCAGTCGTACTCTAAAGTCACTGGCAGGAGCAAGTTGTTAAATAAATAAACCATGCTGGATAATCCACAGTACCCATAACACAGAGCTCGTGTTATGGGTACTGGATGACTAATAAACTTAATACATAACATGGATAGACATTTTTTTATAATACATAGAAAATACTTAGAAAACCCGGAACCAATATTTGCAGATTATAAAAACATTTGTCACAAGGGGGGAATCGCATTCATCGCCGTTGCAGACGGACGTTCACCCGCTGCGCCTTAGAGGTCATCAAATTGAAGTAATACTCCAATTCTCTATCAAATGCCCGCTATATCCAGTTCACTTGTCGATATATCTATCCCTCTCCCATTATGTAGTGCGCTCCATGTGAGAGGTCGCACGGATTAGCATAAATGAAATAATGCTCAAGCAACGTAATCGTATCGTATTCACGTAATATCGAATTAATGCCTCTGATCTCTGGATGAGCGCGAAATTGATTCGGGGCCGCTCGGGCTAGGCCCCGCCAGCCCGTAAACAACCGCCATTTTGGACAATAAAATTAGGATGATCGTGAGAGAACAGCTTGGTTAAAACTGAACAATCAAGTAGTCCATCCTAAGGTTGCCTGGGTGAGATCGCTCTCAGCGATAAGGCCGCCCTTTATACTTCCTTTATTATATTGTTTATTTTTGTATTATGTTCTGTTTTGTGTGGTATAATGTGTTTTCTATCTATGTTGTAAAAATATCATAAACACACATCTACAACCTTTACTGCAGGTCTCCTCTGACAATCGCCTTATTGACTTTTATCATAAAGGGCCCATAATCCCCATTCTGGGCATGCGGGTTCGGGAACGCAGTTTGGTGGTAGAATTGTTCTGAGAGCAGGCGCTGCAGCCCGTCACGATAGATATCCGTTAGTCACCTCTTAGGACTTCCTAGGGAAGAGTTGGGGTGGTACAAATTGTTAGCCATTAATGTCACACGTAAAGCAGAGCTTAGCTCGGGGCTAGATGATGCTGTGTGAATTGTCCAGCATTATTTATTTATTATTGTTCCAACTCTAAAGCCACTTTCCCCTTCTTTACTCTGCACGATGACGCATTAAAGATTTACTCTTCAGAGTATCCTAAAGTAATGTTTGTTTAAATGTAATGTATATTAAATACACGAGTAAGACTGTCTGGAAAAAAGGAATAACATCGTGTGTTAATTATTTACTATGTATCGCTTACTGCAAATATTTGTTTTGAGTCCAAGTGTTTTTTCTGTATGGTAATATTGTTTTTAAGTAGAATCTCCTGAATCTTAGCATGGCATACCTGCGCTAACCTACATTGTAGAGAAATTACCGCTGGGTGCTCTCTCGGCGTGCGTTCTGATCGCTGAGCGAGTGTTATTTTCCTGGCTCTTGTTGCCCAGCGACAAACTAGTGAAGTATATATAGACATGGTTTCCTTACTTCGGGGCTAGACGATTTTGTGTAAAATGTTTACATTTAGGCGTCTCAGATAGACTTCCTGCGCCAGAGGTTGTCTATGAACGAGCTGTTTGCAATTACCTATGATAATCCTCGTTTGAACAAACTATTAACCGTATAATTACGACGGACACCTTTATCTAAGCCCGGTTATTATACAATACCTCGGTTATTTTACAATGCCTCGGTTATTGTGCTCTATTAATAATATATTGTACATACCTTCCCAACCTAAGTGCTTCCTGGGAAATTGCGGCTCGTCTTCGGTTGTTTAAGTCTCGGAGTCTTGAAACCATGGCTTAAACAGAACGTGCTGCTGGGTTTGGGTTGGATGGGTGTGGTCGATGAAAATACACGTGGCTAATAGAATGACGTGGCTATCTTTGATAACGACCAAAACGTTTCGTTGCTAGTCGCAATAACAGATTAAAGGTCACATTTAAAACGGGAATGATTTGATTTTTCATCGTTTTAATTAGGACCATTAAAACGACCACTACCGATCAAGTACCTAATGTCTTAGGACACCGAAGTGTGTCTAGGTGTCTTAATGAAAGCCGCCATTTTTGTCCTTTGCTAAAAACTCTGAGATAAGGTTATTGCTAGTAAAAACCTACAAAAGTTAAATTTTTTTATTAAATTCAATTAATTTATCAAAGCTTTATCAAATCAGCAGCAATCAAAACCACTCAATCAGTGGAATGAAGATTAAGAAACTCGATTATAAACGAGGATAAATTATACCGACTCAGTTCGAAGAATTAGAGCTTTTTGATGATTTTGTTTCAAGAAATTTCTGTATTCTAAGAACAATATGAATGAAATTCTTCAGGCTAAGTTCGTAGCATGGCTACGCGTTTTGCTACGCCGTAGCACTTCCAATAAGGCATATTATCGTAGACGTTCGTAGACCTTCTACGTCGTAGCTGTAGGATAATGAACCGAATTTCGTTTACTAGACAAAAGCGTGCCAAGTTTTGTTTTCTCAATTGAAATTTGTTAAAAACAGTGCGAATTTAGAGCTCTAGACACTGTTTTAAATAATGTTATCACAACCGTCATATTAGTCACACGTTACAGTTTTGCCAAGATAGGTAGATTATTTAGTAAGATAACTTTTTTAACCTTTTCAGTTAGGAGTGCCTGAGTCGGACTACGGTTAAACTAGGCACAGAGTTCTTATGCACAGGTTTCGTCGCTTTCACAAACAGTTTTTTTTTTGTATTTTATTTCGTTTGTAGAAACAGACGAGATAATAGTAGGTTACAAACACAGCACTAATGCGGAAACAGTATGAATCCATAATTGCCGCGATTTTAAAAAGATAAACTTTAATATATGTTAAGTTATTGCACGTCATTATCTCTCAAATATTTTTGCAAAGCGACTAACGGTCAAGCTTGTTGATTCAAAGAATATTTACTTGTTACCTTACATAACGTATGTTTTAGCAAATAAACAATTTTTATACTCATCTCAGTTCAAAAGACCTTGAAAAGTATTGATAAGGTGTCAAAGCCTTGAAATAAATCCGTGCAACTTTGCACGGGACTTCAGGGTCCTATTTAGGGCCCTCGAACTATGCCCCTAACTCGTATAGCACGTCAAGTACCTATGTAGGCGGGTTACAGCCTACGGTCGGCCCTTACTTCACTGCCACCTGATTTCCCTCTAATTAAAGATTGGATTCTGTAGCACAGTATTAGTAGCAGTATCAGTAGGTTAAATTGCGTTTTGTGAAAAATTAAAAAAAAAAACCTTCTCTTTTCTCCTAAGTTTGCAGAGAAATCAGTTTGAAATGTATGTAGCGTTTATAGAATGGATATTTTACAGATAAAATATAGAAAATTGTGTAACTAGAACTATTTTTGTTAAATTATATAAGAAGAAAATATAATAAATATGTATGCGTATGGGTTAACTACGAACCAGTTTATTTCGGATGATCATCATATTTTCATCCCTTAAGTCACTCGGACTTCATCTGGGTGAGTGTGGCTCGCGTAGCGCCGGTTTGGAGTCCCTGCACACACGTCGGTTTTCTTCCAACACAAACTAGGTTCATAGATAACCCGCTTAAATTCAGTTCATTCAGACTACGAAAGTTTTTATCGTAAAATACGTATGAGCCTACTGATTTCCCCTTTATATCCCTAACTAGGATCCCAAGGGAGCTTGGCGGAATTAATTTCCTCTTTCAGGTGAAATTACATTCAGGGAAGAGTTTTTTGGACATCGCTTTTGTAACGGCCGTTAGCCGTTATTGAAGGATTTATGTGTTCCGTTAAGGCTTTTAATTTCTATCATAAACTTTCTTTGGAATATTAATCATTATAACATTGAGGTTTTTGTTACAGATTTTGGTTCATTTAAAAGGATTTTTGATATAATTTATAAGATTTTTTATTATGGTTAAAAGAGTCGCTCGTCTCTCCATACAAACGTGCAAGGATAACTAACTACTTACCTACACTAATTGATATTTAATACTAAGAAATATATAAACTTATGTCGTTATTATTTGTATATATCCAAAAATAAAAAAGTACCTATATACATTTCAAAAATAAAAGCTTTTCAACTTTCGTATTTCAAAACATATTATAGTCCAACCGGGCCAAAATAAATAATATGCAGCGGGAGAAAACTCTTAAATAAAGCCCATTACCGCATATTTCAATTATTCAAAAGTTTAAAATAAATCGCCTCTATGACACCGCCTCGGCAATAAATTGGTAGGTACTATCCTAAGAACATACGTTTTAGAGATCTGGACATCACATTAATATTTTAAATGAAAGTTTGGATGGATGGATGGATGGATGGATACTCAATACTCAATATATTTATTGTGGATGATGTTTGTTACTTCTTCACGCCTAAACTACTATACAGATCCGGCTGAAGTTCTGCATGGATGTTTCCATGGAATAAAATAACCTTGAATCGTTTACACAATACGTGCGAAGTCGCGGCCAGAAACTAGTGACCAATACAAAACCAATACAACCTTCAAGTAAATTCCCCGTCAAGGCACACAACAACACCTTAATCAACGTAATACCGCCTGATTAATATTCCATTCCGCGTCTACTAATAAGACGGGCTAATAGGATCCCACTGATCATTATTTGATTCAATTAGAACTGTACTAATACATAGCTACATATACATATAGTTGTTAATACCTAGTCTATGATTAATTAATAGTCTTGTGCATAGTTAATGGTTATCTTATGGTTCTATTTGTATCCATCTTGTATATAAATTACGTTCATAATTCAAGACCGATTAATAATTTGAATGTGAACATCATCAACCCATATTAACCTACTCCAGGACATAAGCCGCCCCTAATGAGCGCCATAGCGCCCTGACTTCAGCTTAACGTATCCAGCATCTACCTGCAGTCTTTCGTAGATCGTCATCCCACCTGACCGAACGGTGTCCAGTATTATCCCTATCGTGAGTCTCCACGTCTAAGCTCCGTAGGTCATAACGGGTAGGACGCACTGGTTGAAAACTTTCGTTTTCAAGCATTGCGCTATGGATGACGAGAAGACTCGACGTAGTTCCGCAAACGATGTTTAGCCTAGCTGGGTCCGCCTCTTGGTCCTTCTCGAAAATGTTTTCAAGTATTGCGAGACAAAAGAAACAGGAATTGTTGCTGACCACGATACCTACACTAGTACAAACTCTAACTTTGTTATATGCTGCAAAGTCTAAGCCAACTTGTAAGTAAAAGTAACAAGTCTGAATGTGCAATAAGCGTGTATATCGCTCAGGAGTTACAAACGATCGCCGCTTGTAAAGCAGAAAGGTGTAGTTTATCCAGGAAAGATACACTGTTAATGTATTGAGTCACCGGGCCTACTCTGAAAACGATTTCTAAGGAAATACGGTGTTTGCAGGCTTCGTGAAAGATTGGCTGAAAGTTTTTTTACACTCAGGTTTATGGCTGTTTTACAGGAATTATGCACCGATTGGTAACTTCTCTGGTTTAGTTTGTAATCAATTATTAGTTTTAAACCAGATCCAGATTTATTTTTCTACAGTCTATCGTCTAGCGACTGTGCTTGAAATGAAGATGATAGATTTGTTACCTATATTTATGTATTTAGGGATGGTTTCCACGATGTTTTGATTTAATTAATTGTTATTCCTCACTTTAAAAAATACAAAACAGGATTAAATATTTGGTGATGTTGTCAATGGACGGCCCATTTACTAGAAACGATCTTTGCCGGGCACCATGTCCTTGATTTTGGTCACTACTCTCCACTCAACAAATGGTAGATACTTCCTTTAATTCAACGACCATTTGCTTGTTTCATCGCTAAGTTGCTCAGAGTACTGTTGATACATATTACGATTTCTGAGTAGCACTAGTACTTGGCCGTACGCCAAGAGGGAGCTAGTGAAATTTTCATCGGCCTCCGGTCCTGAAACTTTTATTGTGACCTACAGCGAGCCTACCAGCAGCAAAACCATCGAGACTACAATTTCTGGGTTTTTACTACTGCTCCCAAAAGTACTGTGCTAAATACTGTCCAACACTACTGTCAGACAGAGTGGTGTGGAAGCGGTTCATCAGCTTCACCGTGAAAGCCTTCCAGGACGGGCACGACCTTCAGCAATGAAGACAACGACAAAGAAGAGAAATACTGTCCAACACACCTGCAGTAAAGGTGGAAATTTCTAAAAGTGGATATTTTTTGCAAAAGTTTCGTGAAGACGTTCTTGTGACGAAACTTTTACAGTTTCTAAAACATTGCATGAATATTGCTGACACTATTGCAAAAGGTTTCACTATTCATAGTTCGTCCTTTTATGCATCTTCACATAGTACCTGTATTTATAGTTTTTGAGTTGATGCGATACTTTAAATTTAGTAAACTGAACGCCGCCGATATAAACCTTGTTTTGGTACAGCACCAAAACAACGTAAACGAACAGTGATTCTTGAATTCCGAATACCTTGAATAACCGAATCGCCTGCATAATTATTCGCGAGCGTTTAATCACTTTCCGAAACTAGTTTTTCAGTGGTGGCTCGAAAAACCATTCAACACAGCGCCATCGAGCAACACTCGAAGGATAGAAACGTAGGTACTTGACACTATCGAAGCCGCCGGAGCGGTTGGCAGCCCGCCAACTCCTGAGTCTACGACTGCTGAGTCGCGAATCACTAGGATCCTTGTATTTGCAAATGTCTGTAGGTAGCTTGGATGTTCAAGGCGATTAGGTTTTTCATACGAAACCAAGTTAAAGTTGTAATTAATCACTACATAGTATAAGACAAAGTCGCTTCCCGCAGTCTGTCTGTCTGTCCCTATGTTTGCTTAGATCTTTAAAACTGCGTAACAGTTTTTTTTGTAGATAAAGTGTTTCAAGAATAAGGTTTATAAACTCTTTGACACATAGATTTCCACGAGGGCGAGGCCGCGGGGTGCAGTTAGTAGGAAATAAAGTGTTAGTTGATTTACTCTTCTCTTAAAGTTTTTGTCCACAAGTGGAAGAAGTAAAAAATAATAATAAACAAATGAGTCATTGCGAAAGGTAACAGCTGTTCCGGTTGATCCCAATCAGCCAGCCCAGTGACCCGCTTGGCGAATCGCCAGCGGACAGGTAACTACGAGTTAGACTGCATGCCGATATGGTCGATAAACTCGCTGCTTTGGTTACACCAGAGTAGCGTGTATCATCATCATCCTATATTGGCCCACTGCTGGACATAGGCCTCCCCCAATGAGCGCCATAGCGCCCTGTCTTCAGCTTGCCGCATCCGGCATCTACCTGAGCTGGATACTGCAAGCTGAAGACAGGGCGCTATGGCGCTCTTGGCCTTTGTCCAACAGGGACTTCTATAGGTTGATGATGATGATGATTCGACCATTATGAAATAGATTAGCTTTTCTCAAGCATTTCAATCAAATATCGACATCTTTATTTCAACCCATTTCTGTGTACCAGCCTTTTTCTGACCTCACCCTAAAAGTCTTTACTTCTATGCTTCCAGCTTAGTACGAGTAGTTATCCCGAATGCATACCAATGCATACCAACCAGCCTAAAATCGTTTTTTATCAGGTTCGAACTTTAGAAAGATCTGTACACAAATGCAGCATCCGCCATTCCGTAGGCCGAAAACAAAAATACATTACTCATGCCAAGCCGCTTACGCAAAAACCGTATACTAAGCCAAATGGACATGCTTTTATGGGATTAAAAATGGAATACACAACGTGTTGAACTATTCCCGTTGCAAGAATTGCAAACGTTGCTGTTCTTTCCATGGTTGCAAATTCCGTTTACGCTTTTAAAAGGTAGGTATTTCATTCTCCGTGAAACTGTATACAGAGTGGCTTTTTGTGATGGGGGTGGATGGCCAAATCCGATAACATTAAAAGTTAGAGAATAGTCGTGAAAGTTGTCAATTGCTGAATTAAATAGAAAATAAAAAGAATACATATTTTTTTCAATACATATTTGTATTAGTTTTTTTTTTTTTATTAAAATATAAACAAATAATTTATAATAGAAGTTTTATGGATGATAAGCCCCATTAAAGTTATTCTAAAAGATATACATATAATATGTAGATATTCTAATAATTTAAAAAATGTTTATATTGATTATTATTTATCATTTAAACAAAAAAAATATGAAATAATCGTTTCCTTCCAATTACAGTAGTGTGTTTTTTGACATGTCGTTTTTGTTTTTCATTATGACTGATTTTTCTCTTTCTCTCATGGTTTCAGATTTAACCATACACTCCGATCTCAAAAAGCCAACCTGTATGTTGACTTCTGAAACGCAAAAATACGCTGACAAGTTTAATTCGATCGGAGTGCATCTGTCTAAAGCTTTATATTGAAAAATGCAAAAGAAAAGCAGTTTTATTTTGAGAAGATCTCTGTCAATACGTTTATGCTGTGATGTGATGCACTTATCCAATCTTTTAAATTGATATAAATAATTTGACTATTCCCAACCTGATCAGTTCCCTTGTTGGGACGGATTTGCCAGCACAGTGCCGGGTAAATTCGGATGTCATTATTATGTGTCAGTATCAACATATTTTCACAGAGCATTATCCAGCCCAACCATTATCAGAGCTTGTGTTCATACCTAACTAGCTACGCCCCGGAAATCTATGTGTCAAATAGTTTATAAATCTTCTTCTTGAATCACTCTATCTAGAGTCTGTGCAAGCTGCGAGTGGAAACTGTAGTTAGCTTTATTTACTCCAAGTCTACGTTCTATTTATAACTAAAATTAAGGTTTTTGTTTCCCACTTAATTATTTCTAATATTTGGTCTATATCTTTATTGATTCCGTATAGTTTTCGCTTTTTTATGGTAAGTATATTTTTAGGGCGTAGGTGTAGTAGATAGCGAGATATAACGATTTATGTAAAAAATGGGACGCGCGCCGTGTATTTGTCCGCGAAGCTCGGACATATAGGGCTATATAGTCGATTTGGCCGGGCGGTCCAGTGGATAAATAAAAATAAATATATATAGATCATAAATAAAAAGAGAAGTCTCTTAGAAATGGAGGGCGCGCGTGTGCCAATGTACTACTTTTGTTGCGTTAATATGTTAGTTCACCGTTTCGCCACGAGACTTTTGTTTTTGCATAGAAAAACGCATCATAATCCGTTGTGCAGCTTTAAAGATCAAAGCATACATAGGGACAGACAGACAGCAGGAAGCGACTTTGTTTTATACTATGTAGTGATAACTGGCTGCCCAGGCTTTTATCAAACATCTATAAATACAAACCTTTGTTTCTCCCGCTCTGCATCAGCGAGAATGTTCATCCTTCTTCGTCTAAAGCAAAGTTTTGCACACAGAGGTCACCAATATTATAAACTGGCAACCCGCCCCGCCTTCGCACGGTTAACAGCGAGACCGGAAAGCAGACTTTGTTGTAGGTAATATAAAGTGATATTCTGTTACTTATTTATTCACAGCTTATAAATCTCATTGACCATGACGTCATTTGGCAGGACACGGCCCATTACGGCGTGAATGCCGGCTGATTCCACATGGACGCAACTGGTGGCAGCCTGTGATGTCTATGTGCCAAATTATATAATTATTATCTTGTATTGTGTTGAGCTTCAAATAGAGGGCAGTGATATAATTGACAAGATTGAAATGTGGATTTCATTAAGTATTTATATCCCCGGCGCGCGACGGTAACTGTAGATCCTAACTTATTTCGGTGACAATGAAACTAGACTCAGCTGTAATCTAATTTTATTAGATTTACGTTACGTAATTTGCTAGACTCGGTTGAAAATGACTGGCCCAGGATTCTATTGAGAAAAAATTTAGGGAAGAGATATAGAGTAACGACACATACTTTAGTAATCGCTTGCGTTACCACAGCTTGCTCGAAAGCAATAGGGAGCCTAGACAAGGTATTGCAATCCGGAGAACCGGATCCGGAAATCTGGTAGAACCGGTAGCATTAAACGACGACCAATGTGGCGCGGCGGGCGAAGGTCCACCTGTGACGCAGGAGATTGCGGGTTCGATTCCCGCCTTGTGATAAATATTTGTACGGTCTGCGGCCTGGTAACCAAACATCTAGTGTTTGTCAGTTCTCCGTGCAAAGGATAAACCCCACAAACAGAGTTCACACGTGACTTATTTAGTTCGTTGTTCTATTTTGATTATAAGTCACCATCGAGTATCTTCTTTTGCGCTATTGTTTTTAATCCCTATACATTAAGGTAATTTTAAACATACTACACGTGCGAACTTATAAAATATACTATAGTGGCCTAGCGTAGTACGTGATTTTTTCCTGTTTGGTCTATCCGGCCGGATCGTTAGAAATCCGGATTAAAATGTGTCCCGATCGCAACCGATAGGCTTTCTCTTAAAGTGACCCAAATCAGAAGAATGAGGGAAACACGGCATTCCACGAATTGATCATTTACCACTTAATCCCTCTGGAAAAGTTGTCGTGACTCGTAGAGGCATTAGTCGAGGTCGGAAGTCTGACTGTAAGCTGATCGGATGGTTAATCGCATCGTACGTAATGGACCGCACGATCACCTCCGCACGATTACTGCCGCAAATGGCGCGTAAAAACATAAACTTTGATTAACTTGTTGCGGACGAGTAGATATGTTTCGAAAATGGGTCTCAATACTTAACGTTGAATGAGGCCTTATTAGCTGTTCTTTGATTGACGCGTCTATTGTTTCGTGTCTTAGAAAGATAATTAAGTTAATCTATCTTTAAAATGCAATCATCCATATCATATGAATATGTTAAATGTCAAAATACCTTTGTCTGTCTTTCTCTTTGTATGACTTCTGGCCAAAATACATTTGTTTTTCTGGCCTATCTTTCTGGGAAAATATACATTATAGATAGAAGTTCATTTAAGCTAGTACGTCATCTTCTTCGTCAGAGCCCTAAATGGCTTACAGCTTTCCTTCTGCGTTGAAGTAAAGGGCATATCAATGCTAACTGAGCGACACTTCAGACCCAGAAAGATAGCTAATGCACTTGCAGTGTAAAACCACTATGCAGTGTGTTGGTAATGTCATTATCATGACATTTAGCAAGGAGATAAATGAACTACAAAAAGACAGCCTACTTTTGAACCAGGAAAAACGCGCGAAACCGCGGGACGAACAAATACAACTACTAGTTTTGTCAGATGGACCCATCTTTATTAAAATTAATATTTTGGTAAATGGCGGCTATATCCGATTTTGGAAAAGATATAGACTATTCCATGTCTTAATAATACCGTTGGTTTGTAAAAATTAATACAAAAGAAGCTTTTGAAAGTTTGGCAAAAAATGCATCAGCCTTAAATCTAGCACTCCAAATAATTCTTAATTGCGCGTTTCCACTGAAATTAAGAAAAGAGATACTCTGAAATGATTACCGCAGAATACCGCGACAATACGATGCGGTTTCGAGGATGCGGTACGAAACTCTAAGGCATGAATCACACTGAGTTATGCCGGTTGGAAAATAAGATGAGGTGATTGTAAAGAACTACGTTCTAAAACGTGAATAATATTTAAGCTCATATGGCATGAAACAAGGACTATAATAGTGAAGAATCTGCACAACTTAATATATTATTTATTGTTGCAAATAATAGATGCAATTTTATATAATCGCTGTGCTAAAAGTTCATTGAAAAAACATTAATTAATTCATTTCAGGCAGTATCATATAGCCCCAGAGAGAATAATCATCTTTAATAAAAAAAATATTGTCTTGAAATAAAGAGTTCAAATTCTTAAATTTTATACCTGATGAAAAAATTACATTCATTTGTAGAAGCAAGTTATAAATAAAATAATCGTTTTAATGACTGTATTGTCTGCACTCTGTTTAAGTCTCTCGCTGCTGGATCTCGCCAGTACGACGACGTCGTTTAATCACCTCCGAATGACGCTCACCTAATTTTCACTCGAAAATAATTCATTCTGTCGCAATCCCTAATGGAATATTCACAGGGTTGCCACCTGTAAAATTACAAAGGCCGCGAAACGCGAAACCGCATTTTTGTGAGGCATTATCGTGTCACATTTTAAAATTGGTTTCGTAGAAAAATTGCTGGTGAAAACGTTGTTTTCGAGCTTTGAAATGAGTTATTTATTTCGGTGTTTAAATAGCTGTTTTTGACAAAGAATATAATTTATTTTTCTACTTTTGTCATTTGTTAACATATTATTTTTTAACGTAAGGGAAAATAAAAAAGCTACGCGATAAATAATCCGATACAATAGCTTATTATTTTGGAATAAATAATAATAAGTTTTTCTATATTGGGTATATAGAAAAACTTATTATTATTTATTCCAAAATAATAAGCTATTGTATCGGATTATTTCTTTAAAATGTTGTTTTTATTAACGTGGGTAAATATAACTGATATTAGATGCAGATTGCAAGAAAAACTTGTTCTTCGGTAGCCCTACCCACCCGTCGACTTCCAATGCTATCTGACGGACGAGCGCTTTGCATAATACTTTAATAAGAAAGTTTGCAACCAAAGTTTACGTAAGGTAGAAAAAAAGTTTAACAGCGTTCCTGTGTTCTTCTGATGGATCAAAATATCCAGAAGCTGAGTTATGATCTGAGAGGAACGTGATTGGGGAAGTTGAATGGTTTGCCTGCGTTAAGAACTTTGATGACTTTACTTTGTGAGGTGTGAAGATGAGCATTTTGCTTTTGATGTATCTTTGTAAAGAGCTCTTGAATCGTTTTTTAAGATTAAATAAATATTAGGTGCTAAGCGGCTAATGAAAATGATGAATTCATTACACATCTGTACAAAGTTGACACTTTTTTTTTTTCAGTTTTATCAAGTGTTTTACCTGTTATTTATTAGAGTTTTTAATTATAGTAGTTTAGTAGTTGACAGTAACCCAGTAGGTTTCAATAATTATAAGTAGTTTAGTAGTTGACAATAACCAGTAGGTTTTAGAAACAAGTAGTTTAGCAGTTGACAATAGCCAGTAGGTTTGAATAATAAGTAGTTTAGTAGTTGACAATAACAAGTACATAGGTACCATGCAAAAACAGCCGAACTACAAAACACAAAAGCCTCCAGCCAGAACCTCGGCAAACTTTATAACGGCTCAACCTAAGCAAATAGCCTATCAATCCTGTCCAAATCTCAAATAAATCCCTCAGCAAAGGGTCTGACAGCCGCTGGAGAGGAAAAAACCATCAAGTTACAAAGATTTACCACCAAAGGGCTGAATAATAATGGAATTTCAATCAGTCGCGACGCCCATGGTAGGCTTATTGCAGACAGGCTTCTGCCTGCGGGTTTGCACATGTTTTTCGGCCTGAAATACTGTTCATACAGGAAAAAAAACGCGTGAAGTCGCCCCTATGTCCCATATCATAGGTAGATAGGCTGTAGAGTTACTTTGAGATTGGATCAGATGCCCAGCTGAAAATAACATTTTTTGTATGAGAATAATAATTATTCTGTATCTAGTTATAATTTTCTCCGAAAATTTGATATTATATATACTAGCTTCTGCCACGCGGGTTCGCACGCATTTTTCAGGGATACAGCCTATTTCCTTGACACAAAATCTGTTACCAAAAGATGTGACAGACAGATACAGTGATTTTGCTTTTGTAATGGTAGGGATGGGTGCGAAACCGCTCTGTGTTGCCAGGCGCAAAATCGCGCGCCAAAATTGGACGCGCACAAAGAGTATCAGAGTATCCAACGAATCGAGGATTTTATAGTCGTGTCAAGTTATTTGTACTGAAAATGAAAAAACTGGGTTTATTTTTAGTTATAACAAGCAAACGGCAACATAATTCCAACAAAAAACTTGTTGCGGGTTCTGTTTTCTGTCAAAATGTCCTACGCATTCGTAACTAGATTTTTGGCTATCGAAACAATTTAACAAGTTTTTGAATAAATCCTGACTGACAACCGACAGCGTAAAAATTGGTAAAGGTAGAATAACAGTCTTCCACAACCAATAACTTTTTTTTTAATAAATGGAAAAGAAAAACGTTCGATATTATTATTTATCGCCGTTTGACAAATGTACATAGTATAGACACGTGGGTTTACCCATTTTCAAATTCGTAAACGCATTATTTTCAATTCTTAAAACTTTTCCTTTTTAACCGACTTCAGAAACGAAGAAGATTCTCAATTAGACTGTATATATTTTTTTGTATTCATTACCACAGAACTTTCAACTGGGTTGAACCAATTTTGATGATTAATTTTTTATTTATTACTTCACTATTTTATAGATTTTTTGCTCTATAACTAAAATATGTAAGTGTTTGCGCCTAATGGTGCTATTAATTTTTAAGTCTGAACATCCCTGTAATACCTGTGTATCACAAATAAATAAATAAATGAACTATGAATCTAATCTTCCTATTGCACAATAATTAGACCCTCCTTTCATCCGGCCGGGTCAGTGAGGCCAATGCGCTAAAATTGCATGGCGCAAAATTGACTTCGTAGCACTACCAGTATAGGTATTTGTGCTGGGTGGTTATTCTTGAAACAGATTTGATTTCAAACCTAACTCGATTTTAAAAAATCGAAGAGATCGTAAAAAAGTAATGCTAAAGCACGATCATTTGTGAACTAGAACGTTGTGAGTCGTTCTTTCTTAGCCTTCAGACAATAAATGAAACCGAATTTCTGCGACTTAAAATTTATTTTGAACGTTACCAAACTGCTTGAGCATTTGTGGCATTTGAGGTTGGAATTGGTATGAAAATTGAAACTGTTTTCAACAGAACGCACCCTGTTCGTGGCCAGACGCAAAAGGAACAGGAATTTTATAATTTTTCCAGTCTTTTTGCATTCCACCCTACGCGCCCTTCGCCAGTATTACCTCAACCGTATTTCACCGTACATAACACAATAATAATGAATTCCTGCCCAAAAATCGAACACGGCAAATGTAACAAACATAATGGATCTCCCCTGAAAAGAATAATTTGTTTCTATGCGTTGTTTTTGTACATTTTCACAGGGGATGAGATAAAAGGCAGGGTAAGTACCTGAATTAATTGATTGATGTTGTGAGGGGTGAACTTATTGGAAAAAGGTCGCATTTACAATTCCACCTTTGTTAGGCCCTACCAAGGATATTGTTCACTGATCATTCGGGAAAAAGTGTTTCGATGACCGATTTTTTTAACTTTTAGTGTTATTTTTAAACTCTAGGTAGAAGATTATGATACACAGTTTTGAAATAATTATTTAATTGGTAGGAATAGCAGAAGCTTTTTGTGCGTCATCAAAAACTAGTTTCTGCCTACGGCTTAGCACGCGTTTTTTCATTGGAAACGTTTTAGGGTTATGTATTTCTATCAAGTGGAAACTGATTTATTGAATAAAAAGCATATATTTCATTCTAGATATAGAACAACACAAAATTTCCGCCCGATCCGTTCAGTAATTTTGACGTGAAGAGGTAACAAACATCCAAACACCCATCTAAAACATTGCATTTATAGTTTTAGTGTGATCTATGAATAAGCTAGTAAAAGTTTAGGTCCAATATAATAATAAAAAAAAAAAAAAAAAACAGTTCATTTGAAGAAATTAAATAATTAACAGAGTAGTGAATAAACAGAGAATCCAAGTGCCACATATATGTAGATTGCCTTTTCTAATATCAATTCTACATAAAACCATTACCAAAGGACCAAACGGAGTCTAAGTGCGGATACAGGAGTACCCATACCATACCATACCTACACAGTTGGAATTTATCTTTCGAGATCATCGACCTTCATTCGAATCTCGATCCGAGATACGATCGGAATATTGCAACCCATAGTACGGGGGTAGTCATGGCAGTAAATTCCCAGTAAGGAGATCAATCTCGAAAAGGTCCAATACGAAGTCTCATTTACTGATGGATCGCACCGACTTACTCGGGGAATTTTAAATAGGGTGGTGCCCAGGATCCGTCTTACTGTGGAACTTAGGGAACTTTTCACTGTGAGTACCTTTGGTCGGGGAGATAAAACTGGCTGGGGTCTAATACGTTTTGCATTAGGTTCGTTTTGGTGTAAATGAGACGAAAGTGGCAAAAAAACAATATATTTTCCTAAATATTTCAGTACAGTAGGTATTACCAAAACAAGTACCTCCGTCTCGAATAACTTCCATAAAATTAAACAAATTACCTATGAACATTTATCTCAAGAAAAATTATTATTAAAATTCGTTCGAAAAATATGAGTTGTTACTTTTCAACTTAAATTATTATCCAATAAATTGATAAAGTATAGTTTGATTATATTGAAAAAACTGAAAACCGATTTCGAATGCCTTACTTTTAAACTGTTTTTTTTTTTTAATTCGGAGGGATATATACTAATCCCTCGGAGATACATTTTTATAGAACCACCTGGGGATCATCCTCTATACAACTGCAAAAGAATCATCTAAATCGGTCGGTAAGAAATCTAAGAACAAAAAAAATAACACACATACTATACAGCCAAACATAATCTCCAGAACCTCTACATTTTTTTCCAAGTCGGATAGAAAATAGGGGAATATTAAAAGTAGATGGAAAAGTTATTTGAGACATTCCACCCGCCATGCGCCATCCCTATTCCAAACAAAGTGATTTTCTTCCCAAAGGTCCTTTTAAAATTTAAAATATTTCCAACATTTTCATCTAAGCGACAGACGGAACAGAAAGATTTCTGTAAAGTAAATATACGCGACGTTTTTCCGGAAAATATATTTTTAGTTTGAAAAGTTTACGCGCATAAAGGGAAGGGATCAGTTTATTAAGTGTTTTTGCTGCGTCTGGTAAAGTGAGTTTGCATAGGGAAATTTATTTAACTTAAATTATAGTTAAATATTACCGCAGTTGCTGTCGGGTTGGGATGGCTGCAGGTTTGAGTAACTTCTCTATTTATGAGTATTTTAATAGTGAGATGCTTTGCTTACTTTAGTGTAAGATTATTATATATATATATTTCAAGCATGTAATTCCTACCTTTGTAAGAAATTCCACTTCATCAGTCCTTCTAATAGAAAGTAGGTGATCCATCTTTGAAAAATATTTTAACATACATATATATACTATCAAACTAATAGGGAAAGAAATCTCTGGATCATGCATAATTTGCAAACCCATAACCATCTTAGCTTATGAAGCGTATTTTAAAGATCTATTAAACCCGAAACAAGATTCAGAATAAATACAAGTTCATGATTAGAGACCGCGGAAAACCCAAATTTTTACGACCACCGTTTTCTTTTTTACCAAAGAATTCATTTTCCGAATATAAATTTAAGATTTTCAACGTCATTACTTCTTATCGGCGATTTAAAAAGGTCCGTTCTATTATGCCGACCGGCCGGAAATCGGATGAATGTAATTCCTTATAACCAGCCTGGGCTTTCCGAGATAGATTTTGTAGGAAAAAGGACTGTATTTTGCACAGAATAGAGGTTCGGGTGACTTTGGTTTACTGCACAGAATTAACATGCGAGGACGCTCTAGGTTTTCAGAATCTAAAGTTGGAGTTCAAAAAGGATGGTATCAGACGATTCAGTCTGTTCATATAATTTTCTAGACGAGTGTTTCTCTAGCAAGGGGTGTGTGTGCCCTTCATCGACAAAAATATTATAAATGATTTTTTTTGTATTGTATTGTATAAAGATAAACAATACGCAAACTTTTTTTCTGAAGTGAAAACATCCTCAATTTTATATAAACTCATCTGTAATGATTCTGTGAGTTCTCAAGCATCCTTAGGACTTACCCGAGTGAACTGAGCTGTAGAATTTTTTAATTTATCAAAGGAATATGAGTTCGTTCGGAAACGCTCGTGTGTGGACAAGATAACTCAGTCGTTTGAATCAAAAGGCTTTTAAAAAGTGGAAGAGAAAACTTTTGTTAAAAATCTGTTCTTTCAAACAAAACAAAAGAATTTTGAGACGGTCCTTTGTTTTCGTTTGATAAAACGAAATTCGTTTTGGATTTATTATAAACTTGCTTCTGCCCGCGGCTTCGCACGCGTATATTCAATGTAATAAGTAGACTATTATTTAAGTTAGCTTTTCTTCTAAATGTACGCCAAATTTCATCTTGATCTGTCTAGTAGTTTTTAATTCTAGGTGACAAAAGAAAATTCACATTAACTCTTGGCTTTATATTAGTAGGGAAAACTCACGTTATTTGCAATGTTTGTGTGTTTAAGTGTAGGGGTTCCGTTAACCTGAAATTATTTTTAATTTAACATGGCAACTTTGGTAAACATCTTTAATAGCTCAGTTATTCCAGCCCAACTTTCACGTTTGGTAATAAAATATGATCACTTCCATTTTAGTTTTTTTTTTCTTTAGATAAATTCATTAGAATACAGAACAACACAAAAATACGTGATCTTAGTAACCTCGGCGTATTTTTCGTTTGTTAAAAAAACAACGTCGTTGAGAAACAATATTCTTCAATACAAACAATAATTTGAATTTCACGGTGCCTGCATATTTATATTTTGTGTACATTTTCGTTGAAAACCTTATATTTGTTGGACTGGAAGGGTGACAGGGGGCGTCACGTAAAGGGGACAGAAACACACCTCTTCGTAAAGGAAGATGTTTGGATTCTAGATCGATACTCAATGGGGTACTTCCGTTTTGTTACCTTTTACAGGTTTATAGTTAACTTTATGTTGTCAATAAAAGTAAAGGAAGAAATAAGGGAAATTGTCCCTTATTCTCGGTTTCGTTTTACAAATGGTTTGGATGATGTCTTGCATTTTGAATATATCTAACTTTTTTTACTAACAAAAATTTTTACAAAATACTTGTAATGGTTTTCGAGGTTTACTGTGTTTTACAAAATCGCTACGAATTTATGCATCAAAGTTCAACTACTAATTTCTACTCCAATGAGTTCTCGAATAATGTCAATATGATCATGTATGTAGCTTAATGGTGATGATGAATAAAGTTTTATGATGATGGTGATGATGATGATATGATTTGATGGTGCAATAAAGGTATATTGTATTGTATTGTATTGTAGCTATTTAACACCAAACTATTGCTTGTTATTATTTACCGCCAATTAAAAAAAAAATCTGTTATTATTTTATTGATATTTATTTGTCTTATATCCGCACATTTCGTTTGACCAAGTTACAAAAAACACATTGTAAAATTGTGAGACTTTCACAAAATACAAACTTACAGGTACTAGGTCCATATTACTAGATATTATGTGTCAAAGGTTTTAGATACTATACTTATATCCTTAACCTTTGAAACCTATTAATAGAAATACGATTTTTCTTCAGTTCTAGAAAATAGTGCTCAATACAACGACGTACATTGAATGCACCTATAACTTCTCCCGCTTTCAATTTATTTATTTCTCCCTTCATTCGGGAACCTTCTTAAGGTTCTTTTCGAGAAAATATCCAAGTAATGTTGCCAGCAATAATGTTTCTGTATTGGCCAATCGCGATCGATGACAGCTCTGAAGGGTGATTGCGGTGCTATTACGTGAAAGATTCTATGGGTTAGTTCAGTTGCTATTAATGGATACTAGCCCGTTGATCTAGGATAAAAACCGTATAGGTCTAAATCTTTTTAATGTTTTGCATGTAGTAATTTACTTTAGACTCAAAAAAAATATATAAACAGGTTGTAAAAACTATTGGCATGCGATAATACCCGCAGTAGTTTAAAGTAAAATTTTGTTGCAAACACCATTTACCGTGGGGCATAGCAGCACGCAGTGACCCGAACTGGATCTTTGCCTCGGACTCCAGAGATCGCCAGCTGTCCCAGTCCCTTGCCGTTTTAGTCTTTAATTCAGTTTGCGTGATAAATATCCATTAATGAATCAGCCGTTAAGTACCCACTGGCGTAGGCCCTCCCGTACTTGACAATTATATCTGCCTATCGCCAGTCTGTACATTTATAATACAAGTATGTCTCAATTATTTTATTTATTCCACATCAGATAAAACCGTCACGTAATAAGACCCCACCGCAGAGCTCGACGAAACGTTGCCCTCGCCGAAATTAATCTCACAATTCTTCCCCTTTCTGCCATTAAGCATTCATACCTTGCAATTTCGTTATTCTGCACGTAGCCGCTGCTTAAACGGTAGTTTCACCTTTTTAAGGGGACTCACTGCAGCAGGCGGCTTTGCGGGCTTTTTAACTGGATAAGAATAGTTTATTTCAGGCCAACATATAAAAATTATAGTTTTTGTCTAATGTCGTCATCATCTTCGTGCTGTCACAAAAGACGGTTTATTTAGCGTTCGTTTTGTGACACTTACGAACTTGGGCTGTCTTGCATTTTAATAACTTCTCTCTCTTATTTTATGCTCGACGAAATTTTCTCTAACTCATACATAATACCCACAGTTATAGTGTTTTCTATTGCATCCTATTGTTATTTCTAATCAAAATTTCTGGCGTCATGAAATTTTTCAGAACGTTTTCTGTATAGTTGTGTTAAAGCGTAGGTAAGTAATTCATCCTAACATCCAAATTTTCGCATCTATACATCTGTGTGATGTATTTCATAGATGGAATAAACGACGCTTACCATTTCGCATACTAGAGTATCTTGCTAGTCACGCACGTTTCATATCAATTTTTAACAGACTACGAAAAAGGAGGATGTTCTATGTATATTACTGCTGTATGTTTTTTATTTATGCTTATCTATGTATGGACTGATTCGGATGATTCTTTTGCAATTGTCTAAAGGATGATCTTATGAATCTGAGGTAATTATCAAGAAATTATTCTCGGGGGATAAGTATTTATTTAATAAAATAAATAGAAAAAAAGCCTTTTATTCCTTAACCTTAAATAACATTGATCAATCATGCTTATGAAAAATTTGTTAAATCTAATGTAAGTATGTCAAATATTATAGAAAATGTCAGTATGTAGATTTCATGATTAATGTTTATTAGTTTATTTCTTTATTTAATAATGTGTTTGAAAAGTTGTTTATTTCGATTGAATTTAATGCATATATTTAATAAGTAGTGAGGACCCCTCTCGGGTAAAGTATTTATTTATCCCACAAAAATTAAAAATAATTAAAACTAAGGGATTCAAAGTCGGTTTTTTTTAAAGAAACAAATTATAAATCTGCTCGTAAATGTTATTTAAGAATTAAGTTTATTTTAACAATTCTTCTGCTCGAAAACACGTTTAACGATGAACTTTATTTTTATTTGTCAATGAGAGAGATAGAGATAGAGAGATTTGTCAAAAGAGTATCTTATATCTTTAAATCAGTAACGGAACACTCTAAACAGCTAAAGGCGATGTTCCTTCCATAACAACCCAAGTAGATTTTAATTAAGGGGATTTAACGTATTTACAAACATTAATTGAAGAGAAGTTTGCAGTGAAATTCTACCTTTGTTTCGGAGCCAATTGAACGTAAAACTTTGGTATTGACTTACTTAGGGAGTATGGATTACATTGCTTTCTATTCCAATAATAGATTGCTTGATTTAAATTTGTTGAATTTTGAAGGTTTCTCTTTTGGTTGTTTTAACTATTTTATGGAAGGATTCTGGGAAATTATCTTAAAATTGTAATTTTAATTGTAAGTCTACGTTTTATCAAAGAACCAAGTGCACAAAGCCTTAGCAGACGCTAGTTAAAAACAACCTGCACATCACACATCCCTTTGAAGAGAAAATAAATTTGTTTTTCCTCTTCAAACCGTCAAGTACTTTGCGAAAAGGCCAAAGCTCTTTACATTCGACTCGCCCACCTTATTCATTATTACTGGGAAAGAATGCCTAATGCTCAACAAACATTTATTGCAAGTCAAAACTGGGATCGCTGAATTTAACTTAAGAATCCTTGAAATAGAATTTTATATGACGCGCTTTATTTTTAGACAGATTAGCACGGTATATAATAAAGTATATGTAGATTTATTGGACACTTCGTTTGGAGTAAACGTGTTCTCGGCAAACGTAGTGTAGGATGCCCTCCAGCCAGGTGGAGTGATGATTACTGCAGATGCTGGATGCGGCAAGCGGAAGACAGGGCGCTACGGCGCTCATTTGGGGGAGGCCTATGTCCAGATGTGGACTAATGTGGTGATGACGATGAGTGAATGAAGAGTTTAGGAATACCTTTGCCGAGTTGTAGGATTAGTTTTATAGGTGAGCCAAAAAATACTTATTTCCAAAATTTCGTCTTATCATCAGCCATCGGCAATTATTGTTTTTTTTAGTCGTACCTTATTTAGACATAATGTACGATTGCCCCTGACAATAATTTCCATGCCAATCTTTTGAGACGTCAAAGTAAACGCTGATTCATGTAAATATCAAGCAAATCAAATCCAAGCGTGCACTATTGTCCTTGAAGTAATGAAAAACAAATAAAACGTCCAACCTGACAGGGCCCGTCCCAATAAGCTACGGTTCATCCGACTAGATGCGCCTCTTAATCCACCACTTGTAAGGTAAGCGTGTGTTTGCTCAGAGGGAAGGAAGGGGGTTGAACCCCCCCCCCCCCCCCCCTCCCCCCCTTGTCTGACTCACGTGATGTTTGATTATGGCGTGACAAAACACGCAGCGCGCCACTTTTGTATTTGTTAAGCCCGTTTTAGGGGTCCGTGGTGGATGTGGTGATGTGAAAACGGACAGGTTGATCGCGACCTATAAGTCAGAAGTTTTAGTTGTGTCAAGTTTGTTCATACGGAAAAAAGTGAGGGCTTAATTAAAATTAATGTTTTTTGTATTAAAAAAAACCCTGCTATATTTTTATAAGTTTATTTAGTTCTACTCCTGAGCAAAGTCTTCCCTCATTTCTCTTTTTTTCTACCAACCGTTATAATACCGGCCTCTGCGTCTTAATACACATTAGTATTCGTGAAAAATATACTAACGGAACCCACGTCTTCTCAACACTTGTCACGCGTATTCCGTCGTTTTCAAAGGACACAGCTAACGCCCTCTGCAAACATGTACTTTTTGTAGGCCTGCTGTCGACGTGTTGTTTTTAATTATAAATGTTTATGTTTGGACAGGATCGTGTTTGATGAGAGGCTGTTTTTGAATGACGAATTTTAATGCGATTTACTTGTACTTTTAATTATTGTTAAACTTGAATACACAGTGCTTGGTAATCTAATCTAATCTGGCTTCTATTTAAGCTTAAGTGATATTTGGCTTTGGAACAACTGGATGAGGATGGCGAATATGTACGAATGAAATGGTGGAATGGAAGAGGCCTTTCCATTCCACCGCTGCTGGTACAGACAGGCTGTGGGTACTCACCGACTTAGTAGATAAATAGATAGTATGTTTTATTAAATATGACTGACAGAGGGCGCTATGGCGCTCAGGGAAGGCCTATGTCCAGATGTGGACTAACATATGCTGGTGAAAATGATGATGATGAAATATTACTGAACATAGAAAGTTATTTATTTACAAAAATAAATCTCAATAACTTATTGGTTTTGATAAGCCAAAAATCGACTTCGAATTATTTAAATTAACAACATGGGCTTTGCGGGACAGAAACTAATCAAAGGAGCATCTCAGAATCATTCTATACACAACACCGAAAGACGACGAAAAGAACCTCCTCCTTTTTCCGAAGTCGGGTAAAAACTTAACTCAACTATGCGTGTTGTTTTGCTCATGATCTACATTCAAATATTAGACGACCTCTGTAGCGCGGTGGGCGAAGATCCGATGATGTTACTCGTTTTAAAATGTTTTACGACTTATAAATGAATTGAGATTAAATATGATACAGATACTGTAGGGATCTTGACTTTAATAATTAATATATATATATATATATATTTTGTTATATATCTGTCTTGTGTTATCTTCCGTGACGTCACCAAACGGCTCTACCGGAAGACCAGCGTTGGTTGTAACATGCTTACAATTAACTCATGTTGAGATAGAGTCCGTTTTGTGACTCATGTACAAAATATGTTTTGTCCTTTATTTTTTTATAATCATGTTTGTTTTATATTTTTGTGTATTGAGTTACAAATAAACTTATTCTATTCTATTCTATTAATAAATATCGTTATTTAACGCTGCAAATTAAACACGTTCGTTTCAAAACGTATTTACGGCCATTGATTCAACTGCATTTTCAGAAAATCTCCACTGAAAACTCATTTCTGTGTTGTGAAACAAAAAAGCAAAGAGTGTGAGTAAAGATTTCTTTCAGTAAATAGTGAGCCAATGTAAACGGAATGAAAGAACCAAATGGAAATGTCGTCCGAATTCTTTCATTAGCAGAAAAACTCGTTTTCAACTGCTTTTAACGACACGGTTTTAGTACAGGTTTTAGAGAATTTTAACATTGCTATTATGGTTGGGAAATTTGATATGAGAAGGAAAATAATTTCATATGAGAAAAGGGAAAAGAAAGCTTGTGGTTAGTTTTAACGTTATTTTATATTAATAATAATACTTACGATAATAATACTTCACGATAGGGCTGGTGCACCAGTTCAAAGTCGCTCAGCGAGCTATGGAAAGATGTATGAGCTATGCTCGGAGTCTCTCTGACGGATAGGATTCGCAACGAATACATCCGACAGAGAACCAAAGTTATCGACATAGCTCTGAGAATTAGCAAGCTGAAGTGGCAGTGGGAAGGCCACATCTCGCGAAGAACCGACGGCCGCTGGGGCAAACGTGTTCTCGAGTGGAGACCACGACTCGGTAAACGTAGTGTAAGACGCCCTCCGACCAGGTGGGATGACGACCTGCGACAGACTGCAGGTAGATGCTGGTTGCGACAAGCTGAAGACAGGGCGCTATGGCGCTCATTGGGGGAGGCCTATGTCCAGCAGTGGACTATCGGAGGCTGATGGTGATGATGATGATGAATAATACTTACGGTTTTTGTGCAGCATAACACCTGACAGGACACAGATGCTAGAAATGCGCTTTTCAATTAATTGCCTTGCGCTTGAAATATTACGCTCATTACTCCAAAACTACCAAAACTATATAATACAATTCATCATTATTCGGTAATTTCGGTTAATACGCCCTTTTAGCACTAAACTCCAATTGCCTATATTGCTTTATCCCTCTTAAGAATAAAGCAAATTTTACAAATAACAATCCATGAGAGGGCAAATCCAATAACCCTTCGAGAGACAAAGTAAACTTACTGCCACTCGGGCCACGATTGCGTCGCGATACAGGGTTGGACATTGTAACAAATGGGCGCAATTGGTCAGCTGTCGGCGTGTGTTACGGACGGAGTGTATGTTACTGAGAAACTGTGGAGATAAGGGGTTTTAGAATACCTACTTGGGAAAGAGATTTTACAGAAAAATCTCTGTGACGGATAGATAGGAAAGAACTGGAGTGTTTTTATAAGTGTAGTAAAAACTCATTACTTGTTTTATTAAAACTACCTTACGTTTTAGACATACAGCTATTAGTTTTAATTGGATGGAACATATTTTAATTAAGCGAAGTAGGTACTTTATCGAACAGTATCAGATCGAAAACCCATTCGCTAGATGAGGTTTCCTAATTATCCCCAAATATTCGACGAACAATTAATTAGGATATGTTTAATAACGATGAGCTTTGAATATTTAGAGGATTTCCTTTGAACTTCTATCTTTGTCACTGAATTGGATGCAGTGGACTGTATATTTTATTTTCTTCCTTAGGGGTTTTCGAAATAATACTCCAGTTCTCCAGTCTTCCCTTTATTCAACTCGCAGACAAGAACTGACCAGTACTAAACAAAAACTACCCATGAACTACTCTACTCGTAAACAGGCTCGGCCTTTTATATCTACAGAGCCTTACTAGAATGTTCTTATTATTACTGGAGCAATGTTCCGTTCCTTGCGTTCGAGAATAAACAAGTCCCTAATAACTATAACTTAATCTATGGCGTAATCGGAGACGACACGTAGTTACTATTGCCTATTCTATGCATAAGACATAACTTCGCTAATAGTATCAATTAGCCATAGATTTTAAAAACAGACTCGTCGTGTCCAGAACATCCTCCCCCCGGCGTAGCTCGCGAAGCCTCCTCTTTCACCAACACGACGAGTTTGCTGGTTGGCCGCTTGAAGACGCCAGTCTTTGTCCGGACATCTGCCACCCGTACGCCTCCGTCTGGTCCCTCGTAGGTGTGCTCGACGACACCCATTGGCCACACGTTTCGAGGTAGAGTGGGGTCCACGATGACCACGATGTCTCCTTCTCGAAGTGGTCGTCTCTTGCTCGTAGGCTCGCCGCGAGGTACCTCGAGGCTTCATCTTCCGTACTTGGCAGAGTCTGCATTCCTTCTCAATGCCACGTACTGTCGGTCGTAGATGAATCACCCAATATTTCTGCCTCAGGTCGTTAGTCACGCGCTCCCTGTTAGCGTGACCAGCTGCGCAGTGTTCTCGTAGAACAATGAGTCTTGTGATGCGGTGACGGCCGTCGAGTATTACAGGTCGCTTCATCTCCATCGGTGCGTCGGCAGCTCCGATGCGTCCTCGTACTCGTAGAATGCCATCTTCTAAAATCGGGTCCAATCGGTACAGGCGACTCGATTTCGTGATTGGACGAGACGCTTTTATTCGTTGCAGCTCCTCTGAGAAGCTCTCCCTTTGTGCGTGGCGAATAAGCGCACGTTCCGCGTCTTCGATGTGCCGGGTCTCCATAATCGTGGCGCGTCGTCGACATCTCTCAATGAAGAAGAGTACTCGTGCTGCAGCTCGAACTAGTGTCTCGTATTTAGAGAAGTGTGATGGATTCGGCAGCCATCCATCTGTCTTCTCTTCGTCCACTCGCATGTGTAGGACTTCTTCCTCGTGGTTGCTGTCAGACGTCTCCTTCGGCCACTGATGCTCTGGGCAGCGAAGGAAGTCTGGCCCTCGGAACCATCGATCTTCTACCGTTATGCGTGTGTTCACCAGCCTTGTCGCGTCGTCTGCAGTGTTCTCGCAGGTCGGTATCCACTTCCAATCTTCTTTCTGGGTAAGTTCAGATAGCTCCCCTAGACGATGCGCGACGTAGGGCGTGTATTTTCTAGCATCGTTCCGTATCCAGTGTAAAACTGTCATGGAATCGCTCCAATAGATCGTTCTGTTGACTTCGACACGATGTTCCTTCTTGATGGCGTCGGCCAGCTTTGCTCCGATGACTGCTGCTTGTAGTTCTAGGCGGGGAATAGTTTGTGTTCGCTTTGGAGCAACCTTAGACTTGGCGGCGACGAGACAAACGCTGAAGCTTCCATCCGGTTTCGTGATTCTCCAGTACGCCACGGCTGAGTAGGCTTGTTCGCTGGCATCACATAATATGTGGAGCTGCAGGTCCGTGTGGTCTTGAATCGCGTAGTGTCGCTCCAGCCGAAGACAAGTCAGGTCATTCAGTTGTTCCAACCATGCGGCGAACAGCTTATTCTCTTCTTCCGGGATTGGTTCATCCCATGACATCTTGATGCGCCATAGATTCTGTAGCACTATTTTTGCTCGTATCGTATAGTGACTCAGCAGTCCGAGCGGATCGTAGATGGACATTACCGCGCTCAGTGCCTCCCTTTTCGTTGGCGCGCGGACTCGTGTTCGTACTTCGGCGGGAACTCTGTTCATGGAAGTGTTGAATCCAAGTTCATCTCGTTCGGCGTTCCAGTAGAGTCCAAGGATCTTGTTCTCCGATCCCTTTCCGTCGAATTGCGTCGGTGTTGTAGCTCGTAGCTCATCCGGCACGTCTTCCAATACGCAGTCCTTATTGCTGTTCCATCCTCGCAGCGTGAACCCAGCAACCTCGTGTACTGTGCGCAGTTCCGTGACGGCTCGATGTGCTTCCTCGTCGTCATCATAGCTCGCTACTAAATCGTCCATGTAGTGGCTTCTGGTGATGGCTTCGCAGGCAAGGGGATGAGTGTGAGCATATATCCTCGCGTTGTGGTTTCGAACAAAATGCGCCATGAATGGAGAACTCGCAGCACCGAATATCATGCTTGTTATCTTGAATCGTTGAGGCGTCTTCTCTTTCTCGTTGCCTCTCCACAAGAATTGTTGCGCTGGCTGGTCCTCTCGACGAATCTTGATCTGAAGAAACATCTCCTGTATGTCGGCCGTAATCGCGACTCGTTTCTCTCTGAATCTGTACAGGATGCCTGACAGGGACATCAAAAGGTCAGGTCCCTCCAGCAGATGGTCGTTCAGGCTGACTCCATTGCTCTTCGCTGCTGCATCGAAGACAAGCCTTATCTTCCCGGGCTTATTGGGGTTGCGTACTGCGAAGTGAGGCAAGTACCAGCAGATGGTGCTAGACTCCTCCGATCCATCGCAAGGTTCAGCATACCGCTTCTGAAGCAGGTTCTCGATCTGCTTCGTATATTCTTCGGCGAAGACTGGGTCAGCGTCCATCTTCTTTTCAATGCTGTGAAGACGACGAAGTGCCATGTCGTAGCTCTGAGGTAGCTTCGTGTCTTCTTCCTTCCATGGTAGACCAACTTCATATCCTTGGTCTATCTTCTTGATTGTCTGTTCGACAATTTTTGTAGCCCGGAGATCTCGTTCACTCGTACGTGGCTTTTCGGTGATGCCAATTGCTTCGATGCTGAAATGCTTCTCTATCAGCTCGTGCAGCTCTTGGTTCTGCTTCACTATGGCTTCAGGTGTGTAGATGTGCAGCACACTGTCTTGATTTGCGATGATGCTGCGTGATATGGTTCCGTGGATGACCCATCCCAGCTTTGTTCTCGATGCGGCTGGTTGGTTCGCTCTTCCAACTCGTAGTTCCTGTGAGACTATGTACTCCCAGTGGTCCGCTCCAATCAGGATCCCAGGATGTGATGACTCGTAGAAAACTTCATCTCGTGGTAAGTCTCTCAAGTGATCTTGATCCAACAGTCTCGCGGGGATCGATTGTTGCAGCAGCTTCATATTCCTTATGGTTCTTGCCCGAAGTGGATGTAGCTTGCTGTTCTCGTTCTTGCTCTTCAGTTGCACGGTGACAAGTTGGCTTTCATCCTCACGTTGTGTAGTGTTGACTCCACGCATTCGTAGTGGCAATGAAGATCCTTTTGCTCCGATTGTACGCGCCAGCTTCTCATCAATCAGAGAGACTGTGGCTCCTTCATCCAAGAGAGCGAGCGTCTCGATCTCCCCCCGTGGACCGACGACGGTGACTGGACACATCTTTAGCAATACTGCCTTGTCATTCGGGGCAGCAGAGGCCACTGTCAAGACCGCTTCGGTTGGGCTTGGACTTGCACTGTCTTCCTTCTTCTCTTGATGTAGCGTTCGATGATGTAGACGCGAACATTGGTTAACACCACACGAAGTCGCCTTGCAGTTGTAGCGTCGATGTTTCTTCACAATACACTTGAAGCACAACTTGTTCTTCTTCACGTGCTCCCATCGCTCGTCAATTGTCATTGCTTTATATTTGGGGCAATCTGTCAACGCGTGTCCCTTCTCGCAGCATGAACATTTCTCTTCAGTTTCAGTGAGTTCTTCAGTAGTGTTGTACACGGCGTTCGTCTTCTTCTTGAATGCTGTGTTCGGTTTCAGCGTGTGCTCCTTCTTGCTGGTCGGGGGTGCATAGCTGAATCGCAGGGCTCGGTCCGCTTCGCGCATAAGAAAGTGTGATAGCAATACGATCTCTGGCTCGATCGTTCCTTGTTCGGCTGCGTAGTCACACCAGCGTGAGCGAATGTGTGGGCTCAGCTTGTCCAATGTTTCCCTCGCCAGGGTCGGATTGTACAGGTAGCCTCGATTCCCGATGTTGCTCAACACGCAGACCACGTTCTGAAGCTTGACGGCGAATGAGTTGAGTTCTATTGCAGATGGTCCGGGTTTCGGTAGTCTTCGAAGATCATCAATGGCCCGGTCTATGATGATCTCTGGTCTTCCGAAGCATTGTTCCAGAGTCTTCATTATTATCTCTGGATCGCTTGCGGTGTACAAGAGTGAAGCAACTAGCTCTCTTGCTTCCCCTTTAAGGCTGCTCCTCAGCCTTTGAATGTTCTCAGCACGTGTCAGCTTGTATGTTCTCGTTGAGTCTCTGAAGGCAGCTTTGAATGACAACCACTCGTTCGGTGAACCGGAAAAGGAGTGCAGGTCTGGGCACTTCATCCTTGGTCTTGCTAGCTTCTCTATTGCTTCAGCTAGCGCATCGATGTTGGTCGAACTCTTAGTCCTGACTGGCGTAATTGATACATTCCTCTCGTTGAATCGGATGTTCTTCTCGGTTCTTGGAATAGTGTCATTTTTCTCCTCTTCAGCTGTCTGCATCCACTGCTCGACTCTCTTGCTGTGTTCCGGCTGATAATCATCTTCATGTATACTCCTTTCCTCGTCTTCCAATGCTGCTAGGTCGGCAGCCAGTTTCTTCTTGACGAGGTCAGCCTCTATCTGGAGTTCTTTCCGTTTAAGTTCCGCCAGTTTCTCCTCCGCCGCTAGTTCCGCTGCCCGTGCCCTTGCTGCTATGCTCCCGTTTGATCGTAGAGAGCACACAGTTCGGGCGGGAGAACGCTCACTCCTATAGCGTTCCATACTCGTTCCGGCGCGGACGAAGTCGGGTGCGGACATTAGTGCTAGGTCGTGACCGCGACGGATGGCTACTTGATGTGAGGCGGGTGACGTTGGTGGTTCCAGCGACAGTCTTCGTTCCGGCGCGATGGCCTCCAGTTCGGCGCCTTGCCGACCAGCCACTTCCTGCAGAACAACGCCTTGTCGTTCGGACGCGTCTGCCTGGCTTCTGGTTACAACCATGCTGCGCAATTGCTCGATTCTTCGTTTCTTAATCCGGTGAGCGCAGGACCTCTTCACTCCGATCTCTCCACTCCAATCCGGTAGGCGCAGGATCTCTTCACTCCGATCCCGAAGAATCAATGAACGTGGACGCAGGATCTCTTCACTCCGATCCCACTCCAATCCGGTAGGCGCAGGATCTATTCACTCCGATCCGGCTCCCCTCCAATCCAGTAGGCACAGGATCTCTTCACTCCGATCCCGACTCGAAGGACCAAGACTGAATTGGATGCAGTGGACTGTATATTTTATTTTCTTCCTTAGGGGTTTTCGAAATAATACTCCAGTTCTCCAGTCTTCCCTTTATTCAACTCGCAGACAAGAACTGACCAGTACTAAACAAAAACTACCCATGAACTACTCTACTCGTAAACAGGCTCGGCCTTTTATATCTACAGAGCCTTACTAGAATGTTCTTATTATTACTGGAGCAATGTTCCGTTCCTTGCGTTCGAGAATAAACAAGTCCCTAATAACTATAACTTAATCTATGGCGTAATCGGAGACGACACGTAGTTACTATTGCCTATTCTATGCATAAGACATAACTTCGCTAATAGTATCAATTAGCCATAGATTTTAAAAACAGACTCGTCGTGTCCAGAACAGTCACAACTATTTACCCAGATATTATGTTAATAGTCATCTTAATCTCTTTAATCAAAATATTTTAACACTCAATCTTATCATTATTACTTCTTTTACTGCACTTGTTGCTGGTCTTCGAATTACAGAAAAAGCCATTAGCTTTTTACGATGAACAAAATGGCGGCTGAAAATGCGCGCGAATTGCTTCCGTTTACTTTTTGTTCGAATATGAGTCCTGTTCAGTTGAGATAAGATTGATGGTGAGACTTGCGTGGCTTTATGGGATTCCTAGGATAGAGTTTAATGTCCGGGGCTTTGCTACTGTTCTGGAAGCTTCGGTCGTAAACTGAATTTTGCGGTTTTCACTGGTCTGCAGGGAGGAGCTTTTATAACTATAACGAAACGTCACTTGTCTTTGCGATAGCGAGACGTTAGTATCTTGTCGCGTGCCTTAAGGGGGTGATTTCGTTCGCCCGGATATTGCAACATGCCGGAAGTAAGTAAGCAAAGTGAACTTTCACATTATGGAATAAGTGTTCACATTAACGTAGCTAATTGTCAGTTAGATATCATTTATTCGATGCGAAATCAATCTTAGGTAGGTAATGCAGCTGTTTAGTAGCCCATTTAGTTCATATTTTGGTATTTTATTATTGTTCTTCCTATTTTTGATTTAAATTAATTATTTTCAGTGCCCTACATATACTCAGCTAACATTAAGACCCAAGCTGTCTGCAATCTTGAGCAGAAAGGGTTAGGGTATTATTGGTCGATCAATAATACCCTGATTTCGTGAATCAATGTTTATCTACAACCTTGAGTATTATTGTTACAATTAAAATCTTTCCCCGCCGCTTTGTCATCCAATTTTTCGCGCGGCCACAATAAACAACACCGGTTATAACCGGCCTCACCTCGCGTATAAATCCGGAATCTAAACCACCTGAGCGTTCGACATCCCTGTGATTATGAATGAGGGGTGTATTCATAAACCCCCCACGCTCCCTACTCCACCTCCCTTCGAAAACCGACCTTATTTGCAAAGTCTAGAGTTTGAATCACATCGGTAGAGGAGAGACGGCGATAAACGAATTAGTGTTCGGAAAGCAGACCCTATTCTATGTTGCATAGCATACAAATCGCTAATTCTGCTTACTCTGTCAGACTCTCAAACGATATTACTCTCTCTATGTGACATGTCACGGTTGATTTTCGCTCGACAGACGAAAGGGGAGTCTATAGGATGGCTCGTCTCCCGGGCGAAACTCATGTGCACTTGCACAAAAGTACCTGCACAAAAGTGGGCAAACTATGTAGCCGAAATAGTCCCATGCAACTATGATTCTATGCGATGTGTTTCGAATTGGGAATGGAATTACGAACTAATTCAGTTTTATGAATCTGATGTGGGGATTTGAGCGGAATGTGCAATTTTCGTGTTGCGATGTTAAATTAAATTCGTTCATTTGTTTTGTTTCTTTGGTTTAGCTCTCACCTACTGCTTTTTTTAAAGATGTGACCAATTTAGGGACGGCTTTTGACAAAACACAAATAGATAAAGTAAGGTAGCGATAAAGAGCGATTTTATAAATGAAAATGTTTCACGACTTTACCTCGAGCAGTCAAAGCAAATAATTCTTAAAGTAACACTGCCAAGAAGCCGAAAATTTCCCAAATTTCCAAGAAACTTGAGGCGAAAATATCCCTATTTAGATTTCTCGTTAATGTTTGTCCCTTGTCACAGCCACCTCGCATCTGTCATAAGTTTTGACAGCTCGGAACTTTGACAATCGCAATACGGCGCTAGGAACAAGCTTTTGGATTTCGGTGTTATTTTAAAATGTTTATATCATGAAGACAAGGAAGTTTGATATCTATCGTTTAAACCTAGTTTTATTTCCGAGAAAAAGACTTCCCTCATCTCGATAGCTAGATTAAACGAGGCTTATGAAATCATTGACCCATGGCACTAAAGGATAATGAAGCTTTTTTATTAACTTTAACGACCTACAGCGGGCAAAGGTCTGCCTGCAACGCAAGAAGTTGCGGTTTCGACTCCCGCCTGGCAGAATTGTTTGCACGGTCGGCGGGTATTTGTTGCGGATGATTTCTATGAAATAATAAACAAAATTGGATATAATGTAATGTATAAACTATATCTCAATACTCAATGGTTTGTTGCTGACATGTGTACAAATAGGTTTAAAAATAATATAACAGAAGTCGGGCATTTCAATATAAATTTAAAGTTATAAACTAATTATATTATAGCTAATCATTTAATATATCAGTTTTATCTAGTACCCATATGATGCTGTGCGAATACTAGTAGATTTCTTTTGAATCGGAAATGTTCTTCCAGGGATTAATCATTAAAACTCAATATTCACATGTCATCAATTACTTATCCTGTTGTTACAATTACAAGTACTCTTGTATGATTATGTTGACATGGTAAGGACTCGTAGATACAGGGAAGTTAGCGAGAGAATGCTGATTTCCACCTGTCGTTTACGTTGTTCTCAAGAGGCCACTTCAAAAACAAAACGTTGTAAACATTCGTGCAAAACTCATTTCACCCTCACAAACACCCCAAAACATCCCTTAAAATAAAAACAATTACTTAATTTATAACAAAGAAAACAAGCGATTAAAGTTCTTAGAAACAACAAAAGTTTCGTTCGTTTAGGAGAACCTTGGATGGACAAATTAAAACTTTCTGGAGATTCTAATACAAAGGGAATGAAATCGTGTCATACAACAAATTGGACGAAATGACAATGAGCGCTCAATGGGACAAACTTTGAATATTTTTCAAAAGGGAAATGTCTACTGTACCTGTACTCTCTTGTACTCTAACAAAATATCAGAAATAACACATTATACAAAGACTTATATTCTTTCATCGCCTTCATCCATCGACTCCATGTGACCGCTACAATGTCGTAGTCGGTCCATCGAGTCGGGAGGTCTTCCCACACTCCGTTTCGCATTGCATCGCGGTCGCCACTCGAGAACCTTTACCCCCCAACGGTTACCGGTTCTGCGAGCTATATGGCCTGCCCATCGCCACTTCAGCCTGCTAATTCTGAGAGCTATGTCGATTACTACCACTACTACTACTTTGTTTTTGTTTTGTATTGCAGCAGCAAATAAATGAATTTCTACATATATGTTACTTTCCGTGAAACTCAATCCGTATTAACTCAACTCTACGCAAATCTGTATACTAAACAAAAACATAAAACAATATCCCATTCAAGGATTAGAAACTCTACGGTACGCTTTAGAAGAAATTCCCTTCAGCGAGGTATTTTTCGAAAATTGACTCAATGTTCGAATGGATTCAGCTATAGAAAGTTGGCCGAGAGTTCCACGCCGTTGTTCGTCATTACAAGTAATTGAGTTCATTGTGTTTCGTATACTTTGTTTTGCTTTTCTTTGCACTTTATCCTGAGGGTTGAAGCTGCGAAGTTTCGGATACATTTGTATCGAAAGTTTTTCTTGACCATTTATTTATTTATTTACTACCTAGCTGTTTCTAATACATAGGTAGTTAGGATGAGTGTTTGTATGAATAAGAGTTTGTGTTAGGTACTAGATGACTGATACATTTACATAAATAAGATATGTTTCTATTATACATAGAAATGCCTAGATCACCCGGAACAAATATAAGCAGATCGTACAAATATTTGTCCCAAGCCAAGAATCGAACCTGCAACCTCTTGCGTCGTAAGCGGACCTTCGCTTCTTCGACCTTTGCGCTTTAAGAAAAGGAAGTGTTTTTGTGAAGCAACCATCGCTATAAATGAAATAAAATTAATGCTCTTATGCATAAAAAAATTATGAAATATATAAACAATAAATTAGTACGTTTTATTTAAAGGTACTTATTTTTTAACACGCATAAAGGACCGACTGGAGTCCAAATGCGGAAACAGGAGTACATCCACCTAAAGGTACTTATTATATTTTAAAACAAAACATATTCTTGATTTCTTCATTTTTTTATGTATCCACCGTAAATTTACGTTATTTTATTGACTGAGAAACAGACTACTTCAAAATCGTATTTCCAAGTACCAAATTCCCAACCACCTATTAAATTCTCTATCAATCAGCACTCCCATCAATTTAAACGCAATTTTCAATCCCACCCACTCCAGTTTATGCACGCACGGGTGCGTCAGACAGGCACCCTGTATATCGACAGACACCCTGTATATCGACATGTCGGATTATCCAATTACATTGGTAATGTGACACGCGGACACCCTGTATTGTGAATTAAACGAAATCTGGCAACCGGAAAAATTACATGCACATGGGGTGAAAGATTGGGTTTTTTATTCTCAAGGGTATTGGAACAAAACCGACTATTAATATATTCTCGGGATCTAAGATTGGAATCATGTATAGGGGAATGGCATGATTTTTCTTCAAAATATTTTTTTTTTCAAGTTAATCTTTTTAGTCCTTATTTACTATGGTATACTTACACATATATATTTAGACTCTTAGTTCAACCCCACCACTCAACATGGTTCAAAAATGCTGAACAGTTCACACAACATCATCTAGTCCCAAGCTAAGCACAGCTTGTGTTACGGGTACATAGAATACATTACATACATACATATATTTTCATTAGACATAGAAAATACCCGGAGCACCCGGAACATTTTTTATTTGTAGATCGTAGTAACATCTGTCCCAAGGCGGGAATAAAACCCGCAACATCCTGCGTGGCAGGCCGACCTTCGCACGCCGCGCCACATCGGTCGTCGGTTTTCTGTATTAAGAATACAGAAAACCGACATCGTTAAAAAAGCTTTCACTCAAACGCCACTCAGAAAGTTTCGAGTGGAGGAATTAAATCCTAACTCCGTAGTTTTTTTAAAACCGAGCTGGGCAGTAGATTCACTCACCTGTCTTTTGCCTTCAGTAAAAAGGTGTCCCCTAACTCCACCAACCGATCCGAACCCTTTGCAGGCGTAGATTACATTTTTTTTATAAAAACACCAGTACCTAGCATCCAATTTGAGCAATTCTATTCATCTCATTCCGATAGTCTACCGCCCAAATATTTACCAATATTTTTAGGGTTCCGGGCTGTAACGAAAAACTGGAATCCTTTAAGATATGGTCTGTCATGAGCTTTTTGCGAACGAAACGTCGTCGCACGGATGGAACCAAAGGTAAATTACGGTAGGGATTAATTATATTCCAAAACTGGGAGGCTTCGTTTCCATTGGATAATCTCAGTCACTGCTAGTACGATTAAAATATCACTTAAAGCACTCATAAGGTGACATTACGGCTAAGTTACTCCTACACGACGTACGGAACGTTTATTCCCTTAGCTGACTTAGAAAAAATATTAGAACGAAGAGAAGCTCAGATAACTTATCAAAATAAAAAAAAAGTTTTATTCTTTAGTGTGCTTACAAATAAGCGTATTTTATACTATTGTAACAATATTTTAATGTTCACTTAAATTTTTTGTCGACCAGTGGAAGAAGTATAACGTATTATATCGGTGGATAGATATATATCGTTATAGTTATATATGATAACGTATATACTTAACTATAACGACAGATAACGCGGGCAAAAATCAACGTGTCATGGTACGGAACTCTCGAAACTTGAGTCGTACTCTCTCTTGACTGTTTTATTTCATTCCTCCCTGCCAATATGGAATGTTTGTATTCTAGCTGCACGTGCGTGGCATTCGGGTTTTGTACTGCGCTGTACAATGCGTGGTAATGAACGGAGGTCGGCGGCACGCGTGAAGGCGGGGGCGAATGCTATGCCACGAATGTTGTTTATTTATTGGTAGATTCTGCCAGCGGCTTCAAGCGCCTTTTTTACAGGCGCGTGATTATTCATCAGAATCAAGACATATTTGCGAACATACATAAAAAATAGACAGCAGTGGACTAACATAGGTCGATGATGATGATGAATAATGCATAAATAAAATTTAACGCGGTAAATATGATATTATCTTTTTTATATTACCGTTGTATTAGTGTTTATAATGTCTTCAGATCGCGTTAGTTTAAACATTTCAAAACAATCTAATTATTTTAACTCTCACTCATCTCAACTCTTCCAATCATCACAAAGCAAACAAAAGAAGTATACATAACTTGTGGCGCCTACTGTGCGCTTACAATAGTACTCTGTTATAGCCACCCTATTGTCAGGGGTCAAACGCTGCAGTCGCCTTTCGATTTGATATTAGCGTCGCTTCGACTGGACTCGCATAGATACCGGACCTTGGAGATTAACTCTCGTTGACCTTGAAATTACAATAGCCTATGAAAAGAGCCAAGAGAGAAAAGAGCCTATGTTTGATTCCAGCCTTAGAACTACATCTGTGCAAAATTTGGCTCTATTTTTATGAAGTAAATATTATTTTAAATGCTAGATCTTAGTTGCCTAATTAGTCATAATTATTGCTTATTAGAATATAGTGAGACATGAGTGCATCACCACCTTTATAACGTGTTTGATGTAATAAATATATTTGAATTTGATTCTGTAGTTGTTATGCCTTGAAGAATCGAATAGAAACTGGAATATAATACTACGTAGGGACGGACGGGCAGATGATATTCAGTTAAATAGAAGCACGTCTCCCCCATGTGTGCAAATGACACAATTTGGTCTGCGATCGCCCGCAGCGGCCGCTTACGGCTCGGACGTTGTAATAACTATAACGGGCACTTTACACCCATCAGGGACCGGTCAGGGGTGTTTCCGTGAGGGTCCGGACGTGTTTGTATTTTTTGACGTTTCATGAAATAAACCCCTCGTATATAACACTCAATACTCATCAGTTACTTAGATTAAGCTGCTCTCATGTTTGTAATGTAGGTATGTAGAGGTTTTTTTTTATTAATTATACATGTTTTTCCTTCATGTCCAGTCCACCCTAAGATTGCCTGAAAGAGATCACCCTCAGCGATAAGGCGGCCCTTTATACCTTTATTCTAAGTTTTTATTTCTGTAATGTTTTCTGTTTTTGGTTTTATAAGATGTTTTCTGTCTATCTATCTCAAGACAAAATTTAGTTAATCTATCTTTTTAGTTATAAAGACAGTATCGCACGAAATTTAAATGTTAGCTAAAATAATAAGCTATGCCGATTAAAAGTAATGATATTTGAATACTGCTCAAGTCTTACACTATTAGGATATAATATACCGCTGTATCCGGTACTGGTTTAGATATTATATAAAATTCCTTGTGGTTCTTCATAAATCCTCATGGCTGTTGTTTTAAAAACTCCTCAACGCATGTCTCGAATACTTTTCCTTGAAAATAATTTGTCTATTTTTAAACTTACGCGATCTGAACACAGGTTTACACACTGTCATGGTCACGGGATGACTCACCGGGATGTCATCCCGTGACCACGACAGTGTGTAAACCCGTTGAAACGTCGGGAAAAATAGGTAAATAAACGCGATAAATACCCGTTGTATTGATACTTATAATTAATAATTTGTCTGTTCTGTGCGTATGTATATTCTTTGGTACGTTCGCATCTCGCAATAAAAGGTTAGTCCATTCTGTGCCACCCACACTCTTTGCCTATCTTAATTAAGTCCAGTAAAGGCCTGTCTGGGCGCACATATCTGTTTGCTTGTTTTGCAATAGCTTATGAGACGTCTACTCTATCCTTTGATCAAACGGTTCAAAGCGATGTCCTGGTACACCCTGTAGTGCTTACGTCATCTCTATTACGGGTTTAATAGATTTTGATAGCTTTTATTAGTGGAATGTAAACTTGTTTCGGAAAGCTTGCCTTCAAGCTTTCCGAAACAAGTTTACATTATAATTAAATATGATTTTAGTTAGACACGAAGATAGTTTTGGGTGATTAGGCATTGGGATAATGTCCCACGGCTTTAGAAAAATAGTGTTGTGATTTTTTAAATTTAGAAATGTTTTCGCAGTGTAAAAAATATTAACACTTTGACTGCGATTTTTTTTCGACGACTGCGATATTTTTTTTAACCTAAAACATTCGTGCTGCTGCTCTACACAGCGGTTGTGTTGCGCCGCACATGCGTTTCGTTCGAAAAATATTACGGCTGAGCTGAGTCACAAAGATCTGTATTTTCTCAGCCGCTGCGCTAGAGTGGATTTACGCATATTAGTCACTTGTAGAAAACACATACCGTGTGATTTCAGCAGTCAAAGTGTTAAAATGTATTTGTTATTCTTATTGTAACGTAGTCGGTTATTTTATTTGTTGTAGTTTTTGGTTGAAAAATTTTCGTCTTCAAACTATTATTATCCATGGGATACGTAGAAACGATAAGGGGGCGCCTAACTGCCAAAAACCTGACTTCTGAAAATGACAATCAAGTTTTGATAGGCTTAATAAAAAGAAAATAAACCTTAACCTCGCTCTTGAGCGATAAGACCGCCAAATTGTCATATTTTTTGTATTTTATTCTGTCTTGTTTGTTTTATTTTGTAAGTGTGCAATAAAAGATTTTTCTATCTCTTCTATCTATCTTATATAATTGAGCCAATAACTGATTAGGAATATTTCACACTTGGAATTGTGAACCTATTTTATAATACTCAAACCTAACTTCTGAAATTCACACTTCCTTGAGTCAACTATTCCTCCTTTACAAAAGACGGCGTTATAAACTTTTATTTTTTGTTTCAGGTAAGTTTTTTCAAACCAGTGAAGCTGAAATGATCGCAACAAGGTAAGTAAACATCCACAAAGTAAAACTTTACCGAGAAGAAACGTGAAAGAACTTAAAACAAGTTTAATTTTAAGAATAAAGCGTCTGGGTCCTTTCTTTCATCTTAAAGTAGTGGCTGATTAGTTTGACCTTTTCAAAGTCAATCAGTAGAGAAGTTTTAATTAAAAGAAGAACCATCTTCATCAATTAATTCTAGTCAATGGTTCCATTGCCATTTTACCAAATTGATAATTACATAGTTTTATACCTAACAGGTATTATAACATTGACATCGATTTGTTCGTAGAGCCTTCATTAATTAATTCATACACAATGTTAATTTATCGTTTTTCTTTCAATCAGATTGTTGTTCTTTAAATTAAGTAGGTACCTTTTCTTTTTTGTCGGCTTTGCCCAATTTGGTTCGAAACACCGCTACACCAAAACGGTCTAAAGCTATTTTGAAAAATGAGCTTTCAAAATACTCTTAACTAAGGTATACTATTTGGTTTTCATTTGGCAAAAAAAACTTAAATCGTTTTTGTCGAGTTTTTTTATAGTTTTTAATCATCACTTTTAAACGAAACACTGCAGAACAATCTCACCTTCAGATAGATTAACGCTATGGATGCCTCCTTAAGAACGTATCCTTAGCAAAAATAATAATTCTGGTCTCGATCCCGAAAATTATGATGATAATAATGAACGCAAAGCATTTACATGTTCAATAAACCCTGTAAAGAGACATAAATCAAAACATCACGAATACCAACAACGCAATAAAACAATTACGCGGGCAAAAAATGTTTAGCGCGTATTAATCATACTGCCTCGCATTGCTGCGAGTGCGAGCGAGGTGGAATATTCCAGCCTATAGGGTGGCTTCCAAGTGTGAAAGAGATGATGAATGAATCCAGGGGCTTAATAAACAACAACGTAATTAAGCCCGAAACTGAGGGCGCTACTCTGAAAATATGAAAGGCGTTTGACACGTTCGTTCTGGAATGCAAGAGTTGTGTTGTGCTTCACTCCGAATAAGCTTATTTTTGATGGAGTTATTGTTATTCAGACAATATCTCATTGAAATAAGTGAAATCATTAGGATTGTGTTTTCAACGAGTGAAATGATTTTATCAAGTGGTTTTTAATAATATGTGTCAGTAACTAGATTGATACACTTATTTTCTTGTACAGTGAAGACAAATCACTGAATTGATTTGATTTGTAACATGAGCGATCTATTTAAGGAAACTTTTATCAGTTTTTTTTAATACAATGACGAAAAATCAGGGTCGAATTCTGCTAACCAAACTCTTTATAGACCATAGATTCGCCCATAGATGAAAGAAACTTTAAATAGTGCGTGCAGTGCTATTTGCACGGAAAGATTAAAAAGTGTTTGTGATTGAAACTAATCTATGGCTTCAATCTTGACACTTTTGACCCGCGTCCCTTCATCTGTAGTTTTTTTTTCTTCAAAGATACCTGTGTTATGGTGCATCGAATAATTAAGTGGAATTAGTGCCCACGAAGAGATCACAACACATCATTATCTTGATTTGCATTAATGTATGTATAAACAGTTATTATTTTTTTATATATCCAGATACAAACTACGTAATAAGGTATGCAAAATCTTAGTAGCTACTATTATAATCGTTAATGTATACAAGTACCACTAAACCTGTTTTATAGTAGAGCCCAATATGACAGGTCCATATGTCTCGTACACGCGCACCAGAATGCCTCATTTGTCACGAGGGGTCAAATCTCGCGCCAGTCGTAGAACCCACCTACAAGCGTGGGGTTCTCGAGTAATTAATAGTTTAGTTGAATCAAAGAAGTTTACACCTAAAGTAAAAAACAGTAAGAATATTTTTATTTTGCCAGAATAGATATGAATAAATAATAATAATTAATTCATTGGTAATTTTGTATCTGATGGCTACTGAGAGTTGATACTGAAAAAAGCGCTATGTCGAGTTTTTTTTTAAACTTTTATTTAACTTGTCCTGTTAGTGTGTGTACAAACAAATGTTGCAACTGAATTTTAGACCGGTTATCCTCTATCAGTAGTATAAATATTCATGTAGGTATATAATTTTAGATGTAAACAACAAAATATTAAATATACATGCGTTCTCGGAACTTTTTTACTCATAGTACAACTACTAAGCCACCTCCGGTACTACTACCGGTAAATTCACTCACCCGCGATATTAGAAAAGTTGTTAATTGTACACGGAATTAAAACTTTAAAATAAAATAATAAGGCTGGACAATCCACACAGCATCGCCTAGCCCCAAGCTAAACAGAGCTTGTGTTATGGGTACTGATAATTATACTCAAAACAATAAAGAACAAAGATAGATATTTAATTTTTTTTATACATAAAAATACTTATAACATCCGGGACAAATATTTACAGATCGAGCGGAAATCGAACCCGCAACCTCCTGCATCGCAGGCGGACGTTCGCCCGCCACACCACGTCTGTCATCATTAGATTAGATTGATTAACGTGAACAAAAGAAACAAAACTAGTCTGAAAACGAGGTTAGGAACACATCAACACAAATCACACCCTTAACCCTTGATTCCCTTGATTAAGAGGAATCTGTCTGCAGACATTTGTCGTCGTTGTCGTGAGATTACGTCATTTGTATGCAGATAGCAACGAGAGATCGCCGGGAAATTACCCCATCGATTACAACCCTTACATTACCCCTACACCGAGCTCCTACTAACGGTTTCATGGTAATAGTCACCTTGAGTAGGTGCTGGCCCAGATTAGTAAAGTGAGGAATGTGAATAAAGCTTACTGTAACATCCCGAACTACGGTAAATAAGTAAATAATCATAAGTACTAAATTAACGGGTATTTATCGCAAAATTTACTACGTATTTATTGTATTAAGTAAATAAACGCGAAAAATACCCGTTAATTTAGTACTTATAATTATGTGTTCAGATCGCGTAAGTTTAAAAATACGAGTAAAGCATATCAAAGCAGATAGAGCTTGTGTTATGGGTACTAGATGACTGATGCATAATAACATTACAAAGATACATATTATTTTTATTTTGAATAGTAAATACCCAACAAATATAGTAAAGTTTAGAATTTACTGAGAAGAGTTGGTAAATGTCCGAATTTATAGAAAAGGAACGATTTTTCTGCGGTCACTCCGCCTCACTGAAGCTTATTATGTTTGTTAGGTTAGGTTGATTTAAATACAATTAAATGTTGAACACGTTATTGCATGTCTTTTTTATATTAACCGTTTAAAGTAAATCCTAAGATTCTGGAACCAAGTGAGTGCTGGTAAATGTTTGAAGGCAACAGTTGATAAGGGCGATAAGATAACAGAGCAGTATGGAGTTTTACCAACTCATGTTGGTAAATCTTAAGTTTTACCACAGTTCTGCCTTTTATAGTAACCTAAACATGTGTTTTAGTATACACGAGAGCTAATTCACAAAAAAATCAAAAGTGGCACCAGATTTCACGATTTCACCATTAGAATGACTGCACTTATTATATTTATCACACACTGATTCGAGAGTTTCTGTATTATATACCATGTATCGACCCAAACACCCGAGTATGTATTATATTATTTTGTGTATTTCTCGATCTCGAATAATCTGCGAGATTCAAACCTGCATTTCGCGTGCAGGCAGAACTTAGCCCACTGTGCCAACCCGTACGTCGAATAGTTAGTATAATATTGATTACACCCCTCACCTTGAGGGTGTACTACCCGTTTGTGGTACTACCCTAATCTACTACCCTAACCCCGGAATTTGGCTATAAAAACTTATCATCATCAGCCTATATTAGTCGATATATCGGGATTAGTCGAGCCTATCGACCGCAAATAGGCCCGAGACCTCTAATGAGCGCAAAAACTATAAAAAGCAGCTATTAAAATTATTGCACAGTAACTGAGAACCACTGAATCGCTGAGGTGCCGAATGTCCTTACGTAAGCGGAGACGGTCACATTAAAATCATCTGTTAATAGATCTTCGAATACTAAAATGAAGACGGCAGAAATCTAATCTAATAATTTAGTATAACTTAGTATTTTAACGTAAAAAGGTTTTTTTTGTGAGGAAACATTATAATAATTGATTGATAATGCTCAACCCAAACCTAGTCAATCTAGACCAGACTAAGGGTGTGATTGCCCTTAATCGTTATCATAATGAATGTGAATTTATTTAATTTCCATCGAATTGCCATACAAGAAATGATTGCCAGGCCAGAGTAGATAGATTTTACCGACTTGAAACATCAAAGGACTGATTATTATGAGGTGAAAACGCCTAGAAGAGACCAAAATCTCGAACCAAAAGACCAATAAATCGCATTTTCAATACGCTTTAAAGTGACAAAGTTGGGGTTGCCAATTTGAATTTATAAATATTTATATGACCACACATTTCCGACTGGTGGGTTTTTCGTTGATTGCCCGTTCCCCTTTTGATATGTAAATCGTCGGTTTATAGGGAATGATTTGGTGCTGGGCGGAAAAATTGACGGGCGCGGGACTAGTAAGGGTAGTACTAACCTTTTTGTGGCCTTTGAGCTTTCAAACGGTTGGATTTTATGGACTGGAATTCTGGACGAGGCCACTTTTAGTAGAAGGTAATAGGTATAAATTCCATAGAATTTTATTTCTCTTGTATTATTTCTCTTTAGTTCTCTTGTGTAAGGTTCACACAAAGGTAATAAAGAGAAATACTTAGAATAGAGGATGAGGAGGCAACCTTAGGCTGAACTACAGAGTTACAAATAGCTAACACTTAAACACCAAGTAACTGACATATCATATCCTCGGGCAAACTCTAGTAGCAGGTTATGTAAACATTTGTCCAGAATAAGCAAAATAGAACCGTGTACTCTAAGAAACACACTTCTGTTTGCTTTATCAGCACGGAACTTGTATTTTGTATGATATTATTATACGTCCTTGTTGCCAAATTCACAAAATATTGTTCAAATTAGTTTTCTATTCAAACTCTCATTCCCGATGTACAAGGTGCGCAATGAGTAAGCGCACGCTTCGACACGGTTCCATTCCTCTTAGAATGGCTTACAGATTTACGGCCTCGTTAATGTAATTGGACGTGTTCCTTCGTACCTACTCTATTTGCGGAGGATGAGCTTTGTAAGTATTACAGATTTAGTCTTGCTTATGTGGGTCTTACACTGATTAAAGATGTTTTTAGAATGCTTGGGTTACTGGTTGTATCTCATTTTGTTTAGTTGTACGTAAACAACGCAAGACATTTCACACATTAGTATCTAACCGCAAAGTAAACACTATTTTTGTATATGATACATATTTATGGTACACTAGCTTCGGCCCGTGGATAAATTTTTAGAATATAAGCACGGGAACACACACCAAAACAAATCACAGTATAGTGTATAGTACAGTATAGTTTCGTATTACCTATCAATAACTATAAAAAAAAGAAATTACCTTCAGACAACAATCATTAATAACAAACCAAAAAAAATAACGACCTTCCTTTGCTCGATATTAAACCGTAACTAGCTCCAGACCCAATTTACGCTTAGGTTCTTACTCAGAGTAATAACATTATGCTCATATTATAATATAATATAGTGCAGTATTGCTGCTTAAATATTAGTTCGACTAATTGCCCCGGTGTTATAATTGCTTATGTTTAATGTGCAGTGCAATAACAGCACTATTAACTCGCACTGGAAGTTATATTGTGGTTTGTGAAGATTTATGGCACTGCTTTTGGATTATATTATTTTCGATTTTGTTCGTGCTAGTTAGGACCCTAGAAATTTGACGACCGATGTGGCGCAGTGGGCGAAAGTCCGCCTGCGACGCAAGAAGTTGCGGGTCGATTCCCGCCTCGGAACAATTGTGTGTACGATCTGCAGATATTTATTCCGAGTGTTCTGGTCCTTTTCTATGTTTAATAAAAAATATCTATCTATGTAATGTATTGTATTATGTATATCAGTTATCTAGTACCCATAACTCAAGCTCTGCTTACCATGGGGCTAGATAATGCTGTGTGAATTGTCCAGCATTATTTATTATTTAATTCTAAATAAATCTAGGTTTTTATAGGTATGTAAGTGTAACATTAAGGTGAATAAATCGAAGCTTTCTTTTCGCGGTGGCGGTCGCGTCGTAAGAATGAACGTACTAAGCCCGTGGATGTCGTAAGAGTAAAGGAACTTGGCAGAGGAAGGAAAGGCAGCTTCCTATATTTAACATGTTCACTGCGATCACCAATCTGTCTACTAAGGTGGTGATGATGGCTAAACCCCCTTTGGTCTAGGGGGAGGGGGGGGGGGGGGGGGGGTTATATTTTCAAAAAGTTAGGGATCCATACTTAAACCGTGCGAAGCCGGGAAGGTCCGGTAGTTAAGGAATAAAGTGATTCTAGAGGAAAGTTTATAAACCATTTGACACATAGATTTCCACGCGAGCGAAGCTAGTTCAAGTATAAAATAAGATTCCGATCAAGGAACTTCTCAACTCTCGGTTGTAAAGGACTCAGTACGTGTATAAAAACACGCTGTGCTAGAAATGCGTTGAATGCACTAACGAGTCTACCGAGGGCTCTATTCACAGCAGCAATAATGAGCAGCGGAGCTACAGATATAAATGATAAAAATAGATATATTTGTAAACATGTAGGTTGTTGTTAGAAAGTAAGGGAGGATATATTCTAGGGGTCTTAAATGCTAAACTAAAAATAAAAGGTTTGCTGTTTTCTTGGATGGAAAATTGCTGTAATATTATTATGCAATCGTCCATAATAATATTACAGCAATTTTCCATCCAAGAAAACAGCAAACCTTTTATTTTTAGTTTAGCATTTAAGACCCCTAGATGAGCAGATACCCCCATGGTAAGCAGAGCTTGAGTTATGGACGATTGTCCAGCATTTTTATTATTATTAGTAGTATATTTTATTAATAAGATATTTTTTGGGAAAAAGAATGAACAATTGTCAGTACTTTTTTAATGCAGGTCGTATTTCCCAATAAAATGAATAAGCATAGTCAAATAACGTATCAGAAGATAACAATCAGCAGATTGACGCAATTTAAAATCCGCCATATGCCTTTTGATCAGCATCACCGAATTCTCTTTATTAATGTACCCCTTTATTTAAACGTCACGATATGAGTCTCAATTTTGACATTTGAGATAAGATCTTGTCAGGGCTGTCACAAACCGGGAAGTTACAAATTGGCATTCCAGTTTATGCGTTACTTTTAATTTATCAAAGTGGTTGTGCGCGGGCAACACCGGGAATTAAAACACCCCAAAATTCAACCCTATTAAAGTAGGTAGGGGTGTAAAATTCTCGGCGTTGCGTAGGTGTACCTACACTTTGTAATTTGCCTGAATTAAGTCAAATTGTAATTTAGAACAACCCTTGTTGCCATAATTTAAGTTTCCGTGTACTTAGTTTTAATTATTTTAATTTGAGTTCTATGTTGGTTTCAGTTGTCTTACGTATTTGAAAAGGGTTATGAATTTGTAGATGACTCTTCTGGCATAGCAGGCGAAACTTCAGATGCACGCACGATAGTGATTTAGAAAATATTTGTTCGTTTATTTGCTTATTTTTCAACGGAACGAAGAGACGCCCGCGTAGTTTTCATACGATGCTTTATAATCATTATGTGGATGCGCTTCATTAAAATAATATACATATTTCATTTTAATAATGTTTTTTTTTTTCAGTATTTCACTCATACAGTATAAAAGTGAAATTCTGTTACAGAATAATCTTTGTCACTTATATGGATATACAAAGGTCAATTACTTGCTAAATCAATTAGCGCCAACTGTCTAGGTCTTACTTACGACTTAATTGTATATTTAGTTATCACTTTCAACAACTAATTCGCATACTAGTCGAGCTTAATTTTATCACGGCCTATCACAAACGTAATTAAGGCCTATCTTTCTGATCTCAAACTGAGAGAACACTTTGCTAACCTTTCTTCTAACCTTTCAACATTAAAAGCTGCTCCGCATGTTGTTATTATTTGAAGTACGACGTCGTACGAAAAAGGGCCAGATTTATATACACTTTTATCTAAACCGCAGCGATCCGATTTTGTAATCGAAGCAACCATATTCCCAATATCAACTATTATTTTAGCTAGGTATCTTTACATCTATTCTAGTTTAATACAAGGGACTTGAAATTCAATCTGATAACAAAGACATCCATTCCGAGACACATTACGAGAAGAATGCCGCGTAATTGCAAAACGATTCTATTCTCTCCCGATATTAGGGCGTTGATTATGCAAATGATATGAAAATCCGCGGCAATGTAGCCAACTGCGTGGCGACACTGGCAACTTGGCAACCCTAGCTTGCCACACTGTGACGTCATCTTGTTCGCGCATAATCGAGAGTCTTGCCTTGTCGAGCGTGGTGTGTTAAGGGGTCTTCGAATATATTAAAATTATACGGGACAAGATGCCTCTAGGTTTGTTTGTTGCAGGTTTGTTGCTTTGGAGTCTTGGAAGGTATTAATATATTTGGGACTTTCAAAGGGTACGATCGAACTCTGCTTAGGCTTGACTTAAGTTAAGACTTACTTATTTATTCCGAGTAACTTCAATGACGCGTATGATTGATTGAGTGTCTCGATATATCGCATGGAATATAAACGACCTTATCGTATTTATTTCATGTAATATATCGAATAATGGTTTTCTCACAGAAATAAACATATAGTGCTTTACCTATCTTCAAATATCATCGCTCGCTGTAGTATCCACTAAAAAGTAATAAAATATTCCTCCTCGAAACTTGGCTATCAAAATTAATCAAGAAATATTAGTTCGCAAACGCTAACAGATTTTCTTAGTACTTTATAAGGTTCGCGGAGCTCTTCAGACGTCCTTTGAGTATGAGTATTCAATCTTCTCATACTAGCAATTTACTTATGGAACAATATGGTGGAGAATTTCCGAGATAAACAAGCGAAAAGAAACCAGCAAGATTGTGCAAAGAAAATAGATCAATCGGCTTACTTCGCCCACGAGGTTTACTTGTTTTTTTATGTAGATGTATACCATCTTGCCTACTTATAAATAACTTATCTTTGCCTGTTAATTCGTCGCGTTTTTTATTTGAGTGTGTGATAATTTTGATGAGAAATTCACTTTACGAACTTTTAACAAACGAATTTTAATCGAAATTGCCAAAATTGTTTCCTAGGAATTCACACCCTTTTTAGAAAAAAACTTGTACAAAACCGTTAGCAGAAACTCAAACTAGTAAATCCATAAAGATATTATGTTAAAGATAATGATTACTTATTTACTTCGGAAAAACACATAAGCAGAAAATAACTGTTTGCTAACAACCAACAACCTGTGTTAAAAAGGTGTAATCCAAACAAAGCGACATCAGTCTCGCGGATTTGATTGGCTCTTGAATATTATTGCTTGGTCGTTGACATTTTGTAATAACATGAGGGTATTTTTATAAAATTTTTGCTTTTACGTTATTTTTTGTGCTTTTGGCTTATAGTAAAAGCGTGGGGATTATAAGCATTACCCCCCATGAAATGAAAGCCGATAAGGCGTTTATCAAGGGAAAACCTGCGTCCAACAGTGGACTAATATTGGCTCTTAAGAGTATTTTTTTTGGTAATTATTAAGAGTTCGGCCGCCATCTCACTTACGTGAAGCTTTTTCTAATTCCTATTCAATTCATCATCACGGAAAGCCTCAGTCTCTCCACATTCATACGACTTTAAATCTGTTTTTAAGTATTATTTATCACGCAAACTGCTTGCGGGTAATTATTTAGGTGTAACCCCCTCCTCGCGTATGGGAGAAAGGGGGGTAAAGTGATGATGTATGTGTGGTTTAGCGGAAGATAAAATTTGATTAAATTTAATATTTGGGATTTATCTCGTTGGTTTATTCTCACTGGAGCGTAGAATTGTCTTTTATTGTTGACTAGTTTCTGCCTGCATCTTCGCATATGTTGTTTCTATGGAAAATAGAAACGTTTAAAGGTTATTTCTATCTCATGGGGACTGATTTATGGGATAATAAGTAAACTATGTTTGATTCTAGGCCTAGGACTGCCTGTATGCAGAAATGCAGCATACATAAAATTTATTTACTTGCTAGCTTACATAACGCATGTTTTGGGAAATAAAAATCTTTATTTTTATCTCTCCGGCTTTCACATGTATTACAATTATAAAGTTCAATTGTCGTCAGGAGTTCCTAATTTTAAACATAAGCATCAACAAAGGTTACTTAATATAAACTATGCTTACCTCAAAGCAGTCACCGAATGGTGGCCGAGGGATATACTATGGCGTCGAGGCAGACCACCTGCCCGATGGTCAGACGACATTGTGGGGGCTGTAGGGAAGCAGTGGATCCGACTGGCACAAGACCGCCAGGGGTACAGATATAAGGAAGAGGCCTATACTCAGCAATGGGTCTTACCAGCTGAATAGATATGTAGATACCACAAAATTACTAATATCCCACTTAAGTGAAACGTGTTTGATACGAGTAATATTTTTAGGAAGTTCAATTGGTTTCCGAGTGAAGTTGGAATCAATTAACGGCACGCTCGGCGGATGTTGTGGACACAGGCTGGGAATATACAGCAGCTGGTGTCCGAGAGCGAGAGAGATAGTTGCAAGTGTACCTACTTTATAGTGAACCAATAAATACATTCTTTCTTTTTTTACGAGAGCTCATTGTAGTACGAGCGAGAAAGAGAAAGTTGCAAGTGTACCAACTTTATAATGAACCAATAAACAAATTATCTTTCTTTCTCTATTTTCGAGAGCTTATTGTAGTGCGGCCTCTAGTTGACTGGATTTTTTTTTATGATAATGATGTATCCGATTTTGTCGTAGCAGCCAGTTTCAACAGAGACTAGCTATATGCTTACGATATTATTAGAGTATTTTATTTTTATCTAACTGCGCCCCGCGGCTTCGCCCGCGTCGAAATCTATGTGTCAAATGGTTTATAAACCTTCTTGAATCACTCTAAAACCGCATCAAAACCCGCTGCGTACAAAGTCACTTCCCGCTGCTTGTTTATCCATATATAAACAAGCAGCGGGAAGTGACTTTGTTTTATACTATGTAGTGAAGCAACAATAAACTACGAGTTATCTACAGACATATGTTGTTATATTGATATGTATATGTACCTGTACAGTGCACTGCACAAGTTTGCGCGTAAACACAGCTGCACTCTTTATTTCCTCATACTCCGATGGGATGAATAATTCTCGTATCTAAGTGCTTATTTTGTAAGCCAACAAAAAGAAAGGTTTTTTAATTTAGATTTTTTTTAATATACATATTTCCTGTTGGTTGTAGTTTTCCTACTGTCGATGGTAGTCACTGTGCCCAGCGGTGGGCCCTACTGATAACTCCGGTACACATTCGTTTGTTAATGGAACGAACTGCGAAATTGATGGGTTTGGTTTTAGTCATAACCAGTATTGGAAATTCGACATCGATGGTTTTGGGATAGATCGACTTTATTGAAACCATCTATCATGATAAACTTTAGTAAATATTAGTTATTTATTTCTTTTACTAATTTAAAGAAAACTTATAGCTATGATTTTAAAATAAGGTATTTTCTTAAGATAACATACATGATATTCTACTGAGGGCAAATAAAAGTTTCCCACATATATTTACTAGAAAACTTAGGCAAAAATCATTAGACGACGATATAAGGAAATACTTTATCTTCTTCTGTAGATTTATACACAAAAAGTTAAAATTTTAGGTAAAGAATAATTCAGTTTATCTACATACATATACATATATGTATTTATTGCACGTCATTCTCTTTCAAGTATTTTTGCATACCGACTAACGGTCAAGCAAATTCATTCATAAAATGTATTTACTGGTTGCCCTGCATAACACATGTTATTTGGCAAATGAAAATTATTTTTATCTATTGTTTGGTTTTATGGCGAAAACACAGATAATTGCAGTAATTATCTGGTTGGTAGTTCAAAAGAGTTTTTCCACCATTTTATTTAGTTCTCTTTAGAAAACAACATTCATTCAAGAAATTGTTAAATACTTAAAAAGTATTTGTCTTAATAAAAGCAAAACAGAACAAAAACAGTCGATAAAAAAGTTTTAACAATAATATGTGAAAATATTTTAGATTCGAGAAAAACTAAAGAAATTCCTCAACAGCATTCTATTAATTCTTAAAAAAACGAGGCTTATAATAATTTCGCCCTAAGTCTCCAAAAATAAGACGCCAAAGAAGATTGGAAGAATATCTTCTATCTCCAGCTCCTTACGGACAAAAACGTAATTGAAAAACTATATTCAGCGAGCTCGCGTAATCCTCTTACGACGTTATTAATCTTACCTAGTTATTATAAAGGTACGAGAGTTACGAAACTCGGTACCTCAAAGATCAATTCTGCCTAGAAGAATGAAAAAATACATAAAGTGCATCCAGATTATAATGTAACATGTTAAACTAGGTTCAAACGTTTTATAACATGTTTGGTTGTTTCTTAACGCATTGAGTGCCAGTGACGCTCGCCGATGACAGACAGCCAGTATTGCAGCGTCGGTCGAGACCGTGCAGGTAACATCTCAGTAATATTTAAATAACACAAAACAAAGTATACAAAATAACTAAGTCATATATCCTTGCCGCGGACCAGCATAAGCATGATGATGATGATGATGAAATACTTCTGAAGTAGAGACGGATTTATTAGGCCTGAAAAAGAAACAATATTTACTGTACATTTTTATTTTGTTATAGAAAACCGCCGAAACTTCTGGTCAAATACTAGTGTCACGTATAAAAATGCACTCTACTACTTGGTAGGTAACCAATTCTAATAAAACGTTAGACTTATTCAACAATATTATTATTATTATTTATTTTAAGCCATTATTGTCCCACTGCTGGGCAAAGGCCTCCCTTTTCTCCTTCCACTCCTCGCGATCCAACGCTGCAACAGGCCATGATGGAAGATGTACCTCGAGCTCGTCGCGCCATCTCATCTTGGGCCTTCCACGTCGCCTCTTAGCGTTGTATTATTGTCTCGTATTCAACAATAGATAACAAAATTACAAACTACAAATCAAGACTACAAATCTCTTCATAACGATCCGTTCAATATCCACGTAGCAGAATTTGATATCGTAGCAAAGTGCTACGAAAAATGCTACAGAATCTCGTAGCACATCTACGCTTTCGTAGCTCGCTACGCCATGTGCTACGGATGCCGGATGTTGCATGGAATAATGTGCGCGTATATACAGTGTATACTTGTATATGCAATGCACTTGATATAGACATGCATATGCAAGTCGTGAGTATATTTTAATTAGCTGCAGCGAGGGGGAATTCCTGACAAATTGTCTTTGTGTTCCCTGGTTTGACGAACTTCGAAGAGTAATGAGGGTGGTTATGCTTTATACGAGTACGTTCCAGAGTATAAATATTTGGCTATTCGCTCGTGTCGAAGTCAAAGTCTTCGTGTGTTTTGGAGTTCAAAGATTTATTTTTGGCAATACTTGATAATGACAATATTTTTACTCAAAGATGGTTTTGTATTTATATTTGCATGTTTTTTTTCATAAAAACCATCATTATCGTTTGACGACCGATGTGGCACGGTGGGCGAAGGTCCGCCTACGACGCAGGAGGTTGCGGGTTTGATTCCCGCCTCGGAACAATTGTGTGTACGCTCTGCAGATATTTGTTCCGGGTGTTCTGGTCGTTTTCTATGTATAATAAAAAATATCTATCTATGTAATGTATTGTATTATGTATATCAGTTATCTAGTACCCATAACACAAGCTCTGCTTACCTTGGGGCTAGATAATGCTGTGTGAATTGTCCAGCTTTATTTATTTATTTATTATCGTCGTCTTCAACACCAAATCGGATAATGATAACCGCAAAAATTTAAGTAGGTAGGTACTCGTAATTTAATTGTAGGTTTTAGTGTAAAATCTTGATAACGCAGGTAAATTTTGAAACCATACCTACTTAATAAAGCAACGCTTTTACGGTGCTGATGGGGCTGCCTCGGTTTTGCAGCGCGTTAGGGATGTTCGCCGAGGCGCGCGTGGACTGTTTCTATACAACCATGCGCAAGCGGGGAACATCTCTGGTGCGCAGAGTCGGGGCCAGCTCCAACAGCATTCTGAGCGTGTTCGCGAATAGGTTTGACTGCATTTATATTTATCACTCTTCCAGGTTGCACGCTTTTACAAATAATAATGATGTAAAGTTCAAAATCGTTAAATATTTTTTGTACTTTTGTTTATTGATTTCTTGTTTTGATTATTTTTGTTATTTTTCCCTTCAATTACTCATGTTTATTTTATTTTTTGTAGATTTATGTGACTTCTTAATTATTATTGTGTACTTTTAAGTGAATGTGGACCTATGTAGTCTGAAATAAAGATCATTATTTTTATTATTATTATAAAGCAAAGTACTGAACATAATATTTTCTAACCGTTATCGGTTTGTTTGATATAATTATCTGAAAATCATAACCATTGAACCGAAACCATTCAATATACATATCGCAAATTTATAGACAATTCCCAAATAACATTTCAATTCGTATCTAACTCTAAATCTAAATCCGGTGCATTGAACACGAATCAGTATAACCTATCTACCTGACTTGATAAACATTGGCAAAACAAAGACAGATATCATCTGCCACATACCGTATCCCCTATCCTGCACCAGATAAGGTTGCAAATGCAACTACATCCATCCTCTTATACGTGTCTCGGACATATCGTACGATTTGGTGTATTTTTCACTACAAAACAAGATTGTGTTTGTTTATTTGGAGTAGAAAGAGCTTTAATAATATGATTCATACATTTTTTGTTGTATTGAATTGACAATCGCTTGCCTGTATTAAAACCATTTAGAGATATTTTTGATTACATTAAAACCACAATAAAAGAGTAGTTAGTAGGTAATTATATATAATAAATAAATAAATAATAAATAATGCTGGACAATTCACACAGCATTATCCAGCCCCATGGTAAGCAGAGTTTGTGTTATGGGTACTAGAACTGATATCCATAATACAATATAGTAGGTTATTTAGAGAGGAAGGCACATTTTTTTATAATTATAAATGTTTTAAATTCCATTTTATTTAGAACAATCAGACGGGATGAAGGGATGATGATAACTCTAAAGTCAACATTACTAAAATATTTTATTTATTATTTGTGTGTCCGTTCTGAACGTATAACTATCAAAGTCTTGGGTGGTTCCACTGTTTCCACAGGAGCTATCCGGTCAACTGAATAAATTCTGAATCGTATGCCAAAACGTCAAAGTACAATTTAGCTTGACAGGTTTGTGCCTTTATTCGGCTCGTGAGCACCGTTTCAATAGTTCTTAACACGTTCGCCGTAAGGGTTAAATTCTATAACTTGATCTGTAATTGTAGACTGTCTCTAGTTCTGTGTTTTCAATTGAAAATGGCCGATTCACTTTGTTTTAGCCTGTAATTACTATGATAGGTTTTAGGAATGGAAAATGAGCTTTAGTTTAGTTGAATTTGAGTTGGGATTCGCTTCTAGTTAGGTAATTAATTAAAAGATTCAATCAATCAGATTTTAAAGTACTTCTCTGTTTCATTATATGATTATTATCCTTTATTGGCCTTAAGTTTAGTAATTAAGTATGTTAATATTAGTTTTAAAGGCTGTGGATTTTGTTTCTTAAATAAATAAATAAATAAATTACTTCTAAAAATGTAATAAGTTAGTTTTATTAACACATTTGATACATTTCACTGTACAATTATTTTCCTATCTCGCGATGATGTTTTCAATATAGGGAATGTCTTTGGGAACACTATAGTCTATTTGACCGTTTTCGACCCCGCCTGTCATGTTTTTTTTTGGGTCCCTCTTCACCCAGGAATATTCAATGCTTAAAATCATCTCAGACAAAATACGTGCACTGCTGGACTTCGGCTGACCCTAAATATCGTCACATTTATTTAATTATTGAGCTTCTAATTCGATTTTTTCACTGGCCTGGGCCATGACTGGCTATGTGCTGCATAGGTACCTACATTCTACGGTTTTATATCCCTCGATCTTTACCAGAACGTCGTTATTTTGTTGTTGTTTGTTAATGTGAAAATGAAAATCAGATCGTTCATCCAATCAGTTTTTTTTTTATAAATAAACTGATGAATACTCAATGCGTGTAATCGACATGACGATTACAGAGAGCCCTTACCCCGAGGGACTCAAATGAACGAGTTCAAAGCCTGTCGACTACATCAAACCTTTATGATTGCCTAAATACATTCGGATGAACGTGTTTTTTATGCTTTTGATTACGATTGTACACCCTATTATCCCCGTTTCCCTTATGTGTGAAAACCCTTAATACCTGGTACAGGTGAGGCGAAACGGTTTTACCTTTTATTTTATTACTTGATAAAATCTTTTCATCTTTTAAAAAGTTTAAAGAGAATCGAGAGCGATTAACTTGAGCATAACAAAAAGAAGAAAACGTATATGCAACATAAATTGGGCTATAGTTTAGCGGTGAACTTACAACTGGTCAACAATATCTTAAATTTGTAGTTCAAATAATAGTACTGAATAAAATGGAAATGTAAAGCCGGTACTGACCGGTGTTACGGGGCGTAATGTAACATTCGTAGCGAGCATGACACGTTAAAAAGACCCGTTTCGTTACTCGTTGCGAGCGCCTTCTTTCCCCGTACGGAATGCACGAACGCTCGCTGTGTGACACGTTACATTACGCCCCGTTACGCCCCGGTCAGTCACCGGCTTTAGGCAAAGCAAGACGCAAGAGAGGTGTACCTACCTAAGACCTACGCAACAAACATCTTTCCGTCTATATTGTTCCTTCATGTCCATCCTAAGGTTGCCTGGAAGAGATCGCTCTCAGCTATAAGGCCGCCTTTTCTACTTCCTTTATTCTAATGTTCATTTCTGTTTTGTGTGGTATAATAAAGTCTTTTCTATCTATCTATCTCTTTCCGTCGTACAAACTCAGAGGTTGAGTTATTCTCCGTAATTTTTTGTTCGGACCTAAAACCCATAAATAATGCTAAACAGCAAATTAATTAAAACCTAAGACGGAACGAACCCTTTTCAGCAAAAAATCTGCAGATAAACTTCCCAAAGGGCTGCCCAGAAGCCCAAACTCATTAATTCTTGCGAGTATTCACATTTTTCTTTGATAACTTAATAATGTTCCGCACAAATAAAGTAAAAACTGTTCCTTTTGCCGGTTTCAAAGTAGAACGGTTGAAATTGTCTTCTTTTAAAACTGTTCAATTATCAACCTCCTATTTTTTTTTTCACTAAAATATATCTGTGTGATGTATTGTAGTAAGTATACCAACCTGCTGCAAATTAAATAGTCGTAAATAATATCACACTCGTAAACCTTGAATAGCAGTTATCTAGTATCCATAACTAGATATCTAGTATCCAAAAGGAGGATCCAGCTGGGCTGGGCAGCATTTGGGAAACTACGTCGAGTCTTCTCGTCATCCATACCGCAATGCTTGAAAACGAAAGTTTTCAACCAGTGCGTCCTACCCGTTATGACCTACGGAGCTGAGACGTGGACACTCACGATAGGGCTGGTCCACCAGTTCAAAGTCGCTCAGCGAGCTATGGAAAGAGCTATGCTCGGAGTTTCTCTGAAGGATAGGATGCGTAACGAATACATCCGACAGAGAACCAAGGTTATCGACATAGCTCAAAGAATTAGCAAGCTGAAGTGGCAGTGGGCCGGCCATATTTCGCGAAGAACCGACGGCCGCTGGGTCAAACGTGTTCTTGAGTGGAGACCGCGACTTGGCAAACGTAGTGTAGGACGCCCTCCGACCAGGTGGGATGACGACTTGCGAAAGACTGCAGGTAGATGCTGGATGCGGCAAGCTGAAGACAGGGCGCTATGGCGCTCATTGGGGGAGGCCTATGTCCAGCAGTGGACTGATATAGGCTGATGATGATGATGATAACTAGATAATGCTATGTGAAATGTCCGGCGTTATTTATTTATTTTGAAGTCGCTGAGAGCTACGAGTACATATTGGTGAAACAAGAAATAAATAAATGATGCTGGCCTTCGTCTAGCTAGATGAATATAACGAATTGAAGAAATGTTTGTACAGCGTGTAACCTTCGCTTATTAAAAGGTTTGACCTGGTAGGTTTTAGCACACGCACTCTTATGGATATTTTTTTTCTTTGTTTTGTATTTTTAAGTAGATAAGCGTTTCACCTCTATTGTTTTAGTAATAAGTTTGTACCTCGTTTTAGCTATCCTATATGTTTTTTAAATGTACCTAATGTGTCGTGTCAAACAAATTATTTCATTTCTTTTCACTCCCACCGGCGAACATGCCCGCCACCCGATTTCGTTCAACACTTTGAACAAAATCTTTTCTGAGGGGTACTTTGAATGAAATAGCTAATAATATTATTTGATGTTTAACTTTTAGAGAAACGTCAAAAAATATCAATCGTACATACCCGTAGAAATTCTTGAAACAAAACAAATCACAGAATATTCTGCCGACGCACCAATAATACCAATAAGAGTTTACGGAAACTTATTGAAGATAGCGAAACGATATCCTGAACACATCTCCATCTCAATGAGAGGGGCCAAGCGCGAGTCAGACAGTGTCGGACGATTTAACGCGGATATAAACACTTATTTGGATATTTCCTTTTAAAATAAATAATTTTGGATAATCAGCATTACCAAGTTAAGCAGAGCTTGTGTTATGGGTACTAGATGACTGACATTCTTAATACAATACACGACTGAGATTTTTTTTATCCATTGAAAATATCAGAACACACAGGACAAATATTTCTAGATCGTACACACGGACCTTCGTCCGCCGCGTCACTTTAGTCATCAAATGTGATTTCACATCACATTTTTTATTTAAAAAACATTATATTATTATTTCACATAATTTATTTATTTCCAACTTTATTGCACAAGAAAGGGTACAAATGGTGGGCTTAATGCAGAGGCATTATCTACCTGCCGACCAGCGGAAAACACATGTTGTTAGTAAAGGATAACGGGTACCTACCTATATTCTTACTAAATGAATTGCAAGAACTTACGTACTTTACCTGATATTTAATACAGTATCCGTCAATAACAGTTCTATAGTTGATATAAGTTACCACCAATAGAAATGAACGATACGGATACGGAAGCCAAAAGGCTCAGACGTGCGCCGTGTCCAAATAGACACAAACGGTATAAAACTCCATGAGAATGTATCTCCATGAAACAGCTCGTCTAGTTTATGTGTACTGAACCCTAAAACAGAAAGGAAACGCCAAAGCCCTTTGCGCATAACTTTCTCTAACGGTTGATTCTCGGGCGTGGGCTGGGGTGGCACAGTCTAACGAATATGCTATCTTAAAACTACCTTATATGTTTAATAAAAATATCGTTCTATGTAATCTATTGTATTAAGTATATCAGTCATCTAGTACCCATAACACAAGCTCTGCTTACCTTGAGGCTAAATGATGCTGTCAAATCGTATTAAATTTCCTTAATGAGAATCACATTATTTAATTAACACCCAACGCAACAATACGTTGGGTGTCAAATCAATATGGTTCTGGTCATAAAAAATTGATACGATTGGATTCCTCTCGACGCACAATGCCTTTTGTTGAGTCGCGTGGCGTTTCAATAGTGTGCTGAGTATAAATGGCTCCTCTTTATTCTTTTGCGTTTGCTGTAGTCACAGCAGTTACCCTGCTGCAACTGCATCTCTTTGCGCTATGGCATCACGCCGGCAAATATGAGGTGGGCGCGAAATTAGATTTACGATACTACTTCGGGAATTTTCGGAACTCATCGGAACTCCCCGGATCAGTTTCGAGCGCACCGGTCGCGTATTATCATATAAATGCGAGGTTGACGGAAAAATATGGCGGGCTCGTGACGTAATGATACTGTGTAGATAGGAAACTGCCCTTTGACTGGAGAAGTGCGGAAGAGCCAAGCGTAAAACTGCCAAAATAATCGTAAATTTGAGTAGGCTCTCTTTTTGTGGTACCGTACTTTCACAAGCGTACTTATTTTCTTAGTGTAGTAATAAGTTTATGGCTACTTTATGTTAGATACGTCAAAGTTTGTGTTTGTCCTTTATTGGAATGTTACCAGCTTTCAGTTTTCCTTAATTATTCGTTATCCATGACAATTGTGAACCTGGCTCGTCCCAGAATGTGCAAGTCCAAGGAAGTGCATATTCGCCCACATGGAAATCTATGAGTCAAATGGTTTATAATTACTCTATCTATTAAAAAAATCGCATCAAAATCCGTTACGTAGTTTTAAAGATCTAAGCATATTACAGACAGACAGTGAGAAGCGACTTTGTTTTATACTAATAATACAAGCTCGCGCTTGCAAGCGTCATTTTTCACAATTTCAATAAAAAATATGATACAGTTCCGGCCGACACTTCTATTCACATCCATCCAGGTGTGTAAGTGGCCACCTATAGTTCTCGCGTACACTCGTTCAAAGTACGTGAGGCACATAATTCGCTGTAAAAAGTTCGACAGGAACTCCGCTAAGCATGGGCTGATAAGGAATGAAAACTTTTATTGTTTGTGTAGATCTTTTGACGGAAAAACTTGAGAATCTGATAATATTGTTATGTCTCTATTTTTGTATATTTTCTGTAAATGTTTATTTCTTTACTCATAATTAAAAAGTGACACACTTTATGATTGACCACGACCATGTCACATAGAAGGCAAATAATTTATTTTAAACTAGATGCGCCCTGCGGCTACGCCCGCGTGTTAATCTATGTGTCAAATGGATGGTATAAAATATTTAAAAAAAAATAAAGGAACATTTCCTACGAGTAAAACTTTTCTATCTTCAAGAACTTACCCTTCCTGTCCAATCGCCGTAGCGCAGATTATAGCTATTCTGAAATTTCCAAGTTTATTTCTCATTAGAAACCCAACAATCTGCGGAACAATGGTGGAGTTTTGTCTCAAACCAAATAGACATGATATTTGGCTTGAGACAAAATTGTGAAACGATCAGTATTATTGTATTTACGTCGGGTAGCAGTTAGGTAATATATCCAACGTTTATGGAACCCACCGATTGTTTCGTCATAATAAAACCGAAGGGAGGATTAAATGTGCGATAGTTTCGGAGAAAATTGCAAGCCGACTGGTCCCTCAGGAGAAACGGGGAGGGAGGGGGGGCTAATAGTATTTATAACGGGGTGGGGGGGATTAGTGTACGTGCTCTTGCCGTACGGTCTGGTGCGTTTGTTTTAGATTTAGAATGTAGTGCGGATTTGTTGTTATGAAGTATGAACGCAACCTCTACATTGTTTCTGTAGATAGATAGAAAACACTTTATTATACCACACAAAACAGAAAACTATACAGAAATAAATAGTTAGAATAAGGAAGTATAAAGGGCGGCGTTATCGCTGAGAGCAATCTCTTCCAGGCAACCTTATCACCTTAACTACTTTATAGCGTCTGACCTCTCTAGTCTGCCCCCCTATCGGATAATGAGTGTGAGGGAATAGAGAGTGCTCTTGTGTTTGCACACACTTGTGCACTATAATACATCCGAAGCAGATGCCTAGTCTCCGTTGAGACTGGCCGACGTGACCGGAATTCGGCCAGGATCATCACTACTTTATAACATTTATCTGGCACCTACCCATAACACAAGTTTTCCTATTTTAGGACTAAAGATTGTTGTGAGTTACGTGAAATCCTTCATTTATCTACATATGTATTTCGATTTGCCTGTAGAAGTCTTCTTGCCAGACTAAAATAAGCAGGCATACTAATTTTAACAAATTGTTGATTTTTTCGCTACTTTCACGCTGTGATTTAATGTTATCCTTATCATCATAGCCCGTCGGTCGTAGCGAATGCTTTTTAACCGACTAAAGGAAAAACAAAAGATGAGGAGATTCTATGTTTGAAGTCGGTTAAAAACATATTTTTGTCTTATGAAGTTCTGCTTTTCATAATAGGTCTTAGGTTATCAAACTTAATATAGTAGTAAGTATCCAAAAATAAATAAATAAATAATGCTGACAATCCACCCAGCATCACCTAGCTCCAAGCTAAGCAGAGCTTGTGTTATGGGTATTAGATGACTGATATACTTAATGCAATATGTTACAGAAATAGAATACAATATTTTTATACATAAGTAACGACTTGCGAAAGACTGCAGGTAGATGCTGGATGCGTCTAGCGGAAGACAGGGCGCTATGGCGCTCATTGGGGGAGGCCTATGTCTAACAGTGGACTAACATAGGCTGATGATGATGATGATGATACATAAGTTACGACCAAAATACCCGGAACAAAGGATCACGAAGGCTTAGAACACCCTTTCATTAAAAAAAACATATTATTGTGCGTTACGATGCATGTCTTTCATACTTTTGCTACATATGTAACACTGGTACTTGTTTTCTTCATCTGCTGATGATGATAATGTTAAAGAAAGTGCTAGGCTCGCGATGATGGATTGATTGTGAACGAGTCCAAGTTTGCGTTAAGGAAGTTAGATTAGTTTCTTGATTACTTTGCTAACAATGCGGTTTCGGGTAAGGGCCTGTTTTGGGCCGTAATCTGTTTTTAAATTTTTACTGGTGGGTCATATTAAAAACAACAAAATAAACAAAACAACATCAACCTGCATAGGTTGCTGTTTGACGTGTGCCTTCCCCAATGTGCGCCATAGCAATCAACATTTTAAAGTTCTTTGATAACATAAAACATACTATTTAAAGTTGGTAGGAGATTTGGCTGAGGATCTCAAGAGGCGCAAATACGCAGGTCTTGAGACCCACATACATGATTATAAGTATTATTAAATGGGTGTTAGCGTTTCATAATCATCGTCAGCCTATGTTAGTCCACTGCTGGAGATAGGCCTCCCCCAATGAGCGCCATAGCGCCCTGTCTTCGCTTGCCGCATCCAGCATCTACCGGTCATTATCGCGTTTAATGTCCTATTTTTGCCGAAGTTTCAACAGGTTTACACACTGTCGTTGTCACGGAATGACTAGCGTACTAGACATACCGCATCTACAAAGCAGGAGCACACTCACTTGGATTTCGAAATAAGACATTTTTATTTACACACGAACGATACAAAACTAACTTTGTCCGCGATGCACTGAGAAACCAGACTACGACGAGTACACTCTCGGCTATATATATCACTATGGGAGGTTGGCGATAACTGCCCGTTAATAGTACTAATAATTATGTATTTAAATCGCTTAAGTTTAAAAATTCCAACATATTTGCTCCCCTTACAGTCAAGACCCGTCCGTGGGATACCTAGGTACCTCTTAAAAGATCTGAACGTCTAGTTGAAGCAATGCACGACTCGAGAGCTGGTGACTATCTAGAGCAGCGCATTAGAGCTACCTGTAGATTGTTGGCATCAGTCTGCAGTTACCTCAATTGTATCAGTTGTAAATACTATGTCGTAAGAAAATATTTGTTATGTTATGTATATCTCTTATACAGTACTCACACCACAAACTCTGCTTAGTCTCTTAGTCTGGATATGGTAATGCGGTATCAATATGAGTATTACGATTATTTAACTCACACTAAAACAGCAAATTCCAATCCACTTTGCCCAAAATTAACGACATAATTTAAACCCTTTCTTCAATAACTCGTAATAAATCCGCGTCAGTCTAAACGCACCTTAACCGAAGGTAAGTATCCGACGAATTCACCGTTTAAATAAGTTATTGAGTTGGAATTTACGGTTTCTAGTATTAATTAAATAGGACAATTCCGCGAAGTTGTCGGCCCGGTAAAGTCTTCGAAATTAATTCGAGTTTTCAACTGGAATTGGTCTGAATTATGTTTGGAGTAGTTTTGGTACCACTTGACCGCAATTGGCTTGTAGCTTAAGCCTTTTGTATATAATTTCAACCGACGAAAAACAAAAGGTGGTGGTCTCAACTCGGCTGTAAGTTTTTTTAACGTATGTACTCGATATTTATTTTTATTTTGTTCATATATTTGATACCTTTTCCGTTTGTTTTCTTTTTAACTTTTCGGTATCGTTAATTGTTCCATTTTTGTATAGAGAATGTTTCTGAAGTTAGTCTTATTGCATTCTTATTTGTTCTGTAAATATAAAAAACAGTAAATATTTAGAAATTTGAAGAATTCGGTTTTAAGTTTTCTTAGAAAACATCTAATTACTGGATGTTAGAATTGTTTCACAATTATTCATAAATTATGATCTAACCCCTATTTTATCAAATATTTGAATAAAAGGTCAAAAGCTACTCAAAATATACAAAAGTTAACCGACCTATCAAAACCTCAGGTAATAAATAATCGAGTTATGTTCTGTAAAATGTTTCGTAGGTGTACCCATAACTCTCGCAAAGTAGGGAGACTGGCTTATTGAATTACCCGGCCCTAGTCCATTGTAGGCCCTAATGAATGGCCCTTGCGGAACTTTGAGGGGAGAGGGGATAAGTTTCAAAAAGCCGGATAGTAAAATTAATATACCTTTAAAGCATGAACGCTTAAACGCACTTTAACTATAACATTCTGTAACTTTGACCGTGGGAGGTTCCGAGTTTAATTTTGTGATGTAGTTATAACTTATATTTTATGTATTGCAAAATTGAGGGTGCTTTTGAGACGAACTATTTTGATGAAATCTGAGTGTAGTGGGAAGTTCCTATACAATTTGTACTGCAGCATTATTTATTTTATTTTTATTGATACAATGTATCTACACAAATGCGTCAGACGATGCTGTTCGTCATTTTGTTACAGTGTTGTCTTATTCCTGTTTAATTATTAAAATGATAAAATCAGCAACCAACAGTTATAACAATTAATAAAGGTTGCCTGGAAGAGATCGCTCTTGTCGATAAGGCTTTATTAATTCTATTGTTTTCTGTTTTGTGTAGTATAGGAAAGTGTTTTCTATCTATCTATCTATTAATAAAATTCTAGAGAATACAGTTTGAAATTAACAGCAAAGTTTTCCTAGAGGGTCTCAGAAAGGCCGAAGTCTAAGCTCGAGAACAAAGATATATAAAAATTAAATTGGAAAAGGTTATTTACCCCGGACAAAACCGAAAAGCCGGAAAAACCACTTACACAAAACATATCTCACCCAAGAAGCGGTAATATTAGAAGGGATTAAAATACCACAGAATATTATTATAATTTAGTGTGTTTTTAATGCGAAAGTGTTGTAGGTAGGCTTTATGTGGGGTATTAAGGGGAGAAGGGGGTAAGGGGGTGCAGGGGAGGATTATAGAATTTATTGGCTGCTAGGTATTTCGCGGTGAGTTTCAGCGGAGTGGCGACGAAGATTTATGGGAGGTAGTTGAAAATTATTTTACGGTCTGGTGCCGGAAAAAGTAAAATAACTTAGAAGTTCTTTTGAAGTGCCTTTCCTAATTTTTCCTCTGAAAAATGGACTTAAACTTGAATCTAGGTAATTTCTTAATTTTGAAATATACCATGGAGATTTCCCCTCTACGTATTTAAACTACAATATTAAATATTGTTGGTATTTAATATTGCAGTAAAAAAAGAAGTTTGTGGATAAGCATTTCTATAACTATAAATAACAGAAGGGTTTATGTTCATCCCAGATAAACGCGTGTAAAGCCGCGGCCAGAACCTATTTCATTGTTATTTTAAGTTGCAAAATAAATGTTTTCTTATTTTGTATATCTCTTAAGCCGAGTACTGACCTGTGTTACGGGTCGTAACACCATTCGCAGCGAGCATGATACATTACGCCGTGTGTTAAAAGCCGTCTCGTTGCTCGTAGCGAGCGCCTTCTTTCCCCATACTGACTGCACGAACGCTAGCACCGTAACATACCAACGACGTCAGTACCTTAAATAAAAAAATAATAAATAAAATATAAATAGTTTATTTCGAGCACAGGTCTCATACAAAAATTATATTAAAATTTACATACTCAATCACAATAATGCCGGACTATTCACACAGCATTATCTAGCCCCAATCTAAGGCTTTTGTTATAAGTACTAGATAACTGATATACGTACATAATACAATACATTACGTACATAAAAACATTTGATTATACATAGAAAACGACCAGAACACCCTGAACAAATATCTGCAGATCGTACAAACATTTTTTCCGAGGCGGGAATCAAACCCGCGACCTCCTGCGTCGCACGCAGACCTTCGCCTACCGTGCCATAGTGGTCGTTAACAGTTACAATGTACCTTTAAATAAAATTAAGCCGGCGATCACTATATTAAAGTATCTACAAAGATCAAAGACGAAGACAAAAACTAGGAAACCTACTATCTGTCGCTACTGTACTAATAATAGTATAGTAGCGAAACTACTTACAACCTTAATATCCTCTGTTTAAGCTCCACACCAGTGTTTGATCTACCATCTCACGGGACATACATATATGTTATCATACGTATACATTGTAATATGTTGAGTACGATCTCGTTACTTTCCCGGATATTAATGTTTCCTTCGAATAAATCGATTATATGTTACGGTGCCGCTTATGGCTCGTGTGAGTTTAGTAAGTAGGAGTAATAAGTTTTAGACGGTACGAAGTATGAAGATTTACTAGATAATATACAAACTTTAAACTTACATAAAATGGCGTCAAAAACGAAGCTTCATCACTTTTTATGATGATAAGATGTTACAATGTACCAGAGTTTATTATATTTTATTTACAAAAGTAAATATGCCTTTGTTACCTTTGTACTTAACTGCTAAACAGGTCTTGATGAGATTTGACAAGGATAGAGATAATTTTCTGGTCCTTTACCTTAACTACTTTTTATCCAAGAAAATAGCAAGAAAAGCCGCGAAAACAAACTAGTACTCAACAATTTCAATTTCAGCTTTTGCTTTTCCTTCCAACCAATGCATAAAATCTGAAAATAAAACTTCCACTAAACCTTCAATTACAATCAGAACGAACTGTTGAAAAATATTTTCGCTGAAGTTTTCGGGTGAAAAATAAAATCATAGTTACTGAACCAATTTAACTCTTGCTGCTAAAAGATTATTTTATGAAAATCTGATAACTAATAGCATCCGTTTTCAGACCGATTTTTTCGTTATTTTGTTCATGAATTCTACCTATATTCCAAATTTCACGTTCGTGGGCCTGCTAGATACACCTAAACATGTTTTATAATGATCATCGGTCAGCCAGTGAGTCAGTGAGTTATGATGAAATAGCGATAACTTGTGAGTATATAATGAGTACAGATCCCAAACGAAATTGATTAGAAACTAGCATCGACATCTTATAGGGTAAGATGTCGATGGAAACTAGCAATTTAAGTACAGTCAATTTACAACGATATATATATCACAATTTGTTATTATTACACACAAAATCTAATCTTTGCAGATTTTGTTTCTTAATTATTGAAGACTGGCTTCCACGCACGGCTTTGCTCGTTGTTCTGATGATAAACAAAATATACTCATAATAATCTCATATTATAACGGTCAAGTTAAAGAATTGTTCAAAATACTCTTTGTTTTCACATAAGAAAATTTGGCGCACATTTTGAATTTTTAAGCGACTTCGAAAAACTTAGAAGGTTCTATGTTCAGCTATGTGTATGTTTTAATGTACATATTTTCGCCGATTTCTCTGTCATTCCTGGACCGAGATTGATGATTATTGTGGTTTCGTATATGGCATGATCCCGGAGTAGTCTCTTTATACTTAAACTTTTTTGTAACACTACAAAAAAGTTTAAGTATAAAGCAATAAGAGGTTGGTTCAGCGAATATCATGAAATCATTTGAGCCTGTTCCAATAACTACTCGTAGGTATCTGGCCACACCACAGACAGTCTCACAAGCCCTCACCGTGTCTGTCTAGCGCGTCTATGGAGGGACGCGGCGCGGGGCGGGGGCGGCGGGGGGCACCTGCGCCGAACGCTGTATTGATTATTCCCGGGGCATTCACTTTCGCCTATGTTTTAACACGGCCCGTGGAAAATGTTTTTATTGCCGACGCGGCTCGTGCTGAATAAACAGATGAATGTAGACTCCTTACTGATTATACGTTCGAGTGTTGCCGTTTTCGGCTTTGACGTATTTCGCTGGGGATGGAAAGGTTGACGCTTTATTTTTGTACGTATATTTCTAAGTAATATTCTTGTATTGGATGAAAAGGGGCATTTTGAATTCGAATTTGATTAAGCTTGAAATTATCTTTGAAATTGTTTGATTGTGCTTTAGCGTGGCGTTTCAAAAGTCTTGCAAGGTCTAAAGGAAATAAAGGACTTTGACTTAACTTTTTAGCTAAAAGTCAAATTTTAGAAAAACTTTTTGATGAATTGAATTCACGTGCATTTATCCAAGTCTAGGATAAACTCACTATCTTTCCGCTGATATTCCTCAGTTCTATTATTGGGCCCACATTGTATCTTCTAGTCGAAAATACAAGTAAATTCATAAGAAATATATTCGACAGTTTATCAGAGCCAAATAAAAAATTCCTTGAATCAAGATTTTCCTCTACGTAATTTTTTCGCTCAAACGATTCCTTCCAATCCGATAAAGAAAAACCTATGTACAGGTGAGATCAATCAAAGCCTTACCTTTATACCCCCACGCTATTTTATACCGTATTCTACACCGATTAGGGGTATTTGTCCTGGGTTGTATAACACAAAGACTGTAGTTTAATTAATCTTCCTTTTAGGTGGAAAATTGTGCAGCTGTTTACCGACCACAATAACGTCTCGAAGTTCGGGAGATTTGACATATTTTGATGGAAACTCTCCTTACCTTTCCCATTATTTGGGGGATTATTTGAGAAATTTATGGCTGAAATTATGGAGATAAAATGTCGAGGAGGAATTTTAAAAATACCTTTCATAGATTGAGTTTGACGTACAAAAACATTGTTATTAAAAAATATTTTCGGTTTGGACGACCGACCGATCCAATTTCTAAAATATTTCATGTTATTCGAAATTATTTTCGGTTTGCCGTAACCTAATTAATAAAATTATACCTTTATGCGTTTATTTAAGTAAGTTATGTGAGTACATACCAATAAATATTAAATTTTCAGAACTGTATAAAATAAACCTTTAACAGTCAACAAGAAATTCACGGAAGCTGATTTTATCTGTTAAACAAACAACGCAAGTTTTCCGTTTCGTGAAAGTACAGAGCCCTGAAATGCCTCTTAGATTATTCTGGTCATTGACCTTAACGAACAAAGAGGCCCAATGATACAAGTTACTCCAAGATGGCCTTATAAGCGTCCCATATTACCCCATAAAGTCTTTTTATTACTCGTACAGACAAAATGGGTTTTCATGGCAATAATAAGTTAAAAAACCAGCCGGTATTCGCCCTTATACTGTCGGAGCTACTCAAAACGGGCTCGACGTGACCTGTGCCTTAATGTGGCCCTTTTTATGTACCCTTGGGGTGGAAGATATAGACGAACTTGAAGGTTCTGTTTTATATACTTAGGAGGCGGAAGTAGTAAAGTGTGTACCTGATGAATCTTTCCAAGAATAAAGCTGACGTGCGCAAGGTCGCCTTAATGTTTTGTCGAACACTTATTTATTTGGACTTCGACAGGGCAATTTTCTTTTAAGTTTGTATTCATTATCAACATCATAGTATGTTACTGCTGGACATATGCCTTACTTAGCGCCCTGTCTTCATCTTGACGCATCCCACATCTTCTTGCAGTCTTTTGCAGGTCGTCATCTTACCTGGCCGCATAGCGTGCTACACTACGTTTACGGAGTCCTATATCGTACGTCATTTCTTTCTTTCAAAACACTTTACCAAACTTAGAGGGTATAAAGCCGCTGTTCCACTGCCACGCTGTGCACGCGGCGCATGTTAGGTGTGTGGATTCATTTGTTCAAGAATCTCGTATTCGTGTGTAGCGTGTGCGCGGGTTGCAGTGTATGTTATCACATACACTTTTTTACGAAGCGAAGCAAGACAATCGCTCAATTAATAATGATATTACGCTTATAACATAATCAGATCCAGTTTCTTAAGATTTTCTAAGTAAGTTTCAATTATAAAATTGATAAACCTCGTATTTTTCATCAAAAAACTTTAATCTTTCAACGTACTTAATCCAATTAAGATTTATTTAAGCCGATCCCTGGCGCTCAAAGATAGCTATTAAGGCTAAATTACAACTTGTCGGCCAACTTAGGGAGTTTTACAATATTTATTCCGTCCCTGAAATTATTTATTCTATACCACACCTTACCATCATCTTGACTTTTATTCCTTTCCCTTTAAAGTTCAAAGTCCTTCAGTTGAATTGCAAGTGTTTAGAACGGGGTCCATTTCTAGGTAATGAAACCGATCCTTAATTTTCCCTTCATTATGCATAAGTACTTAATAATTCAGAGCTTAAAACACGGATTAATGGAGAGGCTTAGGTGAAGAAATAGTTTAAGCTTGAGATGGATGTGGTCAATATATGTATTTATAGGTAAATTTGTATTTGTGGCCTCCAGTCGTAGTAATTGTATGCAAAAATAAAAGACAATGGCGCCAGCTTTAAGGTTTTCTGTTAAAGTGCGTAATAGCGGATACTTATTGTTTTTACTTCGAAATTAACAAAAGCCTTCTATACAATAAACACTACACTATTTTTATACCTTGATTATAGCATGCTTGTATGAATAAATGACTGCACCAAAGATTAATTTTGATTAAGCGATATTTACATATTTTCTACTACTTCTATGAAATAATTCTATTCTCCTATTCTCTTAAATAATTGTGTTCTTATCTTTGTAATTTGACTAAGACGGAGTTCTAAAGTACAAAACAACATTTTAATAATGCAGTTTATAAACGAAACGAAACTCCTTTTCTAAGAAATTAAAAATAATATTATAAAAAGTCCTGAGCCACAAAATCAAGTAACCGAAGAATTTTTTTTGGACACCCTTCGGGCTTTAGCTACGTTATTTACATCTATATTCTACACTGCACATTATCCAATCAAGATTATCCCGGCTTACGCACCAAACAACAACATAAACCTTTATCTCGTTTAGGTTTTCAAGTAAGTTAAATAGAGCCTACCACCGACAAACATTATCTAGTGCACTTAATTTATCTACCAAAACTCAAGAAAGTGTTAACCGAAACGTTCCAAAGGCTCAAAGAGGCTCTATCGAGTGCAAGTGGCCAAAAGTGGTATCGGAGTAGCTATCTAGTTGGTGGCCTTAGAAGAGTAGGGGTCAATGGAGAGCATGAGAGCCTTCACCGTAGACGCCATGATAAGGGACCCTATACTGTTAAACCGTTTGCTTCTCTATGACACTGCTATAGTTGTAGAATCACCACGTAGAATACCAAAAGGTATCTATATCGGAGATTCTGTGACAATACCATTGGCCTAGTGAAGCGTTTTCGCAGAATAGGACCCAAGAAGACAGGGAAAATAGGGGTTAGCCTAGCCTAGCCCTTAGGCAAAACATGTTTAACCTGCGATTCTCAGGTGTTAAGTTTTAAGTTTTTTGACAAGACAGTGTCCCAAATGCGGTTATCCCTATCCATAAAGATGACCTGAAAGAGGTGGTAATTTTTAGTCCCAATAAAGATAGGGAATCGACGCGACTTATACCCCATGTGTTTGAAGGCGAATCAAATAATGTTAACAATTGGAGGTTTTCACGTGGTTTTTTGTTATCTGCAGCCCGAATACCGAAACTAGATGAGAACCCGAGATTTATTTCAATATGACAGGTGATCGCATTATCCGCAAATAGCTCTGACAGAAGACCAGCGTCGGTAGCTTGCTAACAAACCCATGTTGAGGTTGAGTCCATTTTGTCTTGTGCAATTCAATAAATAATAAAAATAAATATCTAGGACTATTCAATCAGCATCATCTACCAAGATAAGCAGAGCTTGTTTTAATATTCATTTTCTAAATATGTGTTCGTGTAAGTTATTTTTTTTTATTTTATAGTCTGTCCTGACTATGTTTTACTCTTATTCTACTTATTCTGGTGGAAAATTCACGGGAGTCCCCTATTTTCAGGCTGCCTCTCGGAAAACCCACCATTATGATGTACGCTGACGAAAATGACAAAAAGGGCCTCAAATCGGACAGTAAAACTGCAGGCGTCCTCAATACGAGTACGTGACTTGTATTCTGAACCCTATTATAAGGCAATAAGGTTTTTTCCCACTGACAGTTGTGGAGTACCTATTAAGAAACGGAGGGACATTGCTCGTCTCAAAGCAATGGCCTCTTTATGCCTAATAGGGCCCACGTTTCAATGCTTAGGTAATTATTGGTTTTGATTTCCTCTGTGTTTGAAGATGAAAGGAGAGTAATTGAATGGTTGTGAATTACTATTAATTGCTTTGTTCTGTATGTGTTCTGTCTTCCTAGAACACAGAGATAATAATGTAAGATGTTCTATTGGGTAGGTACATAGGTGGATCGTTTCTAAACTCTGGAAATTCGATTATTTAGGTTGAAATTAGAATGTGTGCAAGAATACGAAGTTAACTCAACTTGGTACGATAAATAGCGGAAATCCAGACTGGAAGAGATGACGATGACGATAATGACGATAAATGTGAAATCTAGCCAAGTTTGTCTAGCCATCTAGCCATAATCTAAATGGCTTGATCAATGAAGCTAGTTGCGTCGCCATGTGCCCAGTCTCTTTCCGAACTTAGACACTCCACCGCGTGTCTTTATTATATTTTTCTACACTTAGTACATTTATGAAGTAAAATGCACTAAATAAAAAACAAGCCGGTACTTTGGTACCTACTAAAAGATAAAAGTTACCTACTAAAAGATAAAAGTTATTATCAACAATATAAAGTTTAATTTGATACTGATCCAGGAATATTTCTGGCTTCATGAGTTCGTAATAACTCTAAAAAATCCCAACGGCCATTACGAACAATAACTCGGGGCTAGGTCCAAATCGCTGAGCATCTCGAGGCGAAATCGGTTTTTATTAAATATTTCTGTCGGAGGGCGCACTCAGGAGAAGAAGGGGATCAAAAGAAGGGGGGGGGGGGGGGAAGTGAGTGGTGACAGTGACTCTGAGGAGCATACTTCTTTCAAGGACGGCTAAGAAGCGTTGGAGGACTAATAATTAAGCAAGGTGAAACTCGTAGAGAAAAATATTTTTTATAGACATTAATAAGTAATATTGTGTGTTTATATATCTTTTTTGTTTTTGAATTTGAGAAAAAAAATTGTCAATGTAATTAAACGAATTACGATATACAACAAAATTTGCAAGAATTAATAAATAAAATTTGTTTATCAGCCGAATATCAGTTATCCAGAACCCATAACATAAGTTTTTACTTTGGGGCTAGCCAGTTAAATCTGGGTGAATAGTGCAGTATTACTTAAACCCCTGAACCATAAGCCTGAATACCTCCCTGGTCCATCTCAATAGAAACGGGGGCGGTAGCGCTAAATAACAGGAATACCTTGCGATCATAAACGGGAATTTTCAAATAAACGATAATATAATATTTATTCCAGAATATAATGGAAAATGTTTTGCTATTTACTTAAAGAGATGAGAACTCACGATAAAACGGATTGGGGCTTGAGACATCAAAGAGGATATTCTTTATTACTATAGCTGGTTTGGTATTGGTAATATCGTTAAACTTTGAATACCTTTAAGTAGAAACATCGCTGCTTTTATCTAAAAAACAAATAATAAGTTATTTCTAAAAGTATCCGGATAAATACGATGCTTTAATGTTTAATACTTGGCAAACGTAGTGTAGGACGCCCTCCGACCAGGTGGGATGACGACCTGCGAAAGACTGCAGCTAGATGCTGGATGCGGCAAGATGAAGACAGGGCGCTATGGCGCTCATTAGGGAGGCCTATGTCCAGCAGTGGTATTATAGGTTGATGATGATAATGTTTAAGCTCAACATAGGTGGCTCATATGAATACTTAATATATTAAAACGTTATAGCTTCGGATAAGTCTATAAAATATTTTTTTTGAAGATGAAGGTTTTTGAAGTGTCCTTGACCTTATTATGTTTGTACTGGACCACGCGTGGAGCTGAAACGAATGCACTGAATTCAATGAGGTTTTATTTGCAATGAAGTTGATATATCAGCTTTTCATAGCTATGTTTGATGAAAATCAGAGTCTCACGTTATTCACCACATCATCATTAGCTCTAGGTTCCCGTGTTTTGAAGAGCAATAATTGTACTCGGTAAACGTAGTATAGGACGCCCTCCGACCAGGTGGGATGACGACCTGCGAAAGACTGCAGGTAGATGCTGGATGCGGCAAGCTGAAGACAGGGCGCTATGGCGTTCATTGGGGAGGCCTATGTCCAGCAATGGACTGCTATAGGCTCATGATGATGATAATTATGAATTGTACTTCGAAACGCAGTCTCTGAAACATTTTTATCTCTTTCGTTCGATTTCGAAAATTATCTTTTGTTTTATTCATATTGTATCAAGTCACCAGATGCCAACCCCTTCGAAATCTTCTTAATGATGATTAATAACGTTATAAACTCTCAATTTGTCACAATACCTAGTACGTATCTAACTCGAGCGCGGCTCCAACTTTGGAACAGTTCATTAATTCCCTTCCAGCCTAAATGGGTATCGTTTTGTTGCTTTCACAACACACCTCGCTTACGTTTGATAAGCAAATCTGCTTTGGGAACTAACAAAATGGTAGCTTTCGTATTTATTACATAGTATTTATTATTACAAATGGCAGCATGTAAACCATTTATTGCAATGGCTGGTTTGATGGGATGAACCAAATAATAGCAAATATCTGCAGATTCTTTAGTATAAAAATCTTAGTTTATCATTATCCGGGTATTTGGAGTTTAATTTACAAAAAACGCTGGTTATAAAATCCTATTTTATGTCGTAAAAAATCAACATATTTTTTTACCACAGGAATCAAAAGTGAATAACTTTCATTAAAAATGGTTTTCCAGTTCACGTAGTTCGGCGCACAATATGGTTTGGTGTCTGATCTAGTTTTTACATTATTCATCATCAACGTTATCCACTGCTGGTTATAGACCTCCAAACTCCTGTGCAGACCATTAGCCAAACACTAGTCAGACGATATTGTCTGCCATTTGGACGCCCAACGCCTTAAATAAAACAATCATTCAATACAATTTCACATTTCAAATAATTCGGCCTCCAGTTTTGACATCTCCCTTGTGCTCTAAGTATCTCTGTTGAAGTAGATTTTAAACTCAAAATCAGTCTCAAGTGCTACAAAGTGAGTTCATTAATAAGCTCGCCTCGATCAGTCACCGTCGCGCGCCCACATGATGCTGATTACGGCGCCCCCTAGGGGCATTTTCTTTGTCTTGTTCCTTCCAACGCTAATTTGTAGCGCGGAAGTTGCGTGAGCGCGTATTTGCGCTTGGTGCAAACTTTACGTTTATTGCGTTAATTTTGGAAGTTGTCAAACAGTACTTACATGTAGTTAGATGTACACAATCCTGAAATTATACTGTCGTTATGATAACTTTGTATTTCATTACTTTTTATCTTTGTATTATTATCAACAGATGTTTATTTTAAACATTTTGTTTAGAATTATACCTAGGACGTAAAAAAGAGAATTCGTTAAAAGTTAATTGCTGCAATGTGTGTCCGTCCATGACACACACTGCTTAAGTTGTGAAAAGCTAGCAGAGCATAACTGGACAGTATCTATTTTATACTTATTACAAAAATGTACCTACTTTATATTCTAATTCGCTCTACAGACGTTGTTTTAAATCACCGTTGCTTTTGATTGAGTAGTCGACGCTGTTTATCATAATCCCTTTTTAAGTGGTGATGCCATTTAAATGCAAATTCAAATACCTGCGCTACTTGTCACTTGCACCAAACAGTACGGTAAAGTACACACAATAAGGAAGACGCTGGGAGGTGTCGGTCTCTGGGGTCCCGCAAGGGAGGCGCCTCGGCCCTCCTTTGATAATTTATTATTGAAACCTCGTTTTTATACCTTCCTTTTGTAATATCGCCGTCTCTTATAGCTTATTTGTTCCGCAATTGTAATTTGTATTATTATTTTCTGTGTTTTATCTTTGATTGACTTTTATTTGAAATACTCATTTCTGTTATTTATTGGTTCTTTCCAACCGTCTGTGCCGCCTGCGCTTTTGTGTCGTAAATTGTGAGTTGGATAATGGGAATGTTTGCTCGTTATTTAAAGTTATGTGATAGAACATTGCCGAGAGTAGTCTGCTCTGCTCCTTGTTTAATTAAACTTTTTATATAATTTAGTAGCACGACTCAGTAAATTTGTTTGAATTTAAACACAGAGACTGTAAACACGCCAAAATTAATTTCGAATCGGGGCGGAGCTCGCGAAAAATTTAATAAAAAACATCACCTGCAAGCTTTTTGGCGTGCATTTATATTAACTGCAGGAAGGGTCGGACTGTGAACCATCACAATTTAATTTAAAGTTGAATGTTAAAACTTTTTGGTTGGTACAGTGAATTCCATTTATTCACGCTACCAGCGACGGGTATAATTAGAATAGTTATTGGAATGGAAATTGAGCATTCAGCGGCGGAAACCTTTTATTTTGGATCTTTTAACCACAATTTTAGATGTGCACAATTCGTAACTATCATTGGCAGATACCAACTATCCTAAATATTATTAAGACGAAGAAAATTACTAACAACGTTTTCCGTCCTGTCTTGTTCCATTTTTAAATTAATTCAATCAATCAGACACATTAGACTGTTATATCATATAAAGTTGCAAAAACAATTCTTAAATAATATACTTCAGATAATTTTCCGTTGCAAGATTCACACAACTAAATTATCTCACTGAATAAATCAGCAATTTCCTCACGCTGACCCTGTAACTTTCTATGTAGATGAAAGCAGAGACAGGTAGAGGGGAACGACAATGTAGCTCGTTTGATAAATTGCGATATTGTTACTGGATCCCTCCCTGTAAATCAACCAGCCAGTCTTGACCTCCCGACAATCAACAAAACTCTTGGTAGGGCAGAAGACTGGGGCTCAGCTAAAGTTGGATGTTGTCTGATTTTTTTTCGTTGGGAGTCAACGTATTCGGTAATTTGGAGTGGTCCATTGAATTGCATGAGGGCTATTGAAAGTTTTGGAGTAGTTGCATTTATGGGGGAAACTGTATGTTTACAATACGGGAAAGTGTTTTAGGGGATGATGGGATACATTATTTCTAAGAATAGATTTTGGAGGATTTGATTCTATTATTTGTTTTATGTCCTTTTGTCCAGCCGCAACTTCGAATAAGAAATCCAGCGGACTGATAAGCTGATCATATAATGCAACAATGATAATAAATCTGAACAATTTTCATGAGTTACAGTTCAAAACTAGCTATTTAGCTATAAGCGACAAGCATTTTTGTAGGATTTTAGTAGTAAACTTTATAATGAAAATAAAACGAAAAAATAATTAGTTTATTCAACTTTCAGCCCTCATTTTTGTACCGTAGCTTGGACATTCAGCCAAGTAAGTATTGTATTTACTAAAGTTGCTATCAGATAAAAACAAAATTATTTTTCTCAATTTGTAGATATTGTATTAAAAAATAATGCTGGACAATCCACACAGCATAATCTAGCCCCAAGCTAAGCAGAGCTTGTGTTATGGGTACATATTACATTACATAGATATATATATTTTAGTATACATAGAAAACGACCAGAACACCTGGACCAAATATGGCCTTCGCCCAACGCGCCACAGAGGTCGTCAATTCGAACCATACAAGTCGGAAAGCATTTACCGGTGTTCGAATAAAATGAAAACATATTAATCAGCCTCCCCTCGTACTAATGAGCAACCCGCGTCAAACATCTGCCGGTCACGGGCCGACCATCGCTCCTGATCGTGTCATTTGTAAGAACACAGCTGGCGCAGCCGGTCAAGTGCTGGGATCATCATCATTATTGTCATCATGGCAGCCATAGTTACACACTGCTGTACGTGGGAATAAAGATAGATGAAGACATTATTGTACCACACAAAGATTAAAACAATACATACTATTTTTGACGAATATTTGACGAACTCTGTGCCGCGGTGGCCAAAGGTCCGCCTGCGACGCAGACGGTCGCGGGCTTGATTTCCGCCTCGGGACAAATGTGTGTATGATCTACAGATATTTGTTTCGGGTGTTCTGTTCGTGAACGTGTTCTTGAGTGGAGACCACGACTCGGTAAACGTAATGTAGGACGCCCTCCTACCAGGTGGGATGACGACCTGCGAAAGACTGCAGGTATTTATTTTTTATTTGCTTTGGGGTGGCTTTCGTATCACGGCGGCCATGATAGGCCTATTGTGATCGCCACTTTTACGTTTCAGCCCCGAAGCCGTGGCGTTCATAGTTCGCCACTAACGCTTGCAGCTGCTAGGAACTGTAGGATTTTCTTCGGGGTGATGTCTTTCAGCTCGTCTGGGCTATGCAGATGCTTGCCCAGGTGGATGCTGCGTTTGTGAATCAGTGCTCCACACTCACTTAGCAGATGGAGGGGCGTTTCATCCGCCTTCTCACAAAATCTGCAAGATGACGATGATGATGTTTTGTTCGTTTTCTATGTATAATAAATATATCCTTCTATGTAATGTACTGTATCAGATATCTGGTACCCATAACACAAGCTCTGCTTACCATGGGGCTAGATAATGCTGTGTGAATTGTCCAGCATTCTTTATTTTATTTTAAACCCAAATAAATGCTCATAGATCCGTTTGAAGTTTGCCAATGGATTTCCTTTAATTCAGAATCAAAATGCTACGAGCGGTGATACCTATGATTACATCTGAATTGAACTGCGCTATATTGCATTTTTTTCTATTTATTGTATTATTTTCATCATTTTAATTTCAGCCATCGCGTTCGCAAAATCAAGACATAGTACCTATAGGCCACATAGCTATACTATGACACTTAACTGCTTTCGCTTTTCGTTCTCAACGCGTGCGAAGCCGCGGGCAGAAACGACTTATGATATTCATAAGTAGTTTGAAAGAAAGAAAGAAAGAAAGAAATTTTATTTTTAACTACAACCAATCACACATACAAGATCTTAAAACTAATTATAAAAGTACATTTGGTAGCTATACTATGCGGATTGTAGCCAAAAAATTAGGAAATGGCTCAGCATGAATGCTACGTGTACTGGTAGAACCAATACACGCAGCGCTGATCTTCCGCCTATAGTTTCTGCCCGCAGCTTCGCTCAATTTTACTATATGATTGAAATGTAACCACCAAACCATTATGTCTAGCCGCCATTATGTCCAGTTATATTAAAAATAAACTTTCAGTTCAGATAACAATAATTTCAATGGCGTTTTAATCGCTCACATTAACCGCTCATCAAGGTAAAACGTTCGGCTTTAATATCATGTTCGAAATTATTAATTTCACGATAATAACCAGTTCAGTTCGTATCAGCAAAGTGCAGGTGGAAGTGCCGATGGATTTGCTTTGTTTGTATTATGCCAGTAGCTCGGGGACACTGTGAAACTCGACTTTATATACAAATTGCAGTGAATTGAATTTCTGTGAAGTTTTTTTTACGACTGCGACTAATATAGGCCGGTGATGATCAAAAGTTTGAACTTGTGACCTTTCAATAGGTAGAAACTGTGGACTCTATTATGAAACTTAGCTTAGTCATCGCCTTCTGCCTTTTATGTTTGAGTAACGCTTTCCTATGGCATAACGTTAGACGAGTTAGATAATTATTATGAAAGCTTTATTAAATTGAAAGCCAGTAAAGTGCAGGTTGGAGTGTGGATGGATTTGCTTTGTTTGTATTATGCCAGTAGCGCGGGGACACTATGAAAATCGTTTTACACTTTGACTGCGTTTTTTTTCGACGACTGCGATCTTTTTTTCAACCTAAAAAATTCGTGCTGCCGCTCTACACAGCGGTTGTGTTGCGCCGCACATGCGTTTCGTTCGAAAAATATTACGGCTGTGCTTATATAGTCATAAAGATCTGTATTTTCTCAGCCGCTGCGCTAGTGTGGATTTACGCATATTAGTCACTTGTAGAAAACACATACCGTGTGATTTCAACACCCAAAGTGTTAATATACAAATTGCAGTGAATTGATTTTCTCTGAAGTTTTTTTTATGACTGCGACTAATATTAGCCGGTGATTAAAAGTTTTGAGTTAGTGGCGTTTCAATAAGTAGGAAGGCTATACCATAGAAACTATGGTCCGTATGATGAATGCTTGCTTAGTCATCGACTTCAAATAGATTAATATCTGTCACATTCAACGTTGCTAAAAAAAACATACAAACATACAATACAATTACTCTTTATGGCACACCAAATAATAACAGATACACAGGACAGGGAAAAAACAAATACAGAATATGTTATACAATGGGCGGCCTTATCGCTATGAGCGATCTCTGCCAGGCAACCTTTGGATGGACATGAAGTGTTAGAACAAGTGTGGCGTGTTATACAGAATAATAATGTTTAATTGGGACATAAACAAATACTGATAATTAAAACTTATTTGGTATTATTTTATCTTCAAGATAAACTTTTAAATACTTATAATTATATTATATAAGTTTATCCATAAGACTTATTTACTTAATACAAAATACTATACTTATTCCCGATAGTATATTTTTGCGAGTTTATTTTGAATTAAATTATTATAAAATCACTTGGGTACTAGTCATTACTGGGTCTAGTTACTATCATCATGTCAAACTACCATAATGATCTGCGGTCACCCCAGCCTACGGCTGATAGAGGAGGGAACTCAGATTATTGCCAGTACAAAATAGTATGTAGGTACCTTCATTTTGGCAGTGGGCCGCCCATTTATAAAAATAAATAAAAAATAAAATAAATGCTGGACAATTCACACAGCATTATTGCGTAGTTTTAAGTTTGTTGTGTATGCTAGTTTTTAAGGTAAATAAAAATATGTTCTTTCTTTCATTATCTAGCCCCATGGCATGGTAAGCAGAGCTTGTGTTATGTGTACTAGATAACTGATATACATAATACAATACATTACATAGATAGATATTTTTTATTATATATAGAAAACGACCAGAACACCCGAAACAAATATCTGCAGATCGTACACACAATTGTTCCGAGGCGGGAATCGAACCCGCAACCTCCTGCGTCGCAAGCGGACCTTCGCCCACCGCGCCACATCAGTCGTCTGCACGCGAAGAACGCTGGGGTAAAGGTGTTATTGAGTGGAGACCGCGACTCGGCAAAAGTAATGTAGGACGCCCTTCGCCCAGGCGGAATGTCGACTTGCGAAAGGCTGCAGGCATCTGCCTGCAGTCGCTGTATGCTGCAAGCTGAAGACTATAGAGATTTGTTCTGTAGATATTTGTTGAATTCTGTTCAAGTACCCATAACAAAAAGCTTTGCTTAGTGTGGGCCTAGATGATGTTGTGTGAATTGTCCAGTCGTCCAGCATTATCTATTTATGTAGCTATCGTGTAAATAGAACAGAATTCCATCCGTCGGTTCCGTTCCACACAGCCAGCTATTTTAATTACCCAACAGTGTTTCAAAGCGATTCCAATCATTCGATTGGCTTTCGACAGGAGTGCTCGATGACTATTCGATGTTGTGATTCTGTCGACTGATTCTGGACTTTATCTGTTTGTTTGTTTGTTTATACACATCGATGTATAAACATTGTATGATTTTTCACTAGAAATATTGTATACCTTTGCGTCCCCAAGTACGTCAGAGCGTTATATTTTCAGTTGTCCTGGCTATGACCTTATTTAGAAAGATAAGAATTTTTACTTTCGTAAAAATTACATTTAAAACAGATTTGTTAAAAACATTCACTAATTGGCAGTATTTGCTTAACCTTTATAAAAGCTATTTAATTGACATAAGTGTCATTTTTGAGTTCAAAAAGAGAAACTTGATTTTACGTTCATTTCAGAGTATGAAAGGAGTTTTTTAGTCTAAATTTATTTGGCAACTACTTTGTGATAAATACAGTAAAGGCCTGTTTAGACAGCGTCAATGACTGACGCCTAATTCGAGACAAGTCAGCGCTGACCCGAAAAAAACCCAATGTAAATTGGTTTGAAGTCAGTGCAGCGGACGGAAGTCAGTGCTGACTTGGAGATTCGCACACGAATATTTTGAAGTCAGTCGGCGCGGCTGGCACTGACACCGCTAATGACTTGTGCACTGACCCTGTGTCTAAACCTGCTTTAACCGCCACGCGTGTTTCAATATATCCACATTTTATCCAGATCAAGATTGGACTAGAAGTATAGTCAAAAAATAAATTTATGGACCAAAAAGGATTGCTAGATGTCAGCTAGTTTAGACACAAAAATCCATTCCACAAACAAGGATTAAGCTGTTTAATTTAGAAGTAAGCCTCGTTTTATAATATTATGCCAGCAAAACAAAAAGTAAGATGGCTTATCAACATAACACCGAAAAAGTCGTATTTTTAATTTAAAATTTTTAATTTTGCCTCACCACAAATTCTCGTTCGGCAATAGCTATCAGGTTTAAAAGTCTCGTAAAAAGTAAGATGAAGATGCTTCTTCAAAGACAGCCCCCCCCCCCCCCCCCCCCACAATCTGCCCCCTCTTGCCCCTGAAGAGGAAATGAAGAGCACAAACTTCGCTGCAATTTGTTGGGAGTTACAGTTCGTTTGGAGGAAATTAAGCGAGGACTTTTGCCTCCTTTTATTTTTAATGAATGTGAGAGGGCTCTTTAAGAAAGGCTGAAAATTAGAACTTTGTTTATTTTTAGGGATCAATCCGTCTAACTATACATTTAATTACATTTTATGCTAATATTTTATTAAACAATTAATTTAACAATGTTATCTTATTTAATAATAAGTAGAGAAAAAGTGTGGTGTTCTTAAAAAATTAATCGGCAAATCAGTATCTTTTCAAAGAACGAGATCTTCTTTAAACAATGTCAATTAAAATGTTATAGCCCGATTATCATTTTGAAGAACACATGCCTGAGCCGTTACTAAAATATATAATTTCAACTTAGTTTGATTGGCATCCATTAGCTCTAACATCAGTTGATGCCCCTGTAAATGCGTGAAATCTCCCGAATAATGGGGAGTTGGGGGGAACTCCTAAAACTTCGCGATGGGGTATTGAACGTAAAATTATGGTAACCGCGAATGTGGTCGGGTATTAGTTTGTGCTCTTACGTAGTTGCCGAGTGGTTTAAGTAGTTGTAATTGATAGCACAGAATTATATAGATAGTACTATTTAGGTACTTATATAAAGCGATGTATTGTATATTAAAGGGGAGATGCTGGATGTGGCAAGCTGAAAACAGGGCGCTATGGCGCTCATTAGGGGTGGCTTAAGTCTAATATATGATAATGATGAATAACTACGAGTATATACAGGATATACATATAATCTATCGAATACTATCTACAAACACTTAAACTAACATAAATAACTATCTAACCATGTTGTCCAAACCATACCACTTACCAATAACCTTACTCTCAAAGCAACTGCTAATTAACACGTAATAGAACCGCTAACAAGCAACTTGTATTGTTTCAGTTAAAGCGATGAAAAAATATTTCGGCCTACCCGCTTTTACATTATTATTTTTTCTACATAAATTGAATCTGGAATATTTCCATAAAAGTTAGGATATAGTTTTAAGAATAGATATAATATATATATACATTTTAGTACATAGTATAGATTTTTGTGTTGTATAAAGCAGTAAGTAAGTCACATACCTACGAAAACATAAGTCCGCTCTGCATATTTATTTAAGATAATCTTAAATTTCTCTATAAGTGAATGTATATTCTTTTGAGAAATAAATTTCTAAAACCGTATATACAGTATGTAGGATATACAGTATATAGGCTAGAGTAATCAGATTCTAATAAGAAGTTGGTGCTTGATAAAAATATTATTCGATAGTAGTTTCGGCGTAAGCGAAGTGCCTCGATCACTCGCTGGGAAGTTGGATTAAGGGCCAGATCTAAAAGGCGGTACTCCTGGACTCGGCGCGTATCGTTAGGAAGTTCCTCTCTCTGCAGCCCTATTCACCGACCGCTTGAGCCTAACTTAGACTTACAGAACAAGATCAAGTTTTAAACAAAATGATTATCTAATAAGAAATAGTGTTAATTGTTTTTCTTCACAATTACAAGCCGTATTTATGTCATAAAAACTAACAACGCATTAATTTTTATCTGTACAAGGAAATTACGGACAACATTATAGTCCCATAAAACTACAAAAAGCTACACGTACACACTACCAATAACATGCCAATTAGCGAAGCGTGCTACAGTGCACAATACTGCCGTGCAGGCCTTAAAACGCAGTAACAGGTTTTTTAACGTTTTTTAGTTAAATATTGAGTTTTAACGGGCACGCTTTAAGGAACACAGTGATTTAACCGATTTTTTGATTCGATAATTACCACCACAGAAAAATCAAAATTTTGAATGCTGTATATCAAGATCGGATGCCTAAATGTATTTAAATACTAACATAAATACAGTAATAGCAGTTACGTCAATAACGACCCATCAATTTACCAAGTTAAACGCAGTAAATATCTTTATTACCACAAAAAAACTGTAAACTACACATCAAAAAAATATTAGCATTTGTACTAAAACGCAGTAAATAGTTTTTGTACCAAAAATTTTAATACTGCATAATGGATTACTAATTTATTTTGTATGAACTACAGATTAAAACGCAGCAAAGTGCTTAATGTGATATTTTAGTTAGTGTTAGTCAAGAAGGTTCATGTAGTGAAAACCAACTAAATTGCAGTATGTTCATTATTTACTGCAGTATTGGTCGGTGTTGTTCTACAGCTGAAAATAACTAAATGCTAATTAAATAGCAGCATGAGTCTCTCTTACTGCATTATAATTAGTAACTTGAAGGTCATTACTAAGTTTCACTGCAGCCGACATCATACTTGACTGCATTCTAGTCAGGATTTGTCGCTCTCTCATCCAGAGGTAAAATGTTGCTTTGAAACATACAGAAATCATGTGTCCAACGTCATGAACATTTCTTTCGCCAAACTTGGACACGAGGAGTGTGAAACTTGGGAAATATTTAGTCTTCATAATCCGGAGCATGTAAAAGACGGACAAGATCCTGAGTGTGAAACTTGCAATAATTATGCAAAACACAAACAAAAATATACGAAAGCGCGGAAGCATTATGATGTTGATAGCAAGAGAGTCCCGAATGAAGAAGACGTTTATGTCTCTGTAGATCTTCAGAAGGTCATCATGCTCCCGAGATTAGATTCTTTCAAAACTGCTATATTTTGCCCCAGATTAGTAGCATATAACGAAACGTTTGTACCTCTTGGGAAGTATACAAGCTCTAATCCTGTGTATGCTGTGACGTGGCATGAAGCAATTTCTGGACGAAAACAAGAAGACTTAGTAAGTGCTTTCCGGGCGTTTTTTGCCAGCAAAAGAGATGCTGCAACAATAACAATATGGCTCGATAATTGTTCAGCTCAGAACAAAAACTGGTGCCACATAACTTATTTGATCGGAATTATTAATAGTAGTGACATAGTCGCTGTACGGTGTACGATTTTGAAGACTTTTGCCATGTCATTGAGATCGCGAACTCTGGTAAAATTAATGTTAAAAAGATGGAAATAACAGATTTCTTTGTTTTCAAGTCTCATATCGCACAGCAGAAACTAAAAAACGGCACCGAAAACAGGGTATATCTAAAAGGTATAGTGGAAGTCATGGTGAATAGAGGAAACTACTGCCTTTTTTACAAAACAGACTTTGATGCCGAGGAATACAGTCAATTAAACTGATTAAAATCAAAAAAACTTCCCAAGCCTGATAAAAGATGCATGCCAAGGGGAATCACTTCTACCAGAAAACAAAATATAATAAAAAGCTTGGGGCCATTGATGCCAGAAAACAGAATGACATTCTGGAAGAGCTTACCCTTGTCGGCTGCAGAAACCGACGATGCACCAGAAGCATTTATTTTTGATAATGATAATGAATAGTATCATTTCCATAGGTATTTTGAATTTATGATTACGCATATTATGTGGCGAATGTTGAGCATTTTTTATACTAAGTACCTACTTTTTGAGATTTATGAGTTGAGTACTCATAAATCTCACTTTTTTAGTAATGATACCGAGTATATGATAGTCTTGGTATATTTTATTTGCACTGACAATCTTTTAATTTAATTTTGAATGCCTTTTAGAGTTATTACATTGAATGTAGAGCATTTATGTTATTGATACCTTTTTGTGATTTATTTTTAGTTTGGTAAATAAATGTGCCTTCATGTTTCTATTTTTTATATAAGTATACTTATAAGGTCATGACATAAACGCTTGTTTTCAGAACACCTTAAAGTTAAATTATAATTAGCTGAAGATGTATCGAATGTAGGGCATTTATGTTATTTTTGATAGGTACCTTACAATTCTTGTGATTTATTTTTAGTTGGGATTCATGTTAGTTGGGACAATTCTTGTGATTTATGTTTAGATGTGCCATTTGTAAGATCTCATGTTTCTATTTGTTATATAAGTATTACTTATAAGGTCATGCCAAAACGTCCTGTGTTCAGAACACTTTAAAGCTAAGTTAGAGTTAGCTGATATCATTGAAAAATAAATGTTATTCTTGTACGTACAAAAATATGTTTGTTTTATGAATTCCTACCTGGCATTTTCGTAAGTTAGAAAATTTGTTATAGTTGTATTTGTTGAAAATTGTGACATACTACATGTACAATTAGTTCAAGAAGCATATTAAAATGCAGTAAAGAAAGACCTATGCTGCAAATTAGTCTGCAAAGAAGCGAATAAATCAATAGGTTTTGCAGTATGAGGTATTTTTACTTCATTTTAATCTGTATATGTGTACCATTTTCCGTGCAGTAACTGCTATGATTTTGAAAAAATCCTATTTATTTTGAATTTAATAGAGTAAATATATTTTTATAAATTGAAAATTTTAGATTTCATGTCACTAAGTCCTTGTGGCAATAAAAAATCTATAATACTAATTTAGAAATATAAAAAATGCAGCGTCAAAATGTTTTTTGCGTTTTTCTCGAAACCGCTTTTTTTCTCATACTGCGTTTTAGGGCCTGCACGGCAGAATACAATGCTGGATGCGCGCGCGCCGCACGTGGGCGCGCCGGCCCTTGAATCCGGTCAGAGTGTGTACATTAGAGCGACTCGGCAGGTTTAGACCAATTTACATGAAAGCAAGCTGAAGTGGCAGTGTGCCGGCCATATCTCGCGAAGAACCGACAACCGCTCTCTGGGGTAAACGTGTTCTTGAGTGGAGACCACGACTCGGTAAACCCAGTGTGGGATGCCCTCCGACCAGTTGGTATGTCGAAAGACTGCAGGTAGATGCTGGATGCGTCAAGCTGAAGACAGGGCACTATGGCGCTCATTAGGGGAAGCCTGGACTAACATAGGCTGATGATCATGACATGAAAGCAATAAAACACTTGAAACTTAATAATTCATCATCATCATCATCAGCCTAGACTTGTCCACATTATAGACATAGGCCTGACCTTATTTAGCTTTAATAGCCATGATTTAATTCCGCATACCATTAATCTACGCAAAATAATAAAGTTGAAGTGTCTACCACCACATATGTAGGCCACCACCTTTATAACTTGTGAATACTGTGCAGATGAAGCAACAATTATTATGTGAAAATTACAGATAATGTCGAAAATGACGATCAATGCCAGAAATGATTTCACGGTTGAACGGATTTAGACTACAATGTGTTTAGGTACATACGAGTATGTAGATAATAATGTAGGTTAGCGCTCTTGAGAAATAATTCGTCATACGGAACCCTAAATAATTAAAAAAGTAAAAGGATTCCTGAAAAAAAAAATTACGTATAAGTTTAAAATATATTGAGATTCATAGCGTAGGTAGCTTCTGTGCCCAGTAAATGTTAATACGTAGGAATGAAGGCAAGTACCGTGCTATTACAACCATACGTATACAAACGTAATTTCTCAGACAGCGGTCGTGTTACCAAAATAATATATTTCCTTTGAGGATGTTTCAATGGATGCCAAAGCGATAAATTCGACATATTTTGGTCAGAGAAGGAATTGCCGTAGAATTTTTAAAAAGATATTTCACTAGAGTAAAAAACTTGACTACCATATTCTATTACATAGAAAGATATTATGTTTTATTATATTATAGAAAATACACAAAACACCCATCATCTCTCTCTATCTCTCTCTTATCTTGTCCCAAGGCGGGAATCGAACCAGCAATCTCCTGCGTCGCAGACCTTCGACCGCTGCGCCGGTCGTCAAACGAAATACTTAGGACTAATAACATTATTATTCCTCCGACCAGGTAGCATGATGACCTGCGAAACACTGCAGGTAGATGCTGGAAGCGTCAAGCTGATGTCAAGAAGACAGGGAGCTATGGCACTCATTCGGGGAGGCCTATATCCAGCTGTGGACTAGCATAAGCTGATGATAATGATTATTATTCCTATTAATATTTGATGAATGTCGCAAGTGGTCTTGCCCACACGCTACTGTGTCCTATCTACACACACAATAACGTCTCCATTCATTCGATCCTCCGTTATGGATTCCCATTCACGCCTCACAACTTTTAACTCTCTAATTTGCATCAGAAGGATTCTTTGGAGCGAGTGGGCATCGGTTTGCGGTTGCGGGCGCCTTTGCGGTTTGCTTACCGCATTAATTATGCGGTAACATTTTACCGCATATATTTAGCGTTTGAAGATCCGCATCCCGGATTTTGACTTTGATCCTTGGATTATTTAAAGGGCTTATGGGATTTTAGACCAGCGATTAGTGATTATTTTCTTTCGGACGGTTTTATAAACCGCTGTTGAAATACGCTTGAAGAACTCACTTGAAAAGTAAATAGAAATTGATTTTTAAATCCAAATGATGAGTTGTTGTACTTCCGATATGCCAAACTTGTTAATTTTTTTTTAACATAAGAACAAAAAGTGAAAGACGACGTGTAAAGAATTGGGGGAGGCCTTTGCCCAGCAGTGGGACGAATAAGGCTTAATAAAAAAAAAGATCAAAAAACCGCTTTAAAAAGAGTTATGGCAGCCTATCAAATCTATAAACCATGCCTCAAACAAATGCCTGATATTCTGCATTTGAAAGAAACTATAGCCACACGTACAACTATATATAGATTGATAGTTATACTATCAAGTTTGGGTATATCTCGGTTGTAAAAGTCGCCAAAAAGAAGTGAAACAAATGTCCGAGTGTGTCTAACGAGGGAGCTCGGCCTCGTTACTGGCGAGCAGTAAGGAACATCTTACGGGCTACACTCGCGAGCTAAATAATGGGACAGCTTCAATAAAGTTTATATTTTTTTAAATAAATAATTGGTATAATTGGTGATTGTGCCGTTCTAAATAAATAAATAAAGTTATCAGCATCTCATCTCAGCACGTTAGCACTCAATGTTAAGCCCTCCGGTATACGTCTAATATGTCAAAAATAACTATAAAAGGAACGCCCGGTTGATCACCTTTTATTGCATCGCTCTCACACAACCGAAAAAGCGATGTAAGATCGGAAATGGGATAGGATTGTGTGTTTACGCGCGTTTCTATCCCGCCCGTTGTCTGCTTTGGTACATCCATTCGAGGTTAGGTTTTTTTTTGCCGTCCAAGGGAGCTGCGGTATAAATGAGATACAACCTTAGACTGCCTAGTAACGCAGTAAAGTAGTTTACTAGACCGAGTTTTCGAGAGAATTTAGTTAATCTTTTCAGATATTTTTTACCTTGCAAATCCTAGATTTTTGCTGAGGAAAGGTCTGCTCTAACCACGAAAAATCTTGTCATTATTTATCCTTAGCAACATTCACGATAAAATTATTTTTTGATTTTACTTTCTAACAAAAAAATAGGCACCTACTTATAACAACTAAAAATAATCTTACTTAGCTTCGCATATTATGTTGACTGTTGACGCGTCGATGATGTGTTGTTCCAAGATTTGTCTCGCAAGTGTACGCTAAAGGCTACGTGTGCACTTCTCACAGAAAGCTTCCCTAATTACCTGCGGCCAAATTCCCCCGTTCTCCCCTAATTGCAAATGTGGCGGTTTTGATGCTGAGTTATTATAGGGACTCATTTTCTTTGCTTTGTCAGAACCTTAGCTACATGCACTGGCGGCTTTTCTAGCCCACTGAGGGAATGGCCGGTTGGGATCCGAAAAGCTGCGGGTTTTATTCGCGTGTATATAAAATATATATGTATATAATAAAAGTAAAAAAACAAAAAAATATATAAATTGCAATCACGTTATTTGTAGCTATTACCTACATACGCGTGATTTGCCACTTTAGCTTCAATCGACAACCTGCAGTAGGTATAGAATAGAGTAGAATATGGAAAGACAGCCCTACAGAACTGATACCTTTAAATGTAGTAATTTTTTTTTATAAAATTAATTAGGGCCGACACCTAAACAAGTCTTACCATCCCAACAAAAACACATTAACATTTTGTCTGCAACCAAAACACAAAACTTGTATAAAAACTAATTATTTCAAGATACCTTTAATAAAAACATGCAATAGATACCCCTATAACTTTGCCCAACTTATTTTTCCTTCTATCTATGTTGCGTCATTCCAAAACAAAATGTATGATAATGTGCTTAGCTAGTGATGTGCGTAGATTGATCCATTATAATTAGATATCGATGAAATTCCAAAAGAAAATGGCCCTTAAAGTTCCTAAATAAATTGAGTAATAAAATAAAATTATTTGATAATATACGAGTAGATAACCATCACGTGTTATATTAATAGTTAACTTATATTTTATAAGTGCACAGCGTTCACTTCCCGCTTGTGCGTTCAGTGCCAGTTCGAAGTTCTTCGTCCCACCTGCCCAGCCGGAGGGCATTTCACACTATACACAGAATATTAAGAAACAAAACAACATTTTTGACAACTATATTTTTTAATATTATAGTTGGTGCGGGGCTGCGGGGGAGGTCTCCAATAAATTTTAATTTATTTGGGAGATATACAAATAACCAGTGAAACATGAATAATGTATTTTCTTGTTTTTTCAAAGTGTTTCAGTAATGAATCGGACAATACTTGAGAACCAGACATTACCAAAATCATCGATAAAAACAAATCGACAACTTAACAACACAATTACTCAGACAGATTCGCATCGCTCGATTCCTGCTTTTAATTTGTCGTGTTCGGATCGCAGAGCCTTGAACAGTCCTTTGTGGAGTCGCTAACAAGGCTGCATAGGTGTTCGAATCGGCGGCGGCCAATTATGAGTTTACAAAGTTCCCGACAGATGGAGATGGTAAATTTTGCGAGTTCGCGAAGTTTTGGTTCAAGCTTTTCTGTCTGGATTCGACAGTTTGTGGTATTTTTGCTTGAATGCGAAGAAGGGAATGCTTTTGAGATGAACGTAGGCTGTACGTGGATCAATAGGGTGTCGTTGTTTTTTGTTCTGTGTGTGTTTATCATGGCGATGAATTTAAGAGCTTAGTATCAATTAATAACCTCAATAGGTATTGTAGCTAGTATAAAGAAAAGAACCAACTGAACTTATCCTACGAAAAAATCAAAGCAAATCTTGCCATGTTCAAAATCTTGCCAGACTTCCCAAACAAGGCACTCCAAAGGAAGCCAAGTCGGATTCCCATTCGTATGCAAAATGAAGTCACAAAAAGGACCTTGTCGGAGCGTGTAAGCCTTCCCACGGGGTCATCGACCGATCCCAGCGATAGATCGCCAAGACTTTTGAAAACACTAACGACCGCCGGATTGCGGGGCTCTTTTCCATTGCCGAGTCTTTGCAACTATTTCGTATATCGTCGCTGTTTATGGAAAATTAAATAACTAACACATTTTGCGGAATCGACTTTATTGCATTTCTATAAAGTCTAACTCAAGCTGCATCTTCCTGTCTTACTAACGTTTCGGTATCTTAATTTATTAATTATCGCCATTTTGTCGCATAAAAACAGTTAATCGCGTTTTTCTCGCGTTTTTTGTTTTGTAAATTATTTAATTTTCTACATTAATTTATTAAATTTTCAATATTATATCAGACACGATATTTCGTGATCAAATAAAATATACGAACATCAACCTTTCAATTGAAAACTAATCAAAATATTATATAAATTAATTGTCTCCATATTATTCCATTAATTATTATTTTTACTAAGATAATAATAAATTAAAGGGTTTTTTATATTACTAGCGACCCGCCCCACCTTCGCACGTTTGCAATGTAGATACTAATTATTATGGTTATAATGATAACATATAAACCTTCCTCTATAGCTGAAAACAGAATTAAAAATCCGTTGAGTAGTTTAAAAAACCTACGAGAACAGACAGCGGAAGCGACTTTATTCTACATTTTATACTATCTTGCGACAAATAATTTTCGAACAAGCGCTCCTGTAGAGACGCGAATAGTTCGCGACAGTGGGCACGCACCTAATCGTGATCTCGTCCACGGTGCGGACGCACTGGAGCGAACTGGGGTTGCTCGGAATCAGAATGCTGCTGTAATGGCTTATCATCCCGAGAATCATCCTCGTGGACCGGAATGTTGACGCACTGATTTCACTTTAGAAACTATCATGGTTAATAAAACTAAAAATAAAATGCAATGGAACTTATTGTGTAGCACTGATCCAAAATAAAATCGAATTTCAAAATAAAAACCTTCCCGGCTTTGCACGGTTTTAGTAAATATTCTTAACTTTTTTGAAAATATAATATAGCCTATGTTCACCGGGGATAGTGTACCTTCCTAACGGTGAAATAATTTTTCAAATCGGTCTAGTAGTTTCGGAGCCTGTTCATTACAAACAAACAAACAAAAAATCAAACATTTCCTCTTTATAATATTAGTATAGAAAACTGCTTATTAAACTGTATTGATTTGTAATGTCGTTTCATATAGGAACTCCAAAATACCCCCAATCAAGAATCGTAACGAAATCTTCCGATAAATAATCGATTTACTGTAACATCTAATCAGTGTATCGCCACAAAATGGAACTAATCTAAGTTTCTTATGAGAACTTCATCTCAGAAAGCTTCTAGATTAAGGAGGAGTTCTCGGCTTTACGATTTCAGACTGAACACAAAACGTACGTAAAGGTACCTGCCGTATATAAACTAATATAAGATAAAAGATTCTCCGTGGGATATATTAACCTCCTGCACGTTAGACAAAGAAAGGTATCTAACATCTTCTAATTTATAATTGTATAAATGGAAAAGTTTGGATGTTCAGATTTTGGATATTTGTTACCTCTTCACACATTTACTACTTGGCGGATTGAGGTGTAGTTTAATATTAATGTTGTTCTAGATTAGGATATAATTTAAATCCCGAAAATCGTATGTAAATCTGCAGACAGAGGCTAGCTCAGTACATTTTCATAAAAAAAACTTTACACAATAATCATACTAACAAACTAGTCTTGACTTTAAAAATAGCTACTCGTAAGAGTCGTGTTTTATCTTTTGACAAACTCAAGCAGCAAGATGACAGATTTTAATAAGCGAAAAATGTTTCCGCATTGGTCGCACCTTTGGAACCGTACCCTAAAACAGTAGTTAGCAATCTGTGGCCAATCACGAACGTGGCCGAAGACTCATCGCTTCTAATACTTTCCATTAAATTGATTGAAGGAATCGAACTTGTTTTCCAGCGTGGTTTAGCAATCCCACTAAATGAATTGGGGAATTAGGTATTGGAACGCTAGGTGACAGGGGAAACTAATCCCCCCAACGATTCCTCTATGGTTTTGTCTATGAATGAACAGAGAAAATTATTTTATAATGCGTTCATTCAGAAAAAACAAAGCGTCAGCTTTATGGCTGATCCGGTAGGCGTGTAACTATGCTCTAGAGTCAATTAAAACGGGATATTTACCATAATTTGATTTTTGAGTTTCCCAATATTTCGGCACAGCAACCACCGGTTTCATTATTATCAAATAATGAAACCGGTGGTAGTGATCACGTTCATATCAAAAGACAAACAATACAACAGTAGATCGGTATGTCTGCCCATAGAAATATACTCACAGTGCCTTCAGTTATTCCGTGATCATGGCGCATGAAACTGTGCTGAAATATAGGAAAACTCAAAAATCTAATCATTGTAAATATCCCGTTTTAAATGACTTTAGTGTTAATAACCAGGATAGTTTCAAAAGTTTTAGTGTAACGAAGCTCAATTGCATTTGCAATGCAAAAGCGAGGTTAGTAGGTATCGCCATCTATACAAAATTATTGGAACAAACATAGATAGATCGTTGTAGGTAGTAAGAATGATTAAAGATGGCGCTGTTAATATTTCACACAACCTAATCCCATCGACTACGTACCTAATCCCAACCTCACATTCCAACCGCACACATAGATGGCGCCAGATGGCGCTGTTTGCATTCTGGAAGAATTTTAAATAGTAGGTATTGAAAGTTCTTCCAAACGCAATCAACGGAACGTTTTGCGGTGTAGTGAATAAGTAATTATTTTTTTACATATACGAAAATCTTGTAGTTTTATTTAAATAGGTAGAAATACTCCTGAGGTTTTAGGATAATATAGAGACATCTAATTTTTATACCGGAATTGGTACAGCGCCTTCTCGTGCGGATATGGAACTACTTAACCCACATCTACAGAAAAATTAGACGTCTTGACACTATCCCACCGCACTTTAGTAGGTACCTCCTGCCTGCGGTACCTAATGAGGCAGTAGGTACCTACTTAAGTGCTATGTGCCTATAATATTCCCTGGTTAACGTTTGTCATCTCTTTCCAGGGAGCATCTAAAAGAGAGCAGTCTCTCGAAGAGCTTCGCCAGCATATCCACCACTACTACATGCCGCTCAGCAGACAGTTCATGGTGCTGTTCCCGGAGGGGGGCTTCCTGCATAAGCGGAGAGAAGTCAGCCAGAGGTAAGTGAATGAGTGCATCCCATCAATAACCTCCTGCGTCGCAGGCGGCCCTTCGCCTACTGTGCCACAGAGGTCGTCGAATTTGTAATAATATAATACACAATATTTTAAATATTCCAGGTTTGCAGAGAAGAACAATCTGCCGAAACTAGAATACGTGTCGTTGCCGAGAGCTGGCGCCATGCAGGTCATCATGGAAGAGGTGGGGCCGAAAGCTGACCAGATAGCCACCACATCTAAGAACACCACTAAAACTGGTAAGTTAACATACGTACTAGCTGTTTCCTACGCTTTCACCCTCGTTAAATTCGAATTACATATTTCTAAGGAAAAAAAATGTATTTTTTGCAAAAAGAACACACATATAGATAAAACGTCAAATTATTATACGTCAATTAACGATATTACTAATAATCATAGCTCTACACACAAATTTCACAGGGCGCTATGGCGCTCATTGGGGGAGGCCTGTGTCCAGCAGTGGACTGCTATAGGCTGGTGATGATGATGAACACACAAATCAATAATAATGACTAGGAGTACATAAGTTACCACATTTATATTAACTACCTGCTATACTAAAATGCTACAACAGGGTACCTAATGGGTATTTTAAAGAGAAAATGCGTTTGTCGAATAGTCAAAAAATTTACACGAAAAGCTACTTAAAGAGTAGCAACTAAAGCAGCCATCAAACAAAAATAATATAGACAGGAACTCAGTAATTGAATTATTTTTTGGAGCACTTGCAATGGAAACGAGAAAAAAATCAGGGGTTTTTTTCACTGAGTTCATATTGGTACTTTTAGTTTCAGCGATTGGCGGAAAAGTAAAAAGCCGGCTATTACTCCGTACTATATATAATCAGTGCGAGGTAACGTCACAAGTCACAGAACAATACATATTACACAATAAATTGCTGAGCAGTGTTGCCAAATAATCATGTGTATTTCCCCGTTGTTTTTAAATATTTAATTTTATTTTTAATAATACTATGTAAAATTTTTGGTGGCCAAATAATTATATTTTTTTATGCGCTGCCACTGCCCAACCCACCCACGGAATCGCAGCTGACGGTCACGAGTATTCATAATATAAATCCCTAATGCATTTTACGAATTTTCGCTCGGGAGGAAATAATAATTGACCAAATTTGTACCGGCTCCCGGACCATAACTTAAGTTATGTCTAAGCTAGTTATCTTGTTTCAGATAAGAACTGCAACCAAGACAGCAAGACGTTGATCCTCGACGACCATGTGGGCGAGAACATAGAGTGGATCCTGGACGTGACCCTCGCCTACCCGCAGCGCGTGCCGCTTCATCTGTACGACGTGGTCTGTGGCTTCAGGAAACCTTGCAGCACACATCTACACTACAGGCTCTACCCTAGCAATGAGGTAAACTTATAACAATTATAATAATCATCATCATCAGCCTATAGTAGTCCACTGCTGGACATAGGCCTTCCCTAATGAGCGTCGGTTTATTCGTTTCGGAGCCTATCCAATACAATCAAACCTTTCCTCTTTATAATATTAGATAAAGTACATAACACAGGCTCTGCTTGCCTTGGGGCTAGATAATCCTGTGTGGATTGTCCAGCATTATTTATTTGTTTAATTTTATTTCAGGCAACAAAGTAACTGTAAAAAAGTAACCTAATTATCTGCGAAAGACTGCAGGTAGATGCTGGATGCGGCAAGCTGAAGACAGGGCGCTATGGCGCTCATTGGGGGAGGCCTATGTCCAGCAGTGGACTGCTATAGGCTAATGATGATGATGATGATGATACCTTAGAGACTAACATAGAAAAAAACATTTAAAATTAACCGAGTCAGCGGGCGGCGCGGCGCCCCGATGAAGCACGCGCGGCGTCCTTTGACAGGCATCAGTAAAGTACTTCAATAACATCATTAATTGAACCTCTTTTGCATCATCTTTTCTCCAGGTCCCCGCTGATAAAGAAGGGATGACAAATTGGCTCTACGACCGTTTCATAGAAAAGGACAAGCTATTGGAAGAATACTACAAAACCGGCAGTTTTCCTCATAAAGAGTCCGCTCCTAAAGGTGTAAGGCAATTGAGGCAGGACGTCGTAAGATACGTTATCTTGCATACGTTCTTCATCGCGTCTACTTATGTGCAGTACATAACGCTTTGCGCTCTTCTTAACTTATTTTAACCTATACTTCGGTTTAATTCGGATATACGGTTACTTGGGTGTAAAGAATTGCCTTGAAATAACGGAAATTGAATAGATAATGAAACCCGTGTTTTAGAAATGTTAAAACTGGTAGGTATTTGAACAGGAAACTGACAACGTAATGTTGATGTTGGTACGCTTGACACTAACTCAACATAGTGCATAATCAAATTAATTAGTAAAACACTAGATAGTTGCCTGATTTGGAGCTTTTGAAAAAAAAAAGTTTTATATAAGTTTTATGTATATTATAATATTTTATTAACTTCCTATATATTCGAATACTGAATTACAAACACAAACAAGGTTCGCAGTGATCCTACGACAGTTAAACTACGAAAGTTTATTTATATTAAGTCTAAAACACGGGTTTAATATTATTTTTTTCGGGATGTATCATTTAGAAACACTTTATTGGTTATTTTACATAAAATGATTGCACATGAGATTCAATAGCAACGTTGAATTTAACAATTCAACACAGAGATTTTAAATTTTGAGATTTCCGATGATATTCATAATCATTAATCAGTTCCTGAATATCGGATACCGGTGACTATGGAAGAGTTTGTTTCCTTTTGTCAGTTACTTTTAGTTCTATAGAATGCTACTTTGAATTTTATTGAAGCTTCAGTTTAAGATACGTGTGTGATAATAGTTTGTGCATAAAGGTTATTTCCTAAAATCGTCTCGAAGTTTTCAGAAAAGTTATTTTAAAATTAAGAGCTTGGTATGGAAACCCTGTCTCTTATCTTATCTTCCTACTCTTAGTTAATTTGACGAACCTCAAGTACAGTATTCATAAGCTAAGTGTGCTGTTGTGATGGGTTTTCTCATATTCTTCCTAGAGTAGCTTTATAGCTATAATAATAAATAAATAAATAATGCTGGATAATTCACACAGCATTATCTAGCCCCATGGTAAGCAGAGCTTGTGTTATGGGTACTAGATAACTGATATACAAAATACAATATATTACTTAGATAGATACTTTTTTTTATTATACATAGAAAACGACCAGAACACCCGGAACGAATATCTGCTGATCGTACACACAATTATTCCGAGGCAGGAATCGAATCCGCAACCTCCTGCGTCGCAGGCGAACCTTCGCCCACCGCGCCACATCGGTGGTCAAATAATCGGTTATAAATGCGTTGTGATGAATATCTATTTACGACTAAGAGCTGACTAAGAGATTCTTCCAGAGTTCAGGCAGCACCTTCCTTCTGTGTTTAGTTGACACAGCAATCCCCAGCGTTGGGATTATGGCACGAGCCCCTATTGTTAAGAGCCAGCACTTAAAAGGGGAGATATATGTCCAGCAGTGGACTAGGACTGGTAAAGGATGTACGACTAAATAGGGTATTCTTACAATAGCTATAAAGTCGCTATAGGACGGATATGAATGAGCCAAATGTTTTAGTAATATATAACTTTCTATAAGTTATTCAACAAATCCTGTTCTAGGCAATTATTTCCAGTTTAAGTTGGTATACATGTATGTAGCTATGAACACATATGCCTTCATAGCATGAACACTAGAAGTTTTCGAGTCCTATTTCATAGCCATTGTTAAAGCCATAAACATTTTTGTACATGTTTCTTTTAATCTTTGACGAAGAGGCATACAAATCTTCTTAATATTGATTTGATTTTCTTGTGAAACTTTTTATCGGTCATAATACCATACAATAAACAGGAATTAAATCAATATTGAGGGTTCATATTGTTTGGTGCACGGTGTAAGTACATTTTTTTTAATTTTAAGTCTTATTTTGTAAACATTTTTGTATCGACTTTGTGTGTGCATTAATAAATAAGTTGGTAACATTATGTTAAAATTAGACAAATAAGTGACTATTTCAGTCCATTTACGTTGTGAATCGTAATAATTTGTATGTTTCAAGCTAGGAAATTTGTTTGTAGATGTTTTTTCCGCTTTTTATTTGGCAAAGTAATTTTATTGTTTTTTTTTTTCAAAACGTAATTTTACTTTTTGAGATTTCCCAGTGCTGAAAGCGCGATTTAGTTAAACCGTAGATATAATTATTTTTACCGTAGAATAATTAAACGGACTACGTCCGAAACCAAATAAAACATAGATTTTTAACTCGAAAAAAGTACACGGTCAGTCAATCTCAATGCAATTTTAATTATTCTTTTAGTTTAAACTTTTTCTTTGGCCTTTTTCCAAAAGGAGGGTCAAAACATTTCAATGATTACAGATTATTTATATTTTTAGTTTCATCACTAATACACACATACATATATGCATTAATCCATACTATATGTATATTAATGCAAAATTAATTGTCTGTCTACCTGTCTACATTTCAACACCTAAACGGTTGCACGAAACTCAATGAAATTTGACTAGGGAATAAAAGTTGTATCGAGGAAAGACATAGGCTTTTTTCCTGGAAAATGGCGTGTGCGGGCAGAATCATAGATGTCTGCGTTTAGTCCACTTAGATTGCCATTTTTATATCGTACTTTTGTCGTTACAGATAATTATTGTGTATTCTGTTGATTATTCACACTACACACTAGAACTTATCGCTACCATTTAAGGTATATCGTTTGTGTTCGACATTCATCGTGTTGAGCCATTGAAATCAATTTGTATGTATTAGTGGCTCTAATGCTAGTGCGTCCAACCATTGCGTATATTGCGCTTAAAATGTATTATGGGTTGTGTGTTGATTAATGAAATACAGAGTTATTTTGATTGGCATTATTTAAAAATTACGGGAAACAATAATGAATTAATTTACTTATTTTAACTGCCAGGACATCAATTGGTTTTGTTTCGAAAGTGGCTGTCAAAGAAAATGTGCTGTGACGCGTCAAGTCAAAATAGATGTAAGTAGTATATAAACTAAGTAAAACCACAGAATAAATATATGTTAACCTGCAACCAATACCTATAGCGATCAAAAACTATTACTCACCACTTTATCATTTTTATAAATTTTAATATAATTGCACAAAGATAGAATATTTCATTTTATTTGGTCTACATGGGAATGTTTGTTGACAGTTCAAGAGAAAAGATTCATAAATATATCTGAACAACAACTATGACTAATTTTAATGAACATGCAGGTCATTGCAATCTGGGCATAACATGGCCAACATTTTACTGCTAGAAATTATAATAAAGCACGGCTGAACGTACTTCAGCTATCTTCTCATTATAATAATTAAAACTGAAAGATAGACGATTCAAAAATTACAAATTGTGATAAACACAAAGGAAAACTACCATAATTATTTTATTTTTGGTAAGTTTCATGAGAAAGCCAATAAATTTGCCATAAGTGCCTAGGCTCGGTTAGAAATGCTAATTTTAATAATAATTAACATTAATTTTTATCACAAAAACTTCATACAATTATTGGTAAATAAAAGCAAAACAGGTGATAATCACTTAGATAGATTCCATCCGTAGTTATTGTACATTGCATATCGATTTTTATAATACCACGTCATATTTAAATAATAAAAACAAAACTTTTTTATAATTCAATAATATATGTAGGTAGTTACCAAATACGGATTGAATTCCTGTTCATACGCAGAACAAAAAACCTCTTTTATATATAACTATGGAAAAAACTATACACAAAAAAGCTGCATAAACCAATTTGATCTTTTAACAAACCCATTATCTTCGACTCCAAGCACTTGATATTTTTGTTCGGATTAGTTGACATAATTTGCAGCTAACTCTAAGCTCAAAGCCTCAAACCAAGGCTCCATCTAAAATAGTAAATTTTTGCTCTGCGCTTGAAACGGACTTATATATACATATGTATGTACATAGTAATAGCTTGTGTAACACTAATATTACGATTTTCTATCTACATTTGACAGAAGATTAATAAGCTAACGGAAAGTAGCATTTTTTCTGTGAAACCGTGAATGTTTTTAACTGTTCGTGGTAAAAATGTACGTAGAAAACGAGCTAATGTATATTCAATCTAAAGTTATTCACAAAAGCACTGATTTATTGTAATCGACCAATATAAAAATATCTAAGTGCTAATAATAGTCTTTTTTAAATCTGTAGTGAATAAATGCCACAAATACCTATCAACTACTTATAATATATAATATAAAACTAAGTAGGTATGTATAAAATATGAAATGATGTAAGTTTTTAAAAACCTAGGTTATATAATTCTTTTTAGTTTTAATCAGTGATGATAATTTCATTTTTGCTTTTGAAATGTGATTATTTTATGACGAAATGTTGTTATTATTATTTTCTTTGAGTTGAGTTAAGTTTTTTGTTTTGTAGCATAAGATACATTTTGAAATGATTTTTGTGACTAAGTTTATTTCCTTGGTAACTTTCGCATTTCTTGCTAACCTGTTGTTTCTTTGCGCAATACTTAATTTTGTAAAGCTACATGCTAAAGAGTTGCTTGTCCTTTATTATAAGTTTAATGAATTATGAGCGAATTTAATAATTGGATAATTCTAAATGTCTTTATAATTGGCCATAAATACTATTAAACCTGTAAATAGCTTTTGCTGTACATAAAATACATTTGTGTTGGATTGGAAAATGCCAGCTAATTTGAATATTTTTCTTATGTCATATTTTCATAATTAGCGAAATTTAAAACTTTGTAACTTTCTTTGTTAATAAAGAGAAACTATAACATATGGGTATTTTTCCATTAACCACCATAACAAGCAAAACAATATCGTATTGTATTTGAAGTCTTATGGCTGTGAATAATAACTTAATAACACAAAACAACAATAATAAAACAAATGGAACAGCAGTAATATAAATAGATAAATACTACATAGTTGGATTCAAATAATTTAAGTGATGTTTGGGTAATTTTTGTCTATAATAAAAGTGCTGTATGTGTGTGCTTGTAATAAACTTGGTCGTTTTTTGAAAATATAACTAAACAATACGAACATTGTGACATCGAATGCAGAGATTGGCTTTCTTGATATAAACATTAGATTTATTTAGTGCTTTTATACATTTCGAAGCTAGTTGTACAGCGTAAAGTTAAATTAGAAGAATTAAAGCTAATCCTATATCCTTTACTTTTGCGTGACACTTAGTTTTGGAGACTACCTGATGTATTTCTTTTTAGTAAGTCCGCAAAATATTACCATCATTTATACAAAATTTACCTACAGAACTCTTACCTATACATTAATATACATTAATGTATATAAATGTATAGATAAGAATTGTACTGTATACATCTAAATTCCTAAAAATAAACTGTCTTAAATTGCAAAGCAATTATAATTGATATTTAGCATTAATGGCAAAAAAACAAATCGTGGCAATCATTCCGTTTTAAGTGCTTTTTGTGACTAACACTACAATGACTTTTAACGGAATAATTGCCATCATGGTTACTAAAGTTTCACACTTTTTATATTCAAAATAAATTTCAACAGTTTAAGATGACCCGTACTCCGTTAACATAATTTTTACTTATTTTTAAATGTCGCTTGTTTTTATATAGGTCTAACGGAAAATGTTCCATAATTGTCAATAAAGCACGTTTGAGGCACATACAAAGTATTTTATTTCAAAAAAATGGCCCACTGGCCCAAAGACCGAAGGCTTTTGCCCAGTGGTACGACGGAATGGCCACTAAACAGTTATACCTAGCCCACTTATGTATATAAAAATACGTGTCATTTAATTTTAAGCAATTGCTAACTTACCTGAGCTAAATGTGTGTTTTTCGCAATCATCAAACAGAATAAAAGTCTAAGCTAGCAATTTCTTAAAGTTGAACGTTTTATCAGAGGGTAAGATGATACGTATATTATTATGTATGTTTCATACAGACAACCGGTAGTTCAGCTGATAGCCTAAGGAGGAAGACAAACAGACTTCCATTTCCGCTCCTGAGGAGTGGCTGTCAATTCCACAAAGTACCTGCTACACTTCCGCTAGAGTACTTTGAAGACTTGTAAAAGATTTTATTGGGCGTTGTAATTCCATCTGAAAAGAAAACACATTACATTGGTAATAGAAAGGCTAAAGTTTGGATAGATGGGTAGATGGATGGATTTGTTCACGTGAAAAATACCGACCGGATTAGGCTGACTTTTTACATATCCCGGTCATAATATCAGTATCTAATAATAATGCATATAGCGCCTAACATTTATCATGGCGCGAGGTACACGGATATTAAAATAAATAAATAAATATTGCCGGACGATTCACACAGCATTATCTAGCCCCAAGGTAAGCAGAGCGTGTGTTATGGGTACTAGATAACTGATATACGAGTACGTAATACAATACATTACATAGATAGTAAATTTATAGATAGAAAACGACCTAATCAAAAATCTGATAAAAGAAATCAGATCGTACAAAGATTCCGAGGCGGGAATCGAACGCGCAAACTCCTGCGTCACAGGCAAACCTTCGCCTACCGCGCTACAGCTGTCGTCAAAATATATGCATTAGGGTGGAGCGATTTTTGTTTTTTTTCGTAATCATTTTGGCATACCTGTAAAAAGTTGCTCTTCTAACTCACAAATATACTCACAAAATTTTATTTGATACTTCATATATTTAGAGGTGCCCCCAACCTCATTAATATAAGAGAAATTCGCGAAAATTGGTAAAAAAATACATTCGTCTTATTTCCGCTAAATTATATTCTGAACGTTGCCCTGTTAGTTTATGGTAGAAAAATGTAACCTTGAGAGTTGTTTGTCGATGTGCGGTACGCGGGGTACGCGGGGGAGGTTATTTCACTACTCTCATCAAACGTTGTTTGAACGCCATTTAGTGAACACGCGCGCGATTATTTTATTTGTGAGACGCTTCGATTTTAACGGCTGAGATCAAGAATTACTACTCATATAAGTAGTATTTATAATTTAGTGTTGACAGTTAATGTAATCTAGATCGAAATAAAGTACTTTCGATTTGAATTTATACCTATTATTTTTGTTCATTGCAGTAAAATGTCTCAAGTCAAAACTCGACAAACGACGTCTTGTCCCGTGTTTGGTTTGCCAGAGAAGTTACCAGTAGCTCAATTGCCTACTTATAATGATGTTATAAAATATTATCTATTAATTAAATATGAATTAAATTAATTTTACAGAAAAAGGGTTACAGAAGACCATTATGTGATTTTATCGGAGCCAGGAAGTGACTACTTCGGGCATGTCACGTGTGAGTCAGGCACTGCGAAAGGTATTAAAAGTACTATTTTAACTTACTTAAAATCCAAATCGGTGAAACTCAGCGAAATATCTGTTGTTGGTTGCGATGGAACAGTAGTTAACACAGGATTTAAAGGTGGTGTGATTCGCTTGATGGAAGAAGAACTTAAAAAACCATTACAGTGGTTTGTCTGTCAGTTACATTCGAATGAATTACCACTGCGACACCTGTTATTGCATTTGGATGGAAAAACTACAGGGCCTAAGTGCTTTTCAGGTCCCATTGGAGCCGAATTACAAAACTGTGAAACTATGCCAATAGTAGAATTCACTGCCATTCCGTCAACATTACCTGAGATTACTAGAAATGATTTGAGTACGGACCAAAAATATCTATACGATATAATGACGGCTATAAGCACTGGTGTTTTTTCTTCCGATTTATCTAATAAAGAACCTGGGCCTCTCAACCATTCTAGATGGCTTACGACAGCAAATCGAATTTTAAGATTATATGCTACTAAGACAGATCCCGAAGACAAACTGGTGATATTAGCTACTTACGTGATGAAAGTTTATGGACCAATGTGGTTTACAATAAAATGTAATCCCTCGTGTATAAATGGAGCTAAGCATCTGTGGAATACTATTCGTCTGAGTCGCTATTTGAATCCGGATTTGAAGAAGATCGTTGACAACGTAATCCAACGAAATGGATATTTCGGTCATCCAGAGAATGTTCTTGTCGCAATGCTTGGAGATGACATAGAGAGCATACGTGAGCTAGCATATCAACAAATCTCGAAAGCCAGATCAGAGAATGCTCCAGGACTTCGAACATTTAAAGTGCCTGCTTTAAATTTCGACGCCGAAGATTATACGAAAATTATTACGTGGCAAAACTTTGAAATAACTGAGCCACCGCTGACTTCTAATTTATCGGATGAAGCCTTGAAATCGATTGTCAAAAGTGGTTTGGGTACAACTCAAAATATAAAAAATTATCCATGCCACACACAAGCCGTAGAGCGCTGCATCAAATTAGTGACAGAAGCTTCAAGTGCTGTTTGCGGAGACCATAAACGAGACGGTTTCATTAGGTCAAGACTGCTTTCACGTCAGCGAATGCCACATTTTGATACAAAAAAGCAATTTCACGTTTAACTAAAATTACACATTTTAATCTTGTTTCTATTAATAAATAATTGTTCGAAATAAGTTATGGCTCTTTCAGTTATCGTATTTCCAAGTAATAATAATTATATTAATTTAATGTTAGCCCTGAAATTCAGAAAAATACATTCATTGAACAATCTGAGAGCGTGATAACGAAATGTATTAAGTAGTAATATTTACCGATTTTCAATTGTGTTGGGGCACCTCAAAACATTAAAATAGATTAATAAGATTTCGTATGTTTGATTTTCTCATTCAAAGACAACTTTATATCGCTATGCCGTTGAAAAAAAAAAAGTTTTTTTTTTCCCCATACATTATCACTCCACCCTAATATGCATATTAGATATTGTGACTGGGTAGTGAATGCAGTTCTAAGACTGGAAAGTACTGCTAGTTATTACTTTAACGCAAGCGAAGCAAGTTGAGCATATATGAAACTTGACACTGCAACATGAAAAGCAGCAGATACTTAAAAATAAGTAAGTACGATTTTAATTACGTACGAGTTCAATATATTGTAATTCTGCCTACTGCGGATTCGATAGCGACGTTTCACGAGATTCGCTCTCCAAACTTAGGTACGTAAGTATTCTTACTGCTCAGTGAATTAAAATGTTCGCTCTTTTTGATCTTCTTATCGAAGTTTCCAAAAAACAGAGTTCTCAAGCCAAAGTTCGTTTGATTAGACATTTCATTACACAGCATTAGACAGGAACTAATCGCAGAAAAACCGTCTGAAAGTTGCCGAACTTATCTAAAGTTCCGCGGACTTCGCCGAAGTTTATCCTTTGAATCTAAGCACAAGAAATAACATGGAGTACCTTTGGTCTATTTTTAATTTAGCTGCAAACTATATGTTAGCAAAATTCAATAAAAAATACTGAAATTGAGATAGAGTTTGTTTGCAATATTTTTAGAATCACAAATCGGCATGTATAGGTGGTATATTTTCTATTTATTTATTTATACTTCTTGCATGAAAACCATAACACAAAACTTATTCTAGAAATTTTATACAAAGACGAACTTAACCCTATAAAAAGTTCTCTTCCAGCAAACCTTATTGAGAGAGAGAGAAAGAGAGACAAAAAAATTGAGTTTAAAAATCAACAACAAAGTCGCGGGTTTATTTCTCTACAATTGAATAGATAGAATATAGTAACTACTGCCTATTTTTTGGGAATCTATGTAAACTATTAGGTAGGTACCTACTAGTTTCTGCCCGCGGCTTCGCACGCGATGTTTCTAAGGAAACAAAGGTTATTTTTTAGTGTCCAACCGCAGTTTCGGTTTCAGCCAGAAATGAGAAAGAACCTTATTGACCTGACTTTAAACATCACAGTCGGCCGCACCAATCTACATTGAACTATATCATTACATCCGTTTGAAAGATGGGTATTCAAAATAAAATTTTACCTGGCCAAGTGCGTATCGAGCCCAATAAGTTAGGTTATGTAGGTGCGCGGTTCATTATCGCTACATGTCTATGTTGTGATAATAACTGAAGCGACTGTGGTTTAAACTGTCTAGTATAAACACAGTCGCTTCACGCTGTCTGTCTGTTCCTATGGCTGCTTAGGTCTTTAAAACTACGCAACGGATTTTGATGCCATTTTTTTAAATAGATGGAGTGATTCCAGAGGAAGGTTTGTAAACCATTTGACACATAGATTTCCACGCGGGCGAAGCCGCGGGACGCAGCTAGTATATATTTTAACAACTAAAAACTATACTATTTCTCGTTAACTGTTGCATACTTAGCTGTGATAGTTTTCCTTCAGATTTCGATACCGATTTCGCTACTGGCACATTTCCAAGTTAAAAGTCCACATTTCCAAAAAAACGGAATGGGGGACTTTTGTTAGGCTGGAAGCATCGTAGCGTTCGCAGGGAGTCGATGCGATGAATGAAGGCGGTTCAGGCAGTGATGCTCTAACATGATATTGTGATAATGTCTTGCGTATCCCCAACTAGGGCATTGGGGCAAAAATGTAGTTAAATATATCCCCAGACGGGCCAAGAACAATGGTCCCTTGGGTCAAAATCACCCAATTAACGGTCGGACTATCAATTAGATCAGGACCTAAACAAACATCGAATCAACAACATTTGCTAAGTCTATGTAGCTAAGGGTTGGTGCGCGTGACAGCGAGTGTACAAACGCTCGTGAGCACGTAAGCTATGGATTTTAGCGCTCATGAGCGGGTCATCAGATGTCTGGATGTCCAAATTACTAGCAATAAATAAATAAATAATTCTGGACAATTCACACAGCCTTATCTAGCCCTGAGCTTACTAAGCAGAGCTTGTGTTATGGGTACTAAATAACTGATGTATATAATTCATAATTCAATTCATAACATAGATAGATATTTAATACGGTCCTTAGAATCTCTCTCTCTCTCACACACACATTAAGATGATAATATATATAAAATAAATAAATCATGCTGAACTATTCACACAGCATGATCTAGCGCTTAGCTTACAAGCTCTGCTTAGTGTTATGGGTACTAGATAACTGATATAGATAGATATTTTGATTATACATAGAAAACGACCAGAACACCCGAAACAAATATCAGCAGATCGCACAAACATTTGTCGCAAAAATCATAATCAAAAGATTTATTTATTGCCCTTAAAAATTCTGTCAAGTTTTAAGAACGAGGGCCTTATTTCCACTTGCAAGAGTTGCAAGGGACTAAGTTACCAGACTAGAGCTTAACATTAATCAGCCAGCGGTCGAGCAACACAGGGCTTGGTTTGTACAAGCCGTATTTGGATTTGTCTTGCGGCTTCATAATTGCTGCCTTGTGTTTGCAAAGGCTCGCGATTATGATATTTAACGGACTTATCGCCCTTTCAATCGACTTTCAAGGTCGTGGGGTGTGATTCTAAAGTTGGTCAATGTGTTTAAAAATTTGGGCACTCCATTAACCTATGGCGTTATCACACGCCTGGCGATACCAAATGCAGGACGACCTAGATTCAGCCTCCAGATGTACCTATCGGTCTTGGCATGAATTTGGATAAAACCAAAGTCATGATCAATGGTCACATTGATCCAAGGCGTACATGGTCACCTTCTCGAAAAAAAAAGGCAAATTCTGCAGTTGGGTAAAAACAATTTCGAGAAGGAGGCCAAAAGGAGGATAGGCTGGGCAGCATTTGGGAAACTACGTCAAGTCTTCTCGTCATCCATACCACAATGCTTGAAAACGAAAGTTTTCAACCAGTGCGTCCTACCCGTTATGACCTACGGAGCTGAGACGTGGACACTCACTATAGAGCTGGTCCACCAGTTCAAAGTCGCTCAGCGAGCTATGGAAAGAGCTATGCTTGGAGTTTCTCTGAAGGATAGGATTCGCAACGAATACATCCGACAGAGAACCAAGGTTATCGACATAGCTCAAAGAATTAGCAAGCTGAAGTGGCAGTGGGCCGGCCATATCTCGCGAAGAACCGACGGCCGTTTGGGCAAACGTGTTCTTGAGTGGAGACCACGACTCGGTAAACGTAGTATAGGACGCCCTCCGACCAGGTCGGATGACGACCTGCGAAAGACTGCAGGTAGATGCTGGATGCGGCAAGCTGAAGACAGGGCGCTATGGCACTCATTGGAGGAGGCCTATGTCCAGCAGTGGACTGCTATAGGCTGATAATGATGATGATGTTATCACACGCTAGTACATAGCAGATGGTACACATCATGGTTGATAAATGTCTTTGAGTCACAGTCATGAACCTCTGATTTTAAGAAAATGTAGATAGCCTGAAATGGACTTGGTACGGTCTACTGTTTTTGTCGTACCTACCTAAAATTAAATGTCATCTTTATCTTTAAACAGAATAAGATGAAGTCACTTCCGCTGTCTGTTCGCTTAGATCTTTTAAACTACTCTAAGGATTTCAATGCAGTTTTTAGCAATAGATAGAGTAATTAAGGTTCATAAACTATTTGTCACATAGATTTCCACACAGCCGAAGCCGCGGGGCGCAGCTTGCTGTTTATATAAAATATCTTGGTTTCCAGTACCAAGTGTAGATATAGTCTGGTTAAAGATATATAGGTACTCGACTTGTAGCCGACAGTCAAGTACAAAAACTTGATTTGATTAATTATTTCATCCATGGGTTATGTATCACTTATCACATCAAACTAAATTAGACAGAGAATTACAACTAGATGCCACCACTTGAAAAATTAGACCGCACTGTCGTAGGTACTTCCCACCCAACCCATGATCATTATTCTGGAAGTCGGTTTAAAGATAAAATACGTCAAACTTTTACAACACAATACTTGTAACATAATAAATTCAATGAACGAAATTACTAATAATCATACACACAAATCCATAATAATTACTAATAGTAACTAAGTTACCACGTATAATATAACTATAGGTACTAACTATCAGCCATACTGAAATGCTACAACAGGTATTGTAGTGAGCAAAAATTGTCGAATAATTAAAAAATCTCCAGGAATATGTCAAAACCTAGCAACTATAGCAGCCATCAACCAAAAACAATATAGACAAGAACTGAGCAACATTGAATAATCTTTTGGAGCACTTGCGCCATTTGGCGACGGTGCAGTGGACGATGTTGGAGGTGGAATTGGTACGTCTGGCGTTTTTGGAGATGAAGAAGCCCAATTGCCTGGAAATAAAGAAAGTTTTTGTAATATGAGTAAAGAAAATAAATAAATAATGCTGGACAATTCATACAGCATTATCTAGGCCCAAGCTAAGTATAGCATGTGTTATGGGTATTAGATAACTGATCTACTGGGTACTAGAAAATAGATCGATTGTTTACTGGGGAAACACATGGGCTAGTTTTATTTCAGAGAAGCGCGCAAAAATTAGTGACTACGTGAATAATGCAATTACAATAATTAATATTGCTATTATTGAAGATGTAAACAGGAAAAGTTGGTACAAACTGTGATACGTGTATATAGCTTACATTGAATATGTACTGACTGATACAATAATTTTATTTATTATAAGCAGTCTATTATATATTAATTTCCCCGTATTAGTAAGTTGTAAACAGCGTCATTGTATATACATACCTATGTATATGTACATATTGTATTAACGTCATTACACGTAATTGCGGTGAGTATTGTTTGTTACATACCTGAATTATATTTTTCGCTTGTTGTCGAACCCGATGAATCAGGATATATAGGAATAAGATATATATCCAGATCAGGTCTGCTCCGGGAAATATGACGTGAGTGTGGAGGCGTTTGTGCAGGGTTGGAATCTTGTGTAGTTGAAGTAGTTTCGTGGTCTTCTGCGTATTTTTTTTCCATTTCAGATAAGGGTGGATAGCGAATATGAAGACCTGAAATTAGTTATGCCATTTTTTTATTCTCTAACACAAGCTCTGCTTAGCTTAGAGCTTGATGATGCTGTGTGAATTGTCCAGCATTATTTATTTATTATTACCAAATATTTTTAATATTGTCGGTATTGTAAATTTTAAAACACGTATTGCAAGAACTTTCATTAAATCTTTTAATAAGATGTATACATCTTATTAAAAGATTTAATGAAAGTCAAACTTTTCTACGATGGGTATGCCTAGTCAGGCAAATTACTCGTACAAATCAAACGCTGATTTGTTGGGAAGACACATTTCATAGAACAGCAGTGAACGGAAATAACAGGATAATTTCAAGGAAATGAAGCCACTCGTACCTGAGTTATCTGCTGTGTCACCGTCATCTTCCATCGTAGATTTACGGTCACCTAAAAATAGAAATACAAAATTTGCAGTTTTATAGAAAGAAAGAAAATAGATAGGGAGAGTTCCAACACAAACTAGGTTCGTAGTTAGCCCGATCACATTCATAATGAAAGTATAGTCTTAGCTTACCGTCTCTAGTATCAGAAGGATTAGGAACCTCCGGACCAAAGTTGCTGTAAATAGCTGCTTGAAGTGAACCTTGATACTTTTTCTCATGAATATTGCGTTTGATTTGTGGATTATTTAAGTCAGTCGGTGGGGGTCCAAAAATGTCGGCAATTCGAGCCATTAACAACGAATTATCAATAAAACCCTTATCGGCAGTATTCAGACGATGGCTTTTATTATTTTGTTCTAATTCTGAAGCGGAATATCCAAAAACAGCTTGCATGTTCGCTTTTGCCTCTGCACTGTCGAATAGGTTAGTCATCTGGTTATCGTTTTCATAAGCGAGAGATTGGAAAATGCTTTCGATATTTTCTATCTGCTTTCGGTCATATATTCCCTCGGAATTCACTTGGTCCTGATATAGTTTCTCATCTGCTTTTTCTATAATAGCCCGAATTATACGTAGTTTGGGAGTTGAATCGCGGAAATGGATCCACGGTTTTGTTTTGTCTTGTGTATCATTCGGTAATTTGGTATCTGGATCTGAAACAACGTTATGGTTTATGAGTTAAGACCTCATCATCAATGAAACAACTATCGCTGACTCTACCACCATATTTGACCTCAATGGTACAGCGGACGAAGAACCCCCTGCGACATAGGAGGTTGCGAGTTTGATTCCGGCCGTGCGGTATATTATATCTTTGTACGATCTGCAGATATTTGTTCCCGGTCTGGGTGTTTTGAAGTTTAATCTACATATAGTATGTGTGATCTAGTACCCATAACACAAGCTTTATTCACCTTGGGGCTAGATGATGCTGTGTAAATGATCCATGTTTATTTATTTATATGAGATTTGTTTAGATTGATCGGTTAGTCCCCTACTCGACTCGTATAATGCATTTTATTCTAAAGAATAAGAGATTTATTTCTAGCACACAAAACAAACAAGAGAACGTAAAAACAGAAGACTAACAATAAAACACTACATTAAATAAATAACTATAAGTCATGAATTGTGTTGTTTAGACGTGTAGAATCTGATGAAAATAAATATTTCTTAAAGCTCCTTAGATGCCGAATTGACGTTGAATCAAAATATCACTCGTTAGACTTATCTATGTTTTGTCCAACAATACTGATTACCGCGTCTGAGTCTGGTACCAAAAAGACAAATAAACCTGCGAACGCATCTACCAACTACCTGCAATCCAAAACATTGGGTAAAACAAGATCAATAATGATCGACGAATACGCTCAATAAAATGGCGAGAACCATTTATCACTGAATGGCAGCTATTCCATGTGTGCAGCTATCAACATCATCATCAGCCTATAGCAGTCCACTGCTGGACATAGGCCTCCCCCAATGAGTGCCATAGCGCCCTGCCTTCAGCTTGCCGCATCCAGCATCTGCCTGCAGTCTTTCGAATGTCGTCATTCCACCTGGTCGGAGGGCGTCCTACACTACGTTTACCGAATCGTAGTCTACACTTAAGAACACGTTTGCCCCAACGGCCGTCGGTTCTTCGCGAGATATGGCCGGCCCACTGCCACTTCAGCTTGCTAATTCTTTGAGCTATGTCGATAGCCTTGGTTCTCTGTCGGTATTCGTTACAAATCCGAGCATAGAAACTCCGAGCATCAGGCAGCTATCATGCCCGTACTTAATTTGTCGTATTTGGCCACCTAATTAGGCTCTACCTAACATGTCAATAATAACATCACTTACCACTTCCAGAAACACTACTCTTACTTATTATAAATAAAAACTGAGAAACCAGAAAAAACAGAGGTGTTTTTTTCACTGATTTCATATTGGCACTTTTATTTACAGCGATTGAAGGTAGATGCATTGTTTTCACTTATAGCATTGATGTTATTGATCCCACAGTTCACTAATGTAGATTTATTTTGCCCTTGGCATGTCAAGGTAAAAACTGACTATACTCCGTACGTATTGCAGCGAGACTAAATGTGTCTCTCAAGTCAAATGAGTATCTCTAGTCATTGCGACCTAACGTCACAAGTCACAGAACAATACATATTATACAATAGGCACTGTGATAGGCACTGAGCACTGTCCAGTGTTGCCAAACAATCATGTAAAAGTATTTAAAAAAAAAAACTTTCATACCTTTAACTATTAATTTTTAACTGTTTTTTTGTCATCCACCAACATTATTATCTTTTTCATTTAAAAATAGCTGCTTAGAACTCGTACACGTACCTACTCGGTAACAAGTTGGTAGCCTATATTTTGTGTGTTAATTTGTTTTTTATGTAACCTATATGGACCATGGTCTGAAATAAATGATTTTTATTTTTATTTTTATTTTTTTATTTTTATTTTATTTTATTTTATTTATATGTAAATCCAGGTGTAAAACACTACCTACATCAATGGAAACCTTCAGCCCGATCCGTCAGTAGTTTTGACGTGAAGAAGTATCCATTCGTAAAACCATCCAAACTTTTGCACTGATTGAAATAAGGTGTTATGTAATAAGTGTGATCACACCACATTATATCAACTTATCTAATACCTTTCCAGCAAAGATTTAAATATCTTTAGTTTCCAGAGTTGGTTCTTTTATTTTGATGTTGGAACAGAATTGACATAACCGTTTTGAAATGAATAGCGTATCCCAAGAACCGCTATGGCAGTTTTTATTGCCAAATACGAACATAATCACGGAAACAAAATAATTGAATTGACACATGCACGCTAGGGTGGAGTGATAATGTATGGGGAAAAAAAAAACTTTTTTTTTTTCAACGGCATAGCGATATAAAGTTGTCTTTGAATGAGAAAATCAAACATACGAAATCTTATTAATCTATTTTAATGTTTTGAGGTGCCCCAACACAATTGAAAATCGGTAAATATTACTACTTAATACATTTCGTTATCACGCTCTCAGATTGTTCAATGAATGTATTTTTCTGAATTTCAGGGCTAACATTAAATTAATATAATTATTATTACTTGGAAATACGATAACTGAAAGAGCCATAACTTATTTCGAACAATTATTTATTAATAGAAACAAGATTAAAATGTGTAATTTTAGTTAAACGTGAAATTGCTTTTTTGTATCAAAATGTGGCATTCGCTGACGTGAAAGCAGTCTTGACCTAATGAAACCGTCTCGTTTATGGTCTCCGCAAACAGCACTTGAAGCTTCTGTCACTAATTTGATGCAGCGCTCTACGGCTTGTGTGTGGCATGGATAATTTTTTATATTTTGAGTTGTACCCAAACCACTTTTGACAATCGATTTCAAGGCTTCATCCGATAAATTAGAAGTCAGCGGTGGCTCAGTTATTTCAAAGTTTTGCCACGTAATAATTTTCGTATAATCTTCGGCGTCGAAATTTAAAGCAGGCACTTTAAATGTTCGAAGTCCTGGAGCATTCTCTGATCTGGCTTTCGAGATTTGTTGATATGCTAGCTCACGTATGCTCTCTATGTCATCTCCAAGCATTGCGACAAGAACATTCTCTGGATGACCGAAATATCCATTTCGTTGGATTACGTTGTCAACGATCTTCTTCAAATCCGGATTCAAATAGCGACTCAGACGAATAGTATTCCACAGATGCTTAGCTCCATTTATACACGAGGGATTACATTTTATTGTAAACCACATTGGTCCATAAACTTTCATCACGTAAGTAGCTAATATCACCAGTTTGTCTTCGGGATCTGTCTTAGTAGCATATAATCTTAAAATTCGATTTGCTGTCGTAAGCCATCTAGAATGGTTGAGAGGCCCAGGTTCTTTATTAGATAAATCGGAAGAAAAAACACCAGTGCTTATAGCCGTCATTATATCGTATAGATATTTTTGGTCCGTACTCAAATCATTTCTAGTAATCTCAGGTAATGTTGACGGAATGGCAGTGAATTCTACTATTGGCATAGTTTCACAGTTTTGTAATTCGGCTCCAATGGGACCTGAAAAGCACTTAGGCCCTGTAGTTTTTCCATCCAAATGCAATAACAGGTGTCGCAGTGGTAATTCATTCGAATGTAACTGACAGACAAACCACTGTAATGGTTTTTTAAGTTCTTCTTCCATCAAGCGAATCACACCACCTTTAAATCCTGTGTTAACTACTGTTCCATCGCAACCAACAACAGATATTTCGCTGAGTTTCACCGATTTGGATTTTAAGTAAGTTAAAATAGTACTTTTAATACCTTTCGCAGTGCCTGACTCACACGTGACATGCCCGAAGTAGTCACTTCCTGGCTCCGATAAAATCACATAATGGTCTTCTGTAACCCTTTTTCTGTAAAATTAATTTAATTCATATTTAATTAATAGATAATATTTTATAACATCATTATAAGTAGGCAATTGAGCTACTGGTAACTTCTCTGGCAAACCAAACACGGGACAAGACGTCGTTTGTCGAGTTTTGACTTGAGACATTTTACTGCAATGAACAAAAATAATAGGTATAAATTCAAATCGAAAGTACTTTATTTCGATCTAGATTACATTAACTGTCAACACTAAATTATAAATACTACTTATATGAGTAGTAATTCTTGATCTCAGCCGTTAAAATCGAAGCGTCTCACAAATAAAATAATCGCGCGCGTGTTCACTAAATGGCGTTCAAACAACGTTTGATGAGAGTAGTGAAATAACCTCCCCCGCGTACCCCGCGTACCGCACATCGACAAACAACTCTCAAGGTTACATTTTTCTACCATAAACTAACAGGGCAACGTTCAGAATATAATTTAGCGGAAATAAGACGAATGTATTTTTTTACCAATTTTCGCGAATTTCTCTTATATTAATGAGGTTGGGGGCACCTCTAAATATATGAAGTATCAAATAAAATTTTGTGAGTATATTTGTGAGTTAGAAGAGCAACTTTTTACAGGTATGCCAAAATGATTACGAAAAAAAACAAAAATCGCTCCACCCTAATGCACGCCTATGAAGTTCCCTAATTGACATGTAAGTCAATGAGGACTGTTTTCAGGATTTTGTCCGACGATTCCCTGTTTTTTTTATGTCTGTTTTCATGTCTTTTCGCTCTGACCGTCGTTTTTGCCCTCTTGATTATCTAAGCAAGTACCAAAGCTATAAAGAATAATAATAAACTTAAAATGACAAGACGTTCCGTAACGTAGTTTAGGTTGATATAATATTTTAGACTGTGCTCTTCAGTGCGTGGAAACGGATTTTGCTTCGTGATTTTTAATTATTTCTATATGTTGTAAAATACGGAATATTTAATACGGAGTGACTTTTATCATTGTGTGCCTTTTGAGTAGTAGACGAGTATCACAAAGTGACAAGTTCAGATACGTGCTAAAATAAGTACTAAGCAAAAATATTTTATCACCCGCCTCGCGTGCTTTCGATAGCTGAGTCCAATTTGCAAACCAATCGCTTTACTATGATAATAGCATTATCGCAGAATAGTCACGTAGAATCCAGATGAAAGTCGAACTTAAATAATTATAAAGAAAAGAAGTTCGTGCTATGTTATTTTGCAGAGGAGAGATATAATCGTTTCAACCTTTATACTTTTAACGTGCGTCCATGTGCGTCACACGCATTTGTACTTTCTTTCATCTAAGGTAAGGTAGAAACGAAAATACGTCATTCTGTCATGAGATCATTGTCATAATGAAGCGATTAATGTGGTTGCTGCGCGTGCGTGAGTCGTATTATCTGAAATAAATAAATACAATACAATGCTCGCTACAGTACCACTTTGGTGATTGTGCGCCGGACCTTATTCCATCTTGTCTTATCCACCATAGGATCAGCAGACACAGAAATATGCAACCTGCACCATTGACGTCATTAAATCTTAGCATAAGGACAAATAAAATCAAAGACTGATCGGTAGGTATTTCATTAAAAGCTCTTGTATTGTTGATTATGTTAATTAATATTAATGTCTATAATATTATGTACGAAGTACCTACCTACTAAAATATTATCTCATTTTTGCTATTCCTTCTTAAATGTTATAATATTTTTATAAAATATTTTGCTTTCCAGTAAAGTAAGTATAATATATAGTCTTGTTAAAGATACTTATGTATATGTAGGTATACTCGACTTGTAGCCGACAGTCAAGTGCAATAACTTGATTTGAGGGATAAAGTAGTAGGCAAAACCTAGTGAAAATTTAATTAATTCGTCTCAATTCTCAATTAAAACTTTAGAAACATCAATAGGCTGTTTGATTTGCCAAGTTTCTTTGTTCCCCTTTTATTTCGCAAGTGCTAAATTAATTACGATAACTTCGATCGTATTTCGTTTTATTAGCTTGAATTCTGTTTGAATGAAGATGAGCTGAGCTAGGTATTGATTATTGAAGGTCCGTACAAGCGTTTATTAGATTTATTAGATGTTTTGAGACGAAATTTCAACCGCTTTTCCTGACTTTTTATTCAGCATACTTATTCAGTTCCTATATTCATTTTTTTGCGTGCCGAATGCTAGGGCCGCCCCAGATGACCGTGCCCCTTCTTCACCGCTTGCATACGGCAGGAGATGACTAGCATTTATTTGAGTGCTTTAGTACCTCGTCAGATTTCGAGAGAAGCCCTATTTACGTGCAAAGGGAGTGCTTCTATCATATCGACCCATCAGTGGGCCCTGGGCCTCCAACAGGAGGGAACACACTCGCTAATCCCCAGAATAACTTGTCGACACAAACGCTCAGGGTATATAGAGGAACCATGCTTGTTGAAAGGATAAACAGGACTCAAAGAGAGAGAGAGAACAATATCTTTTCAACGAGAGGGAGTCACCTTTTTGACGACCTCTGTGGCGCGTTAGGCAAATGTCCGTTTGCGACGCAGGAGGTTGCGTGTACGCTCTGCAGATATTTATACCGGTTGTTCTGGTCGTTGTATAATAATATGTATAATAAAAAAATATCTATCTTTGCAATCTTTTGTATTAGGTAAGTATATCAGTCATCTTGTACCTACCCATAACACAATCTCTGCTTAGCTTGGGCCTAGCTATGTCTTTGGCCTAGCTGGATGCTGTGTGAATTGTCCATTTTTTTTGGCGGATATCACACTAGGCCGCGCCTGTGTCGTCATTTCCAAGCTGAGGATTCTTACATAAACATGAACGAACATAGGCTCGGTGTGAATTTCTCAACAAAATAAATTGAGGACAGATGTAGATTATTATTTTGCTATTATTTTACTAATAAAAGCAATGAATATAATGTGCAATGATTATAATGATTGTATGATGTGTGTGATTGTATGAAATCCGCCGCCTTAAATTCTTAGAATCTCAAACAAGATGGCCGCCCTACTGCGACTAAGTTTCAATTAAGCTTCCCCTTCTAGAGGCTTATTCGTACCGAGGCCTAAGCCTCTGTTCTGACGCCACGAATAGATTGCGGTGCTTCAGACACAAAAAACTACTAATTGTAAAATATACTAGGTATATAATCGCGCAAAAATAGTCACAGGTAAGAGGAGTTGCGGACAAAATGCCTGAACTTACGAGAACTTCGTACCGTCGCGTCGACTGGAATGAACGACAATGGATTGGGACATCTTGCGATCTTAGGTATATCAAATATAATATCATGCTTTAAACCTCACAGGAGTCTTTGACACGTCACAAAATACAAATGACTTAAGTAAAACTAGGAAATAAATTAAATTTAAAAAAAACTTGAGTCTTCGATCGCTCTCTAAAGTCAAAATCTTTTCTTTAAATTGACTTCTGAGTTAAAGCTTCGGTCGTTAATTTGTGGTACCGATCACAAGCCAGAATGCAGTGATCGAACGAGTTCGCGATTGTTGGAAAATGGCGTGATATCTATTTTCGTACATAAAATGCGAACACTTTGACGGATACGCATGGGTGCGTGTACTGTTGGTCTTGGTTTACAGCACTCGCATCAGCTCGCAGAACACAGTCCAAGAACGCTTCATGCTTTCGTTCTGCTGAAGTACCTATATAAATAATATTATTCTCTGTCGGAATACATCCAACAGGGAACCCAACTTATCGACATAGCTCTAAGAGTTAGCAAGCTGAAATGGCAGTGGGCCGGCCATATTTCGCGAAGAACCGATAAGCGCTGCGCTGGGGCAAACGTGTTCCACAACCACGATTTGGTAAACGACCTCCGACCAGGTGAGATGACGACCTGCGAAAAACTGCAGGTAGATGCTGGATGCGTCGAGTTGAAGACAGGGCACTATGGCGCTCATTAGAGGAGGTCTATCTCCACTGTTGAATAACATAGGCTGATGATGATGATGATAAGTACCTATTAGCTTTCCCGCGATTATTAAATCCTTTCTCTACTCAAGTACACACACACAGCTACTCAGCTGGTCTTCGTATAAAGTCCCCGACTGACCCTAAGTACACAGAAGCAATACAAGGCAAGCAAGACTGAGTTCAGTAATCTCGTGGATTGATGCCGGCAATTTAACACGACTCCTTACAAAGATTAAATGAAATCTCTCGGGAAAAAGCGTTCTCCTTACTTACTTAGGCTTCTTTACTTACCTATTTACTGTATACAAGGTGTGGCACGTGGTTTCAGTTGATTCGAATGGTTAAGAATAGGCAATTCCACGCAGTTCATCAACTACATCATCATGACTGATTTATGGCATACAAAATAGCCTATGTTTATGCGGGCCTGGATCTACCTGTATGCAAAAATGCAAAATTTCAACCTGACCCGTTCTGTAGTTTTTGCGTGAAAGAGTAACAAACATCCATCTATACAAACTTTCGTTTATAATATTAGGAAGATATAAAATATTACTTTTTTTGTATATATGTATGAATAGTAGGAGGTAAAATGGTTTAAAAAGAGTAAATCCCAAAACCCGTTTTTTTTCTTTTCAACGATAAAATCATTGAAAAGAAAAAGACGGTAATTCATTATCGGTTGTCAACATTACCAAAAGTAATGTATTCGTTTTAAGTATATCAATACCCATAACACAAGCTCTGCTTAGCTTGGGGCTAGATTTGGTGCTAGATGATGCTGTGTGGATTGTCCATCATTTTTTTTGTACAAACAGACATGCATCTATGTAGTGTTCTCTCCAGACATTCATCATCATTAGCCTATATTAGTCCACTGCTGGACATATGCCTGCCCTAATGAGCGCCATAGCGCCCTGTCTTCGGCTTGCCGCATCCAGCATCTACCTGCAGTCTTTCGCAGGTCGCCACCTGGTCGGAGGGCGTCCGGCTTGTGATCGGTAACAGATATTTAGACATTACCTTTTGAGGCAAAAGGCGTGTTTAATCGCTCTTTCCCCATTTTTCAACACATAACCCGTTTCTGTCGGAAACGATATTAATTTGTTTTCCGTAGGGCAAGTTGGCAAACAATTGACCCTCTTTGGGCTGTTATTATTATTTTCCCGTTCGGGCGCATTCACACAGCGGACCCGTTTTTACATGACCGTTTTTATAGATAATAAATAAATAAATCATGCTGGACAATTCACAGCATTATCTAGCCCCAAGGTAAGCAGATCTATAGATGGGTACTAGGTAACTGATATATATATAATACAATACACTACATAGATAGATATTTTTTATTATACATAGAAAACGACCAGACATTTGTTCCGGGTGTTCACCCGGAACATACGGACCTTCGCTTCTGGATCTCGAAACCCTAAGAACAGATTCTGTAAAACGGATGCTATGTTAATGCGCCTTTACCCTTTAAGAATTTTCACTGACTTTATTAAGGAGGAAAAAGGCTTGAAAGGAGATGCTGTATGGATAGGGAAATATTGTTTAGAGCATTTTTGACCCATTTCGACCCATTAAATACGTATATTATAAATATTTTGCGCGATGAGAACACATAATTATTATTATAAGAATTATTATTGACGACCGATATGGAGCGGTGGGCGAAGGTCCGCCTGCGACGCAGAAGGATGCGGGTTCGATTCCCGCCTCGGAACAATTGTGTGTACGATCTGCAAATATTTGTTCCGGGCGTTCTGGTTGTTTTCTATGTATAATAAAAAAAGTATCTATCTATGTAATATACATATTGTATTATGTATATCAGTTATCTAGTACCCATAACACAAGCTCTGCTTACCATGGGGTTAGATAATGCTGTGTGAATTGTCTAGCATTATTTATTTATTAATTAATTTATTTAAATAATATTTTTTGAATTTTATAATAATTTACTTTTTTGTGGAAACTTTAAGCCGTTTGGTACACTACACACCATTTTTGTAATATGCTGTTAGTTTTCCTAAAATTCTAAAATAAAATAATAATTGTGTGTTGTTCTTGTATGTCCTAATAATGTATCTAATACACGTGTAGAGTAAGAAAGAAGAAATAAAATACATTTATTTGACACCATACATAACACAAAACACGACACATTACATAATAAGAAAGAATACATAATAGAAAAAAATTATAAGGAGATAGATAAAAACATAGGTACAGACAATGATGTTATATATACGTAGATACGTTGCATCGAGCTCTGCCTTACAAAACGAAAATCAGGTACGTATCCTAATTGAACTCAGTCCGTCGTGCTCCTGGCCGCGACGCGCACGTTCGTTGAACACAAGGTTACTTACGGAATATACTTAAATAAACCTCGAAATGCCAAGTTGTGTGTTCCGAAAGTGCAATAACTACACAAGGACTATAAAAACCAGAAAGGGTGTATCTTTTCATACGTAATACTGTTTAATATGTTAAAATGTGAAATGGTGAATTTTATTTTACTCAACAATCATTGCCGCGCGGCGTTGCCGCACTGCTACCAACACGAACGAAACAAGCAATGCGTTAAGTTTATGAGTGACAGAGATAATGCCATGCGGCGTTGTATGTTCGAACGTCGACGCTAGGTATGTAGCTATAGTAAAATATCGCAATGTTTTTATTTCTTTACAATGAGTATGACGTCTCTATATGTAAAATCTCTTTGGGTACAGATAGGTACAAATACGTGTTACATAAGGGGTCAAAAAGGTCCCTGTCTCAGCATTAGAGTAGAAGTCACTGATATTCAGTGTGAATTGCGTAGCTATCATATTTTTATTTCTCAATAGAATAAGATATCATGTTTTTATTTCTCAATATAATATTATATCTCTGAAAAGGAAATTATCGGAAAAGTGTACATTACACGAACCAAAAAATACTGAGTGGGTGTTTTCTAAACAGGATTTATCAGCAGAAATAAAAAACGAATCCCTTACGTGTACAGGTACTTCTCTAATACTGTCTTACTCGAAAATAAAGCAAATAAAAGTGAAATCAAATATCTTTGGAGGTATTCGCTTACAGTTCAATTCGTTCTTGGTAAGTAAAAGGCTTTTGAAAATAATTGTAGGCGTGCGTGTAGTGTGCCTCCCACAATCCTATAAGCTGTTAGTGTTTGAAAGTGTACAGAGTTTTAAAGGTTCCACGGTTTAATCTAGCTGACTGTTACAAACGATCTTACAAGTATCTCCTTTATAGTTGACTAGCTGCGCCTCGCGGCTTCGCCATCCTGAAAATCTATGTGTCAAATGGTTTATAAACCTTCCTCTTGAATCCCTCTATCTATTAAAAAACCGCATCAAAATCGGTTGCGCAGTTTTAAAGATCTAAGCATACATAAGGACAGACAGACAGCGGGAAGCGCTTTGTTTTATACTATATAGTGAAGTTGTAGACTTTGCAAAACTTAAGAAATAAAGGATTAGAATCCGAGCTGAACATCATAGAAGAAACCAAATATTCGAGAGTCCGATGGCTCGAGCAGGTAGTCCGAATGGAGGAGCCAAGCAGTGCATATAATGGGTCGCCCAAGTAGACGAAGGCCTATCGGTCGTCTGAGGTACCCCACTGGAGCGATGAAGTCGAGAAAGAACTTCGTGCCATGGACTGTACTGAAACAGCATGATCCGGGACGACTGCAATTATCAAATTCAAATTATTTAATTTCTTTAGGCTTACAATATAAGCACTTAGACAAGTCATACTTTATACCATAAATTATTATCAAATAAGATTATTTTACTGTTCACTTAAATTTTTTGTCCACTAGTGGAAGAAGTGAAAAAGAAACCACTATTATGTCCATATCTCTTATGTGTCTAATACATGGTTATTTGCCTATGTAAGTCTAAACAGACAATAAGCAAGTAAAATGTATTTTAATGGAATATCTATATTCCAATCTCCATACGATTTACTATTCATAACAACAAAGTTTCCATAATAAGCTAAACAAACTTGGGACTCCTCAAAAGCCTTCAAAATTCCGACATGAAACGTGAGTCCATTTCCTGTGGCCATCACGAGTGGCTTCACCCCAAAATACTGGTACACTTGCGAGCAGGTCGGTAGTCAGCGATGCGCTACTTAAACAACAAGAAAGGGGTAAGAGGTACCTACACTTACTCGATTTTTTATTGCTATTAAAAAAAACACCAACCACCGTGCCATATTACACAAAATATAAGATTATCTAGAGGATAAAAACTACTTTGACCGGGTTTTGATCCAACTCGAAAAATAATAACTAACAGGCTGAAGGTTTCTTCATTGCTCCTTTCTTCCGTCTACATGCCGATCGATGTACAAATAAAAATCTTTATTTCCGTGTCAGTGTTTAATTAGAATTTGTCTACTAAGGGCAATGAGTTGAATGAGGGTCCATCGTCGTGTATTTATGGAAATAAATAATTATTGATTTAATTTAATGACGTGATAAATAATTACGATGAATCCTAAAATGTTCTGAATTTCTAGTTTTTCCTGTATAGAATAGATTACTACATTTTTAATCACTTTTAATATTTATTGTATCGAAGTATTTCTAAAAAAACTTTGAATAGTTCTTAATTTTATAACATGGAAATCCAAGTACAAGTAGTTAAATAACTCAAATAGTATCTTCCACCTACGAGCTAACAGTCACCTCGCTCGGAAGTCTACCCATAAAGGGTGGAACTCACCCCTAACACGTAAACTTTTCCCCCGTGCGTTGTAAAACTACCCTTTCTTATTCAAGCCTGGGGATACAGCCTAGAGCCTAGGGGAAGTCTGTCAAAGAGTTAAAGTATAGATAGGGCATAATTCTTTTTGACAATTAGATAAAAAAAAAAATGTTGGCCAATCCACACAGCATCATCTACCTAACCCCAGGCTAAGCAGAGCTTGTGTTAATAAGTAAAGTATTACTTCAATACACACTCTTATTATACTATAATTATTTATCTAGTGTTATACATAATTATTATGTATTTCACTGGATAAATATTATAATGACACAACAGTTAAGAGTCTTTTCTGTCAACAGTTAACTGTTTCTTCACTTATATTTATTTATTTTATTTACATTGTTATTATATTACAGTGCAACACCAAACCGAAAAAGAATTAAAAAACAGTTAACTATAAAATACACTAACTAACAACTAATATCCATAAAAATACACCAACACGCTACTGACTACAACTTAATAGCTAAATAAAACGAAATCAACAAAATGGAGTGTCCCATCTTTCCGTTGATCTATAAGGATTCCATCCGTCGCTTTACGGCCTATTCGCAATGAGTTTCCTTTACTGCCGTATCCTTTTCAGTTATTTCTGTTATAACTGGCAATCATCACTTCTACCTGGCAATACTTTTTGAACATCTGCCCGTTCTGTGCTAAACATGTCCCGTTATTGTTTATTTTATTGAGTGTTATGAATTAGGGTGATTTCGCGTTCTATTGTTTCTTTTTATTTGCTAGGACCATCATTTTAGCAGGAGATAATCATTTGCCAGTGCCAGCAATTGGCTTCATGCCCGAGAGGAAAGCATAGGCCATTATTATTTATTTATTTATTTACAAAATGTTGCAGAAACTTACAGCTGGGTTTTTTATAAATATTTAAATGCAGATATAGAACATGCCTGGTTAGACCAGCTGATAGGATGCTAATATAAAAATATTAGAGTACATTTGGTCCTGAACTTTATCTATTTAGATCTCTATTTTGTGGAACTTATAATATTTCTGAAACTTATGATTAATATCTATGTATTTAAATTAATTAATATAACATATTTTTATTAATCAGCATTGCCATAGCGGAGCAATCCAGCTAGCGTCTTGGATACGCTTCCGACTGGTATTGATGCAGCAAGCTGAAGTGCCGGCCATATCTCACGAAGAGCCGACAACCGCTGGGGTAAACGTGTTCTTGAGTAGAGACCACGATTCGGTAAACGTAGTGCAGCACTCCCTCCGACCATGTGGGATGACGACCTGCGGAAGACTGCCAACGAGAGAAAAGACCTGCGGCGAGAGATACTGGATGCGGCAAGCTGAAGACAGGGCGCTATGGAGTTCATTAGGAGAGGCCTATGTCCAGCAGTTGACTAACATATACTGATGATGATTGCCATACAGAGGGCAATGCAGCCAGCGTCTTGGGTGGGGACGCTTCCGAACTACCACCACTCCACTCCACACTCCACCACTGATCCATAGGTATCAAATACCTATGGATCTATATATATATATATTATATACCTGTAAAGTTTTTAGTTCCAGTTCTTATTTGTTTAAATTCGTTAAAAGTAATTTTCTTTTTGTTAGTAAATAAGTATAATCAAATTAATATTTCTATTGATTGCGTTTTAGATATAGTTATTAGTAAATTTCGATCAATGTATCTAAGTTACTATTTGATTAAATTTGAAACATATAGAAGTAACATTAAACAACTAAGCTGGGAGCAGCGATGCAATAAATTTTTCTCAATTTGGATGCTGCCTGCAGAGCACACGCTGTCAGCAACTATAGACGTTGAAAACTACTAGACATGGACGGAAACTGACCGCGGGCTTTATTACGTCTTTATTGATACTAGACCCGGAATTACACAGGCTTTTACCTACTATAAATTCGTGCAAGTTACTAGTGGAATAGTTAATCTATATTTATATAATATAAAACAAAGTTGGGTTTGTTTGTACACTTATAACTCGGGAATGGTTGGACTGATTTTCATGGTTTTTGGTTTGTTGTATTTGTCTACATCCCGAATAGCAGAATAACTAAAAACATTGGAATATTGACGAAAAAATATAATAAAAGAAAAAACATTTTCCCATACAAAGTTTTCATAGGCAGTAGGCGGTGGGAACCGGTAAACGTAAAACGTAGTGTAGGACGCCCTCCGACCAGGTAGGATGACGACCTGCGAAAGACTGCAGATAGATGCTGGATGCGTCAAGCTGAAGACAGGGTGCTATGGCGCTCATTGGGGGAGGCATATGTCCAGCAGTGGACTAATATAGGCTGATGATGATGATGATGATAGCGGTGGGAAGTTCGTCGTTCAGGTATCATCAAAATAAGTAATAAACTTTGTAGAATTTGTTTTATTTTTAGTTTCTAAGTGTTGAATAAGGTCAGTCACAGGTAGATTTATCATTGGAAGTATAGGTACCTATTTTGATGAGTTTTTGCCCGTAATTTGACTATTTGCCGATTCTATGCACCCTTCAGCGGTAGATTCTAGAAGTTTGTTATAAAACAATGTAGACGGGATACAAAGACCAATTACAGTAGGTACGCAACACGTACCTACAGCAGAGTTCATTCATGCACAAGCTTGTTAGATGCTCGTCTGCGCGGCTCAGTCGCGTTTCTAGAGCGGCGACTTTATCTTGCGACTTTTGGAGCTACATAAACACGCGGGTAAATCTACGGAGACATTTTGATGATTCAAAGGCTACCTGACCTTTCCTCTGTTGAGTTGAGCCGGTCTACCACCCGTCAGAATATGTGAGTCAGGGGATAAAGAGTGCACTTTTGCTTCCGCACACACTTATCTTGTGTACTTACTGTAACGTCTTGCGTACATGGCTAGCCTCCTCGTTGAGACTAGCAATGGAAACCAACATAACCTACCAAACCAAACCTGTAGTAATAAAAAAAATATGGCAAGTTTGTTGTGGTTTCAAAATTTAGAAACCTAAGGGGCATTATCGTTAGAATAGAATAGAAAATGTTTATTTGCGTTTTAAAATATAAAACGGCGATGACTGACACATGTGCATATTAAAATAAAAACACATACGAACTCGTTTACATCATCGGGCAGGATCTATCTACCTAGTACTGTTAATACACTGAGTGTAAATGAACTGTAATAGATAATATTTTGGAAGGCACCTGGTATATTTCGTTAATACTTGGTAAGTAATTTGTAATTCAAATTTTATTTTTTCATAAAGATAATAAAATGAAGTAACCGAGTATTAGTAAATTAGTCTCTCTATAGGGACGGCACCTTTCCCCGGGCGTCGAGGGGAGCCACCTGCGCGGGCTCCAGACGTCAGCTATCGATTATTCGAGAACGAACGAACCAGAGTGCGTTTCCTCAACCAACGCCCCATTCTACACCCTAAGGTTTACGACCCAAGGCTCACATTCCCACGCCAAAAGTCATAAATCACCCGTACCCATCTTGTATCCATAATGACATGTCAATCTGTCAATTTTATAACTTAAATCGACGGGTTTAAGGTTCGGTTTTCAGTGCTTAGATGAAAATCAATTTGCGTATGAAAAATTTTCAGGGAAATGATTTTCGAGAATATTATTAGACGAGTTTGACGGGAATTAGGAGGGATGTGAAACGATGTTGCTTTTTGTTTTGAAACATTTTTTGCATAATGTTATTTAAGGAGATGAAAGCGGTGCGCTTTTTATTACAAAAATAGCTTACTTAAAAAAGATTCTTACAAGTATCAGAAAAATAAGAAGTATTGAACCAATATTTTGCTCCGATAGAATCGAAAATACTCACTAGATAAAGGTACCTATAACTGGCTTGTGCCCATGGCTTTGCACGGGTTTTTTATTAAAAAGTAAGGTACTTAGCCTATAATGTGAAGATGAATTAGCTTTGAGTCCAAAATTTCAGCTTGTTACTGAATATATCGATTCAGCAATTATTGCTTAGTCTTCGGTCAAACATATTATTCACGACATCGGCACAAATTGACGGCTTTATAATAAAGTTAAATGTTATAGACCACTATGTATGTTTACTTACCTATATAATGTTTCTGTACTAAGTTGTCTCTAAAATAAATTTATTTAGATAGCTATAAATTAACTTTAAGGCTACGTTGTAAATTTGAATTGAAAACATTTTTATTATTCTAAATTATTAGTGATCTTTAGTCTGTACACGTCCACTTCTGAACATAGACCACCCCCAAAAGACGCCACGAATTGCGGTACTGAGCCGTCGACTTCCATCGACTTCTTGCGACCGCTACATTGTCGTCCTCTTAGGTCTTCCTTACATCAAGTAAAGTCCCTTGAAGCATAATATTAGTAGGATTATGTATTATATTTCTAACATCACTCCCTGTCTTCAAAAAACTGCTGCATCATCATTATTTATCCATATGAAAAGTTTGATAGCTTTATCTTATGTCTATGTAAGTTTATTATAATGTTTGTAATGTAGGTAATATCATGTAATATGGTATAGTGTAAGTATTTGTTTTCTTTTTTTATCTAGATATTTATTAAAATGCCACCGTCTATTGTTGCTTCATGTCCCGTCCATCCTAAGGTTGCCTGGAAGAGATCGATCTCAGCTATACGGCCGCCTTTATACATCCTTTATTCTATTGTTTATTTCTATAATATATTGTTTTCTTTTTTGTGTGGTATAATAAAGAGTTTTCTATCTATCTATCTAACATCACTCCCGCAACAAAATTTACATCAAAACCTATTTATACATAGATACGACGAACAAGTACCAGACGAGACAAAACTAAGCTGCAAGCAACTTAATGAAGCCACCTTGAGGGCTCGAGGGGATTAGATACCCGCTGTAATTTATATAAGCCTTGGCTCTAGGCCGCAGCAAACTATGCGACATGTTGGTACAGTCCTAGTCGCTGCAACAAAACGCAGAGTTGCATCGGAGTCTTGTCGCTGCGACTTGACGCGACGACGACGCCAGTTGTGTGTTTGCGATTGGGAACCGTCGTGCCGGAGGTTATAATTCGGCGTTTTTCCATTAGCCGGCCGGGACCGGCACCGGCGCCCCGGGGCTTTGTTTTTCCACTGCACCGGTGTCGATGCCGGTTTACACCCGGTGAGTAGTACAGTACTGACACGGAATTAAACACGACGACACGTAGAAAAAAAAAGTAAAGTACAACGCGTCGATATAACAATGGTATCGTCGACTATACAGGGTGTGTCAAGACTACTACCGAAAACTGAGGGGGTGCAATCAGACCATGATTTTGAAAATATTTAGCGAAAAAAAAACGCGAAAAATATGTTGACCTAATAAGACTCATAATCATAAGAGTATGACAGAGACAGAGCAATGCTTGTCGGCGTTGGCGGCTTTTTTCAAAGGACATTATTTACCTAATTTCACTAATATTTTGATTAATTTGTTTTCATTTTCTTCAGTACGCGTTCATTATCCGCACTGAACACTTGCGCGGTGCATAAAAATTGCAATACGTTCGTGTTTTCTTCTGTTTTTTGAGTTTTTCTAACTAGGCAGCTTAGTTTAGTAAGTTTTCAGTTAGTTTTGTTGTGTTTTAGTGTGTGTGTGTGTGTCTAGTGTTTTGTTTACTACGAGTTTATTATGTTTAGTGCGAGGGAGTATGGACAAATGGTTGTGTGCTACGGTGAAGCTAGAGGAAATGCGTCACGAGCCTTGCGCATTTACCGGGATAGGTATCCCAACCAGACGCATCCGTCTGATGCTAGATTCTTTACGGCTGCTTATCAAAGAGTTCAGAATAATGAACGTTTTACACCCCTAAGGCGCGGGGGTGGCAGAGGGGTAGGTGTTCTGGTGCAAGAACAGGTCGTGTTCCTCGGTCCACAATCAGCTGTGCCAAGAACGAGGAGGAGCTCAGTTCGAGCCATTTCTGATTCGACCTAGTCTGCATCGGAATTACGTAAGTACCTAACCTACATACATAGGTACCTATAACTAACTTACGGCATTTGCAAACTTACGTATACGTACATTGCTGGCTAGCAAAACAAATAAAAATGTTTAAAAATTCATATCTCCAGCTAGAATAATTTTTTCGGAAAACGGTTTTTTTTATTGGTTTTGTTTTGGGGTGCTGCACCACCCCCCTTTGTTTTCGGTAGTGGTCTTGATACACGCTGTATTTGTAATATCTATTACATCAACGAGCGACGTCAATTGCGTCACAGAGAAATGGTAGAATCTGTCATTTGTTAAAATCTCCAATGTTTTGAACAAATCCCGGAAAAAGGCAAATTCCCTTTAGTCCCATCTCGTAGCCAAATTTGGTAGCTAGGTTGGTTAAGCTACGAAATGGGAAAGGGGGTAGATTATACAATTGCCCCTATAGGTCAAGACACTGCTGCCGCAATATCGAAAGCGACAGACTTCCTTGCCTTTCATTGCAACTCCGTAACTCAACGCCAAATTATATTGCGGCCTGAAGGATTATTCACGTGCATTCTTTTCGCTCCGCATTTTTTGTTTATAGTTCAGGTAAGCGGAAATAGCTGAGATATTAAAGAGCGGAAAAAAGGACGGACAGACTAATACCATAAATGTTTCAAAACCGATTTAGAAAATCTAAAAACGTTTTAAAACTAAGGGATTTGAAGTAATTTTTTTGTCAATTACAATCAAATTATTTTCAGAATACAGCCAGTGATCGAAAATAGAATGTGTGATACACTCACGAAATCACGTAAATAAAGAAGCTGGCGTTGCGTTCAGTCGCCAAACTGCAGCAGCCGCCTGTCGCATAGTGTGTGGTGGATCTAACAAGATAAGGGCATACTGTAATTTCTATAAGTTCTTTGTCTGGTTAGTACGTACGTGATTCATTGACTTAGTCTCAAACGTAAATTAAATTTATCGATAATTTAGCTCCTGAATTTGTGTTTAATTTAGTTTAAGTAAAGTTTGTTTAATTAATTTTGATTTTGCTTTGAAGGGCGTATGAAACGCGCGACAGAGCGTCAGACTTGTAATAGAAACTAGTAACTCAATAACAGTGTGTATCTTTAGGTATACCAAATATATAATTTACCGAACATCGTTTCTAAGCGATCGGTTCGTATTCAAGAGAATCGATTCCTAACTGATTCTCTTTCTCTAGAATCGCATGACCGCCACAAAGTGTAAGCCTGCTGAAAGGTTAGGAAAAATTTATAAATAAACGCGATAAATACCTACCTTTAAAATAGTACCTTTAAAAAGTCTTAGCAAAATCACAATGATATATTTTCTACTATACAAAGAAACATCCAGAACCTACGGAAAAAATATTTTGCAGATCGTGCAAACATTTGTTTCGAGGCGGAAATCAAACCCGTGCTGCACCATGAGGTTGCAAACTATTTTACCGTTCCAGATTATTTGCTTATTTACTAGACTGTGTAAGTAAAGCAATAATTTGAAGCGTCTAAATAAGACATTGTCTACACCTGCGACCGTCTGGCATCTTAAGCTGTAGTTCTAATGACAACGGTGGTGATAAAACGTTCACCGTTTATCGTAAAACTTCTGTTCATCTATAGTATAGATGAACAGAAGTTTTACGATACCTTTCCTCTTTATATTATTAGTATAGATTCTATACTAATAATATAAAGAGGAAAGGTTTGATTTTGTTTGTATTTAATAGGCTCCGAAACTACTGGACCGATTTTAAAATTTCTTTCACCGTTGGGAAGCTACGCTATCCCCGGTGAACATAGGCTACATTATATTTTCAAAAAGTGAATCCTTACTAAAACTCCAATAATGTAACCCAAGGTATAAAAAAATCACTTACATAATAAAGTGAAATTTGAGTTTAACGCGGGTGAAACCGCGGGGAACAGCTAGTTTTCCTTATATAAGACAGACAGAACTCCTTCCTTATTTGTGAAACGGGTAGAGGGCCATCACTTATGACATCGCATAAAATACATCAGTAGGTAGGTACCGTATTTTTGTGAATCTTTCATGTTCGCTGGTGTAGAATACTTTCATAAGAAGGTTCGTGATGTTTCAATTTACTCCATATTAATCAGAAATCAAAAATACTCCTACATACATCCGACAGAGTATCAAAGTTATTGAGATAGCTCTAAGAATTAGCAAGCTGAAGTGGCAGTGGGCCGGCCATATCTCGCGAAGATCCGACAACCGCTGGGGTAAACGTGTTCTTGAGTGGAGACCGCGACTCGGCAAACGAAGTTTAGGTCGCCCTCCGACCAGGTGGGATGACGACCTGCGAAGGACTGCAGGCAGATGCTGGATTCGGCAACTGAAGACAGGGCGCTATGGCGCTCATTAGGGGAGGCCTATGTCGAGCAAACTACTAATAGGCTGATGAATGATAAATCAGAAATCTAAAATACTTTGCTATAATTAAAATCCACCACACGCGATCATAATGACGACCGATGTGGCGCGAAGGGGTCCGCGCCACATCGCGACGCAGGAACAGCCGCAGGAATCGCAACCTCCTGCGACGCAGGAGGTTGCGGTTCTATTCCCACCTTGCTTGGGACAAATATTAGCTCCGGGTGTTCTGGCAATTTTCTATGTACATTACACACATACATACAGCATACGTATATTAAAAAATATCAATCTATGTAATGAATTTTATGTACATCAGTAAACTGATCTAGTTTTCCTCATATACACTGGTTTTTGAGTATTCTTCTAACACGGTTAGGATATTATTAAATAGCTAGACTGAGATATTTACTCTTTACAACACACATCAAATAAAACTAAGTGGCAAGTAATTAATTATATGCTTACCTTACTATATAGTAAGTACCTACCTACTTACCCACACTCGAGAAATGGTTACTGCACTACACTTAATTGCTAAAATAATAAGGCAGGTACCTAGTAAACATCCTTTCCATAAGTAATTCTAATAAAAGCAAAGAAAACAAAAAGAATCCTCATTTTTAATCGCAAATACTGGAATTTATCGAGCATTCTGTCAAATTTCAAAGAATTTGATAAACAATTTCGTCTGAAAATTGCAATAAAGTAGCTCTATTATAACGAAAGGGTGAAGCGGGGTGGGCTGAACCATCTATATGAAAATTAATTGAGTCAGCCAATAGATGGGCCGTCAGATTGATGAAATGTTTGCCGAAGGTTATTAATTGAAAAGCTTTCCACTGTGAAATTGAGGTTTTACTTTTTAATTTGAATTTCATGATAGGAATGGCCTTTGTTGTGCTTTTGGTAGAGTTTAGAATATCGGCACCAATATTGTTCCTACTTACTTAATTTTATTAGTTTAGGAAAATACTAAAATTCCTAGATAGGTACCTAAATATTTTATTTAGGAATAAGGTTTGTACCTACTGACTATAAAACTTCTTATATCTCCATTACCTTGTAAAGTAATAAAGATAATATAAGTCAAGAAGAAACCTGCGAGTAAAAAAAGGTTTTTTACAAACCCGTAACATTGAAGTAAATTAAAAGATTTTGTCAAGAAAATAATAGCTTGAAATAAGAGCCATCTAACGGAATTTCCACGTACTTTGCGACGAAACTTTGTTACTTAGTAAGAAAGGTTTCAATGGGTGGTGGGTGCAGTAAGTTCAGACTTAAGCTAAGAGATGGCAGTATAAGTACCTCAGTTTTAATAAAGGGTGTCCGTGTCCCGCCCTACACCTACCCCAACCTCGCATTTATTTTTTGTTTGGTATATTATTATGATGATTCGTTGTTAATGGCAAATACCAGTATCAATGGAAAATAATTGTAAAATAAATGAGTTATGAAATTATGAAGATTGTTTGATATTTTCACGAGAGCCTAGTTCGTTATCTAGCAGGGAGTACCTAGCACTCAGAGTAATCAACCTAGCACATGTCGGTTAGGTTGCCTTGGGAGACGAGATGTTGGAGTACCCGTTACACCCCTTTTGTTTAGTATTATGCATGACATGAAGTTCCCTAAGTGTTGACAGTGAATGAAGAAATGATGGCATGAAATGTTTCAAAGACAAATTTAATTTTGACAGACATATTATATAAGTTGAATGCGAATCTGTCGATTCGGTTTCGATTTTTATTAAGCCGACGACATATACCTAGGATGTAAACTGTATGTTCTTTGTTTATGAAACACCAAAAAGTCGAGTTTTTTATGTAAGGACGAATGTCTCATAGATTATAATTTAAAAGAAAAAATACTTTAGTCCCTAGACCGTAAAATCGAATTTTAAGACTGCTAAACTACGCTATAACGAAACAGTTTTTGAGCAAGAGAAGTGAGAATAATAATTAATATACCTACCTACACTGTCAGCAGTTACGCACACAAACACAAGTCAAGTCACCCTACAGTTTTCGTGCAGCTAACGCTAGTCGTTATACATACACTGGCGATCAACAATGCAGGAATTTCATATAACGAACAAAATCGACTAAGGAATGCATTTCATTTGAAAGTCTTGAATTTTTTTAAGTTGTCGTTTTTGTGCTAATAAATGTGAAGTATGAGACACAATGTAGGTACCTACCTGTTATTCAGGCATTCGACGTTTTTCATCATCCAATCAAATAAATTATTGCATCAATTGTAAAAAGTAAAAATGTTATTTATTGACATAATTAGGTAGTGTAACAGGCAATACGAGCCTATAGCCTTCCGAACTAGTTAAATACTGTAGAAAACTGTTTCAGGAACCAGTGCAAGTGGCTCCTCTAACTACCTAATATTTACAAATAATTATATCAAAGCAACTTAGGTTATCTTATAACTAATCTCAATTATAGGTACAGAGGTAACAAGTTAAATAAAAAACATTATGTATAGTCAGTTATTTATGAACGTAAAGTTTTATATTAAAAATATCAAGCCTATAGCTAGTTTTTGAACGCATTGATAGTTTTAGGTGGTCGATTCAGATGTATTTATTTATATCCCATGGGAACTGATATATTAGATATATAGTAGCCTATGTTTTATTCCAGGCCTAGAACTAAATCTAACCGCAAAATCCGATATGTAGTTTTGGCGTGAAGAAATAACAATTAAGTATCCATCCATCCATCTAAACATCCAAACTTTCGCATTTATAATATTAGTGAGATCAAAATGCAGCCAATAAGCAGTGAAAATAGTATGCGGGATACATTCATGAATTCAGCTGAATTGGCAAACCAACACTTGTCTCATTGATATCATGTGAAAGTAATCGCATACAAATTGAGGAAAGTAGATTAATTTGTATGCACACAATGTCTCGTCAGGAAATCAAACTCACGACTGACTTGACTTTAGAATTGACGACTTACTAAGCATTTAATTACAAAAACGGCTTGATCCACATTTGCTAAAAAGACTGTCAAAAACGACTGACGAGAGACTGAGACTATAAAAGACTGAGTCTCTGGACCAAATTAATGTGGTATTAGTATCGAGCGAGGGTGTAAGCAGTCATACCCACTCGTTCCCAATGACGTAAAGTTCATAATGAAAACATTATTCCGTTCTTTCTTTTTTACCACGTTTATATTACCTACTACTATCGAATTTTATATTTGGTTGAATATAAATCAGACATGGAAACATGAAAAGGGCTAAAGCGTTATTCGGAAATATAAAAACTAGCCAAGTCACACTTCAATATATTATCCTAAGTTCTATCACATCATCAACCTATATTCGTTGCTGAGGCCACCCCCCAATGAGTGCCATAGCCTGTCTTCGGCTTGACGCATCCAGCATCTACCTGCAATCTTTCGCAGGTCGTCATCCCACCTGGTCGGAGGTCGTCCTAGACTACGTTTACCTAGTCGTGGTCTCCACTCAAGAATACGTTTGCCCCAACCAGCGGCTACCGTCGCGTCGGTTCATTGCAAGATATGGCCGGCCCACTGCCACTTCAGCTTGCTAATTCTCAAAGTTCTATGATGAAATCATATTTTAAGTTGTTATAAAATTATTAACAAATAACGTGGGTTTTAAATTTTTATTCATTGTAAAAAAGTGCAAAGTAAAAAGATTTTTATTTTGTCAGAACAGATAGTATACATACTCTTATAAATTACACTTAGATTACAGAGAACTGACAAAATCGGTCTCCACTCAGCATGTGCTAATGGTAGAGCAGATCGTACCATAGCGCTGGTTTTCCGTGAAGACCGTGGTGCGTAAGGTGGCCATTGTAGTGTTTTTAACTTACGTTGGTACTTAGTTATACCGTATTTTAAGGTAAAATAAAGAGAAACGTTTCCCTTGTAAGACAACGAAATCCTATATTTGCCACTCATTTTGCAAGAAAAGAGGCAAGCACATGAAGTAGGCTTCGGTGCACTGTGGGTTTTAATTATTTTTATAAATTACTTGTTTTCCACAATGGATAAAGTAAGTATACGATCAAACTTTTCTCATGATCTAAGTTAATTATCTAGAGGTGTCAGATCACCATGATCTATGAGAATGTTGAGTATGTTCTCATGGCATGTTAGAGCAATCAAGGGAAAGTGAATTTTATATACTATCTAGGTAGAGAATTAACCTAGAACGCTGGGTTAATCTAGGTTATTTTCGGTAGGATAGGTTTTTTTACCATAATGAAAACCGAGTATAAAAAACTGCCATTATTATGGTAGGCATTTCATTATGCTATAGTTTAAGCTCTGCGCACATTAATCCAACAGCGATACCACACTCACTATCTACTATTATCTATCATATAATATCTTCCTACAAGTTTCAGAAGAGCGTCTTTAAAATGAAATGAAATAAAATGAAATCAAAATATATTTATTCTGATAGAGCAAAAAAAACTTTATTATCTAACTATAGTAAACAAATACAGCACATGACTTAAAAAGACTTAAATAATTAATAAATGTACATTGATACATCTGAGTTAAAGCTTATATTTGATTGCACATTTTTGTGCTGCATGTTAGCAGTGCGACACTGCGACAATCTTAATACAACCCTGCTAAAATAAACGCGAAAGTTTGGAATGTTTCTCACTCCTTCACGCAAAAAATACTGAACGGATCGGGCTGAAATGCATAAAGGTAGTTCCAGGCTCGGAATAGAATACTTTTTATCCCATAAATCAGTTCCCATGGAATAGAAATAACCTTTAAACGTTTCCATAGAAACAAACAACGCCTGTGAAGCCGCAGGCAGAAACTAGTACTGCATATTATAAGAAAAATGTAATAGTAATACAATACCAAGCACTAAGTGCCTCATAAGCATAAATATCAAAATACTCTTAGGAAATTAATTTGATCAGGAATTACAATTAGATCCATTAGATTACCTATTAATTGATTGAATTATTGCATTCTACAAATTTTTTCGGAGTAGTAAATGCCGTGAAGCCACACGCAACATATGTATACTAGTTAAACTAAAGCAGCATCAAACCAACTATCGTTTTCATTTCACTAATACCGAGCCCACAGCTATCATTCAAGGAATCATCATAATGCAGATGTTTTTCTTGACTTTTACCATACATAATCCACACTCGCTCATTTCCCTTTATAACTAACCGTAACTGTATAAGTTAAGATTCATTTTCGCTTGTCGTTATTGAGTTTAATACCTGTGCTGGTGATGGGTCCAACATTGCTTTGGATCGGAGTGAGTCGAGCAGACGTATTGTGGTATAAAGTGCTGTGAAATAAACCTTACCAGCGAAGACAGAAGATCCAATTCGGGAAATCTTTATTTTTGTCGGATACTAGAATGTAGTCCAATTTGCAAAATAAATCAGGGAATATCATACTGTGAGTATTTATTTTTTATATTTTTTGTTAAAAGTATATTCTAGGATAAATATTATCTACCTAAACAATTTTTATTCTTCCCTGATACCTAGTACAAGTGTATATGTTGCAATCCAGATAAAATATGGTCAGTATCTAGAACGGTTTGTCGTCATCTCGTATTTAGCAAAAGATACTCGTAATATTAATTTTAAGCGTTTAGGTAAACTAGAATATTTTTTCCTTGATAAAATATTACTAGAAATTGACATAAAACTAACAGGAGCGCGGGTACTGACAATGATAAGGATCGATTCGGTGTACACAGGTGTAGGTAGGTTCATTGTACTTGAATACAGAAGTGGAAGCTTTCGGTACCTACTGATCGTATGGCTTTCCTTTCCCGGATGACCACAACTCGCACCTCAGAGTAATTAGACATTCTAAGACTCGCAGAGTAAATAAACTTACGAATTTTTTATAGTATTTATATGTTTTTTACCTGACTGTGATGATGATGATTTTAATTTATTTACGCAGAGTGTAAGAGTGATTTCGAAGAACTGGCATTTAGTGCTTAGATGAAATGATATAAATCACATACACTGTCGGGTAAAAGGCGCAGACGGGAGACTTATGAGGTCATGCAGCAGTTGAGCTTTTTGGTCCAAACAATCATTATGCATAATGGTTTTAGGCAAATTATAAAAAAAAAATAACTTAAATAATAACAATGACTTTTAAAAACGCCATAGCGAAATAAAACTTCGTATAGTCATCTTAAATTTTCATTTCATTTTCAAAGACAAGCAAATTGCAAAGCACCGCGCACTTAGGGAAATTTTGATGTACACAGTGATTTAGGTAGAAAGTACCAATGGAAACGGATTTTCCTTAATTTTTTCGTTTGAAGCCATTCTCAAATGTGCGCCTGTCCTGTCCTGTTGGCTGTGTTCTTTTGTTTTTGGGAATGTCAAACCTAGCGACTAATAGTGGCTCGTCTGAGCAGACCTAAACCATAAGTAATGTAAACCGGGGCGGTACACAAGTAGGCTGTTATTGTCCACAATTGCTGTTATTACGCGATTGCCATCTCCACGCGCGGTGACAGACTTTGTTTTATGTGTTTATTTCAATACTTGACTTCTTATCTGATTTCCTTGTCTGTACCAGTTTCTGGTCGATAAATACACGAATGTTAGAACTTTATGAATATTTTCTGTTTAACCGAGCCGATATGACTTCAATGGTTGCTTTATTTTATTTTATATTACCTACTTTGTAGTAGGCTTTGTATAGGTTTGCTACTAGGTCATGTTGCTAACAGGACGTTATGTTAATAAGCCGTTTTGCTTTTAGGACGTTCTGTTAATAGGGCGTTCTACCTATAATTGTGTCCTGTCAATACGAAACGTTCTAATTTCCCCTTATTGATATTTGGTATCGCAATACAGCCGTTATAAGAAATGTTGTAATCTTCCCTAGTAACCTCTATTTAGTACAAAATTCAATTGGATTCTGAACCGATTTGATCTATTGACAATTCTTGACGTATGTGTCAGGAATTGTCAATGGGTCAACCTAACCTAACTCTTAAGTCACTGAAGAAAAAGCTTAAATTGTCACCAGTGCTAGTTATATATGTTACCATGGCTTGTCATTAGTCTTTCATGGTATAATACTTTCTATAAACCTCTATTTTAACTTACCAGATGAGAAGATAGTCGGTAGTTATCCAATTTCTAGAATCTACTCAAATTATGTGCATAAATTGAAAAGTTTAAATGCTGAATGAACCACAGAACAATTTCTATTACTTATTACTTATCTTGCATTCGGCTCGTTGCCTTGTTTAATGGGAAAATTTATATTGATACTTAATAATAGTTTCTCAGTTTTCTCTCTATCGCTGATTCGATCAAAATCATGGGTATTATATGATGGATTGTGAAATCGTAAATAATCGTAAATGAGATTGCAGATATATAACTAATTATTTGGATGACATAAGTACCGTTTGTTATTGAGAGTTACTTAGCATTGGATCAGATACGGTTTTATGAAGAAACTCGTGACGAAACCGAATTTCGGAAATGGCAGCCACACAACGAAAACTAGCCATGTGCACACATATTATAGTGCACAAGTTTACTGTATTTATGCGGAGGACATTAGTTCTCCGCATATGGGTTGTCTACGGTTAGTAAAGACAACATCATTAGGTGCAAGGGTTTTAACTTCTTTGAAATAAACTACAGTCGCTTTTATGGAACCTATGATGGTCTCTAGACTAACCGATTTGATGATTCTAGAATGCAGCATCAAAATCGGTTCACCCAGTCCATGTTCTGAGGTAACAAACATAAAAAAGCGATTTGAGAACCTTATCCTTTTTTTGAAGTCGGTGAAAAATCTACTAAGTCTGTGCATCCGTCAATTTATGTATAACCCAGGACTTCAGGTACTTCTGTGTAGTACTAAAAATACAATACCTACCTCAATTCTGTGCCAGACATTATTCTTTACATTTTTTAAGTTGTATCCAGGTTAGAAAGTCATGACGGCTTATTTTCGATGAAATGTCACGACTTTTCATCAACATAGAAATCAGCATTGATCAGATAATCCGGTTGCTTACAGCCCATTGTCCTTAGAAAGCTGTTCGGATCTAGGTCGTTCTAACTCTATGGTGTATGCACTATACTCTGAGTGGAGACTGCATTCACAAAATAGCTAGGTACTGCAGCAGGTGTTTTCATTCTAAAAGGGCTCTATGGCATATCACTACAAAACCACCACTACCCTCAAAAGTAATTTAAAACGAATATTTACCATGATTTGATTTTTGAGTTTTCCATTATGTGGTAACTTTTGTAGCAAAAGGCAAACAAATGAGGGTAGATACCGATCTACCCTCATTTACTGGCGGTTTTTATTGGCAGACATCGGTATGTCTGCCAATAAAAACTTACTCGCAGTGTCTTCAGTTATTCCGTGATCATAGCGCATGAAACTGCCGAGATATTGGAAAACTCATAAATCTAATCATGGTTAATATCCCAGCATAAATGATTTTTGTGTAAATATTAATAGCCATGGTAGTTCAACATTTTAACCATTACCTCGTAAGTATCGCGAGAAAATCTTATGGGCTAAGATTCCGTTAAATTTAAGTTGATTTTTTTATATTAATGTTTTTTTCATCTTGTTATATTAAGCACTATTGTAAATTAGAATTACGGAGGTGACATGCCATGTTTGGCAATACCCTCATGAAACAAATAAAAGATTAAAAAAAAGTATCGCGAGTCAATAGAAATTCTTCGTGATTAGAATAGCTATCTTTTGAGTCACAATTGTTGAGGGAACTACCGCCAGCATATCATACACGCCTATTGACGTTGTATTTTAGAAGAATATTTTCACCTATGTAGGTAATCATTGTTTTTTTTATAGTTTCTATCTTGCCATAATTCCAGCCAAAACAAGTCTTCACAAACGTTTTCCCTGATACCTATTATTTAGACCGTTATTTAGACTTTTCGAAGCAAAGTGGCCTTGAAATTGAAAACGAGATTTTTATTCGAAACCTTGAATTGCAGCCAAACTTTTCACTTTCATTAAACTGTCCCAAATAGTCCGTAAGTCGTGCGTTTCATTCTAATGCATGAACACGAGAGAGACCAGAATAATAAAACGTATGTAAACGTTCGCTTGTTACCTTTTACTAAAAAAATATAAAACATTCTGTATTTTTAGGATACCTATACATTTTGATTACAGTATGAAATCTACCATAATTGATGTGCTGGTTCAACTGTGTATATTTTGTACCTCATTCCATACTGACGTCGAGCTATTGCTACAGCTACACTGCTTTTAGATTTCAATGTGAAAATCTACTATAATTGATCTGCTAGTTCAACTGTGTATATTTTTTATTCGTCCAACTGCTGGGCAAAGGCCTCCCCCAAATCTTTCCACTCAGTGCGGTCACGCACGATCACCCACCAATCTCTGAGGAAGGCGTTAAGGTCGTCTCGTCGTATATTAGTATATAAATTTAAAATAGGTCCTATTAATATTAATACTCGCTCAAGTAATTATTCAGATTCCTTGCTGTTTGCTGACGTCGAGCTGTTGCTACATTCAGACGACTTGTGTTTACGAGACAAATCAAACCGCGTACGGAAGAAAACACCAATCGACCAATAAATAAATAATAATTGATACCTACCTAAATTTAATAATAAGTCCGATAATTGTCACAAATATAATACGCGTAGACTTTCCAACATAGCTACGCCAAATAAAATGATTGATATTAGATTCCACTAGTCCACTGCTGGACATAACTAGGCCTCCCCCAGTGAGCGCCATAGTGCGCTGTCTTCATCCCTGATGCATCTCCCTGCAGTCTCTCCCAGGTCGTCATCCTACCTGGTCAAAGGGCGCCCTACACTACGTTTACCGAGTCGTCTCCACTCAAGGACACGTTTACCCCAGCGGTTGTCGGTTCTTCACAAGATATGGCTGACCCACGGCCCCGCGCGCAATAAATTAACTCTAAGAATAAGCAAGCTGAATAAGTAATTTATTTAATGAATAATGAAAACAATAGTATTCATAAAAAAATATTTAATTATAAATAGTGAAAGAGTCTTTGCAAATGTATTGCATTGATTAAAATTACTAACTATTGTGGCCAATCGAGATGTACAACAATATATAATAATTTTACGGCAAAGTATAAGTAGTATTTAATATTAATGGTGACTGATTTCACTCGCTCTTAGTAATAATTAAAAATTAGAATTAAAAAAAAATGCACGACAATTCACAGCATCATCTAGCCCCAAGCTAAGCAGAGCTTGTGTTATGGGTACTAGATGACTGATATACCTAATACAATATAGTTTTTTTTATTATACACAGAAAATCGACCAGAACATCCGGAAAAAAATATATGCAGATCGTACAAACATTTGTCCTGAGACGGGAATCGAACCCGAAAGGAGGTTGCTCCTGTAATGCAGGCGGACATTCACCCACCACGCCACAGAAATAATACATAAAACCCATTATAATAACGCAATATTCTAAGAACCTGCAGCAGGTGGCAAACGTAATCGCTATACAATCAAGAAGTAGAGAAAATAATGCCTCAGGCAAACTTAAACAGTAGACCGCGCGTTTCATTTGCTTATCTCAAACTACGTAGGTAGTAGATAACTAGACCGATCAAGATCGAGTCGGCTGGTCTAGGCTTACTGGCTACCTGGACATTTTGATATATATATGTAGATATCAAAATATCCAGGCAGCCAGTCCAAAAGATGTGACCCATTAGTGTGATGAGTGTTTAGTGTTTTTAGTTTACAACCTTTTTAGCACGTTGCTTGAAAAATACATTTAATTTGTGCGAAAATACCTACTGACAGTCACGAAAATATATTTTTAGACGGACTGGTACATTAGTTTAATCTCATGGACCCATTGGGAGTTCATGTACTAATTTTTAAAATAATGTAATATTTTTCATAGGCCTATTTGGAAATAGAAAACAATAGAATCTCACGAAAACCTCAGGGAATAGGCCAGAAAAGCTTATCTAGACAGAATGATGGGCTCCGAGGAAAGAATAAGGGAAATAATTTTGGTATTCCATCATGTTTTCCATTGAACAATTCCTAAGATAAATATAATCATATGTGAAAGCTGTTGATTATTGTTAGTTCCCGAATGTGGCAGCCAAAGTGCTCAAAGCACCCATCAAAGCCTTACTCAACCAGCCGTGAAATAACATAAATCGTCTCAAACGAGTCTTTGTTTGTTCCAATAAATTCACATGTTTAAACAACAATAAAACTGAACAACTCTACATTACTATTTAAAAAGAGTTTTCTCACGTTTTGAAAACAAGGCGCGAAAGTAAATGCACATGAGTTTGTCATTAACTTATCGTTATGTAATTGTAAAGCCTAAGAATGATAGGAATTTAAGAACCGTATCAGACTGGCACTTTACTAGTGATTTTTAAGCGACGCGATTGCGTAGCGAGCACGCCGCGACGACGACGCGACGAAACAGCGAGCACACCGCTACGACGAAGGACGACGCAGCGTCGTCGCTGCGCAATCATATTGCTTTAAAATTGGTCGTCAGTGTGATAAAGCTGTCAGTTAGATATTGTCAGGGCTATCTCATTCACCTAAGCTCAGGCTTACGTATATATTTTTTATATACCTGCCTCCTAGCTATAACGAGTTATCTGCTTCATATTATTGGAGAATAAGCTAATCGGCCATTCAACGTTCACAAAGCTACGAAGCATACGCTTTTTATTTGACAAATTATCGGTGTAATTAGATATATTTCTTTAACCAACTGGTAGTTTCAGTCAGTAATCTTCTAGCAATATAGTCTACTTGGTATTAAACATCAATTAAAAGTCTACACACAAGATTTCGTTGTCAATTTTATAAATTTTATTCCATATCCTAATATGCAACTGTATCAATGTGAAGTTGCAACGTCAATGAAACAGAAAGTGAAACAGAATAATAAACTGCAACTTTTTTATTTCCAGCCCGCTAATACATCACCGAGGTCGTTAAGAAAGTAAAGCGAGGAGAAACATAACCGGAGGAAATAACAACCATTGACATTGCTGAAGTGGTTTCACTTGATCTTGGGGCTGGACTTGTTGATTCAACCAACAAAGCAGTGCTTGTAATTGAAGATATCGGAGAAAGTTTTGCTATAAGCGCCCTCTTGATGACTGATGACGACAGTCTGAATACTTTAACAGGAGTTAAATAACAATTTTTGAAGAAAGGAACCTTATAAGAAATTGAATATCCCGAAGTGAAAAAAGCAAGATTGAGCGGAGGTCAAATTGATAATCAAGCAGATAGACAGCAACGTACTTCCCAAAGTTTGATTTGAAAAAGCCTCCTTATGTACAAACTAACTGTGGAAATCTAAAGAAAAAATGAGAGCGAACATAGTGTTTACGTAATTTGTCGACTATCGGTACCTAACAAAAAACCGCCAAGTTTCGCTGATATCGACAAGTAAGTTCCGACACGTAAATGGACACAAAACAAAAATAACACAAGAGTAATCAACAGTGAACTTTAACAACTAGAACATAACTCTCATTTCCCGTAACCTTATGCCCGATTCGACAAAATAGATACAAAAGAACCATTAGCTTACATCACAGCACATCTTCAATTTGAACCTAATACAATTCACGCAATCAAATCACACAGAAATGTTAAGTAATGGTCAGAGGGCCACAACACTGCAATCAACTTAATGCTCACTAGAAAGAAAGCAAGAGTCATATCCGAAGAATCTACAGACTCCAGTAAAGTGCGAGCAATAAAGATACGAGAGGTACAACGAATAAAGTTGAAAGTTATGTGGCAGAGATAGAAGTGACCGCAAATGGAATTGATTTAGACTAACCTTTGCAAAGGTTAGACTAAAAGTGCTTTGGTAATGGAAGCGTTATGATTCGGTGCCAAAATGCTTTTACTGCATCATTAATCCATGACGGAATAGGATTAAAAGAAAGTCTCTCTAATGATAATGGATATGAGGAGAATGAAGAAGTTCCTGTGGAATATATGCCGGTTAACCAATGAAGATTCCTGGTACGTTTCTATAAATTTTTCTTTATCAGAACGTAAGTTTCTGTCCGCGGTTTTGCACGCGTTTATTTGGGGATAAAAAGTAGCTTGTATGTTATTAAAGGTCTAGAATAACATCTATACAAAATTTCAGCCTAGGCCGATTAGGGTTTTTGCGTGAAGAGGACAGCATCTAAAATCCAAACATTCGCACTTAGGTCTAGGGGCGACATAATCATACATAAAACGCACAAAGAGATGTGCGCAGCGGCACATTGAAGTCAGCGTGTTTTTTTTAATTTTCCACAGATTGAACAGTAGAGCTGTGTTATGCAATATAACACAGTTTTGTTTTATTTAAAAACTTTTCACTTTCTTTCACATAATTTTGTTTCCTTTTGTTGATGATCTACAATGTAACGCTATTTATCTTGTTGACAAAAAGGGCTCTACTTTGTAGTTATAGATAACAGTAGTTTGGCCATGGAAATTCCAAGTAAATTTATTGTTTAGCGTTGTACAAAATAATAATATACAAGGCGATTGTAAGATATCAACCGATTTATTGAATACTAGCTGTGCCTTGCAGCCTAGCGTAGAAATCTAAGTATCAAATGGTTTATAAACCTTCCTCTTGAATCACTTAACCTATTAAAAGAAACCCCATCAAAATCCGTTGCAAACAGACAGCAGCGGGAAACGACTTTGTTTTATACTGTAGTGATTTACTAAGGTAGACACAAGTAGACAATCATGAATTCCCGCTTGACACCTGTCTTTCATAGTATATATACATAGTATGTTACAAACAAACAAAAAATCAAACCTTTCCTCTTTATAATATTAGTATAGATAGATAGAAGATAATTATATACTAAATAATATTCCTTTTACTTACATATAGGTACTAAATAAGGCCTATCCTATCGCTGACGAATAGGACTTCAGCCATGCACGAAAGTGCTAGTTGGAAAAAGACGCCCCTTTGATCATCTGTAATAGATGCAAAAAGTTCAATTCTACATTATCATCACAGCAAGTCTAGGTACCTAACTAGATATTCAATTAATCGTTTGACATAATACCTAGTCTAAGATACATCTGAAAAGACCAGATCTTTTGCTGAATCTATAATTTTGGAAATAATAGGCCCGGGTCTTTAACAAACAGTTCTAATACAAAAACAATTATATTATTTTATAACATACTAGCGGACCTTCCCGGTTTCCCACGGTTTTATTACGGATCCCTAACTGTTTTGAAAATAAAATATAGCCTATGTTCACCGGGGATAGCGTGGCTTCCCAACGGTGAACGAATTTTTCAAATCGGTCCAGTGGTTTCGGAGCCTATTCATTACAAACAAACAAACAAAAAATCAAACCTTTCCTCTTTATAATATTAGTAAAGAAATGCAATTGCACAATGCTTTGTGAATGGCATACGTGAAAGGAATGTGTCACCTTAATTTCTTTACAAGCAAAACGTTGAACAATGTCTGCTCTTATAAAATGAGCAGGCGTCACCCGTATCTAGAGTAAATACAGTTGCGTTCACTCCAACAGTCTACGATGATGATTCAAATTTCAAAACTATGTACCTACCTAAGCTTCTAGTATAGGTACCTAGGCTAGGTTTCAATTTTATAAAAAGAAGATGCGACAACAGTACACAAATATTACAACCACTTATCTAATTACATACCTACCTACACGTATATTTAAAGTTAACTCAGTACACTCTCTCCACGGTTCTCTACACGGTGAACCAATAACTAGTCAAATTTCAGGATAATGTTGCTTCATCCTCTAAAAATTGCGCTACGCTGGTTTTGTGGCAGCTGGTTTTGTGGCAGCTGGATTTATGAAATCCATAAAGTTTAAAGCCTAGAGAAACTCTAGTTTTATTAGAAACTGTAGAAACACTAATTGGTACCTAGTAGTAGTACCTACTAACTCGGGATTCCAAATGCGGAGAGCTACGAAGGTTTCACCAAGCAATAATTTTCTTAGAACTTCTAAAGATTTAACGATAATTCTAAGCTAAAGGTTAACTTTTCCACGTTCCGTTCCACTTAAAATATGACTCGCATCGCACTATGTTACAATGCTGGTACCTAAAACACAGTCTCAAGTTTAAGACATTTTGAATCTTAAGATAAACGACGACAAAGTTGAAATCAAAAGTTTGTTCTCTGGGAGACTTTATCAAGAGGTCTGTTAGTTGTTTCACGACTTGGATGAAGTTTACTTTTCTTTTGCAAAAATATTCTCTTGACTTTTATTATTATATTGAATAATTTTAGATTTTATAATCTCTACCTATATTCTTTTCAGTAACAGATACACTAGGTAGGTGATGACGATGAAAATCATGCCTTATTATTACAATTAGTTTCCGTCATTATTAAAAACTTTTGCACTTACTTGCATCTAGTAGCGACATCTTCTGACAATTGCAAGAACCTCGTAAGGTAACACCTGTATGACGGCGATCGGTGTATCAACTTTCAAAATATTGTTGTAGATGGCGCTGTTATCAGATTTATAAATATTTTAATGAGATGAGGTTTTTGTCGATTTTTAAAAGGAATATTAAGTACCTACTTAGAAATGTGTTGTAATTTATGTATTAAAAACGTTTAATATTATGTAATTATTAAACAAGTTCATAAATTATCAAGTATTGATTTATCTTGTAAAAGACATCAACGCGCACCTTCCTTATTTGCTCTTTAAATTTTTCACCGACTACAACAAAAAAAAAAATAACTAGGGAATCAATGAGGAATGATGTTACCTCCGTTAAATTATTAATTATTTCCATTAAACTTAGCTAACCAGGCCTACTTTGCTTTGAGTTCCTATCAAATTATAGGCATTTTAAAACTAAACCGCTCCTCGGTTAATCTTCTAGATACTTGTCCAGCCTTTAAAACCATAACATGACTTAAATGGCAAGTGAAAGATGCTGAGCTATTGAAAATCACCTGTATTTTCTAACTCAGAGCATGTTGGTACTAAGCCGTCGTCACACTATGCTAGTACCTTACCTACTCGCATGCTAACTTGCAGTCAACCATCTGTCTGGGCTCCGCTATCATCTAATAGCCGAACCTTACCGAAAGGTCAGCTTACTTGAGTGATTGTTCTATTTATAAATATAGTTTATTAGTTCGAAACACGCTCAAAAGAGGTGTGTTACTATAGGTGTATCTCATTCAAAAATAGAAGGAGTTTTCAACGCTAACTTCGCTTTTCGAATTTACTAAAACAAACCGTTCCAGCGACTAAACGCTCGAACTAGGGTTTTACTCAGCTCTACTCTATAGACGACTTAAGTATTAGTGTGTGCACTAATAGGAGACTTAAATCGTACGTAGTAACGAGTAAGTATAAACCTTTTTGTTTTGAAGAAATAACAATCGTAGAAATCATTTACTCAGTGGCATTAGAAGGATAGAAAGGTAGAAAATACTTTATTGCTCACATAACTGAAATAATATATAAAGAAATAGGTATTATGTATTGGAAAAGTGACAATTTGCGGTTTTATCGCTCCATTTTTAATTATGTCACTTCACATTCTGAAGGATCTAAGACTGATCGAAAACTAAAAATTGGATCCAACTGCTTTCATAATTAAGAGATTTAATCTTTTCTTAATAAAATCACTCTCCTATACCACTATACTCGTGTAAAAGCAGCTTTACTCTCCAAGAACAGTTAAGGAAGTAGCACATAGCACCGTTACTCGTCTTCGCTCGCCAGTCCGTCGAAGCCCGTGCTTCAAAACGCGCGTATTTGACCGTGACGAGTGTATACTCATTTTAACGGTAAGTTCGATTCACCTGATTTGTATATTCCGAAGTTTTTATTTATAGACTTTTATAATACTCCTTCAAAAATATTTATTATGTTTTAATAATAATAATTATTATAATCCAATATATTGGGGGCATATACTCTGCCCAGCAGTGGGATGAATCAGGCATATATAAAAAAACAATTAACACTAAAATAAAATAGGTGAACGAGCTCGGGGATTCGATGTACGCGTATTGATCAAACATCCCTTAATCCAACAGCTGGTTGAAAAACCTCCCTTCGTTATTATTAGAATGAAATGTAGATATTTTTACGAATAATATGCTAATACGTAGTTAGGTACCTACCTATTTAGATCTAGAACCCTCTAAAATTGTGCTCGGAAGATCAAGCACCAATGTTTATTCTGTGAGGCGAAGCTACTTGCTTATCCAACGCGTAGTAACCCTTAAAGCTCAAACTTTACTTAGAAGATGCATATTATGTAGAAGTGCATCAAAGGGAACGTGCTATGGGAGTCATGATTGGGCATTTACTTGATCCCTTGTACAAATCGTGTGCAAAGTCGCGAATATCACTTAGCTAAATATGACTAATTGCGTTATGTACGACAATTCCTACAATCGTGTTAGTACAGAAATAAATTATTCAATTAATTTTCGTAAACAAAAAGAATTTCGCGCTCCAATTGCTGAAAAATAATAGGCAGTTAATCCACGTAATGGATGGATTCACATGCCTACATCATTATTATCATTACTCCAATATACAGATTATCAGTTTAGATGTATTCGTGAGTGTATCACTAATTTTTTACATAGCTCATTGGCTCATTTTGTTTTTTATTCGTAACTAGCTACACCCCGCGGCTTCGCCCGCAAGGAAATTTCTGCGCAATTGTACCATGTTTTCTCACCGTTTAAACCACTACGACAAACATTTCGAAACCAAAATCAGCTAAATCGGCCCAGCCGTTCTCGAGGTTTTTTTACTAACGAACAGCAATAGATTTTTATATATAAAGATAAAAATGAAGCCAATAAGCAGCGAAGATAGTATGAATGATACGCTGAATACTTCTGAATCGACCAGCAAGAGGCTTTGAAATCAAGATCACATAATGGGGAATTTTCTTCATTTCTTAGTCTGACGGATTATCTCGATAATTTCAAGATTCTAGATCTAGGAAACATATGATTCGCTCAACTCTTCATATTACTAATTATAGATAAACACAACTTAATAGTATTAATATAACCGGCCAAGTACGAGTCGGACCTGCAAATGAAGGGTTTCGTGCCCTCGTTCAAGTTACGTACTTTCTACTAGATTGCGGTACAATGGAAAATCCTTATGTAATTGTTTTAATTATTAATTGAATAAAAATATAATATCACGTATGATTCTGATTAATTTGTCTGTATGCGTTGTTTAAAAATTGATAAACACTACGATTACCGAGTCACGGTCTCTTTATTAGTATCTAAGCAAAAACAGCTTATATTTTAACACCATCATAAAATAAACAAAATCTATAACCTTTATAAAAGGGGCCTAAATTATATTTAACTTAAAATAAATATACACAATAGCCATATAACTACTACTAACAAATACTTCTTCTGTTACCATATATGACGACCGATGTGGCGCGGTGGGCGAAGGTCCGCCTGCGATGCAGGAGGTTGCGGGTTCGATTCCAGCCTCGGAACAAATGTATGTACGATCTGCAGATATTTGTTTCGGGTGTTCTGGAAGTTTTCTATGTATAATAAAAAATAGCATGTAATGCTGTGTGTATTGTCCAGCATTATTTATTTATTTATTATATTATATTGCCTAGCATGTATATAGCAAATATGGTCTTTACTCAGCAGATATAGGGATCATTTTATCACCATAAAACGTTGATCTCAAAACACAAAATAGTTGCAATCATCAACAAACACATAAACATATATAAAGTTAACAGTTGTGAAAGTTATATGCGTCACAGATTTAGTAAATAGCTGGTTCACGTGGAAATTCCTTTACAAATACAAATCTGTTGAATAAAAGTGATTGAAAAAACGTTAAAGCTATGTACAAAATAGCTTAACTTTAGAACCATCTACCCATTTATTAGTCTAACAGGTCAGATACTAAAAAAATATTATAAAATACTAGCAACAATGTCATTGACTTTTAAATAAATCAATTAAATCATTTATTTTAGCGCCAATAAGCATAAACATAGATATACACATTAATATTAAAAAAATATTTTAAACTAGCTGCGCCCCACGGCTTTGCCAGCGTGGATTTCTATGTGTCAAATATTTTATAAAACTTCCTCTTGACTCTATCTATATTCTCTCTATGTATTAAAAAATACCGCATCTAAATCCTTCGAGTAGTTTTAATGATCTAAGCATACATAGGGACAGACTGACCGCGGGAAGCGACTTTGTTCGTGGTTTGTTTATTCTCATTGCTTTTTGATTTGTTTAACATTTTTTTATTCATCCCATGAGCACGCATCAAAAGCAAGACATACAATTTCAAAGTTTTTCAGTGATCCAACGTTTTAACACGTTCAATGGCAGGTATCATTAGGTTTCCTGATATCGGTATTAAGGCTACTTTCGCTTGATTGTTTAGTTGAGGCTTTAAGGGCACTTTCATTATTATGTGGTTATTCATGAGTATCTGTAAACATTGGCAAGGGACTTTCTCGGACAGGATGTGCTTCTGTGTAATGTTGTGTTGATTTAAATAAATAAATACTAAGATTGCTAATTCTATTAACAGTAAAAATGAAGATGTTGGTAGAAATCAAGTAACAGTATGTACGAGTATTAGGGTGGTTTCTTGTGAAATTAATAAATCGATTTTTTTACTTTCTCGAGAAAGAAACATAAAAATGAGCAAGAATCTCTGTAAACTCATTATATCTACATATTCGTATAACTATGGATTTTTCTAGAATAAAAAATAGTATAATTGTAAGTATTCAAAAATAGCAAAGATTTGTCTAGCAGTAGACTATTAGTATTCCATGTTGTTCATAATGAATGATGATAATGAAATAATAACAAAGCTTTTCATTCAAATAAACAACAATCTTAAAGAATAAACGATATTATTGAACTTGAAAAATAGTAACAATGACTCAAACAAGGAAAATGTCCAACAATAAAAGATTAATTCCACTATCACCGCCCCAGATACCAGAACAAAGCAGTCGTACACACGGAGAGACTATATTGTATACAAAATGTATATTGTTTAAGCCATAAGAAAAAACGTTTTGTATGGATAAGGCAAACTGTGCCAAACGTCGATCGCGGACGCTACAACGGTACTCTCGCTTCCATACAATAACCTGACATAGTTTTCTTCAATCATTTTAATTCGGAGCAGCTTTGGGATTAATATTGACTTTGGTTTTATTTTGACTCGTTTTGTCTACACTTGTATAGATTCCTCAAAGGATTATTGTACGAGCCGTAGGTTTTTAGTGTCAAAGTCAAAATCTTTGGCTTACAAAATGAGCACATAGACAAGTCATACCTTATACATGATTATTTTACTGTTTTACTGTTCACTTCAATAGTGGTGAGTGGTGCCAACTAGTATAGTGGTGACAGTATGTACTCTGTTTTTGTCTATCTTTATAATTATATGAATTTTTCTTTTATCTTTAGTTATTCTTTGGATCAGTTAAAATATAGTTTTAATTCGATAGAGATTATTTATGTATCGATTTGCATGTTCATGTTTTTTGTCACGATTTTCATATAGATATAATATTTAGTCGGTATTCGAAATATTTAACTTTTCATTGCAAATATTTCATTTATGCGTAATTACTGTTGTACTAATGAAATAAATACACGTTACGACGACGCTGACTTTAAATGTTGCTTTGAAAATTAATAATATATGCAAAATCAGAGCGCTCTTTCAAATAAAAAATGTGATGTCATAATAAGACCAAACTATACCTCTATGAGATTTAAGCAAACGTGTGGTATATTCATACATACATCATCATCATCATCAGCCTATAGCAGTCCACTGCTGGACATAGGCCTCCCCCAATGAGCGCCATTGCGCCCTGTCTTCAGCTTGCCGCATCCAGCATCTACCTGGAGTCTTTCGCAGGTCGTCATCCCACCTGGTCGGAGGGCGTCCTACATACATACATAACAAAAATGATTTCACATCAACCTCAAAAATCTACCTGCAATAATGCACCTTGTAATTTAAGTTTTAAGATTGTTAGTTGCATCAAAAAACTTCGTGAAGCATAAAGTGACATAAAGTGGAAAGTGTTTCCGCCTGGTGAACTAACGGTATTGCACACAAATTGTCATGTATTGATTCGAAGGCATCTATTATGGCGACTTGCGTTTGTGGTGCCCATGGCATTATTATTGCTACGTTTGGTATCTAATTTAGGTTGAATTGCACCACATTTTCTGTTACATATATGTATGTATGTCTTATAAATGTCTTCTTCCTATACATAAAAGCTTTGTATAAGTTCTACATGAACATTGCTTAAATTGTTTATAGGATATTGTACGAGTCAGTCAATTAAAATTCCTAATTGAGCTCGTATTAAAGGAGTTGAAAAAGAAACAAATAAAAAATTACACAAAACTCATTCAATTTACGAAAAAACTTAAATAAAATTACCTTTAGGTATCATTATCATTATTAAAGCATACTTACTTCATGATTTATTTCAAGATCCTTTCTTTTTTTTGTGAAAAAAAATTACACCTATGTATGTACAAATATCGATGAAAGAATCATGGAAAAGAAAATGTTTTAATCAACTGATAATGTCGTATTTTCCCCATATTCCTTAACATGGAGGTGGAAAGTAGCGTCCTACCATCGTTGTAAAAACCAGAACGTTTGTAGAAATGGGAACGAATGCCGACGCGCGCACGCCAGTTATAACATTTACATAATATCATGAACAACTTCTCTGATGATGTGTCTATTAATAAGCTGAAGCGAGATTACGATCAAATAAATAAATAATACTGGACAATCCACACAGCATCATCTAGCTCCAAGCTAAGCAGAGCTTGTGTTATGGGTACTAGATGACTCATACACATAATACAATACATTACATAGATATGTAGAGGATGTTATTTCAATGACAGATGCAATAATAAAATCAAACAGACAAATATGTAGGTATTTGTGACGTAAAACAAAGAATAATACGAGTCTTCATCAGTATAAATCTATGGGAAAGATATTAAAGTAGAAAACCTATAAACAGTTCATAAAAGCTACAAAATGAATAGAAAAAATAAAACTTATTTTGACTTGTCTAACATAGTTTTTTGACACACATTTTTAATTGCTTTGTTTAACTGATTAGTATGAACCTTTGATATAGTACTTAATTATAAAGTTTAACCTTTTAATTTTGCATGCCTCGACGAGGCAGAGTGTATTGGAGTTGCCATTATTATTTAGAGCTTTTGTACTTACATTCCTGCAAATGAATCATGATGTTTTTTTTTGCATGACTGATATAGTTTTTTAAAAGTTCCTAAACAACCCCCTTTTGTTCAGTCCGCTTTCCAAATTAAGAAAACTCATGTTATTATTATAATTAACTATATTCATCCGCCATTTTACAGACAACAAAACATTTCTGAGTTTCTTTTGTCTTGAGATCTTTGTCGTACATTGTATCGTAAGCTCTTAAATTCCTATCTACCAATTTTCCTTTATTTTCTTTGTTTGATATTCCATTATGTATAAAATATTCACCACAAAAAATAAATATAATGTTTATTTGTACATTTTATCCGCTTGTGGTTTGAACCTGCGCCAAAGTCCATGTCAATGTACCTTGTTGTAATTACCTATGCGGTTGAATGTTACGGTCATGTTCACGATTATATTGGCAAGTGCTATGTGCAAGAAAATGATTAATTTATATACAGAAACTAGAATCAAGGAAAACAGGTAATTAACAAACTGGAGAGAGGCCGTCCATGAGAAAGCAAAGTGTCTAGTTTGAAATATCAACAATGAAATTATTTAAGTGATTCTTTTATTTTAACTAGCTTTGAAGCAAACTATTTCAAGATAATAAAACTTTTGAAAAATGGTTATCACAAAAGTAATTAAGAGCGGGATATTTCCCATGATTTGATTTATGAGTTTTCCAATATGCACTGTTTCAAGCGCCATGACGTGATCATGGCGCCATGATCACGGAATCACAAAAAATATAAAATTAAATAATGGTAAAAATCCCGTTATAAATGATTTTTGTATTTCAAGATGCTTAATATGTGGCTATCAAGGTCATTACTACACAATTTCAGGAAATTCTGTGATTATAACTGACCTGCCATCAAAAGACTCAAAATATGAACGTCAACAAAAACTAGAAAAACTGAAAGTGAAGAAAGTAACGTTACAAATAGTAAACAATGCGTTTGCGGTCATTTCCTCATTCAAAAAACCCACATCGCAAAAAAGCATCATTAGCAACTGTAATTTTAAACCTTTCACTAATATACAAAAAGCTCACACAACATTAAGATAAATATTTTTCCTGTGACTTCTTCGAAATCGTATCTCACCCATTACGCAAGCTCGGAATATCCTAAATGTGTTGGTAACGGGACCTCAAAACCCAAAAAGCCTGTTCGAAGCAGGTCAGTAATGCCATGTATAAACAAGTTGGCGGTCATGGCCGCTTGGTCGTTCACCCCCAAGATCTCGTTTACATCGCGTGATTAAAGAACAGTTTTTATATCTAAATCTTTTGCAAATCACCGTGGTTCAACTAGATATGCACAATACCTATATCATAGATTTTTTGATGAATATGTTAACGAATTAAAATAAACACAACTTTACCTACTTGTAGTTTTCACAGCTCTATAGAACTGTGAGAACAACTTTTTTTCTACGTCTTGGTGTTAAGGTCAACACCAAATTAGTAGAAAACCTAATGAGCTTGTTCTTAAATAACTTATTTCTTTATACTTTGTATATCCTTATTAAGCATGTATCTCATTATCCTGCTAATAATGTTTTTCTTTTTGTTACAGGTAGAGAAAGTATTTTCCATAATGACGCGGCGAAAAAGTGTATATTTAAATTGGACATTAGTTTTATTAGTAGTAGGTTTGTGTACGTCCGTTCACACGCGACCTCAAGACAGTAGTGTAAAAACTGAAATTTCCACAGAAAACTCAATAAGGTATAGTTTTAGAAATGATAGTTTTAGATTAATTAATAATGTAGTACCTTTAGTCATTCGTTTTGTGCAGAATAATAATAATAACAACCGAATAAGTAGATTAATCAAAGGCATTGCTAGTAACGTACCGAAACATCAAGTGAATAGAAATGATTTTATTTCGAAAATAAAACCCAGTAACAGTCCGCCGCAAATAAAGCTTCCTGATATTTCTTTTTCTTATGAGAGACGTAAACCAAATATTAAAAAAGTGCTAACTAAGTGGAATGACGAAGCCAAATATGAGGACTTTAATTTTTCCATAGAAGCATCGACCGAAGAACAGGATCCTGCTTACACAACTGTCAAGTTTACTCACAAAGATGATTCTAGTACAGAAAGTGTTAACCAAAAAAGTTCAGTAAAAAGAAATCAACCGTTGAATTACAATAAATACAGACCAAACCAACACCAATATTCCGAAGAAACGCAGGTTTACTCGACCAATATTCAAATAGTAGATTCCTACACACCACGACCCACATACTTGCATACTAAACGCCCAAGTCCTACACCTATAATAACGAATGTAGGTTATCCAAAACCGTGGCAGCAAAACACGCAGGTTAACCGAAAACCGACGACGCAAAAACCGGTACGGGTGACAAACCCGTTAAATTACAACTATCATAACTCTATACATAATTACCCAGGTGAATTTGAGGTCACAACTTTCCAACCCACGTCAGCATACACGGAAAGGATCGTTATAAGACCAGAAGAGTATAGCGGATCGCCTGACGAATGTCCTACTATTTACCTCACTTTGAATAATACCTTTCAAGGACAAGCTAAAGAGGCTTGCCCCGATTTAAACATAGCAGTAAACACGAACGTAATTAACAAGAACGTGGTTATAGAATCAGAGGAGGAAGAAGAGACGGACAGTTTGTTCCCTGGTGGGTTTGGGATTCCTCTGGGTGAAGCTGACGAGGATTCATCTATCCCCGATGAGTCAGCAGCTAACGATTATTTCGGTGCTGAGTCAGTTGAAAACCAAGAACCGGACAGCGCCTCTGATGAGCAATCAGAGTTTTCTAACTACAATGCAGCTAATGGTATACCGAGTGAAAGTGCTGAACCAGGAGGGTTATTTTCTCCATCGTCTCCAGTGTCAGCCCTTACTAAGCCTGGTCGTCCTGACAAAGATGACGATGACATTTTCAGCTTTTCATCACTCGTTCAATTTTTCAAGCCTGCGATAAGTGCACTTACATGGCTAGCAAGCATTAGTCCACTTGCTATGGGCTTATTTCCAATGTTCCTAGCACCTATTGCATTTCTGTTTGCCGGTTCCGGGATAGCAGCTTTATTTTCTCCATATTTTCCAATAGGCAGGGAAGCACCTAAGATCGTCCATGTTTATAGACCTTATTGGCATTGGGATGATGAAATTAAAACTTGGCAACTGCACTCCTTCCCGGATAACAGAAATCAGTACTATTCAAGAAGTAGTAAAGAAAATAAGAAAGTAGGGAATTCTGTAAAACCAACCTTCTTTTATAAGCTGAAGGAATTGATGAAAATGACGACAGATATTTTGAGAGAAAAAAATTATAAAAGAAAAATTACTAGAAGTCGGAGAGAAAGAAGAGATGTTTGGTCTATAAGAGTAAAATGAGAAAGTAAAGCCTTTGGGGAAAACCAATGTTAATCCATTCTATCTATCCATACTAATGTTATAAATTCAAAAATAGCTCCGTCTGTCTGTCTGCCGGTCACCGTTTGACGCCTAAACGGCTGAACAGATACTAATGAAATTTAGTAGGGACGTAAATAGTATCCCGGAGTCGGAAATAAACTAAAATCACGTGCGAGTGCGAAGCCACTGGCAACAGCTAGTAATACCATAAAAATTAAAGCAATTTTGTCGGTCTATCTGTTACCTTTTCACGCTTAAGTGACTGAAAGGGTCTTAATATCCTAATAATATTATAAACGTCAAAGTTTGTAAGTATGGATGGATGGATGTTTGTTACTCTTTCACGTAAAAACTACTGAATGGATTTTAATGAAACTTCACAATAATGTAACTTACATATCATAATAACACATAGGCTACAATTCATAAAGATTATATAGTATTTTATCCTAAATATTTATCACCACGCGGGTGAAACCGCGGGGCGCAGCTAGTAATTAATAAAAGGCAAAGGTAATAATTAAAAGGCAGGGAGGTAAACGGAATCCCAGGGCTAGGCATAGGATAGTTTACTTGAAATGCGCGTGCTATTCGTGGACATAAGCTTAGTATGTTCTATTTTCATGTCGAAAACAAGTCAGTTTTTTTTATTTTATTTAAAATACTATCGGAAAGTTATGGCAATGTCTTTGATTGGCTTGAATCAAGTTGTTTTTGCAATAATTCATAAATATGTTAAGCTATAAGTAATATAGTATTTTTTTTTTAGTACGAAATAATTCGTCTTTTGTTCTATATTTTATTTAAGTAGATTTGTTGCTTTCGTTTAGTATGTAAATAGTGCCGAAATTGTAAATCTTATATTTATTTGTATTTTTTATAGGTAATTATTTTGTAAAGAATTAACGGTTAGATAACAATAACTTTGTGTATGTGTAACAAATACATAATGATGGTAAAATTGTGGTTGTTTTAATACCTTTAAAATAGATATTTTTGTTAAAAGTTATATTTTATAATAAGAGCATCAATGCAAATTTTATAGCCATTACGTTGGTAAATTGATTTTAAATCAGAATAATAATTTTTAGAGCAACCCAGTTCTCATTTGCTTTTATTTCTCAATTTCAGCTCGACGAGTCAGAGCGCTGCCGTGCCCGAGCAAACAAAGCTACCACTTACATCATCATCTTCGTCAACAATTGCAGCAACATTGGATTCATCCAGAGATGTCAAGAATAAAGTTCCAATCCGAGACTCAATTAAACTAGTGGCTAATCAGTTGTTAGACAAGCCAACTGAAAATGACATGCCAGTCACAGCTGATATTAGAATACCAACAAAAGTTAAAAATCAAGTAAAACATAAAATCAAAACTAGGAATGATGATAACGAAGAAGCAGAAAACTCTCATGTCGGCGTTGCCGTTCCTATTTCAATGGAAGATCTAGAAAATGAAACGGCAGTGAAAGAAAATGAATCCACTACTTCAAACGAAGGCATTTCTACTTGGGTTTTGGTAAGCAATCCTGTTAACAGCAACTCGACCGTATCCACAGAACCAACAAAAACTGAAGAAACTAAAAAGCAAAAGCCTGCACCACCCAAAAACAAAAAGAAACAACCAGTTAAACCAGCAAAACGGCCGGTCATAGCCAGTACTAATAAATCAGATTTGATTGCGGGAGGTTCAGCTATCAATGAGAACGTTTACAATAAAATCAAGGATACAGTTTTATCAAACGTTCAAAAGAATAAAACACCAGCTACTCAAAAGATCACTACAGTAAAAATCACGACTACTACTTCGACTTCGACAACAGAAGCACCAACAACAGATAAAGAAGAAACGAAAGCACCCGAAAAGGCTCCTACCCCGACCAAAGTCACAAAACTGAAGAAAAAGAAGAATAAAAACAAAGTCAGATCCACAACTACGGAGGAACCTTACATAAGTGACTCAGCATTACTGCCTATGGAAGCAAAGGGCCCAGAAATTGAATTAGAGGTAAGTACACCACCTGTAACGACTAAAAAGCCTAAACGCACCTCAACAAAGAAAAAAACAAAGACGAAGAAACGCAAAACAACCAAGCCTAATACCGAAGCATCTACAAGCATTGCCGAAATAAAAACAGGTAATAAGACAAAGTCGACTAAGCCAGCAAAGAAACCGCAGCCTCCAGTTGCTATAACTTCACAACTGTACAACTATTTATCAAGGGAAGTTATGCCGTCTGTGGGTGTCGGAGTTCTTGGCTTGGCTAGTATCGTTGGGATCGCAAGCTACTTCTTGTATCCCTTCTCCACACCAGTCAGACGGACCTTTGAAGTAGATAAAAGAGACGATCTGTATAAGAACAACGCAGAGGATTACGCTAATGAAGGGAATGGCCAAGCAGAAGAGGATATGCTTGGAACAGTATTAGCTGGTATGCCTGCTCATGCTAAAAACAAACTTAACCCATACGCTGGCCAAACTGCTTACGTCAACAGTTATACTGCTAAGAAGCCACAACAACAAGATATTCGATACCGTCACGTTGCTGCTAAATATGAGCCAAACTACAACGCTCGCTATCCGCAACAGAAAACAGGTTTGGCACATGGCGCTGTTTACTCCAAACCGCTGAACTATAGTCCCCACTATGAAACAAGACATGCTTACACCACTGAAGGTAAATTCAACTTCGACAAACTACCATCGTCTTATGCACCTTACCAACCACAACCAGCACCTGCGGTTGAGCAAATTTACGCCGTCCCTCAAACAGGGCCATCGTCATCTGGAATTTCTTCTTACGGCAATGATGCCTCAAACTCTGTTGTGTATGGCATCAAACCATCACCTGAGTCCGATTTCAAACCAGTTTACCCTTTTGAAGGACAATTCTACAATGAGGCTACGAGTAGTCCGGTTACATACGCTCCTACTTCGTTATACTTGGGATCAAATAATGAGGCAGAGGAACCAATAGAAGATTACCAAGAGACTTCAAGCGAGATCAATGAAATTGATGAAAGTCAGTTTGTTGTCGGTAATGTCCCTAAAGAGTTATCAGATTCTGCAACACCCGCGGTCGTGCCAGAACATGGACCTAGAAAATTGAACAGGAGAAAAAGGAATGTTCTGGTAAAACGCAGCGTTTCAACATCACTAGAAGAGCTTATTAGGTTAGAGAAGGAAAATAACAATTTTCTGAGTAACGAAATCGACGACTCGATAGTTATGCCTATTAGAAATCTGGCATCTATGACTGAAAATGCACAAATGATTCAAGAAATACCAGCGCCCTCTAAACCAGATGTTATGACAGTATTTCCATTGGAAGAAGCGGAAAAGGTCGATTCTACCACAATAAAAAATATAATAATCGAAAGTGTATCAACTATCCCAGTAAATGATAAAGACAAGACAACAATAGAATCTGAATCACAAAATGATGTTGAAATAACTACTAAAGGTTTTAGAGTATACGAAGTGTTTTCAAATCCAGACGCTACATCAAGTCCACTTATAAATGATCTTACGGCTAAAGCTGAAACGACAACAGCGAGCAACCTGATGACTGAAACCACAACGGAACTTAAGTCTGAGACAACATCAATCCTGCCTTCTACTGAATCAGCGTTTACGGATTCGAAAGAACCGGATTCACCAACTTTAAGACCTACGCCAATTATTCCTGATGTTGGAACGTATCCTCCTCTGAACGAGCCTCTAGGTTTCTTTTCCTTCTTAAGACGCCTTGTAGATTTCAAAGTTAGACTTGGACTTAGCATTTTACAAAGCACATCAGACTCTTTGAATAGATTCTTGAAAAATGTTGAAACTCCACAAACCACAAACACTAGGTTAGCCAAAGCCTCCGCATTTACGAAAAAGAAAGCCCTGTAAGGTAGACATTTTTAACAATTAGGTACATAGAAATCTCATTTATTGACTGAATAATATCGTTTAATATTCTAAACACATTTGCACGTAAGTTTAAGATTTTATTTAAGTACAGGGATATCTTTATTGTAAAAGAAACTTCTAAGAAAATGTATTATTCCTTATAAAAATATTATATCTTCAGAATGTTTTCCTCGTCAAAAAAGGATTATAATTTGAGGGAAGCCTACTGAATTTATATTGTGATAATGAAAATATCAAAAAATGTAGGCACTTAGTAATAATATCCGCAGGTTTCAATGACTTTTATTCTAATTTGTGTCTTGTTTATTGGTTTAATTATTAAGATTTTTATAATTTTGTAAATATTTAATAAATTCCTCTAAATACATTGAAAGTTTGTTTTATTTCCTTTTGTACCTATGTACCAAGTCTAAAGGTTTCTAAAAGTATCTGCACTGCACTGCGTAACATAATTTATCCCGGACAAAACGAGGCAATTTTATTCTACTAATATTATAAACGCGAAAGTTTGTAATTATTCAGAATAACACAGGCTACAATTTATAAAGATAATTAATTGATTATCCAAAATATCATTCTATCACCACGCAGGTGAAACCGCGGGCGCAGCTAGTATAATAATAATTATATTATTCAACAAAACATCAGTAACACGGCGATGCTTGTTTCGACTACAGCGCCATCTCTGTTATTAATGAGGAACTATGCAAGTATCTACCACAGTCTGAGACCTTCGACGACGTAGTCATTGAAATAGTTATCGAGTGAAGTGGTAGATGGCGTTAACCGTTATTTTATTTGTTGCAAATAGAAATGGAAGCACTTTATCTTTGATGTAATACAGATACTTAGCTAGCTTATGGACGCGGCTTCGCGCGCCTTTTATCTAAATATAATTTAGTGTGTTTTAAAAAGTATAAACTGACTTCTATTTTCTAAATAATGAAAATGGGTTTAAACTTAGTTTTCAAAAAGAATCATCGAAATTGGTTGACGTGACGTGACTCATATCGGTCATCTACAACCCATAACACAGCTCTGCTTAGTTTGGGGCTAAATGATGCTGTGTGGATCCAGCACTATTAAATTATATTTTATTTAAATAACATTGTCATCAAACTTACATAAGTACCTATACCAAATTTCAGATCAAAGTTGCAAGAAGAAGAACACACACTAACAGGGCAAGCAGAATAAAATCATGTAATAAAAAGTGGTAGCCAAAGCCAAAACAAAAAATGGATAATTTTATAAGATCGTACAAACAGTTATCCAAAGTCGGAAATCAAACCAACAACCACCTGCGTCATAGTCCTGAACATTCACCCATCGCGCCACGTCGGTCGTTTCCTTATACGTACACATAGGTATAATTTTAGGTATATTCAGTGAGTCAAATATTTACTAATAATGATTAATAAATTTTGTCGCTGCCTTTTGCAGTCGGAAACGTAAAATTAGCCGCGTGTGAACTCATATCATTATTAATTAAATCTCGCTTGTACAGAGTTAATGTAGCGTAACCTACCAATGGACCCATTGGACCAAATTGAATAAAATTACCGGTGTATCCACCAGTGGGGTAAAAATAATGCTCTGTTTTTGTGTGTGTGGTGGCTGCGGGCGTAAATTAAATGTAAAAATTATTTTTAGTTTTGAATATTATGTAGGCAATAATTTTTGGGATAATGAATTATGCAAGCTTTAAGTTCAATGTAAGCTGTAAGGGTAAATATACAGGATGGTTTTTTAAGATGGTTGGTGATTGCCAAGTCCGAACCAACGAGAGTTAGAGAAAAGTCGTGAATGGAGCCATGCCCTCGATTTATAAGAAAACAATAACAGCATAATTCGTTTTATTTTAAACTTTCGGACTTAGTTATCACGGCCCTTCTCAAAAAACCAGTCTGTATAATGTATTTATAGTGTAACTATAGTCCTTCTGATTCTTTTGATTCCTATTACGATATAAAATGATAATTTTACAAAAATGTTCGATGGTTCTTTGTTCCCCTTTTTTTGATGTACCCTTAAGGTACAAGTCCGAGATGGACCGCGCAGACTGTCACCGCAGGCGACATTGCGGCTAGCGGCTGCGGTTCAACGGTTGCGTCTATTGCCAAGCAAAGTCGCGACATCACTGGCGCTGCAGTCTGCGGTTGCAGCGTGCCGCGGTCGCAGGCCGCTGTGTCGCCGCGCTTGGAATCAATTTAGTACAAAATAGAGATGCATAGAAATAAATAGTGTCGCTTACAGCCTGCAGCTGCGGTTTGCGGCCTGCGGTCCATTTTGGAATTGCACCAAAAGCAAAGCAAAACAGTGTCCCAGTGACCCACTCTCAAGAGATGTCACTAGGCATGTGCGTGCAGTTCATTAAACCAACAAATTATGTGTCACAAACTGGTTTAAACGCCATGCAAAGGGAAACCAATGGATCGGAAACAGGGGTTAATAAAATAAAATGAGAATATTATTGAATTGCGACCGGTAAGGTTAATGTAGTATGTAAGGATTTGAAGTTGAGTTGAGACTTTTTCAGTTCTACATTTCTATATTTTTTTGGTATTTTAATGATTTCGTTAGCATTTCTCGCATTAGGATAACCAAAGACGTTATTAGATAATGATATAAGGTTTTTTATATAAAAAAGAAATTTCATCATCATTGGTCTATTTGCATCTACCAAAAATGACTTAAATGGCAACAGTCTGTCTGGCAGTCATTGTAGCACTTTCGTGTGTGCCTGAAAAGATGATGATTCTTTGTTCAGGGCAACTGTGGTTGGACACTTATCTGCCAGTGTCAAGTAATGGAAAATAATTGTAAAATTAATGATGAGTTATCAAATGAGTTATGAAGATGGATTGATGTTTTCACCAGAGCCTAGTTCGCTATCTAGCAGGGTGCACCACGTGCAGGTTAGGTTGGCTTGGGAGATGAGATGTTGGAGTCCTTACGCCTCGCGCAATGGTGATAAAACATTCTCTTCTCCACGCATGTCCGTGTTCACTTCAGAAATCCATTGCTGTCAAATAAATCTCGTTGTCAATAGTGAATGAGTTATGTCACAGCGGGGTTCTCGTGGTTTGAAAATAACAATGGTTAACTATTGGTTGCGGTTTGGCGGTCGCCGGTCGCTATAACAAGGACATTTCCCATTTTGATCCTTGGTTGATTTTATCACAATAATAGGTACATGTATTATAAACGCGAAAGTTTGGATGTTTCTGTAGATGGAGGGATGGATGGATGTTTGTTACTTTATATAATATTAGTGTGATAATCAACCAAGGAACAAAATATTCACGCCAAAACTTCTGATCGGATCAGGCAATGTAATTTTGCATACAGGTAGCTATTAGTCCGGAATAAAACATATAAACTACTTTTTTTTGACAAAAATCAGGTCCCATGGGATACAAATAGAAACAATGCGTGCGAAGCTGCAGGCAGAAACTAGTATAACTGTGAAAAATGTGATATTTGGATGTTGGTTACCTCTTTACTATTTACACCAAAACAACTTAACGGGTTGTTTCAAATTGTCCATGGATGTAACTTTAGACCTGGAATAATTTATAAGGCTACTTTAATCCAGGAAGAACTCGTGTCCAGAAACGTAATCGAGATAAGTTAAACTTAGTTTTATATTTGACAAAATCATCCCTAAACCAACTGCCATTTGAAACTTACTTTTAACTGTATAAAGTCATCCTAAGCCCCGACAACAGAACAATGAAATGAGACAAGATATTCAACATGTGGTTTTATTTCGACCATTTCATTTCATTTCATATATTATTCAGGCCACGCGTGGACAATGTGCTATATGATCTGTGAAGTAATCCCCCTGGTGTAACGATTATTTATGTTTATCTTTGTTGATTTATCATTTTGAGGACTTTTCGATAATGTTTGTATCGTAACTTGAGACTTTTTATAAAGGTTTTTGAACTGCACGAACACAAAGAATACAGAAAATATCATAGGGCTCTTGAAGAAGATGATCATGATCTACTATAGTTGATTTGTGGCCCCAAAGGTTTCTCGCTTTTATGGAAAGAAGAAATGGTCAATCTCTATTCAACTGTAATCTCAAGGTAACTTCATTTCATTTGTACATGAAACACGAAACACGTTACAAATGAAATTGGCGTTTTGTCGATTACTTTCTAGTCTAATAACACGAAAACGTAATGAAAAATAAATAAATAAAAAAGTAATGCTGGAAATCCACACGTCACCATCTAGCCTCAAGCTAAGCTCAAGCTCTTGTATTATGGGTAATAGACAACTGATATACTCATAATTATAATTACATTCTTACGTGGGGTTAAGACATTATATACCCATGGATTTGTTTAACCATATCTAGAAGACACCCAGAACACCCGGAACAAATATCTGTAGATCGTACAAACATTTGTCCTGAGGCGGAAATCGAAACTGCAATCTCCTGTGTCGCGGGCGAAATTCACCCGTTGCTGCGCCACTGAAGTCGACGAAGTCGTTATGCAATATCCATACTGATATTCCAACTTAATAAAGATCGAAGAGCTAAATTTAAAAAAATCACCAAATACTTGAGGCACGCGGCGATCCATAACCCGATTGCTTTTAAATTTTAACGAAAGGTTTTTATTCCCAGTCAATGCATAGAAGATGGACCAATTAATCAGAAGCTTCCTCACTGTTGCCGCTCACTGCATTTTTAATTAATCAATTTGTGGATTGGAGGTCTGCTTGAATTGGACCGCTTGGTGAAAACTTTTTTGTAGAAATTGAATATTTAAATAAAAACGATAGCCGAGATTTGTTCTGGTTTCGAATAATAATAGAAATAAAAGAATTAAAATAAGTTAGGCTTTTGAATTGTATGTGACTATTCCAAATAAACTCTTCTATTCCATAAAAAATAAATAATACTGGACAATTCAAACAGCCTATTATCTAGCCTTAAGTTCAGCAGAGCTTGTGTTATGGGTACCAGATAACTAATATACATAATACAATACATAACATACATAGATATTTATTTATTATGAATATAACACGACCAGAACACCCGATACAAAATTATCTGCAGATTATACTTATATTTGTCCCGAGGCGGGAATCTAACCCGTGACCTCCTGTGTTGCAGGTGAACCTTCGCCCAAAGCACCACAGAGGTCGTCTATTATTTTCAGACAGACATATTCGGCGAAATCTAAAACCCTAATCGACTTCTGGGCAAAGGTCTACATTTTTTGTTAATACCACTTTCTGTGTTTCTAAATATGTAAGTAGATCGGTATGTCTGCCCATAAAAACTAACTCGCAGTGCCTTCAGTTATTCCGTGATCATGGCGCATGAAACTGTGCCAAGATATTGGAAAACTCAAAAATCTAATGGTAAATATCCTTTTTTAAATGATATTAGTGTTAATAACCATGATACATACGTTCAAACGCGATGTGGTCAATTCGAGATTTAGTCAGAAAGCGATTAAGTCATAAGTTATGACTGAATAACTGCTATCTAGTCAAATCAAGATGTAGTCTTAAAGCTTCTAACCTATCAAAATGCCTTTGCTGTATGCCGTATCTTAGTCGCTGTTATCCTACGACGACCGAAGTGGCGCGGAGGGCGAAGGTCCGCCTGCGACGCAGGAGGTTGCGGGTTCGATTCCTGCCTCGGAACAATTGTGTGTACGATCTGCAGATATTTGTTCCGGGTGTTCTGGTCGTTTTCTATGTATAAAAAAAAGATCTATCTATGTAATGTATTGTATTATGTATATCAGTTATCTAGTACCCATAACACAAGCTCTGCTTACCATGGGGCTAGATAATGATGTGTGGATTGTCCAGTATTAAAAAAAAAAATCGAGATTTAGTCAGACAGCGATTAAGTCATTAAGTTATGACTGAATAACTGCTACCTAGTCAAAGTCTAGTCAAATCAAGATGTAGTCTTAAAGCTTCTAACCTATCAAAATGCCTTTGCTGTATGCCGTATCTTAGTCGCTGTTATCCTAAAAGAAGGGATTTTATTATATTATCATGGACATAAAACGCAGACTTCAAACACAGCCCTTACCCCTACAGGGTCGTATGCACATCATTATCCAATCAGATGATCAAGGGCCCTTTATTTATAGTTTGACATTAAAGTGATACAAGTATAAGTGTTTATCGCGGTAGTTTATTTGCGGACCACTTAGAAAAGGTAAACAATGTGTGTTAATAGGTAAACAACTGTAACCTAATTACCAGTCACGAGTTGATAAGCTAAAGTATATATTTCCCTATAAGCTAGTGAAATTATTTTCTAGTAGTTTTATTTGCTTGTGTTTTCATTTGGTAGAAACTTGTCTTTTATTAACTCTTTAATTTAGGAGAAATCCCCTATTCTCAATCTAAACACTTTTTAACACAAAATTATAATAAATATTCCAGATAATTTTCCACTTTGCTGCACTTGTTCGTAGTGACGCGCAAAAAAGTAGCAAACAAGATGTTAAGCAAGTCCTCAAATTGAAGATGTTGACCGAATCTGTGCTATAAAATAGCCCATATTATGACGACAAACGATTTTATGGTACTTTAGTTATGGAGGTTCTTTGAAACTAGGGGACGAGGGTCTTTGAAGAAAACGGGATAACTACTTAGCCCCGTTTTATTTATATTCTATACTAGCGACCCGTCCCAGCTTCGCCCGGGTATTTGATTTAGGCAATATTTTAAATTTTTCTCTTTTTTCTCTCCGTAAGAACCATCCTCGTACTTCAAGGAATATTCTAAAAAATAATTAGCGAAATGGGTTCAGCTGCTCTCGAGATTTGCGCTTAGCAACACATTCAGCGATTCATTTTTATATTATAGATCTCTAGAAGTAGGTACTTGTACTGGTACTTGGTACTTACGTAGATAGGTACTTGGTACTTACGATGTTGTTCGTGACATTTGATAAAACATCTAGTATACTACCAACAAACAAGGTAGTGAACTCGCCCACCTTCAAAACAAATGGCTTTTGTATTGCATTTTTAGGTATTTCAGAAGCCTGCCTTCAGCTATAGCTTCGTTAAGAATAATTAAAGAATGTAAGTAACGAGCCAACTCCTCGACTGAAGGAATGGTGCAGGGCAGCCATCGCTATATTTTAAGTAAATCTGTTCTTAATAATATGAAAATATGCAGGGGTTTAACGAATACCCCAATTTCTGAGGTAGATCTTGTGGTTGGGCCATGAACTTGAATGATAGTTAGCTAGTCTATAATGTATATTGGCCGAGTCAACGCGAGCCTTTTTTGTGCCGACAGGTGTACCTCTGTAATGAGGACCTCAGCGATGTCATTGTAGGTTATATTCTCAGAATCTTATTTGATAATAATTTAAGAAATAATTAATTAATCATATTTTTTTAAGAAATAAAAAAAATGAATTTGAATCGCTTCTCCAAGAAGCAAAAAATATTTCCCGATGTTTTCATGGCCCCAAAGTTACTGGGGCTAGTCTCACAATCAGAATTGCAAATGCCACAGTAAATTTACAAAGAATACGCAAATATTATGCGGGACCCACTCGCTGAGCGTTTTATTCTGTGACATACGGAACTCTGGTAAATGGAATGTAAATTTCGAATGTTTTCGATGGGCTTTTAAATTACGAGATCAGAAATTTTGCAATTTCAGAGGAATTTAAAGGCGATCTCCACTTGAAACTCGTGGAATTCAAGTAATTTATGAAACCCTTACAGCGTAGGGTGATATTGTGTAGGACCTTTCAGTGTAGGATGACCTTAATGTGTTATGGGTACTAGATAACTGATATAATATAGGTAATACAATACATCCATAGATAGATATTTTTTATTATACATTGAAAACGACCAGAACACCCGGAACAAATATTGGGGCTAGCTGTGTGAATTTGTACAGCGTTATTTATTTATTTATTTTAAACCGTTGGTTGGTATGAGTAGCATTCAACGAGTAACTCAACCATTCTCCCTCTTAGCTAGAGGCTCTCGTAGATTTTTGACTGAACAGTTACTTGGAAACGGACTTTGATTACACGAGTACTTTATAACAGCTTAATAATGTCTTTCGACAAAGGCCCTTTCAAGAGACTCTACAGAGGGATCACAAGGGTTTTTTTATTAAATTGTCTTGACCGCGTTTCTAGAGTAATGTTGGTTAGGTGTTATTTTGCCTTGCTGCTAGTTTAAAAAATGTGGACTTGTCTGGTTATTTTTATAACCACAAACGTTTGTGGTAGTTGGTAGTAGGTATTCCATAGTGTTCTTAACAAAGTTCATAATCATTGAAATGCAACTCTTTGGTAACTAATAGCTATGTATATCATATTACCAAAATAACATGAACGTTTAATCTGACCCTGTTTTGTGTATAGTATATGTATTTTACAAGGGCATTAGCGTTAACTATGTTGAATTGTTAGCTGAAATGATTATTCTCTGGGTATTAATTTTGTTTTCTCGATACAGGTATTAAGTTTGATATTTTGTCCTTGGTGGTGTTGCAATAATATATTTTTATGTCCACTACTACTACATTTTTACCTTTTAAAAGCCACTTAAGTTTTCCAATAGCCAACAGTCACGAAACGTGGACCAAAGCAGCAATCCATAAAGCAAACAGTCCCATCTCAAGAGTCCGAACAATTTACTGGAAGTCCGAAGATCCCAGTTGTCGCGCCGCACAATCGGTCAATTCCCAAAGGGCCAATTTCAAGGGCTACTTAGGGACATGTCTGCTTTGAGTTAGGTAAGGATTCAGCTACTTATCAAATGGTCTGAGAATTTAGCCAGGTAATGTTTCACTTACGTTTATAATTTTTTTTATTTGTGTTTTTATTACGTAATAGTTATTTGATAATTATAAAACTCTCTAACTTCAACATTATATGAGTGTTAATTAGCTTTGATTCTGTACATTTAAAGAAGGCAGGTACCAAACATTTTTTTTTGCTGGAAGTTTTGTTTAACATACTTAACTTTCAGATGTTTTCTCAGATAAGTGAAAATATGTAATTTCTTTTGAGAAATAAATATTCTATAACTGATGAATGTTTTCTCGTGCCTGAGAGGAAGAAGTAGCTAGTTCGAATGACGCCGGGACAAACTTTTGTATGAATTTTTATACTTGTTTTGGCAAAGAGGGTCTTCTATGTTCATATTATTCATGTTATAGTAGCATATTTTATTATACATTTATAGCTGGTGCCCATAATCTGCCCAGATGATGATATGTTAAACTATTTATTTACTTTGAGAGGTTTCTTAAATTGGATTGCCGGGCATTGAGAGTCCTGATTCGATCCCCACTCTTCATCTCTCATACAACAGGCCCAGCGACCATACTGTACAAATAAATAAATAATGCTGGATAATTTACATCGCAATATCTAGCTCCAAGCTAAGCAAAGCTTGTGTTATAGATAACTGATATATGTACATTTTACAATACGAGTACATAGATAGATATTTTTTATTATACATAATGAAGAAATATAATGAAGAATGGAAACGACGGTCAGCAACGACGCAGGATGACAAATTTTTGATCTAGTTTCATCCCCTTTTCGGGTTGCACTTTATCCAGGGACACACTGTAGGTACATAAAAATGTATAATATAACATCTGAACCGTCTATGTGCTTATTTTGTATGCCTAGAGAAACAAAGGAGTTTGATTTAAACTAAAAATATTTAAACACGACTTTTACAAGAATTTTGGGGTATTTGTTTCAAAATACCTAATGTTTTCAACAAAATGAAACGCTAACGTTGAATGCCTAACGATCAGAATTCTAAATGATCCACGTAACAATAGAGTGAAATAAATCTCAATTTTCCCTGTTATTCCAGTACAATACCCACCCAAAATTTTATTGAAGAATGCTTCGAAAAAAATTACCCTTTGTTTTATTCCCAACATAATTGGCCGCATCATAATAGACGAATTGAGGTAAGTACCTATTTTATTAAATGCCATAAAAAAAAAATGTCTCTATCTCCTCTACAAAACCATTTATTGACCGTTAATGCTCTAGAAAATTCCCTAAAAAAAAATCCTATAAATCCTCGAAAAAGCTTTAGGTACGTAGGTAACGATGCCATCTTTCATGACTTCAAACAAAAGTTGTGACCTATAAAACTAGAAGACGTGGTCTATAAAAATCGTATACCCATTTTAAGACTTCAAGAAATGGCCGCGGGACTATAATTCTAGTAGCATTGGCACTGCATAATCATTGTTCCCTATAATAAAAGCCTAAATCACGTTTTTTACGTTGATATGATTATTCCATGACTCAGGTCGTCTTTTAGATTTTATTTCCATCTAGAATTTTATTCTTAGATATTACAGCCTTGGACGTTACTATGGTAACATGTAAAGAGTTCTTTCAGTAGATGATGATTTATTTAGTATAACAATATACAAATGTATTCCATCACGTTGAAATGCGACTGAATCTGGTGAATATCTTGGATCTTGTGATATTTAGACCCCGATGAGTAAACACCGCGATAGTATCGGGGCACGAATACAGTGCTGTTATGTAACAGCTGCTGTCAGACAGCTTGATTACACCAGATAGTTCATCATAATCATCATCAATCTATATTTGACCACAGCTGGACATAGGTCTCCCCAATGAGCGCCATAGCGTCCTGTCAACTTGCCGCATCTAGCATCTGCCTGAGTCTTTCGCAGATCGTCATCCCCACCCTGGCCGTATGGCATCTTACGTTTGTCGATACGCGATCTCCACTCAAGAACACGTTTACCCCAGCGGTACCCCATTGGGATTAGATAACAGTGCAACAGTGGAACCCTGCACCGAGATATGAAGGCCACATAAAATGCTGCAAAATATTATTACCTATATTTAAGATATCAATATATAGTCCTATTATCTTGACATCAGCTGTGATACTGATATTATCTGTACCTCACCCACTGAACCCAAAGCTTCTTAACGCGTACACAGCCAAGCTTCACTGCGATGCGGCATGGAGGCACTCGTGGTTGCGTCACGAGTGCGAACATCACTGTTTGCGGCGGCAGTCAACTTGTTAATCCAAACAAGATTCTGGGTTTCAGTAATAGCTTAGATACTCAGCTACCCTTTACAGGATGTGACACCGTCTCAGAATGGATGTGCCCAATTCGTCATGTCGATTTAGGAGAGAGGCCGGATTTGCGCCGAGTAATCACTACATAGTATAAAACAAAGTCGCTTCCCGCTTTCTGTCTGTCCATATGCGTTCTTTAAAACTACGCAACGGATTTTGATGTGGTTTTTTAGCGCAGGCGAAGCTGCGGGGCGCAACTAGTGATCATATATACTGCAAGCCGGAGTACCTATAGTGTTAGGCCTCACGACCTTTGACGTCAGCTAACTGTCAAGTAGGCAGTCGTTTTCTTTTGTAAGGTACTTCATGGTACATATTATTTATTATTATTTATATATATTTCTATATATTATTTCTTATCATTCATACATTTCAAATTTTTATCCTACTAATATTATAAAGGCAATAAAAGTTTTTGATAAACGTGTTTGTTGAAGTTAAATCTAAAAATATATATTTTAAATAGGGTCCACCGGGACACAGATATTATGTACAGTGGCGTTCATCGGTAGGTTACCTCCTTGTTAAGTTTTAATAAAATTTCTATGAATACAGAAATATTTTTTTATAGAAATATTTATTTAAGATAGCAAACCGTTTTATATAATTATAACTAATAAAGTGTAATTGGTGATTTTGTCGTTCTAATTAAATACATAAATAAAAAATAAACAACAATCTCTATAATATAAAACCTAAACTGATGGAATTCCTACTACCATACATATATCCTAAGACCATTTGACGACCGATGCGCGGCGGGCGAAGGTCCGCCTGCGACGCAGGAGGTTGTGGGTTCGATTCCCGCCACGGAACAATTGTGTGTACGATCTGCAGATAATTGTTCCGGGTGTTCTGGTCGTTTTCTATATATAATAAAAAATATCTATCTATGTATTGTATTGTATTATGTATATCAGTTATCTAGTACCCATAACACAAGCTCTACTTACCATGGGGCTAGATAATGCTGTGTGAATTGTCCAGCATTATTTTATTTTTATTTTATACATAAACATGAAATTTGTTTTGAGTAAGTACGTGTGGTATATTACTCCTTGTCTAAAAGCATCTGACATCGGACATCTGTCCGTTTTAAGATAATTATCCCTATTATCTGCACTCACTGACTTCTTGTGGATCTATATTTTCCCACAAAAGGCGCCATTTGTCTTTTCTTATCTTCAACCTAAGGATGTGACTTCAACAAACTTAGCACTGAACTTTTCAGCTTTAACACAGCGAAATAAGGTCTGCTTTATTTACTTAATCTATAGGAAAACTTCTTGCAATGACAACACAGTCCACGTTGTACTTAATTTTAACTGTGTTAGAGTTTATTTTGCTTTGTTTCGAGTCTGTAAAAAGTTTGCCAGGCTTTTGACAGATGAGTTAGAGAAGTGCTGATTTGATATGTTTTGTAACTTACTTATCTTTGCCATTGCTATACTCTAGATGGAAATATTATACACGAGATCACGATTTGGGCGAACAAAAGTAACATTTCGAATATAAACTTAACAATTCAAACATAAAACAACTTTAAGTTTTGTAAGGTTTTACTTATCCATCCAAAACTATAATGTTTAGTACTAAATTCAAATCCACGTTACATTTTGCTTTAGGAATTCATCTTTATTCCAACAGAAATAAAAATTTCAACATCCGTACGTACGTAACAATGTCTTTGTTATGAAACATTTAAATAAAAATAGTATAGGGTGCCTTCCGTTCATATTGTACGAAAAACAAACGAATAAAATTTTGGCACACAACATTTAGGCGCGGGAATGGGGTATTTCGCATTTCATTTTATTTCGGGTGAAAAAGGGCTAAAGTTTGGTGTAGATATCGAAAAAGGAAGAACGGCAATAACAATAACCTGTAATATGTCGGTTCTTACCTTTACCAGTATTCTTACTCAAATATTCGTAATCATATGTATCTATTTATGTAAAGTAATAAATAGGAAACGAAAAAACAAGTATCATCATCGAAGGCACACGAAATTTATCCACTAAGTAAGGTACTTAGTGGATAAATTTCGTGTGCCTTCGAAAAAAAAAATCGCAGTCAAAGTGTTAATGCACTAGGAAGGCCTAGTGCATTAACACTTTGACTGCGATTTTTTTTCGACGAAAGCGAACTTTTTTTTAACCTAAAAAATTCGTGCTGCCGCACTACACAGCGGTTGTGTTGCGCCGCACATGCGTTTCGTTCGAAAAATATTACGGCTTTGCTGAGTCACACAGATCTGTATTTTCTCAGCCGCTGCGCTAGTGTGGATTTACGCATATTAGTCACTTGTAGAAAACACATACCGTGTGATTTCAGCAGTCAAAGTGTTAAAATCAATAAAAATCTTCTAATTACTTTCATTTAGAATCTTTGTGTATATAGTGTTTGGCTAGAAACTTGGTCCGTTGTGATTTATCAACAAATTGAATAAATACAAAATTCAAAAGTATAGGGAAAGTGTTAAAAATCTAATTTAATCAATTTTAGCATTGATTTGTAGGAAACATTTCGATAACAAAATACAGATTATATTCTATACATCTTTTAGAAAAACATACTAATTAATGTAAAAAAAACGGATAAAATAATTACTCTTCATCGACACCTTTGTGTACTATTCAGTGGTTATTCTGCGAGCAATTAATGTTCATATGCCAACAATATTCTAAAGCAGGTTAATTTTTCATTATCTGCCGAAATGGTATATTGTAGCCCAAAGTGTACTAGCGCATTATAACATTAAATGAATTGAATGAGTTGCCAGGATACAATCGCTTTCGTTTCTAGAATATTAATAAAATAAACATAGGTACGTAAGCAGTATCTAAAACAACAATACTCTTCCAACAAATCTGATTCCCACTTCATCCCTTTTAGAAGGAAATGACTAGGTCAAAGTCTAAGTTAATAGTCAATTCTCAAAGTTTATTTCACATGTTCAAAGGAAAAGACCATAATCAAATTTTAATACGATACGTCAATTTTACGCCAAATATATCTCGAATGGGAATATATCAAATTCCGAAGAGATGGCGTCAACGAACCTCGCTCGGGTTATTCAATAAATAACGCGATATTGAGGAGTTCGAATACCTCTGTATTGTTCAAAAGAACTTCCATCTGATATTATGTTATTTACTTCAAGATGTGTGACAACATTTTGTCCTGCGACGGTAATCGCATCTGCAATTCTTAACCTTTCAGCTAGCTCGGCTAACTGGTTTATTTACAAATTGGTAAAAAAATCTCACTATTTTATCCGTTTTTTTTAAATGCACACAACATAACCGCAGCGTAATGTTACCATTACCTAAAAATATTCTGCGTTTATTCGAGTTGTAAGAATGTTACACGTCTTTCGTCAAATAAGAATCCCGCTTATAGATGTTCGAATACTTCGTTTATTGGTTCATACCGATTGCTCCGAGATTTGCTGAGATGCTGTTTATAAGTAACGATGCTATTGGAATAACTTTCGGGTCGTAAATGAACGTTGACTTGTGTGGAATTTGCCTTTTCGTGTTGCTTTGGCGGCGGAAAAAAACTTTGTTCGAGTGGTTTGGAATACGAGTATGGTTATGTTGGTAATACGGCCAAACGAACGGTTCTGGCGGCTGTTTGTGTCTACCCGTAGCTGAGTAAAAGAGTATGACGGCGTTTAAACATTAAAATCACACCCAACCCACCTTAGGTTGGGTTAATTGTTTGTACATTTTCTTGTTTAACGGTAAAACGAATAAGCCTCCTACGTCGCAGGCGGACCTTCGCCCACCGCGCCACAGAGGTCGTCAAGACACATATTAAGACCGCTAAAAAACTTTAACTACCACATTCTACCAGCAACATGCTAAAATAAGCTCTACTGCTATAATTATAGGGACCAATTTAACTGGTTTTAACTCTATGAGCGTCGCGTCGTCGCCTCGTCTCGGTTAGATCGATTCGGAAACCTAATTTGCATGTAAATTCATTATAGTCACTTTGAATCAACTCCACGAGGAATTATTCAATAAGTAAGGCGGCAGAAACTGTAGACTCAATATTTGTCTTGGTTGATTATAACTAAGATCTGAATAGATTTGCTATAAAGATATCAATAATTATTTTATAAAGAAATAATCCTATGACAAAAAAGCCGTGCTTCACTACATAGTATAAAACAAAATCGCTTCCCGCAGGCTGATTATGTAAAAGCAACAGCAACAGCGACGCGACCGCGACCGCAATTTTAGCAAGCAATTTTTAGTTCACCGATTGTCCGGCAGAGGGAAACCTAGTGCTCGATTGCTGGGTGACGTAGTACCTGGTGTCATGTTAGTACAAAATTGGCTTTTGACAGCACTGATTGCTTAATTTTCGCCTGTCGCAAACCGGTCGCAGTTACATAATCAGGGGGCCGCTGTCTGTCCCTATGTACTTGTATGCTTATCTTTAAAACTACGCAACAAGATATTGATGCGGTTTTTTAATAGATAGAGTGATTCAAGAGAAAGGTTTATAAACTTGAAGCATAGATTTTCACGAGGGCGAAGCCGCGGGGCGCAGCTAGTTGTTTATAAACTAGGTTTTAGAATGCGACACAAAATTATTTCTGACTTTGATTAATTTTTGTATGCCTGTCGTATGTATGAAGGAATTCAAAAATACTGAAAGCTTCAGATTAGGGAGCGCTAGCTTAGTACATAATACGGAAGGTATAATAATTATAATATAACTAGCTTTCGCCCGCGGCTTCGCTCGCGTGGTACTAGGATAAAAAATAGCCTATATGTAATTCCAGTACACATACTATGTATGATCCAAGTTTCATCTAGATCCGTTCAGTAGTTTTTACGTGAATAGTAACAAACATCCATCCATACTTACAAACTCTCGCGTTTATATTATTATAGTAGGATTAGATTGGTGTGAGTCAGGAACGTTTCACATTTCTTTTCTCTCATATATTTAAGATTAAAATGAAAACAACCACATGGTACGCTGCTAAGAAACCCGAAGCACTCCTTAACTTTCAAACAAAATACACACATAGGTAAAAAAATATTCAAGAGATACTTTATAGTAACTTTAATACAGGTACGAGCATTTTCATCGCTACATATTATAACAAAGTCGCTTCCCGCTGTCTGTCTGTCCCTACGTATGCTTAGTTCTCTAAAACTACTTCTTAGATTCAAGAGAAAGGTTTATAAGCCATTTGACACATAGATTTCCACGCGAGCGAAGCCGCGGGGCGCTAGTTAAAGATAAATTAAAACTAGGAGTTTGTTTTATTTATTTAGGAACATGTTATCCCCTGACAGTATCCCCTTACAAAAGTCCCCTGATAGCGAGGTGTTATGACTGCGATATTGCACAGCGTGGCCTCAGGCTTGCTTTTGTTGGCCTTGTGGAGTTGTGGCCCCCTTAGACTCCGTAACCATAGATAATATTATTGTCTCTGTTGAAATACGCGTTATGAATTCATATTTATTTTAGCTCAAATTCATACATAAATACATTATGTAGTAGTGGTAGGCTACGTATAATTCCTAGTACTGATTTATGCTAAATTGAAAAGCTAGGCTGTGGTTGGTGAAGTACATTCATGGAATATAATTTTTTGGGAAAGAGAGATTTTGGTAAAACGTGATATTGATAATGAACCTCTTCCTCTAGTGTGACTTTTTAAAATACAAAAAGAAAAAGGTTTTCGAGAAGGCGTTAACTACTCCTTATTTGGTAAGTGGGCATTCTTAGTGTTAAAAACTAAATTACCTACAATTGTTTGAAAACTATAATCGATCTCTATGAAACTATTGCATCGCCGTACTACGAAAAGTAGTTACTGCAAGAAAGTAATGTAGAAAAACTTTATTTTTAATTTTAGAAATACAATACTAACAAAACTCAAAGGCACTAAGGCCACAAGGCGTGGGAACCATTTTTATTCAAAACTATTAACAGTGATTTATTCGAAATATTTTATACGTTACAAACACAATCGTGTAAGTTTAAAAAAAAGCGCATGGTAAACAATTTTATCATCATCATCAGCCTATATTAGTCCACTGCTGGACAATGGACATAGGCCTCCCCCAATGCGCCATAGCGCCCTGTCTTCAGCTTGCCGCATCCAGCATCTACCTGCAGTCTTTCGCAGGTCGTCATCCCACCTGGTTGGAGGGCGTCCTACACTCCTACACTACCGAGTCGCCACTCAAGAACACGTTTGCCCCAGCGGCCGTCGGTTCTTCGTGAGATATGACCGGCCCACTGCCACTTCAGCTTGCTAATTCTCACAAACATCACTACAGAACAATTTTATGTACATAAAGCACTTATTTGCTTTATTCCTTGTCAAAGTAATACACGTCATGCATACCAAGAACCATCTATTACGAAAGTTTGCTGAAATATTATTATGTCGTTCGCTTATTACGTCTGAACTTGTTATAGTCTACGCTATATAAAAGTAATTTTGTTACCGCAGTAGCGACTCAATATTATAATCGTAACAACTTGTTATAAAGTATGTCTATAGAACGTATTACCTTCTCTTTAAGAGGTTAAGTTTTGGATGAAAGGAGTTTGTAAGTAATTTCATTACTGTTCTGTATGGTTTTGGCTGTAAAGAAGGTAAAAATTAAGGATGCCGAAGAAACATGCAGTATGTTTGCTTCTAAAGTTCTACGAGGGAAAATGCTCTATGATATTTATAGTGTACGGTAACTTTAAATAATTAGAGTGAAACAGCGGAAATTGTTTAAGCTAAATTGGGTTTTTCTTCCTATCAATGGCTATTGGGTATTTTAATAAGGAACCAAAATTATCATCGTCATATATTAGTAATCCTATCCCACCACTAAGACTATAATTATGTTTAGAAGCAGGAAATTGGAAACCAAAATGCACACGAAAAATTCCCGAAAAAACCGATCCAGCCATAATCTACGAATTCTACCCACAAATACTAAAGCAGAACCTTTTGTCAGGTGCTTATTGGGTTCATTTTGTCTATATTATTATATGTATTGTGTTGATCAGTCTGTGAACTAATAAAGTTCGAATAATCGTAAAAATATGCATTGTGATTATTTAGCTGCAATGTTTTTTATTTTATTTTAGCCAATATAACAAAATAATTAACCTTTTGTCAAATGTTTGTCCCACTGGCCTGTACTAAATCAGCAATGTCATCTGAATTATGGTTTCGTTTGACGTCCTAAATAAACAAACAAAGTATTAAGTTTAAGCGTAGGGTTTAGCGTAGCTCTGAAAGTTGGTGTTATTGAGCTTGCATTATACGACAACATTTATTTTTGACGTTGTTATCAAATAAGCCAACTATCAGCCAACGCAGTCGGAATGTGATCCTTAGCTTTACTTGCGTGGTGATGTTGACAATGTGAGTCTTAAAATTTACATTTTAAGAAACCGTCTTGTACATTCCTGTAAAATAAATCAACTAGGTGCCTACTTCTTTGAACTAAAAGTAAAGAAATTCATCAACTTGCCAGAGTAGGTATTACATAATTAAATTCTTTTATAAATGACATGAACGCAAACGAAAGGAGTTATATTGACATCATAATGCCATTGTATTTATTATTATTATGCAATCTGCTTTGGCAATATTATATCCTTTATAATTACGAAATCTAGAAACACCCTCAATTTTTGCCCGTATAAATAATAATTTAAACTCTATAATTAGGGAATCAGGGTGGATATTCGCGTGTGAGGATGCCATCTGTGCCCTCTTCTAGAGGAAATTATTTTTCCGTATCGTTTCTCTCGGCTCTACATACAGCGCCTCCGGGCTATAGAGTTGCAGTGTTTGATAAACAGCTAGGTCACTTCACGTTTGCTATTTAAGGATTTGTCCCCAAGGCCTCCCTTGGGGACAAATCCAACAGGACCTAATGGGGATACTGTTTGCCTGTTCTGTTTGAATGTTTTTGTTGGGATCTCACCACGTTTAGTTAGTCAGTACTAAGTACATACTAAAAAATAAAACTATTTTTTTTTGTGCGGAATAATGATTTTAGGAATTCTCAATTAGCTTTACCCTAGTCGATATGTATTTAAAATTTAGCTGGTAGTTGGTTTTAAGGTTAGGTAGGTAGTTTTTCGACAACAAAACCCTTAAAATTAATGATTTTATTTTGGCCCTAGTTAAATCAATTGTTTGCAATGTATGTAAGTTGCTGCCGGCAACAAAAACTTGGCCTGAGGTCGATTCAGCGGACATTAATTCATCAAATAGATTTTGTGTTTTCGCGGTGGCAGAGTTATCGGCGTCTTCCTCCAGCTGGGTGATACGGAGGTGGGCGTCACACAGTTGCTTCTCCAGGACTGAAGTTTTATGCAGGACGGACTCAAACTCAATGCCACATTTTTGATCAAACCTATCTATTTTCAATTGAAGCCTATCCCGTTCCTCAGAAAGAGAAGCATTCTGGGAATGCAATTCAGACATTTCGCTTTTTAGTTTTTTGTTATTTGATAGGGCTTCTATAAGGATATTTTCGTTTTCAGCTATTTCTGCTTCTAACTGTCCAATCTGCCTCTTAGCTATCTTCAATTCCTGTAGAGCCAGGTTCAACTTCTCGGTTTTACGAGTCATCATTATGATGGTTAGTGAGGGTCTTGTAAATATTACTAAGAGGTAATACCGAAAGGCAGAATGCACAATGTCTAGGTTATATTTTGAAAAAGATTGTATGTACTTACGTGACGCTATAGATATAAAACGTTGTTGGAAATAGTATTCCTTAACATGAAAAAACGGCACTAGTAAGCACAAAACACCTTCAAAACACAAGCCAGCAAAAACTTAGGTATAAACAAAACGATGATTTTCCGTTGGCCAAAACACACTAATGACTCGACGTAAACGCTTATTTATTTATTTCTACACTGGTTTATGTTGTAAATATGCGATCAAATCGGAAAGGGCTCTTTATAACTACGTAAAAACAATTATTTTATAATAAATTCGTAGGGAACATTTGCGATCAGCTGTTGCTTGTTAGGGTTGCCACAACCGAATTCAAAATTCAATTAAATTCTACCTGCCTTCCAAATTTCTTGTTTGTAGGCCTGCTAGGTCTAGTTGATCTAGTCCTGCTCATGCTCCGTCAATGAGTCAGTGATAATGAAAAAGCGACATTTAGAGTAAACATTGCCTAAACTAAATTAATTAGAAACTAGTAATTTATGGAGTCGCTTGCCTACGTTAAGAAGTAAACCTAAAATATTTTTGAGGACCTAGGTTTTATTTGTAACAAAGAAATGAATAGTTGCAATGTGCCTCACGGTGGTCCCAGAACTCGGCAAAGACCACTTCCGCGGCCCACTGACTAAAGCGATCGATATATACTTATATACCTAGATATATACTTGCTTATTAGTAATTAAGTAAAGTACAGAATGCGCCTAGGGCGCTACCGTAAGTGCTATATATGTAAATATTCTGTAGCGCCATTTAAATTTGACCCAGCTGTTTAACTCAATCAACGCCTGTGACTAAATTGAACGGTTTTTTATAGAGATTTTATGAGATTTCAGCGTGAAAGGATCTATTTCAAGCGCTCTGGTTTGAAAGGGTATTGCTTGTCTGTTTGTGTGTCGCCATATTGAAGTAATGGCATGTTTATGTTGTTTTTTATCCGATTCACGAATGAGATAGATTTTGTACTTCTTTAAAAATGAATCTCAAGCTTGTATTTATTAGTCTGAGTGTAAAGGGTTTAAAATTATAGATTAAAGGTATATTGTTTAGAAGAAAAACAATTATTTTACAAATTTTAAGGGTCCTCAATGGCATTTTATGGCTATTAAAATGCCAAAAACATTTTCCTATATATAGTAAAAACTCGGTTTTGTGTATGTCGCTGAAAATTTCGTTCAAACAGACAACCATTTAAACGAAGGTGATAACAAGGCTGTGAGCTTTACTAAGTAAGTTTTGTAACTAAGGTGTGGTCTTTTGAATAGTAGTTGCAATTCCAATTCAATATCTGGTTTTGGCTTAAATAGAAAATTTGTCTGAAGAATTTTCAAGATCTGACTAACAATAATAAATAATAAATCTTTCAAAATAAACTTTGCCTCATTGTAATAAAGGCTCCTTCGATTTTCTTATTTCAAAAAAAGAAGCAACTCAATTAACTTCCAAAACGTAACAGTTTTTCATCACTGTATAAAAATATCTGAGAATTAAATTCAAACGGCTTTCACCGCTAAGCGACATTGACACACAACTCAAGGTGATAAGGTTCGTATTCTATTGTGGTTTTCTAATAAAATCCGTTTAAAGAGGCGGGTGTCATTTCATTGGGATTGACGTTTGGGAAGTCTGAGTCCCGGATTATGTGAGAGGTTCATGGAATTCATTTAAAAATCACCAACAATGGCGGAAAAGTTTTATGATTCAGTGCCTATACATGTTTCGTATCTTTTAAAATCTTTATGCCTGTTTCATTAAGATGATGGAGTTGAAAGTGAAACATTAAAACCTAAAACAAAATCCGCTTGGAATCTGAGTATTCTGTTATCAATGATAGGAAAAGTTTTTAGTTTTATCAACACAATTGATTGCTCACTGGATTAGCCAAGTAACGGACCCGAGTGTTCGATTGCTGTTCAATTTTACTATCAGAAAGTCTGCTATAAGATATCTTTATCTATACTAATATTATAAAGAGGAAATGTTTGATTTTTGTTTGTTTGTATTGAATAGGCTCCGAAACTGGACCCATTTGGACCCATTTCTTTCACCGTTGGGAAGCTGCACTATCCCCGATGAACATTGGCTATATTATATTTTCAAATAAATTAGGGATCTTTACTAAAACTCCACTAATGTAACCCAAGGTGTAAAAAATCACCTAATAAAGTGAAATTCGAGCTTAACGTGGGTGAAACCGTGGGGAACAGTTAGTTTACTTATAAAAAAATAACTATCCACCTGTTTTTCATTCCAAAATCAAACTATAGAAAACCCATTCGCTGCGTGTTTACAAACCTTCAAGGCAATGCAGCATTTAATGTTCTTCCAATCTATAGAATAGCAGATAATTTTTTTTAAATCGAGTGTCGACAATTTTCACTTTTTATTCAATCGTAAAAAAATCAGTTTAAACAACTGTAAACTCGATTAGAGTCAACCCAAAGCTTAAAATAAAGCTCTCTTGAATTACTTTATCGGATCGGCCTCCTCAGTATCTCTTGTACTTCCCGCAGAATTGTCCATAAAATTATGTAAACTGAAACCACCCAATGAAGATCGTCCAAATAACAAGTCTTAAGGACACAGTACATACATTCACCATAACCGCACAGTACTAAACTAAGTAAATAATTAGGAACTTAGAACGTAACTCGTAATCTTTAGATACAAATTACAGTGAAAAAATGTCTTACCAAAACCTTCAATTGCAAGTAGTCTGTTGTGTCGTCAATATGCAATTCACGATCATGCATTATGTATAGTAATAAAAAAAATATATATTCAAAAATATGATACATGTATTCGTAATATTTTATACCAGAGAACCAAGGTTATCGACATAGCTCTGAGAATTAGCAAGCTGAAGTGGCAGTGGGCCGGCCATATCTCGCGAAGAACCGACGGCCGCTGGGGCAAACGTGTTCTTAAGGAGACCACGACTCGGTAAACGTAGTGTCCCTCCAACCAGGTGGGATGACGACCTGCGAAAAACTGCAGGTAGATGCTGGATGCGTCAAGCTGACGACAGGGTGCTATGGCGCTCATTGGGGGAGGCCTATGTCCAGCAGTGGACTAATATAGGCTGATGATGATGATGATGATGATAAATTCATTGAGCCGGATACCGCGCCTCGATTGTCATTTATCTACTCCCTTATCAAACCGCTACTTAGTATTCCCCGCAAGCCTTTAGCCAACATAAACGGCTGTATCTCAGTGAAGAATAAATCGGGAACATTAAACATTCATTTCTCCTCCGTACTTCCTTTTGTGTTAATTCAAGTAGCGTCCTTACCTTACCGCTCATTGAAGTCATTTTATTCTGTTGATTGTAAATTGAAAACGGTTTATACAAACTTGGGAATTCGGGAGGCGTTCGACGTGGAGGGAGCGAAATACCAAATGAGCCGACTTGTCTAGAGACGACGTAGGTACTAGTATTCAAAACTCTCTCAAATTATCTACTAAACTAAGATTTAGAAGACTCGAATGCTGCTGGGTTTCGTACCCAGAGGGTAAAACGGGACCCTATTATGGGTTTAGAGTGCTGATGGGGCTGTCACGTTTCTGCAGTGCATCGGCTATGTTCAGTGAGGCGCACACCGATGGCTTTCACGCCATCATAAGACGTCACTCTTGAAGCGCCTGCGTGCCAGCTCCAACACCATTCTAAGCACATTGGCGGACAGGTGGGACTCGCCTTTTACGGGGCACTGGATAAACTTACACGCTACCCTTTTTAAGGGGCGGTGACCCGGTCATCGCATATTTTTGTTTTTTGTCTGTGTCCATATATATATATTTTTATTTTATGTAATTGATTTGTGATTGAGTATGTAAATTTAAATGTAATTTTTTGTATGAGTCCTGTGCTCGAAATGAACAATTTTTATTTTTATTTTATTACTAAGACTCCGCTGTCCGTTTGTCACAGATGATGTTTTTCTGTTGCCACTATATTCGTAACAACAAATACTAAAAAACAGAATAAAATTAATATTTAAGGGGGCTCCCATACAATAAACGTGATTTTTTTCGCTTTTACTCGATATTGAGAACGGGAACGACGCTTGAAATATTCACAGAACATTTAGTTATTATCACTTTAAAAATAAAGATTTCAATTAAATTAAAACAAATATTTAACGGGGGCTCCCATACAACAGAAATGATTTATTTCCGCTTTAATGGTACGGAACCCTTCGTGCTCGAGTCTGACTCGCACTTGGCCGGTTTTTATTTTGTTACCTCATAAATTATTTAAACTGACTTAGATTAAACATAATATCCAAAGCCTTCTCTAGTTTTACATTCTGATAGTATTAAACATTTCAGTGAAGTCCTTTTATCCGTTTGCAGATGAATTTTAAGCGAGCTCTTACTGGACAGACAGACACAATACGGAAGGTACTCTTACATCAATAATAATTTTATTCCGTGTCTAGATACAAACAATAATGTGATTCCTTGCTCTCTGCGAATTACTGACGAACTCAGAACGTTAATTCGTTTTTGTATTGGTAATGCAATGTTTTACCAACGTGAATTTAACGTTAAAATCTGACATAATATTACTGTAACGTTTATTAATTTAATTTGTTTGTGTAATCTTTTTTCTGGGTAAATTATTTCTTTTCATTCCGGTTTCATATGAATATCCTGGATTAATTAATATTTACGAGAAATTATTCGGTGACTGATTTTGTTTAAATAACAAATTTCGAGTTAGTTATTTTTTTTTATTTCCAATTGGGAATTTATTTTGTTTTAATATTTATTGGAGTAGGCTTCGACGATTAAATGCCAATACCCAATTTTACACCAGTTCAAAGTCGCTCAGTGAGCTATGGAAAGAGCTATGCTCGGAGTTTCTCTGAAAGATAGGATTCGTAACGAGTAGGTACCTACATGCGACAGAGAACCAAAGTTATCGACATAGCTCTGGGAATAAGCAAGCTAAAGTGGCAGTGGGCCGGCCATATCTCGCAAAGAACCGACGGCCGCTGGGGCAAACGTGTTCTTGAGTGGAGACCACAACTCGGTAAATGACGTGTAGGACGCCCTCCGACCAGGTGGGATGACGACCTGCGAAAGACTGCAGGTAGATGCTGGATGCGTCAAACTGAAGACAGGGCGCTATAGCGCTCATTGGGGAGGCCTATGTCCAGCAGTAGACCAGCCCTATCGTGAGTGTCCACGTCTCAGCTCCGTAGGTCATCGGGTAGGACGCACTGGTTGAAAACTTTCGTTTTCAAGCATTGCAAAATCTTGATACAGATTAGGTTATTTTATAGTCAAATAACCGTTTCCAGGGTAACGCACAATAAACAACGTCAGTCAGAGGTAGTAGAGACACGGCGTCCTACTCAACTGATTGAACAAGCTCTGAATTAATTGTCTTGTTTTCTTTGTTTCATTTGCAATTCAAAGTGTGCGGTGCGTCTGAGCTGCGGGCTTCGGTATTGTTCACGTCTATCAATGCGGATTGCAGTGTTGTATTTTCAGGGAGTTTGTATTACAAACATCTGCCGTATACCTACAGGGTTTCGAGGAATGTGCGGCGTTTGGAGACCTACTAAGCCAACCTATTAAATAGATACGACCGATGTGGCGCGGTGGGCGAAGGTCCGCCTGCGACGCAGGAGGTTGCTGGTTCGATTCCCGCCTCGGAACAATTGTGTGTACGATCTGCAGATATTTGTTCCGGGTGTTCTGGTCGTTTTCTATGTATAATTAAATATCTATCTATGTAATGTATTGTATTATGTATATCAGTTATCTAGTACCCATAACACAAGCTCTGCTCACCATGGGGCTAGATAATGCTGTGTGGATTGTCTAGCATTATTGATTTATTTATTTATTTACAATTTATTTTCTGTGAGTGTACAGGATAGGTATTATGCAGGTTTGTGAAAACTTATTCTATCCTAGCTTCTACACATCTGATCATTCACAGTAGGTTTTAGTAAGTAGTGACACAAAGAGGCCCTTTGTGACAGGGTTTGCCATGGGAAGTACTACCACTGTGCCTGTTTATTGTTAATATGTTAATGGTGACAGCAGTGCGACTTGAGATACATTTATTTATAGTTTTATTTCTAAGTTGGTGTAAAAACATTTTTTTAATTTTATTGTTTACGTTATTTACGCCTTTTTTTGTTACCAAGTAGCATTGTTCTGTTTTAGTTTGAATGGTGTGGTCGCCCGTGAAATTGTCGGTCTGAGTCGGTTTGAGCCTACACCTCAGGTGTAGGCTCAAACCGACTCCGCATCAATCAGATGCGGAGTATTTCCTTGTAAAGCGCACTTCTAGCGTGTGTGCCCTCCGAGCTATTGCTCTGTTATAAACTATGGTTTTATAAAAAGTATGTATTTACTCAGTTTTTCATGTAGGTACATCTATTACTAATATTATAAAGAGGAAGGGTTTGATTTTTTGTTTTTGAGGATTAACTTATGGACTGATTTTTAAAATTATTTCAAGTTAGCAAGTTTAAACAATTTGAAGCTACACTGTCCCCGGGTGACATAGGCTATATTATATTCTCTCTAGAAATTTTAAATTCGAATTAAACGCGAGTAAAACCGCGGGGAACAGCTAGTTAATAAGGAGATTGGAAACGCCGTATTATAAATTATAAGTCATGACTTCATTATTACTACAAAACAGACACATCTATTAGTTAGATACAGATAGGACAATTTATCTTGGCAGGTCCGATCCGTTTTTGTTCGTTCTTATTGTATGTATTTATGATTTTTTTATTTATTTTATTAATAAATAAAAAATCATATAAACATAAAATCATAAAAAACAGTTTTGAAAAACGATGTCATCCGCAGTAGTTTAACACTGTGTCGCAGAATGACAACGCCCTCCTCACAAACCAGTACGATTAAATAGCACTGTATACTTGTTGTAATTTGTATACCTGTTCTGAAGTTGCTAATAAAAAACGATCTATCTATCTATCAGGATATTCCTTGAATAATAAAATAGTAGTTAAATCGCTTGGCTTCCGGTAACGAACCATTCAATACCTGAGAAGCGAACTGGTGACCGTGTCACAGTACCTAATATTTCAGCAAGTTCGACTGGAATGTTCGATTCTTCAAGGTACGTGCGATGTGAGATGTCACGACGCGAATAAATGTAGCCTGAACTGAACGTTCTGCAGGTTCTGAAGGAAGTTAGGGCGGTAGTCCATGTGTGGTTCTTATTTTACAGCATCAAGAAAGAGATTTTTTTAAATAATGATTGATGTGACGTTGTTTTCGTGCCATTGTGTGTGCAAACAAAAAATGGTTATTTTTAACTAAGTTGTTTATTGTTTATTCATTTCCACCGTAGGTACACAAGTTACACTTGATGTCGTTCAGTTCTATTAGCTTTAAAATTATATTACTATTTTACTATATAAGTAACACACACAAATTTTGACACAGGAAACACCACAAGGGATTGTGTTAAAGAAAAAGCTGACAGACATTCCTTACAAATTAAATAAAAGATTCATAGAAATTTATCGCAGTAAAATAAATAATAAATAATTTAAATTGAATACAAAAATAAAATAAAAGATGTCAAGAATATTATAATAATACAAATGAAATGAAAGTTTATTTCTTTAGGCTTACATATATTATAAACCTACCTCTTGAATCACTCTATCTATTAAAAAAAAAACACAACAAAATCCATTGCGTAGTTTTAAAGACCTAAGCATACATAGGGACAGACAGACAGCGGGAAGCGACTTTGTTATATAGATAGATAGATAATTCTTTATTGCACACTAAGTATAAAATGACAATGTAAAATAAAAACTTAAAAAAACTAGATACAATTGGCGGTCTTATCGCTCAAGAGCGATCTCTACTATACTATGTAGTGATTATCTAATTCTTACCTCTCCCGGTGGATGACCTGCCTTGCACCTGCGCAGCGTCTACAGAATGTAAATAGTAAATTTGAATGCGGACGTGTTACTTGTTGTACGGCAGTTGACTGCACTGGACTGATCGTGGGGGGGGGGGGAACTTGTATTGTAGTATAGTTCTTGAATTCTGTTCTTCATAAAAAATCGTAGTCTAGACAAAACATGAGTGCACTTAATAAATAAATATAGTAGTGCTACGCTGTCGTAGCAGCTCTACGAAGTAGATGTTTTACGTCGTAGCAGCTAGAATGTTATTCTTAGGTCTCATATTTAAATATTTTTTTTTTGGTTGGAGCACCAATAGTATGCTTTCTTTATTTTGTTTCAATGTTGTTTAAGTTGCTCGTCATCAACATCATTATCAAGCCTACAAAAGTTCAACAAACTAAACTATCTGTTTTAGTTACAAAGTTAGTTCCAATTACCACCAAAGCCGAGTCGACAGTAGATGTGAAAATAACAAAATATGTCAGAAGACCATATAGACATGAGTTTGAGATTCAATTAGCAGAGTTTACACATCTTTGCTTTTGTGTTATAGGAAGACACAAAAGCAGATATGTGTTAGTCACATAATGGTTTCCTATAAACTTAGATAACTTTCAAACTTGTACTATTCAAGCTCAGTGAACCTTCAAAAGGGTTTCGTGACATACATCTATGAATTAACTAAAAATACCAATCAGTTACAAACAAAACTAAACAAACTCGTACATCAGCTGTGACAACACAGATACATTGTAATAGGTACCAATATTAAAGTTTATTTAGTCCAAAGTGGAACAATTAAATAAATAAATAATGCTCGATAATCCACGCAGCATCATCTAGCCCTAAACTAAGCAGGGCTTGTACTAGATCACTGATAAACAAAATACAATACATATATATGCAGATTGTACAAATATTTGTCCTAAGGCGAGAATCAAACCCAGAACAACGTCGCAGCCCGACCTTCGCCCGCCCTGCCACATTGATCGTCACTCATGATATACGAAGAAGTTTGAGAAACTTGTTAAATCCCTACGTCAACCTAAGTTGAAACTATTTTGTTTCAAGTACCATGGATTCATCTTTGGCCTGTGGTTTCCCTAATCAATGTGAGACACGAGTAACAGGAGACTTGTGGCTTGTACTGGAAGGTAGTTTATGGTCTTCAGAATAATATAACAATGAGTTTAGCTACATGATTATTTAACACTTTGACTGCGGTTTTTTTTTCGACGACTGCGATCTTTTTTTTAACCTAAAAAATTCGTTCTGCCGCTCTACACAGCGGTTGTGTTGCGCCGCACATGATTTTCGTTCGAAAAATATTACGGCTGTGCTGAGTCACAAAGATGCAGCCGCTGCGCTAGTGTGGATTTACGCATATTAGTCACTTGTAGAAAACACATACCGTGTGATTTCAGCAGTCAAAGTGTTAAACTTAATATCACCAGTATCAATCAACCCACGTGGTAGGTACGTCGTATACGTCACGAAATATCATAAATTACTTCATCATTTTGTCTTAAATTCAATACCCATGTGTTCACGTTATTACGTCATCAATACAAACTCCAACTGCGTTCGATTTACAAATTGCCAGCAGGAACTTCAACGTCAACTACACCAGCGTTCTGCAAAATCATCTGTACAAGTACCGATGCTACAAATAAACTATAATATTCAACCTTATTAAACCATCTCAACGTTCAATATTAAATGGCACTGAGTAGCGCAAACAGAAATTCCGACCGTTTTTTGTTTTAAAGTGAAATCTTCTTTAGTCGCGTTGAGCACTTTTTGGGTGAAAAAAAAGCGTCAAACTCGCGTCACTCGTGCTTCAGGATTTATAAATAAAATTACTTACTTTTCACTTCTATCGGCCGTCCCAAATACTTTTTTTTAGTGGTGCAGTCTGTACTGTAGCGCAGCAAAAACGTCTCCGTAGTCATATTTATAAAAACAAAAATTGCTAAAGACGATCACGCCATGTTTGAATATTTGAGCTATACGTAATGACATTTTGTTCTGGATTATGATTTGTATATTCCAAAACGTTCAATGTTGGAAAAGACGGCTTGAAATTGTTAAGCAATAATAATTATATTTAAATTAACAGGATTGACCTAAGAATTAATTAATGAGGCATCCACAAATGTCATTAGAAGATCTGAAGGAACCCCAAAGAACCCTTCGACCCTTGTAGGAATTTCACCCAAGGGACAGATAAGATATGACTCACGTTAAGTAGGTTTTCAGGTAATTGGCTATTAAATCGAAGTAAAAACGTATTTTAGAACATAAGACTTTTTGTTACGAGGGGGCTTAATCACTACATACGAGTATTATAAAGCAAAGTCGCTTCCCGCTGTCTGTCTGTCCCTATACTTAGATCTTTAATAATACGCAACGGATTTTGATGTAGTTTTTTTTATAGATTGAGTTATTCAAGAGAAAGGTTTAGAAAACATTTTACACATAGATTTCCACGCAGCCGAAGCCGCGGGACGCAGCTAGTAAATTACAAATTGTGAAATTAATCCCTCTATTATATATTTTCTTGTCTGAAAAGTTCCTGCTAAATTTCTCGGAAGAAGTTTTCTTTACCACTTGCCGCACTTTCTAAGCGTCTTTTAAAAGCACTCTTCGCAACTTTACTTCAGAAAATTGCCAAATTCCTTAAAAGGGTTAATTTCATCCCCACAATTAAGCAACAGCTTTACCTCGATACAATATTCTGGAGGAAACTTTTTAAGTAAACCACTTATATAGAACTAAACAGCCGCGCTACTGGACCGTGGAATGAGAGAGAGTGAGAGAGAGAGAGAGAGCTAGAAGGGTTCGATTGATATTTGATTCACCTTGAAGATAAAATAAGTTCTCTTATATATTTGATAGATAGATAGAAAACACTTTATTACACCACACGAAACAGAAGACAATACAGAGACAAAAACTTATAAAGGATATATAGAATAAAGGTATAAAGGGGGGCCTTATCGCTGAGAGCGAGCTTTTCCAGGCAACCTTGGGATGGACTGGACATGAACGAATAATATAAACGGCACTTTGATAAATAATTGATACCTAACAAAAGAAAACAAATACATTAAATACCTACATTATAAACATTATAATAAACTTACATAGACATAAGATAAGGCTATCAATCTTGACGACCGATGTGGCGCGGTGGGCGAAGGTTCGCCTGCGACGCAGGAGGTTGCGGGTTCGATTCCCGCCTCGGAACAATTGTGTGTACGATCTGCAGATATTTGTTCCGGGTGTTCTGGTCGTTTTCTATGTATAATAAAAAATATCTATCTATGTAATGTATTGTATTATGTATATCAGTTATCTAGTACCCATAACACAAGCTTTGCTTACCATGGGGCTAGATAATGCTGTGTGAATTGTCCAGCATTATTTATTTATTTATAAGGCTATCAATCTTTCATATGGATAAATAATGCTGATGCAGCAGTTGTTTGAAGATAGGGAGTGATTTTGCACGTCTGATGTCCAGAGGGTATATTTATATTTTCTTTTGTAGAAATTTTATCATTATGCAGTCTAACATTTGATTCAATCTGATTTGACTGTGACGTTTATAATTATTTTTGTATGTTTATCGGTAAATCTGATATAAATGAGTTAATCTTATAATATAAAAATGAATCGCTGAATGTGTTGCTAACAGCAAATCTCGAGAGCAGCTGAACCGATTTCGCTAATTCTTATTTTAGAATATTCTTTTAAGTACGAGGATGGTTCTTACGGACATAAAAAATAGGAAAAACTTAAAAAATTGCTTGAAACAAATGACCACCCCGGCGAAGCCGGGACGGGCTGCTAGTAATATATAGACTCGTCCCTTATTACCAATTAAGATTGTATTTAATAGATTTTTAGATTTTAGAAAACTATAAGAATGGACAATCGTTTACGTTATTCGTATATGGCTGTTCTTACGCCTTTATACCGAATACTTTTAACTCTTACATCCTCATAACACCCTAAAACTGTCTGAAATAAAAACATTTTATTTTTTTTAAAACAAGCCTTATTTAATCTTAGGACACCAAGTAATACTTGCTGTATACGTAGCACGAATACCCAGCTTCAACCGTCAGTACCACTTTGCCCGCGAGAGCGCACGGACGTGTGCCCCTCGCGACTCTTCAACCGAACGTTCGTTATGTTTTTGTGTTTTGAAAATAGTGGTGTATGTCTGTGCTACTTTGAAGATTAAAGCGCGAGTGAGCTTTTTGCGAGGTGAGGTTTTGTTTTTTTTTCAGATGGGCTTTTCAAATCTCTGGAAATTATTGGTGTAAACATTTTTGGGTTTTTCAGAGGCTGTTTATACATACAAATTTGATTCTTGAAATCAAAATATAGAACACAGAACATTTACAAATTTATGAAGTAGGTAGGTAGGTAGGCTATATGAATATTTTCTACGACGATATTGTTTTGCCTTTCATTATTTATGAAACATAAAATGAAAACTCTTTCAAACTTCTTGTAATAACCGTCTTTTCATAAAAACGGTTTCTTTGAAATATTTTTCCTGAGTTGAGCTTCTAAGGAAATTATTAGGACAGTAAATTACGAAAATCATTAAAATCATCATCAGCCGTAGTTCACTGCGTCCTGTCTTGAGCTTTCCGCATCCAGCATCTGCCTGTAGTCTTTCGCAGATCGTCATCTCACCTGGCCGGAGGGCGTCCTACACTACGTTTGCCGAGCCACGGTCTCCACTCAAGAACACGTTTACGTAAAACTACTACTTCTCTTAAATAAGTTACAAAATCAAATCAACAAAATAATTCTGTGGTTCTTTTGGCTGTTCGGAAACGAAGACCGGCTGAAAGCGCGATTAGATTAGACTCCAGGGGTTTACTAGTTTTATAGTTTACTAGCTGCGCCCCGCGGCTTCGCCCGCGTGGAAATCTATGTGTCAAATGGTTTATTAAACCTTCATCTTGAATCAATCTATCTAATAAAAAAACAGCATAAAAATCTTTGCCTAGTTTAAAGATCTAAGCATACATACGGACAGATAGACAGCGGGAAGCGACTTTGTTTTATACTATGTAGTGATTTAGGTACCACCAATGGCTAGCTATTGATATATTAGTCTGGTTTACAAAACACATACTTTTGAAACATAAAACATGGATCTAATTGGACGATACAATCAAAACTCAACTCCCATTGGTCCACACTTCAGCAAAAAGTTAAACTGGGTAATACACAAACGAATTAACACGAAATTTATCGCAGTTTCCAAATCAAAACTAACATTCGTACCCCGGGGGGTATATAATAGCAAAACAGTGTTGGAAAACATTGCGAAACAGTTAATTATCTAGTATTTAGTTTATGTTTAATATTTAACTCCGTCTCTAGGTAGCAGCTATTGGAAAGTTTTAATTTATTTCAGTTCATTTACTTCATGTTTATAGTAATAAGGTGGTTTTATATCGAGCTAATTTTCAGTTATCTGCAGATAAGTTTTATTTCAAACTAGCTGCGCCCCGCGGCTTCGCCCCCGTGGAAATCGATTTGTCAAATGGTTTTTTTTTAATATCCTATGTTAGACTCCTGGTTCTAACCTACCTTCTCATCAATTTTCAGTCAAATCGGTTCAGCCGTTCTTGAGTTATAAGTGTTGTAACAAACACGACTTTTTTTTATATATATAGATATCTATCTATGTAATATATTGTATTATATATATCAGTTATCTAGTACCCATAACACAAGCTCTGCTTACCATGGGGCTAGATAATGCTGTGTGAATTGTCCAGCATTATTTATTTATTTATTTCAGAAAATAACAACCTTAATTGACCGTTTCAAAAATATATATCTAAAAACCTCAACTTATCTGACCAGTTAACATTTCAGTTAGAATTTCATTCAGGTAAAAAAATATAATGTACTAGACACCACATTACCTCACACAAGATAAGAATCTAAACTAGGTTAACTAGATAGATAGATAGAAAATTATTTTATACCACGCTTTAAAACTAAAATAAAAAATTGTGACAAATTGGCGGTCTTTTCGCTTAAGAGCTATCTCTACCAGATAACTGTGGATGGGTAGGATCGTTGTACATGGCATAACTATTTAAAGCCCTTCAGAAATTATCTCAAAACAGTAATATCGCTAAGTGAGAACGGAATTGGAGTAGAATTTGACGCTACCGGAATTCAATTCGAATTCGTGACAAGATTCGGGTTTGAACTGAGCAGTGGCGGCGTCTTCTAATGCAATATGCGAGCTTAGTGGATTGCTTGATGTAACGAGTTTAGAATTCTAACCATGTTACAATTTGAAAAAGAAACATAATAAAAACATTAGAATTCTAACCATGTTACAATTTGAAAAAGGAACATAATAAAAATATTAGAATTCTAACCATGTTACAATTTGAAAAAGGAACAAATAGTGTATTTCTGTTGCAACCTTTATTAACACATTAACAAAGGTTGCAATGCCAAAACATGTTACAAAAATAAAGTCGCTTACAAACTTCCATGGTTGTCTGGTAGAAATGTCTCTTGAGCGATAAGACCGCTAATTGTATCTAGTTTTTTTTAGGTTTTTTATTTTACATTGTTATTACAAACTTAGTGTGCAATAAAGAATTTTATCTATGATCATAACAGAATTTGAGAAACAATGCAAAGAAAACATTTGAAATAATTAATATATTTTGTTTAATTCATTTCGAAAACAAAATGTAGGTTTATTCGTACAATTTTAAAACCTTCTGATTCACATAAAACTGGCATCAAATATCATACGTCTGTTTACTCAATAAATCGAACAAAAGAAGAAACAAACAAACAGATTTTGTTCGGCACAAATTGTATCATCAAGCCATTGTTTTCTACAAAACTATATGATATTTACCCTCCCCTTTTACCTTTAAAACACAAAATGAAGCTCGATAAACACAAGTTTGAATATTTTGTTTATGAGCGATGCGATATCGTTGTTCGAATAATCTACTAGTCTTTTGGGATTTACTTAAGTACCAAATATTTACAGTTATCTTGGCTCGAACATAACAATTTATAGAAATGACCCAATTCATGGAGCTGGCATTACTTACTCCGCACCGAATGGCGGTATTGTCAGAATTAATTTGTACAATATCTTATTCAATTGGTTGCAACGATTTGGATAGATGTGTGTTTAGCTTTAGTCACAAAGTCCTTGCTAAAATCACCCCCATACCCCGTTGGTAAGCATGAATAAAATCTTCGAGGCCTTACGACCCCTTCCCATAACATCTATGAAAGCTATCTAAGCGGGTTGGAATGAGCGAATAAATTCACATCCTCATTTCCGGCTATTTATCGGGTGCATCAACAAATACAAGAGATATTTCGTTCCTTACAGACGTTAAGCAGTTATGTCGGTGAAATATTGTGTGGTTTATGGGCTACGATGAAATGAGATGCATTGTCAATAAATACATGTCATGTCTGTTACGAAGCTATGACGATCTCTTCTACGTCAACTTCTTGCTAGATGGCTCTGCGTCTAGGTTGACGCAATTCTGCCAACGACGATCTTTGTGTGGATGGAGATATCTACGCCTGGGGCGCAGAAAATTGTTTGTATTATTTATTTATTTTATTTTTAGCCATTATTGTCCCACAGCTGGGCAAAGGCCAGCAATGGGACATTGTTTGAATTATCTGCAAATATTTTGTCCGCGTTTTCAATAAATAATGTTGAATTAATTCTGTCGCCAAAAAATCAAAATGATCTCACGTTGTATTTAATTATCGCAATACATGCATAAACTACTATTTACTTGGCTTAAGACAAAGCTGTTTTCAAATTCTCAGTATCTCAAATGATGTGAGGTTTTTTTATAATGCGTGCATTTACATACAAACTTCATAAACCCTATTTGTTTCGTAGGAATCATAATTTAAAATAAATCACACTACCTCTAATCAAAATCTTATAGCAAATCCCGAAGCCCTCGTTAATATAATAAAGAGATTTTAGGGGACCCCAGAATGTAGAGGGCATTACTAAAGCGTAGGGTCTTGGGCTCTTGACATGTTGTGTGATGCGTTTTATTCTTTTAGGGGTCCGGTGAATCGGAAATTTCCAATTTATGTGACAAATGCAGTTTTTCTGAACATTTAATTGTCTTCGTTTGTAGTTTTGTGAGGGGCAGAGTGAAAAGGAAGCGTGGGTAGGGGCTTAATGATGTGGAAGGCATTCGTTTGGCTTTAATGGACGCGCACTATTAGTGGAGTGTTAAAGCGAAATCGGTTTGGTCAGGTGAATTATGTATCATCATCAGCCTATAGCAGTCCACTGCTGGACATAGGCCTCCCCCAATGAGCGCCATAGCGCCCTGTCTTCAGCTTGCCGCATTCAGCATCTACCCGCAGTCTTTCGCAGGTTGTCATCCCACCTGGTCGGAGGACGTCCTACACTACGTTTACCCAGTCGTGGTACGAATTATGTATGTACATATTTTATTGATTAGGTACTGATGTTATTTCCACATTGTTTACACCAAGTTTTAGATAGGTAAAGTTCCTACGAGTAATTTTCAAGCATTTGCCTTGAGCTGAGAAAGATGCCCGTATATTTTTTAGCTTTCTCCACCCTACGTCGTCGCTCGGATACTTTGATCATAAGTAAAGGCTAGCTTTAGTAAGTACCTAAATAATAATTACTATAAATATTTAGCTTCGTACATCAACTATTAGGCATTGCATTTTCTCATTTGCAACAACCTTGAGCACCCTTCAGTACAGGGCTGAACCTATACAATACAAAATAAACCGTGCACTAACTGAACAAGTTTCAAATTAGCATGATTATTTATTCCTCTCGTAACGCAATAAATGTCCAAGACCGTAGTCTAATCTTTATTCTATTCGATGCTTAAGACACTCGATAATTAATAGTGACTGCGCGGACGGAGCATGTTAATGAGTATTCACTTCTATCGCCAGTTCCTTTGTCTGACTAAGGTCAGGGGAAAAGAAAAACAGCTTTTGTTCTTTTAGCGTGTGAAAGGGAGGGAAAACATAGACCTATATAGTATAGAATTTAGTTGCTCACATTACTTTTGCCGCGTATTGGTTGCATTGAGAATACTCGGAGAAAAAGAAATCGTATTATTAAAAGGTGTATTATTAGGAGCGAGTTACTATGATATTAACGGCAATGGCATAATATATATTTACATAGATTGGGACAAATATTTATCCATCGGGAATAAACATTACTGAACCAACTCGGGATCATACTCTATCTATACAATAACCAAGAATTTTTTAAATCGGTCTATAAAATTGACGTTGAAATCGTCGATTAACAAACAAGAGTACCTACATAAATACAGTCGAACATAGACCCTATTATTTCGGTCTCCATAATGTCGGTTAAAAAAATAAATCGCTCACTTTGTAAGCTGTGTGTTTGTAAGTTGGAGTATATTTACCTCATTTAAAAGCCCCTGAGCTATTTCGTAAGATCACAAGAACATAATACAAAAATGAGACCATTATTATTACACATGATAAAAATATTGCCTTCGTCTGTACTAAATTGTACGGAAAATATTTCATCATCATGCTTTATTAGTCCACTGCTGAGCATGATGAGCGCCATAGCGCCCTGTCTTTGGCTTGACGCATCCAGTATCTACCTGCAGTATTTCGCAGGTCTGCATCTCACCTGGTCGGAGGGCGTCCTACACTACGTTTACTGAGTCGTGGTCACCAGAACAAAGAACACGTTTGCCCCAGCGGCCGTCGGTTCTTCGGAAAATATTTAAAGCGAACAAATTATGAACCCAAATTAGCTCGTGATTGTTCGCTACTGACAAACGATAACAAGTGACTTTAATCTCGGTGGCTAATTCTAACGCAAAAAGCTAATCCTCGTAATTTTTGTGGAAAATATTTCTGAAAAAGAAGAAATTAAAACCGTAAATCTGAGTCTCCGCGTCGCATCTTGTTAGTGTAAATAAATAAGGCGAGCGATGACAAAGAGCTTTAATAAGCTTAGGGGATGGAATGTAACGAAATAATCTTGAAAGTTTTTGTAAATTCTTTAAAAGTTCTCTTGATTTTCAATGTAATGCTATTTAGTCTTTTTATATTTAATGTATGCTATGTTAGTTTAAATAAGATCTGTTACTGAACTAAACGATTTATTATATTTATAATGAAAATACCGTTGCGAATCGTGGCATTTAAAAGCTACAAAGAGAAGCGAGAAAATCTAGATCAGCTTTACAGTGTGCCACGAAACATGTCTACTAAGCCGAAATGGGGTGATTTTGTACCCCTAGGGCATCAACTTTTGCTCTAAATTTTTTTTAATTTAGAACTTTAATTCTTTATTTTCGGGTTTTTTAACAATGCATTCTTACAAAATAATTAAATATTATTGTTTAGGAATTTCGAAGAAATTTACAATAGTTTTTTACATCATAACAAAACAATGGTTTTACTGAAAAATTAAGAAAACATATTGAATTTAAATTAAAAATAGATCATATAAAAATATATTTGACGACCGATGTGGCGCGGTGGGCGAAGGTTTAGCTGCGACGCAGGAGGACAACCTCCTGCGGGTTCGATTCCTGCCTCGGAACAATTGTGTGTACGATCTGCAGATATTTGTTCCAGGTGTTTTGGTCGTTTTCTATCTATAATAAAAATATATCTTTCTATGTAATGTATTGTATTATGTATATCAGTTATCTAGTACCCATAACACAAGCTCTGCTTACCATGGGGCTAGATAATGCTGTGTGAATTGTCGAGCATTATTTATTATTATTATATGATTTTCTCGGGGTCCAGAATAATTCCCATTCGCCTACAAATGACACAAGTTGATACAAGTTGCGTGGCACCTTGTAGAATAGAATGGAAATATAATTATTCCGAAACAAGATCTTATACATAGGTTTGTATATACCTGATGATAATAGTGCTATATTATCTAAGTCATATACATATAATATTAGATTATTGTTTGCAATAGTTTAGTGGTTATAACAGTGATCTGTTTTTGTAACAACACAATAATAAACTCAGGCATCGTCGGAGAGAACCTCAAGGTTGTCTGGGAGAAATGGAGCATATCGTTTGGCTACATTAAGGTCCTGACACACTGCGATCTACAAACGAAATGAATGAATGTACACTTTATTGCATTAAAAAAAGAACAAAATAAAAAATATATAATTATATATAAATATTAACAAACAGTACAATAGGCGGCCTTATCGCTGATAGCGATTTCTCCCAGGAAACCTTTGACCAAATTTACCTGTGAGATATTAGATCAAATACATACTGGATTAACATAAATGGTAAAGTTTGGTGTAGGTAAAGTTTTGAACTTTAATAAATGATTAAAAATTTTTTAATGGCCTTATCTAGTTTTAGACAACTGCAACCTGAGGTTTTATCTAATAAAATGTTTGAATTTTCATGGTTCTGGAAAATGAAATAATAATAATTAAAAAAAAATATGCTGGACAATTCACACAGCATTATCTAGCCCCATGGTGAGCAGAGCTTGTGTTATGCTTGTGGTGCTAGATAACTGATATACATAATACAATACATTACATAGATAGATATTTTTTATTATACATAGAAAACGACCAGAACACCCGGAACAAATATCAATAAAAAAAATAATAATAAGAAATAGAATTCAATTGTATATAATTTTTTCTTTTTAATTAGTTACGCTAAACAAAGATGTGGTATTTGTTTTTGAATTCAATATAACCCTTAAATCACATTTAAGCGAACATTCCTGAACCGAAAATCCGCCCGCCCTTCGCCGAACTCTTTTCATTTCACCGAAACAAAAAGGCTAATTTGTCGACCTACAAAGGGTTGAAAAGTTCCCAAGAGAAAAATTGAGACGTCAGAGGAAAACTGTGTGAAAATATGGTCCCATTTGAACTCTTTTTAGAAGGCAATTAAGAAGAGCAATCCGTGAATTGAACCATTATTTTTTTACTTAGTTTTTGTATATGAACACAACTTGCCTAAATGTCATCATCAGCCTGCTATATAGCAGTCCACTGCTGGACATAGGCCTCCCCCAATGAGCGCCATAGCGCCCAGTTTTCAGTTTGCCGCATCCAGCATCTACGAGTACCTGCAGTCTTTCACGTGTCGTTATCCCTCCTGGTCGGAGGGCCGCTGGGGCAAAGGTGTTCTTGAGTGGAGACCACGACTCGTTAAACGTAGTGTAGGACGCCTAAATGTAGCAATTAAAAAATATGCTAGTTGTCAAAAGATTTATTTGACGTTCTCATTAATGGGGCTTTGGTGTGATTGCCATTAAAATTTTGATGCCATTAGTATCAATAAAAATAACATGAATGTCTAAGTTTTGAGACAAAAGAGGTCAAGGTGCATCTCACTTGTCATCACTGCATAGACAAAATGGATTGTCTATATATCTTAAATCAGAAGATTTTTTAAATTATGTGATCCAAACACAGAACGCCTAAGAGATTAAAATGCCTTAAATGCTTAATTGGTGGATCTAAATTTGAATCCGTAAACGCGCCCTATTTAATTTTAATGCAAGACTTAAGGGGGTATAAGTCTACAACCCTAACGTTTCTTTTATGTTATTACTATAGGGTGAAGTTGCTTTAAACATGATATGTTTAATCTTGCACATTACTTTTAATATTTATTACAATTTTGCAAATAAAAGCTTGCTTGCAGAGTTTAAGTTTGATGACTTAATTTGACTTAAGTTCATTAGGTGAAATAAAATAGAATTGTCATAGTGCTATTTATAATTTAAGAATCCGTATAGCATTCTAGCTCAGTAGAATTTTTGGTTGACCGACCTTGCTTCGATTACATGATCTTAGTTTTCTTATATTAAAGGAAACGGAAAGAAAACTTAGCCAATGTTTAATTAAATTTATGTAGGACGCCCTCCGACCAGGTGGGATGACGACCTGCGAAAGACTGCAGGGAGATGCTAGATGCGGCAAGCTAAAGACAGGGCGCTGTGGCGCTCATTGGGGAGACCTATGTCCAGCAGTGGACTAACATAGGTTGATGATGATGATTTAATTAAATAACCGCTCGAGTATTTGATCGAAAGTTACAAATGAAAAACGTTGTAGCAAAATTTCCACAGTTACAAAGTTTCGTATATTTAGAAAAAGTTTAAATAAAATAAGCTTTTACCAACATTTCTGTTGATTAGCACCGAGGTGACATATTTTTTTATATTTCGTGACTTACGTACATAAGTCCCGTTAGGTACCAATCTAATTACTTGGTATCGCGCTTATTTGGATCTCATAATTCAATCACAAAAATCGCTGAACAATGAAAACTCATCGTTTTTGTAGAGTTTTTAGAACCTAGCGGAGAAATAAAATGAATTTATTTGTTATAAGAATTACACAGAACATAATAAACTTAAACTGAGAGGTAGCGTGTTGGTAAGCGTGTAAGTCCAGTAACAAAATAGCTTTGCCTCAGCATGAGTTGGATGGCTAGCATGCTAGCAACCAACGCTGGTCTTCCGGCAAAGCAACTAGCACAGGATTGTAAGGAGTGGTCCAAGAATGAGGCGAGGCCTGTACACGCATCAGTAGGTGATGAACGGCTTCGATTGATTATGGTTAGGTAAGACAAATGTTTATAATCACACACAGATCCCCATGTATTGTCCAATGAATCTATCCATGGTTGTCTGGCAGAGATCGCTCTTTAGCGATAAGACCGCCAATTGTAGCTTGATTAAGTTGTTTTGCTGTATATAGTTTCTATTGGGTTTAATACACAAACACAATACAAAAATATTTTATTCTACACCAGATACAGATCATTACGAAAAGAAATTACATATGACAAGTACAATGGGTGGCATTATCGCTTAGAAGCGATCTCGTCTAGGCAACCTTTGTTATTTAAGTGTACAATAAAATATTATCTATCTATCTATCTCTCTAATGGGAATAGCTATAATTGTGTGTATGCTAAATCATAGTACATGTGTTACGTAATACTAGTTTGCCTAATATGGTATAATTACAATCAAAACTAATGGTCAAAGGTATCTTCATTACGACATGGTCTGACAATCAGCTGATTGGTAATTTGAACCCAATAAGCAATTATATAGGGATCAGGTTCTGTTAGCACGGTGTTATTGGAACTAAATCATGTGTAGGATTATGTAAGATAAGCTCGACAGGCATTGACTAGAGCCTGGATAATACGCCTTTGAGATCTGTGTGTGACTAACTCTGCTTTTATTGTATTGTTGACATGTTCTTAGAATAATGTTTGGGTGACCAGTAATCGTTGTCTTCATTCATATCGCAATGCTTGAAAACGAAAATTTACAACCAGTGCATCTAGCGCAGCAGAGGTTAGCTATGGAAAGAGCTATGCTCGGAGTTTCTCTGAAGGATAGGATTCGTAACAATTTCGATAACTTTGTTTATCTGTCGTACGTATGTATATCCGACAGAGAACCAAAGTTATCGACATAGCTCTAAGAATTAGCAAGCTGAAGTGGCAGTGGGCCAGCCTTATCTCGCGAACAGACGGCCGCTGGGGCAAACGTGTTCTTGAGTGGAGACCACGACTCGGTAAACGTAGTGTAGGACGCCCTCCGACCAGGTAGGATGACGACCTGAAAAAGACTGCAGGTAGATGCTGGATGCGTCAAGCTGAAGACAGGGCGCTATGGCGCTTATTGCGGGATGCCTTTGTCCAGCAGTGGACTGCTATAGGCTGATGATGATCAGTAATCAGTATTTTTTGGGGTATAGATATTCAGGTCACATTGTTGTGCCAAGTGATTCTGACTTTTCAGATATATGCTAACACATATTCCTCACAGTCGCGGATAAGAGAATTTATAGGTTGGTTGTCTGAACATTATTTATGCGTTTGTGTGCGTTCCCGTGTTGAACAGAAGTCATATCGGATATTCACCTCGGTTCACTTTATTATTATAATTATTATATATAATTTTAAAAATGAATGACACGATTAGGAGACTAACGTTCGTGATTTTCAGCGTATTTAAAATTTCAGATTATTTATGAGTAAATGCTTATTACGAAACAAGTGACATACCATTAGAATTGTCATAAATGTTTATTGAATTGGAAGATCAGAGACTCAATTAGTTTTCTTTGCGCCAAAACAAAAAAGAAGTTGAAGTTAGTTTTCTATAATTTAAATCCTAATCTTTAGTTACGCACTTAAATATTTATTTTATTAGTATTCCTAAACGTAATTTAAACAAAAATAAGCTATGTTTAAAAAAAAATAAAGTTACAGCAATAAATAGCTAAATATTCGCTAAGCTATTGCAGTTAGTTCCACCTGTAAACCTCATGGTAAACGTTGTGCTAAACACCCTGTATAGCTGAAAAATTGTTTTCTTTACCTCGCTTACGTAACGAAACAATGCTACTTCTTCAAATTGTTTTTTCGTATATTTTTTTTGTATTGTATGTATTGGAAAACTCACCATTTTAACACTTTCATGGCCCATGACGCATATGGACGTCATCCGTGGATCTGCGGCGAGCCATACCGGGTTTCACCGCTCGCAGAGGATGGGCAGTGAATACGTTAACAGTTAAAACAAGGTAGCACTAAAAAAACATACAAAGGGGCTTTCAGAATTTTAAAATGATTGACTCCCGACAAGCTTTAACCATAAACTGAAGTAAATTACGGCCAAGTTTGTTTATTACATTCTACAAAATTACAAACATGTAAAAACGCCAAAAAAGTGCTAAAACTTCGGACCCTTCGCTTTATGGTTGTTTCTAAACTTTTAAATTATTTACTGAGTTAATTTATTTAGAAGATTATGTATTTTAAGGGGCCTACGGAATATTTATGTGCAGAGTTTTAGATAAAATAACGTTATTATTTTTGTATATAAACCACACCCAGCGTTCCATAGAGCTAAAGGTTAAAAAATAATGAGTTTTTGTCCATATCTAAAAAATAATCTATACTTATATTATATAGAGGAAAGGTTTGATTTTTCGTTTGTTTGTTTGTATTGAATAGGCTCCGAAACTACTGGACCGATTTGAAAAATTATTTCACCATTGGGAAGCTACACTATCCGTGGTGAACATAGGCTATATTAAAATTTAGAAATATGAAATTTGAATTTAACGCGGGTGAAACCGCGGGAAACAGATAGTCATTTATAAAATAACAATCAAACTCGCTCACTACCTCTATATGCCATCTATCAAGCACGATACATTATATAAATTGCTTAGTCTGCAAAAGATACGGAAATCCTACTAATATGTGTGTAGGATATCCGTGTTTTGTTTGTTTGTATGTAAGGATGTTTGTTACTCTTTCATGCAAAAACTACAGAACGGATAGGAATGAAATTTTGCAATATTGTTCCAGGCCCGAAATAAAAATATATAGGCAAAATTTTATCACATTAGTTTCCATGCGATAGACAAAACCTTAAAACGTTTCCATAGAAACAACGCGTGCGAGGCCGCGGACGGAAACAAGTATTCCAAAATGTAGCACTGCCACCCTTGTAACATGTGTCGACGCGCGGAAAAAACGCCCGGTGTAAAATAGCCTGATATTTTGTAGCCCATTTTGGGGCGGAAGTTGCCGTACAATTATTAAAATTTTACGAGTAATTTATTATAATTTATTGCAACCATCATGCTTCGACCACGATTTATTCTAAATTACTGGAACTGGGGTCTCTGCTTTAAAATTGACTCAAAATATAATCATCATCAGCCTATGTTAGTCCACTGCTGGACACAGGCGCGTAATGAGCGTCATCCAAATAGAAGTGTCTGATGAAAATCTAAAAAGGTTACATAGAAATAATTATTAGCTTTTAAGTTTTAGAGGTATATTCTATGTTGTGTGATTTACAGTACTAGGAACTTGATTATTCCCTTGTTCTATCTTTCTATACAAAATACTATTAAGTTGAATATAGCGCTTTTAAGGGCTTAATGCGGCTGAAAAGGGTCGTTAAAAGGATGCAGGGTCCACGTGTCCCAAACACCACAATTTCCTTAACGACCAGATGGCTCTAGTTCCCTTCGGTTCGGAAGTATTTCGTAAGATGTTAATGTAATAAGTTACGCTCTAGTTGTACCTTTCAGAGATAATGAAGTGTTTTGGTCCAAGGGTTTCATTATATGGTATCTTGGGCGCGTATAATACTGTCAATGAAGCGATTTGGCTGATGTCGTAATTTTTTTGGATATTGCTCATCATTACATAGTATATAGTGAAGTCGCTGCCGCTGTCTATATTTGATATTGTGTATCCGACAGAGGGACAAAGTTGCAAAATGCTGGACGCGGCAAGCTGAAGACAGGGCACTATGGCGCTCATTGGGGAAGGCATATGTCCAGTAGGGACTAACATAGGCTGATGATGAATATGATGATGTGTCCGAATGAAAGCGTTCAATAATGGCTTGCTGTTGTAGGTTCTATAACCATGCTTTGGTTTATTGAACAAGGAATAATCTCTATCCGCAATGATGATCTCACCGAATTAAACGTGCCGATGGAGCCAATATAATCGAATCGTAGCACTTCGTTGTATCAAATAGAAGTATGAAACCCTTCGCTCTGAAGTGGGACAATGCGGATATTATTAGTAGCATCAGAATTTATTTGATTCAATTCGATTAGGCATTTCAGGTTGCTTCACGCGCTAGTGTTAGAAAGGAGGTCTTTCAGTTTAAGAATATCTTTTTACCACTAGGTTCAACATTTACTGAATCTATTGCAGTCATTTAAAAGTAGCGCAAAATTTTGTCCGCATCTGCACTATAAAATGTAAAGTCCAAGTGGAAATACATACACAGTCAAATTCTTATCTCTATATTTGCCTACAACGCTGCCAAGTAGTGCAGCTGACTTGGTGTTGCCCACTAACGTACTTATTATTCCGATTGTTTTGCTTTAAGCAAATGCTGCACAGTTTTCCGCATACACACTGGCACATAGGTAAAGTCGATGTAGATCTAAGACTCGAAGATGGAGGTTCCGACGCAATGGATCGCTTTAACTTTTTTTTCATAGTAATGCTACAGAGGTCGATACAGAAACAATAATATCTACTGACTACGCTCTTGAACAAACCTATTATGGTATATGGCCATTTTATTTACTTATCGGATTTGTATAAAAACTGGATTTCCAAGAAATTACAGATTCCCCAAGTCTGTCGTAATGGTGGATCTCATTTGGAAGGTCCGAGCGACAAAACACAATGACTGGCGTACAATCTCTACATTAATAAATGGTTAACATTCATATTTACAAATTGCCTATTCTCAAAATAATAATTTGACGAAAGACGCAATAACAGTTTTGATTTTAGAAGTTAAAGTATTGTTGCTATTATGAAAACAAAATCTGGTCTCTGTATGGCGAGCTAAAAAATATTCAACTTTATGCTTTTGTATCATGAAAAAGATAATTGACAGATTTTTTCTAAATCTTGACAGGATAAAACGCGGCCTGCGCGGGCCTGATGAAGTTCAAATTATTGTTTTTTAGTTGTTCACTGTTATTACTAAACACAATACACAAAGATCAAAAAACACTAATTCCATACTCTACCTTTCGGCTCCTCGGTTTAACGGTCAACGTCACCTAGCTTGGAAAGGGCCCCAACGTTTTATTACGGGAACTAAATAAATACGGTGTCTTTACTCATCTCCTTAATTAATTTAATGACAGCCTTGCCTCCCAGGGATAATGTCATTTTAAGATCCTGAAATAAACCCTTGTGGAGTTTAAACCGCTGGATGTATCAAGTTTTCGGTCACAACCATCATAGTTCAAAATAGCATGTCAGTCCTGATAAATTCAACGTAACTTATACTTAACTTATACCGCGAAAAAAAAAACATTACTACAACCTTTTTTGTCGTAAGTATGCATGACGTAAGCCAAGTTTTGAAACTTGACAATGGTCTCCATTTTTGCCGTTGACATGCCTTTTCTTTTTTTAAATCTATTTTTAACGTTAAAGTTAAATCGAACAGTTATCGTGTAAGCGGAAAATGCATTTTTTTATATTTAAAGCAATATGTTCGCAAAATCAGAGATAGTTGTTTTGGGTTTGTCCATGCTTCTCTCGCTAGACTGTGTCCACCGCATTACGCAAAAGCTACCCTTAAACTGACTGATGTGGTTAACAAAATATCTATGGGTAGAACTAAATCTTAATGAATGGAGGTTTTCTGATCGGTTGTCATGACTCGATGTCAAAAGATTCCCACTCATCAGCTATAACTGACGCTAAAGTTGTTTAATAGTGTTATTGGGTATGTTATTGTGATGATAATTGAGCTTCTGAGGTCTTAATTAATCGTAGTTAAGATGGTGAAATAAAAAACACCATCTTTAACAATCGCTATAGCTTTAGGTACCGTTATTGTTGCTAAGCAATCTCAGATATTATTTCGTAGAAGAACAGCGCTACGGCGTAGCAACCGTAGCGGTTTCGTAGCGTTATGTGAACAACAGTGCTACGAGAATATAAATAGTTTCTGTTCTACGAATAATTTGTTTGAATGACTGCTTCAAGAAAATCTGAATAGCCATTTTCTGTTTCACATATTTCTAATATTTATGTATTTGAAACATGCGTCACAGAATATCGCCCAAATACATGATTTTAAATTATGCAAAATAAAGCAAGCACATCTGCGAAAAATGCAAAAATCTCGCTATCATCGTAATTATAAAAACAGCTTTTCAAAAAACCATTTCAGGAAAAAACACATTGCCCCCACCAATATTTTCCCTAAAATCTTTCTGTGCGCGACACGTCATCCCATTTAAGGATAACAAGATCCTACAAATGACTTATTCTACCGGAGAGAGCTTCCTAAAAGTCACATTAAATTACACGCGTAAACTCGCAGCTATACAAAATAGGGGTTTAGGGTTCCGTAAGAAACTCAAATAACTGGGTCACTAAAAGCTGCTTATAAATATTGTTATGAATGAGTGGTTTTACTGTATTTAAGTAAACTGAAGAATTTCACCAAGTGCCTCAAAGAACTTACATTATAGTTTTGTCATGACTTTATTTTATTAAATTTTGTTACACATTGTAGTTTTGTAAGATAGATCTTTTTTTTAATTTTTTTTTTTTAAATAATTCTGGACAAATTCACACAGCATTATCTAGCCCCATGGTAAGCAGAGCTTGTGTTATGGGTACTAGATAACTGATATACATAATACAATACATTACATAGATAGATATTTTTTATTATACATAGAAAACGACCAGAACACCCGGAACAAATATCTGCAGATCGTACACACAATTGTTCCGAGGCGGGAATCGAACCCCACCGCGCCACATCGGTCGTCTTTGAAAGCGTCCAACAAGTAATTATTTGACTGATGTTTTATGTTAAGTGCAAATAATATATATATAAATTGACATACCTACTCACTTTAGTTATGTTTGACGTTTTGGAATGTATTATCCTCTGAGGCAAGTCTTAATAAATGAATAAACGAGATGATATTTTTTTCCCAACTGGTATATAATCCTGATACTGTACGGGAACGGTTGTGTTGTTTAATTGCGACATGTTATTTCCATGAATAAGTATGAGTTTCAGTAAATTTCGTTTGATTTTATTTATTAACCGCAGAACATTTGTGTAATTAATAATAATAAATCATTTATTTCAGACCATAGAAAAGTAACAAATCTTATTTAACTTATTCTACGGTCCATAGTAATATATACCTTAAAACTATACATAAAATATAAAAAAAGACTAAATTAATGAATACCACGCTCTTTGTGATTAAGGCGACAGCTTTTAGATGTCGATTATGGGTATGATTTGAGTTACTGAACGTAGGTAGTAAGCGAGATCTATTGAACTAGAATTGAAACTAGACTATATATCATACGGAACCCTCAATAAGAAAGCCCTACTCACGCCATTTCAATTCCCTTTAAGATAAGCTGTAGAACCAATTTCCTTGGCAAAGGCGAATGTTTCGAGTACACGTTTAATAGAATTTCGTGGATTTCCTCTGAATAACCGAGTTTTACTACCAAATAACGTTATTTATTCGCATTGTAGGACTAAGTGTTTTCTATACAAACTTTTTGATTCACAGTTCTTTTTTCTAGATATTCTTTGCATGCCATTTAGCACAATATTTTTGTTTAATGTTAGACTGTTGGTATTTTGTTCGTTTATTTTATATAGTGTAAATGTCTTATTGGCCGTTAGTTAGATTATTAAGGTTTAAATTAATTACATTAAGGGCTGTTGATTTTGTTGCAACAATAAAATAACAAAAAAGCACCAGAGTAAACGAAGGTTGAGCTACAGCAGTAGTTCTGTTGTAGCTCAACCTTCGTTTACTCGGAGAGCTTATAATTATTATATTCTCAGAGAATGAATAAAAACTCTAGTTACGGGTCACTACTTATACACTTCCTCGTGTTATATTGGAGAGAGTAGTGTTGTGTATACTTCTATACTAATGATATAACTACATATTATAAAACAAAATCGCTTCCCGCTGTCTGTCTGTCCCTATGTATGCTTAGATCTTTAAAACTACGCAACGGATTTTGATGCAGTTTTTTTTTATAAATAGAATGATTTGAAGAGGAATGTTCATAAATTATTTGACATAGATTTACATGCGGGTGAAGCCATGGGACGCAGCTAGTAATATTATAAATTCGAAAGTAAGTCTGTCTGTCTGTTACCTTTTCACGCCTTAAAGGCTACTGTTTAGCCTTTAAGGCGTGAAAAGCGTTAATGAAATTAAGTAGGATAGTAATTGGTATCCCGGGCATAGGCTACTTCAAAAGCTCGTGTGAAACTACGGGCAGCAGCTAGGTTTAGATAAAATACAGTCTACCGATATTAAAGTCCCAGCGATTACGCAAGTTGATTCAAATTTTATATTTACCAACGATCAGAAATAAAAAACTGCACCAACAACAATAGTTTTTAAGGCTTTATCATTTTATTCGTATGTTGGTATTCTTGTTTGTTGGTATTATAAAATTATGTCCGACGTTTTTTGAATGCGGCAACCGAATGAATGAACCTATTTGAAGGCAAGGGCTTTCAATAGTCATTTAATCCTGGTGGTATTGGTATACTTAACAACAAAAATACTGTAAAAACTTTATAAGAAAATTGTAATTAAAACAGTTTTGGAATGGATATATATAACTTAATAAAGTACCTACATGTTTTATAAATTTTGTCGACGATTGTAGACTTCAACCATATGATAAAATAATATACCTAAAGATAAAGATGTTTTATTTGTCAAAACATTGTGTTATGTAAACTAGCTATCTATTCCGTGTATTTCCACTATACAATTAACGATATTTATATTTTTACTTGCTGCGCCCTGCGGTTTCACCCGCGTGGTGATAGGTATTTTGGATAATATTACAATATATCTTTATAAATTTGTAGCCTATGTGTTATTCTGATGTATAAGCTATATAATTGTAAAGTTTCATTAAAATCCAATCCATTCAGTAGTTTTTACGTTAAAGAGTAACAAACATCCATCCATCCATCTATCCATACTTAAAAACTTTCGCGTTTATAATATTAGTAGGATTTATAAAACCATCCTTCATTCTATAACATGATTCAGTAATAACCCATGCGTCACATATTCCGCATTCCATACTCCATATATTATTCTCTGCCTTAAATAAATGCAACACCCTGTAACGTGACGAAGTCGCGGAAACATTTCACGAATAAAAAACTAAGCCACTCACTCTAATCAAATATTCATTTTCATCAGAATTCCCATTCTTCCTTGTTTTCTTGCAGAGAGAGGATTTCTGGTGACAAGTTAAATAAATGTAACAGGCAAGGGAGAGTCGGTTGAGGAGATTCATAAGAATTTTTAAATTAAATATTTTTTTATTTATTTATTAAAAGCATTATATCCATTTTTAAAGGTATTAACTAATACAATAGTGTACAATACAATACAAATACGCTTTATAGCACACACAGAAAAAAAACAGTAAAAAACAAACAAACAAAGATACAGATGCACAATGATGGCCTTATCGCTAAGAGCGATTTCTTCCAGGCAACCTGTAGTGTAGTCAACATGATAAATCACAAGCAAAGAATTAAATAAAACCAATAATTCAATATACTACATGAATATAGTGGAAGACGTGAAAAAGAAACCACTAGTATTTTCATATATTTTATGTCTCTAATAACACACGGTTATTTGCCTATATAAGTCTAAATATCTAAGTATTACATATTAATTTGAAGGCGTGAAAGTTAATTCGAGTTTCGTCACGGAACCCTAAAACACGTGTACATTATACTCTCTTCAGGTACTTCCTATACAAGCAAAGCCCTCACCACGTCTCGCGGTGGTTAATGCAATTACTCAACTCGAGGAAAGAATCCACAGTCACATTGTCAGGGTCTAATCTAATTGCCTTTAGATAGGGAACAGCAGGGGTGCTATTCTATGGAAGTGAAGAGGTGCCATTTTTCATCTGATTATGGTTGTAGCACGTATTTCTGTATGTGAATTGTTTATTTTTAACTATCTTCAAAAAGGAGGATGTTGTCAATACGACTGTAATTTTTTTTGTTTACTCTGAACTTTCTACTGGTGAACCGATTTTATTTTAAAGCTGGTGCTTCCCGCTCTGTCCCATTTCAATTTGGTCCAGTTTTGACAATGCCATTCATGAGAAAACTCATTATCACGCCAGCCGATTTCGATTATTCTTTTTTTAAAACTAAGTTCTTAACCCATTTTTATTATTAAGGAGTTTTTTAAACATGCCAAATTATTATTACAATAAAAAATTACAATCAAATAATAGAAACAAATTGGAACTGCTTTTTACAATTTTAACAATTGAGCTAACTTCCGACTGTTGCAAATAATCTAAAGGTAGCTCAACTTATGTCCTATTAATACTTAAATTGTTTATCAAAACTTATTTTATAAACACCTTTGCATAGACAGACTAGTTCAAATGGTATTGGCACATTTTCATAAATTGCAAAAAAAACGTAACATTTAAAACCCTCAACTACAAAGCACTCTGTAGTTTTAAGTTTTAATCTGGAGTTCTTAAAGAAAGTCCTTTCGCACCGGTGATAGTTGTTTATCCTCCATTTCCATTCGCTGTAGCCGCAAAACATTGTAAATAAATAACAAAAGAAACAATTACGTAATTAATGCTAGCTGCGCCCCCCGGGTACGCCCGCGTGAAGGTTTATAAACCTTGCTCTTGAATAACTCAATCTATTTAAAAAAAACTGTCTATCCCTATGTATGCTTAGATCTTTAAATCCGTTCCGTAGTTTTAAAGATCTAAGCATACATAGGGACAGACAGACAGCGGGGAGCGACTTTGTTTTATACTATGTAGGGATTATCAGGTAGCGATCTACATAAACATAAACACAAATCAAGATACAAATATAACTCTCATCACAATAACATTGCTATGGTCTGATATCATTTATAACCCTCAACCACACACCTCTCTCGATACGTCTGCCAGACGACACTTCACGTCGACGTCGCATCACCGCCCACCAGACGAAACACTTAGAGCATTTAGCAAATTGAATATCGGCACCGAAGCAGAATATCTTAAGTGCCACTTATAGTTACACGATTTTTGCATTTCCACGAGAGGAATGTCAATTTCCTTGAGGTTTTTTTATGAAAGACTGAGGTAAAGGATTAAATGATACATGTACATTGATAGGTTGGAGTAATTTCGTGTCGAAAACGTTTATTATCAGACATAACGGGGATTTAAATTATGTAAAACACATTTCTGCCTACCGCAAATACTGTGTAGGCATTAAACTACCTACGTACATACCTATGAACCGAAAGTTCCTGCAAAAAACCTGTAATGCTATTATTTATCGCAAATGACAGACAGCTGTCCCTATGTATGCTTAGATCTTTAAAACTACGCAACGGACTTTGATACGGTATAGATAAAGTGATTCAAGAGAGAGGTTTATAAATCATTTGACACATAGATTTCCAGACGAGCGTACCCGCGGGGTGCAGCTAGTTATACAATACTAAAATTGAATCTACAATCTACTTGACGAAGACCCTCCCGTTGGGACAGAAGGCGACTACAGTAAATCGTCGTCCCATCCTAAAGTCAGCTTTGCGTTTAATATCACGTCATAAAAAAACTACAAGAAACTCAAATGAGAACCCATTCCAGCCCACAAATCTCTTGTAACCAAACAGCATTGTTCGGAACAATGATATTCGTTTTAACGTCTGTTCCCCGACTTCCGTTTCCGGTAGGAAATACCTCTATTGTGTCCGACTTTGCCCCGATCGTGCCCCGGTTCTACCTCAAATAGGGCGGCTTGGCGGTGGCTTCTTACAAACGATTAGGTGGTTATTGTTGAAAGTGAAGATTCTAGCTTTTACTCGAATCTTTTCATGTATGGCATATCTATTGTCTGAAAATCATTTTTGTTTTTACTAGCTTCGCTAGCGTTGAAATATATGTGTCAAATCGTTTATAAACCTTCAAAACCGTAAAAAACCGCATAAAAATCCGTTGCGTAGTTTTAAAGATCTAAGCATACAATAGGGACAGACAGACAACGGGACGACGACTTGCTTTATACTAGCCACTTTGTTTTATACTATGTAGTGATTTACTTTTTCTATTGTATTTTCTTTTGTCATGCGAATATTTGTTATGACAACCTGTTCATGCCTGTGCACGTCACACAGGCATGAACAGGTTGTCATAACAAACGTAATGCACTGGCCAATGATGAAGACATCAGAACGGATTAGATGAATAGAGTGCTTTTCACGAAATATTTCCTGGGACAAGTAGTCTAAAAAAATTCAACGCTAAATTCACTAAATCTTTCACTTGCACTGCCCTCACTGCGTACAATATAGATGACTTTTTTAGGTGACTTTTTTTGTGAAAATCAATCATAATGATTTTCTTATTTAGTTATAAGAATTAGGTACTGTCAAGACGAGTGATTCTAATGAAGAGATTCGATAGATACCTTTTAAAATTTTACTACAAAAAAGGTAAAAATGCAACGCAAGCCGCGAAAAAATAAGCGTTTTCAATCCGGAAATTTTGATGTCAAAGATGCGCGGCGCTCTGGTCGCCCTATTACGAATAAAATGGATGCCATTTTTGAAAAAGTGGAGCAAGATCGGCATATCAGTAGTTACGACGTAGCTGAAGAACTGGGAATTGTTTTGGCTCATTTGAAAAAAACTGGGTACCTACCTTCAAAACATTATGAGGTGTTCTTTATTTAAATCATACTTATAAAAGAAGCAACAAATCACAGGAGTCAAAGTAGTGTTATATCAAATTCAACACCTGCGAATTTCAATATTTATAAAGCTTAAAAGGTAGTGTACGTTTATTTTTGTCCTTAAACTGAACAAAAGAGAGGTAAGTTTGTACCTAACTTCGTTCGGAATGCAACACGAAAAACTTCCACTACTCTGCACTACGGACAAAGTGAATTTAAAGTTGTCCGGGCGAATATCGGGAATGCTGCGATACTAGGTTTATTCTAAACTTTGTTATTCGATTTTTAAAATGTATCAAGATTGTTGGAATGTTTTGAGTTCTGTTGAATTTTCTGTCTAGTCACTATATCGCAAGGTCTCATTGCCTTTAGGTCTTTAAAATATTTTGTCTACCTACATACTATATTAGTCCTGCCACTTGATCTTTAAGATGGATCTTAGACATCTAAGGTGGTAAGTGTCAAGCTTTTTTATGTACCTGCAAAAAAATCCGTGATTACTTAGGGTCGCCGTCATCGATGTGGAGGTTATATTATATATGGTATATTAGTAAGTGGCGCTTAAAAACAACCGTTTGATTTTTAAACGGATCGAGCCAAGCATAATAATCCCCGGCAAATTGATTTATACATAAAAATACGCAATTATCAAATTTTCTAGTTTTTTTAGAAGGTGGTTACCGTTTCTAACAACAAAGATTCACTTTGATTTGCCTATAATTTGGTTGTAGAATAATACTCGTTACAGAACTCTGTTAAAAGATTTCCTACGAATAAAGCTATACCACTATCATTCATATCGAATTACTCTTTCTATACCCCATCCATTAACTACCTGGTGAACAATCACTTTAAAACCGGTTGACTGGTCGGTTGTTTTAAAGTTGCTTGTTATTTTTCCGGCTCTAGATTAATTGGGTTGAAAGTTTTAACGATAGGTTCCCATTAACTAACCGACCGTTTCAGAGTTAAAAAATTCAAATTGGATTTTTACTGTTCAATGAATCTAGCTTATGCCCGTGGTTTCACTTGCGTATTTTTTTAATACATGCAGGACATTGCTTTTACAGAAAAAAAAATTCTACATACCGGTCAAGTTTTATTAGATATATTCTATAGTTTTGTGGTGAAAATGTGGTAACTAGTTTCCGTCCGTGGCTTCGCTCACAGTTTCCCGAAACATAATGTCGATACAACCTGGATACAATCAACGTGGACAAAATCTTGGCTGTGGTTTTGTAAGGCACATTTTCGGGCTTCAGGGCTGAATGAATAAAGTGGCGATCACAATAGGCCTATCATGGCCGCAGTTACACCAAGCACGCAAGCCATCCAAAGAAAAAAAGGCGCATTTAGCCGTTTTGTCATAGAAAAGATAACAGGCAAACAGGGTTCATGCATTTATTAATAATTAACTACTACGAAGTGTGTTGTGTAGTAAGTATCATAAGAGAACCCTTAAAACCGACACACTGGCTACAGTTTCCCCAGATTCCGTCTCATTTCCCACCAGCCAACAAGCATCATTAGCGCACAGACCCGCACCCCGCGCTCTTCAGCTCATGATTAATGGCGTCTCGGCATGTTGGAGGTCGGACGCGTTACTGTCTTTATTATTACGAAACACTCATTAAGTAGTGTCGGATGAAATGCAATGCAAATCATCGTATTATTTGATACTAGCTACGATACTAGCTGCGCCCCGTGGAAATCTATGTGTCAAATGGTTTATACAACTTCCTCTTGAATCTTTCTATCTAAAACGCATCAAAATCCGTTGCATAGTTTTAAAGATATACATACTCGTACATACTATAGGGACAGTCAGACTGCGGGAAACGACTTTATTTTATACTATGAAAAGTAGCAATTTTTTTTTATGTAAGACACTCTCCTTCGTATTATTAGACAACATTTAAAAAAAGATGGATCTAATCGGTAATGCCGTTCTCAAGTTATACTTAAGAACTGCGTCATAGCGTGACCAGAAGAAATAGGGGTTCATTTTTATATATCCAGATTACAAACACGAACAATTCACTTGCAAAAGCTAGTATTGTAAAATTTACGTCAAAAAATATTATAAAGAACTTTTAAAACATGAAAAAAAACACTCGAAGCTGAAAAGGCCGTGATTTCGACTCCGAGCCGTAAATGTGAAGAGGCATTCACATAACGAGTGCCGGACTCGTCACGGAACATTAAAAGAAAATCACGAGTGTAAACTGCCGCGAGGGTAAGTGTTGTGTGAAAAAGCTTTTAGGTTTTTAAAGAAATTTATTAAATGATACTGGTCTTTTTTGGAATGAAATAGAGGAAAACTTGTATTAGGCTACCTTGCGCACCACGGTCTCCACGGAAGACCAGCGCTATGGTACGATCTGCTCTACCATAGCACATGCTGAGTGGAGACCGATTTTGTCAGTTTCTGTCTTCTGTTAATATAAGTTTAATTTATAAGAGTCTCTGTTCTGATAAAATTAAAATCTTTTTACTTTAAAAAAAAGTTGAGGTTCGAAAATTATTATCATCTCGTGTTTATACCTAATTTCAAGAGAAAAAAGACGCTAGCAAATTATTTGTAGCTTCGAATTGTTTACTGAGATAGTCACTTTGATCCGAATAACAAAGTCATATCTAAATAAGTTTAACAATTATATCAAAGGCTAACTCTATCAGTAAAGTTAGAATTCAGTTGATACTGATTTAAAACGTTTAAAAACTTTATAATACGAGACGAGAGCTCTCGAAACGGATTCTAATTGAGGATCCTCGTGAGATTTTCCTAGGAACACTTTTATATTTTTAAAGACATTTCTTTCAGTTTCAAGTTTAAACTTTAAAGAATTTTCAACGTTTAGAATGTGGGTTTAGTCTAATTCAATTTGTATTTGGGTAAAAGTCGCCATTTATTTCAATTTAATTAACTAAACTAAAATGTACCCATCCTTTATTGTTAAAAATGCGGTAACACTAAGGATAGTATTCAGTTATAATACGTGACTCACGGCCCAACTCTAGATGACACATTTCACATCACATCGTCACCTACGATGCAGTTCTAGTATGAGAGTTAATTAACTTTGTAGGTTTCATCTTGCAACTGGTTTTTTTTCAATGCATAAATATAGCGCCTTCACAAACAAATATCGTTCCGAGTTGATGTATGTCATAAAACAAAATTCACTTTAGAATCGGCACCTTAAGTCCGCTATGAGTTCTCTGCAAAGTTTTTGGTTAGCAATTTTAAGTGTCTCGCTACATATTTTGTACGACAAGTTTGTAGTTTCAGTTATTATTATATTTGAACCGAAGCGGAAGTTTTCAATCTTCAGATAGTTTTGTATAAAAAGTTTACAGTTAATCTCTAGAAACACAAGTAAATAACTTTTTTGATGGAGAAAAAATCTAGATAAATTATTGCAGTTTTGTTTGTGTAAATCTAGGCTTATAACATAATACATAATATAGTTTTTGGTAGCAGATATCTATCACTTATATACATACATCCTACCTACATCATCTTATTATGTAAATGTGTAGATGTCTGTTCTTCTTTTACCTTTACGAGAGGTGAATCAGTTCAGTTCAGTTCAGTTCTTTATTAATAAGAAATATTCTTATATGTCAAACATAAATAATACATAGCAAACAAAGAAAATACATCGTTTCTATACCATAGACAAAAACTGCCAAAATACATAAGTATTACATGCCTAAAGCCTATAAATAAGTCAGGGCTCGACTAAAACCTTTTAAATCTAGAAATCAATCCCATTTTCATTTCTTCAGGATTCCTCTTACATCTCGTCTTATCGCCGTCTCCAAAATCGTGAAGAAACGTGGAATAGGCAAATAATTTAACACGGCTTACCTCAGTTCTATTGACGATAATCTTTATAGGTTTTAGTAGATTGTAGGTAACTTATAGGTACATTTGTTTTAAGTAGTTCAAAGTAAAACCTTTCGGGTCGACCTTTCGGTTTAAATAAATAAATCAGGAATATTTTTTCTGATTAATTTATTTTGTCTTGCCCAGCAAAGCTAAAACAAACATCCGAAACATTTCTAATAAATTTATTACAACACCAACATATTCATTTGTCAATGAAACTAAAACTTTATTACTTGTTAGCACCCTATAACCAGTTATAATATGAAATTACTCTGAAGCACCCTTCAGAGCAATATCATATTCTTTCCCATACAATACACTATGGCTATAACATTAACATTGTAACAATTTAATGCAATTACAGATCACAAAGGTTGGGATTCTGCAAACAAGTACTCACGGGGACGTTTCTAAAATAAAAGGGTTTTTAGGTTAAAGGGTCTTAAGGGATCTTGTCACAGGGAAATGAAGATGGCTGGTTCACTAAACTTACTTAAGTTACTGTGTTACGTTTTATCTTAGATAAACAGAAATAAACTTTAATCTTTAAATGATAGACGCAGTTGTGATTTTAAGCAGAGAAGCTAATCATTGAATGGAACATCAATAATGATAATGATGAGATGCTTTAGTTATTTCCCTCTGATATTGTTACAGTAAATATAAAATGGAAGAGCAGTTAGTTTCGCTCAACCCTTACGTCTATCTGTCTAAATATGGCAATTTTGTTTGCATCAATATCGGTCGCGTAGCGTAGCATTAATAAATGAATAAAACATTTTTTACCCTTCTAATTTTTATCTTGTGTATTTTTTGTGTCTTCTTGATTAGTATTCTTGGATTTTAAATTTAAATAAATAAATAAATAAATAATGCTGGACAATTCACCCAGCATTATCTAGCCCCATGGTAAGCAGAGCTTGTGTTATGGGTACTAGATAACTGATATACATAATACAATACATTACATAGATAGATATTTTTTTATTATATATAGAAAACGACCAGAACACCCGGAACGAATATATGCAGATCGTACACACAATTGTTCCGAGGCGGGAATCGAACCCGCAACCTCCTGCATCACAAGCGGACCTTCGCCCACCGCGCCACATCGGTCGTCATTTCGTCAATTTGTAATACAATTAGTAACAAAATAAGGGGTATTCATTTATATTTAAAAATATTTCAAGTAAGGTATGTACTTAAATTGAGGCTGTTGTGATATGAGTCCTCTTAAAACATTAACTTCTTAAGTTGTTAGCTAAGTTATCAAGTATTAATAACTATATTAAAAAAAGTGTTGTTTTAGTGCCAGGTTTCTGGTTCGTAACCTGATTCGGTACTTCTGGTTTGAAACTCTTAATGTACATATTTCACTTAACCTATGCCATAATTATTATAACAACTCAGCTTGTTTCCATGTAGAACTTTATGTTCTATCAGCGTCGGTTTAACTGCCTCAACTTACCACCCGATCCCAGTAAACCGAACAAGCTTCAATATTGTTTTTACTGGTGAACTGTGCTGAACAACCTCAGTTAAACATTGATTGGTTTAAACTAGAACTAGTTCGAAGCCGGAAACTTTCATATTACTGACTAAATACACATGCATTTAGTCGTTCTGTAGTGAAGCGTTAAATAACACGTGCAAGTATCTTTGGGAGGTTAAATATGGATATCGGAATTGTAATTTGATACTATGTCATAAACATAACGCAAGCTCTGCTTACCATGGGGCTAGATAACGCTGTGTGAATTGTCCAGCATTAAAAAAAAAAAACATATAGTTACATTTGGCCTACTCTAGGTGTGTTCTATTCTATTTACAAAAAGTTGTAGCAATTTTCACATAGACAGGGCGCTATGACGCTCATTGGGGGAAGCCTATGTCCAGCTGTGGACGAATAAAGGATGGTGATGATGTTGATGTGGTAATTTTGTATAATGTGAAAATATCGTGGTCGGGATTTAAAAAGGTTATTAACCTTATTATTGGTATAATACCTTGTGTATTTAATGTTGGAACAACGAACTCATATAAAGCAAGCTTCAGTGGGCACTCAAAATGAATGCGGAATAAAACCTCTCTTATTTTCCACTGCAAATAATTTAAACAGCACAAATAAAATATCTGCTTGCTGGCTTTGTTTGTGAAATATTGATAAATTATTATCATCACCATTATCTGAACCGAACGACGACGTGCACTGCTGGACCTGCCAATTCATATGCATATTCAATGATCACCATATTGACCCAATATTTTCAAAATTATCATTACAGTTTTTAGTTGGAAAAGTAATGTCACATTGTTGCAAGCAATAGTCCCGAGCTACGGGTTTTGGCAGGCTTTAATAGAACAGTAAAATTTTATGAATAACAATCGTAAGTATGTAGTCCTATAGTGTAGAAAATTCATTTGGTTCAGTATATAGTGAAGGACTAAAATAATCAAGTAAAAATTTACAGGTAAAAATGTCTGAAATGTGAAGCGAGTTATTTTCAATTAGAATACGTATATTTTTTATGATTGTTCGTAACGTATTTGACATAACCTCTCTATCTATACCTACGCTATAGACTTAATTTTTGTATGGTCTAGGAAAATCGATCGCCAAGTTTGTATAGAGCCAGTGTTTTATCTTAAAGCCCAGGGTCGAGTCTCATGTGTCGCTAGAAAAACATTTTACGTCAACAACGAGTTTTTGCATAAATATAAAATAGTATATGGTTGGTCACTTATCGCATTTTGTTAATTAGGATTAGTACCATACCAAATATTAAATGAATTAAAAAAGGCTTCTAAAGTTTGGAAATTCGATTATCTCCAAACAAGAAAAATATCCCATTCATGTTTTTATCCGATTTAATTAGTAAAGTAGCTTCAATAGTGGTTGCGAAGGTAGTTACAAATACGTTGGTACTGTTGGTAGACTCGACAAACTCTATATATTTAGTTAGCTAAGCCGTCTGTCGAAAATTCAGACAAGTCAAGCTTTGTTAAAGCTGTAGATTACGTGGCTAAGTAATAAAACGTGTTTGGTTTCAGTGCGCAGCTGGTTTCTTAGCCTAAAAGTTATATATACAATTTATTATAGTTTCGTTGTATTATAAATTGTGATTAACACGTAGATTTCAGTATTTAAAAATTACATACATAATATTATAATAAATAAAAATAAAACTAGATGAATATATATTTTGATTTTTAAAGACCGATGTGGCGCGGCGGGCGAAGGTCCGCCTGCGACGCAGGAGGTTGCAGGTTCGATTCCCGCCTCGGAACAATTGTGTGTACTATCTGCAGATAATTGTGGGTGTTCTGGTCGTTTTCTATGTATAGTAAAAAAAAATCTATCTATGTAATGTATTGTATTATGTATATCAGTTATCTAGTACGCATAACACAAGCTCTGCTTACCATGGGGCTAGATGATGCTGTATGAATTGTCCAGCATTATTTATTTATTGGGAACATGAACCGTCCTTAATTCAAGTTTCTCGTTCAAGTTCTCTAGCAGAAAGTTTTGTTAAACAAAATAATTAGAATTAAAAAACTACACAATATACTGAACAAGTGGATAGATTAACACGAGAGGCCATTATGACGATATAAATAATTTTACGACTGCAAAAGCGTCATTTCTCCTAATTCTCATTTTCTCATAAGCCGCGTCCTACAGCGTTCATAAAATGCTAAGTGAACACATTATTCACAGGCGAGTTATGTTCAAAAATGCTAATAAATACGGCAATAACGTGTATGACGCGTCGAGAGGACGGCGAGAATGTTTAATATGCGTCCAATCCGTGTCCGTTGCGGATCCGTGGTGGGACGGACGACCTGAAAATCCGACCGGCTTGCGACGTAGAAAGTCAAACCGGTTTGATTCCAGTCGTGAGACAAATTTTCTTTTCACGCAAACTAGGACATCGATTTACAGTTTTACTTGTGTTGTTTGATATTTTGTGATGTGCCCAATAGTCCTGCAAGGTCTTAAGGAAATTAGGCACTTTGATGTTTCAATTTTATTAGGACAACTAGAGATAACTCTAAAATAAATTAAATAACAATGACAAGGTTGTTAGGTGCTCTCTCACTTGCAGGCGACCGCAGCATGACTCAAAGAAATTCAACAAATATATAAAAAAATTATTACAAATATTACTAGATTGTTCTATGGGTAGATCGCAATATAACGTTTTGTTTATCGATATCACAAAATCTTAAAACTCCTAAAGAGTTAAGTATTTTTGTGTTTTTGATAAAAGGTCCATAACCCTGTGATAAAGCCGTATGTAGAGCCTGTCATAAGAAACATGTAGAGAACGTAAATTAATTCCTTTGATGTGACGTTATTATTACGTCTGGGTTATTGCTCTCACAAATATTTTATTATTACAATATATATATATATATATATATATATGACTGAATAATATTAGGTACATTACGTACTTATGAAATTTATATTTACAATTTGTTAAACCTTTACCTTAATGGCAATATCTCTTAGATTTAAGATATATTATATTAGAATGTTGTATTTAATTTTTAAAGAAGGCATGTCTGTCTTCTTTTTCTATAACACAATCCCTCATGGTGTTCCCTATATCGAAATTAATGTGTTTTATATAATAAAATTGATATATAATTTTTTATGTAGAACTTAACGACATCAAATGTATCGTGTGTTCCTACGGTGGAACTGAATAAATGTAATGAAAAATGAAATATTCAATTAATTTGTAAAGTTTTTTTATTCAGAAAATTAGAAATGCTTTTGATTTATATGTTTAATTTCAAATAGAGCAACCATTTTAACAATAGAAAAGTCGATGCAAAGCTTTCCCGAAATTTCGCTTCACCACTGACATACGTTTTCAGCACATTCTACTAACTCCGGGCTAAGCTCATCGAAGAGCAGCTGTTATACTTTGAATCTTGTTGAGTTTTATTTAGAAACATACATTGAGAATCAAGCAACGTATATTTTCAACGTATTATTTAAATTCGCGAGTTTTGCGACCTACCTTGAGTTAAAAGTTGATTCCTCTACTCAACAAAAGTCAAAACTGCGAGCTTTGTTTTACAGAAATAACTATTATACAGAACTCGAGTATGTGTTCGAGGTGGCCTCAGCTGAGTTCGAGTGGAGTATGTTTTGAGGCAAATTTGTGAAAAGACTTGACTAGATTGTACCAGCTGCTACATTTATGCTGCCGTTCCAATGGATTAAGTCTAAATGCAGCTCGAATTAATACGTGCAACACTCGTAGAAACGAATTTAGTGCAAACTTTTATGATAAAGACCGTCGCTGGATGAAAGGCGAGTGCTCTACGTTCGAAATGAGTTATACATACATACATAGTGAATGGAGCAGATATAATTAGAAAAAAGTTATTACTACTGCTGTTTTCAAGCATGTATAAATGTGACATTCAGAAAAGTTTGTCTTAATAACAGAATGGGTCTTAATGAACAATGACACCATCTTTCCTTTGGAAGGACTTAGCCTTCATCGGACCCCAGGGTGATCTGACCACCCATGAGTAAAGCGAGTAATTTAATACCATAAAACCTTATTCATAATTGCACTATAATAAGAGATCTTTTTCCATACGCCAAGTTACGTGAGCTTTACGATTTAATAAATATTAATAACTTTTATATGACTGAATAATAATTTTTATAGCAACATAAATAAATATTCACGTCGTGCAATTGTCAAATATCAAAATTTCACACGAAGCTTTCCTCTCTGAGCACTCTCGTCTCCATTTGTTAATAATGTTGAGTGAACAAAAAATTTACAGAATTTTCATAACTACGAAATACTATTCTCTGTAAAGAAAACACCATGAATTTTGCTTTTGTTTGAACTCTTCGTAGCTCTAACATGAGAGCGTTGAAGATGTAAAGTGATCACTTTTGTCTCCGTCATTGAAAACGGCGAGGTATAATCATTATGGTTTTAGCAATATATCATTATGAGTTTAAATAGAAAGACATTTATTCATAACACCTTAAATTAACAGAAAAAAGACACACTTATAGAAGCAAGTTTAGAAAATTAAAAATAAATAAAATCTTCTGACTTACAACAAGTTGATACTAACTTAGTTTAACCAATTTTTTTTACTTACTAGCTTGAAGCCAAACTAGTAGTGGAGTAGTAACTAAAAGCAAAACTAACCTCCACCTATAGAAATACATCTGAAATATTTTGTTTTAGGTCCTACCTACTACGAGAAGATAAGATACCCACATAGAACACAGAAACAAAACTACAGATTTTAGAAATGAACTTTCTCAACGTAACAGGATTCAGAAAATAACCGGGAACAATGGACGTCGTAACATTTAATGCGTGACACGGGATTCGAACCCGGTATACATAGATTATCTACTATTGTTATTGCTCAGGTAATGGCGGATCGGGAAACGCGATTCGATTTCTCTGGTTGTGTAGGACAAAGAATACGGTTGTAAGGTAAAACCTAGCGAATTAACATTTTTCTCAATTTTATAGGCGACTAGCTTCCGCCCCCTGTTTTGCACATAACATCGACATTTCTCGGATAAAAAGACTTTTGTATAACATAGTTAGATACAAAAATACACATACAAAATATTTCTGTCTTTAACTTATGTACAGTGGCGTTCATTGCTAGCTTACCCCGCGTTATGTAACAAATTTTCTGTCTAATATAAGTTTTTTAAAAGTAAATGTAATTTTTTACTGTTAGATATCTATAGAACTTGCTTGTAATACAAACGTTTTCAGCAAGAATAAAACCTGAAACCTCGTTCTCAATCCATCCACTACACCATAATGTTCAAGAGGTCGTCAACTGAATGATGCTCCAACATAGGCAACATTGGAGACTCCGGGTTCCGTGAAAATTATTTTCATTTTAGGTTTCAGTCGAAGTAAAAGCGATTTAAAACAGAAAACCCAACTTCAAACTTTACAATACTGCGGCTTAAATAATGTCACTCATAATAAAACTATGCAAACGAGTCCAAACTAAAATCACCCTGAATAAGCTTCTAATTCGCCTTCCATAATGTTTCCCAGAATAATTTACCTCTTAGACCAAAAATAAAGTTAAATGTACTCGTAAGGTTATTATGGAAATTCAGAATGAATGTCATGGTAGCTTTACATATAGCTGAACCTTGTTTAGGGTTCCGCACCAGATGAGACCCTATTTAACCGAAGCCTTCGCCGTATGCCTTCCTTCAACCCTTAAAGGGTTCAATCTAGTTTTACCTTACCTAAAGGTTACAGAGCTCGAGTGGAGAATGATAGTAAGTAGGTACTTGACTTCCAAGTCAACGAGAAGTAATTCTGTCAGTAAAATTTAAAAACAAATAAATAATACTGGACATTTCACACAATTCATGTATCTCCTGAGTAAAAAAGCTTTTTTAAAGCAGAAAATCGTAAAAACCGCAAAAAAAACCTACAAGGAATAGTTCCTAGTCATTAAGTAGGTAATGACACGTTTTACCATCCCTAGGCAAGTACCAGGATTTCAACAAGGACACGAAACTTTCCTCTCATTTTACTCAAAGTGTATCTAACGTTTCTAAACTATGCTAAAACATCACTTCCCTTGACCACCGCGCACAGGGAAGAGGCACAAATATTCGCTGAAGTGAATCTCGAAAGTCACAAAAGATGGACCATCGATGCATAGTCCTATGTCAAAGGAAGCTTTTAAGTGCGGTAAGAGTCTGTGGCCTAGAACAAAGTTGCTTCGAATAACATAAGCGAGGGATCACGATCGTGTTTCTTGCTTTTATTGTGTGTTGAGTGCCTACAACACAAGACGACGTGTGTCCTGATATTAACCCTGATTTATTTTTTAGTTATAGGAGAACTAACAACGAGAAAAAAACTTATCATAAGTTTCAGCAAAAATGAATGAAGAAATGACCATTAAACAGTTGAAAGTAAAAGACGCCGCAATTGTGTCGAAATAAAATTAAATGCAAACTAACTGAAAATATAAACTACTCATTAAGCATTTAAGACGCATAATACATAATCTTTACTAATATTATAAAGAGGAAAGATTTAATTTTTGTTTGTTTGTTTTGAATAAGCTCCGAAACTACGGGAGCGATTTTAAAAATTCTTTCACCGTTGGGAAGCTACACTATCCCCGGGTGAGATAGGCTATATTATATTCTCTTTATCCTCATAGCAATGTCAAATTCGATTTTAATGCGGGTGAAACCGCCGGGAACAGCTAGTATTAAATAAATGTCAATATACATCATCATCATCAGCCTATATTAGTCCACTACTGGACATAGGCCTCCCCCAATAAGCGCCATAGTGCCCTATCTTCAGCTTGACGCATCCAGCATCTACCTGCAGTCTTTCGCAAGTCGTCATCCCACCTGGTCGGTGGGCGTCCAACATTACGTTTACCGAGTCTTGGTCTCCACTCGAGAACACGTTTTCCCCAGCGGCCGTCGGTTCTTCGCGAGATATGGCCGGCCCACTGCCACTTCAGCTTGCTAATTCTCAGTGCTATGTCGATAACTTTGGTTCTCTGTCAATGTACGTACATTGTTAATTACCAATATTACACAATATCTTCTGCAACATTATTAAAGGATTACCTCAAAGCCAGCTTTCTTAGCAGCTTTACCCAACAAAGCATTATTCCAAAACTTATTACAATAAATCTTTGAAACGAATACATTTAATAAAACTCGAGTGCAGAGTTTTATTTAGTTGAGGAGATATGAAATGTCTTTGAAACTTACGCTTTGCCCTTTGTTTATTTATTTGCCTTCTGTTGAGAATATTTTATTGCTTTTCAATATTTTAAAATACACTTACCTTGGGCAGATTCTGCAGTTGGGAAAAACAATTTCGAGAAGGAGGCCAAAACGAGGATCCAGCTAGGCTGGGCAGCATTTGGGAAACTACGTCATCCATACCACAATGCTTGAAAACGAAAGTTTTCAACCAATGCGTCCTACCCGTTATGACCTACGGAGCTGAGACATGGACACTTACGGTAGGGCTGGTCCACCAGTTCAAAGCCGCTCAGCGAGCTATGAGAGAGCTATGCTCGGAGTTTCTCTGAAGGATAGGATTCGTAACGAATAAATCTGACAGAGAACCAAAGTTATCGACATAGCACTAAGAATTAGCAAGCTGAAGTGGCAGTGGGCCGGCCATATCTCGCAAAGAACCGATGGCCGCTGGGGCAAACGTGTTCTCGAGTGGAGACCAAGACTCGGTAAACGTAATGTTGGACGCCCTCCGACCAGGTGGGATGATGACCTGCGAAAGACTGCAGGTAAATGCTGGATGCGGCAAGCTGAAGACAGTGCGCTATGGCGCTCATTGGGGGAGACCTATGTCCAGCAGTGGACTGCTATAGGCTGATGATGATGATGATGATGATGATGATGATTTTAAAATAATGGCATGATGCAGTTTTGATCTGACGATTTACATAAGTTATAATACTCACTTTCGCAAATAATTTATTAACGCCTGTTGTTATACACACGTTTTTATAAAATGGTATACAAATTTGACCATTCAAATTAAGCAATTAAATAAATCCGAATTCCAATAAATAAGTATCAAATTCCATGGGGACATTAAATCCCTAAAAGCAATTAGTGTACATTTAAGATCAACAACGAAATATTTATTTATACTGTTTAATTATGGCTTTAGGTGATGGACTATGGAACAATCTGGGTTTAGCTGCCTGGAGCGGATTGAATTACTAGAAAATTATTTACTTTATTCTCATCAAATTATAATAATAATAAATAATACTGGACAATCTACACAGCATCATCTAGCTACAAGCTAAGCATAGCTTATGTTATGGATACTAGACCACTGATATACCTAATACAATAGATTAAATAGATAAATATTTTTTATTATAAATAGACCACCAGAACACCTCGAACAATTATCTGCGAAGCGTACACACAATTTATACAAAAACTAGCTGCGCCCCGCGTGCTGATAGATATTTTGGATAATTTACTATCTTTATCAATTGTAGCCTATGTGTTATTCTGATATGTAAGCTATATTATTGTGTAGTTTCATCAAAATACATTCTGTAGTTTTTGCGTGAAAGAGCAACAAACATACTTACATATATCCTCACAAACTTTCGCGTTTATAATATTAGTAGGATAGATAGAAGAAAGAAAATACTTTATTATACCACACAAAATAGAAAACAATACAGGAATAAACAATAGAATAAAGGAAGTATAAAGGTCGGCCTCGTTGAGAGAGATCTCTTCGAGGCAACCTTAGGGTGGACTGGACATGAAGGAACAAATAGACGGTGGTACTTAATAAATATATAGATAAAAAAAGAAAACAAATACCTACCAAAATACCTACATTACAATTTACAAACATTATAATAGACTTACATAGACATAAGATAGAGCTATCAATGTTTTTATAAAGATAAAAAATGCTGATGCAGCCGTTTTTTGAAGATAAGGAGTGATTTTGCACGACTCATGTCCAGAGGGAGATAATAAAGCATTCCATAGACGGGTAGCTTGTACAGTGAAAGATTAGGATAGTTGTTTACGTTATTAAAATCACAACAAAATATTGAAATAATACAAATTGAATCGGGGTTTCATCCCCCCCACAACCTTCAGAACGACAAAAACACGAATCTAATTCTACAGTAACATTCGCATCAATGACATCGTTGTGAGACACATCACGTATCAGCGATGAAGGCTATGAGCCGTTATACTGATCCGTCGATCGAGGACCGTACTTAGAGCAATCGATGTTCTGATATCAATCCGGGGCTGTTTCTCCGTCGTTATTGTTGAGGTTGTAGGAGGGAATTTATTTTAAAACTCGAAAGAAAAAGTCATCATCATCAGCCTATGCTACTCATAGTCCACTGCTGGACAGAGGCCTCCCACAATGAGCGCCACAGCGCCCTGTCTTCAACTTGACGCATCCAGTTTCTACCTGCAGTCTTTCGCAGGTCGTCATCCCAGATGGTCGGAGGGCGTCCTACTACGTTTACCGAGTCGTGGAGAGAAAAAGTAATTATAAGTAATAGGTATTATGTCTTCTAAGGATGCAAAGATGATACACAGTTTAGGTCGTCTGCTTGTCTATCCGTTCGTCAAACTCTGAAAAAACATGTAATTAGAGAAAATGTTCCGCTTAAACATGAAAACCCATGTTTGAGTTGATGGTGGCATATTATAAAAGACGTGTTTTTTACAATTGTAAAGCAACAAAACACCTCACTGCCTGTACGTAGTTTAACACACCTAAGCAGGATTTATTTTGAAAATAAAAATCATGATTTCTTGACAACAGCTTTAAAGTTATTAATTTTTTCTTGTTTTAAGGTAAACGAGGGGACGAATAGACAAAGAAGGTATCGTTTTAGCCACAAAATTAAGATATTTTCTTAATAATTAGGTAAAGAACTTGAACTTGGCAAACATACTTTAAAATGCTTCAAGTAATTTTGTTCCTTAACTTTGTACAAAGTTTCGTGTCTCGACCCAGTTTTATTATAAAAAAAAATTATAAAGAAAATAAGGACAATATGAACTCTAGGGCATTGTGTTAAGGCTGAGAGATAAGCTCAGCTTCTTGTGCTAAAGCTTTTATTATTAATCAAGACATTTCCGGGTCTTGTTTCATTTTGAAAGTTAATGGAGTTCACAGATTAAAGTCCCTTTACACCTGTCGAGGCTGAAATCTGGCAACACCAACGTTATTTTAAACAAGTTACTGTAATTAACAAATGTTTTTATACACTTACATTACTAGTATTAAATAAAATAAAAATAAATTTTTCAAACATTATGTTTGTAGAATATTGTGTTACCTTATAAATCTACGTAGTTTTTGTCACCTTATTATTCAACAAGCTCTCTATAATACGAACTCAGTATAAATCTTCATTTACCTAATAATCGACTGCCATCTAAAAACCTCTCGCTGTATGTCGCTATAAAGTTAATAAAAATTTGACAACCTCTGTGGCGAGGTGTGTGAAGCTCTGCCTGCGTCTTAGAAGGTTGGGAGTTCGATTCCCGCCTCGGGACAAATATTTGTACGATCAGCAGATATTTGTTCCAGGTGTTCTGGTCGTTTTCTATATTTACCTATATTAGTTATCTTGTATCCATAACACAAACCTTGCTTAGCTTAGAGCTAGATAATGCTGTGTGAATCGTCAAGCATAATTACATATTATTAAAATATTAACTTATTAATAAAATTATAAACACAAAACCAACCTCAAGTTAATCGTTTCTCCTATTTATTGTAAGTGGTGTGATTCAATTAGATCCTGCTAAGGTATGGATAAATATTAAGCTTCTAATTCTTTGGCAAAAGAAGAGGCTTAATCTCAAATTTTCTTATTCAAATCCGACGTCCCTTTAGACAATTAGGCTGGAAGCACAAATCTTCCAGCTTAATTGTCGAAAGGGACATAGCGGACATTTTATCCCGATAGAGGGCAGGTAAATAATTATTTTTAGGATCTTTCGTATGGGTTGTAGTGACCTCGTTTAAATTGGGACTTTCAACTTAGAGCTGTCTCGAAGAAATTTCCATATCACTATTTCTGAAAACTTTGTCCTATGTGGTACTATTAGCAGGCATTTATTATGGGACCATTATAATTAATAATTATACATCTCATAGCCGCTCATGGAGACGATTTAGAAAAAAGTTATACAACCAAACAAATTCCTAAGCTCTAATCAAATATTACTCAGTCAATGTCTTAGAGATTTTATGCATTCGATGTAAAAAAGACCTGGGTTATTGCCGACGATAAAAAAGTCTTTGGAGTAGACCTAGACGCCTAGGCAAAAACCGATCGACAATTATAAGTAATATCGTCCGTTTGTTCGCACAAACAATCGAATATATCCTGACGTAAACGTAATCTTTAGTTTATAAAATCATGATATAGGGCTCAGATATATTTCACCTTGTTTGTGTTGTTTGACCTCTACCTTTTGACCTGATATTCTACTAAGCAACGAATATTTCGTCTATCAGAGCCATTTGACATTGAGTTGAAATATCTTCGCGATATTACGTAGTGTAAAAGACCTTTTCTAGTAAATAACAAATACTTATTAAGCTGTAAATATTATATTTTGAACAAAATATAAAGTTATTGACATAGACTAAGGCTAATAAAATATAAGCTCGAATCAAATTGACATAATATTGACTCAGAAGAAGTAAGTTGATCCCCTATTAAGCTACTTGTCCACGCCTTATCAAAATCATATTCACGTTTCTATTGATAAACTGTCTATAAAAACTAAATATTATATTCTATTCTACATATTAAGATACTCATATACCAAGAACCCATTTAGAAGGAGATGAACTGATTCTTATTATACTGACGTTAGAACATGAAAGTCCAAAGACTCGTCACCGATTCACAAATCTTCAAAAAAATCCTATTTAATGCGTTACTCACTCCCAGGGTTCAAAACCTTTTGTTTTAATGTAATTGCTACAACCAATCCAAACCTACAGACGTATATATCCGAAATTATGCTCGCCTAAAAGCTACCAATATGTCCCAAAGCTAAAATTCCATTCGCACCGTCCAATAATAGCCCACTTGCCCCTAAATGCGCCTAAACAGGCTGTAATACTCCATAAACGGCTATCTTCTACCCCTGCCAAGCAAATTGAATGATAGCTAAATTAGATTTGGATTCCCTAGGCCGGAGAGCCCATGAGTGGGATGCTGTGTTCGCGGATTAGTTCTCGTTAAATTTTAATATGGGAGTAGGTCATTCTATTTCACTTCAGTGCGGTTTGATTTGTTTACAAATAAGATAGACTTTTCTCAGGTCTCTCACTGTGTAGTGAAAACGTATAACTTAATTATTGTATTGATATTAACTACAGATAGTGTAATCGGGGTTGAGGGAATGTGGTGTTTATTGTTAGGGATTAGGGTTAAATTAAGTTTATTAATTTTACCCGCCTCAATGAGGCAGAGTGTATTGGAAATACCATTATTATTAAAAGTATTTGTATCTACATTTCGAATTAATTATTTGATTTTATTTAAGTTTAGTAACATATAGACATAAGGTTTTATCTATAAATACCTTATGCTTATACGATTCGGCGAAAGCTGAGTATGATTCGTAACGACTGGACAATTTCCAATTTAGTAACTTTAGGGAACAGAGACACCTACGTGAATTTGTTTATAATACGAGTAATAAGTGGATAGGTCACGATAGATTAAGTACGAGTACGAGCATTATTTGAAACTCCCAAACTCAATCTCCATACACCAACATTGACTTTTTAGTTTAATAACTATACCTTTTCCGTTTTGACAATAATTGAAACGATATATTGAATTAATAAAATATTCGAATGCTATTCTCAGGATTAACAGCCGCAGCCAGACCAAGCTACCAAATCAAGCTTGAATATCCACGCAACACTTTCATTAATGTAGGTATTTCTTTGAGACCACGGTGAGATCAACTCTATAATAAGAACAATAAAGAATGCACTGCAATAATGCATTCTCAGGTCAGAGCATAGTGAATATTCTTCTATATATTTCACGTTATGACAGAGGCGTCCCGCTTTAATGAAATTTTTCTGTTATTTCTTAGAGAATTCCTATATAAGATCGAAGAAAATTAAAAATTACAATCTTCATCGCAGTTTCTAGTTTCTGAGCTTTACTGGGACTATATAAATAATGAAATTTTACGCCTTTGCTTCCAGACGGTTAAACTCTTCAAAAACATATTATTTTTTGATTCTTTCAATTATTTTAAAGTACACAGAATTTAAACAGAAATTCTCCTGCATATACCTCCCCAGTCATCGACAAGTGAACCTTCATTTTGTTAGTTATTTTGTAGTTATTTTACAATTTCATCATGAACTCTAAAACGAATTCATGCCAACTAAAATAACTGCAGAACAACTTTATATATATGGCCCACTCCACTCCACTCCTTGCCCCACTCCTACTAACTTAAAGAAAATGAAAACTCCAGCATCTTAGAACTGAGCTCACAAATCAACCAAGCCCAACGCAGATGCTCGCCAAGCGCTGCGGTACAAGTTAATTTCGTGAACTTGGAGTTGACTCCACATTTATTTCTAGAAGTTTTGAATATTACCGTAATTTAGCTACATTATGCCAATTGAGTGCCTATTGTTTCATTTCTAAAGAAAAGGCAGTTGAATTCTTGTGTCTGAAGAATAACGACAAGTAGGAAGGAACCAAATTATTGCAGATATTTTCACATGTTTCAATTTCACAGCACAAGCTATTAAGGTAAGCAGACATTTTTTGGAACTATACCTCTGTACTATCCAGATGTTTTCATAGCTACTCTAAAATATTTGCGTTCTCCAGAAGGTATGAGTTCTCCTTTAACAAAAATTAAGTGGGTACATGGTATTCCCCATTTATTAGTAAGGTACGCGTAAAGATCTCAACTTGTTTAATTATAACGTAAGATGTGAAGCCACGTTAACGTGTACGATAACGTAAACTTTGTGCCGCTATCAGTGTTTGTAAGCAGAGTGAAAGTAGGTTAGCTTACAACTACGTACTTGATTGTTTGTGGTGGAGCTAGTAGCTTCAAACTATCAGTAAAGTTCTCCTATATCGAGATCATAGTTAAATGAGAACTCAAGCGATTGTTAACGCCAATATCATAGTTTGAAGATCGATGAGCTTGAAAAAAAGAAAGGTTTACCTTTGCAGATTTATAAGAGTTGTTTTCCAAGCCTCTAATTAACTTTATTTTACTAGCCTCTGTTTGGGGCTTCAATTCGTATTTTCAGGAAAAAGAAGCATTAATATAATATTTTAGATTTTAATTAGTACGGTTCTAAATAAATACCTATCTATGCAAAATTCCAGTTGAGCAAGAAGTATTTTAAGTTTTCGTTTTCCAACATTCAGCTATTTTCGGTCCACATAGTTTAAATAATGTTAAATCCAAAAAATTTTCAACACATGAAATTCGTTTCGCTTGTCTCTAATCAAGCTCACAGAGAGACTTTATTTAGAGCTAAATGCAATTTGCATAGAGTTGTCCAACAGTCCTTAGTTAAACCAACGCTTACCAACGCGGAGGTTCACTTAATGACGACACATTATTCACTTTATTATTTGTTTTTTTTTAGTTAGCGTAAACGGATGACAAAAAACTGGAAAGTAGGCTGTTAAAGTCAAAATACAGGATATTTAGGATATTTTAAAGCACAATGCACTCATATGTCGATATGAGTGCATTGTGCTCGAACGTATAAGAATTTAATTGAAACCAATGCTGACGATTCGTCGGACTTGGCGTGAACAATAATTGTGAGATTTCATACTATTTTAGGTAGCTTATTACTAATCAGTCAACAATTAGTTGGCAAACATTATTCTCTTGTTCCCTAAGCTAAGTTTTATCTTGGCACAACATAAGCAAAGCAGCGGGCAAAAGCTAGTGTAGCAATAATAGTGGAACCGCTACTTCGAGGCGTTTTCAGCCAACAACTCAGCTCGCAATGCCTCCTCGTAGACCTATAACAATAAAATAACGTATTCCAACATACGTTCAAACACATGTTGGTAATATTATATAACTTGTTTTGTTTAGACTTGGTGAATTTTCGTAACAAACAAGTGTCTGTTCAATTTCTTCGCAAGAGATATTTTTGATTAAAACTAGCTAGCGAGCTTGTATATTATAGCTGTTGCTTCCATGGGATAAATTCAGTATCAAATTTTATTCAGATCTGTTCAGCTGTTTAGGAAAAATGAAAAGTTAAAAGATTGGAAAAAAACTATTTGTTTTAAATAACATATTTTTTCCAAATTTGGCCCTAATGAAAGGCACATACACTTGAATAATGATGTGAATATGCCTGTTTATTCTTAGAGAGCTTTTAATCAATCTTTCGATGGCAGAATCCGCTTAAGACTTTTATTATTTAAAGGAACATGCAATAGTTTTAACTTACTGCTATAGTGTACGTCCTAAGTCAAGGGCTTATAGTTGAAACAGTATTTACATGACAGGATAGCAAGCCCCAGTTTTCATCAACGTGCAATTATGAGCATTATTACAATGAGCGTGAAATTGTTTTGGCGAACATTCTAGACCTTAATCTGGCACACGGTAGTGGCATTGTTAGCGCCGACAGCAGCTTCTCTACTATGTATTTTGGACAGACGTTTACAGAGATACAAAACCTTTCCACATGCTTAAAAATACAGATCTTTTTACAAAGATTCTTATTTATATTTTTCGTTACCAAGATATCCCGTACCATAATTATATACGTCTATAAAACGGCAGCTCCATAATGAGGCGTTGCATAAAAATCCTCTAAAATATTTCTCAAAAAGCCTGTTGTTTCCGAAATATTCCAGTTTTTACCGGAACTGGAAGCTATATCTTGTTTCAGGTCTCTGGTATTTGATTACTATATACTGATACAGATACTGATTGTTGAACCGGTGTGCAGTGGTGCTATTACTGCTAGACATTTTAAGATGCCGATGCTACCTGAAACTGAAAGGAAATATATCTAGGTATCTAATGTATCTACCAACATCAATAAACCTTTCCACTACTAGGCATATTGTAGCCTTCAAAAAGATTGAGTCGGGACGTTTCAATAGTTTGTAGAATGGCTCCACGAAGTATAAAACGCTTCGCGACCCGACGAAAAGCGATGCGTGTTGAATTGAATCTACTCGTATCTAATCTATATCTAATCTTAATTGTAAGTTTACGATACAATTGAGTGCCGCAAAAATTATAAACTATATGGTAGGTAGTAATTTACTACATCTATTAGGGTGAACTGTTAGGGTGCGTAACATACGGCGGCGCCGGCGTAGCAAAAGCCCCACGGCATAGCATCTCCTACGATTTACCATTTTTGATAGCTTACTTAAATTTTTTTTTCAATTCGGGAGTTCATTCGAGATTTTCTTAGAATAGCAATTATTCTGCCCACCAAGCAATGTTCAGTTGAATGTACGCACCGAAAATAATTTTCGAACAATATCCTCATTAAATCTGCTTTTTCATGCGCGAATCTTAAAAAAATCTATCGGAATTTTACCTTTCAGACAAAGAAACTCCGAATTTCTTGAATGTTGACTTTGCCGGTATTTGAATATTACAAGGATCATTTTGCTTTCCGCCATTATGGCGTATCTAAATACTTTAAACGCGGGGATTTACACAATCATTAATGTTATAAAGTGTTTAATATTTTTTATCAGAATAAATAATAAATAAATGATGCTGGACAATCCACACAGCATCATCTAGCCCCAAGCTAAGCAGAGCTTGTGTTATCTAGATGACTGATATACTTAATACATGAATAGATCGATATTTTTTTATTATACATAGATAACGACCAGAACACCCGGAACAATAATCTGCAGATCGAAGACACAATAGTTCCGAGGCGGGAATCGAACCCGCAACCTCTTGCGTCGCAGGCGAACCTTCGCCCACCGCACCACAGAGGTCGTCGGTGAAAAGAGAATTCTATCAATTCAGATAGAAAGATAGGACAATACTATGTATAACAGGCCTTGTAACCAATTTCGTCAAAAAAAAACCCCGTCAAATACAAAACTTATATTTGACGGGGTTAACGTGTTCTTGAGTGGAGACCACGACTCGGCAAACGTAATAATGTATGATGCCCTCCGACCAGGTGGGATGACGACGATGCTGGATGCGTCAAGCTGTAGACAGGGCGCTGTGTAGCTCATTGGGGGAGGCCTATGTCCAGCGACTAATATACGCTGATGATGATGACGGGGTGACGAATAAAAACAAGTTCGCCGAGTGACCAATTACAAAACTAAGACGTGATGTTATTGGATGTTACTTTTTATTGGAATGATTTTAATAAATTTTAATGGTTTTTGCGTTGTGACTACAGAAAACAATTTTTGAGTGCCGAATAGTTGCCTAAATTCTAATCTGAACACCTTCAAACACGCGTTTCTATTCAAACGTGCATCAGTTTCAGTTCAGCAGGCTCGAAAGCGCGTACTTCAAAACCCCTAATATTTACTTCATCATCAGCCTATGTAGCCTAGCAGTCCACTGCTGGATATAGGCCTCCCCAATGAGTGCCACAGCGCTCTGTCTTCAGCTTGCTGCCTCCAGCATCTACCTGCAGTCTTTCGCAGGTCGTCATCCAACCTGGTCGGAGGGCTGTAATGTTTACTTGCTCTTATGAATACTTAAATCTACCTACTTTTGTTTTATTTCAAGCAATAAACAAAGATAATGACTGCGCAGATTAACTAAGAAAACAACCGAGCTCATTTCAGTTTTATACTATTTCCTGGTGGCTGAATATTTCCTTCCCTATTCGTTGAAACAAAGGCAAGAGCTAGCATATTTTTCAGGACGCTTACGATAATTTACATAAAGCATTGTGAAAATGCAGTTAAATGCATATTTAACAAAGATTTTAAAATAGATGTTTAAATATGGAACGAATAAATGAATAAAAATTCTGGACAATCACAATCCACACAGCTTCATCTTTCGAAGCATTTAATACTATGCAATACACACATAGATCTTTATTTTTTATTGTACACAGGAAATACCCAGAGCATCTAAAACTAATATTTGCAGATCGTGCAAACATTGTTACAAGGCGGGAATCGAAACCGCAACCTCCTGCGTCGCAGTCAGACCTTCGCCCGCCGTGCCACAGAGATCGTCGTATAATGAACGTAATATTACCACAATAACAAACAAAAACAATATTTTAACACAATCTTGTTTAAGCGCACAAGTTTTAATCAGATTATTTTTTACACTGCACATTTACTTTCCCATCAGTGCTCTTAAAATCGTTGTCCTCGATTTTCCATTTTATATCAGCTTTTTGAGCACTTTAATCAATTCAATAATACTTATTATAAGCAAACCACCACAGAGAGCTTGGATATCGCAGAATCTATCGCGAGGCACTTCATTCTGCGCCATCCCCATTGGGTGAACCATCGGAAATAATGTTTGCGTTTTTTCATTACATAGCTTAAGCGAGTGAAGGTCATAACGCACAAATGGTGGTTGACCTGAGTCAAGTTTTGTGATGACAGATTTATGCCAGGCTTGTCAAGACTCGGCCCACTCGTGGACGGATCTTATGGACCTTTATCTTTATTCACAGTTCAATCAAGGCTATTTCTCTTTAAGGACTTTTCATGGATTCCCCAGAACTACGTAGATCTCTAATCTGTCATAATCACGCGTCAAATAAACCAGTCAGATGCGGAAACTCATTACACTGCATCACTTTGGTAAGCCTTGAGGCCCCTATAGTCACACAACAAACTATTAGCTAAAGCATTATGTCCTTTATGCCACTTGAAATAGGGGTTAGTTGCCTTTGATTCGTAGATATGAAACAGTTGCGCTATTTTGTATTACAGTTTCCGAGCTGCGGATTAAATTTCGTGTTGGTATGAGTTATGAAAGATGGCGGTGAATGTCTTCAAAAACATTATGCTTTGAGTTAGAAATGGAAATGTGAAAAGAAGTGAAATGCTCACGTCTTGACTAATGAAGGTTTAAAAGGTTTACTGAGAACGAAGTATAAATAACAGGAAGCTGGTTTTGGTAGTAAATTAATTGTAAAATATTGTACAGAAGAAGATATCTACTACCACTATAATTTCACGCGCAAATTGCATTCTATTTGATGATAGTATTTTGCTTTATGAATATAATAGGGTTGTTCATATTATAATTATGTAGGTATAATAATGTTTTAGGGAGACTTATTATATCACACGTATATTCTATGTATGTATAGGTACATGTAATACCGACACTTGACTGCATTGAATGCATTTTAGTTCTTTTTCATAGCAATAAACTTATTTTACAGACAGAATGAACATGTTCGTAGAGTACACTTACTTAAAAACGACAAGGTCCTTAACGTTTAGGGTCGTCCGATTCCCATTGCTTAGAAAATATCACTAAAAGGTACCGTCAGAAGCAAACGTAAATGTTGATTTTGAAGTGAATGTTCATTGTCTGTGGCGGTTTGCCCAGCTGCTATGGTATGTGCCTACACACTGTAACAGTATCGCTGTTCTCAAGTGTTATGGGCCACATACGTTGAGTTGCAAGGGTTGCTATGCTTGCAACTGTTTCGGAGATTATCTTCGCTGTTGCAATATTTGACTTTACTAGCGTTTTTCGACCGTTAATCTCGCAAAATGAAAATCGAATGTATAGGAACATTAAAGAACTGATATTAGGGAAGTGGTTTTTGCTAGTTCAGTGAATTCCAATCGTTGTTTGGAGATACGGACCAAAGTAGCTTGTTCGCAAGCCGAAAGACTAATACCAATTTTTATACTGTTCTTTATCGCCGAGAAGGTTCTGAATGCTTGTTTATATAACCTGAAACATTAGTTATTTGTATTATAAAAAAAAAATATAATGCTGGACAATTCACATAGTATTATCTAGCCCCATGGTAAGCAAAGCTTGAGTTATGGGTACTAGATAACTGATATACATAATACAATATATTAAACAGATAGATATATTTTTTTTATTATACATAGAAAACGACCAGAACACCCGGAACAAATATCTGCTGATCGTACACACAATTGTTCCGAGGCGAGAATCGAGCCCGCAACCTCCTGCGTCGCAGGCGGACCATCGCCCACCGCGCCACATCGGTCGTCGAATTATCCGAATCTATTTGTAATTTGTCAATTCAGAAGTCAAATAATAAATCATAAATAATCGCAAAGTAATAGAAAAACTATAAAATTACACCTATGTGTTTCCAGAATAATGTCAATATCACTACATAGTATAAAATGAAGTCGCTTTCCCGCTGTCTGTCTGTCCCTATGTATGCTTACATCCTTAAAACTACGCAACGGAGTTTGATGCGGTTTTTTTAAATAGATAGTGATTCCAGAGGAAGGTTTATAAACCATTTAACACGTAGAATTCCAAGCGGGTGAAGCCGCGAGGCGCATATAGTAATTTATAATGTAATGTATGTAAGTTATAACGGCTGAATGCGGCACATTTACATGATTCGGGAATCCCTTGTTCCTCTGTAACGGGATTATTTCGTAAGTGTTTTATTTCCCGGTAATAGCGAGGTGTGCCGCGATTGGTGGAGAGAGCTAACGTGGGATTGCGTTCCAGATTTATGTTGGAGGCTCGATTCAGTTGATGCAGTTTAGGATATTTTAAAATGCGTCAGAATTTCCTTAACGTTCCACTCTGTAGCGAAGTTGGGACGTAGTTTAAGTTAAAACTCAGAGCTCGCCTAGACCTCTAGATACATACATTGATGACTTATTTGATATTCTATTCTAACTGCAAATCTCTAGCCCCAATGAATTCAGACTAACAAAACATATCATAATGAGCTTGGCCACTAAAAATACCATCCGAAAATAATATTTTATATTTCAACACTTCAACAGATAACATTCTTCAACATCCCACTTATGTCTTTATTAAATTCACATAATTCTTTCCACCCAAAGGTTGCCTAGAAGAGACCGGTTCTAAGCGAGAAGGCCGCCCTTTGTTCTTGTCTTTTTTTGTAATGATCTTGTATCTGGTGTATAATATTTTATATTATTATTATATTTTATTATGCTAATTTTGCATTAAAAGTTTTGTTTCGTATTATTCCTTATTAATTGTACTTCTAGGCCCTACATAACAACATATAACTCTAACAAAAAAGATTTACAATCATAGAAAAATATTTATAATCTTTTAGCAACTACATGCGAGGACACATAAATAAAATAAATAAAAAATAGTAACCAGTTATTAAGAAATATTCTTAGTTATTTGAGACACATCCAGGACAAAAACATCCAAGAATCGTGACAACGTGTAACGAGAAAAACAATGTGTTAGATGAAAAATTGCGTTTGTTAGCAAAACGGCGAGGCCGGGCGCGCCTTGTAGGGGCGTGCTTAGCTTAGACATTGACAGGAGGGAACAGCTGGGTCAAAAACTACTTCAAATACGATTTCATCATCATCAATACTTAGAAGTCTATAGAAATGAAGATTTTTAATTTGAATTTTAAATTTGAGATATAATTTTATGTTCACGATAGGGCTGGTCCATCAGTTCAAAGTCGCTCAGCGAGCTATGGAAAGATATATGCTCGGAGTTTCTCTGAAGGATAGGATTCATAACGAATACATCGGACAGAGAACCAACGTTATTGACATAGCTCTAAGAATTAGCAAGCTGAAGTGGCAGTAGGCCGGCCATATCTCGCGAAGAACCGACGGCCGCTGGGGCAAACGTGTTCTTGAGTGGAGACCACGACTCGGTAAATGTAGTGAAGGACGCCCTCCGATCAGGTGTGATGACGACCTGCGAAAGACTGCAGGTAGAGCTGGATGCGTCAAGCTGAAGACTGGGCGCTAGGGCGCTCATTGGGGGAGGCCTATGTCCAGCAGTGGACTAATATAGGCTGATGATTATGATGATGATGATGTTCACGGAGTGATCTAGCCATCCTCGCTTCACTCCACTGTTATGAAACCTGTTAAGACTCCGGTTGTTTTTGCTCGGAGCTCGGCTATAAATCTGAAGGTACGAGTATGAAGTTGAGTTGTAGAAGTGTGATGGGCGAGGTACGAGCCGAGTGCTTGATTTGTGACCCGCGGATAGAGGATGTAACTCATGCTTGGGTAGCATTTTGGCAACATGTGCTTCTCTGGACACAAACTCCTATACGTTTAATATTATAAGTGTGAAAGTTCGTATAAATGGATGTTTGTTGCTCTTTCACGCAAAAACTACTTAACGGATCGTGCTGAAATTTTGCTTACGAATAGTTCCAGGCCTGGAATAAAACATAGGCTTTTTATCGGATAAATCAGTTCCCATGATAAAACCTAAAAAGTTTTCCTTAGAAACGACGCGTGCAAATCCGCGAGCAGAAACTAGTGACAAATAATTTAACTCATTTTGTTTTGAAGAGAAACAGTGAAATTAATGAAATAAGAAATAATACCAGCTATTCTATTATGAACAAAATCAAACAAGTTGAAATACGAGTGCAGCAATTGACCTTCATCTGCAGACCACACTGCAGGTATATATGCAAGGTCGGAGACGACCACAAGCTATCATCAGTCTCTGCCCTGTGTTAATGTTTTTATTTGTATTATATTATTATTTTATTTTAATTTATATGTGTTTATTTGCATTTTATGTCTCTGGTCAATGTTTTGGGGGGTAACTTACTCCACAAAATTTAGTGTCAGTCGGCTTTCAAGCTCTAGGTTAATGTTGAAACTTTCAAATACTTTATGAATTTGCGTTATTTGGGTGTTTAAGCCCGTCTGGAAAACTGTTTTCTAGAACTCAACAAAAACAAAAGCTTTTACAAATATGTTCCTAGAAATAGGATATACATGTATGTATATCCTATTTCTTAACTGGAATTGGGAAAAGAATAAAATGAGCCCAAGGTGAACCTGGATAAAAGATCTAGTTAGACCAGGATCGTATAGGGTGCCACAAAAATGTAGAGGCCTATAATGAAGGAACAAAATTGTAACAAAATTCTTGGTAAATAACACTCGCAAATAAGATTTTGTAGCATTATCTCTCCCTGTTTTCATTACGGCCGTACTAAAAGGTATTTAAATATTGTCGTACTTCATAAACATTATGTTCACCTTCCAGGAAAATATAAGCTTTGGAAATATCCCGGGCTTTAGACGGATACTCTTTTACATTAGGATTTGTGGTTTTGGGATATAATAAACGAATTAAAATTTATGCCGGTGACCGCGTCTGCCTGGAAGAGTTATTTTTTACTACAAATAAATAAATATGTATATATATGTCGGTGCAAAGAGCTTAACTAAATATGAAAATCTAGTTTTGAAAGTTAATGTGATTGTTAAACTATTTAATTTCGTCACAGAATAGAGTTAAATTGCAAAACATTGTAAAAAGCCAAGTTTAGCTGCGCGTCTTTACATAGATAGATATTGTTTTATTATACATACATACATACATAGAGAACACCCTAAACAAATAATTGCAGATCATCGTACAGTATACACAACAGTTGTCCCTTGGCGGGAATCGAACCTCCTGCATCGCAGGCGGGCCTTTGCCCACCGCGCCACAGAGGTCGTCAAAATTATACACCAAAACCGCCTCTTATTTTTTTGTGACTGAATTTTTATTCAAGTTTCCTTGACGCAAGGAATGGATGTATGAAGAGTTGCACCGAACAGAGTAATATATTTATGAGTATAGCTGAAGAGACATTGAAATTATGTGCATCAGTGAATAGTGGACTCGAACCTTTATTTTATAATAAGTCATCTCACGACATTCTTGTGTGTGTGAGTGCTGTGATCTGTGCTGTATTTCAAGAGGTTGACTTTTTTAGTTCTTAACTAGGATAAGGCGTTGCTCATTTTGGAAAAAGTGTTTTCTATTGTATGGAGACGCGATTAAGAACATATAATGTACGAATTAGAAGTTGACGGTACCTTTTACAACACATTCTTTATTTGTCTTTTTCCTGTCCAGTGTATCTGTTTTTATGGTGTGCATTAAAGAATAATTGTATTGTATTGTACAAAATAGATACACTGGTCAGGAAAAAGACAAATAAAGAATGTGTTGTAAATTGTACCTTAATAGGTACGGTCAACTTCATATTCGTTACGTTACGTAAACTGTATGTTATGTATGTATGTATGTTATCTATGTAAACTGTATCAGACGAATAAAGATAAGACTGAATAGTCTTATCCCCATTCGTTAAATACAGTTTACATTGTTATTAATTGTTAAATGGCTCAGCAGGTTACGTACATAATTCTCACTCTGCGCTAAGTCCAACAAACTTACTGGCGGATATTTGCAAAAATCTTCAGGTGTGAAAAGTTTGGCAAGTTGGAAATATTTCGTGAAATGTGGAAATGCTTCGAAAGATTCAGCGCTGAACCTTTTCTGACAAAGTCTACATATTATATTCAAAAGATTTACCTAGGTTTGCTCATTATAAGAGATTTCAGAACTGTGACAGAAGATTTACTTTTAAAAGTATATCATCGAAGCCCAAGGCTGGGCAAAAACATTGTTTTATTAATAAGTTATCTGAATTATACCGAAAAGAAAACTCAAGTTTATCAATGATTCTGTTTTCACAACATTATTATTTGATAAGCCTATTTCCTATAAATCAATTCCAATAACGACTGATCCTTCCAAGATACGAACAAAGAACGAACTCGACACAGATTCTGAGACAAATTACATCAACACTGGGGCTTCTACACTTGCGGCAACCGATTTATGTCGCTGTATCCTTCTTATAGCCGGTTGTAAAACGAAAATTCAAAACGCGATTCATACTTAGTATAATAAATAAACGGGGTAAACGTGTTCTTGAGTGGAGACCGCGACTCCGCAAACGTAGTGTAGGACGCCCTCTGGCTAGGTGGGATGGCGACCTGCGAAGGACTGCGGGCAGATGCTGGATGCGTCAAGCTGAAGACAGGGCGCTAGCGAGAAAATGGCGCTCATTGGAGGCCTATGTCCAGCAGTGGACTAACAAAGGCTGATGATGATGATGTTGGTAAAAAATGACCGTTGGTTGGCACATGCACGGTCATTTCTGATACCAAATATTTTTAATTATAGGCTAAAAAATAAGCACTTAGAAAAGTCAAATGTGAATCATGTGAATAGAGTCCATTTAATTGAATTTATGGTATCAAGACGTGACGTTTCATACTTGATTTGTCTAGTTCCCTGTCCACACGATAGAGGCGCTGTACCAAATTCTATAGAAAAATGAGACTTCACGACCACGTCTGACACTATCGTTAAATGAACTCGCCGCTTTAGTTTCTGATAATCATTGTATTGTTTTCCTCTGCTTCCTTGACTTGTATGCTCAAAAACATATTGTATCTCCGTAAATACATTAGAAGCTCAACTTGCTTAAACAAAACAATAAATCTCGTAGGCACCATTTATTTACGAGACAAAAGCTGCCGGCACTTATAGAAACCCAAACAGACAAAGGTCATGAGAAAGACGAGTTGGAGTTTGCCACTTCATTATTTGCGCCAGAAAAGATTCCAAAGCTGATGAGCTGTTTCTATAGCTTTGACTCTGAGTAAATTTTTTGAATTTCTTGATAGTATCAACATCAACAAGTTTTATGGAGTGTTCTGAAGACAAGATGCTAGGCCGCCTATGTCCAGCCGTGGACTTGCATTAGATGATGATATTGATGATGTCACACCATAACCAACCTATTACCATAATATTAAGTTTTTTATTTATTGTTTCAGATAATCTTCCGTTAATTCATCAAATCAGCTGCTGCGTTCCGTGAATCACAAAGAGGTAAATCTGAACACCATCAAATTACCGTTTTATAGATAAAATTATAGCAGAGCTGAGACATGGACACTCACGATAGGGCTGGTCCATCAGTTCAAAGTTACTCGGCGAGCTATGGAAAGAACTAAGCTCGGAGTTTCTCTGAAGGAAAGGATTCGTAACGAATACATCCAACAGAGAACCAAAGTTATCGACATAGCTCTGAGAATTAGCAAGCTGAAGTGGCCGTGGCCGGCCATATCTCGCGAAGAACTGACAACCGCTGGGGCAAACGTGTTCTTGAGTGGAGACCATGACTCAGTAAAGGTAGTGTAGGACGCCCTCCGACCAGGTGGGATGACGACCTGCGAAAGACTGCAGGTAGATGCTGGATGCGTCAAGCTACAGGTACTAACATAGGCTGATGATGATGATGATGATGAGATAAAATTGAAGAACCAGGTACTGGATCTCGTATAACTAGTACACTGATAAGTTTAATAAATACTGAATAGTTGTCGATCACATTATTCTCATTAAAACGACACACAAATTAGTAATTCAATTCGCTGTACGATAGACATTATAAGGACAATTACAAAGGTAAAACGGCCGTTATGCGACTCCCGGCTTTAATAGGCGCTTTAAATTCAGCATTACGTTGCGATGAAGTGGTGCTACTTTTTAATTCGCAGTAATTATGATAGTCAATGTGGATATTTTGTTATAAATCACTTCTCGCGTGGTTTACCTGATTTTGGACCCTTTGGACTTTGATTTCGATGTTACATAGTTTATAACTAAATCGCTTCCCGCACATACATAGATTTCCACATGAGTGAAGCCGCAAGGCGCAGCTAATCAAAAAATATCTTGACAATATCCCCTATGAAATGATGCCTTTAACTTTTCAGTACAGTCGCAGTATAGTGTACAATGACTCCGTTCTAACACAGACTTAAACTTTGATATATTTTGAGCAAATTCAAATTCAAATTATTTATAATAAGACCATAACATTGCAGATAACTCCAATTCGTTATATCTAGTACATTTAATAATTTAACCATCTTAAAGACTACAAGAAGTAATGAAATAACACACTAGAAAATTTAAAAAAAATTACCTAAAAAAGGTTAAAACTCAAACATAGTAGAAAATTGTAACATAAAAAACATTCCTACAATCTAATAATAATAAAAGTGTAAAGAAAATAACACACTTAATCGCGCTCACAAAACTCAAGGCACACTTTTTCAATTATCATCCATCCGCAAACACATCAAACTGAGGGTGGCTGGTGATAAGCGCGTTGAGATTGCGCTGCGCACGGGAGATGGGAGACTACGAAACACCAGTAGTGGCAGCACTGTAACGCAAGGCGCCCTAATTGGACAAAGTATTCCACAAAGGTGCTCTGTTGGTTCGTTAGCCCCGCCTCGATACAGAGCTCAAGTGTTTCAATATTTTATAAGTTTGGATCTCTTCTGATATAATTGTATTTTTGATACCTTCTCATAAACTGTAATAAGACTTTTGAAACTCATTTATAAATAAATAAAGGGTTATTATAAATAAATAAACGAGTTTTGCTCTAAATTATTTACTTTGCCGAAATATTTGCTCAAAATCAAATCAGATTAATAAATCAATCAATAAAATACCGTTATAAGTGAGTTTATTTTTAGTTAGATTTTATAATAAGATTGCTGAATAAGTACTTACTCGTGTATTAGCTTCAATTTGATTTTCTCTTACTACAAAATATCAACTTAACTGAACTAAGCTGAAAAGGCTGTCAAAAAGTAGAAAGTTTCCAACCTCTACTAGTATTATCAATAGTCAGTGTGTTGGTAGACTTCGTAGCGCCTGCTATGAATGACACTACTACACTGTCGTAGCATACAAAAGATATGAACGCGCACGCGCTTGTCTTCCAGTAACCTTTTTCACGTTTGCAGTTGTGATGACCTCCTAAATCGGTCCTAGTAGTCTCAACAGCTGTAAGAGTATAAAGAGTATATATATATAGTGTGTGTACACTGTATATATATGTATATAGAGTGAATGGCTTTTCTAACATAATCGTTGATAGTAAAAAAAAAAACAATAAAATACACGAGGCAAAATTTATTATTTATCTCAAACTCCATATAATAATTATGATTCCAATGTCGTGCGATATGTAGACTAAAAAGTTTCGACAGTTATGTGATGTTGAAAACGGGTAAGGTTAACATTTTTATTAATACGACACTAAGCGTTGTAAGCTTTAGAGTTTCATTAGCGTTAACTCTTATTAGTTTGGTTAATTGGGTTCAAGTCAAATTAAACAGCCCCCAAATGACATTTATCTAAAAATCAAATGAATTTAATTCTATTAGATAAGACGTTGTACAACTAAAACAATTAACAGAAAGTATCTTCAAAATTCTTGTGAATTTTGAGTGCTTTTCATTTTCGTAGAAAATTATTTCATCGAAATAAAATATTGAGATACCAGGCAAGCATAAACTAGGCAGAGAGTTGCACGATCACTTTATCCATTCACCCGGTTCATCCATCACGTCACTAACAGAGGATGGCGTTTTTCAGTAGGAACTAACTAATGTATCTTCAATCTTCAACAACAACTGTCATAGATCATCCATTCGATATGTCTAAATTACTTGTTAGTGCTTAGTGCTATCCTAGCTATTGGTTCGGCTTAGTTTGGTGATTTGTTGGAGATCTCATGCAATTGAATTTGAAGGTTATTGTTAATCATTTTGTTAGGGTCTACGAAATAAATAAATAATGTTGGACAATTCACACAGCATCATCTGGCCCTAAGCTAAGCAGAGCTTGTGTTATGGCTACTAGATGACTGATATACATACATATATTATACAATACATAGATTATATTTTTAACTACACATAGAAAATACCCAGCCGCCCTGAAAAAATATCTGCAGAGCTTACAAACAATTATTCCGAGGCGGGAATCGAACCCCTAATATCCTACGTTGCAGGCGGACTTTCGCCCGCTGCGCCACAGAAGTCTTCAATTAATTCAGCTAATTAGATTATGTTCTGATTGTTTGGACTCGGAAATCCGACCAAATTACAAGCTACTCGACTAACCACTAGCGTAGAAGAAATTAAGCTTACAACTCTATATATTTATTAGCGCCATGCTACTTCAGATGATCAAAACATAATCTTAGCCCATCTACACCGCCCGCATGCATGAGACGCTCTGCCCTAGTTCCGTTGATCACCCAACAGTTTGTCAACGTCAGCAGCAAGTTCACACTCCGAGCTTCAGACTGTACTGTAAATATGGATGCGGGGATATAGGCAATTAATACTAGAGGCGGCTTATCCCAGGGCTTACTGGCCAGTTCGAGCGGACTATGTGGATAAAATATGGTCTGGCTTTATTTATATACAGGGGATGCGGGGGTCGCTGGGTTTTAGTGTGAAGTTTTAACAGGATGTGTAAGAAAGTATACATAAAGCTTTTAAAATGAATTTAATACATTCAGTTAGCTATTTTTTTATTGCAAGTTTGAGTAACTATTTCAATTATCCTAAATTATATGAGTTATTTTTTCTATTATCTAATGGGTTATGCGTGAAATTAAAGTCTTCAGGATTAATAAATGCAAACGGATAATGTTTATTGTGATCAATTTACGTATTTAGGTCGGCCATTACAGAGCAAGAGAGAGACGGCACAAGAACGAGACTACAATACACAAAGCAAACGTCACTTGACATGACTTTGACAGTGTTCTAAACAGACATTGACGTATAACTTAGGTTTATTTTATAATTTCAACATTACCAGTTCTTAAAACACGATATAACTAACCTCCTAAACTAAGATTTGATCAGTGGGTATCAACTAGCTAAGCATGAAATGCCAACAGCACAAGTACCATGGGACTAATAAAATGTATGAGAGGACGCTATATATGTAAGACAGAGCAACCAAATTTATACTCAAAGTCTCGGCATGAAACTCAAATGTCCCTGGAACACTGTCAAAAATGAGAATTACAACCATGTCGGGCGATAGATCTAAAAAAGAACTTCATTTTACATGTTTTCCGCCTCGTTTGCATAATTTGGTTGGGACCGTGATTATAACAGAACAATAATATTTCCTTGAAAGATTTCGACTTTTTGGAGGTTTATTTGTGAAGAAAGTGCGCTAAATGCCATATTACTACCAAAAAAGACGGAAGACGATATCAACTTGCATTTACAACTTGCAACTTGAAAATAATAAATTGCATATAATTGTGTCGACAATATGCATATGCATAAAACGGCACTGTTTGTTAAAAAATAGACAATTTACGGACGAAGCATCGAAGAAAGCAATGAAAAGGAAAATAAATATACTACAAAACATTTAAAGTGCTTGTATTTTTTCTTTATTTAGTATCATACTGTGAAAACAAGGTGAATTACGTGTAAAACAAAAAAATATTATATTTACCTATTAAATTGTATATTCTAATAACCTAGAATTTTTTCACTGTTTTAACCAAATTGGCATTTTAATTACTTAACCAAAATCCTTCCTTAAGTATTGGGTGCAATTCTATAATTTTATGTGTCAGGTGAATCGTGAATATTCAACAAAATGTTGAATAATTACTATTCGTCTGATAAATAATTATAATCGCAGAGAAATTAAAAAGGCACCTTTTGAATCGAGCGCCTATTTAATTTGAAGCTCCCGCCAAACGCCAGTTACCGTGGGCTTAAGGTAGAGGCGCTAGTGTGCTCTAGTGTTGGCATTTTTACTCTATGGAGTCTTTCTTACTTCTTTCCGTTAGGATATTATTGTTCTGTGGATTTTATGAATATAAATTTATTTTAAAATCCTGCAAATAAAACTATAATTATATTGTTTTGAGGATTGATGGAACTCACTTATTTAGTTATTAGTAAATGTGGCTCATAATTAGCTTGAGTTCTTTTAAACATAAGAAAGGTGTGTAACAAAGTGTACTGGCTGTTCCGAAAAAGCTGGTATGCAACCTAAGCCTACAGGCACAGGCGGTGCCCAGTCTACATGGGATCTGAACGGTTATGCGTAATAAAGGAGTATATATAAAATATATTTTAGTGGCCTTGTGTAGAATAAACGCTCCGCTAGCTAAACTAAAGTCCGGAGGGAACTGGCACACTGAAACGCTATACAGTTTTGTTGTACACTGAAGCGCTAAACAAAAAAGTAAAGCCTCTGAATCAATTATTATAAATTTAAAAATTCGTCGATTATAAAAGCTTATATTCTGCGTTTCTCTTTAGATACCGAGCCCTAATAAAAAGTAATGGTTCCGTATCCCTCGTCAGTCCATGATGGATGACCGCAGCTTCAGATATTAGCAGGGCTTCATTACATTTGTTTGATGTTCCTCAAATGAGATCAGGGTACTGAAAACTTTTAGATTTTTGTGTTACTTTTGTTATATTCAAGACTCCAACATGATTTTCGTTAAATTTCTGAAACGTCTTTAAATAAAAAAACAGTTCCAATATTGACGACCCCTGTGGCGCGGTGGGAGAAGGTCTGTCTGCGACGCAGGAGGTTGCGGGTTCGATTTCCGCGTCGGGACAAATTGTGTGTACGATCTGCAGATCTTTATTCCAGGTGTTTTGGTCATTATCTATGTATAACAAAAAATATAATGTAATGTATTGTATAAAGTATATCAGTCATTTAGTATCCATAACATAAGCTCTGCTTCACTTAGGGCTGAAGCAGATGAAGCTGTGTGGATTGTCCAGCATTACAAAAAATATATTTAAAAAAAAATGATATTGGTACTGTTTTTAAGACAGATAGTTAGTACATACTCGTATGTTAGTTGGCTGACTCTTTATTATGTTCTTGTATTAAATCTACTTATATTTTTTTCACTGCTGGTCAAAGATTTTCATTTTCTTTAACCTCATACAATCTCCTATAACATTGTACTGGCGTATCCGAGACCGACTGGGATATGAACATCCTTGTGAACCGCGACTTTATGACATTACAGAAGTTATCAGATCAACATCATCACTACATGAAAGTATAACAATGCCGCTTCCCACTGTCTATCTGTCATGCTTAAATCTTTAAAACTACGTCACGGATTTTGATGTGGTTTTTTTAATAGATAGAGTGATTCAAGAAGAAGGTTTTGCACCCTTGCGAAGCCGGGGCGGGTCACTAGTGTATAATAAGAGTAACTTTAGCACTTCACTACTAACGAGAATTTCAACCAAACCTCAGTAAACGGGTCATGGCGGTTATTCATATTCATTGTACACTAATGTTCATTTTATTTGCACATGAGGAATAACTGTGTAATCCTTCCCCGAAGGCTATTTAACTTTCATTGTGAAAGCACAATTACAACAGAGTTCACAATTTATTGTGTTTGTTGTAACCCTTTGAATTCTATTGTTCGCAATACATCTCTCAATTAAATGTTAATTCATACACGAGAGCTCAATTTGAAACAAATCACATTGTTTTGGAATATACATACATGTTACATTTCTTATATATACAATATACATGTTACATTTCACTTTGGCTGTAGCAATTAATATAAAGGTTCATATTACAGAGTCATTGTCATTTATTATGAACTAGCGGCCCGTCCCGGCTTCGAAAATGAAAATGTTTTTTTTTTATTTCTTTAAGCTTACAAATAAGCACTTAGACAGGTCATATTTTATAGTTCACTTCAATTTTTTGTCCACCAGTGGAAGAAGTGAGAAGAAACCACTAGTATGTTCATAACTTATGTGTCTAGTACATTTGATTTGCTTATCTGTAAGTTGGTAGATTTTGAGTTGGAGCAAAACTCGTTTCAAGCTTTTTTATCTTCTAAGTAATCTGATATTTTGTAATAAGCTTTTTTACAAAGAATATGTTTAACAATTTTTTAAATTTATTTATTGATAATTTTTGCAACTCACTTGGAGGTTTGTTGTAGAAACGTACACATTGCCCTTTAAAAGATACATTTATCTTGTGTAGCCTAGTTGTGGGCACAGCGAGTTTATTCTTATTTCTAGTATTTACATTATGTATATCACTTTTTTAGTGAACCGATTGATATTTTTATGAGTGTACAAAAAGTTTTCATAAATATATTGACACGGTACTGTCATTATGTTTATTTCTTTGAATTTTTCACGTAGGGATTCTCTGGGATCCATATTATAGATCGCACGAACAGCCCTTTTCTGCAACACAAATACGGTGTTTATATCTGCAGCGTTCCTCCACAGTAGTATGCCATAAGACATAATATTATGGAAGTAGAAATAGACTAGTCTAGAAGTATCAACGTCTGTAAGGTGACGGATTTTTTTAACTGCATATGCTACAGAACTAAGTCTCTTCGATAGCTTATCTATGTGTGGGCCCCATTGAAGTTTACTATCTAAGGTTATTCCCAAAAATACGGTATTGTCTACAATTTCTTACGTTTCTCCTTTTACGTTTATATCGGCCTTAACTTGTTTTACATTAGGTAGAATAAATCTTAAACATTTTGTTTTGGTTTCATTAAGCAAAAGATTATTAATACTAAACCAATGGACTACCTTTGAGATTGCAGTATTTACATCGTCGAAATTTGTGTTTTGTCGTTTCATTTTAAAAATTAATGAAGTATCATCAGCAAACAATACAATCTCATGATTATTATTTACAAGATGAGGCAGGTCATTAATATAAACTAAAAATAGGAAAGGACCCAAGATACACCCATTGTAACAACAGACCCTTTAGATCATTTCCCATTAATGTCAACTCTTTGTATCCTATCACTCAAGTAAGATGGAAGAAGATCCAAAGAGCTGTCCCTAATTCCATAATGATGTAGTTTCCTGATTAATGTTTCGTGATGAACGCAATCGAATGCTTTTGACAAGTCGCAAAAAACGCCTAAAGCATCTTGCGACTTCTCCCAAGCATCAAAAATATGCGATACCAACTCTACACCGGCATCAGTAGTTGACCTGCCACGAGTAAACCCAAATTTCTTACAATGTAGCAGGTCATTGCCATTAAAATGTCTAAGCAATTGGTATAAAATAAGTTTTTCAAAAACTTTACTGAATGTTGTCAGTACTGATATTGGTCTAAAGTTAGTGGGGTCAGACCCACTACCCGATTTAAACAATGGGATTATTTTACTATCTTTCATTAGATCAGGAAATACGCCACAATCAATAGATTCATTAAATATAAAAGCTAGATCGGGTGCAATGGTATTAATTAAAGGTTTAATAATTCTAACGGATATGCCCCAGGATCTCTGGGGCATTTCCGTTAGAATTATTAAACCTTTCCCATTCTTTAAGTAATGATTCGGCTATTACTTGAGAAGAGTTTAGACACTTCGTAGTACAGATTGGAATGTCAGTAAAAAAAAATTCAAACGCTTGCGCTACCTCAACATCGTTTTTGATGGAGCAATCATTAATCTTTAAATTGTAATCATTAATGTAGGTACTGACCTTTCCAGTCTCACTATTAATTATTTTCCAGGTTGATTTTATTACATTTTCACTTTTTTTTATTTTTAAGCTAATATAATTTGATTTTGCTGTATTACAAACTTTTCTAAATATTTTTGAGTAATTTTTTACTTTTTCTTTGAATTCCTGGCTAAAATTGTACTGCTTTTAACTATACAGTTCATACAGCTTTTGTCTACTCTTATGTATACCTACTGTTGCCCACTCACTAAAGCTAAGTTTTTCTGAGACCAAGATTGATTTGGGTATGAATATTGAATTGAACGCAGTAGTGAATTTATAAAAAAAAAATCAGGCATGTGGTCATTTGTTTCAGGCAATTTATAAAAAAAACTCTTTTTCTCTCCGTAAGAACCATCCTCGTACTTCAAGGAATATTCTAACAAAAGAATTAGCGAAATCGGTTCAACTGCTCTCGAGATTTGCGCTTTGCAACAAATTCAGCGATTCATTTTTATATTATAGAAGATAATAAATAATGCTAGACAATCCACACAGTGTCATCTAGCCCCAAGTTAAGCAGACATTGTGTTATGGGTACTAGACTGATATACATAACATAAATAGATATGTTTTATTATATATAGAAATACCCAAAAAAAAGAACATAAATTATGTTTGGCAGATCGAACAAAAAAAAATTCCAAGGCATAAATCGAACCAGCAACCTCCTGTGTCGCAGGCGGACCCTCGCCCGCAGCGCCACATCGGTCGTCATTAACTATTTATGAAGAAAGTTGGTAAAAAGTAATTGGGATGATTTAACGCTTTCGCATGTGGTCCTTGCGACCCACAGGGACCACATGTGCTTTGTGGGCAATGGACGTGTTAAACATATAACTCTACGCTTTTAGGTGCACACTTTTCTTGACCACCACTAGATTGACCAGTCACAATCATCACAAGTCACCAAAAATACATTCCCATTAGGTATCATCAAAGAAAAACCTCCAATAAAGACATGACCACTGATATCTCACTGAGGCCCCGACATTTTAACGCGTTCTCGCCCCTCCTGTCTCCGACGCAATTAGACCGGCATCACATTAATAACCTCACTTTCATTTATCTAGATGACATTCACGAACTACGACTCGATTGTAAGAATCGTTTATTTGCCTTTGGATAGATTACGTCTTCTTTTTTGGCGGAAATCGAGAGAATGAAAATGGGCTTAATATTGAATTACGAAATCTTTTACATGACAAAACGCTGTATAGTATCAAAGAGTTTTTAGAAAACGCCTACAGTTAGTTTAATGTAACATCCGTTACACAACAACAAGTTACCTGACATACTCGTAGAATCCTAATCGAAAGAGATTTAAGCATAATCTTTGGCTTTTTTATTTTTGGCACGATTTTGCTTTAGAGGGGCAATCCTCTATAGCAACATTGTATATCTATCTATATCGTGTTTTGACGAGTCATAGCCTCATCATTTAATTTAAACAACATTAATGTAAATAAACGATCTGAATCTGAATTGGTTTTGGTTTCCGACAGTATTCGATAGTTACAATATGTAGGCCGAGTCCAACGTACTGTTTGGTTATAGATTTTGTAGATTCAATTCGAACGACGTGCGTCACCACGGAGCTCTTGCGGTCCTTATCCCACTCTAAGTAGGGTCGGCACAACATGTATTTTTCCTTCTAACTAACAGCCGTTATCTTCGTATTTATACCTTTTTTAACGTCCACTTACAAACAATACATCCGCCCGGAGCTCGAAAATAAACGTTATGCTAAAGAAAATAGACGTATTTTTGAAAAACTATTGTTAGTTCTGTCACTGTTAAAATGGATAAATTAATGATTGAGAAAATTGAAAATATGGTTTAATTTTACGCCTAGGATCTTCTCTCTCGGATAAATTAATGTAAACGTAAAAATGATATAATTTTACGCCGCTTACATAGGGAATTTTATTATACTATATAAAAAAATCCATATATTTCTTAGGACTTTTGTCACGGCGGCGGCGGTCGTGTCGTAAAAATCGACTCCTCCGACTTAGCTCGTGGATATCTGGAGTGCGGTATCGACTAAGGGAATCTACCAGAGGAAGGCTGAGATGTGATCACTAGAGTGCATTCAACAATCCGGTAGTCAAGCGTGTTGACTAAAGCAAGCGTATGTCATACGATCACTACTGAAGTACTTTGATAGGTACCTACTATTATGGAATACTGATATTTATCTATGGAGTGCTGAAGAGTAGGCAAAAGCATTATCTTTTCATTCAAATTTCGACGACTAAATTTAGAAATACTACCGCTAAATGACACGTCTAGGCTCGCCTTAAGTACTTTAAAACTCTAATCATTTGACCGGTAACTTTCCTTTTATGCTAATAATGAAAATTTCTGGCGAAGCCAGCAACTTTTGTAATATAATATCCCGAAAGTCAAACGTGGTTTTTCAATTTACAGAAGTGATATCATTGCTTTCCGGTTTTTGTAGGAGTTCTTATTTGAGTTGACAGAGGTTGGGAAGGTTCGTCGAGGCTAATTAATTAATTCCCTTTCTGAGGTAGTTTTGTTTATTTATCTGTTGAAAAAAAAAACTGGACGACTGGTCGAAGCGACGCGTAACCCGAGAGCTGGTGAGTATCTATCACAGAACATCATACAGCGGGGCAATGCAGCCAGCGTCTTGGGGACGCGCGCCGACTGCTATTAATATGGAGCTAACTAGATTGTTTGCAACAGTCTGCAGTTAGCTCAATTGTATCAATTGTAAATACTAGTTCATCTAATCTAACAATTTATTGTTATTTTGTTAATAAAGAAATTGCATTTTATCTGTTTCGGTTTTCTGCATGTTTTGAAATTAGCTTCGTGTTCGGCTTCGCTATGAAAATGTCTTCCCTCTTAACTCAGATGTAATTAACACTTAGTCAGTATTTTTATTGTGGGTTACGTCCGGGTATTTCCCCACAAAGTAACATGACGTCAAAATCCCGTTTGTTCTTTTGTGATTCAGAAACAAACGACTAAGATAAAATGTAAATATCCTTACATCAACAATAGAAACGGGCAACTATTTTGCTATTTACTCATTTCCTTTTATCAACAGACAAAGTTGCAAGTTTCCGTATCTCGCTTTTAGGACGATACAAACTTTGTGCAAGTTTGACGACTTTTGTACATAATTGAGTGACTTCTACATTGTTCGGGATACTGCGGAAATGAAGGTAAGTAGCTTGTTTTGTGAAATTATCAACATCCATTAAGACCCATAGGAAGGTAGGTAAGTACCAACCAGACACAGACAATATAACAGACAGACATATTATCTGTCTGCAATAGGAATATTACACATAAATGTACTATTTGAGGTTCCAGTACAATTATACTAAAATTAATTCAATAAATAAATAATGTTGGATAATCCACAAAGCATCGTCTAGCTCCAAGCTAAGCAGAGCTTGTGTTATGGGTACTAGATGAGTGATATACATTATACAATACATAGATTATATTTTTTATTTCACAAAGAAAATACTAGAACACCCGAAACAAATATTTGGAGATGGGGGGAATTGAACCCGCAACCTCCTGGACGTAGGCTTAACTTCGCTTACCGCGCCACGGTCGGAATTTTAAGGAAACAAGCAATTTAATATAAATCATCCAATAAATTGTTATTAGACAAGCCGTTGATTATAAAAAAGATTTATCAAAAGAAAACAAGGTCTCAATCCTGTCAACGGTAATACATCAAAAAGGAAGGAAAATGAATAAAATTTTATTATCGTCCCCTTTAAGCCACTTTCAATTTATTCAACAACTTGTTTACTTCGGTGGCGGTATTGCGATGGGAAGGGCGTGGTCGGAGTGTGAGCCACAACATGTTTAAGCATAAGCGGTTAAAGGCTCGCCCTGACTTGTTAACCTCAGCTTTAATTATAAGTAATGGATGGACAACAATTCGTCAGCTACGCCTTCCTTATCGTTTTCGTTTTCTAAATCTAATCTAGTTTCTAAGAGGTTTAGGCGATCAACACACTGCCACGCACCACGCTGCATGTTGCGTGAATGCTTGTTGTAGCGTTGCTTATATAAGTATCTAAACGTAACATGCACAGTCCTACAGTCAAAAAGTGCATACACGCGCGTAGCGCGTAGGTGCACTTTTTGATTCTCTCATTGACTTGACGCTCTCGCCTCATAGAAATGCCTTAGGCGCATGACTACAGCACACGATACACGCTCACACTCGCACCAAATCAAATCCGTTCTGAGATTGTAGTTACTTAGAATGATCAATCACAAAGCTGTGCTTGACGAAGGCCGACTTTAGCCGACAATTTTAGCCGATTAGCCTCTTACCAAAATTAACAAATCGGGGGTATAAAGTGGATGATTCCCAGCATAGAAATATTTCTACTATTCACTATTTAAAAATCTGAATTTGAATATCGAATTCCGAAAAGAACTGTATCGTAGCTTGAAGAGAATACTCTCGTATGCTATATTGTATATACATTATTAGTATAAATCTTTATGAACGTCGGCAGAAGAAATGGCCGAATTTGTCACATTTTAACTGTTTCATTACTCTGTAGAGATTTATGCTCCGGGATATTAAAATGGTATAAGCTATATTTCCTAACATTTATCTTTATCATTTATCTTATCAAGTTGGTGCTTTGTATCTATATAATAACATCTAGAACGAGAGAATAATAAATAAATAATACAGGATAATTCACACAGCATCATTTAGTCCCAGGCTAAGCAGAGCTTGTGTCATAGGTACTAGATTTAGGTTTTATTTTTGTTATACATAGTAACGACCAGAATACCCCAGACAAATATCTGCAGATCGTACACACAATTTTCCCGAGGCGGGAATCGAACCCGCAATCCTCTGTGTCTCAAGCGGACCTTTGCCCACCACGCCACAAAGGTCGTCAGTAATAGTAAGTACATAAGTGGTAAATAAGTAAGTAGTAACAAAATCATGCAAGCTTGCAGATAAAGAGATATATGCGCTGCAAGTGGCCATGCATCATTGTATTGGCTCGCATATTGTACGGATATTTGCTCGAGGTGGTCAAAGGTCCTGTGCTTGGTAAACCTTAATTGATAGCGTCTTTATATTCAACACATACATTAAAATTCACTTAAATATATGTAGGTATTTTGGTGGGCCGGCCATATCTCGCGAAGAACCGACGGCCGCTGGGAAAAACGTGTTCTTGAGTGGTGACCACGACTCGGTAAACGTAGTGTAGACGCCCTCCGACCAAGTAGGATGACGAACTGCTAAAGACTGCAGGTAGATGCTGGATGCGTCAAGCCGAAGACACTGCGCTATGGCGCTCATTGGGGGAGGACTATGTCCAACAGAGGACTATCATAGGCCGATGATGATGATGATGATTTTGGTATAATACCAACAAAAACAAAATTAAAAACCCAACGAACCTTTTTACTTATTTAAGAAATGTTTCGTGCCAAGAAACTCCTATAAAATAGTTTTCAAGTTAGCTGTTTCTGTGATACAGATTAGACTTCTAAGTCCTTATTCCAGTTAGTAGATGTTCTCTCATCCATCAGATGGTTCTCAAACAAAAGCCTACCTAATCCGTAGAGTGCCTGCAAAGCTTATATTTTTCAAGCCTTCGTTAAAAGCTTGCCTCCGTTTGCTTGACGGATTGTCAGTCTCAAGAGTAAGAGGGCCGGATCTAGCAAATGTGCAGCAGCTAGGTCACGGATACAAGTTTAAAAGTTAAAAACAAAATCTTATCAAGCAGGCTTTCTACTCCATAAATGATAATCTCAATGATGTTAATGCTTGGCCAGATGTCGCTCAGTTTCGCACCGACAATAGTATGAATACATTATTGACATGTGTATCTAAAATCACATAAGACTTAGATATACATAACAACCATGTATTAGACACATAAGTGATTATGAATATACTTATTGGTTCTTTTTCACTTCTTCCACTATTGGACAAATAATTTACTATTTTTTTTTAATTAATTCAGAAAATCAAAAACACCTTATTTTGTTATTTGATAATAATAATTAATAGTCTAAAATTTGAATTGTCGAAGTGCTTATTTGGTAAGCTTAAAGAAATAATGGATTTTGAATTTTTGCTTCAAGCTAGGTTCCTACAACCAAAGACGGTGTTCATAATGCTCGAGCTCAAGTGACGAAGGAGCATCATCGTTAATGCGTATGTGCTGATTTTGATTCGCGCCAATAGATCTGTAGATATTGTACACCAGATACAGATCATTACAGAAAGACATTACATGCGACAAGTACAGTAGGTGGCCTTATCGCTTAGAAACGATCTCTACCAGGGAACCTTTCGATGGAAATAATTATGTAAACTTAAGGAAGGCTGGGTTGTACCAAAGATATCTTTATTCATATACTTCGGTCCCGGTGTTTTCTGTAATAAATATTATGTTAAATCAGTTATCATGTAATTAAACCCTTAACAAAGGACCCGATGATGAACAGCGTTATTATAATTATTATTTCAGGGTAAAATAAAATTATCAAACCCTAAATTATTAATTAAAAATAATATATCGAGGGTTTTACAGAGTGATCCAGCCGTTTCACACCAGGCTTTATTACCAGCGAGGAAAATAAGCAGCGGGTCGCTGCAAATCTTGAAGAGAAGTAATTAACTAATGAAACTGCAAAATTTCTGAATGACGTACTACTCTAACATTTCATTTGAAGTGTTCCCTGAAGACTTCTACTTCAGACATTTTGAAAAAGCTCATTTTCTCAGAGAGTATTTTCAAGGAAGTTTTATTAGCGTATGGCGGCACCTATAGTTTTTTTTATATTTGCTACCAATTTCAAAGAAAGACAACCAATGTGTTTGTTGTACTCTTCGTCTAATTTGTTTCTTTGTAAACTTCCTCTATCTGTTCTATCGCTTCTCCTTTAAGCCTAAGGTTTTGCTGTAAGAAAACTCTTTGTTAGGGTTAAGCTCGCCTATGTACATATCTTTTTCTTAGTTAAGTTATTTTTAAGTGTTTTGTGTACAATAAAAAATTACAGAAAAAGTTACTTTTTGTACTTCGAAAGAGCTGTTGTTTTCTACAGAACTTCAAACAGCATAATATACAAATGTTTTACTGCGTTCAAATACGACGGCTGTGCGGATGTGCAGGCTAGATGCTAAAACTGAACCTGTAGATAGAAATAACAGGCATAATACAGTTATCTAGTACCCATAACACAAGCTCTGCTTAGCTTGGGGCTAGATAATGCTGTGTGAATTGTCCAGCATTATTTATTACTAGCGACCCGTACATATTTATAACTTGCGGCCTGTCCCGGCTTCGCCCGAGTGGTCATTTCAGTCAGTCAGTCATTTGTTACAAGAATTTTTAAAAAAAAAATCTCTTTTTTCTCTCCGCAAGAACCATCCTCGTACTTCGAGGAATATTCTAAAACAATTGCGAAATCGGTTCAGCTGCTCTCGAGATTTGAGCTTAGCAACACATTCAGCGATTCTTTTTTATATTACCTATAGATTTATAATGGGCCATAACAACTCCATTAAATTACATGTTGGAATTTGCGTTATAAAATCTTCGTTTAGTTTAAACTGGATGACCGTAGGTATTCAAACTTGACCTTTAAAGAAACAACGACATGTCAAGAAACGAAAAGCCTAATTTTATTCCAGTCATTTCTCACAAAGTTTCATTTACAATTAAATGAGAACATTTAATCGCCTTTATTCCCTCCACTGAGTTGAAAACAACTCGAACATCTTCACTCGACAGAAGTGACTTAATTTACTTAAATACTACTTCATAAAGTAACAAACCATTTGCACTTTAGCTGGAATTCCAAGCAACTTGAGAGATGAGATAGTTTCCTGAACGATTGTAGCTTTTCTTTTTCTGTTTTGAGAACTAGCTCTAGATAACAAGATACAACCACTCAATATTTGGAGCGACGGATTACTTTCTGTTTTCTATGAACTGATTGCGCCACAGTCTTCTGTTTCATCATCATCATCGCAGTTCACTGCTGGACATAGGCCTCCCCTTATGAGCGCCATAGCGCCCTGTCTTCAGCTTGCCGCATCCAGCATCTTCTGTTTCAAGCTATCGATTTATGAAATCATAAAAAAGAAAGAATTGACCTCCTCTTGTTATGCTTGTTTGTACTAAACCGGTTTTATAAACAGGGACTACTTAGTTCAAAGAGTGTAGATAAACCAAACAAAACTGCTTTCTTCACAATATCTTTCATTAACCCATTTAAGCCCGCCGTCCTAGAACTGGGCCATATTTTCAACCACCCTCATTATTTTACTATTATGTGTTGCGGTTTGTTAAAAAACTAATTTGCATTGCTAAATAGTGTAACATTATGATACAAGCACCATCATTGTCAGTTGCTGGATAAAAGTGGATGAAATCGGCGATTGTTTTACATAGTGGAGCAAATAAGTAATTGACTAATCGACAAGTGCCTTAATACTTTAAAGCATGTGGCTTTAAAGTATTAAGGCGCTTGTCGACTAGTACAACTACCTGCAAATGGGACTGAGTGCGCTCTTAGCACTTAGCACATCTTTAAATGCTTAATTATGAGTGCGAGTGTGCTGCCTGTGGATTTATATATTTTTGTTTTATGTTTTAATACATTTGTAGCAACACATTATGGCATATTTTATTTTCTCCAACAGCCACTTCGGAACTTTTTGTACTGCTCGGAAAGTTTGCATTAATTTTTCCAAGAAACACTTGTTATTTCTTATGAAAGGTGCATAAGAAAGAAAAACTATTTTTTACACAAATACGCTAATGCCGACTATCATCCGTCATATAAGTTATTTAGGGCATTGCTTATTTTTATCCGACCGCTAGAAAAAGGATGTGCTGTTGTTTTTATGAAGCATTCATATCTGGGTAGCCGATAGCTTTGAGTTTAGTGAAAATTTGCAAAAAAACAACAATACTTATGTGTGCTTTAATCCAACTGTAATTTTAGTAATCGGTGTTTAGCCTTGTAAATAGTTTAAGTAATTAAACCAAACCAACGTTATCTGATATGACTTAGCCAACGTAGATTGTAGACGAAGCATTGAATAGAAATGATTTAGTGAGTCCCTTACAGTTGTACAGCTGGCAGCTCCACCTGAGTCCCTTACAGTTGTACAGCTGGAAACTCCACCGTCCGTTAACTACAACTATTAGCTAACTAGATCTCCCACTGTGCATCGCAGAGTTGGACTGTGCTAGTCAATAACTACATAAAATATTCTAGTTACAGTTCTGTTCTGGGACTAGAGCTTACTATGGATGCGGGAAATAAATAGACTTCCGCGAAATTTGCAAGTTGAATCAAAAATACATAATGCAAAAAAAGTTTTTACTTTAGATCCTATTTAATAAGGGTGATAGCATATTGTGAACAAAGTTATGTACACTTTATTTTAAGACTAGCGGACCTTCCCGGCTTCGCACGGTTTTAGTATGGATCCTTAACTTTTTTGAAAATATAATACCTCTCCGGGGATAGTGTAGCTTCCCAACGGTGGAAGAATTTTTCAAATCGGTCCAGTTATTTCGGAGCCTATTCATTACAAACAAACAAACAAAAAATCAAACCTTCCTCTTTATAATATTAGTATAGATATAAACCCGAGGAATGTAACATTAGGGTCAAGCCCCTACGGGTTTCAAGAGTGTTTTTATATTATTTTAAATAAATAAATACAATACAATATGATTTGACTTTAATATTATCAATCTCATTAAAAATGGGTTGGAAAAATGTCACAAAAAAGAGTCCAATCTGGTAATTCCAAAATACTTATTTCTACTATTTTCTAGTCTTATCTCATACAACTGTGAATCTAAGTTTCTAAAAACAATCCTCATAGAATAACATTACATCCAATGTTACAGTCCATTTTGGGAAAATGTTTGTTACTCTGACGTACTATGTTAGTTACTGCACACACAAAGGACTGTCAGCCGCTTTCAAATGTAAAACATTTGTTTGTATTACGAATGGGCAGAGTATTAGCATTTAGTTTTCATAATGAACGTTACGTGTGGGATGCTTTCGGGATATGAGTTATTTAGAGCCTTATTTCGGGCAATAGCCAGTTACTAAAAGATTTTGTTCATCAGGAATTATGTAGAAATATCTGTTACAGGGATCCTGCCGTATTTAAAATTATAATACAAATTATAACGGTTAGTATAAGGTTAGTAAGTTTTAATTTTGTATTTTATTATTATTATTTTTTTAATTTCCCTAAGTTATATTATTCTATTTTTATTTAATTTTATTTGATTTTATTTTTGTGACATTTATTTTTAATTTTTAATTTTGTATTATGGATCGTGAATCTGACAATAAATGAGTTAATAATAATAACACGCTCTCTATGTTGCAGATCTAAGAAAATATAATAATGCAGATTGCATGTTGGTATAGTCGTTTTGAAACTATAATGATTATTAATACTAAAGTCATTTAAAACGGGCTATTTACCATGATTTGATTTTTGAGTTATCATAGCAAAGGACGAAAAATGAGGGTAGATCGGTATGTCTGCCCATAAAAACTTACTCGCAGTGCCTTCAGTTATTCCGTGATCATAGAGCATGAAACAGTGCCTAAATATTGGATAACTCAAAAATTTAATCATGGTAAATATCCCGTTTTAAATGACTTTAGGTGGTATAGTCCTTATAAACGATGTATTGTGATGACATATCTGAAACGAATTTCTGTGTTACGAAGTAAACACACAGCTCCACATAAACAGCTCAGTCATTCTGGTTTCGTCCAACATGGACCCAATTTCTGCTACCCTCTGCTGGGGAGACATACATAACTCTGAAATCTTTGTAAATATACACAGCATTATCAAGCCCCAAGCTAAGCAGAACTTGTGTTGTACTAGATAACTGATAATTTATACATTACACAATACATACATAGTAATATATTTTTTATTATACATAGAAAATGACCAGAACATTTAAACCAAATAATTATCCCAAGGCGGGAATCGAATCCGCAACCTCCTGCATCGCAGGCGGACCTTCGCCCAACGTGCCACAGAGGTCGTCAAAATACCAAGGTCCTATGCGGAATATCACTCAAGTAGAAGGAAACACTTACGCACCAGTGAGGTATTATACTATAAAACGCACTAGGCGTTTGAATATTGTTTAGAGAGCGATAAGATTTGTTGTTGTACGCGACTTGTATATGTTTCAGCTGTGACACGCGCTGCGGCCTACGGAATGTGTTTGTTTACGCGGATATTTCCACGGTTTACTGTAAATTGAGTTATTGGGTGGGCATACCGCCGCAGTAAACACAAGTATTTCGCTAGGACTTGTAATAAAAACTTATATGTTTATGTGTGTGCGTTGTTTTGCTGAATTTCTTTTCACGCTAACTTTTGCTCGTAAATTTAGAGAACTAAGATAGGGTCGTGTTTGTTGTTAAAGTAGTTATTTCTAGAAAAATACGTAATACGCATAATGTGAATGTTTATCGCTAACATCAAAAGTTTTAGCATTTTATTTTAAGGAGAGTTCTTTTATCATTTTTACTTATGGCCAACATAAAGTTTTGTATCTGTGAATATTACGTAACCAACTCTTTAGTTGGTAAAAAGCTTAGTTATGTAGTAAATTTGTCTTCTTCAAACATTTTATTAAACATCAATACCAAGTACCTACAACAATTCATATTTTGAGCACCGTTAATACTTTATGTTGAACCCCGGACTCTCAGTTACATTTTGAAACATAAAGCTTCGAATTTAAGGTTATTTATAGTTCTTCCCCCAGTAATGGGTTGAGGGGCGATTATGTAAATAATGCTGTAATGACGTCATCAAGATAACGTAATTTGGGGTTGATGTCTCCCGAAAACGATTTAATAAAAGTCCAAATGTATTTTCGTGTATTTTTGTTCGAAATTACAAAGCTGGATGATGGGACACGAAGGCCACAAGCAGATTTTAACCAAGGGAACAATTTCATTAAATGTCGTCAGAACCGATTCTTTGTTGGATGTGATTTTTCGTTTTGGGTAATTTCAACGCCTGCAGTGGCCAATATTACAGGGAATGTTGTACGAATTGAAAGAAACCCTTAATTGTTATTATTATTAAAGCTTATTTCTTAGAGTTAGAGACAGTGAATGAAACAGATATTTATGTAACTTTGAGAATAGGATCTTATCATGGAATCTTCTCCTACACGATAGAGCAATAGGTTTTCTTGCCAAAAGTTTTGGTGTCATGGAAAAAAGATTATTCAGAAAATGAAGTATTTTAGGTAAAAAACATCAAAATTTATATAATTCCGTACAAAATTGTTCTTGCATAAGAAGAAACATAGATAAAATACCAACATTTTATCTAGTTAAACCTACTCACAAGTCATTTCTCGAATAAAATATGTCAGATAAGCGCAGAGAAACTCAAAGAACGGGATATGTTCTTGCCTCGCCGGGTAAAGAGAACAAAACTCAAAGACACATTCTGTATTTTCCTTTGAAAGGAAACTCCTAGCGGAATTAAATGTATTTTTACCGCGGACATGAGAAATAGCAAGTATTTTTCAGGTTTCCTTTGTGAAAGGTCTCGGTAACGGATGTGCTCAAAGCTACGACACCTGGACGCTCAGAGCTCCTTGTTGTAAAGAGTTACATAATCACTCTTGAAGCGACTTGCAATGGCTACAAATAATACTCAATACTCAATATAGTTTTTGTTATTATCAAATTGGCTAAATGAGAACCCTATTGGGCTAATAGAGTGAAGTAATTCACGTGCCTATTGTATTTATTTACTGGGTTTATTTTGCTTCTATTAGTCATCTGGTATCCATATAGTGATCTCACGAGAGCTAGTCACCTATGTTAGTCCATTGCTGGAAATTAATAGGCCTCCCTCAATGAGCGCCATAGCGCCCTGTATACAGCTAGACGCATCCAGCATCTCCTCCGTGATTTATACATTTTCATTTAATAACTTTTATCAGTTATACCAAAGCTTGGCATATAATTCATATACATAAATTATAAAACCCTACTACTAAAGGAAAGTACCAGAGGAAGAGCAGTAACTATTTTCTGTGAATTTTTAGTTCCTCCTTATAACCAATCCGTCTACTAAGCGTACTGATTGTGGCAAAACCCCCACTTGTTCAGCAGTGACCATGTTATGTGTCCCCGTGGCTAGGGAGGGCAAATGGCAAAGGAATTCAAACCACGCACCAATATTTCAACAATACAATCTGCCAATAAGCATTGTTGCAACAACACAATACAAAGTCGGTTAGTAATTTTCTCGCAGATGAGCTCGACTGTCATTTATTTCTTTTCACTGGAAACCCTTTGTGGTGTTAGTAAGGGTGCTTTTACACTAGCGGATACGAAATGAAATAATCAATGTGCTCCTGCTTTGAGAGCCTTTCCAAGTCTAAACTATTTGAAACTTTTATCTACATAAGAATAAGAATAAGAATAAATTTATTGTAGAGTTTTATTTTATAATAGAGTTATGTATACATACTAAACTATCACGTTAAATAAAAACTAACTAACCAAGTTAAATGTATTTGTGGGACAAATCTTGTAAGTGAATTTTAGACCAGCTATTCTCAACTGATTCAGGTGAAACTTGGCATACTAATTAATCAATGAATCAATTCTTATGTAAGTTTGGTGATAATGCAATGTCATGGTACCATTGAGCCTAATGATGGAGAAGGAAGGTGACCTTAAGAACTCCTAAACGGAATTACTTAACCCCTTCGACTTTGGTTTCGTTTGATTTGTCTTCCCACTTTGGTCCTAGATTTATTAAGCTTGTTGTTTATAATTTTTTTTAATATAAAAAAACGAAATGCATTAAAATATTAAAAAAGAAAGCCTTGTTCTTTTTAATTATCGGAAACCGTTATAAACTATGCTGGATGCGGCAAACTGAAGACAGGGCGTTATGGCGCTCAATGAGGGAGGCCTATGTCCAACAGTGGACTGCTATAGACTGATGTTGTAAACTTTCTCAACCCGTTACCAAAATCACTAATACTATGTGATATAGCCCTTACTCTTCGTCTATTGTTACCTTTGTCTGGTGTACGACGTGCAGCTCGTGTCGCCTGTATTTTACCGTTGGTGGCGTGATTTCGTTGATAAACTGAACTGAATTTTCTGTTTTTTACAGACAGGGCTTAGGATCCACAATTAGTTATGCCTGATTTTAAAGGCACAAGGCAATGCATCGAACAGTGCACCCCTAGCGTTTGTGCCCGGCAGCGAGGCAATGTTTCTTAATAGGATTTATCATAAGTGAAACCATAAATAATATTCAGGCGTTACTTTGCATCTGTTTGTCATTTTATATTGTGGTTGATGGGTTTTTTTGATGAAGTTGTTTGGGCGGCACACGCAGGCTACGTTTTGTTAGATTGGAGAAGGTTTTGCGCGTTATTGTTACTAAATATTTTCATTTCTATGTTTTATCAGTCAACCATCTGATTATTTTGTTAATTTAAACCAGCATAAAAAAAGCTTGGTGGCATATTTCAAAGATGTAGTAATCTCTTAGAAATTAAGTTCAGAGAAAAACAATTTTGACTTCTTGATGTAGTAAAGGTGGCGTTTCGTTAGCTGAAACTTTTTTTATATATACCTAGTATTTGTTTGAACTACTGTCGTTTAGTAGCCACCATACTTGTTTCTAATAATGAACAATTTTAATCAGCTGGTAAAAATCCTTGCGTTTTCAGAGGCGACTATAAAATGGGAGAGATGAAATAACAATTCTGTCTCATTTCTCTTTGAAATTACCAAACTTTAATACAAACAAAAGCTGTTCAGTGTTTAATTATTCCAGTATTTGGTGTACAGTGTAAATTAATGGAGTTTGTGTTGTTCCAGGAAGTCTGCTTTGGAAAAGTTCAGCTGTGAATAAGGAACATTGACCTTTGGAGGTGAGTCTTAAACACAGATAAATAAATAAAATAAATAAATATTGCTATCGACACAGCATAATACATATTTTTATAAGATTATATAAGGATAAGATTTATTTTTACTTAACCCCTTCGACTTTGGTTTCGTTTGATTTGTCTACTAGTACCTAATTGGTTACGTGTACGAATTCAGATTTCAGTAACATTGTATTTTAGTCTTACAAAACAAACACGTCGACAAGTCAAAATTCATACTTTAAATTATTATCATGTAAGGTAGGTAAGTAGTAAGAAATAAGATTTTATTTATTTTCTCTTCACATAATTATTTTTGTCCATTTTACACTCTTAAACAAAGCTTTTATACGGGACTACGGACTTAAAATTTTTGTTGAATTTTTCTTTCATTATCGTTTCTAAGCATTGTTACTTTTTTTACCTCTAGTGATTAGATTTAAAATATTGAAACCAGTAAAAAATACTTTTTTACAATAAATAAAATATCTAACGGTAAAAACAGACAAGTACACAGTCGTTTATTATACCCTAGTAGATCCAACAAACTACTTTGTCGTTTTCGTGTGCACCCTTCAAAATATGACGAGCAGTTACACTACAAAATATAAAATAAACATTAATTATTTGGTTCTCTAAGAATATAAGGACTCCTACACAACAAAAGACATACAAAGTTCTTGTTCGTTCTAAAACAATAACAACAAAACTTCACTTACGGGTCTAAGAGAATATCCATTGTTTAGAAACGGCGCCCATTTATACTAATGCGTGTTATCTAACTCGATCGGAAGGGTCACGCGGTTTTGTAATTCAGTTGGGTTTACAAACCTTTTAGCGTATCATTTAGTTTTGGTCACTGTTTCACAATGTTAGCACGACATTGAATACCATCTGCTATATTATGTATGTATGTATATGGCTGCTTATTTATAAAGTTACTTTCGTACGGAAATATTTTTATAAACGACCGATATAGCGTGGCGGGTGGAGGTCTGCCTGCGACGCATGAGGTTGCGGGTTCGATTTCTACCGGTGCGATATTGTTTGTATGATATTGATGCAAATATTTGTTCCGGTTGTTCTGGGTATTTTCCATGTACCTATAGATTAAAAAATATTCTAAAACAATACATAATGTAGGTAATGTATTATAGCAAAGTTGATCAGAAGTACCCAACAAGCTTTGGTTACCTTGGGGTGGATGGGCGTAATGTAACTGTTGTTGTAGATGTTACCATCGTATGATATAAAATTCACCTCGCTATTTGATCAGGCGATTCATTTTGTACGACGCTGAAAACTCCCTCCTTAGTAAAGTTGCGACTACACATCACATATCAATCAATACATTTCTTTCCGGTGGGGGCACAGAGGGGCCTCGAGGCTTGGCCTCATTACCCCGGCGTCAACTCGAGGGGTGACGACCCCTCGGTCCTTGGGTTTTGTGGGAATATCTTTTTTTCCCCCCTTCTCAATTTTTTTTTTTTTTTTGGCTGCATTTGTTTTGTTTATTTTGCTGCAAGAGAACTCTTTCTAGGGTTAAGTTCGCCTTTGTATAAATTTTCTAGAATAAGTTTTGTGTTATGGTTTTCGAGCAAGAAGTATAAATAAATAAAACATAACCACGGTAACCTAGCCCCCTGTCCAAGCTTGTTCCTTTAATATATCACGATAGGAACCTAACCGAAGAAATTGCAATACGCTTCACAGCTGCTCAGCTGCTTCAGGCTGATTAAGGGTCTCGCCATATTTATCGATAAGAAATCGGCTTATGCCGCCAAGAAATCTTCAAATCTACGACATTTGTATGCAAATAGGGTAATATAATAGGCCTATAGGGTAGTTGCATACAAATGATCATAACACAAAAGACAACATAATACAAATGATTAATTACAGAAAAGTAATGTGCGTTTTTGCGTTTTTTAGTTTACCTTTAAGTTTAAGTTTATTATGTTCTGTGTAAGTCTTTTAAACAAATACATTCATTTCATTTTGATATCTTTTTTTTAGTTTTTTCACTTATACTACTATTGAAGATGGTGACTTATAAAAATATGATAATGATACATATCTCAACCTCAACTTTACATAATCTTGGTTCAAATGACGAGAAGCGGTACCTTCTTCCGTAAAATCTAAGTAAAAGCTTTTTCTTTCTGTTTCGAACCGTGTCAGCCGATCCCGTGTCGCTAGCTGTGGAGAGACCTAGGCTGTACAATCGTCGTCGCAAGTGATTAATGAAACCGTGTGTCTCCTCGACGACAGATGTGTTAATTAGATTAACTAGATTTACTCGTTTGTGTGAGTGTGGTAATTAAAGTAGGTTGAAGTTGTAGAGAAAAATATTTATTAAATTTGAGTTTCCGTTTCTTTTGTTTGTATTTTTTACACTTTGGCAGGGAAAGAATGTATTAACATATTTTTTAGTACATTTTCTAACTCTTATAGGAGAGATTCCAATAAAAGTGAGTGAATAAGCAATTTTACAAGAAAGATGGACCTAAATAATTATCAACTTTTCCCCAAAAGGCAAAAATATTAACGAATAAACGAGAAGATATCATTTTAAGTTCACCGGAAACAATTCTATTAAAAACCGCTTAAAATCTTTTGATAGATTAACAAGCTAAGTTAATTGAAACTGATGAGGCAGCCAATTGGAGCGGCCTCAAAATAATTAGCTTTTGTACCGAAACTTGATTAAGGTTAATGTTTGACGAAACTCATTAATTCTTCGTTTATAGGATCGTTTGTCGATTAACAAGCAAGTTGTACATTCTCACCAAGTGAACATTGGCCAATAGCGGGTTCGAGTCCTGTCGCCTGTTCCACAATACAGTATATTTCTATGTTCGTCTATATTTTAAAACATGTTTTTTTTAGAATGGTCTTCATCGGCACTGTAAACGGCTTGTTTAAGTTAACTCCGTGATACAATGATACAATGTTATTTACTTTCATACATTTATTATTATTTCTCCCTACTAAACGAATAGATTCTGTTCCGATACTTTACTCATATCTCCCTCAAAGGACTGTTGGCAGTTTACTTTCAAATAATTATAGCGGCCATATCTCGCGAAGAACCGACGGCCGCTGGGGCAAACGTGTTCTTGAGTGGAGACAACGACTCGGTGAAGTAAAAAAAAAAAATTGAAGTGAAATATTTTTTTTTGATAATAATTTAATGTATAAAATATGACTTGTCTAAGTGCTTATTTTGTAAGCCTACAAAATAAGCACTTAGACAAGTCATATTTTATACATTAAATTACTACACACGGACAAAAAATTGAAGTGAACAGTAAAATATTTTTTTTGATAGTAATTTAATGTATAAAATATGACTTGTCTAAGTGCTTATTTTGTAGGCTTACAAAATAAGCACTTAGACAAGTCATATTTTATACATTATATTATATGACTTGTCTAAGTGCTTATTTTGTAGGCTTACAAAATAAGCACTTAGACAAGTCATATTTTATACATTAAATTATTATCAAAAAAAAATATTTTACTGTTCACTTCAATTTTTTGTCCACTAGTGGAAGAAGTGAAAAGGAAACCTCTAGCATGTTCATCTCTTATATGTCTAATACATGGTTATTTGCTTATTTAAGTCTAAATATAGTATGATTCGATACATGTCAATATTTAAATAAAGCTATGCACAATAACAAATTACTTACTAGATAATGCTGTGTGAATTGTCCAGAGCATTATTTATTTATTTATTAATTTACTTACATACTATTGTAAACGTAGTGTAGGACGCCCTCCGACCAGGTTGGATGACGACCTGCAATAGACTGCAGGTAGATGCTTGATGCGTCAAGCTGAAGACAGGGCGCTATGGTGCTCATTTGGGGAGGCCTATGTCCAGCAGTGGACTAATATAGGCTGATGTTGATCATGATGAATTATAACAAATAAAGAAAATTCTGACATTAGGTACCTACTGACCCCATGGCTACCTACTGTCAATACCTTACCCTAAACCATGACTGAACGTCACTGAAGCCGGTAAAAACGGCCCGAGTTACGAAGATTAATTGTTTCAGAACAAATCTATTTCTAATTAGCCATTTAGCGAGAATGGACGAAAATGGCCTTAATTAGATTACAGCAAGTTCACACGGAAACAATGGAATGTTAGGCCCTCGGTTATAGCCATAAATGAACCTTTGTTACAGGGCTGAGATTTATAGCATGTATTTTGTTAGTCTTCACTACATAGTATAAAACAAAGTCGCTTCCCGCTGTCTGTCTGTCCCTATGTATGCTTAGATCTTTAAAACCACGCAACGGATCCTGATGCGGTTTTTTAAAAGTGATTTACAGAATACAGATCATTTATTTGCACATGGGTTACAGAGGTCTTAGTTATAAAATATGTATGTACCGTACATGTATTGCCTTAGTCTAGGGCATGCAAATTTTTTTACCTACTGTAGGCTATGGTCACAAAACAAAAAAAATAAGAGAAACTTTAAAAACTTTATAAACTTTATAAACTTATTGACACATAGATTTCCACGCGGGCCGCGGGTGCTGCTAGTTATTAATATTTTAGAGAGGTAAAGTAAGTTTGTTTGGTTGTAGAAGGTACCCAATCTAAGGAATAGTTCTTTTTTAAAAAATCGTATACAAATAATTGAGATATATAACAAAATTATTCTCAACTACTGAGCAAAACACTAAGCCCCTTTGACTTATCCAGCATTCTTCAATAGCCAATGGTAGTCATGGCTACGTGCCCTGTATCCCATTTACGTAAGATGCTATCTAATCAGATTGGATCGAGCGGGTGTTGCCACAACCTTTGGTTTCAATAAAGCATGTTAACTGGCAGCCATATTGGCAATATCTCGCCGCTGTAAGATCTAATATCTCACCGATACATCACTTCAATATCACAACACAAACAAATTAATCACAGGGAGGATACAGCGGTGCTTGAGTAGCTAGACCATTTTCATTTATATAGCGTTACAGTACCAATACAAAAGAATTCATCATCATTATCATCAGCCTATAGCAGTCCACTGCTGGATATAGGCTTCCCCCAATGAGCGCCATAGCGACCTGTCTTCAGTTTGCCGCATCCAGCAACCACCTGCGCAGTCTTTCGCAGGTCGTCATCTTTACATCCACTTGGTCGGAGGGCGTCCTACACTACGTTTACCGAGTCTCCACCGTAGAACACTCCCGGCCTCGAGCAGCGCATAATATGAGCAAGATTGCGTCAAGTTTTGAAACGGAGCACAATTGAGACATATTTCAACAAGCAACACCGTTTAGGGGCCATCACGCTGGGGAATGGGTAGCGAGCGAAGCGAGTGGATGAGTTTTGTCTGTGAAATAAATCCAATAACGTAGAAATATAACAACAGAAAAGAAGATTTTTTATTTTGAGCTGTGAAGAAGCATTTTTCTAATTATATACTATAAGCTTCCTTAAACAATACAGGACAAACAAATATGAAATACATATTAATAAATAATGCTGGACAATCCACACAGCCTCATCTAGCCCCAAGCTAAGTAGAGCTGGTGTTATGGGTACGCATCTCGTACCCATACTGATATACTTAAATTATGATACATTGATAACGACCAGAACACCCGGTAAAAAATGTCTCGATTGACAAATATGTTTACTGGCTTTTACCGAATGATTACTGTATGTTGTAGATCAGGTTCACGTTGCCAACCTATGACGAATATAGGAACGTGTTTTAGATCTGATCCTGTCAGACCCCCAGTGTGAACATCCCTTAGCCAAAGCCCCGACTGACGGAAATCCGTCATACGGAGGCAGGAGTATAATTAGATTCCTTGGGCCGGCGCCTGCTTAGCGAAATATGACTTTTTTACTTTCGAGTTCTTAAAATGTTATTGGGCTCAGAATTGCTGGGGTTCGCTTTTATTTCTTATTTCCACTTTATTTGCTGGTGTTTACCTGCTGGTGTTATTTGTGCTTGTTTACCTCGGAAACAGTGCTAATTTTCAACATAACACAAAATGTTTGTATGTGGGTACATCATTTTTGTTATGTGTGCCGTATTTACTGTAACTGTCGCATTGTCACGATTCGGATTACATTATTATATACAAATAACTTTAACGAAAAAACTGTAAAATCAAACTTTGACATAGTCAAGAAAGAATACTTTATATTTTTATTATTTGTAATTATCACAAGTAACTACTAAAAACGTAATACTTGCAGGATAACCAGCTAGTTTAAACTTTTTTTATTTTTAGTTGTGAAAGTTTTATCACGGATAAAAATACTGCACGGTCTTTTTACTTCTTCTAGCATGCTGCTTAGCTTCGTTTTGAATTTATTTCATCTATGCATCATTTTCTGTGTTCAGTCAAATTTCATTATCATCATCAGCCTATAGCAGTCCACTGCCGGAGTTAAGCCTCCCCCAATGAGCGCCATAGCGCCCTGTCTTCAGCTTGCCGCATCCAGCATCTACCTGCAGTCTTTCGCGGGTCGTCATCCCACCTGGTCGGAGGGCGTCCTACACTACGTTTACCAGTTAAATTTATGGAGTGATAAATAATATTCGTAAGGTGCGATCCTTCCTATCCCCATACGATTATTACCAACAATTATGACGAACATAATTCCGTAATCCCCAGCATTAATCCCGAGCCCGCTGAGCCCGGTGTCTCGCGTGCAAAGTGGCCACTTCACTTTGTTTATGATACGCTTTCCCCGCGCAATACATTTTTTGTTCTTAGAGCCCTCTCTGAGTATAAATGGAAGTACTAGAGTGCAGATTTGTGGCATGATAAGTAGAATGTATGTTGTATGTGTGAGCGGGAGAGGAAAAGTTTTCAAAGCGCTTGAAATGCACCTCATGCCATGAAACAGGTTTTCATATGGTCTAGGCAGAAAAACAGCGCTTTCAGTTCATAGCAGTTGGCATTATTTGCTACTGCAGCACACATCGTTCGCCTACTTATTTTCTAGATAATTGTTAGTTTTCTTCAACGTATTGCATTCTTTATTGTGTAATTAATAATTAGGTATTTTGTTTTGAATTCATAATTGTTAATTTTTATTGTGTGTACATGTAGTGGCAAAAAAATGATTTTTATATGTCAATATAAAATTGTAAGTAGTTTTTTGATTGCGTAATATAAATTTACTTTTACAAAAACACGGAATAACACCATTTTTATAGCAAATGCTTCGTAGCACTCCGTAGACTCGTAGCACGTGCTACGGCGTAGACAGCTACGAGATTCGTAAAACAGTATAAAATGAAGTCGCTTCCGCTGTCTGTTCGCTTAGATCTTTTGAACTACTCAACGGATTTCAAAGTCAATTTTCAGCTATAGATAGAATGATTCAAGAAGAAGGTTTACATGTGTGCGAATCCAAGGCAGGTCGCTAGTTTTAGAATAATTGGTTAAACATTTTATTTCAATTAAAATCTTAATTTTTCTTAAATTTTCTATTGTTATATTGTCAGTAAAAATTGAAGAAATACACAGCATGTAGTTTCTTTCAAGTCTCGCGTAAAACCATTGCTAATATTAAGGAAGGTGAAGCTCCAATACAAAGTTGAAGCTTCATTAATATTAATACCGGGAGCACACGTTTATCTTTTGCGGTCCGCTCAAATACCGGTTATTTTCAGATAATACCAGTAAAGCGGAAATATCAGTCGATTTAACCGATTCCAAAAGTTACGTGTTTGGGTGAATTGGCCAGTGAAGATAAAATCTTAAATATCAAATATTACGGATTTATAGAATAGAATAGAATAATGATTTATTGCCTGAACTTATAACTACTTATAGATACTACATCATAAACTAAAAACATAACTTATATCTCTAATTAATAAGTATGTACTTACATAACATACAATTCACATTTTTATTAACTAAGTACATTTTCAGGCAATGGGAGTAAGCCCAGCTTAATGCCGACAAGCTTAAAAAGCACGTTCGGCGCTGTTTGTCAGCGTATCCCTTACTGACAGGTGATCGTCGGCTTTTATAGTAGTTTTTTTTTGCGGGTTTGTCCATTAAATGCTCTATATTGTAGGTTATACCCAGAATTTGTTTGCGTGTGATTGTGTGCGTGTTCTCCTGAGGCATCAATCTCATGAGAGTTTGGGCAACAGGATAACAACATAATACAACATATGAGTGGGCGCATGCATATATACAAGTGTAATAATGTTTTTATTATTTATGTGGTATACATGGTTAGATAATATAAAGCTTTCGTTTTATATTTGTTGTTATATTATGAATCGTACAGGTTTATTATGGTTTATTATATATATATGTATTAATCTTTTGAGTTTACTTGAGTTTTAGTTTTGACCTTTTGAATTTTAAAGGAAGTTTCAAATGAATACAGTTGTCTTTGAAGTAGCAATTTCTTATGCTTTATTTTAAATGTTGGTGTACACATTTTTTGCCGAAGAGATGGCGGTAAATTGCAATTGTAATTGTTATAGAATTTTTTAGAGGCAATATTAGTTTGTATGAGTCCTCACGTGAGATTTAGTCCCGTGGAATATATTAACAGATTACACCGAATACAAAACCTTGTGCTGGTACTACGTACTCGCTCATATAGTGTGACTAGATCATCATCATCAGCCTATGTTAGTCCACTGCTGGACATAAGCTTCCCCTAATGAGCGCCATAGCGCCCTGTCTTCAGCTTGAAGCATCCAGTATCTCCCTGCAGTCTTTCGCAGGTCGTCATCCCACCTGGTTTTGTGTGGTCTCCACTCAAGAACAAGTGATGTGACTAGATGTAGTGCTGGAGTTCTTAAGAGTCAAATAACTTTTTCACTCATTCTTTATACATGACTACTTCGATATTCGCTTAGTTTTCAGATAACAATATCCCTGCTGTTATTTTTAATTAAAAACACCGTTAGTAAAATCAATCACCTGTACAATGACACGAGTGATATGCAGTTCAGTTCAACACGCGTTACAAATTGAGCGGAGCAAACAAAATGTCACGAGATTTTTACTAAAACTTTTTTTTGGTTCCATAAATATTATAATGGAATAGAAAAGATATTTATTCTCAAAAATTACACAGTTATTTACATGAGTTTCGTTAGTTAGCTTCGACTAAACAATTTAATAGAAGTAAATATAAGTTGTAGTTTGATCTGCAGGTAGGTATTACAGATTGCACAAATTAAATTATCTATATATCTATATTATATCTATATTATATTATCATCACAAATTTGATTAAACTACATTTTCTAGAAATTAACAATATTACAAAATTGGCCAATTTTCCAAAACAAAACTAAGCAAGTTCAGTTTTAAAGGTATCCATGGATGAAGCTAACATTTTCAAAATTTCAGGTAGTTTATTATAAAATTGTACTCCTTCAAAAGTAAATATTTTTTCTCCATAATTTGTTCTGACTTTAGGATTAAGACGAGAGAAGACTTTAGGAATAGGTACAGTTTCCACAATCAAGGGCAAATACCAACTTTACGTTCATTATCATCATCATCAGCCTATATCAGTCCACTGCTGGACATAGGCTCCCCCAATGAGCGCCACAGCGCCCTGTCTTCAGCTTAACTTTACGTTAGTTAAGAATAATTCAGTACGTCATTATACAGATATAATTATTGACGACCGATGTAACGCGGTGGGCGAAGGTCCGCCTGCGACGCAGGAGGTTGCGGGTTCGATTCCCGCCTTGGAACAAATGTGTGTACGATCTGCAGGTATTTGTTTCGGGTGTTCTGGTCGTTTTCTATGTATAACAAAAATATCTATCATATAATGTATTGTATTATCATGTAGTTATGGGTACTAGATAATTGTATATCAGTTATCTAGTACCCATAACACAAGCTCTGCTTACCATGGGGCTAGATAATGCTCTGTGAATTGTCCAGCATTATTTATTTAATTATGTATAGAATAGAATGTATTTATTTGCGTTTATTTATTGACACAAGTGCCAGTGCAGCGCTGGTTTTCAGCGCCAGAGTGCTAAGTGCAGCACTAAACACAACACAACACAGTATAAGTATATATAAGTAGTTTAGTATTATTATGTGTAGTATATTTTATGTTTATAAGTAAAAGTAAATTCTGTTATCTAGCACTACCTACTAAATTGTTATCCAAACTACCCAAAGGTTAGCAGCTAGAGAATGTCTATCTGCATTATGCTCGCCTATGTACAACTTTTCTGCGATAACGTATTTTCATTCACATTCTATTTTTAACCTAACTAACTACAAATACAACCTAACTTTCAAGAACTCCTTGTTAGATCCGCACAGGTACCTACAACACAGTTCAAATAAAAGCACGCACGAGTCGTATCATCGTATTCCCCTCATGCATATAAACGATGCCAAATTTACACACAGCGGTGACTGAGAGCAAAAACTGACGATATATATACAGGGTGTCCGCGTATGAGGGCGGCTAGTGCGACACGGTAACTTGCTTAGCGGATGAATGTATCAAAGTGAACTGGGTGGATGACTTCTGAAATTGTCAAGGTTTAGAACACCCTTTTATTAGAATATACGTATGTATATATGTTCCTGATTTATTGGCTGACTAATAATTCAGTACTGTTTCTTTATGACCATGGAATAAATGAAAAGTTATTTTAAACACTGAAAATTATTGTTATACAATGTGTTATGTTTTAAAGTTGGAACTGTTTTTTTATGTTTCTTTTGTAAGTTGATTTAATTAATTATTTTTTGTAATATCCAATATATAAATTTTCTGTTGCATAATAGAAATGTACACATAATCATAAAAAACATATATAAAAACATACGCTTAGATGAAAAACACTCTGTATACACAATCGCCATTCCACCTAAAGCAAAAAGGCAACACTGTAGGCCGTTCTATTATTCTCTATTCGTACAACATAAACCACGCTGCATCAAAATGCAGGAGATGGACAAAAAGGTATAGCCTGTTGTAGTTGTTACTCCGGCATTGCCTGGGTACAATAGATGGCAAAAGGCCTTGTTAATGGGTACTAGATAACTGATATACATAATACAATACATTACATTGATAGATATTTTTTATTATACATCGAAAACGACTAGAACACCCGGAACATCTGCAGATCGTACAAACATTTGTCCCGAAGCGGGAACCGAACCCGCAACCTCCTTTGTCACAGGCGGATCTCCCTGAGGTCGTCAGGAGTTACACATACTAAGACAAGCAAGAGCGAAGTTTGAATGTTTGTTTGAAAGGTTATCTTTGGAACTACTGATTCTGAAGAATCAGACTTCAGAATCTTCGAGTAATTGTTGAAGGTTCATTCACGCATCACGTGAGCAGGCCACGGTATCTTGATAAATTTGTTAGTAGTAGGTACGTCTTTCTGACAAAATGTAAGTGATATAGCTTTACACACGTTTCATAAAAACTTTGTTTATATTGTTATACAAAAAATATACTTTGTAGTATTGTAATGTTCCATACGTTACAATACTACAAAATATATTTTTTTCACCGTTGCGCGTGGAGTGCACACGTAATCCACATGTGCGTGACCACCATTTAACTAAATACCAAATATATCAACTGTAAACTGCTGAAACAGAGAGGAAACGCTAATTTTATTTCACGGATGGCTCCACAATTCCAACGTCACAACGGACAAATAGTAAAAAACAATGAAATGGAACCGAACAGTGAGCGGAACGTTTTAACGATTTTTAGAATTGAATCCTTTGTTTAGGTTCATGCTGAAAACAAACGAAGCATGATATTTGCATACGCCATCTAGTTCCGATAACAAAAAGAAAAAATGGAAGCTAATATAATATTGGAAACATTTCTGGATCGTATGAAAATTATCGAAAACCACAAAGAAAACAATATCTCAGTAGTTTATTTAATGCAACCATAGGGACTAAACGGTCGACGATTTAGTTTTGTAACGGTCAGGTAGAAACTACGCTCTTACCAAATCGCTGCAAATAAAGTTTTTCAGAAAAAAATCAAGATACCTGAGGAAACCAGACCCAGAACAATCACATCAAAAAATAAAACACCCCCGCAAAATTTCTGCGTGTATTGCATATCTTCGTGCACAAAGGTGCCAAAATATATGACCGTGAATCCCACAGAACAGCTAACATTGCAAATCGTACTTACTATGGCTTTGGTCGATCCAGACTCATGACATTGAGATATCTTGATTCCACTACACCAAGAAGGAATATTATCTAAGCACAAATAAAAGTGCAGCGACGTTATCTAAACTACGTACATTAGGGCGCGTGGAGGCTGCCAAGAGTCCCCGCGCGCTTCGCTGTGTTTAGTGTTTGCGTTAGTGTCTCTATACTGGACGCAATTACAGTAGATAAGGACTAGTGTAAAGTACCTTTTAGTTTATTCTAGGTAACTAAAGATAGAGTTTATTGTGATAGCTAAACGTAATCGGTTAATGAACTGATGCTGCAGTTGGGATAATCTTCTTATAAGTACTCTGTGTATTTGACGACCGATGTGGCGCGGTGGGCGAAGGTCCGCCTGCGATGCAGGAGGTTGCGGGTTCGATTCCCCGCCTCGAAACAATTGTGTGTACGATCTGCAGATAGTTGTTCCGGGTGTTCTGGTCGTTTTCTATGTATAATAAAAATATCTATCTATGTAATGTATTGTATTATGTATATCAGTTATATAGTACCCATAACACAAGCTTTGCTTACCATGGGGCTAGATAATGCTGTGTGGATTGTCCAGCATTTTTTTTTTTTTTTTTATAAATAAACTAGATGCGCCCCTGTAGAAAAATATATGTCTATGTGTCAAATGGTTTATAAACCTTCCTCTTGAATCACTCTATTTATTAAAAAAACCGCATCAAAATCTGTTGCGTAGTTTTAAAAATCTAAGCATTATGTATATAGGGATAGACAGACAGCGGGAATCGACTTTTTTTTATACTATGTAGTGATAAGAGTAGGTTCCTGTAATTGTAGTTTAGAACTAAAAATTAGCGTAGCATGTTATTATAATATATACTTAATATAATAAATTCTATGGTAACTTTGTCTGTCTGTTAACTTTTCACGCCCAATCAGCTGGAAGAATCTTTATAAAATTTGACAGGTTGGTTACGGTATCCCATGAACGAACATACGCCACTTATTATCCCGGTAAAGTGAGAGCGAGGCCGCCGGCAGAAACTAGTTCATTGTAAACTTAACAAACGCTAGATAAAGTTTGTATTGAGCCTATTTTGAATAATAATAATAAGTCGAAATTGCTAGGTGATTTTATAACAGGATTTTAATTTAGGTCAGTATCGAGCTCTGTTATGAAATAATGCGTCTCTTTTATGTTTGCACTCGCCGAAATTAATCAACAACACAAACAAAATAACGAAATGTTTTGAAATTTTCCAAATGCAATATATCAAACGTTCTGTTGTTTCGTTCACGAAGTAGACAAGGCAATAAGCGGAGAAACGGAACGTAAAAAGAAACAAAACACGCCCGGTCCATCTCTTCACGTCGCGCAAATATGAGGGGACATTAATAATATACGTACTTTGTATCAACAACCAAGATATGGTTATTAGAAGTTAGCTTGTATGTTGGAACTATAGCGGCGTTATCTGGGTAGCATAGGGAAATTTGAAACTATCATGGTTAATACTAAAGTCATTTAAAACGGGATATTTACCATGATTTGATTTTTGAGTTATCCAATATTTCGGCAAACTTTACAAAATAAAGTGGTAGGTAACTGAAACTGTGCCTGTGTGCTGTGTGGGACCGTTACCTATTACTTTATTTTGTTTTAAAATGATTTGAACTTTGATCTCTACGACACGGTGTATCCTAGTGTAGAGATCAAAGTGAGATCACTATAGTATTTAGTCCTAGTATAATTAGCCATATCTCGCGAAGAACCGACGGCCGCTGGGGCAAACGTGTTCTTGAGTGGAGACCACGACTCGGTACACGTAGTGTAGGACGCCCTCCGACCAGGTGGGATGACGACCTGCGAAAGACTGCAGGTAGATGCTGGATGCGGCAAGCCGAAGACAGGGCGCTATGGCGCTCATTGGGGAGGCCTATGTCCAGCAGTGGACTAATATAGGCTGATGATGATAATTAGCAAAATATGAATAATCTTAAGTTGATCTGATTGTATTACTACTGTATTAATGTATTTTTGATCAAATAAATTATTATTCCACTCATTTAATTAAATTCTCGTATAAAATACATTTTTTACTATAGAAAATACAATAAAATATTATAAAACTATTCTACAGTAAAAAATATATCAAAACGGTAGATCACCGACCGCGAAGCTAGGCTCAAGCGGCCGGTGACTAGGGCTGCAGAGAAAGGAACTTCCTGACGATACGTGCCGAGTCCAAGAGTACCGCCTTCTGGATCTGGCCCTTGATCCAACTGCCTAGCGAGAGTCTCTTCAGGTGTTGATCGAGGCTCTTCGCTATTACGCCATTAACCGAAACGACTATCGGGACTATAGTCGCTGAATCTACATCCCACATGCTGACAACCTCGTTAGCCAAGTCAAGATATTTGCTAAGTTTATCTTTCTCAGCTCTAACGAGGTTAGCATCGTGCGGTATGGTGACATCAGCGAGCACCGCCCTCCGTTCTAACCGATCTATCAGTACAATATCAGGCTTATTCGCGAGAATAGTCCTGTCCGTAATGATAGATCGGTCCCAATAGAGCGTGGCACGGCCATTTTCAAGAACTGGCGCCGGTGTGTACTTATAGTACGGAACTTCAGGACCAGTAAGGCCGTATCGGAGAGCAAGTTGCTGGTGTATAATATTGGCTACTTGGTTGTGTCTGTGCAAGTACTGAGAGTTAGCAAGGTGCGAACAACCCGAAAGTATATGACGGAGGGTCTCCCCAGGAAGATGACACGCTCGACAAATATCGATCGTGCCGTCTTTCATGATATACTTTTGATAATTGTTCGTCTTTACCACCTCGTCCATAATTGCACAGACAAAACCTTCGGTTTCCCCAAAGAGGTCACCAAAGCGTAGCCAGTTCACTGAGCTTAGGAGATCTACATCAGGTCCTGTGAGAACCTTGTAGAATCTCCCATGCAGCTCTTTGCTCTCCCATATAGTCTTCCGGTCCTGGATGCTCATCACCACAGGTTTGCGCCAGTTCTCGTTAGCCAAGGAGAGAGGGGTAAGGTTCTTATCTACTGCAACCACATCGCGATGCATCTGGTATTCAACTTGTAAAAAGTGATTTCTGAGATTGCATACCTCACGGTTGTGTAGGGTCTTGGCGTTTAAAAAGCCTCGACCACCACATTTCCGTGGGATATACAATCTCATTACCGAAGATCGAGGGTGTCGCATGCGATGAGTGACTAAAAGTTGACGAACCCTACAGTCCAAGGCTTCTAGTTCAGTCTGAGTCCATCTTAGTATGCCAAACGTATACATGAGCAATGGCATAACCCAGCCGTTGAAGGCTCGCACCTTGTTGCCACCTGACAAAAGGCTATTTAGCACTTTTTTGAGGCGACAAAAGAAGCGCTCCTTCACCGACTGCTTTATGTCTCCGTCCACAATACCCAACGCTTCTGGCATACCAAGGTACTTGTAAGTTTCGCCCTCCGAGAGTGATTTCAGGGATATTGTCTCTGAAAGCTGTAAATTATCAGAATGTACAACTTTCCCTCGCTGTATTTGTATGACCGCACACTTATCGACACCGAACTCCATGTTAATAGCACTACTGAATATCTGTGTGATATTCAGAAGGGCCATTAACTGTGTTTTATTCGGCGCGAACAGTTTGAGGTCATCCATATACAGCAAGTGAGAGACGATCTCACCATCTCTCCGAGGGCTATAGCCTATTCCCGAATCCTTCAGTAGAGTACTGAGCGGATTCAGAGCCAGGCAAAACCACAAGGGACTCAGACTGTCGCCCTGGAATATACCCCTCTCTATCCTTATCTGATCATTGGTGGCAGGTAGTTCCACTCGGCTCCCTGGATGACGAAGAACAGTGGTCCACTGTCTCATACATGATCCCAAGAATGATCTTAGAGTAGTATCGACTTTATACAACTCTAAGACCCTTATTATTATTATTATTATTATATTATTTTCTATGAGTTTTATAATTTCTTGGTCATTCTGTACTTGTTATTTCTTTGAACTAGTTAATTACTAATTAAAACGTACTGAACATCAGTACGTTTCAATCACTGATAACTTAGAGAACTTATTTATTCATTTGATCAGTTGAGCTATAGCTAGATGGCTTGCAACAGTCTGAAGTTAGCTCAGCTGGTCCAAATGTAAATACTTGTTCTTATTTGTTCATGTTCTTCAATTGTAATCTCTGTTAATCTTTGTTATTAAAATTATTTTAATGAAATTAAAAATATTGAATATAAGGGCTTTTATTTTCAATTCAATTCATTCAAAACGTTTATTTCATACAATCAGTTTATAGTACAGAAACAATAAAAGTGTCCATATTTTTGCATACTTATATAAAATTAAAACAAATTAAATTTATAAGTAGAGAAAAAAAAAATTAAAATATTGAGTACGAAATACGCTCTAAAGTCCAGAATAAAACTGAACATATAACTACCAAGGTAGCAACTTATTTTTACTCATGGAAAACGTTGCGAATACGTAGAACTTTTATACGAAATCCTAACACCTTAAATGTAAATCATGAGGAAGTATGTGACTGCACCCGGCTTTCAACAAAAAACTAACACGTCAAAGGATTAGATTTTCTTTATCGCCCAATAAAACGGGATCGTACCCTAGTTGAGGGGAAACGTGGAAATCTGACGGGAGATAATATAATGGCCTTATAAATCACGGTGGTTGAAGCACGGTTGGAAATGCCAATCCAGACAAAAACATTTTTTATTTGTCTAAAAAATGGTAAAACTAATTTAGGTGTCACCCATTCATTATAGCAATGGATAAGAAATGTCGTCGGACCAGTAGTCCTGTAGTCATTAAATCAAATTGATAAAAATAATCCACCAAAGCATTATTTTTATGTTAATACAAGCTATTACGAACTCAATAAGGAGGGCAGGATCTGAACATAAAACACTGTTATATCATTATAAACGTTGTGTATTGAAATACCATTACAATTTAGGAGAGGTTTTCACACAGACATTCTTCTCAATTTTATTTGGGTACAATCGGAACTTCCGACCGTGTAGGTACCCTGTCCACTGTGTTACCGGGTATCATGTGTGCATAACACCATTAATTCTACACCAGTTTTTCGTCATTCCTCTCAGCCTTCGGAAAACACATAAGTCATTGTTTTTGCACTACCATGTGTATTTTATTGCTGGTATTATTGCGGGTGTTAACTGTTGGATGACCTTGTGAAATATGGGCTACTATTGCAACATTCAGTTTAAATATGGGTTACTATTGCAACGTTCAGTTTAAATACGCTTGTTGGACTACCACCCGGTGACATATTCGGTTACATTATTTGAAAAAAAAAAATGTAGTATACAGAGTTCTCTGTTGCTGCAAAAATGCAGAGAAAACACGTAAACCCGGATCAATTTGCAAACTATCATCATCATCAGCCTATAGCAGTCCACTGCTGGATATAGGCCTCCCCCAATGAGCACCATAGCCCCCTGTTCTAGCTTGCCGCATCCAGCATCTACCTACAGTCTTTCGCAGGTCGTCATCCCACCTGGTCGGAGGGCTTCCTACACTACGTTTACCGAGTCGTGGTCTCCACTCAAGAACACATTTGCCTCAGCGGCCGTCAAAAACCATACAAACATTGAATTGTACTGTTGCTAAAATCGAACCTGGTCGACTTATCTTTTGCCGATATTTTATCATGTACACAAAGGTAGCCCGTTAAACAGTTCGAAATCATTCAACCAAATCAATTAGAAGTAGTTAACAGAGCGCTTTATAAAAGGATGAAGTATAAAAAGTACAATAGTAATACTTAAAAAGCGATCGCTTAGTTGTTACAATCTACATTTAATTTCCAGTAGGTACTTACCTACCGGTACCTATAGTTGAATCTGATTTTTCTTATGTAGGTAAACAAAGATGACAGCAGATCAAACCGAGAAAAAAAATATCTTGAAATCAGCTTTTTCGAACCATCTGGCGTCTGTACGTCAATATCAAATTTGTGAGAGACGCTCAAAAAACAACTTTTTACCGAATTACCAATTTTCGGACGAGCCAGCACCGAGGTACTGAGGGTCGTCAAACTTTTACCATCTCCGAGGTAGTCCCTGAATTTTGCTTTATGAATACCTCTTCAAAAATACCTGTATTTTTCATTCAATATCGACGATTTTAATTTATCAAAACAATTTATTTCTAACTTTAGTTTATGCTGAGCCATTTCCCAGCATTCTTTAGAATTGATTTCTTTTATATTTCCTGTTTTTATGGTTTTGCTTTTTGATTTTAGTTTTTTCGATTAATTAGATGTATATTTTTATCATGTTTGCAAACCTGTGTATTTTACTGATTTAACAGCTTATTGTGATTTTTACAATACCTATTAATAGAACAATAATATTAAAATAAATAAGAACTACAGGGAGATGCTGGATGCTTCAAGCTGCAAACAGGGCGCGTTGGCGCTCATTGGGGGAGGCCTTTGTCCAGTAGTGGACTATCATAGGCTGATGATGATGATGAAAATCTCGTAGTAGTCGTAGTATTTCAAAAAAATCTATGACGCAGAGAGTACTTTACGTCGTTGGAGTTTTTTCGGAAAATCGTAATTCACCCACAAACTCCGTGAAGCAAAAACTAAAAAACAGCATAAAAGCACACTGAAATCCGGGAAAATGTATTCCACGCGGACAATGGCAGTAAAATGAGTATGTATGGGTCGTGCGGTCGCTGCACGTTACTCACACAATGGCTACCAATTACACCGTGTGAGCTGGTTTGATCAGTGTCGGGTGCGTTTAGACGATTCACTTACTGGCCGCCAGTTACATTTGAAAATCTGAATAAATCGACAGAAGCTACTATGTCTATATCTCTCAGTAGTTACCTATGGCCACGCCCTGCTTGGATACCATTGTCTCTCTTATACATTACCTAAATACTAAGACCTAAATGTACACAATGATATAAGAAAATTAATAAGAAATGTGCTTAATCTCCCAAACTCATCTGAGTCGAAAGGAGGATCCTTGCTGTTATAAAAGTTGAGTTAGATAGATATGTAGATAGAAAACACTTTATTATACCACAGAAAACAATACAGAAATAAACAATAGAATAAAGGAAGTATAGAGGGTGGCCTTATCGCTGAGAGGGATGTCTACCAAGCAACCTTAGGAAGTAGGTTGAGTCTTATATCTCCGTTTTAAAATGCGGCATCTAAGTACATATACACCTCAAATGCTGGAGAAGAAGAACTTGCAAGGCCTATGCGAGGAACTATCTATTGTAAGAATAGTTAAACAAATAAACAAGAGTCCACGGACCCACTTGCCCGCTCAAACGCGCCTTAAGTGGTATATCTGCGCAGGTTGATACGTACTCTACAATTTCACCACAATTTAGGAACTAACCCGCGCTTGCAGTACGGGCCGCAGACATCGGGATATTTGACAGTTCCATTGAATAGATGCCCGGTAGCCGAGTCGTGCTGTGGTTACAGCCACAGGTAGGTAGGTCGGCGTTGACGAAGGATTCTAAGTATAACATAGTGCAGTCATCTTTATGATTGCTAGCTTCCGACACATTTGAACCTGAAAGAAATATATTAAACTGACATTGGGTTATTTTTCAAGGAAATCAAAAACAAAGTAAGTTTGCATAAATAATATCGCATCGAATTGTTGGCGGCCATGTTGGTGTACACTACACGATTTCGACAATCGTGTGCGATGAATATTTGTGCGAAGTATAACTTCTACAGCCAATCATGTCAATGATGTCATTGGCTGTAGAATCATGCCCCGTATTTTGGGCTTGCTGATTCGTTTATTTCAAACACAGACACACACACAATATTTTTGTTTCTGAAGATCTGTATTCTCTGATGAACTCGACCTCACTGTGTACTACATCCGTGAACTCGACATACACACTACACCCACGCATAAACACACGCACACATTATCGCACACAAACAAAACATACTAAATACACACTCGCACCTAAACGGCATTCTGAGATATATGTCATTTATCTATCTATTTGAGAAATGGGCCTCTTTGAGTACCGTTACTATTTTGGCTCAATTTGTTTAAATGCGTAATTCTTGCAGGGACACTACAAGGTCCTAAATGTATGGGAAAGATTCGAAAATAATGGAAGTATTTATAAGATAATGCGCACAACCCATTCATACTAAACACTCAGACCCAAGATGACAATCTGTTTCGCACACAGCTGCACGTGCTGTAGCAGATAGGCGATAGATTGCCTTCCATCCCAATCTGTTAGTTACAACCAAAGTGAAGCGCTTTGAGCTAGAACGTAAACTTTGAACCCTGAACTATACGTTCCAGCTAAAAGGTTACATTATTGTATTTGATTTGTGTACAGTCAGGACCAAATGTGTTCCTTCCAACTCACGACACAGGCTCGTGCTTATGTCGACATGTGACGTGATTGTGTGTCTTTCGATAGTTTTGAAAGGGGCAAAATGATTTTGACTATGTTGTATTATTACATTACTTTGTTTGATATAATTTGGTGCTGCTGTTAATATGATGGTTCAGAAGTAAACTTATCATATTTTATTATAAATTACAGTACTATGTAGCTGTTTTAAGATTAAAATGATTGAGTTTTGAATGGAAACAACCAGTAAAATAATCTTATTTGATAATAATTTATAGAATTATATAATATTTAACTTGTTTGGGTTTATTTTGTAAGCCTAAAGAAATGAAAAAAAAATATTTTGAAACCATGAAGTATTTTCTGTAGATAAAACTTTTGTTGACGAATTATCAGATTGCACTGTCGCCTCAGTCGCCTGTGTGTGCCTCAGGGGAAAAGGATTTTCCCCGCGACAGTACCAGACGAGCTCAAAGAGCTGTTTATCCGATCAAATGGTTATCGCGGGGGCGCTCGTGGCGTCTAATGCAGTTTTAGTGGCTTAGCGGCTTGATCCTGTATTGATTGTGTACAGAGGAGCGAGATTGATTAGGTTTGTTAATGGAGAATTAATTTTGGTTGGAGGAGAATGTTACGCAAGCTGCTATAGAATGGAAATGTTCAATTATATGTAGTATGTTGTAACAAGTTGAGTCCAAACGTACTTATGGATTTTTTCTACCATAAAAAATACATCAAAGTAATAGTATACGTGCTCATGAAGGTAGTACATTAACTTGACAAAATGACTTAAAACACTTGGATATGGCACCAGTTTGTGTTTCAATCAGGAAAAAAAAAACGATTATTTGAAATGTATTTAACACGCACAAGATCAACGACAACCGTTGGGGCAAACGTGTTCTTAAGTGGAGATCACGACTCGGTAAACGTAGTGTAGGACGCCCTCCGACCAGGTGGGATGACGACCTGCTAAAGACTGCAGGTAGAGGCTGGATGCGTCAAGCTGAAGACAGGGCGCTGTGGCGCTCATTGGAAGAGGCCTATATTGTGGTTGCTCGGACTAATATAGGCTGACGATGAAAATCAACGCACAGCCGACAGCAGACTACAAGTCCGTAACATTATAAACTCAATCTTACCACTCAAGATGCAGAGTTTAAATTAGCTTGATATTCCTTGAGCTCGCTCTGACCCGTGCTAATCCTTGATAACCAGAACACGTGAATACACGGCGAGAGTCCGGGGAATTACATTGTCTTCACGCGCGTCTGTGCAGCTTATGTGGAGCCCACGTCGCATGCTCTGCTGAAATAAACCCTATCTAGAGGTGTTAGGTTTCAGAATTAAATGGTGTCTAATGAATGTCGTGAGTAATCTTTGCATGAATGAAATATAAGTACTTAGGTTTCACGTTACAGTTGTGGAAGCGTCTAATGGAGACAGAAGGAATCAACAAACAGCCAGAAATAAACAAATATTAAGAAACTAAACATACATACATATATGTATGTACATACGTAATAAGGTCAACCATTCTGCTTTTATTTGAAAATGATTAGTTTTCACTTGAAAGTGGTATTTATTATTATAAAGCAGAGCTGTGCCCAAACTCTTTAAACCAAAGAATCTTTCAATTTCAAACAAATGTTGTTTCTTGTAGATTTCATTACTTATCTAAACAATATTGAAGCAAGTTTTAAGAGAATTGGTAACCGAGCCGATTCTGTTATGAACTCCCCAAGTTTGTTGTTATTTATCCAACGAAACTCAAAATTAAACAATCCGCAGTATTATTGAATGCTCAGTTATTAAGAGTTCCGTTATTTCGCCTAAATATTTAGGTAACCTAGTTTATACGACGTGCGGGTAGGTAAACTGTTTCTTTACCAGAAAACTGTGAGATGAAATATATACTGACTTTCATTAAGGGAAGTAATGTATGTATCATATGAGACAGCCAGCGTTCATCGTCATCATCATCCTATAGCAGTCCACTGCTGGACATAGGCTTCCCCTAATGAGCGCCATAGCGCCCTGTCTTCAGCTTGCCGCATCCAGCATCTACCTGCAGTCTTTCATAGGTCGTCATCCCACCTGGTCGGAGGGCACCCTACACTACGTTTGCCGAGTCGCGGTCTCCACTCAAGAACACAAGCAAGAGTTCGTATTGTTAGAATCGAAGGCACTTGCAACGAGCAACGAGAGGCAATAAAAATCTCCCATGACTTTTACGGATTAGAAGAAGTGAGTAGGTACAATTAATATAGTCCGAACATCTCTGATAAAAATTATGAAAGTTTTACAAAGTGCGTATACCAGGTCCAACCAAGCCAGGTCCAATTTTACACTTCACACGGTTCATACGTTAGCATACAATGCAATAACTTTGTAAATCTGGAAGCATACAAAGTGTCAATTCCTTGGTAACAAATTAGGGCTGAATGCGACCACGGCGGCGCGCCATTGGGGTATAAAATAGTGCTATTCGGATAGTGCGAGCTCGTGTCAACGGGGAAGCTTACAGTAAAGGGCAAACTTAACTCATGTTCATGTCCGTCCACTACAAGATTTGGAACACTCCGTTAATTCTGTTTACTGAACAGATGTTTTGTCTATCTACTAGAGATACCGTTTGTATTCAATGGTTTTCTCAACACGCTTAGAAAATTAAACGTAGGTATTAGAATAACATAGCTTCCCCGCCAAGCTGTGCTAGAGCCGTAGTTGTGGAAATTTTCTATAAGTTGGTACCTACTTCTTTGTTATGAGACCCGACAACCGCTGCTGGTGTAAACGTGTTCTTGAGTGGAGACCGCGACTCGGTAAACGTAGTGTCGGACACCCTCCAGACAGCTGGGATGACGACCTGCAAAAGACTGCAGGTACGAGTAGATGCTGGATGCGGCAAGCTGAAGACACGGCGATATGGCGTCCATTAGGGGAGGCCTATGCCCAGTAGTGGACTATTATGATGATGATTATCTTCAGCTTGCGGTATTCAGCATCTTCCTGCAGTCTTTTGCAGGTCGCAATCTATCTCTATCTGGCCGGAGGGCATCATACCCTAGGTTCACCGAATGACGTCATAATGCACTAAATCTCTGACGTCACGCCGCCGGTCGGCTCGCTCCTGTAATTATAACGCTATTATAACTCTGGTCCGCCCAGCTTGCGGTCCGCAAACACGTTCCGGTGAAGTTGTTGCAAAGTTCCGGGAGCTTTTATCTGTTTGCTCGGAATAGTTGGAGCTGTATTATTTTTAATGGCTGTGGGTTAATTTGTCACGTAGTTTAGTAGGTTACGTTCCGTACTTGGAGCAGTTGGGGCACTTACATGAGGTTTCGTAACTGTCAGGCTGGATAAAATTATTTTTGATACGTTATTATCAATTTGTATTTAGCTTTATAAAAATCGGCCCCTATTTGTGTTTTTAATTAAAGACTAAGCGGTTGAATACACCGATGACGGTTGACGACTGTTGGTCGATGAAATGACACAGATATACATTATTTTCTAATCAAAAACATAGACTTTAAAAATATTTTGTATGCTTTGAAATAGAAAACAGACTTTTATATTAAAGTCATTTCAAACCGGATATTTACCATGATTTGATTTTTAAGTTATCCAATATTTCGGCACAGTTTCATGCGCCATGATCACGGAATAACCAAATATATAAAAATATTCCGTGATCATGGCGCATGAAACTGTGCCGAAATATTGGATAACTCAAAAATCAAATCATGGTAAATATTCCGTTTTAAATGACTTTAGTGTTGATAACAATGATAGTTTCAAAATACTTTTATATGAAAAAGCGATGGCAAAACTGCAGCCAGAAGATAGTTTATTATATGTTATAAAAGCATCTAAATCCAATCCTAGAATTAAAAAACAAAACCAACAAATTTAAATTGACAGATAGCCTCAGCCTTATAAAATTGTTACAATACCTCTCAAGTACACAATAATCTAGTAACTGGAGTAGAACAAACGACTTTAGTTCCTGCGCAGTTATTGTCTCAGTGGGACGTGGGCCGACACAACTGGGCACGCAGCGGGATGTGGCGACACAGATACTTATATGATAAACTAGCTGCGCCCCACGGCTTCGTCCGCTTGGAATCTGTTTAAAACTTTCGTATTGAATTACTCTATGTATATAAAAAAACCGCATTAAAATCCGTAGCGTAGTTTTAAAGATCTAAGCATACATAGGGACAGACAGCGAAGCGACTTTGTTTTATACTATGTAGTGATAAAGGTTTTTACAGTCTCTCACAAAAATAAAAAAAATAATGAACATGAAAACGTTTTTCACTGTAGGGTAGATGAACTGAGTTAAATTATCGATAGAAATTTTTGGGGACAAAACCCTAAAAACCCTTTCAAAGGAATATAAAAGCGTCTACGTAATAACACTTAGGCGTTTAACCCTTCGTGGTATATTCTATGTCACAGAGTAATGAAATAATATACTTTGACTACTTCGTTACGTAGTTTTTACTCTACAGTGACGTCAAAAACTTTATACTGTACGGTTACTGTTAACTTTAACAGCTCTGTTTATGACGGTAGTAGAATAACGATTGTTACTTCCGTTTCTGCGCCATTTAGCCCGCAGCAAGCTTCTTTGGTGGTAGATACGCTTTTGTCATTTCAAAGGGTTCAGTGAAAGGAATTCTTTGGGATTCTGTATATCTGTACCAAGGGGGGTCGTTATGTTTTTGCGGGGATCCGTTTATCCGTATATTATCTTTATAAGTCATTTATGATTAAATCGTAAAGTCTGCTGAAATCAAATTACAATTATATTATATATGCGAAAGTTTGGGTGACTGCTTGGTTATTTCTTACCTTCGCCAAAAACACTTACAGGTAGTAATCACATACAGTTAGCTCCAATTCTGTAAAACAGGCAAATTTTTATTTCCCCCAAATTTTTATTTTTATTTCAGGTTTATGAGATACTTTTTTATAGAGACTAAACGTACATAGTGCAGGTAGTAATTTTATAATAGTTAAACCTTACAAGTCAACCCAAACACTGCGTTTGTCATTGAGTAAGAAATTATAACCTGTACATTATGTAAGCGTAAGCTCAGATACATAGTGTTTGTAGGTATAAATATAAATCCACGACAAGAACCCATTTCCCTACCTAAAGTCAAAGTAATCAAAATCTAAGTAGAGCTGCTGATGAATCTCGCGCTAAGTAAGCTATCGCGGAAGTTTTAAATCACTTTTATCTTAATAGATTCTGTAGTTTCTGAGATAGGAGGACGGTCGCAGAGTCGCAGTGGTTAGATCTAGAGGTTCAAAAATAGCTGGTTCACTTTACAAAATTTCAACTATGTGGTAACAAAGCCCAATGAGTGCCTCAGCGCCCTGTTTTCAGCTTGACGCATCCAGCATCTAACTGCAGTCTTTTGCAGGTCGTCATCCCACCTGGTCGGAGGGCGTCCTATACTATATTTAGTACCGAGTCGTGAGCTCTCCACTCAAGAACACGTTTGCCCCAGCAGCGGCTGTCGGTTCTTCATGAAATATTATATATTACCATCACCTGATAGAAATCCATGTAGTAACAAAATACGGAATGAGATCACGATCTAAATGAAAGCCTAACTAAAAGAGTAGGATATTACTAGAGAATGTCAAACTTCTAATGTACGTAAAAATAATATTTAATTGCGAAAAAACTATTTTAATGCATTATTTAATTTTATGGTGCGTGGTTTCAACTTTTATAATTTATTAAGCTGAAGAAAGCATAATTATAATATTTGTTGTACATTATTGTAGTTACGTGTCTGATATCCTACTAATATTATAAACGCGGAAGTTTGTAGGTATGGATGGATGTTTGTTACTCTTTCACGCAAAAACTACTGAATGGATTTTGATGAAACTTATCAAAATCCATTCAGTACACACAAACACAATAATATAGCTTACATATCAGAATAATACATAAGCTACAATTCATAAAGATATATTGTATATTACCCAATATATCCATCACCATGCGGGTAAAACAGCGGGGCGCAGCTAGTATGATATAAAGTAGGTATGTACGTTAAATACGACGCAGAAAAGGATCAAAGGAAAATCTTGTTCTCTGCTTAGTTTTAAATGAAACGTATGAGCTCCCTCACACTCAAGTGCCGGGTAAAGTATCCGTAAACCGCCCGGCATGAGAGGTTAAACGGAAAAGGCAATCCGCCCTCGTCGTTATCAGCCCTACAAGAGGTATGGGCGGGCAACAATCGCGTATCAGCTGCCGACTTTCAATCGCAGCATTTAGGACGTAAATAATAAAATAAAATAAAATAAAAAAGCCTTTATTTGATCCTGCTACATTGATTTAGGTACTGTTAGTGCGTTATTTATAACACTACGTTTGGTTGATAGCAGGGTCCCCAGGTTGGGTAAAGGCCTCCTCCAACGATGTCCACTTCTCTCTATCTTGAGCTGTTTGCCACCACTTTGGGCCAGCGACTTTTTTTATTTCGTCCTCCCAGCGTGTTGAGGGCCTTCCTCTCTTTCTTTTTCCTTGAGGTCCTCTCCATATGGTGGTGCTGTATGTCCATCTTTTGTCTCTAAGCCTCGCTATGTGACCGGCCCACTTCCACTTTAACATTTGTGCGTAGTTTAACGCATTAGTGGCTTTTGTTATTTCTCTTATCTTTACGTGTCTAATCCTATCTTGTTTTTTTATTTTTAGCATGCTTCTCTCAATTTCTATGTAAATAATAAAGGTTGTAAAATCAATCTAAATATAGATAACTTTAAAAGATAAAATAACCACCAAGATGCAGAAAACTAAGGAATTTTATAGGATAAAATATATAGTTAAATCGTTGTATATAACGTATTATTTTGAAATAAATTATAGAGCTAACAATTTATTTCATTGTCTTATAAGCTTTCAAAATATACGAGCATCAATAAAAATATGAATAAAATGCGTCCCGGAAATGTAATTTTCCCTTCTTAATAAATAAACAAGGAAAATACATTATCAAGAAAAGAACAAAGGAAAATATAAGTACAAAATAATGTTAAAATATAAATCGGAACCGACAATCTACTACTACGTATCCCTCAGAAGTAAATTGTGTTATTTCGAGGAGTTTTTAATTGTATTTCACGATACAGGCTCGGCCTCATGTGAAATCCTTCGTATAAATTGTAGTCACAGCCTTAGCAATAACTTTTATCCGTTTAATAGGCTAAAGTAAGAAGTACCTAAAGTCATATTGTTATGCTAAGTCCATCTATATAGTAAGTGACTTATTTGCTGTAACATGATTGTTTTAGTTGTAAATAAATATATTTAGGTTATTTTTTTATTATATCATTAAATAAAAATGATGTTTGATCAAAATTATTGAGAGCATTCCGTTTGAAAAATCTCATAAACGATATTTAGCATTATTATAGCAGTCTTAAATAAAGCAAACCAGGTTGGGTTGTTGCAGGTTTTCCAGGCAACTGCTGGAAAACCTGCAACAACCCAAAGCAACCAGAACAAAACTGGTCAAAGCGACAAACTGGACGAAATCCTAAAGTTCATGAGTAGCTTTGACGAGCGTTTGAAGATGATTGAAAATAGCACCAAAACTGCTATAAACAAACATTCAAAATGATTGGAAACCTAAAGATAATGGCCTGGAACTGTAATGGACTATCGAAACATCAACAAGAACTACAAGTAGTCCTAGATTTAAACAACATAGACGTGTGTCTCTTATCTGAAACACATTTTACAAATCAGTCACATATTCAACTAAAAGGCTACAAAGCCTACTACGCACTACACCCATCTAATAAAGGAAGAGGAGGCAGTGCAGTCATCATAAAGTCAAACATAAAACATCACGAGCTAAATGCATATGAAGAGACAGATATCCAAGCTGTGGCAATTTGTATAGAAACTAAACGATATTTGCTTACGGTGGCAGCAATATATTGCCCTCCAAGACACATCATCAAAACAGAAACTTTTGTGACCTTCTTTCAAACACTAGGTGAAAAATTTATCCTAGGGGGTGACTTTAACGCAAAAAATACCTACTGGGGCTCCAGATTAACCAACACAAAAGGAAGAGAGCTGATGAGCGCAGTAAGAGCAGAGAAATGTGATGTTATCTCAACAGGGTATCCAACGTACTGGCCAACAGATCCACAAAAAATTCCTGACCTAATAGATTTTTTTGTGTACTAAAACATATCCCAAAACTATCTACGAGCATCGCAGAGTTACGATATGAACTCTGATCACTCGGCAATATACCTTGAAATTAATGAGAGGATTCTACACGTTGAAAGGAATCCAACATTAGTAAACAATAATACAGACTGGGATAAATTTAAGATTGACTTGGACTTTAAAGTAGAACTAAAAGTTCCACTGAAAACTCCCGAGCAACTCGACCAAGACTTAGAAAAGTTCGTAAAGCTAATACAGCAAACTGCATGGGAAGCTACACCTGCCACCAAACCGAGAAGAGATAAGAATGTCTATCCTCTTGAAATCAAACTGCTAATTGATGAAAAGCGCAAACAAAGAAACCACTGGCACCAAACAAGATCTCCGCAAGACAAAAATAAGTTGAATTTTCTTACAAAAAAACTTAAAAGACAAATCCAAAAACATAACACTGATACAACAAATAGTTATCTACGAAGTCTAACCAATGACCGCAGTACAGACTACTCTCTTTGGAAAGCCACAAAGAACATGAAAAGACCAATTAATCAGATCCCACCAATAAAAACAGGACCTGGGGAATGGGCTGTTAGCAATGAGCAAAAAGCTAAAGTATTTGCCGAACATTTAGAGAGCATCTTTAAGCCAAATGAAGGTCAAGAAATCTGTAACCCAGATGCACCCTGCAATGAACATCTTGATATAAAGCTTGTTTCACCTAGAGAAGTTTGGCGTGAAATAAAACAAAAAATTAATCCAAGAAAATCTCCTGGGTTTGATCTAATTTCAGGAGAAGTATTACATAATCTACCTAAGAAAGCGTTAGTTAAACTAACAAATCTAATAAATGCCTCATTCCGACTACAATACGTGCCAGATTTATGGAAAATTGCTGAAGTCATAATGATTGCAAAGCCAGGAAAACCACCTCAAGAGACTGCATCCTACAGACCAATATCTCTGCTACCAGTAATGTCAAAACTATTTGAAAAGCTATTCTTAAAAAGGCTTAAACCAATACTTGACAGAAAGAATCTCATCCCAGAGCATCAATTTGGATTCAGAGAACAACATTCCACAGTAGACCAAGTACATAGAATAACGAATATAATCGAGAAAACATTGGAAAACAAAGAAGTCTGTACCACAATCTTCCTCGATGTGGCACAAGCCTTCGATAAAGTATGGTATGAAGGCCTCATAATAAAGCTAAATAGTATATTACCAATAGAATACGTAGAAATAATTAAGTCATATCTAGATAAGAGAGCTTTTAGAATAAGGCAAGAGGATTTTTACTCTGATATAAAGGAAATTAAAGCGGGGGTGCCACAAGGAAGTGTATTGGGTCCGGTCCTATACCTTTTATATACTCATGACATCCCTGAACATGAAAGCAACACCATTGCAACTTTTGCTGATGACACTGCTATAATAGCCACAGGAAAAACGCACGTAGAGGCAGCCGAAAAGGTACAAGTAGCGATTAATAAAATTCACAACTGGACCAAAACCTGGCGAATAAGATTAAATGAATCAAAGTCGAGTCACATCAACTTCACAAATAAAAAATTCGAATACCATCCAGTTTTCATTAACGGGGCCATCATACCATGCGAAAATACAGCAAAGTATTTTGGCATGACTTTAGACGCCAAGCTACGCTGGAAAGCTCACGTCAAGAAGAAAAAAGAAGAGCTAGAGATTCGCTACAAAAAGATGTATTAGCTGATTGGGAGAAATTCCACTTTAGCAGTACACAATAAACTCCTTTTATATAAACAAGTCCTTATGCCAATTTGGACTTATGGTATACAGCTCTGGGGCTGCACCAAAAAGACAAACGTAGCAATCATACAAAGATTCCAGAACAAAGTACTCAGGTCAATTGTTAATGCTCCTTGGTACGTAAGAAATGACGATATTCATCAGGACCTAAACGTTGAATTTGTCGACACAGTCATAAACAAATACGCAGAGGCTCACGAACAAAGGCTTCATCATCATGTGAACGTCGAGGCGATCCAGCTCCTCGACAACACGGACATAGTGAGAAGGCTCAAAAGAACAAAACCTTTTGAGTTAGTGTAGTGATAATTAGTGTATGTGCAGAAGTGCTATCTTAAAGAACACATGAACAAAGTGTCTTCACCTTAAGTATAGAGACAATAAGAAAAGTGCCAATGGACACGTTCTTAGTAATATGTTGTTATAAAAATAAGTTAGAACTAAAATACCCATTAGCCAATTCTATGGCTAGATTGTAATTATACTCTAGTGTATTTAACATTTATATAAGTATACTAGACAATATATAAAAAAATAAAATAAAAATAAATAAAGCTAGATCAGAAGAGAACTAATACACCTTTTTATCTATACTAATATTTAAAGAGGAAAGGTTTGATTTTTTGTTTAATTGTATTGAATAGGGTCCGAAACTACTAGACCGATTTGAAAAATTCTTTCACCGTTGGGAAGCCAAAAACTTTTTGCTTTACGGTTAAGGTTAACCTTAACAGCTCTGCTAGAGCTGAAGCTACACTATCCCCGGTGAAAATAGGCTATATTATATGTTAGAAATGTGACATTTGAATTTAACGCGGGTGAAACCGCGGGGAACAGCTAGTTGGTTATAAAATGTTTCACGCGGCCAAAGTCACCGGCTACAAGTACGTCATAAACAAGTTACAGCAGATCGCAAGGACATGAAAAAATGCTGACATAAAAGTAAAATGTGACCCTCACGTGTAAGATGACAGGCGACATAAAATATCGTTTGACATAAGCCGGGCATGACCTTTCACGGGTTAGAATGTCAGTTCACCGTAGATATATTAAAAATGGTTCATTTTACAGGTTGTTTTGGTAAAAAGGGGCCTGTCCGACCTCTAGGCGTTGGCTAAACTACAAATCTAACGTCAATAGAAGCGTTCAAAGTAGAAACATCGGGAAACCGAAGCAGAGTCTGTGCAAAAAGAGAAGTCTCGTGGCGAAACGGTGAACTAACATACGAGTATTAACGCAACAAAAGTAGCACAATAGCACGCGCGCCCTCCATTCCTAAGAGACTTCTCTTGTTGCACAGACTCAAGCTTCCTAAGCGAGATGAATACCCGTTGGATGTCATTATACCAATTTGGAATTATATAAATGTAGGTAGGTGATTGACCACGACTCGGTAAACGTAGTGTAGGACGCCCTCCGACCAGGTGGGATGACGACCTGCGAAAGACTGCAGGTAGATGCTGGATGCGGCAAGCTGAAGAAAGGGCGCTATGGCGCTCATTGGGGGAGGCCTATGTCCAGCAGTGGACTGCTATAGGCTGATGATGATGATGATGATGACATAACAATAAAAATCACTTTAGGATTCATACGATCAATTCTGTTATCACTTGAGTTAGGTACCTACATACTGCTTATCGAACGCAATAAATTGCTACTGCCAAGCAGAAAAGGATTTACGGATTTTTAAAAGGTATTTAGATTTGAATCTTTGCTGCCGAAAATCGCTGAAATTGGATATTGGAACGCAAACCGCTTTTGTTTTTTTTTCAACCTTTAAATTATTAAACCGCCAAATTTATAAAAAATAAACCTATAAATACTACATACTTAATTTTAATACTCCAATCATATTTGTTATTATACCTAAATCTAATATTCTAATAATAGTGAAATAATCTAAATGGTTAATCTCAGTAAAGACTTAGTTTATACTTTAGACGTACCTTTATGAAAAGGATGGTCTTTAGTCAGAAGTGGAACAAGACACATCCTACTAATATTATAAACGCGAAAGTTTGTAAGTATGGATGGATGTTTGTTACTCTTTCACGTAAAAACTACTGAATGGATTTTAATGAAACTTTACAATAATGTAGCTTATACATTAGAATAACACATAGGCTACAATTCATAAAGATATTATGGTATATTATCCAAAATATTATCTATCACTACGCGGGTGAAACCGTGGGGCGCAGCTAGTAATAAAATAAAATAATGAAAACAAATACAGCTTAAGATGATAGAAAGACGAACAAATACCTACTTACCAAATAAACAAAACCTGACAGATACCAAAAAAAGTTTATTGTTAATATCCTCATAAAATATCACGCAAAAGTCACAAAAGGCCACATTAAACTTCTAAAACGAGCGCAATTCTGAAGCATTCAGAAAGTTCGCCGTTTTCAGAAATCTACGTAGAAGCACGTTCATACGAAGTGTGTGATATTAGTACTATAAATGGATTGTATGGAGAAACTAGGCCTTTTGTGAATTATTATCAAATTAGCCTGTAACATAAAACTATTATTATTAATATTTGAACTTTTTAGTTTTTTTTCTACAACTCTGGTCAGATTGGGCAGGGAGCTAGGTGTTGCTTTAGGTGATATCACCCACGTCTTCTTGTCTTAAAGTTATTTTCAAAGGATTGAACTGATTTAGACAACCTTTGGATAACACTAACGTTTAGGTTATTAGCGTCAACTTTGTAAAGCTTTAAAAATAAAGGTTGTGGGTTTGATTCCCGCCGTGGGTCAAATATTATTATGATCAGTAAGGATTGAGGGTACGTATATAAATCTTATTTATTTTTAGCTATTGCATTAAACTAGGTAGATATACCAGCTTAGTACAATAACTCTGTGGAATTTGTGACTTGATCATACTGAGTGAAACTATCCAGCACTTTATATATTATATTTTATTTTAAACAAAATCATTCGCTCGGAAGTCAGTCTTTTAACTCGGCCGTTAAAGCTTGCTCCGCAACAATAACCGTGTTTCTCTGTAATCCAGTTTACATGCTATTAAAGGCTTATTTTTGTCCGCTCCTCGATTTGCATACCGTACATTTCTATACGGTATGCAAAAAGTAATGGTCGTCTGTACGACTACTCCTACTTAATATGACGTGTTATTGCGTTTAACAATGTGCTGAGGTGAATTTTATCGTCCACTTGAAATGGTGTTTTGGTTTCTCGACTTATTCGTCAACTCGCGGGCGTGAAACTTGCGGGCGCCCGCGAGTTGGCACCTTCGAATTTTACCATTTTTTTATTATATAACTATTTTTATGATAAACGGGGCTTTATAAAGTCAGATGAATAAACGAAAACTGCCAAGACGACTATATTATTGTCGTCTTGGCAGTTTTGACGATATTTTTGTATAAATACATCAATTCCTCCAGTTTCTCGTCGTAAAATCGATGGTAAATGATAGTTTCTTAAAAGTCCGGAAAATAATTAACGTTTCATGGTAAACAAATCTTGAAATGCACAAGCTAACTAAAATCATGATATATTTCGTTTGTTAAGACAGTTAATAATAAAATCCGGAACAAACAGTGCAAACAAACGAAATACGACCAACAGCAGGAAATTGTACCCGCAACTTGCATCGTAAGCATAATATCTTTAGCTATTGCACCATTATCAAAGATGAGATGACACTTAAGGTGAAGCTAATATTTGTCTTTACCAACTCACGGTACAAAGAGACTTCATCGTCCCTGACAATGTAAAGCTTACCTCGCCCGTCATGTAGGAACGAGGAGCTCGGTGATTTAATGCATCGCAAATTGCCCGTTAAGTCCTGTGATTATAGTTCATTTCATGTTGGAGAGCGAATTAGTATTGGAAATTGGAAGGGTGTGATTTTGTTTGTGATTATGTCTCTATAATTTTCTGTGTGAAAGAAAACAGATTAGACTAAGGGCCGTATTTAGAACGAAGTTTTTTAAATCTATAACTGTATTTTTATATGTATGTATAGGTATATCGTCTATTGATATTTGGTTTCAGAGTAGACTGCTTACTTTGAATTTCGAATCTAAACCAGGATTTATCATTGGCTAATCAATCTATTTTCATCTGTCGTCATTTGAAATTCGAACTGACACGTTATATTCTAAAATATACACACAAAAAATCGGTACGGTTAAAATAGCTATAGGATTCGTTATACAATTTGTCATGGTTTACTTTGTATCTTGTCTTCAAATTCATTTATTCATTGATATTATAAACGTTGTACAAAGACATTTGCTACGTTTTTGTTGACAAATTCTTTTGAAGTGCCAGACTACAATAAGACATCTCTCTTAGCTATAAAAATGTTTCTTTCTTACCTACATACTACGTCACGTCATGCTCTCCCAGATTTTTTTGCATACCGAATTGCAACGGTCAAGCAAGATGATTCATAAGTGTATTTACTTGTAAACTTACGTGGTTTAATATGTTTTGGCAAATAAACAATCTCTATCTTTATTCAAGTATTACAGGCCAATAAAATATTTTCCTTCATGTTGTTTTTCATCTCATGTACGTATTTTCAGAAAAAATAAAGCCACGTTTATACGAACCATCGTAACAAGTGTACGAAAGTGGTATAAAAGCACACCGTAAACGTGAATCTTGAATATCGAATTAAATTAACCTTTAAGTCAAAGGAATAGAGTACTAAATCTGAGGAGGGTGCGACACGGTGTTGGGTATAGTGATCAAAACACACGAATTGTCTTTATAAGTGCCATTTACAACATTCATCGTGTTTTTGTTTACCACGGATGCGAAAAAACAAGACTTGATTGTTGGTGGATATTGATTGCTAGTTCACGCAGAAATGTCTCCACTGCACACGGTACTAAGCTTAGAACACTGCATTTTCAAATAAATATGTATAAATAATGCTGGGCAATCCACACAGCATCATCTAGCCCCAAGCGATGCAGAGCTTGTGTTATGAGTACTAGATGACTGATATACTTAATAAAATATAGTACATAGATAGATATTTTTATATTATACATACGAGTAGATAACGACCAGAACACCCGGAACAAATATTAATACAAAAAAAACTACGAGTATTTTCTCTATATTTCCATATTCCTGACAAAAGTCTTGTACCTTTTATTTTACACTGTGAAGTTATTATATTCAAGGTTTTTCATTTCCTTGGAACTTACCTCCGTAATACAGAAATTACCTACCTGAACCAAAGGATATATTGCTTCACTGAACAATCTGCCTTAGTCAATGTGAATAAAGTTTAAGTTTGCATGTCACGCTCTGCAAACCCTGGAAATACTTAGAAGAGGCTATAATTTCGGCTCGACATGAACACGAACAATGTGTACCGGATAGAATTACAATATGCGATATTTATTCGAGACGCATTTTGTTTTCGTATCCATAAATCGTATAGGAATAGACATATTTCTTCCAATACCTTATAACTTATTCCTTGTAGTCAATTTAGTGTGTTTTTACTGTGAACGATGTTCTCGCAAATAGCACTTAATCGTCCATTACTTCGACTGACGAGGGTAGTGCGGACAGGGATGGACTCAGACTGTCGAGGAAGGTCAAAGGGGGACAGCGCTAGGCCGTGGGTGACATGTGAATTTTTTTTGGTGTTTTTGGCTTGTCTGGAAGTCATTTGAGCGGTAATGGAACGTCTAAATGCGACATGTCTCCGAAAAATTAGGGTTATTATGTCATAATAAACGTAAGTTTTTAGCTGGGGTATATATAATCTGTAATTTAAAATGAACAGGTAAATAATTAACACTTTTTATTCCAATCTGAGTCAAAAACAGCCGAATTCCGCTGACGCACCGGCTATTATAGAAACACGATTAGTTACTACTACTGTGTTAACGCGTACGTTACTGTTGTACTTTATTGTATGAGATAGACATAGGCGCATTCTTCTCATCCAACTACGTAGAAGTTTAATATACATAGGTACGTACTTGAAGTTTTCATAATCATTATTAACATGAGCCGGATACAATAAGCAATCGTAAAATTAATTTTTACTTTCGAAGACTACAAATATCTCACAAATCTGTGTTACCGATACCATGTCCGGAATAATGAAACAAGACTGCCCCATTAACATTATTCCTTGTTTCACATCTGTGCGTGCGTTTAGTGTAAAGCTCACATACATCAGTAAAACTAACTGGCTGCGACGTCAGGTGACTCCTGTTTATTGTATCGTCCTGTCGCCGTGACCAGTGTTTACTCACTGGGCGGCCGGCGCTAGGGCGGAAGGAAAATAAAGACGAGGTATGACTTTATATGGTTGGGCGATGGACCGGAGGTCTAGCGAAGTTCGCTTGAAATTGTTAGATGCGGACAGCTCAAAATCGGTCAAGTCCAGCAGTGGACGTCAGTCAGCTGATTTGATGATGATGACGAGTTAAAGAGTTCTTTGTTGAATGTTATACGATAACATTCAACACTCATTTTGTGTTTTAATCGTTAAAAACGTGCCTTTATCAAAGTAATTTATAAAGGCACGTTTTTAACTATGTTTTATCAAAACTGTTGCAGTCGTTCCAGTTTTGTAAAACAAGCTTGTACTGAAACATGAAACTATAATCCTGAATAAACTATGTCTGGCTTTGTTATTAAATTATTAAAATTCTAATAAAAACTACGAAGAGCTAAGTCACAGATCCAATAACAGTTAGTAAGGCACTAAGCCGCTGAGTCTTTATTATGTTCCGAGTACTAATCGGATTAGGTCGGTTTGGTAACTTCACATTTTCATTAAAGGTATAATATAATATTGTATTATTTGTGAACTTCTTCTGCACTTCATTGTAATTAAAACGAATTTTTGCTTTTTATAAAAAAATTTACAACAATATTTTTTGCATGCGTTATTTTTGTGGTAAAAATAAGTATCTAGTTATTCCGCGTCTAGAACTATCTACGAAGAGTTTCAGTCTATGCCTTTTAGTTGTTTCAGCATTTGGTCTTGAATCATATACTTCACTTAAGTACATCTTACACATTCTTCTTTATAATATTAGTAAGAAAAGGTGGATGTCCGTAATCGAGTTCCACGAGACCGCAATCTGTCATGATTTTATTGGAGATGTTTTTTTATGTGGCATATGACATTGAGAGAGCAAAATAAAGGCACTTTTATTTGACGTTGGATTGCGAAGTTTTTGTCTCTGACGTCACTGTTAAAGTACCTAATTCTCATTAATATTTCTATATGTTCTATACAAGTGTGTTACCCATAAAGAAAGCTTGCGATGCTACGAGTATCATGAGACGGACACTGGCAGAATTGCGTCAATCCAGACGCAGAGCTATCTAGTAAGAAGTTGAAGTTGAATAACGCACCGCAAATAAAGTTAAACGTTATACTTTAAAACTATTTACTGAATATTACAGTCATTTTGTACTGGTATTTTTTTACTAAATTAATTGAGTCGCTACTGAGAATAAATATTACCCAGATTAAAGGGACACATATTTTTGAATTCTTGTTTATTTTAAAAACGATGAACGTCACGAATTCTGTCAAGAATAGTTTTCATAATATGACATTGTGTACGTCATTGAGTGGACACGTTTAAATATGGAACAGGAGCATGCGTCAATTAGAGACTCAGCTCTGAATTCAGCTTATCGCTTTTCTCAGAACGGTTTTGCATAATTTGAATGTCAGTTCTAGACTTTAGACCTTTGAAGTGAGATTAACGTTCTAATCTAGGTAGGTACTCGTAGGTAGGTAACTATTACTACTAAGGTCTTCTAAAAATACCATCCTAGAATTCTCGTTGGGAAAGTAGCCTATTCTTAATATAAACCAAATAAGCGACATGGTTTTGGCACGCTCAGGCAGCTTTTGTAAGTAACAATTTAAAACATAAGATTTTAGCATAAATCTAAAACAAAGCGGTGAAATGTCAAATGGTATGTTATAACTATAGTAGATTTTAAATAAACAGCCTACACTCAATATGACTGAAAAAGTTTTAATCCGGAGGTGGAGATCTATTTAATTCCCCGAGCCACAGGAGACATCTATGTTTTTGTTGTCTATAATAATAATTAATAATGATAATCAATCATTTGTGTTAACTTGAATGTCCCAAAAACTAAACTAATTTGACATCACTTAGAATTATGGCCTTGTCTTTGTTATTGATCGTTTAACGATAACATAATTTTAGTATTGTCAAATTAGTTTTGTTTAGTTATTGTAACATCTGAAATTGAAACCAATGACTACGGGAGGTTAATAAAATTTGTCGTTCGGTACCTGCCAGTATAATCTTATGAAACAAAAGACGCGATGGTCTTCTGGACAGAATACTTATAACATAGTGAACACATATGCTTTACTAAAATTTGATCTTTATGTCCATGAATAAAAGGTTTAAACTTATTTCCGAGATCGCCAATTAACCACAAACTAAGTACCTATCGCTGTAAATAACCGCTCTATCCAGACTCGAAGGCGAGCGACCTCATCAATCGCATTGTTGACCGTCGAAGGCAAATTTATCCAACGGTAGTTTCCGTGACGTCACGGACCGAACGTAAATTAGGTCGGCCCCTGTGACGGCTATTCCGACTTACTAACGATGTAAAGCGTCCTGATTCTGTGTTAGGCCTCGGCCGCACTAGGGTTGGCGCGTAGCGCTTAGCTTAGTCATTTTGACTGGTTGCTCAGTGGGCTGACAAAAAATTGTGCTTACTTATTTGTTTACGCTGATGTCATTCACGAGAAAACCAGACAACAAGAATCGCCTTGTACACTGTACGGCTAGCCAAGGTATACGCTTGCAGTATAAGCTAATTTCGTACAAAAAATACAATATTATTTACTATTTATTGCACAACGAGAAACGGAAATGCAAATAGGAGAAGAGAAACACATATTTTGACAATAGGCAGCTTCGCTATCGCTAAGTGGGATTTATTCCAGGTAACCCGTTGGTAATAAAAAGAACAGATTTTTATTTATAAAACATGAGGTACCTATACCTACCACGTGAGCAAAGTAACGCGCAGAAGTCTCCATTTTCCGAGAAGAATAATAATATACGGAACATGATGACACAAGCGAAAACAAAATACCCTAAAATTGTCGTACATTATTCTATTACGAGAGCACAACATGCGACAAATAGCGTACGTCAGGACCCCTTGTTTTTATGGTTTTATTATGATATTAATGTCATGACCCAGTTACGGGGTCTAAATCTACACCTTAAGCGTTACTGGCTCGTAAAGACGTGTTTTCTTAAAGGCATTAGTTACCTACATTCAGGAAAAACAAATAGTTTTCGTATTAAGAACATACCAAGGAGCATACAACATTTTAGGATAAGTAGTCTGAAGTTCTTAATATGAGGATATTTACGAAACTTTTCCTAATCAAATGGTTGACAGGTTTGTACACCCTAATTGGAACAATTTCTTGGTACATTTATTTCAACAACTGCCCGCGGATTGTATGCGTGGAGGCTCTATGTCCAGCTGTGGACCTGTATTGGCTGATACATAGCAAAAAATTCAAAATAAAGCAATTAATTCAGACCTAGAACTATAATCTATACATAATTTCAGCCAGATCCGTGTTGTTGTTATGACGTCGTGACTAGGTACCAAATATCCATCTTAACTTTCGATTTTATCATATTAATAGGAAAAATATCTACACCGTATCAGAAAACTGTTTCCAGCAGACAGGCAGCAGCGGCCGGGTGGGATAAGTTAGGCTTTGACAGCTGTTCACGGAAATGTGACGCGCCGCGGATGGAAATATAAAAAACTAGCTGCGCCACGCGGCTTCGCCCGCATGGAAATCTGTCAAATGGTTCTTCTGGAATCACTCTAGCTATTTAAAAAAACGCATCGAAAGCCGTTGCGTAGTTTTAAAGATCTAAGCTTACATAGAGACAAACAAACAGCGGGAAGCGATTTTGTTTTATACTATGTAGTGATATAGAAATAAACAAAAAGTTAATCGTAGCTGGCTTATTAACGTAAGGCTCTTATTATATTAAGAATTTGAGTGGAGTGATTCTTCTACAAGAACTAGTTTACTAACTGATTTAAAATCTCTCGTCTCTTTTACGACTTAAAACTAAAGTTCAAACTCAGCGATTGATAAAGTTTTTAGCTGTAAAACGGCAATTATTTAAAGTTATACCTCACGAGAATGGTAATACGAGTAGATATAGCAAGTTCTATGTACATTTATATAGCGACATAATAAGAATGTGTGAAATTACCCTTTTTAAAAATTAAAGATCTAAACTATACTACTGGTAGTAAGTATGTAACTAGTTGGGCATCATCATCATTATCAGCCTTTAGTAGTCCACTGCTGGACATAGGCAATGAGCGCCAGCCAATTAAATAGTTGGGCATAACGATTTGATATGCCGTTTGAATTGGGACAAAGTGCGAATGTACGATGAATTGTCCAGCATTATTTATTTTATTTATTTATTTTACTAGAATCTCCACATAGGCAGAGGTCATTGGGTTGGGTAGCTTTCTTGGACGAGAGGAATTAGTTTAACTACTAGAGATTAGACTAACAGCATCCTAGGAAACACCTCTAAGGTTGAGAGTATCGTTGGTGGGGCTATCCACCGAAACTTGCTGTAACTTGGTGTTATAAATAAAGAATTGTATTGTATTGAAATGTATAGAAGGAGGGAAGGGATGCCTTTCTCCAGCAGTGGGATCCAGCAGGCTCATAGAATAAGAAGAGTTACAACTTAACTTAGAAACTTCTCTTTGAACATACTCTGAACGATGATTTCGCAGCGATAAATATAGTACAATTTTTTTTTCTGTAATTTAGTTAAATCGTGGTTATATCCATTGAATTTCTAATTTGAAATGCAGTCACAAGTATTAAATCTGACAGGGAGGAAATTACTACCTACGCCTATTAATAAAAAAGGTACTTCACGTCGTTTGTTGGAATAGCTAGTTTTTCAGGAGCTCAGCTCCATAGAAATGGCTTTTTGTACGAGATTATCCGCTATTGATGGCGGGAGTATGGTTTACCCTGGCCTTTTTTACCTGGCGCTTGTAAAATAGGAGTCATTTTTTTCACTTTAGAAGATTTCCTGTGCGATTTATAGATTAAGCAGTATTCGTTAATTCAAAGCGTGATATTTTTCTTAAACCAAGAGCATAACAAGAATTTTTTTATTTGATAAGTACCTACAGAGCAAACGAGACTATAAATCGAACACACCGTGTGCTATGAACGCTTTACAGGGAAGCGTCGGCCCTTATATTTCGTGACTAGTTATGCAAGCAAAACATACTCGTAGATAATGGGCCGACCTTACGCTTGCTGAGACTAAACGAGATATAGCAAGGCTAGTCTTTAAAATGACTGAAAAACTCATATTTGCAATAAACTTGGCAATATGGGAATGGTCCATTACATCCATTGCACGGCAGCTGACTTGACATTTTGTTCAGAGTCCTCACAAACATCCTGTGCCTACGTATTAGATAACCTGTACCTATAACTGTACAAGTCCAGGCCCGCAGTGACTCGGCCAACATGTGAACGGACGATGACGCAATCGATCCTTCCTGACATGAGAGGACAGATGCATCGACGTAGCAACATTAAACACCTGATCATATCTAACCTATTCGATTTAGTCAACATCGATAGAGGAGCCAACGAGGCTTGTGCCCATCGTCTCACTCGGGTGCAGCGCATCGTTAGCGCCGGTGACCGCCTGCCACAACCAGCCTTCCCGACCGGATGAAATTATGTACAGCTTTTACTACTTCGGTACGTTTATGTATCTTGTCATAGAGGTAGCAAGTTGAATTTTTTTAATCATTTAAAACACAGTAAATTCGGCACTGAGTAGTGGAGTCAAAAACTCAACCTACGACTTTATTGACGACCTCAGTGGCACGGTAGGCAAAGGTCCGCCTGTGAGGTTGCCGGTTCGATTCCCGCCTCGGGATATGTTTGTTTGAACGATTAGCAGATATTTGTTCCGGGTGTTCTGGTCGTATTCTATGTATAATAAACAATATATATCTATGTAATGTATTGTATTATGTCCATCAGTCATCTAGTACCTACCCATAACACATCAAGCTCTGTTTAGCTTGGGGCTAGATGATGCTGTGTGAATTTTCCAGCATTATTTATTATTAGTATTCAGTATCCAAAACAATTAATAAATAATAATCTAGCTACCACGGAAACTGCATAAAGTCATGATAAGCCTTTATTAATTCAAATTACCGCCGGCTTCTAGACAATACCTCGTATCGTACATCATAATTGGACTAACACGTGCTTGTCTATTGTCCTTGCAACACTGAGGACATTACTGATGCTGTCTATTATCGAATGACTTCATTAGGTATAGCCTGCAGTGGTCGGTTCCCAAGCATATGTGCCCGGAGAAGATCGTGAGGTTTTAGTCAGTAGGAGTCTGACATAATCTTCCACCGGGGATGGAAGATATCCATGATGGATTTCCTCACATTAAAAAAAAGGGCTATTGTAATACACAAACCTTGTCATGATATTAGCGGAGGTAAATATAATATTTATTTATTTTATTTTATTTTATCATGGAAATAAACAGTACATAATACTACGAAACTCAAGATAATACAAAATAGATAAAAAGCCCATACTAAAATCATCAACTTCGAAAAAAGAATATCGCCAAGTTTGACCCAAATGCAAAGAGAACTGAACATATTGACGTAAAGTAAAAAGGGTAAAAAGAAGGATCTTTATTAAGGGGCCAAGGAGTGATTTTAGTGATAATATCATGTGACCTTTGCTCGCTCTGACCGCATTGGAGTAGGTAAGCATTAAATCGTGCTAGCTGCGCCCCGCGCTTTCACAAAAAAAATACAATGCATTAGGTACTAAAGACATGACAAACGATTCTAAGATTATAAACGCTTGAAGAAAAATCTACAAATCAGCTAGCAAAGCATAGGTACCTAAACTTACAAAATTAATGTCTTATCCTCTGTTACTCACACTCGCACTCGCACTCCGCATTGTGTCAAGTTCCACCAACGTTTATTTTCACATCCTATGAATAAAGAAAAAAACTTAAAACCAATGCAACTTGCTCATCAAACAACCCAAAAAATTAGGCCACCTTGCGCACCACAGTCTCCATGGAAGACCAGCGCTATGGTACGATCTGCTCTACCATAGCACATGCTGAGTGGAGACCGATTTTTGTCAGTCTCTGTCGTCTGTTAATCTAAGTTTAGTTTATAAGAGTCTCTGTTCTCTTCTGACAAAATAAAAATCTTTTTACTTTACTTTTACTTTACAAAAGTAGAATAGAATAAAGAGTATAATCTTTTGGGATATCTTGAAAAGTCATTAGCCCAGATAAATTTATCAGTTAGGACTCTGTTGATGACTTCAATAGATGAAGTTATCTTCTAGCTGACGTTTTTAATATATTTGATGGGTTTAAAAAGGGTGTCACATGGGCTCGTGGTGGAATGGAAAAACAGAATCAGGTAGATGCATTTTGTACACGCTGTATTAAAAAGTAAGTCTACATTTTAAAAAACTGAGACATATCACAGCGGACAAACAGACATGCATACTAAAGCTGTATGTCAACAATCCTCGGCTGATTGGAGGTGAAGGTAATGCAACCCATTTGGAGATGAAACCTTAACTATTCATTGGCAGACGCGGGAGAACGCGCTTGTAGCGTGGTGGGCGGATTCAGGGCGTTGAAGGACTAAGTTACCTTCCTTCACACGGTAGGTTGTCTATTTCACAGTTTCGTAGTTAGTATTTTTGAGTTATTAATTTTACGGCTGTACACATGATAGTGTGTCACAATAAAAGTTTTCATTGAGAATAGATCATACACGATGTAAACAGTTTGAAAAGATTCTGTATCGTGTCAAGCAATCACAATAATAAAATAAATAAAGTTCGTTTATTATGAACAATTTTCAATCCATAGAATGTTAGTAGCACACGCATAAACAAAAACAAGTAGAAATCAACCTGCTGTTAGTACAATTTATTGAATATAGGTAGAGGTATCCTCTCTAGATCGCCGGGTTACCCAGATCGATGAGGAACATCTATCTGATAAAGTTCTCAAGATGCTGTTGCAACCGTCCCTTATTCTGCTGATTAGGGAGGCAGTTTTTTTGAGAATAACTGCGTCAATACTATCAGATTGGTACATTAGTAACTGATCGTGAATCAGCTGGTATAACTACAATTTACTATCCGGTCCACGCTGCCCTGGACCGAGAGATCGCTGTACACATATCCGCCTCAGACTTCGCAGAGAAAGGTCGTTTGCGGCGTCTGAATACCGCCGCAACTTATTTGCTTTTCTGCCGTTATTGCTCCCGAGTGAATACCTACTTCTCGGGTTAGGGATAAAAGGACAGATTTTTACGACTGTATTAGTCACTGTCGCGGACCTTCGTATCTAGGAAACGAACAAAATAAAGTCACATACAAGTAATAACAACGTAAGTATCTTAAAAACGATTTAGATTGTAGAAAAGATGATTTTCTTCCAGCACAGACAATTATTTAAATGAATTTTACTTAACCGGAAAGATGGTAGTTTTCAATTCATATTTTTACCGAGAAAATCTAAATACAAGCCACTTAAGTAGGTGTGATGCATCGTATGTTGCCTGTGATCGAACGGAGATGGTACGTTTGAGTATATGCGTTTAAGGTGTAATGTTGTTTGTTTGTTTGTTTGTGTGTGTATTTGCAGTTCTCAATTCGGCTCTCTTATTCTCCGAAACAGCTCGACTGAATCAGATAAGGTTATTTATATTGGGTTTATTTGCTATTATCATGTAATTCACGTATGATTAAATAAAAGTTCTTAACAAGTTTCATAATATTATATATCCTGTAATTAATGGAAATGGTATGTGATAAGTGCGGTTGACAAATATTGAACGTAAGCGGAACTAAGTTCAATCAAAAAACATATCCGACTATGTTCGTAAGGGCATAAATCTTGATAAGTATATATGTACATAGTATCGGCCATATGTTTTAGTATATAACAAAACGAAAAACAACCTACAACCATGTCGGTCTCTTAACGACGTATGTCAAAAGTTTTTGCCATTTCCATGTTTTTACTGAGAGCATTGGACCAAGAGAAATATATTACCTTTGTGTTAGTTCACCTGAAATGATCAGAAAGTTGGGAATTTGGGATTCAGTTATGGAAGTCTGAAGGAACTGGATAAAACTTATATAGTACAGTAAGGACCAAATTCATTTACTCAAGGTTGAAATAAAACCGGACGGACAGCGGAGCCTTAGTAAAAGGGTCCCGTTCCGTCCCCTTTGGGGACGGAACCCTAAAAATCATCTGGGTTGGTGCTTGCGTCAAAAACCGTACCCGCTTCACCCATCAGTGCTCTCTAAAGACTTCATGCTATAAAACACCATTAACAATACAGTAATAATTTATACGTTATTTATTGGCTTTGTCTAATTAATGTTGATAACATTAATTAGACAAAGCCAGTAAATAACGCGACCAAAACAATTATTTCTTTTCTTTTTGCCCACAACGATAAATTCGACTAGATACTAAATATTTGAACATTTTATCTGCCTTATATTATAATAATTACTATAAGAAATGATTTTGTAAATAAAAAAAATTATATCCTCGCACTAGATAACTGGTTTGATAGCATGAAAAAAACAATATAAAAATGTATCTCTGCAAATGTAGAATCTGTCATAACCTACAGAATAAAGCGTTTTTATACCATAGCTAATTATATGAAGTACTTGATTAGAAACTGTCACACATTTTGATGTCGTGTTATAATTTTAGTTAAGTTTCCTATCTGGACAGTATCCGGTTGGAACCCGGTTGGACCCGGTCGTTATCCGTAAGGACTTTCTAAATTAGATTACTTCTATGGTTTTAAAATGTATTTGGCACGGATTCACCTTTGACGGTAGTAATATCAGTTTGGAACATGAACTAAATCCATAATTGAATCAAATGAATAAATAGTACACAAAGTGCCTGTTCATATGTAGTTGGAGTAGGTAGGACCTACCCATTGTCAAACTTCGAGTTGATAGGTGAAGCACGCTTTTACAAGATTCCCTAACATTATTCGAACAACTTGATAAAGCCTCCTGCTTGATAGCAACTTTGACTTGATATTCAATAAACTCACGTATCTGCTTAAACTACTTGAAGAACAAGTATGAGGCTTTGACGTTAAGCACAAATTGAGAATGAAATCTCGACCTCCTGCCACGCAGGAGGTTACGGGTTCGAATCCCGCCTCGGGGCAATTGTGTGTACGATCTACAGATATTTATTCCGGGTGTTCTGGTATAATAAAAAATATCTATATTTTATCTATTGTTAGGTCAGTCATCTAGTACCCATAACAAAAGCTCTGCTTAGCTTGGGGCTAGATGATGCTGTACTCTTAATCACTCAGTGGAACAGCTAACGTGTGGGTCAGCGAATAATTAAGTTGGCTGGGCGACACTTAAGCAGTAAAGTGTTGACTGCCCTACTTACTGATGCGCTGTATGTGTGTAATGCACCAACCATTTATCAAGGGAGAAGTCAATCAGACTTAAGCGAGGTCAGTCCCTTTTTTGGTGGCTGCTAGATATCCTGATTTATGGTTGTTCTAATTCCGCTGGCTGGTCGCCAAACCGTCTACATCTACTGCCAGAGGTGGTGATAAGGTAGAATGTCAGGTTGGAATGTTTATTTCTCATGTGTGAGGTTTAAGGGTCAGCAGCTATTGCAAAAATAGCACGAGTAGGTTACATCCCGGCGGTGACTTCAGGCCGGTATCGGATAGTAGGAAAGTTTTATTTGACCCGGTGCGAACTAATTAATACAGACCAGAAAAACCAAACCCGAATTTCTTTCACCACTTTCAAGCACAACATTTCTTCTTTCGCTATATTGCAGGCATGAAATAAAGCGACAGGCAAAAGTTTAATTGAAACTTTATTTAGATGTTTCTTGTTACCGTTGCTCACGGTAAATGCACGTAGAGCTCGTAAGAGCGCGACGACCGCATTCTAGTATGAATCTAATCCCTATCTTAACCTTATCTCAAAGCTCGTTGCACTGCACTGGCGTGAATAAGCTACAAAATGCGTAAAAGAACTCTGCGTAATGCAGAATTATGTCATATAGATAAAAAATGGATTGAAGATGACATTGCGACATCATGCTGTCCCGCTCAGATCTTAATTGATCAAATGAGTTCGAAGCCGGAAACACCCTGAAATCACAATTTATTCTGAATTCGAAATGAACACGGTCTCATGGAACTCCGAAACAAACAAAAGCCGATCTCTCAAAAAAGAAGGCTAATGTTCAGTTCCCTGTTAAAATATAGATCAATAATCGTTCTAGAATACGACTTTTACTGTGGTTACTAGAAGAATTGAACCTGAGCATCTTATATTAAAAATAGCTCGCAGTGTAGCTTACATAAAATAATCCGAAAACTAGGACAACCAACAGTCTCTGGATTAACAATCAAGAATAAAAAGCAAGTAGGTACCTACAGAACGCAGTCGAGAGTATGAATAGTATCGAATATTTCATATTTTTGGCATTCTATAACAAGAAGGAAGAAAACGAAATAAGTGCAATTTATCACGGAGTTAACAATGGACCGTATTTGTCCAATTTGATTTATGGCTTTTTGGTGTTGAGATGTTTTAGTATTGTGATATTCAATTGTTATCTATTTTTTTACAGTAGGTATTTATTTTGTAGTTTTGACTGTTTTGTTTATAATTTAGTATATAGAAAATTATACAAAAATAACATATAATAGCCTTGCTGTGTTTTAGACGTAGACTTACTTTTAGTTTCAACACCTCGTTCTAACTAAGTACGAAACTTGTTATGTAGCCGTGCGGGATCTCTACCACGACAATAGCTGACTTATAGTCGATCTTTGAGTTCTTTTATTTTTATTGACCCAGCAAATCACACTTTTTATATAGTGCACATTAATTTAAAAAAAAAAAAAGTAATGACTTTGGTTGGATTTCTTGATTTGCCTATACAAGCTCGAAGATTCAAAAGTGGTTCAAACTTCAGCATGATTCGACCAACACTTTTTACATTTGTTTATATACTTACACTTACAAATATTATTTTGTAAAGAACGGCGAAAAAAAAAGTATTACAAAACTTAATTCAAAAAATATAGGGCGAGACCAACAGTGCTTCGTTAAACTTTATAAACCTCGACCTTATTCAAAAGACACAAAGAGTAAGTTGAACGGGCGTCACATGCACCATCTTTTATCTATTCATGAATAGCGAAAGTTAAGAATAAGTCGGATTTAAGGTAAATAAGTCGGATTTGTAGAACATGCGACAGTTGTTGTGATTGAATGTTTTCTGATTGTTTTTTCTGAAAGGGGCCATAAGTTGTTATTAGATGAGGGGTGTCGAATTTAAGGGGCGATGATTTTTCCTTGACTGAGTTTGTTAATGTGAAATGTTATAGGTAATGCTATTACAACTTCTTCATAAATTAAATCAATTGTTTTAAAAAATTTAATCGTGAAGCAATTACTACATGTTCATATAATTGATTGTCACTCAAGCGTTTAAAGTAGAATATAGCAGTGGACAGAGCATAATAGAATGTATTCTACTCTAAAAGATTATAAATCGCTTTCTCAGCTTCAGTAAAAACTTTAGTTAGGAAAAGCCAAAACCTACCTCTTCAACATTCGCACTCAAAATGTAGAACATTCGCAGGCTGCCCGCCCTCTGCTAAATGAGTGCGCGAGTGTCTGCAGGACCCTTGAGGTAACATGTCACTGTCTCCCAGCACAAAAGGGGACTTAGTAAGTGTCTTGCGCCTCATACTAGTCTACGTGCAGGGTGCATAATGTGCATATGAAACGGTGCATAGAGAAAATACATAAGTATATTTTAATGGCTTAAAAAGACAAATAGAGAGATAGGTAGGCTTAATTGCATTTCAGTTGTACAGTTCATATATTACCTGGGTGTTAGGTCAAAACTACATACGTTTGTATGTAGTTTTGACATAACACCAAGGTAATACTTGAAATGCAATTAATATATGTATAACCTGCAAGCACACAGATCCCCTGGTACTGTCCACGATCATATCCATCCATGGTTGTCTGGTAGAGATCGCTCTTGATCGATAAGACCGCCAATTGTATCTAGTTTTTTTAAGTTTTTATTTTACATTGTCATTTTATACTTAGTGTGCAATAAATAATTATCTATCTATCTATCTAATACTTTAATTTGGCGTGTGGCAGCGGTCATTCGAATAGTTCATTCAATTAATAATTCATCCAAAGCTGTATTTCTAATTACAAAAACTTTAGACACAAATTGGGAAGAATTAAGGTGGATTATTCGAACAATAGAGTTATTTGCACATGTCCCGGGCCACCTTTACCTCCTTTTATGCTAATGTATGAGAAACGTCGAGTGCATTTTTACTTGGAACAGAGAGTGCACTGAAATATTATCTTGTTTCATGAAATGAAAAGTTAAGGAAAATAGTTGTATTCATACTTTTGCGTTATTTTACTAAACGAGGTGTGTAAGGTTGGCATTTATCTTCATTCTTTGCGAACCAACCCACCTACTGGCAACACAAACAACTTGTTTGTTGTTTTTGAAGTAGGCATTTCCCGGGAAATCCTACTTAATATTATTAACGCGAAAGTTTGTAAGTATGAATGGATTTTTGTTACTCTTTCACGTAAAAACGACTGAATGGATTTTAATGAAACTTTACAATAATATTATTATACATCAGAATAACACACAGGCTACTATTTATAAAGATATATTGTATATTATCCAAAATATCTATCACCACGCGGGTGAAACCGCGGGGCGCAGCTAGTTGAGAAATACTTTGGAAGCATGACCAATACAATTCTGATTTGAAGTAATACCTAGAATGGTGTTGCTGCTGAAAAACTCATTTAATTACAGGTAATAAAAAATATTCACTGTCTTTGTTGATTTGTCTCATTTATTTAACAGAAAGGACAGAAGGCGTCTAAAATACGACTTAGAGCCGATCATTGCCAACTTCAGTATTAAAAATCGAACGGAAAACATTCTGACTCAAAACGCTCGTGAAGTTGTTATAAGATTCTCACATAAAGGTCTACTACGTGTCGTCGTCGGTCTACCAGCTCATTCATACTGCGCCGGGCGAGAATCTTCCGGGTTTACCCTTGCTCATCAGACAGTCCGTCCCTTTGGGCGAAACAAGGTTTTGGACAACAGTCCAATACCTTTTTTAGTAAGTCTATACTTATATTATAAATAGAGGAAAGATTTGATATTTTATTTGTTTGCATTGAATAGGCTCCGAAACTACTAAACCGATTTGAAAACTTCTTTCACCGTTGAGAAGCTACACTACCCCCGGGTGACATAGGCTATATAATATATTTTTTTTAATTAGGGATCCTTACTAAAAGTAAAATAATGTAACCCAGGGTGTAAACCTAAAATTCGTTACACCGCGTACGCTGCGAAAACTATTGATGATAGAACAAAATGTACCTGCTACCTACTACGAATTTACAGAACACTTTATTATATACGAAAAGTGTTGCAACAGCATTAATATTATGTCTAGCTATTATAGTTATGTCACAATAAGTGTTCTTTTATTATAAATTGTTGCGCGTGCGGTGGACCAGATCCTAAGTCCTGGTATTTGACAATGCTGCTCGACGGCAGAACAAGTTTCGATCCTTTTCCGAGTTATAACAGACAGACCCTATCAAAAATTAAACGTACATTGTAAAGGTTCCATCCCAATCCGGTTAAATGTGGACAAGGGTCTCTCAGGCACGTTTTATTCCGGAATCATTCGAGGGCGCCACGGAACGTTCAATCATCCGGGTGTCATTTTTGTACACGTGTTTGTTATGAGAAAGAAGAGGATGAGGAGCCAAATTGAAATGGGACGGTAAAGACCAAAAATGATAAACGAATACTGTAAGTACCGTCATCTCCATACGTTTCAAGCTGTATCAACTCACAGTCAAGATAATTTGGCGAATAAACAAATATCCATAGCCGTTCGTTGAATAGTAATAACATAAGCTCTGCTTATTCACAGTCTAGATAACGTTTAGTGGATTATGTAGCATTATTTGTTTAAACATGTACATAATGAATACGTAATTATCAATAGAATTTGTTTTCGTATCTTTTGGTGCATAACCATCTCTCTCTAACATCTGCTTCGCTTATCCTATCTCGGTTCGAAACTTGCACAAACTCCGGGAATATCCGGAAAAAGTAGATTTGATTTCAGTAAAACTTTTCCATCCTACTGCTATGTAAATGAAAATAACACGGATGGTCATTTTGTTTGTTTTTTTGTGTTACGAATTTTCGTATTCTATTAAGATTATCTTGATTTATCTATATTAATTACTTTATAGACAGCCAATCTCTAGTCTATAGTCAGCTGTCTATAAAGTAAGTAAAGTGGATAAAGGTTTATAATGTGAGGTGTTTTCAGTTTGATAGTGAAAGATTATAGCTGTTCTGTTTGGCCGCTGAGCGGGTTTTATCCTATGAAAAGAAAACTGGCAAAAATCCACCCCCACGGTCCTTTAAAAACATACGTATCTACATGGGTACACATGACACTCGCAATATTTTTAAATCCTGTCCATGTCATGTATATTGCCGTAGCTGCAATAAACTTAGACGACATTATAATCACAATAAACTTTTATTTAACACATCTACTTACATAAACAACAAAACCGTAATACCTCAAATGCCTTCTGCTTGCGAATTTTCATTTAGATCGCAAATATCCAAATATCTGACATGGAAATTCAAACCGAGGTATTTAATGTGTCGTGTTTCTGAGATCAGCGTAATTTCATACAATTTCGTGGAAATAAGGCTTTTATTTGTATTAGTGGAGTTTGCGTGCGGTTTTATGCGTGATATTACGGGTACTTTTTCATACCACGTTAGCACCGTTATAATATAGTTCTGAGGTATATTTAAGTTGAGAGCCACAAAATAATAGTAATAAAAGTAATAATGTTGATTTGGCTATTTTAAACAGCTCTGACTTTACGACTAGATGTGCCTAAAGTAAGCAGAGTCAAGATAACCTGATTCATGAACATTTTACACAGGTAACAACTAAGAAATAATTTTAGCTAATAATATAAGAAAACATTTGTCTCGCGGCAGAAATAAAATCCCTTCCTTTAAATCAAATAATTATGTTTCCTCTTAACTCCAAATACACCGTTCTCATAAATTAATTTTACCTTGAATCTTTTTGCTTACTAAACATATTTGAAAACCAAAGTTGTTCCGTAAACTATGACTTACATTCTTACTCAAGGCAGCTCTATACCTACCAGGTAACCCAATTGAACATATTTTAGCCGAAAACTATTTCGCCGAGGTAGGGCATAAGTAGCTACTCAGCGAATGAAAGTATTAGATCTAATACCTTCATATAAGCAAGGTAGTGGAAGGGTCGTCCTTCGTAAGCAAGGGCTGCTTGACTACGGATACAAGAAGATCGTACTTAGCACTGATAAATTACCCTCATTTCATTGGAGCTAAGTATCTATTTGACTAATCAAGGGATTCTGAAACGTAGCACTTGAGTTTAAAGTTTACTTTGTGCTTGGCATGTAAAGGCTGACTCGTAGGTGAAGATGGTTAATTATAATGTGGAAATATTGAGCCTTTGATAATTTACAGGGAGAGTTATTCTGAGAATCTTGTGGGTTTTGCAGAATTTGCGAAGCTCATTTCCGTCAGTAGGCGGCATCAGCAAATTGTTTTAACTACCAATTAATTTATCTTGTTATACGATTAATTTCTTGATGAATACCTATTGTACTTAAATAAAAAAATTATTAAATAAATTGCTAACACTAAATTTTGTAGCATGCTACAGATTTGTAGCACTCTATATGTCGTGGCTACGGTGCTATATTGTTTTGTAGCAATCTTAGCATAAACAGACTTCGTGGGAAAAATAACATTTAATTCGATTTAGTTTGAAAAGACGCCTCCCACTTCTTTACCATTTACTAACCTATGACAATTAAAAAACTAAGTAAAGTCAATAGTTAATTGTCATAGTCAATCAGGATATAATTTCTTGTATAGTGATTTTTCTTGCAGACTGTACGCTAAAGATTGAATCACCAACAAACAGCATTTTTCGCCTCACGGCAGCTGCTTTTAAGTCATATTACTCCTTATGGAGCGTGGCCGAGGAACACTTAGAGCCGTGTACGTGTCTGTGGGTTGATTTAAAAGCTGTTGTTTCAATTAGTACGAGGTGATTGTTCAGCGCATTTTGTTCTGTGATCAAAATATTGTTTATTAAGCTTTTGTCCTGCAAGGATTAGATATCTAATGTATATTGGTGCAAAGCTCTGATTCGAATAAATAAAACCCACGAATATAAGAATAATCTTATTTATAAAGAACTGAACAGAATTAATGATTTTTTATTTTTCAGATAAAACGCACCAGTATCATCAGCAAACATTTTGGTAAGAAATAAATTAGAACAAACCTTAATAAGCAACAGAAACTGGTTGGATTTGTTTTATTATTGTACCTGAAGTTTCAAATCTGTTCAGTATTCTAAAGATTTCGCTTACGGTTTAGTAGCTAAGTGGATCAATAGTCTTGGTACCGGTCGTAGCTTGGTGGCTCAGTGAACGTCGGCTCCTATATTCAGAGCATAGTCGTGGTCGATAAACCCTAATAAATAAACATGAGGCTGACCGCGTCTTACGTATTTCACTAAACCAATGACAGCGAATTCAATTTTGGTCTGACATCAATAATACAAGTTGGTGGTTTGCGAAAACCTTTCATCTTTTGAAAGCTAGTTTCTTCTTGCGACTTCACTCGCTGTAATTCTGCCTGCGTGCCAAACTAAAGTGAATATTTTTATACTAAAGTACTAACACCTTGTTCTAAAAATCTTTTTTGGCTTTTACCCCCGGTACTTCCCGCCGCTTTAAATAGGTTTTTTCAACTTTGTTTCGAAATAAAGTCACTAAAGAAACACTTCATAAGCAAAAAACTTTTAAAAACTACCATCAGGCAAAAACAGCGCGTTGTTTAAAAAAAACGTAAAATTAAACTCTCAAAGTAATTTTTACCAACGTGGGCTGAGCAAACACTTCATATGCATTATTTTTTTGTTTTCTCTTACTTTATGGAGCATTTAAATTTAGAACAGAGTGCAGGTAAAATTGTTAATTTGAGCTTCATCTACTCGTACTTCAGGAATTATGTAAACATTGCCAGTAAAGTGCTGCCTGTAAACACTGTAGTGCCCTAAATGTGTAAGAAAGTTTCACGAATTATGTTTTACGATAGTTTTTACTTTGTTGCGACCGCTGAAACTGGAGAAAAGCTGCTTCAAACACAAAAATGTAGGACCAATTTCTAAATTCTTTTGAGAGCACGTCTAAATGTTCACACTTCTTTTGTTGTTTTTACAAAGTTTTGGTTTAAAATTATTCGGTAGGTTTAGAGGTCTGACTTAATGAATATCGGTCGGCAGATAGAAAATGCTGGGCCAACTTTAGTGCCTTAGTGAAATAAAGTATAAAATATTAGCTGTTCCCCGCGGTTTCACCCGCGTTAAACTCAAATTTCACTTTATTAGGTGTTTTTTTTACACCTTGGGTTACATTATTGGAGTTATAGAAAGGGTCCCTAACTTTTTTGAAAATATCATATAGCTTATGTTCACCGGGGATAGTGTAGCTTCCCAACAGTGAAAGAATTTTTTAAATCGGTCCAGTAGTTTCGGGGCCTATTCAATACAAACAACAAACAAACAAAAAATCAAACATTTCCTCTATTATAGGAGTAACAATAAAAAAATCAAGAAGCCTCTGAATTGTGGACAAACAAGCACGCTTTCACATTTATAATATTAGTTAAGATTCTATTCTATCCCTTCTAGACATGTAGTGAAACTTAATAAAATGTTCGGCTTCGACACAACAACCAAGTGAGAATTAACTTAAATAATTTTGCAACGTGCTCCTTAGTAAGGTCCGTAAGGTGTTTGATGTACCTTTACGGTGGCTGGTAAGACGCTGGCAGGTCGCCAGTGTTGACTCATTCATTGCCACGATTGGCAATACATTATAGCTGCAACGACTCAGCGCGACATCAGGAACTAAGCAAGTTAACCAGTGACCCTGTGCTTGCAAACCTTGGGACAGCATACAAAGTATCAGCATCAGTGTTTGTAGGTACATACCGGTCCTGGTCTTTGTACTACAGAATAGTTTTACGGGCTGTAGCTACCAATATGATAGGTGTCTTGGCAGAGCAATTACTTAGCAGGCATGGCACTAACGTAGGTAGGTAATTATTTTCATAACTTCGAAAAAACATAACACTCCTTCTTGCGCAGTCGGGTAAAATGGAGGAGGGGAATAAGTACATGAATTCATGCAAACAAAAGTCTCTTTATGTTTAAACTAGCGAGGTGTTTTGCCCCGCACTTGAAAAATACATTACACAGAAACTCAGTTACTACTTACTGTGTTATGGAAAGATTATTATATTACTAACTTGCCTTTAAGAGCTCTTCCATGATCCTGAAACACTTAAACCTACGCCTTCATAAATACTATGTTAGCGCAAACATAAAATATTAATATTACAGCCATTTTCCGCTATTTCCCGCTATTTCCCGCCTATCATACGATCATTTTATTGCAATACCTACAACTCGCGTGGCACCCGCCAGTTAGTGTTGTGCATGTGTTATCGACGTCGATAAACTTATCGATAAGCAACGACATGTTACAGCCCTATGAAATGGCCGTTAGCAATTTAATCATAATGGTATTTAATCTATCTTAATTATGAATTTTATGTCGGAATCGTGTAATGGGTTGCTGGTATGCGCGAGGAATATTTAAAACTGCTGCGTAGCTGCGCCTCGCGGATTTGCCCGCGTGGAAATCTATGTATCAAATAGTTTATAAACCTTCCTCTTGAATGACTCTATCTATTTAAAAAAACCGCATTAAAATCCGTTGCGTAGATTTAAAGATCTAAGCATACATAGGGACAGACTGACAGCGGGTAGAGGCTTTGTTTTATACTTTGTACTCGTAGTGATTAAAATGAAGCCGATAAGGGCGCAAACAGTATGAGAAAGTAATATTTATGTATAAAAGCAATGCACTCATGCATACATCTGAATCGACCATTCCTTTTAGTTTCGATAACATCAGCAGATATTTAATTTTTATATAATTACTTGTGCAAAGTCTAAATGAATAAGTACTTAACTCATAGACCTACGATTGACTATTAGTAACTTCAATGTTGGATTTCCAAAAATTTTCTTAATCAAAAAAAATATAGAAATAAAATACGTTTCTCCTAATAAAATTTTCATTTTTATTATCTATAATCCAAACTATAAAACTTCTTAAACTCTCTTATCGAATAAAAATATACTCGAGCTCAAAAAAGTTAAAAACCCAGCCAAGTAGAGACCTAATTATTTAAAGCAACTAGAAAGCAAACTGAAACTTTAAGTGCTTTTATACCTAATTATCTGTTGCAGGTAAGTTTTAAAGTGAAGTTTGGTCCCAGTTTTGTAGCATTTTCAGAATAAAAAAAGTACTAAGTACTAGTAAAGTCCTTTCGCATAATATACAATCTACATAATATGTACAGTATCTCTTCTTCAAATCTAATTAAGATCAGTTCAGCGGTTATTCGTAAAAAGATTAATATGATTTCAACATAAAGACTTTTTAATAATCGCTTGAACATCACAGAAGCTTCATTTTCGGAATTATAATCTGGCAATATAATCCGGGTAACGTTACCCGACCGCCGATGTCCGGTGTTTTTGGTTTCACCGCATCACAACGCGTTCATAAGTCCTGTAACATTGTGGTATCAGTGGTCACACTGTGTTCACACCGCTAGGCCACTCTGATAAATAACAAAAAGAAAGATAATTATTTATTTTTACCCAGTTACATACTAGGTAAGGTACTAACGTGTTCTTGAGTGGAGACCGCGACTCGGCAAACATAGTGAAGGATCCCCTCCGGCCAGGTGGGATGACGACCTGCGAAGGACTGCGGGCAGATGCTGGATCCGTCAAGCTGAAGGCAGGGCGTTATGGCTCTCATTGGGGGAGGCCTATGTCCAGCAGTGGGCTAATGTAGGCTGATGATGATGCAGGTACTAAATCTAAAATTAAAACTTTACAAAAACAAAAGAAGTAAGTAGGGAGGTAGAAAAAGAACATTAAAATATACATACCTAAAAACAAAACATGTTGATGTTCTTGGCGTTGAAAAAAATTAATAATGTGATAATTGATGAGGTTAATTGGGTGGTCTTAATAATAACAGGATAAGTTTATCATACAAATTGCAAGTTTAACGAATGAACTATGAAAGATCGAAATAATATTAGTAATTTGACATTATTTTATTAAAGGTCGTAAGCACTGTCTTGTTTCGTGCTATAAACGCATTTCGTGATATGTAAAAGAAAACTTACTTTCAACCTTATATTTTTTCCCACAATAGAACATAAAACTTCACTTTACACCTATTTTTTAACCTTAAAAGGACCTTCAACCTTCATTATTCTTTCACCTTTCGTCTGGTTAAGTTTTGTAAGAGAAGAATTCCCTCTTAGCCATAAACCGGGTATGCTAATCCACACCTTTCCGTCAAAAGCTTACCAACGTTGCTCGAAACTACCGAAAGGCAGCTCGGGGGAGTCGTCACATGCCTTTATGGCCGGGCTTAGGATCTACTAAGGTTGTGTGGAAACCCTCTTGACAAAAATCCGTCACACATGATCTAATTTGTTCAGTTACAATGTGGACCGGAGGTTGCCAATTCATGATACTCGATCGTCATGCTATCGCTAAAATAATGTTAATCTCAGTTCTCGTGTAATATGTCTAAAGTTCAGGCTCTGCTGAAAAATCAAACGATCTTCAAAATTTGATGACTCTAATAACTCAAAAAAAAAATTACAATTATTTCCCATTACTAGACACAATTGCCATTAACACACACTATCTTTTGTTTTTTATAGAAATTTAAATGAAGAACTCAGCGAATCACAGATTTAAATCCTTTCCACGCGTCGCACAAAGATTATAAATCACAACCTTAGTGTCAAGAGAATAACGACCCTCGAACTCATCGCTCGACCGCGGGATATTCAGTTTTGTAATAACCCGAACGAAACATGTGGCTTACGTATGAATACCATAATTAACCAAAACCCTTTCTCAATTAATTTCTACTAATACACCCGAGAACCCCATTAGTGATGCTACGCGATTCGAAATTAATACCTATCTTATCGATAATTTCCACATTTACCGATAATCCCTGGTGTATCGGTAATCGTCTTAATATCACGCTAGTCTGGTGTATAATTGAATTCCTGTTTTGTTTGAGTGGATGTGTCAATAAGGATAGGGTAAACGTGGACACAGCGTGTTTCTTTACAGGCTCGGGGCTAAAAATATTGGTAGGGGTGGCAAAACTTTATTAAATATTGTTACTAAGATACTCTTTACGAATTTTTAGTATATAAAATAAATAAAAATAAAATAAATTAATTCATGAAACTCATTTCTAGACAAATAATAAGTGCACTTAGTAAATAAATATAGCTAAGTATTACAATGTAGGCTGAACTAGGTAATCCTATAAAAATAATAAGTATAACGAAGTTCTTCAACTTATTGAAATCCCCCAGTCTGATATCCCCATTCTACAGAAAAAAATCTCAGCAAGTCAAGTATTTTTTTGTTACGTAATATTTTATATTAAAAACAAATACTATCACGAGGAATTAAATAATAATAATTCGTTATAATGTTATAAGAAAAACATACACGGAAGCTTTTATTGAACATTTTATTTTACTTTTACTTCAAAATCCTATACCCCAATTAACTTTGCGATTTACTCGATTACAAGATTAATATTTTTATTCCATACTTTCTAATTCAGGAGTCATTACATCATCCGGATTATCATATACATTGTGCAAATGTTAACAACTTGTCAGTCTACAAGCATATTGATCTTATTAATTAATTAAGTGAGCATTGCTGCCGCACAAATGATAACCACAGTAAGTACGATTTTTTGCGGTATTGAGTTATATATATATTCGAAATCAGCACAAAAAGATCTATATTTCTGTATATTCAGAGTTTGCAAATGTGGCTTATAACCTCCTGTTTGAGAAAGCAAAACTACAGTAAGTCTTGTTTGGTGGTATGGAATTCTTAATATATTCATAGTAAGTAAACATATGGTTAATTGTTCTATTTTATTTTAATTAAATCCTAATTATTTTTGTAGTAACTTATTTTTCCCTCATTAAGTTAGGTTACGGAAATTTCATATTTCACACTTTACCAAACATATGTACAGTAAGAAAGACTTACTTTAAATATGCCATGGCATCAGTTTTAAAATAATGTATTACTCCATATTTCTACCACAGTAAGCGTTTTTACTATATTTATGCTTGGGATAACTTTACAGTTTTTACTTAGTTTTACCTACAAAAAAACAAGAAACATTCTACTTACTGTAATAATGCTAAGGAGTACTGCAAAGCGGGGGCTGTGCGGGGTGAAGTGAGTTATGTTTGTTAATGGAAATGGCAGAGCAGACACAAGCCAGACACCACCAGAGACGGGCGCGTGGACATGTTGCGAATATGATTGGTGCCAAAATTCAAAATTCTAAATTCGTTTATTGCGTGAAATACATGTTATAAAGTTCTTATAATGTAATGGGTCACAATGTATTCTGCCCTATTGGGCGTGCAATGTTATAAAATTTACAATAATTAGCTGCTATAAATTCTTAAAATAAATAATACAAAAAATTCACAGACAAATAATATTTAAAAAAATCAGGCTGATATCAGAAAAGAAGTTTGTAAAACATTATTTTTGTCGACGCTGGGGTATCATCCTAAAAATGATCAGAGAGTTTTGGCTGCTTTAAAAAGACCTGTCGATAAACGGTCGCAGGGGAACCTATGAAAGAACAAACAAAATCGATCGAAATATCATAAAAGACCATGTTTTTAGCTACAATCCAGCTATCTCGCATTATAGAAGGGAACATGCGCCAAATAAATTATATTTACCCAGCGACATTAGTGTAAGACTTATGTTCAAGAACTTTCGTGAGAAGTATCCTACAATGCAAATTTCACAAGAAACTTACCGCACAGTCGTCAAAAATGATTTAAATATTTCATTCACGCATTTAGGGAATGAAGAATGTGAAACATGCACTATTTTCAAACTGCATAATCCAGAACATGTGGAAAATCGCAATGATTCCTGTGATATTTGTAAGAACTACACTGTTCACAAAAAAAGGTACACCGAGAGCAGAATCAAATACCAGGATGACGTTGAGAAGGCTGTCATAGATAAAACTACAATTCGTTATTCTGTTGACTTGCAAAAAGTGGTGATGTTACCTCGAATCGACCAATTCAAAGCAGCTATTTTCTGCCCAAGGATAATTGCTTTCAACGAAAGTTTTGTCCCTTTGGGTAAAACCTCAAAAGAAGACGTTCCATTTGCTGCACTGTGGAATGAATCAGTCTCAGGTCGCCATCAACAAGACATTATATCAACATTTAGAGCGTTTTTGACCCACAAACGTGATGCTGAGAATGTTATATTTTGGGTAGACAACTGTGCCTCCCAAAATAAGAATTGGGCTTTATTGTCGTTTTTGGTCGATATGGTAAATAGTTCGTTAATAACTGCCAAGTCCATCGAGTTGCGATATTTCGAACCTGGACATACATTTTTGTCTGCAGATCATTTCCACCATCAGGTTGAGAAAATGTTAGGCAAAAGAAAAGTTTATGACTATGATGATTACATCGGTAGAGTTAAAATGGCTAACAATGGGAAAAATATAGTGAAGTTAATGGATGTTTCCGACTTCTTTTCTTACGAAGATTTATCATCTCAGCAAAAACTTAGAAATAAGGAACCTAGGATATATCTTAAAGATATAATGGTAGTCAAGGCAGAGAGAGGTCAGTGGGATCTCAAGTACAAAACAGGCCACAAAGAAGAATATGAAATTCTTGACTTCCTGCAGATGAAAATAAAGAAGACTCAAAAGTTCCCTGAGGTACTTTCTAAGAAACATCCAAGGGGAATTACTGAAGAACGTAAAGCTGAGATTTTGGAGAAGCTTGTACCATTAATGCCGGAAAATCGAAAAAAAATCTGGTGAAATATTCCAGTTTGCAACTCAGCGACAAACCTACTTAATGAAGAATGTTAATAATTGAAGAAGACTGACAGAATATTAAATATTGCAGAAGAATAAGAGTGATTCGTTAAACAACAACAAAATTTAGTACAACTAGATCTCATAGTTTTTAATAACTTTTATCTTCAAAAGATCTCAAATTAGATTAATAAAAGGTCACTCTCACTCACAATTCTCATAATTATGTACCTAACTATAAGTAACGGTGATAAAAGTGACAAAATAATACTTTGTATAACTTTTATTGATGTTTTTAATGGTTATAGCAATAACCTTTTGTTTGTTTTATTTTAACAATTATATTTTCTGATTTTGTTACTATTTTTAATGTACAAAGTAGTACAAATACAGATTATGGTGTTTCAATTAATATGTTGCAATAAATAACATGTGATTCTTGATAATTTACTTTTATTTAATTTCTGTAAATAATAATTAAAAACCTAAATTGGTACATTAAGCGGAATCAATTCATGAGATGGTAAAAAACTTATCTTTAATTAGTAGTTCCATGCTATAACTGCAGTAAGTTACAGTGAATATCAAGTAGATTTTGCTCAGCTATAAACAAACTATATGGGCTTAGTAATTTTGTATTTGTATTTATTCAAAGAATTACAACTATTTTCACAGGTATCACCTAATACAATAGTGTAGTCATCATTGTTACAGTATGTTCTTCTGCCTAAATATTCTCACAGTAAGTCACCTTCTTGCTATATTTATGCTTAGGAATGAAAAAAATATATTTATTACATTCCTAAAGATAAATAGTTTTTCGAGGTTTTCTATATTAATAATTTATTTATTGACTAACTTAGTCATTCCACTTATAAAGCAAACTACTTTGCATAATAAAAACCGACAAAAATAATAATATGCCTAATATTTGGACCATGGTAGCAAAAACCGTAAAAAAAACTTTAACCGCCGTTTTCTCGAAAATGTGCTCGGAGGACTTACTGTGGGTATCCTTCGTGGGGCAGATTGGGCTGATTGAGTAATATCTAAATGACTTTACTTGTTACTCGAATAATGTTTATCGACCATATCTTGAGATTTAGGTAACATGATTTAGGAGACTAATAGTAATAACTCATCAATTTAGCTTTTGTAAAAGGATTTTAAGTTGTCCAAAATCCGAATATACAGACATGTTCGATTCCCAGCTTGGTTGATATAAAATCTATAAAAGAGTGGACTGTATGATTGATATTTTTGATTAGTGTGACTCGAAATTATATCAACACTAACGAGACGAGAGTGATTCTATCTTGAATAATGAGAGTGAGAAATGTTGGATCGTATGGATGAGGGATGTGTCGAATGTTGCACAAAACCACTAACCTTGCAAGTCGGGTGTGTAGCCTACTCCACTCGTTTCCAGGATTCCTCGGCGCGACGCGGCTAACTATACCTTTCGAGATCTGTACTTCACTTGGCGGGCTAGCTTAGGGCGAGCTTGGAGAAATTGGTCGGAGCGTGAGAGCTATACAGTGGTGTCTCGTACAACTTCGAGTATCACTCCCAACGAAAAACAATTCCACGCACACGAAAATTAAAAAAGTTAAATTTATGCGAGAACAAAAGAATGTGACGAAAAAACTGATTACTCTCGACGAAATCTCAAGACAGAATGAATGAGTAGTTTATAAAAAAGGCGCGGAAAAGCAAACGGTCATAAACGTACCTTGGTGAGAAATTGTCAATGTCACTAATGTCAGATATGTCAACCTTGCCACCTAACTTACAAAAAAGTGCATACCAATCCTGAACATTCCGACCACCAAAATACACAGTATTTTCCGCAAAGCTTATCCAATTTATATAAATGCGATACGAAACAATTAACACGAGAAAAATATATATTATTTACAATTACCTAAACTAACTTACCTAATCCTTTCAGCTGGATTTAGGTGGAGTGGGCATCGGGATCGATGTCCTGGTTCATAGGAAGGACACATAATTTAACCACAGGCCGTTTGCATTCTCCTGAAGCCGTTCGTAGAGTAACCACTCGGCAGACATTATCGGTTCCAGAATGGAGCTGAATTACCCGACCTAATTTCCATTTCATCGGACTGCATTGTTCGTTAGCAATGAGAACCAAAGTTCCGACAACAATATTCTCACGCGCATCCACCCATTTATGCCTTTGTTGCAGCGTATGCACATATTCGAGGTGCCATCTCTGCCAGAAGTCCTGGTGCATTCTTTGGATGAGCCGCCATCGACGAAGAGGGCTGACGTGCTTTTCTAGGATCTGCTCCTCTGGCAGTAGAGTCAAAGGCTCGAGTGTGAGGAAATGGCCTGGGGTTAACGCCGCAATATCATTTGGGTCGGAGCTTAGTGGCGAAAGTGGCCGTGAATTCAGCAGAGCTTCGATTTGGATAAGCAGCGTGTTAAACTCCTCATAAGTCAGACGTTGCAAGCCAACGACACGAGCGAGGTGAGTCTTAACCGATTTAACTCCTGCCTCGACTAGTCCCGAGAAATGTGGACTACCAGGAGGGTTAAACGTAAACTCTACCTTCTCGGCCTGCGCCGCCTGCGACATTAAGTCCTTTAACAGGTTACTGGCCCCGACGAAGTTCGTTCCTTGATCGGATACCAATCGAGAGCAACGACCTCTGCGAGCTATAAACCGCTTCAGACAGGCCAAATAGGCTTCCGAAGTGAGTTCCGAAGCGAGCTCCAAGTGGATTGCCTTAGTGGCCGTGCAAACAAAGACACAGACATACGCTTTGAATGTTCTAACGCCACGACCACGGCCAAGGGCTATGTCAAATGGCCCAGCATAGTCTACTGAAGCTGACGAGAATGGTTTCAGTTGACTTAGACGGTAACTCGGCAGATTTCCCATCCGGGGAGGTGCGGACAATCGTGGGTTGGCACGAAAGCACTTTACACAAGACGACACCACGGAACGAATAGCTCGCTTCGACGAGAGGATCCAAAAATCCTGTGCGAGAAGACTCTGTAATGTCTGAGGTCCTGGATGTAGAAATCTCCGATGGTACTCGTCGATTAGAAGATAGGTCAGGCGGTGAGTTCGAGGAAGCAGTAGCGGGTGCTTCTGACTGTAACTCAGATCACTGTGCGCGAGACGGCCGCCCACCCTGAGCAACCCATTTTCATCTATGAAGGGACATAGTTTTCTTAAAACTTTGGGGAGCAAGTTTGGGGTGCCTTTAGTTAGCATACGGAGTTCCGATGCGAACACAACCTCCTGTACATGCTTTACTAAAAACTGCAACGCATGGCTAGTTTCGATCGTTGACAACACACCGGTTGATTTTACTGGTGCCCGTAAATTTTTAGAGAATCGGTAACAGTAGGCGACGATATTAACGATGCGCGAGAACGACGAGAATTTGTGAATGAGTCCATCGACAAAACCAGTGTTGCTTTCTGTAAGAAACGTCAATATTCTTCGCTCCTCGAATGCGGACTCGTTGGCTGTGTAAGAATTTTGCGGCCAGTCTTCACAAGGGTTCAACAACCAGTTGGGGCCCGACCACCATGAATGACACCGGATCAAATCTTCGGGCAATAAACCTCGTGAACCGTGATCGGCTGGATTGTCGGTAGTAGGAACATGTTGCCAGCATTCGGAGGGTATACCGTCTTGAATTTCCGTAACACGGTTGGCAACAAATGTTTTCCAGCGTGAAGGACAGGAGTTAATCCAGGTTAATGCTACACTGGAATCTGACCAAGCGAAGATACCATCGAAACGATAAAGACCATCTAGGGCGACGGTTAACGAGGACATGAGCTCAGTCAGCAAGACAGCCGCCATCAACTCTAAGCGAGGGATAGAGCGTTTGCGGAGAGGAGCAACTTTCGATTTGGCACAACATAGTCGGACCTCAGTCATCCCGTCGCTGCGCGATGCACGACAGTAGATAACAGCACAATACCCACGCTCAGAGGCATCACAAAAGCCATGAAGTTGAAGAGAGGTAAAAGAAGGTACCATTCTCCGTGGCAATGCCACAGCACTCAGCGACGACAATTGGTTCTTGACCTTAAGCCACTCAGTTGAAATAACTGGAGGAGCATCATCATCCCAATCGACACCAGATAACCACAACAGCTGCATTATATATTTGGCAAGGAATACTACAGGAGACAAAAGGCCTAGCGGATCGAAGATTCGAGCTATGTCTGACAGAATGGATCGCTTTGTACACCTTTTTTCGAGCGCAGCTGTTCTGAATGTAAGTTGGTCTGCAGTAGGAATCCATAGCATACCAAGGATTTTCAAGGACAGATCCTGAAGGTCTTCAAAGTTGCACATGTTTTCCGAGTACAATTCGGAAGGCGGCAAATCGCGAAGGAACTCTTTAGAGTTCGAAGTCCATTTTCTCAAATGTAAACCCGCGGATGATAAAATTACCGTAAGGTCAAGACGAATTTGGGTTGCACTCTCCACAGAGTCAGCACCCGACACAACATCATCTACATAAGTGTCCCGTTGTAGCACAGATGAGCCAAGGGGTCTACGAGACGAAAACTGCGACGCTAGACGAGACATGCACCAAAGAGCCTGATACGGTGCGCACGAGACCCCATATGTGACTGTAAGTAGCCTGAAGTCACGTATAGGCAAATCAGCAGAATCACGCCATAATATGCGTTGATAATCAGCGTCATCTGGTGCCACCAGGAATTGACGATACATTTTTTTTATATCTCCAGTGAAGACAACTTCGTGCCATCGAAAACGAATCAGAATATCAAAAATGCTTTTCTGGAGTTTGGGACCCGGCAGCAACATGTCATTCAGTGATCTGCCTTCGGCATCTTTAGCACTAGCATCGAACACTGTTCTCAGGGGCGTGGTGACCGAGTCCGGGCGCAGGATACCATGGTGAGGGATATAGTAAAACGGACCGACATTGACAGAAGGAGGGTCCACTTCCTCCATATGACCACTCTCCAAATAATCCTTCATAAAATCAACGTACGCCGATTTGAAATGGGCGTTTACTTTAAATTTACGTTCTAATTGAAGGAACCGTTTCAACGCAATATCGCGAGAGTTAGCGAAGACTGGTTTATGTTGAGGATCAGCAAAGGTCAGCGGGACAACCACTCTTCCCTCGGAATTCCGGTTACTATTAGCTTCCATATACCTGTCGCAAGCCACTTCATTTTTCGATAAAATGACTGGTCTGGGCGGCTCGACACTTTCCAATTCCCAGAACCTTTTTATAGAGTTGTCTAGGGACAAGTTCGACACGAAAAAACAATTTTTACGATGATTGGCATTGTTGCCAATGCGAGCGAATTCGGTGCCAATAGTGCACTCGCCCATCACTATCCACCCGAAAATAGTGGGGATAGCAACGGGTTGACCTAACACACCTTTAATTAGACCAGGCTGGAGTGCCGACGCCAAAATGTTGACACTTACAAGCATGTCAACAGGACCTGGTTTATTAAAACTAGGGTCGGCGAGGTCCAAACCATCTAAATGTTCCCATGACGAGGTATCAATAAAACCAGGCGGCATATCTTGACAAATGGTCTGTAGCACAGCAGCTTCCACAACCAAGTTGGTTGAGATATCCTGATTCTTGGGACTCAATTCGCACATAACCGACCCGAGGGTGTTGGTAGATACTCGACCAATACCATCAACAGATTGAGCTTTTGGGCTCAGTTCTAGTCCCAACCGGCGTGCGCACGACAGGGTCATGAAATTACAAGCGCTAGCGCTATCCAGCAAGATTCTTATTTCTACAAATTTATTATTATTATTTTTTGCCAAAATCACAGCAGTTGAAAATAATGAATCAGTACTGGATGAGTATGTGGTCAGGGCCACGGGCGAGATCGATTCTTGAGACATAGAGGGGGTAGGTTCAGCTTCATCAAAATGCAGCAATGTATGATGCCTTTGACTACATTTTCCACACATCACTTTGACTGTGCATTTTTTTACCGAATGTGCAGGCCTTAGGCACAATATACACAGCCTCCTTCCTTTCACATCCTGGAACCTACTTGCTGGAGTCATTTTCAGAAACTGTGGACAATTTTCTGGACCATGGCTTTCATGAGGGCAAAACTCACAAGTGGAGTCGGGGGACACAATTAATGACATCCTATTTTTTTGTGTTGGCTTAGAGGGTGCTGGTTGCCCATGGCAGTTGTCTAGTGCCCGAGCACGATTTTCCAGAAACTCCATGATGTCCTCATATAACGGAATGTCAACATCTGGCCTCAGTTGAAGCTCGAATGCTTCCCGAGTAGCTACATCTAACTTTGACCACACCAACTGGAAGAGCATGAAGTCTTGGCTTGGCAGGTCATACCTCGACAATATAGCCAAATTCTACCTCTGCCAACTCCCTACTATGTATAAGCGAGTCGTAAAGTTCTTTAAAAGACACCCAGTTCTCCAACTTCCCATCGAATGGTTTTAGAACTATCTTTGGCAGTTTTGCTAACATACTGCTAGATTGGCTAGTGGGTTTGTTCTTCTGCTCATGTACCATTGACAACCTAGACTTAAGATTAAACAGTTTTTTATCAAACGAAATAGTATGCGCGAATTCCGTGATACGATCTGCCTTAGACATACCTGACAATACGTGAACTTGTGCCGAGTGAAAGTCTTTACCTATCACGTTAACCGATTCCTGGCCTATGACGCACGCAGCGCGTCATGAAGAAACCTTCAGTGAGGCCAATGACGCGACAAGCGCGTCATTAGTAAATTGTTAAAATATTTGTATAGGGCCGGGGCGGAAAGGATCGAAAAATGAAGGTGGCAAGGAATCGGTTAATATCCTCTGCCGTCACCCCTTCGAGATCTGAGGATTCCAGCAACTCCATTCGCATATAGCAATAGTCCCGAGTGATCCTATATTGGTTCGCGCCTTCGTTTTCCATTATTACTGAATACAACAAACTATTCACGAACAAATGTAAACAAATACGAAGCTAAGTCTATTTAACCGTTTTAAAACACTCGGCACTGACAACAGAATGTAAAAATGACAACTGACACGATAATCTATTTGTCAACCAAGTTTGACAATGCAATTAAACGACAAAGTACGTTTATGATCGTTGGATTGTTACAGAAAAAAAGTACCCTCAATATTTTTAGCGAAACGAATTTAAAATATTGCTGTAGGTAACAAACGACAGTTTACCAATTCTAATACTTTTTCATGAACAATACAACGATACAAAATTAACAAAACGAAAATCTAGACTAATTCAATCCGGCCGTAGGACCAAATGTTCGATTCCCAGCTTGGTTGATATAAAATCTATAAAAGAGTGGACTGTATGATTGATATTTTTGATTAGTGTGACTCGAAATTATATCAACACTAACGAGACGAGAGTGATTCTATCTTGAATAATGAGAGTGAGAAATGTTGGATCGTATGGATGAGGGATGTGTCGAATGTTGCACAAAACCACTAACCTTGCAAGTCGGGTGTGTAGCCTACTCCACTCGTTTCCAGGATTCCTCGGCGCGACGCGGCTAACTATACCTTTCGAGATCTGTACTTCACTTGGCGGGCTAGCTTAGGGCGAGCTTGGAGAAATTGGTCGGAGCGTGAGAGCTATACAGTGGTGTCTCGTACAACTTCGAGTATCACTCCCAACGAAAAACAATTCCACGCACACGAAAATTAAAAAAGTTAAATTTATGCGAGAACAAAAGAATGTGACGAAAAAACTGATTACTCTCGACGAAATCTCAAGACAGAATGAATGAGTAGTTTATAAAAAAGGCGCGGAAAAGCAAACGGTCATAAACGTACCTTGGTGAGAAATTGTCAATGTCACTAATGTCAGATATGTCAACCTTGCCACCTAACTTACAAAAAAGTGCATACCAATCCTGAACAGACACCTTAATTGAACTTGTAGTAAAGCTAATGATTTTATTATTTTTAAGAATGTTGATTATTTGTTGTCTTGTAGGAATGATGTAGTCATAAAGTGATAAAATCCTTATAGGTTTAAATATAAAATTGGTAGTTCTAAGTTGATAACCGAAAAATTACTACCTTAAAGATTGAAAATAAAGTATTGCCATAAATCCATAACTAGCAGTTAATTTGTCTTAAGCTCCCAATAGCCCTGAAATCTTAAATTTAGATATGTACGGTTTCATTTTAATATTGAGAAACATAATGGTCAGATTCACTAGTAGAATTTCGTATATAATATTTTCATCGATAAAAATGTTGATAATTGTCCCACCCCTACTAACTCAAGCGCCTGTGATCGCTAGGAATTTGTTTGCTGGGTTTTCGTTTATTCTTTATTGAATTTCCTTCGGTTATCGCATATTGGGGGTTATGATATTATGATTTGTAAGTCTCGCCTTCTTTCAAAGGGTAAATGATCTGAAATTTCACTCACACATCGTAATATTTTTGCGAGAAAAGCCCTTAGAGAGGAAAATTGTTTCGAAGTTATTATACGTTTGTACGGACAATATTTTTGATGAAAACTGAAAGAGGTTTTATGGTTTTGATAACTTTATGTAATTCTTTGCCGTAGGATAAAAACGAAAAACAAGATTATGTTGCTAGTTTGCCAGTATTATCTATTATTAAAATATAAATATAATAATTTTACTAACATATTTTTTACAAATATTTATGATGTAATCTTAAACATCATCGTTATTAATATTATTTTGCTTAGAGCTTTACCTAAACGTTATACACATTATCATTTTGGAAAACAAATAAAGATTACAAAAAAGTGGCTTTCAATTGATACAAAAGTCACCCATTTCCTGGATTCTTTCAGTCCTTAAAATATGTATATAGGTGATATCAATCACTGCAGTGCCGCGGTATGCATTTAACAATTTAAAACAGTTCCGTTCAGCTGACGGCGCGGTCAGCAACATGCGATTGGCAGCGCGGGTGACGCCGGGTGCCAACTTGTATAGCGGGTCAGTTGAGTAACGAGGAGGTTTTATGTTCCGCTGTATGTATTTGTATTTTTTGCGTAGGAACATCGATTTCTGCGACAGTTTTGTACTTATTTGGAAATTGTTGTCGCTATTGTATGAAGAATGATCCCGAGGTGGTTCCATAAAAAGTGTTTTTCCTGAGGGATAAGAATTTGTCAAAAAAAAAACGGTTGAAATACTAAGGAATTTGTAGTCGGTTTTTGTTTTTTTTTTTAAACATTATGTTCTGCAAGGATTTCCAGGAAATTCCAGTTTATGAAATATTCTTAGTTAAAATGTCTCAGTATTTCCTTCAAACGTAAACATATTAATATAACAATAATAATGCTAGACGATCTTTATCTCGTCCTGAATCAACCTTATAATAATTTACATATTTTAGAAAAAAAATCTTGATTTTTAGAGAAACTTTTGGCATTTGCTGTTGTGTAGATTTAACTTTTATCTCGTGAAACCTCTCACATGTAACTAAACCATCTTAATCTTTATTCTCCTCCAACCAAACAAAGTCACTTTCGAAAGCTCATACAAAATTTAGCAATAGAAACAATATAACCCCTTTCTGTGATTTCAGGCAGCACAGACAAATTGAATACATTATGAGTACACACACCCACACACACACACACAATTCTTGTCTATGTTTAAAGAAGCAGATTGTGACTGGTTGTTTGCGAACTTGCCAATCAAGTCGCGAGGCAAATGTTATGTTTAAATAAATTATTTATTTGTTGATAAAGCAAATAAAGCGCTGCCTTATTTGTCTGCAAAATTTATGTTTCTACATTATTTATTAATGGCCAAATATAAATGCAGAATTGATTAATTCATAACAGACGGACTGGGTATGAATTTGATTGTCTCAAATGTTATTTGATCAGCCCACTTTACCTCAATTACTGTTGGGCAAAGGCAGCTGCTGGGCAAAGGCAGCTGCTGGCACGTAGGCAAGCTTAAAACAGGGCGTTATGACGCTCGTTAGGATTATGTCCAGCTGTTAACTAATAAAGGATGATGATGATGATCAAAGAAGGTAGGCTTCCTATTTATTTGTCTGTCGTTCCCCCGTTTCTGGTTAAATTATTAAATAAATGAAAGCAAATAATTTCTTATAAGAAGTAGGTACTTTCAAAATTTTCACGGTTTCTAAAATCATACCAATAGGCAGGAATGCTAAGATTATTATTTTTGTAAATTTAGGTTAATACATTATCGAAAAAAATATAAAATCGTAAAACAAAAAACTGCGCTCAATTTCGTGTGATATAAACACTGCCATATTTTCTGTGACGTCACTGTTAAGATTGCCTCAGAGTGCTTCTTTGGTTTCTTTCATCAATAAAATAAGAAACAAATAAATGTTGAATCAGACCATCATATTACATTTGAAAAAGATAGAAAAGCTTATCGTTTATATTTTATTGTTCTTTTGATCCTGTCTAGTATTCAGTCCAGTGCCCGGCTGAAGAACCAGGCAGAGTTGAAATTCTGTCTAGAGTTGAAAACTTCGACAATTTCTAATGAAGGCTGAGATAAATAACGATGCCCTAAATAAGGACAAAACAGCTCTATTAGTAATATTAAAATTGGTATAAAGCAAAAAAAAATACCCCTTACTTTTTCACAACTAGACAACTGCAACGAATTAATTAACAAAGTAATGAGTTTTGGCGACAACTTCGTGAGCAGTAAAACAACATATATAACAAAATTGGTTAATTATACGGAACACAATAGCATTGTAAAATAACTTAAACTACTAGTTACCTATGTATGATAACAAAACTAGCATAATACAATTAAAGCATTAGTACATTATATTATATATACATACATTCTCATTTAAGTTAACTTAAATTGTTCTTTTGAGAAATAAAATTATTTAAACTGAAGTAATGAGTTTTGGCGACAACTTCGTGAGCGGTTTAATATGGCTTTAATATGGCAATGGACGGCAACTCAAACTTTTACGTTATTGACCATTATAGCAACGCTGTGAATAATTTGTGATGGAGCTTTTATCCGAAATCAAAGATTAAATCGGAATCTTTGATTTCGGGTTAAATCTCCTGTCTCTGACAGAAATAGAATTTGGGGGCTAGATAATGCTGTGTGAATTGTCTAGCATTATATATATATATATTTTTTTTATGTATGAATGGATGGTTGTTTCTTCTTCACGTTAGAACTACTGAACGGATAGGTATGAAAGTTTGCATATATGTATATAGGTAGCATAGCATTTCATAAACCAGTTCCCATGGGATATAAATAACCTTAAAAGGTTTCCGTAGAAACAACGCATGTCGCGGGCAGAAACAAGTTGTATTATAATTTTCAGATCAAAGTTTTAAAAGCGTGATTGATGTCTTGGGTTTGGAAATTTTATGATAGAAAGATGCGTTGGCGGAAATTATTTTAAGACTATTATTTATTGCTTTGGCTATAATTGTTTTTTGTGTAAAGACTTATATGCTGAATGCGAATGACGACCGATGTGGCGCGGTGGGCGAAGGTCCGCCTGCGACGCAGGAGGTTGCGGGTTCGATTCCCGCCTCGGAACAATTGTGTGTACGATCTGCAGATATTTGTTCCGAGTGTTCTGTTCGTTTTCTATATATAATAAAAAAATATCTATCTATGTAATATATTATATTATGTATATCAGTTATCTAGTACCCATAACACAAGCTCTGCTTACCATGGACCTAGATAATGATGTGTGAATTGTCCAGCATTATTATTTATTTATTTATTTATTTAATGCATAGAACACTATTATCAGAATGCCGATTTAAGTCAGGGACAATCGGAAGTGGCGCGTTGCTTATCGCGATTATTGTCAAAAGCTAGGTGGGTCATTTCATTAGAGAAAATTGATAAAATACATTACGTTTATATACTTTTCTTGGTACAATTCCCACCTTGTAAACATTATATCTGCTCTTCCTCATGGGGTATTTAGCTATCACTATTGGCGGGGTCCCGTCGTTTATGTAGATCGATACACCGCTCAAGGGGCTTCGCTTTGTGAATTTTTATTGCTACTAATGGAGTCTTTGAGATTTGAGTGGTAAATAGTTAAATACCGAGAAAATCCACCCGAGGGAGAGATGCTCTGTTAATATAAGCAATTGCAGATAATGGTTAGGTAATATCAAGCACAATTATGAATACAGCGATGTATACTTTGTAGGCTTTTATTAAAAATGTATATAATATGTGCATTTACAATCTTTAATAAGTTACCAGAATCTAAATATTAAAGACCTCAATGGTAATTTATTAAAACAAAAATTAAATAAGTGGCTGTTTGACAAATGTTTCTATAGTGTAAATGAATATATTAATCTTCATTAGAAAAACTTATTATGCTTTGACAATGATTGTGAATTAAATCTTAAATAAAATATTTATTTTATATTGTACCAATCAATAATTAAAAAAACAAGGTTAATAAATGTAACCTTGTTTTTTTAATTATTGATTAATTTAACGACCATGAATCACTGCGAACTAATATTTGCACAACTGCTTGCGGGTTGAATACATTTGACACTACTCTAGTTATATGACTTGACGTTATCTGTAATAAAATGTTCAGCAAAACCATACCAGCAGACTTGCTGGGATGATTTACTCGTAGCAATATACCACTTAAAATCCGATATCTAATAGTTAAAAAAAATCACGAATACAGAGTTAAAAAAATCACGATTTGGAGTGTATAATGTGCAAGTATGTAGATTTTTATATGACGTAAGCTAAACAAACTGTAGTTTCACCCCCTCTTACCGCTCTACCTCTAAACGACAAGCGACAGCCTTTCTGCTAGAAGGTGTTAGAGTTGAATGCCGTTGATACAAAACGTTTCCAATATATGAGTATTTGAAACCCATTTGGATTACGCAGGCGGCTACATTCCCATTAAGCACATTAAATTACATTCGGCTGTTCCCGCTATGTGTTGTAATCCCCGGTAAGGATTAGCGTTCGAGCCAGACGCTAAATCTGTGCACATATAGCAGATTAAATGGGGGAAATTTCCTCTGTGTCCGCTTCGTGTGAATACCTAGCGGATATTTTGGAGGTCCGAAGAAAATGGAGAAAATCGGACCTCCAGGATATATCCACTATCTACTCCATACTTGAGTATTGTGACGATCCTGGAGGCCGATTTTTATTCTCCTAAACACGCAATCGATTGTATATATTTATGTGAAAATTATAAAGTATATAACACGACATTTCGTGTTGGAGAATTAAAATATGAGACCTGGGCTATTGTGAGATGTACAACCAACGGACACGACGTCGAGTATGATTAATTTCAATAGAATATCAGTATTAAATAAATACTTGTATCCATGTCAGCCATGTTCAGTAGTGGACGTAGTGTCAGTCACACTACGTCCACTGCTGAACATGTCTCCCCCCCCCTGACACTGAGGGTTTTGCGATAATTACCTTGCATGGCTAGTTAATTTATCATAACTGTCTTTTTACTATATTAACCATTACTTTTTCGCGAACTCTCGCTTCTCCACTCATTGAACCAATGTCCGCTCTAAGTTCACACATGAGAAACATTTTAAATTATAAATACGCCTCTTAGTTCTTTATGCGAGTAGAATTTTGGTAACGCGACCAAATTGAGTTCTGCATTCGTACTTGCCACGCATAATATGAGTAAAAGCTAAAACAGTAAAATGAGTTGTCGCCTGCCAAGCTCAAAAATACTTCATGTTTTTGAGGTGCTGATGAAATGTCAATATAATCAGCACTAATTCTGAATACTCGTAGATCTAACGCAGTCATCGAGTCATGTAAGTCTAAAACGAGAAGTCTTTGTTGATAATGATGATTATCTCTCTACTTGATAGCCACAAAAAAAACTATTAACGAGCAAAATAAAGCCGTAAAATTATAATTGTAACGAAAAGTCTATCTGACTTTTCTGGTTACAATTATCGTTATACTACTTTTTATTCTAATTTTCCTATTCATTGCTTATTACAGATAACAACTTTTCGTAAACATCTTGTTGTAATTTACTTTTCTTAAGCCAAGAACCATCAGAAAAGCATAATCTTAGGAGCTCATTTCAACCCTAATCCTATTAATATAATAACATGTCTCAAACGCCACATCACTTGATTATTAAACCGCAAAATTAACGTAGGTACATAATATAATCCACTGAGTATCAAATTACTGGAGACCACAAGAGCGGTTCAGGAAATAATGAGGATTCCTCGTTCTCAAGAATAGAGATTGAAGTTTATACCTTAGAAATATGCTTGCTTATTTCGAATGAAGAACGACAGATATTTCCGCGTCCCGCCTGACCCTTCTTGCGCTCATTGTGATCGTGCAATAATTACACTCGAATTTTGTCCAATTTGTCTTATTATTCACAAAATTACCTGAAACCCACCTCTAAAACAGCGATCTAAAGTTAGAATTCAATTATTTTGACTTATATAACCTCTCTATTGTTACAGATAATGACAATGAAGTGCAAAACGGCCGGAATCATCTACATCATCATCACGTGCGCACTCGTCACCGAGATGTCAATAAACGTCAACGCGAGAGAGAACAACAATAAAAGACGGACGAAGGAAAAAGTCGGAGGATTTCAAAAGAATATTTGCGATATAACCGACCGCGATTCAAAAGTTCACTGCTACTGCGAGAAAACTCGAGAGCTGCGGAATGTGACGAAGGCGGAATGCTGGGTGTTCAACGACGGTATTCCACCTGACGAGCCTCTCTGGCGAAGCTTCGCCTCGCAGCCAAGTTTGCAAACTTTGTCTTTTAACGTCCGAGTGGAGGGTGCTCTAAACTACATTCCCACTACAGCACTCTCCTACCTACATCGACTCCGATCTTTTGATATTAAGTACGGGAACATTGCACACGTAACACAGTTCTCTTTCGCAAACTTGACGAATCTAAAGGAAGCTATGCTATCGCAGAATCAGATTGAAAACTTGCAACAGTACGCCTTCGCTCACCTACCGAATATAACGATGATCGATCTAGAAGACAACATGATAATTGATATAGACGCAGAAGCGTTCTTTGATCTGCCGAACTTGCAAAAGTTGGTTTTCACCAAGAATAATATATCGATGATTCGGAACGGGACATTCCAACACACGTTCAATCTCTTGGAATTGGACTTGAATAAAAACAACATATTCCATCTGAACCGACGGACTTTTGATGGATTGGCGAACTTGAGGAAATTGGATCTGAGAGAGAACCGAATACACAATTTAACTGAGTTTACTTTCGCTGAGTTATGGAACTTGCAGGAGCTGTTGCTTGGGAAGAACGACCTGAGATATGTATCGGAGAGAGCTTTTGATGGACTGTCACAGCTCCGGAAACTGTCCTTGGATGAGAACAAGCTGGCCTCACTACCCTTGAGGCTGTTCGAGGGAGTCAGAGGGCTCACTACCTTGAATCTGCGGTCCAACAAGCTACACGCGCTAACTTTCGACAATATAAAGCCCATTTTAGAAAACTTACGACCTCAGAATAGCAGCCTTCTTCTTGAAGGTAATGAACTAATATCTAACAATTTTTATTTCTTTTCCATGCTATGCTCATTACATGAGTGGAATAGCGACGTTGTTGTTAATATCAACATGAAAAGTTTTAGTTTTTATGATCCCTCAGGGTGTTTTTAGTTAGGGCCGAATGTAGGTAAATGGAAGTAAAAAATGTTATTTAAGTCCCTCCCTATGGTTTATAGTTTTTGTTTACTCCGGAAAATAAGTAAGCATAAAAGCTTTACTAATATTAATGTCTTTATTTATTTTCAGAGAACAACTTCGTATGCGACTGCAGCTTGAAGTGGATGCACGTCCTACGCAACGACACAAAGAGCCGGGGCACAAAGGACTCGCTAGATGGCGTTACTTGTAAAATGGACCCGCTTATAGTGAGCTCCGCCTACAACAAAATGCCCGAACCAGACAGTAAATTGGATTACAATAAAGACATCCTCCACGCCGGTATCACAATAGAGACTCTCAACGAAAAAATTAACGTTACTGAGAAAAAAACGATACCAGTACAAGAGACGGCCGACGTTAGTACCAACGATATAGCATCAAAGCAACTGAAGCGACACGTTTTGAAAATCTCCCCGGAAGACCTTCCCTGTCCGCGAGAGAGTATGGAAACTACTGAGCCACCCCCTATGTCACTCGGAGATCCCTTGATTCCGATACAGAATGAAATGAAGACTTTTAGCTTCCCTCGACTGAGTTCTGGGCAAGAAGTCCGTAGGCTAGGTGTGCTAGTCTTATTTAGTGTGAGTTTTGCGATCTTTTTTACTTAGGCTACCTTGATATAAACTCTTTACTAGTCATTAGATGTTATAATATGTGATGGATGAAAATTACAAGTAGCAAGGAAATAAAGTTTTACTTTATTGTGTCCTGTTAGCCATCTTGAGCCAAGAGCTCTTACAAATCTACGTAAGACTTTTCTAAATAAAATGATTAAAAACCTTGCACTAAATCAATTATCAGCAGTATATAGATAAATATGCACACATATATTATAACAGATTCATTGTAAAGGTATTTCTAAAGCACGTAAACTTTTTATCAAGCAGTAACATTTATGTAATCAATGTTTCTAAGATACCGTTTTCTCATAGCTGTAAGAGCACCGATAGCGTAATAACTGATATTATCAACGCAATCGTAATGTAAGACTAATACTACTGCCTCTGTTTAGTATACATTTTGTACCTTCTAAGTAAACTAATTTGTGATTAGAACATGTACTGCCCAGTCTCAGCAATGTGACTTTATGTGACCCATAGGGGCGACCCCGAATCAAAGACCTACACAAGATAGAACATAATTATACGTCTTGGGTCATGAAAGTGTTAGTTTAGGATATCGATCTCGTACGCATAATTGTTTGTGTAATGTACGCGTGATTTTAATTCTGGTGTTAAATAACAATATTTTGAAATTCTAATATTATTTTGTAAATGTTTCACCAAATGTATTCTTTATTAATGTCTGCATTTTCCCTTGTATTTATAGTTTATAATTGTAAAGGTAAGTTTAAATGTGTCTTATTTTGATTATTAGCTACTCAGTGGGAATGTTTATTATGCTATAAATGTCAAATTACGTGGATTATGCATAACATAAAATAAAACCCCTTTGTAACTCCCTCCCTTTACTTTAAGTGAATGCACGTGTCTTATCTGATTGGATTTAAAGGGGCTCAACTCAAAATTACTTATAAGAATGAGTTCATTTCAAGGAGTGGGGAAATCAAATGTTTGTTTTCAATGTGAATATTGCATTTTATTTAATAACTCAATAATACAGGCTACAGGCGGCGTTTGAGAGAACCGACCTTCAAAGCTTTATGACAACTATTAGAAAACAGTGATCATCAAGGGGTATTATAAAATCTTGTCATAAATAAAAACTGTTCCAGCCTGTACTATAATAGCATAATATTGTACCAGTAACCAACTTTAAATACATATTATCTGACATTTTTTCATCGCAAAATTTTCTCATGGATATCCATTTCCGGTAACATAACCGCCGCGAGCTGCTTGCAGTAACTAGATCTCCCACTGTGCATCGCAAAGTTGGAGTGTGCTAGTCAATAACTGCAGCTCGCGCATACCTCAACAACTAGTATTATATACATACATAATTATGTATGTATATAGGTCTTCGTTGATTTTAAATTCGTGCTGCGTTAAACGTTAAATTACCTACTATTGCTTTTTATAGGCTCATTTTATTGTATAATGTTTTATAACTAATAATAAACTACGTAACAAAATTTTATGTCTGCAAAAATTAATCCAAAGTTTTCACAGTGAGCATCACTAGAAGTAAATGTAATATTGGTGTAATGCTCGTTCATTATTCTAATGAGTATAACGTTGTATAAAGTATTCTGACAAGGTGTTTTTGCATGGAATAAAGATATTGGTGTTTTTTTACAGAAAGTTATTTTATTTTTTCCTAGTAAACCTTTAACTTCAGAGATAAACTTAATAAGCGATAAAAGTATCTCTGAATTCTCCCAGTTTTGGTGAAATTCAAACTATAAGTTTTTTTTAAATATTATTGGACACAGCATCATCTAGTCCCAAGCTAAACAGAGCTTGTGTTATGGGTACTAGATGTCGTCTTCTTCATCTCACCCCTTGTGGGGGGGCGGGGATAGGGTATCGGGGCTATGCCCCCTGGCCCTGGCGCGTCTCCACCCATTACTATGGGTGGGTCTGTTGGGTTTTAATTGGCACTTGTACATATTCAAACACCGTCACCGGAGCCGCCTGTTGCCTCAGTGCGATCTAGCCCTGCCAGGTGAGATCCCCGAGGGGAAGGCCCAGCGAACCGATCAGCGACCGAAGCAGCGGCCACCGGTGTTGGTGTTGAATTTGTAGTGTTATTGGTGTCATTGGTGTCGTTCTTATCATCTTCCTTCTTTTGGAGCTCTCTTGCGTATGGCTTGTACCGTCTTAGTCCTGGGCGGTCCGGTGGTCTGGCGTGTTGCGGGGCTATCTCTCTAATATGCCGGTAATCGGAAGCGTCTGCTTTTCCAAACATATTAGAGAGAAGCCGGGTTATAAAGTCGCCTATGACTTCTATCTGGAGGTCTCTGTGAATGGTGGCGTTGCGGACGTATCGCGGTGCTCCCACGATCCTACGGAGTGTGATGTTCTCCTGCGCTTGGAGACGGTTTCTGTTTACTACACTCAGATACGGGTACCACGCTGGAGCCGCGTAGGTAAGCCGTGATCTGAGGTAAGTCTTGTAGATAAGTAGCTTCGTCCGAAGCGGCAGGCGTGACTGCAGGATCGGTAGGAGCTTGCTTCTCGCACCTCTCGCCTTCCCTATCACTTGATCGACGTGCTTCTTGAAGCTGAGGCGGCGGTCGATGGTGACACCCAGGTATTTTACATCTGGTTGCCACGGGATGTCCTTCTCCATCAGCTTCAGGGGGGTTGGCAGCGTCGTTCTTCCCGTGATGATGGCCTGGGTCTTAGCCACATTCACGGAGAGCCTCCATTTTTGGAGCCATTCTGGGAGGGCGTCTAATGTGGGTTGCAGTCGCTTCACGGCGTATTCTGGCCGGTATGATGATGCGTAGTAGGCTGCATCGTCTGCGTAGAGTGCGAGCTTTGCCTGCCCGATGACAGGGATGTCATCGGTGTACCAGGCGTAGCATACTGGCGAGAGGCAGCTTCCTTGCGGCACACCGGCTTTCACCGGTTTCTCCGGCGACAGCTCGTGTTCGACTGCAACCTTGAAGCTCCGTTTCCGTAGGAAGCTATCAACGATCATGATCAGCTTCTTTGGGGCACCGGACTGGGACAGTTTGTAGAGCAGACCCTCGTGCCATACTCTGTCGAATGCCTTCTCCATGTCCAGCATGATTGCAACGACATACTCCTTTTTGTTGTGGCTGGTGACCATTTCATTCACTATTCTGGTGATCTGTAAGGTGGTGGAGTGCCCGGGGGTACTAGATGACTGAAGTTATACAATAATTATACATTGATAGTTTTTTTATAAAACATAGATAACGACCAGAACTAATATCTGTAGATCGTATATACAATTGTCCCGAGGCGGGAATCGAACCCGTAACCTCCTGCATCGCGCACCGCGCCATAGAGGTCGTTAAAGTTGTCTATATGCCATACAGTTCATCTGTTTGGGAGCCACGAAATGGGTCTGATGCCACAGCTAATATAGTTTTATTATTATTATCTGTAGCCACAGAGACAGGTAAACACGTCAAACTCATCTTTTAGTCTATATTCAAAATTGGATTCTGAAGCTTTATCATAGATGTTGTTATTTTCACCTTCAGTGTTATGGTTATATAGCGATTTTGTGTTGCTTATGAAGGTGGAAATGTCAGTCAAACTATTTCGCAGGATTTTGTATACCTAGGTACCTAATGTGTGTGTCAAGAATAACATAAGATAATCTTATTTGTAAGACAATGCACTTATAAAATTTGTGAAAAAGCATCACACTTACATCAAAAAAATAATACCTAGATAGATCAAGGATATAATTATGTTTATGAACATAATATTACAGTTTCATCAAAAAAATCCAATTATTAGGCTGTCACCAAAAGGCACTGTGCTTTGCCTATTTTGCTACCTGAATTTTCCTCGTTGGATGATTCGTTACCGTTAGTGTTTCTTTGTAATAAAATATATTATGTAGGGTTTCTATAGGATTTTTTTTGTCAAATTCCGAGAAACAGCAGGCATGTGACTTATTAAATACCCCAAACCACAAAATTCCCAGTCTTCTGCAGTTGGAAATGTAAAATTAGCGGTGTGTGAAATCATGTCATTAGTAATTAAATCTCGCTTGTTCAGAGTTAATGTAGCGTAACCCAATCGACGCATTGGGCTGAATTGAATAAAATTATCAGTGTTGCCAACAATGGGGTAAAATAATGGTCTGTTTTTGTGTGTAATTGGTTGAAGCTCGGGCGTAAATTACATGTGATTCAAAACCATTGTAGTTCTTCATAAGAATTATATGTCTGCTTCTTTTAGGATTATGATTTATGTAAACATTCAGTTAAATGCAAAATTAAAGCGTACATATCCCCCTTCAGATTATTCATATTCCCTTTACTATGATAATGTTTACAACATGTTACATAGGTACAATATAAGTAAGCATGTTTGTTCTATCTTATTTTTTTTACTGAAACCATTATTGAAGAAAGTAATGCAAACAATTGCCACGCTGCTGACCCACTTTCGAGGGAAGCCAGAACAGTTAGTTAAACCAACAAATTATTTGTCAAAAACTCGTTCAAAATGCCATGCAAAAAGAAACAAATTAATTGGAAACTGGGGTTAATAAAATAATATGAGAATGTGATTGGATTACGACACAATAATTTAACTACCAACAGCAAAACTTAATGAAAAATGCACTCAATATTTTTATTAAACTGAATAAAGATCGAAGAGCTAAATTGAAAAACTCGCAAACAATCACTTGAGGCACGCGGCGATCTATAAGCCGATTGCTATTCATTTTTAACGAAAGGTCCCAGTCAATGCATAGACAATGGACCAATTAATCAGGAGCTCTCTCACTCTTTTACTGCATTTTTTATCAGCTGATTGGAGGTCTGCTTATGTTGGAAAGTTTGGAATAAACTTTTCTGTGGCAAATAAATATTTAAATAAGAACTGCAGAGAGATCTTGTTTTGTTTTGATGATAATAGAAAAATACTAAAAATCAAAGGATTTTAAATAAAGATAAGCTTTTCGGGCAAACTCATTTATTATTCATAGGCGAAAGCTTTATTTATATTCTTGATAATGAGATTCTAGTTACGTGGGTCTTTTAAATTATTTTAATTTTCTCGTCAGCGAAAGAGTAAGTATTTAAAGGATATAATGGATCTAAAACACAGACTTCAAACACAGCCTTTCCCTCAAAAGGAAGGGCTGTGTTTCGTATGCACATCATTATCCCATCGGATGGTCAAAGTCCCTTTATTTATAGTTTGACATTAATTAAAGTGATACAAGTTCGTAAAAGTATTTTTAGAGGTAGGTTACTGATGGATGGACTACTTTGAAAAAGTAAACAAGGGGATATTGTAGGTATGCCTAAAATATTTTTGAACCTCTTCTCGAAGAAGCAAAAATCAGTCCCTGGAGTTTTCGTGGCCCCAAAGTTACCGAGGCTAGTGTCAATGAATCAGAATTGCAAATGCCATCGTAAATGTACAAAGAATACACGAATATTATGCACGACCCAATCGCTTAGGGTTTTGTTCTGTGACATATGCACCTCTGTGAAATTGAATGTAAATATCGAATGTTTTTGATGGGGGATATAAATTACGAGATCAATTTTTTTTTTTGCGATACGTAGAAAATTAATGGTCATTTGAAAAGTCTTTGACTTCAAGAGATACGTGAAATCCTGACAGAAAAGTGAGTATTTCAACACAATTCTAGATACTGCTTCAGTGCAATAGTAATGAAACATAAAAATGATAACGAAATATTAACGTGTGTTGTGCCAAATATTTCACATAATTCTACATATAAAGCATCCATGCTAATTATCCTTTACCAACGTTTTTTTTTCTCCCCATAACACAACGTTATTGGGACGAACCGTTCTTCAAGACGGACACGGACATCAAGTAGCATTGTGGTGAACCAAATTAAAAATTGAATAAATTATTGTGCTCTGTGGAGTCGAAATGCCATTCCATTTCATCCGGCAAAGGATTTTCCCAACAAGTTAATGAGGCAAACATTACATAGTACATTGCTTTTGGAGAAAAGGCTGCTCCATTTCCAGAGTTGATGAAAAATGGCCGCACCGGTAAACATTTAACTTACATGCTACCTTTAATAGTAAAAGTTCTAAATGAAAACTACGACTTTCCTCTAACTTTCCCGTGTACTGTGTTTGCGGATTGACCACGAAAATACTGGAAATACTTAATGCCATAAACTATGTAGTATCCAGAGGGAACGTTTAGGTGGCCCAATCCAAAACGTTCCCTCTGTATACTACATTGGGGAGGCAAACGTGTTAGACGTTTGCCTCCCCAATTTAGTATACAGAGGGGTAGACGTTTGCACACGGGGTGAGTCCAACTTCCTCATCAACACATAAACGTCCTGCTGAACGTGCCTTCCTTGAAAAAGCCCCTTTATTCGAAACAGGTTGTACCATAATAAAACCTTAAACACTACACTTGATGGATCACAGTGGAGACTCTAAAAATGCACAAAGGAAGCTGTTGACCGTTGATACGTGGGGGTGGTTCCCTTAGTCGACTCCTACGACATCCACGGACTCGGAAGAAGGGGTAGATTTTTGACCGCCATGTATGAACTCCACTTTATCCTTCCTTTAATAATATTTTCCCATCTTGCTATATATTTTATCCATCGATACGAGAAGTATTTAATGCGTTAAACCACCATGCCTCTTAGTAAAAAGCTCTGGAAGATTTTGGACTGAACAGTTACGTTGCCGCTACTTTGATTACATGAGTACTTTATAACAGCTTAATAATGTCTTTCAACAAAGGCCCTTTCAAGGGACTCTACGGAGGGATCACATCTGAGGGATCTTTGTATTAAATTGCCTCGACTTCCTTTCTAGTAGGCATGATGATGGTTCTTTATATATATGTAATTTTGTCTTGTAATCGTTCAACGGGCTACTTTTTTGTTATAGAGTTACTAAAGTAAAAAGTTGCCTATCTATGTATAAGCATTTACTAATAACTTTGGTTTTTAACAACAAACTACATACTTTTATTCTTCTAAAGTTTTATCCAATTTGGTTTGTTTAAGCTAAATCTTCTTCCAAAATTACCTGCAAATACGACTAACTTCACTAAATAATGATAGCGATAAACAACTTCGAGTGATAAGGATACCTACTTATCGCTGGATATTTCAAACTAATGAATGAAGACAGGGCTCTATGGTGCTCATTGGGGGAAGCCTATGTCCAGTAGTGGACTGCAATAGGCTGATGGTGATGATGATAGAAACTATAACATAATTAATTTAACAACTATGTTACAGATTACTCTTTGGCAATCGTTCGGAGTAGATGCACTGGGTCCTGGTTACTAGTTACAAATGATCCCTCTCTTGCTAGTGTATTACTGCGGTCATCTTAGCCGCATCCCCTTTGTTACTGCGCACATATAGTTTTTACTACAATCATCTGTACTTAGAATAACTCAGCCATTACTAAGCGGTCACTATCCTACGAACATAAAGCTGTGTACTATTGCAACATCAGAATAATTCATTACTCTCTTGAACTGCCTTAACATGAATTATGTCAGTCGTTTTCAACAAAAAAAAAAACTTATCACAAATAAACCCGTGAGAATGTTGTGCTTATGTTTTTTGTGTTTTGTCTTCTCTTTTATTTTTGGTTCGTACAAGCTCGAGATAACAAAGCATAATAAAATCAATAATAAATCGTACGGTTTATTACGTTAACAGATATTTATGATAGAAATTTTCGTACATTTTAAGTGAATGTTGACCGAAGATTCGTTCAACATTCTCAAGATCGATTCTTTCAAAAAAAACCTCTACTTTCAACTACTCTTCTCTTATTTTTAATTTTAAGGTTACTAGTTATACAATACCTAATAGTCAAAACGTGGACCAAAGCAGCAATCCATAAAGCAAACAGTCCCATCTCAAGAATCCGAACAATTTACCGTAAATCCGAAGTTCCAAGTTGACGCACCGCACAATCGGTCAACTCCCAAAGGGCCAATTTCAAGGGCTACTTAGGGACATGTCAACTCAGAGTAGGGTAAGGATTAAGCTACATATCAAACGGACCGAGAATTCAGCCAGGTAATATTTCAATAACGTTTATTCACGATCTCTCGTGTCTGAAGATAGGTATATTAATGAACCTAGTTTAAAAAATATCTACTTATGTAAAGTAGAATCAGTTTTCCAGTGCCATTGATACACAGTTTGTTATGGGTATCGGATGCTTTGTACTGTTCAGCTAGATGCTTTAAAATAAAAGAAGTCCAATATTATTATTTATTTTCAGAGGACAAATAACTTTCTAGCTGGCTGTGCTTTTACACACAACTTTCACAAGCTTTTTCGGATATCATTGGTTTCATAAAAGTAACATTATATTTAACAAAAAAATAACAGCGAAAGTTGAATGCCTATCAGAATTCAAAATGATCCGAATCACAATAGAGATAAATTAATCACCAATTTCGCGGCTATTCCAGTACAATACCCACCCCTAATTCTATTGAAGAATGCCTCGAAAAATATTACCCTTTGTTTTATTCCCAACATAATTGGCCGCATCATAATAGACGAATTGAGGTACCTATTTTATGTGATTCTACAAAACCATTTATGAATCCGCTTTTGTACTACAATATGACTCATACAGATATTCAATTATTCATTCTCATACAATAAATATTTGTAAATGATTTTACTTACAACCCAGAACAAGGTAATCTACACTTTAAACGCATACTTAAAGCTCTGTATGTAAATCTACGTATTCATTACGAGAAAGCTTTAGGCACGTAGGTATCTCCAATGCCATCTTTCACGACTTCAAACAAAAGTCGTGACCTATAAAACTGGTCTAGAAATGATCTATAAAAATGTTAATCGTCCCCATTTTAAAAGACTTCAATAAAATGGTCTCGGGACTATTATTCAAGTGTCAATGGCACTGCATATCAGGGTTCCCTATGCTAAACGCCTTGGGCAAGTAATCTGGAACGAATACATATTTTAATACTGTTTGCTGACGACACGTTTTAAAAGTTCAGAAATATGGGTGGAAATTTATTTTTACATCATAACAAAATGATGTTACTTGATTTTGTTATGATAAAAAATATATTTCCACCCATATTTCTAAAATCTTTTCAGATAACCTTAACTTGCAGTCGCAGTAGAACCATCAAGTAAAAATACGACTCACTTCTAACCAACTCAGTTTTATTCAAAGAATCGTAATAGAAAAGAACTCGTACAGTCAACCGCAGGTCGCATTTTACTATAATTGAAGATGGAGCTGTTGAATGTCTTTTACTGCGCAATATGCCTGTGCTAGACATTGAAATCGAGAAAAATAGAAAATAATAATGATAAAAAGCTGAATTTGAATGTTAGATTACTATTCATTGGCTCTTCAGCGGTATTTTTCGTTTACTGACACCTATTATTTATTTCATTTTTGGAATTTTACAGGCCCTATACTTAGGGTACTACATATTCGAAATAGCGAGAAGGGTTATTTCAGTAGATGACGTAAATTTAGGTTAACAATACTACACGGATATTTCATCCTGTTGAAATGTGACTGAATCTCGTGAATATCTTGAATCTCGTGATATTCGGGTACGGATATGAATAAATACCGCGATAGTATCGGGGCACAAATACACTACAATTAGGTCACAGCTGATACTAGACAGCTTTAGCATACCAGATCTTTTATTCCTTTAAAATGTCTGTATCAATACTAAGCCTGGCCCTGTATCACTTGAAATTGATCGTTCGACAATCGGAATAGACTAAATGTCTATGCTGAATGTTTAATAACACTATTCGTAAACTGCCTAGCCATTCCACAAACGAGCTGATTCTACGATCCAGCGGCGACAATATCACATCATCACTATCAATAGTATCGATAAGCTGTATTTTAGCTTCGTTCATTAGATAGTGGACCCCGCAACAAGACAGGAAGGCACATAAAGCTCTGCTTTAGTAAAGTATTGCCACTACCAAAGCATGAGAGTCAATTCGGGTACTGTACGGGTCCATAGAGTGAAGTCCTGGTGACCTGTAATACAGGTATACTAAACCTACATAAGGCACCAGTCTTCACAATCCAGGTTCGATCTAGTACCTATTGGCTTTATTTTGTATATCCTAAGAGAAACTTTGTGAAAAAAATAAACCCATTATTATAAATAAATAATCTCCTTAAACGATCTGTACCTCAATGACCCCAAAGTTTCTTACGGGTTCACTGCCGAGCTTCTCTACAATGTGACCCATACGCGTTGCTAAGCAACGAGTTGTCCTACATCCTAAAGTCATTTAAAACGGGATATTTACCATGATTTGATTTTTGAGTTATCCAATATTTCGGCACAGTTGCATGCGCCATGATCACGGAGTAACTGAAGGCACTGCGAGTTTTTATGGGCAGACATACCGATCTACCCTCATTTTTTGTCTTTTGCTACGAACGTTGCCACTACCACCGGTTTCACTATTATCGAACGCAGCTCGATCACGACACACAACACTGACGGTATCAGAACGCGAAGCGGTTGGTACATCACTTCTTCTATTTTTGCACATTCTCACAACAGGGTTCCAGGTTCCCGATAATTGGAAGCCATCTTCTCGGTTGAAGTTCCTGTGTTTCGTAATCTCAATAGCCTCCCGTACTATTCTTGGTATGTAGTGTCGCTCTGTTGAGATTACTTGTGGATTATGTAACTCGATCCAGTGGTTGGAACCCGACTCGAGGAGATGTTCCGCTATGGCAGACTTCTCGGTTGCCAGATTCTTAACTGCTCGTATGTGTTCTTTTACTCTGTCCTACATCACCATGTACACCGGTAATCAAAGTATTCATTCAAATAATAAATAAATAAATAAAGCTGGACAATTCACACAGCACTTATCTAGCCCCAACCAAGGTAAGCAGAGCTTGTGTTATGGGTATTAGAATTAACAATTAGGTTAGATTTTTTTTTTATACATAGAAAACGAACAGAATATTCTGAACGAATATCTGTCTGTAGATCGTAAAAACATTTGTCCCGAGGCGGGAATCGAACCCGCAACCTCCTGCGCTGCAGGCGAACCTTTGCCCACCGTGCCACAGAGGTCGTCAGAAAAGAGATTTTGGGTTCCAGTTATAAGTAAGATACCCAGCTCTCCAAAGGATGTAACAGTTGAAGGATGTGCGCAGTTCGTCATGTCGATAAAGGCGAGAGGTTGGATTCGCGTCGAGTAGTGTTCGTATTTACTGCAAGCCTACTTATACCTACCTAGAGTGAAGCGTCACGTCCTCTGACGTCAGAGATGGCGACGTATTAAGGAGACAGTAATTCCGTCACTTTACTACTGGATCATAATTGACGAATAAGTAACAATTTTGTTCTATACTATGTAAAAATTAAATATAATAAGTGAAGACTTTTTTGCACTAAGCTTTAATTTATCTAAATAATGCATTTGTAAGGAATATAGTATTTTATAGAATAAAGTATTTAAACTTATAAAGCTGGCTCCCCACGGTCCGCGATTCTGCGGATCATCACGCACAGCTGAGGATCACGGACGGCAACGCACGCAGACAGGGCTCTTCCAACGGTGCGTGCGGTCTGTGTAGATCTTTTGATAACTTCATTTCAAAATGCAAAGTGAAAGAGAACGCGTTCACGCGAGTGAAACGAGGCGCACCTTTGAAGTTACCGCCTCGCGACGGATACCGGCGCACCGCCACAGACGTCCTCTGCGACCACGGACGAGACCCTTCGCACGGTGCGTGGTGCGGGCTGGTGCGCGTGCGTCCGCAATATCACGCACCGTGGGAAGCCGGTGTAAGACCTGTAAGGACTGTATAAGTTTAAATACTCGTAAGTTATAAGGAATAATAATATTATTCCTTCCAGAAATTATTTGTAAAACTTTAATATTAGGTTTAACACGTAAACAAACTCGTCACATCTTTATATAAAGCAAATAAATATAGGGAATAAAGTGAAGCCACGAGAAAGAGCTTGTTATAAATACAATAAGTTATAAGAAGCAAATAACCCAAAATTTATTTTTTTCGCAAAATCCTTTTTGCTGAGAAAATTAAGGTCACAAAAATAAGTTGCCATAATTATTCGCATATTTTGTTACAAACATGAGCCCTAGTTGTACGAATATAATAAAGACTTAAAATGTCAACTGCGGCTGACGTGGGTTCTGCTTTGTGTATTTATTTATGAGTTCTTTGGGTCTTCTGAAGTTTTTGGTATTTAAAGGTGAAAAATTTAGCTATGAAGCTGAAATTATATTTTTGATCATAATAACTAAGGAATGAATTATTCATTTTTCATTCATTCATATGAATGAACACTTGCACTTAAAACTATAAAATAACACCTTACATCTAAATATTACATATTAAAAGTACAATAGGTGGCCTTATCGCTGACAGCGATTTCTCCCAGGCAACCTAGTAGGCGAATAATTCTGGCCGAAGAATGTTCCGACCTTTTTTGCGGACGATTTCCGGTCGCAGCACATACTGCGTGACACACGTCACTGATATTACATGCTAGTAAAGTGATATTCTAGTTTCCCCCTGGGGAAAGGGGAAAACTAGAATTATTTTATGTATATATTATGGTATATATTTTATATGGGCCGTAGTTTTTAAGTATTTTACATCCTGTACTCGATTAAAGTTGCCTGAAATTATTATTAATTAATTATTTAATTTATTAATTATTACTTCCACTAAAAAATTATCCTTGCTTTGTCTTTCAATATCCTTTCGTTTCATTACGTTACGACGTACGACTGAAGCTCATAGTTTTTGTTTAACTAATTTCGCGTTCGGCCCGCGCGGGCTCACTATTTACAATACAAATATGCTTTATTGCACATACAGAAAAAGAAAAAACATTAAAGAACAAACACACACACACAACGAGCGGCCTTATCGCTAAGAGCGATATCTTCCATGCAACCTTTGGAGAAGTAGCTATTGTATAGGTATAGACGGTAGCGTATTATAGATAATCTGCACTCACTGACTTTTTAGAATTTTTATTTTCTTACAAGAGACGTAATTTTTCTTTTGTTATCTTCAACTTTTGGACATATGTCTTCATAATTGGCATGAATTTTTTCAACTTTATCACAAAGAAATAAGGTCTGCATTATTTTCTGTATCTACGGGAAAACCTCTAGCTATGACAAAGCTGGTAACATAAATCAGTCCACATCTCTGTTGAACTTAATTTTAACATGGCTAGAGCTTATTATCCTTTGTCTCCGAATTTGTTAAAAGTTTTCCCGCTGAGATAGAAAAGTTTTGATTTGATATGTTTTGTAACTTACTTGACCTTTGACATTCTAATACTGATGGAAATATTATACACGGGATCACGATTTGGGCAAAAGTCACATTTCGAATACAAACTAATATAATTCAAACAAATCAACAACTTAAAGTTTTGTTGTACATAAGCTTTACTTATTCTTCCAAAGTGATGAAACTTCCGTACTGCTATATTTTTGCAAACAAAATTCAAACATAGCTTTACTACTCACGTTAGTTATTGCTTTATGTAGGAACGCAGCTTTTAAACAACAACAATAAAACTCTCATGGTAACAATGTATTTGTTTAAACATTCAACAACAAATCTCAAAGAGACATTCATGACTTATACCAAATAAAACGTCAATATCCAGACTTTCCTACTATAAATTGTGTTTTAAATAAAAAGATAGAGTATAGAAATAGTATTACACTAACTAAAAAGAAGGAATATGTAGAGCAAAGAATAAATAATTCTAAAAACCCAAAACGAGAAGTGTGGGCTGTCATTAAGGAAGAAACGAATAAAGCAATAACTGAGTGGAACTGGAGCTTAGTAGATACGGTATCGAATGTCCCTATCCAGCAAAACAACTTACCCGACTACATAAACGATCATTTTGTATCAATCGGAAATAATCTGCGTGTCTCATGCCCACCTAGTTTGGAAGATGCCTTAAGCTTTTTAAATAATGTTACTGTTAAGCAAACTAGTTTTGAATTTAGCTCTATATCTAAGGAAGAGTTACATCGACTTGCCAGAAACAAAATAAAAGGCTCAAGTACACTAGATATTTTCGATATATCAGGATCTTTCCTATTTGATATGACGCTGTTTCTTTCAAGCCATTTTATTTTTCTCATTAATAATGTTTTACACTCTAATTCTTATCCCAATATGTTGAAAAATTCACGCGTAACTCCACTGTATAAAGGCAAGGGTGAAATGTCTGACGTAAGGAACTATCGCCCCATTACAATTGTACCCACGTTATCCAAGCTGATAGAGTCAATCATGTCGGAATCTATAATGAAACATCTATTACATAACCAGCTCTTATCTGACTGCCAACATGCCTACAGACCCGGCAAATCAACTACGTCAGCAACTCTGAAAGTCATTAATACTATAAATAAATGTCTAGAAGACAAAAAGCAAGTAGCAGGCATATTTTTAGACCTTTCTAAAGCTTTTGATTCTGTTAACCATAAACTACTACTAGAGAAGCTCAAGGTCTATGGAATTCAAGGCAGTAGTCACAATCTTATAAAATCGTTTCTAGAGAGAAGGGAACAGACAATAGAAATTAAAACAAATGGCAAACGCGTTAGATCAAAGCCGCAGTGTATAAGTATAGGTGTTCCGCAGGGGTCCTCGCTTGGAAATACTCTATTTTTAATATTTTTGAACGACATTTCCCATGTAAATACCATAGGGCAGATAATACAATATGCTGATGATACAACCATAGTGGTTTCATCAGATACTATGGATGGACTATTGATTACCATTAGCGACACAATTACGACTCTAGGAAATTGGTTCTCAATGAACGGACTTATGTTAAACGAGGATAAAACAAGTGTTATGGTCTTTAATGCAGTTTCCGCTCGACGACCTTCAATTAATATTCCTTTGAAAAGCGGTAGATCAATATGTAGTGCTAAATTGACTAAACTATTGGGTTTTGAACTAGATCCGGCCCTAACGTGGAAAAATCATATTGACTCGACCTGTACAAAAATGGCTAACGGCATATATGCTCTCAAACAACTGCGTCATATGACATCCCAATTAAAGCTTAAAGACATTTATTACTCATATATACACTCTATAATTAGTTATGGCATTATATTATGGGGAAACTCTACCGATTGTGAGAGAATCCTAAAGATGCAGAAACGTGCAATTAGAGTGCTGGTTTGTGCCAAATTCAAAGACACCTGTAGAGAACATTTTAAAACTCTCAAAATACTTACCTCTTCCGCATTATACATCTATGAGGTATTAAAGTTTGTAATACAGAATATATCTCAATTTAATGTAAGAGGAAGTCAAAGCAGATACAGCAATAGGCATCAAATGTATCTAGAGTCAACTGCTCATAGACTCAGATACATGTCTAAAAAGCAACCAGAAGTAATTGGTCCTAAACTTTTTAATAAACTTCCATTGTGTATTAGACTCATAACATGTGAAAAATCATTTTTATGTAATGTGAAACTTCTTCTATTAGATAAAACCATATACTCTGTAAGCGAATTTCTTGACAATGATTATACAAAATTTGCAATTCCTCAAAGACGAACCTTTCCTGATCTCTACATGCCTAATTCAAATGAACTTATGTAATTAGAATTAATTTAATTGACGAGAAACTGATAACACCTGACTTTAGCTTAACATAGAGTTAACCATTGTTATTGTGTATTTCTTTTTTAATAAATATTTTCATTTCATTTCATTTCATTTCATTTCATTTCATTCTCGAATAAAAAATAGTATAGGGTGCCCTCCGTTCATATTTGTTCGAAAAACAAACGAATAAAATTTTGGCACACAACATTTGGGCGCGGGAATGACGAAGTAAAATGGCGCATTTTATTTTATTTCGGGTAAAAGGTAAAAGTTTGGTGTTAGCTATCGAAATAGCAAGAACGACTATATCAATGTACTCTTACATGTCGGTTCCTTCATTTACCAGTGTTCCTACAATTACCAATTCACATAATTATTTCCATCCAAGGGTTGCCTGGAAGAGATAGCTTCTAAGCGATAAGGCTGCCTATTGTACTTGTCGCAAGTAATGTCTTTTATAATGATCTGTATCTGGTGTACAATAAAGTATTTTGTATTGTATTGTAATAGGAAACGAAAAAACAAGGCTCATCTTGGATGGTGACGTCACGAAGCGTATCCAATAAGGCGTGTCTAGTGTTGTAAAATCAATCAAAATCTTCTAAATATTTGCATCAAGAATCTTTATATTTAACTATTTATGTTTGGCAAGGAGCGTGGTCCTTTTTGTGACACACAATCTCAAAAATGCAAGACCAAAGGTGTTTGTATGGTCAGGGAAACATTGTCAATTATAGCCAAATCTATTTTAGTATGGATTTATAGGAAATGAAATGAAATGAAATGAAACTGATTTCATTTCCTATAAATCCAAAGGTGTTTTTATGGTCAGGGAAACATAGTCAATTATAGCCAAATCTATTTTAGTAAAAATTATTAAAAATTTAATCACGAAACAAGAACGAAAACAAAATCCAGATTATTCTATACATCATTATTAGGAAAAAATACTGATTAATGGGAAAAATCCGACAAAATCATTTATCTTCATCGACACCTTTGTGTACATTCGACGAAAATTCCGCGAGCAATTAATTTTCTTTTGCAAACCATGAATAGGCTAAAGCAGCTTAATTTTACATTATCTGCCATAATGGCACTAATTAATTAGGATTTTGGGAATCGAAGCTCGTTTTATATATCGCGCTCAATTTGTTATCATTTCAGGAGACCTTCATAAAACCCAAATTGAATACGGTTCTTGTTTTATTTATTTATAAAATCGTTTGTTATTTTTTATATCTGTGGGATATAAAAACTCGTACACATTGGCCCAACTACATAGCTAGTCCAACATTGTGACACAAAGTGCCTTTAAAAGTATAAATTAATAGTTATCAGGATATAGTCACTCGATTCTATATAGAATACATATGTAGTATACATAATATAAAAATTCCTAAACAGTATATAAACGGTGTAAAAACAGTAACACTCTTCCAACAAAACTGATCCCACTTCATCACTCAAAGAAGGAAATTTAATAAAGGTAACTGAGTTTTTAAGGCCAAAATTAAAATCAATTCCCAAAGTCTATTTCAGACGTTCAAAGGAAAAGGAGTCCATAATCAAATACGATACGTCAATTTCACAGCAAATATTTCTCGTATGGGAATATATTAAACTCTGAGACGTCGCGTCAACGAACCTCGCTCAGCTTATTCAATAAATAACGCGATATCGTGGAGTTGGAATAACTCTGTGGGTTGTTCAAAATAACTTCTATTTGATATTATGTTTGTCGTTTAAACGTCTACTTCTAGATAAGGCAGTCATTTTGTCCTGTGCGACAGTAATTGAATCTGAAAATTCGAACTTTTCCGCTAGATTAACTATTAACTGGTTTATTTAATGGAAAAAAACTTACTTATATGTTCTTTAAAACTTACAAGTAGCGAACGCACAAACTTATCTGCAGCGTAGGTAATGGACGAGTAGCATTAACAAAGATATTCTGAGTTGTAAGAATTTTACACGTCTTTCGTTCACCGAAATACGAATCCCGCTTATAGATGTTCGAATACTTCGTTTATTGGTTCATACCGATTGCTCCGAGATTTGCTGAGATGCTGTTTATAAGTAACGATGCTATTGGAATAACTTTCGGGTCGTAAATGAACGTTGACTTGTGTGGAATTTGCCTTTTCGTGTTGCTCTGGCGGCGGAAGAAAACTTTGTCAGAGTGGTTTGAAATACGAGTATGGAGAACATGGCTAAATATACAAACGATAATTTCGGCTGCTGGTGTCCTCCCGTAGCTGAGTTTAAGATGCATTTAAACGTTCAAATCAATCACAACCCAAGGTTTTAAGTGTTTGTTTATACAGGTTTAATGGTCAAACGCGAACGTAACGATAACAAACCCTGTAAATCTTAAATAGTTTATCCAGTTATATATTTATCTAGTAACTAGACTAAGTCACTGGAAACTTTGCCACTCTTTTTTATAATTATTATTTTAAGTAATTTTTACTATGTGTAGCTATTATAGCGTGATAGCACCTACCAGTTTTCTTTAGATTGATATACTTGATGCTTTGATGTTAAATCTTCTTTTCAGTTTCAAAATCGAGTCTATACGAACCTAACAATATCAATAAAGACAATACCACTAATTTCCTAAAGGGCACCGTAATCATTATGAATAACGCTTATCTGCAGCAAGCAGCCGAGAGAATTAGCATAACGAATAAAAAATGTCTAGACTCGACTCGGCAGTTTTTCATAACCGTTTTCTTAGTTTCAAGCGATTTGCCAACCAATATCACAGAATAACTACCTATACATAAAACGAAATGAAATTTGAGCTGCATTTAAACTATTAAGCTTTGACAGAAGAGTTTTGGTTGTTTTCACGATTTGGGTGACCATAATTTTTGCGTAGTTTTAACCCTGTAAGCGTCGCCTCGGTTTGATCGATTCGGAAACCCAATTTGCATGTAAATTCATTGAAGTCACTTCGGATCAACTCTACGAGGAATTATTCAATAAGTAAGGCGGCAGAAACTGTAGACTCAATATTTGTCTTGGTTGATTATAACTTAGATTAAGTAAGGACATTTTTCAAATCATTTTCCTATTTAGATATTATTATGATGTAATCAAAATACATGAATTCGACGAATCGAGTTTTGTCCATAAAATACGTTTTAGAATGCGACCTTAAAATAAATTCTTCCTTAGATCAAAGTGTAATGCCTGTCCTATTACTTCTGAAGGGTTTACTTATAAGGTTTTAAAATCAAGAAATGTATTAAAGCTACCGTCTGTTGCGGTTGTTTAAAGTTAGGAATCATCATCATCATCAGCCTATATTAGTCCACTGCTGGACATAAGCCTCCCTCAATGAGCGCCATAGCGCCCTGTCTTCAGATTGACGCATCAAGCATCTACCTACAGTCTTTCGCAGGTCGTCATCCCACCTGGTTGGAGGGCATCCTACACTGCGTTTACCCAGTCGTGGTCTCCACTCAAGAACACGTTTGCCCCAGCGGCCGTCGGTTCTTCGTGAGATATGGCCGGCCCACTGCCACTTCAGCAAAAGTAAAAGCTTTTAAAGTTAGGAATATACCTTCCTTATTATGCAATACCTTTATAAAAATGATAATAGGATTGACGTGAGTTAGGAACGAACCGCATTCCTTAGTTTTGGTAAAAGCTGTTTGTAAATATTTTATTGTATATGTTTTGTTTGGGTAGTTCTGGCTGTAAAGAAGGTAAAAAATTAGGGAAGCCGAAGAAAGGTGCAGTATTTTTCTTATAGCGTGCTACGAGGGAAAAGGGAGACATTTATGTAGTATACGGTACCTTTGAAAAATGAGAGTGAAAAACGTAAATTGTTTATGTTAGTTTCGTGCTGATACCATCAATGGCTATCGGATAGTTCTAGTGAGGTCTAGGTATCGGTAATCCTGTGACCACTAACACTAATAGTGGTAGGTACAAATGCCAGAAAACATAATACCTATGTGTGTATAGGATAAAAACCCAAAAAACCGATCCAGTCATAACCCTGAATCTACAGTCAAACTTCAAACGCAGAACCTTTTGTCAAGTGCTTATTATGGCTACATATTGTGTTGGTTAATTCTTATCAAGTTCAAATTATCGATAAATACGCATTGTAAAGATTTTTCCCTTTTAATAGTTGCCTGGAAGAGATCGCTTCTAAGCGATAAACCCGCCCATTGTACTTGTATCATGACGTGATGTCTTTTATAATGATCTGTAACTGCTCTACATAAAGTATTTTTGTATTGTATTGTATTTTGCATGGGCCAAGAAAAGTTTTTGTTTTTATTTTTGCCAATATAACTAAATAAAATCAACTGTTTGTCAAATGTTTGTCCCACTGGCCTGTACTAAATCAGCACGGTCATCTGATTTGCGGTTTTGTTTGACGTCCTAAATAAACAAACAAACTATTTGGTTTAAGCACAGGGCTTTGTTTGTTTGTTTGTTAGAGTTGATTATGTGACATGAGCGTTGAAAGTTTGTCTTATTTATTTTTAGTTTACGTTTAAAATATTTTTAGCTTTATGTTTAAATTAGCTTACACAATCAGAACGTGAGTAAGCAAATACCTACCTTTAACTATTGCTTTCGTGGTACCACGACTCGGTAAACGTATTGTAGAACGCCCTCCGACCAGTTGGGATGACGACCTGCGAAAGACTGCAGGTAGATGCTGGATACGTCAAGCAGAAGACAGGGCGCTATGGCGCTCATTGGGGGAGGTCTATGTCCAGCGGTGGTGTCGTTGACAACGTAAGGGTTAAAATTATACATTTTAGACAACCTACTTGTATACATTCCTTTACAATATATCATCTACATGGCTAGTTTGATATACCTACTTAAAGTATTATTATACTTAAAGTAATCAACTTAAAGTAAAGTCATTCACAAACTCACAAGACTAAGTACTTAATAATTAAATCCTAACTTAAAAGACATAAAGGCATGACATCTAAATGAAAGGAGCTATATTGATATTATATGTAATGAAACTCCTTTATAATTAGGAAATCTCGAAACACCCTTAATCTTTGCCTTTCTAAATAATAATTTTAACCTTATAAAAAGTATGATAGGGTGGATATTCGCGTGTGAGGATGCCATCTGTGCCCTCTTCTAGAGGAAATTATTTTTCCGTATCGTTTCTCTCGGCTCTACATACAGCGCCTCGGGCTGTAGAGTTGCAGTGTTTGATAAACAGCTAAGTCACTTCACGTTTGACTTTTTAAAGCTTTGTGCCCAAGGGGCGGCCACAAGACATAATGTTGACGCTATTATATCTGTAAGCCTATAGGTATGTAAAGCGTCCCATTTTCTCACGGTAATAATGGGATCTGCATACTGTAAAAATGGGACGCTGGTGTTTGTGTTGCGATGCCGGCTCAGAATTTTCATCACAACTCTTCCCAGGTTATCGTTATAGGCGACTAAAGGATATCCAACGGGGGGCGAGCAGCAGCGCCTCCTATAGAACAATTTACTTCCAATCTGCCATCCCCAACCCGCATTCCCAGCGTGGGGCTTAGAAGATAATATGGCGTTTATTCAGGGGGAGGTCTGCTTCCAGCAGTGGACTAATATGGGCTGTTGAGGTTGAGGAAAAGATTTGTGTTCCTACGTGGCATACGTCTGCCTGCATTCACTTATATTAGGTTTTACTTATACGCAACACATGAAATCTACATATGTCATGATTGAGGGAGACTCATTCATCTCATCATTGCAATTTTATTTATTCATCAGATTAAATATAAATCATTCATCATCACAGAATAAATAGATGTATCTAAAATACGAGAACGAATTTATTTAATTTGTACTTATTTATAATGACAAGAATATGATAACACCTTACTTTTGCTTAAGTTAGCCATTATTAATGTATATTTATTGAAACTACTAAATAAATCATTCGCTTATTATGTACAAAATGCGTCGAGGGCACTACCGATAGTACTGTATAGTTATTCTGTGGCGCCACTTAGGTTTGACCCAGCTGTTTAACTAAATCTACGCCTGTGACTAAATTGAACAATGTTTTATAGAGTTTTTATGAGATTTCAGCGTGTGAGGATCTATTGTAAGCGCTGTTCTTAAAGAGTTTTGTCAGTCTGTTTGTGTGTCGCCATATTGAAGTAATGGCATTTTTATTTGTATCCGATTCTCGATAAGATAGATCTTGTTTTTCTCTTTTCTTTGAAAATGAAACTCACTTTCGTGTTATTCAGAAAATAAAGGGTTATTCAAAACAGGGATTTTGGGTCTGTTGTTCAAAAGACAAACAATAATTTTATAAATTATATATATGAATTATAATTGAGTTATTAAGGTCGGTATTCCGTTTTCCAGATAAAATCCGTTTATAAAAGCGGAAAATAGTCATTTCAATAGGATTAACATTTGAGAGTTCCCGGATTATGTGAGAGTTTTGTTTAAAATGAAAAAATCTGTTTGAATCAGTCATCATCATCCTATAGCAGTGCACTGCTGGACATAGGCCTCCCCCAATGAGCGCCATAGCGCCCTGTCTTCAGCTTGCCGCATCCAGCAATTACCTGCAGTCTTTCGAAAGTCGTCATCCCACCTGGTCGGAGGGCGTCCTACACTACGTTTATCGAGTCTTGGTCTCCACTGAAGAACACGTTTACCCCAGCGGCCGTCGGTTCTTCGCGAGATATGGCCGGCCCACTGCCAATTCATTATTTTTCGTTTTTTTTTAAATGTTTAATCCTATTTTATCTGAATATAATAATTGTGATGCAAGTGAAAATGCACCTATATAATCAGAAAAAAAATTAAACATATCGAAAACAAAAACCCAATCCAAAATAAGACTCGTGCGAAATCAGTGAAATCTGCAAAAATAACCTCCATCAAATGAATTGATTGCACACCTAACTGGATTGGATGTTATTGAATTTCTATGAAAATTGCAATAAAAATATTTGTCAAGTCGATTGCAAACAATCAGTTGGTGGAAACACACAGACAGGTAAACATAGAAAAGCTCTATAGAATAAAGTTAGGTTTACTAATGTAAGAGTGGTTTTCATTGGCTTGTTTCAGTTTTCCCACTCAACGTTTGACATACTTGTGGGGTCTTTTTCACTTCTTCCACTAGTAGGTCAAAAATTGAAGTGAACAGTAAAATAATTTTATTTGATAATAATTTATAGTATAAAATAAGACTTGTCTGAGTGCTTATTTTGTAAGCCTAAAGAAATAAATGCTTTTGACTTTGACTTGACTTTTTTCTATTCCCGTTTTCACCGTTTTTCCCCCTTAGGAAGGATTTCAGGGGGAAACTGGAATGGCTATTTATTTTTTTCTATTCTAGTTTGAGGCACTCCTATCTTAGAGTGGTGGGGACTGAGCAGTGCATCGCAGAGTGAATTCTTAGCAGAAGTGCCTGGCGAGGTATTCCTTTGATATAGAGGAAGATAGTCGATGGCTTACACCACATAACACTATCTGGGCAACAGCCTAGTAAAGAAGATTGCATGACCACACAAGTAAAAATTTGTACCTTATACTCCTTACAATAAAATACAAAATTAAACGTTCAAAATTACTGATGGCGGCTGATTACGACGATGTGAAATAACCAAACCGAGTGCGACTGTCTGTTTCGTCCACTACTGAAAAGTGGAAAAGCAAACAATATACATAAAATAGGCATACCATAACTGCGTACACGAAGCTCCGGGTCATTGCAGTCCCCTACATGCGCCATGTGGAAAATGCAATTATCCTTCCAATGTATCGAATAGCACAAGATAACGCTCCCGATACATTTATGAATTTAGATGTGGTTTTTGTTGTCACTATATGTCTATCTATGGGCTGGTCCACCAGTTCAAAGTCGCTCAGCGAGCTATGGAAAGAGCTATGTATGTGGCAGTGGGCCGGCCATATCTCGCGAAGAACCGACGGCCGTTGGGGCAACGTAGTGTAGGACGCGGTGGGATGACGACGTGCAAAAGACTGCAGGTAGAAACTGGATGCGTCAAGCTGAAGACAGGGCGCTATGGTGCTCATTCGGGGAGGCCTACGTCCAGCAGAGGACTATATAGGTTGGTGATGATGATAATATGACATGTCTATGTGTTCTATCTGTTTATTTATTATTTTGGTAGCCGGATTGATTTTCTCCTGCAGGCATGAACGTTTGATCTGTGAATAGGACTTTGTTCCGGGTCTAGGCATTATCTGAATAATGTATTTTAAATTTTCTGAAGGAAAGAGCTGCTACTGTGCATTCCACTTTCAGAGCAAACGACGCACAAGCTGGAGTAGTGCAGCTCTAGTAGCGGGTCCTGATTGATTCACCGCTGTGGCTGGGCAGTGGATAAGTTATCTCGTTATTGTATAAAAATATGTTTTTGTTTTATTGTAAAATAGCACTGCTGAGTCATTCGAAAATTGATGAAACCAAATTGCAACGATGAATATTTTTTTAAACTTAGCGCTAATACATATAGCCTGTGCCTAACAACTTTAAATTCGATTATAATTGTTACCAATTCCTTGCAACAAAAGAAAAACAAAAAAAAAAATCTTAAATTACCCCATTCTGTCAGAAGTCCTCAGCCTCTTCAGTACCTATCAAAGCCATTTCCCGCAGAATTGTCCATAAAATTATGTAAACTCCAGCCCACCCAATAAAGATCGTCCAAATAACAAGACTTATCCGTGCTCTGAGTCTATGACTGCCTTCCCTGTAGATAAGTGGCTAATCTAGCGAAAAGGTTTATAGGCATATCAGTGTGTATTTGTAAATGTTTGTATTAGTTCCCATTTATAATTAAGATGATACAGGTACTTTGTCTGCTTGTGACAAACCTTTTCGAGACTAAACGGCAAAGTAGAATCTCTATGAATAAAAGTGGTTGTATATTATGGATGCGCTGTAAAAGAAGTTCGTGCAAAGCCGGATAAGCCACGTTCTTGGCAACTTTTTCAAAGTTTTTATTGAAAAATAACTGTAATTTGATTGTGTTTGGAGTACTGCTTTAATCTATGTAATTCATTTGGTTACGTGTAAGTACCTACACACATTACGGGTGTAAGTACTTAATATCTTGAATTTTGGATAACCTTAACCACTCTTTCACTTTCTTTTAGCGTTATACGCCACCGCGACTCAATTTTCATATATCTACTCCCTTATCAAACTGCTACTTAGTATTCCCCGCAAGCCTTTAGCCAACATAAACGGCTGTATCTCAGTGAAGAATAAATCGGGAACATTAAACATTCATTTCTCCTCCGTACTTCCTTTTGTGTTAATTCAAGTAGCGTCCTTACCTTACCGCTCATTGAATTAATTTTATTCTGATAGTAAATTGAAAACGGTTTATACAAACTTGGAAATTTGACTATTATCCTGGCAATGGGGGGTAAAACAGTAGGACAACGTAATTAGAGACGATTTACATACTATGTTTCAAAAGTCACAAACTAATTAAAGGAACGACGCCCGGGTTTCCCAAAAAAAAAACGATTTAGGGAATACAAATTTATAAAATAATAAATTAAATCTAAGGTATCGACTCGGCCGATGGTTGAACCGCAGTGGCGATGCGGCGCGGCGTGGGGTGCAGCTCCGATGTCGTGTCGCAATTTCGCGAAGTCATCGGATTCCGTTGATGGCAATTGTCTCTGTTTTATGTCGTAAATATCAGATCGTGCAGGTCAGCAAATTTGGTTGAGCCGATAGGTGTAACAAACTCCACTTACTCGTAGGTTTAAAATATTGTTTGTTTACCCTTTCACATGACCTAATCTGACTTAGAATACATAAGATTATGAATTTGCTCATCTAAAGCTTTCTCTTGTTTTCGCTTCTGTTAGAAATTTACATTTGGATGACGTCACCTTTCGTCCCTTGCTTACATATTGTAAGCAAGCTCAGAATGGACAATCAGACATAAACAGTCTAAAAGGTTTACTTATACATCAATAATTATTTTATCCCGTATACAGATACAAGCAATAATGCGACTCCTTACTATCTGTGAATTACTGACGAACTCAGAACGTTAATTCGTTATATTGGAAATGCAGAAACTACATTTATTTAACGTTGAAAAACAAGTTATTTTAATGCAAATTTTATTAAGGCACCTTGATTGAGATGTTTCATTTATCAAGGTGACTCATTATTAGTGAATAATATTTACATATTTTGGAAGAAAATACTTTTGTTCATTTCGAATTTAATTTTAAACTCATGTTTCCATGTATAACTTTGGGTCTCTGTCGGATGTATTCGTTACGAATCCTATCCTTCAGAGAAACTCCGAGCATAGTTCTAAAATACTAAGTACTTTTTATTTAAGTAGGATTGTAGATTAAAAGATTAGGTAATTTTATAGAATCATGTTACCGTTTGCTGCCTAACACAATAAACAACGTCAGTCAAAGCTAGTAAAGGCACGGCGTCCTACTCAGCTGATTGAACAAGCTCTGAATTAATTGTCTTGTTTTCTTTGTTTCATTTGCAATTCAAAGTGTGTGGTGCGTCTGAGCTGCGGGCTTTGGTGTTGTTCACGTCTATCAATGCGGATTGCAGTGTTGGGTGTATTTGGGGAGTACTACAAACCTATAGGGTGTTAAGGAATGTGCGTCATTTAGAGACCTATTAAACCTACCTTTTAAATAGAACACAGCGCAGTCGACTGAACATTGTATGTGAATCTACAAGATAGGTATAACGCAGGTCCCACGCCGAAGCTGCGGGCACAAGTTAGAATGGAACAATGTGTCGCGACCCGAGGTGACACAAATGATTATGACGATTTCATTGTATTTTATTGAGTAAGACACAAGGAGCTTCTTTGGACAGGTCTGGGCTGTGCAGCATTTCAGCTTTATAGTTTCTAGCAACCCAATTCTAGCAATAGCAGTAAGTGTCTAGCGATAGCAATCCAAGAGTATGTAACTAACACTGAGTCTGTGATAAATTCGTATATTGTATAATAAGTAACTATTAAGATATTGGTTTTACACTCAACTGGTATACAAAGAAATCCTACAATATTCTAATACAGGGTTATTGGTAATTTGACGTATTCCCGTTAGGAGGTGATAGGGGTGACTATTTGCGATAATTTTCATCCCCATGTGCTTCGTGCAAAAGTGAACCATTTTTAAGTTATCATGATTTTTAGCTTTTTTCAAAATAAGTCAAAAGTGCAACATCAAAAATGTATTTAAAAAAACTGTCTATTTAAATCTATTTTTTTCTTCTGATTTATAAAAACGGTTATTCATTGAGATTTTTTTCCACTAAAATGCCTTAAAAACTAAAAAGAAACTTTATGAAATTGGCTTGCAGATTATTTTAAAAACATAACGGTTTTTTTAGCTCTCCAATAATGCATAACAACTATGAACTTATGAACAACTATGGCTGTTTAACGGCCATCTTGAATTTTACCAAAGGAGATATGAACGAAGATTGCCTATAGACAGAAAGGTATTTTTCCCAGCCGCTGTCAGTTTACAAAGTTATTTTTGTACAATAACTTTTACCAAAAGTAATATTTCTTTGTGTATGCCAAACACATATATAGCTCTGTTTATATAATAAGTGTTTGTCGCTTAAAATAAAAATAGTCGTATTTTAACTAATCAAGCCTCTGTAAACTAACAAAAAACCTAATATTTATTTACAACAAATATCGCTACACTTTCGTAGCAGGTCTACGACATCGTAGATGCTCTACGACGTAGCAATTGTTTAAATTGTTATTTTAGATTTTTATTATTGGTGCGTCTCCGTTGTTATGTTTAAATATTATTTCGTTTGCTCATCATCAACATTATTATCAAGCCACAAGAAATCAATAAATAAAACGATGTGTTCTGGATACGGTCTTAATGCCGATTTCCACTAAAGCCGAGGGAGACTTCATAAAATAACGAATAGTTTCATAAAAACATGAAGTCGATAATATTGATTTTCTTAAATGCTTTTAACTCTAAATACACCACACATTTTCATTTTCATTTTCATTTTCAAGTCTTGGTCCGTTTTAAGATCGTTGAAGAGAAGAAAGTTTTAGGATTGACCGAAGAAATAATGAATAAAGCATCTACGAAGGTCATTAGATGATCTCAAGGAACCCTAAAGAACCCTTCGGCTCCTGTGGAATTTTACCCAAGGGACAGATAAGACAGGGCTCACGCTAAGTAGGTTTTTTGAGTAATTGACTATTAAATCGTAGTAAAAACGTATTTTTGAGCCCCAATTGTTTTATGAGACGAATGGGATTAATTTTATGTAATTTGGGAGGCATTGACTTGTATGACTGATTTTATTTATTTAATCAACAGAGCACAGAAAATTATTATTCAATGGATTATAAAGATTTGTTTAATGTCTCGACCCCACAACATCATGAATCTCTTAAGGTACATCCATATTTTCTTGTTTCAAAAGTTTCTACTTAATTTATCTGAAGAAATGTTCTGTAGCAGTTTCCGCACTTTGTTAGCGTTATTTAAAAGTTACCCTTCGCCACTTTACTTCAGAAATTTCCCTAATTCCTTAAAAGGGTTAATTTCATCCCCACAATTAAGCAACAGCTTTACCTCGATACAATATTCTGGAGAAAACTTTCTAATTATATAACTTTTATAGAACTAAACAGCTGCGCTACTGAACCCGCTTCAGAACTACGGAGTGAGAGAGAGAGATAGTATAGTCATACTCTCTCACCCCGCAGTTCTGAAGCGGGTTAAGACGGTCCAGTTGGAATCTTTTCACCTTGAAAATAATTGTAAGTTCTCTTACATATTCGGTCTATTACTTATGGTTATTTGCAGTATTTTTTTTAAAATCCTTAGTTTTATAACTCTGAATTGTGAAAACCTGCCACCTTCGTGATAAAAAGCCGATAAATTAAATGAAGACCGAAAATATCACCATAGCAGTGGTGTCATAATTAGGAATCTTAATACATTGTATAAACTTTGTTACTCAACAAAAGGCATTGCGGCATTTGACTTTAACACCACTACTTGAAATTGAAAACAACCCTAACATTATCCTAACACCCGAAAACATGCCCTACATAACCTTTGTCACTACATACTCGTAGTATAAAACAAAGTCGCTTCCCGCTGTCTGTCTGTTCCTATGTATGCTTAGATCTTTAAAACTACGCTTCGGGTTTGATGCGGTTTTTTTGAAATAGATAGAGTAATTCAAGAGGAAGGTTAATAAACCATGTGACCACGCGGGAAAAGCCGCGGGTGCAGCTTGTTATACTTCACACCAAGTCCCAGCTTCAAGTGCCAGTACTATTTTGTCCGCAGGAGAGTACGGACGTGTTTCTCCTCGCGATCTTTTACGTGATCGTATGGTTATCGTTTTCGTATTTTGGTAATAGTGGTTTGTGTCCCTCTATGCTACTTAGAGGATTAATGTGCGAGTGAGCTTTTGCAAGGTGAATTATTATTTATAAGAATAGGCTTTTTAAATCTTTGTAAGTCATAGGTTTGAAAATATATTGAGGGGGCTTTTCATACATTGAAGAAAATGTTAATTTCGAACACTATCCTTGTAAGTTTTTTGAAATCAAAATATACAAACTATTTTCAATTAACGTTACTAGGGGTAACTTCCAAAATAAATAAGAGTGTGCAGAAGAAAACTCATAAAAATGTTTTCTCCGTGGCGAAGTTGAATTTTTAGAGACGAGAAACAAAATCATTGTATATTCAACATGAAATGAAAACTCTTTCCAACTTCTTGTGATAACCATCTTTTAAGAAAGCTGTTTTTCGTCCAAGATATTTTTCGTCAGACTGCAGTTGGAGTTTGGAACGAAAATAATATCAAAAATATTAGTAACTGAAAATCTTCCCCAAAATAAAATATAAAATCAAATCAATAAAACTTTGCAGCAGTTCCGAGACGAAAACCAGCTGAAAATTGTATAAGATTTAACGGGTTAATGTTTAATGTGTCTACTACAGGTAAGTTATTGTATAAGACTTAACGGGTTAATGTTTAATGTGTCTACTACAGGTAAGTTATTGTATAAGACTTAACGGGTTAATGTTTAATGTGTCTACTACAGGTAAGTTATTGTATAAGACTTAACGGGTTAATGTTTAATGTGTCTACTACAGGTAAGTTATTGCTTTAAATGAGTTTCAGGAAACACATGAAAACAGATTTGGTTGACTGAACTGATTTACACAAAACTTTAAATAAATATTTGTCTAGGTTTAAACCTAAAATTATGCAAAGTAAATTTATAAAACAAAACGTGCATCCAACCGCTGCATTATTCTGAATTCTCTGTGTGTTCAGATTTTGCATATTTTGATAGAATGGAAATGAATTATGTGGTACAGAGAATGCAAGATAATTTTTGTTACTTAGTTTGATGGATACTATTATCATAGACTGTTCAAAAAAAACAGTTTATGTACGAGGCTCATGCAATGAGTTGGTTTTGTAGATTATAAACTACATTAGAAACATATAGCAGATGCTGAGTGAGAGAATGATTTTTTAGTTTTTTGTTAATTGAAGATATATATAAATGTATCTTATTCGTGTCTGTTCTGACAATATACATTTCTTTTTACTTTTTTACATATACATACATATGTGAAATCTCGCCGTTCAGATACTAGCATAACCGTTAAAAGAGCTGAGATCTACGTTCTTTCATCCTACTAATATTATAAACGCGAAAGTTTGTAAGTATGGATGGATCTTTGTTACTCTTTCACGCAAAAACTACTGCATGGATTTTGATGAAACTTCACAATAACATAGCTTATATGTCAGAATCACAAATACGCTACAATTTATAAAGATATATTGTATATTATCCAAAATATCTATCACCACTCGGGTGAAACCGCGGGGCGCAGCTAGTTATTTAATATAGGGCTTTGCAAATTTTCTACTCATCGTATTTGTTTGGAATGTTGGGCCATAGAAAACACCCAGAACAAATATTTCCATACCTTTCAAATATTTGTATCGAGGTGGGAATTGAACCCGCAGCCTCCTGCGTCCTCTGTGCCGCCGTAGTTGTCTCGCACTAACTTACTGGTTTGAATAATGCTATAACAATATCATCATCATCAGTCTATAGCAGTCCACTGCTGGACATAAGCCTCCCCCAATGAGCGCCATAGCGCCTGTCTTCAGCTTGCCGCATCCAGTATCTACCTGCAGTCTTTCGCAGGTCGTCATCCCACCTGGTCGGAGGGCGTCAATGTATAACAATATACATACATACATGGTTGTAATTGCACGATGCAATCAAAACTCAACTCCCATTGGTTCACACTTCAGCAGAAAGGTAAACTGGGTTATACGAAAGCAAATTAACACAAGATTTATCCAAATCAAAACTAACATTCTTACCCCCGGGGTATAAATTAGCAAAACAGTGTTGGAAAACATTGCGAAACAGTTAATTATCTGGTATTTTGTTTTTCTGTTTGAAATTTAACTGTAGGTAGCAGTTATTGGAAAGTTTTCATTTATTCCAGTTCGGTAACTTTATGTTTATAGTAATAAAGTGGTTTTATTACGGGCGAATTTAAGTTATCTGTAGATAACTTCTATATACTTACCTCGTATAGAGGTAATTTCAGTTAAAGTCAATGGCGATCAAAGACTTCGTACTTCTTACGCAGGTAAAGAATTAATGTAATTAAACTTAGATAATTAAACAAGCTTATATAAATAAATCTCTTTAAATGATGACTCAAAAAGTAATATCGCTAATTGAGTGTGGAATTCGAGTAGAATCTGACGCTACTGAAATTCAATTTGTGACAAGACTCGGGTTTGAACTGAGCGACGGCGGCGGCTTCTTTTAATGCAATACTGCAAGCTTAGTGGATTGCTTTATGTAGCGTGTTCGAAATTCGAACCCTGTTTGAATTCGAAAATGGAACTAGATACAAATAAATTGTGGATTTGCATTATGGAACTAGCGAGTACAAAAAATACAGTCGTTTTCGAATTTGATGACACCTAAGCTAATATTATATAACAATATATATATTTGCAATAAATGAATATGAATTTGAAAATAAAATTTATTTGATAAACATACAACTTTTAATTTGTTTTTATTACTAATACCTTTTGCAATCATTATAATGTTTTGTATCTTTTCAAAACATAATTAGCAACATAACTCGGTTTATAAAATATAATTATATCATTTTTAGCAATAAGTTTTGAATAAATAAATATTAGAATATTAAAATATTAGATTAACTAGTGTTTAAGGGCTGTAGATCTTGAGACACCGATGAAAAAATATATATATTACTCGCACAATTCTAAAACTTTAAATAAGAAATTGAAAGAACTGACCCAGGCCATAGAGCTTACATTATTGCTTGTCCGCGCCGAGTCAGTCGAATTGTCAGAATTCATTTCTGTCCGATTTTTTATTCAATTGGTTGCAACGATTCGGATAGATTAGTACCTAGCTTCAGTCATAAAAACTAGCTAGCGAGTTTATGTATAAATGTTCTGGATTAAACCGTTTACATTTGAGAGGTACCAACTCAATAGTCAGATATAAATAAAATTTCGATAAACGATTACACAAAGTCCTTGGGGTAAAATCATCCCCATTTATCCCGTTGTTTAGCATGAATAAAATCTTCGAGCCCCTACGACCCCTTTCCATAACATCTATGAATGCTATCTAAGCGGGTTAGGACGAGCGAATAAATTCACATCGCTATTTCCGGCTTTTTGTGGGTGTATCCGTAAAAATAGGAGATATCCCGTTCCTTGAAAACTTTTAGCAGTTCTATTTAATGCTATCTAAGCGTTTTATAGCCTACCTATCTGTAACTGGCGTCATTGTCTGTAACTATTCAATTCAAATCATTTATTTCGGTTTTTCACCATAATTTTTAGTACACCTACCTATGTATATACTATGTTAGTAACAGTACATCAGATTTAAACAATTCAAATCAAAAATTAAATTAATTATAATAATGTCCAATAATATTTAATAATTATGACGATCACTGCGTCTCTGTGAAGTTTGAATAACCTGAAAATATTGAGTTAATTGTGTCACCAAGACTAGGTCAGTCTGAAAATCAGCGCTGTTTTGTACTCCTATGCAAGACAGCATGAAGCTTGCTCAAATCAGCAGCACTATCATAAATATTGTGTTTTTATGGGATACGGTGAAATAAGATGCGTTGAAATTTCATGTCTGTAACTATGACGATCTCTGTGTCTCAGTGGGTAGGATAACTACGCCCGTAGGTAGGTAAATAAGTATTCAGATACTTAGATACGTAGATAACTACCTACCTATCTACACCCAGATAGGTTTCTATCCTAACTAACTTCAAACAAGCTATTTGTACTTCCTCCTAGGTCAAAATATTATTTTCTTCAGTATACTTTCTTATATATTTAACTTCTCGTAATATTTTTTATTTTTTTGTATCTTTTAAAGATAATGTAACCGTGTCCTAACGGATACCTATGTACGTACCTACTTTAAATGAATATTTGATATTGTTTTACGCTGTCTTTATTTGTGAACTAAACCTATCATAATCGTATTTAATAAATATATTCACGTATATTTCAGTATTTAAATACGTACCACTAGCTTTAATTTGAATCTAGCTGTTTCAAAATCTCCAGCATCTAAAATTGGTTATGAAAATTTCTTCAACGCAAGCATTTACAACCTATATTTATAAAACCTATTTGTTTATTGTCAGTCAGTCCATTTCAAAGTAAATCACACCATACCTGAACGAAATCTAATAGCAAATCCCGAGACCCTCGTTAATAATATAAAAGTCTTGTAGCGGACCCCAGGACGTAAAGGGCATTACGAAAGCGTGGGGTCTTGGGGTCTTGACATGTTGTGTGATGCGTTTTATTCTTTTAGGGGTCCGGTGAATCGGAAATTTCCTATTTAAGTGACAAATGCAGTTCTTCTGACTATTTAATTGACTTAGTTTGGAGTTTAAGGGGCAGAGTGATTTGAAGGGTGGGTGGCTCAATGATGTGAAAGGAATTTGTTTGGCTTTTCTGAAAGCGACTAATGGCAGAGTGTTTAAATGAAATAAGATTAGCCCGGCAATACGAACTGTGTGTATTTTCGTGATTACTGATATGATTTTCACATTTTTGTTAGTTCATATCAGCCTGTATTAGTCTACTGCTGGACATAGGCCTCCCCTAACGAGCGCCATAGCGCCCTGTCTTCAGCTTGATGTATCCAGCATCTTACTGCAGTCTATCGCAGGTAGATTTTAGTTAGTTACAGAACACGTAATTTCTTCTGTATCAAGCACGCATTAATTGCTGTGAGCTGCGAGAGATGGCTGTATATTTTTTATGTTCTCTTTCGTTTGGCGCCATATATGACTGGAATTTGTACGAATACATATCACACTAATCATATAAATGCGACAGATTGAATATTTAGATGGAAGGAAGTTTGTTACCATTTACGCCATAACTAAATGGATTGAGCTAAAATTTCAGTTAGATAGTTCTAGGCCTAAAATAAAGCATAAGCTGTTGTTTTATGAATCAGTTGCCATACGATAACCATATAGATAACCTATAGACGCTTCTATAAAAACTTTACGTGCGAAACAGGCAGAGGCTAGTTACATAATATGAAATGTTTCCCCAGAAGTAATTCTACTATTTTATGCATTGCAACGAAACTTGAACACCCTATGGACTTGTAATTTATACCACCCCGATACAAGCCGTGAGCGAACTGAGCAAGTTTCAAATTATCATCCTCAATTATTTATCTCGAAACGCCAGTCGTAATTAATATCTAAGAATGTAGACTAATCTTTATTCCATCGAGTCTTGAGCACTTGATATTTATTTATTACTCTGCCCAATCTGTTCTGTAGTTTTGTTATCCATAGGTTACCAATTTCCATACATACAAACATCTTAACATCCAAACTTTCGCATTAGTGTGAAGACTGGACCGACGGAGTACGCTAGTGACCGTTCACTTCTATGGCCAGATTCATGGTCTGACTTTGTTTACACTATTTAGTGATAAGTCCTAGTATTATAAATGAGTTTGTATCTTGATAATAGTGATATGTTTTCTAAGTCATACATAATGTAATAGATTGATGTTTGTATAGTTTAGTGGTAATACCAGTGATCTGTTTTTGTTACAATAAATAACAAACTCGGGCTTCGTCGGAGAGAACCTCAAGGTTGTCTGGGAGAAATGGAGAAAATAATACGTTTTGCTATCACTGCGATCTACAGATCTAAAGTACCTATGAGGATTGAGTGAACAAATGAAGTACTGGAATATCAAACGGTGCTCGGTGTAGGTAAATCCAAGTCAAATCTATTAAATTCAAAATGCTCGATTTAAAATTTTGGAAAATGACCAGAAAACTGCAACGGTAGCCGTTGCAGTTTTCTGGTCATTATTAAATGTTTGAATGGTTGTCAAAAATAAAAAAGATTTTATTTGTATATAATTTGTTTAAATAATAGTTACTCTTAACAAAGGGTTGTTGTTTGTTTTAAAATTGAATATAATTGCCTATGAATAACATTTTTAGCGAACATTTCTGAACCGAAAATCCGCCCGCCCTCCGTCGAACTCTTTTAATTTCACCGGAACAAAAGGCTGCGAATTTGTCGACCTACAAAGGGTTGAAAAGTCAGAAATTTGAAAACAGAAATCTCTCATTTTTCTTCCAAGAGACAAATGCTCAGAGGTCGGAGGAAAGCGGTGTGAAATTATTGTCTCATTTTAAAAAGGCAATTGAGACGAATAATCCGTGAATCATTCAAGTTTACTTCAGATTTTTTCATTATTGAGACACAGTAGACGACAGAAATTGCTGAACATTCACAACTTTTCAGAAGCATTTTGCATATTAGTGGAATCAGAAATTGGTCTATGAATTTGAAATTGGAATCAGAAATTGGTCTATGGATTGAATGATAAGGAATATTTTCGCACACCGCGCCTAAGGTCCCAATTAAAATGTTTTAAAATCTGTTATCAAATATTATTATTTGACGTTCAGATTGATTGGGCCTTGGTGAGAATGATGACATTCATTAAATGTATTAAAGTCATTAGTCTCAATAAAATGAAAATGGGCTCTTAAGTTTTGATACAAAAGAAGTCCAGATGTATCTTACTTATTGTCAATGAATACGCATTTTTTTTTAATGCTGGACAATTCACACAGCGTTATCTAGCCCCATGGTAAGCAGAGCTTGTGTTATGGGTACTAGATAACTGATATACATAATACAATACATTACATAGATAGATATTTTTTTATTATACATAGAAAACGACCAGAACACCCGGAATAAATATCTGCAGATCGTACACACAATTGTTCCGAGGCGGGAATCGAACCCGCAACCTCCTGCGTCGCAGGCGGACCTTCGCCCGCCGCGCCACATCGGTCGTCTTCATCAATTGATCTAAATCAAAATATTTTTAAACTACCGCGATTAGAACACAATATACGGTCATCGCGTGACCATAACAGTGTGTAAGCCTGTTGAATCATTGAAAAAAAATGCAAATAAACACGATAAATACCCATTTAAGAGTTACATTGTAATCTGTAATAGTTTAGTGCATTAATGACTTAAATGCTTTGACTGTGCTTCTTAAATTGAATCCCTCACTCATTGTTAAACTGTAATCCAAGAATTAAGTGGGTATGTTTATGATTATAACCCGTTCCGTTCGTTATACAACAATAACAACGGTTTCACAACAACACGGTTTCATAACAACACGGTTTCATAACAACGGTTTCACAACGGTTTCATACAACGGTTTCTTCTTCTACTACACCCTTTAACGTTTATATGTAGTTAAGTAGCTCATAGCATTTCGTGTTATGTTTATTCTTGCACATTACTTTTAATAGTTATTACAACGTATTCGAAATTAAAATATTCAAAAGTAAAGTTTTTTCTTTTTTGCCAAATAAAAGCTTGCTTGCGGAATTTAAGTTTGATGACTCGCACTACAGAATAACATAATAAATGACCTAGAATTGTCCTATATATGTATAAATGAAAAAACCAAATAGCTTGCACACTGTAGAGGTTTTAAATTCAGACATATAAAAAATATTTATCCATGTAATGTATTGTAAAATATGTATATCAATTATCTAGCACCCATAACACAAGCTCTGCTTACCTTGGGGCTAGATGATGCTGAGTGAATTGTCCAGCATTATTTATTAATTTATTTATCTTGCTCCGATTAGAAGATCTTAGTTTCCTTAAATGAAAGGTGGCGACGGCAAGAATGCTTGTGCTTGATCTATCCATGTAATCTATGTATTGTATCATGTATATCAGTCATCTAGCACCAATAACACAAGTTCTGCTTAGCTTGGGGCTTGATGATGCTGTGTGAATTGTCCAGCATTATTTATCTTATATATAAAATCAATTGCTGTTCGTTAGTCTCTCTAAAACTCGAGAACGGCTGGGCTGATTTTGCTGATTTTGGTTTTGAAATCTTTGTCGAAGTCCAAGGAAGGTTTAAATGTACGCATAAGTTATGAACATACTAGTGGTTTCTTCTCACTTCTTCCACTGGTGGACAAAAAATTGAAGTGAACTATAAAATAATTTAATTGATAATAATGAATAGTATAAATATGACCTGTCTAAGTGCTTATTTGTAAGCTTAAAGAAATAAAAACTTTTCATTCATTCATTTCATTTAATGTTGAGTAAATATGGTAAAATTGATTACCACGCGGGGAAGCCGCGGGGCTCAGCTAGTTTATTATAAATGTATATATATTTCAAACAAACGTGTGTCAAAACGATTCATAGTCATAGCTATGCTTGAATTCAGTGCGGGGCGCGCCGCCCAACGCGACGCGCGGCGGCCCGCTTCTCCGTAAATGAGGCTTAAGGTTTCTATTGATTCTGATTAAGCCATGGTTTATTAGGAATAGCTATAATTGCGTATTATGCTAAATCCCAGTACATGTGTTACGCAATAATATTTTGTTGTGGCATAATTACAATCAACAGTCTAAGGTGCGATGCCCTTGACGTTACTTCATGGCCTGACAATCTGCTATTATACTCATTAGTATTTATGTATATGAAACCAATTAAGTAATAATAGAAAGTGTTTTGTTAGTCCGGTGTTATTGGAACTAAATCATGAGTAAGATTATGTTAGACTAGCTTCGCCGCGCGCCTTCGCCCGCGTGGAAATATGTGTGTTTAATGGTTTATTAACCTTCCTCTTGAATCACTCTATTAAAAAAACCGCATCTAAATCCGTTGCGTAGTTTTAAAGATCCAAGCATACATAGGGACAGACAGACAGTGGGTGAAGTGACTTTGTTATATACATACTATGTAGTGATAAGTTCGATAGGCATTGATTTGAGACCATAGAACGTATTTGGGACACCTCTTGTTAGTGGGATAAGGTGTCTTGATAATATATGATATTCTTATTATAATGTTTTTTTTCGCTTTCAGGCTCAAAGTTACACACTTCCGTCAAGCTTTTATCCTAAACTCGAGTAAATTACACCCAAGTTTATTTATCACATCCTCCAAAATTACAAACATGTTAAAACTCCATGAAAAAACTGTTATAACTTCGGACCCTTCGCGTTATGGTTGTTTCTAAACTTTTAACGGAGTTATTTTATTTAGAAGAGTATTTATTAGGGCCTACAGAATATTAATGTGCAGAGTTTTAAAGATGGATATAATTATTATAGTGAACATACATATTTACGTACGTATTTTTGGGTGCTACAGACCCAACATCACATAGCGCTTATGGTTAATGCATTCGTGAGGTCATGTCAGGCTTTTGTGTATAAATTAAAAGAATTGAATTGAATTAACACTTTATTGCACTTAAAACTATAAAATAACACATTATATCTAAATATTACACATAAAAAGTACAATAGGCGGCCTTATCGCTGACAGCGATTTCTCCCAGGCAACCTAGGCATGGAAGCTTACTTATTAATAGATTAATTAATCTAATAGGATATTATTAAAAGATTAATGTTAATAGGATATTCTATTTGAAACTTGAAAAAATATAATTATTCTTTACATAAAACTAACATAGCTCATATCAGTAAATCTATTGAGTTCGATATATGATCTATAATAGTAAAATAGAATAGTTAATAGTAAAGCTATGGAAATATTTTTTTGGTAGCGTTCCAAAAAAAAATTTCCATAGCTTTACTTTACTTACTTTTTTCTTTTGAGTAGACGCGCGGCAAAAACGCCAGGTGTGACATAGCTTTATTTTTATAGCTCATTTTTTGGCGGAAATTGCGGCCGCATGATTTTTTATGAGTAATTTATTAAAATTTATTACAACCAACATGCGTCAAGCAGGATTTATTCTCAATTGCTGAAACTGGGTTCAAGTTCAAAATTAACTCTATTAAAAGCTTCAGAAGAAAACCTAAAATGTGACACAATGAGTAACATTTTATTTTAGTAGATAATTCTAGAATTTATATACGTATTAAAAATGTTAAGCAATTATAAGTAATAATATGAATAATATTGTTTACATAGTTTTAGTTTCTGTGAATTAATTAACATTTTAGTATTGTTCCTTGTTGTATTAGGCCACCTTCCGCACCACGGTCTCCACGCACGACCAGCGCTATGGTACGATCTGCTCTACCATAGCACATGCTGAGTGGAGACCGATTGTGTCAGTTTCTGTCTTCTGTTAATCTAAGTTTAATTTATAAGAGTCTCTGTTCTGACAAAATAAAAATCTTTTTACTTTAATTTTTTTTACTAACAACCATAAAGTTAAATTTATGTGTCATGCGGATTAATTATTTCCTTGTTCCATCCTGATTATATACAAAATACAATATATAAGCCGATAAGGCTCTATGCGACTGAAAAGGGTCCACGTGTCCCTAACACCACAATTTCATTAATGACCAGATGGCCCCAGTTCCCTTTGGTAAGTATTCAACAAGAAGTGACGCTCAAGTTGTGGCTTTCAGATAGAGAATGGAGCGAGTAACCATGGGGTAATAGTATGATGGACAAATCACTTATTTTGTCAGTGAAATGTTACTTTACTGATAGATAGATAGAAAACATTTTATTATACCACACAAAACAGAAAACAATACAGAAATAAAAACTTAGAATAAAGTTTTAAAGGGCGGCCTTAAGGCTGAGAGCGATCTCTTCCAGGCAACCTTGGGATGGACTGGACATGAAGGAAAAATATAGATGGTGGCACTTTCATAAATATTTGGTAACAAAAAGAAAACTGATACACTACATACCTACATTACAAACATTATAACTTTCATACTTTCATAGACATAAGATAAGGCTATCAATCTTTCATATGGATATTGTTATTCTATATTTAAAATGGTTTCTATTATGTATTTTCTATTTATTTATTTGGAAGGCACACGCAGAGGACAGAAAACAATATAAAGAGATACATAAACCAGCGAAGTCTCCACTATAAACTTTACACAAACTAGTAAATAGACTTTTCAAACAAATATATTAGAGTTTCCAGTAAATAATTGAAATTGCTATTGCTTTTGAAGTGGGACGACATGGAATACGCAGTGTTCATTACTACTACTCAGAATCAATTATAGTATAAAATCGCTAGAATTCATTTGTTTTAACTGAATAATTTCGTTCGCGACCCACCTTTACACTGAGCCTTCACACCAATGTGAAGGAGGAGAAATTAATTTCCCCGCCTTCATTTCGACCCACTTGCCGCGTTCAGTTTGTATAGAATGTGCGATCAGTGTAAAGTTAAATAAATAATAATAAATAATAAAATCATTTATTGCCAATCCATTTTTTAATCTAAACTAATATTAAATACAAAAAAGAAATTTCTTATAAAAGGGAGTATATTCAGCATTGTGCTGCATGCCAATGACAAGACATGAAAGACATGCGGCATGTGGTTTTCAATATACTCCCGTCGGAAGTTAAGGTGTCACTCTCCTTAGTAGATCATAATTACCATTATCAGCCTATATTAGTCTACTGCACTCCATAGGACTTCCCTAATGAGCACCATGAGCCACGAGCATTCTGCCTTGAACTTATCGCATCCAGAATCTGCCTGAAATGCTATTATACTTATTTGTAAGCCTAAAAAAATAAACGTTTTCTGATTTTGATGTTGATACTTCGGAGACAGCATAAATTGGCCAATAAAACAAAGTCGATTCCTGCTGTTTGTCAGTCCCCATGTAAGCTTAGATCTTTAACACCGCAATGGATTTTGAGTAAGGTTTATAAACTATTTGAAACATAGATTTCCAGAGCGAAGCCGCGGGACGCAGCTAGTACAAGATAAAGCGTAAATTGCATTCATTGCTTCATTTAAATTGCCGCACCAAGCTATGTCGGCATCTGTGCAATAAAATGTAACGTCCAAATGGAACTACATACAGGGTAACATTGTTATCTATTCAAATAAATTTGCCTGCAGCGCTGCCAAGTATTGCAGCTGACTTGATGTTTCTTACTTAGGTACTTTTGATTCCGATTGCTTAACCCAGCCCTGCACATTTTTCCGCACACTCATTGGCAATATCATCTCGATGTGGATCCAAGGTTCGAATCGGAGGTTCCGATACAATGGATCGCAATGGGCTCCTGTTTTGAACCTTCTTATTATTAGAGCGTGAAGACTGCTAACCTTCTTCCTGTTTGCAAATAAATAATGCTTGACAATTCACACAGCATTATATAGTCCCAAACTAATCAGAGCTTGTGTTATGGGTACTAGATAACTGATATACATAATACCATACATTACATAGATATTTTTATTATACTAAGAAAACGACCAGAAAACCCGAATCAAATATCTGTATATTTTACACACATTTGTCCCGAGGCGGGAGTTGAACCCGCGACCTCCTGCGTAGGCGGATCTTCGCTCCCCGCGCCACAGAGGTGATCGAAAGTAGTACACAGTATATCCAGTGGTGGATCGAAAGAATGTCCCAGATTTGAACAGCCGAACTGGTCATCGACCAAAAAAATATATATACAGACTTGTCACTATGCCACCAAGGTCGCAAGACCATAAACCCCGCTGACTAATCGCTTTAACACACGTTATATGGTATATGGGCATTTCATCAACTTACGGCCGGGCCCTAAATAAAAGCCTGATCTCTCAAGAGCGGACTATTCTCCTAATTTCGTCGAAAAAGCGGATCCTATTTGAAAGATCCAACCGGCAGAAAACAATGGCTGTCAGCCAATTATTAAGTGGCTATTATAACATCAATATAATTCATACTAAGACACCACTTAAAAGATGAATAAAAAATATGAAAATTGTTTTTGCCGAATGGAAATTAGATTAGCTCATTCAATAATCAATTCAGTAAAGCTATAAAATCTGCTTAAATTTATTCAATGTCAGTTTATCACTTAAATATAAAACGCGAAAGTTTGTAAGTATGGATGTTTGTTACTCTTTCACGTAAAAACTACTAAATAGATTTTAATGAAACTGTACAATAATATAGCTTATAATGATAATACTAATATGTTATATTTTAGTATTCACTATATGGTTAATTATTCTGTTAGGAATGATTTTACTGATAATACACAATCTTGTTTCGAAATTAATGAAAAATGGTGTCCTTGTCTTACCACCATAACAATAAGACCCACAACTGGCTACAAACCGTAACCACAAACCATACTTTACCTTTCGACTCAGTTTAATGGTCAACGTCACTACCTCGTAAAGGTAGGTCGTCCGTACGTTTTATTACTGGACCTGAATATATACCATGTCTACACTGGACCATTTCCTACATTAATTTAATGGCAGCCTTGCCTTCCAGGGATAATATCAATTTAAGTCCACGAACCACAGTAGGGTTTACACTGCGCTGATCTAGATTTAGTCACAGCCATAGATCTAAACAACATCTCAGCAATGTCAAGTTGATATGTCGCTCAGTAAATGTTGTATATATGTAGCTTAAGAGCACGCAAAGGCAGGAAATGGAAATAGTATATTTTTATACAAGGGACCAAACCACCCCATTAAAGACGAGGTTGGTTGTTATACTCCAGAGTGTAGTGAGGGTGGATGACCAGACCGACTTCTAATGGGTGGTTTTGGTCCGAGTATCTACTATTCGCTCCGATTGCGAGAAAATCAAACAATCACACCTTACCTTCATAATGCACACTTTCTTCTCTAATTCACGAATTTTGTCATAGGTCTTTTAGATAGATAGATAGATATATTTATTGTTCCACATTTGTTGCAGTTTGTTGATAGCATCTTAAATCCTAACATAGGTTTATATATACACTAGAGGTCTCTTAACAATACTAAAGTTAAAATTAATGCTAGCATCGGAATTAATTCATTTCACGTGATTTTGAACGCAACAGACACAATCATATTCATTATTTCTTTGACCTTCTGTTCCATTTGCATTAATATGCAAATGGAACCTAAAGGGGAACGTGGTTTATTTCATTGTAATCAATGAAATAAACCACGTTCCCCTTTAGGTCAATCTATAGTTAACTCAAAATTCCAATGATTTCGCGATAATAGGTACCAACTATTATTGTATCTTCGTTATGCGCAATGCAAAATATGTAGGTACCGACCCACGCATTTTGCCATGGAGGAACCCTTCTTATAAACATCCAACAATCACCAAATAGGCGCTTTTAGTTCCGTTTCAAAAATAAATTAGATTACTTAATGAATGGAACACCAAAAAGTCGAGTCTTGATATAAGAGGATATAATGTCTTGTACTGGCTGATGACTTAAAATAAAAATAAAAAACATACATATTTTGTCTGTAATCATGGTACAAAGAGACTTCAACGTCCCCGACAGTGTAAAGCTTATCAATGTAAAGCCTCTCCCGTCTTGTGGGATCGAGAAGCTTGTAGTATAATGCATCGCAAATTGCCCGTTAAGTCCTGTGATAACAGCTCTTTTCAGGTTGCACAGGTGTATATTGGAAATTTGAAGGATGTGATTTTGCTCAGTAAAAGCTTAAGAAAACAGGCTAGACTTAGATTTATTTTTTATTTTATTAATGAACAAAATCCACAGCTCTTAAAAATAAATAAACATCTTATAAATATCACTAAACATATGTCATAAACAACACTAGCCAATAAAAGGATTTACATTATTATTATTTAGAAAAATAAGGACGACATCACCAAAAATGCCATAATAGAGTAGAGTACAAAATACCGCCACAATACATTAACCTAGGGTCCTTTTCTTGGAACAGAGTTAGTTAATCGGTTACTAAACCGTCACTGTCTTTTGTTTATAAATTGATTTTTGATATTTGGTTTTAGAATAGAGTGAGTTAATTTTGAAGTTCGAATGACATTCCGAATCTAAACGTGTATTCCCGGTGCGGATAAGCAAATTCATTCAATTTCAACTCATTTCATTCAAAATTCAAAACAGGCACAAACATGATTTACTCGGCCCGTATGGTGATTATGTAACTCGTGACCGGTTTGCGACAGGCGTAAATTAAGCTATCAGTGCTGTCAAACTTCAATTTTGACCAATTTTGAGGTTGTAGCTGGTGTCAAACTAATACAAAGTTGACGTTTGACAGCATTGATTGCTTAATTTACGCCTGTCGCAAATCGGTCGCGAGTTACATAATCACCCGGCCGCATTATGAAAGTTTTAATCAAAACAGGCATGAGTATTAAAAATCACTCAAACATAGATCTATGACTGAGCAAAGAAACTTAGTACTACGGGCTTAAAACTACACACAATAAATTTGTAGGGTTGATATACATACATAGTTATTATTAAAAAAGACACTGATTTATAAGCTCTCAACAAATAGATGAGCCTGAAACGCTGTTACTACATATAATCTGATACTCATAAAGCCAACATAGGCCTGGGTCCTTTACATTTGTAGATTGATTATAAAAATGTATCATAGATTATGTAGATTATGTTTTTCATTGAAATACTTACACTTTATACACGTAGTATACTTATATGATACGCTTTAGTGGACGTTTGCATATGAAGTTCCAGACGCTGTAAAACGTCTATCTGATATAAAAAGACCACTCAAGCACGACAAGCTATAAACTAACTAAATAATTTTATACCTTCCTGCATTATTGTGTTATTTTTCAGCACTTTTACGTATTGTCAGTAAAAATAAAACCACGTAAATACGCATTTCCATCGTAAAAAGTGTACCAATGTAGTATAAAGAACACCGTAAACGTGAATCTTGAATATTGAATAAAATTCACCTTTATGGAAGAAGGAATAGGGTATTGAATGAGGAGGGCGGGGTACGGTGTTTGGTAAAGTGATCAAAACACACGAATTGCCTTTATGAGTGCCATTTACATCATTTATCGTGTTTTTGTTTACCACAAAGACGTAAAAAGTTAAGGATCCATTTGCTTGTTGGTGGATATTGTTTGTTAACTTTGAAATCACAGGACATTTTTATAAATAAATAAATGAATGTTAAACTTCTTGCGAGGGAACTCTGCCTCAGTGTAGCAAAATAACATAGAGTGATGAAAAAACATTTATTGCAAAACTAGCGATCCGCCCCGGCTTCGCACGGGTGCAAATTCGTGTATCATAAATAAAATATAAAACTTCCTCTTGAATCACATCCAAATCTATTGCGTAGTTTTAAAGATCTAAGCATTATGTATATAGGGACAGACAGACAGCAAGAAGCGGCTTTGTTGAATACTCCCGAGTATGTAGTGACAATAGATGGGTGGTTCTGACATGCACTTGGGTAGATCTGACCACAGTATTTACATTTTGTCTCCAAAACCAGCTCCACACCATTCCATCATAATTCGCTGCACGTTTTCGCACCACGCCGCGTGCCGTCAATAGCCTGCCTGTGATTTATTGTGATAAATTCACGGAAAAATGTTCAGCCATTGTCTGTAATCGTTTTGTTTTATTGCTTGTTTTTATTTTATAGTTTTTTCATTTTAATCTGAATCGAACGCACTTCTTTTCATATTTCGTAGCAACCAAAAACCTGGACAAAGGACCGCACTACACGCTAAGTCAGAAGAATCGGCTGACGAATCATATTTTAACTTACTTTGTAAATGCAGACAATACCTAATTATTGCACAGTATTAATTACATACTGTCGTGGTCAGGGGATGATTCGGTAATTACCCGTTAAATTAGTAGTTAAAATTATGTGTTCAGATCGCGTAAGAAAATACCTACCTAAAAGTATAATTATAATGCTTTACTTAAGATGACCTAACAAGTATAAATTGTAATGACTTTTTGTTAATGGGCTTATCACAATTAGGGAAAATAGAGCTTCACTGATACAAGCACCAAAAACTCTGCACAAAATAAGACATCAAAACAAAATAATAGATTCCTTTTACCAAAGTAAATGTATTTTTAAGTATGAACATATTCATCCCAAAAAATAGCACTCAATCGTCCATTACTTAGACTGACGAGGGTAGTGTGGACAGGGACGGATTCAGACCGTCGTCGTCGAGGGGGCTTTAAGCCTTGCTTGATATGTTAATAATGCCCGATTGCATCGAATGTTTACTTTGGTAAGAAAAAACTTCACAACAACTACTTCAGGTATTTCTTCCAATAGTAATAAAAATAAAAACAGACTAAGTTTATTTTCTGTCTACGGTACACGTTCTAAAGAAAACTGAATAAAAAAATCAAGACGTCACAGCATAATACAACTCTTAGTATTGCCAAGCCACAAATCCAACATTTTGTCAGATATTCTGTGGGTACGTGTGTTACAAACGTCAGGCGCTATAACGCTGAGTCTTCGATATATTCCGAGAACTAATCGGATTAGGTCAGTAAGCTCGCATTTCATTTAAGATTTATATCATAGTTGCAAAGTTCTCTTTTACTTTATTCTAATGAAAATGTGGACTTCTGCTCTATTTTTAACTACCAGATACTCCGGCAGTTTCATGTGGTAAAAGTAGGAAGCCTGTATAATATTGCGGTTTAAGTAGATTCCCTGAATATAACAGTCACAGTGGATATAAGTAGAAAATTATCCCCCCTAGTACCTACTAGTAGTAATGCCATGTAAATTGTACCAATAAATTGTATTTCTGTAATAGGTGAAAAAAATCCGTATATGTGGAACAGCTGGAAATATCTAGAATAAGATTAAATAATTTATTTTGACGGGACTTGAACCCGCGATCTTCAATTATGTACAGGGACGCTTGGGGTTTTTGGTGTTGTTTCTTTATGTGGCACTCAGTGTCACAATAAAATGAAATAACCTTAATTTGACATTGGATTGCGACGTATGAGTCTCTGATGTTATTGCAAAAGTATTTATTTAATAATTCCATGTAAAACAATTTGCCGAAATTGTTTACTTTACTAAACGTTGAATTTAATATGTAGGAGGAACAGACTACCACTTTCTGATCGTGAACTTCGCTTCGAAGTTGCATCAATGTGGCCTCGATAGCTAGGTCACTCGCGCGGCTTTGTCTAACATCGACACACAGCGAGGAGCGCAATCGTCATTGTTTCAGCGATATTGGACGCATCGCCATTCGCGGCTGGAAACACTACACCCGCGCTGCCGCCACCGCCGCCGCCGATACTTTACGTTCCCCCCTCCCGCTTCCCGCATCACCACGTGACCTGAGACGTGAGGTACCGACACCTGCGCCATCCCTGCCGCACTTAAGCCACTATTGCCATAATAATTAAAAAGTCACATAGACAGTCACATACCCAGAAAAAACATAAAAAAATTCAAAACGGCAACTCATTAATCAAAACAAAGACATTAATGAAAAAAAAAATACAATATTTGAAGCACGAAGAGATAATAGTTAGCTACGTTCTTCTCATGTCATTTTCTTCAGTTCATACATCCACATCCAGTCCGTGCCACAATTCCTGCTGTGCCATTTGGGCACAGCAGGAATTGTTGCTGCATCCGCACAAATGAAACCTTTCGCAGAACGCGCAAATGAGAGTTCTTTCATCCTGAAAGCTTATTACTAAGTGCACGCTCTGCATTCAAAGAGGCATTTTGTTTCTTGCAAACGACCGGTCCTTCCGGGTCTTGGTTTTAAAAAGGTTTTAAATAGTCGAGTTCCCAGTTGGACTTGAAACAAATCTTGAGAACCGTTTTTGTAAGTTTTGTTTAACATCTCGTGCCTTAATAGTGATACATAGAAAGTAAATCTACTCATTCAAAGTTATTTATTTATCTAGTAAGTGACTTTAGCATGACGTCGATCTAATGCAATGCTACAATTGGCTTATTTGAGTAGTAGGTAGTTTATATTAATACAACACTTATTAGTTACTCCAAAATTTTAGTTAAAGATTAGGATATAAATTCTTTACTAAATAAACCGGAAATGCTGTCACTATGATATTTGTTTAGAATGGAAGGTTGTTACTAGTTTCTATTTTTATAAATTTCGTAATTCAAACAGATTATATTCTAAAAATTTTCCAATAGGGAAGGCTTAGAGAATGTTCTAGAATGGGAAGAAACTTCCTCATTGCGTGTCGTGACATCACGTGTGACGTAGGTAATGGTGATGTATTCCGGGAGGCTCGTAAAATCCGGGATCAATGTCGAAGGCTATCTAAGAGCGGTCTGGTTAGCTCTTTAATCTAGACGTATTTAATTATTTCCCTGGTGGTAAATGTTCAGGAGGCATTTTAGGATTTTTGGTGCAGCCTTTGTTGAAAAGTGTAAATAATCTGAAACTGACGACCCGGTGTGCTAGCGCGGTGGGCGAAGGTCCGCCTGCGACACAGGTGGTTGCGGGTTCGATTCCCGCCTCGGGGCAAGGCCCTAAGCTAGCAGACCTGAGTTACATGATGACCGATGTGGCGCGGTGGGCGAAGGTCCGCCTGCGACGCAGGAGGTTGCGGGTTCGATTCCCGCCACGGAACAATTGTGTGTACAATCTGCAGAAATTTGTTCCGGGTGTTCTGGTTGTTTTCTATGTATAATAAAAAATATCTATCTATGTAATGTATTGTATTATGTATATCAGTTATCTAGTACCCATAACACAAGCTCTGCTTACCATGGGGCTAGATAACGCTGTGTGAATTGTCCAGCATTATTTATATTTATATTTAGTTACAAAACATATATAGTTTTTTAAATTATACATTGTTAACAACCAGAACACCCGGAACAAATGTTTGCAGATCGGACACAAAATTGTTTCGAAGTGGGAATCGTACCCGCAACCTCTTGCGTCGTAGGCAGACCTTCTCCCATCGTGCCACAGAGGAAGATAATTATATCCTCTACATCCAATACATCCATCTTAGCTTTACATTATTATCACAACTATGAAAAATACCTACACCGGATCAAAAAACTATTTCTAGCGGACAGGTCGCAGCGGCGGGATGGGTAACTTATCCCATGGCTTGGACAGCTGTTCACGCAAAGTGACGGCGCGGCGGCGGCAAACGTTCCGTTATGGACTCAAAAACCAATCACGCTCCACCAAATATAGCCCTTATAGCCATTGAAGAGCAATATCAGGAATCACCACGATATAACTAGCTGTTCCCCGTTTCACCCGCGTTTAATTCGCATTTGACATTTCTATCAGCAATAGTTTTCGTAGTGCATGCGATTTTAGGAATTTTAAAGTAATTTTTTAACTTTTTTTACTTTAGAGTTTTAGTAATGACTCCTATTTTTTTTTAAATATACCTTTGTCACCCAAAAATAGTGTAGCTTCAGATCAACAGTGAAATAATTTTTAAAATTGGTCCAGTAGTTTCGGAGCCTATTCAATGCAAACAAACAAATAAAAAATCGAATCTTTCCTCTTTATAGTATTAGTATAAATGTATAATTGTGGCTGGTAATGCAAACTTTGCGACTTAAATATTACTCAGGAAGTTTTCTGGCCTGACCAACTAAACTGTTATATGGACTAAGGACACGACATCGCCAGGTAGCCACAATCCATAGAGATGTTTTGATCAATGTCAAACTCAAAGTCAATAGCATTTATTACAAAATAAGCACTTAGACAAGTCATACTTTATACTATAAATTATTATCAAATAAAATTATTGATCCGTAGAGGAGCTGCTGTTATAAAACACAACCAACAAACGACAAAGCTCTCTGCCGTTCTCAAGCCGCACAAACGTCTTAGCGGTTGAACGCTCCGGTTCGTATGAATTGAGACAGGCGCTACTTTGTCCTTGATAAAGAACTTTGGTCTGCGGTGGAACTGCAGCTGAGGGGTTTACGGCTATCTTTCCACCAGCTGGCTGGCTAATGTGAGGCTTTTTTAAAGATGTTTTTTTTATCATTTTATACATAATATGTCAGAAAATACCTACGTCACAATTCACAATTAATTATCATGAATCTATACTAATATTATAAAGAGGAACGGTTTTTGATTTTTTGTTTGTTTGTAATGAATAGGCTCCGAAATTACTGGACCGATTTGAAAAATTCTTTCACCGTTGGGAAGCTACACTATCCCCGTTGAACATGAGCTATATTATATTTTCAAAAAAGTTAGGGATCCGTACTAAAACTGTGCGAAGCCGGGAAGGTCCGCTAGTTTCTAATATAATAACAAAGATTAAAAAAAATATTATATTACGCTTAATTTAAATTACTTCAGTTTTTTTTCTGGAACAAGAACTAGTTAAAAACTAAGAAAAAAAAATCACTCTTTTACGTCTTTAAAATAAAGGTCACACTCAGCGATTGATAAAGTTTTTAGCTGTGAAACAGCAATTATTTAAAGTTATACCTCACGAGAATGGTAATAGAAATATCAAGTTCTATGTAGCTTTTTGTTGCATCATTTTATGGGGTGAGTTCGCTCCCCCCTTTTAAACTTTAAAGGGGTTACCAATGATCTAAACTACTATACTAGTAATAAATAATAAATGATGCTGGACAATTCACACAGCATTATCTAGCCCCATGGTAAGCAGAGCTTGTGTTGTGGGTGCTAGATAACTGATATACATAATACAATACATTACATAGATAGATATTTTTTTATTATACATAGAAAACGACCAGAACACCCGGAACAAATATCTGCAGATCGTACACACAATTGTTCCGAGGCGGGAATCGAACCCACATCGGTCGTCGTGTAGTACCTACCTTGTTGGGCATAACGATTTGTGATGCCGTTTGAGGCGGGACAAAGTGCGAATGTACTCAGGTATCTAGGTCTTACTGGAATCTAAGTCAACATAGGCAGAGGTTGTGTTGTGCTTAGGCAAGGGGAAATTGCAAGTATTAAAGCTGCATCTGACAGGGAGGAAATTACTACGGCTTTGAATAAAAAGGTATTTCTCGTCGTGTTGGAATGGCTACTTTTTCAGGAGCTCAGCTCCATAGAAAAGGTTTTATGTGCGAGATTATCCACTATTGATGGCGGGAGTATGGTTTAATGTGGCAACCCTGGCCTTTTGCTTGTAAAATAGGAGTTATTTTTGTCTATTTAGAAGATTTCCTATATGGATTAAACCAGATTTAGACGTAATAATTCAAAGCGTGATATTTTTCTTATACCAAGAGTAAAGCAAAAACTGCTTTGTTTGGTATGTATGTACATAAAAAACGAGCCGGGAAATTAAACACACCGTGTGCTACAACCGCCTTACAAGGATGCGTCAGCCCTTATAGTTTATAGGGCCAATAGTTATGCCGATGTTACGCTGGCTGAGGCGGATAAACGGTCAGGCTTTAAAAATTAAAAACTGTTTATCACCCTCAAGATAAATTAAATATTAGGACATGCAGCGTGTCCAAGCCAAGTTCAAGCAAAGGAACGCGCCGAGTGTATTTGACTTGGCCAGTTTTCATTACATCAGTCATTTTATAATGTTATTTAATTCTGATAAAAACTGGCCAAGTCAAATCTAACCTACATAGATTTGACTTGGCACTCATTTATATCTCCATTCTTTTTGCGGGGAAGCCCACAGCCAATCATAATTTTTGTATTGTACTTGGCTCTCCTTTTTTACATTTATGTTTTGGTGGAATAAGAATATACTTACATATTTCTTGATTTTAAAGTAATTGAAAGTTAATAAAAATCATAATTAAAGAGCTCTAAAAATGCTATGAATAAGGTATAGGGTAGGGTATGTGTGAGTGGGTCTAGATAGTGAATCTAACGAGGCTTGTGACCATCGCCTCACTGGGGTGCAGCGCACATTGCCTTCCGACCGGATGAACGTATTTACAGCTATTGCTACAGCGGTACGTATGTATCTTGCCTTGATAGTAAGAGGTAGAGTTGGCATTTTGAAATCATTTCAAACTCAATAAATTCGGCACTGAGTCATGGGTCAAAAGGTTCACTGTACCAACATCTTTATATACCATGTTTTAGTTTTGTTTTGTTAGGAATATAAAAGTAGTGATGAAATATCTTGTTTGTTGTTTTGTGACTATTCTTTTGTTTGTTATTTCATCTTCCCTTCACGCACCGACATCGTTGACCTAATTTTATACAAGGATCGTTCCTTGGAATGTGGGAGAGCGCAGTGGTCCGACGAGCACCTTACCAAAGCAGCAGCATCATCATCAGCCTATAGCAGTCCACTGCTGGACATAGGCCACCCATAATGAGCGCCATAGCACCCTGTCTTCAGCTTGCCGCATCCAGCATCTACCTGTAGTCTTTCGCAGGTCGTCGTCCTGGACCTGGTCGGAGGGCGTCCTACACTACGTTTACCGAGTCGTGGTCTCCACTCAAGAACACGTTTGCCCCAGCGGCCGTCGGTTCTTCGCGAGATATGGCTTACCAAAGCAAACCCAATGAATAAATACTAGTTTTAGTTCTATTCAGCCTGAGAACATTCCTCACTTGCAATAGGCCACTCTCACGCACTCACTCCCGGCAACATTAACGATAGATAGATAGAAAACACTTTATTATACCACACAAAACAGAAAACAATGCAGGAGTAAACAATAGAATAAAGGCAGTATAAAAGGCAGCCTTATCGCTGAGAGCGATCTTCCAGGCAACCTTAGGATGGATTGGACGATATTGTCGAACCATATAAGGAGTTTGGAATTTGTCATCCAAATAAAAAAGTCACATAATTTTAAAATAGGTGGAATTGAATTGACTTATTTAATTTAATTCAAACGTTTTAAACAAAAATAAGTGAAAAAGAAACCTCCAACCACCCAGTGTTCAGTCTCTAGATACCTCTCAGGCAATAAATAATATTCAAGCTACTCTAAACAGGTACTCCAATAGTAATTATGTCAGTTACGTCGTAATAAGCCTTTATTAGCTCAAATTATCGCCGGCATCTAGACAATACCTCGTATCGTACATCATAATTTGGACTAACACGTGCTTGTCTATTGTCCTTGCAACACTGAGAACATTACTGATGCTGTCTATTATAGATTTACTTCATTGTGGCTGTGGGCCGGCCATATCTCGCGAAGAACCGACGGCCGCGCTGGGGCAAACGTGTTCTTGGGTAGAGACCACGACTCGGTAATCGTAGTGTAGGACGCCCTCCGACCAGGTGGGACGAAGACCTGCAAAAGACTATGGCGCACGATGGGGGAGGCCTATGTCCAGCAGTGGACTACTATAGGCTGATGATGATGGCTGTAGTTTGCCCACAGCTTCTGCAAAACACAAACTATAGGTACACCTTTCCACAATATTAGCGTAAGTAAAAAAAAGCAAAAAGTCCTAACTAAATCGTAAACATAGAAAACTTTTATGTAATGGAAACTACGAGAATATTTCCCAAGAATATTGCTTAGTTCGACCCAAATGCAAAGCCTTCTGAAACATATTGACGTAAAGTAAAAAGGGTAAAAGGTAGGATCTTTATTACGAGGCCAGGGTTTTAGGTTTTATATCATGTGACCTATTCACACTTTGACCGCATTTAGGTGGCTCACATTTTATAAGGCTGCTGGGTGATTTCGTTTTCAGTTTCATTGGTAGGGCAAAAAGAGTCAAAGAAAACAAAATGAGCACAAAGGACATGCCCTGAAAATTCTGAAAGAATGGCTATAACAAATCATGTTCGAAACTTTAAACGATTTTAAACGAGATCGCCTATCCAAAAACAATCGTTCAAATGGTCCCTGACAAAGAAATTAACCGAAGCATCGCATCGCATTTTGTGGCGATCACAATAGGCAAATCATGGCCTATTGTGACATCCAAGACACCCAAAGATATAAAGATAAAAAAAAGAACGCAGCGCATCCCACGTCCCAAAAGTACTTCACATTCAAAAACACAGAGACGTGTATCACTGTGGATAGTTAAACAGACATGCATACTAAAGGTGTACGTCAACAATCCTCGGCTGAGCGGAGGCAAAGGTAATGCAACCCATTCAGAGATGTACCCTTAATAATTCAAGGAGTGACGCGAACGAAAATGTTTCTAGAGATGTGGACGTATTCGGGGCGTAATAAATGTGAAAAATGTTTAAAATTCACAGGGTATTTCTTACAGCCTAGAAGACGTGTAAAAGTGTAAAATGTAAGATTAAGAAAAAATAAAATATGAATGGTAATTCAGATTTCAGTTAAAATACTGAGAAACCCTAAGTCCATCAATTCGCTACTTAATTACAATTAGCTGCTTTATATTTTTTGTCGAGAAATAAATTCCAGTTTCAGTTCACAAATTACAAATAAAATTGTTGGTTTTCAGTAAACAAGCCAATTCGATTCTATTTTCTTCAAATGGTGTGTTACTACATGTGAGCTTGACAAACACCAAGTTCAATCTTAACGACAAAGTAAGGGCATTATTTATGTAACAGCCATCGTTTAGTATTTACGAAACCAAAACGAAAACAACCTATAAACCACACGGGTTTTCCTCGACAACGACGTATGTCAAAAGTTTTTGCCCATGTTTTTATTGAGTGCATCGGACCATGAAAATATATTTACGAATGTTCCAAATATTCCCTTTTTGTTACATTACCTGAAATGACCACAACTTTGAGAATCTTTATAAAGTTAGAAATTTTGACGGAACTGAATAAACCTTAAGGGTAAAGTCAGGACCAAATTAAGTTACTCAAGGATGAGTTATTCATCTAAGTTGTTGGCGGATATAACTCGCATCAAAACCCGACACCCATCATTACCAGTTACTACAGGCTTCATTCTGTAAATACGAGTATACCTACTTTAAATGACGCAATTCGATTAAATAATTCTACCCTCTTTTTAGAACCTAAAAAGGTATATACAAAAAAATACATAATATATTAAAAGAAAGATATTCTTCTCTGGCATTACAAAATTTTAGTTTTTTTTATAAATAGGATGTAAAACTATATCTAGAAAATCCTAGAATTTACCAAAGCGACGAGTACGCCGCCAATTAAAGAGGCGCTGACTGTACTGAAGCTTTTATGAGTACTCGGTCGGGCCCGGTCAATTCTGTAAGGTTTTTCTTAATAAGATTACCTACTCTAATATTCTTAAAATAAAGGTTCTTTTGGCACTGGTCCTGCCGCTGGCGGTAGTGAAATTACTTTGGAATAAAAACAAATAGAATCAAATTCATATTACACAAAGTGCCTGTTCGTATGTAGGTAGTATTAGAATTATAACATACCCATTGTCAAACTTCGAGTTGATAGGTGAAGCACGCTTTTACAAGTTTCCCTAACATTGTTCGAACAACTTGATAAAGCCTCTTGATAGCAACTTTGACTTTGTATTCAATAAACTCGCGTATCTGCTGAAATTACTTCAACTACCTACAAGTGCTTTAAGATCGAGGTCTGAACGTAGGGCACAAATTGAGATTGAAAACTAAATAAAATAGAAAATATTCAAAAGTAAGGAAAATCTTCCTTCCATACCTACGTACCACTTTACTGGGTTTGACCCCTAACGGCCACCAAAAATGACACATATTTTGTAGTGTGTGTGTTATTATTTATATTTATTTATTAAACATTTGGGCAATGTTTAATAAATAAATATGAATAATGCTGGACAATACACACAGCATTATCTAGCCCCATGGTAAGCAGAGCTTGTGTTATGGGTACTAGATAACTGATATACATAATACTATACATTACATAGATAGATATTTTTTATTATACATGTAAAACGACCAGAACACCCGAAACAAATATCTGCAGATCATACACACATTTGTTCCGAGGCAGGAATCGAACCGAACGATTAATAGTTATAAGAACAAGAACAAAAATACACTAAACTTATAGTCAATCCGATGTAGCTTGAGGGTCAGCGCATAATTAAGTTCTGGGCGACACTGAAGCAGTAACGTGTCACCCAGCCAACTAACTGATGCCTTTTTAATGCACCACCCATTCATCAAGGGAATAGTCAATCAGACTTTAGTGAGCGCAGTCATTTTTTTGGTGGCTGCTAGAATTCGTGATATATGGTTGTTCTAATTCCGCTTGCTGGCTGGTCGCCAACCCGTCTACACCTACTTCCAAAGGTGAGGATAAGGTAGAACGTAACGGATTGTTATATTGTATTTATAATGTACTAGTTTCTGTCCACGGCTTCTCACGCGTGGTTTCTATGGAAACTTTTTATGGTTATTTCTATCCATGGGAAAATAATAAAAAGATTATGGGATAAAAAGTAGCCATGTTTTATTCCGGGCCTAGAACTACCTACCAGTATGCATCTTTTTAGCCATAGATATAGACATAGCCCGATCCGTTCTGTACTTTTTTCGTGAAAGAGTATTAGTATTAGTACTCGTAGGATGCGTTTTTACAGCCAGCAAATATCGCACAAATGACACAACGAGTAAATGAAATAATTCCGTCCGGACCAGTTGAAACAGTTTCATTTGACCCGGTGCGAAATGGCAAATTATGATCTCAAAAACATAAAATACGTGGCCCGAGAGAACTTGCCTATGCACACTAAATAATCGAGATCGTTTATTCCATTCGTTGGTACTTTCGAACGAACGTCTTTGTTGTGTTTTGAACATTATTTATTCTAGGCAGCCTAGTTCTAATCTAAAGAAGATCTAAAGTTTCCCTTCGATTAGAATTACCTTAATTATGATAATAAGAATGCCATTCCCCTTCTATTTAAATCAACATCTGTGAGCACTAAGCACACAAAAGCGAACTTAAGTAATTTGTCACCGAGGCGAGTAAGTTCCTATCTCATCAAAAACATAAATGCGCAATCTAGCCAAGTTCGTTCAGATAGTGGCTTTACCAAAGAGCTGAGATCGTATTAGAAAGGCGCTAAGTCTCATAACAGTTCCTTATAGTTATTTTTAACGTTATTTCATTATTTAATTAGTGTCTTGGCAAGTTTATATCCACCGAATTTATTTTAATTCAAAATTTCAGCTCAATCGGTTGAGGATAACTGTTCTAAAATTCAGTTACGAGATTTGACCCACACCAATGTGAAATAGTTTTCAATTTGACTTTTACATAAAACAATTGGGAAAATTAGGACAACCAACAGTATCTGGGTCAACGACCGAGAATAAAAAGCAAGTAGGTACCTACAGGACGCAGTCTCGACACCCGTAGAGAGTATGAATAGTGTCGAATATTTCATACATATTTTTGGCATTCTATAACAAGGAAGAAGAAAACGAAATAAGTGCGATTTATCACGGAGTTAACAATGGACAGTACTCGTATTTTGTCCAATGATTTATTGCTATTTGGTCTTGAGATGTTTTAGTGTTATTGTAATATTCGATTGTTATCTGTTTTTGTTACTGTAGGTGTTTATTTATTATTGTGGTTTTGAAGGTTTATAATTCAGCATGTTTTTTTATAATAACATAACTTGAAAATACGTTTTAATACATGATAATTTTATTGTTATTAAAAAAACAATTATTTAATTAAAATGCTTTTTACAGAAGTGAGCAATTTTTTTTTTATATTAGCTATAATGCCAAGGTTGCCTGAAAGACATCGCTCTCAGAAATAAGGCTGCCCTTTCTTCCTTCTCTATTACAAAAAGATATTTATTTATGTGTTTTTCTATCTGCCTATATATCTAAACGAAAACAAGGCCAAAATAAATGTATCAGAAAAAACTAATATCTAAAAATATAGGGTGAGGCCAAACAGTCCTTTGTAAAACTTTATAAACCTCGACCTTATTAGAAAGGAATGGAACACAAAGAGTAACTTCCACGGGCGTCACATGCAGTTTCTTTCATATATTCATGAATGGCGAGAGTCGGATAAGTCGGATTTAAGATAAATAAGTCGGATTTGTAGAACATGCGACAGTTTTTGTGATTGAATGTTTTCTATTTTTTTTTTCTGAGAGGGGCCATAAGTGGATTAGAGGTGAGGGGTGTTGGAAGTAGGGGCGATGATTATATTCCTTGACTGAGTCTGTTATTCTGAAATATTCATGTTGATTTCATCTTCTTCATAAACAAAATCTATTGTCATTAAAGAACTAATCGGTAAAGCAATACTTAGCACATGACTTTCATCGTGACTCGAGGTGACAAAAGTAAAATAAACTGTGGACGGGGAGTATAAGTAATGTTATTTATTCTCAATAAATATTTTTGAACCTACGCAATCAGAAGTTATATATACAAGTACCTACATTTAACGGGTATTTATAGCGTTTATTTATCTATTTTTCCCGAGGTTTCAACCGGTTTATAGACTGTCGTCGTCACGGAATGGCTGTGACTGTGACTGCAATAAACGCAGTAATACCTGTTAAAATAGTACTCGTAATTTATTCTCCTCGAATAGTTTTTGAATAGCTTTTTCAGTTTTAGTTCAACCTTTAGTAAGGAAAAACCAAAATATTCACATTCAAAACATTCGCAGGCTGCCCGCCCTCCCCTAAATGAGTGCACGAAAGTCTGCAGGACCCTTCAGGTAACATGTCACTGTCTCCCACAAGACAGGACTTAGGAAGCGTCTTGCGTCTCATATGCACTAGTTTTCGTAAAGGGTACATACTAATGTTAAAATATGACAATGCCCTTTGCAGCCCTATACAGCAGCGTAATTTGACATACCTTTTAACGATCATTATTTATTTTCTATGACAAATTACTTTAAATCTATTTATTAAATTTTTAAAGTAGGCATGTCTATCTGCTTTTTTTTTGCACAATTTTTTTCTGGTGTAAAAAGTTAGTGTTTGTTATAGAATAAAACTGTAATACAACTATTAAAAATGTATAGAACTTAACGACATCAAGTGTAACATGTTTAACTATAACCTACGGTGGAAATAAATCAATAACAATGAAGTAATTACATGAATAATATTAAATTTTCCATAACACGAAGAGAGATAATTATGTAGAACGAAAGAGGTGTCTTAGGTCGAAATCTACTTTATTTGGCAAGTAGCGGTGATCAGTGGAATGGTTTAATTAACGTCAAAATCCAATGGTTTGTATGAGAAATGAAACGAGAAACACGACAGTAGAGTGATCCAAAATTGTTTGCAAATATCCCGGGCCACCTTTTCCTCCATATTATGCTAATGTGTGAGAAACGTCGAGGGCATTTTTATTTAGAACAGAGAGTGCAGTGAAATGTTCAACAACGAAACATACTCGTTGTTTTTTTATTATTTTCTTTATATTTGAAGGTGCAATAAAGCTATATTGTATTGTATTGTTTCAATGTTCCTGGAAATGGCTAATTCATAAACAACCGTACGAACAAACCTCATGTGTATTTTTAATACTGAAGAATAAATGAAGTGAAATAATAATAAATAATGCTATACAATCCGCATAGCATCATCGCAAAGAATGAAGATAAACGACAACATTACACATCACTTCCAGTAAAACAACGGGAAAGTATCAAATAACTATTTCCACTTTATCTCAACTTTTCGTTTCATAAAACAACATAACATTTCACTGCACTCTCTGTTCTAAATAAAAATGCCCTCGACGTTTCTCACACATTAGCATAATATGGAGGAAAAGGTGGCCCGGGATATTTGCAAACAATTTTGGATCACTCTACTGTCGTGTTTCTCGTTTCATTTCTCATACAAACCATTGGATTTTGACGTTAATTAAACCATTCCACTGATCACCGCTACTTGCCAAATAAAGTAGATTTCGACCTAAGACACCTCTTTCGTTCTACATGGAAATGAAAAAAGTTCCTTTACTTAAGAATATACTATATTAAGAATACGCTTCCAACTTGAAAAAATACTAGGTATATCTACCAGAAAACCTAACAAGACACAATTAACAAATATCACAATTACATTGACAAATTAATTTTGCCAATTTTTTTCATATTGCGATATTTTGATTAGATTCATTTATAACGTGAGACTGGATATCAGGCGTTTAGAAGACAACTTTGAGCCTATCGTTGCCAGCTTCAGTATTTAAAATTGCTTTTATAACCAAATAATTTTCACGTTCCATTTCGAATGAAAAACATTCTGACTTAAAACGTTCGATGGAATCATAATATCCTCGCACAAAGGCCTGCGTGCCGCTTACCAGCTCATTCACACTGCGCCGGCGAGGAGCTTACGTTTTACATTAGTCTCTGAGCAGACTTTTGTCCAGTCCAAAACCATGTTCAAATTTAGAGCCATAATTATTTGCTTTTGGTGATACCTTTTAAAACTTAGAGAAGTGATATAATGTAGGTAAATTTGACTAACCAAATTTTTACGTTATTTAGTTATCATGGGTGTATTTTGTCATGCATAAGCATATGCATAACAGCGGGGCGCAGCTAGTTATTATACATACATATATATGTATAATAACTAGCTGCGCCCCGCGGCTTCGTCTGCGTGCAAATCGATGTATCAAATGAAGAAGAAATGAAGAAACCGCTACAAAATCTGTTGCGTAGTTTTAAAGATGCTTACACAGGGACAGACAGAAGCGGGAAGCGACTTTGTTTTATACTATGCAGTGACGTTGTTTCTAATATTATCAAGCATAAGACAATGTTTTTGAAGATTTTCTCTAGATATTAGATGTATTTTCCTTAGATTATTATTCCCTAAATTTGGTAATACTACTTGACGGTTGAAGAAGCTCCAAATCTGATTTTTTTTACAATGTTCGTTTCATACGCAAATTGTAAAGATCTCCGACCCAGCCAGTAAACGTGGACATGGGTCTCACCGGACCATTTTATTCCGGAACCATACGAGAACGCTACGGAACTATACATCATCCGGGTGTCATGTTTGTATGTTTGTACACGTATCGTTGTTATGAGAAGAAGAGGATGATGGCCTTAATTGAAATGGGACGTAATGCCCATGTTTTGGTAGGAGTGATGATATGTCTCTGTGTTATTCTATGCTGATTACAAATGTTTGATATTACCCTTTTGGGGTATCGTAGTTAAACAATGAACCCTCGTGTCCGTATCTGATAGAATGAACCCTTTAGAGTTCGAATGTCTTTTTTCCAAAGCTTGTTTATTTTTTTATTAAAATAAGTCAAACTTGTTCATTCACCCGCAACAACCCAATCTGCAAACTAAGCATTAATAGGTAATGCTTAGTTTGCAGATTGGGTTGTGCTGTGAACACGAAGCCTCTAGCGATGACCCGAGTAGAAAACAGAGTAGAACCAAACAAGAAACATATCAATTAAATGATCACGTCATGCTATTTTGACACTATAAAATTCATCATCAGCCTATGATAGTACACAGCTGGACATAGGCCTCCCCCAATGAGCGCCATAGCGCTCTGTTTTCAGCTTGACGCATCCAGCATCTACCTGCAGTCTTTCGCACTATAAAATTGGATGGTGGTATATTCACGGTTTACGGCCAGTCTTTTTTTGAAAACCACCCTTTAAATTCGTAAAAAACAGTCAAAAATAGCCGCCCCATCTCGCCTAGATCTCATCCATTGGAGAGCGGGGTCACAGTCCTCGCAAAAATAAGAGAAAACACGTTTTTTGTGCTGAGTGCTTGTGACGGGAATTATTTATGCGATGGTTTGTTCCAGTTATCAAATCCGTGCAACGTTTCTGAAACTTGTACTTTACGGGTTTAAGTTTAAGATTATATTTTGATATGTACATAAACAGTTATATGAATCAAAAGGTAGATGAGGAGAATATTGAAATATAAATCCGTTACGAATAAGTTTGGCAGTTTATTTAAACAAATAGAGCTCTTCTTTGCAATTTTATCTGAATAAATGTCAAAATCCTAAAATTCGTTGTTTTTAAAGTAGGTAGTAGATTAACGATACATACAGATATATGATGATTAAAGATACATACAGATGTATGTATGATATATATGATGTTGCGACAATTTTTCAGAGTTATCAACACTTTGCAAATGAACATTGTAGCTTGAACTTACTTCAGTTTAAAAAACAATCACAATCACGCGTAGCTGTCGATAGAATTCGTTGAACTTTGGTATCTTTCGGTGCACAACGAAACAATCTTTCTCTAACATCTGCTTCGCTTATCCTACCTCAGTTTGAAACTTGCACAAAAGTCAGGGAATATCCGGAAAAGGTATGTAGATTTTAGTTAAAGTTTCCAATTCTACAGTTATGTAAATGAAGATAGCATGGACGATCATTGGCCACTGGAAAGAAAACTGTCTAAAATCCGCCCCTACGTTCCTATAGAAGCACACATAGGTATTCGGTATACACGACTTCGATATTTCGATCTTCGAAACCTGTCCAGTTTACAATTTGCCGTAGCTGAAATCAGCTTGGAGCCCATAATCATGAAAACTTGAACATACACACATGAACATAAACCATAATCCAAGACCAAAACGAAATACCTAAAATGCCTTCTGCTCGTGAATTTTCATTTAGATCGCAATTATCCAAATACATATCAGACATGGAAATTCTCTAAGAGATATTAGATGTGTCTTGTTTCCGAGATCAGGATAATTTCACGCGATTTCGTGTAAATAAGGCTTTTATTTGTATTAGTGGAGTTTGCGTGCGGCTTAATGCGTGATATTATTAGTTTATACCATTTATAACATAGTTTTGTGGTATATTGAAGGGGATGTTAAGCGATTTTCATATGCAAATAATAATAATAATAACATTAATAAATAAGGCGAATCTGGTATTTTCATAAATTAATTTCATTTTATACGATCTAGTTCCAATAAGCAGAGCCTGTCTTATACAAATGAAACACCTAGAACAAAATAAATATTGAAGGTGAAATATTGAATTATATAAAATAAAAAATAATGCTGGACAATTCACACAGCATCATCTAGCCCCAAGCTAAGCAGAGCTTGTGTTATGGGTACTAGATGACTGTTATACATAATACAATACATTACATAGATATATATTTTTTATTATACATAGAAAACGACCAGAACACCCGCAACAATTATCTGCAGATCGTACACACAATTGTTCCGAGGCGGGAATGGAACCTGCAACCTTCTGCGTCGCAGGCGGACCTTCGCCCACCGCGCCACATCGGTCGAATTATCATACAAACATTTGTCCCGCAGCCTAAATAAAATCACTAACCTTAAATCAACCAACTTATGAAACCTCTCAACTCTAATTACATCTTTCTCATAAATCAATGTAGACACTCGCAAAGTTATGTTACTGAATATAGTATATACTGGGGAACTGAACTAGCGCCTTAAACTGTGACCTACATTCTCAATAAAAGCCAATGCAGCTCTACCTACTACGTAACCAACTGAACGTATTTTAGCCCAAAACTATTTCGCCGAAGTAGCGCATAAGTAGCTACTCAGCGAATGAAAGGGTTAGATCTAATACCTTCATACAAGGAGGTGGAAGGGCCGACCCTTCGTAAGCAAGGGCTGCTTGACTAAAGATACAAGAAGATCGTACTTAGCACTGATAAATTACCCTCATTTCATTGGAGCAAAGTATCTATTTGATTACTCAAGGGATTCTGAAACGTTTGCACTAGAGTTTAGAGTTTAATTTGTGCCTGGCACGTATGTATAGGCCGGCTTATAGGTGAAGATAGGAAAATAATGTGGAGATATTTAATGAGCCTTTGATATTTATCAAGCCGAGTTACTCTGTCATCCGAGCTGAGTAGTCTGTTCATCTTGTGGGTTTTGCGGAATTCCAAATATTTGTAATAATAATTTCCTTCAGTAGGCGGTGGTGTCTGCAAATTGTTCTACCTTTCAATTAATTTCTCTCGTTACACTATAGAGTATCTTTAATACTTGCACTTTTGTAATATGAATGCTACATAATTTTTCCTAACAAAACATTTCTTAGTATTTCGTGTGTTATTTCATAGTAATCTTAGCAGGATAGATTTGGACGTTAGAAAAATAACATTTAAAGTAATCATAGTGCTACATATCCGTAGTATTAGTAGGTGGTGTACTAAAGATTTCGCAGCAACTCAGGTAGATTTCTATAAAACTAAGATTTACCTTCGATCGCAGCATGCTATAAGCACTACGCAATCACATCAGTAGAACTGTTCCGAAGCCAGTAGGACAAATAATGTCATTCATTACTGTATCCCGTAAGGCCGAGCGAGCGCATCGATTGTTCAGCGTGCGGTGGCAACAGTCGTGAGAAGACGGCTTTACAATGTTACTGATACGTTGGTAGCTATACCAAACTTGGACTAGAACGTCCCATGATATTTTGACGAAGAAGGATAGATTAAAGCTGTAAAATTATAAGAAACAATTTCGATTTATAGCGAATGCGATAAAGACCAGTTCCTCTTGATCATAAAGTGTATTTTGCTGAATCACAATTAATCACAGGTGTCTCCTTATAATGTCCTGTGATTTTAGGAGAAAAGTGTTAGTAATTCAACCTAAAAGTTATTACGCATTTGTATGATTGCGGTCTTTTTATAAAATTGAATATTCCGATCATTTGTCAATGTAGAACAATTAAACCAAGAATAAAACAACGCCTGTTCCAAAATACTAGACTCAATACTTTCTAACAGAACCAAACGTTTTATCCTACGACCCCTCTAGTTCCCATGAGAATACTTAGGCGTCTCTGACGGGGGTCGCGCAACCCACACGGGGTCGTATAAGTTACGCCGCGGTATCAATGAAACATTTACAGCAATTTTCATGATGGCTTTTGAACAAGAGGGGTCTTTGATAACCTTTCTGAACAAAATATAAGAGTGCATTGATGATTATTCTGCTTGTGGTAAAAGTCATGCAATTTTACCCAAGTCTACTAATTCCAAATCATACATTTTATAATTTGAAAATAGTCTAGCTTATCTAGAATATTTTTTTTGAAGTCAACAACACTCAGTACAATTATTACGACTTTTAGGAAATTTGTGAATATAGGCCAAAATAGTCCCGGAAGTCTCTGAAAAACATTTACTGTCTCATCTCTAAAATTATAATATTTTCATGGTTTAGTAACAGCTTTGGCTGCACTAAATGTCTTAGAGAACAGAGCACAGGAAAGGTTCCTGTACCATACATTTATATACCTCTATATTCTCAGTTGTTTCTTTGTTTATTCCCTTTTAGCCCTTTTCAGAGTGTTCTGCAACAGGTCCACTCAACATGCTTATATATTATATTAAAATTAATTCCTCTCCTAATTATGTAGATTCTCCGAACAGATACGAGTCCATCCGTCTCTGTGACTTCCAAATAGGTTCTTAGTGTTATGTTCGGGCCGTACGGTGTACCTACTAGGAGTATAGGAATGGTAAGGTACAGTCAGCGACGAAAGTAACAGAAGTCACAAGTTGTTTTATTATAGCATGAACTGTATTTTACTTCTTAAGTAATTTAACATAATAATGTTAAACTAATGAAGTTTTAAAGTTTTCGTTACATTTTGTGTTGTATGTTGTTTAGTCGCCAACAAATCATATACCAATATACGTAAATGTGAAAATAACGTTGATGTACATACACACCGACAATGATTTTCGTAGAAAACTATACGCTGAATACACACGATTCCAGTGATTTTTGTTCAAAGTTATACGCTTGATTGAATCATCAACAAGCAGCCTGTTTCGCCTCACAGCAGGTACTTTTAAGGCACATTACTCCTCGGGGACGGCGGCCGAGGAAAGCTTAGTGTGGTGTGTCTGTAGATGGCTTTATATGCTGTTGTTTCAATTTGTACGGGTTTATTGTTCAATGTATTTTCTTTTGTGGTCAAAGTAAATGATTTTTTATTTATTTAGGCGTTCTGCACATATAATATTGCCTCCTGCAAAGCTTTGACTTGAATAAATAAAACTCACTGAATATTTTTTTTTTTTTTCAGATATACATATATTCCCTATTAAGGCTCATCAGCAAATAAGGTAAGAAATAAATTACAAAAAGCATTTAATTAGCAGTGATTCGTAACGTTAGTACCTGAGGCTTCAAAGCAGTTCACAAATAATGTACTAGAGATTTCGCTTACTGTTTAGTAGCTCAGTCCAATAGCCTTCAGTGAACGTCGGCTCCTATATTCAGAGCATAGTCGTGGTCGATAAACCCTAATAAATAAACATGAGGCTGACCGCGTCTTACGTATTTCACTAAACCAATGACAGCGAATCAAATTTTGGTCTGACATCAATAATATAATTTGTTGTTTTGCGAGAACATCCAAACTCTCAAATATATAATATTAGTGGAATTTTGTACGACACTAGGTTCTTGAGAACAAAAGAGACGTCACGTTCACGACGTTTTTTCAGCTTTGTTTCGAAATAAGGTTACGAAATAAAACTGAAAAACGAAGTTACGAAACACGCTGCTATATGAAATAGCAAAAAAACTTCAAAAGACTTTACAACCAAAAACAGTGTTAAATTTCCACCATCTAATTGCCCGTTGTTTTCAGAAAATTTTAAAATGAAGCTCTCAAAGTATTTTTTGCTAACGTGTGCGAGCAAAACATTTCCTATGCATTATTTTGTTGTTTTCTCTTACTTTATGGAGCACTCAAATTCTGAACCAAGTGCCGGTGAAATTGCACTTTTAATATTATTCCAAGCTTACAAATTTGGGTTTCATCTACTTCAGGAAGTATGTAAACATTGCCAGTAAAGTGCGGCAGTAACACTGTAGTACCCTAAATGTGTTAGAAAATTTCCCGCATTATGCTTTACGATAGTTTATACTTTGTTGCGGCCGTACCTGGGGAAAAGCTGCTTCAAACACAAAAATAACGAAAAAGGTGAAAGAAAGTTTAGATCTTCCAAACAAAATGCATTTGTTGTTTTTTCAACCTTGTGTTTTACAATCAATTTGTTGATCGTGGGTAAAAATCCCTTAAAAACAGCAAATTCGTTTATTTGTCTACCTCTAGAATAAATCAGAAATCTTTACGAACTGCAAGTAGGTATGTAGGGTTTTTTTACAAAAACGCGGGTAACCCATTGAACTAAGAAATAATAAAAAAATCAAGATCGAGATTCAATGGTTTTATTTTTTGCTCTACAGCTACTCTAAGCTGTAGGTTATAAAAAATACCTGAGACCATTTTGGTTTTTTACGCAAACTCAAACTAAAAATTTATTTATTTTCATCACACCTAAAACCCCTTTAACATACTATTTTTAAAATGTGTATAGGTAATTAAATTATTATGACGTGCAGGTAAAGCAGTTTTGAAAAACACGAAGAATAACAAAGAATATGTAAATGCAAATTAATCTTCATTATACTACTTTAAATAACACTAAGTAACAAAGTATCTGATAACACACCAGAGGCTACTGTTTGTTCGCCACCAACGGTCGGGCCACTGAATGTAAGCGGATCCCGATGCCAATTCCACTATCCGGGGGAAATGTCCTTATTATTATTTATAGGTCCCTGAGGCCTTCTAGACATGTGGTTACCTTAGTTGGTATTCGGTTTCATGAAAAGAGAGGCCGAAAAGTACATTTTTGGCTTTGTTTGCGGTGTTCAGCTATAATATTTAAAGGGACGCAGATATAATCGATAACATAATATTTACTAAAGGAAGAGCTGTTTCGTGCAGAGTAGAATTTTATTTAAAATTCCACACATCTCCACGCAGGCGAAGCTGGCGAAGCCGGCGAAGCAGGCGAAGCCGCGGCGCGCAGCTAGCGCGCCGCGGCTCCGCCTGCGTGGAAATCTATATATCAAATGGTTTATAAACCTTCCTCTTGAATATTTCTATCTATTAAAAAACCACATCAAAATCCGTTGCGTAGTTTTAAAGATCTAAGCATACATAGGGACAGACAGACAGCGGGAAGCGACTTTGTTTAATACTATGTAGTGATATGCATTATCATCATCAGACTATTCCATCACTATATTTGCCTGCTGGTATTCTCGTCTAATGAGTTGTTGAGAAAGACAATAGACTACAAGTTGGTGGTGAATGCAGTAAGCACTTCAGCATCAACCTGCATCTTTTGTCGACATTCCGTCTACCTGAAGGGAGTTGATCATCGACATCTTACCCTATGTCGATGGAGTCGATACTAAGTTTGCCAATTCATACATTTTCACCGAAAAAACAGAACTGGTGTCAACCCAACTCTTGTGGGGTTTAAAAACTAATATCGGAATAAAAGTTCACAATGTATAGAGAAAAATTGAGAACCACGAGCATTCTGCATACATGTTCAATGAATTCTATTTTTCGCCTTAAATACTGTTCGTGTCGTCGTCGGAAATGACGACAGCTTTGTCCAGTTATAAATTAGTGCATTTGTTAGCATAATATTATTTGAAATAGACACTGCAAAGCGTATTCTTGTTAAACTAAGTAAAGTAATTCAACTCTATTAAACATTAGATCACCCTTTTAGTTCAAACTTGAGAGGCCTTTTGCCCTGTGCTTAAAAAGACATTAAACCGAAACTCAATAACTATACTATAGTACTATACAGTATTGTTGACAGTTTTGATAATCCTGACTAGCCTAAGATGGACCCATGACCCAGCACTGTTTTAAATGAATAGGCTTTCATTTGCTTATTATAGTTTCAGTTTTTATAGGTACTTGTTACTCAGGCCAACATTTTCATTTGAATTGTGTCTTTAACGACACCATCACCCTTTATTCTTCCTGTCCGATCCTGTCCATCCAAAATCATCTAGAAGAAATCGTTTTCAGCGATAGGCCGCCGATTTTGCTACACCAGATGAAATGTGATGCGAACTCTGTAAGCAGAGGATAAATACTATAATAATGCACATAAAATATAAATACAACCATTTCCCGTTTTTCTCGCTATCAAGCGATTACCTATCAAAATACCTACTCGCGTGGCTCCCGCCAGTTAGTTGTATGCATGTGTGCTATCGATGTCGATAAGCGGCGACATTGTTACAACCCTATGATTTGGCCATTTACAATTTAATGGGCAATGGTGACTATAAAATCTTAATTATTAATTTTATATCTGAATTGTGTAATGCTGATATTTGCCAGGAAATATTTTAAAATTACGAGATTTTGATAGCTTTCGAACTCCGATGCTTTAATATTCTCAGGGATAACGCAGGTTGATTCATATGGTTGTATTCGTAAGTGTCTTAGTCATACAACTATAGCCGTTCATTTAGTTTATTTCCTTTTGAAATAGTTATCACAATGCAGCCAATAAGCGGCAATATAGAGCGAGTGAAACACTCACGCATACATCTGAATCGACCATCTCGGTTGTCAATTTTGTCTTTATTTTTATTTTCAATAACATCGACAAAGTTGTAGCCATACTTATTTGCGTGAACAATGTGAATTTGTGTAGGTTAAGCTCATAGACATGAGATTCACCTTCGTAACTTCAAAGAAAGTACCTTCTTGCCAAAAAACCTCTGAATCCAATTTATTTCTGTTCTGATTTTTATAATTACTACTATTTATAGCTAAACATATAAACCTTGCTCTTGAATCACTCTATCTTATAAAACACCGCAAAATCCTTTGCGTAGTTTTAAAGATCTAAGCATACCTACAAAAACTAAGTTCTCTTACTTAACTTAGTTTTATACTATGTAGTTATATACATTTTCTAATATGAATTATAAGTATCTACATAATCTAAACGATAAAACTTAGTTAACTTTCTTCTTATCGAATAAAATATACTTGAGTTCACAAAAAGGTTAAAAACCCAGCCAAGTATAAACCTAATTATTTAAGAGCAACTAATAAGCAATCCTGAAACTTGAAGTACTTTTAAACTTAATTATCTGTTGCAGGTAAGTTTTAAGTGAAGTTTGGTCCCAGTTTTAAGTTTTTACTGTCTTTTAATGTTTCTAACAATCTTAAATTGTTTCAATGGGTTCTTTATGGGTATCGAGATTTAATTTGAATTATCTTTATGGTTTATGAGGCAGTAACGAAACGTTCGTAATTCAAATAAAAATCGGTTCTTTTCTCAAGATTTATTTTTGTCATCGATCAAACTTAATAATTTCATAGGACTTGAAATAATTATCTTTAAAAAAATATTTAAATATTATATTAGTGGATTGAGTTAAATAGCATTTATTCACACACTAAATATTGTTCAACATTACGCGACCTGAATTCATAATTATAAGGACTTTTTAACGTGTTTATATTATATAATAATATATTTTATTTTATTTACCTATTTTCCCACAAAAATAGGTAAATTAACGCGAGAAATACCTCTTAAACACGTCACTTAATTAAAATTACATAAATAAAACCAAATAAAGAGATACCATTGATTTTTTTTAAGACAAAGTAAAGAATTGAACTAGGAACCTTTACCTTGTTAGGTTGTTAGATTTCGAGTAGGAGCAAAACTCGTCCAAAGCTTTTTTATCGATTAGATAATCTAATATTTTGTGAAACATTTTTGCAAAGGGTATGTTTAAAACTTTTGAAACTATCTAAATTAATTTAAAACGGGATATTTACCATGATTTGAAAACGTTTTAAATGACTTTAAGGGTATGTTTGTATTTTTTTATGAATATTGATATAATGTATCATCAGCAAACAATCGTAGTAGGTCGTTAACATAAACAAAAAAAAGGAAAGAACCGAGGATATGCGTTACACCCATTATAACAGCAGACTCCGAAGACCGTTTCTGACTAACGTCAATTCTTTGTATCCCATCGTGTAATATGTAAGGAGATCCATGATAAACTCACAGAAGCGTATTTTTATCGAATCATAATCCGTTTAGATAATCCGGATAACGTTACCCGACTGCCGATGGCAAATGTTTTACCCAGTTTCCCGGTCTCACCGCGACACAACATTCATTAATCCTGTAACGTGGCGATAGCGATATAAATAGCTAGGTCACTATGTTCCATTACAAAACTGGTTGATATTCTTGCCGTTGGCGAAAAGGTTAAGTGTGATGATTTTTTGAGGTGAATTAATAATCTTAAATACTTGAGTGAGTTTTTCGTTAAAAGTTTTTAGTAAAAACCAACCAAATATATTTTAAGAATGTGCTATAAATATGAAATGAAAATAATATGGATAGCTTGACAATATTTTAATTGATATTGAGTATTTTTTTGGTTCGTGCATGAACAAAAGCATTCTGTGATTAAAATGTTTAAGCAGAAAATATCAAAGTTAAGGCATTATAATATGCCAAAATCAGCTGAAACGAATGCTAGCGTGATCTTGTTTTATTCTTGTTAGGTACAAAACGCTTACAAAATTTAATTATTAATTAGCCATAGCCTACCTACTACATACAAAACGTACAACAGTTTATGTCTTTTCGTTGAGTTAGTGCTAGTTATCGTACTTACTTTCGCGTACGTATATAACTCAGTGAGGGTGTCTTTTTCTTGCCAAGACGGTTGATTCCGGCTGTCGTGGGTAGTTTTTTTACAGTTTGCTCCTGCAGTTAGTGTGTGAGTGACCTAGCTGAGTGCATTATGTTGTTGTGAGCTGACTGCGTCGTGCGTGAGTAACTGGATATTGGCTGAAGCATGTTATGTCAGGTTTAATTCATCGTTTTTGATTGGGTTTTCGATACCGCTATAAATAATTCAGGAATTTAGTGTAAATTTATTTTTAAATGTAAATACTTGCTGGCTTGGTGAAATTTTAAATAATAGAAATCGTTCCAAAATTCCGAACCTTAAAATTAGGAAGGGTATTACTTTGTTTTCCGTCTGTATATGAAATAAAGTCGTATTACAAATAAAGGAAAAATTCAAAAACCTTAACTTTCCATTTTATCGTATGAAAATAATAATATTATTAGAAACAGTTTTATCCGTGCACTGGTTATCCCAGAATGACACTTGGCAAGAAATAAGGATTATTCCAACATAAATAAGGTTCGTTGTTAACCCGCTTACATCCATAATGAATTCGTCAAACTACGATAGTTTTTATAGTTAAGAAAGAAACGAGGCATTATTATACAAAGCCGCCTGGGTGGATCTACATATTTTTGGAAGGAAGGTTCAGTCCGATAAATTATTTACTAGCAATTTCAAACCAGCTTAACCTTTTTATTAGCACAAAAGACCATAAAACTCCAATCTTCCCATATTTTTACTTAAAAAGACGGTTACATAAAATGACCAAACTTTCATTATTCTTTTACCTTTCGTCTGGTAAGTTTTTGTAAGCGAGGAATGCCCTCTAAGTCATAAACCGGGTATGCTAATCCACACCTTTTCATGAAAAACCGCTAAAGTTACCCAAAAGCACTGAAAGGCAGCCCGGGGGAGCCCCGTGACGTAAGGCCGGGCTTAGGGTCTGCTAGGGTTGGGTGGAGACGCTCTTGGCAAAAATCTGTCACACGTTATCTAATTCGATGGAAGGACTATAAATGAAAAAATGTGTCGAAAAAAACTAAATTATTTTATGTTTTAATCTCCTGTGTCATTAATCGATGACGCTATGTAAAAAATATCGTTCTTAAGTATATGACCCTACATTTGTGCGAAAAATAACAATTCTACGATTCTATTCTTTATCTTGAGGTGGCGCATCTCGGAGGTAGGTAGTATATAACTGTCAATTTACGTTGTACGGTGGACCCGAAATATTTTAATTATTTCGTAATGTTTTGTCTTTATTAGACTAGTTTGAATTCGTTATTGGCTATCTCATCTATGAATGTATGTTCTTGTAATAAAATATCATTGATAATTCACTCCACCTTAATGGAAATGGATAATTTTTAGTTCCATGAGTAACGTAAATAAACCGGAATAGTAAGAAAAATAAGTACACAAATGCTACATATGTAGACACTTCGTGGATTTTGATAAGGCCGACCAATAACTCAATTTAATTCAAAAAAATATCATATAATTATAATATCGTGGCTACATCCAACATAGGTTATATAGATTTTACCACCAAGAGGTACCCAAACCCAATTATCACGACTTGGGTTGCCATTTTGAAGTAATTCAACGAAAAATCGTTGACTCAGAAGATAAACAAGCTTGGCTCGAAATGTGCGCTGACTGCGTTAAAAATAATCTTAAGTCGCAAGGAGGAACCCAAGTCACGTTCATACCGATTTTTCATGCTAGGTTAAAGAAATGGACAAATTTGTAATTTTGTGATATTCAATACTTATGTCGCCTTTAAATAGAATCAGAAATTTATTTAAATTATTGATATCTGACTTTACGTACGTACATCCTTAACAAATATTTGTAGATAACCCACATTCAATCTAAACCTGCCAAAAAACGAATCTTTTGCGTCTCAGGTGGATTCTCGCTCACTGCTCCACAAAAGTGATCGCAATAAACTCTGTCTCTTCTTTATCTCATTACAATCAGTTTACCGTGGAAACTGATAATAATGAGATACAAAAAAACAGTAGAAATAACCTTTAAACGTTTACAGAGACACGTTGTGCAAAGCCGCGGACAGAAACTAATACATTTTATTCGAAACTCCAATGAAGGTATAGCATTTTTATCTAACTATCGAGGAACGGGCTGACGAAGTGACGGCTCCGCCAAAACTTGAGAATTCATAATTTTTAATTTGGAAGTTATAATGAGTGCAGTTTTAATGTTTGCTGCTGATATACTGACTGCCGCTCGTTCTGCGCTCGCGGTACAAGTATCTTATCTTAAGTTGTACGTAGAATCATCAGCACTTTATGCTGATGATTCTTCGTGATCAATGTATCGAACAGGTAATATTCCAAAGCATAACACGGCATTCGGTCTTCCAGACCCCACGGATACCCCTGGGGTACAGCGTAATGTACCGTATGGTGCATGAATACTAAGTAGATCCCATTACTACGTTCCCAGTGAACCCACAGGGGCACAGTAGCTTCCTGGGAGGAAATTAATTGACTTGTTCAATGTTGTGAGCAGAAATTAATCCAGTATTTAATACAGATTGTTTCGAAAATTACTTATCAGGATTATAAACGTGATTTTTGGTGATATGCTTTTGAGACAGTTGCATGAGCCATGATCACGAATAACAATTGGCCCATTCAACTGAATCGACTTGCAGATGTCATTTTGTCCTACATACCCAAACAGTTCAGATTGTTCTTGACTCTTTGAACTCTAAATTATATTTATTGAGTCCTAAACAGCGTATTGAAAATTGTATGTACCTAAGATCCCTAGAAATCACAGCCTACTAAAATCTATACCATCGCCACAAAAAGATTTAAAATCACAACCTCAGAGTCGAAAGGATCACGACCAAATTCATCCGTTCCAAGGTCGCTTGACCGCCGGACATCCATTTGTTATTATGATAACCAAAACGAAACCTTTGTGGCTTATATACATTATGAATACCATAAATACCCATAACCCTTTCTCAATTAAATTCTACTAATACACACGAGAATCCCATTAGTGATGCTACGCGATTCGAAATTAATACCTATCTTATCGATAATTTCCCAATCTACCGATAATCCCAGACGTATCAGTAATCGTAAAAATATCGCACCGGTCTTATGATTGAATTCCTGTTTTGTATGATTTAGTCGATATCAATAGGGATAGGGTATTTGCAGACACAGCGTATTTCTTTACAGGCGTGGGGTGAAAAATATTGCTAGGGGTGGGAAAACTTCATTATATTATTTTATACTTTTTATGAATTTTGAGTTTTCCATATCTGCATTCTAAAAATTTTATCCAATTGTCTTCAAATCATAGAAATCTCCCAGCCCGATATCTCCACTGTAAAAATCTTCTCAGCTAGAAGACCAAGTTAGGATTAAAACCCAGGTTGTTCTAAGAAATGAAATCGAGCACCATGATTTAAAAAAAGAGATGTTATAGCCACCCTCCATAAAAACCAAGTACCTATACAAATTGATGACTTTGTTTTGAACTTATATTGAATTTTCCTAGAGTAGCGCCGCTGGCTTAGCAGAGCTTTAATGTAGCAAGCTAAGTATTTATTTAATAAATATTTAGTAAAAAAAAAGACTTGTGTATGTACTTTTTTATGAAAAAGGGTTATACACGAAAACTTTGAAAGCGTACAATCTGTATTATTTTACTTCAAAATCCTAGTAATAAACTTCATTGTTACAGCTTGTTGAATTATCCGATACGAGAATAATATTTTATTCAAAACTATCTAATTTGGGATTCATTATAGCGTACGGATTATCGTATATTGTATGCAAATGGTAACACCTTGTCAGTCCTTGTCAGTCTACAAACACCTTGATCTAATTACATTGATTTTCAGATATACATAGTACTAAGTAATATCTAATTATTGACCTATTTGTTATTTGAATAATGTTCGTTTATGTTCATTTATTTATTTCCACCGTAGGTGATACACATGTTACGTTTAATGTCGATACGTTCTTGAAATTTTTAATAATAATATTACATTTATATTATACATAATTAACACACACTAACTTTTGACAAACTTTTAACTGAGAGAAAACTTATTTTGTTATTTTTTTAGAATTTAACAGTTGATTTATTATTGTAATCTTGTCGGATTGCTGGGGTCGCAAAGTGACAAAGTTCTTCTACGTTTAAACAAAAAAATATTTATCTTAATGATTGAAAATCAATTTTTGCCATAAATCCATAACTTGAATAACAACAACAATTATTATAAATCCAGTTCTAAAGGAGTCATTTGGTCTTTAGCTTCCTTATACTTGTATTTGAATATAATTTGAAAATATACGGATTTATTCGTAATTTTGAGAAACATAAGGCTAGACCCTCTTTTATAATTTCATAAATATGTTTAAATCGACAAAAAACGTTGAAAATTTCCCACCCCTACTAACTCAAGCGCCTGTGATGAATGATCGCTGGGAATTTGTTTGCTGGATTTTCGTTTGTTCTTTATTGAATTCTCCTTTGGTTATCGCATATTGGGGGTTATGATATTATGATTTGTAAGTCTCGCCTTCTTTCAAGGGGAAAATTTCACTCGCACATCGTAATATCGCGTGAAAAGCCCTTTATACACGACATAACAAAAGGCTTTGTCGTTGAGCGACCACATCGCTAAAAGCCCTTACAGATGATTTCGAGGTTATTTATACGTTTGACCGGAAAATAAGTATGACTCTAAGGAGATTTTAAGATTTTATTGTTTCGATGACTGAATTAATTCCTTTGCCGTTGGATACAGGCGGATAACATGATTATGTTGCTAGTTTTCCAGTTTACTATAGGAGTCAAAAATAATGTATTCTTTCGTAGAAGTGCTACATACACCATAGCTCGTAGAATTTAGGTGATTTTTTACCTATTCTGAGTCTAGAAGTGACTTATAATGAGTGCCTATATGCAAAATCAAATAATGTGAAGGGTTGTTTGTATTTCATCTATAGCTTTATATATTCCATGGCTCTTTTTTTATCTTTTAAAATAAAATGAACTGGACCCTTAATAATTGAGACACCAAATAATTGCAAATATACTTATAGATAAATAGTTACAGTAAGGACTTTATTGCTGATTTTTTTTCCGAAACATCGATTGGGAGAAAGTTATTTTTAGCCATATTTTACCAATGGGAACCAAGGGGCTAAATAAATAATAAAAAAAATATATTTATATATATTTAAATGTAAGCCAGAAAATATGATGTACCATTATTATCTAAAAAGATGAAATTATTTTCAAATCTCAACAAGGTGTGAGCATCGTACCCAATTCACAAAAACTCGTAATGACATTCCTAATTCGACAAGATGCCATGTCAATCATGACTGTAAGCTTGATGCCGTGGTGATGCCACCTTGTCAAAGTTAAGCCTGAGGACGTCCCGTAATTACGTGCCTCGATCCAATAAATTATTTATAGAGAAGAGTTTCTAGAGCCAAAATGGTGTGTGCATTTTTTAGCTGATTAATAATTAAGAATTAACTCAAATGATACATACTTAATGACATTTCTGGTGAAGGTAAAGTCGGTTTTTTGTACGATATTATGTATTATGAAGTCTATATTAATTCTCTGAAATTGTAAAATTGCGTGCATCGTTTCGGCAAATCGGTACTTTAATTGACCAAAACTCTTAACTGCAGCACGAAGTTTGAAGTGACGGCTTTTGCGGTGGGCACCTTTATTCTAATGGACACAATGTAGGAACCATAGAGCTGCTCTGAGGTATGAACGAAATATTGAATTTAACAGTCTATTTTTCTGGAATTTAGATCAGCCTATAGCAGTCGTATGAAGAGATATGGCCGGCCCACTGCCACTTCAGCTTGCTAATTCTTAGAAGTATGTCGATAACTTTGGTTCTCTGTCGGATGTGTTCGTTTCGAATCCTATCCTTCAGAGAAACTCCGAGCATAGCTCTTTCCATAGCTCGTTGCGCGACTTTAAACTGGTGGACCAGCCCTATCGTGAGTGTCCAAGTCTCAGCTCCGTAGGTCATAACGGATAGAACGCACTGGTTGAAAACATTCATTTTCAAGAATTAGATACCTAGAATAAATAAAATAAGCATTACAGCTGTATTAAATTCCACTCTTCGTAGTCGAGGGCTGGGTATCACATTACATAGCTATTATCCCAAAACTCCCAAATCCATTAAAGAAGGTTAGGTTATTTACATTATCGGTTGTCGATAATCGCGAGAACATTTTCACTCCATGAAACGTTATTTGAGCGAATCTATGGTTTTGTTGGTAGCGGTCAGTGGAAACTAAAGATATATTTGCCTATTATTATTCCACCAAGCTGTATTACCTATATAGCTTGATCTAGGTAGAAACAACGTTGCCATTGTTTTGTACCATTGTTATAAAACTAGTTATACGAAATGGTTATTTAACTACATAGTTATCTAAGACTTCGTATAGTTTTTATTTACATTTTCAGTTGGTCTTACCTGTGATAACATAGCGTCCATAGCGTTTATCACCAAATGGATCTGATATTATATAGGAGGATTAGCGTTACTTTAAAAACTCGATCTTAGCGTGAGTTTTTTTAAGTAACGCTAATACTGCTATCCCAGTATTTTTAACACTGAACAGTTGAACAAAGCGGCGCTTTTCCATGTTATCTCATTTAGTCTAGCAAAAGCTGTTAAAGTATTCATTCACGAAGGTAAGAAGGCAAGAGCTGGAACTTTGATTAGGCCGTCAAACTCGACAATAAAACAACCCAAGTTTCTCTGGCCCAATCTTGATAAGACTTGGTCAAGGTTTTACGACCCATTGTACAAGTACCGTAGTGTATATATACCTATGTATGCCCTAGCCAAAATCGATGTAGAATGTTTTTAAACAAACCACGACACTAATTACTAAAACTCATTTCCTTGGCTATGAGTTTCACGTATATTTGCATGCGATATTTATTGAAATAAGTATCTCAAATCGACTAGTAATGTAAATTGCGTATAAAAAGACGCAGCAATAGCGTGTGTTTTAGGTCAATTATGGACAGTTTGTTCACAAACATTCTACATCGAGTTTGGCTAGTGTATAGGTACAATACAAAGCAGTTTTCTAAGGATCAGGTCATGCATTAAAGGTCAGGCATTTAATTACTTCTCAGAATTTACACCAAACACACGCTTTGAATGTTAATGCATGACGGTTTTTGGGACAAGAGGTGGAAAGTGGCAAGGCATGACGTTCTGATCCTAATAAATCTTAGTAAGAAAACCTCTCAGAGTCAATGGAACCTATCAAAGAATATATATCGGGTATTTATCGCCTGCTTTACATGTGTCGTTACCTACCAATGTAGTATCGGTAACTTAATAAAACCTGAGTAACGTAAATTATAAGAAGAGAGAAGGTCTTTTTCAGTATAACAAGTACCTACATCTTATCGAATTCCTCATACGATTCACGTACGAGGTATGTATGTATAAATAACCTATAACTAAAGCTATAATATCATTTGTCTTCCATTTTAATTCCTCAAATTTCGGCAGCCGTTAAATCATTCATCGATCGACTCTTTTCTGGAGATTGGCCTTTCTGGAATCCTTCTTCCATTTTTTAAGCTCATGTTGTTTTGTTACAGCAATAACAGTCTATTCTTCTTTTTATTATTATATTTATTCGACGACCGATGTGGCGCGGTGGGCGAAGGTCCGCCTGCGACGCAGGAGGTTGCGGGTTCGATTCCCGCCTCGGAATAATTGTGTGTACGATCTGCAGATATTTGTTCCGGGTGTTCTGGTTGTTTTCTATGTATAATAAAAATTATCTATCTATGTAATGTATTGTATTATGTATATCAGTTATCTAGTACCCATAACACAAGCTCTGCTTACCATGGGGCTAGATAATGCTGTGTGAATTGTCCAGCATTATTTATTTATTTTTATTTATTTATTATAAACGAGTATACACATATTCACAGAATATTAACAAAGCCCTCGCGCGTAATGTAATAGTTTCTATAAACAGTGGCAAACCTCCGTGTGGAAAACGGCCCTTATTATCTGTAAAGTGATGACATCACGGAATTTAAAAAAATGGTCAAAACTTCTCACAGTCATAACTCTGGTAATACTGCATATTTTACGTGAAAAAAAAACGAATATGATGTAGCTACGTAATCTTTAACATGATGTAAGGTATGTTTTAGTATAATATTGTAACCCTTTTTGGTTCTCCAATGAAGAACCACAAAGTAAGCATTTTCCAATAAAGACGCTTACTGTAGGCAGGCTAGGCATTACGAATTACAGGCACGTTCTCGATACGATGCTGTGGTATCATTTTTATTTAATTTGTATTCTGATGTGGCAAAATTTTGTGGGACATTATTTTGAGATTTGTGCTCTGAGGGATTTCGGGATTATTTTATTGTGCTTGTGAATATAATTTTAATGTTGGAATGAATAGGTACGCTCGTACGAAAGCAAAAAGACTTATCGTGAAAAATAAAATAAAATTCAAGTAGCTTTATTTAATGTCGTCGTTACCATAATAACAATATGACTGATTGAAACAAATTTTTATGTGGTTTGCGTTGTGACCATTTAGAAAACTTTATATAGTGACGAAAGAGAACCAAAGTTATCGACATAGCTATGAGAATATGCAAGCTGAAGTGGCAGTGGGCCGGCCATATCTCGCGAAGAACCGACGGCCGTTGGGGCAAACGTGTTCTTGAGTGGAGACCACGACTCGGTAAACGTAGTGTAGGACGCCCTCCGACCAGGTAGTATGATGACCTGCGAAAGACTGCAGGTAGATGCTGGATGCGTCAAGCTGAAGACAGGGCGCTATGGCGCTCATTGGGGGAGGCCTATGCTCAGCAGTGGACTAATATAGGCTGATGATGATGATGATGATATAGTGACGTATCTATATCCTAATCTTATTATGATTTTTTTTTTATTAATAATTTTGTAAACCATTTCATTCTATGTCAATTTCGGAATCCAATTAATTTTACCATGTTCTGATGAAACGAAATAAGGGTCAAAATGTTTTTACGTAAACTGTGTCCATAAAACTTGAGTACTACAGACAAATCTCACTTTTAACTAAACAAATAATCACAATATCAATCAAGTCGAGGCACAGAGCCGCAAGAGGAGCCTTCACTGACTGACATTTATGAAAGGAATACAGATAAGTCTGTACGTTTGTAAATTTGAATTTCAAAGTCTCTTCTGTGGTGTTGAGATACGGGAGCAAGTCGTCGCATTCACACCTTAATGATACAAATGGGAACTTGAAGTAAAACTAAATAAATGGAAACGTCGGGAAAAATAGGTAAATAAACGCGAAAAGTACCCGTTGTATTAATACTTATAATTATGTGTTCAGATCACGTAAGTTTAAAAATATTGACGTTGAATCAACTCTGGCCCAACTGTAGTACCTACTCGGCCAGTGGTGAAAGTCTGTCTACTCAGAGCCTGAAAGCATTTAATCAAAATGAGTTAATACCTAGGGGATTATAATTGACTACCTCTTATGAAGGCTGACATAAATATGATGCCAGAAAATCGCTATAAAGCAACTAATTTACTCTTCAGTTTTTCACAAAACAAGCTCGACTGTCAGACGACTGCAGCGAATTCATTAAGAAAGTAATGAGTTCTGTCGACAACTTCGTGAGCGGTTTTATGCGGCAATAGACGGCGACACAAACTTTCACATTATTTGCTACTTATGCAACGCTGCATATTATTTGTGATAGAGCTTTAACTGAATATCAGAGATGTCTAGGATACAATTGTTTAAACTACAATATTATTTAATAACCCTCACGTGTTAATATTAACGCAATTTAACAATAAAAATATTTTCATACTTTTTATTTGGCCCTTACTTACATATCAAACCATGAAGAAATAGTCACAATCAAAATAAGGGATGTTTTTTTATTTGTAATCATCATCATCAGCCTATATTAGTCCACGGCTGGACATAGGCCTCCTCCAATAAGCGCCATAGCGCCCTGTCTTCAGCTTGACGCATACAGCATCTCGTCTTTCGCAGGTCGTCATCCCACCTGGTCGGAGGGCGTTCTACACTACGTTTACCGAGTCGTGGTCTCCACTCAAGAACACGTTTGCCCCAGCATTTATTTGTAAGCTGACGACTATTTGATAATTTTGTACCAATCACGCCAAGGGTGTGAGTGAAGCTGAAAATTTGTAGCAAAGCTCCAAAGGTCATGAGCTTTTACAGCCATTTATTTATGTATCCCTTGTTACTTGCACATTGTACTTGTTCTGTACGCTACGCCTAAGCTATGATGTTAAAACATTACACAGTGGTGCAAAGCGCCGCCTTAAATCTTTTCTCAAAGAATATATCTGTTCCCTCAAGACTTGGAGCAATAAATCTCCTGTATCATGAGAGTCCGTTTGTTTTTTATCAAGATCTCGCCGGGCAGAAGCCACAGTGTAACCATAAAGGAATCCTCCTCTTTGTGGAAGACTTTGTGAATAGAAAGTTTTAAACTTTTGAAGTTGTATTATAATTTTCGGTTGAAATTGTGAAAGCGTGATTGATGTCTTGGGTCTGGGGGTTTTGTTTCAGGAAGATGGTTTGGTGGAAATTATTTAAGCTCGTAATTGAAATGGGTTTTTGTATAATTTTCAATTGGCCAGCATTAAGCATTAAATAATTTTGTACGTTTAAGTACACGTTCCATTTGGAAAATGGAACGCAATTACCTAAAATAATAACTGCATATAAAACCAGGGAAAAGCTAACTAAAATAATGATAATAGTATTTCTAATTTGCCATTCACACACACTTTAATATCCATAATTTAGAGGTTTCAGATAGGTTAGATTACGAAGTTTATTTAGTCTTAAAAAGTCTATAGTCTAGTTACTTTTATCGTTACAAATCCCACTCTGTGAACATTATATCACCTCCCCATGGGGTATTTAGCAAAGACTATTGTAGCCGGTCCGTCGTCTAGTCGTTGAAGATTGATGTACCGCTCAGGGGGCTTCGCTTTGTGAATTTTTATTGCCAATAATGGTGTCTTTGAGATTTGAGTGGTTAAAAGATTAGTTACCGTGAAAATGCATCTGTGATTATTATTATAAAGCCAGGTAGAGGAATAATCAGGCCCTATTTCTTCGACGGCTGGTTTTCTAACTGCTGCTTTGTGGTTTTCGGATGAAACTTCCATAGTATTTATGTTTTTTATTTTTGACGACCTCTGTGGCTCGGTGGGCGAAAGTCCGCCTGCGACGCAAGAGGTTGCGGGTTCAAAATTCAAATTAAAATTCAAAATTCAATTGTTTTTATTTTCCTTAGGCTTACTAAATAAGCACTTAGACAAGTTCGATTCCCGTCGCGGGAGAAATGCATAAATTTTTTCCGGGTGCTCTGGTCGTTTTATATTATATATTATAAAACGACCAGAGCATATGTATCTATGTTTAATATAAAATATGTAGCTATGTAATGTATTATAATATGTACATATCGGTTATCTAGTACCCATAACACAAGCTCTGCTTATCTTGGGGCTAGATAATGCTGTGTAAATTGTCCAACACTTTTTATTTATTTTTATTTGTATGGCCTGTGACTGACATGGTTGTGGAAGATGCACCTAGACTGAGAGTTCGAAACGTACCTATGAATACGATTTCAAGATAAGGGCTTTTATTAAATAACTTCGTTGGACTAGAATCACATCTAGTAGCTTTAGCAATAAGCCATCCAGTTGAAATATTACGTTACTTTAAAATATGTGTGGACGGACAGTGTTTGCTCTCACTTTAGCTATGGAGAAAAGGTCCCAAAATCAATTCTCTCTCAATCAACATCACCTAAAAACATTCGTCTAAGTTGAGCACTTGTAGAAATGTCTTGTATATCGCGAGTAAACACACATTGACGGTAGAAAGGTTTGTAGCTGAACAACGAGGCTCTTAGCCGTACCGTTTAGTACGTACTCAGAGAGGTAACTACCCGTAAACTTGCTAGAGCACGAAATAATAGTTAGCGCAGAGTGTTTGGATAATCCGACGTAAAAAGTTTATGTAGTGCTAGCTGCACCTCACGGCTTTGTCTTAAAAAAAAAGAAAAAAAGCTTTGTTTTTAGTATCAAACAAAGTCGTTTCCCGCTGTCTGCCTGTCTCTATACGCAATGGATTTTGATGTGGTTTTTTTAAATAGATACTCGTAGAGTGATTCATGAGAGAGGTTTATAAACTATTTGTCACATTTCCACGCGGGCGAAGCCGCAGCTCATCGACTACGTACCCTAGACACCTAATACAGGGCGAACGATTTAAGACATCACATAAGATAAAGAGATCTTATAAAAATCCACGCCCACTAACGTTCGATCAGTAGCGACCAGACCAGTGACCCGTGACAATCTCTGCGCTCGCTTACTCAATGGCTCCTGACGGAGCTCAACTTAATTTGGTTGACCAGTTGAGGTCAACTGTCGAGGTCAACTGTGCATCTCTTTCTTTCATAACCAATTCTGTATTTGCTTTCCTTTTTTCTCTGAGAAGGCGGGGTATATAGTGCTGTGCCGTAGGCGACATTAAGATGTCGATGGCCGTAGGAAAGATTATGATGAATTATGTAAAAGTAGATTAAAATAATATTTAACGTTACATTGCTACATGGTATTATCTAAAGGTACCTAAATGTTAACTCTAATATTTATTTATTTTTCATATAATATTATTCTATTCTACTATAGTATAAAGCTAGATTACCATTGATACTTATTTTTTTTTATTATTATACATTATATTATACATTATACATACTATATAAAGCTAGATTACCACAGACTGACTGGTTTTCAATCAGTGCGTCCTACCCGTTATGACCTACGGAGCTGAGACGTGGACACTCACGATAGGGCTGGTCCACCAGTTCAAAGTCGCTCAGCGAGCTATGGAAAGAGCTATGCTCGGAGTTTCTCTGAAGGATAGGATTCGTAACGAATACATCCGACAGAGAACCAAGGTTATCGACATAGCTCAAAGAATTAGCAAGCTGAAGTGGCAGTGGGCCGGCCATATCTCGCGAAGAACCGATGGCCGATGGGGCAAACGTGTTCTTGAGTGGAGACCACGACTCGGCAAACGTAGTGTAGGACGCCCTCCGACCAGGTGGGATGACGACCTGCGAAAGACTGCAGGTAGATGCTGGATGCGGCAAGCTGAAGACAGGGCGCTATGGCGCTCATTGGGGGAGGCCTATGTCCAGCTGTGGACTGCTATAGGCTGATGATGATGATGATGACTGATTTTCGCCTTGATGGTGGATGGGAAGGTATGTTTTTTTTTACAGAATCGTATAGGGGAGGTAAAAGTCTCCTGGGGAAAATTCCGACTTTTTGACATTTGCCGCCCCAAGACCGCCCCCAGTGGGGGGGCTCCTACATGGAGCCATATTGCTTAATTTTTTTATGGGGGTTGTATAGACGGGGACAAGTGATTTTGAATGCATAGAAAATGTTGCCCCCCCTGCCTCCCCAGGACCCCCCTTTTGAGTGTGCTACCAGATACCGTCGCGATAGAGGGGTTCTGATTGCGGGGATAGAGGGTTTCTCTTTGTTTTGGAAGAAAAAAAATTGGACTTCCCTTTAACCCCTTTTTTGCGTCGGGGGTCGTCGGGGGGTCGCACGGCTCGCTTCGCTCGCCGTGCTGTGACCCCCGACGACCCCCCAAGACCCCCCAAGACCCCCTTACCTAGAACTCGGAGGAGCATTGCGGTGAGCGAAGCGACCTTGCCGCCACCCCCCAATGACCCCTTAGACCCCCCCTCCTACATAGAGCCATATTGCTGAAATTTTTTATGGTTACTAGATGACTGATCATTGATCAACTTAATACAATACAACACATTAGTTACATAGATAGATATTTTTTATTATACATACATAGAAAATACCCAAAACACCCGAAACAAATAGGTACTTTCAGATCGTAGAAATATTTGACCCCAGGCGGGAATCGAACCCACAACCTCCTGCGTCGCAGACAGCCCTCGCCCGCCGCGCCACATTGGTCGTCAAATCGTCAAAGTAAATATACCTTGTTGCAAGTATCGATTGCTTTCATAGTACTTACCCCATCACTAATAATGGTCATGATTTGTCGTAACCTTGAACGGACCAATGAGCACTCACTTCCCCGCGCCCGCTCACCTCAGTTGGTTGACAGACTTGTTTGCACAGTGAATAAATAGGTATTAGGCGTCTAGTCATTGTATACAATGTGTCTGGTCACCGGTGTCGGAGACTTTGGGGGGGGTGAAATACGGTAAATTTTATCGACAAATCCGAGGTGGGAATCGAACCCGCAGCCTCCTGCGTCGCAGGCGGACCGAGGAGGCTGCGGGTTCGATTCCCACCTCGGAACAATCATCATCATCATCATCATCATGATGATGATGATTGTTCCGAGGTGGGAATCGAACCCGCAGCCTCCTGCGTACCTCGGAACAATAGTGTGTACGATCTGCAGATATTTGTTCCGGGTGTTCTGGTCGTTTTCTATGTATAATAAAAAATATCTATCTATGTAATATATTGTATTATGTATATCAGTTATCTAGTACCCATAACACAAGCTCTGCTTACCATGGGGCTAGATAATACTATGTGAATTGTCCAGCATTAGTATTATTGTATATTTGTAACTTGCGGAAATTCAATTCAGCCTTTGTTTATTCAGAACTTGTGAATGACTAACATCAACATCGACCTAATTATCCAGTAATTATCCCTCTAATTGTGCGTGACGGTTGTCATTATGATTGCTTTATCAGATTTGCGGAGATTGCGGCCATTTTGATTTCATGAATAAACTAATTTGAATCACCGTGCATCAGCTAATGAACAGGATTATTTTCAGGTTCCTAATTGCTAATATCAAAGAAGTCAAGTCTAGCCGGTTTCTACTGTCGAAGATAAGTTTACCCGATATCTTTCCTGTTTACGGTTTGAAGAAGAAAGTTTTTATTCGTTCCGCAGGTTTTGGAAAGAAACTCTGGATTTTGACATCGAAAGGACAAATAGAGATAATTTGAATAACAAGCCTTCAGCGCAAATTATATTTTTAATAATTTAAACCATTAAAAAATAAATATCTCTTTGTTCTCTTACAAACAAAGTTTACAAATTAATTCTACAATAACCTGCCGGACTCTATAACTAGCGCCGCGTCAACTGCAATATTCATAAACAAATTGAAGAAAATCCTAGTGGACAGGGCATACTACAGTTTAGAAGAGTTCCTAAATGACAAATTAGATGACGCCAATGTCACTGATCCACAATTATGATACCTATTTATAACATTTATTATAACAAAATGTTGTTATGAATAATTAATTATGTATTGGTAAAATTAACAAAAAAAAATTATAAAATTATTTATAAAAAACTCCTGTAAACTCCTGTGTGTGTATGATTTGTAATTCGTTGTGTATTTTTCTGTTACTTGTACATATTATTTACGTATTATTATGTTTGACATATAAGAATATTTTTATCAATAAATAACTGAACTGAACTGAATTACATAAAAACTACTATAAAAATTTAAAAACGAAATGTGCGATTTGTAGTGTACAATATGGTTGGTAATTATTTTTCGCAAGCTGAAAAACTTAATGTAAAATTTACCCTCTCCGCTTTCATAGGCTTAAACTGGTTTTTTTCTAGAAGGTAGCAGCCATAATAGTATAAATTCCGTCAATACAAAAGGTTTAAATATGAATGTTTGACACCCATTTGGATTACGCAGGCGGCTGCATTCTCATTAAACATATTTAATTACATTCGGCTGTTCCCGCAATGTGTGGTAATCCCCGGTAAGGATTTAGCCAGACGCTAAGTCTGTGCACATACAGCAGACGAAATCAGAGAAAACTTCCTTGTCCGCTGGGTGAGAAAGCCTAGGGAATTAATTTGTATTATGGGGTTTCTATTAGGGGAAATCCAGACTATCTTTGTTTTCCAAAAAAGGGCGGTACGGGCAATTTATAAATTAAAGCCCCCGCATTTTATGAGAATTAATTAATTATTATATTTATTCAAAAATAAATATATCTATGTATACACAGAAACAGGAATAGCTTGAAAGATATGAATGTACTAGTGGTTTCTTTTTCACTTCTCACACATAAAACTGAAGTAAGGAGGGTATCAAAAACACCTTTTTTTTCTTATTCGATGACAATTTATAGTACATAATTTGACATGAGAAAGTGCATTTTGAGTATTTTGTAGGCCTTAAGAAATAAAGTTTAATAAATCTGACATGATATGTCCACTACTGAACATAATCTGCCCCAGTAAAAGAGGGGTGTTTCCACAATCACCATCGGCTTTTTAATTACTTGGCATAACTTTTCCGCTGACACTCTCTCCACTCATTGTATCAATATCCGCTCAATGTACATACTTGTTCATACATGAGAAATGCTTTTAAATAATGAATTTTGCTCTTAGTCCTTTATTCGAGTAGAATTTTGGTTACGGAACCAAATTAACTTCCACATTCGTGTAATGAGATTTGTTTTAGAGTTTCAGAGATGGTGAAAACGAATTATCTCTTTTCTCAAATTAGTTATTTAGCAGTTATTTGGTTATTTTACTAAGTCTGTTACACGGCGCACCCCAGTGGGTCACATCCCTGAGGCTGGGCATTGAATGGTTTTTTTGTCAAGACTGTGAGTAATTTAATTTGTTAGCGGCGATTATTTATTACCTATAGAAGCTTACTCAAATCAAAAAAATAAGAAGGTTATCCTACAAAATTCCCAAATAAGATATTAATGTTTGATTGGAAACATAAAATCCAATGCGCTGGTCACAGCTAAAAGTGAACTTTGTGTTTTGACAGATTTTGGTATTGTGTAACGCCGAAATGAATATCAGTAGCCATCTCATTACCATGTGAAACGTCAAATGAAGCAGGGAGCTCATTCGTGACTTGTTTGAAAATATTTTGATCAAGTCTCTATCCAAATAAGAAGATTGTGGTTAACATTGTGTTTGAAGGATAGGTACCTAATAAATAAGGACCTAATAGACCTAATAAAGGAAGAAAGTAAGTAATAATTAATATCTGAACATCCAAACATGAGTAGATAAATTCATTTCGTCATAGAAAATACAAAGCATTCTCTCCAATGATGTTAGTGCATAATACTGATTCTCTCAATAAAATTTCTCCTTCCCAACTTCACAACAGTCATGCCTCATGATATTTCACCTAATATTACAAGTCTGTATATATTGAGAGCACAATATTATACTATACTCCGATTCAAATACCTGGATATTTTTTGTATACAAAAGGGTTACAAAACCCAAGGAATATTATATAATAGTAATATATATAAGGTGGAAAATATTTAACGACATTGGTGTCATTCATCCAAGCTAAGCATAGAAGCTCGAAACCATTTTTGTTTTTGAAAACTTTCATTCATCGTTTTATTCATATAATCTTTATTTTTCGAATTCTTTTAAACATTTTTTACTCCACATGTGAGATTATGCATGGTCGAAGTTTTTGTTTTAGTTTTTAAAGATAACCTTGTTGTTACCTCGTTGTTTTTTGTTATTGTTAACTTTTCATTCAAAAATGTCTATGTTGACATAAAATATCTTGGTAGAATCCAAGATATTTTTTAATCGGAGTATAGTCCTGTTACACATTATTATTTGATTTCAGGCGTTATGGCGCAAGCTATTTTTATGGCAGCTGCGGAAGAAAAATGACTGAAAAAGCATCTGCGTTTAGACCGCAGAGCCTTGCGGGCCTTGCTGGCCAGCAAGCCGCTTATGTTGCCGAACAAACTATTGAATACTTACAAATGTGAAGTACTTGTACAGCCTTGTGAACAACACAAGCATCTCCATCGCGTCGATAAGGAGGAGATGACATGCCATCAACATGCCGCATCAACCCCGGACACTACATCATCCACACATCATCATCTTTGAAGGTGTACGGCTTTCTACTTCATAGACAGCGAGCACTTATCCCTTTGGATAAGTGCTCGCTGTTCATAGATGATTATAGTATCTAAGATATTCAATATTGTGCATAGCTTTAAATAAATATTGATATGTATTTAAAATCACATTATATTTAGATTTAGATAAGCAATTCAAATGTATTAGACATATAACTGATATACATATATGAATGTACTAGTGGTTTCTTTATAATTTCTTTCGACAAAAAGTTGAAGTGAATAGTCAAATAATCTTATTTGATAATAATTTATAGTAGGTATAACATTTTACTTGTCCAAGTGCTTATTTTGTAAGTCTAAAGAAATATTCAACAAATTGTGGAGGAGTCGAACATAAATAAATAAAAACAATAATTTTAAAAACAATCCATATTTATAATTTTACTACTAATGTACAGAGGTAGGTAAATAAATAAATTTGTATTTCTAAATAGACTTATCAATGGTCTTAAACATTTTGAGTGAAAAGTGGTAAGAATCGAACTCAGGTTCTTATGGGTTATTGCTTTGAGAGTCCTGCCAGGCTTCTCAAGAGTTTGTTTGTTCAGTAGCCGATAGGCCGCGATGGTCTCTGAGAGCGATGTTGTTTGGCATGAATCCTCCTCTGCTTGGTTCTGGAACACAGGGCATACCACGCCGCCAGCGGCGCGGCGCTGCATATTGAAGGATGTAGGTTTTGTAAGCCCCGATCTTCAAATACACTTTGAAACTAATATTTTTTAGTAAAGAACACGCAAAGTTTTTTCGCACAGACACAAACAAAATTTACAAATACAAACAAAACTAACCTCAAACTTTTGACAACTGCTATAGTGAAAGTTTGACAGTAAAGAAAACTTACGTTTCGTTACTACTTTTTTAGTATACTTACTGACAAAAATACCTGATTGTATTGCAAATAATAACAAAAATAATGCACAAGCTTTGTTTTTACAGCATAATAAATATAACTACCATTTTTGTAACTATAAAAACAGCTAAATCACCAGTAGTACCAGTGGATCTACTGGTTGTCCCAGATGCATTAACGGAACGCAAGAAAGATCGAAAACTTGAGAATTGGATTCACCTGAATCATTCATTCCCAAGCTCATGTCCAGTTGAAATTCTTAGACAATACCGAAAACATTATGACAGGTTTGACAACTGGTAATCGGCTTAAAGTTCACTGGTATTGGTCTTGAAGTTAGACAATAGGGCTGCGGGTGGGATGACAACCGGCGAAAGACTGCAAGGAGATTCGGATGCGTCAAACTGAAGACAGGGCTTTATGGCACCCATTAGATCTCTCACTAGGCCTATGTCTAGCTGTGGACTAACATAGACTGATGATGATGATATGAATTAAATGTTAAACAACGTTTATAATAATATAATATACTGAACGCATTCATGATGTAACTCTAAAGCGAAGGCACTGGCGGACGGCGCGGCGGTAGATGGCGACCATTTTAGCTAGCGAGTTGCAAATTAGTTGTAGTCAACTTCGATTGAACTAACATAAACTCGTTTAGGATTTAGCTAGTTTCATGAATTTGATTCTGTTGTATGTTCTGAATAGGTTTTTAAGTATTTTACTTCAACATAATGTGTTATTTTTTGGCACGTAAAATACTGAAATGAAAATGTTTCCAACGACGTTTGGTTGCCGTCGTGGTACCCAACTATCAGCCTGGGCATTTCCCCTGAGATTAATTCATAAGCGGTCAGTACCGGTTTCTTGCGAACTTTGCCAATATTGCAAAAAACCCTGGACGCAAGCGGTACAGACTAGTCTTTGTGGCAATCATTTGGGGAGACACAGGTCACTCATGGAGCTTTTGACTGTGTTGAAAATGATGATCATTTAAACAATCAACGAGCAAAGATAGCCGTAAATGATAATATTGGTTATAACCAGGAAAAGTCAGAAAATATCTTATTCTTATTATCCTCTCCATTGCTATTTATACATAGTTGTTGATAGATAGAATGTGAACCCTATTGGGCGTGAACAAGAAGTTTTGGCTTATTAAGTTTGATGAGTCGGCAACGTGTCTTGAGTCAATACTAGATAGTATTGGCTCTTATCAAACTTTGATCAACCAGAATCTATACTTGTAACGAATTTTAACCCTAACCCTATTAACATAATAACATTAACATGCTTCCGACATCACTTGATTATTAAACCGCAAAATTAACGTACATTATAATCCAGCAAGTAATTACTGGAGACCACGCGAACGTTTCAGGAAATAAAGAGGAGTAATTGCAATTAAGAATATAGATTGAAGTTTATACAAGACAACATTATAGTTATTACCTTAGATATTCAAAATGATACTTTAGATATTGCCGCCTAAACATCGATCGAAGTGCCCGTGCCCAAAATAAATCTCAAACTATGTGTGGCTTGGCTAATAGTTTATTAAATTAAATAGGGTATAATAAAAATAATAGCTGAAATTCACTTGTTTTGACTAAAATCACCTCTCCATTGTTACAGATTAAGACGATGAAGTGCAAAATAGCCGGAGTCATCTACATCATCATGACGTGCGCGCTCGTCACCGAGATGTCAATGAACGTCTACGCCAGAGACAATCCCAACAGAAGGCGGACGAAGGAAAAAGTCGGAGGAAAAACTCAGAAGAATATTTGCGATATAACCGACCGCGATTCAAAAGTTCACTGCTACTGTGAGAAAACTCGAGAGCCGCGGAATGCGACGAAGGCGGAATGCTGGGTGTTCAACGGCGGCATTCCACCTGATGACCCCATCTGGCGAAGCTTCGCCTCGCAGCCAAGTTTGCAAACTTTGTCTTTTAACATCCGAGTGGACGGTGCTCTAAACTACATACCCACTAAAGCACTCTCCTACCTACAGCGACTCACATCTATCATCATTAAATACGGGAACATTGTTGACGTAACACAGCTTTCTTTCGTAAACTTGACTAATCTAAATGAAATTGTGCTATCGCAGAATCAGATTGAAAATTTGCAACAGTACGCCTTTGCTCATCTACCGAATATAACGACGATTGATCTAGAAGACAACATGATAATTGATATAGACGCGGAGGCGTTCTTTGATCTGCCAAACTTGCAAAAGTTGGTTTTCACCAAGAATAATATATCGATGATTCGGAACGGGACATTCCAGCATACGTTCAATCTATTGGAATTGGACTTGAATAAAAACAACATATTCCATCTGAACCGACGGACTTTTGATGGATTGGCAAACTTGAGGAAATTGGATCTGAGAAAGAACCGAATACACAATTTAACTGAGTTTACTTTCGCTGAGTTATGGAACTTGCAAGAGCTGTTGCTCGGGAAGAACGACCTGAGATATATATCGGAGAGAGCTTTCGATGGACTGTCACAGCTCCGGAAACTGTCCTTGGATGAGAACAAGCTGGCGTCTCTACCCCCGAGGCTGTTCGAAGGAGTTAGAGGGCTTTCTTCCCTGGATCTACGCTCCAACGAGCTGCACGCTTTAACTTTCGATAATATCAAACCGATTTTGGAAAACTTACATCCACAGAATAGCAATCTTCTTCTTGAAGGTAATAAATTAATACATAATACTTCCGTATCCTCAGCTTTGATAAACTTAAAACACACACTGAATATTAAACAAGTGGAAACGAAGACTTTATTATTAACTTCAACTTAGAAACTTTGTGCTTTTATGATCCCTCAGGGTGTTCTTAGTTGAAACAGGATGTAGCTAGAAGAGGAAAAAGTTGTGTAATTCCTTTTATTTGGTTGATAGTTGTTGTTTACTGCGGAAATGAGACAACATTACAACTTTAGTAACGTTAATGTACTTTTTTCCAGAGAATAACTTCGTATGCGACTGCAGATTGAACTGGATGCACGTCCTACGCAACGACACAAAGAGCCAGGATACAAAAGACTCGCTAGATGGCGTTACTTGTAAAATGGACCCCCCTATAGTGAGCTCCGCTTACAACAAAATGCCCGAAGCCAACAGTAAAGTGGATTACAATAAAGGCATCCTCCACGCCGGTATCACAATAGAGACTCTCAACGAAAAAATAAACTTTACTGAAATAAAAACGATACTGAAACAAGAGACGGCCGGCGTAACCACCAACGACGAAGCAACAAAGAAACTAAGACGTAACGTTTTGCAAATTTCTCCGGAAAGCCTGCCCTGTCCGCGGGAAAGTACGAAAACTACAGAGGCGCCCCCCATGTCACTCGGAGATCCCTTGATCCCGATACAGAATGAAATGAAAATATTTAGCTTTCACGGACTGAGTTCTGGGCAAGATGTGCATAGGCTAGGTATGCTACTCTTGTGCAGTGTGTATTTTGCGTTCTGTTTTACTTAGGCTTCCCTGATCTCTGACTAGTCATAGTAGTCATTTTAACAGACTTATGTGTCCTGTTATCAAATTATTAGTACTCTCAAAATTCTACGTAAGACTTATTTATAAGTTAAGATCTCCCACAGAAGCAATCATCTACAGTATTTAGATTTCCTTGTAATTCTAGGCTTATCAAACTATTAAAGCACGTGATTTGTTCCTCCCACAATCAATGTATGCAGTACCGTTATCTTAGCTATTAACCACCCATAGTGTTAATATAAGCGTGATCGTTATGTAAAGACTAAATCATATGTATTGTCATGGATAGAATGACACAACTGTATTTGTTTCTGCAGTTTTTCTTGTATATTTAAATTAATATTGTGAGGCATTACCACAAAATGTTTTTTTTTTTATTAACAACTCCCGAGTCAGATAAATTTGTTCTGATAAGAATGTCAAATTACGTTGATAAGACAAACAATAAAATTCTCCCTTCCTCTAATTTAAGTTTAAGTCACGTGTTCCTTAATCGGATTGGATTGAGAGGGTCTCAACTCAACATAACTTATTAGAGTGAGTTCTTTTCTAGGGGTGGAGGATATTGCAATTCAATGTGCATTTTATATCATAGACCCAAAGATCCTAGTAGCGTTTCATAGGGAATACACCAATAAAACGAATGTGGAAACCTTACACACGTTTTCAGACTTTCGAACATTATGGGTTTTAATTAAACTGGAAGAAAACAATGATTGTAAAAGGTAGTCAAACAGATACATATTGTATTATAGACGTCAGTCATACATAATATATATTATAGAAGTTCAAATATTATGTTACTGTAATAACCCGAACTGCGGACAGATTTCAGACTTACCGATGAATGTTTTGTTAATTATATGAAATAATTGTTAAAAATAGATTCAAGGTAAGTAAAATGATTCATTATATAAATATAATTAAATAATAGAAATAACAATCATCTTGAATTAAACTATACTCTATGAATATAATCAAAAGCCTCATATTAACAACTCTGTCACAAAGTTTTATCTCTGCTAAAATTATTCAAGCACTTAATGTATCGCATCACTAGACGTAGCTATTATTATTTGTGAAATTCTCATTAATTCTTTTAACGTGTCTAACGATGTATAAAGTATAGTGACAAGGCGTTTTTGTATGAATAAAAATAATGGTGTACATTTATATAGCAACTTGTTGTTTTATTTTGTCCTAAGCAGAGAAGTGTAATAAAAATATTTGTGTCTTAAGAGGTAAGCTATAAACTAAGGTATAAGTTAAAATCAAGGATCATATTATAAAAGCTTTCTATGTTTGACGGAATAATTACGAATGATCGTCATGGTATCGGGTTAGCTACGAACCTAGGCCGTGTCGGATGAATACCAGCGTCGTTGAAGGATGAAACGTTGGTGTTCTTCCAATACATAATAGGCTCGTAGTTAACCCGCCTACATGTATATTGATCAAGGATTATAAATGGTTTTTTGTCTCGTGGTTTAATTAAAATTGAAGCAAGTACCTGTTAATTATTATTAATAGTAACCAAACCAAGTTTATACAGGTAAAATTCAGACGCAAACCCGAATACAGGGCAACAATTTTAGATGACATCTATGTTTTAGGCACTCATTGCGTTTTATCCATAACAAAAATCTATGAATAGCTGAAGTACCTAAAAAGGGTGTCGCAGCACAAGCAAGAGGTGTGGGGGGTTATACTCAAATCAAAAACGAAAAACATTCTGAGACAAGAGAGTAGGGTTACTTAAGAGATTTAGTCTTTCAAATAATTCGCAAATCTTGTAATAAAACTTAAGCTCTTACATACATTTTCTGTGAGATGAGATTTGGGGATTAGAATTAACCCTGTGCGTTATAGATAATGTCGAATGAACTTCGAAGGGTCTTCAAAGGCTCGGAGGGCAAGATGGGGAAATAAACTGATTACTAGCATGATGGCAGAATAAGTAAAGCTTAGTAAGTATAGAGAGCTTAGATTGTACTCGTGCCATTGCTTACTGCTACCTACCTATAATTATTTTGTTTGATTTAATTTTTTAGATGGAAAACAAAATCTTATAAATTTTGTATAATACTAGCTGTTTCCCGCGGTTTTCCACTCGTTAAATTCAAATTTCACATTTCTAAATTTTAATATAGCCTATTCATCGCGGATAGTGTAGTAGCCCAAAGGTGAAAAAAAAAACAAATCGGTCCAGTAGTTTCAGAGCCTATTCAATACAAACAAACAACCAAAAAATAAAAACCTTTGCTCTTTATAATATTAGTATAGAAGTATAGATTATAGCCCTTTTTGTTTATTTAAATCTGCAACTTTAAGTGATAGCCAGGTATTGTAGGTAAGAAGGCATGTCTGTCTGCTTTTTCTAAAACAATCCCTTATGGTGTTTCCTATGTCAAAATTAATGTGTGTTTTATAATAAAATTATTATATTATTTTTATGTACAACTGACCGACATCAAGCGTAACATGTGTACCTACGGTGGAACTGAATAAATGAAATGAAATGAACTAAAAAAACAGGCTACAAGGGAAAGTCCCGCAGGGTTTTTTTGCACACTCTAAATACATGGTTTTAAAATCAAATAGAAACGAACATACTCGTCAGTTCATTTAGCCATTTTGTGAGCTCGAACTAGAAACACAATAGAAGCTAACGAACTATCCGATTAAGTCAGTGCTAGGCTTAACTAGTCGCCATATTGGAATAGGTATCTAACCTACTTTCTAAAAAACGTGTGATTAAAAAAAACAACTCAAGAAAAACATTTGCTTTTGACAAGGTAAAAAGTAATAATTTCAAATATAATTCAAATTTCTAGAAAGTACGGTCGTCGATGTAGTTTCAAGTTTGGAATTATATGTAGCTATGGTTTTATCATAATTTATTTTCATGTTGTTAAATAAAAAAAATGTATGTTACCAAAATGTTCTAGTTTAAATGTTTATATACCTACATGTTTTTATATATAGACGTATTCATAGAAATTTACTTAAAACTTAACAATACAATACTATGGAGTAACACTTTAACTTCTTCCTGAAATAGAAAAAGTAATAAACCGTCTCCAATAACGGCAGGCAGTAGACGTCATTTTGAGTCGCTATTTTACCGTGAAGGTCCGTAATACAAACAGTAGGTAGGGGAAAACCGCCACCATTCGTACAGCCAGCGGGAGCATTCGTACATTCATAAAAACTCCGCGATTACAAACGTTTGCGCGTTCATACTTGAAGTGTGCCTTCCCTCTACCGCGGCTAGGTAACCGCGCGACGAGGCGGGGCAGTGCGGCCGACGGCTTACGTGCAACAACAAGATACGTGTTTTCGCTACTCGTAAAAAAATTTTGGATTCACCTCTAACAGTGTTTAGTTCTAGTAAGATTTACTCAAATTGTAAAAGTACGTTATTGTAAATGATGTACTGATGCCTTAATTTATGGTGTGCGTATTTATTTTAGTATTAAATTAAACGTTATTTTATTTTAAATAATTTTGTTAAATTTTTGGGTTTAGGGTACCTTCATACAGTAGTAACTGGGGTAGATTCGTACTCTGCGAATGTACTGGATTGTGAGTGATATCTCATGCATGAGTGTTTATTTACCAATTTATAAATTTATATATTTCAGAACCATGCTGCGGGATAAGAATAAGATTTGAAACGAATACATCCGACAGAGAACCAAAGTTATCGACATAGCTGTAAAAATTAGCAAGCTGAAGAGGCAGTGGGCCGGCCATATCTCGTGAAGAGCTGACGGCCGCTGGGGCAAACGTGTTCTTGAGTTGAGACCACGACCAGGTGGGATGACGACCTGCAAAAACTGCAAGTGTATATGAGAAACTTGTTTTAATGAATAAAAATGTTTTACCTATGTATAAATAGCGCTTTTATTTACTGTGTACGAAGGCTCCCACTCATGAATGTGCCCCACACGATGTACGAATCTACCCCGTGTGGGGTGCTTTCGTATGATTTCCATCTTTTGGGAAAACCGTCACTTCTTGGTTAGATTGCATTATATCATTATGGATGTACTTATAGCCAGATATGTAGGTGACTCAAAAACATAGAATTTATTTTGAAATTGCAATTCGTTTTTTTTTTACAAGGCTTACATTAAAAAGTGTACGAATGATCCCCACCTTCCCCTACACTCTTTTTTCACTCAACGGCAATGATGAGTATTAGTTTTGAAAGATAGTTGTGTGATCTGCTGTTATTTGATCCTGGTGTAGATGTTTTCTAGGTACAATGATAAATATAATTAAATTAAATAATAATTAAATTAAATAATAATTAATTGAACTATCAATGATGGATGAGTAAAGATGAACGCACGCCTGTCCGCGCCGCAAGAACCGCATTTGCCGCAGCCATCGCATTTTCTAAATCTTTATATGAATAGTATGCAACATCGCGCACCTATCCGCACCCAACGCACCGCATTTCATTAAATCATTTCAGTAAAATCAAGTGCGGTTCTTGCCGCGCGGACAGGTGCGCGTTCAACCTAACTATTCACCTATAAGACTTTGATATACGATGCCAAAAGCACGACGGACCATCATTTTGTCAGTGGCACTTACCTACAACCGTAATAAAAACGTTTATTTTAAGAACGTTATCAATAAGATGACTTTTTCTATAGAATTTAATGTACTAATTATCTTTTCAGAATACAATAGAGTTCTCCAAGTCTGAAGACAGAACGATGGAACCCACCAAGTAGTTAGGAACTGCGGGCACTAACGATTTACTTGTCTTTGTGAACAGCGGCTTTCGAACAATGGCTCTAATGAAAGACAGATAGACATTTTCTATTGCTACATGAAAATAGTTTTAAATATATGTAGATTCTATATAATTATTTTGGCTAAATTTGGACGGCTAGCTCTCAGTATATAAGAGTTAAAAAGTATATTCTAGGCCGTCGTGATACATCGTCGGCTACAGCTTTACTTTCCATCAGGTGAGATTGTGGTAAACGTAGGCCTATTGACTATAGAAAAATTACTTTAAACGCTTAGCAGCAGCAACAGCCAAACCATCACGCCTAGTACGAATAAGTAGGAAAAACCAACAGCACAGTGGATGATGTAACATGGTTCAGTCTGAACATTTTTAATGAAATTTGGCAGGACTTAGTATCCCACGAACAGACATTAGGCAATTTTTTATCCGTGCAGAAGCTTCTGTTGGTATTAGGTACATCAAAATCACAGACAAACCAAACAAGAGATTAAATCATGAAATGTTAAGATGTTCAAAAGTAGACTTGTACAACCTGGTTTATAGTTACTAGCCTCCACTGCTGTCCACGACTTCGCACACGTTGTTTCTATGGAAACATTCAGTGGTTTTTTCTTTCCCATTGGAACTGATGTATAAAAAGTAGTACCTATTCCAGGCCTTAAACTACTATTATGCAAATTTCAGTCCGATTTGCTCAGTAGTTTTGGCGTGGATAAGTAACAGACATCCATCAATCCACACTTTCGTATTTAGTGTTGTGTAAGTAATATAATCTATTGACCACATCACATAGTACCATAAGAACAGAAAGTTTAAGTAGAACAGATCCTTCACCAAGCGTGTGGTCAGAGCTGCATTCGTTCGAGTCGTGTTAACAGCACCGCGAGACACAGGAGTTTACTACATAATAGGTTTAAATGCTAAATGCTCTGTTGGTTTACAGGGTTTGTTGGTTCAGTAGGAAGTGTTTTTGTAATGTTGGTTACTTGGTTGGTTATGTTGGTTAATAAAATCCTTTATTTTTTCTTCACAAAAAAGTTATTTTACAGTTAATTGTTATAGTAAGGTGTAGTATAGTAAATACAGAAACCTATTTGTGAGAGACAGTGATAGGTTTTAAAATCTGTGTTACTCAACAGTCAACTCGGCAAACGTAGTGTAAGACGCCCTCCGACCAGGTGGAATGACGACTTGGGAAAGACTGCAGGCAGATGCTGGATACGGCAAGCTGAAGACAGGACGCTATGGCGCTCATTAGGGGAGGCGTATGTCCAGCATATTCTTGGTTTGAAAATACTGAACACTTATCACTCGTGTGACTATCTGTCCTCCGTCTGTCCAAGTCTATTGACTCCAAGTTTATTGTTGGAGCTTGGCGTTCGGCTGTCATTTTCACTTGGGCCCGTGTCCCATGTCATATTGAAATATTTAATTTTCTATGCGACTGTCACAGCTTGTATACAAAAAAAAATATGAAGTGAAGATAAAAGCAGTGACTTATAAGTCAGTGTAAGCTAGGACAGTCGCAAAAAAAATCACATGTCTCAGTAAGACATTTAAAGTAGGTAAATATAATAATAATCATTTATTTCAGACCATAGAAATATAAGAGATCTTATTTAACTCATTAACCCGTCCATAGTAATAAATACCTGAAAACTAGGATACATAAAATATAAATGGACTTAATTAATAAGTTAAATTAGTAAGTATTGTGATTACAGCGACAGCGTGTAGATGTCGTAATCAGCTGACATGGCGCGGTCGGCGGTGCAGCGGTGTCCCGTTGCAGGCGGCCAGTGAACCTTCGAGACTTGACACCCTTCGGATGTGGAGTTGATATTCTCACCTATAATACGATACATTACATAAATAGTATTTGTTTTATGATACATAGAAAACGATCGAACTCCCGAAACAAATTATGTAGATCGTACAAACATTTGACCCGAGGAGAAAATCTAACTGGCAACCTCCCGCGTCGCAGGCGGATCTTTGCCCACCGCGCTATAGAGGTCATCAAATAAATAAATAAATATAAACCAGCAAGTACTAAAAGCATTAAAATGATGTGCCAATAAAGGTTCTAGTCAATAACGTCTGCGCTGCCCAGTGGAGCCGGGAAGGCTGAATCTATTAATATCTCCTCTCTCCAATTACTGGGATCGAAAGGCATTGTCTGAGATCACAGATATGCAATTTAGTACATAGCCTCTCAAGAATAAAAAAGGAGTTTTCCTTAAGGTTGTGTTCTGCGTCAGCAGTTTAATCAGACTAACTGTAGGGAAAAAACCACCTGAGATACATATGGTTAGATTTTAGCTTATTTTTCGGAATATCCATATCTATTTAAAAATATGGTACATAATCGAAATTTCAGTCATTCGATTTTGCGCCAATACTAGGTATCTTATATGTCATAGGAGTAGGTTTTGCATGAAACAGAGAGTTCGTTTTTCGTTTTCCAAGCTGGCTCCCACGGGGACTCTTCAATTGCATACAAACGTTCCGCACAGTCTTACTTGAATGAAAATATTAGAAAATGCATGTGCTAAAAATACAATATAGGGAAATTACTACAGAACAATCAAATAAGGGTTGCATTCTGATAGCCAATTTTAAATGAAAGTCAAACAAGGACTAAATGACTCCGCTGTAGAATGCATCTTTAAGTAAAAATAAAGGTGTACATTTACGAGCTTTTAGGAAATATATTACTAAAACCTCACGAAAAACAACAAATTGCTGTTCATACTTAAACTTATTATTTCGCAGTACCTAAGCTCCAGTCCCTTTTCACAACTCTGCGACAAGCGCACTCGAGCAAATGAAAATGATTGTGCAAAGACGTCGGTCGGTAATGCCCTTATTAAATAGATGTTTTATCATTTTATTTAAAATATTTTAAATTTAATTTGATAAGTAGGCCTTATTTAATTAAATCTTCCAGCTCGTGAACAACCGATAACGGCTGGGATAAACGTGTTTTTGATCAAAACGTGACTCGACAAAGAAAGTGTAGGACGCCAAACGGAAAACTATTGGTGATATAAAATAATTAATAATGCTGGAGAATCAACACAGCATCATCTAGCCCCAAGCTAAGCAGAGCTTGTTTTATGTTAAATAATACAAATACATCATTATTTATTTCATTATTACCCGACTAAAACCGCATTTATTATACAACTGCTACCACACTCTCATACCAGACACTGCAGCACTGTGCCCGTAATTCATTCATAAACGTAGCACTGCTCCGACGTAGACATACTACAACGTAGCACTGCTCCGACGTAGACATACTACAACGTAGCACTGCTCCGACGTAGACATGCTACAACGTAGCACTGCTCCGACGTAGACATGCTACAACGTAGCACTGCTACAACGGAGCTTCGCTATAATGCGGTTCTTTTTAATAAATAGAGTGATTCAAGAGAAAGGTTTATAAACATTGACACATAGATTTCCGCAAAGGCAGAGCGCAGCTAGTAACCTAAAAAAATTCACTTCCAACTTCACATTGTTAAAAAAAATCCAGTATCAAAATATTTGAATTAGGTATTTTACTTAATCTAATACATTTTTTAAGTAATATAATACGTGTGCTAAAGGGCCTCGCTTTACATTACAGATAATTAACAATTTAATGGCAAATATAAAAAGCAAACAGTCAACAATCAAAAACAAATCAGTCGACTTGTATTGCCAACAGTTACCCATTTAACTCCAAACTCCGTTCGAACAAAGGCTCTTTCAATTACATTCACTATCAGCTTCGACTAAACAGTAATGAGACGGTTAGTAAGCGTCTCGAAGGCGGCCCGAAGGAAATTTATGAGATTGACTTTAATGGGATTAAGGACTTTCCCTCTGAGAACTGACAAAGTGAGGAAAATACAGTAGGTATAATACTCTTTGCTCTTTTTAAACTGCCTCAGACATCATCATCAGCTCTAATTTAAACATATTTTGTGTGAATCTAAAAATGGTATCAGGCAAAGGTCCTTTTTCGCGGTGTATACGTTCCGTAAATATCGCAGACGGTAATTTGTATAGGAATGTAGGATATACGTTTCAAGAATTCAAAATATAATAAGAAATCATACATATATATTAACAATACCTAGTAATTAAAAAAGAATTAGCAAGCTGCAGTGGCAGTGGGCCAGCAATAAATCGACGAAAATCGACCACCACTGGGGTAAACGTGTTCTTGAGTGGAGACCGCGACTAGGAAAACATAGTGTAGGATGCCCTCTGGCCAGGTGCGGCGGATGCGGCAAGCTGAAGACAGTGTGCTATGACGCTCATTAGGGGAGGCCTATGTCCAGTAGTGGACTATTATAGGTTGATGATGATGAATTTGGATGCGGCAAAATTAAAACAAGGTAGAATGATTTTATCTATTATTATATGATTTATCAAAATAGTGACACGATATAATTATTTTCTGTACACAGTCTCAATACACGTACAATACAATGTACTGTTATTATGTAAGATTTAGATATAAGGTGTTATTTTGGGTACAATAAAGTGTTCATTCATTCATTCATTCATTCAATACAATATGATAAACATAAATAAAATTGTCTCACAATAGTTGACATTCTGTTATTTGTAAGCTTGTGTAAGTCAGGACGCCCAGCCTCCCAGTTAGAAAGTCCGAGGAATTGGCTAAAATACTTCCTCTCGTAAATTTAAGGCAAAATGGTATAGAAAGGTAACGTTACACTATTTATAGTGAAACATTGCCGTCGCATGTTTCACGCACGCTTGTAAGGTAACTAATTGATTTTGATAGTCTATGCATTAGTGTACAAGTATGTACACACTGTACACTAATTAAGTTTATCACCGGCTAACATCACATTTAGGATTCGAAAAGGGTGAGTGTGCTCAAAAACATTGCGCAAAATCGGGTGTTGCTCACAATAATTACATATGTGGAGTAACTAACGGATATTATACCACTTGTTGAAAAAAATATTTTAAATTAAGAATTTTATGTGATAATCAAAATTTTGATACTCTATGGTCTCAATAACTAATTTACACCATTGAAATGCCAAACCATAGGGTCGGCGCTGAAAAAAAGATTAAGAAGAACTATGCGATCTGCACCACGAAAGGGTCTATTTTAAAATTCTCCCAAACAATAGGTTTGGTAGGAGTTTCACTCATTTTAGCTTATCGATGGAAAGGAGGTTAGACATTGTTCAACCTTCACAGAAAATAATAATTTCGCTCGTTCGCAGTTCGAAAGAGGTTTATAGCATTCTAATCTAAACCTCTATGGTTGTTACTCATAATGAGTTTCTGACCTCATTTATAAATTTAAAATCTTTTTTCTCGCTATAATAAGTGCCAAATAAGGTGGGAATACAGTCTTTTACCTTCTTTACGAAATCTGACAAAATGACTCATTATGTTTTCAATGAACTCACGTATTTTTAATGTTCTAAAAAATACAAGAATAATTTTGTACCAGTAATAATATGGATATGGTTTTACGTACTTGTTGAACAAATTACTATATTCTGTGTGACAATTTCCAAATTAAATTCGATCAGAAGTTTTTCTTTTATACACATCGAGCAATAGCAGGTTGTAATAGCAGGTTTTGATCAAACCATTTTAAACATTTATTCCAAAATAAATAGCAAAGTTTCCCCATGCCTGCCTCCTGTGGTTTAATAAGCTTAAGTCAGTGTAAGCTCATCCAAACCTGATTACGTTGGACTAATTTGCGGGTGCCAAGTCATAAAGTCGGTAGGTACTAAGTTGGATGGTAATTTAGGGCCTATCCCTAGGGAAATAAGGGCGAGATTTATGTGCTTACTTTCACACAATTATGTTCAGTAGGTGGATGTAAGTTGATGGTTGGCTTGCTGCAAGCTTTCTTTGGGATGAGCCAATTTAAATGTAGCTACATATTTGGAAAGGCAAAAATGTTTATTCATTTGTGAGTAAAAATAGGTACTTTTATATATGAAGAAGCTAATTTGATATGTTCAAACACTACATTTTATATCCATTTATTATGTATAAGTACGAGTTGACAAATGTCGAAACTATTGTATTGTGTTTTGTGCGTCGAAAAATGATCTTATGAAACATAGTTCTGCTATCTTTGACGTTTTCTGTATGCACCTGCAAACTTCAACAAAGAAAGTTCAGTTGTAGGTACATAGGTACATTACAATTCGGTCATGATCTCATGTGATTGTGATTGCCATTTTGGTGATAATGAAGTCATGTGATTGTATGATTGACTACTCCCTGGACCGTGATATTATTTTCAACCCTACACAGCAAATCACAAGGTGGATTATGCTATGCCTGCCTCCACCATGTCTAATACCTATGTAGAATTCGCCTACTTCATAAAGTGTCGCTGTAGTAATCGTAATTCTACCAAACAAGTTTAGCGCGGCGCTTTCTAAATAGTTCCGGCGGTGTTTAACAGATGGCGCTGGGAATACGTAAACTTGGTCTCACAACTTTCCGTACCTTGCGTTGTATTGACAAACGACTTTGCGTAACTGGCTGTATTAGGTATAAAGCCAGTGCGAAGCTTGTAATTTGATTTGCACATTACAGAACTATTACCGTGGTCTAGAATTGATTATTAAAATAAAACAAACGATATTATTATTTTAATTAATTTTGTGTCCGTTTCACGTTTGGAATAAATTTATATAATCTATTGGTGATAGATTATATATTCATTCGAGAAAATTGTAAAAGAGATTTTCTTTAAAAACTGATTTATCCACTGTCACCTATAACAAAACTTGACCTCGATCAAGCGGATCTTATCTTAGGGACATACTAAACTAGAATTTAAGCTGAGACTGCTGTCAAAATATAATTGTGGTTTACCATTGACAAGTAAATGATAAAATGGTTCTTGGTCTCAAACTCTGTTTTAGAACGCGATTCCTAGTTTTATGTTGGCGAATTTGATCTTAACGGTGAGCCTGGATGACTCATAAATTACTTACTAAAACGTACCTACGTATTTTTGAGAAACGGCCTGCATCGGAGCGTCGTTCGTTATAATTACGTCATACCTCACCTACCTAGGTAAAGGTGAAGGTATAATGACATGGTTACGTCCAAAAGTTTTTTACAATTTATCGTATTTTTTAGTTTTACGGGCATTTTGAATATAATATCATTAGAAATAGTGTTCTTTTTCCGTAGTTCTAGAGTTAGTACGCGCTTTAAAATTCTGTTGTTGATAATAAAATTAAAAGATTGTTTTACTTCCTGTAAAATAAGTCTCGATGGTCGTACCTAGTTATTATTCTACGTCCCTTACTTATTACATATGGCTATGATGCAGTGACAGCAGTGAATGCATTTATCTTAGCCTCACTGCAGTAGCCTCGCAAAGTGAGTAGGTAGTCCAAGGATTTCCATGGTGAGACCGAAATATCCACGCTCTAGTTCAGAGCTGTCAGATCAATCTCACGGCACCACTTCGGCTTATGAATATGTATGGGATGCCGCATTACAGTTAGTCTGGTGGACTGTTCCATACAAAAGGTTTTACGGTTTGCACCAATGAATGGACGGATTCATGAGGAAGCTAAGGAACTAATATTCTTGTAATATTGTTATTCGACCTCTAAATAAATATTAACGTACTTTTCTACTCATTTACTAGTATAAAATGTGTATTGTCGAACCCTGATCAAACGAGATGTGCGGATACACGACATATATTTATCGATAAAAAACAAAAAATAAAAAATTATATGTTACCTATCTCAAAAATAAAGCCAATTTAATTATTTTTTTAATGAAAACTACTTCATCTGGTTTTTTCTTCGTTTCTTTTTGAGTAAACGGTGTATTTTATTAAAAGTAGCCTCATTTGAAGGCTAGATAGTTTACCTAGCTAAGGAAATAAGAAAAAAATACAATTTCGGTACATTTTTTATTTTTTATACTTTTATACATTTTTTATTAGCTAGGTTAACTATCTAGCTTTCAAATGAGACTACTTTGAATAAAATACACCGTTTACTCAAAAAGAAACGAAGAAAAAACCAGATGAAGTAGTTTTCATTAAAAAAATAATTAAATTGGCTTTATTTTTGAGATAGGTAACATATAATTTTTTATTTTTTGTTTTTTATCGATAAATACATATATGTCGTGTATCCGCACATCTCGTTTGATCAAGGTTCGACAATACACATTGTATATATATATATAGCTTCTGCCTGCGGCTTCGCACAATATTTTCAGGGATAAAAAGTCCTTCCTCACGATATTATTTTGATGCTGAAATTCACCAGGATCCTTTCAGCCTTATATGCGTTAAAGGCAACAGATAAACATTATTAGATTCAGAATTTTAATATTGTAAATATTAGTAATATAGGACGCCATGCGACCAGGTGGGATAATAACCTGCGAAAGACTGCAGGTAGATGCTGGATGCGTCAAGCAGAAGACAGGGTGCTATGGCGCTCATTAGGGCAGGCTTAGGTCCAGCAGTGGATTAACATAGAAGATGATGATGATGAATATTAGTATCTACGATAGACATCCACTGGCTGAGTTGGAGCGAACAATCTGAACAAATATTTGTAAATGAAAATGAAGAGAAATCGTTTGTAAGAAAGCGGCGTGGAATGGTATATTAGGCTTGGCTTATTCATACAATGGTGTTCCATGGATTTCGACATTCCGCTTACAATGGAATCCTTTTTTGTTCCGATGTTATTTCATATTCATTTGACAACCGCATTTATGAAACAGGTATTTTTACCGATAATCGATTTTAAGCGTTGGGAAAATATGCTTTAAATTCATTTTGTGACTTGGAATCTGTTTTCAATCTAGTTGAAAAGAGATGATTCAATGTTAGTTAATTGTTGAGCCATGTTACGAGTCATTTTTTAATTATAGATGGTGTTGATACTCCGCGAACCCTACTTCCCAGTAACACTGTCTTTTTCTGCTTCCGCAAGATGGTGGCGGAGCCATCTACGTGGTTCTTCATAAATAACTACATCAATAAAAAAAATTGATTTTTGCCCTCATTATTATTAGTTGAAGAAGGCAGCTCAGGATCGCTATTTGTGACATCGTATGGAGGCCTATGTCCAGATTGTCCAGCGGTGGACGTGTGTGGGCTGATCATGGTATAAGTTAAGATTTTGTTAGGCGTTTAAAATAAATACGTAAGTTTACCTGCAGTCTTTCTCTGGTCGTCATCCCACCTGGCCGGAGGGCTTCCTACATTACGTTTGCCGAGTCGCGGTCTCCACTTAAGAACACGTTTACGGTAAAACAAATAAAGGAGACCTCTTCACTAGTTATGGGCCCCGAATATTTGCGTTGAATTATTGTTGCGTAAATTTAATTTATTTGTAATTTAAAAAATAGTACGGGGTCAGAAACACATCTATTGAGTAACGAGGTCCGGGAGGAAGGGCATAAAGAATCCGGCAAACCGTCCCTAGGCATGTTGTAGTGAAGCTGACTATGAAACTTATTGCTATGTGTTTTGGAGAACAAACCCTTTATAATATATAATATGAGTTAAATCGTCAACAGCGAAGCTCAAAACCACTCTTTTCGCACAAGAAAAGCGGCAAAATCCTCATCCGTGAAAGCGATAAGTTAATTTATTTATCTGTAAACAGGAAGATTGAATCGAAACGGTACGCAAATGTGTGCCGGAGTGTTTGAGCGCACAATCAAGATATGCTGGAGCGTAGTCAAGCGCTGTGCCAATAGTGCTGTGCTGTACTGGCTCGAGTGAACGGTCGACTGTGGCGATGAACTGTCGATTAATTGTCCGTGCTATAGTCGATAGATTGGTTTTTTAAGATGATAGATTGATATTTGTAGATCAAAGCTTCTGCCTCGGTGAAGAAGCACAAAATGGTCTTACTAGAACTAAAACTAAAATGTATGCGAAGTACTTATAGTATTTTTTTGGTTGCTGTCGTGCATACACATTATAACGAAGTTTAGCTTTCTGTTTTGTAAAATAATTTTGATTTCGTGCTAAGGTGCCAAAGTTGTCCTATTTATAATTTGCCTCATAAATAAAAATATATAATTATAAAGATAGAACACTCAACGGTTTTAAGATATACAATGGGATCGCGCCAGTTTTTTTAAAATGTATATAATTTTTATTTCAATATCAATGTATTTATGTCTAAACATTCCAAAAACATTTCTTATCCCTAAATTATTCGCAAATAATAATCTAACTACAATTCACTGCTTACAAACCTTCCTATCAAATCTCTTTACACTAGAAGTACAGGTATCAGCAAATTAACACCTCACTGCACAAGCTGAAAATAATCTATGATATTTTCATCGATATCTATAACAGCACATCACTAGTCAGAGACTCAACGCTGTTGCAAACCAGCTTACTTCGTGCAGTTGGTGTGTACTCTACTGCTTTGTGTTAAGGGTGTGTTTTGTTTGCAGTTTTATGCGTTACTTTGTGAAATCAGTAGGATTGAGTGAGAGGAGACAAGTAAAGTAGATTTCAGGAGCGTTTGGTGACTTCTGTATACATGCATAGTGCAGGTGCCGGCTTAGCGCGGGGCTTTGGCGCCGTCTGGTAGACAAGAGCAGAGGCAGTTTTCTTTGTGTTTCTTTCGGGACATTTGCTTAAAACTATTTTGCATGCAGCGTCCTTGTCAAATAAATAGACTGAAACAAGAAAAATTCACAGTAGCAGTAGTATTTATTTACATTAACCTGTACAAGTATTTATGTATTTTTATTGGTATAGTATATAAATTATATAAAATATTATAGTCTATAACACGCCACCGTCTAAACCTATACAAAAGTTACGTGTACATCTGAAAGTTACCTGGAAGTTAGCAGTTAGCACCCCCGAGCAACACCGCCAACTCTGGTAAAGCATGTTAAGCGATCATGAGATTGAGAGAATAGAGAGTGCACCAGTGTTCGTGTACATACGTCATGTCGTGGCAAATAAATGATATGTCTATGTTAAGTAAGCGATATTGTTTTTTTATTATTATTTATTTCAAGTTTCAGTATTGCGTAGGACAGTCAGGTAAATAATAACACTGAATAACTTTAAATTTTTGTGACTCTTAACTAAGAAGGTCTCAAAGTAGCTTCGCATTTGTCGAGCAACGCACACTAACTGAAAAGAGTTGATGTTAAAAAAATTTCGAGTATAAATAGCTCCCATAAAGTTTAATATAACTACAGCGCGTAAAAGGTACCTATTCACATTTCAATTCAAAGTTTGTTACAGCTCGCTAATTATTCGAAACGAGTATCGACTAAGTTCGGAACGAATATTCGTACCAAGTAATATTCAGGAAGTAGTTTGTAGGCTACGTGCAAGGAACCGGAGTTACACTCACGTATATACTTGTTCATTTCCTAATCATGTAGTTCAGATGGATTTTCGGTAACCTGGCTGTATTATTGGATATTATAAATCCGAAAGTTTGGATGTTTGGATGGATGTTTGTGACTTCTTCACGCCAATACTACTAAGCTGAAATTTTGCAAACAGGTTATGCAAAATCAGCTCATCCAGTCAATCAGCAGATCCGTTCAGTAGTTTTGGCGTTTGGCTCAAGGCCTAGAATAATACATAGCCTATACTTTATATCACATAAATAAGTTTCCATGGGATATAAATAACCTTAAAACATTTCCATAGAAACAACATGGATGAAGTCTCCGACAGAAACTAGTAATAAATAATTTCGTAAATTTCACTCAGCCACTAAACCTGACCACTAGATAAGGAACGAAAAAACATTCAACTGTTTGAAGTTTTTCTGATAGAAAGATTAAGCGTTTAAAAGAGGAAACTTTTAATAAGTTGTCCGTGGTTATCCAGCTACTTCTCTGCTGAAGCCCCGTTATGCATGTCGCTATCTTGTGAGTAAATTAAACGACCTAGAACCGTCTAGAACATTTTGAAGTGGCATACATTTTTTTAGATGTATTTTCAGGCCATTGTAAATTTACTCGTTCCACTTATCCCTATAAAACGAACTTTATTCGTGAAGGTGGATTTCTGAAATTCGTTTTTTAAATTACAGTCTTCACCCTTAGGGAGAATTTTCTGGGGGAAGCGACGTTAACCAGGCAAACCTGGTCTGCATAACTTTCAAAAAAACCGGCCTTTGCTTAGACCCCGACATCCCGTCAAAAACATACCCTAGTCGGTACTCAGCAACAAAACCTTGTTTATAAAAACATCAATAGTTTCGAAAGAAAATATAACGTCAATAATATCATCAAGCTGATGTCGTTACAACGTCTAATAACGGATTAGCCGTAGCGGGCGTACCACGTCGACGTATCGTTGGAAACTTATCTCGTTAGTGAGTAATCTACTGGCCGTCAGCACTTGCTCTAATAAAAAGAGATTATTGGACTCGCTACTTTATGACAGGCCTTGATATAGCCTAAGTAGTGTAGCTGGTCAACATTGCTTATTAGGGTCTTTAGTCGTAACGCACCACAAGCGATTCGAACCGCGGTGCATCATTTAGCCCAAAGCTAAGCAGAGCTTATCTTATGAGTCTGTCTGTCACTCAGATAACTGGTATACTTTATGCAAAACATTACATAATACAATTTTTTTATTATATGAGACTACCAGAACATATGAAACGAATATCTAGGTCGTACAAACATTTGTCCCGAAGCAAATTACTAAGTATATATTTTGTATTTTCCTAACTGATTTTCCTAACCTTGTCCGATTTAGTTTTTTCTAGTATGTGAGCAGCAAATCAATATCCGTCTATCGAAAATATTTTTTTAAATTTATTTATTTATTTACATATGCCTACTTCATTGGCAATGTTTAATTTTCTTTTGTACTGTCTATGTATATAAACCAAATGTATATAGATGTAATCAATGTATACTACAAGCATTTATAAAGCCTAACATTTTAAAGAGCATCGAACATCGTAGGCATACCTACTCGTCCGCCATTTTGAAAAAAACGTGATTCGGCGGCCAGTGATGAAACGCATGTCAATCGACAGAGTAAATGATTACAAACAAAAAGTGTTCTATGATCAAATCTCCTAAGTGATACGGTTTCTGAGATATTTGGGTCTAAAAACTATAGAAAAAATCTGTTCCTGAGCTATGTTCTAACATGATGTTTCACGAATAACGCGCTTGAATTTTGGCACGTAATAGCCACGAGTCATCTAGAAACAGATTGGCATCATTTCCTCTACATACTTGCACTACATATGCACCATTTGTTTTTATATGCTCGCCATAATAACTCCTGGCTTGAACGATTTGATAAGTTCCTAACGCCATTATTATAAGATCGTCTTTGGTTAAGACAGGGAAATCTTCTAGCCCGACACTTGCTTCCATTGTTTGGAAATCAACCCTGTGGTGATTTAAATTATTTTGTATCACTATTTCGCTTAAAGTGTTGGGGGCGTTCTGTTTTAAATTAATTTGGTTCATAATTTCTTTCACTAAGTTGTGATCGTTGTTTCGAGCACCAAAAGCATTGAGTAAAGCGCATGCAATACAAAACTCTTCGTACATTTTTCTTGCAGCTACATTTGGATATTGATTTCTTAATTGGCGAAACTGATCTTAATGTGCCCATTAACCGTCTCGACTACCCACCGGCATATATATATATATATATATTGTGACCTTGCGTGATTCATTGGCATCTTGGGTAGTCAGTTGCCTCTCATGTCTACTTTTCGTTTTGGGCATAAAAGCACGATATCCTGACGCTTCCAGTGCTCCAATAACGTCCCGAAAACCGCGATCATATTATATATATATATATCGATACATAGATTATCGGCCCCATAAGGACCAAATGCTTCTATGACGTATCCATCTGGTGCCACAATCAAAAACATCTTCAACAAATTCCGATATTTATGAAGGTTTTTTTTTTCAAAGAAATAATTAGAACTTTTTTGAACGTATATATAAGTTCCGTCGCAAATAGAAATGACGCGGTTTGGTTGTTCAGGACTAAAAAATTCGGTATAGACAAAATTCTTTGACGTAATTCTTCCCGATATTCTTCAGTTTCTCTATTACGCGAAAGACCCAGATGCAGTGGAACAAATTCATTCAATAAATGAGTTTGCACCTTTTTCATTACACGATCAAAGTGTACGGGGCTTAGCCGAAATAAAGAGGACAACCTGTCGTTAGAGTCGTCTGTGTGCAGTTTGCTTAGCACCATTGCTAAAGCCCTTTTGGGTTTTTTAAGTTGTTGCAATGATGGAGTATTATATAAATTACTCAAAAAAGCAGCGAATCGTATAACTTTTTTTTTCTTTTTTTCTGACTCAAATATCTCAGAAACCGTATCACTTACGAGATTTGATCATAGAACACTTTTTGTTTGTAATCATTTACTCTGTCGATTGACATGCATTTCATGACTGGCCGCCGAATCACGTTTTTTTCAAAATGGCGGACGAGTAGGTATGCCAGGCTCCATACAAAAATGTTCGAACCCCTTTGCATGCTTCAACGAGGCAGAATGTATTGGAAATACCATTATTATTAAGAGCTTTTGTGCCTACATTCCAGCGAATTAATGATTTAATTTGATTAATTTCGTTAATATGTACGAAGTGTCCCAGCCATACACCCTGTGACTAAATGCCAGAAGTTTTCCGCTTACGCGGGGGCAGAGAAAGTAATTTACTTTGCTTTGTGGATACCTTAATACTCGTATATTGATGGAATTAGTTTTATCTGTTTCCTGAGCGTTTTCCTCAAAAAACTTGGGCGAGCGGAAAACCAAATTAATATCTGGATATTGCTTTTACACGACGACTTTTGTAGAGAAAATGAAGCTTAAAAAAAACTGATAGTCACAGCAAAAATTAATAAAATTAAATAACTTAAGTGCAGTTTTTTTACGTGTTTTATTTTGTATTTTCTCATTTTGTAGCTTGATAAGAATGAGTGACGTGCCTATTAGTCAGAATATGAACTTTTCAACAAAGTTAATAACTGAAAGCTCGAACGTTAAAACTTCGTATACTTAAATAAAAAAGCTGAACACCTCCAGTTGACAGTCAGGTGCCTGCCTGGAAGAGATCGCTCTCAGCGATAAGGCCGCCGTTTATACTTCCTTTATTCTATCGTTTATTCCTGTATTGTTTTCTGTTTTGTGTGGTATAATAAAGTATTTTCTATCTACAATATTCATACACTGACATGTCGCACTAACCTCCGATAGGTTTAGGCCTTGTGTTGGTGTGTACTTTATGTATACTAAGTGATATATATATATATATATAAAGAATGCTGAACCTTGATCTATTTCCTTCGAGAAATAAAAAATGGGTATCAACTTAAAATTTTGCACATAAATTAAGGTAATACAACCAATGCTTCAATTAGAGCAACCACTCGAGATGCTGCTTCCGGTGTGGTATCCATTTTCTTGCTTAGACTGGTGACGTATTCGATAAAAGACCTTTCTGACTGCGAGTTGATTGGTATATGCAAATGATGTTATTATTATTTTTTCGAATAGACTATGATGTTGTTGACCGCAGATGGCCATGACAGCGTCACCGGATTTTTGGCGGGCGCAGAGGGCGCCTCGCCGCCGGTAAAATTAGGTTGGGGCAACACGCACAAGGGCCACCACTTAGGTGCGAGCCTCGGCTTGGGCTATTGCTAGATGCTATAAGAGGGTAGGGAGGTAACGCCTTAGGTGCACCAGTGCATCTAAGGGCGGAAACGGGGAATGCTTCGACCCGTATCCGGCGGAGTCGGTTTAAGGTCGGGTGAGTAGTGTGCGGAAGCTGAGTTGTTGCCGTCACTTCCGGGTTAGCGTCAGTAAGTAGGTCAACGGAGTCACCAAGAACATGTCTCGGTCTACGGAGGAGAGAATGATGTCATTTCAATCATCTCTTAACCTTTTATACCTGCTCAATGTCCTACAACCTGAGTTACCTGAAACAAGCTAATTAGGGTCATTCTATTGTTATGTTGCTACTGTAAAGGTTTCGAAGGTCAAGGCTAGACATTATGAGTTTTTGGGAAGCTAACAGTGTGTACTTTAATTTAATTAAAGTTATAGAAAATAGGGTCGAAATGAAAATGTAGGTGGTGTGCGATTTCAATGCTTTTGAGTGTAATGGAAAAGGAAACTTGATATTATTACACATAAGACCTATGTTTATTTGAATTTATAAAAGATACTTAAATTCACATTTTACATGCAATTCTTAATATATACATATTTGATCATCATCGTGCCTAATGAATGAGCGCCATAGCGCCTAAATATATGTTATTTCATGCTTATGCAATTTGGTAATTTTAATCAGAGTCATTAATTATTTAAACATCATCGGTTTAAAATTACTCTAACTCTAACAACTCAGCAATTTTGACTTGAAGGTGTATCATTACGTACACTACATACAAGGTAGATAACTTGAGACTTCAGTAGCCTTTACCACCTTTGCTGCAGTGCGGAAGTGCTTCCCCAAAGCCGGTTCATATTAAAAATGTTATTTAAAATACAACCACAATAAACATTTAGTTGCGCCGTGAAGTGTTATCTGTGTTTTGTTTTGATAGCGCCCCCTAGCGGACTATTACATGCCGTTACCGCAGCTGCGTCTTGGGGTATTTACAGAACACGATATCTCTGCTTCTATATCGGCCAGCATACATACATATGTCCATACATCTACTGAAGAACATACCTCCCCTAAGAAGGGAGTTTTGGCATAATGACCACCACTATTGGCAGTGGAGTCCAAATGCGGAAAATGGAGTACCCCCACCTAACCTAACCTAACCACTATTGGCAGTCAGATTGGTATTAGCAGATATCATCTAACAAAAGATTATTATGTTCAGTTTTAGTAAGAAGATAAAACAAATTTTTTGTAATAGTTCTTAGGTATCTTAGTGGTTGTACACAATGCATAAAAACCCTGTCAGGGCACAACAATGTTTGGGCTCGTTCTTGTTATCTTATCTTGACTTTATCTTATCAATAGAATTTTGTAAAAAATATTCCGTTAGACCACGGTACCCATAGTATTAAATATTATTGATGTAAGATTGAAAATACTTTTCTTTCCCATACATAGGGTGCGTATGAGTTATTTATGTGTCGCGAAAGCAAATCAACAGTACAAAGTGCAAAAATAGCACGAAGGTCTTTACACGCTGTACTTAAAAATAAACTTATAAAATTTATTCTACGCGATCGTGTCGTAAGTAACAAAGGTCATTTTAATTCACGATGCTACAGAACAGTTGTTCAAATGGAATACTGGAAGACGGCGTACTTCGGGATTACATTATTGCAGTTCTCCTGCAGTTACCAGTACTTACTAGCGGGCCACCCGCCCAGCTCGCCTAGGGCGGCAGTAGCTGACTAGTGTTTTATTCATTTGGGGATGATTATAATATTATAATAATATATTATATTATATAAATTTTATATGCGGTTGGTTACCTTTTTTGGATTTAAATTTTTCACGTCAGTCATTATTCAATATTCATTACTTAACATATCTTTATTGTATACAACAGAATACAATGAATAATGAATAATGACCCTGTTGAAGCTATGGAAACATGGAAGCTAAAACTTATATGGAACGGGTATATTCCATGTTTTTGTTCAGGTTTAATTTACTACGCTTACACTACATGAGAGGGTGTTTTACTCTATAAGATAAAAAATTGCTTAGGTACGTACACAAACAACTGACGTCATGACCATAGAGAAATCTGGCATCCATTACGCCCAGCGTTTTCGTCAAATTACGCGCGTTACCTGATAAAAATGTTGTATTTTAGTGGTTTATTAGAAAATTATCTAATTGAGACAATTCGAAAATGGGTGTACTACTTTATTATGGAGACCGAAATCAGAATCTGGAAAAAATACGATAATATCTTTATACGAGTAAGGTCCAATTTCACCGATCCATGCTAAAACTTAGTTTAACAGAAACAAGTTCAGCTTGATCGAGTTCACATTTGTGTGACTTCACAGCTCATGTCGGTGTAATGCACCGAACTCGTGTTAAGCGCTAAACTGAGTTTATTTTATACTGAACGAGTTGAATTGCAACAGTGAATTGGACTTATAAGATAGGTTGTAGGTCCCATATCGTTTGATCAGTAAAAACCCAGAGAGCTATTAAATAATTACTTAGTTATTAAAATTTAATCACATTATACGACGGGAAAGGTAGGGCACTCGATTTTTATTTAATTTTTATGGAAGCAGAATGAACAGAGTGTATTGGGAATTATGAAAAGTTTTACAGCTAATTACAAATTCGTGGGGCGATGCCCTCGACCAGGGTGAACCCGGGTCGTAGTGACGGCTGTGGTTTAAGCTAGGGTCGGAGTGGTCGAGCTATTTGTAGTGGTCACTAGTAAAAACGAATACCTATAGAACGAGTAGTATGTAGTTCCGGGAGTGTCAGTCCCGTCGGTCTGCTGTCCCATCAGATGGCTTATTCCAGTTCCCCTTGAGGGGGTTCTTCAAGGGGGAAAACTGGAATGTTTATTTTGCTATTCCAGTTTTCCCCCTTAGAGGGGTCTCGGGGGGAGGGGAATTGGATTGTTTCCATTCCTGTTTTCCCCTTAAGTGGGATTTCAGAGGGAAAACTGGAATAATCCCATCAGAATTATGAGTAAAGGAAAAGAGCGCGTGTTTGCGCACATATATTTTGTGCATTATAATGTGTCTTGGTACACACGGCTAGTCTCTGTAGAGACTGGCCACTGTGGTCGAAATTCGGCTAGGAGGATATTATCTTTGAAATTAAGTGGTTTATAGAATTTTGGGCGATGATATAACGAAGACAAATTTATCACGTTGGCGTAAATTTGTTAAGCTATTTTAAATTGTTCGTCAAAACGTAATAAATAATTAAAACTAGAATTGTACTTTGCATACCAAAATTTTATTGTAAAGCAAACCTTAAATTAAATAAATAATTTAAATAATTTAATTGTGGTAAATTATGGTTTGCAAAGTACAATTCTATCTAATGTTAAAAGTTGATAAAAAACATTTGCAACCTCCTTTTAATATATTGGACCAAACACCATTAGGTAGTAACATCATAAACAGCTTTATAGGATGAGAAAACATAGGTTATTTTTTTCCACGGCCGCCTTCGTTGCCTTTTTGCGAGTTGCTAATAGTCGCCGTTCGTTTAGTGGTTTTGTTTTGGTACGGTAATGCCTGTTTCTGAACTGTTTGAGTAAACAGCGGAATGGTTGCTTACAAAAGTTGTTTTTTTAGAAGTTAATTCTGAAAATTCGTAAGTCGTTATCATCTTTGGAGTGCTAGTGAAGCTGCTAAAAATTATGTTTTAGGCATACCTATGTGGATTTCAAAGAAATTCGACTCAAAGATTTTGTCATGGCTATAATAGATCTTGCTTTTTATAACAAAGGTTTCCTTTCCATAGAAATTCAGTAATATAATTTATTGATAAAACCAGTTTACAAGTCAAATTTTCGTAGAAAATACAACATTACCTATATTGAAATGGGTGCCGCCAGTTTTATATCTAATTGAAATAGCTAATAAATTATTTTGTATTTTATATTTGTAAATAACAAATGAACAAATAAACCACATGAAATCAAATAAATTAATAATCATAAATGGGCATGTAAGGTTCATAGTTGGTTCCAGCAGTGGCGTGCCTAGGGCTTGAGAACAGGGCAAGCCCGAGATACGATTCACTAAATAATTAGGCACCGGTTTGCCGCTATCTTGTTATTGCATATGTTTTTCTAAAAAAAGGTCGTATTTGGAGAGCAAATACACGAGCTCTAAGAAATTTCGTTTATTGAATTAAGTTTAAGACTCATCATGACCTCTGAAAGGTAACTCTTGTTGTGCTAAATGACAAACAATGTCGACTAATCTCTGAAATACACTGCGGTTGTGATCAACACGCGTATTGTGATTTGAAATTTATTCAGATAATTGACGAGATAATGATGTCTCTATGCGTTGGTTATCGAAATTACAAAATGGAATTAAGTACATTCATGTGTTTTGTGAATTTTTTTATTTTTTATTTAAATCATCAAAACCAGACGTATTCCAAACCGTTATCTAGCAATACAATTTGTAGGAATGGGAGCAACCAACAATCCAATGAGTTTTGTACACTGATCTATTAAATTGTCTTATGATAATGAGACTTACTTGTTTGCGAAATACTCAAAACCAGTGTAGTGCAGGTTTTGCGGAAGCCCACAGGTCTTTTTTCTCCGTGAAAGATAAAGATTTCACCCTCTCCTCGCCTATTAAAACTTTCATACACTTCAAATCCTCACAAGTAACAATATCACCTGTTACACTCATTTTAAACTCTAAATCATACAAAAATCTCGAAAGTTAGGACGATAAATAAATATGCTAATTATCGCTCACTCAATCAACAAACAAAAGTGATTCGTCGAATGAATGAATACGAAAATTTTCTTGTACGAACTTCGTGAGTTGACCCTAGTTTGTAACGAACTTCACATTGAAAGCCGGGCTTAATTTTCCATACTAAACGCTATAAAAAACTAACCTAGTTATATCTATAGACGTAGCACTTTGTCATAGGATAGAACGGTACAGATATAGGCGGCTGCAAAGCCCCGTTGCAAGCCCATGAGTGTGAGCGAGATGCATGGCTGAGAGCCAACCTGAGGCCGCGCGCCGCCGCCGGCGCGTTCGGATACTAACTAGATAGCAAAGCTAGTCATCTAGCCATAGATTAAAAAGAAACAAATGAATGTATTGGCGCGCGAAAATTGAAATATTGAAGTAAATGTTTTCGGTCGGTATGAAATTCGAGGTAGGGCAAGCCCGGCTTTTGGGCTTGTATGAAGCTACCGCCACTGGGTTCCAGTATCAAACCACGAACGTAACTCATTTTATGTACCTACTGTACTTTACATGTAACCAATGTTATTCAGTAGAAAGCTCTTCAACGAATTACCTCTGAAATAAACATTAGTGAACAAACTAACAACTTGCTATCGCTACACGGCAAAATGAAATGGCAGTAAGTCCCAGACTTATTCATAAGCAACAATACTTACAAACATACTCAGCAACTCTCACGTGAGCCGCAAAAGTATTAAGTAACTGAACGTAATGTATGAATTTCCTTGCTCGCGAGATTGTTAAAAGTTCCGTACGGATATAATGCAGTCATGATTCTTCTGCTCGCGTGCGATTGTGGGGAACAGGACTTCTGTGGAGTAGACGTTTGATTTAACTGAAGAGAGTGATTTTTTCGGTGTCGCATAAGTTGATGATACTTGCACAGCAATGTTACAAAATATATTGATAGAATGTTGAGCTGAACAACTGATGGATTTTTGGACACAGTTTGACGACTTGTTACTCAGAAGAGGATTGCCCATACTCTTATGAAGTTTGAATTTTTACTTGAGTATTTTTTTTAGTTTCATTTGCGAAACTTATAAAATAACAGAATGGTGTAGTAATTTTGCTCCATTAATTATGATGGATACGCGTAAATTGGGAAAAAACTAACTTCACAAGACAACTAGTATGAATTGTTAAAATACCAAATCGTAAAAAAGTCAAAAAAACACATTTTACTACCGCTAATTAATTCTTAGATCGCCTTCATATTACGAAGTATATTCGTCACAGTATCCAGTAGGATCACCGCAAGGCGCTAAATGTATGAAAGAAAATGAAAACTCTCATAGATTTTGAGAAACCATGCAGAACTCATACTGAGACATATTTTAGATCAGGACAAAAAGTTTTACTTTAACATATTCGCAAAATTAAATACGACACGTCTCCACACCTTTCCATATCCCGTTATTTCTCACGAACCCGTATCCGACATTTTCCTTACCTGTGCTTTCCCATTTTTCTTTGGAAAACTTATACGTACCGGTGGCTGGAGGGAATATAGTGACGTATGCTATTCATGCTCGTTCGCGGTTATTCATCGTCATCATTTACCCATACACGTTCACTGCTGGACATAGACTAATGATCGGAACGGTCTGAAATTTTGCATACATCTAGTTTCAGGCCTGGAATAAAACATAGGCATACTTTTTATACCATAAAACTGTTAACATTGAAAAAACAACCTTTACACGTTTCCATTTAAAAACACAGGCGAAGCCGTGGGCAGAATCTAGTACTACATAAATGAGAATTGTAAATACCTTAATCATAAGAGCCTTCCTACTGTTTCACAAAATATATATCATAAATAATGTCCTGTCAGGAGGCGGGTGAAGAGACGTCGCACTTTATTTATTTATGGGTACAGGCACAACAAGCAACTATTATTTTAAACTTAGGAATGTAAGTTATATAATAAGTTTAGAAAAAATACAGGCGTTGTACTCAAATTATGTTTTTTTTTAATTATAGTTTTTACTAAATTTATAAAAGTCTTTACCATGTTATTTCTTAGAGTGTAGTTTAACTTTTGTTACCTCTTCGTTCAACATGTAACCCAAACAACAGTGTACTTTGCAAATAAACAATTTCGTATCTGTATATGTATTAAAATAATTTAAATTGCTTCTACAAGTGGATTGTCTCTTTAAAATCAAATACCTTTGACGGAAGAACAATGATATCTCTAAGCCGCTTCTGTTTACTGAAACAGTTGGATCAACGAATTTCCGCAGAAGCGTACCGTGGAGATTTTACAAACTCTTTTTATATTATACACACAGCGTTTTAGTTCGGCAGCTTAGTGATAACTTATTTGGTAGGAAATTGAAAGGTTTACTTGGTGAGACAGTCAGTGATAGATTCGAGAAAATGGAGTCATTCTTGTACTCAAATGATGACTCCATTTAACTTCTTCGCTAATTCTGGGATCCTCCCCCGGCAATTGAGTCGGTTTTTTTAATATTTTAAAATTCATTAGGTACTAGAACTTTATCCTATTTAACCAAAAAAACTACACAAGGGTTCAATTCCCGAATTCCTGATGTGATTGTACCATCTGCAAATATTTGTACCGGGAATTCTGGGTATTTTTTACATATATTAAAAATATCCATCTATGTAATGTATTGTATGAATATTGTCATCTAGTAACCATAACACAAGCTCTGGCTGGGGCTAGATGATGCTGTGTGGGTGTAAGAAGCTCAGCATCCGAAAAAAGTGTGAGTAAGCTGTTACAAAAAGACTTCTTACAGAGTTAAGCAAACTTTTTTACCCTTTTCTTCAGGGATTTAAAACCAAGTTTAGATACTGGACCGTTATATTTGTCTTAAGAATAAGGCTGAACAAATATTTATTTATCTGCCTCAATCAAGGTGGAGCCTTTTTGTTAAAACCTTTGATTGAAGAAAGGAATTGTAAATTGGGAAATGGGAAGCAAATGAATTCTATTTTAGCTCGGCTTTTTGTTTCATTGCAAATTAACTAAAGGGCTTAGACGCAGCTTTACGCATAATGATTGCTTTAAGTTTAAACGAGTTTTGTTTCTTTGATTTTATTTGTTCGGTTGTTGGTATCTTTAGATGTAGATATCTAACTACATGTTAGATTAAATATGGTCTTTAAATGAACCCTGTAATTTAGTTTTATTAAAATTTTATTTTTGTTATTTTATTTTATTAAAATAAGAAACCTTAGTAATCGTTTTGTTCTATGAAATAAAATCCAAAGCATAACAATTTTATTCATAGCTTAATTATAAAATATGTCCTGAGTTGATTTGTACAGTAATTAGTAGTAACGTCAGTTACCATATAATAACGTACATATTTTTTTTTTTGTATTTGTTAAACTTGTACTACTGCTAAAATGCAACAAATCACTAAAATTATACAAAATCTATAAACAAATTTGATCGAAATATTTTATCGCTGTCAAACTATGAAAAGTATTTCCTTTTAGTATAAAATAGGTACACGGGCGATACAAGGCACTCAGTATATATAACGAAATGAAAACCTTCTATAGCTTTCGTAAAGTAACCAAAACTCATCCAAAAGCCTCCGCTCCCAACGATCCTTATAAAGGAAGGCTGATTGTAGAACTAAAGTTTTTGTGATACATTACCATACCAAGCAGATAATGTTACCAGTGGAGCGGCACACACCTGGCAACTACAGAGGGACTTCAGAACAGCTATCAAAACTTGTGGCAACACTGAATCAAGCGCCGGGCTGCGTGATGTGAAGACAACTCGATTCAGATGCGCTTTGTGCAATTTACAGCGCGTTGTATGAATTGTTTGGATGGACGACTGTTGTTTTGTGGTCTGGGTATGGAAAGAAGTGATGGTTGGCGAGAAAAATGTGCTGTTACCTTTGTGAAGACCCTTTAATATTAGAGTAAAGAATTTGATATCAAATGCATAATAAAGAATTGTTTTCTTATATTTTAATATAGATAGATATAGAAAAATATAACTTACGTACCTAAAATTACAATCGAATAAATGTTTCGAGCATAAAATGTTTCCCTGATGTTGAAAAAGACATTGTTAGGAAATAGTATTGAAAGAATTCACATAAAATCCTGACTTTGTCCTGTTTTTATCCCACAAACCTTATAGAACCTCCACAGCGGGGGTCCGGCCGGCGGCGCGGCGGAGGCCCCTTAGTTACGCAAGTTACGGGCCCCCGAGTGCGTTATAAGTGTAACTCCGCTCCAACCGACCGCGTCCGGCAAATGGCCTGGCTAATTTATTTATTTACTACGACTAACTTTTACGGACGGTGTATACGGGCCCTGTGTTGTTTACCCCTGGCTTTATCCATGTTGTCGACGCCTGGATTCGATTTTTAATTTTGATCTACGCTTATAGTATCCGTCTATGCCATCAAACGTCAAGTGCGATCAGACTTAGCGCAACGAGGGTTTCGTAATGATATTATGAAGACCTTGTTTCTTCCACATCCCATCATATAGATTACATAAGATAGGGAAATCATTTATGGGCAATAGCGTGCGCTTCTATAATAAGTTTCCATCTGAAGCAACTGAGCTCTCTATTCGTAAATTTAAACATTACATAAAACAAAATCTTGTGAAGAATGCTTTCTACTCCATAGATGATTATATCAATGATGTTAATGCTTGGTCAGATGTCGCTCAGTTCCGCACCGACAATAGTATGTAACACCGGCTTCCCACGGTGCGTGATATTGCGGACGCACGCGCACCAGCCCGCACCACGCACCGTGGGAAGGGTCTCGTCCGTGGTCGCAGAGGACGTCTGTGGCGGTGCGCCGCCGGTATCCGTCGCGAGGCGGTAACTTCAAAGGCGCCTCGTTTCACTCGCGAATGTTATGCTGAGCTTTAAATAAATATTGACATGTATCTAAAATCGCACTATATTTAGATCTAGATATCAAATGTATTCGACACATAAGTTACATGAACATACTAGTGGTTTCTTTTTCACTTCTTTCACTAGTGGACAAAAAATTGAAGTGAACATTAAAATTGAAATAATGTTATTTGATAATAATAGTATACAATTTGACTTGTCTATGTGCTAATTTTGTAAGCCTAAACAAATAAAAAAATAAAAAAAATCTGCGAAAGACTGCAGGACTGCGGATGCGTCAAGCCGAAGACAGGGCGCTATGGCGCTCATTGGGGGAGGCCTTTGTCCAGCAGTGGACTAATATAGGCTGATGATGGGCCTCCCTAATGAACGCCATAGCGCCCTATCTTCAGCTTGATGCATCCAGCATATGCCTGCAGTATTCATTACAGGTCGTCATCCCACCTGCAGCCCTATTGTCTAACTCTCACTGAACATCATTTTCGACATTTCAAGCCCAGTCTGGTCTTCGACTGTCACTTTGGTATTGTGTAAGTAGCTGACACAAGTAATACCATTACCAGCGAGATTGAAGCCCAGTGAATGAATGGAACTTTGTGTTTTGACAGATTTTGGTATTGTGTAACGCCGAAATGAATATCAGTAGCCATCTCATTACCATGTGAAACGTCAAATGAAGCAGGGAGCTCATTCGCGCCTTGTTTGAAAATATTTTGATCAAATCTTTATCCAAATAAGAAGATTGTGGTTAACATTGTGTTTGAAGGATAGGTGCCTAATAAATAAGGACCTAATAGACCTAATAAAGGAAGAAAGTAAGTAATAATTATTATCTGAACATCTAAACATGAGTAGATAAATTCATTTCGTCACAGAAAATACAAAGCATTCTCTCCAATGATGTTAGTGCATAATACTGATTCTCTCAATAAAATTTCTCCTTCCCAACTTCACAAGTCATGCCTCATGATATTTCACCTAATATTACAAGTCTGTATATATTGAGAGCACAATATTATACTATACTCTGATTCAAAAACCTGGAATTTTTTTTGTATACAAAAGGATTACAAAACCTAAGGAATATTGGTGGAAAATATTTAACGACATTGGTGTCATCCAAGCTAAGCATAGAAGCTGGAAACCATTTTTGTTTTTGAAAGCTTTCATTCATCGTTTTATTCATATAATCTTTATTTTTTGAATTCATTTAAAAATTTTTTACTCCACATGTGAGATTATGCATGTTGTATTGCTTTTACCTCGTTGTTTTCTGTTATTGTTAACTTTTCATTCAAAAATGTCTATGTTGACATAAAATATCTTGGATTCTAAATCGGAGTATAGTCCTGTTACACATAATTACTTGATTTCAGGCGTTATAAGAAATAAGTATAAGAAAAATGACTGAAAAAGCATCAGCGTTTAGACAGCAGAGACTTGCGGGCCTTGCTGGCCAGCAAGCCGCTTATGTTGCCGAACAAACTATTGGAATACTTACAAATGTGAAGTACTTGTACAGCCTTGTGAACAACGCAAGCATCTCCATCGCGTCGATAAGGAGGAGATGACATGCCATCGTGCGCATCAACCCCGGGCACTACATCATCCCTCTTTGAAGGTGTACGGCTTTCTACTTAGACAGCGAGCACTTATCCCTTTGGGTAAGTGCTCGCTGTTCATAGATGATTATAGTATGTAAGATATTCAATATTGTGCATAGCTTTAAATAAATATTGACATCTATCTAAAATCACATTATATTTAGATAAGCAATTCAAATGTATTAGATACATAAGTGATATATGTATATGAACATACTAGTGGTTTCTTTTTCATTTCTTTCGACAAAAGTTGAAGTGAATAGTCAAATAATCTTATTTGATAATAATTTATAGTAGGTATAACATTTTACTTGTCTAAGTGCTTATTTTGTTAGCTTAAAGAAATATTCAATAAATTGTGGAGGAGTCGAACATAAATAAATACAACAATTTTAAAAACAATCCACATTTATAATTTTACTACTAATGTACAGAGGTAGATAAATAAATTTGTATTTCTAATTATCAATTTTGAGTGAAATGTGGTAAGAATCGAACTCAGGTTCTTATGGGTTATTGCTTTGAGAGTCCTGCCAGGCCTCTCAAGAGTTTGTTTGTTCAGTAGCCGCGATAGTCTTCTTGAGATTGAACACCTGGGGAAGAGGTCGCCAGGAGGGTTTTGCATCTGGTGGTCTTGCTTGTAGGGGAGTGAGAGCGTTGAGGTGAGCATGGCGGGAATTGTCTGCTTTACCACGAACTCATTTATCGAGGGTATTTGCAGGTCACGTGCGATGACCGTGTTTCGTACGTATCGACTCGCGCCAGTACAGACTCTGAGAGCGATGTTATGTTTGGCATGAATCCTCCTCTGCTTGGTTCTGGAACACAGGGCATACCACGCCGCCAGCGCGGCGCTGCATATTTAAGGATGTAGGTTTTGTAAGCCCCGATCTTCAAATACACTTTGAAACTAATATTTTTTAGCAAAGAACACGCAAAGTTTTTTCGCACAGACACCAACAAAATTTACAAATACTTACAAACAAAACTAACCTCAAACTTTTGACAATTGCTATAGTGAGTGACATGAGAGAGTTTGACAGTAAAAAAACTTACGTTTCGTTACTACTTTTTTAGTATACTTACTGACAAAAATACGTGATTGTATTGCAAATAATAACAAAAATAATGCACAAGCTTTGTTTTTACAGCATAACAAATATAATTACCATTTTTGCAACTATAAAAACAGCTAAATCGCCAGTAGTACCAGTGGATCTACTGGTTGTTCTAGATGCATTAACGGAACGCAAGAAAGATCGAAAACTTGAAAATTGGATTCACCTGAATCATTCATTCCCAAGCTCATGTCCAGTTGAAATCCTTAGACAATACCGAAAACATTATGACAGGTTTGACAACTGGTAATGGGCTTAAAGTTCACTGGTAATGGTCTTGAAGTTAGACAATAGGGCTGCTGGTCGGAGGGCGTCCTTCACTGTTTACCGAGTCGTGGTCTCTACTTAAGAACTCTTGCCGCAGCGGATGTCGGTTCTTTGCAAGATATGGCCGGCCCACTGCCACTTCAGCTTGCTAATTCTTAAAGCTATGTCGATAACTTTGGATCTCTATCGGATGTATTCATTTCGAATCCTATCCTTCAGAGAAACTCTGAGCATAACCCTTGCCATAGCTCGCTGAGCGACTTTGAAATGGTGAATCAGCCCGATCGTGAGCGGTATAAGTTTTTATCATAATAATAATGCTGGACAATTCACACATCATCAAGCTAGACCCTACATCGATCGGTGACTAACTTTTCTGAGATTATCCCGTTACACGGGATTGGCATTACTTACACTAGTTTTAAAACTTCCAAGATAAAACTTGCCAAAGTGGTAGCACACATAAGGATAGCAACGTGATAGAAACGTGCCCGAACCTCGTAAATTATCGCTGGCCGTCGATATTTCACAATTTAAAACCAAAAACCGTTCTATTTCCAAAAGCGTTCTTTTCAAAAGGCGTTCTTTGCCAGTGTGCAGTTGTTTTTGCTTTGGCACCGCTAGGTGGCGGTAGAGTGGCCCCTGATTTATTATGTTGGCTTTCCAATTAGCTAGGAGCGGTTTTATTTATCACTCTTTCCATTTTCCGCACTTTTGGCGCTCTGCGACCGGGGATTTTAAGCAGCGACACGATTATTTTGCGTAGATTTAGTAATTTTTTGGCTATTCTAAAAGTTTGTTATACAGTCAGAGAACAGGTTCAAGTTCAAGTTAATTTATTGTTAAGATATTACACATCATCCTTAATATACATAAGTATAAGTGGGTTTTGTATATATATAATAGTTAATTATAACATCTATAATAACAATAATCCTATAAGAATATTAATTAAATTACATTAAAATAAATTTTATAGGCATGTTGTTAGTGTAAATGCATAATGATAGCAAATAATTCTAGCGACCAATTTTCTTTTCTTTTTAGATAATAGAAAATAATTTAGTATACCACAAAAAAACAGGAAACAAATACTTAGAACAGAGGAAGTAAGTAAAGGGCGGCCTTAATTAATGGATATTGTGTTTTTTTTTATGTAGTCTAATTATTATGTCAATAAAGGATAATTATTTCCATAGAACATTCGTTTCATGTAATAAATTTTAACTTTATTATGTATTGATCCTGTTTACGTAGCAGTTTTGTATCATCTAAGTTTAATATTATAGCTAGGATTGACGTCAAAGATATTATATGACTTATTCCATCATCATCATCATCAGCCTATGATAGTCCACTGCTGAACATAGGCCTCCTCCAATGAGCGCCATAGCGCCCTGTCTTCAGCTTGACGCATCCAGCATCTACCTGCAGTCTTTCGCAAGTCGTCATCCCACCTGGCCGGAGGGCGTCCTACACTACTTACGTTTACCGAGCCGGGGTCTCTTCTATAGACTAACCAAATTCAGGCTAAGACATAATACCGCTAGTCTTATCTCTTAGTATCGTAGAGTGTAAAGGCCTCAAATCTCCAATCCAAACCGTGGTCACACGTCCCACTCCGTCCGTAACGTATGTGAGTTCTGATTTGGAACGAAAATGCATTTCCAAGTTTCAGTAAACAAGCTCTTAGCGATGAGAATGGAAACCGTAATTTACGGCGAGGAATAAACCTTGGAAAATAATATCCTAGGGTCGAGCTGGGACCCACCTAATGAGAGCAAAGTGAAAAACTCAATTCAAGAAAGAGTGAAGTTTTACTACCACCACTCCTTTGGCGGGTAAAGATTTTATTTACTACGTAAAAGTACTATACAGAATGTTACAAAAATTAAGGATATAAACGGAAGGTTCAGATTTGATCCTGTAGACAAGCTTCTGCCTGCGGATTCGTTCACGTGGTAGGTAATTACTTGCTTAAAATGGCTTTGGCACTCGGGGATATTTTAAATAGATATCAGGGAAATATACTTATATTGTATAATGCCATAGAGTAGATAAGATAGGATGGCGATAGCTAGATCCAGATATAACCAGATTCAGATTAACATTCAGATTCTTTATTGGCAACCTAGTTACAGGTCTTGGAATGTACATTCATACTTAAAATGTATGTTAATGTAATAAATAACGATATAAATTCATAATAGCATTAAATTATAATAATTACTATTCATATTACAATACAATACAATATAACTTTATTGCACCATCAATACAAAAAAATAATAAAAATACTAAAGGATCTTAATACTAACTATAACTAGTGATCGTCGGCCTTATCGCTAAAAGTGATCTCTTCCCAGGCAACCTTTGGATGGATAGGATCGGTACGTTTTAAAGCTGGCAGTGGCGTAATTATTTAAAATAATTATATATAAAATAAACAATCAAATTTTATAAATAAAAAATAGAAATGTCAACATCAATTAAATTAATGTTTATTATCTTAAATTCAGTGAACATTATACAAACACGTGTCAATGAACCAACTTTTAGGCTTGTGTTATAGGATTGTATAGAAGAAACCTATGACCGAATAACAAATTAAAATAAATAAAGCCAATAAACTTCGTGATTGATTAAAACACTCCCATAGGATCTACCTACAGCTTAGAGCATTTAAGACCTAAGTCTCAAAATGTTTCCAGCATAAAAAAGCTTTATAAATAAATTTTCCGCAGTAAATAATAATGTAAAACTGCTGAAACGAGGCCAATGGTTGATGTAGCGGTAAGTAATTGAGCGCATTATTTACCATGCCATTAAATTTCACAGCTGAAGGACCCTTTGTCCACCGTCATAGTAACTAAAGAACCAGTTCACTTAATTTTCTGAATTTGTTTAATGCTGGTTTGTAGGCAACAGTGAATAATTCAATAAACCTTTCTGACGCGACGACTTCTGTGGCGCAGCAGGTGAAGGTCCACCTGCGATGTCCGGTTGCGGGTTCGATTACCGCCTGGGGACAAATATTTTTACGTCAGTATATTTGTACCTCTATATTTGACCCATAACACAAGCTCTGCTTATCTTGGGCCTATGTGGATTGTCCGGCATTATCTAATTATTTATTATGTTCTAGTTTCTGTTCGTGGCGAAAGTTTACAAAAACACTGGCATTGTCGACCACTTTCTCTAGTGTAGTTTCCATGGTAATGTCGCGACTATTTTTCAGAAATATCTATTACATAATATGTCTCATTATGTAATAGATATTTCTGAAAAATACTAGTAAAATAGTAGTAGTAAATAACAAAGCCATTTAAATCAAGCGTATACACAAAATAAGATGATATTTGAATATCTTCGGTTAAACATTTTACATTGTCTACGATGGGCAAAAATTTGAGAATAACATAACTTTACATAGATTCTAATGAACCGATGTAAAAACAAAGGTGAATAAACAAACGGCAGTGGATTTCAATGATTGCTGGTAATTGTATTAAATCCACCAGAAATGGATCGGAATTTTTATTGGGGCGTAGTTAACCAGAGCTCCGTATATTGTACGGTTTGGGTTCCGTGATTTAGAATAGGAACGATAACGTAAAATACTGATGGGCGTGCAATTAGTCCCTTATCTATAACCAAATAACTCGTACACTACGGTGACATGACGTTTACGAATTACGACCAAAACATCATACGTACTATAGTTTAGATTGATTTATGGAAAGTTACTTCGAAACGGACTGACCACACTGACAGTAGGCCTTACAATGGGATTGGGATTGTTTTGTAGAAAAGACAAAAATGACATGTATCGTACATTATTACACATACATTGTGCAAATTATTGAAATTGAAGGAATGAGTTTCAAATACATATTTAACGCATTCGATGACGATGTGACGTCATTTTTCGTCACATCGTCGTCATCGACTAGACAACCATACCCGTTCTAGACCTAAAGGTCTGATTTTGATAACAGACAGTTAAGCTTCTCATTGCTTAGAAATTAGCTAAAGCCGCAAAAGCTGGTGTGTAACTACCTAACCTAACCTAACAGAATGGAGCTCTGAACAATATCCTACGCAATCCAAATCCAATTCCTCACAAAAAACAGCACGGATTCCCAGCTAAATTAATTAAAGGCCAAACAATGCTTGGCAAAGCTGGGACACATCGTATTTTAAAGCACAATGGGATGAGGACGGGGTGAAATAATGCCCAGTCACATACCACGGGCTTTTGTTCGCAGGTTGTTTTTTGAGGATGCAGTCGGCATCGATTTGTGAGAGATATTGCTAGGTTTCGGAAAATAGTGGGTGGTCTTGGGAAAATTCATTGGCTGTTTTATAGTCCAGCAAATGAATTAATAATATATTCAAATTAATATCGACGACCTCGGGACAAATGTTTGTACGATCTACAGATATTTGTTCTGGGTGTTCTGGTCTTTTTCTATCTATAATAAAAAATATCTATTTATGTATTTTATTATGTATATCAGTCATCTAGTGCAGATAACACAAGCTATGCTTAACTTGGGCCTAGATGACGCTGTGTGGATTGGCCAGCATTATTTATTTATTAAAAGATATCTTTAAGGCTGCGCCCGTCCAACAATGCAAGCGCCTTGGTTGCGACTAGGTAAACCCATAGCTTAGTCAAGTAACATAGATGGCCGCACTGGAGGGTGACAACATTTCGGCCATAATTCTTGGTACACAGTATAGGCGTCTAACAAGGGATACAGACAAAAAACAAGCCATGCTTTATTGCATAAAAAGTAGCAAATGTTTTTATTCCGGGCCTAGAACTACCTGTTCGCAAAATTTGAGCCCGATCCGTTTAATAGTTTTTGTATGGAAGATTAATGTTTATTAATCTTGTATCCTATTTGTATATTTATACAAACTTTCGCATTAATAATATTAGTAGGAGCTTAAAAAGAGTTGGATTTTGAAACTTTAAATAACTATTAGCGTTCATCAGTAAACAACAAAATAAGAAAAGGTAACTTTAAATGCAATAAGTTGTTTTGTAAAGCAATTTGTACTCAAGTTGGTGTAATAATTTAAACTGAAAGTTGAAACAACACCCACGTATAGCAGACTCACACGTAACTGTTGCATAAACATACGCCCCAAGTTATTCCGTAAAAAAGTTCAGAATTTATTGTTGTGCATAGATACGAAACTCTTTTTAATTATCTACATTAGCTTTCAGAAAAAATTACGTTCACAAAATATAAAGAATAACATTCTCTAATAATTTAACCCAGCTGTTATCGAACAAGTCAACATCAACAGCTATGGTGAGTCTAGCCATAAATGCTGTCAATTTTATCACTTCTTATGACGCGACGTTTGCAATGTCTCTGCCAACATTAAAACGGACCATGGCGGAATTTACCAATTTCGATTCTATTAGATAATTTTACCTCATAACAGCAGCATAAACTTAGCACCAAATATGCAAAGAACATACGCTAGGAACTCATATAAATCAAGATAAGCGCTTTGTCATAAGTAAAATATTGCTTGAGAATGCATTTTAAATAAAATAGCCTGAGTAAACTTTGGCTTTAAGTAACGGCAAATAGTTATGACAAAAGAAACTGAGTTTTTTCTAAGATATATTACGGAAACCCTATAAAAAAAACGAATTTTAGTAGGTAGATTTGTCGGCCTTAATGTACCTACAGCATCATAGTGTTCACTTTGAATTTTGTTTAAGTTTTCCCCCTTGGACAAATTTTCTTAAATGGAATTTGAAAAAACGGTGAGGGGGAAACCCCCTCAAGGGGATTTGTCAAGGGGGAAAACTGGAATAAGCCACCATGAATACCTTTTGACTATATTCTAAATTATAAAATCAATTAAAAAACCTACCTACTTAATTCCTATTTAAGAAACACCGCATCCAAAATAGGGACATCTCTGCCAACTAGTCGTACACTACGCCCATACATCAAGCACCGTTCGGTGGAAGTTCTGAAAAACTCTCGCACAACTTAGTTCCAAAATTCTCCCTAGATGGCGTTGTCACTTGTTTCGTAACACTTCCTACAGATGTCGCCATATAAATGCGAAATACAATAAAAAGTGTCTGGTTGTTAGGCCTCTGTAAATTTATTTAAAGTGTTTGGGTGAAACTTCATGAATAATTTACGTTGTTGAAATATTTTGTGACAACTCTGAATATATTGTTGTTTGTAGAGGTAAGTTTTATTATTTTGACTGTAGTTAACTGAATAACTAACTAATGTCATTTATAAATAGGTACTTACCTAATCATTGTATTTCTATTGCAAAAAATATGAACCTACAGGATGAGAAAATGTGGGATCGATATTTGCAGATTTTTTGAAAGTATGCGTTTCCAAGAGATTGTCTTTTACCGGTTAAATGTAGTAGAACTTATACTAAGTTCTACTTAATTTAACCGGTAAAAGATATATTACAGTGAAACTATTGATCAAAGTTTATAGCGCCTGCTATAACCAGTAACCGCTATAAAGTTCCCTATTAAGATGCGTTTAACTCTTGTTAAACATCCTCACAGTGTAACAAAAGAAAAGAATATAAAATTTTAATCATAAAAAGACTTTCTTAAATCATAAACCGTATGTTTGTTTACAATGACATAAAACTTTGATTTTCCACTAATATTTATTTTGGATTAGCAGGCCTCTATAATAGAACGGATGCGATGCGTTAAGCTGAAGACAGGGCGCTGTGGCGCTCATTGGGGGAGGCCTATGTCCAGCTGTGGACAGGTTGATGATGATGATGATGAATAATATAAACTTCATAAATTTACACCTTAGAAAAAGGGTCTTGATAGAGACACAGACGAATTATAAAGTTATAGCGTAAGGGTTCTTTTTTTTAGTTAAGGGCCCCTAAATAGGTAAAAATATTGCATGGAGTTGCCTTTCTGTTAAAATTTCCCTTCGAAGCTCAGCCAGCGGCCATATCTTCCAATTCTCCCGTAAACTGCAGCTAACGTTATGCAACGCTAATTGACCGCGTACATGGCAGACAACACGTTGTTGTTTCTGAAAATATTGACTCAATTCTACGTTGCTGTTGTAAAAACTAAACTTTAGTACAAGGAGATATGGTTTTTTTTATCTGGGTGTTTTATACCTTGATTATTTAGTAGATCAGCTTCGTTCATTTGTGCTTTTTATTTGAAAGCAGTTACGTAGGTAGGTAGTGTACATGTTCATGGGGGAGGCCTATGTCCAGCTGTGGACGTGTATGGGGTGCCTTGTGGACCGTCACAGCCAAGTCTACAAACTTGAGCACAATCAACAGGCAAGTCCCCACAAGTTTGGTGATATTCAGTGGGTTCCATGTGTGATGAATGAGATGTGTACTAATATATCTTTATGGAATATATGAATACAATAAATAATATAATGATGCGTGTTTGATATCGCCTATCTACCACTATACGTGATAGCAAAAGGTCTGCGTTATTTTTATTTTGTAAAGAATTGAATAATCGTAGATGATATAAATAAAACAATTTGGTTTAGAGACTTAACTTTATAACATTATAGATGGCCATTACATAAAAGTATCTTATTCTACCTTCTGAATCACCAACCCTTAACAGGGTTCGTAACGTAAGTTTCGCAAACGTTTTTGTTCTTAAACGCTTCTATAAGGTTCGGGTCCAGCAATCTGTTGACAATGTTCGTGACTCTGCAGTCGTACGGTATGGAGGCGTGGTCCGCGTTCACTTGGAAGATCCGTACGGGTACAATAGAGTACTCGGACAAGTTGTAGTCGTGTGGTGGCGGCGCCATGTCAGAGTGCGGTGTGCCCTTGATGAGGACCAGCTCAGAGCGCAGGCGGAAAGACGGCTCGTACCTCTCCGCCAGCACAATCCTGTTGTAAGCACCTTGCAGGATGCAGCGCTTGTACTGGTTGGAGAGATTAGCGACTCCTCTGAGGTTCTTGACGCAGGCATCGATCTTGTCCTCCCAGGAGGGTAAAGCGGCGAGTGAACGCGCGAGCGTAGGGGCTTCCCCACCGCGTAGGAGCGAGTACATGTGCGCGGCGAGACGGTCCTGGATTGCACCCTCCTCGCCCACCGTGCCCGAGTATGCGCCCACCGGGCCCAAGTATGCGCCCAGTGCCGTCCGAACGAAGCTTGGGCTACCATCGACGCAGAATACCACGCCCACATGACCTGCAATACATATTTAAAACATTTTAAACACAAAGTATCAACTATATTCTGATTAAAAAAAGGAAATTAGTGCCTATTACCTGTTCACAGTCTTTTTTATTGTATTATTCTATTCTATATACACGAATATATCCGTAAAAACCTTCAATAAGCTTGTAGTATTAATCTATTTGTGAGTCTGTTATTTATAAGCCTCTGGTTTCCCTTCAAATAAATATAAACATTTTGAACCCAACCAAGATCACCAAGAGCTAATTGGTTCTTAAAGTAAACGTGCAAATTACCTTGGTTTTCAATCAGTCTTGCTACCTCTAGCGCCACGTTGACTCCAAAAGAGTATCCCAGGAGGTAGAATTTGGTCTTCAGCTCGAAACGTTTCTTTATGAACTGAAAAAATAGTATATTTATTTAAGTTAGTGTACTATTTACTAAATTTAGTGTATAATACCAATCAATACGAATTATTTGATGTTTAATTTTAATTTAGGCATTCGAAAAAAATTTAAAAAGCGTTAAATTTTAAACGTAAAAATTTTTGAATATCTTATCAATATCAATATAAAACCATTGCCAAAAGAATATTGCTAAACATTAATTTCTGACTCAAAAATAGAAGCAGCAGAAAATCTACAAAATCGAAAATACTTTTGCATCGAAATTCCTGAGCTCAAGGAAATGTCTATAAAATTAATTCAATGTTTTATAATAAAAGTAAACGGCAAAAATCGAGGGAACGAAATTCGATTACGCTACTACGATCTTATAAATTTCTATGTTGTAAATACAATTGAATATTATATTGGGGGAAATGTTAGTATGACGTGTGACAATTTTTATATCCTGGCCCTTAAATGCTGCTTTGAATAACCTTCCTATAATCTGATGAATAAAAAATTCATTGTTGATACTTAAATTACAAAAATAAGAGGTTAACTTTGAAAACGTAAGGAAATTAAAATATCTTTATACCTTAAGAATAAGACTAGCCGTTTCCGGCACAGTGGCATTGATATGTTCAGGCCCATACTGGAAGGCCACAGCTTGAACTTTGAGCCGTTCGCATAAGGTTGTAAACACCTCGTGGTGACCTTCGAATCCTGGCATCAGCATCAAATACGTATCTTTAGGGTCAAGCTCCTCTTCTTCCTGTTTAAGCAGTTAAATATTGATTATACGGTAGAGAAGATTCAAGCAATCCTTATGTATCTACATTGACACTGTATGTATTTTCATTAAAAAATATTTTAATTAATACTTTTAAACGTAATTTGAAAATAAACAGTTGCTAATTTTCAAATTAAGCACAAATAAGAACAAGGCGAGACCATATTCTACACTCTGAAGATGTTCCTCGAGAAGAGATGATCGTAGAATCGTTGGTATTATTCCAACACAAACAAGGTTTGATGATATCCCGCTCAAATTCCTAATGAGTTCGTAAAAAAACCAGGATAGATTTTATGGCACAAAACATGCATAAATATCTTGTGTGAAAGCGTTATTTTATTTTCTCTTAAATTTCCTTAGTTTTTAGGATTCTTAAGTAAGGCTATTATGTGTATCACCTGGACGCAACTGCACGCAGTAGCCATAAACACGCCCGGCTCAGCAGCCCTGCACTCATCTGCGTCGATGTAACTGAAGAATGCATCCAATCCATCTTTCAGCTTTGGTTTGTCTCGTGATTTAGTGTTTTCTAGGTTTTTCAGGCTGCAAAATAAGTATGAACTCAAAATTCAGTTTTAACAAGGAGCCTTCCGGTAGACAGCCAAATTAGATTTTTGGTTGTTTTTTTTAGTATGAAATATTTGAAAATATATTTCTACGCTATTAAAATCTACTAATTTATTCTTCAGAAACCGCATTGTCTGAACATTTGCATAAAAAGTAAAAGTACGACTCCTCGTTCAATTTACTTACTCGGTGATACTTAATTTCAGTATTTTCTGAACAGAATAGCTAATGTCGTAAGTTTCATTGATGAGTGAGCATATTTCTGCAATACTGACGTCATGATGCAAAAGGCTCTCTACAGAAAGGCTTTCGTCAATTTTATTGATATCGGTTCCTGTAAAATAAATAAGAAATACACGATGAACAAAAAAAACGTTGTTTGCTACTTGCAAAAGCAATAAAATTATTTTTATTCATCAATTACATCAGAAAAAACAAAGAAAACCAATTTTATGGACTTTAATTATTATGAAGGTACGCGCGGTAGTGACCGTGGGTCAAATCACACAAATAATAAGTAAAAAACAATATTATTATAACTTTTATCATTACTTTCTACTTCATATACCTAATTTTATTTTAGGTCGAAAGCAAAACCCATGAGATGACATACCAATAATATTCGAGAGCCTCTTCAGGAGCTGCACATCATTGTTATTCAGATGCACGGACGCAGCCACGGTGTGCTTTTTCGAGAGACTCGTTTCAAGGTCACTTAGAATCGTTTTTAAACTTGACCTGGATTTTTCAGGGTTACCGTAGTCAAGCTGTAAAACAAATTGTACAGACAAAATAAAAAAATATTAATTACCTATTTAATAAGTTGGGTGCGAATAATCTTTTTTTGTCAATCTTGGGAAGACTTCAATAAATACAATAATTACCTCTTTTACTGAACCTATGTGGAAAGACAAGGCTGGAAGGCAGGTATCCTTCCTGGAATCACATATCGCGTCGATTGCTGATGCCACGTACTCGTCCGATGCCCCTCTGTCACTCTTTGAATGACTCACAACGACAAAGTGGCTGCAATGAGCAAAGAAAAATTAGTGGTTGAAAATTGCATACAAAACATCTAAATTTTAATATTTACAATTCAGGCAAGATTAAATATCAGCACTGCATCCTGCCAAATTTAACTTATAAAGTAGATACTTACTTTAGGTCATTGCAGATTTTTCTCGACGTCAAGTCCAAGTTGGCAACAACGCCGGCAGTATTATTGAATTTCGCGGCAACATCTCCCGCCTGCAAACTTTCTGGGCCACTGAAGTTTTGAACTATGAAAATTCCCAGAATAGGACCTAATTTGGAAGCTTCCTGCAGTAAGTTCAGGCAGCCTTTCTCCGTTTGCAGATTTTCCGTAGAAAGTTTTACGGTTACGTTTAGATCTTTCCACGTCCTATAACAATACAAATTAATTTTAAAATTCAAAATCCTGTATTTTTTTAGGCTTACAAAATAAGCACTAAGACAAGTCAAATTTCGAAATAACAAGAACAAAGAAATAACGTGATTTTTGTTGAATATTACTTGCTTATTTTTGCCGAATCAAATAAACAGATTCGTCATTAATTCCTTTCAACTACCTATTTCAAAACATTAATGATGTCCATGCAGTGGACTAACATGGCCGATGATGATATTGAAGGGTGTTGCAAACTTACGAAAATTTTGTGAAGCAGAATCCAGCTAATTGATTTGGTTTGATGCATAGTACAATTTTTGTAGCACCATGCTTGATCAGAGTGTCAGCCAGTTCCATGCCCAAAACTATTTCCTCATCACTCACTACGATGTAAGGGTTTGTTGACGAGTAGGACATTCTGGAAAACCACATGTTTCAGGTCATTATCAAGATATTAGAAACATGAACAATAAAACTTTTGAAACTATCATGGTTATTAACACTAAAGTCATTTAAAACGGGATACTTACCATGATTATTGGTAGATCGATATGTTTGCCAATAAAAACTTACTCACAGTGCATATAGTTATTTCGTGATCATAGCGCATGAAACTGTGCCGAAATATTGGAAAACCAAAAATCTAATCATGGTAAATAGCCCGTTTGCAATGATTTTAACATGAACAATACCCAAAAGAGGAGTTCGTCATCAATTTGAATTTGAGAGCTTGTGCACGCGCCTTTGCTCGCAATGTCTCGTCCGGCATGTGGATGGACATTTAGGTTTTTACCTTGTTGCTACTTTCAAGTCTTTGCTTGCAGCCTGTGATTTTTCAATATTGAGGAGCACTTTACCGCGGTGATTGCTGGCAGCGAGCAGACGGAAGGCGCGGCAGACGTCGGCCGGTGAGTACACAACTCTGCTCAGCGGCCGGACAACTCCCGTCGCAATACCGTCACTTAGTAGAAGTTGTAGTTTCTGAAAGAAAAAAATGTCATTTTGCGGACGAAAAATTTTTAAGTCTATTTTTCCGTATATTATCTATATTTAAACAAAATGATCACAAAGGTGAAATAAGTAGGCGTAGGCTAATGACCGCTGTATGGTCAAGAGCGGAAGATGCCGTTTTCAAATGCGTTAAAAGCATACAAACTCTAAAACAATCTCTCCTCCTTCAAATTCTCGATTATGCCGATTCTCCCTTTCTTGATCTAACTGAGCAACAGTTAGACAAACTTGAGTTCCTGCAGAATGTCGGGATAAGGTTTATATTTGGCTTGCGCAAATATGACCATGTCTCGGAATTTCGCAGGCTTCGCCGTAATTCTCACATCCTGTCTTTTCTCTATAACATTCTATTTCTGGCCTCTGCATCCCCTTATCTCAAAGAACGTTTCACCTTTCTTCATCTTTCTCACACTCTTTCTCTGCGCTCTTCGGCAACCCTTATGCTTCAAGTACCAGCTCACTCTACTTCCTTCTTCGCCCATTCCTTTACTGCCCGGGTTGTTCAACTATGGAACGCATTACCAGTTTCGATGAGGCGTGCTAAGTCGTTACCAAAACCTTTAAAACTATGTTAAAGGAGCACTATTTGTCCTGCTGTCACTAACGCATAACTGAGTCCCTATGTATATAAGTAGTATAAGAGTATATATGTTTTATGATATGTATGTAGTATATTTCCATGTAAGTATTATAAGTATTTTATTTAATTTTATAATAAATAACCTGCAAGCACACAAATCCCCTGGTACTGTCCACGATTCTATCCATCCATGGTTGTCTGGTAGAGATCGCTCTTGAGCGATAAGACCGCCAATTGTATCTAGTTTTTAAGTTTTTATTTTACATTGTTATAAAGAATTATCCCTCTATGTAACTTTTCCATAGAAGTTACAACTTACAATATGTTACTTATATGATACTAGCTGCGCCCCGCGGTGTCACCCGCGTGGTGATAGATATTTTGGATAATATACAATATTATCTATCTTTATGAATGCCTCTGTGTTATTCTGACATGTAAGCTATTTTATTGTGAAGTTTCATCATATCCTTTCAGTAGTTTTTGCGTGAAAGAGCACCAAACATACTTACATACATCTTAACAAAGTTTCGCGTTTATTATATTAGTAGGACTTTATAATAAAGAAAGATGACCAATCTCCTGGACAGACCCGACCCGGAATTCTGTTAACCAGTCGTGTCGCTTTACTACGACGGTATGACCCAGAATCGTCCGTGGTTTCAAAGGGATTCAATGTGCAGAAAGATTATGCCCATAAATACGTTTACACTTCAGTAAAATTTGAAACAAGTCTCTGGTAAAATTCAAATGTAATTTTTCAAATACCTTTTTGTCCATTGCGAAGTCTGGTTTAAAAATGTTGTCCAACTTAATTGGTAGATAGTGGCGCGAGAAATACAGGAATCCCATTTGAAACTCTTCATTATTTATCATATCGTATTCACTGAGATCCATAAATGCTCCTTCGTAACCGACGAGGTGCTGAGCAGCCTGAAACCAATATAATGCTTCATGTTGGATCAACATTTTTATATGTAGGTAATAGTAGGTATCAGTGATCTTTTGGACTGTCATTTTGCATTGCCAACTCACCTGCCTGTTAGCCCCACTTGCGCAGTTTATGACGATACTGAAATGCGATTTTGCGTTGAGTTTGACAGCATCATGGAAACAGCTATCAGTTGAATGAACAATATTTTTCTCTGTAAACAAAACCTACGATCAGGGAGTAATACGGATACGCACAGAGAATAAGAGCTTATTTGTGTTACCTACTTTATAAATAGAGAGCGCGTGTGTTGTGTAGCCCAGCCCATTACTTCATCGTTGTCGATGTCATTTTGTAATCCTATCTATATTTACAAAATGACTTCAACATATAGAAGTTTACCTGCCTATAGATAAATAATAAGTAAAAATTAAAAATATTATTATACCATACAGGGTGAGACAAAATGTCAGCATTAGTAACTGGGGGTAGGTGGAGCCGAGTGCATGGCGGTTTTTTTAACCCCGAAAAGCATCTCGTTATTCTTGAGTTTTTTTTTGTGATAATTTTTTTTGGAAATTCTGACTATTTAACTTTAAACGTTCGAAATAGCATGACTTACGAACGTTTATTTTATGTTCCTAACCTAAAGTAGGTTTGTAAGTCAAATTATATAAATGGGGATCCCTCTATATTAACGCCACTCGGAAGAAGACAAAAAAATACTGGTATCTTGAGATGATGATGCCAATTATTTACCAATATAATAATTATTACCTTCTAACTCAGGGAACATTTTTAACAGAAACCTCTTCTTGAAGTTGTCTCGGACGGATGTGTGCACCGTGTAGCCACGCGAAAGACAGATTCCTATGAACGCCTGCCCAAGGGCGCCGGCGCCGCCGTGGATGAACACGCGTTTTATGCATATTAACATGCAACATTTGATTTTGCTCTGAAATACCAATACAAAAATATAGGCAAATAAAACTGCAAAGATCTAGTATGAGCTTGAGCAGCTAGATAAATAAAGAATTTATTTGTTAATGTCAAAGGTTACTTACTAAGCAGTAGTAAGCGAGAGTGTATGGCAGAGGAACAGTGGCGGCATCTTCGAGAGTCCAGTGTTTCGGGACAGGCCAGAGCAAGTCTGAATCAGCGTCCACCGTGCTCGATATTGCTCCTTTCGATATGAGGCCCATGACTCTATCACCGCTGGAAAGCAAAACAAAATTCAAACCAGCCAAAAGGCATTTAGATTATCTTTCCATGTTTTAGTATGACCCCTAGTTGGTACAAGATAATTGAGTAGGATGTGTTTACCTTTTGGCGATTCCACTGAAATCCATGCCATAATACCCGTTACAGTGGCTTCTCGATGCAGCATTTTGGGCATCTCTGAGTGATGGCCCAGTATAGCATACCTAGAAATAGCATTAATATAAAGACTTACAACTCAATATTAACTATCAGAAACCAATAATCTAAGACTATTCTTACCTGCACTTGCATATTGCTGCATGAGTTGACTGGTTCCTCCACCCAAGTCAAACTTTCAACATCAGCAGACTTTACGTTCGTTAGTCGCACATTTTGAGGTGTGATGTCTTTGCTCCTATCATCTGTGTAGTAGTAACCACCCCATTGACCCTGAAAACGAATCAAAATGGTCGAAGCAACGCGTGACAAAGTTTCCTCTGATTTTATTTCTATTACAGCCATTATATAAATAAATTGTATCATAACTTGTGCCAGAGGGCTATGGAGCGCAGTATCCTGGGAGTCAGACTTACAGACCGCGTTAGAAACACGTTACTGCGCTCCAAAATGCAAATAACCGACGCTGCCCAAAACGCCGCCAAACTCAATTGGGACTGGGCTGGACATGCGTGGCGTATGTCAGACCAGCAGTGGGCGAAGATTGCCACTGACTGGGTCCTGGACGGACGACGGCCACGTGGAAGGCCTAGGCGAAGATGGCGGGATGAGCTCGACCTATACAATAAAGAGTGGGTTCTCCTTGCTGAGGACCAAAATGAGTGGAAGAAGGGGAGGGAGGCCATTGCTCTGCAGTGGGATACCGGGCTAATATAATTATAATAATAATATAACTTACCTTCTTCAAAACATTGAAAGCCAAGTTTTTTTGTAATTGGTCTCTGTAGATATTTTTGTCAATGCTGAAGGCAGGCACGTGATAATCATTCACGATAAGCAGTCTTATTCTGTTACCGTGCACTTTTCGAAGCTTTTTTACCATACCTGCCAAAAGTAAATTATATTATTATTATTTATTGTGCATCCTATCATTCAAACTTCATTTTAAAGATACATGTTAAGCTTGATAGATATTAATTTACTATTTAAATTACTTTTTTATAACGTACCCAACAAACCACAGAAAGGCTGTGTCTCGGAAATTAAAATGACATCTTTTGAAGTCGCCAATTCAGCTTGCACCTTACTGATCCATGAGAAGTTTTTATCCAAAGTGATCGGCAAAAAACTGATTTTTTCTTCGTTATAATAATTGACCTTTCTGAGTAAAATAACAATCTGTTTGCCCACTGACATCGCAGTGATGATGTAGAATAGTTTGTATTTTGGATGTATCTTTGCAGTGTCTTTCTCTATGGTTAGAATAAAGGTTCCACTCGAAATCGTCTTGTGAATATTATTCATTTTCTGAAATTAATATTATTTGTAACAGAATACAATAAGTTTATAAGTTTTATTCTTATTATCATGGATATTTATTTACCTTATCATCCCCTAGGAAATTATCCAAAATAATTAAATCTGTCTTATCAGCCGACAAATCTTTCTCTGTCTGTGATTCAATAGCAAAGTTTACAAAGGGAATCTCGCCAGTGCACTCATTTACCACATCTTTTATGGCGGCGGACTCTTTTGAAAGTAGATTAATAACTTTGACGTCTTTGCTAACGTTATCAGCAACCACTTGAAGGTTTATCTGTAGGGCTGGTTTAAGCTGAAAATGTATTAAAAAAATATCCTTATATTAACTATCATTATTTTATGTTCAAACTATAATGTTAAACATACTTCAATCAAGCCTGTTAAGAAGTGCGGTGTAAACTGTTGATTAAGAAGAATGTTTTGTGAGCGTTCCAATAACTTAGATTCTTTGAACACCAATCCGATAACGCTTACTCCACCACATCTAAAACAATATAATTTTATTCATAAAAAATTGCATGATAACCAAATACTACTTTGTATTTTTAATTAAAACTCTTGATGGCTTACTTTGTACGCTCTTGTATGTTATTCAAATAAGCACTTATGCTGGTCATATCATTTCCAACTAGTGTCATTGCATTATGTTTGTCAACATCAATAGTAAGCTTGTTGATATGCGAAGGTATTAAGATTTTGTCCATATTTTTCGCGAATGCATTGAACTGGAATATGGAGTCAAGGAAGCATGTCCAGTTGTCTTTCCATTTGATGTCGGCTTTTGTTTTCATTGAGTTAGTCGAATCGATTGATTGAAAATCGCCTCTGAAAGTACAAAATACAACAGATAATTAATTAATGATCTCATAAACATTGCTTGAGTTACATATTCAATAAATACAATAAATTACCACTTATTGTAAAAAAAATCAAAAAATCATGAATCTTAAATTAAAATATAAGGATTTATTGCCGATTCCCACCAGAGTTGACTTGGAATAAGGTATCTTCTTATGCATAGACACTTTTATCTCCGAAACAACGCTAGCAACGCGCAGAAACTAGTTGAATATATTTTTTTTAAACTTTCGCGATTTGTTAACACAAATTAAAGATATAAGTGATGTCGGGAATTTATAGCAAATTCAAATTCATGTACCTATTGCATTAAATACATGTTAAAAAGTTCTTATATGTAATGGGTCACAATGTATTCTGCCCTATTGGGCGTGAAATGTTGTGTATAATTTACAATAATTATCTACTATAAATTCTTAAAAATAATACATAAAATTGACAGACAAATAATAATAACAATAAAATCAATTTCAAAAAAATCTGAAAAATAAATGCAAATCTACAATTTATCGGTCATAAATTCATAAAAGGAGTAATAGCATTTTTGTGTCAATAGTTTAGTCACTTGCCTCCGAAACAACGCACAAGGTAATTCTCTTGTAGACTCAGGCAGTTTATTATAGGCGAAAGGGGCTGAGCAGAATATGCTTTTACGCATTAAGGTCGTTTTGGAGTTACGAATAACAACTTTGTGTTTGTCACGTCTATTATAACCCAGATTTGTTTAACAAACATCACCGTGCTATGCATCTTTTAAATGTTATTCAGCTTTTAAATGTTTGATTTTTTTTTTCAATATCGGTAGATTTTCCCCAAAACATTACCTATACCATAACGAATATTAGATGCGATTAATCCATGTTACGCTGTTGACAGGGTTTTCACATTAACAATTTAGCTTTTTTTAGCTTGCCTTTAGTTTTTTTTTAACTTAGGGTACGTATGCGATCAATACCCGATAAACAATCTTAAATAATATAAAAACTTACTCGTACAGATATCCTTTGAGACGCATCATAGTGTAAATATCATTATTAGTTAATTTTACTTGGTCAGTGTCGACATCTTCTTCCGTTTCGTGGTGATGACGATCAACAGCATTCAGTTCAGAGATAAACCCAGAAACGATAATAGAATCTTCATATGTAACCTGTACGACAAACAAACAATAATGTAGTTTTCTTCATTATAACGATTAACAGTTTCATACCAAATACTTAGAAACCACTATGTGACAAAACTTACTCTACATAAATAGGAAAAAAACTTGTACACTTGCTATGGATGTCTTTTTGACAGTTATGTTTTCGTTTACTTACCTCAAATCTGCTGCAGCCCTTGTTGATCATGATCTCAAGTCTCAACTGTTCATCATACTCTATGATAACTTCACTATGAAAATGCACTTCTTTAAAAGTAACAGACAGCTCTCTAAATTTAACTCCTCGGTGCATTGCCAGGTTCTCCCAGACCAGTTGGAGGAGGGCTGCTTCAGGAAAAACGTAGTGTCCTGCAAAAATATTATCATCTGTAAGTGCCAATAAATACATAAAATTGTTCTTTAAACTTTTTTTAATATTAAATCATAATTTTGTTTAAGATTTGACTATTCGACATTTGACTTCATTCAGATATTCTAGCATGCAATAATTATGGTGACAAATTAAATTATCAAATTAAAAGGGTTTTTATTAAAACGATTACCCTTTTAATTTAATAATTTAATTTGTCACCATAATGATTGCATGCTAGAATATAGTGAGACATGAGTGCATTACTTAGAACTAAACAACCTGTTTTTTATGTAAATCAACAGAACAAACGTAATTGATTTCTGATTTCTGACTTTATCATGAACTTTTCTTAATAAATAAAAAAACAAACTCATATTACCATTTCTAACGTGTCCTTTGAGGTATGAAAAGTCATCATCATGAATTGACATAACGAAACTGCGTATCAAAGTTTGTTTCCTATCTTTATTGCTATACTTAGCCTGTGGCCTGAAACAAATTATCTATTAACAATTATGTAATAAAACAACAATTAATTTATACTATTATAGTTATAAATCTAAAAATTACGAACCTGGTTTGTGTTGGAGGAACACCAACGTTTCATCCCATAACGAGGACAAGTGCTATTATAATTAATTATACTTAATACTTTCGCGAATCGTTAAAATATTTAAGTTTATAAAAAAATAGGCGCACAATAAATACTCGAGTAGTAATCAGTAATATTGTAATGAATTCTTCAAACTTATAGAAGTTTGAAGAATTATTTTAATTATTTTTATTTTAATCACCAATTCCCGAGGAAGGCGTTAAGGTCGTCTCGCCAGCGCTTTCTTGGCCGACCTCGCCCGCGGCTTCCTTCCGGGACCCAGGGTGTTGCAACATTAGCCCACCTCTCGGGGTGCATTCGGCTAATGTGCCCCGCCCACTTCCATTTCAGTGTGGCGGTCTTAACTCCCATATCGACAATACCTGTCAAAGAGCGTAGCATCGTATTCCTAACGCGATCGATTCGCCGGAAGCCTAAGATACTACGCTCCATTGCCCTCTGGCAGGTCTTGAGCTTGGATTTTTGTAATTCGAACAGCGACCATGTCTGCGCACCGTAGGTTAGGACGGGCAAGATGCACATGTCGACGAGTTTGCGCTTCAGTTATTTTAATTATATACATTGAAATTCGTTCTAATAGTAAATAACAAATTAGTTTTCATAATCTTTGTCAGGTAACGTAGAACATACTCGTACTTACCAATTTTCACTATGTTCCCACCCAACGTGCTGAGAAAGAAGAGGGGTACCAGTTGATACGGGATATATTATCTTAGGATATAAGATGTCCACTTTTGGATTAAGGCCAGCTTGGTATAATCTAAAACAATAATTTAAGTTTGTGGTTTATACGAGTGGCTGAAATTATTATTGCAACACTAACCCCACTAAGCTTAAAGCCCACTAAGAAAATAGACAAAACTTTCTGAATGAAAATCAAAACGTTTAATTTCATTTAATTAGATGATTTCTCGCAAGTTACTAACTTTCCGACAGCTTCCAACATAAACTTAACCGGATCTGAAGTTCCACGTCTGGTTAGAGGAACATGCACGCATTCGCTCAAAGACCTCTTCAGGATGGCTTGCAATAATCCATGAGGGGCTATTTCAATCACCAAGGCATCTGCGGGAATAAGCTTAGATGCCTCTTCGAACAGGACTGGATTCTGAAATTTTTACATGTAAGTTATTTTTTTGCACAACTCGATATAGTTAAAACATGAAAAATAGATTAGGATGAATAATTATTACCAGTAGATTATTAGTGTGATACTCAGCAGACGAGTATTGGGCGATTGGTTCATTCCATTTATCTTTAGGCACCGATGTAGACACCCATTTGTTACTGCGAGCCTTTGCTTCTTGGATCACTTCACTGAGATACTCGAACAGAGCTGGCCCAGCATCAGCAATGTACTTGGAGTGGTAAGCGATGTTGGAGCAAGGCACTTCCTTTGCGAAGATTCCCCGAGATATCAAATCTGCAACGAACTCCTTCATGATGTCAGCTGGTCCTGAAATTGTTGATGAATCTGCGCTGTTGTGGCAAGCTACCTCTATGCCGGGAGGACATAGTGGAAGGATCTGAAAAGGGAGAACAAAATATATTATTATTAAAGATTTTTTAGATAACGTTTTTTATAATGTCGCAAACTAGTAGTCTCGTCTCATCAAAAGCAAAGAGTACGCTAGTCTGCTTTTACTTTTTATTCTTACATTGATCGCAATTATGTTGCAGTTAAATGCAACATAATTGTTTTGAGTATTTAAATTCAATTCAATTTTATTTATTGCAGCTTGACAAAGTACATGTTACAGCCATAGTTAGAAGAAGGAAACTTACGAAAACATAATTTAGAAATATAAATAAAAACATTCTAAGCGGAAGGGACACATCCTCCGTTTACAGACGCATGACATTATGTGTCCAGTGTATTATATTGAATTTACCATTTTTTTTTACCTATTCTAACAATTTCATTACGAAATCAAATATTACTATCAGGCTAAACAGTCAACAGTTCAAAGGTCAGCACTAATCATAAAAAATGGGGTTGGTTGATAGAATCAGACTAGTTTCTAGACTAGGTTTTAGAATCTAAACATACTTGATCAATTTCATTAACATTTTAAAAGATCTTACAGCTTTATATCCTAGCCCGACAGCAGCCATAGATCCCCGAATGAAAGGAGTCTGTATCGAGACCAGGCCACGACTGTACGCTGACAGGATCATCTCTTCAGCCGTGAAGCATCCATCAGCGTAAGCACATCCTAGCTCTCCGACACTGTGACCTAGAAAATTAGACGTGAAAATGAAAAGCACACATTAAAGCTGTATTTCTACGTGAAAGACGGGTTTTTTTCTAAATGTATGTTTATAGATCACTAACTGCGCCCTATGGCTTCGCCCCCTTGGACATCTATGTGTTAAATGGTTTAAATGATAAAAAGTATTTTATGTCCGACCCTGGTTCTAAGCGGGGAGGTGGAGAAGTATCCACACAAATTTTCATCCAAATCGGTTCAGCCGTGCCGTTCTTGAATTATAAATAGTGTAACTAACACGACTTCCTTTTATATATAGTAGATAGAAATTGGTACCTATGATATTGTCTGGCACAATCCCCATGTCAGTGAGAATGTCTGTAAGTCCAATCTGAACGGCTGCGATTCCTACGAAGGAATGCAAGATGTTGTCATAAATCTTTTTGTCGGGCTCAGTCAGGATACGAACGATATCAATTCCTTTCGGCTCCAAAACATTATGGCACCTGAAAAAGAATATGCTTTGAACCCTCAACACGATACAATGTTGCGTTGAAAGCTGGTTTGTTTCTAAAGTCATTTAAAACGGGATATTGACCATGATTTGATGTTTGTGTTTGAGTGTGTGTTTGAGTTTTCCAATATTTCGGCACAGTTTCATGCGCCATGATCACGGTAATAACCCATGGTAAATATCCCGTTTTAAATGACTTTAGTGTTAATAACCATGATAGTTTCAGAAGTTTTATGGTTTGTTTCTGTTTATGTTTTGATTACAAACTTTTGAATAGCAGCAGCAAACACGGGAATGCGCATCAGTTCAGCTCCCATTGTGGCCCATTGAGAGCCCATACCGCTGTACACGAACCAAAGAGGTCGAGTTGTTCCTGGGCAGTACTCCACACTTTGTGATAGACACACTGTTTTATTTTCTGCGTCCTTTTCTGTACAAATAAAAGATTTTCGAATAGTATAGTATATGGCCTCTATCAATCTGATTTTAAAAGATTATTTTGTTTGTCCTACCTAGTATTGTGAATCCTCTACTCATGTGTCCGGGAATATCAAATTGATGGATACTGTGGAGGAGACCGATCTCCTCTGGGTCGATGGGTCTTTGCTTCAAGTTTTCCATGAGTGGTACGATGCAGTCTTCGTTTCTTCCAGATAACAGAATTAGGTGGGGGATGCTACTTGCGTAACGGCTATTGTCCTAGATCATTATTAATACAAAATAAAATATGAAATTTAAAATAATCGCTATCGCAGGTTTAGTATTGAATATATCACTATCTTTTTATTTCACAGCGTCATGCGTGAGTTTGTCAACCACTAGTGGTTCTCTAGTGCATTGTTACTAAAAACATTATTTATAAGAGATCAACGATTGCGGCTAGTTACCAGCTCGCTATCTTTAGTAAGCCCAGATAACTAAATAAATAAATATTGCTGGTCAATTGACAGAACATTATCTAGCTCCAAGCGAAACAGACCTTGTGTTATGGTTACTAGATTACTGATTATGTATATAAGTTACCTGTTACTTAGATAGATATTTTTACTATACAGAAAAATTATAAGGGATCGTTAAGTCGCTCTAGCTCACATAGAAGGAAGCGGGTTTGCTGACCAGCTGTTAACTCGCTACAACTGTTTGAATTGTGAGTTCTGTTTTTTGTTATGCTCTAATGAGCCGCAAGTGGTGCGCTAAACCATTTTGCATAAGGCCGTATAATTAATAAATTTTTATTGGAACTGTATTACTAATCGTTTAGTTTTTAGTAGTAAGCAAACGTGATGTAACCTTTTTCTTATAATGTCTCTTTAGTAGAACATGTACATTGGCTCCACCGTTTGAGAAAGAGTTGAGAGCAGCAAATCTTCCGTCGAAGTTAGTTGTGTCCGTCAATATCTGGATTTTGCCATCCTTTACTTCAGGGATATCTAAAGGATCCTTATAATGCAGGTTTCCAGGAAGCTTTCCGTGTTGGAAAGCAAGGCAGACCTGGTGATCAAATTAGTTTTGTATAACAGACATTATGTTGTATTGCTAGAAATTGTAGCCTACCTATTGCAGTTGACATTACCTTTATCGTACCACAAGTTCCCGAAGCCGGTTCGCTAGACCCCATGTTGGACTTAACGCAGCCGACTTTTATAGGATGTTCTTTGCCAAAGACTCTCCCGATTGCAGTCAATTCATAAGTGTCAGCCTCTGCAAATGCTGTAAGAATAATGATTATTACCAAAATATTAAAATTGATCAATGCCTTACCTTGAAGATATAACATAATTTATTCAAGGTCAAAAGGTGGCAAAAAATTGATACTATTTTCTTACCTGCACCATTAGCTTCCACATACTCCACGTCTTGTGGTGACACATCTATTTCAGAGTAAAATGCTTCTAGAAACTGTGCAAGTTCTTTTGGTGGTCGCACGGGAAGCAGTTGCTTTGTTGAAGGACTATAGCTGCACTTTGCATAGTAAACTTCGGAATAAATTCTGAAAGAATAACGACATGCATAAGAAATAAATACAATTTGACAAAATTTATAGCAAATCGTCCCAAACTTTGAAACTAGCATACCTTTTAGCATCTTTAGCTTTTTGTATGAATAATACATTGACAGAATCAGATTTGACGTAACCGTCTCCGTTTTTGTCAAAACACTTTGTTTTTCCATCGAGGGTGAGGAACCCAGCCCTGAAACATTAAAGTAAGTAACTTTAGTTTTGATTCAGGTGTGTTACTTGGAGGAAATGCATTGAAAACAAGAACAAAGATGCTGAACATTTAAAAAAAATATATATATATATCGAAATAAAATTTAATCCCAAAGAATCATGACGTTATTTTTATTCATTTATCATATTTTTTTTAATATCTTTTGAAAATACCCAAATCAAGGAATCAGTTATATTTTTAGCTTGAAAATGTTCAAATACTATTTATACCTGCTAAAATTAAGACAGACGTTAGGGTGCATGCAAAGATTGGATCCTCCAACGATAGCAGCGTCGCACTGTCCCGAGGTGATGCTGCGGTAGGCGTGCTCGATGCAAGCCGTGGAGCTGGCGCAGGCCAGGTCCAGTGAGTACGATGGTCCCTTGCCGTCGATCCAGTACGAGATGCGATTAGCGTACATAGCCTTGTTGCATCTGTGGTCAAAAATAATACTAGAATTATACACACTTATCAAAACATTATTAGATAGATAGATAGAAAACATTTTATCATACCACACAGAACAGAAAATAATACAGAAATAAATGCTTTGAATAAAGGAAGTATAAAGGGCGGCCTTATCGCTGAGCGGCTTTATTCAATATCAAGTCATCCAACGTGATACGAAATAGTAAAGAAACGCAGTCAGACATTGGATTGCCACGCGTCGAAACAGCAATAAATATTCAGTAGCACGTGCACGAGGCCCGTAATGCACGTCGGTGTTCAAATTTAAAGTCTTTTATTCAGATGCAATTCGACCACAAAAGGCTGCTTTATTGCATGAGATTGATGTCTTTTTAAATTTACGCAATGTATATATTTGTTTATTTATAATAGGGGATCTTTCAGAACAATAAACATAATAGCGATGTGTGTAAAACTTTTCAACACGGCATGGCTTGCACCATTCAGGCCGCTTACTTCTGTGTGAATTCACGCTTTACGAAAGCTAAATAATAAATAAATAATGCTGAACAGTTCCCACAGCATCACCCAAACCCAAGCTGAGCAATGCTTGTGGTATTGGTACTAGAGGACTTATATACTTAATATAATACATTTACATAGATATATATTTTTTATTATACTAGAACTGTTAATACAATTGGAACAAATATTATGCAAGTGTATATGGAAGTGATTGCTTCTAAGCGATAAGGCTGCCCATTGTACTTATCGCATGTAATGTCTTTTGTAATTATCTGTAATGTCTGGTATACAATAAAGTATTTTTTTATGCAGGTCGTACCAACATTTTACCCAAAGCGGGAATCAAACCTGCAGCCTTCTGCTTCGCAGGACCTTCGCCCGCCACCTTACAATGGTCGTCAATAATACGGTAAATAAAGTCAAGGAAGTGCCTTCAGGGTTGTCTATAGTCACATTCGGCCAAAAAACCAATTAGGCGGTTTGGGGTAGAGCTTTGGTCAAAAGTTAAAACGGACAGGTTTATAAAAAAGAATCGGATCGGATGGTAAGAATGGCCTCACCTGCATTTTATTCCATCGCGATTCGATCACACAACCCGATGAATGAATAATTCCAGTTGTGAATGGTTGTAACTGTTGTAAGCTGCGCTGCGACCCGTAATACGAATGTTTTCATTACCAGCCTTAATTGTATGCTTAATGAGGCGTTTATTTTATCTGTTTCACTTTATGTCACATTATTCATATTTTAAATTAAATTGGATGTCTGTTTTAAAGGTTTGTCTATAAAGTTTTGATGAAATTAATGAACTTGTCAGTAATTCCGTGCTGATAATCATTATTACTAAGTCGCCATATCAAATTGATTAGAAAATAAACGCGTAGTGAAACAGGGCGATGTCATAATTCCCGAAACTTGTTCACAAGCGCGTTGGAGACGCTGCTGGACTGGAAAGGATATCAACATAAACGGGGATTCGCTAATGACGATGTTTTATTGGCGAAGTCGCTAGAGGAGCTGAGCCAGACGCTGGACGGTCTACCTTCAGTTGCGACGCATCAATCTTGGCATGAATTTGGATAAATTAAATTAGGGGAGACCTACATATTATGTCCAGCACTTATAGTCTGATGACGATGATGCACGCTGCTAAATAAATAACAAAAGTCCTTACACCAATACAATATGTATTTATATATAGAGAGTTAAATTTGTGAGCTTGTTTGTAATAAGTAGATAATCTCCAAGTATCTACTGGGAAAATGCTGAAAATGATTTCACTATAGGTACGATATTATCCCTGGGCAACGTTTTCTATAAATAGCACGTAGCGGGGTCTGTACCCCGCTACGTGCTATTTATAGAAAACGTGGACTCTATCTAGACGATTTATAAAACTGTACGACACTTTATTGTTATACGTACTTCTGTAAGTACGTATAACAATAAAGTGTCGTACAGTTTTATAAATCGTCTAGATAGAGTCCAAAGTCCTGTCATTATCCCGATGTCAGGGAACCCTTAACCTTAGCGTCGTTATTTTGATAAAACGCCGCCGTTCGTCCCAGATCCAATGGCGTCCGTAGCGAGAGTCACGTGACACAAGAAACTTTTATTTTTGATGCTCAGACATAAATCTTTGTTATGGGACACGATTTGCCGATCGTGATAGTAAGAATTTTGGTTGTAAGCATGAGTTTGTAATATTAGCATTTCCATGACAGCACGACGCTAGGGAGCAATGAATAATAAAATAGGTTTTTTATCAAAAAATTAACATTATCCAATGTTCGTTTTATTTAAATTGTGTCCAGTCACAGACAGACTAAAAGGTAAAAAAATATTTTTTGTTATTATTCGTTTTGATAAAGCCGGCAGCACGGGGGCTGCAAAAATAATCCGATGTCTATATATTATTAGGTATAATATACAGATATCGGATTATTTTAACAGGTTTTATTTCAAACCTTATACATAGCTAGAGGTTTTGTTAGTATTACTTATAGCGCATGGTAGATATAAGGCCGCGCTCACTTTAAGCTACTGGATAACACTTACAATGGTTTTTCGATTGTGTTGTTAAAGCTGTATTTCGGTTCTACCTACTTATATTCTAAAATTGTTAGCGCAAAAAAGTCATACTCACTCTGGACGAATAGTTTTGAGAGATGTTCTCGTTTTTTATTGCCTCTGAAATGTGATGCCTTTTCGGGTGGAAAATAGAACCTCTTTTAGAGAAATCGCGATGCCTATAAAAGGTTTGGGTAACCTATTTTCGATCGTAAAACTATATTCTAGACGTTAGGTCTACTTTTATTCTACAGGTCAAATATTACTATATCAAATATCGAATAGCAAAAATACGTCCGCAGGTAGCAGGGAAGTAAGACATATAGAAATTATATACAATGGACCTAAGTAACTATATTCAACAGTGTCATAGAAGAAAACATCGAATTTTTAGGGTTCCGTAACAGGTAGACGCTTTAAATATTCACAGAATATTTAGTTATATATTCACTTTAATAATAAATAATTAAATTTAATCCCATATAACATAAATCTAGCATTATTATAATAGACATGATTTTTGCCGTTTTTATAGAAATAAGTACGGCGGTTATATGTATTTTATTGGAGATTGGAACCGATAACAGTGTTCTGAACATATTATCGGGAAATCCACATCAGATGGATAGTTCTAATTTTCAAAGAAACCCACTCATGCTGAATAGAATTTATCCACTAGAATGGATGCAGATGACAGATCCAATGAAGTGTATCCAAAGCAAAGTTAGCTTGTTTAGTCAGATGGTGTTCAAACATGCTTGAGCAAATGAAGCCGGCTTGTGCACAGTGAAGTTAGCCCTGCTCCGTAAACTCTGAAGTTGGCTGCGGCATTATCATCCTTACATTAGTTAAGTGAACTTCGATAGAGTAGCGAGACTGTCTAGTAAATATGTTCAAGTTTCGCTCATAGGAGGTAAAACCGCGGAAATATTATGTACGACTTTTGAAGGGGGCTATTCGCGTAGCGTTTTATATCATCACTACAATGGCATAGTATAAACCAAGTCGCTTCCCGCTGTCTATCTGTCCCTATGTATGCTTAGATCTTTAAAACTACGCAACGTATTTTTATGCGGTTTTTTATGAGGTGATTCAAGAGGAAGGTTTATAAGCTATTTGACACTTAGATTTCCATGTGGGCGAAGCCGTGGGGCGCAGCTTGTTATATAAATTTATGGACTTAGATAAAGATAACCGTAGCGTACTAGCCTCTTAATAATTGCAGAAGGCGTGATCAGCAGAACTAGCGATATTTTTTGCCAATTTTTCCACACGCCTCGTATAAAAGTTGCGAGTGGCAGCTGCCGAATTTCTAATGTTTGTTTGCGCGCGTGAAGTGCTATAATATAATAATTTCAACCGGTTCATACGAAAATGATGAAAAAATTAAAAGTTTAGAACTGACATGTTAAACTATTATCATTGTCTATGCATGTCGAGTATCATGACGCATATCGAGCACCTACTATGTCGAACAGTGAGAATACACGCCGTTCTGCACATTAAGCGTTAAGCTCATTTCTCACTTGAAACCTAATTAAAAGTTGGGTAGCGCACGTTAAATTGGCTCGCAGTGTACCTACTGAAGTAATAATGGGTTCTCTGTGTTTTGTCACTGCACTGCACTGTATCATGTGCATCATTTATGAGTAAAAATCAGAGTCAACCAATTATAAAAAAGAAACCTCGCACATGGTTTGACTTTGATCGTCTATTCGTCAACCAAGCAAGACTAAGTGTGATAATAAAGGTTCTCAAGTGTTAAAAAGGGTTAAATTTTAAGATTACAGGTTGCTGAAAGGAAATGATTCAATTTATATATAAACCAATGCAAAAAATTGGTACCGAATTGATAGTGAAAATATTATTGTTGAATATTTATTGTTACGAAACATAACAACAAATTAGTAACAAAACTCGAACTCAATCATAACTAAATTGAAATATTGCACAAAATTAAATATAAAGTTACCTCTGATAATTTTATCCAAATTTAATTTCAGGGTCATCAAATTTCGCCCCGGGCTAGACGGCCCAACTCCCAAATAAACTAAATTAGACAGCACTAATGCCGTTAGGAGCCCCTGTTTGTTTGAGGTGCTTGTACTTTAACTATGTTTACTAAATAATAATGTTTACTTGAATAATTTTCCTTCAAATTAGTTTGACAGTAGATACTCGTACTTACACTATGTTCGGCTTCAATTGCCAATCCATTGACGTCACATGGATTAAAACTTTTGAAACTCTCATGGTTATTAACACTAAATATATACGGGATATTTACCACGATTATATTTTTGTATTTTCCAATATTTTGGCGCAGTTTCATGCGCCATAATCACGGAAGAACTGAAGGTACTACGAGTAAGTTTTATTGGCAGACATACCAATCTACCTTCATTTTATGTCTTTTGCTACGAACGTTACCACTACCACCGGTTTCATTATTATCGAACGCAGCTCGATCACGACACACAACACTGACAGTATCAGAACGCGAGGCGGTTGGTACATCACTTCTTTGGTTTTTGCACATTCTCACAACAGGGTTCCAGGTTCCCAATAATTTGAAGCCAATCTTATCGGTTGAAGTTCCTGTGTTTCTTTCTTGAAACTGTGCCGAAATATTGGGAAACTCAAAAATCAAACCATGGTAAATATCCCGTTTTAACTGACTTTAGTGTCAATAGATTAGGTATACAAAATAAATTGTTAATAGGTAAAAACCTGAAGCAAAAATAAATAACTAGATCGTAAAGTAAACACTCTCTCATTACATCGTCATACGATTATATAGCTATAATATAATCGTATGACGATGTAATACTACTAACGATATAATAATATAGCTATAATGTATAAACTTATGTTTATTTGTTTTCTTTTACCTACAGTATTTATGATTGATTATACCGTCCTTTGAATGCTATGGCAAGTGTGAAAATCCTGGATGAAATATTGTTGGAACTCTGCACTCTTTATTAAGGGGTTTTAGTTATTATCCAACATTTATGACAGTGATGTCACTCGGTCCAATCATAGCAGTTCAAAACAGTTTCCGATATTGAAAACATTTTATTTGTCTGATGTTTTTTTCAACCTTCGATTTAGAATCTTTGTCGCTACGATTGTGCAACTAAGCATTGTGTTGATGTTTGTTTTTTAGTGATAGCCTGGTTGTTTTCTGTTATCGTTATCAGTTATGTGAAGTTTTCATTCATAAAAGCCTGTATTGCATAAAACATCTTGGTTTCTAAAAATGAGTATGATTCCAATAATAATGTTGGTTACCTTAACTTCTATCCTAAACGTCAAGGCTGAAAAAGTAACACCTACAAAATATTGCTCGGGCATAATAGGTTCACAGGTGTACTCGTAAATCTAACCCTCATCCAGGCGTAATTTGTGGGCCCAGATGACCTTTGGAGTTGACTAGGGCATGCCCTTTTCTATATTCAATATCTCGATAAGGCGGAAAGGCAAAATAATATACGATTTTTGGCAAAATGCCACCTGGATATTGTTCTTGTTCCTATTTCTGATAGCTTATTTGTTGCATTTCTTCTACCTAGGTAAGATCTGTTGACACTAAGAAACTCTCGCTTAATTTTCGATTCTTGGCTCTAATTTACTGCTAATCATAGGCTTGCTAATATTATAGGCATGGCATTAGAAGTAGGTATAGGTACCTATAAAAGAAACGAAGTTTTATCCGACCAGTCGAACCACTAATTGTAATTCACTCCACATCAGTGATAGATATAAGGAATTCCATGGTACAAAAAGTAAAAACTAAAAATAACTAAACTGTTGTCCAATATCCATCCGTAACAGAGTCCAACTGAGTTAGCGGAACACTAAGTAAGTCAGAGCCGAGTTTCAAAAATAATTTACAAGCAATTCGATTAGCCTCGCAGTTTCACGCCCAGCAGTGGTATATAAATGCTTCGTTTAGTTTAATTTATTAGTGAAAATTAAAAAGGGTGGCTGGGGAGTGGAATAGAATAATAAAATTTGAAGATTTATAAAAGTACACCGGTATGAACCACCTACTATAAATAAATGTGTAAACCTGTTGAAACGTCAGGAAAAATAGGTAAATAAACGCGATATATACCCGTAGTATTAATACTTATAATTTTCGTCATATAGTCATCGGTACTAGATAACTGATATACATAATACAATACATATCGTTTCATCAATGGCAGTGCGGTCCCAAGGCGGGAATCGAACCCAAAACCTCCTGACGCAGGCGAACGTTCGCCTACCGTGCCTCATCGCTCGTTCGAAGCACTATGTAGCAATATCTTGCTGTAAAGAATTGTAGCGTTTTGTGTCAGCGGATATAAGCTCGAGGACTTATTTAATGTGTGTGTGGTATCAGTAGTATCAGTTGTAGGTATCAAAGAGTTTTTAGAAAACGCTTCAGTTTAATGTCAAATCCGCTAAGTTACCTGACATCCTCGTGGAATCACCTGAAGTGATAGATTTAAGAACCTTCGATTTAAGCATATACTTGGCTTTTGCCCCTCTATACAGCAAAATTGTATATCTACATTATATCGTGTTTTGACGAGTCATAGCCTCATAATTTAACATAAGTAACATTGTTGTGTTTTTTATTGGTATGCAGTGTGACAATAAATGATCGTAATCTTTAGTCGGGTTACTAACGGGTGACGGGACTACTGAGCCCTTCCCCCAACTCACCCCGTGATGCCGAACCCGTTGCGCTGCACGTTCTCGTAGATGACGATCTTCTCGGACTCCGAGTGCGTCGCGCCGATGAACACTCCCACCCTCTTTCCGCGCAGTTGGAGAGGGTTGATGCCTATTTCAACGAATATTATTTATTACAACATTATTTCATCCATCATCAACGACCTCTGTGGCGTGTTGTCCGATTGTCCGCCTGCGACGCAAGAGGTTGCTGGTTCGATTCAAGACCTGTTATTTAGGTAAGTTGCGAATTCCGAAATCACGAAACTGAATCTGGAAATTTTGATACCTATAAGTACTTAACACTAGTTCTGCTGCACATAGGCCTACTCTAATGCGTGCCATAAATAAACGAAATCAATAAATAATGCTGGACAATTCACACAAAATTATCACATCAGCATCATCATCATCAACCTATAATAGTCCACTGCTGGACGTAGGCCTCCATAATGAGCGCCATAACGCCCTGTCTTCAGCTTGCCGCATCTAGCATCTGCTTGCAGTCCTTCGCAGGTCGTCATCCCACCTGACCAGAGGGCGGTCCTACACTACGTTTGCCAAAGAGATATAACTAACCTGAGTCATAAATAGCGCTGTAAGCATGTTCCAGCAGCTTGGTGCTCATAGGTTCCATGGTAGCCGCCTGCTTGTAATGCACCCTGAAGAACTGGGCGTCGAACTTCCCAACTCCGTTTACCTTGCCGATGTGCTTGGGGACCTCCGGGTGGTTGAACACCCAGCGAGGGTTATCTGTGGTTACCATGTCCACCTGGAAGGTTTAAAAGGAACATTTTATATTAAAGTTCATAGGATAAACCGCTGGCCGAGGAATTATACATATAAATGAATAAATAATGAGCTCCTATTTTCCCGAATGCTACAAAAATACCAGTAAATCGAAGTCCGTTTTTTCATAAGTTAATCAAAAATGGTTTAACATTTGCGGTATGTTACTGTTTCGCTAGTTTTTTAGAAAAAAGAAATTAGAAACACAAAATTATTTGAATCTCACGCCTACACGAAATGATCAACCTTAATTTGATTCATTTAAAATTCATTTTTTAGAGTTAATGTAAATAAATACATAATATCGTTTATTACGGAACAAACATAGTTGAAAATTAAAAACGATGTCATCTGCAGAAGTATAAAACTGTGTCACAGAATTACAACGCCCTCCTCCGAAGTTAAATCAAAATGATCTTTATTTGGAACATAAATGCAAGGGGAAATAAATAACTCGTGTGAAAACGATAATACACGCAGTAGTTATAGAACTGTTAACTAATCTAAGCTAGTTAACTACGAACTTTATGCTAGAAGAACACAACGTTAACCCGCTTACAATAATGTATTACGAACCTTGTTATAGAGATTCTTGGAGAACTCCTCGACACTGTCCGACATAGGGAATATCCCGGAGAGTCCGCTGATGACGACTTCCTCGCCCGGCGCTGGCCGCGGTCTCATAGGAGCTTTGTCATGGATCTGTTCTCGGGGTGATGTCATGTTCTGTTCTTGGGGTGATGCCATGGTCTGTTCCGCTTTCTAGTCAGACGGCGGTTGTTGTGGATAAATGGGCGTCTTGGTTTTATAGTAATTGTTTTGTTTTCGATTAAATTTAGGGTTAAGTATAATGTTTATGGTGAATGAAAACGATGTGAGGGCTTTTGTAGGACTCCAATATTTTGGGAGCTCTCAAAATTTGAGAGACATGGAATTTTGTTTAAATCAACGAACACGCGGTTTCCTCTTTTATCCTTAAGGGTCCGGCGACCCTCGCTTGCAAAAATCGCTCCGAATATCGCTGTCCCTGTTTAACCCTTGCGCCGCGCCACATGCGTGCGCGATAGCAATATTAGCCGTTCAAAATTTGCTTTGTTCCGTAATACCAAAAATTATGACTGAAAACTTTTTGTATTCTTCACAAAGTATTGTTATTCTGTAACTAGACAATATAAGCTATGTTCCTTAATAAATAAAACGTAAGATATTGATGTTTTTAATACGAAACAAATAGCAAGAAAACTTGTCCATTTTCGCATAAAAATGTGCAAAATGAGATTGGCTTTCATTTCATTTTAGGTAAGTATTTTGAAAAAAAAACTATTTTGGAACCTAGATAAATACTATTTTAATACAAATAATGCAATATTATTGTGGAAATATGCTTGAATTAGAAATAATTTTGGTATTACGTTTGTATGAAGAATTCGTCCCTCCGGAGGCCAAGACCGAGGTAAGCAAGTTTTTTTCCTTATTCAGCATGATTAATATTTAATGCAATTATCAGAATCCAGAACCCTTTTTACTTATAAACTGACATATCACTACCCTTTGTAAGCAATTACATTCAACGAAAACCACTAAAAAGGTCATTGTCATTGAAATGCATAGATTACGTCCATTGTCATTTTAATAGCTACACTATTTTTATCCAATTGAATTTATAATACGGGCAAGCAACTACCTTTGGACGGTATAAACAGTATTACCGGCCAGGTACGCGTTGGCCACGAAAAATGTAGGGTTCCTTAATTGTAAGATTTACTAGAAAAGTAATTTTCAATGGAATTAGTTCGACACGTTCCAATTAACCTATTACCTAAAATACGTTGTTTTTCTTGCTTCTACAAAATAACTATAAATATTATAATTATCTATTTAGGCACCTAAGAGCAATCATTTCTTCTCCTTAAACTACGGCCAGACGAACAGACAGTATGTACCTAATTAATGGCGAAAATGTAATGGCTCATTTCTTTGAACTACGGAACCCCAAAATCGTTGGAACCACGAACATTTTGTTAGAATAAATTATTAACTTTCTACTGAATAATCGGCACAGTTCATGTTTATGCCTCGCAGGGTTCATATGAGTTTGTAAATGATGTCATTGACGTGTTAGGAAGCTTCCATCTGAAACAACTGAGCTCCCTATTCGCAAATTTAAACGTTAAGTACATAAAAACAAAATACTATCACGAAGGATTTCTACTCCACAGATTTCATCTGGCAAAGCATTGATGTAATCAATGATGTTAAAACTTGGCCTGATGTCACTCAGTTCCGCGCCAACAATAGTAGGAACCTCTATGTAAGAAATTCAATGTTGTGCTTGGTTTTACATAAATATTAATATGGCTATATCTCAAATCGCATTCTATTCCGATTTAAATAAGCAAAACCAATGTATTAGACACTTAAACTAAAATAAAATTTACCTAATAAGTAAAAAGTTCACTTAAGAGATATACATATAAATGTATCTACTAGTGGTTCTGTTTTCACTCAAGTCAAGTCAAAAATCATTTATTCTTTAGGCTTACAAAATAAGCCCTTAGACCAGTCACATTTTATACATTATATTATTATCATCTCATCAATCACTTCTTCCACTAGTGGACCAAAAATTGCAGTGAACAGTAAAACAATTTCATTTGATAATAATTTATAGTACCTACCTACCTATAAAATTTGACTTGTGCTTATTACCAGCAAAGTAATGTATTGTGAAAATATTCATCAATGGGCGCATCGACACTAGGTTAATTTTTTAAGTAAAAATGGTCGATTCGACACTACGCAGCATCAAACTGGAGTGTTAGTGAGTCATCAATTTACTGGGTTGATAGTACAGAATAAACCTGGGATCCACAACATACAACAACACAACAGTTTGAGAAGTGTCAGTTTACGGTTATTTTATGATAGTGAGGTTACGTGAGCTTCTAAACCTGCTTCAAAATGGACGCACTCTGAATTATTATCCTGTTTTTATTCTCCATTTGCCTATATAGGCACCCTTCGTATTGTTACTTTAACGACAAAATATCCTAATTACCCGAATGAAATTATAGAAGGTACTATATTTATTTTCTCTTGCAAAGGATAAATGTCAAAGAGAATACAAAATGTCAAAATCTGTACTACAGTGAGTACTTCGTTCTTCGGTTGACTGAGACTCCATACGAGTATTTTTTTCATTCATGCTTGTATATAGTAGATTTGTTTTCTTCCTTATGACGTACCCACTCCCACTTTGAAATTGCGTCTATTCCCACTAGTTCAGTTGTCCAGTTCAGTTGACTGAACTAGTGAGATTTCTTTTCTCGTTTGTTCAGTTGACATTTCTAACGACTTACGAATTAAATGTAGAATACCCCTATTTGAAATACCTAGAAAATTCATTAAAAAAAATAACATAATTAACAAGCTTTAGATTTCCTTGCCCCTTTTTATGCGATAAGAGTAAACGAATTTAATTTAAAGTATATTGCTAAGTAATAATCTGAGGGGTGAGTTCGGATTGACTATAAATCTATATCCGTCGAGATGTCTCATTTTTTTATGGGCTTTGGGTACTTCCATCACAAAATAGAAGCGCGTTGTACCAATACCCGTAAAAAAAATTAGACGTCATATAACGTTTTGTCACCATCTTCAAACCGAACTGTTTTTAATTTGAGTTTTGTAAGTAAACTAAATTAAATCCCAAATGAAATCTCTAAACCTAACGCGGGCACATAACAAGATTGCATTTTGAAGTCGCACGTTCAAAGTGTTTCCAACGAGAGTCTGTCTGTGCCGTTACTCATTAATCTGGATCGGGACAGGTGACGATGAGATAGATGGGATCACAGATGCACAGGTTAAATGTAGGAACTAGAAGTCTCCTGGGGCGCGGCCGGTAGGTATCCATTGCCTCACTTGTGTGGTGCACCTCGGTGGACCAGGATAACATAATTATTAAGGGGCTTACCAGGATCTCCGAATGTTTACACCGTGGCCAATACCTATTTTTTCAAATCAAGGTCTCTGCATGCGGAACGTTCTTTTGCACGTTCGGAAGGGTACGTGACCGTTTTAACATACAAAAGATTAAGTTCATCTTTTTTGACGTCAAATAGGAAGACCGTTTATCATTTTGTTAACTTATAAGTTATAACATACTTAATTCTTGCTTCTTGGCTTCGAAATAGTTACTTGAAAATCGGTTTGACCATATTTTTTTTCTTAATAGCAATTTAAAGATTGTATGTATTTTTATTTGCTATTCCATTTTTGCACGCTCCATTATACCAAAAAATATTGACGTTAAGGAGATTTAGATCAGTTTAATGCAGAATCCTTCCTACACTGTGAGAAAGTTGAACATAGTTTAAATTGATTTAGTACATATAGCTGTTTTATTATAATGAAACAGTGTAGAAAATATTGACCCGCGCCACATCCAGAAGTTTCATACTTGTGTCTGCAAACGGAAGGGAATTTTAAACCCGGATTTACACGTGGATTTTTTATTTAGTATCTCCTCGAGCTTTTACAGGTTTTAAAGTTTTGCACGATAACGGTAAATTTTATTTTTAGTTAAAATAGGTAGATACATTTATTGCTGAAACACTGCCGTAGTTAAAAGTGAAATAAACGTTGAGCAGGCAGTGCCACTTTCGAAGCCAAAATATCCAATTTCCTTGCATAAATTTGTACATCATTTTCAGTTTGTATTTCTACTACTCGTTTTATTTCTTCTTTAAATATTTTTCTTTGCATCTACTAATATAGCTGGATATTATCTGGTCTATCAGATATTTTCCCCTTAGCAGTTAACATAGCAAGTATTGTGAGCAACCAAGTCCTAAGTTATGCCACAGTTATGCCGTAGCTAAGGCGTATAGCTCGCAAGCATGCAAGCTTCAGAATTACCTCTCGAAGCACTTAGCCGTATGAAATTTTAAAACGAGAAGGTACCGACCTACCGGGGAATAACCCTTCAGATTTAATATTATGAGTTTGGGGTTAGCATTCGAATATTAAATATTTAAACAAGCGTTCGCTTTTCGGTTTTCTTACGGAGTTGTAAGCTAAAGGCGGAAAACAGATTAAGTTTAATAAATAAAATGTTGGACAAAGAGATTATGTCTGAAATAGATGAATTATTTTGACAAATCTCTCGGGGTTGCAGTATGGGATACTTTTTGGTTTAGAGAATGAGGTTCTAAATAACGAATGTGTAGGACGCCCTCCGGCCAGGTGGGATGACGACCTGCGCAAGACGGCAGGTAGATGCTGGATGCGGCATGTTGAAGACAGGGCGCTATGGCGCTCATTGGGGGAGACTTATGTCCAGCAGTGGACTGCTATAGTCTGATGATGATAAGGAAATAACGAATAATAAGATAATAAAATATATATTCATGCGCAACTAAATAAAAAACAAGGTATAAACGTTAGTATGCTATAATATTATTTTCAGGAGAACGGAACAGCAGGAGTTATTAAGGATTGAAATAAATACACGCAAAATATATAGGAACCTACTTTGTAAGATATATACATACGCTAAAGGTGCAATTCCAAGATGGACCGATGGCCGCCTGCAATCAATACTACTTGCTTCTATGTAATTGATTCCAAGCGCGGCGACACTGCGGTCTGCGGCCGCGGCGCGGTCTTGCAGCGCCAGTGGTCTCGCGACCGCAGTCTGCGTTCAACCGCAGCCGTTAGCCGCAATGTCACCTGCGGTTGCAGTCTGCGGCCCTTCTCGAACTTGTAACTTTATAGCACTGGCCCGTATTAAGAGTGCTTTCTTAGACATGGATCCAAGGTTGCCTGGTAAAAATCGCTCTCATCGATAAGGTTGCCTTTTGTTAAAAAATATTTTTAATTATCTTTAGTACAATAAAGTGTTTATTCATCAATTCATTAGATAATAATATGCTGGAGTCACGTTTATGCAAAAAAAAGAGTTACTCAAGCATCGGTCGATGACTGAGCCAGCTTTCATAATACGGGTCTAACTGTCTGATAGAAACACCCTATTAAATTGAGCTTGAAGCACATAAGTCAGTGAGTCACAGCGAACCCAAAAGCCTCTAAATAAAAATACGGCATCCGTGAGCTCGGATATTAAACGACAATTCACACAATCGTATATTGCAATAAAGGAGGATTTGGCGCCTTTTCACATTGTGCCGTGCCCATAGAGAGGAGACTTTGCCATGACCGGCAGCAACGAATAATAACTTTGAGCTTATAGCTATGACGACAAATAATAATGTTTTACTGAAAGTCATAACTGGGCTTTTTGTGACCAAATATATCGTTATACTTTATTTAATAAAATGAAACAAGATGATTAAAATGAATGTTGTGTGGCTTGCTACATAGGTACTATTTTGAAAAATAAGCTACTATTATATGATTACAGTTTTCAATTTTTTTATGGTAATGAAAATCGGCACTTTGCTATTACAAAACGTTCAGGAGTTTCTTACATAGAATTTTGTATGTAATATCTGATTACTAAGGGTCTATTATACATGACAAGAATTTTTTTAAAGCTTTTTATAGTACCTAAAGCTGAATAACTTTGAAATAATTACAAACCGACATCTAATACATTTAAACTGTTGTTTTTTAGTTTTGCGGGATAAATAAAACCCGTAAACCTCGGGAATAACATTTTTAAGGGAGCACATCGGGCTCTTCCTCTATACAATTGTGAAAAGAGCAACCAGCATCCAAATCGGTCATCATCACAAATGATGAGATAGACCGATGATGATTCTTTGTTACGACGGAAAAGTCATCGAACACACATAAAAAAACGTCGAACGCAGAACCTCCTTTTTTCGAAGTAGTTTTTAAATTTATTCTTCATTATTTAAGGGACTTTGAGTCATTGTAAGACTATGGCAGTCCGTATTTTAAACAAACTACTAATTAATACAAAATTTTATCCAAAACTACCTATGTAAATAATTTGACAGCCACTTTTTGAAATTATTTTTTTTGTTGTTTAAGTTGTGTGTGACCTTAACGCCTTCCTCGGAGATTGGTAGGAGATCGCACGTGACCGCACTGAGTGGAAAGATTTGGGGGAGGCCTTTGCCCAGCAGTGGGACGAAACAGGCTAAATAAAAAAAATTAAAAAGTTGTGTGTGTAATAAGTAATAACTTTATATGGATTTTTATGATCTGAGATAAACGAATTATAATAATTTACTCAGTGTTGCGGCTAATATAAAATGGATACCGGTATTCACCATTAGGTTTTATTGTACAAAAATACATTCACAACAACTAAAACGTTCAGCCAAACCTCTCTAATGTGAAAGCCAACAGCCCGCGCGCCGGCTGGATCACCAATGATCTACTCTAAGCTCTGGCTTCTATGAGTTATAGCCAACGCTGGCCACTGGTCATACAGGACATACAGCCATGTTCGTGTTTGGCACTCGTTGGATATCAGACTTATATCGTTAAGTTAGTCATGACAATCTTACCTACTAGTTTCTGCCCATGGCTTCGTATGCGTTCCGTGATAAAAAACGTATTAAAGTCGTTCTAGAACCTAGTTAGCAGAGTTCGTTTTAAAGAATCTTAAAGTTTTCTACTGTTCAATATCACAATAAATAAAATGTTGTGTATTTAGATGTAATAATTAAATAATTTTGGATAATCCACATAAATAGAACCCGCAACCTCCTGCTTTGGACCTTCGCCCACCGGGCCATAGAGGTCGTTTGAACTGACAATATGAATGTTTGTCACCCCTTCACGCCAGTTCTAATGAACAGATCAGGCTGAAATTTTATCAAAGATGTAGTTCTAGACCTGGTATAAAATATAGTAATCTTTTTATCCCGGAAAAACACGAGTGAAGTTGCGGGCGATTACGAGTAACTGACCGCAATATGCAAAATATTAACTTTATTACTTTTGATATTACTGTTTCTTTAGTTTCTTTAGTCAATACATTACAAAATGTATTATATAATCTTCAATTGGAAAGACATTGACATGGCTAACATCGCTAAGCTCTTCAAAGTAGTTTCTGGTCAAAGGTCACTAAGTCTTGAGCAAATTCTAGAATCAGTCCAACAACTAACTTCAGAATCAGATAAGCTCTGCTCACTTGCTCTTAGTTATTTGTACTGACATTATCCAACTTCTACCTAACTGCAGACGGAAGCTATCTATGTTTCTTAGCATGTTCATACTAAACTGCTGATTGTTATTCAGATGTTTCGCCTCTGTATTTAATCATTTGATTGTTTTGAAATAACTATAAACCGACGTCGCATCTCTTAGTTCTAAACTGAACATTTTCGGATCTCTTTTCAAATCTATAACATGATAGTACAGTACAGTACAGCACATAGTACAGTAGGACAACACAACAAAAACAACACACTTTATTCAAAAACAATTTTGTCAAACTAAAATAAATAAATAATGCTTTACAATCCACAAGTCAAGTTCATTTTTTTGTTTGTCAAACATATTTTTTTTTTAACTTTATTGCACTAAGGTTGGGCTTAATGTCGAGGCATTTTCTACCTGCCAACCAAAAACACAATGTTTTTACAGAGAGTTAACGTGCTAACCAGGGACGAGTAAAAACTTGAGTTTTACTTGTCCCTGTTTAGCACGTTAACTCGGTTTTTATCCAACAGTGGGACGAATCCGGCTTATGAAAAATATACTTTCTGGACACTATTTAGTGGTATTTCAAGCTTCGGTATTTCGAAGTCCAGTCAGAGTTCAGGGCTTAATTATAATATTGTTATAATTTAAGGCCTCTAATTTGTTGAAACTTTACTGAAATAGAAAGCTGCTTTAGATTCGATAAAGTATCGTTATTCTGCAATCAAATCACTTAAATGAATACTGGTATACCAGTGAATTAAAATGATAAAATTAGTATACTACACGACCATTGAAGCGATGTAGGTTTGGTTATTTGAGACACAGAAAGAAGCGCGTTCAGTTCAAAATGACAGTGTAAGGTCATTATCGGCAACTTATCGCAAAGCATAAGTTGAAACCCGTCTCCAAACAGAAGGGAAAACAAAATGATCCCCTCACCCACAGCACATCAATAAAAGCAATGAATTTCACGGAATACGGCGCATCTTCGCCATAGCGTGTTCGGGAACCGTTACAACGAAACCAAATTTATCTCCACACGTTTTACGCATCTCATGCGTATTACCATTACCATAACTTTTGAGGATGTACCTACCTGCCACATCAGCCAAATTGATTCCACTCTCTGTGATAGAAAATACCTCCTTAGCGATTTCACAAATTCCGTAAATTTCTCCAATGCGAATCCATCAACCTAAATTATTCTGAAATATGAAATTTTCATCCAATATCGTTGTAAATATTTTTCTGAGCTTCTTAAAGCTTTTGTTAATGTAAGTACGCTCACTATAATTTATGGCCAATTTCTAGACGCTCATGTTAAAATTATTGCCCAAGAGCGTCCCATATTTCGTAGGCGAATTGAAATTTGTAAGCATTTTTTATTCAATTTTCTTGGTCATTCTCCGGTGTTTCAGTAATTTAGCGCTTGAAATGCATTATCAAAAATTGTTTTGGTAAGCAACATAAAACTTCGATATTATTTTCATCGTTTCAAGCGGACTGAATTAACTCGTACCTACCACTAAGCTTGGCATATATATAAATAAATAAATAATGCTGGACAATTCACACAGCATTATCTAGCTCCATGGTAAGCAGAGCTTGTGTTATGGGTACTAGATAACTGATATACATAATACAATATATTACATAGATAGATATTTTTTATTATACATAGAAAACGACCAGAACACCCGGAACAAATATCTGCAGATCGTACACACAATTGTTCTAAGGCGGAAATCGAACCCGCAACCTCCTGCGTCGCAGGCGGACCTTCGCCCACCCCGCCACATCGGTCGTCAAAGTATATGCGAGATAAACCTTAAGATTTCTTGTTTGCTGACGGTCAGCACTTTTCCAGTTGAGAAGCACAAAGAAACTTCAAATCCAGCCATTCCAAGTCCCAATGGTGCACAACAAAGAGGAAACTAACAAAACGATTCCTTTATAAAACGGAACAGTAAAAATAAAAACGAGGCAAAGAGAGAAAATCGTAATTACACCTCATTGTCTGCGGTGCCATTCGATTCCTCGATACCAGTGATTAAAAATAAAATTGTCTTTTATGCCTCAATCTGTTCAACCCGCTCGATTTTATCCCCTAGAGATAAGTCTCACATTGGCGCAGATAGTTTTTTCAGAGCACGAAGATAAATGGGAGAGAACGTGGATGCACAAGCATGATGCAATTAATGAAATTCATTGTTGGTAGTGGGAGTGATTCTACCACCTTTTATTATTCTACTGCATTGTTGTGAAGGAACTAAAGAGAAAATCTATAATGTTTATACTCAAATCAGACGAAAGTTGTTTAAAAGTACAGTCGCAAAGAACAGGAATTTAAAAATATTTCTGTACAGTCGTGCAGATAAAGCCATCCTTTTCAAGTGGAGATAGTGACCGAACTTCTATCCACTTCCAACTTCGCTATCGGATCTAAAAATCACGTAAATTTTTCTAATCTGTAGCTAGACGGCTCCTTTATTCCCGCCAAAATGTTCTGTAGCGTAAATTGAAAAAGGTTTTTTTGGCTTTATTCATCAACCCTTGGTTGTGTTACTTGTTGGTTTGTTTCTTAAGGTTGTTTGTTTGGTCGAGGAAAAACAATTTGTGTTGTAAATAAATTGGGAAGGACCATCTTAATAAATAAAGAAGAGACTGGTTTATAAATTACCTGCCTTTTCAAAAATAGACTAATGCAAACGATTGCTATCTTCTGTCCATATATTCACACTCGTTGGATGTAACAATGCGATGATAATGATGGCTATTATGTTTGTTCAGGCATAGAACTACATCTACGCTGAATTTCAGCCCTACCAGTCCATAGTTTGGCGTTAAAAACAAACATCTGAATTTGTAATTTAAATATTATTAGTGTGATGAGACCAGGGGGGGAGGCAGCGATCCCCAACCTGCATGCCCAGCGTGGGGATTATGGGCAGTACAGAGATGAAAGCCGATAAGGCGAACTTATCGGGGGGCGCTTACTGTTGAGGTGAGGTAGTATGATGAGACGTAATTTAATTTATCTCTCGTCCATTTTCGACACCGAATGTGTGACGTATTTTGCTGCGCGTGTGTAATTATGCGTTGCTAAAGTTTTTGTTTCTGTTTAATATTGTTACCTTGCTATTATCAGTTTCTATTGACTTTTCAAACATAAATTTCTTTGTTTACAAACATAATTTTGGATTCTACAACCGATTATAAGAAGATTTTTTTAAGTTTTCACAAATAATATTGACTCGATGGAACGATATTACGCTTTATGTTGGGCTGGGCATATCTGTCATCAATCTGCGTTCGCTTTGGCGCCGCCGCATCGTTGAAATATTAATATCTACTTAGTATAATATTTGAATGTAGGTAGTATTCTGTAACTATGCGGGTAGGACTAGCTGCTCTGTTATACTGTTAGAGCCAGGGAATGAGAGATGATAACTCTAACGCCGATAGTTCGCAACTGGTTTATTAGATTTAGGTAAACATGAAGATTTAATACGGGACATAGAAATCACGTATAACAATAAACATCACGGATTACACGTATAGGGTATTGCTAAGCTATAAATACAGGAAGTGAACTAGCTCCCGCACCTTCATGACATTGTACTTTGTACATCTTGGCCACTAGACATAGGGAAAACAATATATTAATCCACATAGGTACATATAGGATTCTTCCCTGATAATATAACTACATTGTACTTCGTACATATAGGTTCCTGCGATAAAAAAAAATATTCGATCTGTTCATTTTATCACGAACTACTATGTGTTTTAACAAATGACAGGTGATGCCGGACAGCGTGAAGCCAGCGCGCAGCCAGCGGGGCCAGCGAGTCCTTGGACGATGGTGACGTGAGTGAAGGAGCCGCTATACCAGTTGCCGTCAGGTAACTACAAGCCAGTGAGTCTAGACGTGACTGTAAACGGACGCGAACTTACCATGCTAGTGGTTACGGGTTCTCGACGCGGTCGAGCATTAGTAACAAGATGTACGAAACTTACCTATTTCAATAAAATTAGTTTAGTTAGAGAATTCTAAGTATGTTGCATGTTTTACGATGGTAAATCGAAGACCGTCTAAAGTGATCCCGCGGGGTACACCAAGAGCAATCTCCTAGCGCGTATGGCCTGCTAGGTATTGCTCTGTTGTAGGTGATAGCATACCGCTTAGCATCATGTGCAGTAAGTACCACCTGCTCTTTCCGTTATAAACTCGGACCTAAAAGCAACCGTTCATCCAATTTGCCATGATTGTCGCCTCAAAAATCGGACTTGTGCAAACAAGCGCAACGGCGTCGGTTCCGGCAAAAAAATCGGAGCAAAACTTGCGAGTCCAAAGCTTTGAGTCCGTAAGTTTCGCAAACAACCTGATTCAATTTCCATGTTAATCCGAAGTGAGACAAAGTCGCCTTTGTAACATACAAGTTTTGGCATGTTAGGGATTTTTGTGCGACTGTACCGTGCCGTCAAACGGGAAATTTAATAAGCACTTTTTTATTCCATTTTACCTACAGACTTTCAGACGGTCTTGTTTATTATCCATCTATCTATATACCCCTCCCACCAGGTTGGATGACGACCTGCAAAAGACTGTAGTTAGATGCTGGATGCGTCAAGCTGCAGACAGGGCGCTATGGCGCTCATTGGGGGAGGCCTATGTCCAGCAGTGAACTAATGAAATGAAAGTTTATTTCCTTAGGCTTACAAATAAGCACTTAGACAAGTCATATTTTATACTATTCATTATTATATTGATGTTCACTTCAATTTTTTGTCCACCAGTGGAAGAAGTGAGAAGAAACCACTAGTATGTTCATAACTTATGTGTCTAGTACATATGATTTGCTTATCTGTAAGTTGTTAGATTTTGAGTTGGAGCAAAACTCGTTCCAAGCTTTTTTACCTTCTAGATAATCTGGTATTTTGTAATAAGCCTTTTTACAAAGAATATGCTTCACAATTTTTTTAAATTTATTTATTGATAATTTTTGCAACTCATTTGGAGTTTTGTTGTAGAAGCGTATACATTGCCCTTTAAAAGATGCACTTATCTTATGTAGTCTAGTTGTGGGAACAGCGAGTTTATTCTTATTTCTAGTATTTACATTATGTATAATATATATGATGATGATCTTTAAACATGGTCTATTTCGTAAAATTCTAAAGCTTTTATTATAATTGCCCTGTTGATTTGTGTGGGATAAGTCTTGCACCTTAATTTACTATACTGAATACTATATTGCACGTAATAATATTAGCCTCGGTACACTCATCGATCACATGGGAAACAGAGTGTAGGTAAGTACCAAGTGAAATGCTTGTTATGATTGGTAAAGAAGAGTCCAAGTACTCACTCACGCTCAGTAGGTAGGTACTGAGCGTGAGTGAGTACTTGGACTTAGTTCAGTCAGTCGGACCAAGCGCTGTAGGTGTCTACTTAAATTTATAATATCAACTAGCTGCGTCCCGCGGCTTCACCCGCATGGAAATCATGTGTCTTATATAAACCTTCCTCATGAATCACTCCATCTATTTTTAAAAAACCACATCAAAATCCGTTGCGTAGTTTTATTTTTTATTTTATTTTTCGTTTATTAACTTTAGGAATATTGTAAACTGTTTGTGCTTAAACAGTTTACAATATTCCTAAAGTTAACAGTAATATAGTTTTGTAGAAACCAATCAAGATGCCACTAATAGAAACATTATATTAAACGTTACACAACGTTACAGACGCTAATTCAGAAAACTAATAAAACAAAAAAGTTTGAAAGATCTAAGCATACATGGTGGCAGACAGACAGCGGGAAGCAACTTAGTTTTATACTAAGTAGTGATAGTGATACCGCAAACATGACTGCCGCTGACTTGTAAAGGGGAACTAATAATTTGAAAACTATCATCGAGCTTGTTTTGGATCGTTCTCATACGACGAAAAGCCTCTTGATCTGGTAAGGGCGCTACAAGACGCTAACGATTAAGTAATTTTATGTATTTTACATGTTTTGTAATGTATATAATTTATATACAACATCAGTCTATAATACACCACCGTCTATGATACGAATACTATAGCTACGTGTCCATCCAAAGGTTGCTAGAAGAAATCGCTCTTAACGATAAGGCCGCCCATTGTGCATCTGTATCTTTAAAAATAAATAAATAAATAAAATCATTTTATTTCAGATTACTTGATCCATAGTTTGTTAATATAATTATTTATTATTATTCTTTCTTTGTTTGTTCTATGCTGTTTTTTTCTGTGTTTGATGTACAATAAAGTGTATTTGTATTGTATTGTATTAAGTATTCATAAGATAATGCGCACAGCCGATACTAAGCACACATCCCCAACTGATTGAGCTGAAATTTGACAAACTTATTGTATCTTCTGTAATACAGGTTTTTCTAAACCTACATCAGGCACCAGTCTTCACAATACAGGTAAGATCTAGTACTATATAAACTAAATCGCTTTATTTTGTATCTAATTTAAGAGAACCTTTGTTAAGAAAAATAAAAATAAATTATTATTAAATTATTATCTTCAGTGACAACGCAATGTTTTTTTTTTGTTGCAAAGTAGTAGACTCTTTAGACCACTGGATCTGTCAGTACGCTAGTTTGCGGTTACTCTTAAAATCTATAAAAAACTGTTGCTATAAATGTAACATCATTTTTGACATCATACATAGAATTTAACTAGTTATTGGTATTATTCCATTAAATAATCATACACACACACACACATACATTGTAATCAAAGACAACGCAATGTTATGATGCCATCGTCTGTTCAACTAAAGTTCAACAGTCAGACAACTAAAGGTGTCCAGAACTCCTAAATGAAACTACTTAACACCGTCGAGTTTGGGTTCGTTGGATTAGTCTACCCAAGCACTTCGGTGCTAGATTATTGTTTACCTTTTACAAAATCAGTGTCACAGTAATGTGAGGGCTAGCGTAGATATCTAAGGCTAGACAAATCAATCAATGTATCCATAGATTTAAACATCTTTCATATTCATGATTGTTATTGGAATTACGTTTTACATGTTTGTATGCTATAAATAATCGTTTCATTTAGTTAAAAAAGTTTTATATCAAGCTTTTTTTTAATAAAAGTAACTAATACTTATATTGCTTAATAAATGTTTCTAACGTTGAGGCGTGACTTGTATAATATAGTAGGTACGATTACCTTATATTTAATACATGCTACATATTAACATACAAAACCTCGACCTGAAACAAAATAAAACTGAATTTAAAGTTATTCAAAACGACCTATGTATGTAACGCAGCGGGCAAAAGTCCGCTACGGCGCATGTAAACGCGGGCTCGTTTCCCGCCTCGAGACAAAATGTTTAAAATTGTCAAAGTAAGCATTAGTCAGCGCGCTTTGCCGCTATAATTTGTACATTGAAGCAAACTTTAAGTACCTTTGTGCAAAAAAAGTGATACAATAAACAGTAAATACCTTATAATTAATCCTATGGATTAAAAAATGTTAAGTGCTAGTCGGACTTCCGCACGGAGGGTTCCGTATGAGACCTTGTTTCCAGTATTATGATGTTAGGTCTGTGAGAGTTTTGTGAGCATGTAGATGCCCTAGAATTAAAATGTTCGGGCAGAAACTTGTAACTTTTGAATGCGTTGAAGTTTGATTTATGTCACGCCGGCGTAAGAGGTTATGGACTTTAAAATTTGATTTTAATTTCAACTCGATACCTCTACGTGTTCCTGAGAAAAGAGGGTTGACGGATAGACGGACCACAAAATGATCATATAGAAATATAAATAAATAATGCAGGACAATCCACACAGCACCATCTAGTCCCCCAGCAAAGCAGAGCTTTTGTTATGGGTACTAGATGACTGATATACATAATACAGTACATTACGTAAAAAGATAGATATTTTTTTATTTTACATTGAAAATACCCAGAAGACCCGGAACAAATATATACAGGTCGTAAGAATCGAACCTGCACCCTCCTGCGTCACAGGCGGACCTTCTCCCGTTGCGTTCCGCCACATTGGTCATCAAATAAGGTATACTATAATTAAGTAAAAAATACCTATATAATGTACCTATACGTTTTTGTTAATTTGTTAACTGTAATTATAAGGGTTTCCTTTTTCCTTTTGAGATACGGAACTCTAAAAATGTTTTTGCGATAGTCAAGAGCATTCACAAAATAATCACTTTTTATTTATTGAGCATACGAACTAAAGAAAATAGATATTAATAGATGACTGTTGAATTAGATTCCATTTACGCACGAGGTTAATGAAGGTTAGAAATTTAAATTTCTACTTAAGGTGAAGTTAACCAATTTAAAATATAGCGATTTAAATTATCCTCTATGATAAAATTTATTTTATTACCACGCTTTTATTAGCTTCACCTGTATGTATGTATGTTTGTTTGTTTGTAACCGACTTCTTTGGACTCGATTTTGACCCACTTTGAACGGTCAGATTTTATTTAAACTTAGTTAACTTATTAATAACTGATGACAATACAATAATTTAATAAGGTTAAACTAAAAAAGAGAAAATAAATAATAGTAAAAAAAACACGCTTCTATAAATAAACCGAACTAAAAAGAAGATTTTTTTTTTAATAATTCAAATTATGGATAAGAGTGATAAATAAAAGAAATTATTTTAATGTAAAAAAGCGTGGGGTTGGTACTTATTATTTGTTAATAAACTCAGTATTAATTAGTATATTACCATGGGGCTAGATAATGCTGTATGTATTGTCCAGCATTATTATTATTATGCATACAGGGTTATTGGTAATTCGCCGTATTCCCGTTAGGAGGTGATAGGGGTGACTATTTGCGATAATTTTCACCCGCCAGTAATTTTCTCAGCCAAGTTTCATAACATTTTTTTTAGTTTTTGAGGCATTATAGTGGAAAAAAATCTCAATGAATAATGAAATAATATCGATTTTCATCTCGCATTTTTAAATTTGGAGCAAAAAATTGTTGTTTTAATATTGATAAATAACCAGTGTTTATTCGTTTTTATAAATCAGAAGAAAAAAATTGATTTAAATGGACAGTTTTTTTAAATACATTTTTGATGATGCACTTTTGACTTATTTTGAAAAAAGCTAAAAATCATGATAACTTAAAAATGGTTTACTTTTGCATGAAAACTTGGCTTGCAGATTATTTTAAAAACATATCCGTTTTCTTAGCTCTCCAATAATGACATAGACATATCATTTATTTGCCACTACATATACACACAATATAAATGAACAATTATAAATTACAAACATAATACTATTAGTTACATTAGTTACACAATAATGCATAACAACTATGAACTTATTTCATAGATACTGAAAAAAACATCATTACAAAGGAAGCAGGCGGAAATTCGTATACGAACTAAACCTAAGGTCGTTCTTTAAAATTTCTATAAAACCAACTTAAGGCGAGTTAGTTCGGAACTTTGGGCTTTTTAGCCCCGCCCATTGAGCGTGCGACGTATTTATTTACGCGTCCGGCGGGGAAGGCCGCCAGGCGGTGCGCCACTTGACAGCTTACGATACCTCGCCTTAAAACTCTACCCAATGTTAATAAAACGAAAAATACATATTTAAAATAAAATAAAGAACAGTTGAATAGTAACAACAATAAACAAAATTAATAATAAGTAACAATTGGGACATTTTGTTATTTAGCCTAATTAAAGATCTTGACTTCCCCTATTGCGTTCGCAAAGTAGCATTCTTTTTTTGAGTTGTGACTTAACTACCGAGGTAGTCAAATTTCACATCGCATATGCTGCGTTTATAATTCTTGTTTTGAGTCCTTCCGAATTATAAACGCGAACTATTGCGTTTCTAAGATCTTTAATTAGGCTAAATAACAAAATGTCCCAATTGTTACTCATTATTAATTTTGTTTATTGTTGTTACTATTCAACTGTTCTTTATTTTATTTTAAATATGTATTTTTCGTTTTATTAACATTCGATAGAGTTTTAAGTTAGTTAAATAGAAATTTTAAAGAACAACCTTAGGTTTAGTTCGTATACGAATTTCCGCCTGCTTCCTTTGTAATGATGTTTTTTTCAGTATCTATGAAGTAAGGTCATAGTTGTTATGCATTATTGGAGAGCTAAGAAAACGGTTGTTTTTAAAATAATCTGCAAGCCAAGTTTTATAACGTTTTTTTTTTAGTTTTTAAGGCATTTTAGAGGAAAAAAATCTCAATGAATAATGAAATAATATCGTTTTTCATGTTGCATTTTTAATTTGGAGCTAAAATTGTTGTTTTAATATTGATAAATAACCAGTGTTTATTCGTTTTTATAAATCAGAAGAAAAAAATTGATTTGAATAGACAGTTTTTTTAAAACCAATTTTTGATCATGTACTTTTACTTACTTGAAAAAACTTATTAAGACTTATTTTGAAAAAAGCTAAAAATCATGATAACTTAAAAATGGTTCACTTTTGCACATGGGGGTGAAAATTATCGTAAATAGTTACCCCTATCACCTAACGGGAATACGGCGAATTGCCAATAACCCTGTATAATATTTTTAGGAATCAAACACTAATTTATTTAAAAAAAAACACAATTTTCATAAACTAAAAGGATTCTACTTATTTACAATCAAAAATTAGATCAATCGAAACAATAAGAAATATTTTAAACAATCACGCTTTGGTATCTGTAACATTGGGTTGCATGAAAATACGTTCGTAATTGAAATAAATGTTTATTTGACTCACGAGTAACGATACATAACATGGTCGTTCACGCTAGTAGTAGTTCACCCCCACGACACAAGATGCCTCTACTTTACATCTCCATTTCTTTGTTAATAGAGTGAGAAGTTATGTCTACAATTTTGAACTTACAATGTGAATCAAGATTTGCATTACAATTTAATACCTACAGTTATATTTTGAGGTTATTTACACACACAATATGATCTAGCTATAATAAATCCTAAATATGGAAATTGACTGTAATACACAACAAATTGTGTTATTATTCAGTCTAGGTGGTACATTGGACCTACCCCACTCGAAATACAAAATCTAATCATAATTATTAGGGTAACTAAGGTCTAACACCTAATTAACTCTAATTACAAAATTTACTCTTAACTATCTGATATATTACCACGAAATTATTAATAGTATCATTATAAATCAAGTCTACTTATTGGTTTTATTATCCTACCAAATCTTGATAATTTTGGCGTTGGCGCTGTCGCTGGTTGAGCTAGGTTTTCCTGCACATGATTAGAAGTGCTTGGTGATGTATGTGCTGATGCTGGTGGTGACTTAGGAACAGTAGGTGATTGATCTTGTGGTAACACGTGTTGTCCTACTGGTTCATCTGTGTATTTAGTTTCAGGTACTACCACTCTATTGCTAGTTATGTCTGCTTCTGTCTTATGCAGATGACTGAAGTTTCTTCGTAAGATTTGGCCTTTATCTGTTTGGATGATTACTGATCTTGGTAGACCTTCGGGCTTTTCTACTATTTTTGCTCCTTCCTAATGTCGATGAGCAACTTTGTGTCTAACTTTATCATTTATTTCAAATGTGACTGGTTTAGTACTGTTTATTACCATAGTTGACTTGTTCCTTTCTTAATCGTTGTAGTTCAGCTGTGACTCCTTGCATTATTTTTGGTTTTAAATTATTATCATTTGTGGGTTTGGTCCATCAAATATCTTGGTAAAACATTGCATTCTGCTCCTGTATCTAGTTTGATTGTAAATTTCAAATTGCTAACCTGTATTTTTTCTGTCTAAGTTTTCATTTTTCCTGCACTTAAAGCTGATATGTATACCTCGTCTTCAGAATCTGAGCTTTCTTCTAATACATTTACTCTATTTTTCTGTTTGTTGTCATCATCTGTTTCTCCTTGGTTCTACACATTTTAGCAAAATGACCTTTTTTATTGTCGAAAGCTGGGCACTCTCGGCGTTTATGATTTGTGTCACACCTTCTGCAGTCAAACTTTTGTTCTTTTTTGGTATTTGTGTTGTTCACCACTGAGATTTTATCTGTTTTACTTTCAAACTCGTCTAGTTGTTTGGAAGCTTGTTCGCTTGTTTTGCAGATATTTATCGCTGTTGACAATTCTAAATTATCTTAAATTTTATTCTGGTCAAAAACTAGTTAAATTGTTTATCCTCGTTTTGTTCAATCTTGAAAAATATGTATCTTTCGAAGGATATATTTGTTTTGGGCGCAAAATAGTCTTTGAGCTTGTTTTTAATGATTTGCAGGTTATTTTTGTCTGCGTTGCTGAGATTGAAACTGTAGATTTCGATCGCATCTGGGCCTATCACAGCCATGAATGTTGCAGCTTGGACCTCGGCTGGCTTTTTGTCCAGTTGTATAGCGGTGGAATACCACTCAAACTGTTGTATCCAATTTTTCCAGCTCGCTGACTTTTCAGAGTCAATTGTAGGTTAGCTGGTGGCTTTATTCCAGATACTGCGTCATTCGTAGCCATTTTACAATTTGTTCATTTATTTATCACTTTATTAGCACTTCTGACACCATGTAACATTGGGTTTCAAGAAAATATGTTTGTAATTTAAATAAATGTTTATTTGACTCACGAGTAACGATACATAACATGGTCGTTCACGCTAGTGGTAGTTCACCCCCACGACACAAGATGTCTCTACTTTACAGTATCTAACGACACACAGAGAGGGCACGTCCGTCCATGCAGCTCGGCAATTTGTGGCAGAAAGAGGGCCTGTCCCTCGTTCCTTCGGTTTTTATAGTCTTAAGTCATTTGTCACATTGGATCACATCTATCAATATATATAATTTTTAACATTTATTTATCCTTAAATATTCATGTTATGTTCATATTTATTCTAGCTTTACCCTTGGTCCACCCCCTACTTTATATAATTCTTTCCGCCGAAAGGTCACCTGGAAGAGATTTTAAGCGATAAGCGCCCATTGCACTTGTCGCATGTAATGTCTTTTATAATTATCTGCATCTACAATAAAGTATTTTTGTCTTGTATTGTATTGTTAGGCTTATAACTTAGGCTTATAATTATTTTTATTCTTACTTATATTATTATTCTTATTTTTAACTTAAGCTTATAATTATTTTTATTCTTGTTATTCGATAATAATAATACAACCCTGTGTAATATAATTTTAATTTTGTATGTTTTAAGTATTATTTTTCTTGTTGTGTGAATTCTTTTTTGGGCCAGTTTATTTTAATTATGTGATTTTATTTGATTCCCTTCATTTGTGTTAATTCTGTTTAATTTTAATTTTAGTATCTACTTAGTATTTTCTTTGTCTGTCTTTTTGTGATTTTTATTTTCTTTATTTTTATAAGGTACATAATGTAACGACATAGTTGTAACTGTAATATTACATATATGATTTTTTATAATAAACAATAAAAAACTATAACTTAAGGGGCCTCCGGAGGGACGAATTCTTCATACAAACGTAATACCAAAATTATTTCTAATTCAAGCATATTTTCACTATAATATTGCATTATTTGTATTAAAATAGTATTTATCTAGGTTCTCAAATAGATTTTTTTTTCAAAATACTTACCTAAAATGAAATGAAAGCCAATCTCATTTTGCACATTTTTATGTGAAAATGGACATGTTTTCTCGCTATTTGTTTCGTATTAAAAACATCAATATCTTACGTTTTATTTATTAAGAGCGTGTACGTCTAGCGCGCGATGTCAAATTTAGGTAATTAGAACGCACACAGAAGCGAGCGTGACATTAATGTTAGTAGCGCTGGCGCTTTCTATTAATGCTACAAGTATAGTCAAAACTTACGCATTTTGATCCATTCGAGTGAAATTATTATAGCAATTAGTTCATTTAAATGTAAACTTATTTAATTTAAGTTACGAGTAGGTACAAATAAAATACTTGGTACGGATAAAGTCGAATGAATTTTAATTTTTTTTTTAAATGTTTTTTTTTTTAGGTTAAGGCGAGGTAGTTCAAATTTTAGGTTTTTTAAACAACTGTATCTCTACCAAAATGTAAATGAAGTACGAAAAAAATTATTTTATAAAAATTGCAAAAATTGGTAAAGATAGATACGTGAATAAAAATAATTTTCTCTATAAAAAAGAATCGTAAAAGTTGTTTGAAATTTCGATTAATAACAACTTTTACTCAGAGGTTTTTTCTTGGAATCATTTCAAAGTTATATCAAAAGATAGGGTTTATGATTTACTAAAAATCTGTATTTTTTTTTAAATCAGTTATTATTAATCTCTGCGAAAGAAAACTATCAAAATCTACTGATTCGGGCGCTCACGCCGGCGGCCGGCCAGTGCCCGTCGAGACGTCTTCGAGGTTGGACGCACGCCGTTTGTCCCCAAAAATCCCCCCACCCCCTGTGTTTCACATTGGTGCAGAGCAATAAAATATTTCTAAATCTAAGTTCATAGCCTTCTCTGCAAATTCCATAGGACAACCACCCCCTTCCTTCAATATTGTAGCACATTCATGCCGCAGTGTTTTGACCTGTGAAAGCCCCGATTGCATATCGATGATACAGACCAGCAATATAAAATACCTCGGTGTAATCCTGGATGACAACCTCTGTTGGAATCTTCACATACAAACAACTGTCTCACGAATACGAAAGCTTCTGTATGTGTTTAAAAGTCTAAGATCAGTTGCATCAAGGGCCACAATGGCATTAGTTTACTCTGCCCTTGCACTATCTCTCCTTTCATACTGCATAACTGTATGGGGAGGTACCTTTAAAACTCACGTATTGCAGCTAGAGAGAGCACAAAGATGTCTCCTTAAGGTCATGTTGAATAGACCATTCCGCTTCTCGACTACTCAGCTCTACAAAGACTTCCCTACTCTGACTGTTAGACAGTTGTTTGTAATGCGAATTATTCTTAAGAAACATGTTGAAACCCCATATAACCCGAATACGAACCTAAATAAACGCTTAAAGTATAAGATACATGTGATTCCGCGATATAGATTGGCACTTGCGGCGCGACATTACCACGTCCTCAGTGCACGACTGTATAATAAGGTTAACAAAGAAACAAGATTCTACCATAAACCTAGGAATAAATGCAAAACAGTGTTAATGCAATGGCTACGTTCGCTGGATTATAATGAAACTGAGAACTTATTTTCAATTTTAAAATGAAAATCAAAGATAGTAATAATACCTACCCTTAAACATTTACGCACACAAACAATACTATAACATCCCTACTCGCTTACACTCCCAAACATACTCACAAACTCTCTCTCTCACACACAATCATACACATGATCACACACACCCACATAAAGACACACGCGCACACTTTCTTACAACACACACCCTCTATCTCTCTCACACAAACACCCACAAACACACCCTCACACACTCAATAAACTGGACGTGGCTTTGATCTCTATGCCATATTATTTTAACTGTATTTTAATTTAATTTATTTTAATTTGCATGCTATGTCATTATTTGAAAACATTTATTTTTACTATGTACTCCCTGAATAAATATAGTAGTTATACAAATATGTTACTCAAACTCATGCTACTACCAAAGAAAATAAAATATTAAAACAAGTAATAAATTTTACCATATATTGAGCCTGAATCTTGTTAAGTTACACATTATAATAGTTTTAAATATGGATGCTTTTTTGTAGATACTAATTGAATTAAAAAGTCAATACTACTCGTACTATGTTTTCAAGTTAATTTTAAGGCTATTTGTAATAATTAAATTGTTTATTTTTATTATTTAAGATGCACACATAAGTCTTGTACAATAACAAAACTTAATAATTGTAAGGGGAAGCACTCACTACCAAACCACAAGTTATTCCCAGAATAACTTATATTGGTAATGAGAGCCCTAAATAGGTGTCATGTACTTTTAATGCAATAAAGAATTTTTATTTTTTTTTATTTTTTATTTTTTTTAATAAAAATAATAGAAGGAAAGTGAAACCCAAGACACAACATAAAAAATGATACTCGAAAAATGGAGTAGATACACTCATTGTTTCATTTTTTTGTCAGATTGTGGACATGTAGGTAATACACAAATAAATAGCTTCTTTGTCACTCACTTATGTAAGAATGTAATGAAGGTAAGATATCCATTTACGATATAAATGATTTTGTAGACGCGCCACCGTAAAAAAATACACACTGATTGACATAATTATTCTACTTGATGGTGGATCGGGAAGTATGTTGTATTTACGAAATCGGATAGGGGAGTTAAAAGCCACAAATTCCGACTTTTTGGGATTTGCACCTTCAAGACCCCCACTGAGGCGGGGGGGTCTCCTAAGCGAAGACATATTGCTTATTTTTTATAGGGGTTGTATAAGACAAGTGATTTTAAATGCATAGAAAATTTTGATCCCCTGCCCCCCCCTTTTGAGTGTGCTACCAGATGTCGTCGCGATATTGGATTTCTAATTGCGGAATCGTATAGAAAGTTTCTTTTAAATTTTGACGAAAAAAATAATTGAACCCCCCTTTGAACCCCTTTCTCGACCCCCCTTTTGTATCTCTAAAACGAATAGACTTGGAAGATTTTTTCGATTTTTTAAGAAATATGGTTCTGCGTAGGAGCCCCCCCACTGAGGAGGTTCGGAATTTTCCCCAGGAAACTTTTAGATTGTATAGGGGATACGATTCCGTAATAAAAAAACATACCTCCCCATCCACCATCAAGGAGAACAATTTTATGTCAGTCAGTGAGTGAGTGGTAATTTAGCTTTATATAGTATAAATATAAATAAAAAAGAACATAATAATAACATTATTAATAACGTGAAGGTACCAACCTTTTTGCTCTTGCAATTTCCATGTTTGCTGCATTTTTACGCTTTCGTTTTTTGCCTATAAATAGCTTATTTTTATTTCCGTTATGTCTGAAATATGAATTGTTACAATATAACTACATTCTAAAAATATGTTTGCCATCAAAAATATTTTACTTACCAAAGTACCAAGATGCGCTAATTATGTTCGCTCGCTCTATACACACAACAAAGGTCAACTCAGGTCAGTCAGAGCGCCGAGCGACGTGACCACACTCTAGAAAGCCTCGCAGCGGACTGATTTGAATTGATTTGCGCGCAGCGTTTTATAGTAGTTTTAAAATATTTCCAGAAAAATAATAGCAACAAAATCATAAAACTTTTAAATGTATGATTTTAAAAAAGATGCTCTTCTTTATTGGTAAGCTATTATTATATTAAATTAAATAAGGTACATCGGTAAAAACATTTCCATTACAATTTCTCATAGTAGGATACCAAAACCAAACATCTTTCTAATACATCGTTTTGCCGAGGATCTCATCAGTAGGTTATATTTTTTTCTTGATTAGATATGTCAGTATTTTCTATTATTTTGAGCTTCGAAATTGATGCTGAAAGGGAAATTATGAAAACCTCTCACAAGTTATCTTGATAGAACGTATACATACTATATTAATCGAAATATTTTATAGTCAAACTCGTTGGACACTAAAATTTTCTAAAATTATTAGTAAATAACATATACTATAAGATAAGTGGTTCATGATATAAACGGGTTTGAAAAGTACTGTTTCTGCGCATTTTAGGAATAAACCCTCTTAAGGAACATAGCTTATATTGTCTAGTTATAGAATAACAATACTTTGTGAAGAATACAAAAAGTTTTCAGTCATAATTTTTGGTATTACGGAACAAACCAAAATTTGAACGGCTAATATTGCTATCGCGGACGCATGTGGCGCGGCGCAAGGGCTAAACAGGGACAGCAATATTCGGAGCGATTTTTGCAAGCGAGGGTCGCCGGACCCTTAATTGTTTTATTTGTAAAAAGGTGACTTGAAAATCACATTAATTTGCATCGCTTATTACCGCATACCACTTACATAAATGTGTGTGATAACATTGTTGTTACATTCGTTGATACATATTAGTGAAAATCAGTCAAAAAAAGGTAAGCATGTTTAAATATTAGTGAGAGGAAACGATAAACGTAGCCTAACTCGTATCATAAGCTAGGTAGCTAATATATGCATAAGCATAAAGTTCTTAAACTCTGAAAATACGGGCCGGTTTTAAAAATTTTGGAGTAATCTTACCTTCAGACATATTAAAAAGATTCCAAATTAGAATAATAAAAATGTAAAAACAACAAGTTTTGAGTAAATTCAGAAAATCTAAAATATCCCTACACGTTGTTGATATACAATGTGTTTTGTCGAACCTTGATCAAACGAGATTTGCGGAAACACGACATATATTTATCGATAAAAATAAAAAAATAAAAAATTATATGTTACCTATCTCAAAAATAAAGCCGATTTAATTATTTTTTTAATGAAAACTACTTCATCTGGTTTTTTCTCCGTTTCTTTTCGAGTAAACGGTGTATTTTATTCAAAGTAGTTTCATTTGAAAGCTAGATAGTCTACCTAGCTAATAAAATAAAAAAATACAATTTCGGTACATAAGCCTAGTAAAATCAATATTTTTTAAGAAATTTGCAAAAAAAAAATATTTTATTTTTGATCTGTAACTTTAAAACTGGGTTATTATGGTGTACTTTTTTGCATGTTGTATTAAACTCCACAATTTAGTCTACAAATCCTCCAAAAATTATGGGCCTATCTCTTTTTATTATATTTTTCCGTTCCGGCTCTGGGTATATTATATAATAAATAAGTGTCCATAATATGTCATCTGGTACTCGTAGAACAAGCTCTAATGTGCACCAATGGCGATGTGTGCATTTTATATTATATTTTTGTTAGATGAAGGAAAGGCCAGGGTCGACGCTGACGGGTGAAGAAATAGTGATAAGTGGAATATCAGGGTTATTCCCAGACACCGAGAACACTCGAGATCTGATCTGTAACCTGTACAACAAGGTATTTTTCTTTTTCTGTACCTACTGCTTTTGGGCGATCTTTCTATGTAAATATATATCTCCTCTCTGAAATTATTTACTTTTTGTGTCGTTTGTAGAGTAGACTCCAATGATCATCTCTAAGATTTTATCTGTGAAACTTTCAACTAGGTATTAGATACCGAGTCTTTTTCATCTAGAGAATTCAAGGGTTCCGGGTTAGTACCTATCTTGTAGTCGTTTTGCGACTGTCTAGTAGTTTATGCAAGTATTTTCGATCAAACCTTTTTTCTTCTCTAACAAAAATTAGACGTGAAAAAACAAAACAAAACGTATTTTGTGTCACTGTCACACAGATGCTTAGCTGTCTTGTTTTATTGTTGTTGTTGTTCAATTTATTCATTTTTATATTGAAAATACTCGATAATCCTAAATTCACTCCTATAAGTTGTCGACTCCGATCGACTAATTTGTAACGCTCTTCAATTTGATATGCATTTCGTTCGAGTCTATCGTAGACCGGTACGATATATAGATTCTGAAATCTGTCACAGCTAGCTCTTTAGGCACTCGTTAAACAAGTACTTTCGACTGTCTAAAGTTAAACCATGTTTACCATAAGGCGTGCCTAACTGTGAACCGTCGTTAAACGCAGTTTTGTGGTAACGCTTTTGTTAAACACGAGTTCAACAGATATCTCACTTTTTTGTAGTACTACAGCAAGTCTTAAATAAATGTTATAATCAAGGTGAGAGTAAAGGGGAAATTTTTAAATCGTGATTTTAGGATTCCGCAATAAATAAAGAACTGTTATGTTTTTTTTTCTCAGTAAATACTTACTTACAAAAGTGGAGAGCTTTACATATTACCTACTTGAAATTTATCCTAAACTTCTTATTCCTAGGTAATTTTCCAAATTCATAGTCGACAGCCAGTGGACACCGCGACTCGGTAAACGTAGTGTAGTACGCCCTACAGCCAGGTGGGATGACCTGCGAAAGACTGCAGGCAGATGTTGGATGCGACAAGCTGATGACAGGGCGCTATGGCGCTCATTAGTGGAGGCCTATGTCCAGCAGTGGACTATTATGTCATCATCTTGGTGATCTCACCACTTTTTAAGGCAGAAGTATTACTTTTAAAGTTTTTAAATACACGGTATATGTAAGTTTTATTATCGACGAAATCCTTTCGGAAATCATAAAATTTGACGGAGCCCTAAAATAAGTTTGTTAAAAAACTAAGAACAAAACGAGCATGGAATATTTGTAAAAGGAAGTGTAGGGGATCAAAATAAAAACACTGTTTTAAACGACAGACGACAGAAATTGGTTTGCAGGCAGAATTGGACATTTATGTATGTGCTTCTTAACAATTTGTTTTGTGAGCGATTTGTACTGCGGCGCGGCGTCACCTTCACACGTCCGAGCGACACTACCCTCTAATGTGGTAAAAAATCATTATTAAAATTTTGCGTGCACCCACAATCTCGTCTTATTTATTTATAATTTTAAAAGATGCCAACAGATGGCGTAACATGTTGAGATATTAGCAAATCTTATATCTAACATAAACAGATAACTTATTATTAATTCAAAAGAAATATGTAACTACATGTGTCGTCTACAGGAAGAAAAAGGGATATACCTACCAACTAACGTTGAAACCGCGAGAATTTATGAGAAAATGTCAATAATTTGTGGCCAAAGCAAAATAAAGGGGGGTAGGGCATCCACTCACATTCATTCATAATCAAAAAAAGATAATCATAAATTTTTTTTTGATGCCAATCGAATCTTGCATCTGGGATCAGCATAAGAAATGCTGAATGTCCAAAAATTCTTTGGGACCGACTAAGGTCCGTACTAGAAAAGATAGAAAACATAAAACTATTTTTCGTGGCTTCAACAGTTCAAAGGATAAATGTATGTAGCCCCTACTGCCCTTACTGCCCCATCCAAAAATTCCACTTTGTATAACTTAGAATGTAAGCATAATTTTCTCTGTTACCTTGTTTAGGTACTTAACCTATATTTTCTTAGTTATTGTATATATTTATTTTAAGCACGGCTACTGGATGAAACTTGGCATAATTAAATTTTATTGCAGATTAAGTTTTACCAATCCCTAAAATGTTTTTATATTCCAGGTAGACATGGTCACGGAGTCACCCATTACATCCGTGAAACATGCGGAACTGCCCAAACATTTTGGTAGAATCCACGGTCTTGGCAAGTTCGACGCGCAGTTTTTCAGAACAACACCGGCACAAGCAGATTCGTATGATGATATGGGAAGGAAAATCACGGAACAGGCTTATAACGCAATTTTTGATGCAGGTAAATTGTAACAAACTCACAAAATTATTGGATTCACTTGCCCTTGGGTAATATAAAATAATGATAGGTAGGTATTGTCTGTGCCAAGCAAACTCAATTATTGGTCAGTATAATAAATAAAAAAATAAAAATAATCAATTTAATGCAGGCACAAAAACACCTATAATCGCAAACAAAAATACAGTGAACTGACACAATAGAACAACATAAAATAAAAATATTAAAACTATAACTAACATAGGTCAAATACAGGGCGTCCCACGGCGGCCATGCCACATGGAGAGAAAGTAATAAGTTGAATATTGTAGATGGAACATTTTACTGAAAGAAGACATTATTTGAATTTGAAAAACAATTTAAACTGCATTCATACATATTTAAATAATTACATGGTTGAACCGGGAATCGAACCTGTTACACGAGAAAAATAATTATCTTGTAGCTTTATCATACCGATCGAAAGGCTTCATCATAAGGATTATTTTTTGCTAAATATAATAGTGTCAGAAATAAAAGGAGGACCATGAATTTTAACATTTTTAATACAAAATCAATAAATTTATCAAATGCTCAAAATGAGTCCCTTCCTGTTGAATACAAAGTCGCACTCTTTTGATTATTTTGCTCCCTGTCAATTTTTTGATATTGTTGTGGTGGATATTTAGAATAATACATCTAAGTTCTGCTTGTAGCTCGTGGACACTTTCATACTGGTTGGTTCGTTCATACTGTATGTCTTTACGGCAATGCTAGCTTTTCTGAACTAAATTTCACATCAAATGTTAAAATTCATGGTCTTCCTTTTATTTCTGACATTATGTTATTTTGCAAAAAATAATACTTATGATGAAGCCTTTCGATGGGTATGATAAAACTACAGGATAATTATTTTTCTCGTGTAACAGGTTCGATTCCCGGTTCAACAATGCAGTTTAAATTGTTTTTTAAATTCAAATAATGTCTTCTTTCAGTAAAATGTTCCATCTACATTATTTAAGATACTTTCCCTCCATGTGGCATGGCCGTGGGACGCCCTGTATACTTATTTTTTATTTCCGTCCATGTGGACAGAAATCCAGTGCCTGTGTAAGTGATTGGCCAAGAAACAGCCGTCAGGATGCTTTTGTTGGAGTGTCTTGGCAGCCTCATAAGGGCCCGGTATGCGTTATTCTTTATTATACTGTACACTTATGGTGCCTAAGGACTTTCTAGTGAAGTTGTAACAAAGTAGACAGGTGTATACAGCATGCCAAGGCAGTATGCCTTGAACAGTGGGCTCAGGTCAGTAAGCTCGAGTAGGAGTTATTTTTTTCAAAATATATCATCATCATCATCATCATCATCAGCCCATATTAGTCCACTGCTGGACATAGGCCTCCCCCAATGAGCGCCATAGCGCCCTGTCTTCGGCTTGACGCATCCAGCATCTACCTGCAGTCTTTCGCAGGTCGTCATCCCACCTGGTCGGAGGGCGTCCTACACTACGTTTACCAAGTCGTGGTCTCCACTCAAGAACACGTTTGCCCCAACGGCCTTCGGTTCTTTGCGAGATATGGCCGGCCCACTGCCACTTTAGCTTGCTAATTCTCAGAGCTATGTCGATAATTTTGGTTCTCTGTCGGATGTGTTCTTTGCGAATCTTGTCCTTCAGAGACACTCCGAGCATAGCTCTTTCCATAGCTCGCTGAGCGACTTTGAACTGGTGGACCAGCCCTATCGTGAGTGTCCACGTCTCAGCTCCGTAGGTCATAACGGGTAGGACGCACTGGTTGAAAACTTTCGTTTTCAAGCATTGCGGTATGGATGAAGAGAAGACTCGACGTAGTTTCCCAAACGCTGCCCAGCCTAGCTGGATCCTCCTTTTGGCCTCCTTCTCGAAATTGTTTTTACCTAACTGCAGAATCTGCCCGAGGTATGTGTATTCGGAAACGATTTCGAGAAGGTGACCATGTACGACCACCGGCCTTGGATCAATGTGTTCATTGATCATGACTTTGGTTTTATCCAGATTCATGCCAAGACCGATACATCGGGAGGCTGAAGCTAGGCCGTCCAGCATCTGGTTCAGCTCCTCTAGCGACTCCGCCAATAGGACTATGTCATCAGCGAATCGTAGGTGTGAGATGTAGTTGCCGTTTATGTTTATGCCCTTACCTTTCCAGTCCAGAGTCTTAAACAAATCTTCCAACGCGCTTGTGAACAGACTAGACATGCAGTTATTCTTATACTTGGGACTCTACTACCACGCTACATTATATAAAGTTTAAATCCCTACTACTTAAGTTGTTTTGTATTTTTAATGTGTTTTTTTTGTAATTGTTTATTTTGGTGTGTGGCTATAAATAAATTCTTTATTCTTTATTCTTTATTCAGATACTATTCATTATATTGTTTTGTATTCTCTTCCCCTCTGTTTCATATTGTAACTATGTTCTATAGTTACAAGACAATGGAATACTATATCATTGTAAATAATATTTTTCATAGCCCTAAGCATTTTTTTCTGTTTATAATGTAACTTTAGCCATGTATCACATGAAGTTTATTTGCAACATAGCTACGGCCGCTGGGGAAAACGTGTTCTTGAGTGGAGACCACGACTCGGTAAATGTAGTGTTGGACGCCCTCCGAACAAGTGGAATGACGACCTGCGAAAGACTGCAGGTAGATGCTGGATGCGTCAAGCCGAAGACAGGGCGCTATGGCGCTCATTGGGGTAGGGCTATGTCCAGCAGTGGACAAATATAGGCTGATGATGATGATAGCTCTGGTTGGTACCTTTATCTTTTTTGTTGTCGCTTCAGGTATAAATCCAGAAACTCTGAAAGGTTCCAAATTGGGGGTTTTCATCGGTTCGACTCAGTTGGATAATGCATCTATGAAACTGTATGATTTTTTTAAAAAGAATGGGTTTGCCATTGCTGGGTAAGTTATTATTTTATTTGAGCATTTTTTTTTAATTATATAGAATATTATTAAACATTCCTATCCTAATAATATTATTATATAATCCTTTATTCATTTAAGAGAGATATTCCTTTTTTAGGGGTAGCAAAAGTATGATAGCCAACCGCATTTCGTATTGGATCGACAGCAAAGGACTTTCCCTTGGATTGGACCACGCATGTGCAAGTGCCATCGCTTGCCTTGAGTTAGCTTTTCAAAGAATGAAAGCGGGCGAGTGCGACGCTGCTTTAGTCGGAGCATGCAACCACTGTATTCATCCAGCTTTAACTATCAATATGAAAAGGTAAATATAGAACAAAATAGACAAGTTACATTGAAAACAACTATCAAATAACTATAATATAGACCAAAAAAATCTTAAATCTTTTGAATTTTGGTCTGCAAATATTTTTTCATTTCAGAGCCGGTTTACTGTGTCTTGACGGAAAAACGAAGTGCTTCGATAAAAATGGCGATGGTTTTGTTAGATCTGATGCCATCAACGTATTATTTTTACAAAAAGCTAAGGACGCAAAAAGGTAAATGTAAAAATGATTTGCGAAGAGTTAGTTTATTATTTTTATTATATTATTAATTAGGTACTTTATTTAAGTAGTTATCAATAAGAAAAAAACGTTCATTTAATACAGAATATACGCTGAAGTATACAACGTAAATGGGAAGTATTTTTCGAAACCCGATGGGTTGTTTTTACCAACTCGAAGTCCAGAGGATGTGGTGGAGCTAATGGAAAATCTATATTCAGAAATTGACGTCTCCCCAGAAGAAGTTGAATACGTCGAAGCAAATGCCACTGGTAATATTGAAAATGTCTTATATAGTTGTATAGGGGTGTTTCTCTGCTATTTGAAAATTCGTCCATACAAGACTGTCCTGAAGTAATTTTACTAAATTTTGAGGATGGAGGAATTTTTTATAAAATGGAGGGCAATATGGTAAATTAAATATAAATATTTATCTTAAAAATATATAATAAACAGGGTGTCCCATAATGAGTAAATAACCTTGCAGGTACTAGTGGGGGAGTTTAACGCCAACCAGAAACAATAATTTTTTTTTTTAACAACTTGACCCATTTGGGAGTTATTCAACTTTTTTTAAATATAAAGAAATTAGTACCTTTGTTCACGTTTTTGGGCTCCATGCCCACAATTTAAACAATTTCATAGGTTTTTTATTTGGAAAGTATAAAGAAAAAAAATATAATATATATAAATGTGAATAGTGAAGTATTGTATATTATAAATTTAAAGTTATTTATAAAATAAAACATAATTTTAGGTATTATAAACTTACTTTTATTTTTTATGAATTTTTGACACAAAAAAAAACGACATGACTCGCTACCTTGGGGTAGAAAGGTCGTAAAAACCAAAACCCTACTTTACAGGACGAGCAAAAAACAAAATTTTAAAAACATTTTGGCTAACAATTTTTTTGTTCTTGTAGGTATATTGACCCTATTTCGTGAGATTTATTAGTTTTTTATGTTCTTTGCAATGGAAAACCTTATTTTATTGTCAGTTTCTTAATTTAGAAGTTAGAGTGGATTTACGACCAAGATTTTTTTTCAAAATGGTTTTTACATCCTATAATTATTTGAGTTGTTACATTGTAATGAGTCGTAACTAGATGTAAGTTGTTTTGATTGGGCTTAAAAACTACTTACATAAAATAATGAAAGTCGTAAAATCAATACCTTTCGAATGGTGGGAGTCGTAACTATGGTTACTGAAGTAATTTTACATACCTTACTATAAACTTGGGTAACAAAAACCATCATAACCACTTTACCTACCAGTACTACCTATGTGTAAACTAATTACAATTTTAATCAGATGAAACAAAATGTAGTCAATATTTGAAATGAGGCATTTATTCAAAATCGCTACAAAATTCTACCGAAACCTATACCAAAGCCAAAAAGAGAAAGAAACTATAAAAGAAAACGACGAAACAACCGACGAAGAATATATACCGGAAATAATGAAGGAAGAAATCATAAAAGCAATAAATTCACAAAAACTCGATAAAGCCCCTGGATCTGATCTTGTTACAAACGAACTTCTAAAAGCAACGTTACCAGTAATCGCTCCAAAACTTACAGATATATTTAATGAAATTATCAATACGGAAAAGATACCAGATGATTGGACAAAATCTACAATTATACTACTACATAAAAAAGGTGACAAAGGAGATGTAGCAAATTACAGACCAATCAGTTTAATGTCCAATATTTACAAAGTGTTTTCAAAAATAATATTATCTAGAATCACAAATACACTCGAAGCAAACCAACCCAAAGAACAAGCTGGATTCCGTAGAAATTTTTCAACAATAGACCACATCCACGCCCTTAGACAAATACTCCAAAAATTTAAAGAATATAACAAAATTTACTACATAGGGTTTGTGGATTTCAACAAAGCATTCGACACACTCGAACATAGATTTATCTGGGACGCACTGGAAAAACAAGGCGTACATGCAAAATACATACGAATACTGAAAAACGTATACACAAAAAGCACCGCACAAGTAAAGCTAGAATCTACAGGCGAAGAATTTTCGATTGAGAGAGGGGTACGCCAGGGAGACCCAATCTCACCAAAAATATTCTCAGCTGTCCTGGAAATGATATTCAGAAATCTGGATTGGACGAATAAAGGACTAAATATAAATGGCGAAAAGCTGAGTCACCTACGCTTTGCAGACGACCTGATCTTATTTTCGGAAAACCCGAAAAACCTAGAGACAATGTTTCAACAGTTAGCGGAAGAGAGCGAGAAGGCAGGCCTGTCAATGAACTTAACGAAAACAAAAGTAATGTCAAATTCCTCACAAACAAAGCCCATAACAGTAAATAATGAAGAAATAGAGTATGTAGGGGAGTATGTGTATTTGGGACAGTTAATATCTACTGAGGAATGTATGCAAAAGGAAATCGAAAGAAGAATAAGTAATACTTGGAAGAGATATTGGTCACTCAGTGAAGTCATGAAAAATAAAGATATGCCTATGAGGAACAAGAGGAGAGTATACAATATGTGTATCCTACCATGCTTACTATATGGGTGCCAAACATGGGCACTAACAGAAGAACTAGCAAGAAAAATAAAAATTTGTCAGAATGGAATGGAGAGAAGCACAATAGGAGTTAAAAGAAAAGACCGAGTTAAACTGAAATGTATCAAAAGTAAAACAAAATTTAAGAATGCATACACGACATACAGGTTGCTTAAAGTGGAGATGGGCTGGGCATATGATAAGAGAGAAGAAGGAGAAATGGACGAGACTAATAACTGAATGGCAACCACGAGATAGCAAAAGAAAAAGAGGCAGACAGACTAGAAGATGGGAGGACGACATTAGAAAAGTGGCGGGTCCAATATGGACCCGCATAGCGAAAGATAAATAGAGTGGAAATCTTTAGAGGAGGCCTATGTCGAAAGACAAGCTGAAATACAGAAACGACCGTTTACCGATACTTAATTTATTTGTAAGAAAACTGTAAAAACATTGTAAAAATTAGTTCAGCAATAAAGGCTATTTTATTTTATTTATTTATTTATTCAAAATAATGCACAAAATAAGACATTTTGTATTGATCAATCAAATTGTTTTTATTCAAAAAAACGTACACAAAACGTTAATGACACGACTCAGTGGAACATAGGTAATATAATAATACCTGTAAAAATACGTTCGTATTTCACAAATATTTTATTCTATTTGAAGCATATAGGTACCTAGCTATAAAAAAGAGTGTATTAATACTATTCTAACAACTATCATTGAGATCAAAATTGGTTACATAATTCGCAATATCAATTCTAGTATGGAACTTGGTTCGCTATTTGTATCGTCATCATTATCGCAAATTCTTCTTCTACCCTTTCCTTTCAATCTTCCTGTTCCTCTCCCTCTCCCCTTTCCCTTTTTAATTTTTGTAGATTCTTCATAAAGATTGATTGTTTCTTCGGGTGCGTCTTCACACATTGAGTACTTAATTCCTACTTTATTTTCACTTCTTTTTTTAAATGTCGCAATCCTGATGTGTTGGAATTTAAGTTTTTTTTAGAGTATCTTTTGTGAATGTTTTGAATGCAAGTTCTTCCCAGGTAATCAAGTCTTCATGTTCCAAAATATTGACTTGGTAGGGTCGAGGACGTTTTCGTGCAGAGGAAATATAAGGTAGCCATTGTGAAGGGCTCCATACTGTGAGCTTTTGTACTTCCTTTTCAATTGTTGCATGCATAAAATCTACGGGCAAGGAGCACGAAGCTGAGGCCTGAGGATCTTCGGAAGCAGCAGGTGAGTAGGTCGTTGCCAAGCACGGGGTTTCATCAGGATGCAGGGAGCACGAAGCTGAGGCCTGAGGATCTTCGGAAGCAGCAGGTGAGTAGGTCGTTGCCAAGCACGGGGTTTCATCAGGATGCAGGGAGCACGAAGCTGAGGGCTGAGGATCTTCGGAAGCAGCAGGTGAGTAAGTCGTCGTCAAGCACGGGGTTTTATCAGGATGCAGGGAGCATGAAGCTGAGGGCTCAGGATCTTCGGAAGCAGCAGGTGAGGAGGTCGTCGTCAAGCACGGGGTTTCATCAGGATGCAGGGAGCACGAAGCTGAGGGCTGAGGATCTTCGGAAGCAGCAGGTGAGTAGGTCGTCGTCAAGCACGGGGTTTCATCAGGATGCAGGGAGCACGAAGCTGAGGGTTGAGGATCTTCGGAAGCAGCAGGTGAGTAGGTCGTCGTCAAGCACGGGGTTTCATCAGGATGCAGGGAGCACGAAGCTGAGGGCTGAGGATCTTCCGAAGCAGCAGGTGAGGAGGTCGTCGTCAAGCACGGGGTTTCATCAGGATGCAGGGAGCACGAAGCTGAGGGCTGAGGATCTTCGGAAGCAGCAGGTGAGTAGGTCGTCGTCAAGCACGGGGTTTCATCAGGATGTAGGGAGCACCAAGCTGAGGCCTGAGGATCTTCGGAAGCAGCAGGTGAGTAGGTCGTCGTCAAGCACGGGGTTTCATCAGGATGCAGGGAGCACGAAGCTGAGGCCTGAGGATCTTCGGAAGCAGCAGGTGAGTATATTAGGAAAATGAAGTATCACTTGAAAACACTTTTCATTTGAAGGCAAAAAGTGAGTAAGAAGTAAAAGCCTTGAAAAATAGTAAACTGGGTCGTATAAGCCACTTATACCGTCAAAGCCAAAGAAAATATTGAAAGCAAAATGGGTGTATAAACCATGTATTTCGGCTGGTGTTCGTTACGACCACGACTATTTGGGTACATTATTCAATAAAATTACCTATTCAAATTATTATACTTACACATATTTTTACTAGACAGGTGCTATAATATTGATAAAACTTTCAGTAACTGAACTAATTATCTGTAAAGCCAAAAACTTTTCTAACCCAGCAACAGTGGCTATAATTGGAACTAAATGTCGCCGTTATTGAAATAACTGTCATCTTATTTTAACACTAAATTCAATAATTTTACCGGCTATATAAGTTAGTACACATCGGTACTTAATAATTAATACTTATTATTACTATTAAAAACAGGAAAGCACTAAGGGTGCTAAAGTAAAATATGTAGGTATAACGTAGCTTACCTTTCTGGCGTTCGGTTGCGTAGTTTTAATAGTGATTGAAGTACTCTTCTTCTTTTGAGTAATGAATCCAGGTTAAATAACTATGACAATTCGTCGTCAGTGAAGGTATTTCTGCTATGATCGGCAATTCTCGGCGTGGCGTTTGGTTTCAAACGTATTTTTTCAAAGGGAGTAAGTACTTTCAATAAATTTGTAAAAAAAAATATTATGATGTAAAAGCCAATTTGCCTTTCACGAAAGTGTTCTGGATGGGTGTGTATGACTTTACCGTCAGTTGCTCTTCTTGAGCTTAGGGTGTAAAAACCAAATTGTACTAAACGTATGGAGGTAAAAGGCTGTAAAACGAAATCATACTGAACTTTGGTTTTTACAACCAAGCGCAATTTATTACTTTGGTAGTACACCATACTTGACTCAAGTCTACTATCTTTTACAACCTGAACTAGTAGCAATAATATTTTCTTTGATTCTTACATCATAAGTTCCAACAAAAACTCTGCTTAGACGTTGAAATCGTCTGGGCTGTAAAAACCATTTTTATGCGAATTGGAATGCGTCATATAGACTAATCGATAGAGCGGAAAATTCTGAATAAGACTGCATTCATAACTCATTTTGGGCAAAATGGTTTATACGACCTTTCTACCCCAAGGTGTCGAATGTTTTATTTCATAATTTAGCCTACTTACAAATAGCTTCCTATTCTGATAAATAATATTCCATTTTCGACTTAGTGAGAATACACATGTTTTCATTAGATTATTGTTTACTTATCTAATCTAATGAATGAAACAATTTGGTAAATCTCCTGTAAATCATGGAATACTATATACCTAATCAGGTAGGTTTGAAAATAAATAAGTGAGGTCAAATGGTATTTTTTCTGATTATCTCATATTAACATATATCTCATATTATTACCTCGTATTAGCTCCCAGGTCCTCATGACCTCTTGCTCTAAATTATGCTTGGACCTCAATTCACTCGGATACCAATTTAAAACCATTTGACCCCACATATTTTCTATCTTCTATACATGTATAGCAGTCTTCTTGAGATGACAACCATTCAGAAACCATTCGCGTACGATGCACTGCACAATTATCCCCTCTGGATACGCGATCCGCACAGAAGGTAACATGACTTCCTTCAACACTTTCAAATATTGCTCGCCATTCATGCGCCCAGTTATTTCTACTATTTCTCCAGGACCCATAGAGGACATCCATCCCCAATAACCTAAAAAGAAAAAAAATATCAATTGGTATAGTGTTTATTTAGTTGGTGTGAGCACTAACTTTTGAATCATTGATATAGGTAATTGGATTCGTTGAGTATTATCACATCACTTACCTAACGTTATTCTGCCACTTGCCCTTACAGGTAATATGTCGTGTTTGAATGTCGACAATATTATTGTGGCGGCTACACTGATTTGTATACACTCCTGTTGTTTTTCTGCCAATTCTTCTTACATTCACAATTTCACATCCCCTTCGGACTGAAATCTACGCACCCATAGGCGCACGGTTTTAATCTGTAAGACAACAAATCAATACTTAGGTATTTATTAATATATAATGAAGTTAAAGATCACAAGGTTTCACTAAAGAGATAGGTATTTGCTTCGTTATGATTATGACACCTAAGTATAATAAGTAGATAACTTACCGTAATTCCAAGTTTACGAGCAATCTCCTTATTACTCATTTGCTGTTCGAAAAGAACCGCGATCTTAGTTCTCACAAAATACTAAATAATATGCATCATTTCCTTCAATATTCTTCAATTCTTTTGTAATAAAAACCAGTAAGTCAAGACTCGAATCAAGAATGGCCAGTGACGTTTTCTTTGTTCAGCACGATTATATTCAGATCTACCCTCAAACACTTCTTTTTTTCTCATCCAGTGTAAAGAGATACAGTAAATAAAAATCCGCTGTCAAACACTTATAACATAAAAATTCAACGCTTTGTTAACTGGTTCATTGGTTTAGTTGTTTGGTGCGTTCGTTACTTGTTATGTGAGCGATTAGATGCCTGGTTCGATTCCCACTTCGTGATACAATTTTTGCTTTCTTACTTAGTATTTGAGTAAAAGTTTGGAAATCGTACAGTGATTTGCAATGTAAACTTTAGCTATTTGGGGGGTTACCAATTAATGACGCTGTCTGTACATAACTAGGTAGGTATTATACGGGCCGGTCCCTAAAAACTCCACTGTATTCTATGGCGCAATCGGAGACTTAGTACTATTGCTTATTCTATGCAATGCGGATCTATTTTTAATTTAAACCTTATTCCATTGACATAATGTCGTCGTCGCTAACATCGCTTATTTTTTGACATTTTTTATTTTTTGATTTTTTCCTACGCTTACACACAATTACCGAGCGGGATTCCAAATTTCATCCTTCTAGGTCATCTGGAAGTAGGTTAGATTTAGGTACTATATGTATATACTCCTGTTGTTTTTTCAAAAAGTCGTAAAAATTCACACTGACTGACATCAGTCAGTGTGAATTTTTACGACTTTTTGACCTTCTTATCTTTAACCGTTTAGCTTCATGAAATTTGGGCTTCTACATGTCCTTATGGATATAATTAAACACACGTAGTTTTAAGTGTTTACGTTAAAGTGGTTTTGAGTTATAGAAGGGTCAAAAGTGGCACCAAGTGGTTCGTGTAATGATACACTCGGCGCGTTCCTTGGCTTGGACACGCTGCCGCGTGCCCTAATACTATGTCGGTATTGATACAAAAGACGGAGAAAAATCAGGATTTTTAGATAAAATTAGCTTGCGATTGCTATTTTCCATTTGGTGGAAATGCACAGCAGAACTAAGACAACATCTCTAAATTTCTGTATTTCAGGTCTGGCAGAAGCTGACGCTAATGAAGTAGAAGCAATCGCTAAAGTATTTGCTAAGAATAAACCCATCAAAGTTGGTAGTGTCAAATCAAACATGGGTCACACGCAAGCTGTATCGGGTGCATGCTCTCTTACAAAGGTACTTTTAAATTAATAATACACATTAAAATGTTAAATTTTAACATTGCTGTATAAGTTAGAGTAATTAATCTTCATAAAATATGCATTTTTCAGATTTGTTTGTCATATCAGAGAGGAGAATTACCGGGTAACCTACATTACAATGACCCGTTAAGTCAGATTACAAAGGAGGGAAGAGTACAAGTGGTCACGGAAAACACCAAATTCGGTAGAGGTTTCACTGCCCTCAATAACTTTTCAATGAATGGAGCGAACTACCACGTCCTTCTGAAAGGGCACTTTAAGCCGAAACAACTAGACCAATACCAAACTTCTATCCCTTCACTCGTATTAGTCTCAGGAAGGCATGATGGCAGTGTTTACAAAATCTTTAATCTACTGGAAAGTCAACCCATCGACCTTGAGGAACTCGCACTTCTGAATAATATTTTCAAGTATGATACTCCTGGGCACACTGGGCGTGGCTATACAATTCTTGGTGAGAATAAAGTTATGATTATATAAATTATGTTTGATGAAAAACGTTACTGATAATATCTCGGAATTGATTTATTTAGTATTTTTCTCATTAACTATCTTTTTCACATGGCTATGATAATAAGGTACAAAGGAATATTAAATTTTAAGCAGACGAAGAGAAGACATTTTCTGTTGTAATTGCTACTCAAGTTGTAGTTGATTGATATAATGTATAATTACTCGTTAGTTGTAGTTTCAATTATTTTAATCGAATTTTCTTTGTTAAGGATGTAAGTATGAACGTAAATAAGGTCATATTCGCACACCACTCCAAAAACATTCGTAGTATTTGCATAAGGCATTTAAGTGGAGAGAAAAGTGGTTTAGGCGCTCCGTACAATCGAATCAGCTGATCCATAGCTGATCAATATTTACCGTGTTAAAAATAGTTATCGGGCGCGAAATAGCAATATTTACGTCAATAATTGCTGCAGACTCTCAAAAAACCACGTAATTCAAGTGATAACCAGGACACGAAATTTCACCAGTTTTTGTAAAGTGAAGCCGTTTTATGAGACTTGGATCACTAAGAACAATTCAACGTAAGCAGTGCTTTGTTTTTTCTCTGTCCCTGATAAACTGTATTTCATAATAATTATATATTTTTTTAGTCTGTGCAATCGCAAGTGTGACTTTTTGTGGAACCAAGTATCGACATCTCTGATCGACCCACCGAACTAAGAGTGCGAGCAGTTTGCATTAATTAGCTATCCGATAATCGAGCTGTGACATTTGGTGTTTAGTAGCAATGACCAAATGCGGTTGTTGCGGCAAATTTCTAACAGGCGGCGCTACCTGTACTAAATGCAAGTGTATTTACCATAAGCAATGCGTCGGTCTCTCTTCAAATCCAGTACCTAAGAACTGGTTTTGTCCAGGTTGTGTGGCGCAGGGTCCACGCAAAGATAATATAAACACCCCGGTTAAACCAGCAGGAGAAGAAAGCCCTGAGAATTCACCTCAAACTTTTGACGACAGCGTTAGCGAGCGGACATCGGTACTTGAAGAAATAAGAACGCTTAGAAATGATATGAGCATTTTTCGCAAAGATTTTATGAGCTCATTTACCCATGTAAATGTATGGACACACATAGAGTTAAGCGAATGTTACATACGGAGTTTTTATAATTTTGTAATTGTACAATTGTATTATATGAATAAGTGTAGGAATCTACTGTTAGCCCGCTAGCCCATCCCCTCGGTGACCACCTGTCCGACGGGAGTGTATTGAAAACCAGCACTGCATGTCTTGGCATGCAGCACAATGCTGAATACACTCCTTTTGCCTGTTATGAGTAATTGATTTTTGTGTTTAATATTAGTATAAGTTAAGAAGTTTATAGGCAGTAAATGATTTTATGATTATGATTATGATTGATAGGGATTACACTATTTCTGATATTTGACATGTTTCTGTAAAATATGGAAGTATGAACTACCAACTTATCGATATCTACGTACGCCTTACCTTGATTCCACCGCCATATGCATAAGTCCTTCACAGTGGGAGAACTCCAAAGGCGTGGAGCGGGAGTTTGGTGGTGCTCTTTTTTAAGAAGGGAGATAAAACCCTTCTTAGGAATTACAGACCCATTTCACTCTTGAGCCACGTCTATAAGCTGTTCTCACGAGTGGTCACAAACCGTCTCGCCAGGAGACTCGACGAGTTCCAGCCACCGGAACAGGCTGGGTTTCGCGAAGGATATGGCACCATAGACCACATACACACAGTGAGGCAGATTATACAGAAGTCCGAAGAGTATAATCAGCCCCTGTGTCTGGCTTTTGTGGACTATGAGAAGGCATTTGACTCCGTCGAAACCTGGGCTGTTCTGGATTCCTTACAGCGATGCCAAGTAGACTATCGTTATCGAGGTGCTGAGATGTCTCTACGAGGCTGCCACCATGAGTGTCCAAGTACAGGGCCAGCAGTCTAATCCCATCCAATTGTGCAGAGGAGTGAGGCAGGGGGATGTCATATCCCCGAAACTGTTCACTTGCGCATTGGAGGATATGTTTAGGTTGCTGGACTGGAAAGGAAAGGGCATCAACATAAATGGCGAGTACATCTCACACCTGCGATTCGCTGATGACAAAGTCTTAATGGCGGAGTCGCTTGAGGAACTGAACCGGATGCTGGACGGCCTAGCTTCAGCCTCCCGATGTATCGGTCTTGGCATGAATTTGGATGAAACCAAAGTCATGATCAATGGTCACATTGATCCAAGGCCGATGGTCGTACATGGTCACCTTCTCGAAACTGTCTCCGAGTACACTTACCTTGGGCAGATTCTGCAGTTGGGTAAAAACAGTTTCGAGAAGGAGGCCAAAAGGAGGATCCAGCTAGGCTGGGCAGCATTTGGGAAACTACGTCGAGTCTTCTCGTCATCCATACCGCAATGCTTGAAAACTAAAGTTTTCAACCAGTGCGTCCTACCCGTTATGACCTACGGAACTGAGACGTGGACACTCACGATAGGGCTGGTCCACCAGTTCAAAGTCGCTCAGCGAGCTATGGAAAGAGCTATGCTCGGAGTTTCTCTGAAGGATAGGATTCGCAACGAATACATCCGCCAGAGAACCAAGGTTATCGACATAGCTCAAAGAATTAGCAAGCTGAAGTGGCAGTGGGCCGGCCATATTTTGCGAAGAACCGACGGCCGCTGGGGCAAACGTGTTCTTGAGTGGAGACCACGACTCGGTAAACGTAGTGTAGGACGCCCTCCGACCAGGTGGGATGACGACTTGCGAAAGACTGCAGGTAGATGCTGGATGCGGCAGGCTGAGGACAGGGCGCAATGGCGCTCATTGGGGGAGGCCTATGTCCAGCAGTGGACTGATATAGGCTGATGGTGATGATGCGTAAGTCATACCTTCATTATTGATTATAATTTCAGCACCATCAGATAACGGAACAAAGAGCTTAGGCAAAAGTTTTGAATATTACTCCGGCACCACGCGCCCCGTTTGGTTCCTGTACAGCGGCATGGGCTCGCAGTGGCCCGGCATGGCGGCAGAACTCATGCGGATACCTATTTTTGCTGCAGCTATACAAAGGTATATTAACTTACATTTAATTGAAGCCATTTTATAATGTATTAGTATTTCTGCGAACAGTAGATCGCACAAACTACAATAAATTAATAAACACTGAAGTTTGTGAAAGCAGAATATTGTTATTTTTAAAAATATGGTAAATATTATCTTGTAATTTTTTTTTCTCGTGGAAATAGCCATGTCCGTTTTAAATCCCATAGTGAATGTGCGCCCGATTCCACCTGTATTCATTCGAAAGCGAGCAATTTACTGGTTTTTGAGGAGCTATTCTGCTCACCACACGAAATAATCTCATCAAAAAGCACCACTGAAATCAGATCTTAATAATTAATAATATTTTAACGTCTCTGAAATAGTTTTATTTTGTAAGGTTTAAGGTATGCTTAAACAGAGTTTGACGGCTACCAAGAGTAACTTCGTATCTCTGCATAAACAATATATATTACAATTTAAAAAACTAAACTTTACTACTACTACTAACTTTACTACTTTTTAAACCATACTAATAAAAAAATAATGTACTTGTCATATAGTACAGAACATTACAAAAAGCTTAAATAGGTCTCACAAAAACCAGAATGAAAATTTTGATATTTCCTTTGTTCAACTTAATAAGATAAAATATTTGGCGGTGATGGTTTACCTCGCCTTAAGTAGGTAGATACAGTCACCTACATAGGCAAAAATTAATGATTCTTGCCTTAAAGCCATGGTTCCACGTGCTGTGTCGCAAGTGGCGCCGTCTTGTTGGTACCACATGTCGCACAAGATTACGTGCTTCAATATCAGGTTACATTACAAATCCTCCATAACATTATCACGGCATAATAACGGTCGTTAGTGACACCTCGGACCTTTCATCGAAAATTGGAATTGCAGAATAGACCATGTTTACCGCAGTTACGTACAACATTTTAAATAAATAATATAGAAAAATAAATATCAAAAAAGTAATTTAAAATGATGAACCATCATTACCCAATAAATTAGTTATTTCAGTATGTTTTTGGATATCCCGTTATATGATTATACTGTGAAGGCTGGCCCCAGACATCCGGAATGACTTTCTGAATTCAGAAACGGAATTCAGATTCATATTTCAGAAAGCCCGGAATTCATACAATTTATACATTCTCCACACACATTATGATTTTTAGATTCTGAATCTATCTGATCGGTCTGTAAAAAGATACTGACGAGCGTTCTGAATTCCTGATCGGAATATTAATATTCTGAATTCAGAACAGGCGTAATTCCATTTGAATAGAGTGGCACACACATACTGAAATCAGATTCTGAATATACAGTTGATATTGCCAAAAGTAGTGCGATTAGCATGAACTCCTCTTCCATAGTAGACGTTTGCATGTGCTGCAATCCACTACTGATCAATCTGAATTTTTAAGATATGTGTGAATTCCTGCAACCTTGCCTGGTTGCAGGAATTCAGATTCTGAATTCAGAAAGACATTTCGGATGCCTGAGGCCATCCTCAATGTTTCTGATCTTAAGATCAGAAACATTGAGGCTGTCATTAAAATCTGACAACAAATAAGATTTATAATGAAAATTATCTAGAACTCTAGCAAACCATAATATTATAAGCATACAATAAGAAAATAAATACATGATTTGTGATATGATGCAAATTTGTGATTGCAGGTGCCACAATGTCTTACTTCCAAAAGGTCTGAACCTCCACAAGATCATTACAGATGCTGATAGTGGCATTGTTGATAATATACTGTACAGTTTTGTTGGAATAACAGCAGTTCAAATTGCTTTAACTGATGTTCTTAAGGCAGTAGGCTTAGTGCCTGATAATATTATTGGTAAATATAAAAGTTATTGACGATATTTATAAAGCGGGGCTAGATTTGAATGAATTCAGTCATCTAGGAGCTTTACGAGTATGTAAACTGAAGTCGGTTAATGTAGCAACTCATATCATTATAACCATATTTATTTTTAAGGGCACAGTGCTGGAGAATCAGCATGTGCGTACGCTGACGGATGTGTTTCTGCTGAAGAAAGCATTCTACTGGCATACTATAGGGGATTAGTCTCGCTACAAACCCCGCTAATTAAAGGGAAAATGGCCGCCATTGGACTTGGTCATAATGAGGTAACAAACCTTCCCTGATTTTTTATTCTTGTTATGACAAAATAGCTGTAATGACTTTTGGCAATAAACATGATTATGCAAACCATCATAAAACACACCATAGCAAGGGTAAAAAATGCCCTAATTGAAGGTGCTTGGACTTACAGTGTTTGCTCAGAAACATAGTTAATAGTCATTTTATATTTTTAGGTTCGTGATCTATGTTCTCCTGAAATCGATATAGCTTGCAAGAACAGTGCAACATCGACCACTATATCAGGGCCTGCGGACGTCGTTGAGAAGTTTGTGGCAGACCTACAAAGTAGATCAATTTTTGCAAGAGTTGTTGCTAGCTCCAACATTGCCTATCATTCCAGATATATTGCAGATGCTGGTAAGTTCAATACTAATTTGTAAGTAAAATAATGAATGGGAAAAGTGTTTGTACGATCTGCTGATATATGTTTCGGTACATCATGGGTACTGTGTACTGTGTGCTCACTGTGTATAATTAAAAGAGAATAATATCAGTTATCTACTACTCATACTATTTGCATATGATTTTTAATTTGTTAGAAGACGCTACTGACACCCAGCTTTTAATTTTTGAAAGTGCCAAGTATTAATAGTACCTTTCTAAAAAATATTAATTTTCTTTTATTAGGTCCTAAGCTAATGGCTGAATTGAAAAAAGTAATAAAGAACCCTAGATCAAGAAGCCAAAAATGGCTGTCAACTTGTTTTCTACCCAATCAGTGGAACGACGTCATAAGCAAAACTGCTTCACCAGAGTATTTTACCTACAACTTATTGGTAAGTAAAACTTTATCTTTTATATTTTCCCTCAATTAAGGAACGTCTTTACAGTTGAAAAGGAAAAAGTAGAAACAAAACTTGCCTTTTCAGAACCCAGTTCATTTTGAAGAAGCAGCCAGCATGATCCCCGCTGATGCGATAGTGATCGAAGTGGCTCCGCACGGTGTGATGCAGGCGATAGTGAAGAGATCCCATGAAAGCTGTCTGAACGTAGGGCTGACCAAGCGAGGCAGCGAGAATAACGTTTTGGTATTACTGAATGCTCTGGGAACGTAAGTAATATAATTAATATGCTGGATAATCCACATAGCATCATAATATCTATGTAATGTATTGTATTATGTATATCAGTCATCTAGTACCCACAACTCAAGCTCTGCTTGGGGCTAGATGACGTTTTGTGGATTTTCTAGCTTTATTTATTTATTTATAAATTCATTATTACTGAAAAGAGAGAATATTATAAGAGCCTTAAATCAACGGTGAATAAGGCCCCTTTTCATGAAAAAACAGCTAAAATAAAATACATGATCCGAAACTACTTTGGAAAAATATCAAAAGCACAATTTTTCCAAAACATACTTCTGAGCTTCCCCGACATTATGACCCTAACGTTATCAACAAGCACTTTTTGGACTTGCCAGTTACCTCTGTTATAAATATCTCGCACCTTACATATTTTGAGTATCACACTTTTGGTGAAGCGGTCTTTCAACTGCAGCCTGTCAGTCTGGATAGAATAGGTAAAATCATCAGCAGCTTGAAATCAAATGCTATAGGCAGTGATAACATAACGCTCACAGAACAATAATATCCTTACGGAAAGAAGTAAGACTCCATAGAGTAAAAATGCCAACACTAGAGCACACTAGCGCCCATACCTTAAGCCCACGGTAACTGGCTTTTGGCGGGAGCTTAAAATTAAATAGGCGCTCAATTCAAATCGACTATAATTATTTATCAGACGAGAATGGTAATTATTCAACATTTTGTTGAATATTCACCATTCGCCTGACACATAAAATTTAGAATTGCACCCAATACTTAAGGAAGGATTTTGGTTAAGTAATTAAAATGCCAATTTGGTCAAAACAGTGAAAAAATTCTAGTTTAATAGATATCATTTAGTAGGCAAATATAATATTTTTTTGTTTTACACGTAATTCACCTTGTTTTCACAGTATGATTCTAAATAAAGAAAAAATACAAGCACTTTAAATGTTTTGTAGTATATTTATTTTCTTTGTCATTATCTATCTATGCTTTCTTCGATGCTTCGTCCGTAAATTGTATATTTTTTAACAAACAGTGCCGTTTTATGCATATGCATATTTGTCGACACAATTATATGCAATTTTTTTTTTCAAGTTGCAAGTTGTAAATGCAAGTTGATATCGTCTTCAGTTCCCTTTTTGGTAGTAATATGGCATTTAGCGCACTTTCTTCACAAATAAACCTCAAAAAAGTCGAAATCTTTCACGGAAATATTATTGTTCTGTTATAATCACGATCCCAACCAAATTATGCAAACGAGGCGGAAAACATGTAAAATGAAGTTCTTTTTTAGATCTATCGCCCGACATGGTTGTCATTCTCATTTTTGACAGTGTTCCAGGGACATTTGAGTATCATGCCGAGACTTTGAGCATAAATTTTGTTGCTCTGTCTTACATAATAGCGTCCTCTCATACATTTTATTAGTCCCATGGTACTTGTGCTGTTGGCATTTCATGCTTAGCTAGTTGATACCCACTGATAACACTAAACATGCTCATGTTGACACTGCCTGAAACACTTGATTTAGTAACATGTATTGTTAATACCTCGCTAGAAATGTCCACCTTCTCGGATATGTGGAAGCTAGCAAGCGTACAGCCATTGCCTAAAATATCAAACCCTACAGAAAGATTTGCGACCAATCAGTATTTTGCCCTGCTTGTCAAAAGTATTGAAGAAAATGGTCTGTAGTCAAGTAACTGAATATCTCGAAAGTAATTGCATATTGCCCAAATTACAGTCAGGATTTCGAAAAGGGCACAGTACAGTAACTGCACTGTTAGATGTAACAGACAATATTCTCTGCGCGCAAGATAAAGGCATGTGTACCTTGTTGGTTCTATAAGATTTCTTTAAGGCGTTCGATTCAATGAATACTAGCCTTCTTCTGTCAAAGTTACATTTTTATGGTTTTGATTATAAATCAATTCTCTGGTTTTACAGCTATCTCACTAATCGCCATCAGTACACTAAGCTCTCTCGCGACAATGGTTCGACATTGTTATCCGACATATTACCAGTCAAGACTGGAGTTCCTTAAGGATAATTTTAGGACCGCTGTTATTTATACTGTATTCGGCAGATATACAGTGGCATATAAAGTACTGTCAGTTCCATATTTACGCAGACGACACACAGCTATATACAGGGTGATTTTGAATTCGTTAGCATCCTTTTAAACCAAGACACCACTAATGATACCTAAATCATTGGAACTAATATAACGCAAATCCAATGTATAATTTATGTAAGTATGGAAAACGCAAATATTATATAATTGTTGGTCGCGCTTTACCCACTCAGTCCGTCCCTGCCGCCGCGGTATGTTTAGTGCGCGTGACCTCCCTAGGTACACAGTATTCATATGTATACAGTGCTAGGTAAGTAGGTGTGAGCCCGTCGTCACAGTACACATATACTTATACTGAGCCGTCGTCGTCCGAGAAGTAGGCGCCTAACTTCAACTAACTTGTTATTTATTTTATTTTATTATTTCCAACTTTCCTTTCATACTTGGCCAGCTTAGGACGGTCAAAACTACGTTAGTTAAAAAAAAGATTAAAATGTTTAGATGATACCTACAGGCAATGATATTTTATAATAAATGAGGTAATGTCGCACTAGCGCGTGGAAACTGAGGCGGAAAAATTAAGTCAATTGTCGTAATTTTGATTTAGTCGAATAATAACTGCGAGCGAGACCGCGCGTGACATTATTCGATTTAAATGCCGAGCTGTGTGTTTAGAAAATGCAAAAACTATGGTACAAAGGTAAAAAAGGATGAAGGAGTTACGTACCACGCGTAAGTACATAAAACACCTAGTAATTTATGTTTTATTTCGAAATTACAACAAATTATCGGTAAATTATCAAATATTTTAAATGATGCTAAAAAGGGATAGAGAATATTGACGACGACCGCAGCGCGATAGGGACAGACAGTGTGCGCCGGGCGTGCGTCATAGAGTAATCAATCAGAAGTATTCAGATGCGATTTCGTAGGCACAAATTTACCTACAAATCCTAATAGAATGGCACTGTGAATATCTTTTAGTTTCAGTAATGTTTTTAAACATGGTAATTGCTTCTTTTATTTATCAGTTGATCATAAGCCTTTAGAAATAGGTGAAATTCATTAATGTATCTTTTGTTCCTCGAAATTATATCATAATAAACAAACAAACAAATTGTTTCATTAAATGTCCCTTCTGTAACAATATTCTGTGTGTAACCAAAATTGCACACTGAAATTTCCACCGGCGGCACTGAAATCCAAAGGACAGCGAGAAAGGGGTCGCGCGCGACAATTGGGGATAAATTAGCATGTCCGCACTCTCACGCAATTATTACGACACTGACGAGGTCAATCAACGGGTGATACTTAGATTTAGATCCAGATTGGGTCCTACGGAATCACAAGTCAACAACAGCAATGGCGGACTTGTCATAAGTGAGAGATGCCAACTGATGAAAAAAAAATGCCGATAATGTTCATAAAAGTTTCTAGAAATCACAGATCACAAATCAAATAGGTAGCTATTATTTAAAAAAAAAGTAGCGTAATGCTTTAATCACAAGAATGTTATAGTTTTTATAAGAGCTACCTACTACGTAACATACCAACCTATGATTATAATTATTTTCCTTCCGAACGACTGGCTGGTTTTTCTACTCGAAAGAAACCATCTATACGATCCTGTAATCAGAACCCTTAAATCGCGACGGCATCTGGTAGCACACTCAAAAGAGGAGTTCTCAGAGGGCCCTGCCCTCTGAGAACTCCTGGAGCAAGGGGGGGGGGGGTTCTGGGGGAGTAAATGTCAAAAAGTTGGAATTTTTCTTGGGTCACCTCAACCCCCTCTATACGATTCCGTAAAAAAAACATACGTCCATCAAGAAAAACAATTATGTCAATCAGTAAGTCAAGTCAGTCTGTGTTAATTTAGCTTTATATAATAAAATATATAAGAAATATCTATTTAAATTCTTATTTACGTTAGGTAGGCTACCTACCTCATTCCAATTTTAAGCATTATATGTATATAATATACAAAGATTCAAACATTTTTAATAAACTCCCACATTATTTTGTTGTCATTTTTCTGTTGATAGTTATTTGTGTTCAATCGAAGAAATAAGTGGATGTAATTCGAAATTTACGTGTGAAATGTGATTCTGTCTTTATTATTTACTAAATTAGTGTGATTTCGGCAACATCTGACCACATAAGAAGACATTTTTCATTTTTCGATCTATGTCACTCTGTTGGTGTCTAAAGAGGTAATGGCGGACGAGTAGTCTATAAACCGACAATGTCAAAATCTGTACTACAGTGAGTACTTCGTTCTTCGGTTGACTGAGATTCCATCCGAGTATTTTTTTCATTCATGGGGTGATATTAGTTTGCACACGGCCGCGGGGGTAGTAGGCGGTGCTTGTTTGAAGCGCGATGGTCACATGGGACTGGTGTGGGTCCACCGGCGACCTACTAGTTTATTGATGTAGCCGAAGGACGAAGGCAGGTATATTGTGTTTAGCGCGGCCGCCATACTTTTGATACTTTAAGTAGTTTAAAAATATCTATTTTTTTAATATTTCGTTTTTATTATTTTTAATTAATATAAGATTTCCTATTTTTTGCGTTTTCCATACTACCATAAATTATATTTTTAATTGGCGTAATGTTAGCCCCAATGCGTTAGGTATCATTAGTGGGGTCTTGGTTTAAAAGGATGCCAACGAATTCAAAATCACCCTGTATATCATGTAAGCCTTCTGATGTTGATGAGGCTATAATAAAACTTAATAGTGATTTATGTAACTAGCTCAGTGGTCTAAAAATAACTCTCTCGTCTCTTACTCAACCCCTCAAAAACCAAATATTATATATGATCTTTGGTAGCAAACATCAACTAGCTAATCTGAGTCCAAGTGTCGATGTGATGATTATGGATCCACCTTTAGAGCGCGTTTACGCGGTTCGGTTTACATAATGGACTGCAATCTTCGCTTCGAAAAACATGTAGCTGACACCGTAGATAACTGTTTTTACAGGCTAAAAGTATTGTATAGAATGAGGTCTCATATACAAATGGACCTACGCATACGTCTTGTGGAATCACTCATACTATCGAAGTTGAATTACACTGATACAGTCATTAGTCCTAGACTGCTTGCTAAAACCAAAAAGTTGATTCAGAGAGTACAGAATGCCTGTGCTTGTTTTTGCTTTGATATCCCGTTGAGAGGTCATGTTACACCCTTTTTAAATCAACATGGCATTATGAAGATGAGACATCGTAGAAAACTTCATTTAGCTTGTTTACTCTTTGGTGTCCTCAAGCACCGTGTATCTCTATGAGAAACTTTCATGGAACTGTAGCACCAGATTATGCGGACCCCGACAGAGTGCCAAACAGCTCGCGATGCAGTGCCATAGCTCGGCCTCTTTTCGAGGCAGTTTTCGCTACGCGGCATCGCGGTGCTGGAATAATATCCCCCCTCCAATAAAATAATATAGCAAAGTTTTCGTGGTTTTAAATTTAAACTACGCAATTTTATTTTTGAAGGTCAGAAAAAAACAAGAAAATCATATAAATGATACAAGTATCATATCATGAAGTAGTAATCCGTGTGTAATTTATGTGTTTCTTTTGTGATTTCGCCTGTTACAATTTTACAATATTTATCTTTTGTATTTTAATTTTTGTATATGAACTAAAATGCAAACTTACTTAGCTGCCTAAATCTTATTCAATGTAGAAATATCCGCTGTCCGTTGTCATAGTTTATATATTATTGTTACAGTCTTGTCTTTTATTTTTTGATATACAGGGTGGAATTTTGTAATGCCACCTGGAGGGAAAGTACTCTTAATACTGTAGATAGAAAATTGTACTCAAAGAAAACATTCCTTTAATTTTGAAAAGAAATAAAACTGCATTCAAAGATTTTCGAAAATTCGCTTGCCACACCCGTGAATCGAACCGACTAAAATCTGTAAAAATTACACCCTGTACTTTTATTGCATAGATCGTTAGGGTCAATAATAAGGATGAAATATTTCTAACAAACTTAATAAATTAAATGAAAGGAAAACCATGAAATCTTAAATTATTTTAATTATTTACAACTAACTAACTGTCAACTAACTAATTAGTTGCTCGAAATGGGCTCCATTTTTGGATACACAAATTTATTCTTCTAACGAATTCATTTCTAGTAACTTTTAATAACGTGTTGTGGTGAATATTATAAATCGTATTCTGAACATCAACTCTCAACTCGTTTACATTCGCATAAGATTTCATGTAAATTAGATTTTTTAAATATCCCCACAAAAAAAAATCTAAAGGGGTGAGATCTGGTGATCTCGCAGGCCATCTGATTGGGCCGTTGGTACCAATCCAGGTATTAAAATGGTTATTAATATAGGCAGTAGTGATTCTGCTATTATGGGCTGGAGCACCATCTTGCTGTAGAATTATTTGGTTTCGCTCTGCCTCGGGGAAACCATTTAACTCATTTCTTAAGAGATCCAGTATTTCAGTATTGCAGTTATGTTGCATCTAAAAAAGGAGTCTGCATTAGGTACAAACACGTGAAAATTTCAATCGTCTAAATATTAATTCGTCATTTTAATGGATAAATGACGTCAATGATAATTATTAATTACTGACACAAGTAAACAGATGGATCTTTAAGTTAATGTGCTTAACTTGACCCATTCAATTTATAATTTAAGATTCGTTTCTTTCATTTAATTTATTAAGTTTGTTAGAGAGATTTCATCCTTATTATTGACCCTAACGATCTATGCAATAAAAGTACAGGGTGTAATTTTTACAGATTTTAGTCGGTTCGATTCCCGGGTGTGGCAAGCGAATTTTCGAAAATCTTTGAATGCAGTTTTATTTCTTTTCAAAATTAAAGGAATGTTTTCTTTGAGTACAATTTTCTATCTACAGTATTAAGAGTACTTTCCCTCCAGGTGGCATTACAAAATTCCACCCTGTATATTGTCTTGTGTTATCTTCCGTGACGTCACCAAACGCCTCTATCGGAAGACCAGCATTGGTTGTAACATACTTACAACTAACTAACTCATGCTGAGATAGAGTCCGTTTTGTGACTCAATTACAAAAATTTGTTTATACTTTATTTATTTTTTTAATCATGTTTGTTTTATGTTTTTGTGTATTGAGTTACAAATAAACTATTCTATTCTATTCTATACTGCTTTATTATAATGATTGTCTATTTTATTTCAACAGGTTATACCAAGCTGGTATGAATCTAAATATTGATGTTCTATACCCTCGGATAGATTTCCCAGTCTCTACAGAGACCCCAGTTATCTCTCATTTCGTCGAATGGGACCACAGCTCTGATTGGTAAAATATTTTTTCTAACTAAGTTCTGTCTGCGGTCTATCATACATTTCGGGTTTAAAAAAATGCTTATATTTCCTTAGTTTCCAAGTCCATCGTTCATAGCTATTTTTGAATGACAAGATGTTACAGGTATATGACCTGTGATATTTGATCAGTTCAGTAGTTTTAACGGGTCTTTAGTCGTTCCGCACAATAAGCGATTCAAACCGCGGTGTAAATCGCGGTTCGGTTTTAGTAAAATGTATAATGATCAAGCTGTGACTTAAAACCTACCTCTTAAAAAAGATACACCTATTGAGCAAATATAATGATTACGTATTATCTTGCAATTTTTATCACTATCGATTTGTCTTCTTATCTGTAGGTACAAATAAATACCTAATTTAAATTCTTAAATTTTTGATGCGTGTCTAAATTGGACTCACAAAATGAGCATTGAGTCGTTTTTCTCTTGGTTCGAAACTACCCATTTCAAAAGAATCTTGAGCGATTCGCACCGCCGCCGTAACTCTGCGGTGCGAATGGCCCCATTCGGAAACAGTGCTTGGGTCTTTCGCACCGTGGTAGAATAGTGTGTGGTGCGAAACGACTAAAGACCCGTTTTAACTGCAGAGTACATCCTAGTACAAACAAATAAATACTAAAAACATGCCAAGCCAACAAACCAAACGAAATGTTATATACCAAGATCTACACATCCAAACTTTTCAGATTACATTACATACAGTAATTGTGATGTTGATGATGATGTTTTATCATAGAGTTTTGTTTCTTTAATCATTCATAATATTTCAGGACTGCCTTGGACTTTGATAAAAAAACAATGAATAAAATATTTGCAAGAGAATTGAATGTGTCCGCCCATGATGATGAGTATGGTTTTATCAGACAATACACAAGAAATGGTAACCATTATTTATTTTCAAAGGCAATAACAAATAAGAACATAAAATATTTGTTTGAACTAGTATTTCATTATAAAACAGTAGATACAAAAATGTATAATAATGATTCTTTACAGGTATCAACATTTTTCCTGAATCGTCAATATTGGTGAAAGTCTGGGAAACTGCAGCAATGTACAAAAATACGACATGCGAGCACTTACCTATTATTTTCAAAAATATAAATTTTCATGAAAAAATAAGAATACAACCTGAAGAAATACTGCGACTAAGAATACATATCCAGCCAGCATCTAATTTGTTTGAGGTTCCAAACCAGTACATTGAACAGTTATAACAATATTTTAAGGATTGCAAAATATTAACTTTCTAATAATACTAAACATTTTAGGTAACACACGACGATAAGCTCATTACATCTGGATCTATTGTATTTGAACTCAGTGATATTCATTCCGATGAAACAGTTTCTGACAATGACAGCGGTAATAACCTAAACTCTACTGACATTTACAGAATATTGAGCCTGAGAGGATATGGCTGCGAGTAAGTATTGTTGTTATAAAATGAAAATGAATAATATATATTTATGATCATACCAGACCATTTATTTACAGGAATGTAGGTACAAGAGCTCGGTAACTCTCAATTACATTTTTTATGGTTATAAGTTATAAGTCCCAAACTGTATCATATGTGTTTTACTCAAATTATTATAATATTATAAAAATACAAATAATTTAATATATTTAATCAATTATACCCAATCATTAATTTCACTTTTCAATGTATTTTATTTCCTGCAATAATAATTGTGATGTCGTCAGCAAATAATATTGTCTTAAGTCTATTAATATTAGGAATGTTGTTAATAAATACATACATCTATATATATAAAAGAAAGTCGTGTTTGTTACAACACTTATAACTCGAGAACGGCTGAACCGATTTAGCTGAAAATTGGTGGAGAGGTAGCTTAGAACCAGGAGTCTAACATAGGACTTTTTATAATTTAAATCATTTGACACATAGATTTGGACGGGGGCGAAGCCACGGGGCGCAGCTAGTATGAAATAAAAGCAACTTATATATCTTTCTTACAGAGGTAAATTCCAATCTATACAATCTGCAAACACAGAAAGAGGTGTAGCTGTTTTGAAATGGGAAAACGACTGGAACTTTTTTCTGGATGCTCTTTTTCAAGTAACTGCGTTATCAAGAGATTACGAGGGGGTGTCTGTTGTGAAACTTATCACCAATCTTTCGATTGATCCGATACAACACAAAGTTCTTAAAATAATTAAGGACCAAAATATTTGTTACGATGCTCAAATTTTCAAGGATCTGGATATTTGCAGGTACCTTGAACATCTAATAGACTAGTAAAGTTTATTAGTTATTTAAAAAAATACTTACTAGTAAAAGGGACTATTCCCTTTTACTAGTAAGTATTTTTTATTTTATATACTAGTAAGTATTTTTTATTTTATTTAAAGAGACATATTATTGAAACAATTGGGGATGTCATATCCCCGAAACTGTTCACGTGCGTATTGGAACATTATGTTTAGGTTGCTGGACTTGAAAGGAAAGGGCATTAATTATAAATTATAAATGTTCTAAAAAAAATATTATAATATTCGCTGATGACATAGTCTTAATGGCGGAGTCGCTTGAGGAACTGAACCAGATGCTGGACGGCCTAGCTTCAGCCTCCCGATGTATCGGTCTTGGCATGCATTTGAATAAAACCAAAGTCATAATCAATGGTCACATTGACCCAAGGCCGGTGGTCGTACATTGTCACCTTCTGGAAACTGTTTCCGAGTACACTTACCTTGGGCAGATTCTGCAGTTGGGTAAAAACAGTTTCGAGAAGGAGGCCAAAAGGAGGATCCAGCTAGGCTGGGCAGCATTTGGGAAACTACGTCAAGTCTTCACGTCATCCATACCGCAATGCTTGAAAACGAAAGTTTTCAATCAGTGCGTCCTACCCGTTATGACCTACGGAGTTGAGACGTGGACACTCACGATAGGGCTGGTCCACCAGTTCAAAGTCGCTCAGTGAGGTATGGAAAGAGCTATGCTCGGAGTTTCTCTGAAGGATAGGATTCGTAACGAATACATCCGACAGAGAACCAAGGTTATCGACATAGCTCAAAGAATTAGCAAGCCGAAGTGGCAGTGGGCCAGCCATATCTCGCGAAGAACCGACGGCCGCTGGGGCAAACGTGTTCTTGAGTGGAGACCACGACTCGGTAAACGTAGTGTAGGACGCCCTCCGACCAGGTGGGATGACGACCTGCGAAAGACTGCAGGTAGATGCTGGATGCGGCAAGCTGAAGACAGGGCGCTATGGCGCTCATTGGGGGAGGCCTATGTCCAGCAGTGGACTGCTATAGGCTGATGATGATGATGATTATTGAAACAAAAGCTTGTGATAATACACTGAATTTTTTTCAGGTGTGGTGGTGTTGTTTTAAAATCAGTCGCGTTTATGGATGAGCCTGCACCGGAGCATACAGTTGATAAATTGCTTATTCGTAAGCCACACCCACAGCGACATGATTTTGAAGGCAACGACGACGTTCAACTGGTGGAATTTGATGACGATGTCTCTCAATTTGACAATGTGAAGCTTGTAAATAATGGAGAAAAATATGTTTGGACTGAGATCGCTCCCAAAAATGACGAAATTCAGGTAAGTTCAGTAAGTCAGTTCATAGAATAACTAACAATGTATTTATTTGATAATTGACCATAACCATTTATTTGAAATTCTAGATTGCCTTTGCCGGCCTTACTTTGAACACAAACACTAGTGAAAAAATTAATAAGTTTGGAACAGATTTTTCGGGCATCACATCAAAGTAAGTTTTATGTTAAATACTAATACGGAAACTTAAAGTTTATTTCTTAAAATGCAAAATTTCAGCCTGATCCGTTCAGTAGTTGTGGCGTGAAGAAGTAACAAACATCCATCCATACATCCATTTACCAAACATCCCTCTAAACATCCAAACTTTCGCATTCATAATTATTAAAGATTAGTGTGAAGTAATGTGTTCATTTATTGATTCATTCGTTTGAATGTGTGAAGCAATTAAATTATAATATACATACATGTATCGTTTATATTTTAATATTTCTAGAGGCCAAAGAGTTATGGGTATTGTCCCAGATAACAATGTAATGAGTTTGATTGAGCCAAATTGCGAATTCCTGTGGCCCGTGCCTCAACTCTGGAAAATGGAAGAAGCTGCCACCGTGCCGTTACCTTACATCCAGGCTTATTATTGTCTTGTAAGTTTCATGCATATTTTTTTACCACTGGCAACCTTTACAAAATAAAAAAATGTGTCCTATTCAGAATTTCAGAACAAGTTTGAAAAGAAGATATACTGTGCTTATTAGCAATGGAGACAGTGGGTTTGGACAAGCTCTTATATCAATCTGTTTGAGTCACGATTGCACAATATTCACCACCGTCAAAACCCTTCAAAAGAAAAAGTTTTTGCTGCGAATATTCCCTGACTTAGATGGTAATTTTCTATTAAATTATTTATTTGATATTTATATTTAACTTCTAAAATTTATGACGAGTTTTGTTTGTCTAGAAAATAAGATCGGATGTTCAAATGAGGATTCTTTTCTTCAAATGGTTCGACATGCAACGCATGGAGCCGGGTGCAAGCTTATTGTAAACGATAACAACGGATCGTTACGAGATGTACGTAAACTATAACTTTATTCAAGTTAGAATTGAGTTAACTATGTATCTTGTTTTAGATTAAAAATAAAAAAAATATTTATATAAAAACCAAATTGATGTTACTTATATACATATGTATTATTATTTTTAGGCTGCTTTGGGATGTATGGGACCGATTAGCACATTTTTAGACATTTCCGAAGTTGGTATGAAAAATAATGAAAGATTCGGCATGGCTTACATCGATGTTAGAAGCTATGTTACTGTCTGCTTTTCTAATATATATAAACAAGAAAATTTCAAAGAAAGAAAGGTACGAGTATATTCAGAGTTTTACCTAGTCATTTTCAGGAGTTTTAATATTTAATTAAATAAATCTAAATCAAATTTTAAACCATAACTTATTATCAAATAAGAAATAAGGTCTTTTTGATTTTCGGTTAACTTCAATTTTTTGTCCACTAATGGAAGAAGTTAAAAAGTAACCACTAGTACACTCATATAACACTTATGTGTCTATAATATAGGTGGACTCATGAAATATTTTTTAAAAAGAAACCATAAAGTATGATTTTTGAGGGATTTAGTATTTGTTCCGAATAATTTAAATCAGTATACATACATACATATATATGTAGGTAATCATGGAATTCAAAGTCTGGTTTTAGTTTTTTGTACACTATAATTTTAGATATCAGTTGAGTTACCTTTACATTGTTTGATCAATTGTTTCAATAGTAAATACTAGTTCTAATATTTTTATTATCTGGTTGTAATATTTTTTGTAAATAAAGTAACAGTTGAAATCAGCTTATTGATAATTTCTAATTGCAGATGTTACGATCGCTGCTGGCTGAAGGCATCGCTTCCGGTGTCGTCCGCCCCCTCACGCGTGTGGTTTATACTCCGACAAATATATCTAGAGCCTTCCAATTGCTATCAAGGGATAACCATACTGGCAGAGTTTTGACAAACATGCAAAACACGAACATATTGAAAAGTGGTCATGATATTTTGCCCAGGTATACAAATCATCATCATCATCATCATCAGCTTATATTAGTCCACTGCTGGACATAGGCCTCCCCCAATGAGTGCCATAGCGCCCTGTCTTCAGATTGACGCATCCAGCATCTGCAGCATCGCCTGCGAAAGACTGCAGCATCTGCAGTCTTTCGCAGGTCGATATCCCACCTGGTCGGAGGGTGTCCTAAACTACGTTTACCGAGTCGTGGTCTCCACTCAAGAACACGTTTGCCCCAGCGGCCGTCGGTTCTTCGCAAGATATGGCCGGCCCACTGCCACTTCAGCTTGCTAATTCTCAGAGCTATGTCGATAACTTTGGTTCTCTGTCGGATGTATTCATTGCGAATCCTACCCTTCAGAGAAACTCCGAGCATAGCTCTTTCCATAGCTCACTGAGCGACTTTGAACTGGTGGACAAGCCCTATCATGAGTGTCCACGTCTCAGCTCCGTAGGTCATAACGAGTAGGACGCACTGGTTGAAAACTTTCGTTTTCAAGAATTGCGGTATGGATGAAGAGAAGACTCGACGTAGTTTCCCAAACGCTACCCAGCCCAGCTGGATCCTCCTTTTGGCCTCCTTCTCGAAATTGTTTTTACCCAACTGCAGAATCTGCCCGAAGTATGTGTATTCGGAAACGATTTCGAGAAGGTGACGATGTACGACCACCGGCCTTGGATCAATGTGTCCATTGATCATGACTTTGGTTTTATCCAAATTCATGCCAAGACCGATACATCGGGAGGCTGAAGCTAGGCCGTCCAGCATCTGGATCAGCTCCTCTAGCGACTCCGCCAATAGGACTATGTCATCAGCGAATCGTAGGTGTGAGATGTAGTGCCGTTTATGTTTATGCCCTTACCTTTCCAGTCCAGCGTCTTAAACAAATCTTCCAACGCGCTTGTGATCAGTTTCAGGAATATGACATCCCCCTGTCTCACTCCTCTGTGCAATTGGATAGGTTTAGACTGCTGACCCTGTACTTGGACACTTATAGTCGCGGCTTCGTAGAGACTTCAGCACCTCGATATAACGATAGTCCACTTGGCATCGCTGTAAGGATTCCAGAACAGCCCAGGTCTCGACAGAGTCAAAGGCCTTCTCATAGTCCACAAAAGCCAGACACAGGGGCTGATTATACTCTTCGGACTTCTGTATAATCGGCCTTACTGTGTGTATGTGGTCTATGGTGCCATATCCTCCGCGAAATCCGGCCTGTTCTGGTGGCTGAAACTCGTCGAGTCTCCTAGCGAGACGATTCGTAACTACTCGTGAGAACAGCTTATAGACGTGGCTCAAGAGTGAAATGGGTATGTAGTTCTTAAGAAGGGTTTTATCACCCTTCTTAAAAAAAGAGCACCACCAAACTCCCGTTCCATGCCTTTGGAGTTCTCCCACTGTAAAAGACGGCATTGAAGAGGTTCTTTAGCTCCTGTATAACAGGAACTCTTCCAGCTTTCAAGAGCTCGGATGTTATACCGTCTTCACCGGGGGCTTTTCCATTTTTAAGCTGCCTTAGAGCTAACACGATCTCGTCTTGACTGATGTCAGGTAGTTCGTCGGTAGAGTGGCCTGTCAAGGTGGCTCTGGAACCATGGTTGTCTCGTCGGGAACGAGGGGCATGAGCAGCGTATAGACGGCCATAAAAATTCTCTATCTTGGCTGAGATCTCCGGCTTCGACAATACGGTCCTTCCGTCGTGCGTTTTAAGCTTTGTCAGGTGGCTCCTGCCAAGCTGCTGAGTGAATACTTTGGACCCCCGGTTTCGCTCTATCGCCTCTTCAATGAGGCGCGTGTTGGAGCTCCGGAGGTCGTGCCGTACCATCTTCGCAATTCGCTTGTTCAGGTCTGCCTCTCTGACAAACTCTCGGATGAGACTCTTGTCTCATCCGAGAGTTTGGACTTCTTGCCAGTACAAATTCTTCAGGGCATCAAATTCTGATTGTGTAGGGTCTCATCAGCATCATCAGTTGGTTCCAAGGCAACAAATCGATCCCCAAGAAGCTTTTGAAACTTCTCAGTGCCCGCCATGATTTGGATTAGGTCAAGTCAGCGTGGACTTCATCAGACGGTTTCTTTTAAGCTTAATGTTGATATTCAGAGAGCCTCGAAGGAGTCAGTTATCAGATCCGGTATTGAACCTGTTGATCACTGAGACATCTCTGAATATGTGCTTGCTATCCGTCATATATCACGACGGATAGCAAGCATGATCTCATTTTTAGTCACAGTGTCGGGGCTTTGCCATGTCCACTTCCTTTGAGGCTGTTTCTTAAAGAAGGAGTTCATTAAGAACAGCCCCTCCTTTTCAAGGAAATTGACAAACATTTGCCCCCTGTTATTCCTAACTCCATAACCATGCGGGCCTATTCGGGATTCGTTGCCAGTCTGGATTCCTACCTTGCCGTTAAAGTCCCCCATAACAACGTTGAAGTGGGCCTTAGTGGTGTTGTGTAAGGCTTTGGATGTCTTCGTACATATCCTCCACTTCATCATCCAAGTGTGCCGAGGTCGGTGCGTAGATCTGGATGACCTTCATGCTGTACCGCTTGGACAGCCGAAGGATCAGGTCCCTGGTCGACACACTGGAGATTTCTTGGACGTTGTTAGAGAGGGCCTTATTGACGAGGAAGCCTACGCCACCCTGGGATGTTTTATCACCCTCGCGAAAGTAGAGAAGATGGCCCGAGTCTAGGGTTACGGTGTCCGCCCCCTCTCTATGGACTTCACATAACCCCAGAACATGCCATTTGATAGTCAAGCCTCAGAGTGCGTCTGTGAAACGTAGCCAGGGTCCAATTTAGATAGGGTGTTGTAGCCTAATGTAGCCCGGGGATTCCTAGCACCCTCTGCCCCGCCGTTACCGTGGCCGCTACCAGGCATGGAACTGGGGGCCACATTCTACTGGCATAGCGATCCATGGGGGGGGGGGGGGGGGGGGGTTGATACCCATAATCCCCACGCTGGGCATGTGGGTTGGGTATCACAGTATAGGGAGTGTGCTGCAAGGGACGCTGCTGCCCGTGTATGTCCCTTTATCGCCTCCTACGACACCCATGGGAAGAGTTGGGTTGATGCTATTCTATCTAGCCCGACACCACACAGCCCTATGTCTATGCCCTATTTTATATGTAAATTGTATGTGTTCCCGTAGTTACAAATAAATTTAATTTATCTACATATAAAATTAACATTGTTTTAGGATACAACTGAATCCACGATATGTATATATGGTGGTGTGTGATGGGAGCGAGCTGGGCGTGGAGCTGGTGGGGCACCTGATCAGACGAGGCGCGCGGCGGCTGTTGCTGCAGGTGGAGCCGCACATGCTGGACGGATACTTCCATGTCAGATATGCGTTAGTTCAGCATTCATTGTTACTTTCAAAAGTATCTACACCTTTTTTGTAACACGCTATTCTAAGTATAAAATGTTCTTAACAAGGACAGGACGTCTTTTGAACACAAAGAACTGATGCGTTGATGCTATTCGATGAATTTAATTTTCTAAGTGGTTTTTACGAAATCCTTTCACAGGTGGTGGTAAAAGAACAATGTGAAAATATAATTCAACGGCGCACCAAATAAGCGTTAGTTCTAAAGTTATTACACCAAAGCTAAACATATATATGTCAAAGTTTTAATAGATGTTTGGTATCTCTTCAAGCTAAGGTTACAAATGATACAAAATGATTTATAGATCAATCAAGCCTTGCCAATTTGTGATAGCGTGATTATCTTACCTAAATATCAGCGTTGATTTATTTGCTGGTTTCAAATGTATGCCGTTTATAACTAATACTCTGGCCAAGCACAAGTTACAATGGTTGTAAACCAATGAATACATAACATGGGGTAATCTCCATTCACCTAAAAACATTTTTACTTATTAATGTTTTGAAAAAAATTGCAACTACAAACTATTTGTCGATTTAAGCTGATTCTACAATTTATAATGCTGACAATATTTATTCTGATTTTTTTTATCCTGTTGGTTGTTTACAAACTTAGTGCTTTGAGAATGGCTGGAGTCTATACTCTAGCCATACTATGTTGAACATTTTTTTTGTGCCGCGGTACGACTCAAATCAATTTTGCATTCCACCGCAACAATATTTCGATAACAACCTTGTTTAGACAACCGTGATTATTTTATTTTTTATTTATAAGAGATAGAACAAGTGATTTTGATTATATGTATAACACATTATCCACATAAATATTGTTCTACGGATTTTAACAACCTAATCATGATATATCTTCTTTGTATTTCTACAGATCTTGGAAAAAAGCAAAGATAGAAATACATCTCAATGGTGAAGATTTGAATAAAACATCACATGTTGAGAAGTTCATTAGAGTTGGAATGAAGCTGGGTAGTGTTGGTGGTATTTTTATATGTCGCAATGAAGTGGACAACTCATTCAACAATATCAAAGAAAAGCGCGATTCTCTCATAGCATCTTTAGATTCAGCATCACGGGAAATAAGCGATTCTTGGTAAGACATTTAAATAGATGGTCCGGGAGCCAGTGACAGATTTTCACGAGTCCCTCCAAAGCAAAACCTCGTACCTAATATGCATTAGGGATTATTATGAATACTCGTGACCGTCAGCTGCGATTCCGTGGGTGGGTTGGCCAATGGCAGTGGCAGCGATGACGACATTATTCCCATGGAATAAGATTGATGGCCACGAATTTTCGAATGGGTGGAAATAATTAACCAAATTTGTACCTGGCTCCCGGATCAAGAGGTATGGACATTTATAAAAACAAAATACGATTTAATTTCTTTTTAATCTGAATAATACAGATTTATAAATGATTTTAGATATATTTTAGATATAAAGTGTCTTTTTCTTAGACTTGATATGTAACCGGAAGATAAGTAGAAATGTAGTGTAAACAGAACGGTTATTTTTTTAGTTATTTTGCCATTGTTACCCTCTCAAAGCAAGGATTTCAAAATGATGCTGATTTTTCAAACATCGAAAGGTGTTGTTTCGAGAGACATGAAATTGGATTGCCTGCACTTTCTTTGCATCACACTTTATATGGAAAGGTATGAATAACATTTCTAAGGTATTCTTAGTGAAATAAATAAATAAGTAGTCTTTCATAGACGTTTCAAGATAGAGTTTAGCGCAACACTTCAAATGCAAACGTTGTTCATAGCGTTTAATTTACAATAAAAAATATAGAAACGAAACTAGAATGAAACTTAACTACACTCTCGATTTTAATAATACGCCACTGTAGTAACATTATTTTCATATATTGTTATTATAATTGCTAACTACAAATATTTATAAATAAAATATTAAATTAGTATTTACAATTGAAACAGTTGAGCTAGCTATATACATATATGTATATACATTATATATATCTAGAGGTAGCTCGACTGATCTCTATCAATACCAATTGGTGATGCCTAACATGCCATGGTTTTATTTTAGTCAATTTTACGACCTACCTTGTCAAGAGTCTTCAACGCCCTCGACTCAAGTCTGAAAAAGAACTACATCAGCGTGGTAACATCAGACCAACTGGAAAACCCCGAAACAAAACCAAACCCTGTATACACAGGCTTCGGAGCTTTCTTCCGCCAGGTTGATATTGATGAGTATCTCGCCAATGAGCCCGTGATTTGCATGAAGACACAACTGAACAATGAAAATGAGGTGAGTAACTCAAATCACATTTTCATCAATATAACAATGAACTTTAACATATTAATCTTTGATGAAAAATATTTTATGTATTTGTAGAATGAACTGTTTATGGACCCAGATGAAGACCACCTCATGATAGTGCCGGGTTTCGATGGCTTGTACCAAAACATGACCGCTGTGTCGGAGCGGCTCAAGATACTCGCCGTGACCCTGCAGCTAGAGCCGGACTTTGACAAGAGCATTGACCAGATTGCTTCCAGGCTTGTAGAAGTGAGATCAAACAACAAATTGATTTATATACCTATTTATTATTACATGATAACATTTATTACAACATTGCTAATTTGATTGTTTTCAGCATATAAAAAATAGATTTAATCTCAAATCAAGATTCTATCTTTTGGGATATTCATTTGGAGTTAACGTTGCTTTGAAAACTGCGGCACTGCTGGAAAAAGAAGGTACAATCTATATGTTAGGTACCTACCTAGGTATCACACATTTTTCAAATATTAATTTCGTCTAGGTAAGGTATTCTGCTTCTCGAGCGTTCATAATTATATTGTTTTCATTGCAGGGAGAAGTGGGATCGTGTTTTGTTTAGATAGCAGTCCTGATGCACTTAAAACGCAGCTTAACACTTTCTTGGGAGACATGACAGACGCGCAACTGCAAAACGCTTTGATACAACACTTCTACAACCTGTTTACCAGGAAAACATCACCTGAACTAAACGAAACCCTTAAAAAAATTCAAAAATGGTCAGAGAAGATAGAGTTGTTCATCAGAATAGTTAAGAAATCAGTCTCCTACACGCACGAATTCCTAAGATCCTACATAAATGTTTCGTACAGAAGACTTGTGCTGGCCAAAGAGTACCAGCCTGATTTTAAATTGAATTCAGAAGTAATTTTGATAAAATGTGACTCTCATCCAAAATGTGAAGACTATGGTTTATCAAAGTTCACAACCAAACCTGTAAAAGTATTTGATATACGGGAGGACCATGCGAGTGCGCCTCAAGATGGCAGAGTATCAAATATTGTGAACAAAATGCTTGATCCTGAGCATTTAGATGGATTTAAAAATAAGAATTTATGTCAGTACTACCTACATTAACTGTGTGATTAATTAAAATACGGCCATCTTAATTGAGATTTATTTATTTTCCTTCCAAACAATTTAAAACTGGTACAGATAGGGATCGTTAGTGTGCTGATTGAAGGCAATCCTTAGATGAAAGCCATCAAGCGCTTATCCGGGGTTGGCTTGCGTTTAGCAGTGGACCATTATAGGCTGTTGAGATGTGAAAATGAGGAATGTGGAGATTGCATGTGTCCATTAGAGGATTCAAATTAGGTTAAATTTCCTTGTTATTTTGGGTATTTCGTTGCCTTTCGAGTACTGATAGTGGGATCCTCGTTAAACGCTTGGAGTATGGCTTCGTCTACAGCAACATGCATCCTCTAATAGACATATCAGTCTAAGATTAAAGAAGTAAAAAGTTTGTTAGGTAAGTAGAAAAAAAGGTTAATTTTTTCCTTTGAATTTTTACTTCGTTTTTCCTTTAAGTTTTAATTTTTGACAAGTTTGTAGACTTTTCGGCTAAATGTGGTATACCGTTGTAATAAGCGATGATAAGATAAATTTTTAAAAGCGTTTGAACTCCTCGATCGCTTTTAGTTTTTTTTAAAAACGATGTAATGATGACATTCTTAACTCAGTTTAGGAGTTTCAGTTTTTAGGAGTACTGGTAGTGGGATCTGCATTAAACGCTTGGAGTATGGCTTCGTCTACAGCAACATGCTGCTGCGTTGCACTGGCTTGTGGTTCTCGAAGGGTTAAGTTTCCCGTTTCTCGAAGTCACCGAAAGGTATTAGAAAATGTGCTGTGGTGTGGCACGCATCTGTTGGGATGCAATTCTCTGTACAGTTTCTGTGCTGCACGTGAATTTCCATCGCATCGACCATGCGCATAAATAATATCAGCGTATTTTTCGTTGCTGGATTCCGCCATTGTGACAAAAACAAAACAACAAACAGTTTATCAAAACTGACGAAATACCAAAAATAACAAGGAAATTTAACGATTAGGAACAATTATTGATTAGAATTCGAAATTCAAATTTCGAAATTTGAATCTTCTAATAGACATATCAGTCTAAGATTAAAGAAGTAAAAAGGTTTGTTAGGTAAGTAGAAAAAAAGGTTTATTTTTTCCTTGGAATTTTTACTTCGTTTTCCCTTTAAGTGTTAATTTTTGACAAGTTTCTTTTCAAAAATTAACACTTGACTTTTCGGCTACATGTGGTATACCGTTGTAATCACAGAACAGAAAATACATAGAATTAGCATGATGCCTTTTTACTAAGAGAACTAGTGTCGCTTAACTCACACATGTATAAACTAACACACATAGAAATAAAAATTCTTATTGGTTGAAAGAGTACGTTAAAAGGGCATAAAACCATAAAACTAATTTTATTGATATTAAACCTTATTTTGGTAGACACATGGTTCAAAACTTAATAAAATAAACAGTGATAAAAATGAATATCTGCTTTGTCTACTTAGCAAAAGATGGCGCTTTTGCCAAATATTTTTTAAAGTCTCTATGTTGCATGTATGTGGACAACCTGTCTGAATAAACAAACTTTTTATTTTATTTTCTTTATTTTTATTTATTCCTATCTAATAAGATTACTAATACAATAGCTGCCTTTCTTGATTACTTCATTATCCACAACACAAAGCTACTTAACAAAGAGATGGCGCTATTGCTATCGACTTTTATTATAGTCTCTAACAACGGGCCATAAGATCGATAATACAATGGCTGTTTATCGATTACCCAAAAAACATAGCTACTGCCTTAGTGATGTACCAATGAGAATACGAGACGAATCTATCGATATCGATTATTACCTACTGATGAATAACGAAATGGGTACGTCAGGTTATATTTGTGGTGGTCGAAATAAAAAGCTTGCTTTTTCTTTTATTCTTTAATGACAATGAATGAAAATTTATTGTCCTTGAAATAGGACGTACTTTTTAAATAACTGTCTTTTCGTAAGTTTTACGTTTAATTTTAATAAATGATAACAGATAAATAAAACATAACAGTAAAAAAGTTTTGTATAAACCAATTAAGATGCCACTAATAGAAACATTATTATTAAACGTTACACAACGTTACAGACGCTAATTCAGAAAACTAATAAAACAAAAAAAGTTTTAAAGATCTAAGCATACATGGTGGCAGACAGACAGCGGGAAGCAACTAAGTTTTATACTAAGTAGTGATAGTGATACCGCAAACATGACTGCCGCTGACTTGTAAAGGGGAACTAATTATTTGAAAACTATCATCGAGCTTGTTTTAGATCGTTCTCATACGACGAAAAGTAGTACCGCTTGATCTGGCAAGGGCGCTACAAGACGCTAACGATTAGGTAATTTTATGTATTTTACATGTTTTGTATTGTATATAATTTATATAAAACATCAGTCATACACCACCGTCTATGATACGAATACTATAGCTACGTGTCCATCCAAAGGCTGCTGGAAGAAATCGCTCTTAGTGATAGGGTCGCCCATTGTGCATCTGTATCTTTAAAAATAATATAATAATAAAAAAAAATTAAAAAAAAATTATTTCAGATAATTTGATCCATAGTTTGTTAGTAAAATTATTTATTATTATTCTTTGTTTGTTTGTTCTTTGCTGTTTTTTTTCTGTGTTTGATGTACAATAAAGTGTATTTGTATTGTATAGTATTAAGTATTCATAAGATAATGCGCACAGCCGATACTAAGCACACATCCCCAACTGATTGAGCTGAAATTTGACAAACTTATTGTATCTTCAGTGACATAACGCAATGTTTTTTTTTTGTTGCAAACTAGTAGACTCTTTAGACCACTGGTTCTGTCAGTACGCTAGTTTGCGGTTACTCTTAAAATCCATAAAAAAACTGTTGCTATAAATGTAACATCATTTTTGACATCATACAAAGAATTGAACTAGTTATTGGTATTATTCCATTAAATAATCACACACACACACACACAAATATATTGTAATCAAAGACAACGGAATGTTATGATGCCATCGTCTATTCAACCAAAGTTGTCCTTAAGAACTCCTAAATAAAACTACTTAACACCGTCGAATTTGGGTTCGTTGGATTAGTCTACCCAAGCACTTTGGTGCTAGATTATTGTTTACCTTTTACAAAATCAGTGTCACAGTAATGTGAGGGATAGAATAGATGTCTATAACACTGGCTTAACAAGCCTAGCGTAGATATCTAAGGCTAGACAAATCAATCAATGTATCCATAGATTTAAACATCTTTCATATTCATGATTGTTATTGGAATTACTTTTAACACATACAAACAGTATGTAATAAATAATCGTTTCATTTAGTTGAAAAAGTTTTATATAAAGCTTTTTTTTAATAAAAGTAACTAATACTTATATTGCTTAATAAATGCACAAATCACACACACAAACCCGTTCAAACACTGGCAGCTCCTGTTGCCCGGACTCTCAAGAGACCGGTGCCCTCAGGAGCTCTACACACACAAACACGTTCAAACACTGGCAGCTCCTGTTGCCCGGACTCTCAAGAGACCGGTGCCCTCAGGAGCTCTACACACACAAACACGTTCAAACACTGGCAGCTCCTGTTGCCCGGACTCTCAAGAGACCGGTGCCCTCAGGAGCTCTACACACACAAACACGTTCAAACACTGGCAGCTCCTGTTGCCCGGACTCTCAAGAGACCGGTGCCCTCAGGAGCTCTACACACACAAACACGTTCAAACACTGGCAGCTCCTGTTGCCCGGACTCTCAAGAGACCGGTGTCCTCAGGAGCTCTACACGCACAAAATTTTTACAAATGTAAGTTATACATTATTTAGTTACCTATTTAAATTTTTTCATATTTCTTGCCTTATATTAGTTTTTCTTTTTTAATATTATTTTGTATACTTACCGTCAGATCTCCTAGCCGATTTCGCCAAACAAAGTGCCATAAGTATTAACTAATTGGTTAATCAAGACTTACAGTACAAAATTAAACCATGCTTTCTGTTTGGTGAGATCAGCCTTAACCTTATCCTGAGTTTGAGCGCTGCGAGGTGCGACACAGTTTTAAACTTATGCGATTTTCAGTGTTCCGTTGTATCTTAGAGATAATTCTTTGTTCATTTTTAATAAATAAATTGAATTGAAAATTGAATTGCTTAATAAATGTTTCTAACGTTGAGGCGTGGCTTGTATAATATAGTAGCTACCATTACCTAATATTTAATACATACTACATATTAACATACAAAACCTCGACCTGAAACAAAATAATACTGAATTTAAAGTTATTCAAAACGACCTATGTATGTAACGCAGCGGGCAAAAGTCCGCTGCGGCGCATGTAAACGCGGGCTCGTTTCCCGCCTCGAGACAAAATGTTCAAAATTGTTAAAGTAAGCATTAGTCAGCGCGCTTTGCCGCTATAATTTGTACATTGAAACGAAGTATCTTTGTGCAAAAAAAGTTTGTGGTACAATAAACATTAAATACCTTATAATGAACCCTATGGATTAAAAAAATGTTAAGTGCTAGTCGGACTTCCGCACGGAGGGTTCCGTATGAGACCTTGTTTCCGGTAAATTATCGTGATGCTAGGCGCTAGGTCTGTGGGAGTTTTGTGAGCATGTGTTACCCTAGAATTAAAATGTTCGGGCAGAAACTAGTGTAACTTTTGAATGCGTTGAAGTTTGATTTACATGTCACGGCGGCGTAAGAGGTTACGGACTTTAACATTTGATTTTAATTTCAGCCCGATACCACATGTTCCTGAGAAAAGAGGGTTGACAGACGGACAGGCAGACCACAAAGTGATCATATAGAAATGCAATAAATAAATAATGCAGGACAATCCACACAGCATCGTCTAGCCCCCCAGCAAAGCAGAGCTTGTGTTATGGGTACTTGATGACTGATAATACATAATACAATATAATTATGTATAAAGATAGATATTTTTTTAGATTACATTGAAAATACCCAGAACACCCGGAACAAATTCATTATTACAGGTCGTAAATCGATTCCCGCCTTAGAACAAATTGTAAGGCGGGAATCGAACCTGCACCCTCCTGCGTCACAGGCGGACCTTCTCCCGCTGCGCCACATCGGTCGTCAAATAAGGTATAATATAGGTAATCAACTAAATAATACCTATATTAATATATACGTTTTTGTTAATTTGCTAACTGTAATTATAAGGGTTGCCTTTTTTATATATAATCTTTTTATTTATTGTACATACGAACTAAATAAATAATGCTGGACAATTCACACAGCATCATCTAGCCCCAAGCTAAGCAGAGCTTGTGTTATGGGTGCTAGATGACTGATATACATAATACAATACATTACATAGATAGATATTTTTTATTATACATAGAAAACGACCAGAACACCCGGAACAAATATCTGCAGATCATACACACAATTGTTCCGAGGCGGGAATCGAACCCGCAACCTTCTGCGTCGCAGGCGGACTGTCGCCCACCGCGCCACATCGGTCGTCATAAATATAGATGATTGTAGAATTAGATTCCATTACCGCACTGCAAGGTTAATGTAGATTAGAAATTTTAATTTCTACTTAAAGTGAAGTCAACCGATTTAATATTATGTTCTATGATAAAATATTATTTTATTTTATATTAAAATACGAGAATTCATTAAAAACGTAAAAAGTCAGCAATTATTCCCGATATCGTTTTTTTTTTGGGTTGTGTTGTTTTTCTTTTGCCTCCTAGTAATCCTGTACAACAATTACTCTAGCGACACTAGTATCGCTTTATGTTTGTATGGAGAGCGACAAATTACACCGCATTTTGCGATTTCGTCGAGGAGGTTAACTAAAGTGAGGTAGGTACTAAATATTTTTAAATCGTCCGTAAAAAAGATACAATTAAAATTGATCTGAATCAATTTTTTTATAAATATCACACATAGTAAAGGAACCCTGGGGAACACCAGATGCCACTTCTACAGGCATTCATCGCCTGTAGAAGTGACCAAGCCTTTCACCGCCAAATACCAACGCATATTTATTCATTTTCATAGATGTGAAGAATATTTAATGAGCAAAAATGTATTTTATTGATTTTATTTACTCACCGTTTTTGGCAAAACCATGGTTTTCTATCAAAAGAGGTCAAATGTGTATGTTAATTGAGGTATTTGAATACTTTGATTTTTAGTTAGAATAGCGCCTTTTGACACGATGAAGGGCCAACTACCTCAGTAGTTTATTCTATTATATCATAGTTTATTACAATTTTAGAATGCTGTTAAAATGGGCTAGTTTTTACCGTACAGGCATCCGAAGTACTCATAATCTTTTTTAATAATCATGTGTTTTACACATGATTATTAGATTATATAGAAAAATATGATGATTATAATAAAGTTTAAAAATGAGTTGAAAATTGCTGCTTATTAATATTGTATTAGCTCGTAGTGTCCCACTGCATGGCAAAGGCCTTCCACCGCCACAAGAACCTTCAAGATAGTGGATAACCTTGAAGGGGGCCTTTATGGGACATAATTTTAATTAATGATTAAACGAACTTACCTGTACGTGAAGTTCTATCATAATTATATGAAAGCTTCGTCCTCGAGATAATAAAATACAATGTAGTAACGCCTCTAGCGTAAGCCATTCCGCACTAAATTTGAGATCAAAGCACAAAATTAATCAACACTATCCCACCTAACCCTGCCCACTCATCTAGTTTAGAGCAGAAATACAGAAATACATTTTATTGGTAAAACCACTTTACATGTCACATTTTCGTATAGGTACAATAGGTACATTATTGTTAAAATTGAAAATTAAATTAAATCATAGAAATAGTAAATTAAAATAAAGTCAGGTTTACAATTGTAATAGTTCGTTCACAGAATAGAAATTCTGCTCGACAAGCCAACGTTTAAGTCTTATTTTAAAGCATGATAGACTGCCATCAGCTGTGACAGAGTCTGGTAGTTTGTTGTATACTGCCGGACCCATCACATGAGTTACCTTTGAGGACTTCGTGAGGGAGCGCGCGATGGTCGCTAGCTTTTCTGCGTTCCGCGTCCTGTACGAGTGTGTGTCGCCGTTCTTCATGAAGCTGTCCAAGTTCATGCGAACATATACCGCCACTTGCATGATCACAATGCAGGGCAGCGTAAGTATCCCGAGCGCTTTAAAATGCGGCCTGGCGGAGACGTCCCGCCGAATGTTAACTAGGGTGCGTATGGCTCGTTTTTGCATCCGGAAGGCACGCTCCCAGTCGGCGGCTCGCCCCCATAGCTCCGCACCATACTGGAGCACCGAGTGGACTGTTGCAAAGTAACAGCTACGAGCCACCTCCGCCGGCACCACGCGCGCCACCCGACGGAGCGCGTAACACGCACTGCCAAGCTTTCCACACAGCTTATCGATATGGTACTCCCAGGTAAGAGCTTTGTCCATTTCGAAACCGAGGAAAGTAGTCGATTCGCATTGTCTGATGGCCGTTCCATTTACGCTGACTACAAGCTTCCTCACAGCTTTCCCGGATAGTCGAAAGTGTAGGAAGTGGGTCTTGCGTAGGTTGAGTCCCAACCCGTTTATCCCGAACCACCCCGAGAGTAGGCCGGCCGTCTCATTCAGCCTCATCTCCAGCGCGTCCACGGTCTTTTCGGTGACGATCGCGGCCACATCATCTGCGTACATAAGTGTCTCCGCGGAGGTCACCGCTCCGGGCAAATCGTTTAGGAGGAGGGAGAACATTATATTCGAGACGGATGATCCCTGCGCTACTCCCATGGTAGGAGATAACGGCTCCGACTGTTCACCACCTCCAACAACTACCTGTGAACGGTCACGCATCATATCCGTGAGGACGGCGTATGCTGGGCCCTCGATACCGTAGTGGCTCATTTTACTGGCACGTACGGCGTGGCTGGCGACGTCAAATGCTTTGGACAGGTCGCAGCAAAATACGGCCACCTGCAGCTTCAGCTCGCGCGCCGCCAGCACACGCCGCACCACCTCACGCGTTAGCGAAGTCGTAGAGTAACCAGCGCGATAGGCGTACTGCCGGGGTGACAGGGCGTCCGTCTCCAACAGGTACTCCATCAGTCGACTGCTCAGACCATTCTCGAAGACTTTGGCTATCGCCGGTATAATCGAGACTGGCCTGTAGCTGTCCATACTCTCGCATCTTCCCTTGCCTTTGAAGATAGGTGATACCTTGCTTACCTTTAGCACCTGGGGGTAGACACCTTCTTCGAGGCACGCATTGAAGAGGTGCGCTATCACCGGGGCAAGGGGTCCTGTCGAACCTCTCAAGAGATCCATGGAGAGCCCATAAATATCCCTCGACCGCTTGGGGGGGATCCGCTTGATTACAATGCTGGCCACCTCATCCGCACTGAATTCGCGCAGTACCAGCCGGGCGCCAGCATGCGGCCGCACCGCCGCCAGCGTGCGGATGGCGTCCCCGACGTCCGCGCTGGGCGCGCCGCACGCCGCCGCTGCGTTCAGGAAGCGATGATTTATAGCATCCACAGCAAGTTTTGGCGTATGGAACCTAATACCGACGTCATCCCTCAATATGGATGAAAAATCTATTGGAATTGTATTTTCCTTTCCCCTTTCCTTATTTACTATCTTCCACATAGCCTTGGAATGATTATTACTATTTTCAATTAATTCTGAGTAATGTTTTACCTTAGTGGATTTAATGAGCATGTCAAGTTTATAATTAAGATTTGAAATAAATAAAGAAATTGAGTCATCATATATAGAATAATTAAATTTTAACATGTCAATAATAAGGGATTTCATATTCATAATGTCAGGGGTCAACCATACCGAGCCAGGTTTTTTATTGGTTATTCGCTTCATAGGGAAACAAATATCCAATTTACCTCGTATTATATTTATTAAAGCCGTTGCTAGTCTGCAAGCTGTTTTATGTTTTCCAACAATCAAAATCCAGTCAACACTATCCATTGCCGACAAGAAGAGATGTCGATTTGCCCTAGACATGTTACGGATGAGCTCAGTACAGGGTTCCGTGAGCCGGCGTGTACACAAGATCTCGCCGCGAACCGCCAAGTGATCACTCAGATTGGTGACAATAGGTTCCGTTCTAATAGCAGCGGCCGCCGGTAAGTTTGCATAAAAGTGATCCAGACATGTAGAAGTACTTACCGTTACTCTAGTAGGGAAGTCCACAAAGTTAGTCATGCCATGGGACGACAGTAAGTCAAAAAGTTTTTTACGGTCAGTAGTAATGTCGCCGATCCAATTTATATTGAAATCGCCTACCATTACGCAATCTATACCTAACTCCGTTATCTTGTCGAGCAGATTCTCTAAGTGAACGAGGAAATCGTTCGAACTAATTAGGTTAGTTCTGTATGAACAAATTATTGTTAGTCCAAAGTCAATTAAATCTACCGCCGATATTTCACAATATTGTTCTACCGATAATGCTACCAGACATGAGTTTTCAATGCAATTCAAGTTGTTTACATAAATGCAAGACCCGCCGTGGACCTTATCACTTCTACAAAAACTTGAGGCCAACTTGAATCCATCGATGGACACAAGTTTTAGTTTGTCTTCCGTAAGCCAATGCTCTGTGATTGCTAGAATATCGCACTTCAGATCACTTCGCAATAGAGTTTCTAACCTACCAGTTTTATTGTCAATCGACGCAATGTTTTGGTGACATACACAAATAGTCTGTTGAGCATTCACTGCCGGTTTCCTAGTCGCGCACACTGCGCTGGGACGTGCTGCCGCTCGGTCCGGCCGCGCCGAGTAAGCCCCGCCTCGTCGCGGCGGGGCTCACTCGGCTCGATTGGCGGGGGTTCCTTCGAAACCAGTCCGAGATTTTAACGCCGGGTGGCCATGATTTAGGTGACGATATTATGCTGTACATGCTTTGTGGGAATCCGATTTCGAATGATGCATGCGCGTCCGTTTTGATGTCCCGTTTCTTGACGAAGTATCTATCACAATCACTTACTTTTGCGAGATAAAGTTTTATGTTTTCTTCGGTGGTTTCGGGTTTGAGTGACCACACCTGAATATATTTCAGTTCCTCTACTGTCTGAATACTGTCATCGGCCCTACCGGACCCAGTTAATATTTTACGCGGCTTAGTCGTGCGTTTCCGGTTATGGGTTTGCCACGGCGATTCGTTTTCTTCGTCTTGTGCCTCCACTGCCGCCGCCGCCGCCATAGGGTTGCACTGTCCGTTGTCCACCGCCGCTATAGTCACCCTAGTTGCTGTTGTGGTCACGGTAGCTGGTTGATTCTGTAGAATGTTTGTAGGTACTCTAGTTTCCGCGACATCTTTTACAATGTTAGTCGGCTTAGGGTTGCTATCAGATATGACAGCCAGGTTATCGCGCGTGGCTGAGTTCTTGGACACTGGTACTTCAGTACTCGCGTGTAAATTGGTGCGTTTCTTGGTGGGTTTGGTGATATCCACGATGGCGAGGGCTGCCTGCGCCCGGGCTTGCCGGACGGGTCGCTGAGCAGCTGATGTCGTCGTCACCGGAGCGGTCGGCGCCAGTGACTTGCGGGTAGGCAACTTAGTGGATGGATCTAGATTTGCTATAATCCCTGATTGCTCAGTTATTACAGCCTCCAGCGACTCCACTCTGCTCACAAGTATCACCACTGTCTTTTGCAAGTCGAGAAGTAGACTTTCCAGGCAAAATTTAGCCATTTTACATGAAAAAGTAAAAATTTTACGCGGAGCAGTTACTGTCGCGCGTCACGGCGTGACGGCTCTGCTATATAAAATATTTCACAGAAATTATCATGGGTCTACTGGTGACTACCAATAGATAGGGAGGGAGAGTTGCTTATCCCTTCGGACGAAGCTTCATATAATTATGATAGAACTTCACGTACAGGTAAGTTCGTTTAATCATTAATTATATTAAGCTTCGTCCTCGGGATAATAGAATAAAATGTAGACTTTTAGAGATAGAGATATATTTTATTGTGGAATATTTCCTTAATCCTTATAAAAGCTAAACATAACATAATCATCTCATTCTCTGTTCAATTAAGAATCAACAATTATACTTATATTTAGATAATGTAATATAATAAGCTTATTATAAAGGCAACCCACTAGCAACTGCTTTAGCAAAGGAATCGACATCATTTATAGTAGCATTAATTGTAGCAGTTCTATTATAAAATCGAAAGAATGTCTCCGAAGAACCGCTCCATCCGGCGGGCTTTCTGATCTGATCCAAACGAATCCCTAAATTATGGGCTGCAGACGTGGAAGCATGAATAAGAATAAGAATAAGAATAAGAATCATTTATTTGCTTAAAACATGAGTATTAACATGGTGTGAGCATGCAATTATGTTAAAATATTATATATGAGCTACATGTTTTGCCACTACATGGCGTGCAAATAGGAGAGGGCACACTGCAGATTTGTCACTAATGTGATATGTCTTTTCTAAATAAGGTATCTATTCAATTATATTAAAAATTATCAGATAAACTTAATTATACATTCTAATTGGTGGGTATATAAAATCAAAATTTGTCAAGTAGAAAATCATTAACGCTATAATAACATTTCTCTATGAGTACATTCTTAAGTCTATTTTTAAATACATTTGAATTATCAGAATTATTTTTGTCTAAACATTTAACGGCATGATTATATATTTTGGATGCCATACCTAACACACTTTTTCGTATTAGGGCAGTTTGTGATGGGTGCGTACAAAGTCTATTAATGGTATTGTTACGTCGGTTACGTACCACGCCGTCGGAGAAACTCTTAAATAAATGTAGGTTATTTTTCACAAACATAGCTACATTTAAAATATACAGGGCTGGTAGAGTAAGAATTTTATACTTAACAAAGTAGGGCTTACAAGTGTCAACAGAAACTAAGTTAAACATTGCTCTCAGGCAACGTTTTTGCGTTTTGAAAACCCGGTCGTGGTCGGTGCTATTCCCCCAAAAAATAATCCCGTAACAGAGCAAAGATTCAGCTAATCCATAATATGCGGCTAGAAGACCATCGGTGTTAATTGTGGAGCTTAGTTTATGTAGAGCATAAGCTACACTACTCATTCTTTTGCATAAACTTTCGATGTGACTTTTCCAGTTGAGTCTTTTGTCAATTATTAGCCCTAGAAACTTAGCCGTCTCTACTTCGGCAATAGAATGATCACTAAAATGTATGTCAATTTCTGATAAATTATTAGATCTTTGATTAAAATGCATTATGTTCGTTTTCTTGAGATTAATTTTTAAATTATTATTACTAAGCCATGAAATAACAGATGTCAAAGATTTATTAATGTCATTTTCATATGAAGCATGGTCTCTACAAGCTATAGTTAAGGTACTGTCGTCCGCAAATAGGGTCATTGGTTGGCATGTCACTCTAGGCAAGTCATTAATGTAGATTAAGAATAACAGCGGGCTTAATACACTGCCCTGTGGTACTCCGTAGACTAGATTACGTTCTGAGGATGTATGGGTTTCTTGACATTTTGTTTCAAAATTAATTTTACTTATTTTGGTAATCTGTTTTCTATCTGTGAGGTAACATTGTACTAGAGACAGTACATTTCCTCTAATACCGATAGCTTCAAGTTTCTGACTCAGTATATTGTGATCCACATAGTCAAATGCTTGTGTCATGTCGCAGTAGATAGCACAGACTGGCGTTCTTTTGTCAACGTTTAACATAATGTTCTTTAAAAAGTCAAAAATAGCCATGTTTATATTTTTATTCTTCCTAAAACCTTTTTGCTCTTTACAGTACAGATTATTTTTTTCAAGATATGAATTTATTTCGCCATGTAAGTATTTTTCGAATATTTTGGATATGATAGAGATAAGTGCTATGGGTCTATAATTTGACATCAATTCTCGGTTATCTTTCTTAAAAAGAGGTTTAACAATTGATAATTTTAGTTGTTCAGGAAACTTACCCTCCAATATACATAGATTTAAGATGTGAGATAAGTGGGTGCATATATACGAATTGACTGATTTTATTATTTTAGTTGAAATTTCGTCGTAACCCACACTGTTGGTATTTTTTAATGATTTTATTATTTTGAATATATCGTTAGGTATAGATGGTGCCAAAAACATAGAGTTTTTTCTAGGAATTATAGAATCGGTGATTTTATTACCATATTCACTAATTGGTTCGATCTTATCAATAAAATAATCATTAAAAGAGTTCGCTATTTGATACGGATGCAAAATATATTCATCATTTACTTTAATCTTTGAAATATTTTCTTTTGGCAGATTTTGTCGAGTTTTGTTAATTATCTGCCAAGCGGTTTTGGATTTATTTACTGATGTTTTTATTTTATAATTATTTTGTGCCTGTTGAGCAAGTTTAATGATTTTTTTGAGTTTTTTTGAATAGTTATGAAATTTAGTTTTATTTAGTTCCGTCGGTTTTAGCCTTGATGTCCATAGCAATTGTCTTTTATTTTTACTGCAAGTTTTAATCCCTTTTGAGATCCATTTGGGTTTATTTTCATGTCTAGTATTGTCTAGTACTATGAGCAGTAAAGATATTCACATCAATTCCACTGTCACGTAAGGTGTCCTTAATTCATCGACTCAGGGTTTGTGAGCCCACAGCTTTATGTGGTTTTCTAGGGCTTATGAAAAGAGAGTTAACATTATTGCGGAGAGAAGATGTTTTCTCTAAATATGTTATTAATGTTTTTCCCGGGCATATTTCTAGTCTTTCTTCAAAACATTGCAAAACTAAAATAGGCTGAAGCCCACGTGTAGTTTTTAAAAAATCTGGAATTTTAATCATTACTTTATTTGCTAACATTTCAATATTTTGAATGTTAATTTTTGATATGGTCTAAACTCTGTGTGCTGTGAGTAAAGCAATTACAGTAGTTAATTTTTTAGATTTTTTTTCAAGACATTATGTTTCAAAAAACGTTTGACGTTTCGTTTCCGGTAATTTCATAATCTTATCATAATTGTCATCTGGTTGAAAATTTAAGTACTTTATTCGCTCAAAATATTTTGTGTACAACCAACTGTAATCTATTGCGGGGCAAATGGAAACTAGTAACCCAGTGAATTGTGCAAACTCACAAATTTTACATGACTTGACTGTTTAAAATTTTTATATTTCTTTTTTGTGGTACTGGATGTCACATAAGATACGTTGGGTATCCATAATCATCTTGGTTATGGAAGGGTCAGTATTTTTATAAGCGAAAAGTTTGGTCATTACTCGACCTAAGCAGAATATCGCTGTAGTATTTTGCTTCTGTCGAAACTCAATGTTTTTGTCGCGTTCTGCCGCAACATCGGTCATAGCCACTTTCATTTCCGGGTTCATCGCTGGGGCGTCAATAATGTCTTGCAGTTATCTGGAATCAGGTACTTTGCATTATACTCTTTCTTAATTTCCCTTGTTAATCCGTGTGTAGCGATGTGTTCCAGTCGCACCGCTAAGTCTTTCTGGATTTCCGGACCATATGAGCATGAAACTATAGGGTCCTCGCCTAACAGTTCAAGAAAGGTACTATCCAATACCATATTGGTGGACTCTTCACCGCATGGCGCTGAACTCGGTAAGTCCTCATTGAGGACAGCACTGGCGCCTAGAGTATCAGGTTGGACTACTTCCTGTGTGGCGCCCACACTCAGTTCCGGGAGTGTCATGATGTGGTCATCTGGTTGGCTGGTTTGGGTTTCACTGATAAATCCCGATTGGTCATTCTCAACAAGTACATGGACCTCGCTTCTTATTTGTGTATCTTCATGTACCCGTTTTGTAATCAACAGTGTTCCTACTATAGTTAAGAAACAGACCAAAGTACCGTTCGCAAAACTATTTATTGGGAAGTCACAACTCCAAAGAGAAGGACGCAATCCCAGGTAGGTAAGAAATAACCTATGTAAATATAGGTATCTTATAAAATGATATGTCTGCTTATCAGTTAAGAAATAGCCCAAAGTACTATTCGCAAAACTCATACCAGTTTTGCGAATAGTACTTTGGGCTATTTCTAGTAGTCATAACTCCAAAGAAAGAGACGCAAACCCAGCAGCGGCAGCAGCATTTAAAATATAAACATCGACCACAAGTAATGCCATTGTTTAGGGCAAGCTAAGGTCAGGTAGGTAGGTACCCAACCTTGGCCCAGCATCCGAGTCCCAGAATTTAAAATGTAAACACCGATCATAAGGAGCGTCATTGTTTAGGCCATGTACGGCCAATTATTATGTAAAGGACAAAAAATAATATTTTCTGAAATAGGCTGTATAAGTATCAAAATAAGTAGATAGTGGGTACACAATAGGTACACACAAAAATAGGTATATTATGATTTACACATTACTGACCTTCCAATTCCGCTTCTGCTTGACGAACTACAAGAACGACGGCGCCGTTCTAACTTTTTCTTGTACTTTTTATTTTTTCTCCTTAAGTATTCATAATCGTCTTGTTTTTTACGTTTAGGCATGATCACGATGATTATTCACTCCTTATTGTTATAATTATTTAAACACCTGAAATTAAGTGTTAACCGTGCGAACTTAGCGAGCACAATAAAACGAATGAGAGCGCAGGGTTAGGTGGGATAGTGTTGATTAATTCTGTGCTTTGATCTCAAATTTAGTGCGGAATGGCTTACACTAGAGGCGTTACTACATTGTATTCTATTATCCCGAGGACGAAGCTCAATATAATAAGCTATATCTGCGCCTTATTTTGTAAGTTATTCTTGTGAATTACAGACTTATAAGTTAATTGATTTATTTGCAACAAGGTGACTCGAAAATCACATTAATTTGCATCGCTTATTTGCATTACCACATAAATAAGTGTGTGCGATACATTGTTGTTACAATTGCTAATACATTTTAGTGAAAATCAGTCGAAAAAAGGTGAGCATGTTGTAATATTAGTGGGAGGAAACGATAGAAGTAGCCTTACTCATAAGCTACTCGTAGGTAGCTTGTCAGAAACTCTCTTCACAATATATTTTATAAATTTATAGGCCAATAGGTACTTTCTCTAGAAGGTAAGCCTAATTTTTGCATAATCATCATATAACGCCAGATTTAGTATACATATTAACACTGTTTAGGGATTATTTTGTTTAAAGTTCTTAAACTCTAAAAATACTGGCTGTTTTTAAAATATTTTGAAGTAATTTGTCTATTTAAATGATTTCAAATTTGATAAAAAAATAAAAACATAAGCTTTTTATGTTTTTGTTAAACCTTTGAAAAGTTGGTTGATTCAAAATGGCTAAATAAAAACATGGCCGTAACATTTTATAGTCTTCTTGTGGCAACGCGAGATGCGCATTGTGCGCCATCCGCCTGGGTATCTGTCAGCCACTTCACCGGTAGCACGACAACGTCACCATAATCTTGTTTTTTTGTTTCAATTTCCTCAGCAATACTCCGCAGAGTAGCCCAGCTTGGTGCATGCCTACTGCCATTGACATTTCATCTCTGTCGATAAAATATAATTTTGGCAAAATAAAATATGTATATACATATTCATGTTATTACTTATTATATTTATAGCAAGATTTTAGTAAATTGCGAAAATCCAATCTATCCCTACACGTTGTTGATGTGTGAATGTGTATGGTATTTTTTTAGATGAAGGAAATGCCAGGGAAGTCGACGATGACGGGTGAAGAAATAGTGATAAGTGGAATATCTGGGTTATTCCCAAGCACCGAGAACACTCAAGATTTGATCCGTAACCTGTACAACAAGGTATTTATTTTTCTGTACTGCTTCTTGGCTATCTGTCTATGTAAAAAATCTAAAGATAACGAAAGATAAGCGGTTAATTGCATAGAAATTTCGGCAAAGTGCGAAAGTTCGGCACTAAGCTCCAAAATCACCAATTTGTTTCGTTAGTAGAGTTGACTTTAATGAGTCTTTTCTATGTTTTGTCTGTTAAACTTTCAGCTAGGTTTTGGATACTGAGTCTCTAGTTGAATCTTCTTGTTGTACACTCATAAAAATAATCCAATCGGTTCCCTAAACATAGCGATATTTAAATTTAAACACTAGACTTAAGAATGGGGATCAGTGACGTCATGCGGTCAGCCAGTATAGTCAAGATGAGTTAATTTAACTATCAATCAGATGTTTCTCTTACCAAATCAAATGCCTACTATCCCATCAGGCAAACGGAGGATGATAAGGAAAAAATAACCAAGAATAAACTCGCTGTGCCCACAACTAGACTACATAATTAAGATAAGTGTATATTTTAAAGGGCAATGTAGTATAATACGGTTATTACAACAAAACTCCAAGTCAGTTGCAAAAAATATCAATAAATAAATTCAATCAAATTGTATTTATATGTCCTTTGTATTACTACAAAGTATCAGATTATCTAGACGATAAAAAGCTTGGGATGTGTTTTGCTCCAACTCGACAACTAACAACCTAACAAGGTAAAGGCTTCTTGTTCGCTTTTTTAAGTGACCTAAAAATCAAAGTACCTTCCCTAACACTTTATTTCCTAGTTTTACTGATGTAATTTAAATTTTGTGACGTATCCAAGGGTCCTGTAAGGTCTAAAGGAAATAAAACACTTTGATCTATACTAATATTATAAAGAGGAAAGGTTTATATATTTGTTTGTTTGTAACGAATAGGCTCCGAAACTACCGGAGCGATTTGAAAAATTCTATCACCGTTAGGAAGCCTAAATATCCGTGGTGAACATAGGCTATATTATATTTTCAAAAAAGTAAGGGATCCTTACTAAAACTCCAATAATGTAACCCCAGGTGTGAAAAATGTACCTATAAAATTCCTTGCATATCTATACGCCATTTTTTCTAAATAAACGTGGTTGCCTAGCAACGCTCTTTTGACAACAAAGGTTTGATAACAATTTACTGTAAGGAATGTCTTTTGTTAGGTTGTACGCCTCTTGGATATCAATACGCCATTTTTTCTAAATAAACGTGGTTGCCTAGCAACGCTCTTTGACAACAAAGGTTTGATAACAATTTACTGTATGGAAACTCTTTTGTAATGTTATAAAGAGGAAAGGTTTGATTTTTTGTTTGTCTGTTTGTAATGATGGCTCCGAAACTACCGAACCGATTTGAAAAATTATTTCACCGTTGGGAAGCTACACTCTCCCCGGTGAACATAGGTACATTATATTTTTAAAAAGTTTGGGATTCTTACTAAAACTCCAATAATATAACGTGGTAACCAAGGTGTAAAAAATCACCTAATAAAGTGAAATTCGAGTTTAACGCGGGTGAAACCGTGGGGAACAGCTAGTATATTATAAGAGGAAAGGTTTGATTTTTTGTTTGTATTGAATAGGCTCCGAAACTACTGGACCGATTTGAAAATTATTTCACCGTTGGAAAGCTACACTATCCCCGGTGAACATAGGCTATATCAGGGCGCGCGGCAGCGTGACCAAGCCAAGTTCAAGCAAAGGAACGCGCCGAGTGTATCATTACACGAACCACTTGGTGCCACTTTTGACCCTTCTATAACTCAAAACCTCTTTAACGTAAACACATAAAACTACGTGTGTTGAATTATATCCATAAGGACATGTAGAAGCCCAAATTTCATGAAGCTAGCTCAAACGGTTACAAAGATATGAAGGTCGAAAAGTCGTAAAAATTCACATTGACTGACTGACATATATATAGTACCTAATTCTAACCTACTTCCAGATGACCTAGAAGGATGAAATTTGGAATCCAGCTCGGTAATTGTGTGTAAGCGTAGGAAAAAATCAAAAAATAAAAAAAAGTCAAAAATTAAGCGATGTTAGCGACGACGACCTTATGTCAATGAAATAAGGTTTAAATTCGAATAGAATCCGCATTGCATAGAATAAGCAATAGTACTAACGTCTCCGATTGCGCAATAGAATACAGTGTAGTTGTTAGGTACCGGCAAATAATAGATTCTGTTTTCGAAGTAACTACATATTTTTACTACCTCACACTAGATGTCACTAGTGTAGGGGACGTACTAAGAATTATTTTATTCACAAAATTCATTTTCCAGCAAAAATAACTGTTTTGGTTAATTGTTGTCGGTTGGTTGCCCTATCATTTTCTATGGTTGCAAAATGCTTAAAACGAATACCTATATATTTTTCAGCTATTGATTTAATCAGAAGAATAATATGATTATCAGTATTATCAGCAAGAACAAATATTCGTATATTTCGTCCAGTCCAGTCTTATCTATTAATTTGTGTGATCCATTGCTGTCTTACATTATCTTGAGATGGAAATCTAGAACATACACAATTTAAAATTGCATTAATAGGTGGGCTTCAATTTCATAAAATTTACTAAACAACTTCTATTATAGTAGTTGTCTCACGGAGGGAAAGTACTTTCAATATAGAATATTTATTATAAAACATTCCATACATGCTATGTTTCAACATAGCCGTGGGACATTCAGTAAAATAATTGGATTCTAAATACGGCCCTGGCCCTGTTTTTCTTTATAAGTTAATGGATGACGATAGATGGCGGCTTTTTTAAAAATGACTATACAAACAAAAAATTAAAATTTTGGCGACTAAAAAGTCTTTAGGAACTTAAGTTGAAGTAATTTCAGTACATATGATTATTAAAATATAATAACACTGAGCCCTACGTACCTATAAATGTTTATTTCCCATGATACAAAGTATCGCCATCTATTGTCAAGTAGAATTATATTTGGAAACGCCGAGTCGCAATGGAAATGTTTGAGAACTTTTAAAATATGATGCGGTATTCAGAAAAATCCAAAAAGAATTATATTGGTCAGTTGTGTAGTTGAACAAATTTCAGTATATTTGATTATTAAAATATATTATTACTGAGCCCTACGTAGGTTTATTTTACATGATACAAAGTGTCGCCATCTATTGTCAAGTAGAATTATATTTGGAAACGCCGAGTCAATACCTGCCTAGTTTTCTTTACAAAAAGTAATGATATCCCACCAAAAACATAAATGTAAAAAAGGAGAGCCAAGTTCAATGCAAAAATTATGATTGGCTGTGGGCTTCGCGGCAAAAAGAATTGATATCTGAATGAGTGCCAAGTCAAATCTATGTAGGTAAGATTTGACTTGGCCAGTTTTTATCAGAATTAAAACGTTGAATAACTTTATAAAATGACTGATGTAATGAAAACTGGCCAAGTCAAATCTTACCTACATAGATTTGACTTGGCACTCATTCAGATATCAATTCTTTTTGCCGCGAAGCCCACAGCCAATCATAATTTTTGCATTGAACTTGGCTCTCCTTTTTTACATTTATGTTTTTGGTGGGATTATATTTTCAAAAAAATTAGGGATTCTTACTAAAACTCCAATAATGTAACCAAAGGTGTAAAAAAATTCCTTTTAATTTCTAATACCCGTGCGAAGCCGGGACGGTCCGCTAGTATTTGATATTTTGAAAGTCCAAGGGTTAGTACCTTGTAGTCGTTTTGTGATTCTCTAGCCGGAGAAATTCGTTTTTGTTAAAGGCTCCTGTCTCACTGTATTTGACTTTATATACATATGTATACCTTAACTTGTTGCTTATACGATGTGATGATATTTCTTTTTGTTTTATATTGAAACCTTTCATGAATCTCAATATTGCTATAACTGATACATCTCAAGTTCAAGTTCAAGTTCATTTATTAGTAAATCATTTTTACACAGCTGTATCCGTATTGGTTTAACAATGTTTTCATAAATTGTCATCTTGCTAATAGGAATCGGTTTCCAATTAGCCAGTACTTGTTACGGAATTGGAGGTCTAGTTACTGTTATTTTCACTTGGTCTAGATCTCTTATTGCCAAGTCAGGTGGCGCGGCGGTCTAAGTCCATTTCAAGATGTTAAGCACCTTCTGCTTGTGAGATTGGTACGGTATAGAGTAATCCTGGCGGACAGCTTTTCTTTCTAAGTGTGTAGGTGACATGTACTTACTTATCTTTATTGGTTTTAATGTGCGACCTAACGAACCACTTCTCGATTTAACTAAGATACACTTGGAGATTTTCCTTTTGGGTCCTCATCTAGCAAAAGCAATGCGGTATTGTCTTTCAAGTTCTGAAATATGGTGTAAAAGTAAGTAAAGTAAGATCAGAAAGATAAAGTGTGGATATATTATGTGTTAAATCTTGAAGAGAAACCTTGTCAATATTTTATTCAAGTTCTTTGATTCACAACATATTTTTAATGATCCTTCTAGGATAACATGTGCCAATTATTTTGATAATATCTACTGCAGTCACTATTCAACCAAAACAAAGCAGTAATCAAACATTTCAAATGGTCTGATTTGAAATGCTTGTTCTAGGCAAAGACCGTATCACCCTTTCCCTTTTTCTGAGTCAGAGCTGGCTCAGGTTCCGGGTTGGCGTTATTTGGATTTTGGGATATTTGAGCTTTGAGGTCGCTTTACGATAAAACGTTTGAAACTATCATGGTTATCAACACTAAAGTCATTTAAAACGGAAAATTGAGTTTTCCGTTTTGCAAAATAGTTAATATGTAGTTAGTTAGAATAGTTAATAATTTAGTGCAATATAGTTTTGAAATAAACGAGTTAATAATTTAAAATATCCCGTTTTAAACTATGAACAGATTGGTAATCCATAATAATACATACCAATTCATAAAATGACACATAAATTCACACAATAAAATTAAATATAACTAGAATAATATAGAGAGACAAAAATATTTAAATTACTTTAGAAGTATTATGAGACGAAATTTGACATTATTATGTTTTTGTGCCGATTTTGTTTTACCCATCCCTAAAACTGTTATTATATCCCAGGTAAACATGGTCGCGGAGACAACCGATAAATCCGTGAAACATGCAGAGCTGCCCAAACATTTTGGTGGAATCCAAGGTCTTGACAAGTTTGACGCGCAGTTTTTCAGAGTCACACCATCACAAGCAGATTCGTTTGATATTGGAAGAAAGCTCTTAGAACTGGCTTATAGCGCAATTTTTGACGCAGGTAAATTGAAATAATTACTCACAAAATTATTAATTAATTTAGTAGTCAAAAGTTACTTATCCTTGGGTCATATGAATTATATGTATATGATAGGTAATGTAACTATGTGCCAAGCAAATCCAATTATAAGTGCATGTCACGAAGATAATTTGGAAATATGATTTTTTCTTCTTCAGGAATAAATCCAGAAACTCTGAAAGGTTCCAATTTGGGAGTATTCATCGGTTCGTCTGTGGAGGATAATGCAACTATGAAATTGTTTAAAGTTTTTAAAGAGAATGGATTTATAATTTACGGGTAAATTGTTTTTCTTTGAGCATTATTTTTTCTTATTTATTACGTATATAATAATAATATTATAAAATTCTTATTATTTATTATTTTAAGAGAGATATTATTTTTTTAGATGCAGCAAAAGTATGTTAGCCAATCGTATTTCATATTGGATCGACGGCAAAGGACCTTCCTTTGGATTGGACTACAGTTGTGCAAGTTCCATCGCTTGTCTTGAGTTAGCTTTTCAAAAAATGAAAGCGGGTCAGTGCGATGCTGCTATAGTCGGAGCATGCACCCATAGCACTCACCCTGGCTTAACTATCAATATGAAAAGGTTAATATCATACAGAATAGACAAGTTATCAACTATTTTGATGCAAGTTGACCACGGTGCAAAACAAAAAGAAACTGCACTTAGTACAGTTTCTTTTTGTTTTTGTTTTACAAAACATTAATACTTAATACATTTTGATCTGCAAATATTTTTCCTTTTTAGAGCCGGCTTACTTTGTCTTGACGGAAAAACGAAGTGTTTCGATAAAGATGGCGATGGCTTTGTTAGATCTGATGCCATTAATATATTATTTTTACAAAAATCTAAGGACGCAAAAAGGTAAATGCAAGAAATTTTTGCGAAGACTGTGTGCATTATTGAGATGGTTATCAATAAGTGAAAACCTTTCATTTTTTACAGAATATACGCTGAAGTATACAATGTAAATGGGAAGTATTTTTCAAAACCTGATGGGCTGTTTTTACCAACTCGACGTGCAGAGTATGTGGCGGAGCTAATGGAAAACCTTTATTCAGAAATTGACGTCTCCCCAGAACAAGTTGAATATGTCGAAGCAAATGCCACTGGTAATGTTTTACAAATAATAAAATATAAAATATAACTGCTTAACAGAATTAAGACGACATCTCTAAATTTCTCTATTTCACTGCAGGTCTTGCAGAAGCTGACGCTAATGAAGTAGAGGCAATCGCTAAAGTATTTGCTAAGAATAAACCCATCAAAGTTGGTAGTATCAAATCAAACATGGGTCACACGCAAGCTGTGTCGGGTGCATGCTCTCTTACAAAGGTACTTTTTAATATATTATTTTTAAACATTCAACAACCTAATTATAATACATACGACGAAAGCATTTCTGTATTACATAATTAATCTTCATAACATTTGAATTTTTCAGATTTGTTTCTCATATCAGAAAGGCGAAATACCGGGTAACCTACATTACAATGCCCCGTTAAGTCAGATTACAAAGGAGGGAAGAGTACAAGTGGTCACGGAAAACACCAAATTCGGTAGAGGTTTCACTGCCCTCAATAACTTTTCAATTACCGGAGCGAACTACCACGTCCTTCTGAAAGGGCATTATAAGCCGAAAAAACTAGACCACTACAAAACTTCTATCCCTTCACTCGTATTAGTCTCAGGAAGGCACGATGGAAGTGTTTACAAAATCATTAATCTACTGGAAAATAAACCCATCGACGTTGAGGAACTCGCACTTCTAAATAATATTTTCAAGTATAATACTCCTGGGCACACTGGCCGTGGCTATACAATTCTTGGTGAGAATAAAGTTATGACTATATCAATTATTATATTTTATAATGAAAAATGTTATTCTCAGAATTCACTCATTTAAACATAACTATCATTTTCGCATAGCTATAATAATAAGTTAGCATTGCTCTTCAAGTTGTAGTTAATAGATGCATATTAATTACTAGTTACTACTGGTTCCAATTATTTCGATGTAATATTCTTTGTTAACGATGTACTCGTAAGTATGTACGTAGATTATGTGATATTCACACACCACTCCAAAACTATTGGTAGTATGGCATTGATACATTTAATACATTAAAACTTTTGTGATATTTTACATGTTTCTATAAAATACCTCTATTCCCCTAAATTAAACTGAATGATATCTATACGTCTTCTCTTAATTCATACCTTATTTATTGACTAAAAATTTCAGCGCCATCAGATAACGGAACACAGAGCTTAAGCAAAGGATTTGAATATTACTCCGGCACCGCGCGCCCCGTTTGGTTCCTGTACAGCGGCATGGGCTCGCAGTGGCCCGGCATGGGGGCAGCACTCATGCGGATACCTATATTTGCTGCAGCCATTCAAAGGTATACTTACTTTCCTTACTTTTCTTCGATTACCATAATATATACATACATACTAGTATTTCTGCGAACAGCAGATCTCGCGAGCACAAATATTATCTTCTGTTATTAAATTAGGATATTTACCATGATTGGTATTTTGAAAACAAAGTAAATATCCCGTTTCTCGTAAAAATACCAAGTCCATTTTAAATCCAATAGTGAATGTGAGTGTCTCTACAACGACAGCATCATCAAACGATGCATCGGTCTTTGTTAAAGGGCCTACCTGAAATAAAAGGTCCGAATCCACCGGTCTAAGAGCGAGCAATTTGCTGCTTTTTGAGGAGCTATTGTGCTCATCACACCAAAGAACCATCGAAATCAGATCTCACTTAACATAAATATATAAGTTGCCCCCATTTTGGAAAAAGTAACACTTATGAAAATCATTGAAGTGCTGTCGTCAAAATCTGACAACAAATAAGTTCATAATGGTATCTTGAACTCTAGCAAACCATTATATTATAAGTATGAAATTATAAATACATTGCAAATGTGTGATTGCAGGTGCCACGATGTCTTACTTCCAAAAGGCCTGGACCTCCACCAGATCATTACAGATGCTGATAGTGGCATCGTTGATAATATACTGTACAGTTTTATTGGAATAACTGCAGTTCAGATTGGTTTAACTGATGTTCTTAAGGCAATAGGCTTAGTGCCTGATAATATTATTGGTAAATATTAAAGTTATTGACAATATTTAGGTAGCAGGTTAGATTTGAATGAATTCAGTCATCTACGAACTTTACGAGTTAGTAAACTGTCGTCGGTTAATGTCGCAACTCGTATCATTATAACCATATTTTATTTTTTATAGGGCATAGTGCTGGAGAATCAGCATGTGCGTACGCTGACGAATGTGTTTCTGCCGAAGAATGCATTCTATTGGCATACTACAGAGGATTAGTCTCGCTACAAGCCACGCTAATTAAAGGGAAAATGGCCGCTATTGGTCTTGGTTATAATGAGGTAACCGACCATCTCTGATTTTTTATTGTGTAAACGTTAGTAATATTAAATCTATACATTTACGACAAAAAAGCTGTAATTGTGTAATTGAAGTTTAGTCTGCGAGTTAAAAAGACTATAGTGACTTTGGTGAATAAAGTACGCTCCTTGGATTCTCAAATTACGGAGCAATCTGTGATAATAACCGAACTCAAAACACCTAGTGAAATGATCATCACTCGCAAAATGACAAATGACTACCGCCCCGTGTACTAAGAGCGCGGCGACAGCCGCCGCGCGGCAGCGACCCGTCCGCGCTGCGCGTGTACAGGCGTCGCTCGCTTTGGCTGAGCTCGCGAAGCCTGCGAAGAAACGCAGCGATGGATGCATGCGCGCAGTGATCTCGTCGAAAAACGACGCTCGACCTGATGACTTGGTTGCGGTATCGAGTATACAAAAACCAACTCATGCACGAAAACGGGCTGATATCTGCACAAATTCGCTGACTACGCCAGTAGAAATGAGTTTGACAGATGATGACAATGCTGGTTCGCAGTGGCAAGTAGTCAGCCGAACTCATAAGAAGAAGATAGCACGTCCCATCACGGTTGGAACGGGAAACGTAACGGAAGAACACCAAGCCGCAGAGCGCATGAAATACATTCAAGCCTGGTAAATACATGACACCTGGCCTAATACATTCTAGACCGACTGCGTGGCCAGCCAAGGTCTGCTTTACGGATTGGTTTCCCACTCGCCCACGCCAGCAGCGGGGGGCACAGCGCGCCGGCCGCTCCAGCGCCTGACTTAGCGCGAATTTCCTTCTTTCTACGAAGGAACTAGTGATATGCCATCAAAATATAGCCTCTCTCGATAAGAAAACTCAACGGCTAGAGGTTCTAATTACGAGATGAGCTAGATTGTGACGTCCTAGGCCTAACCGAACACTGGTTAAGTGAACCTAATTTAAAAAGTATTAGTTTGGATGGATATACATTAGTATCTGTAGTACATTAGAAGCTACTGTAGGAAGACTTTAGCGCACGGTGGTTCATGTATATATGTTAAAAACACTGTAAAGGCCATAGAATGTTTAGAGTTCACTGAATTATCAACAGAGAGATACTGCGAAGTATCAGCCGTTGAACTTATTGATTATAATTTATTAATTTTGTGTATTTATAGAACTAACTTAATTAGTTCTACTGATTTTTTATTGCACTTGCAACGCCTGCTCGAACGAGCCAACGAGAGTGGTAAGAGTTTCCTAGTTATAGATTTTAATATTGACTGGCTCGCTTGTTTATGCTCTGTTAAAAAACAGCTGATTGACCTTCTTGCCGAGCGTAATGTTTGCAACGAAGTGGAGTTCCCTACGCGTGTGGCGGGTGCGTCATCTACGTGCTTAGACCACGTATATAGCAACCCGCCGCAGGGTTCGGTAGTGACGAGTCCGCTCGACACCCAGCTCAGCGACCACTACGCCGTGCGCGCCGCGGTCTATTGCGCGCGCGTGCAGCCGCCGCGCCGCGGTCTATTGCGCGCGCGTGCAGCCGCCGCGCCGCCGCCGCGCACTCGCCGCGCCCGCGACTACTCGCACGCTACTAGGATGGCCTTCCGAGAGGCCATGTACTGTGTAGACTGGGTCACGGTGTTACAAAGTACACCGTCTGCGGAGAGCTTAGCAACATCTGTGACTAGCATTCTTACATATAAATATAATATTTGTTTTCCCTATAAACTTAAAAATATAAGAACGCAGTCGTGGGTCACTCGTGAACTTATTGACTTAAAAAACCTTCTCTTTGACACAATTAAGTTACAAAAAATGTATCCCTTGTCAGAATTAGATTCGTTTATTATAAAAATTAGTAAAAAAGCAAAAATTTCGCCACTACGAGAACATGATCCTCCATAGTACTAACTCTAGTAAGGCCATTTGGCGGGTTGTTAACACAGAGAGAGGCACTCTCTCTCGTACGTCGGTGAGCTTCACAGAGGTTGCTAAGGAATTCGCGGGGGTGAAGTTCACGTCTCGGAAGGCTGCAGCCGACGCCATGAACGCGAGGTTCGTGGGCGCGGCGGCGGCGTGCGGCGCGCCGCGCGCTCAGCTCGCGCGCGTGGAGGCGGCGCTCACGGCGGCGCGGCCCGCTTGCGACAGCTCCCTGCGGTTGCTCAAGTTTACTGCGGAAGAGGTCTTCCACATTAGTACCCAAAAACCTTAAAGGTGAGCAAAATCTCACCTTTATTTAAGGGGAAGGGCAAACGCGACGACATTGATGGATACCGACCAGTGTCAATAATTCCTGCCGTTGCGAAGATTCTCGAGAATGGGCTGAGTACACGTCTCACCGAGTACTTAGTGGCTACCGGAGCGCTGTCGGAGCGGCAGTATGCGTACCGCGCTGGCTGCTCGACTACCTCGCCCACCCGCGAGGTCCTACGGCAAGTGCTGGAGGCTTGTGAGGCGAGACGGCAAGTAGCAGTCCTGTGCTGCGACCTATCGAAAGCTTTCGATGTTTTCCGCCAGGTGGCACATTGGTTTCAGTGGAACGGGCTCGCTCTGAACCACAAGAAAACGCATTTCATGCATTTTTGCATATCTGGGCGTCAGGTTAGGAGCTTGTCCATATCTATAGAAACAAACACTATTGAACAGGTTCCAGTGACCGGGTTCTTGGGATTCCAAATAGACCATGGCCTAACCTGGGATAATCATATCAACAGCCTGTGTGCCAGGCTGGGTATTGCATGCTTCGCTCTCCGCAGGCTATCGCGCGTGGTGTCCGCCGACGTGGTCCGCTCTTGTTATTTTGAAACTGTCCACTCGCTGCTCCAGTACGGCGCAGAGCTGTGGGGGCGCGCTGCTGATCGAGAGCGCGTCTTCCGCATGCAAAAACGTGCTGTGAGGGCGATCGCAAAAGTAGCGTGGGACACACCGGCGCGGCAGTTCTTTGTATCGCTCCAGATCCTTACGTTGCCTTCCATTGTCATCCTCCAGATAGTGATGCATGTTAGGCAAAACCTGGAGCGGTTCAAGACGCGTGGAGATAACCACACGCGATGCTACAACACTCGTGGAGCTGGCAAGCTATCTGCGGTATCACACAGACTGGCGAAGTCGGACAGACTCACGCACGTGCTGGGACCCGCGTTGTATAACAACCTACCAGATCAGGTAGTCACAGCACCGAGTCTGTCTTCCTTTAAACAAAGACTTAAATCGTGGCTCGTCGAGAAGGCGTTCTACAGTATTGACGATTATGTGCGAAAAATTAAATAATATTGAGTATTATTAGTTATAAATGTTATAATACATTTATTATAATCAGTTATTTGACTATTGTCTAATTATTTAATTAACTCTAATTTATAATTATTATGTGACTTGAAATATTTGTTTTTTACCATTAAATTGATTATTTTGATTGCCTTGGGCAATAAATATGGTTATGCCAACCATCATAAAGCACACCAAAACAAGGGTTAAAAAGAAATAGCCTAATTGAAGGTGCTTGGACTTACAGTGTTTGCACAGGAACATAGTAATAGTCAAATTTATATTTTTAGGTTCGTGATCTATGTCCTCCTGAAATCGATATAGCTTGCAAGAACAGTGCAACATCGACCACCATATCAGGTCCTGCGGATGTCGTGGAGAAGTTTGTGGCTGACCTACAAAGTCGATCAAATTTCGCCAGAGTTGTTGCTAGCTCCAACATTGCTTATCATTCTAGATATATTGCAGATGTTGGTAAGTGCGATATTTAGTGGTCAGTAAGAGTTATAAATATAGGTTTAAAACAAAATAACGAATATTCATTCAATAGGACCTAGATTACTGGTGGAACTGAAAAAAGTACTGACAATTCCAAAAGAACGAAGCCAAAAATGGCTTTCTACTTGTTTTCTACCTGATCAGTGGAACGACGTTACTTGCAAAACTGCCTCGTCAGAATATTTCACTCATAACTTATTGGTAAGACCCTACATCAATTTTCATATAAAGATTATTCTAAGAAAAAGGATGGAATGTGATTATGCCTTCATCATTTTAGAGCACAGTTCATTTCGAAGAAGCAGCCAGCATGATCCCCGCTGATGCGATATTGATCGAAGTGGCTCCGCACGGTCTGATGCAGGCGATCGTGAAGAGGTCCCATGCCAGCTGTCTGAACGTAGCGCTGACCAAGCGAGGCAGTGAGGATAACGTTGTGGTATTACTGAATGCTCTGGGAACGTAAGTAATATGTATATAATATGTACATCAAACATCACACGTCTAAAATTTCAAATTGCATAAGTTAAACTAGGAAATTAAGTGATCAATTTGTAAATTATTACTGTTTTATTGTTACTTAATTTCAACAGGTTATACCAAGCTGGTATTAATCTAAACATTGATGTTTTATACCCTCGGATAGACTTCCCAGTCTCTACAGAGACCCCAGTTATCTCTCATTTCGTCGGATGGGACCACAACTCGGATTGGTAAAATAAGTTTTTTTAACTAGGTTCTGTTCGTGGCTTCTCATACATTTTTGCGGAATAAAAATGTGCTTGCATATAATAAGTTGTCCATGTCTATCGTTCATAGTTTTTTTGGTTACATAATTATGACCTGGGATGTTTGATCAGTTCAGTAGTATTAACTGAAGAGGAACAAACATGCCAAGATCTAAATATCCACCTTACCTTTCGCATTTATAATATTAAACAGTAATTGAGCTGATGTTTTAGTATAATTTTTTCCTTCAAATTCATAATATTTCAGGTCTACCGAAACCTGTGATAAAAAACAAGGAATATAATTTTTGCAAGAGAATTTGATGTGTGCATCCATGATGATGAGTATAGCTTTATCAGACAATACACAAGAAATGGTAACCATTATTTATTTTCAAAGGCAAAAACAATTAAGAACATAAAATATTTGTTTGAAACTAAGTACGTACGTACGACGCAGGAGGTTGCGGGTTCGATTCCCGCCTTGGAACAATTGTGTGTACGATCTGCAGATATTTGTTCCGGGTGTTCTGGTCGTTTTCTATATATAATAAAAAATATCTATCTATGTAATGTATTGTATTATGTATATCAGTTATCTAGTACCCATAACACAAGCTCTGCTTACCATGGGGCTAGATAATGCTGTGTGAATTGTCCAGCATTATTTATTATTTATTTATTTAAGTATTTAATTTTATCTAAGAGTAGATACAAAAATGTATAATAATAATTCTTTACAGGTATCATCATTTTTCCTGAATCGACAATATTAGTAAAAGTCTGGGAAACTGCAGCCATGTACAAAAAAACGACATGCGAGCACTTACCTATCATTTTCGGAAATATCAATTTTCATGACAAAATCAGAATAAAACCTGAAGAAATACTGCGACTAAGAATACATTTCCAGCCAGCATCTAATTTGTTTGAGGTTCCAAACCAGTACATTGAACAGTTATAACAATATTTTAAGGATTGCAAAATATTAACTTTCTAATAATACTAAACATTTTAGGTAACACACGATGATAAGCTCATTACATCTGGATCTATTGTATTTGAACTCAGTGATATTCATTCCGATGAAACAGTTTCTGACAATGACAGCGGTAATAACCTAAACTCTACTGACATTTACAGAATATTGAGACTGAGGGGATATGGCTACGAGTAAGTATTGTTGTTATAAAATGAAAAGGAATAATAGATATTTATGATCATACCAGACTATTTATTTACAGGAATGTAGGTACAAGAGCTCGGTAACTCTCAATTACATTTTTTATGGTTATAAGTTATAAGTCCCAAACTGTATCATATGTGTTTTACTCAAATTATTATAATATTATAAAAATACAAATAATTTAATATATTTAATCAATTATACCCAATCATTAATTTCACTTTTCAATGTATTTTATTTCCTGCAATAATAATTGTGATGTCGTCAGCAAATAATATTGTCTTAAGTCTATTAATATTAGGAATGTTGTTAATAAATACATACATCTATATATATAAAAGAAAGTCGTGTTTGTTACAACACTTATAACTCGAGAACGGCTGAACCGATTTAGCTGAAAATTGGTGGAGAGGTAGCTTAGAACCAGGAGTCTAACATAGGACTTTTTATAATTTAAATCATTTGACACATAGATTTGGACGGGGGCGAAGCCACGGGGCGCAGCTAGTATGAAATAAAAGCAACTTATATATCTTTCTTACAGAGGTAAATTCCAATCTATACAATCTGCAAACACAGAAAGAGGTGTAGCTGTTTTGAAATGGGAAAACGACTGGAACTTTTTTCTGGATGCTCTTTTTCAAGTAACTGCGTTATCAAGAGATTACGAGGGGGTGTCTGTTGTGAAACTTATCACCAATCTTTCGATTGATCCGATACAACACAAAGTTCTTAAAATAATTAAGGACCAAAATATTTGTTACGATGCTCAAATTTTCAAGGATCTGGATATTTGCAGGTACCTTGAACATCTAATAGACTAGTAAAGTTTATTAGTTATTTAAAAAAATACTTACTAGTAAAAGGGACTATTCCCTTTTACTAGTAAGTATTTTTTATTTTATTTAAAGAGACATATTATTGAAACAATTGGGGATGTCATATCCCCGAAACTGTTCACGTGCGTATTGGAACATTATGTTTAGGTTGCTGGACTTGAAAGGAAAGGGCATTAATTATAAATTATAAATGTTCTAAAAAAAAAATTATAATATACGCTGATGACATAGTCTTAATGGCGGAGTCGCTTGAGGAACTGAACCAGATGCTGGACGGCCTAGCTTCAGCCTCCCGATGTATCGGTCTTGGCATGCATTTGAATAAAACCAAAGTCATAATCAATGGTCACATTGACCCAAGGCCGGTGGTCGTACATTGTCACCTTCTGGAAACTGTTTCCGAGTACACTTACCTTGGGCAGATTCTGCAGTTGGGTAAAAACAGTTTCGAGAAGGAGGCCAAAAGGAGGATCCAGCTAGGCATTTGGGAAACTACGTCAAGTCTTCACGTCATCCATACCGCAATGCTTGAAAACGAAAGTTTTCAATCAGTGCGTCCTACCCGTTATGACCTACGGAGTTGAGACGTGGACACTCACGATAGGGCTGGTCCACCAGTTCAAAGTCGCTCAGTGAGCTATGGAAAGAGCTATGCTCGGAGTTTCTCTGAAGGATAGGATTCGTAACGAATACATCCGACAGAGAACCAAGGTTATCGACATAGCTCAAAGAATTAGCAAGCCGAAGTGGCAGTGGGCCAGCCATATCTCGCGAAGAACCGACGGCCGCTGGGGCAAACGTGTTCTTGAGTGGAGACCACGACTCGGTAAACGTAGTGTAGGACGCCCTCCGACCAGGTGGGATGACGACCTGCGAAAGACTGCAGGTAGATGCTGGATGCGGCAAGCTGAAGACAGGGCGCTATGGCGCTCATTGGGGGAGGCCTATGTCCAGCAGTGGACTGCTATAGGCTGATGATGATGATGATTATTGAAACAAAAGCTTGTGATAATACACTGAATTTTTTTCAGGTGTGGTGGTGTTGTTTTAAAATCAGTCGCGTTTATGGATGAGCCTGCACCGGAGCATACAGTTGATAAATTGCTTATTCGTAAGCCACACCCACAGCGACATGATTTTGAAGGCAACGACGACGTTCAACTGGTGGAATTTGATGACGATGTCTCTCAATTTGACAATGTGAAGCTTGTAAATAATGGAGAAAAATATGTTTGGACTGAGATCGCTCCCAAAAATGACGAAATTCAGGTAAGTTCAGTAAGTCAGTTCATAGAATAACTAACAATGTATTTATTTGATAATTGACCATAACCATTTATTTGAAATTCTAGATTGCCTTTGCCGGCCTTACTTTGAACACAAACACTAGTGAAAAAATTAATAAGTTTGGAACAGATTTTTCGGGCATCACATCAAAGTAAGTTTTATGTTAAATACTAATACGGAAACTTAAAGTTTATTTCTTAAAATGCAAAATTTCAGCCTGATCCGTTCAGTAGTTGTGGCGTGAAGAAGTAACAAACATCCATCCATACATCCATTTACCAAACATCCCTCTAAACATCCAAACTTTCGCATTCATAATTATTAAAGATTAGTGTGAAGTAATGTGTTCATTTATTGATTCATTCGTTTGAATGTGTGAAGCAATTAAATTATAATATACATACATGTATCGTTTATATTTTAATATTTCTAGAGGCCAAAGAGTTATGGGTATTGTCCCAGATAACAATGTAATGAGTTTGATTGAGCCAAATTGCGAATTCCTGTGGCCCGTGCCTCAACTCTGGAAAATGGAAGAAGCTGCCACCGTGCCGTTACCTTACATCCAGGCTTATTATTGTCTTGTAAGTTTCATGCATATTTTTTTACCACTGGCAACCTTTACAAAATAAAAAAATGTGTCCTATTCAGAATTTCAGAACCAGTTTGAAAAGAAGATATACTGTGCTTATTAGCAATGGAGACAGTGGGTTTGGACAAGCTCTTATATCAATCTGTTTGAGTCACGATTGCACAATATTCACCACCGTCAAAACCCTTCAAAAGAAAAAGTTTTTGCTGCGAATATTCCCTGACTTAGATGGTAATTTTCTATCAAATTATTTCTTTGATATTTATATTTAACTTTTAAAATTTATGACGAGTTTTGTTTGTCTAGAAAATAAGATCGGATGTTCAAATGAGGATTCTTTTCTTCAAATGGTTCGAAATGCAACGCATGGAGCCGGGTGCAAGCTTATTGTAAACGATAACAACGGATCGTTACGAGATGTACGTAAACTATAACTTTATTCAAGTTAGAATTGAGTTAACTATGTATCTTGTTTTAGATTAAAAATAAAAAAAATATTTATATAAAAACCAAATTGATGTTACTTATATACACATATGTATTATTATTTTTAGGCTGCTTTGGGATGTATGGGACCGATTAGCACATTTTTAGACATTTCCGAAGTTGGTATGAAAAATAATGAAAGATTCGGCATGGCTTACATCGATGTTAGAAGCTATGTTACTGTCTGCTTTTCTAATATATATAAACAAGAAAATTTCAAAGAAAGAAAGGTACGAGTATATTCAGAGTTTTACCTAGTCATTTTCAGGAGTTTTAATATTTAATTAAATAAATCTAAATCAAATTTTAAACCATAACTTATTATCAAATAAGAAATAAGGTCTTTTTGATTTTCGGTTAACTTCAATTTTTTGTCCACTAATGGAAGAAGTTAAAAAGTAACCACTAGTACACTCATATAACACTTATGTGTCTATAATATAGGTGGACTCATGAAATATTTTTTAAAAAAGAAACCATAAAGTATGATTTTTGAGGGATTTAGTATTTGTTCCGAATAATTTAAATCAGTATACATACATACATATATGTAGGTAATCATGGAATTCAAAGTCTGGTTTTAGTTTTTTGTACACTATAATTTTAGATATCAGTTGAGTTACCTTTACATTGTTTGATCAATTGTTTCAATAGTAAATACTAGTTCTAATATTTTTATTATCTGGTTGTAATATTTTTTGTAAATAAAGTAACAGTTTAAATCAGCTTATTGATAATTTCTAATTGCAGATGTTACGATCGCTGCTGGCTGAAGGCATCGCTTCCGGTGTCGTCCGCCCCCTCACGCGTGTGGTTTATACTCCGACAAATATATCTAGAGCCTTCCAATTGCTATCAAGGGATAACCATATTGGCAGAGTTTTGACAAACATGCAAAACACGAACATATTGAAAAGTGGTCATGATATTTTGCCCAGGTATACAAATCATCATCATCATCATCATCAGCTTATAATAGGCTGAAGCTAGGCCGTCCAGCATCTAGATCAGCTCCTCTAGCGACTCCGCCAATAGGACTATGTCATCAGCGAATCGTAGGTGTGAGATGTAGTTGCCGTTTATGTTTATGCCCTTACCTTTCCAGTCCAGCGTCTTAAACAAATCTTCCAACGCGCTTGTGATCAGTTTCAGGAATATGACATCCCCCTGTCTCACTCCTCTGTGCAATTGGATAGGTTTAGACTGCTGACCCTGTACTTGGACACTTATAGTCGAGGCTTCGTAGAGACTTCAGCACCTCGATATAACGATAGTCCACTTGGCATCGCTGTAAGGATTCCAGAACAGCCCAGGTCTCGACAGAGTCAAAGGCCTTCTCATAGTCCACAAAAGCCAGACACAGGGGCTGATTATACTCTTCGGACTTCTGTATAATCGGCCTTACTGTGTGTATGTGGTCTATGATGCCATATCCTCCGCGAAATCCGGCCTGTTCTGGTGGCTGAAACTCGTCGAGTCTCCTAGCGAGACGATTCGTAACTACTCGTGAGAACAGCTTATAGACGTGGCTCAAGAGAAGAGTGAAATGGGTATGTAGTTCTTAAGAAGGGTTTTATCACCCTTCTTAAAAAAAGATCACCACCAAACTCCCGTTCCATGCCTTTGGAGTTCTCCCACTGTAAAAGACGGCATTGAAGAGGTTCTTTAGCTCCTGTATAACAGGAACTCTTCCAGCTTTCAAGAGCTCGGATGTTATACCGTCTTCACCGGGGGCTTTTCCATTTTTAAGCTGCCTTAGAGCTAACACGATCTCGTCTTGACTGATGTCAGGTAGTTCGTCGGTAGAGTGGCCTGTCAAGGTGGCTCTGGAACCATGGTTGTCTCGTCGGGAACGAGGGGCATGAGCAGCGTATAGACGGCCATAAAAATTCTCTATCTTGGCTGAGATCTCCGGCTTCGACAATACGGTCCTTCCGTCGTGCGTTTTAAGCTTTGTCAGGTGGCTCCTGCCAAGCTGCTGAGTGAATACTTTGGACCCCCGGTTTCACTCTATCGCCTCTTCAATGAGGCGCGTGTTGGAGCTCCGGAGGTCGTGCCGTACCATCTTCGCAATTCGCTTGTTCAGGTCTGCCTCTCTGACAAACTCTCGGATGAGACTCTTGTCTCATCCGAGAGTTTGGACTTCTTGCCAGTACAAATTCTTCAGGGCATCAAATTCTGATTGTGTAGGGTCTCGTCAGCATCATCAGTTGGTTCCAAGGCAACAAATCGATCCCCAAGAAGCTTTTGAAACTTCTCAGTGCCCGCCATGATTTGGATTAGGTCAAGTCAGCGTGGACTTCATCAGACGGTTTCTTTTAAGCTTAATGTTGATATTCAGAGAGCCTCGAAGGAGTCAGTTATCAGATCCGGTATTGAACCTGTTGATCACTGAGACATCTCTGAATATGTGCTTGCTATCCGTCATATATCACGACGGATAGCAAGCATGATCTCATTTTTAGTCACAGTGTCGGGGCTTTGCCATGTCCACTTCCTTTGAGGCTGTTTCTTAAAGGAGTTCATTAAGAACAGCCCCTCCTTTTCAAGGAAATTGACAAGCATTTGCCCCCTGTTATTCCTAACTCCATAACCATGCGGGCCTATTCGGGATTCGTTGCCAGTCTGGATTCCTACCTTGCCGTTAAAGTCCCCCATAACAACGTTGAAGTGGGCCTTAGTGGTGTTGTGTAAGGCTTTGGATGTCTTCGTATATATCCTCCACTTCATCATCCAAGTGTGCCGAGGTCGGTGCGTAGATCTGGATGACCTTCATGCTGTACCGCTTGGACAGCCGAAGGATCAGGTCCCTGGTCGACACACTGGAGATTTCTTGGACGTTGTTAGAGAGGGCCTTATTGACGAGGAAGCCTACGCCACCCTGGGATGTTTTATCACCCTCGCGAAAGTAGAGAAGATGGCCCGAGTCTAGGGTTACGGTGTCCGCCCCCTCTCTATGGACTTCACATAACCCCAGAACATGCCATTTGATAGTCAAGCCTCAGAGTGCGTCTGTGAAACGTAGCCAGGGTCCAATTTAGATAGGGTGTTGTAGCCTAATGTAGCCCGGGGATTCCTAGCACTCCTGCCCCGCCGTTACCGTGGCCGCTAGCAGGCATGGAACTGGGGGCCACATTCTACTGGCATAGCGATCCATGGGGGGGTGGGGGGTTGATACCCATAATCCCCACGCTGGGCATGTGGGTTGGGTATCGCAGTATAGGGAGTGTGCTGCAAGGGACGCTGCTGCCCGTGTATGTCCCTTTATCGCCTCCTACGACACCCATGGGAAGAGTTGGGTTGGTGCTATTCTATCTAGCCCGACACCACACAGCCCTAGATATACAGATAAATAGTTCTATTATTATTTCATTAATAAGTCCAAACAAACCGTTGATGATAGTAATAAAAAATATCCTAAATTACTTTACTAAATTTTATATGTAAATTGTATGTGTTCCCGTAGTTACAAATAAATTTAATTTATCTACATATAAAATTAACATTGTTTTAGGATACAACTGAATCCACGATATGTATATATGGTGGTGTGTGATGGGAGCGAGCTGGGCGTGGAGCTGGTGGGGCACCTGATCAGACGAGGCGCGCGGCGGCTGTTGCTGCAGGTGGAGCCGCACATGCTGGACGGATACTTCCATGTCAGATATGCGTTAGTTCAGCATTCATTGTTACTTTCAAAAGTATCTACACCTTTTTTGTAACACGCTATTCTAAGTATAAAATGTTCTTAACAAGGACAGGACGTCTTTTGAACACAAAGAACTGATGCGTTGATGCTATTCGATGAATTTAATTTTCTAAGTGGTTTTTACGAAATCCTTTCACAGGTGGTGGTAAAAGAACAATGTGAAAATATAATTCAACGGCGCACCAAATAAGCGTTAGTTCTTAAGTTATTACACCAAAGCTAAACATATATATGTCAAAGTTTTAATAGATGTTTGGTATCTCTTCAAGCTAAGGTTACAAATGATACAAAATGATTTATAGATCAATCAAGCCTTGCCAATTTGTGATAGCGTGATTATCTTACCTAAATATCAGCGTTGATTTATTTGCTGGTTTCAAATGTATGCCGTTTATAACTAATACTCTGGCCAAGCACAAGTTACAATGGTTGTAAACCAATGAATACATAACATGGGGTAATCTCCATTCACCTAAAAACATTTTTACTTATTAATGTTTTGAAAAAAACTGCAACTACAAACTATTTGTCGATTTAAGCTGATTCTACAATATATAATGCTGACAATATTTATTCTGATTTTTTTTATCCTGTTGGTTGTTTACAAACTTAGTGCTTTGAGAATGGCTGGAGTCTATACTCTAGCCATACTATGTTGAACATTTTTTTTGTGCCGCGGTACGACTCAAATCAATTTTGCATTCCACCGCAACAATATTTCGATAACAACCTTGTTTAGACAACCGTGATTATTTTATTTTTTATTTATAAGAGATAGAACAAGTGATTTTGATTATATGTATAACACATTATCCACATAAATATTGTTCTACGGATTTTAACAACCTAATCATGATATATCTTCTTTGTATTTCTACAGATCTTGGAAAAAAGCAAAGATAGAAATAAATCTCAATGGTGAAGATTTGAATAAAACATCACATGTTGAGAAGTTCATTAGAGTTGGAATGAAGCTGGGTAGTGTTGGTGGTATTTTTATATGTCGCAATGAAGTGGACAACTCATTCAACAATATCAAAGAAAAGCGCGATTCTCTCATAGCATCTTTAGATTCAGCATCACGGGAAATAAGCGATTCTTGGTAAGACATTTAAATAGATGGTCCGGGAGCCAGTGACAGATTTTCACGAGTCCCTCCAAAGCAAAACCTCGTACCTAATATGCATTAGGGATTATTATGAATACTCGTGACCGTCAGCTGCGATTCCGTGGGTGGGTTGGCCAATGGCAGTGGCAGCGATGACGACATTATTCCCATGGAATAAGATTGATGGCCACGAATTTTCGAATGGGTGGAAATAATTAACCAAATTTGTACCTGGCTCCCGGATCAAGAGGTATGGACATTTATAAAAACAAAATACGATTTAATTTCATTTTAATCTGAATAATACAGATTTATAAATGATTTTAGATATATTTTAGATATAAAGTGTCTTTTTCTTAGGCTTGATATGTAACCGGAAGATAAGTAGAAATGTAGTGTAAACAGAACGGTTATTTTTTTAGTTATTTTGCCATTGTTACCCTCTCAAAGCAAGGATTTCAAAATGATGCTGATTTTTCAAACATCGAAAGGTGTTGTTTCGAGAGACATGAAATTGGATTGCCTGCACTTTCTTTGCATCACACTTTATATGGAAAGGTATGAATAACATTTCTAAGGTATTCTTAGTGAAATAAATAAATAAGTAGTCTTTCATAGACGTTTCAAGATAGAGTTTAGCGCAACACTTCAAATGCAAACGTTGTTCATAGCGTTTAATTTACAATAAAAAATATAGAAACGAAACTAGAATGAAACTTAACTACACGGCATAAGTCAATAAAGAATTGGCTCGATTTTAATAATACGCCACTGTAGTAACATTATTTTCATATATTGTTATTATAATTGCTAACTACAAATATTTATAAATAAAATATTAAATTAGTATTTACAATTGAAACAGTTGAGCTAGCTATATACATATATGTATATACATTATATATATATATCTAGAGGTAGCTCGACTGATCTCTATCAATACCAATTGGTGATGCCTAACATGCCATGGTTTTATTTTAGTCAATTTTACGACCTACCTTGTCAAGAGTCTTCAACGCCCTCGACTCAAGTCTGAAAAAGAACTACATCAGCGTGGTAACATCAGACCAACTGGAAAACCCCGAAACAAAACCAAATCCTGTATACACAGGCTTCGGATCTTTCTTCCGCCAGGTTGATATTGATGAGTATCTCGCCAATGAGCCCGTGATTTGCATGAAGACACAACTGAACAATGAAAATGAGGTGAGTAACTCAAATCACATTTTCATCAATATAACAATGAACTTTAACATATTAATCTTTGATGAAAAATATTTTATGTATTTGTAGAATGAACTGTTTATGGACCCAGATGAAGACCACCTCATGATAGTGCCGGGTTTCGATGGCTTGTACCAAAACATGACCGCTGTGTCGGAGCGGCTCAAGATACTCGCCGTGACCCTGCAGCTAGAGCCGGACTTTGACAAGAGCATTGACCAGATTGCTTCCAGGCTTGTAGAAGTGAGATCAAACAACAAATTGATTTATATACCTATTTATTATTACATGATAACATTTATTACAACATTGCTAATTTGATTGTTTTCAGCATATAAAAAATAGATTTAATCTCAAATCAAGATTCTATCTTTTGGGATATTCATTTGGAGTTAACGTTGCTTTGAAAACTGCGGCACTGCTGGAAAAAGAAGGTACAATCTATATGTTAGGTACCTACCTAGGTATCACACATTTTTCAAATATTAATTTCGTCTAGGTAAGGTATTCTGCTTCTCGAGCGTTCATAATTATATTGTTTTCATTGCAGGGAGAAGTGGGATCGTGTTTTGTTTAGATAGCAGTCCTGATGCACTTAAAACGCAGCTTAACACTTTCTTGGGAGACATGACAGACGCGCAACTGCAAAACGCTTTGATACAACACTTCTACAACCTGTTTACCAGGAAAACATCACCTGAACTAAACGAAACCCTTAAAAAAATTCAAAAATGGTCAGAGAAGATAGAGTTGTTCATCAGAATAGTTAAGAAATCAGTCTCCTACACGCACGAATTCCTAAGATCCTACATAAATGTTTCGTACAGAAGACTTGTGCTGGCCAAAGAGTACCAGCCTGATTTTAAATTGAATTCAGAAGTAATTTTGATAAAATGTGACTCTCATCCAAAATGTGAAGACTATGGTTTATCAAAGTTCACAACCAAACCTGTAAAAGTATTTGATATACGGGAGGACCATGCGAGTGCGCCTCAAGATGGCAGAGTATCAAATATTGTGAACAAAATGCTTGATCCTGAGCATTTAGATGGATTTAAAAATAAGAATTTATGTCAATACTACCTACAGTAACTGTGTGATTAATTAAAATACGGCCATCTTAATTGAGATTTATTTAATTTCCTTCCAAACAATTTAAAACTGGTACAGATAGGGATCGTTAGTGTGCTGATTGAAGGCAATCCTTAGATGAAAGCCATCAAGCGCTTATCCGGGGTTGGCTTGCGTTTAGCAGTGGACCATTATAGGCTGTTGAGATGTGAAAATGAGGAATGTGGAGATTGCATGTGTCCATTAGAGGATTCAAATTAGGTTAAATTTCCTTGTTATTTTGGGTATTTCGTTGCCTTTCGAGTACTGATAGTGGGATCCTCGTTAAACGCTTGGAGTATGGCTTCGTCTACAGCAACATGCATCCTCTAATAGACATATCAGTCTAAGATTAAAGAAGTAAAAAGTTTGTTAGGTAAGTAGAAAAAAAGGTTTATTTTTTCCTTTGAATTTTTACTTCGTTTTTCCTTTAAGTGTTAATTTTTGACAAGTTTGTAGACTTTTCGGCTAAATGTGGTATACCGTTGTAATAAGCGATGATAAGATAAATTTTTAAAAGCGTTTGAACTCCTCGATCGCTTTTAGTTTTTTTTAAAAACGATGTAATGATGACATTCTTAACTCAGTTTAGGAGTTTCAGTTTTTAGGAGTACTGGTAGTGGGATCTGCATTAAACGCTTGGAGTATGGCTTCGTCTACAGCAACATGCTGCTGCGTTGCACTGGCTTGTGGTTCTCGAAAGGTTAAGTTTCCCGTTTCTCGAAGTCACCGAAAGGTATTAGAAAATGTGCTGTGGTGTGGCACGCATCTGTTGGGATGCAATTCTCTGTACAGTTTCTGTGCTGCACGTGAATTTCCATCGCATCGACCATGCGCATAAATAATATCAGCGTATTTTTCGTTGCTGGATTCCGCCATTGTGACAAAAACAAAACAACAAACAGTTTATCAAAACTGACGAAATACCAAAAATAACAAGGAAATTTAACGATTAGGAACAATTATTGATTAGAATTCGAAATTCAAATTTCGAAATTTGAATCTTCTAATAGACATATCAGTCTAAGATTAAAGAAGTAAAAAGGTTTGTTAGGTAAGTAGAAAAAAAGGTTTATTTTTTCCTTGGAATTTTTACTTCGTTTTCCCTTTAAGTGTTAATTTTTGACAAGTTTCTTTTCAAAAATTAACACTTGACTTTTCGGCTACATGTGGTATACCGTTGTAATCACAGAACAGAAAATACATAGACTTAGCATGATGCCTTTTTACTAAGAGAACTAGTGTCGCTAAACTCACACATGTATAAACTAACACACATAGAAATAAAAATTCTTATTGGTTGAAAGAGTACGTTAAAAGGGCATAAAACCATAAAACTAATTTTATTGATATTAAACCTTATTTCGGTATACACATGGTTCAAAACTTAATAAAATAAACAGTGATAAAAATGAATTTCAGTTTTACACTGCTAATGAACAGACGTGCGGTCGCTGTAATTTTGAATTTATTTAGTATTAATTTCCTATTGGTTGTTTGCTGTTTTCGGTCCCTCTCGTTTTCTCTCCAGGGATCTGGACGCGTTGCTCCTCCTAGTGGGCGGACTAGAGTGAGATAGATCTGTTTACAAGCCTGCTGTAACCGAAACGAGGCGTGACTTGAAAACTTTTTTGGAATCAAAAACTGGTCGCTGGTGAGATTTGAACTCCGTGTCGCCGCGTCGAGGTCGGGTGTTGGATCAACTGAGCCAACTGTACAGTTGTCGCCACTGCGAAATTATCAACCCCTTACCATGTCTAGCTACGGTTGCTGCCAATCGACGGACATTGACCCTGCCGGCGCCTTGCGTTGTAAATCATGCAACCTTCTTTACCATTGCCAATGCATTTTGCCCGAAATAGCCAAGGGGCCAACAAGGGAATTTAAGGCTTCGTGGGTTTGTCCTAGCTGTTTAGCGAAGAAAAGAAGATTAAAATCGGACTCTACTCCCGTGCGCTCGGGCACTCGGCAAGGTAAAGATTTAGAAGCCGCTAAGGAGTCTCCACTACCTACTCCTGAAGCCGAGGTTCCTGCGAACATAACATCTTTACCGAGCACACCTCTTCTGTAGATTCCTGTAAGTCCCACCCCAGATATCGCAGAGATTATCAGGATTGAAGTCGAGAAAATGATTGTAAAATTAGAATCATCACTTAAGGCCCTGTTTTCTAATGAAATATCTTCCCTTAAGCAGGAGTTGAAGGACATAAAAGTTTCTATGGAATTCATGAATCAAGAATATACTAAGTTAAATACCAAAATTGATAAAATGGAGACCAAAATGAAGCAATATGATGCTATGAGTACCGAAGTAAACGCATTAAGGGCATCTTTGAGAGAAATTGAACGGGATACTAATTCAAGAAACCAATGGGCTAGACGCTCCAATATAGAGATTTTCGGAATACCGGAAAAAAAAGGCGAGAACCTTATGGACGTTATGCGGGACCTGGCTAAACGTTCACAATTTGTGCTTTTGCCATACGACATTGACTTCGTCACCCGTATTGCGCCATCTTCAACGGAAGTAAATAAACCGAAGCCTATCGTTCTACGGATGTTAGGTCGTTGCAGAAAAGACGAATTTTTACGAGCACTAAGGTCTCTCAATCGACCGAGGGCATCAGACTTAGGTTTTCTGGGCAAAGATTTTCCCGTTTACTTTAATGATCACCTTACGAAGTTTAACAAGTCGCTACTGCAACGTGTTAAAAAACTAGCATCTGAGAAGGGATATAAATACGTTTGGGTAAAACATTGTACCATAATGTCTCGTATGTCTGACTCCAGCCCTGTACTGCACTTCTCTTGCGAAGAAGATTTAAAAAAAATTATATAGGAATTATATTATTTTGTTTTCTGTTTATAAATTTTGAGTCTTTGGCACTTTATTTTTGTATTTTTTGTAGTTTTTATATATTTTTAACTTCGGAATGCGGCAACTTTGTTGTAATTGTATTGGATATAATATATTCTTACATTTTCTTACGTGGCTCGCTTAGACATATTTTATTGTTTAAACACTTTCATTATCCCTTTTATGTAACTACTGTTACATTTAAGGTAAAAGTATTTATTTTTGTATTAAGATCGATATTACAATGTATTCTATAAATGATTTAAAAATATATTATCAAAATGTTCAGGGGCTCCGGACCAAATGTAACACTCTATTTAAGAATGTATTAAGTTTTGATTTTGATATTATTTGCCTGAGTGAATCATGGCTGATGGATGGAATCTTCAGTTCTGAATGTTTTGATGCTCGCTACAGTGTATATAGGAGTGATCGGGATTACTTAAACCGTGGAGATTCATTAGGTGGTGGAACGCTTATAGCCGTACGTAGAGAGCTGCCTGTTTCTGCTTTCTCATGTATTCCCTTTGAAAACTCGTATGCGGAAGGTATTGAAGTAGTAATTGATTTATTTTGTCGCACTAAATTGAGAATCTATTGTTGTTATTTTCCACATGGCAAAGATCAGCAAACAGTGGAGGAATATTTTTTCGATTTAGTCTCAAATTATTTATTGCGTAATCCTGATGATATTTTTGTTGTAACTGGTGATTTCAATATTACTTACGGACAGTGGAATTTATCTGGTTCTTTACCAAGGCTAGTTAATTCACACATTGATTTATTTGCGTCGATGTTGGACAGGTTTCTCTCTTTTACAGGATTTCAACAATTTAATTATATTTTAAATCAAAATGATAGGTTTCTAGGTCTTATTATAGGCAACTTTACGTGTAATTTAGTAAGATCTCCTTATCCCTTAGTACCGGAAAATGTTCATCATCCTGCACTTGAGTTCACACTCACTGATCTCAAATGTAAAGTAATCCGTCCAGCTCCTCGTAATGTTTATCTATTTCACTCTGCTGACCAAAAAGCTGTTAATAAAGCCCTTAACGAAATAGATTGGCATTCTAGTTTGAATATTAATGATATCGACTCCGGTGTGCAATCTTTTTATGGAATTCTTAATAACATAATTAACAAACATGTCCCCAAGAAAGTTTATAAATCAAATAACAGATTTCCGGTTTGGTATACAAAGCCTTTAATTAAAATTATTAAAGAAAAACGCAAATACCATACTAGATGGAAAATTTATAATAATAAAAATGATTATGACACTTTTAGCATTCTTAGGGCTAGACAAAAGGAATGTGAATCAGAATGCTACGACTATTTCATAAGAATCTCAGAACATAAAATCAAAACAAATAGTAAACATTTCTGGTCATTTGTCAAATCCAAAAAAAGGACCGATGATCTCCCTGATACAATGAGTTATAATAGCACACAGAGTTCAGATGGTAATGTAATTGCAGATCTTTTTAATTCTTACTTTCATTCTGTCTTCGAGCACGCAACGCCCGGTGCTCATGTCACTACCAATGCTAGTAATCCTGGCAATTCGAATTTGGTCACAACCTTGGACAATATTGAAATTTCGATGGACATTGTTAAGAAATATCTTGAGCGTCTCGATATTAATAAAGGTAGTGGGCCGGATGGCATTCCTCCCGTGTTTTTAAGGCAATTTAGTGATGCTCTCACATTACCTATCTTCCTTTTATTTCGATTGTCTCTTCACACTGGTTGCATGCCAAATATATGGAAACAATCTTATGTTGTGCCTGTTTTTAAATCTGGCAATAAACATGACATCCAAAACTATAGACCTATTTCTAAACTTTGTACAGTTGCCAAAATGTTTGAAAAAATTGTTTACGACACACTATTCCCTGTTATGAGACCACTGATTATTGATGAACAGCATGGTTTTATCAGCAAGCTTTGTGAGTTTACACATATAGTATCTGATGCTATGGATAAAGGGTTTCAAGTAGATGTTGTGTATATAGACTATTCCAAAGCATTCGATAAGGTATCCCATTCACTCCTAATCCACAAGCTGTCTGAGTTTGGTATTCATGGAGATCTTCTCAGATGGCTAGAATCTTACTTGCGATGCCGTAGTCAGGCTGTCACTGTTAAAGGTTACTGCTCTACATTTGTACCAATATCATCTGGTGTCCCCCAAGGTTCCCACTTAGGTCCGATACTATTCTTACTATTTATTAATGACGTCATTAAGACTTTTATCCATTCAAAATGTTTTATTTATGCTGATGACACTAAAATTCTCTTGAAGATAGCGTCTGAATCTGACTGTCTTTTGCTGCAAAGTGACCTGACTAGACTTATAAACTATTGTCAAACTAATTCCATATTTCTAAATGCTAAAAAGTGTAATATAATTTCTTTCTCCCGTAAACCCAAACCAATATTTTTTACCTATAAATTTAATGATATTGTGATTCCTAGAGTTAATGAAATTAGAGATCTTGGGGTATATTTAGATTCTAAGTTAACATTTAATGTTCATTTTAATACCATCACCGCCAAAGCATATCGCATGCTTGGTTTTATTCTTAGAGTTTCCAGAGAATTCCAAAATTTAGATACTTTGTTAGTTCTATACAATAGTTTTGTCAGGTCCATTCTAGAATATGCATCGACGGTCTGGAACCCGCAATATAACATTCATATCTATGAAATTGAAAGGATTCAGAATAAACTACTTAAACATTGTAAGTATCGGTTTCCTTTTTATGAAACTGATAGCATGACCAGCCTGCAAACCCGCAGAATTGTCAGAGACCAAGTCTTTCTATATAAGATTCTAACTGGAGAAGTAGACTCACCATTTTTGCTTGAAAACATTTATTTTCAATGCCCCCGACGATCTGCTCGTAATAAAAAGACCTTTTTCTTGCCTAATGTAAACACAAATTATAGGAAAAATATGTTTCTTAGTAGAGTTTGTGAATTACATAATAAAAAACTGTCGGATATAGATGTATTTAACTTACCATTGCCGAAGTTCCGTAAAGAAGTTCAACTATGCGTTGCCAAGGACTCATTATAATTAAGTATCAAGTTGTATTAATATAGGTATCTATTTGGGTATTATTATTTATTCTTTTTATTCATGTATACGTATTTTCAACATGTTAAGTTTTTTTTCTATTGTTCTGTTCATTTAGCTTTATATGTGTTACATATTAGAGGAAATTATTTTGGTTTTTGTATATCTTAAGTTTCGTAGTATTAAGTTTTATGTACTGTTTATTTCCCAAATAAAAAAAAATAAAAAATAAAATAAAAATGAATATCTGCTTTGTCTAATTTACAAGATGGCGCTTTTGCCACATATTTTTTAAAGTCTCTATGTTGCATGTATGTGGACAACCTGTCTGAATAAACAAACTTTTTATTTTCTTTTCTTTATTTTTATTTATTCCTATCTAATAAGATTACTAATACAATAGCTGCCTTTCTTGATTACTTCATTATCCACAACACAAAGCTACTTAACAAAGAGATGGCGCTATTGCTATCGACTTTTATTATAGTCTCTAACAACGGGCCATAAGATCGATAATACAATGGCTGTTTATCGATTACCCAAAAAACATAGCTACTGCCTTAGTGATGTACCAATGAGAATACGAGACGAATCTATCGATATCGATTATTACCTACTGATGAATAACGAAATGGGTACGTCAGGTTATATTTGTGGTGGTCGAAATAAAAAGCTTGCTTTTTCTTTTATTCTTTAATGACAATGAATGAAAATTTATTGTCCTTGAAATAGGACGTACTTTTTAAATAACTGTCGTTTCGTAAGTTTTACGTTTAATTTTAATAAATGATAACAGATAAATAAAACATAACAGTAATAAAGTTTGTATAAAATAAAGAGACCGGTGCCCTCAGGAGCTCTACACACACAAACACGTTCAAACACTGGCAGCTCCTGTTGCCCGGACTCTCAAGAGACCGGTGCCCTCAGGAGCTCTACACACACAAACACGTTCAAACACTGGCAGTTCCTGTAGCCCGGACTCTCAAGAGACCGGTGCCCTCAGGAGCTCTACACACACAAACACGTTCAAACACTGGCAGCTCCTGTTGCCCGGACTCTCAAGAGACCGGTGCCCTCAGGAGCTCTACACACACAAACACGTTCAAACACTGGCAGCTCCTGTAGCCCGGACTCTCAAGAGACCGGTGCCCTCAGGAGCTCTACACACACAAACACGTTCAAACACTGGCAGCTCCTGTTGCCCGGACTCTCAAGAGACCGGTGTCCTCAGGAGCTCTACACGCACAAAATTTTTACAAATGTGAGTTATACATTATTTAGTTACCTATTTAAAATTTTTCATATTTCTTGCCTTATATTAGTTTTTCTTTTTTAATATTATTTTGTATACTTACCGTCAGATCTCCTAGCCGATTTCGCCAAACAAAGTGCCATAAGTATTAACTAATTGGTTAATCAAGACTTACAGTACAAAATTAAACCATGCTTTCTGTTTGGTGAGATCAGCCTTAACCTTATCCTGAGTTTGAGCGCTGCGAGGTGCGACACAGTTTTAAACTTATGCGCTTTTCAGTGTTCCGTTGTATCTTAGAGATAATTCTTTGTTCATTTTTAATAAATAAATTGAATTGAAAATTGAATTGCTTAATAAATGTTTCTAACGTTGAGGCGTGGCTTGTATAATATAGTAGCTACCATTACCTAATATTTAATACATACTACATATTAACATACAAAACCTCGACCTGAAACAAAATAATACTGAATTTAAAGTTATTCAAAACGACCTATGTATGTAACGCAGCGGGCAAAAGTCCGCTGCGGCGCATGTAGACGCGGGCTCGTTTCCCGCCTCGAGACAAAATGTTCAAAATTGTTAAAGTAAGCATTAGTCAGCGCGCTTTGCCGCTATAATTTGTACATTGAAACGAAGTATCTTTGTGCAAAAAAAGTTTGTGGTACAATAAACATTAAATACCTTATAATGAACCCTATGGATTAAAAAAATGTTAATTGCTAGTCGGACTTCCGCACGGAGGGTTCCGTATGAGACCTTGTTTCCGGTAAATTATCGTGATGCTAGGCGCTAGGTCTGTGGGAGTTTTGTGAGCATGTGTTACCCTAGAATTAAAATGTTCGGGCAGAAACTAGTGTAACTTTTGAATGCGTTGAAGTTTGATTTACATGTCACGGCGGCGTAAGAGGTTACGGACTTTAACATTTGATTTTAATTTCAGCCCGATACCACATGTTCCTGAGAAAAGAGGGTTGACAGACGGACAGGCAGACCACAAAGTGATCATATAGAAATATAAATAAATAATGCAGGACAATCCACACAGCATCGTCTAGCCCCCCAGCAAAGCAGAGCTTGTGTTATGGGTACTTGATGACTGATAATACATAATACAATATAATTATGTATAAAGATAGATATTTTTTTAGATTACATTGAAAATACCCAGAACACCCGAAACAAATTCATTATTACAGGTCGTAAATAGATTCCCGCCTTAGAACAAATTGTAAGGCGGGAATCGAACCTGCACCCTCCTGCGTCACAGGCGGACCTTCTCCCGCTGCGCCACATCGGTCGTCAAATAAGGTATAATATAGGTAATCAACTAAATAATACCTATATTAATTTATACGTTTTTGTTAATTTGCTAACTGTAATTATAAGGGTTGCCTTTTTTATATATAATCTTTTTATTTATTGTACATACGAACTAAATAAATAATGCTGGACAATTCACACAGCATCATCTAGCCCCAAGCTAAGCAGAGCTTGTGTTATGGGTGCTAGATGACTGATATACATAATACAATACATTACATAGATAGATATTTTTTATTATACATAGAAAACGACCAGAACACCCGGAACAAATATCTGCAGATCATACACACAATTGTTCCGAGGCGGGAATCGAACCCGCAACCTTCTGCGTCGCAGGCGGACCGTCGCCCACCGCGCCACATCGGTCGTCATAAATATAGATGATTGTAGAATTAGATTCCATTACCGCACTACAAGGTTAATGTAGATTAGAAATTTGAATTTCTACTTAAGGTGAAGTCAACCGATTTAATATACATATTTATATTAAAATACGAGAATTCATTAAAAACGTATTTTAATGAATTCTCGTATTTTAATATAAAATAAAATAATCTTTTATCATAGAACATATGTATATTAAATCGGTTGACTTCACCTTAAGTAGAAATTCAAATTTCTAATCTAAAAGTCAGCAATTATTCCCGATATCGTTATTTTTTTGGGTTGTGTTGTTTTTCTTTTGCCTCCTAGTAATCCTGTACAACAATACTCTAGCGACACTAGTATCGCTTTATGTTTGTATGGGGAGCGACAAATTACACCGCATTTTGCGATTTCGTCGAGGAGGTTAACTAAAGTGAGGTAGGTACTAAATATTTTTAAATCGTCCGTAAAAAAGATACAATTAAAATTGATCTGAATCAATTTTTTTATAAATATCACACATAGTAAAGGAACCCTGGGGAACACCAGATGTCACTTCTACAGGCATTCATCGCCTGTAGAAGTGATCAAGCCTTTCACCGCCAAATACCAACGCATATTTATTCATTTTCATATTTTCATAGATGTGAAGAATATTTAATGAGCAAAAATGTGTTTTATTGATTTTATTTACTCACTGTTTTTGGGAAAGCCATCGTTTTCTATCAAAAGAGGTCAAAAATGTGTATGATAATTGAGGTATTATAATTATATTATAATTGAGGTATTATATAGGTATTATAATTATCATCATCAGCCTATATCAGTCCACTGCTGGACATAGGCCTCCCCCAATGAGCGCCATAGCGCCCTGTCTTCAGCTTGCCGCATCCAGCATCTACCTGCAGTCTTTCGCAAGTCGTCATCCCACCTGGTCGGAGGGCGTCCTACACTACGTTTGTCGAGTCGCGGTCTCCACTCAAGAACACGTTTGCCCCAGCGGCCGTCGGTTCTTCGCGAAATATGGCCGGCCCACTGCCACTTCAGCTTGCTAATTCTTTGAGCTATGTCGATAACCTTGGTTCTCTGTCGGATGTATTCGTTACGAATCCTATCCTTCAGAGAAACTCCGAGCATAGCTCTTTCCATAGCTCGCTGAGCGACTTTGAACTGGTGGACCAGCCCTATCGTGAGTGTCCACGTCTCAGCTCCGTAGGTCATATTATAATTATAATTATAGGTATTATAATTATATCGTAGCGCTATTCTAACTAAAAATTAAAGTATGCAATTTAATTTTTAGTTAGAATAGCGCTACGTTTTTGACACGACGAATGGCCAATAAGTCAGTAGTTTATTCTATCATATCATAGTTTATTACAATTTAAGAATGCTGTTAAAATGGGCTAGTTTTTACCGTACAGGCATCCGAAGTATTCATAATCTTTTTTAAAACACTTAAAACACATGATTATTAGATTATATAGAAAAATATGATGATTTGAAAATTAAATAAATAAATAAATAATTATTTATTTAATTTTCTGGACTGGACAATTCACACAGCATTATCTAGCCCCATGGTAAGCAGAGCTTGCATTGAATTGCTGCTTATTAATATTATATTAGCTCGTAGTGTCCCACCGCCACCAGAACCTTCAAGATAGTGGACAACCTTGAAGGGGGCCATTATGGGACATAATTATAATAAGCTATATCTGCGCCTTATTTTGTAAGTTATTTTTGTGAATTACAGGCTTATAAGTTAATTGATTTATTTGCAAAAAGGTGACTCGAAAATCACATTAATTTGCATCGCTTATAAATACCTGCATTACCACATACATAAGTGTGTGTGATACATTGTTGTTACAATTGCTAATAAATTTTAGTGAAAATCAGTCGCAAGAAGGTGAGCATGTTTTAATATTAGTGGGAGGAAACGATAGACGTAGCCTAACTCATAAGCTACTCGTAGGTAGCTCGTCAGAAACTCTCTTCACAATATATTTTGTGTGAATGTGTATGGTATTTTTTTTAGATGAAGGAAATGCCAGGGAAGTCGACGATGACGGGTGAAGAAATAGTGATAAGTGGAATATCTGGGTTATTCCCAAACACCGAGAACACTCGAGATTTGATCCGTAACCTGTACAACAAGGTATTTATTTTTCTGTACTGCTTCTTGGCGATCTGTCTATGTAAAAAAATTTAAAGATAACGAAAGATAAGCGGTTAATTGCATAGAAATTTCGGCAAAGTGCGAAAGTTCGGCACTAAGCTCCGAAATCACCAATCTCATCTCTGATATGATTCACTTTTTGTGTCGTTAGAGTTGACTTCAATGAGTTTTTTCTATGTTTTGTCTGTTAAACTTTCAGCTAGGTTTTGGATACTGAGTCTCTAGTTGAATCTTCTTGTTGTACACTCATAAAAATAATCCAATCGGTTCCTTAAACATAGCGATATTTAAATTTAAACACTAGACTTAAGAAACTCTGACAGCCAGGCGGCACTCCTAGCGTTGGACTCGAAGGTCATCACGTCCAAGCTAGTTGAGGACTGTCTGTCACGACTGAACGCTCTGGGCTCGAATAACAGAGTCCTCTTAAGATGGGTTTCGGGGCACGCAGGAATCAACGGCAATGAGTGTGCCGACGAACTTGCGCGCTCCGGAGCCAAGGAGACTTAGCTGGGACCCGAGCCGTTCTGTGGCATACCTAAAAGCTTGGCGCACAGAACACTCCTGGGATCCTGTCTCGAGGAATTGCACAAGCTCTGGAGAAACTCCTCGGGTATGGATCATTCAAAATCTCTGATAAAAGCCTTCGATAGTCGGTATACCAACCGAATCCTAGCGCTAAGCAGAGGTAACCTTGAACGCATCATGACAAGAGCCCTAACTGGACATTGTCGCCTTAACAAGCACATGTTCAAACTAGGGCTAAGCGACACACAATCCTGCAGATTTTGTGAGGAGGCGGATGAAACGCCCCTCCATCTGCTAAGTGAGTGTGGAGCACTGATGCACAAACGCAGCATCCATCTGGGCAAGCATTTGCATAGCCCAGACGAGCTGAAAGAAATCACCCCGAAGAAAATCCTACAGTTCCTAGCAGCTGCAAGGGTTAGTGGCGAACTATGAACGCCACGGCCTCGGGACTGAAATGTAAAACTGGCGATCACAATAGGCCTATCATGGCCGCCGAGATACAAAAGCCAAAAGCAAATAAAAAAAAAAAAAAATAGATTTAAGAATGGGGATCAGTGACGTCATGCGGTCAGCCAGTTTAGTCAAGATGGGTTAATTTAACTATCAATCAGATGTTTTTCTTACCAGATCAAATGCCTACTATCCTATCGGGCAAACGGAGGGCGATTAGGAAAAAAATAATAAAGAATAAACTCGCTGTGCCCACAACTAGACTACATAATTAAGATAAGTGTATCTTTTAAAGGGGAATGTAGAATAATACGGTTATTACAACAAAACTCCATCCAAGTAAGTTGGAAAAAAATATAAATAAATAAATTCAATCAAATTGTATTTATATGTCCTTTGTATTACTACAAAGTATCAGATTATCTAGACGACAAAAAGCTTGGGATGTGTTTTGCTCCAACTCGACAACTAACAAGGTAAAGGTTTCTTGTTCGCTTTTTTACTTTACCTTAAAAATATTGAAGTGACCAAAAAATCAAAGTACCTACCTTAACTTTTTATTTCCTAGTTTTACTAATGTAATTTAAATTTTGTGACGTATCCAAGAGTCCTGTAAGGTCTAAAGGAAATAAAACACTTTGATCTATACTAATTTTATAAAGAGGAAAGGTTTGATTTTTTGTTTGTTTGTATTGAATAGGCTCCGAAACTACTGGACCGATTTGAAAAATTATTTCACCGTTGGAAAGCTACACTATCCCCGGTGAACATAGGCTATATTATATTTTCAAAAAAATTAGGGATCCTTACTAAAACTCCAATAATGTAACCAAAGGTGTAAAAAATGTACCTTTAAAATTTTAATACCCGTGCGAAGCCGGGACGGTCCGCTAGTATTTGATATTTTGAAAGTCCAAGGGTTAGTACCTTGTAGTCTTTTGTGATTCTCTAGCCGGAGCTATTCGTTTTTGTTGAAGGCTCCTGTCTCACTGTATTTGAGCTTGGTATACATATACCTTAACTTGTTGCTTATACGATGTGATGATATTTATTTTTGTTTTATATTGAAACCTTTCATGAATCTCAATTGCTATAACTGACACATCTCAAGTTCAAGTTCAAGTTCATTTATTAGTAAATCATTTTTACACAGCTGTATCCATATTGGTTTAACAATGTTTTTATAAATTGTCATCTTGCTGCAGTCCGCTAATTGGAATCGGTTTCCAAGTACTTGTTACGGAATTCGAGGTCTAGTTACTGTTGTTTTCGCTTGGTCTAGATCTGTTATTGCCAGCGTATAGGTGGCGCAGCGGTCTAAGTCCATTTCAAGATGTTAAGCGCCTTCTGCTTGTGAGATTGGTGCGGTATAGAGTAATCCTGGCGGACAGCTTTCAAGTGTGACATGTACTAACTTATCTTTATTGGTTTTAATGTGCGACCTAACGAACCACTTCTCGATTTAACTAAGATACATTTGGAGATTTTCCTTTTAGGTCCTCATCTAGCAAAAGCGGTATTGTCTTTCAAGTTCTGAAATATGGTGTAAAAGTATGTAAAGTAAGATCAGAAAGATAAAGTGTGGATATATTCTGTGTTAAATCTTGAAGAGAAACCTTGTCAATATTTTATTCAAGTCCTTTGATTCACAACATATTTTTAATGATCCTTCTAGGATAACATGTGCCAATTATTTTGATAATATCTACTGCAGTCACTATTCAACCAAAACAAAGCAGTAATCAAACATTTCAAATGGTCTGATTTGAAATGCTTGTTCTAGGCAAAGACCGTATCACCTTTTTCTGAGTCAGAGCTGGCTCAGGTTCCGGGTTGGCATTATTTGGATTTTGGGACATTTGAGCTTTGAGGTCGCTTTACGATAAAACGTTTGAAACTATCATGGTTATCAACACTAAAGTCATTTAAAACGGAAAATTGATTTTTCCGTTTTGCAAAATAGTTAATATGTAGTTAGTTAGAATAGTTAATAATTTAGTGCAATATAGTTTTGAAATAAACGTGTTAATAATTTAAAATATCCCGTTTTAAACTATGAACAGATTGGTAATCCATAATAATATGTACATACAAATTCATAAAATGACACATAAATTCACACAATAAAATTAAATATAACTAGAATAATATAAAGAGAAAAATATTTAAATGACTTTAGAAGTATTACGAGACGAAATTTGGCATTATTATGTTTTTATGCCGATTATGTTTTGTATTGTATTGTATTTATTTAACTCAGATAATAAAATCCATAGTATACATTCAAATAAACATTATAACATTAATTAAATCATAATAAAACATTAATACATTGCATAAGATAAAATAGTATTAAATTAAAAATGTGTATAAATAAGAATGGGATTAAAATTAAATTAGATTAGTTTCACAAATAAAATTATACAAAATTAAATTCCAAAGTATACAAATTATCTTGCAATAAACTAAACAATAATTAAGACGGGCAAATCACGAGCTGCTGTATCCACACGCTGGAGCAACACGTTGGACAAAATGTGTCCATATAGGGGACATACGTCCGGCCACAGTTTGTAGGATGCTGTTGTGACTCGCCCTCGTCCTGCTCATCAGGGATGCTGTTTTCTTCCGAATGACGGCGTGAAAGCCGTCAGTTCGATTCTGAGCAAACATCCCTGAGGCACTACAAAAACGAGGGAGTCTCAACAGCATCCTAAAGGTATTATTATACTGGACGCGTAGGGCGTCCAGCGATTTTCGAGTGTAGTTAACCCATAGATTACCCGTGTACAGGCTCTGACAGTACGCCTTGAAGAGTGTAACTTTGACTTCGTCAGAGCACCGGGCAAATCTACGGGCCAGCATATTACCGCGAACCGCCAGAGTCCTACGCTCCCTTTCTATGTCTACATTGTCCTTAAGATCGTCGGTGAGGACATGCCCTAAGTACTTAAACTGAGTCACACGCTTGATCTTGACACCGTTTAGAGCCAAGCCACGCGCGTCACCCGGAGTCCCACCGGCGGTCCCAAAGACCATGTATTCACACTTTTTTACATTATATGTGAGGCCGTGCGAAGCAGCATAGGAACTGCATACCCTCAACATCTCCTCGATAGATCCCGCAGTCGGGCCCAGCAGCACCATGTCGTCCGCGTAGCTGATGTTATTTACACTAACACCATCCACGCGGCACCCGACACGCATGCTGCTGAGCTCGGCTATGAGGTCGTTGACGTACAGGTTGAAGAGCTTTGGAGAAGTTCGCCCCCCCTGCCTTACACCACACTCCAGCCTGTACGCCTCCGAGAACACGTTGCCCCACTTAATACAGTTCCGTTGGTTTTCATACCAATACTGGAACAGTTTTAGTATTCCCGCCGGTACACCCCTGTCCCTCAGCTTCCTCCAGAGTAGGTCATATGACACAAGATCAAAGGCCTTGGAGAGGTCGAGGAAACAGGCGTACACCGGCGTCCTACGTTCAGTATAATACTGGACCGTGTGCTTGAGCCCTAAAATTGCGCTTTCAGTAGATAGTCTGGGTCGAAACCCAAACTGCGCGTCCTGTATATTCAGGCACTCGTGGAGGTAAGAATCAAGCACGCTGTCCAGTACCTTGGCGATGGTGGTGGCAAGAGAGGTCGGTAGTTTCCCTTGTCCGAGATATCCCCTGTCCTGTTTTTAATTATCGGGACTACGGTAGTTCTCATTAAGTCCGCCGGCAAGTATGAGTGACTCATACACATCGAGTAAAACATGGACAGTACCCTCGGCAAGTGAGACCCCGCGTATTTTAAATGCTCGATACTGAGCCCGTCGCGTCCAGGTGACTTGCCTCTAGTCATTTTTCTGATGACGGTTTTCACCTGCGTTTCAGAGACTTTAACCGGAGGCTCATCACCCCGACAGCCGCACTCAACATCGGGCAATCCAGCCGATGGGCCGAGAGGAGACTGCACCTTAAACTGTTCCATGAACAGTTAACCATCCCTAAAATGTTTTACCCATCCCTAAAATGTTTTTATATCCCAGGTAAATATGGTCGCGGAGACAACCGATACATCCGTGAAACATGCAGAGCTGCCCAAACATTTTGGTAGAATCCAAGGTCTTGACAAGTTTGACGCGCAGTTTTTCAGAATCCCACCATCACAAGCAGATTCGTATGATAATGTAGGAAGAAAGGTCTTAGAACTGGCTTATAGCGCAATTTTTGACGCAGGTAAATTGAAATTATTACTCACAAAATATTGGTTAATTTCAAGGAGTTTCTTATCCTTGGGTCATATGAAATATATGTATATGATAGGTAATGTAACTATGTGCCAAGCAAATCCAATTTTATTAGTGCATGTAACGAAGATAATTTGGAAATAAGCTTTTTTTCTTCTTCAGGAATAAATCCAGAAACTCTGAAAGGTTCCAATTTGGGAGTATTCATCGGTTCATCTGTGGCGGATAATGTAACTAAGAGATTGTTTGATTTTTTTAAAAAGAATGGATTTGTAATTTCTGGGTAAATTGTTTTTCTTTGAGCATTATTTTTTCTTATTTATTACGTACACAATAATAATATTATAAAATTCTTATTATCTATTATTTTAAGAGAGATATTACTTTTTTTAGATGCAGCAAAAGTATGATTGCCAATCGTATTTCGTTTTGGATCGACGGCAAAGGACCTTCCTTTGGATTGGACTACTCTTGTGCAAGTTCCATCGCTTGCCTTGAGTTAGCTTTTCAAAAAATGAAAGCGGGTCAGTGCGATGCTGCTATAGTCGGAGCATGCACCCATAGCACTCACCCTGCCTTAACTATTAATATGAAAAGGTTAATATCATACAGAATAGACAAGTTATCAACTATTTTGATGCAAGTTGACCACGGTGCAAAACAAAAAGAAACTGCACTTAGTACACAACTAATAAAAAAACATTAATACTTAATACATTTTGATCTGCAAATATTTTTCCTTTTTAGAGCCGGCTTACTTTGTCTTGACGGAAAAACGAAGTGCTTCGATAAAGATGGCGATGGCTTTGTTAGATCTGATGCCATTAACATATTATTTTTACAAAAATCTAAGGACGCAAAAAGGTAAATGCAAGAAATTTTTGCGAAGACTGGGTGCATTATTCAGACGGTTATCAATAAGTGAAAACCTTTCATTTTATACAGAATATACGCTGAAGTATACAATCTAAATGGGAAGTATTTTTCAAAACCTGATGGGCTGTTTTTACCAAATCAACGTGCAGAGGATGTGGCGGAGCTAATGGAAAACCTATATTCAGAAATTGACGTCTCCCCAGAAGAAGTTGAATATGTCGAAGCAAATGCCACTGGTAATATTGAACATATCATAAAATATAACTGCATAGCAGAATTAAGACGACGACACCTCTAAATTTCTTTATTTCACTGCAGGTCTTGCAGAAGCTGACGCTAATGAAGTAGCAGCAATCGCTAGAGTATTTGCTAAGAATAAACCCATCAAAGTTGGTAGTGTCAAATCAAACATGGGTCACACGCAAGCTGTATCGGGTGCATGCTCTCTTACAAAGGTACTTTTAAATTAATAATACACATTAAAATGTTAAATTTTATCATTGCTGTATAAGATAATTAATCTTCATAAAATGTGCATTTTTCAGATTTGTTTGTCATATCAGAGAGGAGAATTACCGGGTAACCTACATTACAATGACCCGTTAAGTCAGATTACAAAGGAGGGAAGAGTACAAGTGGTCACGGAAAACACCAAATTCGGTAGAGGTTTCACTGCCCTCAATAACTTTTCAATTACCGGAGCGAACTACCACGTCCTTCTGAAAGGGCATTATAAGCCGAAAAAACTAGACCACTACAAAACTTCTATCCCTTCACTCGTATTAGTCTCAGGAAGGCACGATGGAAGTGTTTACAAAATCATTAATCTACTGGAAAATAAACCCATCGACGTTGAGGAACTTGCACTTCTAAATAATATTTTCAAGTATAATACTCCTGGGCACACTGGCCGTGGCTATACAATTCTTGGTGAGAATAAAGTTATGACTATATCAATTATATATTTTATAATGAAAAATATTATTCTCAGAATTCGTCTAAATGAAAAAAACATTTTTAGCAGACGAGACATTTTCTGTTGTCATTGCTCTTCAAATTGTAGTTGATAGATGCATAATAATTACTAGTTAGTACTAGTTCCAATTATTTCGATGTAATATTCTTTGTTAACGATGTAAATATGTGCATAGATTAGGTCATATTCACACACCACTCCAAAACTATTGGTAGTATGGCATTGATACATTTAATACATTAAAACTTTTGTGATATTTTACATGTATCTATAAAATACCTCTATTCCCCTAAATTAAACTGAATGATATCTATACGTATTCTCTTAACACATACTCGTTTCCACTCAGTGGGAGTCTTTCCCACTGAGTGGAAACGGGCTTAGATTTCGCTATTTTCAAATCAGGAAACAAGTCGCTATGTGAAAATTACAGGCCGATAAGTATTCTATCTTGTTTTGGTAAAATATTTGAATCCATAGTATACGATAGCATTTACTCTCACTTTAAACGTTTTATCTCATCGAGTCAACACGGTTTCGTTAGGGGCAGATCAACAGTCAGTAACTTACTAGTTTACAAAAGCTATTTGTGCCAGGCTTTTGCTACTGCGGGTCAGGTAGATTCGATTTACACGGATTTTCCGCTATTATTCATCATACTTGTTAACGACCTGGCGGAGCTATAAGAATGCCCGTCATTATTATACGCTGATGATTTAAAAATATTAATACCATAGATGACTACTCAGCGTTACAGAATGATCTCAACATCATAGCTCATAGGTGCTGTGTTAATTGCATGTACCTCAATATTGAAAAATGTTTTGTTACCTCATTCTCTGCAAAAAAACAAAAAACACTATTTGATTACTCATTATCTGGCAGTATTCTGTCTCGCACCTCAAATGCAAAAGACTTTTGATAATAAAAAGATATTTAGAGATCAGTACGATTATGTTACTAGCAGAGGTCACCGTCTTCTTGGATTTATTACCCGAATAACAAAAGGCTTCAAGAAACCTAACAGCGTCTTACACCTATACCAGAATCTTATCCGACCGATCTTAGAATACGTTATTTGGTCACCATATTATCACATACATGATAATAGCATTGAGAGAATCCAAAAGAAATGCCTAAGGCTATTAGCTTTCCGACACAACATGGGGCGTACACACAAAAATTATATTATTCTCTATTATATATACCTAAATAATACACTATTTGTTAAGGTATACCTATAATAATAAAAACTTTAATTAAATTTTAATTTTAATAAAAATATTTAATTATATGGAAATTGTTTTGGCTATGTTTGTAACACTTTTCTAAACTTGTTATGTTTACATCTAGGTCTACAGTCTGGTTCACTACTGTAACTCTATTATTTAAGGCAGAAATGTGATTGTAAACTTATTACAATAAATAAATAAAATAAATAAATACCTTAATTATTGACTGAAAATTTCAGCGCCATCAGATAAAGGAACACAGAGCTTAAGCAAAGGATTTGAATATTACTCCGGCACCACGCGCCCCGTTTGGTTCCTGTACAGCGGCATGGGCTCGCAGTGGCCCGGCATGGGGGCAGCACTCATGCGGATACCTATTTTTGCTGCAGCTATACAAAGGTATACTTAAATACCTTACTTTTCTTCGATTACCATAATATATACATACTAGTATTTCTGCGAACAGCAGATCTCACGAGCACAAATATATCTTATGTTATTAAATTAGGATATTTACCATGATTGGTATTTTTGAAAACAAAGTAAATATCCCGTTTCTCGTAAAAATACCAAGTCCGTTTTAAATCCAATAGTGAATGTGAGTGTCTCAACAACGACAGCATCATCAAACGATGCATCGGCCTTTGTTAAAGGGCCTACCTGAAATAAAAGGGCCGTGCTCCGTGTCGGGATATATTTTTTTAATTTAAATTCTATTAGGTTAGCATAGGGTCGATTTTCAAAGCACACGCAACCTGGACGTCTCAATCTCGACTTAATATTAATGCTTTCTAATTGGCTGTTTGGGCGGCAAAACCACGTGACCAAGCGCAAACGACGATTCGCATTGGATGGTGGCTGGCTGCTAGACACGAGTCCTTCACCGCGACAAGAGGAGCGCGGTCGCATTTGTTACTTACATTGCCGATCGCCTCTGTCCGGGCTTATTTATCCCTTTTCGAGAAAGACATTCGGTCCCCTAGTATCATGTTAAACCAAATCAGCGCCTGTGGAAGTCCCAAGTGTTCAGGGAAATCGTCGGTGGACCTCGGATGCGGAGAACGTCACCACATCAGACCGTAAGTCCCATTCAGCCCCACTGACTTTCCTTATCAGGCCGAATCCACCGGTTTAAAAGCGAGCAATTTTCTGCTTTTGGAGGAGCTATTGTGCTCATCACACCAAAGAACCATCGAAATCAGAACTCACTAAACATAAATATTTTAGTTGCCCCCATTCTGGAAAAAGTAATACTTATAAAAATCATTGATGGTGCTGTCGTCAAAATCTGACAACAAATAGGTTCATAATGGTATCTTGAACTCTAGCAAACCATTATATTATAAGTATGAAATTATAAATACATTGCAAATGTGTGATTGCAGGTGCCACGATGTCTTACTTCCAAAAGGCCTGGACCTCCACAAGATCATTACAGATGCTGATGGTGGCATCGTTGATAATATACTGTACAGTTTTGTTGGAATAACTGCAGTTCAGATTGGTTTAACTGATGTTCTTAAGGCAATAGGCTTACTGCCTGATAATATTATTGGTAAATATTAAAGTTATTGACAATATTTAGGAAGTAGGTTAGATTTGAATGAATTCAGTCATCTACGAACTTTACGAGTTAGTAAACTGTCGTCGGTTAATGTCGCAACTCGTATCATTATAACCATATTTTATTTTTTAGGGCATAGTGCTGGAGAATCAGCATGTGCGTACGCTGACGGATGTGTTTCTGCCGAAGAATGCATTCTATTGGCATACTACAGGGGATTAGTCTCGCTTCAAGCCCCGCTAATTAAAGGGAAAATGGCCGCTGTTGGTCTTGGTCATAATGAGGTAACAGACCTTCTCTGATTTTTATTCATGTTAGTAATAATAAATCACACATCACAGGAACATAGTAATAGTCAATTTATATTTTTAGATTCGTGATCTATGTCCTCCTGAAATCGATATAGCTTGCAAGAACAGTACAACATCGACCACCATATCAGGTCCTGCGGATGTCGTAGAGAAGTTTGTGGCAGACCTACAAAGTCGATCAATTTTCGCCAGAGTTGTACCTAGCTCCAACATTGCTTATCATTCTAGATATATTGCAGATGCTGGTAAGTGCGAAATTTAGTGGTCAGTAAGAGTTATAAATATAGGTTTAAAACAAAAAATTACAAATTTTCATTCAATAGGACCTAGACTACTGGTGGAACTGAAAAAAGTAGTGACAATTCCAAAAGAACGAAGCCAAAAATGGCTTTCTACTTGTTTTCTACCTGACCAGTGGAACGACGTTACTTGCAAAACTGCCTCGCCAGAATATTTCACTCATAACTTATTGGTAAGATCCTACATCAATTTTCATATAAAGATTATTCTAAGAAAAAGGATGGAATGTGATTATTCCTTCATCATTTTAGAGCACAGTTCATTTCGAAGAAGCAGCCAGCATGATCCCCACTGATGCGATAGTGATCGAAGTGGCTCCGCACGGTCTGATGCAGGCGATCGTGAAGAGGTCGCACTCCAGCTGTCTGAACGTAGCGCTGACCAAGCGAGGCAGTGAGGATAACGTTGTGGTATTACTGAATGCTCTAGGAACGTTAGTAAAATACATATGTACATCAAACATCACACGTCTAAAATTTCATATTGCATAAGTTAAACTAGGAAATTAAGTGATCACTTTGAGTTTTTGGTCACTTCAATCTTTTTAAGGTAAAGTAAAGAAGCGAACCACCTTTACCTTTTTACATCGTTAGTTTTTGAGTTGGAGCAAAACTCGTCCCAGGCTTTTTTATCGTCTAGATAATCTGATATTTTGTAATAAGTCTCTTTACAAAGTTTTGTTTGTTAATTTTTTTGAATTTATTTATTAATAATTTTTGCAACTCATTTGGAGTTTAACTGTAAAAGCTTATACATTTCTCTAAAAGATACACTTATTTCATGTAGTCTAATTGTGAGCACAGCGAGTTTCTTCTTATTTCTAGTATTTAAATTATTTATATCGCTATTTTATAAATAATTATAAATAATGCTGGACAATCCACACAGCATCATCTAGCCCAGTCATCTAGTACCCCCAACATAAGCACTGCTTGGGGCTATATTATACTGTATGGATTCTCTAGCATTATTTATTTATAAATTATTACTGTTTTATTGTTATTTTATTTCAACAGGTTATACCAAGCTGGTATGAATCTAAACATTGATGTCCTATATCCTCGGATAGACTTCCCAGTCTCTACAGAGACCCCAGTTATCTCTCATTTCGTCGGATGGGACCACAACTTGGATTGGTAAAATAAGTTTTTTTAACTAGGTTCTGTTCGTGGCTTCTCATACATTTTTGTCCATGTCTATCGTTCATCGTTTTTTTTGGTTACATAATTATGACCTGGGATGTTTGATCAGTTCAGTAGTATTAACTGAAGAGGAACAAACATGCCAAGATCTAAATATCCAAAACTTTCGCATTTATAATATTAAACAGTAATTGAGCTGATGTTTTAGTATAGTTTTTTACTTCAAATTAATAATATTTCAGGTCTGCCGAACCCTGTGATAAAAAAACAAAGAATATAATTTTTGCAAGAGAATTTGATGTGTGCATCCATGATGATGAGTATAGTTTTATCAAACAATACACAAGAAATGGTAACCATTATTTATTTTAAAAGGCAATAATAATTAAGAACATAAAATATTTGTTTGAAACTTAGTATTTCATTTTATCTAACAGTAGATACAAAAATGTAAAATAATACTTCTTTACAGGTATCATAATTTTTCCTGAATCGGCAATATTAGTAAAAGTCTGGGAAACTGCAGCGATGTACAAAAAAACGACATGCGAGCACTTACCTATCATTTTCGGAAATATCAATTTTCATGACAAAATAAAAATAAAACCTGAAGAAATACTGCGACTAAGAATACATATCCAGCCAGCATCTAATTTGTTTGAGGTTCCAAACCAGTACATTGAACAGTTATAACAATATTTTAAGGATTGCAAAATATTAACTTTCTAATAATACTAAACATTTTAGGTAACACACGACGATAAGCTCATTACATCTGGATCTATTGTATTTGAACTCAGTGATATTCATTCCGATGAAACAGTTTCTGACAATGACAGCGGTAATAACCTAAACTCTACTGACATTTACAGAATATTGAGCCTGAGAGGATATGGCTGCGAGTAAGTATTGTAGTTATAAAATGAAAATGAATAATAGATATTTATTAGTAGATCAAACCTGACCATTTATTTACAGGAATGTAGGTACAAAAGCTCGGTAACTCTAAATTACATATTTTGTGGTTCTATGTCCCAAACTGCATCATATGTGTTTTAGCCAAATTATTATTATTTAACCCTACTCTTTATTATTTAGGTCTAATGTGTAATGTCGTTGATAAATACATATGAAATAAAAACAACTTTTAAATCTTTCTTACAGAGGTAAATTCCAATCTATACAATCTGCAAACACAGATAGAGGTGTAGCTGTTCTGAAATGGGAAAATGACTGGAACTATTTCCTGGATGCTCTATTTCAATTAACAGCGTTAACAAGAGATTATGATGGAGTATCTGTTGTAAAACTTATTACCAATCTTTCGATTAATCCGATACAACACAAAGGTCTTAAAATAATTAAGGACCATAATATTTGTTATGATGCTCAAATTTTCAAAGATCTGGTTATTTGCAGGTACGTTGAACACCTACGAGACTAGTCAAGTTTATTACTTACTGGAATCGTGCGCCCACGTGGAAATTTGTGTGTATATGAGATCTATCTATGCGTGGTAACTTGTTTGTTACATAAAGTTATAATACATATCTTAGTATTCACTTAAAAGTGAAAAAACAAAAAATACGTGATAAATTATGTATGTATGTATATACTTTTTAGTTTATTTATCCACTCAAACGTCCACGCCCCGTTTGTTGCGAGAAAATAGTTTTGAGTGAATCGAACCACAGATTTTTTTTTATTGAAATTGTACCACCCTTTTTGACCCCCTCAGAGGTTATTTTTTCAAATTAGATTATACTAGCTGCGCCCCGTGGTTTCACCCGCGTGGTATATGTATATTTTGGATAATATACTATATATCTTTATGAATTGTAGCTAATGTGTTATTCTGATATGTAAGCTATATTATTGTGAAGTTTCATTAAAATCCATACAGTAGTATTTACGTGAAAGAGTAACAAACATCCATCCATCCATCCATACTTACAAACTTTGACGTTTATAATATTAGTAGGATGTTATTTATTATAGAACCCAAACTACATACCAAATTTTATCTCAATAAGTTAGTAGTATATTAGAACGGTGTAGTTACGGAGATACATTACATGGAATTTATTTTATTTGTATTTATTTTAACAAACATTCACACATTCTTTCACATTTATTAAATTATATGTATATACATTTTATGGTATTTTTATAGTTTATTGGTACACTGAACAATTTTCCAGGTGTGGTGGTGTTGTTTTAAAATCAGTCGCGTTTATGGATGAGCCTGTACCGGAGCATACAGTTGATAAATTGCTTATTCGTAAGCCACACCCACAGCGACATGATTTTAAAGGCGACGACGTTCAACTGATGGAATTTGATGACGATGTCTCCCAATTTGACAATGTGAAGCTTGTAAATAATGGAGAAAAATATGTTTGGACTGAGATCGCTCCCAAAAATGACGAAATTCAGGTAAGTTGTTGTTCAAAGAATAACCATCGATTTATTTATTTGATAATTGTTCATAACCATTATTTTGAAATTTTAGGTTGCCTTTACTGGTATTTCTTTACATAAACACAGTAGTGAAAAAATTAATAAGTTTGGAACAGATTTTAGTGGCATCACATCAAAGTAAGTTACATGTCATTAAATATTTTGTTTAAGAATAGATGTTTGTCTCCGCGGCTTCGCACGTGTTTCTATGGAACCGTTAAAAGGTTATTTATATCTTATGGGAATTGTTTTATGAGATAAAAAGAAGAAACAAACTAAAAAGTTTCAAAAAGCTATAATATTGATACAGTGTAACCAATGCAAGAGGTGGGCACATGAGAACTGTTCTTCTTATTCAGGGGTAGGCAGCTACTATTGTGATGAGTTCGACGATTAAAACACAAATTGCTGTACCTATCCTTTTTTTTATATTTCTAGAGGCGAAAGAGTTATTGGTATTGTCCCAGATAACAATATAACGACTTCGATTGAGCCAAATTGCGAATTCCTGTGGCCCGTGCCTAAATTTTGGAATATGGAGGAAGCTGCCACCGTGCCGTTACCTTACATCCAGGCTTATTATTGTCTTGTAAGTTTCAAGCAAATATTTTAATCTCTCTCATCATCATCATCAGCCTATAGCAGTCCACTGCTGGACATAGGCCTCCCCAATGAGCACCATAGCGCCCTGCCTTCAGCTTGCCGCATCCAGCATCTACCTGCAGTCTTTCGCAGGTGATCATCCCACCTGGTCGGAGGGCGTCCTACACTACGTTTACCGAGTCATGGATCTCTCTCAATCTTCACAAAATAAAAAAAAACGTTTTCTTTTCAGAATTTTAGAAAAAGTCTGAAAAGAAGATTTACTGTGCTTATTAGCAATGGAGACAGTGGGTTCGGACAAGCTCTTATATCAATCTGTTTGAGCTATGACTGCACAATATTCACCACCGTCAAAAACCTTCAAAAGAAAAAGTTTTTGCTACGCATATTCCCAAATTTAAATGGTAAAGTTCTTCGCAATAATTTAGATACCTTCTCTTACTTTACGTGAGTGAAACAGGGTTGGCCTGTGTTTGCGACCACACTTCTTGTTTTGCACTATAAATGGCCCGCGCACCTGGCTTGACACTGACATGGCTACGGCCATAATTTTACTAAGAGGACATATTATAACCAGTCTTCTCTTTGTTTAGAAAACAAGATAGGATGTTCAAACGAAGACTCTTTTCTGCACATGGTTCGAAACTATACTCATGGAAACGGGTGCGATTTTATTATAAACGATAGCAAAGAAACGTTACGCGAGGTAATTATCTTTTTAGCAACTAAACTTATTTTGACAAATTTCTCTGAGAAAAAATAAGATCAATTTCGAATTTATTTATCAGGCTACTATGGGATGTTTGGGAGGAAGAGGTACTCTTTTGAACATTTGTGAAGTTGGCATGAAAATGAACGAAACCTTCGGCATGTCATGGCTTACTAATAACAGGAACTATATGGCTGTCTGCTTCTCTAATATATTTTTGGAAGAAAATCACAAGGAAAGAAAGGTAAAAAATATTAGCTTTGTTTATGTATTAACAATTTTTTTATAAGGTTTACAGACCTAGCCGGTTTGATCGTTTCGTTTTTACTTTTTATTTTTAGATATTGCGGTCACTGCTTGCTGATGGCATTGCTAACGGCATCGTCCGCCCACTTACACGTGTAGTTTATAGTCCGACAAATATATCTCGAGCCTTCCGATTGCTGTTAAGGGATAACCATACTGGCAGAGTTTTGGCAAACATGCTAGATACTTATAACTTGAAAAGCAGCTGTGATGTTTTGCCCAGGTAAAATCTGAGGTTTTCTATGTGATTTATGCTTATTGACTGATTTCAAAATCCATCTTCTTTCCAAATTCACTAACTCTTGATAGTCGAAACATGTTCCTAACATTATCTTTAAGGTTTTATCTTCATACAAAATATTTTTTTAGCATTCAACTGAATCCATGCCATGTATACATGGTGGTGTGTGATGGGAGCGAGCTGGGCGTGGAGCTGGTGGGGCACCTGATCAGGCGAGGCGCGCGGCGGCTGCTTCTGCATGCGGAGCCGCACATGATGGACGGATACTTCCGAACCAAATATGCTTCAGTACATAAGTTATCACACCAATGTTATAAATACCAATGTTTTTCAAGCCAATACCTATCAACCAAATCGGGCTGAATTTTGCGATGACAATTTGAGACCTGGATTAAAATATAGGTGCGGCTTTGCACATTTGCAAATTCTCCGGTATTAATAGTAATTGCATTTTATTCGGGGTCCCGAACAACATCTTTCTAAAACATTCTTTGAGCACAGTATCTCGTCCCGCGAGATTAAATGATTAATGATTTGTAGGACGGCAGATGGACGATTAACGAGTATAGATTACGTAAATCATCGGTCAAACTAATAAAATAAAAGGGATATTAATGGACTAAACTAAGCCAAAGGTTTTCTAATTTAAAAGTCTTTTAATTTAATATGGTGACAAAAAATTCTTGTAAGTGATAGTTTTGAGAAAAATGGTAACTAAAAACAGATGCAGAATTATTTCTGATCTTTAAAATGTTTTTTATTTAAACGAAGGGAATGCAATCTGGTATATTTAATAATGGATATTTTGGAGCTTTTCCGATAAAGTTAGAAAAAGAGTTTTAATGTAATCCAAATAACGCACAATTTTCATAATATATTAAATCCGTAAAACGGGTTCCGATACATACATAATTATTCATAGATCTAACAAATCTCACCAATTTGTGATAGTTTGATTCACTTACCTAATAATGAAGGTTGATTTATTTGTAGAGATTAAAAAAGTATGCCGTTTCTAACTTATACCCCGGCCAAGCCCCATTCACGTGAAAATAACTTTGTTTCAATGATATTTTGAAAAAAATGGCTCATTCATACTACTTGTTTATTTGAGCAGTTCCTGCAATGCATAATGTAAGGTAATATTTTTGTAGCTTGACGATAAATAGATTACCTATTTGGGGAATTAGTGTTGTGAGTAGTTTATAAACATTAAGTTTATAAACATTTATAGGCTTAAGTATAGGATAAATAATAGTTCTTTAATTTGTCTAGCTGATTCATTATAAATTTATAAGCGCGCAGTACCACTCCAATTGATTTTGCATTCCACCAAAACAATATTTTGATAACAACCTTGCTTCCCAGTGTCTTATTTATAAGAGATAGAACAAGGGATTTTGATTATACATAGTTTCCTCCATAAATAAATTTGCTAAGCTACGGCTTTTGACTACTTAATCATGATATTTTTTTTTGTGATTCTACAGATCATGGAAAAAAGCAAAGGTAGAAATACATTTCAACGGTGAAGATCTAAATAAAAAATCTCATGTTGAGAAGTTTATTAAAGTTGGAAAGAAGCTGGGTATTGTTGGTGGTATATTCATATGTCAAAATGAAGTTAATAACTCATTCAACAATAACAAGGAAAAGGGCGATTCTCTCGTTGCATCCTTAGATATTGCATCACGGGAGATAAGCAATTCTTGGTAAGATATATTAAATAGATGTACGGACTTTTATAAAAAAGTTATGTTATAAAAGTTATGTTATTTTATCTGATACATTATATTATGCATGATGCATTATATTAAGATCTGTATTATAAATATAAAGGCATATTCAAATCAGTCTTTCTAGCTAGCTAGATAGACAGCTTGCTATTTAACCGTAAAAAGATAAGTAGAAATGCGACCGGAAGATATGTGAAAACAGAACGATTCTTTGTTTTAGTTATTTTGCGATTGTTACCCTCTCAAAGCAAAGATTTCAAAACGATGCTGATTTTTCAAACATCGAAAGGTGTTGTTTCGAGAGAAATAAAATTGGATTGCCTGCACTTGCTTTGCATCACACATTATATGGAAAGGTATGAATAACATTTCAAAGATATTGTATGTAATTATTTTTAGATGTTCCAAGATATACATAGTTTAGCACAACAACTTCAAAAGCAAGATTTGTTCATAACGTTTTATTTACTAAAGAACATATTACAATAAAAACGTATTAAACATGAATGAAAATAAACTAAACTTTAGTTAGCCAATAAAGAATTGGCTCGTCTATAATTTATTACGATCTACTGTTAACATTATTTTCAAATATTGTTATTATTATTGCCAACTACATAATATATGAAAATAATGTTTTAAATAATTGTATAATATGAATAAGTAAATAAAAAAATTAGTAGGAACAATTTTTAAGTTGCTGCTAGTACTTAAAATTGAAACAGTTGAGCTAGCTATCTAGAGGTAGCTCAACTGATACATATGTATATATACTGACATACACCAATACCAATCGATGATACCTAACATGCCATGGTTTTATTTTAGTCAATTTTACGACCTACCTTGTCAAGAGTCTTCAACGCCCTCGACTCAAGTCTGAAAAAGAACTACATCAGCGTGGTAACATCAGACCAACTGGAAAACCCCGAAACAAAACCAAATCCTGTATACACAGGCTTCGGAGCTTTCTTCCGCCAGGTTGATATTGATGAGTATCTTGCCAATGAGCCCGTGATTTGCATGAATACACAACTGAACAATGAAAATGAGGTGAGTAACTCAAATCACATTTTCAATTTAACAATGAACTTTAACATATTAATCTTTGATGAAAAAATATTTTATGTATTTGTAGAATGAACTGTTTATGGACCCAGATGAAGACCACCTCATGATAGTGCCGGGTTTCGATGGCTTGTACCAAAACATGACCGCTGTGTCGGAGCGGCTCAAGATACTCGCCGTGACCCTGCAGCTAGAGCCGGACTATGACAAGAGCATTGATCAGATTGCTTCCAGGCTTGTAGAAGTGAGATCAAATAACAAATTGATTTATATACCTATTTATATATAATAATATTAATTACAACATTGCTTATTTGATTGTTTTCAGCATATAAAAAATAGATTTAATCTCAAATCAAGATTCTATCTTTTGGGATATTCATTTGGAGTTAACGTTGCTTTGAAAACTGCGGCACTGCTGGAAAAAGCAGGTACAATCTAAATATTAGGTACCTACCTAGGTATCACACATTTTTCAAATATTAATTTCGTCTAGGTGAGATATTCTACTTCTCGAGCGTTCATAATTATATTGTTTTCATTGCAGGGAGAAGTGGGATCGTGTTTTGTTTAGATAGCAGTCCTGATGCACTTAAAACGCAGCTTAACACTTTCTTGGGAGACATGACAGACGCACAACTGCAAAACGCTTTGATACAACACTTCTACAACCTGTTTACCGGGAAAACATCACCTGAACTAAACGAAACCCTTAAAAAAATTCAAAAATGGTCAGAGAAGATAGAGTTGTTCATCAAAATAGTTAAGAAATCAGTCTCCTACACGCACGAATTCCTAAGATCCTACATAAATGTTTCGTACAGAAGACTTGTGCTGGCCAAAGAGTACCAGCCTGATTTTAAATTGAATTCAGAAGTAATTTTGATAAAATGTGACTCTCATCCAAAATGTGAAGACTATGGTTTATCAAAGTTCACAACCAAACCTGTAAAAGTATTTGATATACGGGAGGACCATGCGAGTGCGCCTCAAGATGGCAGAGTATCAAATATTGTGAACAAAATGCTTGATCCTGAGCATTTAGATGGATTTAAAAATAAGAATTTATGTCAATACTACCTACAGTAACTGTGTGATTAATTAAAATACGGCCATCTTAATTGAGATTTATTTATTTTCCTTCCAAACAATTGAAAACTGGTACAGATAGGGATCGTTAGTGTGCTGATTGAAGGCAATCCTTAGATGAAAGCCATCAAGCGCTTATCCGGGGGCGGCCTGCGTTTAGCAGTGGACCAATATAGGCTGTTGAGATGTGAAAATGAGGAATGCGGAGATTGCATGTGTCCAGCTAATTTACCTAAAACTGTAGCTGAATAATATAATTATATATATATAATTGTAGTATGAAAGTCATGACGACAAAATATTTCGTCATCAGTTGTTTTGTCATTTGCCCTAACATTACGCGCATTACGGAAGCTATGAAATAGTTTAAGTAGTTTTAGGACTAGCACTCTGTCTTCGGCTTGACGCATCCAGCATCTGCCTGCAGTCTTTCGAAGGTCATCCATCATCCACCCTGGCAGGAGGCGTTTGCTTAAAACTACGTTTGCTTGGTAGTGATCTCCACTGTTCTGATCTGAAGACCCACTGCTGCACTGACAGGCTGACACCCAAACAATATTAATTCTTAAAAAAAGGGCGGTACTGGCTGTTTATAAAATAACAAGCTGCGCCCCATAGCTTCGCCCTCGTGTAAATCTTTGTTTTAAATAGTTTATAAACCTTCTTCTTTAATCACTCTATCTATTAAAAAAACCTCATCAAAATCCGTTGCGAAGTTTTAAAGATCTAAGCATACATAGGGACTGACGGACAGCGGGAAGCGACTTTGTTTTATACTATGTAGTTGAAGGAATCGCGGCTAGCTCTTCCCGGGATGCTGATATAATAATAGTCGAGTATAGGAATAATAGCTACATTATATAAAACTACGAGTAATATGATGGACTATTGGGATTTAAATGCGTTCGATCAATTTGCGGCACCAAACAAATGATAGTTGTAAACCGTTCATTATTCAGTTGAGAATCCAAACGGATAGTTGTAAACCGGAACATAATTGAATGGCTTTAAATAAAATAAATAATGATGGACAATTCACACAGCATTATCTAGTCCCAAGCTAAGCAGAGCTTGTGTTATGGGTATTAGATAACTGATATACATAATACAATACATTACATAGATAGATATTTTTTATAATACATAGAAAACGACCAGAACACCCGGAACAAATATCTGCAGATCGTACACACAATTGTTCCGAGGCGGGAATCGAACCCGCAACCTCCTGAGTCGCACGCGGACCTTCGCCCACCGCGCCACATCGGTCGTCTAAACGTACTTTGACTTGTTACTTCAGTTCCGTTACGTACTACTATACAAATAAAATATAAAATTAACAATTGCCATACCTATTCTCTATACGTATATCTATTTACCTACAGTATGATAAGATGGCCTCCGTCTCATCATAGTCCCTATCAAGAAGCCATGAATGTAGGATCTGTTTGCAACCTCTTCTGGTTTTGGAAAATAAGTTAGGTGTCTTGTTTATTTTTGTGTATAAGAAAGGAACTAACCAGGAATATAATCTACAAAAAAATGTGTTCGCCTAAAAGGGGGTTTCCATTTGATGTGTCGGAAGGACATGACAATTTTAGAAGGCGCTATTTTATGGTATTTTAAAATAACTGACATAATGAAGAGTTGCCTTACCGTCAAGAGGCTACATTCTCGATAAAGAGTTTTGGTTGGATACAAAAGTGGTTTTTTGTGAGCTACCTTGAGAACTGCTCTTTGGCCGCGCTCTAGCTTTATCAGATTCGTCTTGCATGCTCCTCCCCAAGCTACTATACAATAGCTGATGATTGACTGACATAGACTAGTGTACACAAGTTTTGTCAGTCTCATCTGCTATGGCTCTCAACCGTTTAAAGATGAACATAAGCTTCCGCACTCTGCCAGTAATAGCGTCTATATGTTTAGCCCATGTAAGTCCATCATCAACAATGACCCCAAGATACTTCAGAGATTGCATCTGTTTAAGAACTGGGCAGTCACAATTCGCGGTATCAATCGAGGAACAATTATGAATTTTTAAACTAAGAGGTCGAAATGGCTGTATTCGTTCACTAATACGAAATTATATGAATTTAGTTTTATCAACGTTCAGAGTTAAGATGTTTTGTTGTAACCAAGTACCTACCATACCATATTCAATCCAATTTGACTTGCAGTATTTGTTAAAAATAATCCCGACTTATTTGAAAATTTTGCAATTGGAAGCCGGTCTGAGGGCAGACTACGCACTGTGTCATGCAGAACAAAGTTGTTGCGTTCAAGTGTATTTGGCATGGCGCCTAAAATATATAACAAAATTCCTAAAGTAGTTCGTGATTTGTCCAGAAACCAATTTAGTGCAAAACTTAATGCTTTGCTAATAGAAAAAGCTTATTATACAGTAAATGATTTTCTAAATGACCATATTGTTTGACTTAAAAGCTAAAATATTAATTGTTTATTAAAATGTTTGTACGCCTAAGCGGCAGAATCTAGTGATCTAAAATAAGTCTCATGTATCTGACTATCCATTACCCTGATTCACAAACAATAAATGAATTATGAATTATGACTATTCTACTCTACTGAGTCCCAACTATCGCCATAGAAGACAATAGCAGTGTCATCCGCAAAAGTAATGATTTGACCCTGGGTAATGTCAAGGGAGCATAGATCATTGAGTGTTGGACCCAAGATACTACACTGGGGCACACCAAAGTTTACATCCAGATAGTCACTGTATTTATCTTCCACACGGACTCTTTGTTTTCTGTTTGTCAGGTAGGTGAACCAACTTAGTGCAATTCCGCAAATCCCCATCAGTTCTAGTTTCCTGGTGATTATTTGACGAGACACCGTGTCAAATACTTTGGCAAGATCGATAAAAATGCCAGTGCCTTTGTCAATCTTGTGCTGCGGCGCTAGGAGTTTGCTATCTTCTAGAGACCTCAAGAGTCTGCGGTTGACAAGTTTTTCTAACATCTTGGATAAACAACTAAGATATATCGACCTATATGTTGATGCTAACTTTAGATGTGGCGTAACATTAGCTAGTTTGAAGCTTTCAGGTACGATTCCGCTCTCCATACTCAGATTACAAATATAAGCAAGGGGCCCCGCCAAGACAGTTTTGCTTGTTTCAATATATATTGGTTATGTTATCATGACTAGAGGAGAATTTTAACGCTTTGTCTCAGCTTTGTCATTTTGTAGTGGTAAATTATTGATTTTGTTTGCCAGATCGGACTGCGATACTTTCAATTTAAACAGTATATTATTAGCTACGTTCTCTCCAACACAACTAAAGTAAGCTTTAACCAGGTTATGTGAGTCTGTTGTAGAATTAGCAAGTTTGGTAAGTTCAATGTTGAAAGTAGTTTTGGAGTTTAATCCACAGATTTGTTTAAGAGTAAACCACGTATTTTTCCAATCACCTTTATATTTAAGTAGCAAAGTCTTATTGTACATATTCTTTTGACTTTGAATGATATTGTTACATGTATTTCCATAATTTTTGTATTTGGCCAGTAAATCTATATTATTTGGATTTTTCTTCACATTTAAATGTAGTTGATCTCGATATTCAGCACATTTAAGAAGCCCTGCGGTCATCCAAGGAAGGATACTTTCATGTCGCTCCTTGCGTTTACGTTTAATTGTATGCTTCAAAATAATCTGTATATCATTAAAAAAGTTTGTAACCATGTTAATTTCCGAGAGAGTATATAATTTTTCCCAGTAAAAAATACTTAAATCATGCACTAGTCCATCATACTCTATGTTGGTCCCTACCTTATGGCATGGTACTGTAACTAATTGCTTTTCAACTGCAAATACTAACTTGACGCATCCAGCATTCTTTTGCAAGTCGTCATCCCACGTAAACGGAGGGTGTCCGTTACACGTTTGCCGAGTTACTACGTTTGCTGAGTCACGGTCTCTACTCAAGAACACGTTAACTCAAGCGGTTGTCATTTATTTGCGAGGTGTGGCTGGTTCACTGCCACTTGAACTCAAAGAATGAGCAATCGTTCTTTGAGTTATATCGATAACTTCGGTTCTTTGTCGGACGGACGTATTCGAATCCTATCCTTTAGAGACACTCTGAGCTCGCTCCATAGTTTGCTAAAAAACTTTAAATTAGTGGACCAGCCCTACCGTGAGTGTCCACGTCTCAGCTCTGTTTAACTTCTCTAACGACTCCACCATTAAGGTGGTACGAGGCACTCTAGCGCTGCCACTTATTTGATCTTATTATTACGTTGAATTCGTACTCTGAATCTAATCTGACGAAGACGACCGATGTGGCGCGGTGGGCGAAGGTCCGCCTGCGACGCAGGAGGTTGCGGGTTCGATTCCCGCCTCGGAACAATTGTGTGTACGATCTGCAGATATTTGTTCCGGGTGTTCTGGTCGTTTTCTATGTATAATAAAAAATATCTATCTATGTTATGTATTGTATTATGTATATCAATTATCTAGTACCCATAACACAAGCTCTGCTTTTACCATGGGGCTAGATAATGCTGTGTGAATTGTCCAGCATTATATATTATATTATTATATAATCTGAATCTGAAAAATCATAAAGAAACTATTACAAAGGCACTAAACGTACACATGCGATATTGGGGTACACTTTGTTTCATATAATTACAATTATATGAAACAAAGTGTAAATATCTAACGAAAAAAAAACTCAATAATGATGGCCGTATTTTATTAAACTAAACAGTAACTGCTACTGGCAATTAGTGCCAATACTATCTAGATATAGTATTGACATAAATTCTTATTCTTAAATATTTCTAAATGCTCAGGATCAAGCATATTGTTCACAATGTTTGACACTTTGCAGTCTTTTGGCGAATTCACATGATCTGCCTGTATATTAAATACCTTTACAGGTTTGTTTGTGAACTTTGACAAACCATAGTCTTCAGATTGTATACATTTTAGAAGAGGGGCACCTTTTATCAAAACTACTTCTGAATTCAATTTGAAATCAGGCTGGTACTCTCTGGCCAGCACAACTCTTCTATAAGATGCATTTATGTAGGATCTTAAGAATTCGTGTGTATACGAAACTGATTTCTTTACGATTCTGACGAAAAGTTCCATCTTCTCTGACCAGTTTTCCATAGTTTCTAGTGTTTTTTTCAGCTCAGAAGATGTTTCCCCAGTAAACAAATTGAAAATGTGTTGTATAAGAGAATTTTGCAGTTGTGCGTCTGTCAAGTCTCCTAAAAAGGCGTTAAGCTGCGTCTTTAATGCATCTGGGCTGCTATCTAAGCAAAATACTATCCCAGTTTTTCCTGCAAGAAAAATAAAATGTCTTAAAGTATATATAAAATATATATATATCGACAGGAACCCTTAAATATTCACCTTCTCTGCATTTACAGGGTGTTTCAAAACTCAACGTTTATCCAAAAACGGAGGATAGATGGGTTATTAAACCCATAAAGACCACAAAATCTATCTCTAATGGTTTCTAACATAAAGGTTTTTTATTGAAAATCACTAATTATCTGCGCGAAGCCAAACTTTTCTCTGCTGTGATTACAGATGTCAATATTTTCTGATTTATATTTTTGTATTACGAACTCAAGTAACGTTATTTTTTCTGTTGAACTTTAAATAAATATGTGATATGATATGGCCAAAAACGTGTTGGATTCGCGAACGAAGAGTTCCGTACCATTATCTAATAAAAGGGCAAAAAATTAAGGTGAAATGAGTCCCAAAACCCTCGTTTTGACTTACCGGATAATCAATTTTAAGGGAACAAAACAGTTATTTTTCGAATATATTTTGATGAGGATCAAAAGTTTAGGATATTAGTAAGTTATGGGAGTCGAAACACGATTGACTAAACTTGACTCGATAGAAAAAAATGGTAAAGTTTCCTCTAAATCTTAATTTTTACAGAGATACTACGGGAAAACCAGTTTTATTTGCTACTTATTTAATATTTTTGTAATGATATGTCTTCTACGTGTTCCCTAATAAATACTTCAGACAATTATGGTTTTAGTTTTTTGAGAAACAGTATTATTTAGAGCAATAACAAATTAAAAAATAAAAAGCAGTGATATTGCGCAAGGGCCGATCATTCTGCCGCTCTTGCCTCCCTTTCTCGCCTTCCCCGCGCGGCGTTCGTTCGTCCTTGTCTCGAAAAGACGAACTCATTTCGCCTTAATGTCTTTTATATGCCACCCTTAAATATTTGTTATTATATGTATTCATCATCATCATCATCAGCCTATATTAGTCCACTGCTGGACATAGGCCTCCCCCAATGAGCACCATAGCGCCCTGTCTTCGGCTTGACGCATCCAGCATCTACCTGCAGTCTTTCGCAGGTCGTCATCCCACCTGGTCGGAGGGCGTCCTACACTACGTTTACCGAGTCGTGGTCTCCACTCAAGAACACATTTGCCCCAACGGCCGTCGGTTCTTCGCGAGATATGGCCGGCCCACTGCCACTTTAGCTTGCTAATTCTCAGAGCTATGTCGATAACTTTGGTTCTCTGTCTGATGTGTTCGTTGCGAATCCTATCCTTCAGAGACACTCCGAGCATAGCTCTTTCCATAGCTCGCTGAGCGACTTTGAACTGGTGGACCAGCGCTATCGTGAGTGTCCACGTCTCAGCTCCGTAGGTCATAATTATATGTATTGTCGAACCTTAATCAAACGAGATGTGCGGATACACGACATAAATATTTATCGATAAAAAACAAAAATAAATAATGATATGTTACCTATCTCAAAAACAAAGCCGATTTAATATTTTTTTTAATGAAAACTACTCCATCTGGTTCTTCCTTCATTTCTTTTTTGAGTAAACGGTGTATTTTATTCAAAGTAGTCTCATTTGAAAGCTAGATAGTCTATCTAGCTAAGAAAATAAGAAAAAATACAATTACGGTGCATAAGCCTAGTAAAATCAATTTTCTTTTTATCAATTTGCAAAAAAAAAAACGATTTTCATTTTATTTTGATCTGTAATCTTAAAACTGGGTTATTGAGATGTACTTTTTTGCATGTTCTATTAAACGTTATCAATATCGAGCAAAAACGAGCAAAAAAATTACGTTTGTTGTATGGGTCATTAAATATTTAATATATTTTTTTTTTAAAGTATTTTTTGTTGTAGCGGTGTTTTGTGTAGTCTAACTACACGGTTCATGAGATACAGCCTGGTGACAGACGGACAGCGGATTCTTAGTAATAGGGTTAGTTATTCAGTAAGCAAGCTAGTGTCAGTAAGCTGGCAAGCTTACTGACACTAGCTTACTTGGCTTCGTGTAGACAAAACTAGCTTCATTTCTAAGCTAGTAAGCTAGTTTACAAGCCAGGACTGTATTTAATAGGATGGAGTTCTATTTTTAAGGCTAGTAGCACAGCACTCCCCACCCCTGGTTTTACTATCGTGGCTTGTGTACTAGCTTCATGTGGCCGGCGAAGCTAGTTTTTAGTTAGGTAGCATGCAAAAATCACGCGATTTACGTGTATTGAGATAAGATGCCCACACTAAGTACGGATATTAATTTAAAGTTTGTACAACTATGTCCATGCATGTCTGTAGAATGGCACCCCCTTCCAAGTTAAGTAAGACTAATCTAAACATGATTCAACACTATAAAAAATATGTAGCAAATTAAAGACAGTGGGTATTGATAATCTTCTAATTTATCTTTTGCAAATTGGCACAGTTTTCGAAGAAACAGTTTTAGCCGCAATAATGCTTAAAATAATCAAAAATAACTTAAATCAATCTAGTCTCAGGTAAACAGTACTAGCATATTCCAAGCCAGGACAATTTAGTAGAGAATTAGCTTGCTATCCTAACTTAATAAACTTGCCTCATGTAGCCCGGGCATTAGATGGGTCACCCATGATTTATGGTTTTTCTGCCCTCCGCTTTTGGCTTGACGTTCAGTTTTTGGGAAGGAACACCTTGTATACGTCCACTGCTGAACGGGCAGTATCGTCCATAATCACTACGTTTGGCAGTTAGGTTGGTGATTGCAGCAGAAGTTTTCATAATACAATGCAGGAATCTGTTCCCCTTACTCTAGTTGCACCACAATACTCAATGTCCAAACATTTATAAAAAATATAGATAATTTTGTACCTTCTTTTTCCAATAGATCTGCAGCTTTTAGAGCAACATTTACGCCGAAAGAATATCCCAGAAGATAGAATTTTGATTTCAAATTAAATCTAGTTTTAACAAGCTGAAATTGGGAAAAATGTGTGTGTTAAATAAAGTTTTATAGAAAAAAATTAGCATTCGAATTATGTATCACTCGTAAAATAAGTAAAGGTAAAAATTTATAATTAATAATTAATCTTACTTCTACAAGCCTGGAAGCAATCTGGTCAATGCTCTTGTCATAGTCCGGCTCTAGCTGCAGGGTCACGGCGAGTATCTTGAGCCGCTCCGACACAGCGGTCATGTTTTGGTACAAGCCATCGAAACCCGGCACTATCATGAGGTGGTCTTCATCTGGGTCAATATATAGCTCACTCTACAAAAATATAATAATAATGTCACAAGGAAATGTTATGTTTCGATATTTGATCAATAAAGTAAGGTTATCTGTCTTAACTTTTCCTGAGTTCGTTTAGTATCTCACCTCATTTTCATTGTTTAATTGTGTTTTCATACAAATCATGGGTTCACTGGCGGTATATTCATCAATATCAACATGACGGAAGAAAGCTTCAAACCCTGTTGAAACTGAAAATGAAGGGCTTTCTTTCAATTGGGGTTCTTCGAGCTGGTCTGATGATAGCACACTGATGAAATTTCGTTTGAGGCTTGAGTCGAGGACATTGAAGACTCTTGATAAGGAGGGTTGTGAAATGTTCTGAAATAAAGAAACGGGATATTGTATAAGGTCTTACATCTTACTGACCGCAATGAGAAAATAGAATAGATACAACTCTAATCACCATTTTACCGAATGACATTTTGCTGTTCTTATATCTTCGTATATTGTACTGCCTATTGTACTGTTCATGTTAAAAATTTATATTGATGATAAAAAAGATGATAAATGATTTAATTTGTAATGTTTAAAGTGCAATAAAGTGTACAATGTACATTCATTAATTCATGGCAATAATGTATTAACACTTTGACCGCTGAAATCACACGGTATGTGTTTTCAACAAGTGACTAATATGCATAAATCCAGTCTAGCGCAGCGGCTGAGAAAATACAGATTTTTGTGACTCAAGTCAGCACAGCCGTAATATTTTTCGAACGAAACGCATGTGCGGCGCAACACAACCGCTGTGTAGAGCGGCAGCACGAATTTTTTAGGTTAAAAAAAGATCGCAGTCGTCGAAAAAAAATCGCAGTCAAAGTGTTAATGGACTTTTATAAATAAGTTTTTTTTTAGTGTAAATGTTCATCGTTTACCTTTTCATACATTGCGTGACGCAAAACAAGTGCTGGTAATCCGAATTCATGTCTCTTAAAACAACACTTTTCAATATTTGAATAATCAGCATTGGTAGTTGATCCTTGCATTGTGAGGGCAAGAACGGCAAAATAACTGAAAAAAAAGCGATTTTTCGTCTGGTAAGTTGGGAACATTCATCCGTTTTTATTTACACGGATTTTGATCGAAACGCTCAATGTAACACTTGGTTCACTGCTGAATATAGGCGTTATGACCGCCATTTTCATTTTTGCTGGAGGGATCACGTGAACACTCGACGTACTTATATTTTTTTACGTACTTATGTAATGTTATGTATAAAGTATATCAGTTACTTGTATATTCCTGTTAATATAGAATTTCTTACCACGAACTGTTTGTCTCTCGTGACGCTAAATCTAATGCAGAGACGATAGAAGCACAGATTTCCTGACGATCAGTGTTAGGGTTGTTGACTTCATTTTGACATATAAATATACCACCAACGTTGCCCAGCTTTAATCCGACTTTGATGAACTTCTCAGCTTGTGATTTTTCATGAAGATCTTCACCGTCTAAATGTATGTCCACTTCGTACTTTTTCCAAGCACTGTAAAATGATTTCTTGACATGTAAAATCTTACAAAAATATTACCATAAAATACCAGGCCACTCAAAAAGTGTTGCGAAAACTGGTTCAGACGCATGAAACTATGTATAGAGGCTGGTGCAGGGTAGATTAAAAAGATTTAATTAAACAATATTTACCTATTGAACACTTCTTTTATATTCGCAAAACTTTGTGAGTGTCCTACGTAAGTAGCAGAGCATTTTATTGTAAAAATGCAATACATCTAGATACATTTATTGCATTTTACACATTATATATATCCGCTATAAGTGTAAATAAAGTTATAAGTGTAAAAAAGCCAATTATCAAATCGAAATTGTAAAATCAATATTAAAACTAACGCATATTTGAGTTGGAAGTATCCGTCCATCATGTGCGGCTCCACCTGCAGCAGCAGCCGCCGCGCGCCTCGCCTGATCAGGTGCCCCACCAGCTCCACGCCCAGCTCGCTCCCATCACACACCACCATGTATAAATGGCATGGATTCAGTTGAATCCTACAACAATGAATATTTTATAGACAGTTTACATTAATTTGTTACTACGGACAAGCATACAGCTTAAAACATCATTATTTCAGGAATAATCCATTATTTTCCATCATTATAATAGTATGTTAGGACTTATTTAACAATTTTAACTCTCAAGTCAATCATTTGAAAATAATTAGTAACGGAACACAGGATCTTATTTGTAACTATCATGGAATAAAACACCATAAATATTTTGTATGTCGGTTTGTTTTGTCTAACCACTAAAACGGCTAGACTATTTTTAAAAAGTACTTTCACTGGCAGGTAATTAATAAATAAAAGTAGCTCATCTGTTAGTTTTAGTAGGGGAACTATTTTGCTATTGTACCTTGGTAAAATATCATAACCACTTTTCAGTATGTTCGTTTCTCGCATGTTTGTCAAAACTCTGCCAATATGGTTATCCCTTGATATCAATTGGAAGGCTCTGGATATATTTGTAGGAGTATAAACCACACGCGTGAGGGGGCGGACGACGCCGGATGCGATGCCTTCAGCAAGCAGCGATCGTAATATCTGCAATTAGAAATATCAATAAATTGATTTAAACTGTTACTTTATTTACAAATAAGTTACAATCAAATAATGAAAACAAATTAGAACTATTTATTTTAACTAAAAACCGAGTTCCAATCTCTTAATTTTAAATTGTTTTAAGTTTTTTGGAACAAATACTAAATTCTTCTACAACAACAACTGTTTTTTATAAAAAAACTTGTACGGTTCCCCTGGCGATCAATCTTTATATTATAGCGAAAAAAAAATCAAAATCGGTCCATCAATAAAGGAATCGACGAATAACCATAAAAATCATACACACAGCCGAATATAGAAACTCCCCCTTTTTCAGAGTTGATTAAAAAGAAAACATTATGTTTATTTATGTTGTACGCACGGAGTCCGCTGCTTTTAGAGAATGAAGTCAAAAATTTAAGTCCGAATAAGTAAAACTCTAGTACCTTTCTTTCTTTGAAATGTTCTTCTTTATATATATTAGAAAAACAGACAGAGACATAGCTCCTTAAATCAATGTAAGCCATCCCAAATCTTTCGTTCTTTTTCATGCCAACTTCGCAGATGTCCAAAAGTGTGCTCATCGGTGCCATGCATCCCATAGCAGCCTAAAAATAATATTAAAGTATTTTTTTTAATTTAACCATTTATCAAAAAATAAATCTGTTACAAAATATATCTGTACAAAGTTCTAACCAGAATAAAGTTAAAATTTACGTACATCTCGTAACGATCCGTTGTTATCGTTTACAATCAAATCGCACCCGACTCCATGAGTTGCATTCCGAACCATGTGAAGAAAAGAATCCTCGTTTGAACATCCGATGTTGTTTTCTAGATACAAAAACTCATTCTTAAATTTAACGGTTAAATAAGATAAAGAAATTATAATTTGATAGAAAATTACCATCTAAGTCGGGGAATATTCGCAGCAAAAACTTTTTCTTTTGAAGGGTTTTGACGGTGCTGAATATTGTGCAATCGTGACTAAAACAGATTGATATAAGAGCTTGTCCAAACCCACTGTCTCCATTGCTAATAAGCACAGTAGCTCTTCTTTTCAATCTAATGAATGTCTGAAAAACATGTTTTTTGTTTTATAATATTTTAATTTTAATGATAAAATTACCGCTGATAACATCTCTATAAAAACTCACCAGACAATAATAAGCATGGATGTAAGGTAACGGCACGGTGGCAGCTTCCTTCATTGTCCAGAATTGAGGCACGGGCCAGAGGAATTTACAATGGGGCGCCACTAAACTCGTTATATTATTATCTGCGACAATACCCATAATCTTTTGGCCTCTAGAAATATAAAAAAAACATTAATAATGATAACTCATTCGTTGTAATGCACACATGTACTCGTGATGTCGTGATAGATAGATAAAAATTACATTCTTACTTTGACGTGATGCCGCTAAAATCCATTCCAAACTTGTTAATTTTGTTACTTCTGTGTTTGTTTAAAGAAATTCCAGCATAGGCAACCTAAAATTTCAGTATTCGGTTATACCAATTGTATATGTTATTGTATATGTTATTCCAACTTGAAATTTTTGATTCACTTTGTGCGTTATATTTAGTTACGAGTAGTTCTGTTTATTTTCAGGCCAATATCCTTTATTTTACCGAATGCTTAAAGTAACATTCAATCGAAGTTAGTGTTTCATGGATTCGTAAAAAAAGTTATCGTTTAGTAAAATTCCTTGGAGAACGCAGAAAAAAAGTGTCGCTACTCACAACGCTATTTTGGAAAGGTTTGTGAGTTTTGTAAATAGTTAAATTATTGTTAATAGACTGATTCCACTATTAAGCACGCCTACATTAAAGAGTAGTTTGTAATTAATTTATCTCAAACATTGTTTACGTTTTTCCGCGCGCTTGCGTCATACCTACCTACTCGTACGAACGAGTAGGTAGATACTTGGTACATCTACCTACGCGATCGGTAGACATCATAAATATTCGACCGTGCGCCTCTTTTAATGCGATTGCTAGATTGCGAATTAGGTTCATGTTATTTTATTAACCTACTTGTTTTTTATGTAGCCACTCCTAAGCCTGGATAAGTGTGTACGAGTACATGTAGAAATCCTATAACTTTTGAAATACCTATTAACTTATGTAAAAGGGAGACCCAGGGAAGATAATTAATCTTTCTGCTACGCACGCAGTTCTAAACGCTGCGTAGCACGTAACTCGGCCGGGCGATTACGTAGCAGTCGTAGCATTCCGCTCACTGCGCACGCACATTTACGCTACACCAGAATCGAATAAATGAAACATAGGCAGGTTTGTTATTTACCAGATACAGAGCTAGCAATTGATAGAAATTACCACGTTTTGGCAAAAGTCATTGAAAAAAAATCTTAGTCTTGATTACCCGAATCGCCTTTAAGAGAAGAGAAGAAGATTTTAAATTTAAGCTGTAAAAAAATAATAGTAACGGCAGCGTTTTCATATCGTCCGTGCAAAGGTCCGCCTGCGTCGCAGGGGGTTGCGGGTCAATTCCCGCTTCGTACGATCAGTAAATATTTTTCCAGGGTGTTTTCTTAATCTATTAAGTAAGCCTATAAGTTATCTATTAGGTATAATAATACCTATTGGGTATTATTAATAATACAATAGAATCATTAATTTATTTAGTATTATAAACATATAATAAACATTTTTGAAAGTTACTTTACCTGGATAGCGTCTGTTATTGGAGCAATTTCAGTCCAAACATATGTTTTTTCATTATTTACAAGTTTGACAGAACTGAACTTTTGGATATCAGGTTGTAATGGAACCATTTGAACATCACCTTCAAAATTAGGTCCGTGAGGGTGTGGTGTGCGAATTCTAAAGTAATTAACCGTATGTTCTAATACAGGTTTATCCTTAAACGCAATTGACCTTATCTCAACACCGCCAGATCTAGAAGTATTCAAAATAACATTACACATAAAATTTATTGTTAACACCAAAAGAAAATGTTGTGTTTACTTACCTGCAAAGTTCTAATTCTTTGAAAATTTGGGCACCATAATAAATATTATAGTCTTTTATTATTTTGAGCTTATCGTGTTCTATCGGATTAATTGAAAGCTGAGTGATTAATTTCAGAACAGACACTCGTAGTCTCTCTCCAGAGTATTTAATTGAAATAGAGCATCCAGGAAAAAGTGCCAATCATTTTCCCATTTCAAAACAGCTCTATCTCTTTCTGTGTTTGTAGATTGTATTGATTGGAATTTGCCTCTGTAACATTGATTATAATTTCAGGCGTTACGTTGCGGATTTGTTTTTGCAAAATATAACAATGATAAATATTATATTTAGTAACAATTCCGCGTAAAACCATCAATTACAGATAAGATCTAATAAAATGCATTTTTCATCGTTTATTTGATTGTGATCTTCTTAGTGGGTGTGGGTTAAAGTTGTAGGGTGTTGTAGGGTAAAGTTGTAGAACTTGACAATTTTATGCGTAAGTCTGTGTTTTATCTTTTCTGATTGCATGGCCGTCAATTAGTGGGACAGCGGGTGGTGCACGCGAATGCATTTTGTGGGATCTTATCAGAAAAGGTTATTGGCGGAATTATTATTACTAAACAGTTTTCACTGAAGATTAATATAGATAAATAACATTATTACAACATTTTCATGTTGTCAATAATATTTATAATATTGATAGATGTGATTCAATGTGACAGATGACTTAAGACTATAAAAGCCGAAGGAACGTGGGACAGGCCCTCTTTCTGCCACAACTCGCCGAGCTGCATGGACGTGCCCTCTCTGTGTGTCGTTATAAGTAATAGATACCAAAGCGTGATTGTTTAAACTATCTCTTATTGTTTAGATTGATTTAATTTTTGATTGTAAATAAGTAGAATCCCTTTCGTTTATGAAAATTGTGTTTTTTTTTAAATAAATTAGTGATTGATTCCTAAAATCAGAAGTGCGATAGTGCGCATGTTCCACTTTCATCCTGATCGATAAATATTAAAAGTTAAAAGCCGTAACTTTTTTTCAAAGTTGTGAGGGTAGTTTTTCTAATATCACGCTTTGTGTATTTTTTGACGGTAATTGAATTTTGGTGCGTTCGGGCACCTTTGTTTGTGTTTTCTGATTGTTTAAAGATGAGGACAAGCCGTTCTCGGTCTCGTCACAGAAGACGTTCGTATGGATTGCGGAGCGAACGTTCAAGAGACAGGGGGTCTCGTGGCCGGCGATCCCGCAGTCACACTCGTGACCGATCTTCGCACCGACGACGACGCCCTCGTGGTCGGCGATCGCGCAGATTCGCGAGTTTCGCGAGGCTGTCGATCGCGTAGCTACTCGCGTGTTCGCTCACCGCATCGCCACTCCCGTGGCCGGCGATCGCGTGACTATTCGCGTAGCTACTCGCGTGATCGTCCACTGCACCATAGATCCCATAGTCGGCGTTCACGTAGTCTGTCTCGCCGAAGCTCGCACGGCGGTCGGTCTACCCGACCTTTCCGTAGCCGCCACAACAGGTACTACCGTCGCCAAGGTTGTTGCGGTCACTGGAGGTTGTTGCGGATTCAGGAGGTATGTACGAACCCAGTTTGCGAGGAGACTCGCAGCACTCGCACACCTTCCGTGCCGCCACCGGTGCCACCTTCCACGCCACCGCCGAGTAATTGTGAGTCCTTTGACACTGTTATGTCACGATTGGAAGCGTTAAGGCGTGCGCATCGCTATTATGTGTCGAATCTTGACCCAAGTGTTCACGACGTGGATGCGTGGTTCAGTGGGGTTGATAGGGCAAGATTGGCGAACAAGTGGGACGATCGTGAATGCCTTTCTCGAATAGGAGGTTGTCTGAGGGGGGACGCCAAGTCATGGCTTAGTGAGTGGGTGTCAGGCGATCGTTCGTGGACAGGTTTCAAAGAGGATTTCAAACCTTTATGTTGTAAAGAGGGATAGATTCGGCAGGTATTCTCTTTGAGGTCATGTCTACGAGCTCCGACAGGTGCCACACATACGCAGAGTACGTCCGCAGATCGTTGCTGCGCCTCCGAATGGTCCGCGGCCTGAGCGACGAGCTAGTTACGGACATCATCTTGAGAGATATAACTGACCCCCAGGTTAAGGCCACTGCCATCAACGCTCACTTGAGGCCCAATGATCTAGTTAACTACTTATCTAGCTTTGTTAAACCAGGTAAGGGTTCTACCATGGATACTCGCAGTAGCCGTCAAGCGAATCGGAATGGAGGTAACCACCATGGCAGATCACAGGGTTTCGGGAAGCCACTTGGAGCTGATACGGGTAAATGTTGTATTTGTGGTGGGACGGGGCACAAGCGGGCTGCGTGCCCTGGAAGGTCGGACACTAGTCAAACCCAGTCTAAACCGGGCAAAGTAGGTACAAAAAATGTGACTTGCGCCTACTGCAAAAAACAGGGTCATGAAGTAAAGAATTGCTTTGCTAATCAGCGCGCGGACGCTGAACCACAAAACGATAAGCAAAATGTGAAATTTTGCTCCGCCCCTTTGCATAAGCGCAGCGATATCATGGTAGGTGTAATACAGGGTATCCCAAGCGACGTTTTAATTGACAGTGGTGCCATCGGTGTCTTTCTTGTATCCTCCGCAGTGGTGAACCACTTCTCTTGCGCTAAAAAACCAGCCGACTGCCAGATCAAGGGGGTAGTTATTCTAGCCGTCAAAGTAAAGTACACGCCGTTACAACTCCAAGTGTTTATGGTGATCTAATGCAGTGCGTGCAGTCGTTCGATATGACACATGTTGTTTTTTTAAGGTGTGCCCTGTGTTGCGAATAAAGTTAGACGTAATATGACTTCTTATGCGTTCTTTTATTTTTCATATTTGCAACCGCGGCTTGCGCGCCCCAGTGCGACCTGCGCACTCCAGCGCGACTTGCGCGCCCTAGTGCGGCCTGCGCACTCCAGCGCGGCTCGCGCGCTCGTGTGCTGCTTGCGCGGCCTGCGCGCCCCAGTGCGGCCTGCGCACTCCAGCGCGGCTCGCGCGCTCGTGTGCAGCTTGCGCGCCTCAGCGCGGCCTGCGCACTCCAGCGTGGCTTGCGCGCTCGTGTGCTGCTTGCGCGCCCCAGCGCGGCCTGCGCACTCCAGCGCGGCTCGCGCGCTCGTGTGCTGCTTAATCAATTTCATTCCGGCCCTGGTGGGGGCGCAGAGAGGGGCCTCGAGGCTTCGCCTCATTACCCCGGCGTCAACTCGAGGGGTGACGACCCCTCGGTCCTTGGGTTTTGTGGGAAATCTTCTTTTTTTTTTTCCCTACTTATCAATGTTTTTTTTTTGGCTGCATTCGGTAAACCCAAGGACTCTATGGTGGTTCCGCAGGGATCAGGTCCCGCGGAAGGGGTCGCCATGGGCGGTCATCTTCCTGGGGCCGGGGCTGGGGCGGCGCGATGTTGTGGAGGTGTTCGTGGTGCCCGTTGTCGGCGCGATCGTACATTCGACGCGCCGTCTGCACGACGAATTCCTCCACGGATTGGATCTGCAGGTCGCGGGCGATGACGTCGTTCCTGACGTAGCGCCCCGCGCCCGTGCAGATCCTGAGGGCCACGTTCTGCAGCGCCTGGAGCCGGTCCTTGTTAGTCTGGGAGACCAGAGCGTACCAGCTCGGCGCCGCATAGGTTAGTCGGGACCGGACGTAGGACTTGTAGACCCGCACTTTAGTCCTCAGCGGCAGCTGAGATCCCAGGACAGGTCGGAGGAGCGCTCGGGCGACGCGCGCTTGTTGTAGCACGCGGTCAACCTGCGGCTGCATCCTCAACGACCTGTCAATCTCGATGCCGAGGTACCTCGTGTGCGAGCTCCAAGCCACGTCCTGGCCCCGGAGCTGGAGTTGAGGTGGGTGGCGGCGGCGGCGGGAGACAAATAGCGCGGCCGTCTTATCCACATTGACGGCCATGCGCCATTTGTCCAGCCATGGCGGTAGGACGTCTAGCAGCCGCTGCATCCTGCTGGCTGCGATGGTGGGGCTGGTGGATGACGAGAAGTAGGCGCTGTCGTCCGCGAACAGCGCCAACGAGACATCCCTCTCCCCGGGGTGTAGGTGGCCCTCCAGTGTAGGGATGTCGTCAGTGTACAGCGCGTATAGGGCGGGCGACAGGCAGCTACCCTGCGGAACACCAGCTGAGATGGTCCGGGTGGAGGAGGTGGCATCCTCGACTGCGACGAAGAACCGCCGGTTGGCGAGGAAGGATGCCACGAGCCTGGTGAGGGCTGGCGGTGTAGGAGTCTGCAGGAGCTTGTACAGAAGGCCGGGGTGCCATACACGGTCAAAGGCCTTCTCCACGTCTAGAAAGACCCCAACGGTGGATCGCCCGGCGTTGTGCTCGACTGCGAGGTGGTGCATCACCCTGGTGAGCTGCAGCGTGGTGGAATGGCCGGACCTGAAGCCAAATTGCTCTGGGCGTGGCTCAATCGTTGAGGCCAGGCGGCCCAAGAGCAGACGCTCCAGGAGCTTGGCCACTGTTGGTAGCAGGGTGATGGGGCGATAGCTGGCCGGGTGGCGGTGGTCCTTACCCGGCTTCGGCAGGGCGATGACCCGCCCGGTCTTCCATGGGTCCGGAAAGTGGCACGTTCGGAGGATTCCGTTGAGGAGCCGGGCGAGTGCGGCGACTCCACGGCGGGGCAGCTGGGCGAGTGCCATGTTGGGGACTCCGTCATAGCCTGGCGCCTTCCGCCTGGGTAGGCGGAGGACGGCCTTCCTCACCTCAGCAGGGGAGAAGAAGTACTCCCCGCCTAGGGGCGGTGTCGGGCCAGACAGGAAGTCCTCAACAGCCTCCTCAACCTGGTGGTGATGGTTGAGCGTCTCGAAGGTGACATCTGGTGGAATAGGGTGTGGCGTGAACTGCTCCGCCAGATGCTCGGCCAGTATCTCGGCGCGGTCGGCAGGAGCGAAGCGCCGGACCCCGTCTCGGTCCAGCAGCGGGTAGGTGGGCGCCGGCTGGCGCGTGAGCGCCCGGTTCAGCGCATGCAGGTTGGTGTCGTGCTCAGAGGCCCGGTCGATTGTGCGGTCCCAGGTCTCCCCACGCCATGCCTGCACGGCGGTCGAGAGCTCGGCGGTGAGCCGGTTGAGGCGGGTTTTCAGTCGTGGGCATCGGGAGCGCGCCCACTCGCGCCGGAGCTCGCGTTTCTCCGCGATGCCCCTTTTGAGGTGAGGTGGGAGGTCACGGCGGCGGCCTTGGCGCCTGGTGATGGGTGAGGAGGCAGCTTCTTTGGCCTCCTTGATGCGTGCCATCAGAGCGGACGCCTCGGCCTCCACTTCGTCCTGCGTCAGGATGGGGCCGACGTCCACGGACTCTAATGCCTTGGCGTACGCCGCCCAGTCAATCCTCACGCCCAGGGGCCGCGGCGCTGTGAAGTCCGCGGCCAGGTCGAGCGTTATGAGGAGAGGGAGGTGCTGTGTGTCCAGGTCATACAGCACCTCAACCAGGACGGGGCAGCGCACGAACTTATGGAGCACTATGTCCAGGACGTCGGCAGCGTGTGTAGTGGCGGTGGGTATATGTGTGGGGGAGTCAGGCCCCACAACGGTGAAGCCGGTCGCATCGCTGTCGTTCAGCAGCTTGCGACCGGCAGGGTTGATCACTCGCGACCCCCACGCTGGGTGCTTGGCGTTTAGGTCGCCAGCGAGCAGCGTTGGGGTACGCGAGTTGAAGATCGCTGCAGTATCGGTGGTAGCGTAGCGGGGTGTCGGCGGGCGGTAGCCGGCAAAGATGCGAAGTTCCTCGCCCGCCGCTCTCACTAACACCCCGGTGGACCTCAGCTCCTTGAACGGAGCGAGCGCCAACTCCTCGTGGACGAGGTCGCGTCTGACCAGGGCGGCCGTACCACGGTAGGCCTGCCCCGATGTGGGCGACACCTCGTCGCGGCGGTACGTGAAGAAGTTGGGCACGCTCAACTGGTGGTTGGGCTGGAGCTTCGTTTCGCCCAGGAGGACGATGTGTACGTCCTGCGACTGAGCGAGTAGGCGGAGGGGCTGTAGATGCTTGCGGACCCCCCCGGGATTCCAGTAGAGAATGCGCAATGCGGAGGACCTATCCATACCGGATCCCTTCCAGTACGGTCAGTCCCCGCACCGCAGCACTCTGGAGGTCCACTCCTGCAGCGATGGCGACCAGGAACTCAGTGAGGGCTCCCAACAGAAGCTCCGTTGGGTTCCCCACTGGCCTGGGCGTGTTGGCCCCTGCTGGGACAGTTTCGATGGGGTCGGCGCGCTGGCGGCCTCGGGAGGCCCTGCGCTCGCGCTGGGGCAGGGGCGCACTCTCTGGTTCGAGTGCAGCTGTGGGGTGGCGTTCAATTCGGGGCTGCGCCGGTGCCCGGGTTGGGCACGGCGGTGGGTGGTGTGGGCGCGGCGGCGCGGGGCCCGGCAAGGCATATGCCGGGGCTGGCGCCAGCCGCTGCGTGCTGGGTTTTGGGGCCTCCTTACGGGAGGCAGGGGGTGGCTGGAAATCCGGGATGTCCCCCTCAGGTTGGTGCGGGGTGGAGGAGGCAACTGGTTTCCTCCGCCGTTTACCTCCTCTTGGTCTCCTCCTGCGGGCGGGCGCTGGCTCACCCCTGTTCGTGGCCGGGTTGGCCACTACTTCGGGGGCGTTCGGCGTGACTGCGGGGAGTGGCCTGTATGTTGGTGGCGGGCGGTGTGGTGCCGTCCATCGGCTTCCTGGGTGGGGGACGGGCGAGATTGCCCGCCCTTGGGCCGTCGTAGGATGAGTGGGGGCGGGCGGGGGGAAGGTTATCCCCCTTTTGCGTGCCTCGCGGCGTAGTGCAGGGCAGCTTCTGCTATTTGCCGTGTGATCGCGGCCGCAGTTCGCGCAGGTTGGCTTCTCGGTGAGGGGGCGGGGGCAGTCGGCGGCGGCGTGCTGGGCGCCGCAGCGGACGCAGCGCATCGGGCGGTGGCAGTGCGCCGACGCGTGTCCGAACGCCTGGCACCTGTGACACTGCGCCACACGGTTCGCTGCGCCGCGCCAATGCTCCACGCACACGCCCGGCATGAAGAGCAGTTCCTGTATGCCATACAGGCGCACGAGCTCCTCCTCGGGCAGGCGGTCCAGCTGCGCGTGGAACAGGCAGCCGGCGCGGCCCTGTGCGGCTTTTATTTGCTTCACAAACCGTGTAGGGAAACCCAGTTCGTGAAGTGCTGCAGCGATGTCGTCGACGGGTGTGTCGGCGGGTAGTCCACGTATAGCCACCTTGGTGGGCAGTTCGGCTGACATGGTGTAACTGTACCAGCTGATCGCCGGGTCTTCTGCCATTGCCTCCACCAGGAGGCGCTGCACCGTGCGGTATTCTTCGGGGGTGCGGGGGGTAAATCGCACCCCTTGAGCAAGGGGGCGCGCGTTGGGGGCGAAGCCAAGTTTACCCCTTAGGGCGGCGAAGTGCGCTACCCAGTTCGGCAGGCACTCCACAACGATGGGCGGATAAGCTCGCGATGGACGTGGGGCAAGCGGGCCCTCCTGCGCTTCGCGAGCCACACCGGTGGCGGGAAGCGATGCGGCGAGTGGTGCGTCCACCTCCATGCTTGGGTCTGCCTCGCCTTGGTGCGAGGCGGGTTGGGCGGGGGCCGAGTGTTCGACGGCGGGGGCTGACGGTATACATACCGGGAGGTGGCTGTCCGGGCGGGCGGGGTTTACCAGTTGTGGTACTGGTCGAGGGCTGGGCGGGCGGCTAGTGGGCGGGCCGTGCGGTTGCGGTGCACCTTCAAAGGTCACCTGTGGTGGAGGGCGGGCGGCGGGTGCCGCACCGAGGCGTACCATGCCGGTCTCCCTGACCGGGGAGTCGGGCTGGCCCAGGCGGCGGGGGAGGGGCGGCTGCACTGATGCAGCCTCGGCGTACGAGGCGAGTCGCTCTTCGGTCCGCTCGGGGGACGGCATTGATGATATCGGGGGAGGCAGCTCCATGTGGCTCGTATGTTCGGAGCGGGAGTCCTCCTCTGTTGGGGGCGGGCGGGAGATGGAGGGGCTAGACGCGGTTGCTTCTTCCGAAGCAGTTTCCTCTTCCGCGCCCTCTCGTGGTGGCGATGGGGACCTGCGGGCTGGCGCGCGATAGGCGGGCTTGGGTCTCGAGGTGAGGGGGGTGTTCTGCAGCGGCGGGGATTCGCGGTTTGAGGAGGAAAGGCACTGTCGCTTCTCGTCCTGCGTCTCCTCTGGCGATGGAGGTGCCCTTGTTCCTGCTGCTCTGTGCTGGGGCCGGGGCGGAATCTCAGTTCTGCGCGCGGCCACAGCGGACGTGCCTGCGGGGGGCTGGGGGGCGTCGTGCGACGCTGTTCCTATGCGGGCCGAGTGGAAGCGCCCAGCCCTGAGGACTTGGGATTTCTCCGGTTCCATCAGGTTGGTGGCCACTATGACTCGGTCCAGTATCGGGGCTCGATCCGGGGGTTTCGGCGGGGGGGGAACATCCCCGTCCGCCATCGGGTAAGATGGGGGGGGAATTGGTTGGGAAACACTCAAGGGGTGCCTTCAGTGGACTAGGGGGGCGGAGAACCAAGCCAGGTGAGATCCCGAGGGAAGGCCTAGCTTAGGTAATCCAGCGGCACTCGCCTAGGTACTGCGGGCTGCGAGCGGGTTGGGAGCGGGGGGGTAATGTTCGTTACTGAATTGGATGTTTTATCATAAAACACCAATCAGTAACTCACACCGGACGGGGGGACGTGAGTGATAACGGTCCCGCGGGTGTGAAGACGCACTAGGTACTCACCGCTAGCGGTAGGTATGTCCTAACACTGCGATCCGAGTTGCCTGCGCGTCTGTACGGGGCTCACTATACACTGCACTACGAGTTACTATCTCACTGCACTGAACACACGATAATACGATGTTATTCGTATTAGCCTCAAACGCAGGTCGCGGTCTCGATGACTAACCAGCTATTAGCCGTTGTCAGAGGTCCGCGGGGACGTGAGGCGGGGGGTGGACGGCGGGAGACGGGCGACGCGCGCGCACTGTACGGCTGAGAGCGGCAGACAGCTGAGAGCGGCAGACTGTGTGCTGCTTGCGCGCCCCAGCGCGGCCTGCGCACTCCAGCGTGGCTTGCGCGCTCGTGTGCAGCTTGCGCGCACCAGCGCGGCCTGCGCACTCCAGCGTGGCTCGCGCGCTCGTGTGCTGCTTGCGCGCCCCAGTGTGGCCTGCGCACTCCAGCGTGGCTTGCGCGCTCGTGTGCTGCTTGCGCGCCCCAGTGTGGCCTGCGCACTCCGATGCGGCCTGCGCACTCAAGCGCGGCCGGAGCGGCCTGTGTTGTAGGCGCGACCTATGCGCCCCAAATCGGCCGGTGCTATACCTAGCGTGTAATCATTCTCATCTTTTACAGAGACGTTTGACCCGTGAGTGAGCGATTGCGGCCCTACGATGTGGTCAGCATGTGGCCAGCCGTGGCCTACGCGTGTCAGCGTGGCGTGCGTGTTCCTGCGTGGTCTACGCGCTCCTGCGCAGCCTGCACGTCATGGTGCGACCCGTGCGCTTATGTGCAACTTGCGCGCTCAAGTGCAGCTTGCGAGTTGGGTACACGCATCGGGTATTTAAAATGGCTACGGTATGTTTGTTCGACCTGGTTCGAAGTTGTATCCATTGGACATGGGCAGAAATTATCATTTTGTAAATATATAAATTGAACATGGTCAGGTGGGGCCGAGCCCGGTTGTTGATTTGTGAATGTTTCATAAAAGCGTTGATTTTTATTTTCATATCTGCAACTACGGCGTACGCCTCGAGTGACCTGAGCGCACCAGCGCGGCCTGTGCTCTGTCGGCGGGATCTGTGCGCTGCCAACGAGATCTGCGCGCTGTCGGCGAGATCAGTGCCACCTATCCGTAGCCACCGTTTGGTGTCGGAAGGTGACCTGGCTTTCGTGATCAAGTATGCTCAATCAACGGGCAAGCTTGACCATGGTATGCGCGGCCCGTATCGAGTGTTTCAGGTCCTGCCTCATGACCGATATGAGCTGAGGCTGATGTCTGGGTCGTATGGGGAGTCAACCTTTGCGGCGGCCCAGTATATGGTCACGTGGAAAGGCGAGTGGACTCCCAAGTCGTGCTCCGCCTTCTTTGAGGGTAAGGTGTTACCCGTTTGGCCCTTGAGGTGACGCATATGTGGCCCTTGAGGTGACGCGTGTGTGGCCCTTGAGGCAGTAGAACCAGCCTGTTGGATGGTGTCTACATTGGCCATGGAAGCTGGTCGGCTTTGCAAACCGATCAGTCGCTGTGTGACGTACGTTCGCAGTGTGTTTTATTAAGCATGTTGTTATGGTTATGGTTATTTATGTACTACTGCAGCTGAATATGTTGTACTCCGGTATGCGTTAGCGATGATTAAATACCCAAAGATGAATTTCTGCTTGGAAAGTACTAGAATATTCAGCTGTACGTGTACTAATAGATGTAGTACAGTAAAACCTTAACATACTAACGACTAATTAAAACAGGATTGTTGTGAATTGTTTTACGGTTTTTATAACTGTTTTCTTTGTTCTCAGTAACGAGTGATGATTATGATGACCCAGAACAGCAACCGACTGAACGGGCCGCAGTTGATGAACCTGATCGCTCGTTACCACACGATCAAGAACCAGGCCCTTCCATTATGTTAGACCACCAGGAACCAGGACCTTCACAACGACCTTACGCTTTATTAAGCCTAAGTAATGAATACCCTAGATCTGACGAGACGCCAGAAGCTGCAGGAGAGGCCGTGATAGATGTGATTCAATGTGACAGATGACTTAAGACTATAAAAGCCGAAGGAACGTGGGACAGGCCCTCTTTCTGCCACAACTCGCCGAGCTGCATGGACGTGCCCTCTCTGTGTGTCGTTATAAGTAATAGATACCAAAGCGTGATTGTTTAAACTATCTCTTATTGTTTAGATTGATTTAATTTTTGATTGTAAATAAGTAGAATCCTTTTCGTTTATGAAAATTGTGTTTTTTTTAAATAAATTAGTGATTGATTCCTAAAAATATATATTTCATTTTATCGACAGATACTTACTCGCAGGAATATCCTCTCAAATTTAAAAATCTGTAAATATCTTTAGTGTTTATGCCATAGTCACTATCATTGATAGAAACTGCTTCATAGTTATAAATATCCTCGAATTCGAAGTTGATAGATCCAGATGTTACGAGTTTATCATCGTGCGTTACCTGAAATTAGTTGAAAATATTAAACACTGCGGAACATGAACCATTTAGACATAGACATATCATTTGAACGTTGAAAACGTATGTAAAGAACCTCAAATAAATTAGATCCAAGCTGTACGTGTACTCTTAATCGCAGTACTTCTTCAGATTTTACTGTAACTTGATCATGAAAATTGACATCGGTGAAGATGATAGGCAAGTGTTCGCATGTTGTTTCTTTAAACATCGCTGCTGTTTCCCAGACTTTCACCAATATTGCTGATTCAGGAAAAATGTTGATTCCTTAAAAAAAGACAAGTTTAAAGTCCTGTAACTTCATTAAGGAAAGTTCATCGCTGGAAAGACTGTAGCACTGCTTAGATTTCAACTCAATCAAAGGCTTAACAAATTATCTATCAGCCCTACAACATAACATGGTTATTAAAATTTTTTTCGTGTGTGCACTATTTTTTTGTATAAAAAATAGGAACAATAATTACCATTTCTTTTATAGTTTTTGATGAATTTATACTCTTCATCATGGATGGACACATCAAATTCCTTTGCAAACATTTTGTTTTTTTATTCAAATCAAAGTTACTCGTGGACCTAAAAAAAAAAACAATGTATTATTGCTGCTATATTTTGTTACTGATTTTTATATGTTGATGCTGTATTCAAGGTACACACTATTTATTTATACTTTTTGCACGTTATGCTATATACAAAACTTATTCTAGAAAATTAATACAAAGGCATTACGTTACACTATACATTGACATTACACATTGATTTGTAACTGGTTCTGTTAGCTCTGAATGTGCAATGTTTATGTAAAAAAGATTTGGTTTTTTGACCCAAATATTACGCTGAGCCATGGCGTTTTTGACAAACTGAAGTACACACACTTTACTGTTATCAGTGGGTATTGTTGTTTTTTGTTTTTATTATTAATTTAATGAAGGTCTCTGAAGGCACATTTAAAAAAATATTTATCCATCTATTACCAGTTTTCGCTATGTTCCCAACTAACAAAATGAGAGATAACAGGAGTCTCTGTTGAAACTGGGAATTCTATCGGAGGGTACAGGACATCCACGTTGATACTGACGCCAGCTTGGTATAACCTGTCGAACATACAAACGCATTTTGAACTATTAGCTAGGGGGTGAGTAATAAATGATTATGTGTGAATTGTACAGCTTTATTTATTGACTTATAAAACACCAGGACTTAATTATATTGGTGGTAGTCCTCTTTGAAACTAAACTTGAAAAACCCTGCATTAGTGGTGGTGGGAATAGAAGATAGGTCTTTAATAATGCATTAGGCAATGGCTGCTATAAACATGTTTTACATTTTTTTATGGGGGTGATTACCATAAAATTTTAGGAATTAAGACCAGCCAATCAACTGACCAGTAGTTTTCTGTCCGAGAATTATCAGTAACTCTGTATTAATGTAGCAAAAACTATGTACATAGTAAATACCCAGCAATCAGATCTATAGGACGAGCGACGCAAGGACGCTCAATAAGAAGCGTGACGAGCTCTATGCCCGTCCATCAGTGACCATCCACTTAAGCTACGCTGGCACATATTAAGACTTGTAAATAATGAAGGTACTAACGTTCCCAAAGCATTCAGTAATACTACAACGTTATCCTCGCTGCCTCGCTTGGTGAGCGCTACATTCAGACAGCTGGAGTGGGATCTCTTCACGATCGCCTGCATCAGACCGTGCGGAGCCACTTCGATCACTATCGCATCAGCGGGGATCATGCTGGCTGCCTCTTCAAAATGAACTGGGTTCTGAAAATACAAGTTTCATTACTATTTTTCCATTTCAATTTTAAAGACGTTCCATATTAGACGAAAAATGCCGACGTCAGATTAACTTACCAATAAGTTGTAGGTAAAATATTCTGGTGAGGCAGTTTTACTGATGACGTCGTTCCACTGATCTGGTAGAAAACAAGTTGAAAGCCATTTTTGGCTTCTTGCTTTAGGAGATATCAATACTTTTTTCAATTCTGCCTTTAGTTTTGGTCCTTTAAAATAAATTATATATTTAGCGGTTTCAATATCAATAATATTGGACAATTTCAATCTATATGTATAGTGATATGGGCTGATAATACCTATTATGATCTAAGCGCCTATATTGTAAGTCTAAAGATATAAAGTTATGTACCCACCCTCCAAGGAAAATAACGTACAACATCACAACATTCAATGTACGCTCACTTCTGGGCGAAACTAGGATCGTCAAGATGAGCACGCGCTATCAAAAATTAAATGGAACATCGTCGGCATCGCCGAAGTGAGAAGGAAAGGACATGAACTACTTACTACCAAAAAAAAAAGAGTTGTCTCCCAAAAAAATAGCAATATCGGGAAGTCGCCTAAATATTACATAAATATTACAAATATCCAAACTTTTTCGTACACCATCGTCCAGTCTATGGTCCCACTGAAAACGCTAAAAAAAGCAGAGATTAAAACTTTCTATGACACCTAAAGAAACTACTAGGGTAAGGATTTCCTTGGAGGAGGCAGACACCGCCAAAGGCGGTCCATATCAAGAAGTAACGTACCTACTTACCTATCTCATGGATGACACAAGACACCTGACGTAACTTTCTATTTAATCCTTAAATCATAATGTGTTTCATGATTATTAAATTAATTGTATTATTATTGTTTAAAAATTGTACCTTCTTGATATGGAATAAAGCTCTTTTTTATTTTATTTTATTTTATTTTTTATCAGAATAAATAATTTCATCTACAATAGAAAACACTCATGTGGTCACACTCAATATATGAAGATATAATATGAACAATTGTCACTGTTGTACTGGGATTTTAATAACATTCCAACACAACTCGTTATAACAGCTATTATTTATAAATAAATTAGTTGAGCTAGCAGCACACTGTTTCAAAAAATCTAGAAGTATCTCAACTAATCGAAATCAGCATTGGTATCGATTGCATTCATATAAGCAATAACCAAATACAATTTTGTAATTTTCGTATTATCCTCGGGAGACAACATTTTATTTTATCCTACAAAGACTGACAAAATGACAAAATTTCATCGAGCTTACCAGCATCTGCAATATATCTGGAATGATAGGCAATATTGGAGCTAGCAACAACTCTGGCGAAAATTGATTGACTTTGTAGATCTGCCACAAACTTCTCAACGACGTCCGCAGGCCCTGATATGGTTGTCGATGTTGCACTGTTCTTGCAAGCTATATCGATTTCAGGAGGACATAGAACACGAACCTGAAAATGTTAATCGATTTTCTCAGACATCACATAACAGCCTTTAGATCATAATGAAATAATATATAACATGGTGTTATGAAAATAAATGATGTAAATCCTACTTCAATTCCGGAATAACACATAGGCTACTTTTTCTTTCATAAATCAGTTCCTATTTTTATATATAGGAACTATTCTTTTTTTTTTATTTATTATCTAGTATACTTATATAAATGTTAAATACACTACAGTATAATTACAATCTAGCCATACAATTGGCTAATGGGTAATTTAGTTCTAACTTATTTTTATAACAACATATTACTAAGAACGTGTCCATTGGCACTTTTCTTATTGTCTCTATACTTAAGGTGAAGACACTTTGTTCATGTGTTCTTTAAGATAGTACTTCTGCACATACACTAATTATCACTACACTAACTCAAAAGGTTTTGTTCTTTTGAGCCTTCTCACTATGTCCGTATTGTCGAGGAGCTGGATCGCCTCGACATTCACATGATGATGAAGCCTTTGTTCGTGAGCCTCTGCGTATTTTTTTATGACTGTGTCGACAAATTCAATGTTTAGGTCCAGATGAATATCGTCATTTCTTACGTACCAAGGAGCATTAACAATTGACCTGAGTACTTTGTTCTGGAATCGTTGTATAATTGCTACATTTGTCTTTTTGGTGCAGCCCCAGAGCTGTATACCATAAGTCCAAATTGGCATAAGGACTTGTTTATATAAAAGGAGTTTATTGTGTATTGCTAAAGTAGAATTTCTCCCATAGGAACTGATTTATGAAACATTTCGATAGAAAAAATGCATGTGAAGCTGCGGGCAAAGGCCAGTGAAATAATTTTTGTATACTAGTTTTAAGGTATATACATATTACTATGGACCGTAGAATATGTTAATTAAGATCTGTTACTTTTCTATGGTCTGAAATAAATGATTATTATTATGTCTCTCATTTACCATGATCTTGGGCCATAAAGTGACCCCAAAGTGAGATGGCTACACATAGCGGGTATCATCCTCGGGTGCACAATATGATACACCCAAAGAGTGATCACACACCATCCGCCAGATGTAGAGACTATTGCAAAGAAAAATGAAAGAAATAAAACCAGGCTATTGTGATGGATGGATGGACTGGGTAATCGGGCTATAGGGGAGATTGCGGACGTCTGCCATAAACAAGTCAATCATAATGTTAAGAAGAGTGGCAGACGGTGGCTTGCCGAATACTGGATGGGTTCCTTAAAAAGCCGGCGTAAATTACCGGAGAGGAACAACATCGGCGCAGGCGACTACACCTCTCAGTCGTTCTCGAGAGGTGCGGCCCCGATTTCACCATCACGAAGAATGCCCGTGAGCGGGTTTCCTCGCTATTATTATTATTATAATATATTAATCAGTATTGTTAAAAAGGAAATGTCAGGAAAATACATTGCTTACCTCTCTATGACCCAGACCAATAGCAGCCATTTTCCCTTTGATCAGCATGGTTTGCAGCGAGACTAATCCTCTGTAGTATGACAATAGGATGCATTCTTCAGCAGAAAGACATTCATCTGCGTATGCACAAGCTATTTCTCCAGCACTGTGTCCTGAAAAATATTGTTAGAAAGATGTAGGTAGAGTGTGATTGAATAAGCCTACCCAACAATAATGTTTTGGAGTGCAGTGGTTTTGAACGTTACTAGTCTTACATGAGTTTTGAACTGCCATAAGTGTTTTTACTTATTAGTTTGTTTAAAATTTCATAATAATTAGGTGCGACTCAGTTTTAAACTTATGCACTTTCCAGTGTTCCGTTGTATTTAGTGATATTATGTCTTTGTTCGTTCTAAATAAATAAATTGAATTACCAATAATATTATTAGGCTTCAACCCGACTGCTTTCAAAATGTCAGTAAGACCTATCTGAACTGCAGTTATTCCAACAAAGCTGTGCAGTATGTTATCAAACATGGTACCATCATTCTCCGTAATGATCTTGTACACGTCGAGACCTTTAGGAAGTAAGACGTCGTTGCATCTGAAAAAAAAAAGTTATTATACGTGTCGGTTTTTACGATTACGTTTGAGATATTGTTAATATTAATTTCTTGGCATAAAGTAAATGCCAATATTAGCAAATCACAAGTATATATGAAAGTTTGAACCTTTGAATAGCTGCAGCGAATATAGGAACCCGCATGAGTGCTGCCCCCATGCCGGGCCACTGCGAGCCCATGCCGCTGTACAGGAACCAAACGGGACGCGTGGTGCCGGGGTAATATTCAAATCCTTTGCCCAAACAATTATTTAATTGTTCATGGTCTTTTGGCGCTGAAATGTTTTTCAAAAATTATTTGCAAATTATTTTTAAATTATTTAGTAGCACTTTCTCAACTGAACCAGCAAGTAATTCTACGATCGTTTTTGCAGTAACTAAAAGTTTTTTTAAATTTCAAACTGTAACTAAGAAATAATTATTGTACCAGGTATATTTATCAAGCGCCGTTTTTAGACCAGATACTATATGCAATATTCTCACCAAGAATAGTGTATCCACGGCCAGTGTGCCCAGGAGTATTATACTTGAAAATGTTATTCAAAAGTGCGAGTTCCTCGACGTCTATGGGATTATTTTCCAATAAATCAAATATTTTATAAACACTGCTGTCATTTCTTCCTGAGGCTAAAATTAGTCGAGGGAGGGAAGTTTTGTGGTTCTTCAATTCTCTCGGTTTATAATGTCCTTTCAGAAGGACGTGGTAATTAGCTCCGTTAATTGAGAAGCTATTGAGAGCAGTGAATCCTCTACCAAACTTGGTGTTTTCTGTGACTACTTGTACTTGTCCCTCTTTCGTGATCTGATTTAAAGGCTCTTTGTAATGTAAGTTAGCTGGTATTTCGCCTTTCTGATATGATAAGCAAAGCTGAAATATGCAGATTTTATCATATAAAATGCAAAATTACTGATACAAAATTATAAATAATATTAATAAAATCTTTCAAAATGGACCTTTGTAAGTGAGCATGCACCCGAGACAGCTTGCGTGTGACCCATATTGGACTTGACACTACCAACTTTGATTGGTTTATTCTTAGCAAATACTTTAGCAATTGCCTCTACTTCGTTAGCGTCAGCTTCGACAAGACCTGTAATAAAAAAATATAAGACATTACAGAATAAAAAAAATACTCATAAATCTAATCATGGTACAAAATATAAACATTTCTGTTAATAACAATGATCGTTTCGAAAGTTTTAACAGAATTTGCTCATTTCAGGCAAAAAACCAGCGGAGAGTTAGTAATAGGGAACGACACGTTTACTATCCGCAAAATAGATATAAAAGTAAGCATGTTTACGTCTAAACCCACCTTAATTTGCCTCTGTTTGCTATTGCAAAAAGAACTCAAATAGAGGCAGGGTTACGCCTACACTAATAAGTGTGGGCGTAACCCTGCCTCTATTTGAGTCGGTGTGCATAATGTGTTTACCTCACCTCCCCGTAAAAAAATCTGAGAGCAGTTTTTGTATAGCGATTCCTAATAACTAATAAGTCTTTTATGCAAAAAAACCCACATCGCGACAATCAGAAGCTTTCAGACGAAGAAGAAGCAATCAGATTCTCAAGAAATACCTACAATATTTTGTTTATGAAATAATTTTAAAAAAGTGCACGTCACCGGATGCTGACAATTGTCACTTTCTGTTACCCTCTTTCAGATCGGTAGCAAAGAAGTCGTATGCTTCAGAGAACATGACTGACGCACTTCGATCTTGGTAACCTCAAGAGAGCCTTAGAATATAAATAGGACTTAGAAATAGGCTAGATCGTTATCTAAAATTTTATCGTTTATTGGTTTGATAAGAAGTAGATAAATTAAATGGTCTAATGAGGATTACATCACACGGTACGTCAAGTAATTTCCAAATTACCTGTAGCATTTGCTTCGATGTATTCTATTTCTTCTGGGGAGACATCAATTTCTGAATAAAGGTTTTCCATTAGCTCCGCCACATCCTCTGGACTTCGAGATGGTAAGAATAGTGCATCAGGGTTTGTTATATACTTCTCATTTACATTGTACACTTCAGCGTATATTCTGTATTAAATACAAAGTTTTACGCTTAGTAAGTAACGTTATAAGATTTTTAACCGTTTTATCATTATTTTGGCCCAACCTTACCTTTTTGCATCCCTCGATTTTTGTAGAAAGAATATATTTATGGCATCGGACCTCACAAAGCCGTCGCCATTTTTGTCGAAACATTTGGTTTTTCCGTCAAGACAAAGTAAACCGGCTCTGAAAATGAAAATAATGAGTTTTACAATAGCAGGCCTGTCAAAAGTATTGTATTCTATTCTATTCTAAAAGCCTTATTTCGATGAAAACATACCTATGTAGGTATATTAACCCAAATATAAACTGTTAAATTATCTGTGTGTAATAGTAAATTAACAGCCATTTACTAAATACATTTGAAAGTATACGAGGCTCTTATAACAAAAAACGGATTTTTTATTATACTGTTTTTATGTGTGTCTGTTTGAGCTATTCTACGAAACGGCTGCAGCAATTTTGACGATATCTAATGTGAAAGTAACATAATTACGGTACTTTTATTTTCGTGAAAGAATAGGGTTCACAAAATATTTAAGACCGTGAAATTGTTGATACTATACGTGCGAACCGCTGACACAAAAACTACGAAAATTTGTTTATTATTTCACTATAAAATAAGTTGATTATAATTTTTTGTTTCAATTAATGGATGTAATCAATTAAAAAATAACCTCTTCAAATTAATAGTAAATGTAGGGTGAATGCTGTGGTTGCATCCTCCCACTATAGCAGCGTCGCACTCGCCCGCTTTCATTCTTTGGAAAGCTAACTGAAGGCATGCGATGGAACTCGCACAAGCGTGGTCCAATCCATAGGAAGGTCCTTTACCGTCGATCCAATATGAAATACGGTTGGCTAACATGGTTTTGCTGCACCTGAAATTAAACGTACAAAACATTATTAATTCTAATCTAGTCTACTTACAAATTTACAAATTATATTGGTAAATCCATTAGCTTACCCAGTGACGCCATATCCATCTTGTTTAAAATATTCATACAAGTTTAACGTAGCAGTGTCTGACGTAGACGAACCGATGAATACGCCCAAAGTCGAACCTTTTAGAGTTTCTGGGTTTATTCCTGGAACCGAATATGAATGAATTAAGCAATAGGCTTTTTAAAAAAGAAACTAAATGACCAGATAGACTCGATACCGGATCGTTGCATGTACAAATAGGTATTTGTCATGAAAAATAAATTTCAAGAAACCTACGTACCTTGTGTACACCTCATTAGTATAGCAACATTATACATAGGTACACGGACGGCCACTACGACAATGCGGGCTTTATACAGACGCGAAAGAGCTAGCGTGTAAAAATGTTGGAAGGGGAAGGGAAACATTATGGCGCGCGCTCATCAGTCGTGCGCGTAATCGCGTGTTACAAAGTGGCTTTATACGTAAATTCTTGCGCACACGATTATTAAGTACAAGATGGCAGATATATACGTACGTGGAGCAAAGAATTAGTAGTAGAGTTAATTACGAAACAACTCAAAAAAGTTGCAATGACTATAAGAAAAAAGTGAAGGGCATATGACTATATTGCTGTCTATATTTTTAACCCACACGGATCGTTTTATCTTCTTTTTGAGCAGACTAACACCAGCGAACATGATAGGTTTGTGCCGTGATATGTCTTCTATCCATTTTTCATCGCAACACTACTATTAAACTGCGATACTTCAGTAAAGCTGTGCGAAGTGCACACACTCCAACACGCGCCAGTTCTGGACGATCTATCCCGCGCGATTAGCCTTTAGGTCGCTCTTTCCGTTTTGACAAAAACTGACGAGTAATCGCGCGCGAATGAACGCACAGCTTAAACAGCTTCAAAAACATAATCGCGCACGATTGCACGTGCAGGCTTTCCGGCGCGCAATCCTGCAAGCTCCTGAGAACGCGCGTTAGTTTCCGTGTAAAGCGGGCTAATGGCGCGCAGCGGCGACTCGGCGCGGCGGCGGCGCGTCGAAAGTATGTAGGTAGCTACTTTCAAAAAGTTCAAATTTTTCTTCATAACTCCAAACTTTGTAATCTGTTCACTTCGTAGATTCGCACTGTTTGTCCTTTCCAAAGTAAAAACGCATCATCTCGTATTCAATATCTGAATAACTACTCCTACGAGCCATATTTACAAACACAATCAAATTACGAAATGCACAAATAACAAGACAAGCGCCGCAGCGGCACACGTTGTAATCGCAATAATGCAACTATCCCGCCATTGACCATAAGGTAACGTGTGACAAAATGTATACCTACCCTCCAAATTTGTACTTTTTTAGCGTTTCGATATTACAAATCATAACGTTAAGTTTTTATCAGTTTAGTGTTTGTTTACCTACCGTCGTCTATCGTGTTCGTGTTCGTTAATGATGATTAAATGTGAACAAAATAAAAGCTAGGAGAAAGGGTGTAAAGATTTTAACTATGTACCTATTTGAACGGTGAAATAATGTTGATACCTACCTACCTATAAGACAAGCTAATTGTGTTGTGCTTGGGCCAATCAATTCCGTTAAAAGTTAAGGTTTTCGACATATTTTACGAAAACCTGCCGAAAGCTATGAAAAAGGCACAAAATGTTATTGAAACAAAATTATAAATTATTTAGTATTGTGTGTATGTACAAAAATATGTAATTTTTAGTATAAGTAGTTATAACATCGCCTTAGGGCTTAATGAAAAAACCTGTTATGATGTTATTATCTGAATAAATAAATAAATAAAATATTTGATCAGGCCGACTGTAAATTACAGGATGAATATTGGAATGCATTTGTGGTACATAAGTACCTACCTATCATATCTATAGTGCAGGTCGTCGACCGCGGAGACCGCTCGCCCCAATAGGATTCCGTGTAGATATTTTGGTGTGCAAAAGAGATGTTTTCAGGTACGTAGGCCTTTTTTATTTAATTTTAAATAACACATATAGCTTAGCAGTCCATTGCCTCATTTAGGGGTCATTTCATTTTTATTAATTAAAAAGAAAACTAAAGGCCGCTATTTTTTTATATTTTTCCAGGATTCTGTGATCAAACCTGCATCGCCCCTGAAAGTTTGGTCTGTTTTATGTTTTTTGTTATTTGATATGTTTACCTGCATCGAATATCGCGCTATAAGCCTGTTCTAAGATCTTTCTTCCCACCGGATCATAGGAATCTGCTTGTACTGGTGTCACTCTGAAGAACTGCGCATCGAATTTCTCAAGACCATGAATTCTACCAAAATGTTTGGGCAGTTCTGCATGTTTCACTAGTGTGTCAGTTGCCTCTGCGATCATATCTACCTGGGATAAAAACGCTTTTGAAAAAGCAATAATCTACTTCGGATCTTAAAATTTTACATTATTTTTTAGTTTTGCTAAATAATGTTCATAATCGGTAATAAAAAGACCTTCGTTTGACCACAATCTCATCTGATGGAAAGTGATGTAGCCGACGATATAATATCACGAAGGTCTAGAAAATATGTATATATTCACTCTGTTCTTGAAGAGACCCAGGTTGAAAAAGCTTGTTTTCAAGCTGCGTGACACACACGTGACCGGCCGCTCGCTGCCGTCAGCATAGCGGTGTGCCAGCACCGCGCCCAGTCCGTACGAACTGCTGTCCACTGATACAACTACTTCTCGCCCCTCCTTGTAATGTGCTAATACACATACTCAGGCGAAATTGCTTCGCCTTAACAAAAATATCATCGCACTTAGGGTCCCATTTCCATCCAACTTCTTTCTTCAGTAGATTGTGCAAAGGTTGTAACAAAGTACTTAAGTTAGTACCTATTAAACCTCCCATAGTAATTTAAGCAATTATATGTATGTATTTTAAAATAATATTTGTTGGTTTAAATATGTATATCATTTACGACACAAAACTTGTTGTAAGTATAATGAATGACTTAGAAAGTGGTAAACAACTAAGCAGTATGTTTTAAAATTAACATATAATAATAATCCTGGAAAGTCCACACACATCATCTAGCCCGGGCTAAGCAGAGCTTGTTTTGGGTACAAGATGACTAATATACTATACAATACATTTTACAATGTGTATTGTCGAGCCTTGATCAAACGTGATGTCCGAATACACGACATATGTATAATTATGTATTTATCGATAAAAAACAAGAAATAAAAAATGATATGTTACCTTTCTCAAAAACAAAGCCGATTTAATTATTTTTTAAATGAAAACTACTTCATCTGGTTTTTTCTTCCTTTCTTTTTGAGTAAACGGTGTATTTTTTTCGAAGTAGTCTCATTTGAAAGCTAAATAGTCTACCTAGCTAATAAAATAAGAAAAAATACGATATTTGGACAGAAGCCTAGTAAAATTTTTTTTTTTTAAATTTGCTAACGATTTTTATTTTATTTTTGATCTGTAACTTTAAAACTGGTTTATTGAGGTGTACTTTTTTGCATGTTGGATTAAATTTCATAATTTAATCTACAAATCCTCCAAAATTATGGGTCTATATCTTTTCGTTGTCATGTTATTCACCATTTAAAATATGTACTTTCTGTCTTGTCTAAAGTAAAGAAAACAAAAACTTTATCTTAAACGGCCGTTACTATCCCACTTTTTATTTAGCCTGTTTCGTCCCACTGCTGGGCAAAGGCCTCCCCCAAATCTTTCCACTCAGTGCGGTCACGTGCGATCTCCCACCAATCTCCGAGGAAGGCGTTAAGGTCGTCTCGCCAGCGCTTTCTTGGCCGACCTCGCCCGCGGCTTCCTTCCGGGACCCACTTTTATTAGCTAGGCAAAATATCTAGGTTTCAAATGAGATTACTTTACATAAAATACACCGTTTACTCAAAAAGAAACGAAGAAAAAACCAGATGAAGTAGTTTTCATTAAGTGGTGCTTCAATTCATACCATGCTGTCTCATGCTCAAAAAGATCTCAACAACCTCTTCTCCTGGTTTCAACACAATCTTCTTACAATAAATATTTCTAAAACTTGCTACATTATTTTTAAAACCAAAAACAAACCAATACCTTATTATGACCCTCCAAAATAAACAACGTCGAACTAAAGGAAAAGAATAGTGAAAAATATTAAGGTTTAAACTTGAATAGCTCTTTGACGTGGAATACACACATCACACACATTAAATCGAAATTTCATCGCTAACTGGTTCAGTAAAAAATGTCGTGCATTGTGTTCCGCGTCAAATACGCTATACTATCTATAACAGCCTTGTCAAACCACATTTGCTATATTTGATAGAACTGTGGGGCAGTGCTGTAAAAACAAAATTAGCTAAACTTCAAGTATCGCAAAATAAACTTATCAAACTTCTTTTCAATATTCCTTACTTAACTTCCACAGAAACAGTTTATAAAGAAACAAAAGTGAACACATTAAACGAGCTAGCTATTGAATGACCACAACCTATGTATAACCTTAATCTAAGAACCCTGTTCTCATGTAAGTGACTTTAAATTGTCTTTTTGAGTATAAATTAATATTAAACGTTAAATTAAAAAAAAATCGGCTTTGTTTTTGAGATAGGTAATATATTATTTTTTGTTTTTTATCGATTAATATATGTCGTGTATCCGCACATCTCGTTTAATCAAGGTTCGACAATATACATTGTATAGATCGATATTTTTTACATAGAAAATAACCAGAGCACCTGGAACAAATATTTGCAGATCCTTCAAACACCGGACCCGTCCGAGGCGGGAATCGACCCTGTAACCTCCTGTGTGGCAGGCGGACCTTCGCCGCCCGTTTTATTGCATTTATTGCATTACTTTATTTACCTACCTTGTTGTATAGGTTACCAATCAGATCTCGAGTGTTGTCAGTGTTTGGGAATAACCCAGATATTCCACTTATCACGATCTCTTCACCCGTCATCTTTGGGTCTTTCATCTAGAAAGAAGTACAATTACATCAATAAAACATTTGTGGATATTTTACCTGGTATAAAAGCCTGGCTAGACAAATGTGTAAAATGTAAAGGGATTATTTTTGAAGCTTGTTTGGGTTGGAAGAACACGTCGCGTCGTACCACCTTATGTTATACGAAAGACATCATCAGGTGAGTGCAGATCTAGTCCTACACAAACAAGGTTCGACGTGAACCCGCTCTCATTCTCACATTTTATTTTATTTTAGTTTATTTTTGACAATGCCCTTATACAGCTGCATTAAATGATCTTGACATGTATTTTTATTTCAATTCAATCTAACTAATTTATTATTATTTTACTGTGATAAATATTATCTATGAATGTTATATCAAATTTTTAAAGAAGGCATGTCTGTCTGCTTTTTCTAAAACAATCCCTTATGGTGTTTCCTATATCAACATTAATGTGTGTTTTATAATAAAATTGTTATATTATTTTTATGTACAACTGACCGACATCAAGTGTAACATGTGTACCTACGGTGGAAATGAATATATGAAATGAAATTCACCTAACATTAACCTAAATCGTCCCAGAAGTAGTATTTTGAGAAGTAGGTATACTGATTCTTTTTTTCACTATTATTAGTCAAACATTTGTTTCTCACCTTTTTTCGTCTGATTTTCACAGAATCTCAATAACAAATGTAACTTCAAATAAATCACGAACATTTAAATACTTTGTTTTCATTTATATGCTGAAAATTATAATTGCAATACCTAGGTTTATGCGATGCACATAATTGTGACGTTAATGTGACGATTTTGCGAAATAGCTATGTTAAATTCCGTAAACAACCGAAAATAAGTAAGCCAATAGTTAAGGGGCATAATTAAAAAAAAATCGGTCATAAAAGTACAGAATGTAGGTGTAGTACTTGCTGATACCGAGAGAAGTAAGTGGGTACCTATATCGGCTCCTTACGCCACCAGCAGCCAGGTTAGACACGTCCGCACTCACTCGTGGCTCTCGTGCGACTGCCCACCCGTGAACCCGAGACAACGTTATCCCTGATGTAGCTCAAATACACAAACACTACATCCGAGAAAGGGATGTAGTGTTTGTGTATTTGAGCTCATATCATACTTTTATTTAAGAAATAGATAAATACAAGTTACAATTATTTACGTTCTCTTTCTGTTCACTTCCATTTAGTTCATTATTTTCTTCTTCGTTTTCATTCGTGACTTCCCATTGACCTTCTACTCTTTTCCAAAATGTTCGACGGCCCATACTAAAGCGAGTGCTTCTTTTTCGGTTTGGCTGTATTTGCGTTCAAGCGTCGTTAATGTTCGATTTCCATAGGCAATAATTCTTGGACCCCTATCGTCTTTTTGAATTAAAATGGCACCTAATCCAACCGGGCTCGCGTCAGCAATGACTTGTGTTTCATCGTTAACATCGTAATACCCCAATGTCTTGACTGTAGATAACGCTTGTTTCAACTGATCAAATGCTCGGTTCTATTCATCTGTCCATAATTCTCCAATACTAGCTTTCTTTGCTATTTTAAGTCTTAACAACTTCTTCAATGGTTCCGTCCTCGTTGCAAGATTTGGCAGCCACTTGTTAATATAATTAACTAGGCCTAAAAAACTCTGGAGTTCTTCTAATGTTTTAGGTACACGAAATTCTTCAATGCTGGTCATATATTTCTTTAAGGGTTGAACCCCATGTGTTAATTCGTGCCCAAGAAAACTGATTTTCTGTACCTTGAAAACGCATTTAGATTCGTTCAGCAAGACATTATTTTCTTCCAAGGTTTTAATAACGTTTTTAAGCCGCTCGTCGTGTTGCTGTTCATCCTCTCCGTAAATCAAAATGTCGTCAATAAAATTAATTACTCCATCGAGTCCTGTTAACATTCTCTCCAAGATTTTTTGGAACAATTCTGGAGCACAAGTGATGCCAAACATTAATCGTTTATATCTGTATAACCCTTTCGATTTAATAAACGTCGTCAAATATCTAGAATTTGGGTGAATTTCTATCTGGTGAAACGCATTTTTTATATCCAATTTGGAAAAATATTGGGCTTTCTTAATCTTGGGCAATAGGTTATCCATACAAGGTAATGGATGGTTTTCTCTCATGATTGCTAAATTAGCACGTCGCATATCTACACATAGACGAAGGTCGTCGTTATCCTTTATTATCGGCACCACAGGTGATATCCACGGAGAGGGTCCATGTACCTCCTCAATAATGTCACTGTTGAGCAATTCCTGTATTTTCCGCTGTACTTTTTCTTCAATAGGAATAGTTATACGTCTGTAAGGCTGCGATACAGGTTTGCAGGTCTCATCAACAGGGATTTCAACAAGAACATCCTTAAATTTCGGAAATGGTTTTTGTGTTTGCGCGACCTCATTCACTCCAACGCCTATTTTCAAAACTCCTAAACGTAAAGCGCTTTCTTTTCCTAAGAGGTCTCTCGATCCACCATTAATTACATAGACCACAGCTTGTTCAGATTGACCATTTGTTTCAATCATAGTTTCAAAGGTCCCTTTAACGTCCAAAGGTGTTTTACTACCGTATGGGTACAAAGTTTTGTCTGTTCCTTTTGTAAATTTAGATATATTTACTTCATTCTGTTTTAACATGGTCCATGTTTTATCCGTGATAAGGTTAAATTTACACCCAGAATCTATTAGCAGAGGCAATTTAACTCCTCCTTATACACATTCGATTGTAGCATCATCATTCACATTGAAAATATAATGGATATTTTCCGTTGTAACCTCGCCCTCAACTGAATTCACTTTCTTCTCATCTGGACTTCTTTTATGCTTTACCTCTTCTTCCTGTTTATTTTCTTGCTTTCGTTTCTGAGGTCTAGTTCTACACAAAGCGCTAAAATGTCCTTGTTTCCCACAAGCGTGACATTCTTTCTTTTTTGCCAGACACTCCTGATTTGGTAAGGTGTGAGAATTATACCCGCACCTACCACATTTACTACTTCCCGGTTTACTTAAACCTGCTTTAAACGGTCGATTCACGATCGCATTTACATCAGAGTTTTTATTTTGTCCATAGCATTCCAGTTGATATCCCACCGCTTCTAGTGTATTATTTTATCTAACGTAACACTATCTCCTAAAGTCAATATCTTCTTTCTCAGTTCTGACGATGAGCATTTATCTACTATTTGGTCAATCAAATTTTCTTCAGAATTAGTAAATTTAAACTTCCCAGCTTGATTTCTCAATCTAACTACGAACTTTTCAAACTTTTCGCCTTCTTCTTGTTTGATCTTACGAAACACGTGTCTTTCATAAATTTTATTTTGCTTTGGAAGGAAGTATCCGTTTAGTTTTTCAATTGCGATTTCAAAAACATCAATACCTTCGGAAGCAGCAACGTATGCTCCCGGTAGATTATAAATAATCTTTTGTAATTCTGATCCTCCCAATAGTAACAAGGTGGCTCTTTTTTTTCAGCACCTCTTGTTTCAGTTGCATCAAGGTAAATATTTAACGATCTTTTCCATCTTTCCCAACGCAAAGCAAGTGTGGCGTTGTCCCCTTCAAGATCAAGCTTTTCTGGATGTGGGAGTAGGTTTGCCATGGCAAGTTATGTTTTTGGGGCGACCTGCAACCAAAAGGTTACTTATGGACAACATAACCAACACGCTATGGTTTACATACACTTATGAAGGCCCATACTGCCTATATACGACTTTTGACGTACAGTTTACATTGTTATGAAGGCCCGTACTGCCTACACCACGTTAAACGCACAGTTTACATTATCATGAAGGCCTGTACTGCCAACAACATCATTAACGTACAGTTAACATTATCATGAAGGCCTGTACTGCCTACAACACGTATTACGCACGGTTTTCATTTGTTATGAAGGCCCGTACTGCCTACGATTCTTTTACCCTACCTACATAAATAATTTAATGATCTAGATTTGCCTAATTAATTTAGCATAAGAACATTTGTTTAACTTTTTTATTGTTGTGGTACTTTTCAACTAAAAATCAAGACGTCCATAAGACAAAAATACTTTAAAGTTTAAATTAAGTTTACCTTAGTTGTTTGATCTTTACTACAAAGATACCACAAGGCTAAATTCAACTTATAATTGTAGCTGGTAATAACTGGCATAAGTTGACCAAAATATATAGGTAGTAACCTATGTACACTAACAATAACATTTACAAAATATTTGTTAACTAGCATCGGGTAGCTTTTTCCTTAAGAAGTATATCCGATTCACAGTAGGAAAAGTACCTACATATATGTAAGTAAATGTACTATATAATACCATTACAAATCAGTAAAAACCATCCGCATATTTCTATTCAATAAATACTCCACAGAACAGTTACTGATGTTTGTGATCGAAATGCAAACTTGCACAATTAGCCTGCCTCATAGAATAACATGGCGTGTTTATCAGTCAGCTTTGATTATTTTGTGGTTCAAAAAGTTGCACTGTGTGTTAAGGTACTAAAAACAAACACTGTCTCAAGAATTATGCATTATCCTCTTGTTTATGAAAATAAACATTTCGTGTTAAATTATTAGACACCTTTGCTAATAATAGGTTCTACTAAATTATAGGTTCGTTGGGATAAAATAAGTAAATAACCGACAACACTCAGTTATTTTAATTTTTTACCTACTAGCACCTTCCTCTTTTAGATGAAAAAAATACTAAGTACCTACCAGTTTATGTAGATAAGAATTTGCACTAACCTTTTGACTCGTCGCCACATGTAGTACTTGCTGATACCGAGAGAAGTAAGTGGGTACCTATATCGGCTCGTTACGCCACCAGCAGCCAGGTTAGACACGTCCGCACTCACTCGTGGCTCTCGTGCGACTGCGTACCCGCTACCCGTGAACCCGAGACAACGTTATCCCTGATGTAGCTCAAATACACAAACACTACAGTAGGGTAAATTCGAAGTTCATAATCGGTAATCATCAAGCTCAACAGCCTATATTGGTCAAGTTATGGACTAAATTAAAATTTCGGGTTCAATGTCAAATAGGTATGAAATGTAAGGTAAGTTAAACAGTTTTTGTATTTTTTGTTGATTCATCAGTCATCAGATTCATCTCAAAACTGTTTTAAAAATTTCTGTAGGTAGGTATCATAATTTTTTAAATATTTTTAAAATAGTCGAAAAAAATACCGTTTCTCCTCTACCTCCGAAGTTTGCTGGGCGATACATTTATAATTGGAGGACTACCTCACCACATGACAAATGACAGATTTGCGCACCAACTAACATTGAAATGCATTGCAATTATAAAAATATCGTTTTTTTACAAAATAAAGATGTATATGGATGATACATCTTTATTAGCTTCGTCAATTGTTTACTTTTTTTTTAATTTAATGGGTTTTACACAACTAAGTCGACTTTTTGATAACTCTCATCAGAATTCCCACAGTGGCTCTGGCTTTTCGGGGTTAATAAGCCGCCATATATTGGCGCTTAGATGTACAGGCGAACACTCTGTATATCCTAATCTTAACCATCGCATCAATGTTGATGGAGTTATAATAATGTGCTAGGTAATGTGGATATATGACTAAGGCTCAACTCACACCAAAAGAGCGTCGAAGCGCAGCGAAGCGGAGCGCAGTTTCTAGTGTCATATGAATTTTAACTTGATTTTCATTACAATAATACTTACTATCGCATGAGAAACTCGAACGAGTCGCGCGGATGCCCGCGGTGCCGCGGGAATTCCGGCGAATTCTATAAACGGAGCCGCGCGACTGCGCGAGAAGTCACGAGAAGTCCCGAGAATGCTCGAGCAGTCGCGAGCGGCCTCTGGCAATATCCCGCCCCTCGCGCCCGCTCCCCGCGCGCGTCTGTTGCGCGCGAGCATTCGCATTCATTCTTTGCAGTGCAACGAATACAGATGTGATGGAAATGGATGAAGAAAAGCTTATTTATTTGGTGCAAATGTACGACTGCCTATACAATATCAAATCAAGGCATTACAGCGATAATCACATGAAAAATAACGCTTGGCAAAAAGTGGGCGCTGAAATAGGAGAGCGACCCGTGAATTCATCGCGGGCGAGCTCGAGAAGGCGCGCGGAGTCCCGCGACTTCTGGAGCATTTCAGCGACTTCTCGAGCAGTCGCGGGAGTCCGCGCGCCTTCTTTACCGAGCGGGTCGCTGCGCTTCTCTGCTATATTGACTAACGATGGGAAGAAACGCAGCAATGCAACCGCGACAGATGCGGTGACGCCGAAATCAAGCGATCGCCTTGACAACAAAGTACCGGCATCGTCTCTAAAAATCAAGACAAATCAAAAACCAGCTATGATCGAAAAACGATGACAACTGCTCCTAAATCACTGGAGTCGGAGGTTACGGATGATACACAGTGGCAAATTGTCGGAAGAAAAAATAAAGCGAAAAAGGTGCCTCGCCCTGAAACCGTTGGGACGGCTTCCGCTCATAATGAGATCCAGGCAGCAGAGAAGACTTAATTCATACAAGCCTGATCTTTCAAACCAGACACGACGACGGAACAGGTGCTCAACTTCGTTAATACCATCACCGCAGCTAAATACACTGTGGAGAAGCGGAGCATTCGGTCGGAGCTTCACGCCTCCTTCGTCATCGGGATGCCAGAATGTGTTTATGACGAAGTGACGACACCAGCTGCCTGGCCTCCCCGGGTCCACTTCGCGGACTGGTTTCCCTATCGTCCCCGCACGCAGCGGGGTAGCGGCAGTGCAGCCGGGACCAGCACCAGCGGTGCCTAATACATCTCACGGACCAAACATACCTCAACGGGCATCTACGCAGACTAACTCCGACACGGATACGTCTAATTGTGGTTTGTCATCAAAACATAATAATAATAATAATAATGAAGCCCGCAGGGCAGCTTGTGGCGAGCTGTTGGTGAGTAGCGACACCACGGGTACCGAGTGCTCCCGGGGAAGTTCCTGGTTCTCGTCTCCGTTTGCGGAGTGGCATCCCAAGAGAACCAGATCCCCACCTCTTGCTTGCCTTCATTGGCCGGTCTGAGTGGAGTCGCCAGAGATGCATCTAGGATGTAGACTCGGGGGTGGAAGTGTCTAATGGCGTAATAGCGAGGAAACCCGCTCACGAGCAGTCTTCGTGATGGTGAAATCGGGGCCGCACCTCTCGACACCCCTCGGTCGTTTGCGCCGATGTTGTTCCTCTCCGGTAATTTACTCCGGCTTTTTAAGGAACCCATCCAGCATTCGGCAAGCCACCGTCTGCCACTCTTCTTAACATTATGATTGACTTGTTTATGGCAGACGTCCGCAATCTCCCCTATAGCCCGATTACCCAGTCCATCACATCCATCCATCACAATAGCCTGGTTTTATTTCTTTCATTTTTCTTTGCAATAGTCTTTACACCTGGCGGATACCATCTTTGTGTGTATCATATTGTGCACCCGAGGATGATACCCGCTATGTGTAGCCATCGCCTTTAAATTAACTTCTCAAAGGGCCTCTGTGCTGTTGGCTTCGGCCCCACGCAAGCCTTCCAAAGGACCGGGTCACTTTATGGCCCGAGATCATGGTAAATGAGAGACATAATAATAATGATTAACTTGTTTATGGCAGACGTCCGCAATCTCCCCTATAGCCTGATTACCCAGTCCATCCATCCATCACAATAGCCTGGATTTATTTCTTTCATTTTTCTTTGTAATAGTCTCTACATCTAGCGGATACCTTCTTTGGGTGTATCATATTGTGCACCCGAGGATGATACCCGCTAAATGTAGCCATCGCCTTTAGATTAACTTCTCAAAGGGCCTCTGTGCTGTTGGCTTCGGCCCCACGCAAGCCTTCCAAAGGACCGGGTCCCCACCTCTTGCTTGCCTTCATTGGCCGGTCTGAGTGGAGTCGCCAGAAATGCATCTTAGGATGTAGACTCGGGGGTGGAAGTGTCTAATGGCGTAATAGCGAGGAAACCCGCTCACGAGCAGTCTTCGTGATGGTGAAATCGGGGCCGCACCTCTCGACACCCCTCAGTCGTTTGCGCCGATGTTGTTCCTCTCCGGTAATTTACTCCGGCTTTTTAAGGAACCCATACAGCATTCGGCAAGCCACCGTCTGCCACTCTTCTTAACATTATGATTGACTTGTTTATGGCAGACGTCCGCAATCTCCCCTATAGTCCGATTACCCAGTCCATCCATCCATCACAATAGCCTGGTTTTATTTCTTTAATTTTTCTTTGCAATAGTCTCTACACCTGGCGGATACCATCTTTGAGTGTATCATATTGTGCACCCGAGGATGATACCCGCTATGTGTAGCCATCGCCTTTAGATTAACTTCTCAAAGGGCCTCTGTGCTTCGGCCCCACGCAAGCCTTCCAAAGGACCGGGTCACTTTATGGCCCGAGATCATGGTAAATGAGAGACATAATAATAATAATAATAGTCTTCGTGATGGTGAAATCGGGGCCGCACCTCTCGACACCCCTCAGTCGTTTGCGCCGATGTTGTTCCTCTCCGGTAATTTACTCCGGCTTTTTAAGGAACCCATCCAGCATTCGGCAAGCCACCGTCTGCCACTCTTCTTAACATTATGATTAACTTGTTTTATGGCAGACGTCCGCAATCTCCCCTATAGCCCGATTACCCAGTCCATCCATCCATCACAATAGCCTGGATTTATTTCTTTCATTTTTCTTTGTAATATGTCTCTACACCTAGCGGATACCATCTTTGGGTGTATCATATTGTGCACCCGAGGATGATACCCGCTAAATGTAGCCATCGCCTTTAGATTAACTTCTCAAAGGGCCTCTGTGCTGTTGGCTTCGGCCCCACGCAAGCCTTCCAAAGGACCGGGTCACTTTATGGCTCGTGATCATGGTAAATGAGAGACATAATAATAATAATAATTTTTATTTGATCAAAAATACATGCATACAGAGAAACACAATCAGATCAACTTAAGATTATTCATATTTTGCTAATTATACTAGGACTAAATATTATACTGATCTCTCTTTGACCTCTACACTAGGATACCCTGTGTCGTAGAGACCAAAAAGGAGTTTGGTTCTAATTTAGAGTGACAAAGTTAATACTAAAGTATTGTTCGGAACATACTTGAATGACTTTGACTTGTTACTTCAGTTCCGTTACGTACTACTATACAAATAAAATAAAATAAGCTCATTAGATAAGAAGTCGCAGCAATTGGAAGTACTCCTGCGGGACGAGCTACAGTGCGACGTCCTCGCATTGACTGAACATCATGTAAATGAAGCTAATTTAAAATGTATAAGTTTGGAGGGCTACACTCTAGTATCAAATTTTTGTAGAACTTTAACCACAAGAGGTGGTTCATGCATTTATATAAAAAAATGGTGTAAAAGCTATCGAATGTCTTGAATTAAGTAAAATGTCAACAGAAAGGTACTGCGAGGTGTCCGCTATTGAGTTGATCGATTTTAATATGTTTATTGTTTGTGTGTACAGGACGCCACTAGTTAGTTCCATGGAATTCTTAACACATCTAGAACCCCTTCTCGATCGAGCGAGTGAAAGTGGTAAGAACCTTCTGTTTGTGGGTGATTATAACATCGACTGGTTAAGTGACCTATGCTCCGTTAGAAAACGGTTAAATGACATGCTGGCGGTTCATAATATGGTACCAGGTTAACTAGACAGTACTCGAACTCGAATCGAATGTCTTTCCAAGCAGGAATAATGAGTGTGGACTGGGAAGTTTTATTTAATAAACATTGGCACTCTGTAGATGTATTAGCTAAGTCAGTGTATAATATTCTTATTAATAAGTTTCAAGTATGTTTCCCAGTCAAACGACAAAACATTAAAAAACAATCCTTGGTCACACCTGGTAGGATTAAAAAACATACTATTTGACGTAATTAAATTGAATGAAAAATACCCTGACAATCAATTAATCCCGTATATTAATACCATAAAAAATCAATACGAAAATGCAATAAGGAGCCAGAAGTACGGGTATTATAATGGTTTGATTTCCAATAGTAGCAACTCACATAAAGCCATATGGCAGGTCGTGAATATTGAAAGAGGAGCAAAGACCGGTGCTCCATCTAGTTTTACGGACGTTACAAAAGACGCAACCGGAAAAAGGTTCGAGTCCCGTAAGAAGGCTGCAGATGCCATGAACCAGAGGTTCGTGGGTGCGGCGGCTGCCTGTGGCGCGCCGACGGCGAATCTCGCGCTGGTCAGCGCGGCCCTGGTAGCTTCGCGCCCGCCGGCCGACCGCTCACTCAGACTGACCAGATTCACCGCAGCTGAAGTATATCGAGCCATAACATCGCGCATACCTCGGAAACCCACTAGAATTCTATAGATCTGTTGAATATCGCCGCGGCAGAACTGGCCCAATGTTTAGTCACTCTATTTAATCGGTGTATAGAGACTGGGACGTGAAAATGCTCAAAATCAGCAAAAAAACGCAGCAAAATCTCACCTTTATTTAAAGGAAAAGGTAAACGAGAAGAGATTGACGGATACCGACCAGTTTCTATAATTCCCGCTATCGCAAAGGTATGTACTTGAGAACGGATTGTGTACTCGCCTCACCGAACACCTCACGCTGACGGGAGCCATGTCGGAGCGCCAGTACGCATACCGCGCCGGACGCTCCACTACGTCGCACACTCGTGAGGTCCTCCGCCGTGTGCTGGAGGCTTGTGAGCAAAAGCAGCAGGTCGCAGTACTGTGCTGCGACCTGTCAAAAGCATTTGACGTCGCAGACCTCCGCGCTCTTTTTTACAAGCTCCAGACCGACTTGAGGTCGAGTGAACGAGGCTGCCGGGCAGGTTGCACAGTGGTTTGAGTGGAATGGACTCGTCCTAAACCTCAAAAAAACCCATTTCATGCATTTCTCAATCTCGTAACGCTAAGTGAGAAGCCTCGCGGTATTGATAGACTCTACAAGCATAAAGCAAGTGCAGGCCATCACATTTTTGAGAGTAGGTAGCGCTTGCTATGCTTTACGTAGACTGGGCCGAGTGGTCTCTGCTGAGGTTGTCCGCACGTGCTATTTTGCAACGGTGCATTCGCTCTTACAGTACGGAGCTGAACTGTGGGGGCGCGCTGCCGATATGGAGCATGCGTTCCGCATGCAGAAACGTGCTGTGAGAGCTATCGCAGGCGTGGCGTGGGACACACACCGGCAACACCGCTCTTCACTTCCCAGAGAATACTCACGCTGCCAGGTATCGTCATATACCAAGTTGCAATGTATGTGCGGGTGAACCATGGAGCATTCCCAAGTAACAATTTCTGGTTCTATAGCAGTCCATAGAACGTATCTCAAACACCACTTTTGGTACTATAAAGGCCCAAAGAAGGTCGAGTAAAGCCGATTTGGCACAATTATATCCCCAAAAAGTGATATAGTAGAACTGTAGAAGTGTTAGCGGTGACATTTTAGTTCTATAAAGTTGATAATATCAACTAACTAATAGATTGTTCAAAGTAGCGTTACTGTACCCACTATGTCAATAGATTGACATAGTGGGTACACTATAATATAGTGGTAATCGTATGACAATCTATTGACATAGTGGGTACAGTAACGCAGTACTTTAGTGTCATTTTATACTGTAGTAGCGTTCGTGTTAGCATTAAAGTGCCAATTTGTTCTATAGTAGAGTCCGTAATTCCGGTACATCACAAATATTTTTCTTTCGGCATCAGCAGATCGGCACGATCGAAAAAATAAATTATCTGTGTAAAGTGATTTCAGTTCAAGGATTGTAACGTGGTTAGTTTATATTATCTTATTTTGATATTGAATAACTCGTTCAATACTGCAAAATTTTCGTGCGACAAAACTTTTACCGATAGATTAGTACTATTTTTACTTAGTATTTTTAACGCGCCTCCGGTTTATTGAGTTTTGAATAAAATAAAATATTAATATAAAATTAAAGGTACCGCAGTTTTGTACTATAGAGCAAAATGGTAACTCCGTTACCCTTATTGGCCAACTATAGTACTCATTACAAAGTTTCCGGCGCCATCATGAGTAAAATTATCCTATAAAGGTGATGAAATATCCGCTATAGAGCAAAAATGTTCTATTATGGTGTCGTTAACACTACTTAAGACCATGGACTATTGCAGTGATTTGTGGAACCACGATGTCACTAAATCGTTGTATTGTTGGATATTCATCACTGCTATAACGCAATATACAATGTCTATAGTCGAACCTTGATCAAACGAGATGTGCAAATACACGACATATATTTATCGATAAAAAACAAAAAATAAAAAATTATATGTTACCTATCTCAAAAATAAAGCCGATTTAATAATTTTTTTAATGAAAACTAATTCATCTGGTTTTTTCTTCGTGTCTTTTTGAGTAAACGGTGTATTTTATTCAAAGTAGTCTCATTTGAAAGCTAGATAGTTAACCTAGCTAACGACGTTCAAGGACTGTAACGTGGTTAGTTTATATTATCTTATTTTGATATTGAATAACTCGTTCAATACTGCAAAATTTTCGTGCGACAAAACTTTTACCGATAGATTAGTACTATTTTTACTTAGTATTTTTAACGCGCCTCCGGTTTATTGAGTTTTGAATAAAATAAAATATTAATATAAAATTAAAGGTACCGCAGTTTTGTACTATAGAGCAAAATGGTAACTCCGTTACCCTTATTGGCCAACTATAGTACTCATTACAAAGTTTCCGGCGCCATCATGAGTAAAATTATCCTATAAAGGTGATGAAATATCCGCTATAGAGCAAAAATGTTCTATTATGGTGTCGTTAACACTACTAAAGACCATGGACTATTGCAGTGATTTGTGGAACCACGATGTCACTAAATCGTTGTATTGTTGGATATTCATCACTGCTATAACGCAATATACAATGTCTATAGTCGAACCTTGATCAAACGAGATGTGCAAATACACGACATATATTTATCGATAAAAAACAAAAAATAAAAAATTATATGTTACCTATCTCAAAAATAAAGCCGATTTAATAATTTTTTTAATGAAAACTAATTCATCTGGTTTTTTCTTCGTGTCTTTTTGAGTAAACGGTGTATTTTATTCAAAGTAGTCTCATTTGAAAGCTAGATAGTTAACCTAGCTAATAAAAAAAGAAAAAAATACAATTTCGGTACATTAACCTATTAAAATCAATATTTTTTAGAAATTTGCATAAAAAAAACGTTTTTTATTTTATTTTTGATCTGTAACTTTAAAACTGGATTATTGAGGTATACTTTTTTGCATGTTGTATTAAATTTCATAATTTAATCTACAAATCCTCCAAAAATTATGAGTCTATCTCTTTTCGTTGTTATGTTTTCAAATTTCTAAAAAGATATTATTTTTACTAGGCTTATGTACCGAAATTGTATTTTTTTCTTATTTCTTTAGCTAGGTAAACTATCTAGCTTTCAAATGAAGCTACTTTTAATAAAATACACCGTTTACTAAAGAAACGAAGAAAAAACCAGATGAAGTAGTTTTCATTAAAAAAAATAATTAAATCGGCTTTATTTTTGAGATAGGTAACATATAATTTTTTATTTTTTGTTTTTTATCGATAAATATATGTCGTGTATCCGCACATCTCGTTTGATCAAGGTTCGACAATACACATTGTATATAATGGTAATCAGGGAAACCTTATAGAGCAAATTAGATACGTAAAGGTGAATTCAAACACTACTATAGAGTAATATTGCTCTGTACTGGCATATTTGAAACTTTTATAATACCTGTCTATAATGGCTCTATAAAATGGTGAAGTAAACCTTTACATCGACAGGTAATAGGATAATTTGGCTCTATAGCTTACAGAGCAAAAACGTTTCACCAAACGCTTCTATAGAACCGGTAGGTATCGCTAAAAACCTTTATACGACGTTTACTCAACTTTTTAGTGATATAAACCTAAGTTATAGGTCCAAAATGTTACTTGGGTTCGCAACACGTGGAGACGGGTACACCCACCGATACAGGACCCGCGGAGCTGATAAGCTCGCCTCAGTACAGCACAGGCCAAATCTGACAGGCTGACTCATATGCTGGGACCTGCTATCTATAACCGCCTACCGTAGCATGTTGTCACCGAACCCAGCTTAGCTTCTTTCAAAAATAAACTTAAAATATGGCTCATCGAGAGGGCGTACTATAAGGTCGAGGATTTTCTCGAAAGAAAATTATGATTTTGTATTTTTATTTAATGATTATGAATAATTCTATTATTTTATGACTTGTTGAATTGCGTCCTGCTAATTTAATATAATTTAATTAAGTACTTACTTTGACAAATTGTTATCATTTTATTATTTAAAATATTATGTAATTGTTAGTATGTAGGTACATTTATTTGTATTATTTGACTTGTAAATTATTATTTTACCAATAAATTGACTATCTGACTATCTGCATGCAACTTACTACGGATACTTGAATGCTTAGAATAATTTTGCTTACTTATTATTCTTATATTGGTTTATTAAGAAGTTGAGGTCAAGAATTGATTGGAATACTTTATAAAGTAAAATTCCTAATAAATATGATTTAAAAAACCTTAGACATGCGTGATGAATTGTCCAGCGCAGCCAAACTCCCGATACATTAGGTGTAAGTAACTAATAGCTGTTAAAACTAAAGGTAAACTATTTTACTTTATTCGACTACATGCTACAAAATTATGCATGATTTGCATCATAGAGTTTCACCTTAAGTAATAGGTAGTCTATTTACATTTTAACCTTTAGTGACCTTTTTAGTTGTAAGCAAATTTAAGATTATTCATTCGCCTATTCCTAAGGTGACTTTCGGTTCTTTTGCTTCATATCGCTTGTTCGGTATTAGGGAACAAACTTTATGAAATAAAAGTAGATTTTGCTTGAATTGGGTGTATTAGGCTTTAGAATTGATTTTACTATAGGTTTTTGGTTGAAATTATGCATGATTTGCATCATAGAGTTTCACCTTAAGTAATAGGTAGTCTATTTACATTTTAACCTTTAGTGACCTTTTTAGTTGTAAGCAAATTTAAGATTATTCATTCGCCTATTCCTAAGGTGACTTTCGGTTCTTTTGCTTCATATCGCTTGTTCGGTATTAGGGAACAAACTTTATGAAATAAAAGTAGATTTTGCTTGAATTGGGTGTATTAGGCTTTAGAATTGATTTTACTATAGGTTTTTGGTTGATAGAATTGTTCGACACGCTTTTTCGTTCTTGCCTTGTCTTATGTCAAAAAAAGGCGGCGAGTGCGCGTCTCCTTGCGTGGCCTTAGATCTTGGGATTGGTGCTTTTGAAATAGCCGCGCTATGGCGTAGGCTCTCCATAGGCCGGTTCTAGTGCGACGACGTGTGGTGTGATGAATGGCCCTCTCTTCTTCGTTCAAAAACTGACAGGAAGGTTGACGCGTTCGGAAACAGTTCGGCGTAAACATCATCCCGGCCGTTGAAAGCTCTAGAGAAGCTTTCAAGCTTGATCTTATTCATTATCTTCAGAGGCTGGAAGTAGGACCAGCCGATTTATTGCTCTCCTTATAGTGCCATTTGCAGTCGTTACATCAGCTACTCTCGGCGTGTGATCTGGGCCCGAATGTAGACGACTGACTCTTCCAAGGCGCCAGCATAAGGGCGGCATATGAGCTTCCTTTATCAGAACTAGGTTATTTAGCTTTAGATCTCGGGACTTCACTCGCCACATGGTTCTCTGCTGAAGCTCAGCGATGTACTCCGAGGATCATCTGCTCCAGAAGTGCTGCTGGACTTGCTTCAGGCGCTGGAAGCGATTGAGGTGGTGCATAGCGCAGTCTAGATAGCTTGACGAGGGAATCGCCATCATCTGTCTGCCAATCAAAAAGTGAGCTGGGGGGGGTCGTTAGGTGATGGGCTCAAAGGACATAGGGGTCGGCTATTTAGGATAGCTTCTATCTGTGTAAACACTGACGTCAATTCCTCAAAGGTTTAGGTGAGATTGACCTAAAGTGCGATAGAAGTGATGCTTTGCTGACTTGACGCCGGCCTCGGCCAACCCATTGAAATGAGGAGCGTATACAGGACAGAAACGAAATTCAATGCCCCGACTTGTCGCAAAGTCAGTAATAGAATCGCAATTAGACTGTAGAAAATTGCCTAGTTCCTTAGCGGCAGCTACAAAGTTTCGATCATTATCACAATAAATAACCTTAGGCATTCCTCTACGCGGAATAAATCGTTTTAAGGTAAGTATGAAAGCATCTTTAGTGAGTTCGCTAACTAATTCTAAGTGATACTACTTAGAATTAGAACTTATAACGAAAACAAACAAAAATACATAGGTAGCATTTTGGTATCTTACACCCTCGACCTTTACGATCTGTGATTAAGAAAGGGCCTGCAAAGTCAGTGCTAACAGTATTGAACGGGAAGTCGGGTTCTACTCTATGAGCGGGCAGGTCCCCTATTATATTAGTCATGGTTTTGCCCTTAAATCGACGACACACATTACAGTGTCGTACGACTTCTCTAGCTAGCCTTCTACCCCCGATGGGCCAGTAGCGTTCTCGGACCGAATCGAGTATATGCTGAGGGCCAGCATGCAGAAGTTTGTTTGGATAGATAATTATTAGATTTTAAACAGGGTGTCTTTTTTCATAGGGATAGGAAGAGGTATCAATGCGTTCTCCAACGCGAAGTACCCCTGCGTCATCAAAGAAAGGGTTCAACGAGTAGAGATGAGTATTTGGTTTCAGATATTTATGTGATTTTAATGAAATGATCTTTTTTGAAAAAAAATCATTTTGGGCAATTTTAATGAGAACGGTTCATGAACTTGCAGAGTTCCCGTTAGCTTATTGGTTGGGTTTTTATAGTTGTGAATGAATCTGTAAACTCGGGCTACAACTCTTTGTAAGACAGAAAGTTTCGAATATTTTTGCAAATTAAAGTTTGGTAACGCAGGTGTATCCTCCGCCACCAAAGCGGGCATCGCTTTTAATTCAGGTAGCTCCACATTCCGATCTAAAGACAGCGTTGGCCAGGATGACTCGGGTTGTTTGAGAAACGATGGCCCGTGCCACCATAAAGTCAAGTTATTAACTTCTTTCGGTTCCACTCCTCTTGAGGCAAGATCAGCTAGGTTTTGAGAAGTAGGAACATGCCGCCACGCATCGGAGTCGTTAAGTTCACCTATATAATGGCTACTCTATTTGCTACAAAGGTTTTAGTTTTGTTAGGGGAATTTAGCCAGCCAAACACAACACTTCAGACACAACGGTTCAGAACACAGAGCGTTTGAGCTCGATCCTCAAGGCTCCCTTGACAGCGGTGGTTAATTCAGCACCTAGAAGAGCGCCACATAGCTCTAAGCGAGAAATGGTGCAAGCCTTGATGGAAGATACACGAGCCTTTGCATGCAGTCGCTCGCTAACCGCCGCGCCCCGCAGCCGCGCCGCGTCTTACTCGCACGATTCCGATTTTGAGTCGATCGCCTACGGTTGAGAATACATCGCTTGTTAGAAATGAACAGCCGAACAGTGATATACAGTTTAGTGGATGTAAAGTAGTGGTAAATGAGTTACTAGCCTTCACTAGTAACCCCTTCACTAGTGGCCCCAGTTCGGGGCACGCAGCGGACTCTTTTCCAGCCCCGCATTCATCCTAGGGGCTGGACCTCATGGATGTCCAGGATCCACCATCCCCACTATCTGAGGAGCGCTTTCTCGATACGGAGGGGAGCGATGTTAGCGACAGCGACACCGGCTCCTCTCCTATCAAGCGCTCCTAAACCAACACATACATCACTTCCTGATCCACCACTCCCCGCCACTCCTTTCATCCAAGCGAACCTCCAGCACAGCCTTACAGCTAGCGCGTCCATACGCAGAATGCTGGAGGAAAACCCCAGCACCGTGGCCCTTATCCAAGAACCGTGGATCAGGAAAGGTCATATTTGCGGCCTAAAGCTACCGGGTAGCAAGCTTCTCGCAAACACAACTGTAAGCAACCTCAGAACCTGCATAGTTGTTCCGCGAAGTGCGAAAACACTACTAATAACCGAACTATGTTCCAGAGACCTAACAGCTGCTAGGCTATATCTATCTCCCACCAACAAGTCGATAACACAGATAGTCCTAGCATCAGCCCACCAACCATCGTCGACGAAACAACACCCAAACCAGAGCTGGTGTCCCTGATCGAGTACTGTGAGAGGGAAAAACTCGAGCTCATCATTGGCACCGACTCCAACGCACATCACACGCTATGGAATAGCGCCAGGTGCAACGACCGAGGAGAAGAACTGATACCCTATTTTATCTTTACTAACCTTCTCCTTCTAAACAGGGGCTCTGAACTCACTTTTGTAACATCCAGAGCCCAAACTATCATAGACCTAACACTAACGACCCCAGACATTTCCGAATCCATCAAAGACTGACATTTCTCTAACGTGGGACGCGCCTAAATTCTTCCAATCAGTCAAATTAGGAATTACAGACAAGCCTAACATACCTGATAACATAACAGTAGCGGAAATAGACCACTACACAAATCAACTAACATATATTCTTACCAACAGCTATGAACAATCCTGCCCTCTAGTCATACCTAAACAGGGGACAAACAGACGATGGTGGGGTCCTGAACTGCAAAGACTGCGTCGCAAAGTAAGGAAACTGTTCAACAGAGCCATAAACACTAGACAAGACGAAGCATGGGTGAACTACTACAATGCGAAAAGAACCTACAAAAAGCAAATTTGCCTTAGAAAAACCGAATGTTGGGAAAGGTTCTGCACCAACATTGAAAACAACAATCAGGCCACCCGTATAAGAACTATACTGGCAAACGTGCCAGAAAGCACGCTCGGGTGCCTTATCAAACCTGACAATACCTACACCAAATCAGATGCTGAAACCAGCGAAGTGCTTCACACTTCCCAGGCTGTCATGTCACAAACACCAACACATGGGAGGAGTTATCAGAGAGCACGTCCACCGACCAAGACTGGATAACAGCCAAGAATATGATAAACCGTGAAAAGGTAATCTGGGCAATCAACAGCTTCCTTCCCTTCAAAGCACTAGGACTAGACGGTCCAGGTATGCTCAGCTGGTGCAGTGGCTTACTAGCGGACCACCTAGTGAAGATAATCAGGGCATGCATTGCCCATAGATATATACCTCACATATGGAGGGAAGTGAAGGTAGTATTCATACCTAAACCAGGAAGGAGTGACTACACCCAACCAAAATCTTTCAGACCTATAAGCCTGACATCATTCCTTCTAAAAACACTAGAAAGGCTTTGTGACAGAGAAATAAGAGACAATACACTCTACCACAACCCTTTACACTCTCAACAACATGCCTACAGCAAAGGCAAATCAACAGAATCCGCCTTACATAGTGTAGTCTCACGAATAGGAGGTGGATTATCATTAAAACAACCTGCACTGGCTGCCTTTATAGATATTGAAGAAGCTTTTGACAAGACCAACTTCACCAGCATACACAGAGCCCTTACCAGATATGGTGTAGCGCCGACGCTGGCCGAGTGGATAAACAACATGCTCCAACATAGAGCCATACAAGTCAAAATCAACGAAACCACAAGAGGTGTAGTCGCCAGGGGCTGCCCTCAGGGGGGCGTCCTTTCGCCCTTGTTATGGAACATAGTTGTAGACCAGCTAATTCGCAAGCTCAACGGTCATGGTCTGGTCACGGTAGGATACGCGGATGACCTCGCGATCCTGGCGACCGGCTGTTTTGAGCATACACTATGTGACCTGATGAAACTCGCCTTCAAAATCATTGAAACATGGTGCAACGATCACGAACTGGCAGTAATCACAACAAAAACGGAACTGACAATGTTCACAAACAAACGACAACTGGGTAATATAAAACTCCCAAAACTATTCAATACAGAGATAACGCTAAAAACAGAAGTCAAGTACCTAGGGGTCATACTAGATAGCAAACTGCTATTTTATTTTTATTTTTTATTTTTTTATTTGGGAAATAAACAGTACATAAAACTTAATACTACGAAACTTAAGATATACAAAAACCAAAATAATTTCCTCTATTATGTAACACATATAAAGCGAAATGAACAGAGCAATAGAAAAAAAAACTTAACATGTTGAAAATACGTATACATGAATAAAAAGAATAAATAATAATACCCAAATAGATACCTATATTAATACAACTTGATACTTAATTATAATGAGTCCTTGGCAACGCATAGTTGAACTTCTTTACGGAACTTCGGCAATGGCAAGTTAAATATATCTATATCCGACAGTTTTTTATTATGTAATTCACAAACTCTACTAAGAAACATATTTTTCCTATAATTTGTGTTTACATTAGGCAAGAAAAAGGTCTTTTTATTACGAGCAGATCGTCGGGGACATTGAAAATAAATGTGTTCAAGCAAAAATGGTGAGTCTACTTCTCCAGTTAGAATCTTATATAGAAAGACTTGGTCTCTGACAATTCTGCGGGTTTGCAGGCTGGTCATGCTATCAGTTTCATAAAAAGGAAACCGATACTTACAATATTTAAGTAGTTTATTCTGAATCCTCTCAATTTCATAGATATGAATGTTATATTGCGGGTTCCAGACCGTCGATGCATACTCTAGAATGGACCTGACAAAACTAATGTATAGAAGTAACAAAGTATCTAAATTTTGGAATTCTCTGGAAACTCTAAGAATAAAACCAAGCATGCGATATGCTTTGGCGGTGATGGTATTAAAATGAACATTAAATGTTAACTTAGAATCTAAATATACCCCAAGATCTCTAATTTCATTAACTCTAGGAATCACAATATCATTAAATTTATAGGTAAAAAATATTGGTTTGGGTTTACGGGAGAAAGAAATTATATTACACTTTTTAGCATTCAGAAATATGGAATTAGTTTGACAATAGTTTATAAGTCTAGTCAGGTCACTTTGCAGCAAAAGACAGTCAGATTCAGACGCTATCTTCAAGAGAATTTTAGTGTCATCAGCATAAATAAAACATTTTGAATGGATAAAAGTCTTAATGACGTCATTAATAAATAGTAAGAATAGTATCGGACCTAAGTGGGAACCTTGGGGGACACCAGATGAGCAGTAACCTTTAACAGTGACAGCCTGACTACGGCATCGCAAGTAAGATTCTAGCCATCTGAGAAGATCTCCATGAATACCAAACTCAGACAGCTTGTGGATTAGGAGTGAATGGGATACCTTATCGAATGCTTTGGAATAGTCTGTATACACAACATCTACTTGAAACCCTTTATCCATAGCATCAGATACTATATGTGTAAACTCACAAAAATTGGTCTCGGTAGAACGCTTGCTGATAAAACCATGCTGTTCATCAATAATCAGTGGTCTCATAACAGGGAATAGTGTGTCGTAAACAATTTTTTCAAACATTTTGGCAACTGTACAAAGTTTAGAAATAGGTCTATAGTTTTGGATGTCATGTTTATTGCCAGATTTAAAAACAGGCACAACATAAGATTGTTTCCATATATTTGGCATGCAACCAGTGTGAAGAGACAATCGAAATAAAAGGAAGATAGGTAATGTGAGAGCATCAGTAAATTGCCTTAAAAACACGGGAGGAATGCCATCCGGCCCACTACCTTTATTAATATCGAGACGCTCAAGATATTTCTTAACAATGTCCATCGAAATTTCGATATTGTCCAAGGTTGTGACCAAATTCGAATTGCCAGGATAACTAGCATTGGTAGTGACATGAGCACCGGGCGTTGCGTGCTCGAAGACAGAATGAAAGTAAGAGTTAAAAAGATCTGCAATTACATTACCATCTGAACTCTGTGTGCTATTATAATTCATTGTATCAGGGAGATCATCGGTCCTTTTTTTGGATTTGACAAATGACCAGAAATGTTTACTATTTGTTTTGATTTTATGTTCTGAGATTCTTATGAAATAGTCGTAGCATTCTGATTCACATTCCTTTTGTCTAGCCCTAAGAATGCTTAAAGTGTCATAATCATTTTTATTATTATAAATTTTCCATCGAGTATGGTATTTGCGTTTTTCTTTAATAATTTTAATTAATGGCTTAGTATACCAAACCGGAAATCTGTTATTTGATTTATAAACTTTCTTGGGGACATGTTTGTTAATTATATTATTAAGAATTTCATAAAAAGATTGCACACCGGAGTCGATATCATTAATATTCAAACTAGAATGCCAATCTATTTCGTTAAGGGCTTTATTAACAGCTTTTTGGTCAGCAGAGTGAAATAGATAAACAGTACGAGGAGCTGGACGGATTACTTTACATTTGAGATCAGTGAGTGTGAACTCAAGTGCAGGATGATGAACATTTTCTGGTACTAAGGGATAAGGAGATCTTACTAAATTACACGTAAAGTTGCCTATAATTAGATCTAGAAACCTATCATTTTGATTTAAAATATAATTAAATTGTTGAAATCCTGTAAAAGAGAGAAACCTGTCCAACATCGACGCAAATAAATCAATGTGTGAATTAACTAGCCTTGGTAAAGAACCAGATAAATCCCACTGTCCGTAAGTAATATTGAAATCACCAGTTACAACAAAAATATCATCAGGATTACGCAATAAATAATTTGAGACTAAATCGAAAAAATATTCTTCCACTGTTTGCTGATCTTTGCCATGTGGAAAATAACAACAATAGATTCTCAATTTAGTGCGACAATATAAATCAATTACTACTTCAATACCTCCCGCATACGAATTTTCAAAGGGAATACATGAGAAAGCAGAAACAGGCAGCTCTCTACGTACGGCTATAAGCGTTCCACCACCTAATGAATCTCCACGGTTTAAGTAATCCCGATCACTCCTATATACACTGTAGCGAGCATCAAAACATTCAGAACTGAAGATTCCATCCATCAGCCATGATTCACTCAGGCAAATAATATCAAAATCAAAACTTAATACATTCTTAAATAGAGTGTTACATTTGGTCCGGAGCCCTTGAACATTTTGATAATATATTTTTAGACCATTTAAAGAATACATTGTAATATCGATCTTAATACAAAAATAAATACTTTTACCTTAAATGTAACAGTAGTTACATAAAAGGGATAATGAAAGTGTTTAAACAATAAAATATATCTAAGCGAGCCACGTAAGAAAATGTAAGAATATATTATATCCAATACAATTACAACAAAGTTGCCGCATTCCGAAGTTAAAAATATATAAAAACTACAAAAAATACAAAAATAAAGTGCCAAAGACTCAAAATGTATAAACAGAAAACAAAATAATATAATTCCTATATAATTTTTTTTAAATCTTCTTCGCAAGAGAAGTGCAGTACAGGGCTGGAGTCAGACATACGAGCCATTATGGTACAATGTTTTACCCAAACGTATCTATATCCCTTCTCAGATGCTAGTTTTTTAACACGTTGCAGTAGCGACTTGTTAAACTTCGTGAGGTGATCATTAAAGTAAACGGGAAAATCTTTGCCCAGAAAACCTAAGTCTGATGCCCTCGGTCGATTGAGAGACCTTAGTGCTCGTAAAAATTCGTCTTTTCTGGAACGACCTAACATCCGTAGAACGATAGGCTTCGGTTTATTCACTTCCGTTGAAGATGGCGCAATACGGGTGACGAAGTCAATGTCGTATGGCAAAAGCACAAATTGTGAACGTTTAGCCAGGTCCCGCATAACGTCCATAAGGTTCTCGCCTTTTTTTTCCGGTATTCCGAAAATCTCTATATTGGAGCGTCTAGCCCATTGGTTTCTTGAATTAGTATCCCGTTCAATTTCTCTCAAAGATGCCCTTAATGCGTTTACTTCGGTACTCATAGCATCATATTGCTTCATTTTGGTCTCCATTTTATAAATTTTGGTATTTAACTTAGTATATTCTTGATTCATGAATTCCTTAGAAACTTTTATGTCCTTCAACTCCTGCTTAAGGGAAGATATTTCATTAGAAAACAGGGCCTTAAGTGATGATTCTAATTTTACAATCATTTTCTCGACTTCAATCCTGATAATCTCTACGATATCTGGGGTGGGACTTACAGGAATCTGCAGAAGAGGTGTGCTCGGTAAAGATGTTATGTTCGCAGGAACCTCGGCTTCAGGAGTAGGTAGTGGAGACTCCTTAGCGGCTTCTAAATCTTTACCTTGCCGAGTGCCCGAGCGCACGGGAGTAGAATCCGATTTGAATCTTCTTTTCTTCGCTAAACAGCTAGGACAAACCCACGAAGCCTTAAATTCCCTTGTTGGCCCCTTGGCTTTTTCGGGCAAAATGCATTGGCAATGGTAAAGAAGGTTGCATGATTTACAACGCAAGGCGCCGGCAGGGTCAATGTCCGTCGATTGGCAGCAACCGTAGCTAGACATGGTAAGGGGTTGATAATTTCGCAGTGGCGACAACTGTACAGTTGGCTCAGTTGATCCAACACCCGACCTCGACGCGGCGACACGGAGTTCAAATCTCACCAGCGACCAGTTTTTGATTCCAAAAAAGTTTTCAAGTCACGCCTCGTTTCGGTTACAGCAGGCTTGTAAACAGATCTATCTCACTCTAGTCCGCCCACTAGGAGGAGCAACGCGTCCAGATCCCTGGAGAGAAAACGAGAGGGACCGAAAACAGCAAACAACCAATAGGAAATTAATACTAAATAAATTCAAAATTACAGCGACCGCACGTCTGTTCATTAGCAGTGTAAAACTGAGACTGAATGGAACAAACACCTTGACTACAAACTCCAGCGTGCGACCGCTACTCTCTACCCATCGACTACGTACCCTAGACACCTAATACAGGGCGAACGATTTAAGACATCACATAAGGAAAAGAGATCTTATAAAAATCCACGCCCACTAACGTTCGATCAGTAACGACCAGACCAGTGACCCGTGACAATCTCTGCGCTCGCTTATTCAATGGCTCCTGACGGAGCTCAACTTAATTTGGTTGACCAGTTGAGGTCAACTGTGCATCTCTTTCTTTCATAACCAATTCTGTATTTGCTTTCCTTTTTTCTCTTACAAGGCGGGGTAAATAGTGCTGTGCCGTAGGCGACATTAAGATGTCGATGGCCGTAGGAAAGATTATGATGAATTATGTAAAAGTCGATTAAAATAATATTTAACGTTACATTGCTACATGGTATTCTCTAAAATGTACCTAAATGTAACTCTAATATTTATTTATTTTTTATATAATATTATTCTATTCTACTATAGTATAAAGCTAGATTACCATTGATACTTATTTTTTATTATTATTATACATTATACATATTATACATTATACGTACTATATAAAGCTAGATTACTACTGACTGACTGATTTTCGCCTTGATGGTGGATGGGAAGGTATGTTTTTTTTACAGAATCGTATAGGGGAGGTAAAAGTCTCCTAGGAAAAATTCCGAATTTTTCACATTTGCCCCCCCAAAACCGCCCCCAGTGGGGGGGCTCCTACATGGAGCCATATTGCTTAATTTTTTTATGGGGGTTGTATAGAGGGGGACAAGTGCTTTTGAATGCATAGAAAATGTTGCCCCCCCTGCCCCCCCAGGACCCCCTTTTGAGTGTGCTACCAGATGCCGTCGCGATAGAGGGGTTCTGATTGCGGGGTCGTATAGAGGATTTGTTTTGGAAGAAAAAAATTGGACTTCCCTTTAACCCCTTTTTTGCCCCCCCTTTTCCATCTCCAAAACGGATAGACTTGGAAGAATTTTTTTTTCACAGTCATTTAGAGGAGGACAAATGGTTTTGAATAAGAATATTTTTTTCCGGGGGGTCGTCGGGGGGTCGTCGGGGGGTCGTCGGGGGGGTCTTCAGGGGGTCATCGGGGGGTCGTCGGGGGGTCACAGCACGAAAAACCGAAAATTGACCTATTTTACTACCCAAAACACCCGAAACAAATAGGTACTTTCAGATCGTAGAAATATTTTACCCCAGGCGGGAATCGAATCCACAACCTCCTGCGTCGCAGGCAGCCCTCGCCCGCCGCGCCACACCGGTCGTCAAATCGTCAAAGAAAATATACCTTGTTGCAAGTATCGATTGTTTTCATAGTACTTACCCTATCACTAATAATGGTCATGATTTGTCGTAACCTTGAACGGACCAATGAGCACTCACTTCCCCGCGCCCGCTCACCTCAGTTGGTTGACAGACTTGTTTGCACAGTGAATAAATAGGTATTAGGCGTCTATTATACGTAGTCGATGTCTCTACCAATGCAGCAGAATGCCAGGGAAAACTTGGGGACTTTCCCCGAAAATATCCAAGTGGCTCTACACTGCTATCATCAGATCATGAGACTTATACAGACAGTATTCTGTGACCTTTCTAAGGCTTTTGATTGCGTGGATCATGGTACACTAATTAGGAACCCTACTACTTACCCTTAACTACGATGCCACTGAAGACCTCTTAAGCATCTTAAAGTAAATGTAAAGATTACTATAGTTTTATTCCATTGGCTCCATTATGTAAGTGAAAATAATATAATAATCCAAACTCCTCTTTTCCACATCTACCCCCCCCCCCTTTTCTCCTTGCCCTCAAGCCAGTAACTCCGCTCTCCGTATACGTAATCAGTGAGTGACGCATATTTTTGCAGATTTTGTGCTCTTGATTTGTTTAATAATTTTTTTTTTGTATCACCTACATATATAATTGATTATTCTTATTTTCTTATTGCTGTTTGCCCTGTATCAGTTTCTTTAAATCTGTATCGTTAAAGTTACCTTTGTAAACAGGCTTCCCGCGACACAGGCTTGCCTCGTGCGGGGGCCGCCAGAAATGTGTACATATACCTATAAGTGAAATGGCAAATAAATAATTTTGTATTTTGTATTTGTATTTTTGTAATTTTGTCTCAGTGATCAACAGGTCCAATACCGGATCTGATCACCGACTCCTTCGAGACTCTCTGAATATCAATATTAAGTTTGAAAGAAACCGTCTGATGAAGTCCACGCTCCGACCTGACCCAATCCAAATCATGGCGGGCACCGAGAAGTTTCAGCAGCTTCTCGGGAATAGATTTGTTGCCTTGGAACCCCACTGATGACGCTGACGAGACCCTACATAATCTGGTTGAAACGTTGAGGGACGAGGGCATCAAATTCTGTCGAAAGCAGCGTACTGGCAAGAAGTCCAAACTCTCGGATGAGACTCTTGTGCTGATAACAAAAACATTGGAGGATATGTTTAGGTTGCTGGACTGGAAAGGCATCAACATAAACGGTTACTACATCTCACACCTACGATTCGCTGATGACATAGTCTTAATGGCGGAGTCGCTTGAGGAACTGAACCGGATGCTGGACGGCCTAGCTTCAGCTTCCCGAGGTCTTGGCATGAATTTGGATAATACCAAAGTCATGATCAATGGTCACATTGATCCAAGGCCGGTGGTCGTACATGGTCACCTTCTCGAAACTGTTTCCGAGTACACTTACCTTGGGCAGATTCTGCAATTGGGTAAAAACAGTTTCGAGAAGGAGGCCAAAAGGAGGATCCAGCTAGGCTGGGCAGCATTTGGGAAACTACATCGAGTCTTCTCGTCATCCATACCGCAATGCTTGAAAACGAAAGTTTTCAACCAGTGCGTCCTACCCGTTATGACCTACGGAGCTGAGACGTGGAGACTCACGATAGGGCTGGTCCACCAGTTCAAAGTCGCTCAGCGAGCTATGGAAAGAGCTATGCTCGGAGTTTCTCTGAAGGATAGGATTCGTAACGAATACATCCGACAGAGAACCAAGGTTACCGACATAGCTCAAAGAATTAGCAAGCTGAAGTGGCAGTGGGCCGGCCATATTTCGCGAAGAACCGACGGCCGCTGGGGCAAACGTGTTCTTGAGTGGAGACCGCGACTCGGTAAACGTAGTATAGGACGCCCTCCGGCCAGGTGGGATGACGACTTGCGAAAGACTGCAGGTAGATGCTGGATGCGTCAAGCTGAAGACAGGGCGCTATGGCACTCATTGGAGGAGGCCTATGTCTAGCAGTGGACTAATATAGGCTGATGATGATTGATTATGTCTTACAGTGTTTGCTTTGTGAACAGGCAGCTGACATCCAATTTTGTCGTCAGCCTAAGAGTCTCATCCGAGAGTTTGGACTTCTTGCCAGTACACTGCTTTCGACAGAATTTGATGCCCTCGTCCTCAACGTTTCAACCAGATTATGTAGGGTCTCGTCAGCGTCATCAGTGGGTTCCAAGGCAACAAATCTATTCCCGAGAAGCTGCTGAAACTTCTCGGTGCCCGCCATGATTTGGATTGGGTCAGGTCGGAGCGTGGACTTCATCAGACGGTTTCTTTCAAGCTTCAAGTTGATATTCAGAGAGCCTCGGAGGAGTCGGTGATCAGATCCGATATTGAACCTGTTGATCACTGAGACATCTCTGAATATGTGCTTGCTATCCGTCATGATGAAGTCGATCTCATTTTTAGTCACAGTGTCGGGGCTTTGCCATGTCCACCTCCTTTGAGGCTGTTTCTTAAAGAAAGAGTTCATTAAGAATAGCCCCTCCTTCTCAAGGAAGTTGACAAGCATTTGCCCCCTGTGATTTCTGACTCCATAACCATGCGGGCCTATTCGGGATTCGTTGCCAGTCTGGGTTCCCACCTTGCCGTTAAAGTCCCCCATAACAATGTTGAAGTGGGCCTTAGTGGTGTTATGTAAGGCTTTGGATATGTTTTCATACATATCCTCAACTTCATCATCCAAGTGTGCCAAGGTCGGTGCGTAAACCTGAATTACCTTCATGCTGTACCGTTCAGACAGCCGAGGGATCTGGTACGCTACCCTGGTCGACACACTGGAGATTTCTTGGACGTTGTTAGAGAGGGCCTTATTGACGAGGAAGCCTACGCCACCCTGGGATGTTTTATCACCCTCGCGAAAGTAGAGAAGATGGCCCGAGTCTAGGGTTACGGTGTTCTCCCCCTCTCTACGGACTTCACATAACCCCAGAACATGCCATTTAATGTTCTCTAACTCCACTTCCGACTGCGCTAGATGGTGGTCAAGCCTCAGAGTGCGTCCGTTAAAAGTAGCCAGGGTCAAATTTTTTACTGAGTGGCAGCCTAATGTAGCCCGGGGATTCTTAGCACCCCCTGCCCCGCCGTTACCGTGACCGCTGCCATGGCCAGGAATAGCGAGGCGGCCGGGAACTAGGGGCCACTTTTTCTTGGCGTGTCTACTCATATTTGGGGGAATGCCCATAATCCCCACGCTGGGCATGCGGGTTGGGGATCGCAGTGCAATAGGTGTGCTGCAAGGGACGCTGCTGCCCACCCCCCGGTGTATGTCCCTTAGTAGCCTCCTACGACACCCACGGGTAGAGTTGGGGTGGTGCTATTCTATCTGGGCCGACACCACACAGCCAATATATAGTCTATGTTCACCGGGAATAGTGTAGCTTCCCAACGGTGAAAGAGTTTTTCAAATCGGTCCAGTAGTTTCGGAGCCTATTAATTACAAACATAAAAACAAACATTTCCTCTTTATATAATTAGTATATACCAGCGACCCGCTCCGGTTTCGCACGATTTTCGATACATCAGCAGTTTTTGTTTCATTTAATTATTATATTGTATACTCTTGAGGAAAATGAATAAAACTCAATTTAGATGGCCGTAATTTATTAAACTAAACAGTAGCTTCTAGGTAGTATTGACATAAATTCTTTTTCTTGAATACTTCTAAATACTTATGATCAAGCATTTTGTTAACAATAGCTGACACTCTACAGTCAAAAGGCGCACTCACATGATCCGCTTGTATATTAAACACCTTCACAGGTTTAGTTGTGAACTTTGACAAACCATAATCTTCAGATTGTTTAAATCTTGGATGAGGGGCACCTTTTATTAGAACTACATCAGAATTCAATTTGAAAACAGGCTGGTACTCTCTTGCCAGTACAAGTCTTCTATACGACACATTCATGTAGGATCTTAGGAATTCGTGCGTGTAGGACACCGACTGCTTTATGATTCTGACGAACAATTCCACCTTCTCAGACCAGTTTTCTATAGTTTTCAGTGTTTTCGTCAGTTCAAGGGATGTTTTTCCAGTTAACAAATTATATATGTGTTGTATCAGAGAATTCTGCAGTTGTGCGTCTGTCAAGTCTCCCAAAAAGGCGTCTAGCTGCGTCCTAAGTGCGTCTGGACTGCTATCTAAGCAAAATACTACCCCACTTCTCCCTGCAATGAAATCAAAATATTAACTATGTAAATATGATGGCAGATATACTGCTGAACATGTATAAAAATACATGTTCAGCAGTATATCTGCCATCATACAACATTGGTAATCGAAATAGAGTTCAGAATACAAAGTAAGAAACTGCTGCCCTTCCTCTGGTAGGAAGGACATAGCGTCTAATGAACAAACTTACTATTCACAAAGAAAAAGTAATTCATACCTTCTTTTTCCAGCAGAGATGCAGTTTTCAGGGCAACGTTTACTCCAAATGAATATCCAAAAAGATAGAATTGAGATTTCAAGTGAAATCTTGTTTTAACAAGCTGAAAATAATAAAAAACCATGTATAATGTATAAATACTGTATTAAAATCTAGCCAAAAACGTTAAGATTCTCTTCGATTTCAAGGAACGGCATCGGAAAGCTGACAGTGTTATCAAGGGTTATTTTAACAAATATAGTTTTTTGTCGATATCCAGTGAAGGTATAGTTACGATTTTATGTTGCGTAAAGTAAGGTTGACAGGAGTCTGTCATTTTGAGACAAAATGTGGCTATAGCGTGTATACAGCGTTTCTGATACAACCTTAATGAACTTTATCATAGTGTATTTTGCATTTTGTAATATTCGTATGTCTCAATACACCAAAATTACAGCGATGTCGTCTGCAAACGATTCTTTATCCATTTTTGAATCTTCCTAGACCGACAAAATTGCAAACCTGTAGGTTAGATAATGACCGAGATACAGATGGGGTCAAAAACGTGCCAAATAGTTCGTGCAATACACACTGCTATTGAATCGTTTTGTTTCTATTCAAGCTCTATTGACACTTTAATGCGCGACTAAATATGAGAATTTTATATCTTCAAAACTAATAATTATAGGTAGGTAAATGAAGTCGTTTAGTTTGAGATCTTACTTCTACAAGCCTGGAAGCAATCTGGTCAATGCTCTTATCATAGTCTGGTTCTAGCTGCAGGGTCACGGCGAGTATCTTGAGCCGCTCCGACACTGCGGTCATGTTTTGGTACAAGCCATCGAAACCCGGCACTATCATTAGGTGGTCTTCATCTGGATCGATGTACAGCTCACTCTATAAATTAATGCAATATGGTATGAAAGAAAATATCATGATTTGATGTATATTGTTACTCAATGTTTATGCAATTCTCGAGCATAAAAAAGTGCGTTTTATCATCGTACCTCATTTTCATTGTTCAATTGTGTCTTCATACCAATCATGGGTTCATTTGCAGCGAACTCATCAATATCAACATTACGGAAGAAAGCTTCAAATCCTGTGGATACAGGATTTGATTTTGATTCGGGTTCTTCAAGCTGATCCGCTGATAGCACGCTAATCAAATTCTTTTTCAGACTTGAGTCGAGGGCATTGAAGAGTCTTGACAAGGAAGATCGTGAAATATTCTGAAATATAATATCGTAGTGAATGGTGTATAAATTGCTTCTCCTCCAGTGTTATGGAATGGATGGAGTTGGATAAAAGAAACTTTGTAAATTCACACACTTGTTTTATTATTCGACTATATAGATTAGATAGATAGAAAAGGGTAAGTGAAAGCTGGCCACAGACAACTAACTAGTGTTGCCAGCCCAATTAGTCAGGTATGTCATAGAAAAAAGGAACATAATAAGAGGTTAACTATTGAAAGAGTTTTGCTCTTTAAATATTTCATATTTCTCATGATAAATAAGTAGAATAGTTCTCATAAATAGTTCCACCAAGCGCTTGACAATTATATTTTGTTTTTACCTTTATTACAAAGCCTTAAATATATATAAAAAACCTTTTCCCTCTCTCATAGAACACTAGCTCTTATTGAATGGCCGGCGATGATAACATAATTTCGAACTCATTTTAATTAGATATATCAAATTTTCAGTATGCAAAGTTTTACCTTTCCATTCATTGCGTGTTGCAGAGCAAGTGCCGGCAAACCGAGTTTATTTCTCTCGAAACACCGATTTTCAATATTTGAAAATTCAGTATTGCTTGTTAATCTACGCAATGTGAGAGCAATTACGGCAAAATAACTGGAAAAAAAACAATATTTCAAAGTTAAACTCCTTTACACTCAAGTGTTATTTAATATATTATGTACATATTTACAGGCAGTGGGAATGTCATATTTATTATTACAATAATAATTCGTGGCACAAATGCAAATATGTAATAGCTTTGCGACTCGTGCAGGGTGGATTTTATGGAAGGCTGTATGGGAAGTTTTTGCGTTTGCTGACATTTTAGTACTTCAGCCTCTTACTAATTGATAGAAACTATAATATTAATTATTTTAAAGACAGGACCAATTGGCATAAATACAAGTTGTATGTGTAAAATACACATTTTTTTATTAAATGTACCTTTTTCTTTATCCGTGAATGCGGATGATAATTTCTCCAAAACTATGGATAAGACCGGAAGGCCGTTTCCCTGTTGGCCCAGGTACACTGGATAACTTACCTCCCCTTACTGACCTGCCCAAAAAATCAATACCAAACAAATAAACCTATAAATGCATTAAACATCTTACCATAAATTGCTTAAGTTCCTTGATGCTGAATCTAAAGAAGCGACGATAGAAGCGAAACTTTTCTCATGATTATTGTCTGGGTCTTTGACTTCATTCTGACAAATAAATATACCACCAACGCTACCTAGCTTCGTTCCAATATTTATGAAGTTTTCAACATGTGATGTTTTTTTCAGACCTTCAACGTACAACTGTATATCCACATTGTTCTTTTTCCATAACCTGTGAAAGGATTTCGTAAAAACCCACTTAGAAAATTTAATTCATCGAATAACATCAACGCATCATTTCTTTATGCTCAAAACAAAGTTCTGTTCTTGTTACGAAAATTTAATATTTTGAATAGCGTGTTACAAAAAAGGTGTAGATACTTTTGAAAGTAATAATGAATGTTGAACTAACTCATATTTGGTTCGGAAGTATCCGTCCATCATGTGCGGCTCCACGTGCAGCAGCAGCCGCCGCGCGCCTCGCCTGACCAGGTGCCCCACCAGCTCCACGCCCAGCTCGCTCCCATCACACACCACCATATATACATTCTTTGGATTAAGTTGTAGCCTTAAACATTATATAATATGGTATAATATAATAGAGTATTATTAATATACATGTTAATAATATTTCTACAGACATACATTTAAAGAAATTTGAATGATACTCGTAGGTAGATAAACAAAATCAATTGTGTCATATAGTACCAAAATTAAGTAAGATCCATCTAAGATATCCTTCATATAATTAAGAGTATCCACTCTTGGTCTATTAGTTTTTTTATTTACCTGGGTAAAATATCACAGCTACTTTTCGAAGCATTTTTATTTTGCATATTTATCAAAATTCTGTCAAAATGGTGATCTTTTGACAATAATTGGAGGGCTCGAGATATATTTGTCGGAGAATACACCACACGCGTAAGGGGGCGTACGACACCCGACGCGATGCCTTCAGCAAGTAGTGTCTGCAATATCTGAAGTCAGAAATAATGAAATGAGATCTTTAACTTTATGCGTAGTCTTCTACACAACACTGTTGTTGTGGTTAATAAGTTGATCAACAAGACTAAAATATGATATTTTTTGTTTATAAAGGCTCATTTAATTTTAATATATTAAAAATGAATGAGCCTTTTTAACAAAAGAACCTCAATATAATGATTTAATGGAAGAATATAAAGTTGTGGTTAAGTGTCATATCAACGGGTTCATTTTAATTTGAAACTAAATCGCCATATTTTTAATATTAAGAACATGCCTCAATATTTTTTCGTAGAAATATGCATGTATGCGTATTAACTAGCTAGGCGATGATAAGGCGTTCCTATGTCTTTCTGTCAGTCTTTCTATCGGCGCTAGATAAGGCGTTTCTATGTCTTTCTATCATTATTTGTATTTTTATGAATAGTATACGGTCCTACCTTTCTTTCTCCGTGGTTTTCTTCCAAAAATATATTTGAAAAACAGACGGCCATATAGTTTCTACTATAAGTAAGACATGCCATGCCGAAAGTTTCGTTCATCTTCATGCCAACTTCGCAGATGTTCAAGAGTGTGCTCGATGGTCCTACACATCCCATAGCAGCCTGTTAAGAACATTTTACATTGATATGAATGTTTATCGAAGTTGGAAGGTAGATAAGAATTTATTTAAAGATGAATATAGTAAGTACTACCTCGCGTAACGATGCTTTGCTATCATTTATCACTAAGTCACATCCGTTTCCATTCGTTGCAATTCGAACCATGTGGAGAAAAGAATCTTTATTTGAATGTCCTATTTGGTTTTCTGGAAATAAAGAGTATTTTTTTTAAACCAAAATCCATCTACAAAAAAATTAATCTACAATATAATAATAACATTGACAATAGCAATTAACAGCTGCTACATCATATAATTTTAACATTTAATGGATTTCAGAGATAAGAAGAAAAGGATACCATATCGAAGATAGAGGTGCTATGTAGATAGATAGATAGATAAAGCATTTATTCGACACTGCAGCACATGATATAAGGTAAGAATAGTAAAAGTAATAGTAAACAATAAGTAATAGTATAAAACAATTAAAAGTGGAGATTTAAAAATTGTGTGCGTGCTGTCAAAAAGGTAATAGCTCAGCGAAAAGCTTTGCTTTAAGAGCAAAACACTGATTTTTAGTATTACCCTTTGAGGCGACCAGAAGAACGATACACTGACATGATAATGATGTGTGATTGCATAATATTTTGGATACAATCGAATGAATGACTGTGCAGTGTAATAAGAATCAACTATAGGTATATTAAAAAGACATGTATTTGTAATTATGTGTTTTTGTCTCTGTAACTAAAAAGTTTCTGTGTAATTATAAAATAAATATAGATACGCATGGGTCGGTGTTTTGTGGCGGTATAATTGCTTCGGAGGTATTTGGGCCTTGGGTTGGCTGGACTAGGGAACCATTTAGGAAGAAGTAGCAGTCTCGGTGTTTTTTATCTCTGGCAAACGAAGCGTTTTGGAATACCCTCTTTTTGTTTTTGTAACAGTAAACGTTTGAAATGTAATTTAAAAGTGAATTTAGTGCTAAGATTACGTAAGGGTGGAGGTATATTGTTCCAACACTTCGTTGCCAGATATCGAAAACTACCTTTGAACGCTGCTGTTTTATGGTTATGATACAGCAGTGCAGATCTGATTGACCGCATGCCTCGAGTCGTATTTGAAAATTTTAACTTTGAGTGCAGGTATACGGGTTTATTGAATTTCATAACATCAAAAATCAACCCCCCTAGGTGCAACTCTCTACGCGATTCCACATTGAGCAAGGACATTTTGTTCAAGAAAGGAGTAATGTGACAGCGGGGCGGGATGGTGAAACAAAATCGGCAACATGCGTTCTGCACACGCTGTACCACTTGCTGGGTCCGAGCCAGTAATCGAGGACCATAAACTATGTCACCATAATGCAACCTAGAAAGAATCAGTGCTTCGCAGAGAGTTATGCGAGAAGCCTCTGAGAGCTGATTCCGGATGTTATAAAGTACCTTAAGTCGATAGAAACAGTTTTTCACTAAACTAAGTACGTGATTCTCAAACCTAAGCTGGCTATCGAAGATAATACCCAAGTTCCGCGCCTCATCCACTCGATCTACCGAGACTCCTTGGATCTTTACATCAGGGTTACAGCGTATTTTGTCTATTTGATTTTTTGTGCCCAAAACCATATACTTTGACTTGATGGGGTTTAGTACGAGAGCGTTACGCATGGACCAGTCCGCAATTGCATTCAAGTCTTCTTTTAATAGAGAAACCGCTAGTGGAAGCTGTTCTGGTGAATCAGACACATAAACCTGGACATCATCCGCGTAACAATGGAACATACAGTTTTTAATGACTTTAGGAAGATCCGCACTATAGATAATAAAGAGCAGGGGCAGAATTGAGCCCTGCGGGACGCCCCGATCGCCAAGCGTTGGACGTGAGAACAAAACAGAACCGTCATCTTTGACCAATTTCACAGACTGTGTACGACCACCCAGGTAACTTTCGAACCATCTGACTGACCTGTTACTTAGACCATAGTAAGACAACTTTGCAAGAAGAAGAGAGATGTTAAGACAGTCGAAGGCACGTGAATAGTCTAACAAAGTCAGGACTGTGCTATGACCTCTATCCTGCTCCGCCAACACATTGTCAACAACGTCCAGGAGCGCTGTCGCCGTACCACGACCTTTTCGAAATCCTGATTGGAAAGAAGGCAATAAATTATGAGTCTCGACAAATTTTGTAAGCTGGCTACAGACTGCTTTTTCAAGTAGCTTCGAGAGAAACGGTAATATGCTTATTGGTCGAAGATCTTTAAATTCAGTAGGGCTATTGATTTTAGGTATGGGTGTGACGAGAGCTTTTTTCCATTGGCTGGGCACCACACCTGTTAAAATTGTATGCTATTACGGCGAAAAAAAAAGAAGAAAAAGGTTTAAAAATGGTTATTTTTATAGTCGTCTTATTAGAAATAAAAATACAAGAAAACATATGCAACAACAGACCGAGTACCTTGGAGGAGGCTTTCACCGCTCCAGGCGGTCCTAACACTATATAATATATATAATATATCTGTCCTACCTGACTGACGTTCTGACATTGACAGAACAGCAAGGTAGGAAAAAGCAAGCAAATTCTAAATACACAAGAAACCATATCACCGGTTTTACTAAATAAAGATTTATCTGAGGTAATCTTGTTGCCATAAAACTTATATTATAAATGCCAAAGTTTGGATGTTTAGATGGATGAGTGTTTTTTACTTCTTCACGCAAAAACTAATGAACGTAAGATTTATTTCTTTTTATCCTATAAAAGAATTCCCATGGGATAGAAATAACTATTTAACGTTTGTTGAGACAATACGTGTGAAAAGCCGTGGGCAGTAGCTAGTTTTCATAAATCATTACCTACGCGTTGGAAGTCACGGCCAAAAACAAGTCTGTTTGAAAACCATTGACAAAGAACTGGTTTATACCAATTATTCTTGTAACAAGAATGACTTACAAATGCATTAAACAAAGAACTACCTTTTAATTTGGGGAATATTTGCAACAGCAGCTTTTTCTTTTGGGTGTTTTTGACCGTAGTAAATATTGTGCAGTCATAGCTCAAACAGATTGAAATAAGAGCTTGTCCAAACCCACTGTCTCCATTGCTAATAAACACGGTGTCTCCTCTATTCAAACTTTTTCTAAATGTCTGAAAAAAACATAAATATTCGTTCAACAATTATGTAAAAGAGAGGGGGTGTCACGTCAGGGGTAAATCGGTATAGTATCAATCGGGTCACATGTGGCATCCAATATGTGTCTATACAAAAAATACGCGTATTCCGCGGTTTAAAAATCATTATTGCATAATGAAATCCACAAAAATAATGAAGTATCGCCTAAGATCGTCCGTGGTTCTCCCGTATCATCAAATTATACAACAATTAGACACACGTCTGGTCGCGTCGTTTTCGTCTTTCAAACCTTTACACCTGTACTATTTATTAATTTAAGAGAAAAAATATCGGTTTAGTATTAAAGTATTAAATTAATACAGTCTTTAGCACTAAGGTGACAATTAATAATTAGGTTCCCATAAATAGCTACACATAATAAACATTATGAAAACAAAAAAAAAGCAGCAAATGAATACGTAAGTTTGATTGGGTTGTTATGACAATCGCGAAGGAAGTCGCGGCGCGGCGCGCACATAGTTTAATAATAAAATGAAATTTTAAAAACTTACAATACAATAATAAGCTTGAATGTAAGGTAGCGGCACGGTGGCAGCTTCTTCCATTGTCCAGAACTGAGGCACGGGCCACAGGAATTCAAAATGTGGCTCAAGCAAACTCGTTATATTGTTATCTGGGACAATACCCATAACTTTTTCACCTCTAAAAATTAAGAAAAAAACATTCAATACGATTAGGAAACATAATGCAGACATTCTTAAAACTCGATGTATAATTATTATATACATATATGTATGTATGTACCTTGATGTAGTGCCACTGAAATCCGTTCCAAACTTGTTGATTTTATTACTACTGTGCTTTTTTAATGAAATACCAGCATAAGCAACCTGAAACATAAACATAATTTTTTAAAACCTTGTATCAAAGTTTTCATAGGTAATCATAAGTTACAAACATGAAAAATTTACATTATATGTCATGTTAACAAAATAAACAAAAAATGTGATTCTAACCCTATTAACTTAAAAACGTAAAGGTTTTACCATATCAAACAAATATTATCGTAATAGGAAATTGTTGAATAAGGAAACTCGCCCTAAGAAGATCTCATTCAATTTGTTTCAAAATAGCTTCAAAATATAATTATATATTTCGGGCTCCAATAAAATTCAATAGGTACTCATTACTCCCTTGAGAATAATGAACATTACTGCCATGATATGAGATTGAATTTGGAACACCAAAATATGCGTAATTGTTTATACCAATTAATTGAGATCCAAAGAATTAATCGTTTCGAAATTCAAACTAACTCTGTTTAGAAGACGGCAAAATAACGTTACCAATGCTTTACTATGTTTTAGCAGAAAATGTGATGTATAAACTTTTCTTCGTCTTGGGCGTGATTAAATCAATCTCGCACTCATGATTCTGGTTACTAGATCCTGAGTTGCTCTTGGGGTTCAAAGTCATTATACATACGTATTGCCAAAAAACATTCACCATAAATTTTAGAAGATTAAAAAAATACTTTATCAAAAATTATACAATGATGAAAATAAGCAGAATAATATATTAGGTTGGGGAAAAAGTCTTTTCGCATTATAGTATGTATGAACTTGTAATAAAATCTCTTTGGCTATACTATTTGTATCTGGCTGGTTTTAGTATCATTAAAAGTTTAAATTTTAAAGAAGATAATTCCAAATTCAAATTAGGAAAATATGTGATTTTTATTTGTTTTTCGTACTGTCAAGATGAGTGAATCTAATAAAGAAATTCGATATCTTTTAAAATTTTACTACAAAAAAAGGTTAAAATGCAACGAAAGCCGCGAAAAAAATTTGCGATGTTTATGGACCTGTGCAGTGTCTGTGAGAGTAGCACAAATTTGGTTTAAGCGTTTTCAATCCGGGAATTTTGATGTCAAAGATGCACGTCGCTCTGGTCGCCCTATTACGAATAAAATGGATGTCATTTTTTAAAAAATGTAGCAAGATCAGCATATCAGTAGTGACGACGCAGCTGAAGAACTAGGAGCTGACCACAAAACAGTTTTGGCTCATTTAAAAAAACTGGGTACACAAAAAAGCTCAATATTTGGGTAACTCACGAGCTCTGAAAGAAACTTAATGAAACGTGTACTCAGTTGTGATTCTTTATTACGACGTAATGAAACCGAAACATTTTTGAAGAAGCTGATAACTGGTGATGAAAAGTGGATCACGTACGACAAGAACGTGCGAAATAGGTAGTGGTCAAAGGCGGCCGGTCAGGCTTCACAGACTGTGGCAAAACCCGGGTTAACTCGCAACAAGGTGATGCTGTGTGTGTGGTGGGATTGGAAGGGCATTATTCATTATGAGCTGTTACCACTAGGCAGGAACATCGATTTTAAACTCTACTGCGAACAACTGATGAGATTAAAGCAAGAAGTTGAGAGAAAGCGGCCGGAATTAATCAACAGAAGGGATGTGGTTTTTCATCATGATAACGCTAGACCTCACACATCTTTAGCCACTCAGCAAAAATTAAGAGAGTTTGGCTGGGAGGTGTTAATGCATCCGCCGTATAGTCCTGACCTTGCACCTTTAGATTTCCGCCTGTTTCGGTCTCTTCAGAATTCTTTAGGCAGTGTCAGGTTAACATCACGAGAGGACTGTCAAAACCACTTGTCACGGTATTTTGATCAGAAGCCCCTTTTTCCCTAACCTATTATTTACAATGACTGCCGTGACGCTGCATAATTTACTGTAATTCAAAAGTGTATTTACCTGAATAGCGTCTTCTTTGGCAGGAATCTCAGTCCAAACATATTCATTTCCATTATCTACGAGCTTAACATTGTCAAATGTCTCTACATTTTCTTTAACAGTTACTTCAATATTGCTGGCTAAATCATGTCCAAGACGTGTATGAGTCTGCAATATGTCTACTGTATTTTCCAATACAGGTTCATTCTTTAAAATTGTTGATTTTAAAACAAAACCACCACACCTGGAAATATTCAAATTGATATATACTTATAGGTAATCTTAAATCTTCCGTATCAACAGATGATTTTATAAATAACTAGAAAGCTGAAAATTTATAACTTACTTGCAAATATCAAGGTCTCTAAAAATTTGAGCACAATGTAAAGATTGGTTGCCTTCAATTTTTGTATGTTCTATCGGATTAATCGATAGTTTATTAATAAGTTTTACAACAGATACTCCATCAAAGTCTCTCGAGAGTGCATTTAATTGAAATAGGCCTTCCAAGAAAAAGTTCCAATCATTTTCCCATTTCAAAAGAGCTAAGTCTCTTTCTATGTTTGCAGATTGTATACATTGGAATTTACCCCTGTAATTAAGATTTGTCAATCAATTACTGTCCTCTATTAATTTTATTTTGTATTATTAAACTTTATTGCAACACTACTTACTCGCAACCATATCCTCTCATATGCAGTAATTTGTAAATTTCAGTAGTACTTATGTTACTACTCATGCTACTGGCATCGAAAGGAATTGCTTTGTAATTATAAATATCCTCAATTTCAAACTCAATTGCACCAGATGTTATGAGTTTATCATCATGCGTTACCTGTAATTATTAAAACTATTTAATCAGGTAAACCATAAGGAAAATAGCACATATGTACATGCTTACATCCAACACACACCACGCGAATAGCAAAAAAATCAGTATTAAAAAGAAATGTTGGCATAAATTCACAATCTTAAAATAATTTTACAGGGACAACGGGATAATATGGCAGACAGCGCGCGGTAACTGAGCTTGCTAGAAAGTAGTCACTCAAAACCGCTTTGCACGATCATATGTATATTTTTATTATTTAGTTTCTATTATTTATGTATCTTGTGTTAATTAAGTGCTTATTTTCATTTTCCTTGAGTTTATAATCTGCCTTGATATAATAGTACTTTTGTTTTGATTTTTAACATTTAAACTTGCTATTTGACTGTCTGTTTAAAAAAATCCATGTATAAAATGTAAATCCGTCATTGGTCGTAGGAAAAACATATTATTTTAAGTATATCTAGAATAAGGACTGTGGATTTTGTTAAATAAATAAATAAATAAATAAATATGTATTTCTTCCAAGCGTGCGTAGACACTGAAGCGTTTTTGCGTGTAGCAGTTGCCAGCAGTGGACAGCGCGCGGTCAATGCAATTTGAGGCGGAGGCATGCGTGTGCTATGAGGGAGTGCCGCTGCAGCAATGCGGCCTATGTATGCGATGACCTTTATTGCCATTTTGAATTTTATGTCAAGTCTACGTCACGTACCTCAAATAAGTTTGAACCAAGCTGCACGTGCACTCTAAGTCGCAGAACTTCTTCAGGTATAATCCTGACTTCGCTATGAAAATTGACATTGGTGAAAGTTATAGGTAATTGTTCGCATGTGGTTTCTTTGTACATTGCGGCTGTTTCCCAAACTTTTATTAATATTGCTGATTGAGGAAAAATTTTGATTCCTAAAAAAAACAATGTTATCATGAGCCATACTCGTACATTCAATATCATCGTCGTCGTTCGTTCATTCTCTCGGTGAGTGTTCTCACCGCCAACGGACATCGCTCGACATTACCTCGAGCAGAGCTACATTAAAAACATATGTACATGCAGAACTTAACATCCTTTTTTCAAAGTCAGTTTAACTTAAAACAATATTTACCATTTATTTTGTAATGTTTGAGGAAATTATACTCTTCATCATGGATGGAAATATTAAACTCTTTTGCAAACATTTTAGTTCTTTTTATCAAATCAAAATTATTTGTAGACCTGAAATTTTAAAATTATTTTTAGAAAATACGAATTATTCAAAATCAAAGCATAATTTAAAAAAATATATATTTTATTACCAATTCTCGCTATGATCCCAACCAACGAAATGGGAGATAACAGGAGTCTCTGTAGAGACAGGGAATTCTATCGGAGGGTACAGGACGTCCACGTTTACACTGACGCCAGCTTGGTATAACCTGAAAGATTGTGGAATATTCTAATTAATTCAACAACGTACTAACCGAGGATAGCGATAAATAGTCTTATAATACGTCTATTTTTTGACAATGACGTTAAAATTGATCATTTTAACGTCATTGTCAAAAATTAGACTATTTTAAAACTAAGCGTTGCGTAATGGCACGCTAAGAAGCATGACGACCTTACAACCAGTCGATCATTGATCATTTAATACAACAGCACAGGGGCATTCTATGTTATCCTATGGCTTTAAATGTGTGAAGATACTTACGTTCCCAGAGCATTCAGTAATACCACAACGTTATCCTCGCTGCCTCGCTTGGTCAGCGCTACATTCAGACAGCTGGCATGGGATCTCGTCACAATCGCCTGCATCAGACCGTGCGGAGCCACTTCGATCACTATCGCATCAGCGGGGATCTTGCTGGCTGCTTCTTCAAAATGAACTGTGTTCTGAAAATACAAGTTTCATTACTATTTTTCCATTTCAATTTTAAAGACGTTCCATATTAGACGAAAAATGCCGACGTCAGATTAACTTACCAATAAGTTGTAGGTAAAATATTCTGGTGAGGCAGTTTTACTGATGACGTCGTTCCACTGATCTGGTAGAAAACAAGTTGAAAGCCATTTTTGGCTTCTTTCTTTAGGAGATATCAATACTTTTTTCAATTCTGCCTTTAGTTTTGGTCCTTTAAAGTAAATTATATATTTAGCGGTTTCAATATCAATAATGTTGGACAATTTCAATCTATCTGTATAGTGATATGGGTTGATAATACCTATTATGGTCTAAACGCCTATTTTGTAAGTCTAAAGATATAAAGTTATTGTATCAGAATAAACAATTCCATCTACAATAGAAAACACTCATGTGGTCACACTCAATATCTGAAGACTATTATATGAACAATTGTCACTGTTGTACTGGGATTTTAATAACATTCCAACACAACTCGTTATAACAGCTATTATTTATAAATAAATTAGTTGAGCAAGCAGCACACTGTTTCAAAAAATCTAGAAGTATCTCAACTAATCGAAATCAGCATTGGTATCGACTGTATTCATATAAGCAATATAAGATCATAACCAAATACAATTTTGTAATTTACATATTATCCTCGGGAGACAACATTTTATTTTATCCTACAAAGACTGACAAAGTTTCATCGAGCTTACCAGCATCTGCAATATATCTGGAATGATAGGCAATATTGGAGCTAGCAACAACTCTGGCGAAAATTGATTGACTTTGTAGGTCTGCCACAAACTTCTCAACGACGTCCGCAGGCCCTGATATGGTTGTCGATGTTGCACTGTTCTTGCAAGCTATATCGATTTCAGGAGGACATAGATCACGAACCTGAAAATGTTAATCGATTTTCTCAGACATCACATAACATGACAGCCTTTAGATCATAATGAAATAAAAGATAACATGGTGTTATGAAAATAAATGATGTAACTCCTACTTCAATTTCATAGAGGTAGTTCCAGTCCCGGAATAACACATAGGCTACTTTTTCTTCCATAAATCAGTTCCTATCGGATAGAAATAACCTTAAAACATTTCGATAGAAAAAATGCATGCGAAGCCGCAGGCAAAAGCCAGTGACATAATTTGTGTATGCTAGTTTTAAGGTATATACATATTTCTATGGACCGTAGAATATGTTAATTAAGATCTGTTACTTTTCTATGGTCTGAAATAAATGATTATTATTATGTCTCTCATTTACCATGATCTCGGGCCATAAAGTGACCTGGTCCTTTGGTAGGCTTCCGTGGGGCCGAAGCCAACAGCACAGAGGCCCTTTGAGAAGTTAATCTAAAGGTGATGGCTACACATAGCGGGTATCATCCTCGGATGCACAATATGATACACCCAAAAGTGGTATCCGCCAGGTATAGAGACTATGCAAAGAAAAATGAAAGAAATAAAACTAGGCTATTGTGATGGATGGATAGACTGGGTAATCGGGCCATAGGGGAGATTACGGACGTCTGCCATAAACAAGTCAATCATAATGTTAAGAAGAGTGGCAGACGGTGGCTTGCCGAATGCTGGATGGATTCCTTAAAAAGCCGGCGTAAATTACCGGAGAGGAACAACATCGACGCAAACGACTGCACCCCTCAGTCGTTCTCGAGAGGTGCGGCCCCGATTTCACCATCTCGAAGACTGCCCGTGAGCGGGTTTCCTGGCTATTATTATTATTATAATATATTAATCAGTATTGTTAAAAAGGAACTTACCTCTCTATGACCCAGACCAATAGCAGCCATTTTCCCTCTGATCAGCATGGTTTGCAGCGAGACTAATCCCCTGTAGTATGACAATAGGATGCATTCGTCAGCAGAAAGACATTCATCTGCGTATGCACAAGCTATTTCTCCAGCACTGTGTCCTGAAAAATATTGTTAGAAAGATGTAGGTAGAGTGTGATTGAATAAGCCTACCCAACAATAATGTTTTGGAGTGCAGTGGTTTTGAACGTTACTAGTCTTACATGAGTTTTCAACTGCCATAAGTGTTTTTACTTATTAGTTTGTTTAAAATTTCATAATAATTAGGTGCGACACAGTTTTAAACTTATGCACTTTCCAGTGTTCCGTTGTATTTAGTGATATTATGTCTTTGTTAGTTCTAAATAAATAAATTGAATTACCAATAATATTATTAGGCTTCAACCCGACTGCTTTCAAAATGTCAGTAAGACCTATCTGAACTGCAGTTATTCCAACAAAGCTATGCAGTATGTTATCAAACATGGTACCATCATTCTCCGTAATGATCTTGTACACGTCGAGACCTTTAGGAAGTAAGACGTCGTTGCATCTGAAAAAAAAAATATTATACGTGTCGGTTTTTACGAAGTATTAAGTTTGAGATATTGTTAATATTGATTTCTTGGCATAAAGTAAATGCCAATATTAGCAAATCACAAGTATATATGAAAGTTTGAACCTTTGAATAGCTGCAGCGAATATAGGAACCCGCATGAGTGCTGCCCCCATGCCGGGCCACTGCGAGCCCATGCCGCTGTACAGGAACCAAACGGGACGCGTGGTGCCGGGGTAATATTCAAATCCTTTGCCCAAACAATTATTTAATTGTTCATGGTCTTTTGGCGCTGAAATGTTTTTCAAAAATTATTTGCAAATTATTTTTAAATTATTTAGTAGCACTTTCTCAACTGAACCAGCAAGTAATTCTACGATCGTTTTTGCAGTAACTAAAAGTTTTTTTAAATTTCAAACTGTAACTAAGAAATAATTATTGTACCAGGTATATTTATCAAGCGCCGTGTTTAGACCAGATACTATATGCAATATTCTCACCAAGAATAGTGTAGCCACGGCCAGTGTGCCCAGGAGTATTATACTTGAAAATGTTATTCAAAAGTGCGAGTTCCTCGACGTCTATGGGATTATTTTCCAATAAATCAAATATTTTATAAACACTGCTGTCATTTCTTCCTGAGGCTAAAATTAGTCGAGGGAGGGAAGTTTTGTGGTTCTTCAATTCTCTCGGTTTATAATGTCCTTTCAGAAGGACGTGGTAATTAGCTCCGTTAATTGAGAAGTTATTGAGAGCAGTGAATCCTCTACCAAACTTGGTGTTTTCTGTGACGACTTGTACTTTTCCCTCTTTCGTGATCTGATTTAAAGGCTCTTTGTAATGTAAGTTAGCTGGTATTTCGCCTTTCTGATATGATAAGCAAAGCTGAAATATGCAGATTTTATCATATAAAATGCAAAATTACTGATACAAAATTATAAATAATATTAATAAAATCTTTGAAAATGGACCTTTGTAAGTGAGCATGCACCCGAGACAGCTTGCGTGTGACCCATATTGGACTTGACACTACCAACTTTGATTGGTTTATTCTTAGCAAATACTTTAGCAATTGCCTCTACTTCGTTAGCGTCAGCTTCGACAAGACCTGCAATAAAAAATATAAGACATTACTGAATTCAAAAATACTAAAAAACAAAAATATAAACATTTCTGTTAAGAACAATGATCGTTTCGAAAGTTTTAACAGAATTTGTTCATTTCAGGCAAAAAAATCATCGGAGAGTTAGTAATAGGGACCGATTTACTAACTATGTACCCCTCCGCAAAATAGATACAAACGTGCTGATATAAAAGTAAGCACGATTACGTCTAAACCCATCTCAATTTGCCTCTGTATGCTATTGCAAGCAGAACTCAAACTATATGAGTCGGTGTGCATATGTGTTTACCTTACCTCCCCGTAAAAAAATCTGAGTGAGGTGTTAGGGCAGTTTTTGTATATCGATTCCTAATAACTAATAAGTCTTTTATGCGTAAAACCCATATCGCGTCATTCTAAGCATTCTCAAGAAATAATCAGTACTTACAATATTTTGTTTATAAAATAATTTTAAAAAAGTGCACGTCACCGGATGCTGACAATTGTCTCTTTCTGTTACCCTCTTTCATATGGGTAGCAAAGAAGTCGTATACTAAATAGAACATGCCAGACGCACTTCGATCTTGGTAAGCTCATGACATGAGAGCCTTAGAATAATAGGCTAGATCGTTATCTAAAATTTTATCGTTTATTGGTTTGATAAAAAGTAAATAAATGAAATGGTCTAATGAGTATTATATCACACGGTACGTCAAGTAATTTCAAAATTACCTGTAGCATTTGCTTCGATGTATTCTATTTCTTCTGGGGAGACATCAATTTCAGAATATAGGTTTTCCATTAGCTCCGCAACATCCTCTGGGCTTCGAGATGGTAAGAACAGTGCATCAGGGTTTGTTATATACTTCTCATTTACATTGTACACTTCAGCGTATATTCTGTATTGAATACAAAGTTTTACGCTTAGTAATTAACGTTATAAGATTTTACTAACCGTTTTATCATTATTTTGGCCCAACCTTACCTTTTTGCATCCCTCGATTTTTGTAGAAAGAACATATTTATGGCATCGGACCTCACAAAGCCGTCGCCATTTTTGTCGAAACATTTGGTTTTTCCGTCAAGACAAAGTAAACCGGCTCTGAAAATGAAAAAAATGAGTTTTACAATAGCAGGCCTGTCAAAAGCAAAAAAATATTTTTAAACATACCTATGTAGGTATATTAACCCAAATATAAACTATTGAATTATCTGTTTGTAATATTAAATGAACAGCCATTTACTAAATACATTTGAAAGTATACGAGGCTCTTATAACAAAAAACTGATTTATTATAATACTGTTTTTAAGCGAGTCTGTTTGAGCTAATCTACGAAACGGCTGCAGAAATTTTGACGATATCTAAAGTGAAAGTAACATAATTACGCTACTTTTATTTTCGTGAAAGAATAGGGTTCACTAAATATTTAAAACCGTGAAATTGTTGATACTATACGTGCGAACCGCTGACACAAAAACTAGGAAAATTAGTTTATTATTTTACTACAAAATAAGTTAATTATATTTTTTTGTTTCAATTAATGATTAAAAATAACCTCTTCATATTAATAGTCAATATAGGGTGAATGCTGTGGTTGCACCCTCCCACTATAGCAGAGTCGCACTCGCCCGCTTTCATTCTTTGGAAAGCTAACTCAAGGCACGCGATGGAACTTGCACAAGCGTGGTCCAATCCATAGGAAGGTCCTTTACCGTCGATCCAATATGAAATACGGTTGGCTAACATGGTTTTGCTGCACCTGAAATTAAACGTACAAAACATTGTTAATTATAATCTAGTCTACTTACAAATTTACAAATTATATTGGTAAACCCATTATCTTACCCAGTGATGACATATCCATCCTGTTTAAAATATTCATACAAGTTTAACGTAGCAGTGTCTGACGTAGACGAACCGATGAATACGCCCAGAGTCGAACCTTTTAGAGTTTCTGGGTTTATTCCTGGAACCGAATATGAATTAATTACGCAATAGGCTTTTTTTTTTTACAAAAACTAAATGACCAGATAGACTAGATACCGGATCGTTGCATGTCCCTATTTGTCATGAAAAATAAATTTCTTAGTCCGTAGTCCTTTCCAAAGTACAAACGCATCATCTTGTGGTATTCAATATCTGAATAACTACTCCTACAAGCCATTTTTACAATACAAACATAAAACAAACATAATCCTTATGAAATGCACAAATAACAAGACAAGCGCCGCCGCCGCGCCGCGCCGCAGCGGCACACTTTGTAATCGCAATAATGCATCTATCCGGCCATTGACCATAAGGTAACGTGTGACAAAATGTACAACTACCCTCCAAATTTGTACTTTTTTAGAGTTTCGATATTACAAATCATAACAAGTTTTTATCAGTTTAGTGTTTGTTTACCTACCCGTCGTCCAAGGTGTTTTGAAAATTCAATTTCTTTCTTCATTCAAATGATTGAATGTGAACAAAATAAAAGCTAGGAGAAAGGGTGTAAAGATTTTAACTATGTACCTATTTGAAAATGTTAAACCTGCACAGGGGCGGTGCAGGTTTTACAACAGAATCCTGGAAAAATATTAAAAAATCCGGCCTTTAGTTTTTTTTAAATAAATAAAAACGAAATGACCACTAAATGAGGCAATGGACTGTTATATGTGTTGTTTAAAATTAAATAAAAAGGCCTACGTACCTGAAAACATCTCTTTTGCACACCAAAATATCTACAAAGTACGAAAGTTTGGTCTGTTTTATGTTTTTTCTTATTGGATTATGTTTACCTGCATCGAATATCGCGCTATAAGCCTGTTCTAAGATCTTTCTTCCCACAGGATCAAAGGAATCGGCTTGTACCGGTGTCACTCTGAAGAACTGTGCGTCGAATTTCTCAAGACCATGAATTCTACCAAAATGTTTGGGCAGCTCTGCATGTTTCACGGATGTGTCTGTTGACTCTGCGACCATATCTACCTGGAATAAAAAATATATTGTTTAAAATAAAGCTATAATCTACTCGAAGTAGATTATTGCTTTCTCATCACCTTCGACTTTGTATTATCTTAAAATTTTACATTATTTTTAAGTTTTGCGGAATAAATACTATACAATAGCGAAATAATTTTCATAATCGGTAATAAATAGACCGTCGTTTGACCACAAGTGAAAATGTGGCCAAGGTCAAGGTAAAAAATATCTATTCACTCTGTTATAGAAGAGACCTAGGTTGAAAAAGGTTTTAAAGCTGCGCGACACACACGTGACCTGCGGCCGCTCGCTGCCATCAGCATAGCGGTGTGCCAGCACCGCGCCCAGTCCGTACGAACTGCTGTCCACTGATAGACTTACTTCTCGTCCCTCCTCGTAATGTGCTAATACACTTACTCAGGTGAAATTGCTTCGCCTTAACAAAAGTATCATCGCACTTAGAGTCCCATTTCCTTCCAACCTCTTTCTTCAGTAGGCTGTGCAAAGGTTGCAACAAAGTACCTAAGTTAGTACCTCATAAACCTCCCATTACACAATTGGGTACAAGATGACTAATATAATATACAATACATTATATGTATAGATCGATATTTTTTTTACATAGAAAATACCCAGAACACCTGGAAAAAATATTTGCAGATCGTTCAAACACCTGACCCGTCCGATTCGGGAATCGACCCTGAAACCTTCTGCGTGGCAGGCGGACCTTCGCCCGCGGCGCCAGATCAGTCGTCTATTTGGATCGTTTTACTGCATTTAATGCATTACTTTATTTACCTACCTTGTTGTATAGGTTACGAATCAGATCTCGAGTATTGTCAGTGTTTGGGAATAACCCAGATATTCCACTTATCACAATCTCTTCACCCGTCATCTTTGGCTCTTTCATCTAGAAAGAAGTAAAATTACATCAATAAAACATTTGTGGATATTTTATCTTGTACAAAAGCCTGGCTAGACAAATGTATAAAATGTGAAGGGATTATTTTTGAAGCTTTTTTGGGTTGGAAGAACACGTCGCATCGTACCACCTTATGTTATACGAAAGACATCATCAGGTGAGTGCAGATCTAGTCCAACACAAACAAGGTTTGACGTGAATCCGCTCTCATTCACCTAACATTAACCTAAAACGTCCCAGAAGTAGTATTTTAAGAAGTAGGTATACTGATTCTTTTTTTTCACTATTATTAGTCAAACATTAATGTTTCTCACTTTTTTTCGTCTGATATTCACAAAATCTCAATAAAAAATGTAACTTTAAATAAAACACGAACATTTAAGTATTTCGTTTTCATTTATATGCTGAAAATTATAATTACAATAATAGGTATTGTAATTATAATTTTCATTTATGTTTATGCTATGCACATAATTGTGACGTTAATGTGACGATTTTGCGAAATAGTTATGCTAAATTCCGTAAACAACCGAAAATAAGTAAGCCAATAGTTACGGGGCATAAAATTTAAAAAAAAATCGGTCATAAAAATACAGAATGTAGGGTAAATTCGAAGTTCATAATCTGTAATCATCAATCTCAACAGCCTATATTGGTCAAGTTATGGACTAAATTAAAATTTCGGGTTCAATGTCAAATAGGTATGAAATGTAAGGTAAGTTAAACAGTTTTTGTAATTTTTGATTCATTAGATTCATCTCAAAACTGTTTTAAAAATTTCTGTAGGTAGGTATCATAATTTTTTAAATATTTTTAAAATAGTCGAAAAAAATACCGTTTCTCCTCTACCTCCGAAGTTTGCTGGGCGATACATTTATAATTGGAGGACTACCTCACCACATGACAAATGACAGATTTTCGCACCAACTAACATTGAAATGCATTGCAATTATAAAATTATCGTTTCTTTACAAAATAAAGATGTATCATCCATAGCTTCGTCAATTCGACGACCGATGTGGCGCGGTGGGCGAAGGTCCGCCTGCGACGCAGGAGGTCGCGGGTTCGATTCCCGCCTCGGAACAATTGTGTGTACGATCTGCAGATTATTGTTCCGGGTGTTCTGGTCGTTTTCTATATATAATAAAAAATATCTATCTATGCAATGTATTGTATTATGTATATCAGTTATATAGTACCCATAACACAAGCTCTGCTTACCATGGGGCTAGATAATGCTGTGTGAATTGTCCAGCATTATTTATTTATTTAATTGTTTACTTTCTTTCATTTTCAAAAAGTCGAGATGTAAAACCCATTTTACACAACTAACTCGACTTTTTGATAACTCTCATCAGAACTCCCTCAGTGGCTCTGGCTTTTCGGGGTTAATAAGCCGCCATATATTGCACTTTCTTAACTATATTGGAATACTTTATAAAGTAAAATTCCTAATGAATATGATTAAAAAAAACTGAGACATGCGTGATGAAGTGTCCAGCGCAGCCAAACTCCCGATCTACATAGTAGTAAGTAACTAATACAATACTATAGTAAGTGAAAACGAAAGGTAAAATCTTTTACTTAATTCGACTACATGCTACAAAATTATGCATGATTTGCATCATAGAGTTTCGCCTTAAGTAATAGGTAGTCTATTTACATTTTAACCTTTATTGACCTTTTTAGTTGTAAGCTAATTTAAGATTCTTCTCATTCGCCTATTCCTAAGGTGACTTCCGGTTCTTTTGCTACATATCGCTTTTTTCAAAGCGAGTGTCGACGTGTTTTTATCTTCGAATCAGAGGTATTTTAGTATTCGTCATTTTAGAATGAGTGGATATCCATGTATGAAAATCTGTAAAAGGTCTACCACATGCAAACTATCTTCCTTAACTCTGACAACCAGGCTGTCCCCTTAGGTTTCGAAGGTTATCACATTCAGGTCAGCTGAGATCTTACTTTCAATTATACCTACAGGGTGTTTGGCAGATAATATTTGATATAGTAACTATAAGTAGGTAAGTAGGGTAAGATTGGGGATTCTGCGTCAAGTGATACATGACGCAGAAGCCCCAATGCATATTTGATGTAGAAGCCCCAATGCCTAACGCATTAAGGCTTCTACATCAAACAGCATCGTATTATGATCGCTCGATCGGGACGCCGCCGCTTAGAATGTCGAGCATCATCTATCAATTCTAAACTCGTCTTTGTTTTTCATTGAGCTAATTTTATTCTCGAATCATTTTACTACTTACGAAACTTTGCTTCTTAGATTCAAAACCAATATTTTCCAGATTTAGTGAAATCGGTTGTTTGACGAACTTCATTGTGTGAGTGCTTTAAACAAAATAATACCCATGTAATCATTCATCCCGTTTTATACACAGGATGTTATAGCGACGATCGATTCAACGATCATAATATGATGCCGTTTGTTTCATCCGAATCAGAAGCCTTAATGCTTTGTGCATTGGGGCTTCTGCGTCATGTATCACTTGACGCAGAATCCCCAATCTTACCCTACTTAGGTAAAACCAACTGCAATAGCTCGGCGACTTTTTCACCCGCATAAAAAAGCCTATATGCTATTTTAAAGATTTTTTTAAGACCATAAAATTTTTGAAACTGTCTTGGTTAACACAAAAGTAACATAACTCGCTGAAAACACGACGTGCGTATGACCAGATTGCAAACGCAATTAAAATCCTTAGTAATATTATTGACGTTCCGTAGTGTCTTTCGTGGGCACGGCCTCGTCGCCGGGCATATAGGCTGACGCTAGCACTACGTCTTCGGTGGTACAAAAATGGACGTACGCGGATGTTTGCAAGTGTTATCATATATTAGCTTACTGTTAAGATTGTTGAGACCACTTATATGCCCTGCCCTGATCCACGGCTCCTGGATCAAGGCTATGGTCTTGCCGTTTGGGGCCCCCAGTACTCTGCGCAGGTTAGCCGTAGCAGTGAGGCTGTGCTGGACGTTTGCTTGGAAGACATTATAGGAGGAGGGGCTTTGGGTCACCATCATTTTGGATTCCCTTCTGCTCTTCCTCCTCTGTAGCCTCGTCTGTGTCCCCATCAGAAACAAAGAAAGGCAGCGCCAGTTTCTTACACATCTCCTCACTCATCACCTCCATCGTATCTGAACACGACGGTCTGGGCGATGAGTGTTGAGGGAAAGGCAGCGGTGAGTCGCGGCCTTCGGACGTGCAGCTCTTGCTGGGCCCAGATTCGTTCCCAGCTGCTTTGTTCAGCGAGCTGGGAGGGTCGTCTTGGAGCTTCCCGTCCGATCCGTAGAAACGTACGTAGACGTTCCCCAGACAGTACGCCAACCTGCGACCTTTCTCCATGATGATAGGGGTTAAGGATTCAGGGATCCCTATCGTCACAAAGAGTATGTTGTCTGCCTGCCTTTGGTGGGAGTACAAGTTCCACTGGTGAACAAGCGCCCACTTGTTCTGTTTCCCCAGTAAGATGCTAGTATCCTCCAAGTAGGTCGTGCATTCAAGGAAGAAGATTGCTGCACGTACCTTCCTTGTCAGCTCATACTGCTTTACCACCGCAAGGTTTGGGCAAGCAGAGCTCGGTAGCTGCTTGATGGCGGCGGTCAGCCATTCTACCGTGGGCTCATCCTCACACCACAGCTTTAGGGCCCCGTCAGTGTAGATGGGCTTACCCTGGAAGCGCGGCGTGAACAAGATATCCGGGTTCTTGGCCTCGTCCATCATCTGACCGCCGAGGAACTTTTTCAGTGCGGTGGCTTGCTCTCCTACCAGTAGCTGATTTTCTGTCTTCACCACCGCTACGCTAAGGTTGCTTTGCGCGATTTAAGCATAGCTGGTAGTGGGGACGCGACGTGAGTAGTCGAGCTTTGGATTCTTGTGCTCTCCTCTCGGAGACACAGTATCTTCCAGTACCTTTCTCTTGCCTGGCTCCACTTGGATCGAGGCCGGGGCCGGGATTGGAGTCGCGGCAGGGGCCTGAGCTGATCGGGAGATCGCTTTGGCTGCGCGGTCCTGACGATTGGAGCGTTTGCTATGCTTTGTCTTTTTCTCCTTGCCTCGGCCTGACTCAGACCCGGCAGCCACCACGAGCGAGCTCGTAGGTTTCGCCAGCGGGGCTTGCAGCTTGGAGTTAGACGCATGCCTAGCATTTTGCCGCTGCTTATAAAAGAGGCTAGGACCGTCTGCGTTCGCAACATTGGCTCCGGAGCTCGAAGCCGCCTGTTGATCTTGCTTCAGTCGTAGTTTCCGCAGTTTACGTCGGGCATATGGTAGGGACATCTTTTAGCATCTCCGCATCCAACGTTTAATTTCTGTTGCGTTGATAGTGGTGTTGCGTTATAGTACATATCTTGGAAACTTGCAATGATAGCCATGGCCGTCTACTGGACCAGATTTTTTCAAACAATTACAATATATCTGATAACTTATGCAATAAACCTCTCGTTCCCGAAGATCTTCACTACCCTTTTTATAATTGATGAAAAATTTGTTCAATTAAACACCATAACGCCGTCGATGACGCAGTCGACTGGCATTCGGAATAAGACAAAAAGTCCCTCAAAGATGCGATTACTGGCTTTTATACTAGTGTCTATAAACTTCGTTATACATTATATAGAATCTAGGTTGGTAACTGCATCATTTTAGGGTTTTGTGGTCGGATAACCTCCTCGTGAGCCCGTACTGTTACCGGTCCTTTGGGGATACGTCCCTGGGGAACGGTAGCAGGTGGCGGGCCGGTGCACCCTGGTTCCCACCGCTAATAATGTCCCTCACCGGAGATTGTTAGCGGTCGCCAATAATCCGACAAACCAATCTAAGGTGTTATCCGTACCGTGCTGAGAAATGAATGGCTGATGGTTCTATTCAGTTTCGAACGGTGGCTCTCCGAAACCAGGGCGAATCGGAGTAGTATTCCAGCCCACCCGTGGGCATGCGGAGCTCTGCTGGCGGGTAGTTTTATTTCCCTAGCTACTCGTGGGATTTGTATGGATTGTAAAGACTTTCAGAACAGATCTTCTCCTTCTGGAGAACCCTTCTCTCCTTCTGGAGAACCCTCTTCTCCCATCTCGGGAGAAACCAATAATAGGATGGAGGAGGCCCTACTGGCTCTCCGGAGCCTATGGTTACGGCGCCTTGCTTTGCAGATGGCCGTACAGAGGTCGGCGGCACTGAAGCTGCGGCCCCTGCCACGGCAACGTCTCCAGGTAAGAGGACCCGTAAGTTGAGCGGAGCAGCCCGGAAGCGGCTCCGAAGGCTAATGGCTGCCAATCTAAGCTTCGAAGAAGCTCGTCCGTTGGCGACCAAGCCTTGGAGCCAAATTCCGATGCTTAACGCTCCTCCAGATCCAAAGCCTTCCAAAAGGCTGAGATCGGAGGAAAATTCACCCGGGGAGCAACCTAAAAAGGCCCCAAGGCTGGAGTTGTCCCAGGAGACGGATGTCCGACCAAGTTTCAAACAGGTCGTGGAGGCGAAGCGTGTAGGCATACGCGCCGCCGCCTCCATGAGCGACGAACAGATGAAGCTGGTCCGTCGTTCCCTGTCCCTGGCGGTGGTTTGTGCCCAGTATTGAGGCGGAGTCGGTTGACGAAGTCGTCCAACTACTTAGGGCACAAAACGAGGGGCTTCGTCCAGAGCTTTGGAAGGTGCTACACAGCAGGTCAGAGGGGAACGGGTTTGTCATAACCTTCGCCCTAGACGACCTGTCTGTGGAAGCCCTTAAAGCCGCCGACTTTCAGGCTACCCTGGGTTTCAGGAAAATAGCCTTCAAGATCAAAGGCGGCCCTGAGACAAAGCAGACGCACGAGGAGAGAGGCCCACAACCGTCCACGTCCAGTGGAGCGGGAACCTCTGGGCGAAGCACAGGAGTACTAAAGCCGCGACCCGTCGCGGGTGGGCGCTCCAATGTACCGCCCCTAAGCAGGTCCGTTCCATCACGGCGGGGCAATAGTGGACCGCAGCCGTCCACGTCCAGCGAAACGGGCACATCTGGGCGAAGCACAGGAGGACCAAGGCCGCGACCTGTCGTGGCAGGGCCCTCCAATGTAACGCCTCAGAACAGCCTAAATCCGCTGAGACGAGGACAAGGGGGTCCCCGAGGAGGTGGAGCGGGTGACAAGCTGACCGGAGCTAGTCGAGGACGTGGAGTGCGCCCGAAGCTAGCTGGGTCAAAGCCTCGTTACCAGCGGGGAAACCTATAATGGCTACCCAGGCGGGGACGGCGAGGATCCTCTAGGCAAACCTTCACCATACCGCGGCAGGATCCGCGGTAATGGAGGTTTGTCTGTCGGAAGGACAAGCTAGCCTCGCCTTGATCCAGGAGCCTTGGGTAGCCAATACTCAGGTTCTGGGACTAGACGCTGCCGGTAAGATATTAGTAAACAACAATGGCACAAGGCCCAGAGCATGTATAATCTTTAACAAATATGTTAACTTTTTGCCTATTACAGAGGTATGTAATGACGACCTGGTGGCCGCTTTTGTCGACCTCAAAGGATGGAGTGGGACGAGGGCAATCGTATGCTCGGCGTACCTTCCCGGAGAGAGAGACAACCCAACGGGTGACCTGGCGAGAGTGGTCGACTACGCCGCCAAAAACAACGCTGAACTTCTCGTTGGATGCGACGCCAACGCACACCACTCAGCTTGGGGGAGCACGGACGTCAACTCTAGAGGTGAGTCACTTTTAGATTTTCTCCTAACTAACAATCTAACCATCCTTAACAAAGGTCGCGAACCGACCTTTGTAACCCGAGTTAGACAAGAGGTCTTGGACATAACTTTCGCCACTAACAATCTTGCCAGGCACATCAATGACTGGCATGTTAGCAGCGAAAACTCCATGTCCGACCATCTTCACAACAAATGAAAGTGAAACCCTAGAGTTACTGGCTTCGACCCACTTCCCTGGTTCACGGTTCAAAACCTCACTTCAACCGGCTCCTGCCAACCCCTATAAGCCTCGGAATGAGGACTGGAACAGGGCGGCCCGGATAATAAGACCGAATCAGGTAAGGTGGGCCGTTAACTCTCTTAAAATTAATAAAGCATGTGGTGAGGATGGAATTCTCCCTGTTTTCTTACAGCGGGGAATCGACGTCCTCACTCCATATCTGGTAAAAATCTTCAGAGCGAGCTTCGCCTGGGGAACTATGCCAGAACCATGGACTAATGTCAAAGTTGTCTTTATACCCAAGGCAGGAAAGAAGGACTACAGCCAGCCAAAGTCCTTCAGACCAATATGCCTTTCTTCCTTTCTTCTTAAAACAATGGAGAAAGTGGTAGACAGACACATTAGAGACGTGGCGCTTGTCGCGTCTCCCATCCACCATAGCCAACATGCCTATCGCAAGGGCAAATCCACTGAGACGGCGCTTAGTAGCCTCATCGATAGAGTGGAGAAAGCTATGGAGGACAAGGAAATCGCACTCTGTGCATTCCTTGACATTGAAGGGACCTTTGATAACTCTCCCACATCACTGCTGGTGAATGGGCTGACAAGCAAAAATGTCGACCCAACCACCACCAGATGGGTCGAGGACATGCTCACCCGTAGGGGAGCAAAAATATCCCTTCACCAATCAAACATTGAGATAATCGGAGTGGCTGTCCCCAAGGCGGAGTCCTATCGCCTGTACTATGGACCCTAGCCGTGGACCAGCTCCTGTGCAGACTGGTAGACCTCAATATCGATGCGCAAGGTTATGCAGATGACCTCGTGATCGTCGTACGAGGGTTCTGCCAATCTACCATCTCTAGCATTATGCAGCGAGCTCTCAACACTGTCAGCGACTGGTGCAGCAATAGTGGACTCTCGGTCAACGCTGACAAAACTGTGATTATACCGTTTACCAACAAGCGGCGGCTAGACAAGCTCGCAAAGCCCAAACTAAACGGTAAAATCATAACCTTTTCCACAGAAGTAAAGTACTTGGGCGTAACCATCGACCAAAAACTGACGTGGAACACACACCTAGCCAACGTCTTACATAAAGCAAAGATGGCACTAGGTGCTAGCGGCAGACTCATGGGCAACAACTGGGGTGTAAACCCCAGGATTGCCCTTTGGCTGTACACTGCCATCGTGAGGCCGATTATCACATACGCCTCTATGGTATGGTACAACAAGGCCTTTCTTTCAGTCTACCGCTATCAACAAACTAAATAGCCTACAAAGGACTGCTTGTCTTATGGCCACGGGAGCCATGTCCACCTCCCCCGGTCAGGCACTAAATGCACTGCTGGGCCTTCCTCCTCTCCACATGTACATACATAAAGAGGCAAAGACCAGCATGTATAGGGCCAGCTGCCTGGGCGGAGGCAACTGGCTCTCCCACAAACTGAGATCTTTAAAAGACTCAACTATGGAACATCCCATTCTGAGCATGACAACTGATGCCATGCTTCCACGCCATGTGTTTGAAAAGCACTAAACAGTGGAACTTCCTTCCAGAGAAGATTGGCTAAATAGACAACCTCTCTGCAAGGATGGATGCCTAATCTGGTACACAGACGGCTCCAAGATGGGACTGGATGTAGGCTGTGGAGTATACGGAGAGCGACCCAGGTTTGGAATAAGCATAAACCTGGGAAATCACGCCTCTATCTTCCAAGCAGAAATATTCGCCATCCTAGAATGCGCGGATATAAATCTGAAAAAGCGCTACTCCAACCAAACTATAGTTATCAACTCTGACAGCCAGGCGGCACTCCTAGCGTTGGACTCGAAGGTCATCACGTCCAAGCTAGTTGAGGACTGTCTGTCACGACTTAACGTTCTGGGCTCGAATAACAGAGTCCTCTTAAGATGGGTTCCGGGGCACGCAGGAATCAATGGCAATGAGTGTGCCGACGAACTTGCGCGCTCCGGAGCCAAGGGGACTCAGCTGGGACCCGAGCCGTTCTGTGGCATACCCAAAAGCTTGGCGCACAGAACACTCCTGGGATCCTACCTCGAGGAATCGCACAAGCTTTGGAGAAACTCATCGGGCATGGATCATTCAAAATCTCTGATAAAAGCCTTCGATAGTCGGTATACCAACCGAATCCTAGCGCTAAGCAGAGGTAACCTTCGCATCATGACAAGAGCCCTAACTGGACACTGTTGCCTTAACAAGCACATGTTCAAACTAGGGCTAAGCGACACACAATCCTGCAGATTTTGTGAGGAGGCGGATGAAACGCCCCTCCATCTGCTAAGTGAGTGTGGAGCACTGATGCACAAAGGCAGCATCCATCTGGGCAAGCATTTGCATAGCCCAGACGAGCTGAAAGACATCACCCCGAAGAAAATCCTACAGTTCCTAGCAGCTGCAAGGGTTAGTGGCGAACTATGAACGCCACGGCTTCGGGACTGATGTAAAAGTGGCGATCACAATAGGCCTATCATGGCCGCCGTGATACGAAAGCCACCCCAAAGCTAATAAAAAAAAAAAACTGCATCACGTAAATATCCACAGTGGTACGTCATCATCTAGGTCAATAGTTATTGACGTGAAACGTATTACTTTATTCGTAGTTTATCATACAGCAATTAAACCTTATCAAACGAACCACATTAAAACGTATAAAACCGATAAAAGTAGCATAATGACAGGAAGTCCTAATAAATATGCATATCTATTACGTATGAAGAATCCTAAATTATGTAGATTTTTAGCAGCAAACTCAATATAGGTTAAAAAGTCAATACCTATAGATTTTAATATCTGCTTAAGGTGAAGCTTAACATAATCAGATGTTAAATTTTGAATAAGACCAATGCCATGCTTTGGTTGGGCAATAAGGCAATTTATAATTGCAATTTGAATGAAAGTGTTTAAACTTGTATAAAAATAACAAATTTAGAAATAAGACACACAAAAAGATATCCCGTAGACAGTTTTCGGTGAAAGCCATATATTATGTATGTATATATGAATAAATATAGGTCCGACGTCCGATAGTGTCCTGCGATCACAAATAATATAAATATGTAGATGTTCGATCAGCGCATAAAATCCATCTCCGTAAATAAGTATTTATGATCGCAGGTTACTACGAAGCTCGTATCGAGTTTGCGAGCAGTGACTGTTTGTTATTATTCAAAAGTGTAGTTTTCTGTGCAAGTTTACGTAATTTATTATTGTTTTATTGCAATATAATTTTATGTAGGTACCACTTTTACGCAAACTTCTAAAAGGCAAGAAAAATTAAAATTTGTGTGATCATCATCTCGATGATAATCGCACAATTTTTTTTTAATCAATATATTGAAATTTAAAGAACTTGAAGACGATTTGCTTATTTAGTGCTTTCTTCCACTTAAGCGTTTCCGTGATTTAATTTCGGTCAACTATTTTATGCATTGTTATTTCGCAACAAGGTTGTTCTAAAATCACGTCATTAATTTACATTGCATAAACATGTTTATGAGGAGGTACCACTAACATATATTTAATTAACGTAATTTACTCTAACACTACATTTGGTAATTTACTTTTGGCAAAATCAGACGAAAAAGGTAAGCACTGGTTTGGCTAACAATTATGTTAAAGTTAGTAATCAACTTTTAATTTTGTCTCACTTTTAGATGAAAGAAGTGTCAAAGTCGACCATGACGGGTGAAGAAATAGTGATAAGTGGAATATCTGGGTTATTCCCAAACACTGAGAACACTCGAGATCTGATTCGCAATCTGTACAACAAGGTAAACGTTGCAGCTTTTACTAGAGCGTACTAGTTATTTTTATTAATTAGTATATCAAATCGATAAGGTATAATATAAGTTCTGATTGTTTTGGGATGTTGTGTGAAAAAAGGCAAAATTCGTTTCTGGACACGATTTAAACGCGTTTTCAAAGCGTTTTTACGGTAGAAAATCCTTCACACAAATTGAAATTAAATCAAAATTTCAAAACAGATGTTGTTCATCAGAATAAAAAGAAAAAGTCCAATTACAGGTCCTTGAAGGATTCAGACTTGTACACACCCCACCTAAGAAAATCAAATGCACTTACTCGTAGTTCATTCATGTATGTATATGATAACTAGTAGTTCCGTAAATTTTGAGCTGGAATGGTAATAATGAAGACATCACTTTTTTTCTGAAAATGAATTGCAATATTTTAAAATAATAATGGTTAAACAATAAGAGTAAAAAAGTCATTTAAAACGGGATTTTTACCATGATTTGATTTTTGAGTTGAGTAGTATGGGCAGCCCAGTCGCTCCCGTAGTAGCCAACATTTGGATATCACATAAAATTTCAGGGGTGTACAAGATTAGGCCAAACAAAACGTACTATTGTAAACAGAGTCAAATAGCACATACGAGCAGTTAAGAATCTGACAACTGAGAAATTTGCCATAGTGGAACATCTTCTCGAGTCTGGTTCAAGCCACTGGATCGAGTTACACAATCTACTACATACCAAGAATGGTACTGGAGGTCATTGAGATTACGAATCACAGGAACTCCAACCGAGAAGATGGCTTCCAATTATCGGGAACCTGGAACCCTTTTATGAGAATCAATATTGGCAGATTGTTTGTGACACAAGAGAGGTTATATTTTCTTGAATATCAATTCCTTTCATTTTGTATTTCAGGTTGACATGGTTACGGAGTCGACAGACACATTCGTGAAACATGCAGAACTGCCCAAACATTTCGGCAAAATTCATGGTCTTGAGAAGTTTGACGCACAGTTCTTCCGAGTGACACCTGCACAAGCCGAAGCCTTTGATCCTTTGGGTAGAAAAATTTTGGAACAGGCATATTGTGCAATATTCGATGCAGGTAAGAAACACGAACCCGAACCCAAAAAGATTAATTATCCCGTTCCATTAAGATGGTAAAAACCACCAACAAAATAAAAATATATATAAGTGCCGTGTCTTCCAGGTATCAAAATTTACAAAAATACGTCAAATACGTATTATATTTTATTTTACAGAAATAAACATGCATCAGTCCAATTCCTAATCTCATCATCATCATCATCATCAGCCTACATTAGTCCACTGCTGGACATAGGCCTCCCCCAATGATCGCCATAGCGCCCTGTCTTCAGCTTGACGCATCCAGCATCTACCTGCAGTCTTTCGCAGGTCGTCATCCCACCTGGTCGGAGGGCGTCCTACACTACGTTTACCGAGTCGTCGTCTCCACTCAAGAACACGTTTGCCCCAGCGGCCGTCGGTTCTTCGCGAGATATGGCCGGCCCACTGCCACTTCAGCCTGCTAATTCTCAGAGCTATGTCGATAACTTTGGTTCTCTGTCGGATGTATTCGTTGCGAATCCTATCCTTCAGAGAAACTCCAAGCATAGCTCTTTCCATAGCTCGCTGAGCGACTTTGAACTGGTGGACCAGCCCTATCGTGAGTGTCCACGTCTCAGCTCCGTAGGTCATAACGGGTAGGACGCACTGGTTGACAACTTTCGTTTTCAAGCATTGCGGTATGGATGAAGAGAAGACTCTACGTAGTTTCCCAAACGCTGCCCAGCCCAGCTGAATCCTCCTTTTAGCCTCCTTCTGGAAATTGTTTTTACCTAACTGCAGAATCTGCCCAAGGATATATGAACAGTTTCGGGGATATGACATCCCCCTGTCTCACTCCTCTGATCAATTGGATAGGTTTAGACTGCTGGCCCGATAGTCCACTTGGCATCGCTGCAAGGATTTCAGAACAGCCCAGGTCTCGACAGAGTCAAAGGCCTTCTCATAGACCACAAAAGCCAGACACAGGGCTGATTATACTCTTCGGACTTCTGTATAATCGGCCTCACTGTGTGTATGTGGTCTATGGTGCCATATCCTCCGCGAAATCCGGCCTGTTCTTGTGGCTGAAAGTCATCGAGTCTCCTAGCGAGACGATTCGTGACTACTCGTGAGAACAGCTTATAGACGTGGCTCAAGAGTGAAATAGGTCTGTAGTTTTAAGAAGGGTTTTATCTCCCTTCTTAAAAAAGAGCACCACCAAACTCCCGCTCCACGCCTTTGGAGTTCTCCCACTGTGAAGGACGGCGTTGAAGAGGTTCTGTAGCTCCTGTATAGCAGGAGCTCCTCCAGCTTTCAAGAGCTCGGATATTATACCGTCTTCACCTAATCTAGTTAACATTAAGAATGTTTTTTTTTAAAGCGACGGTATAATTTTTTTATTAATATTTGTTCTGTATTCTGTGTTTGACCCTGTACCTACTTGAGGGTAGGTATAGTTTCGTCCAAAGAAAAACTAAGGGCAAACCTGTACCTATCCTGGGGCAGGGGTTCAGGTTCGTCCTAAGTTTTGTATAGAATACAATGACCGTATGGATGAGGCATTTAGAGTTTTGCCAGAAAGTTATGTACTCATTTTTGTATTCTAGATGAATATTATCATTGTTTGTTGTAGGCATAAATCCAGAAACTCTAAAAAGTTCAACTCTGGGCATATTCATTGGTTCGTCTCAGTCAGACACTGCTACTCTCAACTTGTATGAATATTTTAAAAAGAGCGGATATGCCATTACTGGGTGAGTTAATAATATTTTCTTGTGGTTGATTTTTTTGTATAATGAAAGAAACAGTATTATTTATTTTAACAGTACACAATAAAATGAAAAACATTTTACACTTACTGAAACTTTTTAATTACTTTCAACTAAATCTAATAAGTGACTTATTTTGATCTGTATTTCTGTGTACGGACTGCTTAGGGCGGAAATAGCATCATCCAAACTTTTCCACATTTTTTTTTAATATTTTATTTACTTAGTATACCTACTACATATTTTAGCCAATATTTTGGTTTGTATTGGTTCTCACATCGTTCTGAACTAAAAGTTATTTGACATTGCGTTCGGATCAAGATAATTATTATTGTCAAAACAAAACACAACTCGACTGGTAGGTACATGATTCTATCTAGTGTAGTTCTTTACCGAAGATCTTTAAAATATTGTTTTTAATAAGTATTTATCAGTTATCTAGTACCCATTATGGCTAAGCTCTACTCATCTAGGCGCTCAATAGATGATGCTGTGTTATGTAAATTGTCCGGCATTTAGTTATTATTTGTTTTTTTTTTCAGATCCAGCAAAGCCATGTTAGCCAACCGCATTTCATATTGGATCGATGGTAAAGGACCGTCTCTTGGATTGGACCACGCTTGCGCGAGTTCCATCGCTTGCCTTGAGTTAGCTTTCCAAAGAATGAAAATGGGGGAGTGTAATGCTGCTATAGTCGGAGGCTGCAACCACAGCATTCATCCAGCCCTAACTATAAACATGAAAAGGTATTCATTATAAACTTGTTTCTGTGCGCAGCTTTGCTCACATCCAAAAATTAAATGAATTGAAAATAGTTATTGAAAATAACATACACAATATCAAATTAACTCTATGTTAAGCTAAAGTTAGGTGTCAAAGTGTCGCAAAACTATTATTAAAAATTAAGAATCTTTGTGAATTCTTTGAAAATAAAATCAAACTTCGGAGATCACTCATAAAAAATAAAACTAAAAACTTCTAATAATAATGAGGCATAACATAGATATAATATAAAACACTATTATATTACACAAAACCGAAATAATAATATAGAATAATACCTCTTCCCCCCGGACCGCTGAGGTGCTCAGACGTTTTTACAAACCCCCGTGTTTTATTAAAATTAATATTTTAATAACATTGTATTCAATAAATCATCACAATAAAATAGGACAACATAAGAAGTGAAGAGGTCGCAGAACGCAACATCGAGGTTGCTGATAAGTATGGACCCGGATCGTTGTTGTTGGGATGTATCTCACAGTTAGTACCTACCTGACTTATTTTATTATTACCTAGTTGTTTTCATATTTTAAAGTAAATACCTACATACCTACCTAATACGTAGGTTCAGGAACATGTTGTTTAGGTACTTACTTATATCTTAGGATTGGTAAGTGAATTAGGGAAGTTACTACCTAGGTAGGTACATGTAGGTACTTACAAAATGTTTCATTTAGCTTCATAGAAACTTTACATAGATTAAAAAACCTAGGTACACCTATATGTTATTAACCATCATTCGTGCGAACATGTCGGGCTTCTTTTATTTGCCAAAAATTGAGAAATAAACGAATTTTGGAATTCTGTCGTCTCAAAATTGGAAGAATTTTATTTTAAATGTACCTTGCCAGAATAAATAGATCCCCGTTTGCCAAGAACTTTGCCTATCAGGGACAGAATATAAAATAACTAACTAGTCTGCGCTATTTCTATGGAAAAGTTTAAATAATTCAGAAATCCATAACGCTTCTTTCTTTACGCTTACAAAATGAAAAGTCATAGATAGAATCATAGTTTCATAATAATTTATTTAGTATTAAAAATTAAAATTCCAATTTATTTTAAAACTAATTTTTTTTTTATGAAATTATAATAAATACGCTTTAGGTAGGCCTTTATCTAGGCAAAATTTCTGCTTAGTTTTGGCGTAAAGAAGTAACAAACATCTATCCATCCATCCAAACTTTTGTATTTACATACTAACGGATCGTCCCGGATTCGCGCGGGTATTTAGCTATACTTCTATACTAATATTATAAAGAGGAAAGATTTGATTGTTTGTTTGTATTGAATATGCTTCAAAACTACGGGTCCGATTTGAAAAATTCTTTCACCGTTGGAAAGCTACGCTATCCTCGGCTATATTATATTTTCAAAAAAATTTGGGATCCTCACGAATTCTCAAATAATGTAACCAAGGTGTAAAAAAAAACTCGCTGTGTAACATAAGCGCATTCCAGGTCGTAAGAACCGGAGCAAAAAGAACATGTTAGGTAATCTTCCGCTGTTATGTTCTGCTTATACCCCTTACATTTAGTCTTATTATCAACCATTTTGTAATTGAAAATAGAAACAAAAAAAAGCTTCAAAAGTTTGTGGAGTGAAGATTTGAACCCAAGTGAGTGTACGGTGCAGCGCAACCGTGCATTTAGGTATAATCATAATTATTGTCAAATCATCTATATTATCTAGGTCATATGTTACACGCGCCTTCCACATAGCTTATTGCATCAGTTCACGTTTTCACCTCATCATGGTAGGCGCGTGCTCAAATATCAATCATTTTATTATATCAATATAAGAGTTTTTATCAATCTCTTCGTATCATTTAAAGGTGTCCCGTACAGTAAGCTTTTCTTGAGAAATCGTTCGACCACACGCCGAACGCGCTGGGCTACCGCGGTTGCTATCAGGTTTGACAAATATTGTGTTCGTAACCGCAGCGGGCTACAAATATATAGAGTTTAAACATTATTAGTGATTGGCTAAGTACTTAGTTTCTATGAAAACAATCGATATTTGCAACAAGGTATATTTACTTTGACGATTTGACGACTGATGTGGCGCGGCGGGTGAGGGCCGCCTGCGATGCAGGAGGTTGCGTGTTCGATTCCCGCCTTAGGACAAATGTTTCTACGATATGCAAGTATTTATTCCGGGTGTTTTGCGTATTTTCTTTGTAATAAAAAATATCTACTTATCTATGTAATGTATTGTATTAAGTTGATGAGTCATCTAGTACCCATAACACAAGCTCTGCTTAGTTTGGGGCTAGATGATGCGGTGTGGATTAGGGTGGAGCGAGATTTTTTTTTACATTTGCTCTTCTGAATACCGGCTAAAAGTTGCAGCTTCAGGCAAAGATTAAGGAAAAAAATAAAAAAATATATAACAACCCTTTTTTAGCCCTCTACTGCCCTTTGAATATTTCAAAATAATGAAAAAATAGGAGTAATTAACAAAAATTTTAAATGAATATTTTACTGTTTTTTTATGTTGAATAACATATTTTCGTATATCTAAATGTAATTATACGCCGTATATTATATTTGAACATCATTCTAAGCTTATCATGAAGTCAAACGATAGCTATTAAACGCGCCGATTTTAAATAATATTCAATGATAGATAACATTCGGCGCGTAGCTTTGCAACTTTAATTGTTGATATAAAAATAGTTTATTTCATATGTTCAAGTTATCTACTTTTTTATTATTGATTATCTTCGTCTTATGAATTTATTTTATTTGTTTAGTTCAGTAATCAATAAGATAAGCTCGTCGTTTTGAGTTGCGTGGTCTGATTGTGCTCATACACAATAATGCCGAATAAAAAAAAAAGTGAAATAGACCGTCCTATTTATGGATCTCCTATTGCCAATGACGGCTGATGTATTAAACTATTTATTAAACATGTATTGTTTATCAAAAATAAATAGAAAAGTGAGAAAATGGTAAAAAAACCCACCATTTCTGAAGTTTTGGAGATTGCAGGCCATGATTTGATGGAAGTTTGTAGGAAAGCTTCTATACCTGTTGTTACCATACATACAGCGTGTAAAACAATTATAATAACAGTCCTGTTATGATAAGTATTTACATTTTATTCGCTTTTCAAAACCATAACAAACTGATAACTTTAAAAATTAAAGCTACAGTGGAAAACTGAATGCATGAAAGGACTTTTTGATAATTGTTGTTGCAAATGTTGTGATTTTAACACTTGTAATTGTCCAAAAGAAAAGAAAGTACCTGTGTTAGAAAGAGCATTTTTACTTGATCAAAGAAGTGAAAGAAAAATGGCTATTGGAAGTTTAGATCGAAAAGAGACAAACAGATTAAAAATTAAATAATCTAGAAAACAAAATACAGTTACAAATATCGAGGCATGTTTTTAAATTTATTGTATTATCAAGATGTTTGAGTTCTGATGTAAAGAACATTACAGACCCAGTTATTCGGAGAAACGCGTTTTTTGCACACCCCAAAAATCCGTTATTGGCTATGCTGTGTGATGAAAGAAAATCTATCAGAGAACTGGGCTTGAGACGAATAATCGCAGCTAGAAAAAATCTAAGACCTGGTGTTCGAATATTCCAAACTCCGAAGTTGAGCTTTAATGCCAGCGACTATACTGATAGGATAATATAGGATGAGTCACAAATTACAACCCCCTCCTACCTATGTTATACAAAGTGTCAGTGACAAAGAGTTGGAAGATTTACTCCAAGCACAGTCACATACTATCATGGATTTTCCAGATTTTCCTAGCTTCTCAAGCAGTTGAACGATGTGTTAAAATGGAGACTAAGGCATCGATGACTGTGTCTGGTAAGAAGGCCAGAGATGGATTCATTCGAGGTAAAATACAATCGAGGGCGACAATGCCATCGTTCGATACCAACAAAATTTAAATGCTCAAAAGAAAACGTAAAAACTCACGATTTTGTAATTTTGGAATATTTTTTTTATTTGTCTGAAGCAGAATATTTTGTACAAAAACTTTTATAATCATTAAATTGATGTTTTATTTACCCTATCCGTTTAAAATAAATCGTAATTTATTTTAAACGGATACGCAACTTTCAAACGACGGTAGAGGGCTAAAAAATATATTTAAAAAATAAAATAAAAATACATTTGTTATTGCCTTGGCCCTATGCAACTTTTGGCAGGTATTTCAAATCGATTACGTTACTTTATTTTTTTTTTCATACATTGACGCTCCACCCTAGTGTGGATTATCCAGTATTATTTATTTATTACTAATATGTATTTAACGGCAATTTTGCCCGACTACGCCATAGCAAATATTTTAACACAGCAAATAGGTTAACATTTTAGATTGATACCATGTAGCAATGTAACGTTAAATAGTATTTTAATCGACTTTTACATAATTCATCATAATCTTTCCTACGGCCGCCATCGACTGTCGATGCCTACGGCACGGCACTATTTGCATTTGCTTATCAGAGAAGAAAGGAAAGCAAATACAAAATTGGTTATGAAAGAAAGAGATGCACAGTTGGTGCATCTCTTTCTTTCCTCGACCGGCCAACCAAATGAAGTTGAGCTCCATCAGGTGCCATTGCACCATGGATAATGATATTTCTATTAAGCGAACGCAGAGATGTTCACGGGTCATTGATCTGGTCGTTACTGGCGTAGAGGTACCTACCTGCCTACACTACTCACGCACAAGCACGGCACTATGGTTTTATTCACCTATTGTAGTATGGGCGCTGCAACAGAGACAGCAACATTTTGGAGAGATTTTTGTACGCGTCTCGAATTGAACTTGCGAGCGCGAGTCACCGTGTCCTTAAATGGCACGTTCGGCGCTGTTTTTCAGTTTAATCTTTACCGAAAGGTGATCGTTGGCTTTTATAGTTCCAAATTGTTTGCAGGCTTTCTCATTTCGTTGCTTTTGTTTTGAAAATTATAATTATTAATTATAACATTTTTTTTTAGAGCCGGTTTGCTATGTATGGACGGAAAAACCAAGTGCTTCGATAAAAATGGCGATGGTTTTGTTAGATCTGATGCCATCAACATCTTTTTTCTACAAAAATCTAAGGATGCAAAAAGGTAAAAGTTCCGTCGGTAAAAAACAGAATACCCACGGTGTAACATGAGGGGTGGATCATCGGTAAATGAGGGGTGGGGGACCTCGGTACCTATCGATTTAACCCCGCTGTATGTTCAGCGATATTCACTGGTTCAAAAGTTATTTGGACTTTAGTAAAATTTTAGTTAAAATCAGAATTCTTTTGAATTTGACTCTTAGATTTATAAAAAACCAAATATGAAAATTATAGCAATATTTCTTTTCAAAATCTAATATTTACGTTAACTTGAAATGGTTCTAAAAAAATATTTCTTATATTATTTTTTTCTGCAATCTATATTAAAAACATCTATCTGGCTTTCATAAAAAATAAACCCTGTAAATTTCATTTGGCTATTACGAAGGAATCATGTTGAAAAATGTAATTAAAATAGTGTAAGTGCCAAAAATCCTTGATTTGTTAACAAAAAACTACTGGATCATGTCAAGGAAAGGATAGCTAAATAAAAGCATTATGTCTTGCTCTTACACCGCTGTGATTGGCTGATTAGGTAGTATGCTATTTTTTATTTTGAATTCGAATTTTAAATGAAGACAGCGTTATCTTGCATTGTTGTGATTGGCTGTATAGGTAGTATTTTTATATTTGAATTTTTCGAAAGAAGATTGCATATTGTTGAATTCTATGCACAGACATGTGAGACATGACCCTGTACAACGGCCAATTGTGCTGGTCTTTCAGGACGAAAAAGGACTTCTTTGATTCGAACTGAGTCGATTCTCGGCGCACCTTCAGGCCGAGAAGTACCTGGTATTGGGCCTTCCATGAATTAACACGTTATGGACATGTAAAACAACCCGGTAATTAGGCTCGAGTTGAGGGCTACCTGTTCTCATCAACTGCTCACGGAATATTCTAGCAGCCGCTTGGGCATTTCCTTGGGCCGTAACAATATTGCATTTCTGCATATTCTTGTGTAGAATAAGGTATGGTAAAGGCTAATTTACGCAAATCCACTTATGTCTAATAAACAAACAAATAACAACAACAATCCAAATCACAAGGAAAGTAGCAAATATCAACAATTACGCAAATTTCGTTCGAAAAATCAAGTCACAGCAATGCAAGATAACGCAGTCTTGATTCCAAAATTCGAATTCAGAATAAAAAATAGCATACTACCTAATCAGCCAATCACAGCGGTGTAAGATCAAGACATAATACTTTTATTTAGCTATACTTTCCTTGACATGAGAGTTCCAGTAGTTTTTTGTTAACAAATCAAGGATTTTTGGTACTTACACTAATAAAATTTTTCGACATGATTCCTTCGTACTAGCCAAATGATATTTTCAGGGTTTATTTTTTATGAAAGCCAGATGTTTTTAAGATAGGTTGCAGAAAAAAATAATATACGAAATATTTTTTTAGAACCATTTCAAGTTAACGTAAATATTAGATTTTGAAAAGAAATTTTGCTATAATTTTAATATTTGTTTTTTATAAATCTAAGAGTCAAATTGGTATAAGGGCACTAAAGGCCCACTATTCATCTTGTTTAAAAAAAAAAACTGGGTCGCAGACCCAATATTTTGGCTGCAATTGCGAAATTAAGGATGAATTCTGATTTTAACTAAAATGTTACCAAATAACTTTTGAACCAGTGAATATCGCTGAACATACAGGGGGGTTAAATCGATAGGTACTGAGGTCCCCCACCCCCCATTTACCGATGATCCACCCTCATGTTACACCGTGTATACTCGTCTTTACGTAATTTTACTAAAACTTCGTTTAATACACAGGATATACGCTGAAATTTACGATATAAAAGAAAAGTATTTTATAAAGCCTGATGCATTGTTTTTATCAACTCGGAACCCAGAAAAAGTGGCGGAACTGATGGAAAATCTATATTTAGATGTTAATGTTTCCCCAGAAGAAGTTGAATACGTCGAAGCAAATGCCACAGGTACGTATCTCATAAAATGATAAAAAATATAAACCAAACGAATCTAAATTTCAGTCTATCATTACAGGCCTAGCAGAAGCTGACGCTAATGAAGTAGAGGCAATCGCTAGAGTATTTGCTAAGAATAAACCCATCAAAGTTGGTAGTGTCAAATCAAACATGGGTCACACGCAAGCTGTCTCAGGTGCATGCTCACTTACAAAGGTATTTTTTACATATTTATAATAAAAAAACATATTATTCAAAATAAAGTATTATGTTCCAATTGTTCAAAATTCTTATAATGTTCTAGATTTGCTTATCATATCAAAGAGGTGAAATACCAGCTAACTTACATTTCGAAGAGCCTTTGAGTCAGATCACAAAAGAGGAAAGAGTACAAGTGGTCACCGAAAATACCAAGTTTGGTAGAGGCTTCACTGCCCTCAATAACTTCTCAATGAATGGAGCGAACTACCACGTCCTTCTCAAAGGACATTATAAACAGAAACAACTAGACCTGTACAAAACTTCCCTTCCTCGACTCGTTCTAGTCTCAGGAAGACACGATAGCAGTGTTCACAAAATCTTTGATATATTACAAAATAACCCCATTGACGTTGAAGAACTCGCACTTTTAAATAATATTTTTAAGGATGATATTCCAGGGCATACTGGTCGTGGCTACAATATTCTTGGTAAGACCTGTTATACAGAAAACAAAAATTTTGTTTATCTGGCTATTGCTTATTTCTTGGGTCCATATAAAGAAGTACCTATAATGACAACTAACTTTCCCATGTAATTTTATAAGAGTGGGTGGAGTGGGGAATAGAGTACCTGTGTTGGCGCACACTTTTGCATTTCAATGTCTTGCGCACATGGGTGCTTGAGATAAAATAAAATAAAATACATCCTTAAAAAGTTTACATATGAAATGTTTCAGCGTCAAATGATAGTAGTAAGGTAGTTGGTACAGAAAGTTTGGGCAAAGGATTTGAATATTACTCCGGCACCGCGCGCCCCGTTTGGTTCCTGTACAGCGGCATGGGCTCGCAGTGGCCCGGCATGGGGGCAGCACTCATGCGGGTACCTATATTTGCTGCAGCTATACAAAGGTATTGTTAGATTTTCTTAACACATTTAAAATTTGTTTTTATAAAGAAAAAAAGAGTCAAAACTTTTATTTTAAACTTGCAAAATAAATTGATGATAATAAATGATAAAAATAAACTGTGTTTGTAGCTGCAACAACGTCTTACTTCCAAAAGGCCTGGACGTACACAAGATCATCACGGAAAATGATAGTACCATGTTTGATAACATACTGCACAGCTTTGTTGGAATAACTGCAGTCCAGATAGGTCTTACAGATATTTTAAAATCTGTGGGGTTAAGGCCTAATAATATTATTGGTAAGTACCTAATTAGATACATACTTCATAAAGATAGAAAGCAGAGTGAAAATTTTGCTTGCTTAGAATATTCGAATAATACCTACGAACATCTCAAATACTTTGTTATTTTCAGGGCACAGTGCTGGAGAAATAGCATGTGCATACGCAGATGAATGTCTTTCTGCTGAAGAATGTATTCTATTGTCATACTACAGAGGATTAGTCTCGCTACAAACCATGCTGATCAAAGGAAAAATGGCCGCTATTGGTCTTGGTCATAAAGAGGTAGGAAACAAATATCCCTGATTTTTTACTTAATGATTACTTCAACTGATAACGAAGAACGAAGAAGGGGTTTGATTAAGAATTTTAAATGAATGACATTGTCTACTTTTATTTTTAGCTTCGTGACCTATGTCCTTCAGAAATCGATATAGCTTGCAAAAACAGTGCAACATCGACCACCATATCAGGGCCTGCGGACGCAGTGGAGAAGTTTGTGGCTGACCTACAAAGTCGATCAGTTTTTGCAAGAGTTGTAGCTAGCTCCAATATAGCTTACCATTCCAGATATATTGCAGATGCTGGTAAGGGTATTTAAATAATAGTAAAACTGTGTTAAAAGTTCAAAAAAAAAGTTTTAAGGGTATTTCCTATGGGAAATGATTTATGGGATAAAAATATATATATGTAGTAGCTTATGTTTTATTCCGAGCCAGAAACAAGCCAGATCCGTTCAGCAGTTTTTGCGTGTTAAGAGTAACATACCTACATACAAACATTCGCGTTTATAATATTAGTATGATATTTTAGTGTGTACCTTTGGACTACAATTAAACGTTTCTATTTATATCTTCTAAATTTGTGCTTTATTTATAGGGCCAACACTTTTGTCAGAATTGAAAAATGTTATAAAAATTCCTAAAGAACGTAGCCCAAAATGGCTCTCGACTTGTTTTCTACCTGATCAATGGGACGACGTCATAAGCAAAACTGCCTCACCAGAATATTTTACCTATAACCTATTGGTAAGGTTATTTAAACTTTTAATTATACATGCTGTTTAGCACAACCTCTGTCATATCATCCATACAGAAGGTACTAGTGGTTTCTTTTTCACTTCTTCCACTAGTGGACAAAAAAATTAAGTGTACAAAAAATCAAATCAAATCAATAAGTGCTTATTTTGTATGCTTATAGAAATAAATGATATTGAATTTTGAAGGTAAACCAAGTGCAATAGCTTGACGGGCTTTTTAATTCTCAATAGCCGGGAGGCTAGTTTATAAAAAAATATAGTTCCGAAATTTCAATATTTAAGTGCGTAATCAAATCTTTAAAAAAACTGAGTCTTTTTCTTTAATTCAATTCAGTTCTTGGTTTATGGCTCTGCGTCTTTTCGACCCAATTTTGCCAATGTCCGTTATGATAAGTGTCTTCAACCTTTCTGAGAAAAAAAAACTTACAAAAGATTACAGTTCGTTTTCTTTAAGCTAGCCAAGCTATTGCACAGTGAGTGCCATAATCACTGTGTGACAAAACCATTGCATCAATAAGTATCATATTCACTGTATGACAAAATTACATTGAATAAAAATGTAATATAAAGAATTAAAAAAACTGTTGCGATTGGTAAACTATGATTATTCTCATTTAAAGAACACAGTTCATTTCGAAGAAGCAGCCAGCATGATCCCCGCTGATGCGATAGTGATCGAAGTGGCTCCGCACGGCCTGATGCAGGCGATCGTGAAGAGATCCCACTCCAGCTGTATGAATGTAGCGCTGACCAAGCGAGGCAGCGAGGATAACGTTGTAATTCTGCTTGACGCTCTAGGAAAGTAAGTACATTGCATACTTATATTACCATTATTTTATAAATAGGTCTGTTAGAAACAAAAAGATAATAATTTAAATTGTTCCATTGTCTTATTATTTCTCAAATTTACAATAATGTTTTCGGCAGGTTATACCAAGCTGGTTTAAATCTAAACGTGGATGTTCTGTATCCTCGGATAGATTTCCCAGTTTCAACAGAGACTCCAGTTATCTCCCATTTCGTGGATTGGGACCATAGCAAGGATTGGTATTATTCATTCTTTCGTATTGCGCTGATGTGTTATATTGTTTTTTTTTTTTTTCTAAAATTAATTTATTTTTATTTTAGGCCTCACAATTATTTTGATTTTGTTCAAAAGAAAACATTTTTTGCGAAGGAATTCGATATATCCATCCATGATGATGAGTATGGTTTCATCAAACAATACACGAGAAATGGTAAAGATCGTTTGATTTAAAAATTATTTGCTTATATTAACCTATAACAAGATTATGTATTAACGTTTTTATTTGTTTATAGGAATAACACTTTTTCCTGAATCAGCGATATTAGTAAAAGTTTGGGAAACAGCAGCGATGTACAAAGAAACTACATGTGAAAACTTACCAGTTACTTTCATCAATGTTAACTTTCATGGCGAAGTCAGTATTCAACCTGAAGAAGTACTGCGATTAAGAGTACACGTACAGCTTGGATCTAATTTATTTGAGGTACTTATAGACGATCTTAAATTTTCAAGGTTGAAGTTCTTTAAGGTCATCTGTTATTAATGTTTTAAACGAATTTCAGGTTACGCACAATGATAAGCTCGTTACATCTGGATCTATTGAATTTGAGTTCAATAACTATAATTCAGTTTCTTATAATGACAGCGATTATGACTTAAATAGTACGGATATTTATAAATTAATGAATCTAAGAGGATATGGCTTCGAGTGAGTATATTGCATGAAATAATAACAAAAACGTCAATAAAAAGTATAGGCCTATTTATTATTATAATTATAAATTTCAGAGGTAAATTTCAATCTATACATTCTGTAAACACAGAAAAAGGTCAAGCTCTTTTGAAATGGGAAAATGATTGGATTTTTTTCCTGGATGCACTGGTTCAACTTAGTGCTCTATCAAGAGACTACGATGGCGTATCTGTTGTAAAATTAATTAATGAACTTTCCATTAATCCAATTCAACACAAAGAACAAAAAACGGCACAAGTCAAAAATATTTGTTATGCTGCTAATATTTGCAAAGATCTGGATATTTGCAGGTACGTTTATACTTGTAAATATGAAAAAATAACACAACGTATTATTTTTGTAAAAGTAAAATGAAAGGATGGATATGTGCCCCCTTCTTCACGCCAAAACTTTTGAAAGGATCGGGCTACAATTTTGTAAATAAGTTTTCTGGCCAGTTGGGATGATGACCGAAGTAAGACTGCAAGGCAGATGCTAGAGTTTATTTTTCTTTTTTAAATTAATACACACAACAGAGTGATTGTCGTCAACGAATTTTATGACAAGAGCAACGTAAATATTTCCAGATCTGGTGGTGTTGTTTTGAAATCAATCAAGTTTGAAGATGAACCTGTACTGGAACAAACTATTGATAAGTTGCTGATTCGTAAGCCGCACGGCGAAGGTGACGTTCAAGTGGAAGCGCTTGTAGTTGACTCTCAATTGGACAATGTAAAGCTTGTAAATAATGGAAATACATTTGTTTGGATTGAGTTTTCTCCCAAAAAAGAGGCGATTAAGGTACATACACACTCGTAGGATGATTAATTATTGAGTTCTTTATTTTTTTTTCTTTTAAAATATTATTAAATTGCAGGTTGCATTTGTAGGCATTTCCGTAAATAAGTACAGCAGTAATAAAATAAATAAGTTTGGAACGGATTTCAGTGGCATCACAGCGAAGTAAGTACCTACCGATGTTATTAATTTATTAACTTGCCTTAATTTGACCTTTATGTAATAATAATTTTGTATTTTCAAGTATATTAATATTATTTTTTATAAGTTGGTACTAAGTACAAGTTTTGTTTTTCTCATATAAGTGAACCGAAATTCTTTAAGAAATAAAGAACCTTGAGACCTTTTTTAATGGTATGCGATCAGTAAAGGGTTTTGTTATTTTTTCATTCCCTACATATAACAATGAACTCTGACTTCTATATCGAAAATAAATTGAAGTTTATCTGTTTTTAGCGGTCAGCAAGTTATGGGTATTGTCCCAGACAACAATATAACAAAGTTGGTAGAGCCGTATTGCGATTTTCTGTGGCCCGTGCCTCATTTCTGGAATATGGAGGAAGCTGCCACCGTGCCGTTACCTTACATCCAGGCTTATTACTGTCTTGTAAGTTTTTAAGGCGATGTTTTAGTACTGGAAACCTTTACAAAATAAAAAGAAAAACCTTATTATTTCAGACTTTTAGAAAAACGTTAAAAAGAACAGATACCGTGCTTATAAGCAACGGAGACACTGGGTTTGGACAAGCTCTTATATCAATCTGTATAAGCTATGACTGCACAATATTTACCACGGTCAAAAATCTTGAAAGAAAAAAGGTTTTGCTGCGAACATTCCCCAAGTTAGATGGTAAATTTATGTGTTACTATTATTCAAGTTATGCTATATATAATACAAATTATTATTTGTGACTGACCACATTTTTTTTGTTTAGGTAACAAAATAGGATGTTCAAATGAAGACTCTTTTCTGCACATGGTTCGAAGTGCGACGAATGGAAATGGATGTAATTTGGTTATAAATGACAACAACGAGGCGCTACGCGAGGTACAGTCATCGCCTGACAGAGTTAAACAGATGAAGACTCCAATACCCAATGTACATACAAAACCACAGAAATCGCATAACCAAACCAGCTCTAAAGCCGCTAATCTGGTCTGGTTTAGCCTTGGTTTTGTGCGTAAAATACATATACGGGAACGAATTTTTCATGCGTTCAACTCTGGTGGTGACTGTACGTAGGTACATATTTTTCAGTATGAACTTATGACAAACTTAGATTATTTCTACTTTTGTTTTTACCTACCTTCTTCAAAAAACATAAAATAAAGTAATTTTCCAATTTCTGATCAGGCTACTATGGGATGCGTGGGAGCATCGAGCACGTTTTTGAACATCTGCGAAGTTGGCATGAAAAAGAACGAAACTTTTGGCATGGCATGTCTTACTAATTGTAGAAACTATATGTCTGTCTGTTTATCTAATATATTTCTCAAAGAAAATGTCAAAGAAAGAAAGGTATGCATATATTTTGTTATAGTAATTCTCATTTGGTTCTAGTCTGTTAAAGTTGCATCCTCTAACTTATTTCTTATTTCAGATATTACACTCACTTCTAACTGAAGGCATAGCGTTGGGTGTCGTTCGACCACTTATGCGTGTGGTTTACACTCTGACTAATATATCTCGAGCTTTCAAATTGGTATCAAGAGATAACCACATTGGCCGAGTTTTGGCAAACATGCAGAACTCCGAAAATTCAAAAAGAAGCTATGATATTTTGTCAAGGTACTACTAAGTAAATCTGCAGCGTTTTCTAAAATTCACGATGTCACTATCACTAAATGGTCCTTTGGTCCATTTTCATAACAGTAACTGTTTTTCATAACTCGCTTCGAAAAAGTCAATTTCCTTCACTGTTCCATAACTAGTTATTAAAATGGACCCTTTGTTCCCTTTTCATAACTGTTTATTTATAACTAGCTACGAAATATTATGTATCAGATTTCATGTTTCCCATCTATGCGTGAAACTCAATAGTATTCATTATTTTTTTTACGTTTAAAAGTTTTATTAATAATCAGGCGAATACAAAATCATTGACAAGTATGAATGGGCTACTTGGATACATTTTATTTATTGTCATAGGATACAATTGAATCCACGATATGTATATATGGTGGTGTGTGATGGGAGCGAGCTGGGCGTGGAGCTGGTGGGCCACCTGATCAGACGAGGCGCGCGGCGGCTGCTGCTGCAGGTGGAGCCGCACATGATGGACGGATACTTCCATGTCAGATATGCGTTAGTTGAAAAGTTATTTTGCTTCCTTATATTTCTAATGTTAAATCTAAAGCTGAGATTTAATTATCTATTGGAATTCACAGATCTTGGAAGAAGTACAAGCTGGAAATACATATCAACAGTGAAGATCTGAATAAAAAATCTGGGGTTCAGAAATTTATTAGAAATGGCATAAAGCTAGGCTACGTTGATGGTATATTTATATGTCAAAACTATGTCAAAAATCCGGACAATTCTCATGCTAAAAACTGTGCTTCTATCGTCTCTTCTTTAGATTCAGTATCACGGGAAATTAAAAACTTTTGGTAAGAATTTAAATAATACCTAATAGGGATATAGGGAACTAGCCTTCAATCGATAAACTTCTTATATAAATTGCAATACGTTCGAATTATTCTGTGCGGAGAACAATTAATTTATATTACTTAACCCTTTCATTCTCCAGAAATGTACACAAAAAGTATTTCAAGGAATAAAATAAGTGTTATCAACCTACACAGCTCAATATCAGTAATTTTTTTTCAGCTATTTAGCTGTTGTGGCCCTCACAGAGCAAAAATCAGTAAGCAGCGTTGAATTTTCAAATATAGAAACGTGTTGTTTCGATAGAAATAAAACTGGATTACAGGCACTTGCTCTGCGCCACGCAATTAATGGAAAGGTAACTTATATATGTACTATGTTTTTTCTTTGTTTAAAAATTGTTTCCTTAGAAGTAGTAAAGTATATTATGCTTTACTACTACTAAATTTTCATCTCTGCGTAACACTCTTATCAAAGTATTCATGGCAATCATCGTCATTCTTGCTGAGAAGCTGTTGTGATTTGCCTCTCGATTTCAGCCATATTTCTCTTTCGCTCATGGTCTTTATACTTCACTATTCTTATTATGTAGGGGATTGTTCATGTTGATTAATAAATCCGCAGTGAATAATGGTCCAACCTAATAAGGTTGAACCATCTCATGGGCGGTCTTCTACTCACTCCTGCACGACAATACGCTCAATTTATATTCTTTTACAGTAACTACTACACCTTGTTCACGTGTTCTATGTATTTGAGGATGCAAGACATAAAACACATGGATGCAAGAGAAGACTGCCGCACCATAACTTAAAAGCATCTGTTTTTTTTTCTTTATTTCTCGCACATTCACAGCACCCATTTGTAATAACGACCAACACAATATCTGAGTGAGCCGGACCTTACTGTTTTTTTTAGGATTTCTGTTCTGCCAGATTTTAGATCATCAAATCGTCCATAAGTGATCTAGTCATCGCCATGTTTTTATTTTATTTAAGAACTCCATTTGAAGATAACGATCTTAAGTAAAAGTTTAGTTATTCAAAAGTTGTAATAAATTTATTTTTAAAAAAATACACAAAATTTCTATGTGCAGTGTGCACATGGAAACTTTGTGTATCTTTTTTACTGTTCACATTTTATTACGAGTTCTTTTTAATAATGGAAAATTTTGTGCATTTCATCCTAGTGCGCCTTTTCGCACACTGTGTTAGGTGAGATAGCATACATAATATGGGCCTCGTCTACCGACAATCACGCCGTTGAATTGTTACCCTTAAGGCTAGCACTACATTGTGTTAAATAATTGCTCCAAATATCTTCCACTAGTAACTTATACAGGAAGCAGCTAATATGATATAAATAAACAAAAATATATAATTGTATCGCATAATAATCATGTCAACCGATCTTATTTCAGTTTGTAAGATAACTAAACTATTTTTTTGTTAGCAACGTTCAAATGTTTTTAATGGTCGGTTAACTTGCAGGCTCACAGGCTAACTCACTTTGTTTCAGAACATTTCACAACCTTCCTTGTCAAGATTATTCAACGCAATAGACTATTGCTTGAAAAATAACTTGACCAGCGTGCTTTCATCAGACTACCTTGGAGAACCCAAAACAAAACATACCCTTCCATCAACAGGCTTCGGAGCATTCTTCCGTCATGTTGATATTGATGAGTATTGCGCTATTGATCCCATGATTTGTATGAAGACACTATTGAATAATGAAAATGAGGTAAGCTTTGAAGAACAACGAAAGTGATTGTGTTAGACACATGTCGGGATTAGAACCAAACTTACTTTGTTAGGAGAAAAAAACATTTTACCACAGCATTTTCATTCGCATAATATTTTTATTATTTTAGAACGAACTCTTCATGAACCCAGATGAAGACCACCTCATGATAGTGCCAGGTTTCGATGGCTTGTACCAAAACATGACCGCTATGTCGGAGCGGCTCAAGATACTCGCCGTGACATTGCAGCTAGAGCCGGACTTTGACAAGAGCATTGATCAGATTGCTTCTAGACTTGTAAAAGTATGATTTTTTTTTTCCGTATATAAAAAAACGTACGACATTTACGTCCCAGCACCCGATTTGTACTAAGTAATTCACCTTTATGCATCACGTACAATTTCCTTGGAAGAGGCAAATTGCACGTAGCTACCATAAATTATTTATATTAGCTTTATCGTAATTTGATTATAGTGATTTTGATATCGATATCCAAAACTACCCATGCACAGTTTCAGCTCGATTATTAAGTAGTTTTTTTGATTTCGGTCAACAAACATGTTACTAAATTTATAAACTTTTGTCAACTAACATGTTTCTTTTTACACCACACAAAAGGCAATATCGCTGAGCAACCATACTGCCTAATTGGTTTTACAATATTTTACACCACAAATGTAAACAATGTATGAATGTAAACTTATCTCTACAAAAATAACTTCGTCTGATTTACGAATTGATCACATTTTTGCCGACGTCATATAAGTATATGACGTCGGTTGTGTATTGCTGTATTGTATAAAGCAATACACAATCAACAAAATTACTTACAAAGAATTGTAACATAAGTGCAATGGGTGGCGTTATTTAATAAGTAACTGTTATTTTACAATGACTAATTGACTCATACATAAAACTCGAATAATTAACAATACGTATTTCATTATTTTCAGCTAATTAAAACTCGATTTCATCTCAAATCGAAATTTTATCTTTTGGGATATTCATTTGGAGTTAACGTTGCACTTAAAACCGCAGATTTGCTGGAAAAAGAAGGTATACTATATTTGTATTTTCTTGCAGATATTTATAACTCTTGTGGTATTATTAAACCTTTATTTATTTTTGCAAACTTCGGTTTCGTTACAGGAAGGAGTGGGATAGTGTTTTGCTTAGATAGCAGTCCAGATGCACTTAAAACGCAGCTCAACGCCTTCTTGGGTGACATGACAGACGCACAACTGCAAAACTCTCTAATTCAACACATCTACAACCAGTTTACTGAGAAAACATCCACTGAACTAAACGAAATACTTGAAGCTACGGAATCATGGCACGAGAAGGTGGACGCATTTATCAGATTAGCCAAAAACTCAGTCTCCTACACGCATGAATTCTTGAGATCCTTCATCAATGTATCGTATAGAAGAGTTGTCATTGCCAAAGAGTACCAGCCTGATTTCAAATTGAATTCAGAGGTAGTTCTTATAAGAAGTGTATCTTATCCGAAAGTAAATCTGTCAAAAGACTATGGTTTGTCAAGAATTACGAATAAACCTGTGAAGGTGTTTGATATACGGGCGGATCATGTGAGTGCGCCCCAAGACAGCAGAGTATCAAACATTGTGAACAAAATGCTTGATCCTGAGCATTTAGAAGGACTTAAAAAGAGAAATTTATGTCAATACTACCTAATAGAGTAGCTATTTAGTGAATAAAATATGGCCATCTTAATTTAGTTTTATTTATTTACCTAACGAAAGATACGAATTAATTGAAATTTTATTCACCAGGAACTTTTACAAATATTATTACTATAATAATTACAATTACAATATTTAATTGCACACAAAATTTTCCTATTTTGGCATAACTTTAAAATAATCTTCAAATATCAAGACACGCGGCGGTGTCAAGCTAACAAAACTGGCGAGCAGCAACGTGTATTACCATTTAGAGCCATTTTTGATCCCCTCATAACTCAAAAACTAATTGATTCTATAGATAAACATGTGAAATTTGATTCATATATTTTGACTTTTATTTATTTATTTATTCAAGGAAAACCAGCAGCACATACAAAAAACAAGAAAATAAAAACAGAAGGCTAGAGATTTTTACGACTAACTTGGAGGATTTTAGATTTAACATCCAAAAATCGTCATTTTTATCACTGAATGACCTATAGATCAAAACTCTAACCCAGTTCCAGATACCCTAGAAAATTTAAATTTGATCATCATCATCAGCCTAATAGTAGTCCACAGCTGGACATAGGCTTCCCCTAATGAGCGCAATAGCACCCTGTCTTCAGCTTGCCGCGTCCAGCATCTGCCTGCAGTCTTTCGTAGGTCTTCATCCCACCTGGCCAGAGGGTGTCCTGAAATTATTTATAAGATGTTATAAATAATTTCAGGACACCCTGAAACTGACCATTGAACTTTGCACCCATTTAGATCTCAATTATTTCGTCGTTGAAGTCAACAACTTAGGCATATATTCATAATATTGAACTTGGCTCTCATTCACATTCAGGTTTTTATAGGATTTTATTAATTTTTGGAAGAACTTATTAAATGATAAACAAATACTTATCTCTGAATTATTCCTTTGTATTCACCCAAATAGGCAGTGGGCCGGCCATATCTTGCGAAGAACCAACCGTTGGGGTAAACGTGTTCTTGAGTAGAGACAGCGACTCGGCAAACGTGTTTTTGATGTGATTTGAATATGATCCAAGCGATTCAAAAGACAAAAGACTCACCGACAATCATAGTCATCAATAAATAAAATAGATGACGATCTGCGAAAGACTGCAGGTAGATGCTGGATGCGTCAAGCTGAAGACAGGCGCTATGGGGCTCATTAGGGGCCTATGTCCAGCAGTGGACTAACATAAGCTGATGATGATGATGATGACAACGGGAAAGTTACGGCGAAACTACAGTGGTTGGCCCGTCAAAATATCAAACATAGATTTTTGACTCAAAATAAAAAGATTAAGGGTTTTTTTTAAATTAGCTCCCTAAATTAAAAAAAACCCTTATAATGTTCTCTGCTAATGGTTAATGGCGCGTAGTCAAGGTTAGGTCACTTACTGACTTATCTCAATATTTCGAAAACTACAAGATATACGAAGCTTTAATTTTGCAAAAAAGTTCCTTTTAGGAAGTTAATAACAATTATTTTTGAAAATTCGAATTCTAAGATGCTTTAATGTTCACTCTTAAGAACCAATGCATTCGCGTTGTAAGGGGATGTAAATGGAAGTCATAGGGTTTCGTATAAGGTATAATACTAATAACGGTCGAGTTGATTTGAGAGGTTAGGCACGTGTGATGAACTATACCGCTTGTTCGGTTTAGATTTGTTGCATAAAGATAATGACGTGGGAAACTTCATTTAAAAGGTATATAGGATGAAACAAACCAACAGTCAGAGTGTGTGTAGGTACACTACGTTTTCCAAGTTGCGACTCCACTCAAGAACTCGGTTACCCAGCGGTTATCGGTTCTTTTACTTTTACGTTTTTTTACATGAAAATTATGTAAGGTTATATGCAAATAAGGAACTTTGACTTTTGACAGTTGCAGTTTTCTTACAAAGTATTTAACAACAAGGATTGGACTTGAAAATCTAAATTAATTTGCATAATTAATTTTATATATACTGGCATTGTGCAATAAATAAGTGCATTTTGCTTTGTTCTTTCATTTCCTTAAATACTACTGTGAAATTCAAAGGTAAGTACACACTTTACTAAGGTAACTAACCTTCTTTTGTTCAGAAAATAGAGATTGAGTAATTTTACAAGCTTTTCAAAACGTAAATACAGGCATGGTGTAAGCCTACTAAGTAATTGTATAAAATATATTTTTGACCGATTTCCAAAAAAGAAGAAGGTTTTCAATTCAGTTTTATATTTGTTTTAATTTTATAGATGAAAAAAATGCAAAAGCCTAAAATGACCGGTGAAGAAATTGTAATAAGTGGAATATCTGGGATATACCCTAACACTGAGAACACTCGAGATCTGATTCGTAATCTGTACAACAAGGTAAATAGGCCTTTTTTAATGTATTCGATGGGTAAATCTACATTCAGATACCTCAAAAAATACGGTACGTTACCCTCGTACGGTCCTGTCTTGATTACTGTACCATCCAATAGGACGTCATATGCTATATATGTACATAGCCCTGTAGCACCTAACACCCGCCAGTTGATATGACCAGACGGGCGCTCCGTAGAGTACCATCGACCGTACCACCCCTACATAAAGTCGAGGTACGCTCTTCTTGGGTCACCCGAGCACCCGAGATTAAGGTAGGGTCTGTGTAATAACATCTACTAGCCTAAAAATCCAGGGGATTTCTCTAACAATTTGCGCTTTAATGCGCTTTTGCGTTGTGTTTGTTTTGTTCATTTCAAAAATATTCCAGGTCGACATGGTCACAGAGTCGACAGACACATCCGTGAAACATGCAGAACTACCCAAACATTTCGGTAGAATACATGGCCTTGAGAAGTTTGACGCGCAGTTCTTTAGAGTGACACCGGTACAAGCAGATTCCTTTGATCCTGTGGGAAGAAAGATCTTGGAACAGGCTTATAGCGCGATATTCGATGCAGGTAACCATGTTCTCTAAATAAAACCACTAACAAATATAATGGCGAAATCTGGATCTAAAGTTTTTTTGGTCGTACTAAAATAATGTTATAACTAGAGCACAGATAATATAATACTTAGACTAGAGTAAAACCCGAATTTTATTTGCACGGTTAGCAGAGCAGTCAAATGGTTCCGTATTCCATTGTTTCATAATTATATTTTTTTGTAGACTGTGGCGCACGCTAGCAAAGCTCGTAGTCAAAAGAATCTTTTCTGACATATTTTACAATCATATAAATATTTCAGCCAATTCAATAACACAACAATAGATTACACTTATACCTTCCTAATAGTAAGTAATTAAATTACGTTACATTAGTGTGATTATTAGTTTTTCTTTCATTTTCTTGTTTCAGGAATAAATCCAGAAACTTTGAAAGGTTCTTCTCTGGGCGTGTTCATCGGCTCGTCTATGACAGACCATGCTACATTAAACTTGTTTGATTATTTCAAAATGAGTGGTTATAGTATCACGGGGTCAGTTAAACAGTTTTAATAATTTTGATGATTTGATGAAGCGTAACCATAATGAGAGTCATCATCGTGTAGAAATAGAAGAGTGAGAGTATGGACAAGGTGAAAAATAAATTAAAATACTGTAGGGATCCCCATAATATTCGATTTAAATATTTTATTTAAGTATATTATTAATTTATTAATTAATGATATAAATCTAGATTATATATTTACACTGTTCATATTATGTCCATACAATCTCCCGTTCATACTTGCTTAGCGTTCATACTCATACACCTTGTTCGTACTCTCTACTCTTCTATTTCTACATTTCTTCACATCATATTTCTGTGCGCTAACCTCATGCATTTCGCGTGCATCGGTCGACCGGTCTAGTACCAGCGCGCGGGACCCCCCGCGCCGCGTACCTCTTTCCATGTGTCACTTGAGTCAGTCGTATGGAATCTTCCTACCACGCGTACCTACTATCTTGTATCAAGTTGCATTTTTATGATGCAACTTGATACAAGATAGTAGGTCCTTTTCTTTCGCACCGCTATCGCTATAATCTCTTCTGTGTTATTCTATCTTTCTTCTATTGTGAACTCTGTCTATCTACTGTGCCTTCCACTCCTACTTACAGCCTACTTATAACTGAAGTGATAATAAACCCGTGAACTGGATCATGATGCCTTCTTTCATCAACCACCATAACACATGCCCCTCCGCTACAATCGTGTCAGTAGATTAGATTGTACATATTGGAGAATTGCACCTATTTTTCAGATGCAGCAAAACTATGTTAGCCAACCGTATTTCATATTGGATCGACGGTAAAGGACCTTCCTATGGATTGGATCACGCTTGTGCGAGTTCTATCGCGTGCCTTGAGTTAGCTTTCCGAAGAATGAAGGCGGGCGAGTGCGACGCTGCTTTAGTCGGAGGATGCAACCACAGTGTGCACCCGACCTTAACTATCAATATGAAAAGGTTATTATAAAATATTAACCAAAAACATAATTATGAGAATATTGAACTTATTATTTCTAAATCACATTATTTTCTTTATCAGAGCCGGTTTACTCTGTCTTGACGGGAAAAATAAGTGCTTCGACGGAAATGGTAACGGTTTTGTTAGATCCGATGCCATTAATATATTTTTTCTACAAAAATCGAGGGATGCAAAAAGGTATACCTGAGTATAAAATGTATAGACAGATGTTTATTGTTGCGTTACTTGCCTAACCGAAAACTTTGTATGTAAAACAGAATATACGCCGAAGTGGTCAATGTAAATGAGAAGTTTTTTACAAAGCCTGATGGACTGTTCTTACCATCTCGAAACCCAGAGGATGTGGCGGAGCTAATGGAAAACCTATATTCAGACATTGACGTCTCCCCAGAAGAAGTTGAATATGTCGAAGCAAATGCTACAGGTAATACTAAATTTATAGAAATGCTTGTTAATCCTGAGTATTTGAATAGGTAGTTATAAATAGTAACTTCAGTAAACCAAAACAATAATGCGCCTCTTATTGACTTTCTATCACTGCAGGTCTTGCAGAAGCTGACGCTAATGAAGTAGAAGCAATCGCTAAAGTATTTGCTAAGAATAAACCCATCAAAGTTGGTAGTGTTAAATCAAACATGGGTCACACGCAAGCTGTCTCTGGTGCATGCTCAATTACAAAGGTATTTCTATTAAATTTTACATTATTTATTATTCAAAAGCATAGTTACCTAATATAAATCCATATAATTGCGTTTGTAAGTGAGTTATAAAATCTGCTACATTTTCATTTTCCAGCTATGTTTATCGTATCAAAAAGGCATAATACCAGCTAACTTACATTACAAAGGACCATCAAGTCTGATCACAAAAGAGGGAAGAGTACAAGTGGTCACGGAACACACAAAGTTTGGAAGAGGCTTCACTGCCCTCAATAATTTCTCAATTAATGGAGCGAACTACCACGTCCTTCTCAAAGGACATTATAAACCAAAACAACTAGACCTATACAAAACTTCCCTCCCTCGACTCGTTCTAGTCTCGGGGAGGCATGACAGCAGTGTTGGCAAAATCTTTGATATTTTGGAAAATAATCCCATTGACGTTGAAGAACTCGCACTTTTGAATAACATTTTCAAGCATAACATTCCTGGGCACACAGGCCGTGGCTACACTATTCTTGGTAAGAACCTGGTTATTTTATATGTTAAGGTTAAACGAGTTAGTGGGGTGAACTCGTCAGTAATCTTGAATTGTATTTAAAAAATATTTTAGTGCCAACGGATATTTCCATTTTGTACAAGTGTTTGGACAAAGGATTTGAATATTACTCCGGCACCACGCGCCCCGTTTGGTTCCTGTACAGCGGCATGGGCTCGCAGTGGCCCGGCATGGGGGCAGCACTTATGCGGATACCTATTTTCGCTGCAGCTATACAAAGGTATGTACCGTGTGATATTATTTTCTATTCGGAACACAATGAATTATCTTTTTTATGGTTCTAGAAGGTTATTCTAGAAGGTTTCAGATGTGAACGAAGAAAAAAAGAACAGGCTATTTATTTTACGCTGAAGCTTGTTGAGCAGTGCCGTGTCGGTTGCAGCTTTAGGAATTGAACCGCCACTCAGCCCGTGGAGGTTGTTAGGCTGGTTTTATTGTTACGCGTTTCGGCAGCGCCGTTGGAGAGCGTGCTTTCGGAGATGTATGGCGGTAGTAGTTGCGTTTGCAAGTCACGCGCTTGTGCAGCGCCGACCGTTCAGTGCGCTGCCACAGTACACATATAGACCAGTATGGAAACTAAGCCTAGTTGATGAAATAAATACCTACGCTCCATTATAGCACTAGAGTTGTCACTTTTCTTGTTTTTGATATATATTTTTTTATTAAGACAGCAGTATTGGCTTCAGCACCCTCGGAAACCATGAAAATGACACCCATGACGGAAAAATTGATAATTTATAGCAGCCGCCATCTTAAAAAGCAAGAAGTATGTGTCTTTTTATTTCTTCTATTTGTTTTGGACTGTTTAAAATGGAAAATCATAAAAGAAATTTTACTCAAAAATCAGTGCCGCGCTGTTGCCGCTTTGCCACCTACACAAACGAGACAAGTAATGCGTGCGTTGCGTTTATGAGTCACAGAGATAAGGACATAATATGCCGTGCGACGTTGTCTGTTCGAACGAAAATCACTGCCGCGCTGTTGCCGCTTTGCCACCTACACAAACGAGACAAGTAATGCGTGCGTTGCGTTTATGAGTGAGTTTAAAATACGACAGCTCCGGTTTTGATGAATTCGAGACCAGACAGCCGTATGCAACGCAATTTATGTGGCGGGTCATTTTTCAACAAATAAAACTTACACAGGACCGCTCGTCTAGACGCGACAACCGCTACTGACATTCCGCGAAAACCACTTAGAAGCCGTGTCGATGTGCATGTTTGTGTGAGTAGTGTGCCGTTTCGAGTGTTTGTTCCTAGTTTCCATACTGTCTATACTTATACTGAGGCGCTGTCCAGCGGTGCGTCCAGCGGCATGACTATAAAACCAGCCTTAGAGAGTATTCGCTTCCTACTATATATTTAAACACTTCTACTGCGATCACCAATCTGCCTGTCAAGCGTTGTGATTCTAACAAAACCCCTATTTTTAAGGGAGGCAAAGTCCTGAAGGTTCTTACCTATCAGCACTTTGGTTTAGGATTTTTGTCCTATTATCTAGAATAGGAAAAACATAATCGACAATTAAATCCTAAACCAAAGTGCTGATAGGTAAGAACCTTTAAACCTTAGGTACTTATCCGATAAGCACATGCACAATTACAATAATTAAATTCGCAGGTGCAACGACGTGTTACTTCCGAAAGGTCTGGACGTCCACAAGATAATAACAGAGAATGATGGAACCACGTTTGATAACATACAGCACAGCTTTGTTGGAATAACTGCGGTCCAGATTGGTCTAACAGACATTTTGAAATCAATGGGTTTGAAGCCAAACAATATTATTGGTAAGTAAGTTTTTTTTTGTTATTATAGTGCTGTCTGTTATGTAAAATCATTATTTACCGGAATGAGATACTAAACATAGTGCAAAATAAAACTTTTAAAATCAAGAATTGACTGAATTTATATTCGTAATTAGTAGTAGTAGGTACATTCATATACTAGTTTTCACAGTATTAAGTACAAACAAAAAAATTGCGGAGTTTTTTTATTCATCTTTGCCTTATCTTTCTTCGTATTTTATTTCGGGGATTAATATCATGCGCGTGATCGATTTTTTTCCTAGACTATAGAAAATACCACATGCCATTATTATTAGTTTAGTTATAATTTATCGAATTTCTTTGTATTTCACATATACGTACATTCATTTTTCAAAATAATTACGCAAAATTTTATTAATGTTATCAGTACCTACATGATAATATTCCAAGAATGCAATGAGATAACTTGTGTACTTTTAACTAATGAGACTAAAACACCAAGATTACCTATACACAAATTAGGGATATACTAAACACATAGACCAAAGCAAAATGTCAAATGTCTACATTTCTTTAAGAATGGGGCTTTCGAGCTTAGGGCTTAGGTAAAAGTTGATTATTGGAAAACATTTTGTCATAAAGGTAATCATATTTTACAGTCACAATCTACATCTTTCTAACAATATTTTTCAGGGCACAGTGCTGGAGAAATAGCTTGTGCATACGCAGATGAATGTCTTTCTGCTGAAGAATGTATTCTATTGTCATACTACAGAGGATTAATCTCGCTACAAACCATGCTGATCAAAGGGAAAATGGCCGCTATTGGCTTAGGTCATAAAGAGGTATAGAATAGATTACACTGAGAATCTTTCCCATTTACATATAAACGCGATGATTTATGAAGAACAAGATTCTGCTCGTGGCTTCACACACGTTGATGCTATGGAAACGTTTAAATCTTTAAACGTTGAAATAATCTTATTTCAATGGGAACAGTCCCCATGGGATAAACAGTACAATAAAAAAAATCTATTCTATCAATTACTGTAGTGATCATTCAAAACATTTTTTGCTGTTCTTAGAACCACACCGCCTGAAGACATAAAGTAGCAATACCAAGATTATGTCTGATATAATCGATTTCCTTTTTCAGGTTCGTGATCTATGTCCTCCTGAAATCGATATAGCTTGCAAGAACAGTGCAACATCGACCACCATATCAGGGCCTGCGGACGTCGTTGAGAAGTTTGTGGCAGACCTACAAAGTAGATCAATTTTTGCAAGAGTTGTTGCTAGCTCCAACATTGCCTATCATTCCAGATATATTGCAGATGCTGGTAAGTTCAATACTAATTTGTAACTAAAATAATGAATGGGAAAAGTGTTTGTACGGTCTGCTGATATATTGATCATCACTATCACTGCCACTTCTGACCCCGAAAAAGCAACTGAGTACTTAACTAAATTAATCTCAACCTGAGTTGAAGAACACAGTCACCGCGCTATCATTCCCAGCCGCAAACGTATTATAAAACCATGGGTTACGGCTGGCATTCTTAAATGCATCCGGCACAGAGACAAACTACATCGTAAATTCAAAAAGAACCCTAATAATGATACTAACAAATTAATCTATCTCCGTTACCGTAATTACTGTAAAAACCTCTTTACTAAACTTAAACAGGAATACAATCAAAAACAAGTTCAAAATGCCAATAAAGACCCAAAAAAGACCTGGAATCTCATCAAGCAATTAGCTCACCTTAATAAGAAAGAAACTAGTGCCTCTCACCTACTTACTATATGTGACTCTCCCGCTTTATCTGTTGACCAGGTTAACTCCTATTTTGCAAATATAGGTAAAAATCTAGCCTCTGAAATCCAGTCCTCATCAACAGTGCTCAACATAGAATCTGACGTCTCCGTCACCCTATCTGACAACCTTAGTAAATCTTGCAGCAACTCTATGGCATTTTACGACGTAGATGAGGCCGAAATAAACAACATTATTTGCAATTTAAAAGACAAAAGTGCGACCGGCTGGGACGGCATCTCAACACTACTAGTTAAATCAGCCAAACATATTTTCATTCCAGTCCTAAATCATATCTTCAATCTTTCAATCTCCAAAGGTACTTTCCCCTTCTCCTTCAAAATAGCCCTCGTTCATCCTATCTTCAAAAACGGTGACAAATATAATGTCTCTAACTATCGTCCAATTTCGGTTCTTACAGTTTTCTCCAAAATTTTTGAAAAACTTTTTAACATCCGTCTAGTCAACTTTTTAAACAAAAATAACATCCTTTCTCCAAATCAATTCGGCTTTAGGAGTGGTAGGTCCACGGAGGATGCAGTCTTGGACCTAACAGACTCTGTCATTAGGAACTTTGACTCTAAAAAAAAGACTCTAGGTATCTTTCTGGACCTCAGCAAAGCCTTTGATACGGTCTCAGTTCCTCTCTTACTCAACAAGCTTGAACATATTGGTATCAGAGGTATTGCTCTTAGTATGTTCCGAAGCTATCTGTCCGATCGACAACAATCTGTAGTAATCAATAATAACACAAGTAGGGTAGAGTCCATTCCTTTTGGTGTTCCACAAAGCAGTGTCCTTGGTCCTACCCTGTTCTTATTATACATAAATGATTTATGTAACCTCTCCCTGCCCCACTGCAAAATAGTCACCTACGCCGATGACACAGCTCTACTTGTCGACGGTCAGTCCTGGTATGAAACGAGTAAACATGCTGAAAGTGCTCTTAGATGTGTTATGTCTTGGTTGCGCTCTAACCTACTTACCCTTAACTTGTCCAAGACTAAGTTCATCCCTTTTTCACCCAACTCTGCAACTCAACCTCCCTGTACAATTTCCATTCGAGCCCATATCTGCTCACCGGATTCTTTGGCAGAACCTTGTGGCTGCTTGTTCATAGAACGAACATCTTGCCTAAAATATCTTGCTGTCATGATTGACAATAACTTAGCCTGGAACCAGCAAATCGAATCCACTGTCTCACGTACCCGTAAGCTCATCTTTGTTTTTAAAAACCTTCGGTCAATCCTATCTTTAAACCTTCTAAAAACTATATACTTTACACTAGTCCAATCGATACTATCGTACTGTATCACTGCTTGGGGTGGCTGTGCAAAAACGCGGTTACTCAGACTAGAACGTGCTCAGCGGGCTGTCCTCAAGGTAATGCTAAACAAACCAATTCGGTTTCCCACGACGGAACTTTACTCGCTCTGCCAAATCCACACAGTCCGCCAGCTTTTCATTTTCCAAACCCTACTCAGAAAACACACTCAGTTGTTCTACGATCCAAATCTAACCATCCACTCAAAACGCAGATCTGACAAGGTCTGTACCACTGAACAGGGCCGCACAGTAACAGCTAGTCGTCACTATTATTATATAAGCTCCGTACTCTACAACAAAGCCAACAAACTAATTAATATATACCCTCTAGCCCGCTATAAACTTAAATTGGTATGCCGCCAGTGGCTCTTATCTCTAACATATGAATCTACTGAAGCTCTTATGATTCGTAACTCATAATAATTTCTTTCACTTTACCTACCTATCCCTTGTTCCTAAATCACCTTCAGAGTATTTTGATATTTTTACCAATTATCTATAGTATCACAATAATGCCCAAAAACGCATGCATGTTTTAGTTTTGAGCTCTACTGTTTTTATTATTATCTCAGTCTTTTTTCAATATCTCTTGCTATTTTGTGTTTAATACCTAGTTTAAGGTTCTGTATCTACTAAAGAACATACAATTAAGGAACTCTGTAACCCTGTATTCGGAGGAGGGCGTTAATGCACGCGACACAGTTATATAACTACTGCGTGTATAATCGTTTTCACACAAGTTATCTATTTCCCATGTATTTATGTTCCAAATAAAGATTATTTTGATTTGATTTTTTGATATGTTTCGGTACATCATGGGTACTGTGTACTGTGTGTTCACTGTGTACAATTAAAAGATAATAATATCAGTTATCTACTACTCATACTATTTGCATATGATTTTTAATTTGTTACGGCTAGAAGACGCTACTGACACCCAGCTTTTAATTTTTGAAAGTGCCAAATATTAATAGTACCTTTCTAAAAAATATTAATTTTATTTTATTAGGGCCTAAGCTAATGGCTGAATTGAAAAAAGTTATAAAGAACCCTAGATCAAGAAGCCAAAAATGGCTGTCAACTTGTTTTCTACCCAATCAGTGGAACGACGTCATAAGCAAAACTGCTTCACCAGAGTATTTTACCTACAACTTATTGGTAAGTAAAACTTTATCTTTTATATTTTCCCTCAATTAAGGAACGTCTTTACAGTTGAAAAGGAAAAAGTAGAAACAAAACTTGCCTTTTCAGAACCCAGTTCATTTTGAAGAAGCAGCCAGCATGATCCCCGCTGATGCGATAGTGATCGAAGTGGCTCCGCACGGTCTGATGCAGGCAATCGTGAAGAGATCCCACTCCAGCTGTCTGAACGTAGCGCTGACCAAGCGAGGCAGCGAGGATAACGTTGTGGTATTACTGAATGCTTTGGGAACGTAAGTACCTTACCACTAGCAAGGCAAATGATATCCCAGCGTAGTTGTAGTAATGATACGTGGGCCTTCGGCTCGACACATTTTTTTTCGAGTTCTTACTAGAGGCTATGCGCGTGTGCTTAGTTTATATATAATACATACGCTTTGCAAGAAAATGTATGTCATTATTATCGTCCACTACGTCCTTGCAACTTACGACCGCGCTACACACGAATTAAGACGGTCATTTTTACACGCGTGGTTTGCTTGAATATGGCACCCACAATACAAGTACACGTCGTCAAACCCACGCAGCTAAAATGTGACGCGTGCTTGGTGGCGGTGACTTTTGATTCAAAGGGATCTCCTTTTTGACTACGACGACATAGTAATAGATCGGAACCATACTGTCGGTGATAGCTAGCCTCGGTTAGTACATTGCTCTTGTTGAATTAATTAGAAGTCACAATATTTCAGGTTGTACCAAGCTGGCGTCAGTCTAAACGTGGACGTCCTGTATCCTCCGATAGAATTTCCAGTTTCTACAGAGACCCCAGTTATCTCTCATTTCGTTGGTTGGGAACACAGCGAGAATTGGTAATAGAAATACTGAAGCATATTGTGATGTGTTTTAACGTGATCATTTTTTATATATTTTTGTATTTATTTAGGTCAACAAATAACTTTGATTTGATTCAAAGAACTAAAATATTTGCAAAAGAATTTGACATCTCTATCCATGATGATGAGTACCAATGCATCAAACAATATAAAAGAAATGGTAAGAATTGTCTAACATTTTTCAATAATTATTCAAAAATTATTTAAATATTTTTTGTTTTATGATAGTACCCACTCGGCTTCGCTCGGGTACATATCACGTGATACTCAGAATTGGCCCTCAGGGCGTAATCGTTATATTTCTTTTAAGGAATAAACATTTTTCCTGAATCAGCAATATTGGTGAAAGTCTGGGAAACAGCAGCGATGTTTAAAGAAACAACATGCGAACACTTACCCATCATCTTCACCGATGTCAATTTTCATGATCAAGTTACAGTAAAATCTGAAGAAGTACTGCGATTAAGAGTACATGTACAGCTTGGATCTAATTTATTTGAGGTAGACACTTACTTGACAAAGAACCAAATAAAAGTATTCAGAGTTGAATTGTTCAAGATCATTTGGTTTTCATTTTTTTAACTTATTTCAGGTTACTCACGAGGATAAGCTCGTTACATCTGGATTGATTCGGTTTGATTTCGAGAATAATCACAACTGTAATCCACTGTCTATTAATGACAGCGATTATAACTTAAATAATACGGATCTTTACAAATTAATGAATCTTAGAGGATTTGGTTACGAGTGAGTATAAAGTTTATAAAATATGTATGTGTATATTGTAATAAAAAAATAATATTAATCGCATTATTCTAAATTACAGAGACAAATTTAAATCTATACATTCTGCAAACACAGAAAGAAGTCAAGGTCTTTTGAAATGGGATAGTGATTGGATTTTGTTTCTGGATGCTTTGTTTCAACTTAGTGCTCTATCAAGAGACTACGATGGCGTATCTGTTGTGAAATTAATTAATGAACTTTCAATTAATCCAATTCAACACAAAGAACAAAAAACGGCACAAGTCAAAAATATTTGTTATGCTGCACAAATTTTCAAAGATCTGGATATTTGCAGGTAATTTACGTTTACCGTTTAATATGGAAAAATAGCACAATAAGTATTATTATTTCTGAAAAAGTAAATAAATAGAAGGTTGTTTCTTCATTACTAAAGCTACTGTAGAATCGGAATACAATTTTGCGTTTTTTTTTATACTGACATGATAAACATTTCTAGATCTGGTGGTGTTCTTTTAAAATCAATCACGTTTGAAGATAAGCCTGTACTGGAACAAACTGTTGATAAGTTGCTGATTCATAAGCCAAACGGCGAATGTGATGTTCAAAGGGAAGCGCTTGAAGTTGACTCTCAATGTAATAATTTGATTGTGAATTTGGACAATGTAAAACTTGTAAATAATGGGAATACATTTGTTTGGACTGAGTTTTCTCCCAAAAAAGATGCGATTCAGGTAAAGTAACATTCAAGGATGATTCATATATTTTTTTTTAATTTTGCATTTTAAATTAATTTTAAATTGCAGGTTGCTTTTGTGGGTATTTCTCTAAATAAGCACAGCAGTAACAACATTAATCAATTTGGAACGGATTTCAGTGGCATCACCACAAAGTAAGTACTAGACATTTGACTAGGCCTACCTTATGTTTTGTATATCTAATCATATTTTTATGACATGTAAAGTGATTGTTTATTTCATTCATTAACTTTTTAGGTTTAATTACCCATTAATAACAAAGAAATTTCAAATAAAAAAAAAGAAACAAATTAGAACTAGTATTTACAATTACGCTAACTGCAGACTGTTGGAAACAATCTACAGGTAGCTCAAATGATTCATATCAATCTCGGACGGAAGCATCTGCAAGGCATGTTCGCCGCTGTATGCTCCTGCATTGCCCCGCTGTATGGCAATGCTGATGCGTTACGCCAGAACTTACCAGATACTCATTTTATTAATTAAAATAACATCAAATTTTGACAGAAATACCGAAGAACAATGAAGTTTATATGTTTTTAGCGGTCAACCAGTTATGGGTATTGTCCCAGACAACAATATAACAAAGTTGGTCGAGCCGAATTGCGATTTTCTGTGGCCCGTGCCTCATATCTGGAATATGGAGGAAGCTGCCACCGTGCCGTTACCTTACATCCAGGCTTATTACTGTCTTGTAAGTTATTAAGGCGATGTTTTAGAACTGGAAATATTTATAAAATTTAATAATCTTCTTTTTCAGACATTTAGAAAATGCTTGAAGACAAGAGATACCGTGCTTATAAGCAATGGAGACACTGGGTTTGGACAAGCTCTAATATCAATCTGTATAAGCTATGACTGCACAATATTTACCACGGTCAAAAATCTTGAAAAGAAAATGATTTTGCTGCGCGTTTTCCCCGAGTTAGATGGTAAATTTATCTCAAATTATTTCTAAGTTTCATTTTAATGTTTCTTAAACTAACCAGTTTTTTTATGTAGGTAACAAAATAGGATGTTCGAACGAAGACTCTTTTCTACACATGGTTCGAAGTGCAACGAATGGAAATGGGTGTGATTTGGTTGTAAACGACAACAACGAAGCGCTACGTGAGGTACAATCACTGCATAAAAGAGTTAAACATATAAATAGAACAGAATAAAAAATGTTTATTTTTGTAAAAATAAAAAAAAATACTAAGTACGCACTCATTCATATTACATATAACTACGAAACAGTACAAAGCGTACGAAATTAACAGCGAGAACACAAATAGGCTACCGGCTCAGCGTTAAATGATCCATTGACACAGGTGCAATGCACCGCTGTTTTTCAGCAGCGCCAGAGTACTGAGTGCACCGATAGCCAGTGTATGTAAATTCCGCAGAAACCGTTTAAACAAACTAATCCTGAAGCTCCCAAACCCACTCTACTCTGACCCACTTACTTTGAGTACCTACCTAGAAGCGTAACAGGTTTTGGATCTAAGTAGTAGCGCATGTTTGACCGCCCTATTTTGACTCGTTGTATCGAAATACTTGTATATTTTTAAAAATAAGCAGAACGTAGATTCTTGACTCAAAATCAAGAATCTACGCTCTAGCTTTGTTTCGCCAACAGTTAATTTTTATAAAGTTATTATTACCTCTGACACCATTTTTAAAACGAATTTCTAGATAGAATGTAATATAATATTTATTTTTTTAGACAAGTTATACATTATGTTTACCTATGAAGCACCATTAAACAATAGATGAGTCAGTGAGTCTTTTATCTTTCATAAATAGAGATTGCCGTGGTTTTTATGTACAGGGGTACGGAAGCCTCATTTGTTCAACTTTATAGTGACTGTACCTATTTCAGTTTATAATAATTAAAAATCTTAAAAGAGGAAATTATTCACTTCGGGTTTCACTTGGGTTGTTGTAAAACAACTTGCACCGTTTTTCAGGCTACTATGGGATGTGTGGGAGCATCGAGCACTTTTTTGAACATCTGCGAAGTTGGCATGAAAATGAACGAAACTTTCGGCATGGCATCTCTTACTAATTGCAGAAACTATATGTCTGTCTGCTTCTCTAATATATTTCTCAAAGAAAATGACAAAGCGAGGAAGGTACACATAAAATATATTTCAGTATTATACTTTCTAATTCGTTTTAGTCTGTTAAATTTACCTTATCTAAAAGTTATTTCTAATTTCAGATATTGCACTCACTTCTTGCTAATGGCATCGCGTCGGGTGTCGTCCGCCCTGTCACGCGTGTTGTTTATACTCCGACAAATATATCTAGAGCCTTCCAATTGCTATCAAAGGATAACCATACTGGCAGAGTTCTAACAAACATGCGAGACACAAACATATTGAAAAGCAACTATGATATTTTGCCCAGGTACAATATCATAAGAATTAGTTCCGCAACTAAAACTCAGTACGACCTAAAATTGTTTATTATTTACTCGTTGGCTTTTTCCGATTGGAATTAAAAATAATTTTGCGCTCAATTCAATTTTTTCCCGATATAAAATGGTCCGAGTTATCCGCTATATCAACAGCTATCTGCCAATGAAAGTACCTTCAAACTCTGTCAAGGTTTACGTATTATAATAACTAAACATAATCCAACTATTTTTGAAATAACTACGGTCAAAAGACCTACTGTTTACATAAAATACTTAAAGATCGTTTCATAGAATTTTGTTTAAACTAATGAACGATATCTATAAAGGAGAATTCACCTATGGTTTATTCATCTACGGTTTGAACAACTACAATTAAGTAACCTAAGGTTGATTGAAATAATGGACGACTCACCTACTGATCTTTGGTCAATATTTATAGACAAAATAAGAGTAAAAAAAACAAACAAAATAGTTTAATCATAGTTTATTTACATGTAATTAGGTCATTTGTTGAAGTCAAAACAAAAGTGTTCGTAGAATACAAATTATTAATTAACAAATTAAAGATTTGAAGCAATAGCTTGCAGTAATTCCAAATGTGTGTACTCTGGGATTTCTTTTACAATATTTTCTATTTTTTTGTAATTTATGTTCATTCTTGGTCTTCCTTTTCTTGGGTAGTGGTTCCCCGTTTCTGATTCTTTCAATAGCTGTAACATTTGCTGTAGTCTCCGACATTAACTCACCTATGAGACGATAAAACCCAACGATTGATTAGGTTCAATTTGTGTGACGGATCCGACACAGAGTACCCCGTCTCCACGTGGTCTTGTGCGTGGCGCCCCTAGAGTGTATATAATAAGCCGGAGGCGCGAAGGGAGTGCAGCCTCCGCCAGCCGTAACTGCTCACCTCCGCAGTTTCGGCTTTTTGGTCGCCTTCGGCGACCAGCCTCAGCCGCTGCGGCTCGCGCGGTGCCTGTCCCCTGTACACAATGGCGGAGAGGCTGCACTTACCGCAGCGCCGGAGCTATCGCGATCGCGATGCAATAAAAAAAAACATGAAGAACTACCCCCATATAATTTTTTTGATTAATCCAGCACGTAGTATTCATAAATTGTTGGCGCTACCCTGATTATAGAAAAAACCCAGCGCAGGGCGCAGTATTGATAAACTGTAGGTGGGTCGTCCATTAGGTGTTTCATTCGTAGTGTAATCATCCAATATCTTAACAAACATTAGACTGATCGTTCCATAGTGCAATTAATTTTAGTTTAATAAAAATTAAGTAAGTTAAACAGTAGTTGAGTCGGCCAATATGCGTTATGAACTTTATTCGCATATTGGCCGACTCATTCGACCGTAGTCATTTGGAAAGTAGTTAGAATAAGTTTAGTTATAATAATATGTAACCATTTTAGGACACAACTGAATCCACGATATGTATACATGGTGGTGTGTGATGGGAGCGAGCTGGGCGTGGAGCTGGTGGGGCACCTGATCAGGCGAGGCGCACGGCGGCTGTTGCTGCAGGTGGAGCCGCACATGATGGACGGATACTTCCATGTCAGATATGGGTAATATGAAAGATATTTTCAAGTCTTCAAGTCCCAAGCTAAGCAGGTAATACGGTGTACCCAAAACACCTGCAACAAATATTGGCAGAACGTACAAACATTTGTCTCAGGTGAGATTCAAACCCGCAATGGACCTTCACCCGCCGCGCCACATCGGTTGTTTAATAAATATTCATTATCATTAATTAATAAATACTTGACTCACGAACAGGACGTTCGATTGTGCAAATTATACATTTGTTCAACAAGGTGATGCTTAAATTAATAAATGTCTATGTCACCACTCTGCTAGCCAATGTACCTAAATAATGATAATATTTAAAATATAGTTTTTTACTTGTCTCGAAATTATTTATTTCACAGAGCTTGGAAGAAGTACAAAGTGGATATACATTTTAACAGCGAAGATCTTCATATAAAATCAGAAACTGAGAAGTTTATCAAAGTTGCATTGAAACTGGGCAACATCGGTGGTATATTTATATGTCAAAATGAAGTCAACGGTCCAGAAATTGATCGCGAGAAAAATAATGCATCCATAATCACTGCATTAGATGTAGCGTCACGAGGGATAAACACTCTTTTGTAAGATATTCTATGTTAAAGCTTTTCGCATTATATCTAAACCCTCAATTCTGCATCCATGATCCAAACAAGATCGCTATAAAATTTTATTTATTTATGCCAAGTTCTAACTATTCCCTTCAAGCAGGGCAAATGATTAATAGAAATGTGCCGATACCTACTAGACGAAAAATATTTCTTTTGTTTTTGTAAAAATAGGTCTACCTAGAAATGTAAATTATAAGGATTTATTTCAGATATTTCGCCATTCTTACCCTCACAGTGCAAGGTTCGACTAACAAAACAGAATATTCAAATGTTGAAAAATTTTGTTTTGAGAGACATAAAATCGGATTGCCAACACTTGCTTTGCGTCACGCAATGAATAAAAAGGTAAACAAAATTAAATTATAATGAAAACATACATTTTTCCTGAAATATAGGAGTCTATAAATTCATAAATATAAAAACTATCATGGTTAAAAAAGTATTTAGTACAGCAAAAGACATAGAAAATGATGATGGTTAAACGTGCACATCGTGTTGTCATTGCATACTAAAAACACACAATGAGGACAACAAAATTGTATTCGCTAAAATTGTGATCAAAGTCGTTGTAATCTGAACAGAACATTTTATATCTAATTTAATATCGACATCCCGTTTCTTTAATTCAGAAAATTTCACAACCTTCCTTATCAAGACTCTTCAACGTCCTCGACTTGAGCCTCAAAGGAAACTTCTTCAGCGTGCTATCATCGGACCATCTAGAAGAACCCCAATTGAAAGAAAACTCTGTATCAACAGGGTTTGAAGCTTTCTTCCGTCAGGTTGATATTGATGAGTATACCGCCAACGAACCCATGATTTGTATGAAAACACAATTAAACAATGAAAATGAGGTGAGATACTAAACAAAGCCAACGAAAGCTATGACAGATACTTTATTGAACAAAGATCGAACCAAAGACATTATTATAATTTTTGATGACCGATGTGGCGCGGTGGGTGAAGGTCCGTCTGCAACGCAGGAGGTTGCGGGTTCGATTCCCGCCTCGGAACAATTGTGTGTACGATCTGCAGATATTTGTTCCGGGTGTTCTGGTCGGTCGGTCTGGTTTTCTATGTATTATAAAAAATATCTATCTATTTAATGTATTGTATTATGTATCTCAGTTATCTAGTACCCATAACACAAGCTCTGCTTACCATGGGGCTAGATAATGCTGTGTGAATTGTCCAGCATTATTTATTTATTTTTCATTTTTGTAGAGTGAACTGTACATCGACCCAGATGAAGACCACCTTATAATAGTGCCAGGTTTCGATGGCTTATACCAAAACATGACCGCTGTGTCGGAGCGGCTCAAAATACACGCCGTGACCCTGCAGCTAGAGCCGGACTTTGACAAGAGCATTGACCAGATTGCTTCCAGGCTTGTAGAAGTGAGATTACAAATAAACGGTTTTATTTAGCGTCTGTGATTCCCGTAATTCACATTTCGTTTATTTTTTTTAGAATACAGGAGACAATAACATTTTTTTTTATTTTTAGCTAATAAAAACTCGGTTTCATCTCAAATCGAAGTTTTACCTATTAGGATATTCATTTGGAGTTATTGTTGCCTTGAAAACTGCAGCTCTACTGGAAAAAGACGGTATTATTTTGAGATATTTTAATCTACTTACATAGTGATTTTTCAGTTTCATATCACTTCATAATCTAGGATTCCTGGCAATCATAAATGTTTTGTACATTTTGGTTACAGGAAGAAGTGGAAAAGTATTTTGCTTAGGTAGTAGTCCGGATGCACTTAAAACGCAGCTCAACGACTTTTTCGGCGACATGACAGACACTGAACTGCAAAATTCTCTGATACAACATATATACTACCTATTAACTGGGAAAACATCAACTGGCCTAAACAAAAGACTTGAGCATATGAAAAACTGGCTAGAAAAGGTGGAATTGTTTATCAGAATTGCCAAGAAGTCTGTCTCCTACACGCATGAATACCTAAGATCCTACATAAATGTGTCATATAAAAGAGTTGTGCTGGCTAGAGAGTACCAGCCTGATTTTAAACTGAATTCAGAAGTTGTTCTGATAAAAGGTGCCACTTCTCCAAAATATGAACTATCTGAAGACTATGGTTTGTCAAAGTTGACAAACAATCCTGTGAAGGTATTCGATATACGGGCGGATCATGTGAGTGCGCCTCAAGACTGCAGAGTATCAAACATTGTGAACAAAATGCTTGATCCCGAGCTTTTAGATAGATTCAAGAATAAGAATTTATGTCAATACTACCTACAGTAACTGTTCAATTAATTAAAATACGGCCATCACAAATGAGTTTTATTTCTATAAAAACTATCGTGGTTTGAGGAATTCATTACGGCTGTAAGCGGGTTAGTTGACCCGTTTACATCGACTTGGGCCTGTTTCAGGGTGAGACTGAGACTGAAGAAGTCCACCGTTAAGGACTTAAACGATATAAGGTTTGTAGTTAACCGCCTACATCCGTAATGAATTTTAATTCCTATACTAAGAAAATATAAATAAGTTACCTTTATATAACATACAGTAAGCAAATTCTACCAAAATAAACCTAATGTATAATTAGGCATTTGTTATTGATTTGTCTCAATACCCATCAAAGGCCTCCGACTTCATTTTATAAGCACTTTAGGCTCGAGTGACTACTTCATAATTTTTGAGTGAGATCACTTATTACCTATACTTTGATCTAAAATTATCTGAGTAGTATTACTCAAATTATTTAAGATACATTCTAGATTCAAAACAAGTTATCAACACTTATAAATAGTAATTATCTAAAGAAACCTTTTGCGATCTGGGAATCATTTATCGTACCAACTGATATATTGGTTCGGTCGCCTATAGCTTGAAATGTAATCGCAATCATATCACAATAGAGCTGCTATTAGCCTTAGCTGATCCAAATGTTCGGACAAACAAACAGAGCCCACTCATGTGGTTGCACTTCAGTTATGTTATGAGCCTAGATCGCTGGCATATTCTGGTTAACTAGATCATTTTGAAGCAGGAAGGTCTTTGATTCAGATTGCGGTTAAATTCACTAATCCCCATCCAAAAATAAATGGGCTTTGATATGTGTGTTCATCAGGCATCTACTACCAACTACCTAACGGAAAAACCTTCTCGAATTTAGTGTGTATATTAATGCCGGCATACACATTCGTCGAGTGTCGTCGAATGTCTCGGGTGCTCGTCCCCTCAACGAGAGGTATTATGCATTATAATCGTTATATTTGATCTGTGTCCGAGATAAGACGAGATCCTACAAGAGACCCTGAAGCGAGACGAGCGCACCATATGTAGTACACAACCGTACGAGACTTGTCCCGGGCTGTCGGCGAGTGTGTGGCGCCACCACTACTGCCCTGCAGGCTGCCAGGAGGTGCTCTACTTTTGAAAATGCGTCATGAGTACCCCAAGGATTTACATCATCTAGAATGGTCTTAGTTACGTTTGAAGAAAAATGGTGCTCTTATTTTATGGTAGTTCAAAGCAAAATAATTTGTCGGTGAAGTTTCCGAATTCTACTAAAATTAGATTATTTTAATTTTCCATGTGATACAGATCGCACTTCCAAAGTACTCGTAGATGAAAGAAGTACCTAAATGTAAGTTGGTAAGATAAAAAAGTTACCTGTGATTTGACGACTCACTCGATGACATCCATGATGAACGACATTAGGTACCTATAATTAGGCTACAGTACCTGTACATTTCCATAATATTGTGCTGTTCACCGATAATTGGTTTAAATCGAAACAGAATTCCAATTTAATAATTCGGTTACAATTTTGTTTTGATTCAGTATGAATCACATCTGAAATCAACCGCATCTTGAGGTGAGTACGTGAATTAATTAATTTGCATCTGCAAGAGGGTAAGACAAACACACGGCGCGGGTATTTACCTCCACGTCAAGGATAGATGTATGGAACGCTTACGAGTAAATGGAGTAATATTTTGATAAAGCTAAAAACCTACTATGAATTCCTTAAATTTACACAGTTATTAAGTTTTGCGGAATAAATGCTAATCCCTGGGGAGTGAACATTTTATGGGACCAGCTCGGGGTCATTTTCTATACAATAGTATATAAGCGGTCCTTGAGTTCGGTACTTGACTTCGATAAACAAATCACAAAGTTCACGGATGGCGGGTCACATCACAAATGAAGGACGACCAACCCGTACTTTCGATGACCTATAAGAATATTTTTTTTAGTTCGTAAGCAAAGGGGCGCCTCTAATAGTTTAGTGCCACAACAAAAGTGGACCCTACTTAGTTATCATATTCATCATCATCACCATCAGCCTATATTAGTCCACTGCTGGACATAGGCCTCCCCCAATGAGCAATCATATTAGGTACCGCTTATTTTGTCTGCTTGAACCTTCTACACAAGATCGCAGCAAAGCTTTTTTGTTATAACTACGTAGGTAGGAATTTCATCTATAGAACTACTTCAGTACTACAGTAGCGTTTTCAACATTTTGTTACGACAAGCAAAGCCCTGAGCGAGAGCTACATATATAACACGATTTAACTTTTTCATTCAGGCCGGATTTCATTATGGGAGTTCCGCAAATGATAATAATTTGGAAATTTTGAAAGTTGTTATTAAATTTTGAGAAATGCCGGAATAGAAAAGCGAAGATTTGATGACGGGGCGTTTCAGAGATGGGGGAAATGTTATTTTTTCATAATTTGTATTAAACGTGTTCTAAAATGAGTTCTTTCCGAGTTATGTAATACTTTTATGGCTATACTTATTATATATATAAGTTCCCATAAAATTACCAAAAAGTCAAAAACCTATCTCATATCTATTTACTACCATACTTAAATATCTACCTAACAAAACCTATGGGTTCTTACAACTAAGTAAGTCTAATCAATGGGAAATCGGTCTTCTATCAACAAACAACTTACCCTAACAAATAGAAGGATCTTGTTATCGTACAAGATTTACACCTTCCCATCTAATTAGTCACTAACGACATGTAATAAAATCTCACGTGCCTTAGTATCCTGCGCACATAAACATGGCCTTTATTGTGATGGTAGTTAATGACTAATTTAGCATAACAATAATGGCAGCTAATCTCAGGTTGTAGACACCTACTTACCACAAAATTATTGCTCTGGCTTTTAGATGCAGGAGTAAATGAACTGAACAGAAGATAATGTTGGTGGCGTCAGAGTTTCTTAGACTCCTGTGATTTGATTTCGAAGCGTTGTATATTTTGTTTTAATATCTTGGCTTTACGCAATTTTTTATGTAATTAAATTTAAACTCAGTTACGTTAAAACTTACGCATAGTGTTGAAGTTCAGCAGATAGTAGGTTTTGAATCAAATTGGGTCGTTTTGCAGGGCTCGTTTGGTCCAACATATGTATGTAACTAGATCTTTAGTGTTAATACCCATGATAGTTTCAAAAGTTTTATCTAGATCTAGTTCTCTAGTTATTCGTGTACTTAGATCTGAGATGAGATCGTTGTAATCTTCGCTCACTTCTATCGAATACCAGCCTGTGGTTTCGCCTACTGCAAGGACATACTCTGCGACAAATGACTATGTCCCCACTCGCACCGGATCTCCCTAATGAAGTGCCTGCAGTTAATGTCCCGGAGATTTATGCTGAGGAGCTGCGCCGGCGGCTGACCGCGGGGATGATTCATGGCCACTTTCGGCTGAGATGTCACAATATTGCTGATTTATTGCTACTGTTTCGAGAGTGTCTTGCGGAAAGTCTTAGGAACTGTAGGTTCTTCACTACATAGTATAAAACAAAGTCGCTTCCCGCTGTCTATCCCTATGTATGCTTAAATCTTTAAAACTACGCAACGGATTTTGATGCGGGATTTTTTTAAAGTTAGAGTGATTTAATAGGAAGGTTTCTACACCATTTTACACATGCTTCACCCGCGTGGAAATATATTATATTTCCACGCGGGTGAAGCCGCGGGGTGCAGCTAGTATCTTTGAAGCCCAATGAGGATTACTCTATTTCAGTACACACCCTACGTTAGAATAGGTTTTAAATCACACAATGTATCCATAATTAATAAATCAAACTGTATTTTAATTGTCGTGTACCTGACAGTCATTCAATTGTTATTTATTCAAGCTTACATAGAAGGTAAGTAATTTGGAAACGATTCGTGATAGACTTTGACTTTAATTTGATTCATGTTAGTAAAGTTACAAAACATAAAATCCTTTCGGAGTAAAATCAAAGATTTGATATGACGACGTCGAGAAATTGTTAAAACGTCCTAAGAGTCAATTTAATTTCATTACAAACGAAATCCTTCCTTCCTTTATCAAAGAATTTCTTAAATTAGTGCTTGGTAACATGCTCTTTGCTAAAGAATGTTACCTTGATATCAAAGTAATATGTTGGAGTAATTTTCAGCTTAAATTGCTAATTTCAGAAATTCTCCAGAAAAGCTTCGAACCATCTGGCAGTATTTCTAAAACATCTGGATCAAATTTATATGTTTCAGGCGTTTTCATGAGTAATTTTACTTGGATTTTATGGGAATAAAAGTTATGTTTATTATTCTGATCAGGTAGGCAAGGCACCTACTAAATTAGTATTAGGAATCGTTTATCAGAAATAATCGCGTTAGTAAACAGAAAGAGAGTAAATAACATTTCTGGAAATTTATTGCAATAATAAAAATGAATTATTACGCCCAATAGTTAAGTATTTATACAAAAGATATAACTTTAGCAGGAAAGGTTCCAGTGACATAATTGGGACTTTCAGGAAGAACAGGAAGCTTATTTTCACAGCATTTTGTTATACCGTATTTCATTATGGGAGTACTGCAGAACCAAATTTGGCGAAACCAAGCCACTTATCTTTATTTGCTTGACTGCAGAATGTATTTAATGCTATAAAATCTGGTTTTTCACGTCCATACGTCTAATTAGTGTGTCCGGGTGTCACATTCAGCTGAATTTATTCCATTGAGAGCGGGATAATTGCCATTACTGCGAATTGTAGCGCAATAAGCCATAAACTTTAACCAACGTAAATTGCTGCAGTTATGCCTGAACTCTTGTTTGGAAGCAGGGCTCCGATCCATCCGACCGCTTGCTGATTATGTACATACCTATGTACTACGAGTACACCTCGTTTACGTGTCGCAGTATATTAACTTATATTTATCACTAACAGCCAATAAATAATGATTTACATTATTATTTTTATTAAATTATAGAAACATCTTGATAAATCTCTTGTAGAGGAGACGTTTACTTTTTTATGTCCCAAAGCAATCTCAGAAATTTTTGGTCAGGTAAGCGTTCCACCAGTGTTCATCCAAAGTTTCTAAAAATGTACTGATTAAAAATTGCAACCCAGCACCTAAAGGAAAAATCAACTAATTTATTTCAGATCCAAAATTCAGATGTAGGTAACCAATCCCTTATTCAATGTCACACACAATTATATCAAAAATAATTAAATTTAACTAGGATTAGATTATATACAAAAATGCATAAAATAATAATATTTTTTAATCTCATATCAATTATTATCATACACAGAAATCTATCCATTCTCTAAAATCTAACAACAAATACCCATCACGCCACATACATTCGATCCCAATATTTCATCTGATAAAGTGAAATGTTTGTAGATAGCGAAACCTTTTACTTTAGTCCCAACTCAACGTACCTACCTATATTATATGTTCCAATAGTATGTTACTTAGGGCAGCAGATTTATCAATGAGGACTTTGAATGTAGGTTTCCTTGGAGCTCGCCATAATGCAGTTCCCAGAGCTGACTAACGAATCACTCCATGCGAAAATCCGTGCGTTACACTCGAGAGCATAGAAAACGCACAAAAAAATACGGTCGAAATGAAAATAAAGGGAATTTTTTTCATTTCGACACAATTTTTTTTTTATGTTAAAGTTTTGTTTAAATATAAATTAAATTAAAGTACACACTGTCAGCTACCTAAAAACTCATAATGTCTAGCCTTGACCTTCGAAACCTTTACAGTAGCAACATAACAATAGAATGACCCTCATTCGCTCGTTTCACATAAATCTGTTTGTGGGATTTTGAGCAGGTCTAAAAGGCTAAAAAAACAATGCATTCGATAAAATTATGATTTATTAAAACGAGGTGTTGCCCAACTCGCTAGCCTTAATAACAGCTTCTTAGATGTTGCATTGACGTAGACATCATTTTTTTTAGTTGTAGTTATTCAGTCTGTCCGATATACAAACGACGACGACTTGGCGAGGAAGATCGTTTTATTATAAACTAGTTTCTGCCCGTGGATTCGCACGCGTTGTTGGTTAAAGGTTATTTCTATTCCATGGGAACTGATTTGAAGGAGTAAAAGTAGCCCATGTTTTATTCCTGGCCTGGAACTATCTATAGAATTCAGCCCGATCCGTTCAGTCGTTTTTGCGTGTAAGAGTAACAAACATCCATACATACCTACAAACTTCCGCGTTTATAATATTAGTAGGAAGTAGTGCTAATACTTCATTGCCTACACAGAGGTACGGATTTACAATTATAGTTATTCTGTGACAGAGGTATTTAAAGAAACACGAGCGTCACTAGTTGCTAACAACCAACGTGACCCCGGAAAAACAAGTGAGGGAGACGTTAGAGAGCTAGTTCAAAGGCTGCCCGCTAGATGGCAGTTTAACGTACATACCTAATATAAGCAAGCGTTAGCACTTTTCGGTAGATTATTATAATTATACTGCTGTTTGTTGCATAAGTACTGAAATAGACGATCATTTATCATTATTTAAGTACCTACTTATATGATTTATTGATACGTACATTAGAAATTTAATTTTTGTTTTAGAAAGTTTGTTGGATGGATGTTATTTAGGTAGGTACTTACTTCTTCATGCAAAACTAATTTCAGCCCGAGCTGTAATCGTCAATATGAAGTACCTACCTGTAGTTTAACTACCGAAAAGATATCGCAGAAATGAAAGATGTTTCCTTTGGCCAATGTTTCCATAGTATTATTTAGATCTTGGTTGACTTGGAATAACCTAATGTATAAGCTATAGGCTATATTTTAGGTTTTGCCCGGAAACACGCGAATTTCAGATTCAATATTTCGTTTATTTTTCTCAGAAAAAAAGCACAGAGATAATAATTATAGTGGCTATGGCTATGGCTATGACGCTCATTAGGGGAGGCCTAGGGTATGACTAACATAGGTTAATGATGCTGATGAATAGTGAATATGACCTTGATGTTGCGCGGAAAATCACAAAATTCTTACCTCTTTCTTTTTATTCATAAGAGTGAGAAATATGAATGTGTTAAGTTGGCAAACTTAACACATTCCTATTTCTCACTCTTTCTTCGATTTTAAAAATGATTTCGCTATTGCATAGAGAATGATCCCGAAATGGACGCAAAAATGACTTCCAAACCTGTTCCAAACCCATTTTTATTATGCGGAAAGTCGTTTTAGTTTTTTTTAAACTCGCCAAATTCATTACTTTCCACTTTTCCCTAATAGTCAGTTTGATCATTTTAAAATAGAATTCAATATGTTTTTTTATAGATGTTCTGTTTATTCTTCTGAAAAAATATTTAGTAATATTTTAAGGAACGATAATTACAATAGTTATTGTATACCTGATCATATTGCTTCGCTCCTTCCATTTACTGTTATCTGGTTCTCTCTCATCCTTTTAAAACTACAAGAGCAGGTGTACTAGTCAGTTTGTGCAAAATTTTAACGAATCTATGCTCAAAGTCCCTCGTGATCGGAAAATTGACATCGGGACAGTTCCCAACGGAGTGATTATTGCATTTCAATATTCAATATGAATCAGCAAGTTCCAGAATTACGGACTATTTGAAACTGCAAATTGAATCTATTAGGAATTAACTACCGGCTATGCAGCGAGTTCTGGATTCAGCTTAGTCGGGAAACTCTGCCGTTTTGGGTGTAATTGCGAGGTATTTGTAAAGAATTTAAATAAAACTGATAAATGTACCTAAAGTGTGAGTGAGGGTCTGGACTCATTTCAACTGGACCTAGCGCTTTAGTTAGTCAAAAAAAACATTTATTCTTTAGGCTTACAAAATAAGCACTTAGACAAGTAAATTTTGTACATTAAATTATCATGAAATAAAATTATTTTACTGTTCACTTAAATTTTTTGTCCACTAGTGGAAGAAGTAAATAAGAAACCACTAGTATATTCATCTCTTATAGGTCTAATATATGGTTATTTGTCTCATCATCATCATCAGCCTATAGCAGTCCACTGCTGGACATAGGCCTCCCCCAATGAGCGCCATAGCGCCCTGTCTTCAGCTTACCGCATCCAGCATCTACCTGCAGTCTTTCGCAGGTCGTCATCCCACCTGGTCGGAGGGCGTCCTACACTACGTTTGCCGAGTCGTGGTCTCCACTCAAGAACACGTTTGCCCCATCGGCCGTCGGTTCTTCGCGAGATATGGCCGGCCCACTGCCACTTCAGCTTGCTAATTCTTTGAGCTATGTCGATAACCTTGGTTCTCTGTCGGATGTATTCGTTACGCATCCTATCCTTCAGAGAAACTCCGAGCATAGCTCTTTCCATAGCTCGCTGAGCGACTTTGAACTGGTGGACCAGCCCTATCGTGAGTGTCCACGTCTCAGCTCCGTAGGTCATAACGGATAGGTTATTTGTCTATTTAAGTCTAAATATAATATGATTATCGAATCATGTTATATTATATAGCTTTACTTATATATTGACATGTATCGACATGTTAATATTTAAGTAAAGCTATGCACAACAACAAATTACTTACATACTATTGTCGGTGCGAAACTGAGCGACATCTGGCCGAGCATTAACATCACTGAGATAATCATTTATGGAGTAGAAAGCCTTCTGGATGAGATTTAGTTTTATGTAATTTTTAAATTTACGAATAGGGAGCTCAGTTGCTTCAGATGGAAGCTTATTATAGAAGCGCACGCTATTGCCCAAACTACCCACTTTAATTATCATTGTCGAGATATTTATCACCGCTGACTTATCAAGAATCGCCGTCATACTACGAATACTAGTTCCACTCGCATCCAACAGTCACTAAATGTATAACAAGGAGACGAAAACTCTTATAGTTTTCGTATCCTGCACGAGCCTTGTTCTTAACTTACTCACGCAAAAGAACTTAAAACAGAAAGCCCATGCCCCACCATAAAAGCAAAGTTCATAAATAATTTCATAAGTGGTTGGCGGTTCCATAAAACGCAGGAATGGAATGAACGAGTTCCGGAATTGTTGTGTCAGCCCGTAAAGGTTCCGGGTTCGATTCCCATCTAGATTTAAAGAGCTGACCGGTTAGGGATCCTGCAAGCAAATGTTTTCAGTACACCGATGTAAAAACAGCTACTAGAGTTTAGATGTGGTAACGAGTCATGTTTTTACAAGCTGCTACATCAACCATACATTATGGATGGTAGACAGTAGATATCTATATATAGGCTATTGATTGACGTGTTGTCTTTCTAGAGCCGTTCTCAGAACATGATAAAAAATGGGAAAAAAAAACATTGTGTATCAGTATAAAAGTAAATAAATATTTCAAAATTTACGCAATCTGATCACATAATTATAAGTATTGAAACAAAGGGAATTTATCGCGTTTATTTACATAATTATTTACTTTGCAAGAATCCATTTATGTAAGTAGTTGGTTCTTAACAGATAAGACATTACCCGAGATTATTAGTAAACATTGTTTCTCCATAATATGTAGCGAACATTTATTTTTTCTCACAAAGATTAGTGAAGATTTAATTAATTATACGTATACAATTTGGGCGACATAATCACGTGACTAAAGAAATAAAAAAAAATGTTATACAAGCCCCAGTATGTTTTCGTCTTTGTTTATTTAATGCCGTATCCAGTTTTTCGTAGCTGCGCGAGGCTACGTGCATATCTCAGGACTCACGAGTGTGTACGAGACTACACTCAGACCACTCCACTATTCCTACACAATTGCGCTGCTTTGTGAATAAAAAGGAATTTAAGCTCTACTCTATTACCTTTCCTCGATGTTTGCTTGTTTTACGTGCTTTAAATAAATAATAAATAATGTTGGACAATCCACACAGCAATGATGCTGTGTTTGCTGTGTGGATTGAGCCTAGACGACTAGGCCCAAGCTAAGCAGAGCTTGTTGTATGGGTGTTAGATGACTGTTATACATACATAATACAATACAATACATATATAGATTTTTTTTTATTTTACATAGAAAATACCCAGAAACTCGGAACAAATATTTGTCCCAAGGCACGAATTGAATCCGCAACCTGCTGCATCGCATGCGGACTTTCACCCGCCGCGCTACAGAGGCCGTCAAATGGAGCAGGAGTTGGTTTTGAGAAGATAATAATTAAAGAGAAGTTTAACGTTTTCTTTAACCCTTGAGATTAATTGGTAGATACCTACACAATAACACAAAGGCCTATACGGTAATATATGTAGTTCTAAATTAGTAAACACGTTTTGTTGTTTTTCCATCTTAACCTGATTATGTGTGTGTTGTCTAATGTGTAGATTTTGGGGATAATCAAATATATTTTACTTTAAATGATCAGCTGCTCTCAGTGGCTTCTGGGCCTTATCGCTGAGAGTGATCTCTTCCAGGCAACCTTAGGAAGGACTAGATATGAAGAAACAATATAAACGGTGGCACTTTCATTAATATTTAGGATGATAAAAAATATATTAAAAAAAGACTTAGCGTTATACCTACATACATTACAAACATTATAATAATCTTACATAGACATCTTTTTTATGGATAAATAAAGTTGATGGATCAGTTTCTTGAAGATGGGAGTGGTTTTGCACGTCTGATATCTAAAAATACTACTTCTTATCAAAAAGCAAGACTAAGTACTATTTATTTTCCTTTGTACTTTGTATTCTGTTGGAAACTGACTGCAAGAGCATAGCGTAGACGATAAAGTACGGAACCGAACGGCGATGGTTTTTGTGGGCCCGGCTGAGGCTGTATCTGAAAGTAACGGACCTAGTGCATACATACAACATAGCTACCATTCTCTGTTCTGTGGCTACCACACAGCACAAACAATTTGCATTTCATTAAATAGGGGCCTAAACTCGTAATCTTTAGATACATTATAACGACCTCTGTGGCGCGGTGGGCGAAGGTGCGACACGGAAGGTTGCGGGTTCGATTCTGGCCTGGGGACAAAATGTTTGTACGATCTGTAGATATTTGTTCCGGGTTTTCTGGTCGTTTTTCTATGTTATTAAAAATATCTATCTATGTATTGTATTGTATTATGTATTATATTATCAATTATCTTAGTACCCATAACACGTCAAGCTCTCTTAGCTTGGGGCTAGATGATGCTGTGTGAATTGTCCGGTATTATTTATTTATTATAGAGTGATGGCATAAATTCGCAGCCAGGCGATTAGTTAGCGAGCTAGCCACAACCTAGCTACTCAATGGTTGATGCCTTGCTTCTAGCTGCTCGCTTGAAGCAAGTTGTACATCATACGTCTTTACGGGGTACATAGACAGCGCATCTAAATGTGAGCTGTGCTGGTGTCATGCTTGAACAGTGCAGCATATGTTTGCGACGACCTTTAGTACCTACTACTATGATCCACTTTGACTTCACCACTTTGACTGAAATGTGCATTGATTGTATTTTGTATTTCTTTATTAATAAAAACTTATTCTAATCTTATTTCTACAACACTTTAAACCAGATAAGGTTTGTCTAGTGTCGACAGTTACAGCGTGTTGCCATGCCACACATTAACTCACGCACATAAAATATACAGAGTCTAAGCACCTACTAGCATTATCAGCACTTGGATTCATAAGTTAGGTTCAATAGCTACCTGCATACAGGTTTAACAGTAAAGGGTGACTAGCGGTCGCTATATGGAAAAAATATATAAATAATTGATCGTAGTAGGTAGATAATTAACATTGTGGTAACACAATGTAAAGTGTAAACTTTACAAAGCAATTAAGTAGTTATACATTTAAAGTCATACATATTTCACTATAAATTATCTAAGAAGTGTTTTTTGTATTTATAGTTACTTCTTCTAGTAGTTTGCGTGGTAGTTCATTAAGCATAGTAGGTATTAAATATTCTGTGGTTCGCCGGCCATAATAATTATTCATTTTAGGTATACTTAGTTTATTTTGTGTGATATTCCTAGTTGTTATTGTATGTGATATACGGGCACAAGTATAGCTGTATTATGAAATTGCTCTGTAAGAAGGTTAAGTTTTATTCTCTCTTGCACCGGAAGTATGCCTGAAAACTTGAATAAGCCCATGGCATCTAGGATATCATTTTTTATTTTTTGAGGTGTTATAGCTTTTAGAATCCTATGCTGCAAATTAAATATTTTATCAATTTCTGTTTTGAACGTACGGCCATAGCAGGTTATACCATATGCTATAACTGATTCCCCTAGGGCAGGGTTGGCGAACCAATGGCACGCGTGCCATGAATGGCACGCGACACAATATTTTGGGCACGTCACCTATCACAAAAACTCATAATGCACTTATAAAAAAAGTGTGAAGTAGGTACATATATTCTATTTCACGAAATCCGTTGGGCTATGTATGTCATAGTAGTAGTTAACATCTCTTGATGATTTAATGGCGGTAGTCACAAAAATAGTCAACCTCATCTCGTCGCAGGCTTTAAACAAGCGAAAGTTCGATGCTTTGTAGGATGAAGTCAGTTGACTTCATCCTACAAAGCATCGAACTTTCGTGTATAATGGTTACTGATGTATAATAATGTTCGCTGGTTGAGTCACGGGAATGTACTTCAAAGATTTGTTGATTGCTTGGAAGAAATCAGACTGTTTCTGCAAAATGAGGGAAAAATTTATCAATATCCACAGTTGTTCGATGTTACGTGGCTTTCAAAATTAACGTTTTTTACAAACATATGCCAACATTTCAATGAGTTAAACGTAAAGCTTCAAGGCACAAATAAAACGGTTATCGTCATGACAGATCTCATTCGCGGTTTTGACGCGAAACTGCATATTTTCAGGAATTATGTTATCAAAAGAAACTACAAGTATTTTCCAAACTTGAAAAAAACTATGAACGATTTAGATATACACGAGAAACCAGACGAAGAAAACGTTACAGAAGAATTTATTTCTGTGATTGATTCTTCAATCAAGTCATTTTTAGCGAAATTTTCTCAGTTCAAGGAATTATCGGAAACACTCAAGTTCATTATGTACCCTGATGTGACGACATTTGATAAACTGAACTTGTCCCAATTAGATTGGTTGGAAATGGAAGAATTTGAAATGCAGCTAATTGAGTTCCAGTTTAGTTCAATATGGATTTAAAAATGTATTGTATAAAGGAAAGAGTTGGAAGTAATTGAAACAGACAGATTGACAAGTAATATAAGTAAAAATGCTAATAACAACATTTTGGAAACATGGAATGCGTTACCAGACACATTTACTGTACTGTTTGAAGAAGCTGGCTCGTGCTATTCTAACAATATTTTCATCTACCTATGCCTGCGAGCCATTATTTTCAGAGATGAATAACATTAAAAACTCGTTTAGAAACCGTTTGACAGATGACTCTAGTTCAGCATGCATTTTGCTAAAAGTAACATCTTACAACCCTGACATAACACAGGGCACTATGGCGCTCATTAGAGGAGAGCTTTGTCCAGCAGTGGACTATTATAGTCTGATGATGATGATTATTATTATTATTTTCCCAGAAATCACAGTCAAAATTATGTGATGGCACGTCTATGACCTCATTTAACATTACTTTAGAAAAAATGGCACGTTGATACATAAAGGTTCGCCAACCCTGCCCTAGGGCAATATATAGGTTAAGTAGTACATGATAAGGTATTTTATATTTAACTATTTTTAGCTTAGCTAGAATGGCTCTTAGCTTGTCACAGACAATGTTAACATGTTGATTCCAGCTAAATCTGTTATCAACAATTAATCCTAGATATTTAAAACACGGTACCACTTCTATCGCGTCGCAGTCGCAGTTACTTGACGCGCTTTGATTATGCAGGCAGTGATGTACATGTGCGATTATGCTGAACGAGTCTTTAGTTTGAACGTGGCTAGAGTGTACGTAACTATTTTCATTTTGCTTGCATTTATAACCAGACCGACGTCGTGAGACCACTTACAAACTTTAGTAAATTCGTCTTGAAGATAATTGGCGGCTGTTTTAAGATTTGTGTTTGCGGCTACCAGACAAGTATCATCAGCATATTGGTACACTGAGCATTTGTTTATAACATTGCCCATATCGTTAACATAAGCTAAGTAGTGAAGGGGTCCTAGAACAGATCCTTGTGCAGTTCCGGTTGTAACATCAACTACATCACTCAGTTCATCGTTAACTTTTACAACGTATTTTCGATTTTTTAAGTAGTCTTCACACCATCTCCAAATACCCCCTTACTCCTGTATCGTCTAATTTTTGTATTAACGTATCATGCCTGAGCGTATCGAATGCTTTGCTAAAATCGATGAAAAATTCCGATATAAATTTTCAAGATTTGTTTAAACTTTGTGTGCGAGACATTTTGACCTCTTTCATAATAATACCTATCGGTTGTAATTATTATCGCTGCTGATTGGGTTTCTTAAAATAGATTAACAATCCGTTTTTGTAGATAGATTATCATTTAAATTTTAAATAAAAGCTCTTACAAAGTTTATGGGAATTACTTTTTGGTTCTGGGTCGGATTTTCACGTCGGTGATCATTATGGGGCCAACATTTATATTACCGTGTGTGGGAATTGTTTTCTTATGACCGAAACGAAACTAAAAATAACGCAGAAGCAATTAAAAGATAACAATAAAATGAGCAAATTAGCACACAATACAGTATTTTTCTTCATAATTAAATCGTATGGAATATTTATCAGTCTGACAAGCGAATAAGTTGAGAGTAGTCGAATTACAATTATATTGAATTTGAATATTCGATTTGTTGAATTCGGAGACAGGGCGAAATGGGAGACGTTACTGACACGGCTAATGTGATGTCTGGAGAGGCAATAGTGGTGACGGGCTTGTCCGGGATATTCCCGCACTCTGAAAGCGTCCAGGAATTCATGGAAAACCTTTACAACCAGGTATACTAACTGACTAGAGTGGCCCTGGGGTCGCATAAAAATATCGAATCCTCCAATTCGGCCGTTGGACATCCAAGAGCCAAGGGAATGGCAACATATTCCTTCTTGGTTTTTTAACTCCTACACTGTGGTTACCAATCCGTCTGCCAAGCGTAGTGATTTTAGCAAAATAACGGTCGTAGATATGAGGGAAACTAACTTATAGCCAGTAGGAAGATGAAATAATAATAACAGCACATGAGGCAACCCCAAGGTGTAGGTACCCAATTTTTTTTAATTCTGGCATATTTTTTAAGTAAAACTTGACTTTAGAGTTTCTTGTCTAAATCAACTCAACCGTCACACCGTAGCAAAAGGTTGATTGACCACATTTAGGCCCATCTGTCCCCAGCAGTCAGGTACACGAGAATACTAGGGTAACCATTAAGTAAACTATAACTCATACAGGTGGACATGGTCGACGATGAGCCAAGATGGACCGTGAACAACCCCGAAATCCCCCGTCATGCGGGCAAAGTGAAGGGAATGGAGAAATTTGACGCTCAGTTCTTCAAGGTTGGCTACCAGCAGGCCAAGGTCTTGGAGCCGATGTCGAGGAAGCTGCTGGAACACGCTTATGGAGCTATTTTTGATTCTGGTAAGTAATTAAACTGATACTTATGATTGATCTAATAAAAAATCACAGCTTCCGGATCTTCGAAAGTTTCTTAAAGATCTTACAAGCTTTTAAGCTGTAGTTATTATTAGCACATATAATTTAGAGGGTTTTAAAAAAACTATAAATCGACTTCAAATTCCTAAATAGTGAAAATGGGTTTAGAACGCACACTCGATAGCGCGATCTAATTTCCAAGTGGCGAAATCTTTAAAATTTTAAAACTTCGAGCTGCGTTCGATATCTAATGAAACCGTTGGCAGATCCTCATTTTTTGTCTTTTTCTACAAGCGGTACCAGTTCGTAGAAAAAGACAAAAATGAGGGTAGATCGTTGTCAACCAATAAAAAACTAACTCGCAGTGCCTTCAGTTATTTTGTGATCATGGCGCATGAAACTGTGCCGAAATATTAAAAAACTCAAAAATCATAAATATCCCGTTATAATTAATTAAATTACTTTTGGCGACATCTATTAAAAATTCGTGTCTACTCGTAATTTAGTTTGATGTTATAAGTGTTTAATAAAGTGCCACCTTGAAATTGAAAATTGAAATGAGCGTCACAGCACCCTGTCTTCAGCTTGACGCATCCAGCATCTACCTGCAGTCTTTCGCAGGTCGTCCCCCCTGTTCGGAGGGCATCCTACACTACGTATACCGAGTCGTGGTCTCTACTCAGAAACACGTTAGCTGTTGTTTATTTATATTATATGTATGACGCAGGTAACACGCCGACGTCACTGAAAGGTAAGACCATCGGCGTGTTCATCGGCGCCTCGTACGCGGACTTCAGCGCGAGCTGCATGTACGACGTCAACAAGTACTCCGAGTTTATGGTGGGCGGGTAAGACTTATACTACTTATGAAATGAAATAATAAAAAAACTAAATATATTTGCTTTAATATAGGTTAACAGTGAAGTTTTTAAAATAGAGTTTTCACTATATTTGACTTGATAATCGTGCAAATGTTTATCTATGGCATTGCATCTTTATTAAAATTTGATGCTAAAACGTTTTACAGAGTCATAGAATCTGTTTCAGTCACAGTTTCAGTTGTTTTGGTTCCGCTCAATTTCACCATTACGGTCAGGAATGGAAAAAATAATAATTCCAGTTTTCCCCAAAAGAACGAAGACAAATAGTTTTATTTTAGTTCCAGCAAGTCAATGCTGGCGAACCGCATCTCTTACTGGGTGGACGGGCGCGGGCCCTCCTTCTGCCTGGACTACTCCTGTGCCAGCTCCACGGCCGCCCTGGAACAGGCCTTCAAGAGCATGCGGGCAGGCGGCTGCGACGCGGCCGTGGTCGGAGGGTGCAACCTCATCACCTTGTCGACTCTGTCGTTAAACTTGAAAAGGTAATTCATCTTGGAAGAACAGCGTTGGTTGCTAGCATGCTAGTCATCAAACTCATGCTGAGGCAAACCCATTTTGTTACTGGACTTACACACTTACCTACACGCTACCTTTTGTTCTGTGTAAATAATTCATTCAAAATCTATGTCGTTTTTTTTGGGAAACAAAAAGTTAATGCTTAGTTATAAATAGAACTTAGACTTCGAGCAAATAAAGCTAACTTCAGTTTCCACTTGTAGCTTGAACATTTTTGGCATTCCTCGTAGCGCACTCAAATGAAACGAACCAAAGTACTTCCACATAGCGCACCCGTTTTGGTGTTTCACTGAACTAGTATTCATGAATAAAAGTTATTATTACGAATGCAATTTGATGTTACCAAGTTTCGTAGCGTTAGGGAACATCTCGCCTGTTCAAAAATTGGCCCACGGCGAGTTGTAACTAGCAATGTAAAATATTTTTCAAACCAATGACTCAGTTTTGTGGTTAGTTCCCACATTAGTTATTATACGAATTTGATGACTTGAAAAGTTCTGTGTACTTTTGTATATTTGGCGACTGATGTGGCGCGATAGGTGAAGATGCTGCGACACAGATGGTTGCGGGTTCGATTACCGCCTATTGTACAATCTGCAAATAATTGTTCTGGTCAAAAAAATAACTATCTATGTTGTTTACTGTAGTATATCAGTCATCTAGTACTCATAATACAAGCTCTGCTTAGCTTAGGGCTAGATGATGTTGTGTGGATTGTCCAGCATTATTTATTTATATTTTGATAAACTGTTACACAGGTCTGGATTGCTATGCCATGATGGCAAAACGAAATGTTTCGACAAGAATGGAGATGGCTTTGTGAGATCCGATGCTGTTAGCCTCATCTTTTTACAAAAAGCTAAAGATGCTAAACGGTAAAAAATATCAAATTTTTTGAACTTTTATCCAATAGGACCTTAGAAATTATTATAGGTACCTAATTATTGTTTCAATTCCAGAATATATGCGGAGCTATGTCATATTAAAGGAGCCTATCAGTTGAAACCTGATGATCAATTCTTGCCTATCCGTAAATCAGATGACCTTGAAAAGTTTCTCAATAATATTTATTCTGAATCTGATATTGATCCAAAGGAAATTGAATATGTTGAAGCTAACGGAACAGGTAAGGACTATTATTAATTTGGTTTATTTTGATACCAACCAACTGAATAAATTTTCGGTAAAGAAGTTCAATAAATTATGCAAACCAAATAACTTTAAATATTCAACAAAGTAAATATAAAAGAAATAATTTAACACGAATATTTTATTTTATTTAATTCATGATCGTGAATTCACTTCGTGAACTATTAATGAATTTTATAAGAAGTGTATATTTTTACAGCTCTTGTAGAAGCTGATGAGAATGAAGTATCAGCTATAGCCAAGGTCTTTGGAGAAAATAAAACTGTGAAACTTGGTAGCGTTAAATCTAACATGGGGCATAGCGAGCCTGCTTCTGGACTTTGCGCCCTTACTAAGGTAAGGTTCGGAGAAGCATGAAGACATACAATAGAGAAGGTTTAATTTGATTATCATAGTATATTTAAGTTATTGACATAGCTCTAAGAATTAGCAAGCTGAAGTGGCAGTGATCCGGCCATATCTCGCGAAGAACCGACAACCGCTGGGGTAAAATACTATATTTAGACTTAAATAGGCAAATAACCATGTATTAGACATATAAGAGATGAACATGCTAGTGGTTTCTTTTTCACTTCTTCCACTAGTGGACAAAAAATTGAAGTGAACAGTAAAATATTTTATTTTTGATAATAATTTAATGTATAAATATGACTTGTCTAAGTGCTTATTTTGTAAGCCTAAAGAAATAAATGATTTTTTACTTTTTACTTTTACTTTTAAACGTGCTCTTGAGTGGAGACCGCGACTCGGCAAACGTGGGATGACGACCTGCGAAGGACTGCAGGCAGATGCTGGTTGCGGCAAGCTGAATATAGGGCGCTATGGCGCTCTTGCGCTGGCGGGAGGCCTATGTCCAGCAGTGGACTGCTATAGGCTGATGACAATGATGAATTTGATTACCATGGCCCATTTGTTTTCCAAGAGTTCATAAATAAACAATGAATTGTTGCAGATGTGCTTGGCTTACCATAAAGGCCAGATTCCAGCAAACTTGCACTGTCAAGAACCAGTACAGCCAGTCGTAGATGGAAAAGTCCAAGTTGTGACGGAAAACACTGCTTTTGATAGAGGATACTCTGCTCTTAATAGCTTTTCTCTTACTGGAGCAAACTTCCATGTTATTTTGAAAGGACACTACAAACAAAAGGTTTAAAACATTATTTGTATAATTACCCAAATCCATTTTTTAGAGGATGAAAGGTACACACCCCTAAATTATTACAAAGAAAAATTTTCCTTTACCGGGCCGACTCATTTGGTCCACTTGCCCGGTGGTCGGAAAATTGTACATTATATCCATTCCTTGTAGAATAAAGCGTTAGGTAGTTAGTTATTGACGATTTTTTCACTCTTAGTGCCATCTAGCGGATGTACTCTGAAGCAGAATGTATCTAGCTTCAGTTCAGATGGTGTTTAAGGAGCTTCTATCGACGCTACTCATGTTGTTCTAGTAGTAATGCTAGATGTCGCTACACACACATCGCTCATCACATAAGTTATTATTATGTTTTACCAAGACCTCTGCTCTGATTCTGAATAATAATATCTTCTGTATTCTGCAAAGAAAGGAATTTGCAATGTTTTTATATTAATCGATAGATCACAACACAACCACAATAGAATAAAATATATTTTTATAGCACCATCAATAGGTACCAAAAAAATTTAGAGGAACATAATACGAACTATATCTAGTAACACAACCGGCACCACGCATCCACAATTGCTATAGCAAAACATACAAAAATTCCCGTATATTTTCAGAATCTTGAAGCGTACAAGAGCGGGATCCCGCGCATAGTGGCAACATCCGGCCGGCAAGAGTCCTGTGTGGGGCGAATCCTGGACGATCTGAAGAGCAAACAGGTGGATGCGGAGGAGGTCGCACTGCTCCACAGTATATTTGCAAGCGATATCGCCGGACACACCGGCCGGGGGTATGTTATCCTCGGTAAGTTATTCTAACCAGTATTGGAATTTTTGGAATTGGAACCCTTGAGTTATTTGGGGTATCGAAACATATTCTTGATAGATACATAGATAATTCTTTATTTCACACTTAGATTATAAGAACAATTTAAATAAAAACGTTAAAATCTTGATACAATTGGCTTGGAAGTTTTTCAAATTTCTTCTCGTAGAATCTGTTTCCTGTGCCATCAATGGCTTGAAAACTAACAAGTATTGAATTTCACGCTTTTGTTGTAGAATCCTGAGATATTGGCGTACCTTACCTTGAATGGGCTTGTAAAATACTTAGGAAGGTACGCTTTAAAATTGGGTATTTTCAGACACGCTTATAAGCCTTCCGCTGACGACACCTTAACAGACTCAAGTTTAAAATATATTTATTCGATGTATAGAGCCCAATGAGTAAGATTATGAGCTTGTGTAGCTTTATGCTGTATGTTCAATAGCATAAATGAATTAGTTTATTTATTGTTACCCGATTGATCGTATCATCAAACTATAATGTAAATGCGAACGTTTGGGTGTTTAAGCAGATGGATGTTTGGATTATTCGTTACTTCTTCACGCTAACACTGCTGAACGGATCGGGCTGAATGAAATATTGCATAAATGATAAGCCTAGAATCAAACATAGGCTATTACTACTACTTACATATACAAAACAGTTATATATAAATAACCTTTTACGTTTCCATACAAACAACAGGCACGAAGCCGCGGGCAGAAATTGGTTATTTTTATATGCTTAAGTAGAAATTTTACCTGGAACAGATCAAATCTAAACGATTAGGCATTGTACTTGTCGAATGTAATGTCTTTTTTGAAATGATCTGTATCTGGTGTACAATAAAGTATCTTCCTATTTTTTTTGTAAATTTTCCTGTTTTCCAGACACAATCGCAGGAGGTACGAAGGTCGTGTCGGAGAAGGTGGACTACTACCAGGGAGTGCGGCCGCCGCTGTGGTTCGTGTTCAGCGGGATGGGCTCGCAGTGGACCGGCATGGGGGCCGATCTCATGCGGATACCTACTTTCGCAAAGGCTATAAAAAGGTATGTATGTAACCAAAGGAGTGACTTGGACTATTTGTCTCGGACAAAACACAGAAGCTAGTGGGGCTAAAGTAAGTCAGTTGATTACCTCTTCACGCCAAAACTGCTGAACACATAAAGGTAGTTTTATCCGGTAAATCATTTCCTATGGGATAAATAAATAAATAAAATAAACATTTTTTTATCGTTTCCATAGAAGCAATGCAAGCGAAGCCGCGGACAGAAATGATTTAAATATAAAAATAAATAATTACTAGACTTGAAAAGTTGAACCATCTGTCGAAACCGCTCACTGTACACAGGGGTCTACTTTACACGGCCGCCGGTACAATTATACATTTCTTCGCGACCCGTATTTCCTATCGCAGATGACGAGTAACCAGTGTTTTGGTATAAGGGTGGTTTTGTACCAGTGTTCGTACCACGTGAGCAGTCACTTACGTGCTTAACGCTAATTAGAAGTGTAGCTCGCGCTGCATGGTTGCCTCCATTAATTAATGCGCTCACTGGACGTGAAATGAATAGCGAACCTGATAATTGGATTCCAATTGAATATAACGTTATATGTAACTCAGACAAAATTATTGCTTTTCACGTCAGCGATTATAAAATTGAAAATTTAATGAGTGTGAATTTTTGGAATTCGTTTGACATACTAAGCTTTTATGTTATAAATATCTCGATTTACGCATTATTTAGATTTTTATGTAAAATACTTAGGCCACTTGTCAGAATTGCCAAAACCGCGCAGCAAAGGAAAATCCTTTTAAAACGACTTTAAAAAATGGAGAAGGTTCCATGTTCGTCTGTATGTTTCTTTTTTATTTAACTATTTCCTTCGATTTCTTTGTCAATTAAGATAGCCATCCGAAAAAATCCCGAGGGTTCAATATTTATCCCGACAAACTTAAAAACAGAGTAACATTAGGGATTCGAAGGCTTTTAGTTTGTTAAAAACAATCATATTATTATATAATTCGTGTTCTGTTCATGCTATATTTTTACGATTGACCTTTTGTAAATACAAACGTTTGTTTCAGATGCGACAAGGCGCTCGCCCCGAAGGGTATTGACATAGTGAGGGTTATAACAGATATGGACGACACCCTATTCGAGAGTGTCGTCAACGCATTCGTCGGGATCGCCGCCGTACAAATCGGATTTACCGATATCCTGAAGGAGCTCGGAATTGAACCAGATTATATTATAGGTGAGATATTTTGAGCATTTCAATGTGATACAAACCTTCTGTTTGAAAACTGAAGGTTTATAATATTTACATACCTACACTATGTTTTAGAAGGTTATTTTTAAAGTTGTAAATTTAAATAAAAACAGAGACTGTTTGTTACCTACACCATCGGAATGCGGAACGAATTAACCTTACCCACTAATTGAATTAATAACAATAACGCCATAGTTATATCACAACTTCTTAAACAATAGAACAACAAATCAAATTCGTAAAGTTGTTATCTAATTGGGAACGAATAGACAATCGCTGTATTTTTTCTTAAGCTCTTATATGTTGCGTATAATGTTGTATTATTTTATTTAAATTTCACGCGCCGCCGCCGCTGACAAGGTCGAGGTCGAGGTCATGTTTCTAGATAACGGAATCTTGTTCCATCCGGCCTTCTGAAAGGGGTTGATGGTATTGGGCACTACTAGATGCAAATAAATACCTATGCCGCCTTTAGTTGTAGGAACCCAAACTGGATTAGATGCCTGTTTTAATTCCCTTAACTCACTGCATTGCCTGGCCTCTGCGATGGCACCCAAGGGGCACGCCACAGGTGTATAAGTATATTGACTTATATAGACATAGACATTAATTTATTTGCTGCGACAGTACAAAACATAAACAAAGTAGGTATATAAAACAAGATGCGCGGGTGAAGCCGCGTCACCCGTGTAGAAATCTATGTGTCAAATGGTTTATAAATCTTCCTCTTCAATTACTCTATCTACAAAAAACTCTAACAAAATCCGTTGCATAGTTTTTAAGATCTAAGTATACATAGGGACAGACAGACAGCGGGAATCGACTTTGTTTTATACTATGTAGTGATAAAGTAATTCAAAAAACTACTGTAACAGAATGGACACTCGAGTGATCCCATCTAGGTTCCCATGTTTCGTTCGGTTATACCGTTATATAGTTTTCCGATGTTATACGGAGTGCTAAAAACGATAGTAATTATTGTAAAAAGATCAATCTGATTCCCAGGTCACAGTCTAGGTGAAATGGCGTGCGCTTATCACGACGAGACGTTCACCACCGAGGAGATGATCCTGGGGACGTACAACCGCGCGAAGGCCATCCAGGAGACCAGCTTGGTTCCCGGGGCTATGGCGGCCGTGGGGCTAGGGTATAAGGCTGTAAGTAACAAATGTCAGACAAGCTAAACTTGTAATACAAATAAATATTTGTATGTTTGTTACCAAGCACGTCACGCTAAAGCGACTTAACAGATTGAGCTAACATGTTTCAGAAATGGCGGTGTCATTTGTATCCCATAAATCAATTCATAAGGGATAAAAATAACCTTCTGAGTATAGTTACCGTTAAGAACCGACAAACCGCTGGGGCAAACGTGTTCTTGAGTGGAGACCACGACTCGGTAAAAGTAGTGTAGGACGCCCTCCGACCAGGTGGGATGAGGACCTGCGAAAGACTGCAGGTAGATGCTGGATGCGTTAAGCTGAAGACAGGGCGTTATGGCGCTCAATGGGGGAGGCCTATGTCCAGCAGTGGACTAATAATAGGCTGATGATGATGATGATGATGAAGTATAGTTAGCATCCTTTTCATTCTCTTCTTTCTCACGCCTTCTGTTTTATTCATCAGCTAGTCTCCCAGTGTCCTCCTGAGATCGACATCGCGTGCCGCAACAGTGCAGAGTCCTGCACCATCTCCGGTCCAGTAGACGTGATGAAGCGGTTCGTGGACCAGCTGACCAAGCGAGGGGTGTTCGCCAGGGCGGTGCAGTCCGCCAACATTGCTTACCACTCCAGATACGTCGCTGATGCTGGTAAGGAACGTAAAATAAATAATGCTGGACAATTCACACAGCATTATCTAGCCCCAATCTAAGCAGAACTTGTGTTATGAGTACTAGATAACTGATATAATAATACAATATACACCCGGAACAAATATCTGCAGATCGTACAAACATTTGTCCTGAGGCGGGAATCGAATTCGCAACCTTCTGCATCGCAGGAGAATCTTCGTCCATCGCGCCACAGAGGTCTTCAATTTACTTGCTGATACTCAACTGATACTGTGTTTTCCAAGCTATTCTTAAAGATTCTGGAAAGTTCATTGCAATGCAATACAGCCCTGAATAAAACTACGGTAATCAAATTACGAATAGAAGAAACGATAAGACAATGGTCAAGATTTTTAATAGTAGATTATGCCCCAAAGGGTTCGAAGCAGTGTTTTACGTCACGGGCGTCATTGAATCACGAACGCAACTCAGGATTCTAGAATTACAGATGAGTGGAAGCGAAGGGGTTCCTAGAATCCTGAGCGCGAGAATAATTTATTCACGTCGAAGACGAAGACAATCTTGTGGTATCAAGGAGTATACGTGTAGTATTATTTTTACACTTTCGGCGAGTAAATAGTTAAAGCTTGGTTATGCTTTTCAATTTTTATTCCGCCGTCTGAACAGAGGTTTGTTCGAATTACGAATAAGATCTCATATAAAATTTAATATCATTTTATTTCCATACCAAATAAGAAGCACTTAGACAGGTAAAATTTTATAATATACATTAATTTCAAATAGAAGTAATAAGGTGATTTGATTTTTTATTCACTTAAATTTTTTGTCCACTTGTGAAAGAAGTGAAAAAGAAACCAGTTTCGTGTAAAGATACAAAAAAATAGGTAAAGTGAGTTTTACAAGCATAGAGTGTGAAACGAATATTATAAATGCATGTGCGCATAATGCAACTTATTACGGGCTTATAGCACTAGCATACTTGTCACGAGACTCCTTCCTTAGCGTCTTCATTAACTCGTTACTCGACGATGGTGCGACAATTTTAATTTGGACACATTCCAAAATGAGTTATTTTATTTATTAGAATTTCGCTAAAACAATATTAAAACCATAATCGCAGTCAATAAATCCTATTTTACAGGACCAAACCTTCTCCAGCGATTAAGAAATGTCCTCAAGAATCCAAAAGCCCGCAGTTCGCGCTGGGTCTCGACATCCGTGCCGAGAGATCGCTGGGATGAACCCTCTGCCAAGTATTCATCTGCTGAATACCACACCAATAATGTGCTGGTGAGAGCGACCTCGAATTTATGGCCTGAACAAACAGCTAATCTAGTTTATAGTCCTTAGATTGGGTTTTTCTAGTCGTTTGTAAATTAAAGTTGCGGGAAATTGCTAGCAGAGTAATATGCCACTGACACTATCTCAAACGTTTGGTAATTTATTGATTATTGCTAAATAAATGGTATACAAAAGGAATATAAACCAAATTCCGCTTGGGGCAATGCTGGCTGAAATAAATAAAGCATTTTCCTCTGTAGAACTTCCGCGAAGTTTCATGCGTTTCTACGCATGTCCATCAGAGATCGATTTCCGTTATGCCTGTGGAAACTCGAAGGAATTTAGGGTTTTATTGAGGCTAACATAGCGCTATATTTTCTGTCAATAAACTCATTTGATGGTACTAAAATGACTCTATATTTTTGTTCCGATATTATTATATTTTTAAAACACAACTTCAGAGTCAGCAGAAAAGTGCTTGTGCGGTTGCTATTATTTGCTGTAAGGCTTTGTGGAATTTGTCTTTATTGATATGGAAATAATAGTGGTCTTATTTTCGTCACAAGTGAATGCTTGGGATGTGTCCTTCTAGCTACATACATAATTTGACTATATGAGGTTAATAGAGGCGTTATTATTACAGGATTGAAATGAAAGGAAAACCGAGTTGCCTACATAGTATACGAAATTGTGGTTTACGATCAGAGTCCGTAATTACGTTTGATGTGTTATATTGTTGCTTCGTATATGTAATGGAAGGGATTTGGTTCTAAGTTGCGTGCGTAATTTCAAATAAATATATTCTACAAGTTCAATGGCTTAGGCAATTTTTTTTCAATTACATGCATACCTTACTAGTATTAATAAGGCAAACGTTTGCGAGAAGCACGTATGTCGTGATACGTGTTTATAATAAGACAACGTGAAAATAATTGAATGGACCGGCCTGAAATTACTGACCGAACCGTTTAAATTCAGCATGCATTATGTATGTGTGATCTGTACCTGGAATAAAATGTATTGTATTTCTTTTTTTTTCTTTTTGTCGCCTTCAATGCCTATGTTTATCGGGGCTGTAAAATAAAGAGTTATCTATCCGGGCTGTACAATAATGAGTAATCTATGCATTTTGCACAGAACCCAGTGTTATTCGAAGAAGCCATCAGCCTGATCCCGTCCAACGCCGTAGTGGTGGAGATAGCACCTCACGGCCTGATGCAGGCAGTTTTGAAGAGGTCCCACAAGGAGTGCACCCACATCCCGCTGGCGAGGAGGGGCGAGCGGAACGGGGTCAACTTCTTGCTGGATGCGGTTGGGAAGTAAGTCGTTATAGAGATTACTATTACTACCAACCGTCCCTTGGTCGATAAACCAATACCAATAACTGGGCGCTCTACGTTAACTGTTGCACCTAAATAGCATCGCTATTACACAACAACACTCAACCGTCACGTCACCCTATGCAACAGAGTAGGGGATAGTGTTTAGGTGACGATTTAGGTTCAATCTTCTCTTAGAGGTTGGTAATGTACTACTTATAGGCGAGTTACAAAAAATATAAAAGATAGGTTAGTAATACATATTTTAATAGTATAAAACGTGGTTTAACTTTAAGGTGGTTTTTTTTTCCTTCACTTCTTTGTACTTTACTTTTCGCCAGCAAATAAGAAGAAGGACTCTTTATCCAAGATATCCAAGAATAAACAGATCACTTAAAAAATATAACTAAAACTAAAAAATATAAATAAACTTTTAAAAAATAAAGTTAATTTTCCCAGCACTAACGTCGTCTCATCTTTTAAATCATCTCAAGTACCTATGTTACAAAATAAAGAATACCTCTGGATGTTGTCTTTCCATTACAGATTATACAACGCGGGCTTCAATCCCCGAGTGGAGGCCTTGTACCCCGCCGTGGCCTTCCCGGTGGCCACTGAGACGCCGCTACTGTCTCACCTGGTGCAGTGGGAGCATAGTGAGGACTGGTAAGATGTCTAATTCTAAGTGTGAAGAATTGGGATTTGCATTAATATCTGGCATGTGCATTGTCAACCTTCCTAACGTGGCCCTAACGAGTCCAATTCTCTGAAATAAGTTGGAATAGAAAAATAAATTGGAATATTCGTGTGTAATTTTTTATAACATAGTTTTTACTTTCAAAATGCTGGATATCTAAATTGTTCGATTACATATGTACTTCGGTGTGTTCAGCTAAATATAAACAACAAGCTTTACGAATTCTTACAATGTTAAAAAGTATGTTAGAGAACATTTCAAACTTTACATGTACGTTGCCTTCGACTAATAATTTTACAATGATTTTCAGGCCTATGTTATTAGACAGTAACAATGTGATAGAACAACCAATCTCACGCGACGTGGTATTTTCACTCCACGATGATGACTATAAATATCTGGAAGGGCATGTCAGAAACGGTAAGCTTCCTTTAAATTTGAAACTATCATAGTAAACAGGTAAGGTTTATTATTATCTTTAACTTTGAGAGCAGGGAAAATAATTTGTTGAGTTCTTTATTACCAACAGCATAAAAAATGTAACACGTAAAACATAATTCTAAAACAGAATCACTGAAAAGCTTGTGCAGTTTGTCCTCAATGCCATAGATACTGTCTTTTGGTAATTTTGCAAAAAAAATTTGGTGGAGGACATTTTAAAGTCCTCTATTATACCATTTTTTTCGTTTTTTTTACATACTAACCAACTTAAAAAATTGTTACATAAAAATCTTAATAATAACTCTAAGAAAACCACAAAGGTTATTAAATTAATTAATTATGACATTATCACAAATTCGCAGGGGTCATCGTCCTCCCCGACGCAGCCCTACTAACGTTCGTCTGGGAAACATTAGCTATGTACAAAGGGACGGACTTCCGACATCAGTCTGTTGTATTTAGCGATATCCAGTTTCTCAGGGAGATTATTGTACCGGTCGAAGCCTCTGTCAAGCTTACTGTTATGATCAGTAAGGGGAACGAGAGCTTTGAGGTAATTGACCTATTTATGGGTACGTTCCTACTGGCACGGTGCGGAGCTCAATCGACCGATTGAACCACAATGTTTAAATCACACATACATATACCGCACTTGTTTAAGTTAATTTTAATACAGTTCCGCTTTTCTCCACGCCCCGCCGCGCCGCACCATTTGGAACGCACCATCTAGTTTGATTTTTGTGTTTGAAATTCCTGACCATAATATTTTGCAAATTGATAAATAGGATGGCGAAACGATAAAATATATATGGTTTCTTCAGGTTTTTTATGCTGATATAGTTAATCCTTTTTGTTTTGTGTCCAGGTAACGCAAGATAATAACCTAATAGTGAATGGAAAAGTTAGAGATGTAAAGTTCCTGAAATTCCATCAAGCAACACAGAAATTATTTGACGATATAAATGATACTGAAACCGGAGTTAATCTGTCAACGGAAGATATTTACAAGATCCTGAGAATGCGGGGGTCTGATTACACGTACGTGTGCCACAAAAATGACTCTAAATCTGAAATCTATTTTTACACATTATACACATTATAGTTAATTGAAATTTATCCAAAAGCGTTCAGGCTCTTTAGGATTAATTTCAGCATTACAAATATTAATTTGGAAACAGTAAACAAATATAAAAGCTAATTATTTTGTTTAGGGGAAAGTTCCAGTCAATTTTCTCATCTAATTTGAATAGCAACAAAGCTCTTATAAAATGGAATGAACACTGGGTCCCCTTCCTGGATGCTTTGATTCAATTAAATACAATCTCAAAAGATTTCAACGGAGTATTGAAACCGAAGTTCATAAGACGATTGAAAATCAGTGTTTTGGAACAAGAAAATGCTAAATACAAAAGGAAGAGCGGAATAAAATGCTTTGATGCAAAGATCAATAATGACTGTGGAGTTACCAGGTAAAAACTTAATAGCCTACACCTATTGTTAGTCAGAAAATAAAGATTATTCATAACCAATAAAATTAAAAATGTAGTAGACTACGTAATATTATAAAACCAAACGTTTTATAAATGTTAATTTTATTTTGTTCATAAATTTCAAAAACCGCAGATCAAGATGTAATTTGGCGTACATTTAGAACATAGCCTAACTTAGATAAATAGAGATAACCTAAATAAACGTACGCATCTGCGGACGGAAGCTGGTATTTTTTTATTTCGTATACATTTGGTTTTTTTAAACCTATAACAATATCAAGTGCAAGTAATGAGTGAACCTGTAATGAAGGGGCTGATTATAGGTTTTTAATAAACCTGCATAGCACTAAATGAGTGGATATCAAATCGAATATCAATAATATATGTCTATTTCGTTGATCTACGAGTAAACAGCATCGCGACGGCACTTGAGTACATAACGTGGACAATAAAAGTAATGCATGATATTATTATGTTTTATAGATGTTCAGGAGTCGAAATAGAAGATATAACATACAGTGAAACACCTCTTGAAAAAAGTACAACTACTATGTTGAAATCAAAAGAATTTTTTCCGTTCTACCCTACAGAGAAAGTTGATGTAAGCCATTTTATATGAGATATAATGTACATTTTGTTATAAGAATAACAATTATATCTATTGATGAAACGCTTTCAGACTCAGAAGGCAACGGAGATGAATTTTCAAATCATATCAGATAACAGTACAGCTAATAAACTAAACATTATCAAATTCGAAACTGAGCAAAATCTTAAAAAGTTCGACTACATTGATGAAGTTGCACATAAAGTTTTTCTAGTGAATGGAAAAACGTGTTCTGTTAAAACTACTAAAGATGGCATAAGCAATGCTAGTGTCCATAGCGCCAACGGAGATAATGTTTATGTGCTACAAAACTTACTGCAATCATCAAAGGTAAGGGCTTTATCGCTCAAGTCTCCGTAGGTGTTTACCCCCAGATTCTCTGGGTGGTGATAAGAGTGGCCTTTTGATGGTAGGTTTGGCTGTGGCTTGTTACCACCCTCCGGACTAAGCCAGTCCGTAAAACAACCTTGTTGTGTTTCTCTCTTCTTCTCTCTCTTTTTCTCTTCACTTTCACTTTTTCGGTGTGAATGAGGTCAAACAAAACCTTCATTTAACCGCATTTTGACGACTGATTGAATTAAACAGGGGGTATAATTATAATAGTACTTTAGTAAGTGGGAAACGTGGCTTAGAAATATAAAATGTTTGTAACTTTTTATCTTCTTAGGAAATGACGAGTCTTCACAATATATTATCGGAAGACGTGTTCATACTCAGTATTGAAGATAAAGTCCCAAGACTACAATCGCCGCTGAAAGATTGCTTTACAATATTGAGTTGTATGTCAGATGGAGCAAATATCATTATATTGATGAAAACGAGAATGAAAAAAACCCCAACTTACATTCCTGTAAACTTCGAAGAGAGCTTTTCTTGGGTAACCGAGGTATTTCATAAACTGCAAACAAAAAAACAAATAGTATTGATTTCAGAAAGACAAAATTACTGTGGAATCTTAGGTACGTAATATATGACTATTAAAATTATAATAAGCACCTACTAACGTCAACAAACAATAGCTACAACTTTCTTATTATTTCAGGTTTAGTTCAAAATTTAAAAGCCAATGGACACAACAATGTTTCTGCAGTAGTTATCGATGATGCTTCTGCGCCGAAATTCGATCATACTCAGGAATTTTATAGAGAACAGATGGAAAGGAATATGACCTTCAACATTTTGAAAAAGGTACCTGGTCGTTTGAATAATTAAAAAATTATCCCTTGAATATCACGGCTATGTGTGATGTAGACAAAATTTAAAAACATTATGTTTTTTAGGGTCAGTGGGGCAGTTATTACTTTAAGTCATCAAAGGAGTTCGTAAAACATTCAAGTTTTGCTTTGAAAGATGAATCTAAAGGAGATGCAATTAAATTATCGTGGGTTGAAATTCCTAAGGAATCAAAAAACAGAACAAGTGTTCAGGTTTGTAAACTAGCGAAACATTATGGTACAAATGGATTTGGACAACTTAGCATTGCTAGTAGTATTTAGTTAATCATAATACGTATAGAAAAATTAAGCGACTTTTCTATTGACAGGTTTGTTACTCCGGCTTATCAAACTCTGATCTCTACAGAAAGATGGGCTGTGATAAACCTTTTCCTTCGATCGGATTGGACTTTAGCGGAATCAATACAAAGTAAGATGCTTGCCGTATACCTACAACTATGTATTCAAAATGTTTGTCAAGAAATTACAGCAAAATGGTAAATACTGTACGCAGGGAAGGCCTATTAAACTGAATCTATAATTACTGCATCACTACTTAGTATAAAACAAAGTTGCTTCCCGCTGTCTATCTGTCTCTATGTATCCTTAGATCTTTAAAACTACGCAACGGATTTAGAGGCTATTTCTTTTAATAGATATAATTGACTACCGATGTGGCGCGGTGGGCGAAGGTCCGCCTGTGACGCAGGAGGTTGCGGGTTCGATTCCCACCTCGGAACAAATGCGTGTACGATCTGTAGATATTTGTTTCGGGTGTTCTGGTCGTTATCTATGTATAATAACAAATATCTATCTATGTAATGTATTGTATTATGTATCAGTTATCTAGTACACATAACACAAGCTCTGCTTAACACAAGCTTGCCATGGGGCTAGATAATGCTGTGTGAATTGTCCAGCATTATTTATTTATTTAATAATTCAAGAGAAAAATTTATGTATAATTATAATACATGCATTTGCACCCGTGCAAAGGGGGGCTGGTTGCTAGTGCATTATAATTGTCTTCAAGACATTAGACTTTCTAAGTGAGAAAACAGCAAAACCGCTGCAAAGTAGTGGTATTTTAATAAAACTTTCCCATTTCAGCGGAGTCAAAGTGATGGGTTTGATCACCGAGGGTTCCGTGGCCACGTGTGTGGAGGCCGACCCTCACCTGACGTGGCCGGTGCCTGACCACTGGACGCTGGAGGACGCCGCCACGGTGCCAGCCGCTTACCTGCAAGCTTACTATTGTTTGGTAATAAAACATTATATAAAACAAAATTGTATCAAGAAGGCTTTCTACTTCATAAATTATTACATCAATGATGTTAATGCTTGGTATGTGGCTTAGTTCTGCACCAACAATGTAAGAAATTTAATGATGTGCGTAGCTTTTAATATATATGGACATGTATCTAAAATCGCATTATATTTAGATTTAATAAAGCAAATCAGATGTATTAGACACATAAGTGATATAGTATGAATGTACTAGTGGATTCTTTTTCACTTTTTCCACTAGCAGGCAAAAAAATTAAGTGAGCAGTGAAATAATCTTATTTGATAATACTCGTAATTAACAGTATAAAATTTGACTTGTCTAAGTGCTTGTTTTGTAAGCCTAACAATAATAAAACATTTTGTATATAAATTTTGAATTCATTAGTTTATTCTGGTTCATTTACTTTTAATTGTATCGTAATATTATATTTTGAAAGGGTTTGAAGTTATAGAAGGTAGTAGATATGAATCAGTGGTCCTTACACCCCCGACGAGATTCCCTTGACCCGGGGGACACTCACACACTTAATATTAATCACTTATAGGGATATTGTTTTTTAACGGACCTTTTTGATGCTGTGCCACACATTGCCTCTTTTTGAACACTATTCATTTTGTGTATTTTCCCTCGTAATAATCCTTACGAATTTTTGCTAAAACAAGGTAGGTCAAATGATTGAAATCAACACCAGTGATGTACAAAATATAATATAAAAACAATAAAAATACAAAATACAATATAAATACAATAATTGATTAGTGCATCCTCAAGACGCCAGCACTCGCACAGTACAATAATTGACCAGTGAATCCTCAAGACGCCAGCGTCTTGAGGATGCACTGGTCAATTATTGTGTGAGCAGCAAATAAATGCATGTCTATTACTATAAAATTTAAAATGTAGTTATTTAGTAGACATTTATTATATTTTCAGCGAATAAGGAGTCAAATAGAAAAAGGGCATTCTGTCTTGATATTGGACGGGCCCAGCGACGTGGGACTCGCGTTGATATCTCTCTGTGCGTTCTATGAATGCGACATCTTCACCGTGGTGCAATCTGCATACCAGAAGGACGCGTTACTCATGCTTCATCCTCAACTAAGCGGTACGAGCAACGAATCTATTCATTATTTAAGGCATTGGTTTTAAAGTTAACGGTCTTTTACTTCTTTAAACTTTCCTCATGAAGTTTATAAAACCAATTTGACACATCCACGCAGGCGAAGCAGCGGGGCGCAGCTAGTTTGTTTTATAAAACAAACTAGCTGCGCCCCGCTGCTTCGATAATCACTCTATCTTTAAAAACCGCATCAAATCAGTTGCGTAGTTTTAAAGATCTAAGCATACATAGGGTCAGATAGACAGTGGGAAGCGACTTTGTTTTATACTGTATGTATGTAGTGATGAAGTTTGTGCTGTTGTGAGATGTTTCAGCGAAGACAATGCCAAACCTAGCAAACGGATCTAGCTGAAGGTTTGCATAGGTGAAGTTTATGATCTACAATAACATAATATAATTATTATACCTTTGTGAATTGCGTGCGAAGCCACGGAAAAAAGCTAGGAGAAATATGTATATGCTGAATCAAAATTTATCCACTCGAAATAATTTCATTTTATTAAAAAACAAATAAACTCTGACAAATCGTCTACTCAGTTTTAAACGCGGACAGGTGTGACTAAACAAATTCTTAACTTGTCAACGCAACTACGATCTAGTAGATAAACATTATCTCGGTTCTAGGCGAGGGTTTGGTAGATCTGCGTTTAACATAAATACATTTTAATCAAAATAAATGTATTTTAAAAAAGAATCATTACAGTCACATAACATAATGAATTAGTCTTACGCTTTACGTTATGTTCTAGACTTATTTGAAAATAAGTAAAATAAGTCTAGTACATCGTAACGTAAAGCGGTCGAGGTTGTTAACAAAGCACACTGTCTATCTATATAATAAATAAATAAACTTTTTATTTATTAAAACAAACAATAAGCTTGTTTCAACTAAGAATAAATCGGATGGCTTAGAGTTTCTAATGATTAACCACGATAACAAAAAAACAACTTTTTATTAAAAAGATTAATCATATTTTTCAAAAGTATCGATGAAGTCCATTTTGATACTGAAAAAGAATTGACGCAGACGATGCGCGATGTCGTAATAGACAAAACAGTTTTGTTTTAGACGTGCGACGTGTCGTAGATAAAACAGTTTTGTTTTTGTTTTGAGGCAGACTTGTCTATGTGAGGAAAGTGTGTCTCAAAACTGTCGTAACTCCAATATGTGCTCAGCCTAAACAACAATCAGAGAAGCGCATGGTAGCGTGACGTCACACCTCGCGATATGCCATGTTGTAGCTGTTATTTTCATATAAAGTGAACAGGTTGTTTCGCGAGGTGTGACGTCATTCAAGACGCTATGACAGTCTTGGCCTTTTTCGCGCTCAATTTCAAGTTCATTTCTAAAAACTCAATATACTAATGTAAAAGACCTATTTTTCTTAAAATAATATTTTGGGGTGAAATAGATGCTAAGCTATAGTTTTAAACTAAATTCCAAATTTTGTCAATTAGCCTATTCGTGACATTAATGGACTTCAAAGCTTTGCAGCCAGTAAAAGTAAAAAGTAAAAAAGTAAAAAATCATTTATTTCTTTAGGCTTACAAAATAAGCACTTAGACAAGTCATATTTTAAATATAAATTATTATCAAATAAAATTATTTTACTGTTCACTTAAATTTTTTGTCCACTAGTGGAAGAAGTGAAAAGAAACCACTAGCATGTTCATCTCTTATATGTCTAATACATGGTTATTTGCCTATTTAAGTCTAAATATAATATGATTCGATACATGTCAATATTTAAGTAAAGCTATGCACAACAACATATTACTTACTACATACTATTGTCGGTGCGAAACTGAGCGACATCTGGCCAAGCATTAACATCATTGAGATAATCATTTATGGAGTAGAATGCCTTCTTGATGAGATTTAGTTTTATGTAATTTTTAAATTTACGAATAGGGAGCTCAGTTGCTTCAGATGGAAGCTTATTATAGAAGCGCACGCTATTGCCCATAAATGATTTCCCTACCTTGTGTAATCTAAATGATGGGATGTGTAACTTGTTCTTGTTTCTTGTATTTCTATTGTGAACATCACACTTCTTCATAAGGCTATCCTTATTTTTGTGGGTATACATTAAATTTTCATAGATGTATTGCGATATCACAGTCAGAATATTAATGTTTTTAAATAATTCCCTCAAAGAATCTCGTGGCTTTAATTTATAAATAGCGCGTACCGCCCTTTTTTGAAGGACAAATATGGTCTGGATGTCAGCTGCCTGTTCCCAAAGCAAAATACCATAAGACATAATACTATGGAAGTAACTGAAATAAACTAAACTAGCTGTGTCTTCATTGGTAATATATCTAATTGTTCGAACTGCATAAGCTGCTGAACTAAGTCTACCTGCCAGAGTCTCTATTTGCGACCTCCATTGAAGAGAAGAATCAATATGTAACCCTAGGAATACAGTAGAGTCTACAAGGTGAACAATCTCATCCTTCAGCATTATTTTTGTTGGGAGTTCTAGGTAGCATTAATCTAGGTAATCCTTTGTTTTCAGAAAATAATATCATCATATCGGAAAACGATAGCTTCTACAATGAAATTATGACGAGAACTAATGGACAAGGCTGCGAGTTTGTTATCAACTTCGACGCTGGTTCTATTCGAGAGGTAAATTTTATTATAATAATAAAAACACCTGAAATCATGGTAATCATCCTTTAGTTTGGGTTCTATTATATAAGGCATCTTGGCAATTTCCGACTAGACTTTTTACTGTCAGATACTGTTGACAACTCGTTTTACTTGTTAATTATCAGAACCAACCCTAAATAAGCAGCAAATTGTCAACAGCAGTACCTAATTAAAATTCAAAATATTTTATTTCTTTTCAATGGCTTACAAAATAAGCTCTTAGACAAGTCAATTGTAATATCTTAGTTGTATTATGTATATCTTATTGTATCTCTTATTTAGGTCTCGGTTTCTGTAATAAAACATGTTAATAATGGATTTACGATGCAAGTTTAGATTTTATTAACCAAATTTGAACCTTATTTCCAGGCGGCAACAAGATGCGTCGGTTTCTTCGGCCACTTCCTAGACTTCAGCACAAGCGACATGTTCGAGAACAAGAGCATCTGCATGGCATTCCTGGCGCAGAGCCACTCCTACGTCGCTGTTGACTTTAGGAATATACTCCGCACGGAATTCGCCGGAGATAGGAAGGCAAGGAATGAATATTCATATTCTATTTGTGCAAAGAGCCCGTTACCCGACACGGTCAGGGAATATTACCTTTGACACGTTCTGTGGGATGACATTATTTAGGTGGAATCAGTAATTGTATTTAAAGCTGTGGATGCTCCTTTTTGTGTCACCTACAATAATAAACAATAGAATCATCATGATTGGCTGCCATTTCGCATATGTTGTGCAGAGTAGATAGATAAATAATACTTTATAAAATAATAAATTAGGAAATAAATAAATAAATTTAGTAACATGATGACGCTGGTCTTCCATAACCACCACATCCATCCAACAGTAAAATAATGTGAACGAATTTTCATATTTCAGCGTCTCCAAAACTACATAACTCAAGGAATCATCAGCGGCGCAGTGAAGCCCCTGAGTCGAGTCCTGTACTCCCCGCTGCAAATAGAGCAGGCCCTGACTCTGTTGTCTCGTCACAAGTACATCGGCAAAGTGCTGGTGCATCTCAAACATGAGAGTGTGGCGCACGGACTGAATGCTGTGCCCAGGTTAGTTACATTACCAGTACACATACATAGGTATAAATATTTTTAAACTTATGCGATCTGAAAACATAATTTAAGCAATAATACAACGGGCAGTCATCCCGTGGCCACGACAATGTGTAAAGCTGTTGAAACATCGGGCAAAATAGGTGAATAAACGCGATTAATACCCGTTGTATAGGGCTTATAATTGCATAGGTATTTATACAGAGAATTCGTAAAATAGTAAAATAAGTGGTGATTGGTGCCCACTGTGCACAATTTTGTTCATTTATTATTATGTTTAGTGTATTAGTAAAAGGGTCTCGTTTTAGCCTTTGGGTATTTCCGTACCCATAAAATTTTTAATTGATTTATTATATCTGGTAGAGATCGCTCTTGAGCGATAAGACCGCCAAATTGTCACATTTTTTTGTATTTATTCTGTCTTGTTTGTTTTATTTCGTAAGCGTGCAATAAAAGAATTTTATATCTATCTATATATTTGCTTTAAAATCATTCAAAGCAACTTCTAGGTATTGCTGCCTAGAAGTTGGGTAAAGACCAACTTTCGCATCAGCCTATGCTGCGCATCCAAATAGGGCCTGGAGGTCTATTTTAATTCTCTGAAATTCACATTTGCATGCATCGTTTGGGCAAATCGGTAAACTCGTAACATATTTTTTGCGTAATAAACTACCCCAGTTTTCTTTTAGGAAAATCTTGACTACTAAACAGTCAACATGTTACTTCTTAAATATTCTCAATTTATACCAATTTGTTTACATGTTTCTTAAGTTAGTTTATTATAGCCTCCAAAGGGACTATCCATTGTGAAAACTTAAATGAGATATTTGAATTCATCAGAAGTCGACAAACTTCTCCAAATAATAATTTTGGCAAAGTTATTTTATTAACAAATTTCGCCTTTATTCGAAATCAGCTAAATATTTTAGCAACAATTCAATTATCATTATTATTTAACCAACATAAAGTGCTAGTAAGTAGAAATTCAATTTAAAATTAATTAATTTCATTGCACGAGCACTCTTAATAGCATTTTAACAGTCTCGTGGTTTTTAGCCGCGCGTGCTTTCCTGTTATTGGGGCATGATAATTGAACGAGTGTTATTGAAATTGCTGAAACAAGAAACATTTAACTTGGTATTAAATATTTAAACATTAAAATAAATCGGTGGCGATTTAAATCGGCTCTAACTAGTTTCTGCCCACGGTTTTCACATTTAAATTATCACTTTATTCTGCTAATAAAATCGTAACTTTTACATTGGACGTGATTGAAAAATTACGAAATGCCATAAAAGCGTTTGCATACACGGAACCCAGTGTCATATTACACTGCTTATTGTCACTATCAGTGTACACAAATCGACGGCTAGACCTCCCATAATTAGCACCCTAGTTTCAGCTTGCTGCATCCAGCGTTTACCAGTAGCCTTAACCAGGTTGTTCCACCTAGCACCTAGGCGTGCAATACGAGGTTCACCGAGTGGCGACCTCCAGCTCCACTCAAGAACACCATCTAGTCCGCTATACAGAAGTTCCCGATACTAACCAAAAGTTGTTGTTCAGGATACAGTACGCCCCTCACGACGTAGTAATCGTGGTTTGCGACGGAAACGGCTTCGGGGTCGAGGTCGCAGACCAACTTGTGGAAAGAGGAGCGAGGAACCTCCTCCTACTTCTTAAGACCGAGCCTTCAGGATACCAGCATGCAAAGTTTGCGTGAGTAATTACTTTTGACTGCGATTGATTTGCCCCATTAATGGTGCAGGCCTTGTTAGTTATATTTGTACCATCCAAATTGATACAGCTACTAACCTTGCTTTCCTGCGCCGTAAATAAACTCAATTATTGAGAATTAATTCTCCTTGCTCTATAACACACTTTTTTCTGTTATGGTTTTTTCTATTTCCTATTAATTCAGTGACGATATCACTTATGTGTCTAAATATTTTTCCTCGATGACAAAACAAAACCGTACAAAAGTACAAAACGGTAAAATAATTTCCGATGAAGATATAATAACGCTTTTTTCTAGTTCAACATCTAGTTATTGTGTACTGTGTAGATTTTAGCAATAAATACATTTTAGTTTCAATTTTGCGCTTAAAAATGAGCCTTACGTTCATATTTTATTGCTATGTAACTTTCAACCAAACTTTAACCGCTCTAACATGACAATAGCAAGAAATTTTCAATTTTCTTTTATAACAGTTTGTGTACACGGATGAAGTTCCGTAGAACTTATGCAGCCCGGAATGAAACGAACACAAGATCCTATCGATAGAATCCATATAATGAATCTATAACTTTCAGAGCGTGGCGCAAACGCAAAGTTTCTTGGAAACTCTCCGCCGACGATGTTCACACCGAGGCAGGCGCTGAAGCTCTTCTAGAACAAGCTAAGAGCTTTGGAAAAGTAAAGGGACTCTTTGTGGTGTTGGATTCGAAAGCTGGTAGTGAGAATGAAGATTTTGTGCATAACTTCAAGACTCAGGCTTCGGTGGTTAAGAATTTGGATGTGGCGTCCAGAAAGGCGATTGATCTTAGGTAATGAATGATTTTTTATTTGTTATAAGATTTACACAGAACGCAATAAACTTAAACTAAGAGGAAACGTGTAAATGTGTAAGTCTAGTAACAAAATGGCTGTCTCAGCATGAGTTGGATGACTGTTAATGAAACTGAATAGTTTTTTCAATCGGAGTAATATAGCTGTTGTCACCGTTTACGTATTTCATCGGACTTAATGAAGTTATGTATTACTATTAAAAACAATACACTTAAACATATTGCAATTAAAAATATTGTATCAAAAGCTATTTATCACCTTCTGACTTTCTTCATCCGAATTTTATACGAAAAATATGTGGTTAATCTCAAATCCAAATTTTAAAGTAAAGTAAAGTAAAAGTAAAAAATCATTTATTTCTTTAGGCTTACAAAATAAGCACTTAGACAAGTCATATTTTATACATTAAATTATTATCAAATAAAATTATTTTACTGTTCACTTCACCACTACACTTCACTTTAAATGACAAATATTTGAATTATAAATGGAAATCTAGCATGCTATTCCGTTAAAATAGCCAGAAATTAAATATTTTTCCAAAATTACACAATAAAACAATGAATTTCCAGGCACTTCGTGATTCTGTCGCCGGACACAGCGAGCGCGGGCGTGGCAAGCGCCCTCTGCCTCGCTGAGCGAGTGTGCGAGGCACGGAATCGAATGGGACTCGCGAGTCTTGTCCTACGCCACCACTCATTAGCGAAGGTAGGTAGTTAGCGCCGAACCACGCAAAGTTTATCTTTTTCGTAATATTCTCTAGGGAATTTAACCATTATTTTGAACATTCTGTTTAATGTTTGATGTTAACATTCTTTGAGATATTTGAGAGATTCGTGCGAGGGTTTTTCTCGCAATGGGACAGCGGTAGCTAATTGATCATTTTAATTAATAAATATGTTATTAGTCATGAAAATGATGTTCATAATATTCAACGCTACAAAGAAAACCTCAAAAACATAACATCAACAATAATATAACCTTAATGTTGCAGCTGAACGATCAAATTACAAAAACAAACAAAATATACCCTCAAACAGTGGAAGCTGTCTTCAACGCAATAGAAACTAGCTTAAAGCTAAAACACCACTATGCACTATCTTTAGAATTGAAGAAAGAAAAAGAAGAAGCTAAGAGAGATGTAACTGCGAGAGGAATGTTCACTTTCTACCAGAAAGTGGATGCAGAGGAAGAGCATGTAACTTCACAAGAAGTCGTGGAACAGCCTACTTTGTACCACAGTGGCACTGAAGTAAGTGATAATAATGACAAACATAGAAAGGGTTACTGGAAATTAGACCGGATCCTATTAGGAGGTGATGGGGTGGGTATTTGCAACTATTTAGCCTATATTTTATTATCCATAAGTGAATAATTTATGAGATATTCATATATTCGTAATTTTCCCCTAAAAATTACGAATACGTGAACCCCCGTTTTACTTCTTCGATTATTAATTTTTAAAAGTTATCATCCAATTAAACTTTTAGGGACAGGTGTAGATAGAATACATTTTTATTCCTAGTTTTAATTCTTCGTTTTTTTATTAGTGGTTACTTTAAGAAAGCGTTATATACTAGTATCCATAAGGTAGCTAATGGACTTGTTTATAAAAATCAATAATTATAATTTTTTAGTTAATTCGTATTACAAATTGCCTAGATGAATTTTCTCACCATGTTATTTAAATCACAACTTCACATCTTTAGCTATCAAACATCTAACGAGGTACAAATCAATGCACTTAGTACGGCTAAGTTTACAATGTAAAGTTCTCCTAGATAGTACAAATAGTTTAGAATACCTAAGTATTCAATATTTTATTTTTAGACTGACTGGAACTCCATTGATTCTTACATCATAATGATACCTGGTTTCGAAGGACGGCCCCAGATATTCGAGTCAGTGGCCGAAAGACTGAAACTGCGAGCGATTGCTGTAAAACTTGGTCCAGATATGGAGGGGGACAGTATTCGAGACATTGCTTTCCATGCAAGAAAGGTTATTATAATAGCAAATAAAAAATATTAGTATGAGTTACTTTTGTTTTGTCATTTGATTAACTGTTACTTACTTTTCACTTAATAATTATTTCAGCAACTGAAAAGCCGGTTCGGAGAGCTTAAAAGCGAGAAATTTTACGTACTGGGATATTCATTTGGCGCTAATGTTGCTTTAGAATTGGCAGCCATACTTGAAAAGGAAGGTACGTATAAAGAAACTTTAGCGAGATTACTTTTTGACACATCTACAGCTATAATATAAATAAAAAAATTACAGGTCACATTGGAGTAGTGCATTGTGTAGACGGAAGCCCTGATGCAATGAAAACTATCTTAGATGTTGTGTTTGGAAACATCTCTAAAGAAAATCTCCAAAATGTTGTTCACAGTCACTTGCATAATCTTATAAGTACAGCAGATAACGATTTAGAGTCAGATTTGAAAACACTAGACAAAAAAGATGAACGTATAAAGACGAAAGAAGACGTTAACTGCTCAATACAGTACAAGAAATGTGTTTTAGAATCGGCATGCAAAAGGATTGCTATGGTTCGGGAATACAACACAACAATCAAACTGAAGTCTGTCGTAGTGTTGATGAAGAGCTCGATACATTTGGATGCAAAGATAGACTATGACTACGGCCTGTCCAAGTATACTGAACAACCTGTAAAAGTTTTCACTCTCGCCGCTGATCATGCCACCGCTCTTCAAGACAATAGGGTCTCCAACATTGTCAACATGTTTGCTGATACCAATGTGATAACATATAATAAACAACGACATGATGCTTAAACATCTACTCTTCTTTAATTTTAAAATACGGCCTAATAGTAATAAATACTTCTAAGTACCAACTATTGGTTTTCTTTGCCTTGAACGTTACATAACCTAACTTCAACTTACTTATCTCTATCTACGGTAAAATTGGTTAAACTTTTCGGATTTTCTAATTTACCTGCGGCAGAAATGAGACATACGGAAAATTGGATCTTAGTAAGCTGAAACTTTGAAATGGGCGACGGAGGAAAAGTTTTACACTGTTAGGTAAATTGTGATTTCATTTTCTATACTAACTTTCAAACGTTAAGATAATAAATAGCTAGAAACCATATGTTTAGCGGGAATACCTCTCTCCTAGATTCTCTATAATTTCTATAATACCATTTAAATTAAACTAAAATAGAAACCAGGGACACCCACCACTTATTTTGTTTATAAATATTTTTGAAATCAATGTTTTTTTGTTACTTATTGGTAAAGTAAAGTATGTGAAATAATACTATCAAATTATAATAAATACCTATACAAAAAAGTATAAGGTTTTTTATGTATTTTGTTTTTATTATTTCACGTTCCAAAATATCCTGTATAAAATGACTGTATAGTATAACCTGAAAATAGCACTGGGGAATAAATGTGATAATTTACAATTTCATCAATGGTTTCGAATGACTGAAGAAGTGAAACCAAAAGAGCAAGTGAATATAATTGAATCTGTATGTGATTTTACCAAATAACCAAACATGTTCTAAAATGTAGGTATTTATTTAGAATCGAACATTGCATCACCTCACAGACGATCCGTCAGATTCACAGCTGCTGCGTCTAGTGATATATGATCACGGGTATCGCCATGGATCGAGCTGTTTTTGTACCGTTGTATGTGTTTTTGTAACAACAGTATTGTTTTGATGTACTTCTATCTGTTTTGAATTTAGACCTTTATGCTAATTCAGACAAGGATATGGTTGTTATTTGATTAGTAGATAATAAATTGGTAGCGCAATTGTTAATAAGTTCGACTACTTTTAGTCTACAGTAGATATCCTCAAATATTATTTCTTGGGACTATCGTTGCCAGGTCTTGTTGGAAATCTTCGAAATATAGGCTGATCATTAAGGTCCTTCATAAAATTAACAATTCGAGAATAATGGAAGACGAATAACAATACATTTATAAGTTTTATACGTAAATTAAAACTGATACAGTTTTTTTTTTTTGCCGAAACGTGCTTTGTAAGGTAAATACATTTTATTAATCAATATGCCTGACCGTTAGTCAGCATGCAAAAATATTTGATATATAATGACATGTTATAACTTCATCATTATCATCAGCCTATGTTAGTCCACTGCTGGACATAGGCCTCCTGCAATGAGCGCCATACCGCCCTGTCTTCAGCTTGATGCATTCAGCATCTGCCCGCAGTCTTTCGCAGATCGTCATTCCATCTGGCAGTAGACACTCCTACACTACGTTTGCCGAGTAATAACTTAATATTTACTAAAGTAAAGAAACCTTCTATGTTTAATCTCTCCATATTTTTAATCTTGACATCAATTCCAAGGTTATATAAATCCAGGGCAAGCTTCGGTTACGATACTGCAGGAACCATTGTGGAATACTAAAAGGCCTTATCTCACTGTCACATCAAAAGAACGAAATCAAATCCTCCGCTCAAATGCTTATTCACCTCACTTGAGTCAGAGTGCCAGGTGACTCTTGAAACAGCTTGTTTATTTCTAGAAAAACGATGAAGCGTTTCAAAAAACCGACCAAGTGCGAGCCGGACTCGCGCACGAAGGGTTCCGTACTACATAGTATAAAACAAAGTCGCTTCCCGCCAAGCATACAAAGGGACAGACAGTCCCTTTGTATGCTTAGATCTTTAAAACTACGCGACGGATTTTTGATAGGGTGATTCAAGAGGAAGGTTTATAAACCATTTGACACATCGATTTCCACGCGGGCGAAGCCGTGGGGCGCATCTAGTTATCTATATTAACGAGCAAAAAAAGCAAATTCGTTGTATGCCCCTTAAATATTTATTTATTTCTATTTTTTAGTATTTGTTGTTATAGCAGCAACAGAAACACATCATCTGTGAAAATTTCAACTGTCTAACTATCACGGTTCATGAGACACAACCGGGTGACGGACGGACAGCGGAGTCTTTCTAATATAAGTTGACGACCGAGGCACGTTGGGGGCCTGAGACGCAGTGAATATCCTGGGTATTTTCTATGTATATCAAAATATATGTCTATGTAATGTAATCTGACATGTAATATATCAGTTATCTAGTTGTTGTTGGTTGTAGTTACCTACTACATAACATAACACAAGCATTGCTTAACTTGGGGCTAGATGATGCTGTGTATTGTCCAGTATCTATCTTCTATATAAATAAAAATGAATTGTTGTTCGTTAGTCTGATTAAAACTCGAGAACGGCTGGGCCGATTGAGCTGATTTTGGTTTTAAAATGTTTGTCGTAGTCCAGGGAAGGTTTAAACGGTGAGAAAACATGGTAAAATTGCGCAGAAATTTCTACGCGGGTGAAGCCGCGGGGCGCAGCTAGTTATTTATATTTATTTATTTACATAAAGAGATCACATTCGAAATAATGAACACCCCAGCTTATATACTCTGAGCTACATACTCGTACATACGATTCCCTATCCAAGTCACGTAGCTTATCGATTCCCGGTAAATCACATGTTTTTACTAAAGGAACACCTTTATGTCGCCTTTGAAGGCGACTTTTAACCCGCGGCTTAAAAGGACAGGACTCTACAGAAGCTCTGTTAGATTGATAATATGTTGTATAGGGATCCTACCTAGCGGATTGAGGTTGTTAAGGTAGAGCTGTGCCGACGTATCTTACAAATTGTAATGAATACATAACTGAAGAAGACCTATCATGATCTTGCTTATGTTTTTTTTTCACTACGGTTGAAATACATTTGACAATAACATTTGCCAAAATGTTGTTTCACAGATTTACTTTTCGTTGTCTTCAAAAACATTGACCGCCAGCGAGTAGTACGACCATATTGTACTTATTATCTGAAAATAAAACATTATATATTTGAAAGACGGCATTTGAAACTTTTCACTTTAGTCAAAAAGCTCCGAATTTTGCAAATGAAGACGTGACAGAAAGTCAAAATATTTTCGAATTAGCACATTAAAACAATTGACACAATTATATTTCATATTTACCGTCGTATAAAAATACTTAGCGATATTTTATTGTATTTAAACGACGTCATGTAGCACGGGCTTTGTGCCCTTAAAATAAAAAACGATCAAAACCAACATTCAAGAAGTGAAACAACATTCTACTTTTAAACGAATCCGTGAATTCCTGACACATTAATATTATCTATGTCACTGTAACATTGAAAAGACGCTTAGAACATACGAAATCAGATTTCACTATTCTCTTTTTAAGAGCTTTGTCACTTCTCCTGCTCAAGAAGTATGTCATTATAGCGTAGCATAGTGGGACTAAAATCTAAGGTTGATACATATTTATTTTCTTTAATTTTTATCTGAAATACGGTACAAGACATGTGCCCTCTCAAATACTCGACTTTTTGGATTGTTGGATGTTAATTTTGAAGTTACGTTGCGCGTAACTTAGTAAAACATAGTTTCTGCTAGTTTATGCCCGTGGCTTTGGACGCGTTGTTTCAATGGAAAAGTTTAAAGGCTATTTACATGGGAACTGATTTATGGGATAAAAGTAGCCTATGTTTCATTCGAAACTTAGAAAGTAGTTTTGTCGTGGTAACAAACATCCATCCAAACTTTCGCATTTATAATGGTAATATTATAGTCGATATCTCACATACACTAACTATTGAACTGATCGGGCTGACATTTTTCAGACAGGTAGTTCTAGACCTGGAAATTAAATGCTTACCCTATAAATTTGTGTCCATGAGCTATAAATAACATTCAAACATTTCCCTAGAAACAATGCGTTGGAAGCCGCGGTTGGAAACTAGTTGGTCAAAAAGTAAAGAGGTAAATTTTGGGAAATGGTCTTAATGAACCTGAAGGAGCTAGCTTACCTCATTATGACAAATCGAATGGCCTCTTTGTATGTTCGGTTTCCTTTATACCATGGGTGAAAAAAAAGAAAGTATAATTAAAACTCTACACATGTACAGACATCTAATAATATTTTTTTATTCTGTCTGTATTAACTAAAATAGAGATTAAGATATTTTGTTAAAACTTTCTGAACTTGACAAAGGATTCTTAAAGGAATTAGGTTTCTAAATTGTTAATTCGATAAGTAACGGTATTTATATCTACGTAATATTACATAACAAGCAAGTAATCTCAAAATGAAAACTCCAGTGAACTCCAATTGTACCCTATACAATAAGCTCATTGATGTTTCAAGAAAAACGGATCAAAAATGGCGTATAAGTTGTCTCATACCACAGGGATTCATTAGGGTTGTTTGCTCCGTGCTCAAATACATCACTGCCACAGAATAACTAAATTAATAATAAATAATGCTGGAAAATCTATACATCATCATCTAGCCCCAAGGTCAGCACTACACAGTACTAAGTGACTTCTTTACTTACGATCGTAGACGATAAGAAGCATGCTGGCATAATGGATGAAGAGCAAAAATTGAAGAAGAATATACCGTTGCAAATATTGGCCAGGTCTATTGCAAGTTTGTAAATAGCTAGATTCGGTTAGGTACTACCAAAAATCATGTAAAAGTTTCTTAATAATAATGATGTTCTTCGCTATGGGATGTTTTACTATTCTTCCAACAAATTATAGTCTTTTTTTTTTGTTATATTTTCGGCAAAACGCCATCCTATCTGCGACTTCGGGCTTCTGCTTTGTGTACTTACTCGTACATATCCGTTCTGCTTGAGGAAATTCTGAAAATGGCTGTGTTCCTCCTCCAGATTTTTCAGGGCCACACAGAGCATGATCTCTGTTCGTGAGAGAGGATTAGGACATAACGGACTGTAAGTGGTGATGTGATGCGGCGTTCAGGTCTATCTGTCTGTGTGAGTGGGTTTCGATAGACGCTGTGCGTGTATGTAGGAGAAAACAAGTAAACAATAAATCTCCGTTAAATATTCTCTAATATTTTACATATTAATTATTTAAACTGTTCATAATCAACCCATCTATGAGCGAGTCTTTAAAACAAAGAGGATTTCTTATCAAAATTTGTCGAATATTAGATTGGAGCCCGACAACCGGGTGATTTATCTCAAAAAGGAAGCGACCTTTGTCTCGGGCTGATTGATCGATACACTTAACGCAAATGGATTCTTTTTAACTGAATTAAGGCTCAAACGCAACGTAAATAGCTATCTACCAAAAAGATTTGCAAAGCCTTTGCAAAAATTTAATATTTTATCTTACAATTTGTACTGCATTATTCTTATTGCCACACGACGACTGAAAGATCCAAAACATTTTTTTGGAATACTAAAATTCATCTTAATTGTATAAAAGGCAGCATAATTACTGCTAGAAGCAATATTTCTAGAAACTTTGAAAATCTACGGTTACTTTTACTTTACTCAGCGCGTGAGCACTGCTCGGTGTATAGGCCTCCTCTCTATTTATTCATTCCATCATGTCCTGCAACCCTTATAGGTACTACGGTGCTCTACACCGTCCAGTGTCCGTGCTATTGACGATGACTCCTGGCCTGGTGAGAGGTCTGTCCCTTTCCCATCGACCGTCTTCCCATTTAATAATCGCTATAGTCCATCGCCCGTCTTTCACGCACCATCAAATTCCAGATACTTCTACTACAATCCTGTCCGCCATAACTACTACTGCGGTTTAAACGGCTCATTGGAACGAGATTCTCAAAATCATATTGTAGCAGTGCCAACTCTATACTGGTAGGATATGAGAGCCATTTGTACGATCTCGCTACCGACGAGGAGGTACAATGCGTGTAAAACTGGAAAAATAAACAAATTATAACAATATAAAACAATTACAACAGTATGCATATACCTATACCTTTTTAGCACTCTAGCTCTAAAACGGAGAATTAACTGCTAAAAAACAGTGATTAAAATCGGGCTTTGCTCGTATTATGTAGAATATAGGATATTATCAAAATGTATATTAAAAAAGTAATTTGGAGTCAGAATGTTGTAATAAATTTGGATAGTGTAATAAGTTGTAGATACTCGACGTTCAGCGCCAAAAAAGGAAATGTCTACGCAACTCGTAAAGAGGGAGGTCAACTTTTTAATTGAAAGCTGCGCCATTTTTACTTGTACCTTGATAACTTTGCTCGTGAAGACCATTCTCCTAGGTAGACAGCACCATCTTCATTAATCTCACAAAAACAATTTTGTAGTTTATAATGGGAGTGGCACCACTGTGAGCTGCATTTAATTTAGCTCAGCGAAGGAGGTTAGAATGCGTTCACCGTTCATAGAAAAGGAATAATTTCGTTCGTTCGTGGTTTGAAAGGGGTTAAAAGTATTTTAGGCCTCTATGGTTGTAGACCAAAATGAGTTTCAGACATTCGACCTCCTTTATAAATATTAAGATACATAGACAGAGATAAGAACATACACAGATAAGAATATACTAGCACCAAGGACATAAAGCTCACCAGAGTAAACTTGCAGTGCGTAGACAACCAGATAAGTGAACCAATCTTTGTTCGCGTCGAACGGATAGACGCAGTTGAAAGGCAGGCACAGCTCAGTCTCGTGATGAATGAGTGTGCGCACAATGGTTCCACATAGAGGCAGCAACAAAAAGGTCCAAGCTGTGATCATATTAGACCGCTTCAGAACTGAAAAAACGGAATTGTGGCATTTGTGGCACAGTGGGCGATAGTCCGCCTGCGACGCAGGAGATTGCTGGTTCGATTCCCGTCTCGGGACAAATGTTTGTACGATCTGCAGATATTTATTCAAGAAGTTCTAGTCGTTTTCTATGTATAATAAAAAATCGATCTATGTCATGTATTGTATTATGTATTTATATCAGTTATCTAGTGTTATCTAGTATCCATAATACAAGCTCTGCTTAGCTTGGGGCTAGATAAATATGTGTTAATTGTCCAGCAAAAAAAAATCAACTTTAACAAAAACTTTATGGTATCATGTTTGTGTGTAGTTGTGTACAATAGGATATTTCCTCTATTCAGATGATACATGCTGGATATACTGTTGGCTAAACCGTGACGTGTCCCCATCTACCCATTGATGTATCCAGCCTTGTTGGTTTTGGGCAGGATTGGATACAAGCTAGAAACTAGACGGGAGCTAGCGCGGGTTGTGTACGTGTTCAGGTTGCTTCGAAGAACATTTTGAGCTCGTATATATTAGAGTACTGTGACTGTATGTAGGACTGTAGGTACACAATTGTGATGTACGTACACCCTGCCTGTTGAAGTGCCTCGGAGTACCATCTTACGGGGAAAGCGCCTCTTACCCGCACTCTGCACTCGCTTAATTTGGTTGCAGCTTACAGAAAATATTTTATCTAAGGGTTGCAGAGAAAATAGCACTGTTTCAGGACACTCTGAATGGACTTCGTAGGGCTACATTGTTTGTTTTGTGTAATGTATTTCCTTGGTGTGTATTGTATCTATGTAGGTACCTAGCGATAAATTGTAATGTTTACTTAATATTTACTGTTGTATTAGGATACTCCTGTAATTATAGCTCAAGATTGAAAAAAAAGGGTTATTCCAATTCGCCCCACTGAAATCCCCACTAAGGGGGAAAACTGGAATAGAAAAATAATTATTCCAGTTTTCCCCCTTGTAGATCCCTCTCGGGGGGGGAGGGACTAAAATATTGCGAGACATAAAGTAAAACTGTCTAACATTTTACAAGAACAACGTCTCAATAACAGGAACGTAGCCATCGCAGAATTCAATTTAGTTAAGTCATCTCGACCCGCATCTCACAGATCTTTCCAACTGATAAATTTTCAGTAAACCGACTCAAGGTCTCGCGATAAAAATTAAGGCTACATTTATGAAAAGGCGGTTAGAGATGATTTCTTAAGAAGTCAACGTCAGTTCCGTTTTGAGACATGTTCATTGTTGATAACATTGTTTTGTTAATTGTTGAAAGCATTGTTGAAACTAACAAAAATTAACGTAACTCTAAGCTTTTTTTGGGCCGTGGAACTCCTCCAAGGGTCCGAGTCCGAGGGTCCAACGGTTTACTATAAGACCAATGTTATAGAAAACTGTTAGGGAAACACGATATTCACCATGTTTCGTTCAATATAACGACAGCCAGAAAGCGTTCGACGGTCTTTCCAAAAGCACACTTCTACTTTTACCTGCATAGCGAAAGTTTAGACGGTTGAGTAGCACATTCTTCTTCATAATCTGCTCCTCCGAGTGGTCCCAGGATCTCTGAATGTCGTCCAGCCGGAGTATAATAGACCTTATCTCCTTCCTCTTACAGACCAAAATGATGGTACGGTTGAGAGCTAGATAAAATGCAGATAAGGTTAAACTGCTTCTGTAAATGTTAGAGTTAGAAACTTGAAACAACATTCAGTTTTCCTGAAGTTGTACGAGTTTCTAATAATTTACGTTTATATTATCGTTTTGTTTTATTCAAGCATTTTATATCGCTTTACGGTATACTATGTTGTGAATGTAATCAAATCCTCTTTATTTTCATCTTTAGTTTCTTTTTTCACTCATATACCAGTGGATCATTCATATTTTTGTATACATTGTCTTAACTTTATTTTCCCGTCGAAGCTTTTGTATGAGCTGCTTTGTTATAACAAAGTTATGACAATGTGTGACCAGACATTGTATAGAGTCTCAAATCTTTTCCACCAGTGACGCTAGAATAAATATTTCATTTAACTTTCTTTCAGAGTTCTTAATTACAAATAAATTCAGTACAGGCCATATACACAACACAAAGTACGGGAAGTTTATGGGTACATATAAACGGGACAGTATCCCCGTGATTTCAATCTAATATTCAAAGTGCAGCACCATGATTTCAACTAAATTCGCCTGAAGATTCGGGAAACGTAGAATCGCAAACGGACAAACAAGAACGCAAAACTTAGGTACTCAAACAATCGAACACAAAAAACATATCAACCAAACCTTTTTTTTATATTGGTTAGTAGGGTGTTATTGGGCATTCTACTCCATTACATTCCGTTGAATGCCCAAAAACACGTCCTAGCACGTGTTCCTAGAGTTTTAATGCGTCAAAACTTACAACGCATGTGTTCAGGTAAACCCACGTGTCCTTAACATGTGCGTCTGCAACACACATCGCAGAAGCTAGGTGATAAACGCTATTGTCAAAACTTACAACGCATGTGTTCAGGTAAACCAACGTGTCCTTAACACGTGCGTCTGCAACACGCATCGCAGAAGCTAGGTGATGAACGCTATTGTCAAAACTTACAACGCATGTGTTCAGGTAAACCAACGTGTCCTTAACACGTGCGTCTGCAACACACATCGCAGAAGCTAGGTGATGAACGCTATTGTCAAAACTTACAACGCATGCGTTCAGGTAAACCAACGTGTTCCTACCAGCTCGCATCGCAGAGGCTAGGTAGTGAACAGGATATACAAACACTTATGTACCTACCTACATTGTTTTCAACGCACATGTTCAGGTACACCCACGTACTCCTATGACACAAACCACCGTTTTCATAAGCTTTTGCTCACTAAATATCGTAAGGCAATGTAATCGAAATATATCGGAACCTGTGAAGATAAACTTTACTTACCTAGATACCTACCTACTTACCTACTTCAATGATCTATGCATGTGTGTATAATACCTGTGAGGATGTGAAAATAAAATTTGATGTATTTTTAAGTCTTTATCTGTTTTATCATACCATTACATATCGTATTCTATTTCTTATCCTTATAAAACCTAGGCTCTTCTTCAAAGGCTTCATCGGCATGCTTGATTAAGCGTTGGAGCGATTTCCATTGATCACTATTTTGTGATGTTTGGAGTTTTATGCGAACAAGCGCCTTTTTCCAAGCTTCGAGCGAGTCCAGCTCCTTGATGTCTGATGTGCGATAGACCTTCAGATCCACTACATATTCACCTTGTAACTCCGCCACTCGTCGTTCATTGCCGTTTGCAATTCGAAGCACGAAGGTAGAAGTTATTCCTCTTGACTCGTTCGGCTCATCTTGATGGGCACCCCTATGATTTAGCTCGAATATATTGTCACATAACAACTTCGAGGTGGATGGGGTAGATGATTGAGATTTTCTTTTTCTGCAACAAATATGATTTATTAAGTAAAGATTAAAATAATATACACATAACTAAACACATGCTTCAAACACGTGTTTAAGGTATGTATGGAGGCAGATTAAAATCTGAAAACATATTAGTAGTAAAACTTACTTCGGTGTTTTAACTGGTGATGGTGAAGTACTGCATACAATTTTCTCATCACCATGTGAACGTCTCGAGTCTTTCTTGCCGCTTTTGAGTTGGACGTAATCGAAATCCATTTCACTATCCGACCTGAAATAAAAAAGAAAGGTTTTAGAATAAAGATTAACTTTTTCCTTGGTGAATGTAGAAAACATATTAATCTTTCATACAAATTAAACCGATTTACATTAAGTTTAACTTACATGATTTGTTTGTTGCTACACTTTATTTTGAAGTGAAGATCTATGCAGCGTGTGATGATCGGCTCCAACCAATAGCTGAGCAGATTGTTGCTGAACAGCACCAGTGAGGTTAGCTCCAACTGCGTTGGCGTGGTTTGATGTAGAGCACTTCGCGTTGGTGCAGGAGGACTGGTTCAACAGAGCTGGTACTGGATTGATACAGCAGGGTGGTGTAGGATGCAGAGCCGGTACTGGATTTATACGGCAGTGCTGGTGTAGCAGGTCAGGTACATCAAGGCTGGTACCGGTTGGAGCTGGCTTGGTGGCGCTGGTACAGCAAGGTTGGTGCAGATTGTAGAGCCAGATCAGGTACAGCAGGGCTGGTGTAGGATGCAACGTTGGTACTGGATTGGTGCAGCAGGGCAGGGCTGGTGCAGCAAGGCTGGATGCAGAGCTGGAGCTGGCTTGGTGGCGCTGGTACTGGGGCCGGTACTGGATGCTGGCTGGCTGGATTTCTCGATCTTCTCCTCGGTGGTTTCCTTTTCCCAATGTTGTCTCTTCACTTGGTTTGTGCTTCTATGATTTGATTGTCGAAAATACCATGTTATATACACGAACACGAAACACATCAGCAAAAATAATTTATTTCATAAATTGAATCTAATCGACATTAAAACATAAACCCTAAATCGAAAACAAAGATACTTACGCTGTATTAAATATTGAAATATAATTTAGTAAGTAATCAAAAAGAAGGTTCGTTCAACTTAAGCCGGTAGCTCACTACTAGCATTGCTTTAAATATTTTTGATCAAAGCTATACTTCCTAATCAATAAAATGCATGCTTGGATGTTGGTGGAACACAAGCATTAATTTATATCGTAGGTAACTAGCTTACATTTTTGAATCAGCAACGTTACACGTTCTAGTCATGTCATCATTAGCCTAATTTAACGAAAACCTGCTAATGTGTAAAATAATTCAATTTCGTGTTTCAAGTGTCAGGTTAATTAAAATCTTAAGTAATTGATTTAAGGTTCACTATGTCATATCCATATGTATTATTTGTAACTAGTTAACTTACGACACACACAAAAAATAGAAGTCTCAGTATTCCCTCATCTCTTAATACAATTGCAAGCACCAAGTTGAATTAAAAGTAAATTTATTCGATGTGAAGTTGATTTCCATAAGCTTCAGTGATTGTGTAAAATACTCTCGTATAATCAAACAAAAAGTGGTAAGTTAAATCTTAAATCAAACAAGTACCTACCTATATGTTTAATTTTTACGATTTCAAGTCAGTGACGACCGTTGTGGTCTGGTGGGACAAAGGTCCGATGTAGAGGGTTGTGGGTTCGATTCCCACCTCGAAACAAATGTGTGTAAATATTTACCCCCTGGTGTTCTAGGTATATTCTATAGCATATTTATTAATTAATATTATTTAGATATTGTAATAAGTATTTCATATCACTCATACACAAGTTCTGCTTAGCTTGATTCTAGATGATGCTGTGTGAATTGTTCAGCATTATATTCACACATTTATACTATTTTCGTTTTTACAGCTGATTCATAGAACAAGGAATCTGGACACATACCTACACACTATATTATATTTGAATTGCGAGTTTAAAAAGGAAGTAAAGTGATTTTGGTAAGTGTTATAGTGATTTTTGATTAGGTCAATAATGAAACAATTTACTATGATAAAAAATGTTGTAGAGGTTTATATTTAATATTTTTTATTTATTGTTATAGTTGCTGTGCTTGAATCTGGAAAAAGTCATTTCCAAACTCGGCTGCCAATCACACATCTCTAAGTACCCATTTGATGACATTCGAAGAATTTCCTTAACAAAACTGTCTGTTGTACTGGTTTTTGGAGGGGTGCTGAATCAAAGTAAGTATAGATACTAACATTTATAATATCTGTGTTATTATGTTTTTTCAGGTTAACCTACTCTATCTTTCTTTTTAGATTTTTTCATATAACCTTTGACGTGCTCCCACTGCTATATAATATTTGATTGATTTTTTTAAAACAATCATGAAAACATTATATTTTCTTTTTCAGCTAAATCCAATTAAAGGAAACTGTCTGCTGCGTTGGTCTTTGTAGTCAAAGTGAGTCTTCAGTTTATAATTAATTCTAATTTATTAGTTAGGTAGGGTATTAAAATTTTCGAGGTTCGTTATTTATAAGTCCTGTGTTACCTTGCTAAATTATTTTGTAATTAAGTTTAACTACTTGGTTGTTGTATTATAAACTTTAACTAAAATGCCTTTTTGCTCTATTTGCAATAAACAAATAGAAAGTAGAGCGTGGGTAGGTCATCTTAGGTCTAATTTCCATAAGAATAGAAGCACTACTCCGTTGTCTGATAACATAGAAATAATAAAATCAGCTTTTAAAGGTCGAGTGGCAAGCTATAGGATTCTTGCTAAAAATGATGAGGTTCATAGTTCAGCATTATATTTCTTAAATAACGTGCACGATGCAGTTAAATCGTTGATAAATCGATCTTTATTTAAATTTACTGCTGTTAAAGTTAATTTTGAATTATTTTCTACATTCCTTACGTTTAAAAATGATGGAGAGGAAATGAAATCTTTTTCCACCAAAAACTTCATATTACATTTCAATTATGATTTTCCTTCTATTTACGGTCAAGTTTCTAGTATTTTAACGAATAAAATTGAAGAGTTCGAAGAGAGGGATAGCGGTTGGACCTTTCTAGATAATTCATACTTGGAAATAAACATAAACAGGTATCAACCTCTTAGCGGGTCTAGTTATATAAAATTACCGCTTCATATTACAAAAAAGAAGGCTTGTCTAAACATTCAGAATAAAGATAATTATTGTTTTGTTTGGTGTATAACAGCAGTTTTGTACCCAACTTCTCAACACCCTGAGCGAGTTTCATCATATCCTCATTTCCAACATGTTTTGGATATATCTGAAGTTTCGTTTCCAATGAATTTTTCAGACATATCAACTTTTGAAAAAAATAATCCTCTTTTGAGTATAAACGTGTATGGAACAAATGGTAAAACAATAATCGGTCCTCTATATAAATCAGAGTGTAGGGATAGCAATGCGAAGCATATTAACTTGTTGTTCATTGAAAATGATAAAACAACACATTATTGTTTAATAAAAGATTTACCGCGCTTAGTAAGAAGCCAAATTAGTAAACACCATAGTAGACTATATTTTTGTGAAACATGTTTACAATTTTTTCCAGATGTACAAAAATTGAATAGTCATTCATGTGGGGGTGTTGCTACTATTTTACCAGAAAAAGGATCTGTAATTCAGTTCGTTAATTATAAACGGAAACAGGATATGCCATTCGTAATTTATGCAGATTTCGAAACATTATTAGAACCTATTCAGAACGATCATGTAAAATGTGCTAGCACAAGCTCGACCCAATTATTAACTCGACATGTGCCTGCTGGTTATTGTTATAAAATCGTATCATCGGAAGGTATAAGTTACGATAGATTTAGAATATATCGCGGAAAAGATTGTGTTTCACATTTTATTGACATGCTATTTAAGGATGCCAAAGAAATATACAATTTACTAAACCAAAATAAACCAATGATTTTTACGGAGAGCAATGCCATTGATTTTAAAAATGCTAGTCACTGTCATATATGCTCTAATTTGTTATGTAAAAATAAAGTAAGAGATCATTGTCATTTGACAGGATGTTATAGGGGTGCAGCACATCGATACTGTAATTTATTATACAAAGTACCAAATTTTATTCCTATATTTTTCCACAATTTGTCTGGTTATGATTGTCATTTATTTATTAAAGAACTGGGGGAACGTGTAGGAAAAATTGATGTGATTCCGAAAACTAAGGAAAAATATACATCATTTACAAAATTTGTACCCATAAATGACCACGACTTCATCCAATTACGATTTCTCGATTCTTTTAATTTCATGGCAGGAAGTTTAGATCATCTTGCACGAACTATGAACACAATCGATTTTAAATTAATGAAGAAACATTTCCCTAGAGTAGATGAATTTAATTTATTGACGCGAAAAGGAGTTTATCCTTATAACTACATAACGAATTGGACACGATATCAAGAAACTATGCTTCCTTCTAAAGAATGCTTTCACAATATCTTAACTAATGAAAGTGTATCTGATTATGACTATCACCATGCGCAATCAGTTTGGGAAAAATTCGGTATAGGTAATTTAGGCGAATACACTGATTTATATTTGAAAACTGATGTTCTTTTATTAGCAGATATATTTGAAAAATTCAGAGTTACATGTAAAAAACATTATAAGCTAGACCCAGCATTCTATATATTACTGCACCTAGTTTATCATTTGATGCAATGTTATTAATAACTAAAATTCAACTCGAGCTCGTGAGTGATCTAGAAATAGTAAAAATGATACAGTCGGGTATTCGAGGAGGTTTATGCATGTGTTCGCACCGTCATGCTAAAGCGAATCATAAGTACATGGATTCGTACGATGATTCTCAACCCGAAAAACACATTGTTTATCTTGATTGTAATAATCTTTATGGGTTTAGTATGTGTCAATATTTACCTTTTTCAGACTTCAGATTCTTAAGTTCAGATGAAATTAATAAATTGGACATATGTAATACAATAGACACTTCTACATGGGGTTATATTTTGGAAGTCGATTTGTTATACCCTAAAAATCTTCACTCAGAACACAATGACCTCCCATTCTGTCCTGAAAAATGCGTCCCACCTGGAGGAAAAACCAACAAACTTATACCTAACTTATATAACAAGTATAACTATGTTATTCATTATGTTTATTTGAAGAAATGCTTAGAACATGGTTTAATTTTGCGTAAAATTCATAGAGTCATAACGTTTAGACAAGAACCTTACTTAAAAAAATATATTGATCTTAATACCGATTTACGAAAGAAAGCCAATAATACCTTTGAACAAGATTTTTTTAAGCTTTTAAATAACAGTGTGTTCGGAAAAACGTTAGAAAATACAGAAAAAAGGGTAAATGTTCGATTAGTTAATCAGTGGTATGATAACACCAACAAAACTAAAAAATCGCAATACGCAGAGAGACTGATTGCCGACCCTTATTTCCACAGTGTTTCGATTTTTAGTGAAAACTTGGTTGCAATCCAAATGAAACCAAACAGTTTGACATTAGATAAACCAATTTATATAGGTTTTACCGTGTTAGAACTTTCGAAAGCTCACATGTACAATTTTCATTATAATGTTATAAAACCGTATTATAAAAATCGTGTAACACTATGTTACACGGATACCGATTCTTTTATTTACCTTTTATCCACTGATGACTTTTATCTAGACCTAAAAAATGATTTTATGAATTATTTTGATACCAGTAGTTACAATGCTAAAAATGTTTATCAGATCTCACCACAAAATAAAAAAATTCCAGGACTTTTCAAAGACGAAATGGGTGGTAAAATTATTTTAGAATTTGTCGGTTTGAGATCAAAACTGTATTGTATTAAAACCCAAGAATTTACTATAAAAAAAGCTAAGGGTATACAATCACAAGTAACGCAAAATTTGAATTTATCTGATTACCAAAATGTTCTTTTCAATAATAAAATCATCCGTAAAAAAAATATCTTATTTAAGTCCATAAAACATGAGATATTTACTCAAAGCATAAATAAAGTTGCTTTATCAAATAATGATGACAAGCGTTCTATATCTACTTGCAATGTTGCAACAAGAGCATGGGGCAATGTTTCTATTTTTAATGGTTAGAAAAATACCTAAAGTTTAGTTAGCTAGATACATTAGGAATAAAATTTAATAATGATGTTGGATAATTCACACAGCACAATATAGATCTAAGCTAAGCAGAGCTCGTGTTATAGGTACTAGATAACGAATATACTTAATGCAATACACTAAATAGGTTGATTTTTTTATTATACATAGAAAACACCCAGAACACCCTGAACAAATATTATAGATCGTACAAACATTTGTCTCGAGGTGGGAATCGAACCCACAACCTCCTACGTTGCAGGTGGACCTTCACTCGTCATGCTACCTATGAAATTGTTAGATTTGTATATATAGTATAAGTTGTTGAAGAATGTATTATTCAGTTTAATTTTTATGTACTAATAAATTTGTAATTATAATTTTAATAAAGACATGTACATTTTTTTATACGTATTTTATTTAATTCTTACCAGATTCTACCTACGGCTTTGCACACGTTATTTTGATAACGTTTCAATGTTGTTTTGTACAGGAAATGTTTAGTCTATGTGTTATTCTAGGTTTACTAGGATCTATATTTAAACAAAAATTTCACCTCAATCCGTTCACTAGTAAGAAAAACAAAGAGTAACAATCGTCAATCCATAAAATATCTATCTATCCTTTCACCCATCTAATCATTTATAACATTAGTGTGTGTGTCCGTGATCCAACTTTAAAACATACACATATTTAGATAGGCATCAAAACATGTTATTTGATTCCAGCCGCATCAAATAGGTAGGTAGAGTAGGTTTACGTCTTTAGGTACCAAGATAATAGAGCGTCATATGCAAAATGTAATACTTACTTAATTTATTCTGTGAATGAGGTGGTTACAGTTCAACACAGGTCATTCACACGACCTACTTTTATTACATTTCTATAAAACTAGAGATTCAATAAGGTTTTTGGTTTTTACTTCTATGAAATAATTTTTTCATTCATTTTAGGTAATGGATTCTTCTCCTGATGATTTTTTTCAATGTGCTCAAGACCCTCTGGCTGGCTTTGATGAGCTTTACCCAGAGATAGCAAATAATCAACACTGTCTCGAAAGACAGGTAAAGAAGAAACGGGAATGTTCAAAAAAAACTATTTTGAGTAGATCTCATATCATCAGTAAAAAGTCTAAGAGAGGACAGAAACTAATTCAAATAAAAATAATAGACATATCGAACCCAGAAGAAAGTAATGACAACATCATTGTGAATACACAATATGTTGTGACTGAAGTAATAGATGATATTTTGGACCATACAGAAGCTGTAGTAAGGAAAATTTCGAAAAAAATTTGTGATGAAATCTTGTAAATCATCTTATATTTTTTTCGTTCTTATTTGTCTTTACTCTTAAATTGTGATTTATCTTTGTTCATAAACCTATTTTAATAAAACATCTATCTATAATAATATTTTCTTTTATTTTTATTACTAGTTTACACAAATAAAAAGATAAGATAAAAAGTATGCCATGTTTTATTCCAAGCATAGAACTATCTGTATGCAAAATTTCAACCCGATCGGTTCAGTAGTTTTGATGTGAAGAAGTAACAAGCATCCATACAAACTTTTGCTTTTATGATATTAGTGTGATAGGATACCTACCAACCCAAATTAGCATCGCAGGTGTATGCATGCATTTTTATATCCTCACCGACACGTGAAATGTTAGGGTAGGTAGCAAATAACAAATCAAGTAGTATTAGCTCAGAACATGTATATTCAAGAAAACACTATTATCATTACACCACTTTTTAACACATAATGCATTTGATAATGCACATTGTTTCTTATGAACAAAACAATTATAAGTATGACTATTTACATAATATTTTGTTTTTAGCATATATAGGCTAGGACAACCTTTGATCTCAACATTTACTATGTTACATTCTTGACATAGATCTTTTACCCATATAGTTTTTTCTAGCCCTTTTACAATAACAAGCTTATGTGATAAGATAGGTTTTATTACACGTTTAAATTCTCTATAGTCAATATGACCTTGATTCCAATAAAATCCTTGATTATATTCAACCCATTTAACAAGTTTCTTTTCTTCATTATTTAATTTAGAGAACATGTAAGGTGGTTTAATTAAAAATACTTGGGTATAATTAAACGTGCAGTAAGCAAATTCTTTTATGATAAACTCATTTTTCGTATTTTTGAATCCTTGTACATCAACTACTATAATATTAGAATTCATGATATCTTTCTAACAATATTACTAAGTGGTTTGTATTCTATGATACAATCGTTTAGAATAAGACAATAAGCAGAGGTTTGATCTGGTATTTCAGTGTTGGTTTCTAGTTCTACCACAACACTAACTACACCCCCAGATTTTAGATTATCGTTTTGTCTTGAACAATCAATCACAAATAATGGTGCAATTTCTTCAAAATATTTTGAACTCAGCAATGGTTCGGTTCTACGTCCGTAATAAGACTGTTGAAATCTAGCATATTGTTCATATAATAAAGCATATTGGTTATGTGAAAAATTAACGTTCAGGTTCTCATAGGGAAAATATGTTGAATTAAGGTACACACGAACATTACGAAGGTTACAATGGTCGAAACGTGACATATCACTATCTCCCTTATTTTTTCTATTTGTTTGTAAGCCAATTACAACATACCTTGGTTTTTCAATCTGTGAAGATGTTTTAATCGACCAAGTATGCTTAGTAGTTTTAGGAAGCAATGGGTATTCATAAAGATCCCAGTTTCGAAATGCGAACTGTATAGGACGATCTTTTTCTAAGACCTTTAGTAAATTAATTTTTTCTCTATCTGACACTTTAACATGTGGAACACGCCATACTATTTTTTGTATTTCAATATCTTCCAGTACTTCGTTTGTATTTAATTTTAAAGCATTATGATTAGTATTACTACGCAAAAGTATCAATTCATGTTTACAGTTCATTATAACTTTCTTATAATCTTCTGCAAAACCAAGTATATTGGAAAGTGGTATTGAGACGGAAAAGTTACCAGCATGTGTATTTTTAGTCCCATCAATATCCCAACACCATGCTTTAGACATTTTAGATTCACTTTCGTTCATAGAAAGATATGATTTCATTGTTGTAGTGATTCCTGCATTTTTTACTTTATCGATTTCAATACCGTTAAGCTCATAACGAATGTCTTGAAATAGAAATAGCCAAGGGTTATTAGTAAGTTGAATACTTGATACCAGACTTGATACCTTCTCTGCCAAATCCCTTTTAGTTACTTTCACTACTCCTTCTAAGTAAAGAGTACTTGCAGATGGTAATACGTAGAGATCTTGTTGGTTGATTGGTATTCTAATTTCATCATTCCTATTAAAACTGGTGACGTATGGTTTATATGAATGTACTTCTATGCCGTCAATACTGCTATCGTAGGCTGGTGTATGTAAGATATCTAGTATATTCATTTTAACAAACCAATATTTTTAAGAAATTTTTTGTTTTCTTTTGTTAACTTTTTTTTTGTTTTTAAAGATGTGTCTTTGTGGGTTGCTCTTTTAGTTATGACGGGTACAACGTTAGCAGGCATATATTTATTGTAATCAATCATTTTTTCCGGATGTGTAAGTAAAGTTGAATTTCTTCTCCTCGAAAATTAACCAATTTATTATTATTATCAATCAATCGAATATTTATTGATAATATATTTTTTTGATTGATTGGGAAATATATAACGTTTTTTGGAATTTCTATTATTCTGTACCCAGGAGGTATATTCGGAGCAAATTCGTGAATAATATGACTAGATTTACCGTTGATATATGATCCACTCACTATATCACATTCAATCCTCACGATGGTTGTAGATAGAATGTTGATAGGGAGAGCAGATTCATGTAATTTATTTGCTTTAAGTATTTGTTCTCTAAACCCCAACAGTTTTCCTAGATTTCCACTTCTTTTGAAGTTTATATCTTTAGTGCTAAATATTGAAGTTTTCAGAGTGTTATTATTCGATTTCAGCATTAAAGTAGCATTTTGTATTCTGCTTTTTAAATAATCAGCTATATCTTGTAGTTCATATGTACCTTCTGGTATTTCAATTTTTTCATTATCACCGTAATAAAACTTATTGTTTGTGTCATCAATATTTGGGATTGAATTAAATGTGGATAAATATAATAAAGCACATTCATAAGCACTTTCAAGTTGAAGAGGGGGGGAAAAATTAGATGATAAAACTGAGGTGTTGCCTGATATAGATACCGTGAAAGACATGATGATAATGGAATAAATACAAGTGCTACATCATGTTTTATTGATTTTATTCCAAAAATTTTGTAAATATCTCAAACACAAATGTCCGCAGACTATAGAATTAAACTTTTGATCTCTCTTATAGTTGTAAAATATCAAGCATTTGTCGAAATATTTTATCATCTGTATGGGAGGTCTCAAGTTTCCAAAACTATCATAGTATTCACAATAATTATTTATTTTAACATAGGCTACCCAATGTGTTCCAGAATTATTTGAATCATCCAGATTAACAATTCCACACTCAACACGATTCGGCTTTATTGGTAGTTGATCTTTCATAAAAACACCACGAAAATATGGTAAACTCTTTGCATGTTTTTCTAGATCAACATTTGTTAGTGGACGATTAGGTAGCCTCACACTTAGTTTTTTAAACTTTTAATAAATAGACCTCGGCCTTTTCTATATGGTTTAATGTGTAATCCTTTCCCAATTGCTATAGATTCCATAGTCTTATTGTGACGTTCGGATTCATGCAGGTTATCTTTGGACGACTTGTAGTCGTTTATAGTTTTTGCAATACCTGCTGCGCCACCAGCTAAAGTACCCAATGCAGAAAGTCCTGCAAATATGGGTATCAAAGGTAGTATTCCTCCGGTTTTAGGTAATGGAATAACACGGGGTACCTTTATAGTTTTATGTTTAGGTACTAACTTTCTTGCTGCCGAATATGCCATTTTTATCATACTCGGTATAGTTTTAGGAGTTTTCTTTTTTATTTTATTTCGTATTTTATATATTATATTTTTAAAAGTCTTTATACCTGATCCACTGTTTATTTTAGCTTTCATTGCTTTGTTAACAATCCAAGATGCTATTTTCTCACCTCTACCTACATCTTTCGATTTAAGTCTTTGTTTAGCCATATTCATTAAAATTAAATCAGCTTTTCGACGGTTTTCGGTATCAGTATTAGTGTAAGCTATATCATGAACCTTACAAGCTTCATCTAATTTGTTGATACCTTTGTCTCCTCTCAATAACCTTTTTTGTAGCTTGGTTCCAGGTCCACAGTAATTGTACCCAGGTAAATGTAGTTCAAACGGTAAATGGTTAATGATATTGTTAACAAGTCCACCTCCTTGCATAGTTTGCTCGTGAATGTAATAAATTAAAAAACTAATGCCTTTTTATCAATCCAACTATTGTCTTTCTCACTATGACCTAACCATTTTACAAATAGTCTAGCCCCATTTCTTTTTAATATTTTTTCTATCAAAAAGGTATCTGGATATTTGGTTTTTTGAAGTTCGTAACCATAAAACGAACCTAATATTGGTTGCTTTTTCAAGTCTTCAATTGCATAAGTGAGTGGTTTAGTATTTTTGATATTGTTTATTTTAAACAATTCTGTTGACCAATTAGGAGTATAACCTTTTTCAAAAATACTTTTATATTTACTAATTCTAACAACATCACCTACATTAAGTTTCTTTTTTTCATATTTAAATGTTTTAACATTATAAGCTTTGTTAATATTTTTTAATATTTGCTTCTCATTGGAAATATTAATATTACTGGGTTTGAATTTCGTAATTCGATGTTTAGTATTATTATATGAAACAGTTACAGATTTTAAAGGTTTCCCTACCCATTGATAATTACCATTTAGACTGAAAAGTTTAAATAATTTACTTTTTATAGTTCTGATTAACCTCTCAACAAGTGATGCCTTCATTATAGAGTAAGATGAATAATGATTTATACCGTATTTGTTAACAATATTTTGAAACAACTTATTGTAAAACTCATTACCATGATCAGTTTGCAGATTTATTGGATGTCTATGGGATGTAGATATAATACTGTTAAAAGCATTCGCAATTTCTGACATTGTTTTATTTTTAACAGGTACGGTCCATGCAAATTTTGATAAACAATCCATGACTATAAGTATAAAGGTATAACCACGATTCATTTTTTTAAATCTTTTTAGATCAATTAAATCTGCTTGCCATAAGTCATCAATTCCTTTTAAAACAACACTACGTCTATTAAAATGTTTTCTAGCGGCTTTATGAATTTCGTTAACAATTTGCTGTTTGATCATTATGATTACTTATACACCTTTTTTTTCTTCTGATTCTGATAGTTTCTTTTCAATGTCTTGTTTAGTAACAAACTGCTCATTTATATGCTTAAAAATTTGAATGATTTTAGCATTAATGTCTTGTTTTAAAGATTTAATAACATCATCTAAATAATCTTTATTAACTGCTTCATCTGCAAACTGTGGACGTTTAACACCTCTTAATGTAGATGATTGTAAATCATATTCACCACTGTCTTTTTTCAATAATGCACTATCTTGAAAATCAATTATTTCGGAAACTCGTAATCTTTTATGTATATGATGACCAAATTTATCGATATTCATGTCCGTGAAGAGATCTTCTTCATTCAAAGGAAGGATGTTAAATGAAAATATTAAGTATATAAATCGAATTTATTTAGCTAATTTAAAATTCCACTTTCCCGCAACTCTTCAATGACAGAAATTATCTCATTACTTAACCCACTATTTCCTGCTGCTCTAGAAGCAATTAATAATTTTAATCTTTCAACCAATTCATTAGGATCATCCCAATATATGTAATCAACATTTGGTTTCCATTTCTTTAGCAATGGTAAACCTACACCTTTTCCTTGTACTTTACTTTGTTCTTTTGCTTGAAATAGAGGTTTTATAACACGTAAGTATTTTAAACCTTTGTTGCTTTTGATTGGTTTTGATGGATCATTATCTCGACGATGTGCATTTGTATCTAAAAGTATTTGTTTATAATTATGCACATCATCTTGGTTAACACAGGTTAGATCAGGGACCTTTTTCATAATCAATTCATCTAAACCTAAAGTTCTTTTATATTTTTGATTACCGACTATTACAAAATTTTCATTTAATTTTACATCAGATGAACCCATTTTTAGTTTTCCATTTTCACTACGAATTCCGAATGGTATCTCATTCTTTACATGAGAAGAAAGAGACCATGATGAAATATTTTTAAGAGGGCTTGGTTCAGACTCAAGTGTTTTAAATGACTCATCACTTATACTGTTTTTATTTTCTTCATCTTCAACTTCTTCATCATCAGATTCATCCATTTCATCTTCTTCATTTTTCATATCGTATTCATCCTCGCATTCTTTATTAGACATATTTTTAACAATATCTGATTGAGGAGCATGATGAACGAAGGTGTTTTTCACGTTAGGATATTCAATATCAATTTTTGTATCTAAATTCGCTAATTGGTTTAGAGGGTCGGTTAAAGGCTTAAATACATTTTTTAAAATTTGATCGTTATCAATTTCAACATCTCGCATTTTACGAACTTTACGTTTTACAGCTTCAACAGCATTTACTATTTGGGTTTTGAGATCTGTTTCCATTTTAATAATTATCCTTATCACCCACCTTTAGTCAATAACAAGATCCTAAAATACTAAATAATTAAAAATCACTGTGTGTTCTCACCAACGAGCAAATTATGTCTGACATAGATAGACTAATGTTATAGATAAAAATCTGTGGTGGTTATTAAAAATAAAAAAGGTGTTATCTATGTTTTGTTTTGAATGATTTTTATTGGATAATGATTGAAAAATATTTAATTAAAAACAACAAATGTGTCAAATTTTTTCCTATAACATCCATTATTTTTTTCACAGTCCTTGTTAATAACTAAATAACTGTATGCATCACTCCAAACTTTGCTACACATATCACGAAATTCGTTCCAAGACATATCAGTATTCACATGTTCTTGGTAAACATGTCTTAAGTTAATATCATCTTGTTTGAAAAGAATTATAAGATTTGCATTGTCTCGTATAAGTTGTTTTGGGATTTTACTATAAGTCTGATTTAAATAAAAACAATCTATAAATCGATGTCTACCCATAGCAAAGTAATCTCGGATATTATTTTGGTTTTCACAAGCAACATCATCAAAGATTATGACTGATTGCGGTTTTGCTTCTTGCGGGCTCAAGACATCATCATGTTGACCATACTTCTTCATTAAAACACCAGAGACTTTGTTTAAAACATTTTCTAAAAATAAATATTTAGGTTGTTGAAGTGTCTTTGAATAAACATAAACGTTCTGAAACCTAACCCCATTTTCATGCAAAAGAAGACCAATCACAAGATTCGTTTTCCCACAGTTTGATGGACCACAAACTAAACATCTGATGGTATTTGGTAAAAGGTTACCGTGACGCAAATAAGAACTTTTATTTTCATCACAAATTTTATCAACTTCCAGTGAATACGGTTGCTTAGCGAATTTCATTTCTCTTTATTATATAATGAGTGTTGAAAGTCAAATGGTAAGTAAATGAGAAATAAAGTCTTTATATATGTAGTTGCATATAAAAAACTTATAGTACCCGCAGAATAATTAAAATGAAATAACGTTGGTTTACCAGCTTCAAACCAACACCCTACTACAGTACAGTGACTACACTTTGGTTTACCTGAACACATGTGTTGTAAGTTTTGACAATAGCGTTTATCACCTAGCTTCTGCGATGTGTGTTGCAGACGCACATGTTAAGGACACGTGGGTTTACCTGAACACATGCGTTGTAAGTTTTGACGCATTAAAACTCTAGGAACACGTGCTAGGACGTGTTTTTGGGCATTCAACGGAATGTAATGGAGTAGAATGCCCAATAACACCCTACTTTGGTTTAGAAAATTACGCTGTTGCGAAATAAAGAAGACACGTGAAATATTAATAACGTTATTTCAAACTAGCTCAAATTAGTTGGTAGACATTGTATGCAGCCGTGTCATCATGACATCCAACAAACTTTATTATAGGCCACTTCAACGTTTATCAAAAGCACGGTGTAATATGGAAATTATATAGAGAGTTTCAAACGACTCATACAACACCTAGTGAAAAATAAAATATTCTTTGTAATCTTGCTTGCAATGACTTGTACACAAACAAACAACACAGCATGAATAGTTTCCGTTTACCACTACCATAATTATGTACTTACTTCTTACATAATAGTAAGAATAAATACAATACGATTAGACAATTAATAATCTGAACCTGTAGCGAAAACATATGTAATATTAAAATAAATAAAAATAACCAACTAACGATCTGAAAGCCCATTTTGTTTTGATCACAATAACCTCCTTGCAGTGAATATAGTTAACATCCGCAATACAGGAGGTGGACCAGCGTACCTAGGCACCTCATTACAGAAGGAAATAAATAAGCTTTTCCTTTATATTTGCGGCGTGTAGTGGCAATCAGGGGGGTTAAGTTACGCTGGATGGTATGGCATATTGCAGCGAGGAAATAAAAACAAAAGAACTGTGGTTTGGTCTAAATTGTAAACTGTTTGCATGTATGTTTGTCAATTATGGTCCGATTTTGAAAGTTTCTCTCGCTAAGGGAACTGATCCCGAGGTTGTGGGTTGTTGTGGGTAAAAATAAGGGATTCGAAGTCGGTTCTTAGTTTCTGCCTCTTATTCAAAATAACCATCAAAATTTATTTTTTCTGAAAGTCCAAGTTAATCTATTTTATTTGGTATAGTATCATAGTGGTCAAGAGGGATATGAAAAACTGTCAGCTTACAAAATAGGTAAGTACTCATAATCACGTCTTTGAGCGTGAATTTTCAAAGTTATTAAAGCTGCCAGTATTTTCCCTTCCTCCTGTTTATAAAATAACTAATCTAAATCTATGTGTTAATTCATTTAAATACCTTTCTGTTGAATCACTCTATCTTTGGCTGAAAACTGCATTAAAATCTGAAGCGAGCAGACAGCGGAAGCGACTAATTTTCATACCTACTATGTAAAGATTATGTGTGAATGGGACTCAAGGGTTTCCCGTCACACATTATCAAATACACACCCGTCACACATATAAAAAAAATTTCTTCCTTTTTCTATTAAGTACTAATTATCCGTCGTAAGTTTAGCAAAATATTATTTTTCTTTTAAAGAGTATTCGCCTGTACCGTGGGCCACGGCCCAGGCATTGTAGAGATCTATTCAAATGAAGTCGCGACTCGACCTCAGATTCTGTCATTAGTTATTCGCGGAGCGATGTAGCGAAGTATGCTGTAAGTATTCCGTTTTTCAGTTCGCTTGAATGGGGTTGCTTGCCAATGTTCCAGATATTATTGTTTTAGTACAAACTATCTAATCAACAAAAGTTATCGACATAGCTCTAAGAATTAGCAACCTGAAGTGGCAGTGGGACAGCCATATCTCGCGAAGAACAGGCAACCGTTGGGGTAAACGTGTTCTTGAGTGGAACAAGACTCGGTAATGTAGGACGCCCTATGACCAGGTGGGATGACGACCTACGAAAGACTGCAGGGAGATGCAAGATGCGTCAAGCTGAAGGGCGCTATGGCGCTCATTGGGAAGGCCTATGTCCAGCAATGGACTAGCATAGGCTGATGATGATCTAATCAAAATAATAAATTAAATTATTTTTCCATACTAACGTAACCACCCTAGTTAACCTTTACGAAAAAACAAAAGAGTATACCGCCAGCGTGTAATATTAACCGAGCTATAATGGGCTCATTCTCTGCGCGCCGCCGAGAGATGGCAGCAACATCGTAAATATCCAATACCGCAATGACTGGAAAGTTCAATCGTAATTTAAAGTATGTCCGTAAAACAGGGCCGTAAAGCGGCACTCCTCTTATTTCCCCAGCCGGGCACTAGGCCGATTTCCCCCGTGCCGCGCCCCGCTCTCCCCTACGCCGATGCCACAACTAAGCCCCAAATTGGGTCGCAGGACGTAAATATACTCTATCTCTGTGACCTTTTTAAAGCGCACTCTGTATAAGAACCGCGTTTGAGGCACGATTTTTGTTTATGGCTGAATTCGGGTGAAATCGTTTAATTTACGTATCGCTTAAAAGAGATTTCATATTCCACAAAAATATGTCATCCGCGCGTCAGTTTACTGTCAAAGGCTTTTTAGGGTAGTGTACCTTCCAATGAGTGCCGTTTCGGCTCTATGCTACCTTCTATACAGGGTGCCTTTTTCTGCAAGGGAACGTAACATCTGAACTATGCCAAAGAGGGGTGAAACCCCAAGGGGGAAAAATGTGCTGCCTGCTGGTTAAATCGAAAGTATTCGTCAGTGTGTCACTCATACTATTTTTGCCACTCATTTGTTAATGTTCATTTATTTTTTATATAATATTATTAGTGAATACAATAATTATGAGTGATAAACTCACGAATACAACTGAATGTCGCTAGTTTGTTTAGAGAAAGCTGTGTTAGGTTTTACATAAATCCTGTATTGGCCTTCTGTTTTGTGATTAAGTATATTAATTTTAGTTCTTAAGGACTGTGGATTTTGTTTTATGAAGAAATAAATAAATGTTATGTTCCACTAGTTCTTTACAGAACTACAGCATAGAACTAGTCTGTTCAACTGAGATAAATTAACCCATATTGTAAACCCCCAACTTTTTCATATAATCCTAGCCATCAATCAGCATAGAGGTTCATTCTAGACAGTCGGAACCATCAGTCAAGAAAAACACGAAACCATTACTTAGAACCGGCAGGTGAACGTTTGGTGGGACCTAGGATTTGAAATCAGAATCGGAACAAAGAGAACAAACGAGTAATCTACGGCCGCGGCGGCACGCTTGCACTTCCACGTCTTTCACGTGATTTGTGTTCCGTAACGTGGAGCAATATCCACGTTGTACGGCAGACAGCGCACAGGCGGCGGTGTCGCGTCGGTCGGCGCGACGTGCGCGCGACGTGTAGCCGCGACGGGAGCGCGACGGGGGTGTAATATCAGTTGACGTGGACAGCTATCACTCGCGTTCTAGACAATGTTGCTACTAATTAACATCATCTTATGTTATTCTCAGTAATCATTCTCAGGTCGTCCCTTCTATTATTTATAAACAGTGTTATGAATGCAATTGTTTATAAATGCAAATACTTTATCTGCAATTCTAAACAATTGCATTCTTCAGGATAATCACGAATCAGGTTGGCTAAAATAATCTAGAAATTATCCTAAGGGTCAGTTCCATTCTAATTGACGTTTTAGACATAAGTTTTAGATTGGGGTTCCAAAGTAACGGATGAAGCTACCGATCGTCCAATCACTAAACCCTAAGCGTCAGGTCTATTTGTTTCAACCTAATCAAGTTGGTCGTCCGGAGCACTATTTGTCCCGAACACACAAACCAACATCACAACATTGACACCGAACTTTACAAATAAACTTTTGGGTTTCGCCGGTTCTCGGAAAGAGAACTCGTGAATTGAATTAGAGCGATCTGTCTATCTATTAGTTATCTATAGATAAATGATCAAAGAGGGCGTTGATACGGCACTTTGCTCTTCGTTGGTGATCGTGACATAAATAGGTTGGTGGTTGCAGCGGGATTGACAGCGATGCTTCGACCCCCATGTAGTTTCATAAAAAATGTATTCCCGTGGGATTACTGTTTTTTATTATACATACGAGTATATATGCGAAGGACGACCGACCGATCCGTTCTTTCTATGAAATTGATTTAGAGATTTATTTCTTAGAAATCCGTAACAGAGGATCTCATTAACTGACGCGTCTGAAGCAACGCATGTTTGCATGTTCTGCAGTAAAATTATTCGTTTCGTGCGATCCGTCAACTGAAAGTTCTTAATTCGTGTTACAAAGTGGAATCCCCATCATTCGTTTCATGCTCGTGTTATCCATCGCTCATCAGATCAACATAAATTAGATTTTAATTTTAACTAGATAACGTGTAATAAATGTCTAATATTTATTAATATTGCTATTAAATGCCCTTCAATAGCCGAAGGCTATAGCTATGCCTTTCTGCTTATTTTTGGCGAAGCTCCAAAACTAAACCTTAACTGATACACTAACTGCTTTTTAACGTTTCATATTTGATGTTCTTTATTGAATACGTGCTCGGGTTGTTTAATATTGTTTTGTTAGTTTTAGAACAGTTTATTTGATGCCGCAGCGGGACGCGAGTTATGCCTACTTTTCTCTGAAGCGCGCCTGCGAGTAGGTTGCGGGTTCTATTCCCGTTTTAGGACAAATAATTGTACGATCTGTAGAAATATGTTCCGGGTTTTCTGGGTGTTTCTGTGTAAAATAAAAAAAGCTCTGCGGTGTTGGGTGTTTTAATAACGAGCACAGAGTCGCCATGCAAGGATGGGAGTCAAAGGCGAGTGAAACTACAGAAATGATCTATGTTCTACTATATTATATTTTATTATTAATATATCTACTATATTATATTCATTTTACTAGCGTTTATTAAGGAACGTAGTTACGCTTTTACTGCAGATTACGTGCTTAATACAATGATTACTACAACACACAAGATAACAAAAAATCCCGTTTAGGTGATTGCTTTAGTTTGTAGTTTTTTTTTCTACGTGGAATAAAATTAACTGTTAAATAATTTGACCGCAAATCGTAGAAGCCATGATAATAACCAACTTCAATTCAATAATATTTCGGGAGCATGGGATATATTGCCCTAGTTTCTATTAAATTCAGCCTTAGATCAGGAAAAGCGTTCACAAATCCACGCCGGCCACAACATTAAAATAGAGAATGCATTAGCCCGAGCTACAGCTTTGGCTGGTCGTTGGTCATTGGGCGTTGGGCGTTGGGCACTGTGTGTTTTGAATGAAGTCCAACTGTGCTCTATGCGCGCTCACAACGCAAACGAACCATCAAATGTTATCGCCGAGTAGACAACAGCAATGGTGCCAACCAACCAACGTTGAAAAATATGACTGTTTCAAATTATTACAGGCAAGCATATAAAACCAAATTCGTCAAGTATGAGTGTGACTCATGGCCCACGGGTAGTATACCACAATTTTTACTGAAAATTATCATTTTTATTTATTGGTTCTTCAAACCTGTATAGGAGCACAATAAGTATTATTATCTTTAATTTCAACCTAAAGTTAAAACCTGCGGTAGTAGGTGAAACCGATCTCGAAACCCTAATGAATTTTATATTGCTAAACAAAACAATATTTTATTATAATCTAGGACCAAAGTGCTAGGCAAAACAAATCCAACGAACCCAAACTCAAATATGGCCACCTTTTGACTCCATCACCAGAACAGCTCCTCGATGGTACAATGATTATATGTATGTATGTAATAATGTAAAACTTATTCCAAAAGGTCAGTAGGTAAAACCCAAACCCACCAAGCTGTTACACTTGGTTCCACTTACTCGCGGTTTCCATATGATCGTGTTTTCAAACACCCTATTATACTATTGCAGTTTAAACATTGACCACCATTTCACTCAGCAAGCATCGATGCGATATTTTGGCCTATATATCATCGACGCACTAGGTATAGCTAAAACTGTACAGCATCATTTCGCTAATGAGGAGTGCAGAGCACTGGGAATATTCCAACCGATATGCCGCGCTGTTCGTTCGCTCTCGTCTTTGTGTTTATGGCATATGACGCGCTCGAAGATTATTAAGACTCTCAGAAACACACCTCTACAAAAGTCTCTATTTTAAATGACTTTTGTAGAGGTGTGTTTCTGATATTTACCATGGTTTGATTTTTGAGTTTTCCAATATTCTCAGTTTCATGCGCCATGATCACGGAATAAATATTTTTATTGGCAGAGATACCATTCTACCCTATTTTTTGTCTTTTGCTACGAACGTTAGCACTACCACCACCGGTTTCATTATCGAACGCAGCTCGATCACGACACATAACACTGACGGTATCAGACCACCGTCTACCGTGTTGACCCTATCAGCTCCTTGCTATCTACTTTGTGTTATCCTGACACGTTCCTTTTCATACGTTTAGCGCAATGCAGCGCCTCTACCTAGGTACTGAAGGAGGAACGACTTTTCATACAAAGACAATGGTCGAATAGTTTCATACGAACTCGACTATAGTTTTATATTTTCAGTGATTTGTTGCATTTTGTTAGTACTTTGACATGTAAACGAAAACTTTTCCGTTTTGGTAATGTGAAAACTCATACTATAGTTCAATTTCATTTTATTTATTTAGAATGAACAAAGAAAGAATTATCACTAAAATACAACGGAACACTGGACAGCGCATAAGTTTAAAACTGTGTCGCACCTCCCAGCGTGTGTATGTGTTTATACACTTTGAGTGCTGAAATCACAGGGTATGTGTTTTCTACAAGTGACTAATATGCGTAAATCCACACTAGCGCAGCGGCTGAGAAAATACAGATCTTTGTGACTCAGCACAGCCGTAATATTTTTCGAACGAAACGCATGTGCGGCGCAACACAACCGCTGTGTAGAGCGGCAGCACGAATTTTTTAAGTTAAAAAAAAGATCGCAGTCGTCGAAAAAAAATCGCAGTCAAAGTGTTTAGCATAGTTACACATAGTAACTATAGTCCCATAAGTATTTGTCAACGTTATATCCCGTTGATCTCACTAGCATTATTCAACTATTAACCCCCATAGGCCTACTAACTACGCCTCCGATTCCCATTCGTCCCATACACTTTTACGGGACTACCGTAAGTACTTACTTACAAACTCATCTATAGAACTGCAGTAGCAATAATCGGTACTTATAAATATATATGTTACGTACTCGTAGGTACTCGTAAAAGTCAGAAGTTACTGCCAAAGATCCCCGATAACATTGAAATAGAAAATTGAGTTTTATCTTCAAGTAGCAAAGTTGAAATTCCAAAGGGGAGCCATTCCCTGCAGTGCAAGGAGTCTAAAAGCGATGAAATCTACAATTTTGTATAAAATGCTCATAATACGTCTTTAGTGTGAGTAAAAGTCGCCGCATTTATTCCCACTTTATTGTAAGTTTATGTGAGGCGTTCGTGGGTCAGAGCTTGTTCTTGCCACTCCACTTATTCATTGTTAATCCGAAACAGAAACAAATTTCTACAACTGCAGCTGTTCAGCTCATAGACTTCTCGATATTATTTTACTTCTTTACCAGATTAATTAGATGGACCTAACTGTTACTTTAACAAAAGGAACCTAATATTTCTAGATGTTTTTTCATTCATGTTTATTAATTTCCCCAAACTTACTCGTAGGTTCTTGAATTTTTGTTCGATATTACACACTTAGAGTTCAGTTGAGTAAAGGACCTTTGCATTGGGTACCTTGGTATACCTAAAGGTATAAATAATGTGGCAAAGGGTGGCAAATCCTAATCAACATCGGAAAAACTTACAATCGTCTAAAAATAAAAACATTTCCAAAAATAAGCGGGAGAATAAATTATTTTGGTGCAACAGGAACCGAACATAATATTATAAAAGTCAAAGAGGTACGCTAAGATAGTCGTAACACCATCAGCATCATTAGTCTATGTTAGTCCACTTCTGGACGAAGGCCTCGCCCAATGAGCACGGCCACAAGTAGATCTTGGCCTCGAAGGCAGTTATCCAAGGCTATTTAGGGAATGCTTTTGAGTACGACTACTTCTGATTCTGTATGAATTGTGCCTTTTTATATTGTAGCTGTCACTTCAAGTGCCCACTAACCGTTAACTTCGTATCGTAGTATAGTTTCTAAGTAAAGTCAACGGCTAGGGAATAGCATCGCCGGTTTTAGACAAACTATCATACATATGTACATAGGTACTCCTTAGTGCCATACTTAGCTTGCCTACTTGATACCAGAGACCGTGCCTATACCTTACCTAGGTAGTATATATAGAACGTACACTGTTATTCCAACCCCGCTCTGGGTAGTCTACATACGAAGTACGAATTCTTTACTAATTAAGTAGCCGTTATGCAGAAATTCTCGTTCTGTTTAAGCCACGGGCGTGGCAACACCGTTGCGTTGCACTTAGATTTAGCTGCGTTGATCCCGATGGTATTTAGCAACACCGTGCGCCTATTTGAAATTTACTTTTAATTAATACTAACCATTAGCTTAATATTGTGTTAACATAGCAAAAGCTTATCTGGCTTTGACAGAGGCTCTAGTTGCCTTGACAAACACATTTTTGACTTCATTACACAGCGGGTTAACTACGAACCTTATTTGTGTTCGAAGAACTAACCTTTTTGACTTATCTTCGATTAATCATAAAGCTAATATTAGTCCACTGCTGGACATAGACCTCCCCTAATGAGCGCCATAAAGCCTTGTCTTCAGCTTGCCGCATCCAGCATCTGCCTGCAGACTTTCACAAGTCGTTATCCCACCTGTCCGGAGGGCGTCCTATACCACGTTTGCCGAGTCGTGGTCTCCACTAAAGAACACGTTTACCCCAGCGGTTGTCGGTTCTTCGCGATATACATATGACCAGCCCACTGTCACTTGAGCTTGCTATTTCTTTCTTTATATTCGATTACTTTTATCTAAGCATCACAGATCAGTACCAGATCATATCCTCTAGTGTAGACACTCGTAGCACCACGTTTGATGCCGACTTTCAAAGATTGTCCTTGAGTGAAATATCCACGACACTTACCGACTACTTGCCGTATTTGTTCTGAGCTTATTGGATTATCCAATCCATGGTTATTCTGCACATAAATGAGGTGTGCAGTATAATTTGAAATAACTAAGTAACTTGATATCTCAATAATATAGTAAAAGCAATTCACTTAATATTCGTCACTTAGTATATTTAGCGATTGAATGTTAACGTGAATGCTATTGGTTTGAGTTTATGCGAAACGAAACGGAATAGCTAATGGGTTTTGAAATGGGTGGTTGAGGCATGAACACAAACTAAATAAATAAACAACATCTAACAATTTATTTAGATCTAATTTATTAGATTACAAATATTAATCGGACACAAACGTGGAAACTTAAATTAATAGCTTCATTTACCTGTTCATATTCAAAGCTTATTTAATTGATTTTTAACTGGGTCTGAGAGAGCCTGGATTATGAACGCGCTAACAATAATGCCTACAGTGTTTGGCCAATGATTTCTTGGTCAGATTAAATTTTTAGTAAATTTAGGTACAAATAACTTTTTGTCCAATTTGGAGATAATTATGGGCAGGTATACCAATAATTATTAAGATCAAGGCAAAGTTCGATAAAGCATTGAGACTTTACTTGCTTCGAAGTAAAATCATTACTAACAACAAGTTTTATTAGAACACCCTCAGAGGTCAAAATATATAAGTATTATTGAGTATTTCTGAGCCTTTGCTCTGCAGTTGGACACTCCGCTAATATAATAATAATAAAGAGTCAACTAAAACACTTTAAAATTGTTTACAGCTGACTTAAAATTTGCAATGGGAAATAATTATGAACGAGAAGCGTTTTAGCTCTTAGTTGTTACACAAAATAATTAAAGTATTTCTTAAATATGAAGTCCGCTGCTTGTGCTTGCAGCTTTAAAGATAAATTTATTTTTCAATTAGAAACTTACAATACTTTGTAACTTGTTAATAGACAAAATATTTAGTTATTTATTTACAGTAATGTAGACAAATGTACATTAAATAAATTCGTTAACTTTTCAAGTTGACTATTTACACGAGAATTCCAATAAAGTCTTTAAATAAATTTACAACAAGTAATGAGTTTCTCTTAGAAAACTAAATTTAAATGTTACATATATGTAGTTACAGTTTAGGTATAATTAACTTTGTAAGACTTATAAAGTATATCACATTTTTACATTTACCATTAACTATTTACATTCACAATATTCTGAGGAAATAAACGAGAAAAGATGAATAATTCGTCACTCGCTGTGGAATGATATTTACAAACGCACAAAGCACATGTTTCATGGAAGCTTCCAGAAAATAATTGCTTTAATATTCCCTTTAGAAAGAACAAACGGACAAATTTAATATTGTAGTATTAAAATTTGAGCGCTCCGGGATAGGAACACCACGAGTGGCAGCGTGAGATTGAGGAACACGTTCATTGAGGCGGAGGATGTGATCAGGTTTCTGTAGTCTTTGGCCTCGTTCTGAGAGGGGTAGGTGTAGGTCCGGTCCGTCACGCTCTTGGCGTCCTGCGGGCACGGCAGGCTCTCCACCGGGATCTGAAGCAACGTCCTCTCGTTCTCCTCTCGACTCCGCCGCGGCTCCTCGTACTCCTCCGGCTCCTCGTTCACAAACTCGTCCTCGGAGTAATCCTTCCCGTGCGTCCTGTCGTCCGAATCGAACAGACTGTTCGAGCCAATCTCGCTCTTCTCGAAGTAAGGGAAGGAGGAAGGTTGTTTCGCGTCGAACTTGCAAATGAAGTTTTCTAAGGATGTCCTCACTTTGAGGCTCCTCGCCTCGTGGCGCAGCTTGTGCATCCAGGCGAGGTGGCAGTCGCACGCCAGCTCGTTCCCTGCAACAAAGGACTCCATCAATCTAATCCCACTAATGAGCACCGCGTCTGCTTCTATTGATTTTTACTTAATTAATTTGGAGCTCTGTGACAATTCAATTTTCGTATTAGCTTATCATTATGCTGAATATCAATGCTCTTAATTACGATAATTAAAAGGGACGCTTTTAGAACGGAATTATGATTTAAAGCTAATCCTGTTTGCGTTTATATCGCAGGTCGCTGTTTGGACTTTTTATTTCGAGATTCGACCGAGAAAACTTTTGGTGTAACAAATATAATTTTCGTAGCGAGATATGAAAGTACCTACGTCGGAATACTTTGTACAACAATATTAATAATTAAGTAGGTTCATGCTTTCCTCCTTAAATTATGCAAGTACGAAAACCGTGAGTGAGCCTTTTCATCTAAATAAGAGATATAAGTATCTCAAGAAAGGGCTTGTCATGAACATTTTTTGTTTGTAGGAATTCGGAAGGTAAATATATTGCAATGAATGTAAGGGACAATGGAATAGGAAACTATCTTTGCCGTCGACGAATGGGCACAACAACGAAAAACTATTCTGAAACGTGATCAATCGAAAAGTAATTTTACAATCCAATTATTAAGTACTTAGTATAATAGGATTATTTTACTATATACAAAATTTGTTTAGCGATTATTATTTTTGGGATATCTCTCATACCAGATAGCATGCACTTATAAAATACCTATAAATATTGCAATCACAATACAATACTCTTATCTATCCATGGTTGTCTGGAGCAGATCGCGCTTGAACGCCGATAAGTTCACTAGTTGTCGCTTAGTATTTAGGTTGTTTATTGTCAATCGCTTCTATTAGATAGAAGTGTGCAATAAAGTGTTTTCTATGTATCTATTTATCAATATCAAACCGAAATATAGGTTATGTTCTTATTTTAAAAGTTTCACCTAAATGAGACAGTATTATCAGTAAGTAAGAAATCTTGTTTTAAAGTTTAAGGCTCTTCAAATAAATTATGCTAAGTTAGGCAATAAGTTAAAGAAAAATATGATTTATGTTCGCGATGGTACGAAACTTAAATAGCTTACTGATTATTCTGAAATGTTTAAATTCACCAGAATCGTACACATTAGAGAAAGGCCGTGCGAAGGTGCCCGTCGAAAGATGTACTACTATCTTGTTTTAGCAAAATATTTAAGGATTTCATTTATTTATTTATTCATGCGAAACTTGGAATTCAAAAGATTATTCAGGATAGATAAGCAAAGCCTAAGCCTACCCTCAAATGATTCATAATCTAATATTTCAATATGAGCTCCCTTAAGCCTACTGACTAGGCTCCTTACAAAACCTTTGCGCGAATTCAGACGCTTCATGTTTTCTACAGCTAGCTTCATTGAATCAACCTCATTTTAAAAATAGATAAACTTTTCATTTGCACTTTACAGCTCTGTTTACAAGATACGAATTTGATCGTAACAGCGAGCAATGTACGTGTTCACTAAACCAGGAAACAGCGGTGGTTAAGCCCGTAGTGTCCTGATTAAACTCACTTGTATTAATTAATTCTCGCTATCTGCAGATTCCGCGGACTGCAGAGAATTCGAGACTTTGTGGAGATAATGCAAGGTAAGCAGTTCTGCTCGGAAACTCCTCGGGTGTACCTTACTGCGCAATCTTAACTACCTCAATTCTGTTAATGATGCACTAGCTAGGCTATCTCAACAAAGATAAGTCTTCGCACGCGTTTTTTCGGAAAAGTAGCATTATACGTTAATCAAAGTTTAGAACCAGAAACATAAGAATGTAAATTAGCTTTCTCATTCAAAAATTATGCCGTGATGAGGGCACAAACATCCGAACTTTCGCAATTTCAAATATTATAGTGTGAAGTGATGTGATAATCACGAGTTATAAATATTTACACTGTCACATCACTTCATAATATAAAAAAAATAATCATGTCTTTTACATCATACAAAAATATGTTATTTTTTCTTTAAAAAGTAATAAGCACCTATCTACTTTTAAGTGGAGCCCAAAATGTTCATGCAATATTAATTAATCTCATTGGAGACAATAATTGAGTTACTTTTCCTCCTACGCTATCCATATCAGAACATTTTCCCTCGTCCCCTCGCCATGCCAGCTGCCTGTCGCGTCCGCCTGTCAGCGTTATTTAATTAATCCTTACCTTCGAGATAAATGTAGCTGTTCGTCGTTTTCAGGTTATCGTATATGGGTCGCAGGTTGTCGAAAGAGAACCTCTTCAGCTTGTTGTGTCGCAGATCCAGGGCCGCTAGTCCTCTGACGCCCTCGAACAGGCCTCCTGTGAGCGTCACTAGCTTGTTATGGCTCAGACTTAGCTTCCTCAACTGAGACAGTCCGTCGAACGTCCTTTGCGCTAGCCCGTAGATCTCATTGTAATCTAGCAGCAGCGCCTGAAGATTCCATAGCTCAGTGAAGGTGAAAGAGTTCAGGACGGTCAGTTTGTTCCGCCTCAGATCCAGCCGCTTCAGATTGGCCAATCCGTCAAAGCACTCCTTCTTTAGCTCGCTAATGTTGTTTCTATCTAGCTCCAGCTCGACTAGGTTCACCAGATGTCTGAACGCGCCGTCGTGGATGACACTTATGTTGTTGCTAGTAAGGTACAGTTTTTGCAGCGCTGGCAACTCGTAAAATGTCTCGGTTACAAGCTCAGCTATCTTGTTCTCGTCTAGAGTCAGTACGGTGAGGCTTGGCAGGTTGTAGAATGCGTGCCTCCCCAGCCGCACCACCTGATTCTTGGTGAGCGTCATCTCCTGCAGTGACGTCACGTTGGCGAATGCGTAGCTCTCAACTGTCGGAATCGAGCTATACTTTATACTGAATTGCTTCAGCTTCCGCAGGTACTTGAATACCTTGGACGGCACGAAGCTGAGTCCTCCGTCCGCTCGCACGTTGAACGCGAGGGTCTCTATGTTGGTCTGGGAGATGAAGCTTGGCCACAGCGCGTCGGTGGTATCGATCCCGCCGTTGAAGACCCAGCACTCCGTCTTTACAGCCTCATTTATGTCCTGGTTGAACTCGCAGTAGCAGTGCACTTTGGAGTCGCGATCGCTGATGTCGCAGATGTTAGTGGCGGAGGGCGGCAGCTTGTCCTTCTGCTTGCGACGGTTGGCGTCCAGCGCCTCGATGGCCAGCAGCAGCAGCAGCAAGGTGCCCCCCCGCGCCCGCATACCGCCGCCTGCAACAACACACCCTGTATCAGATTCATTAATTCTCTAAAGCTCCGAGTTTTGTCATTCTGTTTGACTTATCTTAGCGAAATAAGTTGTGTTTGAATTCGCAAAATTCCAAGTTAAAATTAATGTAATAAGTATTAGTAATTTAACGAGTTTGTAAAGTAATATTCCTTTGAATTTATGATCGGTATTAGCTGAAGTAGAATATCAAATATCACGTCTATTTATTTCCGGGGTATTCACTTCCAAACGTCAAAAGCTCAAACGAAGTAGGAAATAAAGTTAAACTTTGGATTTGTCGAAATTCGCATGGGTTCGGTATAAATGTATGTAATCTGGGCTTCCGGGAAACGTTCCTAATGATAAGAACAATTTAATAAACCCACGCGAATGTAACGCACACATTCGCGTGAGTTCAAACATCACAGGCGCAAGTTTCTGGAAACTGTTAAAGCAAGTTGATACAAACACTAGAAGGTGGTTTAATAAAGGATGCCGCGTTTGTAGAACCTACTAATTTTAAGGTGCAGTTCTGTGAGGGTAGACCAATGTCTGCCCAGTGTCTGAGTTTGGTGCTCCAATGACACCACACAAAAAGGGAGGCATTTACGTGCAAACATATAGGAATATGACATTATTAAAAGGTTTTCAGAGTACCAATTAAAAGCAACCCGTAATGAGTAAACTGGCTGTACGTACGTCTAATAAGGATAAGTTGCTTGAGCACAATTAATTTGTATAATATGTATAATTAGCTTGTATAATAGCTCAAATATACACTATTGTAGTTTGACGAATCCTTTATGAATGTCAACCAGCCTACAAACCCGGTTCGTGTTGGAAGAACACCAAGTTTCATCCCTAAACGAGGGATATACTGTCGTATGATTACATCAAGCAATCCTGACAGAAATCCTTATTAAATAAGATGGCGGATTTCTCTAAGCGCGTCGCGTCGATCAGATCCGAACCTTAACTCGTGTTCTGCTTAATTAGTAAGTGAATATGAACTGGTGTGAAGTGAGAAGTTTACAGTGAGTTCCCCAGAAATTAAACGGCAGTCCCCCCCCCCCCCCCCCCCCCCCGCGATCCCCGCAGACAAAGCAATAGGGGACTACATCGATAAGAAACTAGAGTAAATAGTTAATTGCAAAAAAAAAACTTCAATAATAATGTCAAAACAGTTGGTCTGACATAATGTAATGTAATAAAAACAATTCACCCCTCTGCGCGTTCTGCCGGTCCCAGGCTTCAACTTCTTATTCCCCTCGGCCAAACCGTAAAAGTAGCTGTATTGCCAGCTACGGTTGGGTCGAGTGCGATGCCTTTACTAAATAGGTTTTATAGATACAAAATGTAATAAAATATAAGTTTCTTACCACAGATTATTATACATTAAACATAGTTTACAACAGCCGGAATTTAGATAGATATTCATACAACTTATATCTAAAATACATCTGTAAAAAACGAACATGAATTGGCGGCCATAATTTACCTGCATTATACGGCAACGTATACATAAAGGAAACCAACCGAGGGGAAATAAATCCTGCTTCGACTGAAAGTTTGCTGCGAAGAGAAATGTCAGATCAAGGACTTCTGAGTTTCCTTCAATGAATGGTTCCCTGAATGCTTTAACCGGCTAGAACGAACTCACCTAACTATTAATTATCCTATTGTTTGAACTACTAAGTGACTAACACTTTCTACAACTTTTGCTTTTGGATTCTGTCATTCAAAAGTTGAAGAAAATGTTGGTCACTTGGTAGTTCAAACTATAGAATAATAAATAGTGCAAAACCGATGTTGGTTTTAAAAGCTAATTAGTTCCTTGGGTTCACCTGCCGAGACGTTATTCTATTTGTTGACTACCAAAATAACGCTTACCATTATGTTAATTTCGATCTAGTCATCCAAAAACTCAAAGAGTGAAAGTTACCGTCATCTTTAATCATCAGATTGACACTGTTGGACATAGGCCTCTCCTTAAACGCTAAAGCTAATTGTTGTAATTGACTTTAGCATTTTAGGAGAGGCCTATGTCCAATACTCTTGGCCTTCCAATATTTCGGAAAATTTTCATGCACCATAAGCATGTTATCTAGTAATAACTGAAGTCCTAAATAGATAATAATCTTAAAGATTATTTATCGAGTATTTATCACGTACGTTTTGTTTTAGTTTCCTCCTTATAAATTCTTTTAAATAATCATTCAAATTGTGGAAGTTTAAAAAATTTGATTATACAATCAATTTTTACTTTCCCAACTTAAATAATAAGTTATATATACCTTACATGAAAAGCATTATGGAATCCCACCATATTAGATTCGCTTCGCGTTCCGACCACATTTACAAAATCAAACGGTATCAGCATTCCAAATTCTAACGCTCTGGATTCGCATGTCGGGCGCGTTCTCATTGACACCGTGAAAAGAGTTGAACACTTGGATTTTAAACGAGATAGCTTTTCTCGTTGCTGCAGGAGAAAATAGTTTTTATTTTCCCCGATTTTCCTTTGATCAACACATCTCATCGCTTGTAGTTAGAGTAAGGAAATTGATAGCTGTTTTCAGGAATATTCCTCTGGTCACTGACAATAATCTATAGTACGCCTTATGTATTTTTCTGCGTAAGATGAAGATAATATTAAGACTATCATTTTAAAAGATGTTGATAATTAGTATGATTCAAACCACAGCATTTTTTGATCAAAATTAACCAGCTTTAGATCAGTGGCATTTTTTGACGGCCGTGCTGTTATGTCCCAGTCATCGTGCCAATGTGAACGCACCCACCACAGTACCATAAACGCAGTAACTCATTGAATTGTGTGACGTCACCTCAGCCCGCTCTCGGCTTTCGGCTCTCGCATTAGATTAATGTAAGCAATTTATCTACACGACGTCTGAGTTCTGCGCGTTCACGCAAATCTACCGATTGCAGCGCTTTGTGGCGGAACTGGCAGCTGCGGTCGTGAGCACTCGTCTTGGAGCACCTTGTACTTCACACTTGTCTTGGAGCTGCTTGTACTTCTCGGTTATGATGAATGCCGTCATCCATTAACTTACTTGAACTGAAGAGGCGTAGTTATGGTATTATTTTTATAAGATACAATCATATTCAAATTACTTAAACATAATGCCATAAGCTTAAAAGCCAATAAGGTGCCTATCTCTACTTATTATTCTGTAAAATAATGTATACATTGACATTGTAATATTGATATGCGCTGATGAACTTCACCGAGATATATCTGAATTCCCAGCTGAACTGTTACATGCAGTTCATTTTTTAAATAAACTTATTTAAAAATCTGAATTCTTCTCTTTATTTATGGGCATTGTAAAATAAATTGGAGCACTTTGAGTGGGTCTGCGAGTGTTTTAATATTTTATAGTCTGTTAACTGTGGCCATGTTTCATTTCGGGCGTAGGACTTAACGAGGGCCTATTAATTACGCACTGCTGGCTAAAATAAAACGCTCTGATTGCCAATTAACGCGTTTTCACTGTGTTTCGCTAACTTTTAGTGTTTAAAAAAAGACAGTAACTTTGAATCGTATTGGACTTTGAAAACGCAATAAACAGATATTTGTTTTGGGGTGTTCTGGCATTTTTTATGTATAGCAAGCAATATTTATCTATGTATGTATCTATGTTTATTATGTATGAGTAATATCAGTTATTTAGTACCCATAACTAGTGTACTAGATAACTTATCTATTTCGATATCTGCTTAGCTTGGGGCTAGATAATGTCGCGTGAATTAGTAAGCTGAGGTGGCAGTGGGCCGGCCATATCTTGCGAAGAACTGATAACCGCTGGGGTAAACGTGTTCTTGCGTGTAGACCACGACTCTGTAAACGTAGTTTAGGACGCCCTCTGTCCAGGTGGGATGACGACCTGCGAAACACTGCATGTATATGCTGGATGCGTCAAACTGAAGACAGAGCGCTATGGCGCTCATTGGGGGAGGCCTATCCATCAGTATCCAGCAGAGGACTAACATAGACTGATGGTGAATATAATGAATATCGTGTGAATTGTCCAGAATAATTTATTATTTCACTGATGTTATTATGCAGGTTCCATGTGTATAAGTGTGGCTCGCCCCTACTTCTGAACAAACAGCGCTGAACTTTATAACTTGGCGATGAAATAATTGCATTGGCGGGCAATGTAAATTTTCTCAGCATTTAGTTTAGTTAGTTGAATGTGATTTTTCAGTCGTGTTATTCTAACTGGAATTGCTTTGGACTTTTATTACTAGATATTATTCTGGTGTTTTTTTGTATTTATTGAAAGCTTTTGTATTTTTACTTTCGAATAAGAAGAATAAGAATAAGAAAAGTTTTATTTGGCCAAAGAAAACAGGCTACACAATTAAAGCTTAAAAACTAACTGAAACTGTATAAACGAACTTAAACTTTGATTAGGTTATTATTGTATTGTTGTACAAATAGACCTACAAAGTCTATGATGCAATTGTAAGTACTTTGAAAGAACAAATATTGTATTTTATGTTTTGAAGACTCATTGGCGTAGCGGGCAAAGGTCCGCGTGTGCGTCACATGGTGGAGGTTGCGGGTTCGACTCCCGCCTCGAGACAAATGATCTGCAGATATTCGTACAGGATGTTGTGGTGGTTTCTATGTATAATAATAAATATTTATCTATTTAATGTATTGTATTTTGTATATCAGTCATTCTAGTAACCCTAACCATAACACAAACCCTGCTTGCTTGGGCCTAGACAATGCTGTGAGGATTTGACCGCGTTATTTATGTATTATATATACTTTTACAAATCTGAGATGAAATGAGAGGAACTTGTTCAGCGCTGTGAGTTACGTTGACCACGGGGAAAGGTAGCCTGCTTATTAAACAAATGATGTCTCATTCTTACTAAATATCGAAAGCTTTAAAAAAAGTTACTAACAGACAGATATACTTCCGAATATATAATATTAATATGGATCTATAGATGTATAAGTCGTGTAGATAAAAATACTGTCAATTTTCAAAGATAAAACAAACAATTATAATTTTCAATGATAGTTGTCAAAATGACAGTTTGTCAAAAATAGTAGGTTTGTACCTACCATTTGTAACAGACTGTCAGTTGATATTTTGATACTGATTACATCGCTTATTACCAGTGATAAATGTGCGATTAAAAACTATTAACATCGTTGTAAATTACGGGCATAAGTGTTAGTTCACACAGAGGCTCTTTAACAATTAACATACTTAATGTAAGTTAATTAACCAAGTTAAATGTCACGTGAATAAATGAATGTGCACGTAGAATCCATTCAGTCAGGTCGTTCTAAGTAAAACAATCAAGTTGAAGGGCTCGGTCGAGGTGAAAGGTGACCGAGACTTCAATTAGCAGCCGTCGATTCAACATCATTCAATTAACATCTGTATTGATGGATCTGCTCAATTATTTACAAATAGAAGCAACGTTCATTTAATCAATTGGAGGTGAATATTCCAAAGAAAAGATTAATGGTTCGTGTTATAACCACACGTTCTGTTGAAGTGAAGATAAACTAAACGAAATTGTATTATTAATCTCATTTACTATATAGAATTTATTTTAATTTTTTAAGAAGGCATGTCTGCTTTTCTTTGCACAATGCCCTATGGTGTTTCCTTTGTCAAAAGTTAGTGTGTGTTATAATAAAAATGTAATTTATCTTTTAAAATAGTATTTAACAACATCAAGTGTAACATGTGTACCTACGGTGGAAATAAATAAACTGATAAATAAACAGACATAACACAACAACGTAAACCATTTATTATATAATTGTATCCTATGTACTACATTGAGTTGTTAATTTTCTTCCATAGCAGGGTTTATGACAAACGTTTTAGCTGTTTTTTTTTTTTAATATTTTGTAATGAAAACTAAACTTAACCGAGCATTATATTTGTTACGTTTAACTAACCGAAAAAAACCTTGTCAATATGAACTGCTTGCTCATAAAGTAACATTGTTATTATTTTACGAAACTTTGAATCAGTCTTCTAAATGTTAAGGCTCCACAACTATGTAGATACGAAAAAATCGCATCAAAACAAATAAATCTTGACAATTCGTCCGACGCGGATCAGCGTGCGATATTTTAAACGATTTCATACAAAATATTGTTCGATTCGATTACAAAAGCTTTCCTAATGCGTCTATAATCAAACAAATACTCGAATATATTCCAAGAGATTTCATAAACAGGTTTATTCTTTCACACGCCATGTCCATTTCCCTCGGTAAACGGATCTCGCAGAGTTGTTACAATAAATTAGCCGATACAAGTTCGGAACAACGGCCGCCGTTATTAACGTTATGCCTGAATTATTTATGATTCGGTTAACCGAGACGTTTGCCTGCCTTCATTATGTTACTTACCCTATAAGCTTTACAAAGCCATTTTAATAATTTATACCTGAAGACTATAACAACAAAATATGTTCAAAGGTAATACTAAAGCCATCTGTTGACTATTTTGCAATCAAAGCGGAATTGCTGTTAATACTCTCTGAGCACATAATTACTTACTATACAGAACACTCTCAAAAATATACTTTTGTGAATTGAATCAAAAATAATACAAAAAGATATAAAGGTTAGTGGCAGGGTGCAAGAGAGATTCTATCAGAGGAAATCTGTAACAGCCAAAAATAAACCAGAACGTGCCTTTCCGAGATCCGCAAAATCTGACAAATTCTTTATTTGCAGATCAACATCCGAACACGGAGAAGAAATGATCCATATCCATGTATTTACATAGAAACGATTTGCCTACAAACACTCATAACTATAAATGCGATAGTAAATCGGTTTATCTGTCTGTCTGTCTCTTGTCTTTTTATTAAAAGCCGATTATAAACCGAGGAAAGATCACATCCTGCTTTATATTATTAAAAAAACTGAAGGGCGGAATATGGAATGAATAACGAAGCATGTTAAGCATGCTCCATAAAAGTTTCTACACGAGTTCCAACACGAAGTAGGCCTGCTTAATTATAGATAGCGCATACATAGAATTTTTTAATAAGACCTTAGATTTTATTGGGTTGTAGACTAGATAGTCAGTATTCTGCGGTAAACTCTAAGTTTCTACGAAATTTAAATAAATAAATGTCTCAATGAATAATATTTAAGCAGATCATATTATGGCGAAGAAGACATGCTCAAATCTAAAGGGGTAAAAATATGGAATGAAAAGTTGTCCTCGAAGCCGCGGGCTGAGTTTAGTTAGTAAATAAATAATATTCCATACTGTTCCACCGGCGGAAGTTTCATAAAACCAATTTATTAGTAGCTCAAGGGGTTCAAGGGGATTACAATATCACAAGGGAAGGAACAACCTAATGATTTTGTAATCTTCTGAATCAATTAATATTTGCGGGATCCCTTTCATCTACGAATTAAAATACCTCCGCCCTCGAGCTCGCGGCGGAGTGCCCGTAGCGCCCGTCGGGAACACGTCAATCATGATTCATAACGCTTATAAATAGTATATTGTGTATTAGGGTTATTAGACCCTAATACAAGTTCTCGTTACAAGGCACGTTTGCTCAGATTTGACGTGATATTTTGTTATAAGATACATAAATGATGAGTTTGAAAAGACTTATTCACGTATACACGTTATAAACATGAAAATATTACACGAGAAAATACAAATTTAACGCATGCTAGTTTCTACGCGTTTGTCCGGGATAAAAGTGACATATCCTATTACTAATATTATAAACGCGAAAGTTTGTGAGGATGTTTGTTGCTCTTTCACACAAAAACTACTGAATGGATTTTGATGAAACTTCACAATAATATAGCTTACATATCAAAATAAAATATAGGCTCTAGGGTATTCATAAAGATAGAATAGAATAGAATAGAAAAAACATTTATTTAGACACAGGTACAAAATACAGGCATATAATACACAAACAAAGAAGTTTATCATGGGGGTAAACGACACAAATAATATGTAATAAAGTGATATTAAGAATAAAATTCAGATATATTGTATATTATCCAAAATATCATCACGCGGGTAAAACCGCGGGGCGCAGCTAGTTATAATTTATTTTGAGATCACTATGCAAAATGTGGTCCCTATTCTTTTAGTACTTTAGAGATAACAAAAATCTATAAATCTCGACAGCCACCCTTTCTCATAATATTACCACGATAAACCACTGTTTATAATTTATTGATTAATTTTATAAAACTTTTGAAACTGGTGATAAATATCTCGAGATAGCGTCGCAGAAGCACACTTTCAAATTTATAAGTCATTTGAATTTTTAACAATTATTAATTTAGCGTAGCACTTGCTACGGCGTAGCATACCTTCTACTACGCCGTAGCACTTGCTACGATGAATCATTCATGCTGTACTTTCAGATGTTATATTTTGTGGTTACATAATGTGTTTTATCTGTATATCTGTTTCTATCTATGGCGTTGTTTCTACCGAATTGATTTTTGTTGGGAAAGTGTATATTATAATAATTATTATTGATTGCATCCAATCCGCCGTGGCTTGTCATCAGAAATGATAATCCAAATATATGTTAAATGTTAAACAGCTTCCAAAGAAGATTCTGCAATGTTGGAACGAGGGCGTCGAGAAGGGCGACGTGATAATTCATTCCCTTCTTATTGATGTCTGAAAGGTCTTTGCCATGGAACATTAATATTACTTACTTTGAGGAAAACAGGGCCTATTCTCGAGATTTATTTATTTACAAGCACACTTCCAAAATGTTTTCAGGGTACTTTAACCGACTTTCCCGAACATTGTTCGTAACTCGTGTAGCGTTGCCCACTCGAATAAGACTTACTTCGTTGTTTGTTTCGCACTAATGTTATAAAACTCTGATGATTAGGGTATTTTCTTTTTGACATGGGCAAATTCGGCAATAATACTATGTTGGGAATTTGTCCCGAAATTGATAAAAAGCAACCGCAAGGGAAATAATTCGGTAAAGTAATATTATATTTTCAAAAGTTGTTTTTCTTTTCATTCATGATTAAGGTGGTAACAGGGACCTTCTAGTTTGTATAATCTCAGTTAGATGGGCGCTCCCTCCGACCGAGGTAATATTTTATGGAGGAAATGTCAATATATCAGTATCGGGACAAAAACCTGTGCAACATGCGTGAACCGCGTCGTTTTTTTAGCGTTTTATTTGCACGTTGCGCTACAAAACGTTGAGTTATGGCCCCCGTTTTAGGGTTCTCTAAATAACATAACTTTATGGGAAATTGAATAGACCTGTGAATATTTCACAGGTCTTGGAAATAATTTTTGTTCTACGGTGGGAAGTCTTTTGTATTGGCAGAAATAAATTATTTGGCAAACTAATTATTTCGTACCTATGTTCAGTTCAGTTCAGTTATTTATTGATAAGAATATTCTTATATGTCAAACATAATAATACAAGTAACAAAAAAATACACAAAGAATTACAAATCATACATACACAGGAGTTTACAGGAGTTTCTTATAAATGATTTTATAATTCTTTTTTTTGGTAATTTTACCAATACATAATTAATTATTCATATCAACATTTTATTATAATAAATGTTATAAATAGGTATTATAAGTGTGGATCAGCGACATTGGCGTCATCTAATTTGTCATTTAGGAATTCTTCTAAACTGTAGTATGCCCTGTCCACTAGGATTTTCTTCAGTTTGTTTATGAATATTGCAGTTGACGCGGCACTAGTAATAGAGTCCGGCAGGTTATTGTATATTATCAGTCCTATGTAATCAATTTTGTTTTTCAGTTTGGCTAATTTAATTTTGGGTAGTTTTAGTCGATGACTGTGTCTAGTACGGTGGTTGTGGGTATCAGCCCACGTTGGGAACTCCTTAAGATGACTTCTGACGAATTTGGCCGCTTGCAGAATAAACTCGCTTGGCAACGTCAGTATTTTAGTTTCCTTAAAGAGCTCCCGAGCGGGATGGTCCCACTCCACGCCGCACAGGATTCTGATCGCACGTTTCTGAAGACGGAATGGTCTTAGACGTTCAGCCGCTTGTCCGTAAAATTCTACGCCGTACGTCAGTACAGAATGAAAGTACCCGTGATACGCCATTTGCTTATTGTTCAGGTCGAGGCTTCCTTTTAGTCGGGACAGTGCAAAACACGCGGAAGATAGTTTTTTACAAGTTATATCTATATGGGGTTCCCATGTTAGTCTATGGTCTAGAGTGAAACCTAGGTACTTAACAGAGTCGACGATGGGGACCTTAAGTCCATTGCAGACTACATCGAGTTGGCCTTTGTTTTTGTTGGTACCCAGGTAGAAGTGGACAATATTTGTTTTTTCTAGGTTTAGTGCCATGCCATTCGCGGAGAACCATCCAGCTACTCTTTCGATCACATGATTTACCTTTGCGTTGAGGAGGCTATGGGATTCCGCAGATATTATTAAACATCCATCATCCGCGTACATGACATATTCCGCTTGTGTGGAGGCTATCGTAAGGTCGTTAATTAGGATCAAAAATAGGTTGTTTCCCATAATTGATCCCTGGGGAACGGCTATGCTATCTAGGGGAAGAGTGTCCGATTTTATGTCATGTACAGATGTTATCTGTTCGCGGTTCGACAGAAAGCTGGTGATCATCTCTAGAAAGGGGCCGTTGACTCCGTAGTGCTCAAGTTTAGCGACGAGGAGTTTGTGATCTACCAGTTCAAATGCACGTGATAGGTCGCAGAATATCGCCGCTGTGTGTTGTCCTAGGTCTAACTTACTCATCACTTTATGTACTACGTCACGAGTCGCGTCTACCGTAGATCTTCCCGGCTGATAAGCGTACTGTTGCGGGTTAAGGAAGTTACGTTCATTGAAAAAGGACATTAGTCTGTTGCTCATAAGTTTTTCAAGTATTTTAGCCATTATTGGAATAAGAGATATGGGCCTGAAGTTTTTGCAATCCGTCATTTCACCCTTTCCTTTGTAGATCGGTTGCACTTTTACTAGCTTCAAGGTGTTTGGGAATACACCCGTTTGAAGGCACATGTTAAAAAGTTTACATAAAATGTCAAACATAAAAGGTGGTAGGTAGTCAAATGTACGTGTATTCATGTCATTAATGTCCTTAGAGTTTTTGCGTTTTATATTTTTTATAGTTTTTATGACCTCTGTTAGACTGAAAGGTTCGCAGGAGAACTCTGTTGTGCGTTTGTGTACAAACGCGCTTAGGTAGAGCATAGCCTTTACTATGCACGGCGATGTATTGGAGCTTTTATTTGCATTAACATAAAATAGATTTAATTGACCTGCGGTAGAAGCGAAACGTTCGCAGTCGCAGTTGCCTGGCGCTCGGCTGACCAGTGCGTCCAGAGCACTGCACTTATTACTATGACCAGTTTCTGATGCTATTATCTGCCACACGCCGCGGCAGATATTTTCAGATTGAGCAATAGTCTTATTTATGAATTGCCTGCGAGCTGATATAATTTCTAAGGAGTATTCCGTTTCTAAGTCTGCGAGTTTCAGTTCTAAGCACAGTTTATCATTTTTTGTGTCTGTCAAGAGATATTTAGTGGTGGTAATTTGTTTACTTAATACGAGAGCGCGGTCACTGATCCACACTTTTACATTATTGCGAATTGGATATTTCTTCAACGGGAAGTGAATGTCAAAAAAGTGCTTAATAATTCTACATACATTGTCAAAAATGACGCTGGGGCCTTGCGATTTGTTCAAAACATTTTCCCAATCATGCATGGAGATACTATGTGTAAAGTTATGAATTTTAATATCACTATACAATCGCTTGTAACCCACAGGATTCGATTCGGATATGTTAGGTAAAGCTACTGTTAGCACTACTCCGTGATGATCGGAAATGTCCAGATTGATTAACTTTGAAGTGATGCTCGAATTTATGTGTAGATTAGTGTAGGCGTGATCTAAGCACGATTGTATAGTTGATATTCTAGTTGGAAATTTTACAATAGATTTTAGTCCTGCAGATTTTAAGAAATCAGTTAGCTGTTTAGTATATTTAGTTTTAACTAATAAATTCAGGTTCATATCCCCGACAATAATTATTTGTTTATTTATTTTATTTAAAATGTCTGTTATTTTATTTAAGTTTGCAAAGAAAATGTCAAAGTCGCCCGAGGGGGGCCTATACAAACATACAACAATGACGCCCAGTTTTATGCACTCAGCTGCACATATTTCACAGTGTGACTGGATAGATAAATTTACAAATTCCCTTCTTTCAATGGCTAACAGGGACGGTTTACAGTAGATACATACACCGCCGCCATCTTTAGACGACCTGCCATAATGGCTAACTAATTTGTAGTTTATTATATTTACATTAAGTATGTCATCCAGATTTAAAAAGTGTTCAGTCAAACATAAAATATCAAATTCATAATTATTAAGTTGCATTTCACATTCTAATTTTTTTGTTTTATTTCTGATTCTATTTATATTTTGATTTAGTATTGTTAAGATTTTATTCGTCGGCTTGGTCATACATTTACACTTATCTGGTTTGGGTGGATTATTTTTATTAACATTAACAGTATCTGGATGGACACTACAATAATTGTCATGCATAATTTTACATTCCTTTAGGTTACCACCAGGTCCACCTGGAGGTAGTCTAAAAAAGAGTTAGCAGCAACTGCAATGTTGCCGAGGTCCTTTTCTGACGTACTATCTATGACATCGTTTGTTTTGTTTGTTATATTTTTAATAGCATATGGCATTATATAATATTTTGTTATAGGGGAATTTCCGCACACGTGAAATAATTCCTCGCATGAGTTATGTACAATGATTTTGCTTAAGTACCTACAAAATAACTTTGTAATTAAGTGCTTAGATGTTAAGAACCTATTTTTAAATAAATTTATGTCAATAACACACATTCCTGGTGAATGGCTTTCTATTTTACAGAGTTCAATATTTATCCAGTGAGTCTTTTCATTATACGAATCATCAAAACTGTTTCTCGCGTAACGATATGGTAAGGTAGTTATTTGGAGTTTAAACTTTTGACTTAGACATACCTGTTTAACGTACTTTACACTCTCTATGTCATAATGGTTTGAGTCGGACGCAATGATGATGATATTGTCTCCTTCTGATAAGTCTTCTGTTAGTACCTGAAAATTACTAACAAGCTCTCCAATGGGGGCACCGGGCTTGCAAATGGAGAGAATGGAGTCGTATTGGTCATATGTTCGTTTCATGTATTCCGCTATTGATTTTCCATAAATGTCACATAAAATTAACTTTTTTTTCGATTGTTTTTGTTCAATTTTGTCAATAATTAATGGGCTGCCACCAATTTCTTTGGGTTTTAATGTATTATGTCTCGTCGAATTGTCACTACGAATTTTCTTATTTTTAGAGGCGTGAGACGACGTTTTCATTTTACTAGATTTAGTATCAACTTGTACGTTACTATTTCTTTTTTCTTTACTTACAGCATGTTTGTTTATTGTGATATGTTTTTCAGTTTAATAATTTCTGTTTGTAGGTCTATCACTTCATTTTTTAAGGATTGTATTTCCATTTTCAGTAGATCCAAGGCTTCTTCACTTTCTCTTTGAGTAGATAGCTGTAATTTTTCAAACATCACTGCATTGCTTTCATGCATTTTTATAATGTTCAAAGCTTCCTCGTACTCATAGATGTCTGGCATGCTTTGTAGTAACTTTTGTTTTAATTCATTATTTTGTTGACACAGATCGTCTATCTCAGTGTCTCTGGATGCTAAAGAGATTTTTAGTTCCGCAATTTGATTAATCAAGTTTTTGTAATCCTCTGAGCACTCATCTTGTTCTTTTATCAATTTTATGTTGAGCGCCTGTGTTTTTTTTAACTCAGTTGTGAGTTTATTTATTTGTTTATCCGCATCCTGCATTGCTAATTGTTTACGAGTTGTCGGAATTTTAATTTTTAAGTGCAAAAAGAGAGTGCACTTCTCACGGTGGATTCGAACTCGGAGTAGTGACGTGTCGTATGGAGTTTAAATATGTATATTGTATATTGCACCTCATTCGTCGACAGGCTGTTTTTTCACAAGTGCTCTTTATATCTTAATTGGATTACAAGACGAATAACATCCTGTTCGCATTTCACTCATAGAATCGTATGTGATACAATCAATAAAATGTTTCAATATTTTAATTCCTCTGCTGCGACATTAGCGAGTGGAACAAAATGTCGAGTGTAATCCATCAATGGATCAGCTCAGTGGATCAGAGTGGAATAGGGCAGTTTTTCATAAGTAAATAGTTTTTGTGATATGTTGAAATATTATTATTATTGTTCACGCTCAAATAAACAAAACATTTTATTTCCGTAACGGCACAAGGACATTGGGACACCTATCGCCCTTAGTTCCAATATAGTCCAGACGAAAGCACTTTACCAAACAAAGCTACCACTAAAGTCATTCACAACGGAGTAATACGGCTATACGGTAAATACAGGAACGTGTAACAGTTTTAGATTTAGCTACCGACTCTTCATTGAATAGGTACGTCAGTAGGTCGCAGCCTATTCGACACGGCTTCGCACGGGGCGCTGCGTTTGACAAGTCGCCCTGTTTCCCCACTCCGCTGGAAATACCTAACGGACACATTTGAGGGCGAAGCAAACTAACCAACTATTCTGAATAAGTCTCCAGATTAAGTAACATGTTAAAAATATCTTTATTAACTTGGTGTCACCAAGTTATAAGTCAGATATCAAGGTAGTTAGCGTACATATTTTCGAAATAACAATAATTGATATTATAGTTAGTCATAATAATTTGACGTTAAAACATTATTTATAATTAATTATTATTGATTCACAATCATTGATTTAAATTTAGGCTACTAATATTAACAAATTGTTATTTCGTAAAACTCTTTAAAGAGTAGAACGAATAACTAAGTTCAGTTGATCGAGTTCAAATTCGTATTACCTATTGTGTGACATGACAGTTCTTGAACTCGGTTAAGCGCTTGAACCAGATCTACTTTCCATAATGTTCGTAAATTTGCGCTGAGAGCTAAACTAAAAATAGTCTTTAGAGTATTGCAGAACGTTCAGAGTTAGTTCTATTTTATTATTTATTTATCGTAAGTCGAAGTCTCTTAATGATATGACAGAAACAAATGTAATAAAACTAGTTTACAACTGTTTGTATAGAATAGGCTTAGTGTTAGCTTCATGATAAAAAGCTATTTCATAACACAAACTAAATATAATCTGCCTTGATATAATTGTACTTTTGTTTTGATTTTTAACATTTAAACTTGCTATTTGACTGTCTGTTTAAAAATATCCATGTATAAAATGTAAATCCGTCATTGGTCGTAGGAAAAACATATTATTTTAAGTATATCTAGAATAAGGACTGTGGATTTTGTTAAATAAATAAATAAAAAATAAATAAATAAATCATGTTTGTTTCGGTACCTCGGTGACTAGAAAAGTGTACAAATTCAGTACAGCGGAAGACTTTTTGTTTTCAATACAATGTTTGCCCTAAACGCAAGAAAGCTGTCAAATATCCGCTGTGATCCTCAACACAGTTTTCAAACAGAACGACCAAGTCTTATTACTTCCCGTGAGCGACTGAAAGTCAGCGAGTCCGTTCCGTACCGGCCTGGTTTATTATTTCCTAGTGCTATTGCAGCGATGCCTGTGAAGTGTACGTAGTTGCGACGTTCATGTACGTGGGGTCAAGGAAAGTGTAGTCCAGATTGATGTCAATCAATGGAAGGATTCGTGCCCCACTTCCAAAATATTCTACTTCAGAAATTGCGATAAGTTCTAATATGCTTTTTTATAGAGGGGGAATCGGATACCATTATTTCATAAGGGGCGAAATAACGGTTATGCCGGTCTTCTACACCTACCACTGTGTCTCACTTTGCACCTGTTTACCGGGACTACGGGTACACTCGGGAATTTACTCTAGCCTATTTTCTAAATAAGCTAATAGCTTCATTCGCGTACAGCTCGCGCGAGCTTGCTATTGTATGCGATTGATGAGTCACCCTCGCCGACCGACAGGTTAATTTTGAATCAATCAATACTTGATTATAATCTTATGAAGTCGTGATTTTGCTTACTAAAGAATATCAAATTATCTAGAGGATAAAAAACCTGGGACGGTTTTGTTTCAGCTCGCAAACTAAAAACCTAGCAAATTAAAGGTTTTATTTAACATAAAATCCGATTTTATAATATATGAATATTTTTTTGATTTTAGTTCATAATCATTAGCTGCATTATTGAAATTATTGTATTTATCTATGATATTTTTAGCACATTGTTGTGTTTTTTCTGTAATTTATAATGATTTCTAATTTTATATTAAATAAAAAAGGTACTCTATTGCATTGGGTGTGCCCATTAGGATAGATAGATATGTGTAAATAAAAAAATGATATTATTATAAACTTTTTGACGTCTCTAAGGGTCCTGTAATATAAAAAATAAATAAAATAAAGCCCTTTGACTTTTGCCTGGTTTACTTTGTGTGTTTCAGTTGTGTATGTATCACTGAGACGACTATCCGGAGTTTACCTCAGTTCTGCGTAGTTAGGTAGCGAGCTCCCGTCGCGCGCTATAATAAGTCCGCCTCGGCATGGGTGTGCTGTCAGAGGCACGGTAAGTTTCCGCTTGTTTATTGAAACTATCGGCGCTAAGGCAGTTTATTGCATAACAGCTAATAGCTAGAATACTTGCTATAGCTCGGTTCATACATAATAATGTATGAACAGAGTGTGAACCCCGACTGACGACCTTTTTGCATGAAATGTTTGTATGATCCTGGGCAGGGTGCTCGGTGCATCATTTGTTTATACTTATCTGGTACCCAATATATAGATGATTTCCTCAGGGGCTATATACAAAATGCTTTGTCAAATGTCAAGCATTATGATTCATCATCATCACCATCAGCCTATACTGGTACTATTCAGCTAGATATAGGCCTCCCTAATGACCACCCTGTCTTCAGTTTGCCGCAACCAGCATCTAACTGCAGTCTCTCCAGGCTGTCTTTTCATCCCATCTGAGGTGTATATTGAGTATTTCTAGCATTCTTACAACCCTTGGAATTACTATTAATATATTCCTTACCTTTTTTATTTTTTGTGTGACCACTTACCATTTCTTTGAGATTATGTATATTATGTCGAATTTTGTGTTCGTTTTTACTTTTCCTGATAACATAATCTTAAAGAAATTAAACCGTCCTGAAGCCGTCAGTAATATATCTACAAGAACTGTACAACTGTAAGCCCCAGTGAGAAAAACAAACAGGGGAGTAAAGAAACGCGCTAGAATTATTAACGCTGTTGGTTTACACCGACAGGGGGCGTACTCAGGGACAAGTGAAGGTGGGGCTCATAATAATCCACTCTTAGTGTTGCTTTCATCATCATCAGCCTATCGTAGTCCACTGCTGGACATAGACCTCCCATAATGAGCGCCAAAGAAATCAGAGTCTGTATATTGAGTATCAGTGTTACTTTAGTACAAAAATTTTTCAAATGTAATAATTATTAATAAGTACTACCTATAAGTAATTTTTATTGTGCCCGGCAGAGTTTAGAGCAAATGTTTATCGCAGCCACTCAGCATTGTCATGGATAAGCAGTGGTCTGTTTACTCAGCGCTTCACATGACACTTCAAGCTAAGGCCGAAGTTTGAATGAATGAATTATTGGATGTTTGTTACTACCTCATGCTGAAACTATAGAACCGATCGAACTTTATTTTGCATAGATATTCTCGAAGATCAAGGCCTGAAATAATATATAATATGCTACTAATTGATCCTATTAATCAGTTTGCAATGAATAGAAAAATCCAATTAAACATTGTATAGAAACAACACGAGCGAAACCACGGCCAAAAACTAGGTAGTTGATATACAATAGTTAGATTTTATTTTGTGCACAATCGTTTATATATTTTAGTTATTCGGCAAAACCCACGATTCAAAAATCGACTCCCGATAATTGCATCGATATCAGCTGCAATATCGAAACATCGCTGCGGTCTTTTTTGTTGCGTTGTGTTATTGTGCTGGTTTTATTCTCTACGGCTTACGCAGCTAACCTAAGCCTGGGGCTTAGGATTTATACGTTGAAAACAAAACAGGCAGCAGCGATTCGAATTTTGCTTATTATTTTAAGCTTGGTTCTTAGAACCCTATTCACATTTGTTCATCTTATAAATGGAGGAATAAAATATTTTACTATGTATTTTTTCACAGAGAAAGAAAGATCATATTATCCTCATTACCTTTTGGAAACTGAGACTCTACAAGGTACTTTTGAGTTTTCAAATCACCAAAACGGCAACAGATTTCGAGGTAACAAATTATGACCGCTTGATTATCACAAAAAAATCTAGAAAACTATTGAACTAGTTCCCACGGAAAGTATTTCCCACAGTATCGTATCCGGTAGGAGCGTTGTAATGCGAGACGCAAGGTGTATATAATGAATTCAAAATCTTTAAAGTTTTTGCTTTTTGATTTTCGTCTTTTCTTTTTTAGTGCATGTTCTTGACTACGTCTCTGCATCTACAAAAATATACTGTACAGTTGAACACTCAGCTCAAGGGAGCCATTTCACTTCTTACCGCTTTTGTTGCTGGTATATATCTCTGTAGGGCGGAGCTCACTTTCGTCGATTGCTGGCTCCTTGTTCTGTGGTCAAGGGGTACGTAAAATATATGTTTTCCCAGAAATCATTCACATTTTATTTAAAGAATAATGTTTTTTTCCAAGGTTTAAGTCTCAGGCTTGTAATGGTAACTGCTAACCTTTCTGACCGACACCTGCCTAGAAAACCAATTAGCTTTAACTTTTCATACGTGATATATGAATCAGTAGCTAGGACAAGTTACAGATTCTTTTTCATATCAAAAACAATAAGTCCTGGACGGTAATCGAACCTTTTACGGATCAGACGGAGCTAGTCTTATTAGACCATGGGAAGAAGAAGCTCTGTCTGAGGAGCGGCCAGTCGTCTGTTACAACAAACTAATATTATTTTGTTGTTATTCATTTAATGTATTCTTTTATCCTTCCACACTCGAAAACATGTAAAAACATTTGCCGAGTGCTCCAACCAATGTTTATGAAATGACTTTCAGGCAGCTTCCGTAAGTTGGAGGAAGTTTGAGCCCCGCGGGAAACGACACGTGACGAAAGGCAGGTCCCTGAGCACTTACTGCAAGGTTGTTTTGTATGGATAGCATAAAACTAGATTTAGGTTCCAATTTCAGGTAACATGTGGCAGGTAGGACGCTGACCGCGCAGGACTTTGAAAGGGTAAAAGGGTTAGCACTACCTGAATGGTAAAACAAATGTGAGGGTTTCTTTGAAGAATAGGACTTCTATGTTTAACTGTAGGCGAAGCACAGCGATTTTTGTCGTAAAATACTCGTATTTGAAATTCGTTTATTCAACATCAACGTGAACACAAAACGATGCGATCTCATTTTATAGAGTATTTTAAGACTAATTTGGTGGGAAGAGTTACTTAGTGAAGTTAGTTAGTGAAGAGTACTTAATTAATAATTATTAGGTATTCGTTTTGTAGACACGTAAGAATTTCTCATATTTCGACACGTCAACACGTGTTGTCTTTGAATTAGACAGGAGCACAAGTAGTTTTGGAGGGAAAAAACAAAAGAGATCGGATATTCGAGTCTCCAGATTTGGTGACGAAAATACCTCTAAAAAGGATTATCAACCTTAAATAATAATTGCAGAATAAAAGTGAAACAATTTTTAAAGCTTTCTATCATTTCTTTAAACTAATATTATAAAGGCGAAAATTAGTGCTGTTGCGAAATGTTTGTGCGAAGACAACGCGATACCTAATAAAAGGATTGAGTTGGAATAGCATCAACTAGATCTGGAATAACATATAATGCACTTTTATCCTTCGAATTCGAGCTAGCTAGTTGTACATGTATTGTATATGTATACACATATTCATAATCAAGTATTATACGGCGATAATTCTAGCGGAATTAGTTTCATGATTTATCGAATAACTGTATATCGATGCAGGTGTGTTATGTGTTTTTTAAAACATGAGTAAAAGAACCGTCTCCAGTAATAAAGTTGTACGTCACGGTGACCACACTTGTCACACATCGCGGACACGCGCGCTCGTTCCGAACCATTTCCCAACAATTCCGGAATTTAATGTTATTTGTACGGGATGCGCCGTTATTGCATCCATGGGATTGGAATAAAAATTTCAATCCCATGGACTTTTTACTTTACTTTACTTTTACTTTAATGTTTATATTGATTATAAAAAAAAAATGCTGGACAATTCACACACACAGCATTATCTAGCCCCATGGTAAGCAGAGCTTGTGTTATGGGTACTAGATAACTGATACATAATACATAATACATTACATTACATAGATAGATATTTTTTATAATACACAGAAAATTACCAGAACACCCGGAACAAATATCTGCAGATCGTACACACAATTGTTTCGAGGCGTGAATCGAACCCGCAACCTCCTGCGTCGCAGGCGGACCTTCGCCCACCGCGCCACATCGGTGGTCGCATTAGAACTATGATGAGATCGATCAATACTTCTCTATATCATAAATTAGCTGAGCCCCGCGGCTTCGCCCGTAAATCTACGTGTCAAATGGCTTATAAACACTCCTCTTGAATCACTATCAATTTAAAAAACCGTATCAAATTCCGTTGCGTAGTTTTAAAGATCTAAGCATACATAGGGACAGACAGACAGCGGGAAACAACTTTGTTTTATACTATGTAGTAATTATTACTGACAAAATAACCTAAAGTAAATATTCATAAGAGGAAAATACATCAAACGAACCCTAATACTACTTATTCCATATTGTCAATCAAATCATTTCCTACCGTCAACCGTAGATACCGTCTAACCCCTCGGCTCGCGTCAACAGTTCATATCGAAGGTAAGTCGGGCTTTCGAAGGACATAAGGAAACGCAATTTCTATTAACTTCCACACAGCGGCTCTAGACATCGAAACCTTCCTTAACGTAGAAAAATAATTTCCTTGTTTACGTACATCCCTGCCGAAGCCTTTACCTGGTATAATTACGGACCACACTACGCTATATTACGCTAAGTATATATGTCCGCCAGGTATATGTCCTGGTATAAAGTCATTTAAAACGGGATATTTACCATGATTAGATTTTTGAGTTGTGTATCAAATCATGGTAAATATCCCGTTTTAAATGACTTTAGTGTTAATAACCATGATAGTTTCACAAGTTTTATTTGACCCGGTATGTTTCCGGAGCCTTCTTCACTAAATAGTGTATAGTTATTTTATTCATAATAATTCAATTTACCGACCTCTGCGACGCAGATGGTCGCGGGTTCGATTCCCATCTCGGGACTAACGTGTGTATCATCTACAGATTTTTTTCGGGTGTTCTGGTTGTTACGTATAGTATAATAAAAAAAATATATCTATGTAATCGGATGATTATGCTGTTTTTTTTTAATAGATAGAGTGATTCAAGAGGAAGGTTTATAAACCAATTGACACATAGATTTCCACGCGGGCGAAGCCGCGGGGCGCAGCTAGTATCTTATAAATACAATAATAATGAGTAACGCAAAATTAAAAAATATATAATAATTTCAAAGTCAAAATTCGGTGGTGATAACTAAATAAACATAAAATAAAGTAGGAGCGAGAAGGCTGAGCTTTACAGTTGACACGTGGGAAGGTGTCATACCTACGTCTTGGCGCCTTTGTAGCGAGCGTAGCGATATCCCGGGGAATGCAAATGTAGTGATGTGTGACGTTTAGCGGGACGTGCCGGGAATAGAGATGCGGGACTCACAGGCGCGCGCGGACGGACGCGTGCGGCCAATCAGAGGCCGCGTTTGATTCCACATTCATACGTGATCACATTTCACACTTTATACAAAACAGTTTTTAAGCTAACTAGATCAGAACTTCATAATCAATAAATTTTCACTGTCACTGATTTCTTCTATCGTGAACAAAGAACATAAAAATTAATAACAAACAAAGGTATCTTAGACACATTTCGTGCTACAGCACAATACATACTAAGCTGCCAACCCGCGACTTCCTTGTGAGAACTCCTTGAAGTTCACTAAGCCTTAGAACTCATTTAGTATACTCATTTCAAAAAGAAAACCGGTTGTGTTCATATTTTGTACTGAACAGAGTTTAGATCGACAGTGTCTACTAACAAATATCTGAATATTATTCGGAAATCATCAGCATGCAAATCAAAGACAAAAGCCTGTCCACAGCCAATAGCTTCCAGTCTTACTTGATTAAATGTCACTTCTGTACATCGGAACAAGGCCCGGCCACAGTGGAGCGGGCCACATTGACAGGTAATCATTTTGAAGCACCCCCTTCCCCCCGCGAACCCAGTTTGACGGTCGAGTGGTCCTTAAAATATTGTAATTTAGACTGATTGATTGAAACTGGTGGAAGATGATGTTTTATGATGGTTTTTGTGAGGAAGCTTCTGTTTTTTAATAACCATCGATCAGTGGAATGGTTCCTATTCATTTTGGCGATGGAACAGTGAATCATTGACTTGATAGAGCCAGGCCTTTCATAAATTGAGTTCACGCACAGAAATCCTTCTTAATAAACAATCGCATTGTGGAAATAGATACATATCCAGTTGTTTGGTTTTGGTAAGTAAACCTATCAATGACGTAATCATGACGTAATTTTACGTAATTCTCCAAAAAACAATTATTATGGTAAGTCTATATTTTCTAACGTCTTCTTCTTCTTTTTTTTTTGTTTTGGCGCCGCTTGCTTTTCGCTACGACTCTGCCAGTGTCTGTTTCAGAGTGTCATAAACTTCTTACATACCTCTAGAATATGATCAGTTACGAAAAATTAAGAACTTATAAATTTTGCATCAATATGATTTTGCTAATATAAAAGGTTGGCTGTTTGCGTGCATTCGGAGTGAAATTGACAATGACAGTGACAAGAAAGTTTCACAGCGACCAAGGAAAAAAAAACAAAAAAGGTTTGATTGAAAATTTGCTTCTTGTGATCGTTTGTACAAATTATGCATTTTTTATGCATATTAGAATTACGATAAAATAATATTTGTTTGAAAACACCTACTTATTTTATTATTTTTAGAGAGGATAAACTACTATATATCTACAAAGAGCAGAAAATGTAGATTTTATTTTATTTTAAGCCATTATTGTCCCACTGCTGGGCAAAGGCCTCCCTTTTCTCCTTCCACTCCTCGCGATCCAACGCTGCAACAGGCCACGATGGAAGATGTACCTCGAGCTCGTCGCGCCATCTCATCCTGGGCCTTCCACGTCGCCTCTTAGCGTTGGGTGGGCTCCACTCTGTGGTGGTCTTTGCCCACAAGTCGCTGGACATACGGCAGACGTGTCCGGCCCAGTTCCACTTCAGGCTTCCGGCTGTCTGACCAACGTCAACGATGCGTGTTTTGGAGCGTAGTATGCTGTTCCGCACGCGGTCTGACAGCTTGACTCCTAAGATGCTATGCTCCATGGATCGTTGGCAGATGTAAATGTAGATGGATGTTAATTTTGAACTACATGATAAAATCTAAACAATCCCGCTCATTATCAGCTGATGTAATTTTTACTCTGTGTTTTTGACAATATCCCGAACACAGACTAAATTATAAATTTACGTACTGACAAGCTTCTTTCAAACCCTTTCCATAGAGCATAAATACACAATGAGTTCCATTGTAAGAAACGAGCTTGTCAGCCACTTATCGGCGACGCGGAGCGCGCGCCGTGTTTCGCGCCAAAACTGAAGACCAAACGGGGTGCGTCCAAGCAATTGGATATTATTCAAAAATTACGGGATATTTACCATTCTTGATATATAGTGTCGCTGTGTTGCAGTTACTAGTGGATTGTGTAACTCGATCTAGTGGTTTGAACCAGACTTGAGAAGATGTTTCTGATGTGTAAAAAGCATGATGGTTTCAAAAGTGTAATAATGAATACTGTTTATTTTGTATGTTCGTTAAGTTAATTTTAAACCAGTTTCACTTAGGCAAAAAGTTCACTTTACACACTCAATGGCTACAACGACATGTCAAAGACAACATAGGCTAATGAAACTAATAAAACAACGTTTCCTTAGTTTAACAACGAATCAACAACAAAAAAAGGTCAGACTGCACGAAATAATTTTAATTAAAGCCAAAATCCCGAATGTCCTTCGTCAAAAAACAACTTTACATATCAAAAGGGCCAAAATGTTTTTTGTTTTCATAAACCATCTCGGGTGTGAGTCGGTCGGTATTTTTCATTTAACCCTCCGCCGCCGGCCGGAGAAATGCGGCCGAAACATTAGTGGATTCAGAAGTGGAGCGCTCGTTACGACTCACTTACAGAAAAAACAGGCGCCCGCCAGCCTGATCACCGCCTACTAACGGTTAGCTGTTCTTACTGTAAGACCAGAAATAAAAACAGCATAACCGCTTAAATACCTAGAAAAAGTTTTTCAAAAGTTTTGCTTTTGCTGAAGTGGCAGTGGGCCGGTCGCTTCCTGCGAAGAACTGACTACCGCTGGGGTAACCGTATTCTTGATTGGAGACCGTGACTTGGCAAACGTAGTGTATGATGCCCTCCATGCCAGGTGGGATGATGTATTATGAAAGACAGTAGATGCTGAATGTGGCAAGCTAAAGACATGGCGCTGTGGCACTCATAAGGGGGAGACAATCATCATTTAATGATGATGATGATGATTTGCATAGTATTGCTTTGGTTCTTTCACTATATTTGACAGTTGCTTTGAATTGTCAAATATAGTAAAACGTTACGTTAGTGTTACGCAAGGCTGATGTATGGAAACCGCAACACTAGCACCGACCTCGATAGCATGGACTTCGAGCGTTCTGCGGAGTCGACGGCTCGTGTAAATGACGTCAATCGCGATGTCTCCGTTTGCCTAGATTATAAGGAACTTAGCATTCTCGATTCATACTTCGAACGAGTCTCTACATTGTAATTTTTTATAATAAATTAGGGTTATTTAAAATAAGTCTTTTTTTAAAAGCCACCCCGGAGCGTGACCTACATAATTCCCTTTAGGTAACTTTGTGTGTTTGAAGTTTATTTATGATTGAACTACAATTAGTATATCTGTCCGGTTTCCCGTGTAAAGGCGTCCGGGCCGGAGCGACCCGCTAAATGCCACCCCAGCCGAGCCTTCCCTTTAAGGTTTCATTGCTACTTGACACAGAATCCGGAAAAATTGTTTATGAGCATTTGTATGTGAGTGACTTGTTCTTGTTATGGCACATTAGCGGAGACCGCGACTTTCATAACCTTTGGATTTATGCTGCACGCGCTGATGGGGTTTCACAATATGACCTGTCTAAGTGCTTATTTGTAAGCTTAAAGAAATAAAAACTTTTCATTTTCATTTTCACATGACATTTGGATGAATATTAAAATAATTATCAATATTAAGTACACTGCGGCAATAATAAAAAATAATAAATACTATGATAGTCGTATTTGCATGAAAAGATTATTAGAATAGTTGGAACTTTTGACACGCGTCAAAGCGTGTCAAAAGTCAGTCCTACATTTGTTTTCATCGAACGTAAAATGCCAAAATGTCAATCTGAGACGATACCATTGTTAAAACGATTGATTGTATGATTGTTGACGTAAATTACCCGTGGCCCACCTACTCGGTCCACTAGCACCAGTCCGACCCGTGGATTAACTGAGATGTACAACTCGTAAGGCTACGTGTAAGTACATTTATTAGTGGACTAGCTTTAGTTCCTGAGTCTAGTTGAAGAAAGATAGGAGACGTGACCATGACCTCTTACTTTTGAATGTGATTTGCGTAAGTATTTCCTTGTACGCACGATATGAGGCGCTGTCAAATCCCAATGAACAAAGATATCACGATCACGTCTCGATATTATTTCCAACTGGACTCAGTGCTCTGAATCCTCTTTCGGCGCCTTTCTAACCAGCCACTGCGCAAAAACATTATTTTATTTTTGTAGGAACAATGCTACCTATTGCTAAAACCTGTCAGTTTTTCCTGATTTATCCTTGCAGTATCTTCGTAGCCTGCTTTAATCGTGCAACTTTGCCCATTTAGCGTAATTTAACCAGGAATTATGCGGGTAGGTGCATTCTCCACTAAATTCAGTTACTAATATGTAAAGCACGCAGGTTTACTAAATGTTGCAGCTATCATACACTTCGGTACAATTTCACATTTAAAATTTGTATGCTGATATTAAAACTGAAACCTGCTATTTTCTGTTTCATGTGAAAATAGGAATTGTTTTAACTCGCAGTTATGTTTTGGCTTTTTGAATTGATGTCAGGGTTTATTCATCAAAGTTGCAATATTGTTACCTACATTAAAATGTTGCACCAATTCGCCGGGATGTGTCGGTGTGTTCGGTGTGGAGAGAAAAAACGCGTGTGAAACTGCAGACCGCAGCTAGTAAGTGTAATGCTTTCAACTTAAATCTCACACACAATGCCATCTCCCGTCCCATTCACAAAATAACGGCGTGAATTCATCAAGTCAAGCACTAGATTACAAAGACATCGCGTAATCGTCTAGAAATGTAAATGCTCGATACAAACACAGCCTAATCCCCGTATTGTTAGAGTTGAGAATGGCTGAACAATGGCAGGCAATATGGATGGAGCCTGATTAAGGCGGATTAGAGACGAGACTGCCCGCGCTTGGCTTCTGCGCTAGTTGCTACTCGCTAGTTGGCTTCTGTTCCAATCATCACAATATGCCATAACACATACAGATACATAGGTACGGCCAAATTACCATTTGTGGATAATGGCCTGGCATACTGAAGGCACAAGACAGGGCGCTATCACGCTCATTAGGGGATGCCTATGTCCAGCATTGGACTATTATAGGTTGATGATGATGAAACTGAAGGAGTCGTCTCTTATGATTCGTTGAATGAAGTCGTATGTAACTCAAAGCACTTCGCAATTGATAAAAAATACGTTGACGGCACATTTTGAGATTTTATTTCAATGTGCGATACACGTTTACATATTTGTCCAGAGAGCTGTCTTTGAGCTTGGACATATTTGTATTGTCTAACTAAATACTTACTAATCACTATACTAGCCAGTTTGTAAATATTGTTTCAATAAAGGTAGTGCGTTGAGTTCCACTGGTCTGCCTTGCATTCGTGAGATTAAACATTTTTAAAAAGTGTTTATTTATTTACAGGTAAATAAAGTCCAAAGCTCTTCAAAACATGCCCGTGGCGGGCGCAGCGTAATACTCGATCCTTTCAACTCAACCCATGGATGTCGTAGCGTAGGAGTCGACTAGAACTTAGCAGAGGAAAGGTTTCTTCAGTATATTTTAACACCTCAACTGCGACCATCAACCCGCCTGACAAGCGCAGTGACAATGGCAAAACCCCTTTTCTGTGGAGGAGGCATTCAGTATGGACCGTAATGTGCTAAGGATGCTAAAGGAACTTGATACTTCATGTAACATGTGCATTTATTGTATAAAAAGTATAAAAATATTATTGAAAAAGAAAAAACTTGGCAATTATAACAATATCATTAAAATGGGTTGTAGCGTCCCCGACTGTGCTATAATAAACATTTTAAACTTCTTTCATTTTTGTTGGTTGAATAGCACATAACATTTTACGGCTTGCATTTGGCTTGCTCGACCTAGTTTAGCGAAGAAGTTTTAATGTTTCTGCGGAACATTTTTGTGGCTTATTGGAGAGGCTTACTGCGGAGGGACAGCCAGGGGCACTTTATATGTATAGGATAAGACGAGACCATGGGAGATAATACGAGTACATACAATAACCGACCTTACACCACTAGGGAATATGGTGGCTTATAGCTTGACGTAGATACATACCTACTTGTGTATACCATACAGTGACCACCTGTACCTAGTGTGGAGGTTGCGGGTTCGATTGCCGCCTTGGAACAAATGTGTCTTCAGATATTTGTTCTGGTCATTCTATGTATAAATAAATAAAAATATATCAATGTAATGTATTATATTATATATAACAGTCATCTAGTAAACATAACAAAAGCTATGCAGCTAAGCAACGGGCCTGTAAAACAGAGTGCCGAACGTGCTTTTATTAAAAAAATGCCCGTAGTTTCCAAATGAATGGGAAAGTACGTTTGTACGTTGTATGTGATAGAGGGGTGGGGCTCGGTATTTAAAACCTATTCGGTCTGATTTACATTTATAATGTATTTAAGTACTTTATAAAGGTGCGTAAGTCGATGAAAGCTGAAAAGAAAAGCCTTAACATGCGAAATGAAAGCAATAATAATATAGAACTAAGAACCTCGCCCAATAACTTCCTTTACAAAAGCTCGCTAATCGCACGTTAGTTTCATTTCTTGTACACGCTAATCCCTCAGGACCGGTCTTTCATAGTCCCGAAACCCGGGCTTGTATAGTCCTGAAAGGATTCACGGCCATTACCGGGCATCGGGCCGCATCGGGTCTGACGTCATGACGTCTTTACGACCTCATTCAGATGAAATTAATTGAACCGATCTGTGGGTTATTTCATTATGGACGGGTAAAGGACGGGATGCTTCCGACATGTTCCACTTCCATTGATATGTGACGGAGCTTCAAGATTACATTCTTTTAGGTGTTTCAGCTCAAATCATAATACTAAATAAATAATAAATGCAGTTTATGTCATTCGAACTCAATGCGCTGAGAGATACGAAATAAACGAATTGAAGCAATTACATTCTGATACTCTAAAAAAAGAGTTGTTGCAATTTACAAAAACACGAGACCAAGACAGTTTACTTTCCCGTACTAGTTCTCCGAGTACCTATCCGGTGATATAAAACGCAAAATGTACCGTAGATAACAAACTCGATGAGGCTGTGTCAATTTTCCAGCATTATTTTAAACTCACGGATCTGATTATTTATCCATTTCAGCGCGGACATAGAAATATGTATTAATAAGGGACTTTACATTTTATTAAAAAGCAGCAACAGACTATTTTATTTATTTTATTTTTATTTCGTCATAAAACAGTTCTAGCTTTGGGCTGAAACTGCATAAACACATTTATGGACATTCAAAACAACGTCAATCCCATTTATTTTCATAAAACACCCGCAACTGGATCCAAACCCAACACTTCGCTAAACCACTGTTATGTACATATAATGAACAAAACAGAACAAGTTTTCATCAAAGCAAACGAACAGCCAGTTAGTTTGTTTTCCCAAAACAGAAACTCTTTTGTCCCATTCCAGACTACTGATTAGCAAAATAGTAACATAAAAGCCAGCTTATTTGCTCGCAGCTAACACAATACTACGAGGAGACAACGGCCAAATGTTTTATTTCACCCTTGAACAAACACACGTCGGAGGAAGTAGGTACCTGTAGGTACGTACTCGTAGCTACGCTAAATGACAGGTAGCCTCCGCAGCCGCAATTACGTTGTTGATAAAAGTTTCTGCGCGGCTCAAATAAAACAACAAGAGTTCAATAGCGTCGGTTAACTATCGAAAAATACGAAAACATTAAAATCAGTCGGTATATTGTTTTTCATAATATATTGCCGTTGAATAAATACTGATATTTTTAAATTAATTCTTACTCCAAACGAATGTTATTCAAGTGTTCTTCGCTTGCTATGTTTTAAAATAAAATTCATTTCATATCAGAATTCCACATATCAGAAACCATAAATTCTATTGAAATTATTGTTATTAATATTTTGAACGGCGCTTTGTTAAGCGCAGACCTAAAAGAAATATGTTAATAATATTAAATAAATAAAACTAAACTATATTAATTTCTGCCAGCTTACAATAACTTATTCGACTCATTGAAGTAACTATTATATATTCTCGCTCTTCTCTAAAACATTACAGATAACATAATTACTAAGAATTTAAATTACTATACATTTTGAATCAACATACTTATCAAGTATAATCTTATTTGTAGACCAGTGTTTTTTATAACCACAGCACAGAGACAGAGAGTTAAACTATAGGTATTAATACAACGGGTATTTGTCGCGTTTATTTACCTATTTTTCCCGACGTTTCAACAGGTTTCCACACTGTCGTGGTCACGGGATGACTGGAGTACTGGAGCTATATATAATAAAATTTATCTTCGGAAAATTTTGTATTGGCACCTTGCTTTTTTGTCATTCTACTTGTTAGTTACTGTTTAGATCGCGTAAGTTTAAAAATATGTATTTAAGAGTGAAACTGTTATGAAGCACAGAGATACCCCCTCCAGTGTTGATCTGTTTGCGAGACAGGTCGATTAGGCCGCGTCCGTCAGACAAGCTTGTTGACTCGCTAATATTTAGCCCACACTGTTTGTCCGGCGGCGATCTCCACGTTTGCTTAACTCGCTCATGTAGATATTAGGTACATGAAATGAATAATACAGTTTTAATGATATTATGTTACAGAAAGGTCGATTTCAGTGGCCGATGGGTTTCACGTTTACATTACGGACGGATGTGCAGAATTAATATCGTGTGGAACACAGAAGTAATATTATTTTAATTTTTACGTTATTGATTGAGTTCAGACCAAAAGCTTTTCATCCATATTATGAGGCCTTTTAAAGATAAAACACTAATTTTTTATTAATTAATTTTTTATTGTATTACATTGACTGATGTCCGGAGGACGCAACGATAATAATTATGATATTTTGCCTTATTTAATACGTATAGCTTGCACATGATAAAATTACGTACAATAAATATAGTTTTATTTTTATTTAACCTGTTTTTATTAAAAAATCGGCCGGTTTTTTTTATACCGGATGGAGGCGGCGCTGGACAGAGGCTGGTGGCGATCTATTGTGTCGGAGACCAAGACCCACTACGGGGGCCATGCGCCAGGATAGAAAGTGTGAGTGAATTACAAATATTCATATTTTATCTTAAAAATGGAATATAAAGTAACAATGCACTCGTAAGAAGCCATTCCAACTAGTTGAGTATATTTAAAGTCACGTAACATGAGTTCAAGCGCGATATTGGATTCAGATACTATATCCGTTGGACTCGCATGCAGATTTACGGTCGCGTATTCACAAAATGTACTCCGATTAATTGGGGCTAAGAAGAGGTTACATTAGGTACGTTCAGTCACGGGTCTCTTTTGGAGTTTGACAAGAAATGGCGCTGGACTAAACTTTTAGCTTTTAAAGGAAAAATAGCTTGATGCTTTGATTTTGATCGAAAGCTGACACCATCAATGATTGTGTAATGTTTTCACAATTAAAACTCCGTATTTTGAGAATAGAATTCAAATAAAAATGAATTCTTACGATTATGGCGAATACAATGATTCTAAAATAGCGAGTTGTGGGTCGTCTGATGCCGTCATTATGAAATGCATCAAAATGGTATGAATTAAAACCCATATTTAAATGCAATTTTCGTGCTTTGCGGTAGTGGTGTGCATCTGTTTTGACACAAACTGTTCCGGCACATTTAACTTGTGTCTATTTAAAAATCAAACTGCATTAAACAGGGGTTTGTAAAATCGCGTCTCAGGCTGCCCGAAAGACAAAGCCTTCGGGAATAAAGCAAGCTGCGACAGCTTGCCATGGTAACTGTCACCCAACGCCGACGTGTAGCGCAGGAGCTGACGCGACCAGGGTATCCCACTCCTCACAACACTTTACAGGTCATGTTACCATGTAATAAATTATAATGTATGGTATAATACCATACTATACATATATAATTATTGTTATTTATTTGGAAGACAGACAGTACATATATAATATAAAGAGGTACAATAAGGATTTACATAGACCAGTGAAGTCTCCATTTTAAACAAATTAACACATAAAACTAGTGAACAGACTTTTCAAACAAACGTATCGTATGGAAAATGCTTTACTTAGGCAAAGTGTCATAATATATTGTATGCTAAGTGATCTAACAAATTATACGAAACTTCCGGCGTCCAGTTTTAAAATATAAACTAATTTCAATATTGAAAGCTTTTTGAGCAGATCTCAGATTATTTGTATACATAAAACTGATATTCAATAAATAAACGATACCTACAGAGTCCTGACCCAACCTTGAGAGATAGCGCCCCTGTATCGGCCGCCCGTCTGATGTAAATCACCCCATCTATCGCAGAAATTCCTCAACTTGGGTCGTTTCGAGCGATTCTTGGCGATGGTTTCTAATCTAGAAAACAAGCTCGTGAATTCCGATATAGACGGGATCTTAATGGCGAGTTTAGAACAGCTTACGACTGGAGATGAAATAGATGGCTCTTGGAGATATTGCAACTCGAACTATTACTATCTTTCTATATTCTGTTAAATGGGATACGAAGAAGTTTGAACAATGTCCACTAAAATAATATTATGTACTTTAAAACGTCATGAAATGCCATATTCGGGGCGAACCTGTTTAGTTTCGTGTTGTATTAAAATGAAAACACTACCAATATTTATACAGGGTTTTTGGTAACTCACTGACACTGCGTTCACAGCAGGTTCTGGAAGGCGGGCCTTCATTAACCTGCTTAATTTTATTGTTTATCTTGGTCCTGGTAGAAGGTACTAACCTTTAATAGTCTTTTTTTAGAGAGGCTTTATTTGAAACTAAACTAAAAAACCTGCGAAAGACTGCAGGTATGTAGATGCTGGATGCGTCAAGCCGAGGACAGGGCGCTATGGTGCTCATTGAGGAAGGCCTACGTCCAGCACTGGACCAATATAGGCTGATGATGAGGAAACTAAAAAACGGCTCTGCACTAAACTAATAGTAGGCGTGTGAGTGGGAGATCGGTGTTTAGGAGGTAATTTATTGGGTTCCGTACCGACGTGTATTTTAATGTTGATTCTGAATCAACTTATAAATACACATCGCTTGATTTAGGACTGGAGAGGGGTACCTACCTATCACCAATACTTAACAAATTTGAGACGATTATGATCTGGCGTCTTGACAAACGTTCTGGATGTGTGCGCGTCTGACGGGCAAAACCTGCAGTTCACGCAGTGACAGTGAATTACCAATAATCCTGTATAGAATAGAACTCCTCGGATCTCATTACGCCTTAAGAGCAAGCCTCAACCATTAGCCCAAGTGTAACTATCGTTAGTCGGAGGCCACACGACGCCGTGTACATTCCTGCGGCGGCCCCCGCTCTAGCGGCCTCCGTTATTACAGTGTTATTACTCGAGTCGGGTAGCGATATACGCTATCTGCGGGCGGAATTTGAATTCGGACTAGATTATTCCGATTATTCCAAACCAAAATGTGGAATGTGGCCGTGGTCTTATTGATTTGTCCTGTTAGTTTTGATTATATGACTCGTATCTTTTGTTTTGGGTTACTTTTATAAGATTCTCGTTTTTTTTCGCATTATTATCCAGTTGCTCCAAGTGGAAGGAGTAAATTTTAATAATTTAATATTTTATCCTTTGTTTTTATGGCTGGCGCTTACTATTAGTAAAATAATATACAACTCGACCAATCTATGTTTGCACCTGGTTGCAAACTTACGCGACGAAGCGAGGTGCAGACTTTGCTTGGTCGAGTTGTACACGCTAATATTATAGTTTGAATTTGTGGATGTAAGTATGGATGTTTGTTATTTCTCCAAGCGAAAACTACTGAATGGATCGGGCTGAAATTTTACACAGAAGTTCTAACCCTGAGATCAAACACAGGCTACTATTAATCCCATAGATTAGTTCTCATAGGATAGTAGAAATAATCCGTAAATGTTTCCATATAAATAACGCGAGCGAAGCCGCGAGGTGGAGATGTTTATTGAAATTAACAATAACAGAAAACAATTACTAAGTACTAGTATTTACACTTAAATCTGTTTCCTAAAAATCGAAACCATCATCAGAAAGTAGAGTGCCCAGAATGCTGGCAGCATTGCCACGTTGAATTTGATCGAAATAGAAGCGAGCATTCTGTGGACTGTATGAGAAGTTTCGTAAGAAGTATTTCATACAAAAGTTTAAAACGAGATATTTACCATGATTTGATTTTTGTGTTAATATCCATGATAGTTCCAAAAATATTTTGCAATATACTTGATTAGTTAATCAGCGTACGAACTACCAGCTGTACGTTTAAGATGAGGCAGAAACCTAACGAAGGCAAACAGTAAAGAACTGCAAAAAATTGAAGTGAACAATAAATTTTTTTTATTTTTGATAATAATTTAATGTATAAAATATGACTTGTCTAACTGCTTATTTTGTAAGCCTAAAGAAATAAATGATTTTTTACTTTACTTTACTTTACATAGTTCCACCAGAACAGTAACGATTCGACTGAGGGGTATAAACGTCTAGAACCCGTATAGGAATGCTTATTCAGTAATTTATGTATGTCTATGTGGTGCGAAATGGTACACCATGCGTATAATGACGCCGCGGTCCCCTCGACGAGGGGTGCTAATTCGTTTGCAGAAAACTACAGCATCTAAAAACTATGGGATGACCTTGGATAATTAACCCCCGACAGATACTTTGGGAAGGCTTACCTGTCTGGGCGTCAGCGTGGCATCTCCATCAATTCACGGCTGTAAATCCAGGGTCACACGTCACGCACAAAGTTTATAGGTTAGGTACAATGTTCAGTTCTTGAGGATAGATCACTCAGTCGCGACCCGCGGGTATATTAGCGAATAAATTCTCTCGACAACAATATTTTAGTTGGAGAGGCGATATTATCTGGAATCAAATACTGCGACGATTCCTTGGTTTGAGACGTCCGTTCCGGCTGGCGTCGCTCAGAGGCTTTTTTTTATGGTCAAGCGACAACTGCATCGAACGTCAGATCGGTGCAATGACAGCGAACTTCAGGGTTGACTGCATGACGATTTCAGAAGAGTAAACCAACCCTTTAAGTACCTAGATAGGTAATAACCATCCAATGTCACCCACAGCTATATAGGTATATAAATTAATACAAACGCACTATTAGCGTAACCATATTCCCCGGCTTGAAAGATCCTACTTTCAAAACACAGAGAAAGCGAAATTATATTATTGAGAAAGAAATTAGAATTGTTTATTTATATAAAAATATTATAATTGCATATCGTCGCGAAAGCTCTACCCCAGCGGTATGAGTAACAAATTTAAATTTATTTATATATATAGGATATTATACATATACGAAGCTACCAATAATAATAATCTAAATAAGGTTTACTGAGTTGGGAGCGGGCACAATTTAACAATCGGTCTGCTCTGAAGCATTCCACCTTTTACCTTCACGGACGCTACTCTACATATCCCTTTCTTGTCCGGAAAGATTTCTGTGATTAAACCTAACGGCCAATGCAAGGGCATTACATTATCCTGCATGGAAATAACAACCATCCCAACACGTACTGGGTTAGAAGGAGTATTCCATTTTTGTCTTGATTGGAGGGTGTGCAGAAACTCATTGCGCCACCGTTTCCAAAAAGATTGGACGAGTTGATCAGTGAATTCGTATCGTGAAATAAGGTGTAAACGCTTTTCAGTAACTTCGCGAGCGGGTAAAAACACAAGCGGTTTTGTATTAAGAAAATGTGCAGGTGTAAGAGCGGTAGGATCTGACGGATCTGAGCTAAGTACATAGAGAGGTCGGGAATTTAATAAAGCCTCGACTTGAGCTAACATAGTGTTAAGCTCATCAAAGGTGAGTATTTGTTGACCGACGACTTTCAACAGATGCGTTTTGACACTCTTTACTTCACTTTCCCAGCATCCACCGAAATGTGGAGCTCTACAGGGGATGGTTTTATGAGTGATCTTATGCTCCGTCAGTGCGGTTTCCCAATAGGGGCGGTATTCTTGAGATAGGAATTGGTAGAGATCGCGAAGATATGATCTGGCGCCGATGAAATTGGTGCCGTTGTCTGTATATAGACATTCGACGGGACCACGGCGCGAGAGAAAGCGTTTTAGTGCTGACAGGAAGCTCGCAGTGCTGAGATCTGAGGCAACTTCCAGATGCAGAGCACGCGTTGTCAAGCACGTAAAGAGACAAATATAAGCCTTACGACTCCTTTGGCCTCTGCCACGCACAGACGTTATCATGAGCGGTCCCGCGTAATCACACCCAGTGTGTGAAAATGCTTTAGGAGCGACGTCAACTCGTGATTGAGGCAGATCAGCCATGATTGGAAAAACCAGTCGTGGCTTAGCGCGGAAGCAAATATTGCAATTAAAAGTTATATGACGAACAATACGTCGTGCGGACAGAATCCAATACCGTTGTCTCAGGAGGGACAAAAGTAAGTTTGGACCTGTATGGAAATTTTTGACATGATAGTGGGAAACTAGAAGTTCCACTACGTAGTCCTGTCGGGGAAGTAAAATTTGGTGACGAGAGTCAAAGTCCAACTCAGAATTGGCTAAACGTCCACCAACGCGAATAAGTCCATTGTACAGAAACGGACTAAGCTTCTGTAGTGGCTTAGAACATAATTGTTTGCGGTTTAAGCGATCAAGATCTGATTCAAAATGGATTCGCTGAACAGAGCGCCACACTACTAATTCAGCGAACTCCAAGTCCGATGCGGTAACGGGTCCTTTAGGGAGACGTTTAAGGAATTTAAAAACGAAACAAATGGTTTTCAGATATTTAATCCAAGAAGAAAACCTATTCGCCCGGCTATACAGGAGATCTTCCGCTGAACACCTGGGATCGGAATTCGAAATGTCTGCCGTCGGTACTGCAGGTAGAGCCACCGGCTTCAGTTCGGGCAGTTCTTGCATTTCTGCGGATGAAAATGGCGTCACTGGCCACTCGTATCGGGGTGTTCCCAGCCATGGAGGTCCACTCATCCACAGTGGATGCTGAACTAACTGGGCCGGAGTTAAACCTCGAGAAAGACAGTCAGTCGGATTCTCCGTTCCTTTGACATGAAAAAAGTGATCTGACGAAAGATTTTCCTGAATTTTAGCGACGCGGTTGGCCACATACGTGTGCCAGCGATGTGGTGAGGAATGAATCCAAGTCAAAGTGATAGTAGAGTCCGAGAAAGCTAAAACCGCCTCAATGGCGTATCGAGGGGAATAGAGATCGAAAACTCGTTTAATCAAAATTGACAACAGGAGAGCGGCAGATAGCTCTAAACGAGCAAGCGATATAACCTTAAGAGGTGCGACTTTAGATTTTGCACATACCAGTGAAACGACAATGTCACCATTTGGCTTAACTACGTGGGCATAGACAGCGCCACCGTAGGCCTTCTCACTGGCATCAGCAAATCCAACTATTGAAACTTTACAATGTTCAACAACGCCAATATGACGCGCGAATTGGAGCTGAGATATTTCAGGTAACTCAGCTTGAAATTGATCCCACAAGCGAACAATCCGATTTGGTGGGACATCATCCCATCCTATTTTGGCAAGCCACAGATCCTTGATCAATAACTTAGCATAAAGGATCATGGGCGCGACTAGACCCAATACATCAAAAAGGCGAGCGATGGACGACAGAATATTCCTTTTTGTGCAGGGGCGATCATCAGGGTTGACCTGGAAGGCGAAATAGTCTTGGTCGGGAAACCAGCGTAGACCAAGAATTTTCAGAGTCGGATCCTTATTTAGATCGACACTGTGTGAGAGTCGCAATGACTCGGGAATAGCTTGAAGAACTTCAGCGCTATTACTTGACCATTTAGTCAATTCAAAGTCACCAAGTGAGAATAACTTAATCAATTGACGAGAAGACTCTATTGCTTGCTCGACATTGAAGGAAGAGCTTGCTATATCGTCCATATAAATATCTCTGCTCAATATCTTACTGGCGAGAGGAAACTGCTCTCCTTCGTCTTTGCACAACTGTTGGATTGTACGGATTGCGACAAAGGGAGAACACTTAAGTCCAAAGGGAAGAACTGAAAACTGAAGAATTTTCAAAGGTTCATCTTCGTGAAAGCGATAGACTATACGCTGAAGAGGGCGATCTTCAGGACGAATGGCTATTTTGAGATACATAGCCTTCACGTCAGAAGTTATTGCCACAGCGAAAATTCTCATGTTCAACAATATGTTCAGCAAGTCCGCTTGAAGAACGGGACCTGCATACAGAATATCGTTTAGCGAAATTCCATTGTCTGACTTCGCACTTGCGTCAAGAACCACCCGTAGTTTGGTGGTTGTCTTATCCTCGCGAATAACAGCATGGTGCGGGATATAGAACGAGACTTCCCCTGGAAGTACTCCTTCCACTAAGGAAATGTAGTTATTTTTTAGATAATCTTTAATTACGTTATCATATAAAAGTTTGACGTTAGGATGATTTTTAAATTTACGTTCGAGGCTAAAAAACCTACGACGTGCGATTTCCAAAGAATTTCCTAACGCAGAGGCGTCTGTTTTAAGTGGTAAAGCAGTGACATATTTCCCAGAGGGGGAGCGAGTAGTGGTAGAGGAATAAAACTGCTCGCAGTGTTTATCATCCACACTTGTTATTGAAGAAGCCTGAACTTCCTCGATTTCCCAGAATTTACGCAAGTCACAGCTTTCCAAAGAAGACGTCGCGCAAAATGACATCGTAGCGGTAGGAGGGTCTATAATAGGCGCTTCTCCCATAAATATATAGCCTAAGACAGTTTCTAAAGCATCTGGATACCCAACAGTAGAAGTAACTTTACTTGGTTGCAATAGCTTAGCAAACAACTTTACTCCAAGCAGGATGTCAATATTCCCCGGCATTCCCCAAGTATCATCCGCGAATAAATGCGACCCGATATGATTGAGGTGAGCAACATCTATCGAGCACAATGGAAGCTGTCCGGTTATCTCATCGAGTACCAGCGCATCAATGGAGTACTTGGGTTGGGCGCAAAGGCGCGAGCTGAAGGTGAAGTCGACTGAACCGCGAACCGACTGCGAAGTACCACCGATACCCTTCACCGTGACTATAGAGTCGTCACGAATAGGTAGCCCAAGCCTACGGCAACATCGGGTGGTAATATAGTTCTTCTGAGAGCCCGGATCCAGTAGACAGCGAACGACAACATCCTTCCCTTTCCTACCTACCACTAAAACTTTCGCAGTAGCTAAAACCTCCGTGGTGCGAGTACTATTATGAGCCGAAGCTGAATGCGTACACAAAGAAACACGTTCTTCATCCGAGGTCTGATCTACAGCACTGGCAGATGGCGCGGCGCCGACTGCAGGCGTGGGTTTCGATTGTGGTGGCGGTGGTTGATCAAAATGTAACAGGGAATGGTGTTTACCGTTGCATTTCTTACACGTGAACGTTGATTGACATTTAGATACGGTATGTTGAGTACTTAGGCAATTACCGCAGATACGATTATCTTTTATGTGTTTAAATTTATCATTCGTATTTAATTTTAAAAAAGCGCTACACTTGTATAAGTTTGTGTGTACCGAACGACAGAGCGAACATTTAGGTGATGTAGCTACATACACCTGCGAGACCTTAGATGAAGGTGCGGGGGGCACACGAGCGCTGGTGCCAGCAGCCGAGCGCTCAGGCCGTTGCGGAGCTGTGCGATAAAGAATTTTTACTTGTTCTCGCACGAACTTCACAAAATAATCATAGTCAACACTTTGAGGGTCCTTTAAAGTGCGAAGTGACATTTCGTAATGCTTCGCGATGTCGGAGTCTACTAACTTAAGACCCGCGTACATAAAGATAAAATCAGACATGTTGGCGATTTTTAATTGTTTGAGTCCGGCCACAATAGCGGTGTATTTATCAAAAACCTTTTCTACATTAGCGGGCGACGAACCAGCTGGCTTTAGCAAAAATAGCTGATCTAAATAGTTCACAGCCAATGCTTGTGTGTCCTGGTACTTAGCGATAAGCGCGTCCCATATAACACGATAATTTTCTGCAGCAGGGACAATTCCAGCGGCTACGCCTTTGGCTTTGCCTTTTAGGTGACCTAATAAATAATGGATGCGATCAGAATCCGATAAATCAGAATTTGTATGAATGACGCGTTTGAATGTCTCAAAAAAGAACGGAAAGTTCTGAATGTCACCATCAAAGGTAGGGAGCTCGATTCTAGGTATTTTGATATGCGGAGAACCTGAGTTCTTCCCGCTAGCCGATGATTCGTTACTTGTGGTTAAAGAATTCAAAACATTTTTTATTTCACACGCAAGATCGTCAAAGGCATTCAATGAGTTATAATTAACTTCATATTTGGGATCAACCTTCATTGAAATAATATTTATATTATCAATCGTTGTTATAATTTCATTACGCATTAAATCGATTGTTTTAGCCTGCGCAATAAAGGTGTTCCGCGATCTCTCATTATCTAGACATTTTATTGAATCAAATATTTTTTGCGCACGAGAAAAATATGCGGCGCGTTTGCCTTCATACAACTTTAACTTATTTTGTAAATCTTCCATTTCAAAGGATAATTGAATCTCCAACAAAAATCAGAATTCACAAAAAATCACTTAAAAAAATGGAACGGAACCAACTTCCCTACCTACGGAACCTTAATTAGAATGCGCAACAAACGTTATATAAAGTAATAGGTACGGAATCACTCTTCCGACCGCGCGATAACCAATCACAATAACTTAGTGACAGTTAAAGGAAACTACGACGACAACCTTGCACAATAACACCCTTTCGGTAAGTATAAAGGTAGGTATATGCACCGTACTAAACTATCCGAATAGGTAATTATTGCAATTAGAATCAAAAGTAGAAAATAAAAGATAAAATCCGAATGCGAACATAAACCTAAGTAGTAAGTACCTTAATAAAATACTGAGTACCTAGATGCGAAACTCAGTACGGTAAACTCATGAAAAAAGTAGACCGTAATAATCCTAAATATCTTATAGTAGGTGCGATGCGAGATAAGAACCAAAGTTCAAAGAACAACTTAGGTCTTTTTTAGGTATGGAAATAATAACCAACCATGAGGAAACCTACTTCCCGTAGATGTAATACAGAAACAACTTATCCGATCTTACAATCGTAGCGTTAAGTAGGTGCGGTGTAGATACACAATTTTACCTACCAAAACAAGAATTGAGAACATGAAATTGAGTGCGATTAATTTAACTAAATTGCAATAATTTAATCAAATGCGAAGTGGACTGTATTGCGATTATATACTCGTATAATACGAGGCGATTAAATAGAATAACATTTACCTATAAGATTTCAGTTCTAACCGAGTTCAATATGACAAAGTTCAATGACCGATCAACAATAATAATTGTGGTTCCTGGAATCACGGCGAATGTTAGTGCAAAAGGTAGGTCATTCAACACACACGATGTGAGAACCCCAACCACGCTGGCTTTTACGTTCACGAAGTGAAGAAATTTCCTACCCGCTATCACAAAATATGATGGAATGTTATGCGTAGTTCTTGGAAAATACCATATTTTACGACACAAATCACTGTACTAAATGACTGATTAACTTACGTTATGATTTTAGTAATATAAATGCGAAATAACAAACTATAATTATGAAATGCCACAGAACTTCGATAAAGAATGCAGATGATACTAGACCTTACGCACGTCGCAATAAGGTCGAGCTTCCTAAAACGATATGCAATTTTATGACGATAATTTTTAGATTTTTATAGATAGGAACAATTAAATATGGTTTTAATGACCAACATATATATATATACGGCTCGAATGGATCAAAATGGTGCGAAATGGTACACCATGCGTATAATGACGCCGCGGTCCCCTCGACGAGGGGTGCTAATTCGTTTGCAGAAAACTACAGCATCTAAAAACTATGGGATGACCTTGGATAATTAACCCCCGACAGATACTTTGGGAAGGCTTACCTGTCTGGGCGTCAGCGTGGCATCTCCATCAATTCACGGCTGTAAATCCAGGGTCACACGTCACGCACAAAGTTTATAGGTTAGGTACAATGTTCAGTTCTTGAGGATAGATCACTCAGTCGCGACCCGCGGGTATATTAGCGAATAAATTCTCTCGACAACAATATTTTAGTTGGAGAGGCGATATTATCTGGAATCAAATACTGCGACGATTCCTTGGTTTGAGACGTCCGTTCCGGCTGGCGTCGCTCAGAGGCTTTTTTTTATGGTCAAGCGACAACTGCATCGAACGTCAGATCGGTGCAATGACAGCGAACTTCAGGGTTGACTGCATGACGATTTCAGAAGAGTAAACCAACCCTTTAAGTACCTAGATAGGTAATAACCATCCAATGTCACCCACAGCTATATAGGTATATAAATTAATACAAACGCACTATTAGCGTAACCACTATGTTTGAGCAATGCATTACACAGAAAAGTCTTACTCAAGCATAGATCGAACACTGAGCAAGAAAGCGTTCATAACTTCAAAAACTCTGTAAAGTACGAGTAGCATAATCGTTATTTACATTACAATTAAACTGGTTTAGCTTAAATGCGGCGTTTATACACGCGGCGTTTATTTTGTACACAAAAAAGAGAGTTAATTAAAAATCTTTCTAAATTAGTAGGTACAAGTAAAATATTTTCCTCCGTTAAGTTCCTTAGGTAGTTATTTATTGGGTCGCTAATCTAATTCTGTTTTTTCCTTGTCTCCGCAATGATTGTTGGTTGTTATTTCGGGATGAGGGCGAAACGCGAAAACAACGGAATTCAACAAAATGGCTTCAGAAGACGGAAATAACAAGAGATGTTTCTACTTGTTGTTTTAATTGGACGGTGAGGAAGAAAGCTCTTTAATATATTAATTGTTACACCTACCAATGATGATTGATCTCTGGATGAAAATGTTTTAGATATTTCTTCACTTAGTCGAAAACCTTTTTACAATATGTTATGTTATACAAAATATAGGAGTTTTAGCCACCTCTGGAGTGCAGTGGGTGAAAGTCCTTCTAAGACGCAGGTTCGATTCTTGCCGCACGACAAAAATGCTAGTAGGATTTGGTTTTTTCTAATTCGTATTAAATCGCCTGGCTATTATTTCTAGCATTATTTTACTTGATATTAGTGTAGTTGCTAAACCGTTCAGGATCCAATTCCAATGTGTTCGTCCGCCGTTGATAATGACATAATTTCCGTCCTATACCGAAGCCTGACCTAAATGTCTTACGGAGTAAGCAGTTTCGGTCGAAAGCAGACGAGCGATATATCGTGCCACCCGGCCTTTCGACCCCGTGACTCCGAGCAGTTCAGAGTCGCGGCGGCGGCCGGCACCCAGAAGTCGCAAAGGGATCAAACGTTGTTGTTTTTCTAATCAAATTAAAGATCGTAGTTGACCCGCATACATACATACATACATCCGTAATGAAATTATTAAAGTCATTTATTTTAACAAAGCACTTAGACAATACATGTCAAAACATTACATTAATTAGTACAACGTACCCACATATTAAATATCATAAATTATTATTAGTATTATGACGAGAATGCTATTTCAAGCGGTATTTAACTAGTTAGCTGTTATTTTAATTTGTAATGGCCGGATCCTTTAAAAGGTTTATGAAAACTCTGCTCGATTTCATAAACCTTTTAAAGGTCTATCAAATCGAGCAGAGTTTTTTCGTAACTATATAAACATTGGCGAGTTACCAGCCGCAGCAGTCTGTGAGTATTTAGACCCACTACTTACATACTGACAAACAGTTCTGTAGGCTGTTTCCTTTGCACGGAACCCCAATAAGTACATAACCGAGCTGATCTAGCGTTATGCAACCTGTCCCATGTAAAGTGGCCGCCACAGTTAGTGTCCCGTCTATCCCCACCGAGAGAAGTTCCAACTATTCCTACTGCCTTTTAAACGTATAAAACAAGTTTTGAGTAGCGCTCGCTCAAGTACCGAAACGTTTATTGTAGGCATTTCGGTTTATTCCCTTTATTGTTACCTTCAAATGGCGCGCTCTGAAAAGGTAAAGAAATAAAAGTTGGCATCGTAACAGTGAATTAGGCGTAAGCAATAAATAATATTTCTAGGCGCAGTATAAATAAAACAGCAGGCGGCTTGGCGGTGGTCATACGGCTCCTTTCGCTGTTGTGTGATCATTCGGCGATTTGCTTTTCTATTTTCTCTGATTTTCAACGATAATAGGTATTTTCAAGTAAGGTTTAAGCCAAACAACAAAGGGCATGTAACAAACGCCCAGTAGTTCACGTTATTGTATTAATTAAAACAAGTAAAATTTAAAATTACTTTTTTTGATATAGTTAATAGGAAATTTTTACGTCAAATATTAACAATCTTATTTTTATCTTATTTGGAGAGGCTCGTGCTATTTGCTCAGCAGTGGGTTAACTGATGAAGATTTCCACTATAGGCTGTAAGGGTGTAAGTATATGACGATGTCCATCATCATTAATATACAGCCTATGGTTGCAATCAGGCTTTTAACTGGCAAGAACTTGGAAGTGCCACTCCCTACAGCGGCCCTGCACTAGTGTCATCCTGGTTCGGCCTATGATTACCCATACCCTAATTAGAGACTCATATAAAAAATTCTTAAATACCAAGTACTTACATATATTTGTTAAAATATTATTCCAATAATAACGAAATGGCAGCTAGCAACAGCCTTGGTACATTGGCAGTCTTTACCGGGAGCTCGTTACGTAAATAAGAATGTGTTTCATAATTGAAACAAGTCCTTATTAGCCGAGCCGAGAACACACCCGATTACATACCGGGAGTTATGTTTGTACGCTCTTTTTAACGCTACAATAAACAAGTGTAAGACATCACTGGCATAGTGAGGAAATGGTCCACTTGCGGCGCGAAAGGTTCGATGCTTGCTGCGGGATAAATGTTTGTTTGATCTGCAGGTATTTGTTCCTGGTTTGGGTACATATACATAGGTCATGTCGTCGGACACATATCACAAGAGCTCTGCCTACTCTCCTTTGAGGCCGGATGATGCTGTGAACTAGGTTAGAATCAAGACCAGAACTGGTAGTTAACGAATAACAAAGAGTACAACCATGATAGTTTCAGAGGGTTTAAAGCAAAATGTTCGTCTTTGAGCATGTTTCTTATATTTGCAGCATTCATTTAATTATTTTATTTATTAATACTTTACGCATAGATGACTAGAGATTGCTCTGAGTATAATCCAAAGAGCTCACCTATGTGATTTCTGTAAGATTGATTGAAAGTGGCGAAGCATCGTCAGGGTGTGTTACACCCACAGCACATTAATCTTGAATCGTAGTTCGTGTGGCTGACAAGGGTCAGTACTCAGTGATATCTTAACACTAAGTATCTAGGCACCTATTTTATGTATTTATAAATATTTTGGTTCACAAAAGAAACCCCGAACATTGATATTGCTGAAGGTTGAACGCCTCTCCCGCACAACATATCCATCATTTTCCCTCCAACTGTCGGCCTTAGTACATTTTATTTCTTTTGAATCCAATTACGATCCATTTCTCTCTGATTAATGGCCACCTCAACCTTAAACCAAGGACGTTAAAGTTCAGATTAGGAGCACTATTTAGAACGCTCGGCAATCTTGACCCCTCAGCTTCTTGTTAAACATAATATCTTTCGTCCTAATTTGGGTCCGACCTTTCCACTATCTGCGCTCATCCGGTGTAATACATACATAATGTGTATGTGTATTAACATATTGTGAGCATGCATTACAATCTTATTATCTTTTATGAAACAACAAAGGCTCTGTGGGATATTCTGATGGTTTCTTATGGCTAAGCTGAGCTCAAAGGGTTGTTTAGTCAAAGAAAGTTTACAGCAAAAAATCTCACAAATAATACAGGCTTATGTTACAAAAGCAGCTGTTATTTATGTAGAAAGGAAGAAGGGAAAAGTTTGTAAAGTGATTTAGGAGTCAAATGTATGAATGATGAAATAAAATAGGTAGGTCAAGCTATGGAGTAGACATGGTGTAGAACTGGAACTGATCAGGAACTATCAAACAAACACGATCTACAAAATGGCATGCCATTCAAATCATTACTGGAATATAAGGTTCACTAAACAAAATACTTCATTATTTTATTAACGAATAAATAATACAAACAAATTAGTACAAGTATTAACAATTGAAACGAGTTACGAGTACGTAAACTTATTAGTTATCAAAATAGAGATTGTGTCTAAAACTTTATAAGGTATTTTCTCCATTATGGATTGAGTTAGAGGATTAACTACGAACCACTTGTGTGTTGGATGCACATCACTGACATACTTATACGAGAAATCGATCATCATCAGCCCATATCAGTCCACTGCTGGACATAGGCCTCCCCCAATGAGCGCCATAGCGCCCTGTCTTCAGCTTGCCGCATCCTGCATCTACCTGCAGTCTTTCGCAGGTCGTTATCCCACCTGGTCGGAGTGCGTCTACTAACTCCGAGCATAGCTCTTTCCATAGCTCGCTGAGCGACTTTGAACTGGTGGACCAGCCCTATCGTGAGTGTCCACGTCTCAGCTCCGTAGGTCATACCGGGTAGGACGTACTGGTTGAAAACTTTCGTTTTCAAGCATACTTACGATACATATACTGAATTCGTCAGACTGCAACCGTTTTAATAGGTAATTCTTTGTTTAAGTTTTACATTTTAATTAAAATTATCCATCGAAATTAGCCACAATCGAAACATAATTTATGTGGATAAATAATTTTCAGGCCAGGCATAAATATGACCCATTGAATCAAATTTGAATAGTTTTTCCATTGTGAACAATTAGAAAACCGTTTTGGAGTGACGAATGCCTAAATACAAATATTGTCCAACGGAGTAATAGACTCTTTCCTGTCCCATATTAACATTGGATTACAAAAAGTTTTTCCGAAACCCGTACATTTCCTAATTTTCTTTCGGCTCAAATAAAATGAACGTTTCCGACCGAAATTACTTTGTGTATTGGAATCATGATAATCTAATCTTTTATACTTTGGGTCGAACGAAACCTAGGAATAATCTATGGGCATCCTTTCATAGTAGATAGAGGTCTTCTAGAATGAACCTAAGGATACCTATTGTTATTCGAGACCTATTAAATTAAAATGACTCCGGTCTATTCCGAATCCTGGGATGATACAATAAAAGTTTGTAAAAAAAAATACGGTTTGTGCTTAGGTTTAGACTCAATTTTGATATCTCCAATCTTGAATGTGACTTCGATACCTTTTACTTTTTGGAATACTATGTGGGTAGATATGTGGGTATTTAGATGAAAATTTAAACTTTAGATAATACGTCATGTCGTTTTAATATCAATATTAATTCTGCATTTTCAGGCACGGCTACCCTTGACTTGTGTGGGATATTATGACTGATCTAGGATTTGACGAGTGTCTGCAAATCCAGCAAGCTATTTTACATTCAGAGAACAACACGTGAACTGCAGAACTACAGTCTAGCCTGAATCTCCTGAATCAATACGGCGAACGAGGGGTAAATAAACTTAACAACCTACGTACCTATTGCAAATTCAAAACAAGATAAAGGTATCTCACGACAAAACAAAATTAAAATAAAATATTTGTTTCCCAATTCAATTTCAAATTAGGACAATAATGCCTCCAGGATTGTTTTTGGCGAGAAAAGACTGCGTTGAGGATATTTATTGGTTTTGGCGCGCGGCCATAATGGCATCCGTACACTCATAGCTTAACTAATGTTGTAAACGTGAGGGAGTTTGTACGTTACACTATCCACCAGATAGCGGATAGATTTTATTAAAAAAATATACATTGAAACGTAATAGTCCATCCGGTAACTGTTTAATTCAGACCTTGCGTCAAATCTGTGATTTTTTGCTGATGTGTTTATGATGTTGGCCCAATGAAGAATACAACTTCGTGACCACGAGCGATGAATGCAGCTTTGACAAAAACTTAGGCTAAACTCCTAAGTTTTTGTCAAAGCTGCATTCATCGCTCGCATCTTTCACACTTAGGCGATTCAAACCCTAAAGTACTATTTTTTAATAGAACCTACTCAAGACGTTTTTAAATTTGTTACAATATGAGACTAGAAATGTCTTTATGAATTAGTTTCTGTGATAAATAAACCCTTTCAAAATTTATATTTTTTCGTATTTTGCATTTTTTTGCAATATCTTAGACATCACTCGAGCAACAAAAGGTACCTCTCCATTCAGGCGACAAGGTTACTGGACTATAAAAAGGATCTTAGCAGAACTTCCAAGAGCGTTTCATACAAATATTTTCAATGAGAAAGTATTTACAAGTATTTTTGCTGCCTTTTACAAATGAGCGGCTAACAGATACATGTCAATGAAAAGCAAGGGGATCAATTGTACCCTCGACACGGAGACTTTTACACAAAATATAAAAAGCGACCGAGGAAAGCCAGAAACAGAATGCTGTGAACTGCCGAGCTTTAACGAACTTTAAAAATTTTTAAGCTTAACAACGTTAGCCATGTCCAAACGGCTGCCAACATACAATACTCAATACTTTAAAATACTTAATTAGTACTGTTCAACATAAAAATTAATGATGAGTGTTTTTTTTTTCAAAAACTGACTTATATTTAAGTGACGACCTCTGTGGCACGGTGGGCGATGGTCCACCTGCGACGCGAGGAGGCTGCGGTACGATCTGCAGATTTTTGTTCCGGGTGTTCTGGACGATCTATGTATAATTAAAAATATCTATCTACGTATTGTATTTAGTATATCAGTCTTCTAGTACCCATAACACAAGCTCTGCTTAGCTTGGGGCTAGATGATGTTGTGTGAAATATCCAACATTATTCATTTATTTAGTTTTATTACACTGTTTTGTAGTTTACGGAACGTATAGTAATTCGAGATGCCTGGAGAAGACTTGTGTCGGAGGCCAAGATGACGGAGAATGTGTGTCGCCGAGCCACAGGAGTTACTAATTGGTAATCCCCGGGGATAATACGACCAACTCGGGATCATTCTCTACACTACACATTAGAGAAGAGACGTTAAAATCCGGGCACATAATAGACAGTAATTGTACAGTAATGGCTTAACCTATTTCTAAAAAGTAATTTTCAGATAATCTTACAAGTGCAAATTGATCCTACTGAAATGTATGTATAGTATGTATGTATGATGTAGTAACCATAGCGCGTCAAACTATAGGTCGCTATTCACGCATGCTGGCAACATACTCCATATGCATTGCCTCGTGGAATTTTAGGCATGTAAATGAGCAGAGAACCAGCCAACTGAAAAAACAGCAATATTGCTCTGCAGCAGAAATGGTGGAGGCGGGATTTTATACGTAGTTCACTAGATATTTTCTACTTTGCAGAGTTAGTTAGTTTTAGTTAAACTAGTAAATGTAGGAGTCAAATGTACCAACTTAGCCAGGAAGATACATAATTGTTAGTAATTTCATATTATATCATAGAGACTAATTAGGCTTAGGGACAAACAGACTTTTTAAATTAGCTTCTAGGTTAAATATATAGTAAGTATATATTTAAACTAGAAAATAAATATAAGAAAAAAAAGAAGCGATTACAATGTTTTTCATAAAACCTACTTAGGAAATAAATTATGAATATATCCAGAGAAATGCACTGAGACGGAAGAAATGGTGGACGTAGAGGTTGGAGGAGACGATATACGTTTATCGTATCTCCACGCGTGATGCAATGCCTGAAAAGGGGTTAGCTCAGGACGTGCTGAATGAAAACGAACAACACTACAGATATATGTTCCCGTAGAGCCTACCGACATATTCATCAACCCTTTTGCTCTAGTTTCCACGGACAGTGGTAGTTCGCAGCGATCACGGGTCGAGCCCCATTAATTGTCGTCATCGGAATGCCTCACTACCCTTTGTTTCAGAAATAATGAAGTATCTGTACTACGGCGCAATCTGTGCTGCAGATAGCGCTTTGTTCTCTCACAATGACGCGCTTTAAGAATTTCCGCCCGTATTTAGACTGAGGTTTGGGCTGCCGGTTTGTAACGAACGTACGTGATTAGTGGTTTTTAAAGGCAGTTTTGCATTTAAACGGGGCACTCTGTTTTCATAAACTGTTGGGAGATAAGACTAACTTCCCTTATCGGGCTATGAGCTGAAAGATCTTTGGTTTAAGCAGCTTCAGATATCAAAGGGTCTTGAAATGAGAGACGAGAGAGAGAGTAAACAAATATGTACTATACGGATGGATTAAAAAGTGATATTTTTGGCTACTTTTGCCTTTGGTTACCAGTTACAAATAAATATTACCCTACTGCAAGTAGGTGGTCGCTCGTCTAAATAAAACACCTCAAACGACGGAAACGGTAGGTAAATGACATACTTTATTAAAATGAAAGCGTATAAATTGTACCAAAGCGTACAACGCAAACAACATTCGGAGCAATCATCGGGAAGAGTACATTTCTGCACACGACCAAAGGGAAAAAGACCGACCAATTAATGTTGAACTTAAAAAGTTGAAGCCTGCGCCCGGAACTCCAATGAAACAAGCTGGAGTGGATTTTTCACCGATTTAATTACCGATGGCGGCGTTTCTTGTTTTCTGCTTGATTACTGTTTTTGTTTTATAAACGACGTGTAGGTACTACATACGTTGAAACATTCTGGTTTATTCCGTTTACTAATACATATGATCAAGGCGAAAGTTAGTGCCGTTGTGAGGATGTTTGTCCGAAGACAACGCCAAAAGAACTGAATGGATCGGGCTCAAACTTTGCATCTGCATCAAGCGGTGTCCTGCCACCTTCATTATTAATAACTGTATTATAATCTCACAAAACAATAACCTTCTCGAAATACCAATCTTAGTAAGTAAACTGCAACTTTAGCTAATGTAGTTAATTAGAAACTAAACCAAACTCCAGTTTAATTAATCAAAATGCCGACTCTAAACTTGCGTATTAATAAACACAAACAAAGTTTATTTGCACACCGCAATGTTATTAGATCTCGCAAGTTTCCCTCGTATTAGTAAAATGTACCGTACGTTACCGTAATCGTAAAGTCAAACGTAAATCTACGGTAGGCTGACTGGCTTCTAATGTAAAGGAGTCTACACACCAGAGCCGACGTGTTCACAGAACACCGTTGGCTGCTTGCAATATTCATAGACTGAAACGTCGCTCCAACCCTGCTGTGTCGCCGAGGTTGTTGTGTACACTCCATTACGTTCTAAATGCAAAATGCCAACAGCTAAGGATTGAATAGGGATTCGTAGTTTTAGTTGAAAACTAATTTGATTTAAATGGGAACACAGAAAACAAACCTACTAGTAGCTAGGCCTCAGTTACGGTTAATGTTGTAGGGATTCCTACCAACCTATTCTACCAAATTATTTTATTTTATGAATCATATAATAATACTTAATTATGTTTTGATATTTGCAGGGTCTACGTCGTATGGGGAAGGCGTCTCGGTCTAGCAGCGGATGTAAATATTGTAGGCTGATATCATAATGATGATCAGTAATAGAAAACCTACATCTAAGCCCTCGAAACCAACTAATCGATAATAATGCTGGACACTTCAAACAACGTCATTCAGACGGCAGAAAGTTTCAGAAGTATATATTTATTCAAAGCAACACATCTATTTTTAACCGGTATTACCTATAACAATAGAGTGGTCAAGTGTATCAAGTGTTCTACCATGAAACGTTTTAGAATTAAAAAAAAACCTTCCAGGAATTCCTGTTTCCGTGTTCTTCCTTCGTTCTCGTTCGCGGCGCAAGTCGGTCAAACATATCAAAATAAATGTGGTCTCGTCCACCGGCGTCGTTCACATCAAAATAGCTCATTACTTTTATCGCTACATTCGGCTTTTTACTGGTGTTTTTGATACGATTCGCTTCCGTCTAATTTTTTGCGGCTACGTGACTTGGAATGTCCAGTAACTAATTCCAGTAACAGTGTCCATTTGGCAGCCGACTAGCCATTTGCCGAGAGTCCACTTAGGCCACGCTCACACCGAAGGCTCGTTCGTGGAGACAGCGTCTGTACATTCAGGTATCAGTAGGCAGGCAGGTGGTGGAGATTAATAATTATATTTTTTCTGCAATATGAAGTGCCGACTTCTTATAATTTTCCGATCTGTTACCATGGGAACATTATTATAATCACTTTGCCGCATCAAGCTTGTTTCCTGCAAACCTGGTTTCTTAAAAAGTACTAAGGTCGAGTGTCCACTGAGGGCTGCCCAAATAATTCTAATTAGGGATAGAAATTCCGCCCTCATACCGCCATTAGGGCGGGCGGCGCACGGGAAGGACAATTACTTCAATTTCTACTGGAATGTATTATAGTTTCAAATGTTTTTAATTTTGTCATTTGCTTTTTGTCTTTGTTGGACAAATATTTTGACCCAGTTGTAAAAATACACTAAAACCTATTTAGTTTAATACTTTGGGTCTACTTGTATAGCGCAACGAAACTATCAAATTCATAGAGTGTACCCATTTTTATTTAAAATTAGTGTCTGCCCGTACGCGTTGTTTCTGTGAACCTTTAAAGTTATTTTTATTCCATGGGAACTGTATAATAGGATAAACAGTATGTTTTATTCTAAGCCAGAACTACCTGTATGCAAAATGTCGGCCCGATCCGTTCAGAAGTTTAAACAAAAATCGAAATCTATCCAAACGTTCACATCTCAAATAATGTGACGATTATTTTTTTCTGAGGCAAATAAAAAGTGGCCAAACTAACACACATCAAAAGGCATTTATAGTGGCACACTAATAGCCAAACATTTCTTTACCTCGTAATATCTTCAGTCGCAACAGAATATCGTCCCAAAGTAATTCGCAACGGTCCGAGGCAATATCAACATATCCGTCAAATAACATCCCGTCTCTCTTGCGATGTAGGTCTGTAGGTCGAGTCCTTTGAATGAGTAGTTCTTTGAACTATCGGACGTGGAATAGATCGTCGTTGTCCGGTATATTTTGTTTATGAAGAGAACATCTTTGATGTCTTTGATGCCAATCAAATTTGGCGAACGATTGGCTACATACACGGAAAACTTGTCTGGCTATTAGTATAGTGGACTGTATGGAACTCTATGTCAAAGGGACGTATTTTATACGCAGCAAACTTCAAAAGGTTACCAAATATTCAATTTAACTAGAATTCTGAATCAAAATTAGAATTTAATTTAGTAAACGCGAAACATTTACCTTGAAGTAAAAGCGGGGAACTGTATAATGAAAATACTTGCGTAATTTTAAGAAAATTGCCGCGATAGGTAAGCCGATCAAAATAAATGAAACCTAGACGGAGTGAGGAAGATAAGGCAATGAGAAAAGTTCCCCTGGAACCCGCCGCACCCGCGGGCTCGGTGAATAATTCGCTCGAACCAGGATTATGAATGTAAGCACTCGCCACAACTTTTGTCTAATATTTTTATAATAATTATTCGAGTAACATTTCACACTTTTTAGTTTTTTGTTCTTTTATTTAAATGAAATTCTAGCTTCACTTTTTTTTATAGAAAAAAGCACTCTGTGCCTTTATTGCAGTAGCCTGCAAAGGCACTGGATGTCAAGTCTAATGAACCCTTATGCTAAACAAATTTATTATATAAATTGATTTGTAGGTGTTAGTGTAAGGAATGTAATGTAATTTCAGTCAAATTGCATTGCATTCTTTACATTAACACTATGATGATGATGTAATTTTTAAATTCTATAATAAATCACAATATGGATATATAATAAGTCTGAATCAATAAACGAATTTAATTTAATTTATTGAATTTAATCGATCGCTTTGGCAGATTTCATAATTATATGTTTTGATATTTAGCTCTGCCTACTAAGAAATCCCGAAAGACAAGCCAGGTGTCGGATAGAGCTACTTCTGTGATTGCCAAGTGCAACGAACTCTGGTTCATGACGATGATTTTTCTTAATTTGACTTCTGACATTGAAAAAGAGATGGGAACTTGTTAAGAGCCATAAACCGTCTCTCTTCCGAGAGATGGGAACTTGTTAAGAGCCATAAACCGTCTCTCTTCCGAGAGATGGGAACTTGTTAAGAGCCATAAACCGTCTCTCTTCCGTAGGTAATTATTTTAAACTCTTAGTTTCATTCCTTAATAGGAATTGTCACATAATATAAATAAAGTGGCTTTCAGAATGATTATTTCAGCCTAAATTGAAAGAAAGACGACAGGCGCTCGCTTTCATTTACATAATTGAAAGCTCTAGAAATTCGATTGATATCCATCAATTCTTTGAATAGGCTGAGTCGATACAATTCGGATTCATTTATCTTTTAATATATTTGACGACCGATGTGGCGCGGTGGGCGAAGGTCCGCCTGCGACGCAGGAGGTTGCGGGTTCGATTCCCGCCTCGGAACAATTGTGTGTACGATCTGCAGATATTTGTTCCGGGTGTTCTGGTTGTTTTCTATGTATAATAAAAAATATCTATCTATGTAATGTATTGTATTATGTATATCAGTTATCTAGTACCCATAACACAAGCTTTGCTTAGCTTGGGGCTAGATAATTCTGTGTGAATTGTCCAGCATTATTATTTATTATTATTATTTATTATTTATCATTATTATCTGGACATGGGCATCGCCCAAGGATGATATGATAATACTTACCTATATTTATCAAAATACTTAATTAAGAGTACGCTTCCAACTGATATGGATCAGTTGAGCTATCAGTAGATGGTTTGCAACAATCTGCAGTTATGTTAATAGTTTCAATTTAAATACTTGTTACTAATAATTGATTAAAATTGTCTTTGTTCAAAGTTTTTCATCGATGCTTGGATGTTTATATTATTTTTGGTAGACAAAGAAAATCCCCTCATTTCAAGTCAGTTAGTATTGTTTGAGTGATTCGTATGCCGTCCTAATGTATGACCGGTCACGCCAATCACTCTGCTAGCCGAGTGTTGTGCTGGCCTTCGGAGAGCGAATAGCAAACAACTGTGCCGTGCCTCGAGCACTATACCATCATTGGATCACAGTGGACTATTATATAAAAATAAATTCATGTTTTTCGGGAATCATACAAAACCACAAAAAACCAGTTCCCTCTCCCAGAGAACTAGATAATCAATTTAGTATTTATTTACTCTCTAATATTTGCTTCGCTGAGCACGTAGAATGATTTCATAATGATAATACCTACTCATGTATAATCTTAATTACACTAATTATTCTAGAAATGCGAAAATTTCTATGCATATTAGGATATGTCTCGCGCTGAAATTTTGAAAAGTCGGAGTAGACCTTATGGACCACTAGCTGCGCCTCGCGGCTTCGCTCGCGTGGAAATCTATGTGTCAAATAGTTTAAAACCTTCCATTTTAATCACTCTATTTATTTAAAAAACTGCATAAAAACCGTTGCGTTTTGAAGATCTAAGCATACATAGAAACAGACAGACAGCGCGAAGCGGTTTTGTTTTATACTAGGTATGTCGTGATAGTACATTTTGGGTCGAAATAACGCGTTACTAAAATGTATACGTAAACTTATGTTGATTTTTATGCCATAGTTTCGTATGATTGAGTGAGTCGTGACTGGTGTCGCGTCGCAGCGATGTGACGGCTGATTCGTGACAAAGGCGCGCTCGTCACGGAAGTGCGCCAATCGCGGAACACTCGGGGGAGCCGAACTTGCAAGGCTTATATCGACAAAAGTTATGATTGGTTATCCTTCTAGCAATCCGAAAGAATTCTCACTTTGCTTTTTAACTTTTCGTGGGCTATAGACGAAACATTGTCGGCACAAAGTTACAGGGCGTGATGATGATCCTATATACCTACTTCTTGGTAATCTAAATTGTTACAAGTTAGCAAATATAGTCAGTAATCAGTCATTTTGTTAATTTGTATTTAAAAAATTGATATTGAATTTAGTTTATTTGTTAAATCCATGTATTTGTATGGACAGCCTGGCACAATTATATTAACATACTGCAAAGAATGTATGTGTCTAGCAAACGATTTTAAATTTTTACAATTTTAAAATATCGTGTACCCGTGCTTGTTTAGATGTCGTTATTTAACAAATCATGAAATCTTTCTTACAGTTAGCTCTTGTGAAAACCCATGTTTGTTATTACTAAAAAGTAATGGCCTTTTCTTAAAAAATTAACGGCTCAAACTCTCAAAAGCGTCGCACTACATCATGGGCGAGCCTTAATAAAGCAGTCTTTATTTAGGAGGCAACAAAGCATGGCGCCTTAAGTGCCTATTCATTGCGTATTCCACCGGCCACGGCCAGCGCGACAATCAACTCGCGGATCGCGTTTTTAGCCATTATATACGGACTAGCTTTTACCCGTGGCTTCTCATGCATTTTTCTAAATGAAAATTACCCGTTAAATTATATAAACTAAATTTTATACCTATTCGCTCAGAAGGTGAAAACAAAGACAAGTGATTATAGAAAAAGGCATTAACTAGCTGCCCTTTGCATGCGAAGCATCTTCAACGAGATAGAACGGAAATATTCGTAAAAAAATAATTTATTAAACTACGCAAGAATCTAGAAATTTATGGCACGCGATGTCAGGTTCGACTCCCGCCTCGGGGCAAATGTTTCTACGATCTTCAGATTTTCCAGGTGTTCTAGGTGTTTTCTATGTGCCATATAAACTATGATATATACTGATTCTATTTATACAATACAGTATTCTAGTACCTACCTACCTACTACCATGACAGCAAAACCTGCTCTTTGGGCAAGATGATGCTGTGTGATTTTTCCAGCACTATATTATTTTTTGAATGAAAGTAATTAGTATCATTTATATGTCTTATTACTATACTATTAATTAATAAGGTTTTAGCAAATATGTCGAGATATTGTGAAGAATTAAGAATATAGGCACATTAATGTTGTTGACTTAAACGCTTTATCGGAGACATAATTACATTTGCGCGAAAGTAATCTCCAAGCCTCTTCCCTCGGCACCAGACTGTGCAAGAAAATGAGTTTTAATGCGACTTATTGAAGCTCAATATCGCGGGGAGTGGAGCAATTAGATGTAGAAAGAGCCTACGAGAGAGTAGACTGTAAGAATATTGTTCTTGAAATTCATAAGGTTTTATTAGCGATATCTCGCTAATAAAACCAGCGTGAGGTACCCAGAAGTACGGAGGTGGAGAATGAAGGAGTACCCACTCACGTACGTTGAAGATGAATATCAGAGTTGGCAAACACACATGATAGGTAGGTATTTTTTACATACACAAATTAATACGAATTTTTTAAATATGATTTGACATTTACATGATGAATTTAATTAAATTTTGCAATGTAATTTGAAGTTTTAATGAATTCTGATTTATGTTTACTAACACTAACATAGTATGTAATTAAGGTAGGTGACTAACAATTTTGGAGAACAACCGAAATTAATAATGTTGAGTTTGAATTTACATCCAACAAAAGTAATACCTAGCTGTGCTGCATCAATCAGGTTTAATAGCTTTAGTATGCTTAGAAACATATTAATACATCGACACAACACACATTTAAGGTACACACACGTTAAGTGGGCTAGCTGGAACTTGAAAATTATTTTTCAGGACAATATTTATATTTCTTTTTATTATTTATATTTTTTATTATCGTGTACACTGAAATTGCGAAAGCACAACAAATGAACATTCTACATCAAACGAATTTTATTAATATTTTTTTTTTTTGAATTCTTTATTGTACACATACAAAACTTAAAAATAACTTAATTAAAAAAGATATGTACATAGGCGAGCTTAACCCTGAGTTAGAGTTTTCTTCCAGAACAATCTAAAAAATATGTAATAAAAAGTATTCGAATTATTGTTTACGTAAAAGTACCTACATTATTTGGTCTTTGATCAACTAAGGTTTAAAAACTTGGAACTTGAAGTTCTCACACACTTTCCTTTACCGTTCAGATAAACACGTGTAGTAGGTCAATTACTACAAGAATAATTTAACACAGGAGAGTTCTGGAGCCGGTGCTTGAACCCACGACCTTTAGATTGATACGGGGTACCTATCAACTACGCCAACAAAGTTCTTGCGTCACTGTTGGACCTTGTTTGGGTTGCAAGCGAGATTAGTTGCCAAACATATGGATATTCAGTCTAATATTTACTTGCAAATGCCTTCCAGGAACACCTGCATCAAGGGAACACATCACAGTTCAACAAGTTCAAATAATAATAGGGTTCACATTGTGATACTAATCTATACATAAGAACCTACTAATGAAGCCAATGTGATGACAACAATATATATATCGAGTATTGAGTATAATAGGTACAATAATCGATGAGCTACCTGTAGATTGTTTGCGACTATTGCAAACAAGCAGTTAGCGCAATTATTCCAATCGCAAATATACAGCTTCATCTAGCCCCAAGGTAAGCAGAGCTTGTAATATGATTCGATTGTAATTCTATAAAAAAAGATTCGGTATACTAATCTCAGTGAAATCTCAATGGACTGCGCTCGCGGCAACAGATGGGTTCAAAGGGAAAGGCCGGATGCACGTGGACTTAGCTTTCCTTTTTATAAATTAGCTTCCGTATAAAACGGAGGTCGTTTGACAAGCTTCTTATTAAAGATTCTTGGAACGTTGGCTGAATATAGTCATTTATCCAACGGTATATAATGTATTGCTGTATTGAACGCATCGTTATACATTGCGTAAATTATTGAAGTTGAAGGAATGAGTTATATAAAAAATAAGGAGCAGTGGTGGTCGCGGCGTAAGAATCGACCCCTACAACCCAGCTCGTGGTTTTCGCGCCAAATCTCGCGAACGAGACTCATTTTCGCATCCTGCAACATACTACCCGCTTATATTTTGACTGACAGCTCAATTGAACAATAAAATCTCACCCATTCCATTCCCCGATCATTATGACGAGTATAAAACGGATTTCCCTTCATACTCGTGGAGTCGTCCATGTTTCAATGGACTGCAATCCACCGTCCAGCACAATACATAGATCCTGTACCTCCCTGCATGCAGTGCCTTCTACATATGTAACGGTACACTGATACAGTAACGAATCTGTTAATATAATGTTTAATCCAACGATCCTATCCATCCACGGTTGTCTGATAAAATTCGCAGTTGAACGTTAAGACCGCCGAATTGTAACAAATTTGGTATTTTTTTAGTTGTTAGTTATATTTTTAGGTGTACAAAAAAGTATTGTTAATCTATTTATCTATCTAGAAGGCTAGACAGGCTGTAAGGGCAGTTTTAGACAGACCTGTAAATATAAACATCATGGAAAATATTTTTCTAAGATCGTAGTTTAGTTCGTGACTTTTAGAAACGCATCCATCGCATTTTTTTGCTTCACCTTATTTGTGTCTACTAAAATTCTAAGAATGTTTCGTCTAAAACGTGAATGGTTCTTGATTACGTTTAACGTCTCTTATTCTTATTGCGTTCAGTAAGCCGACATGAAACTCTTCTTTCAAATCAGCCTAATATTATGGAAAAGAAAGTGATTATTAATAAACCTTAAATAACAAACTGGAGACAGGTTTTTTATAATTTCTTGGTTATAATAATAAAACATCGATTCGTCGTACGTCTATAGCAGACGCCACAATTGTGAATGAAGTCAGAAAAAACGGTAAAAGTAAGTACCTTTTTTTACATTTCATCATTGAGTCAACGTGGGGTTACGTAATTAACGTGAGGCAAAGTTTTAATCTTTGTTAGGGATATATGTATTATAGATAAACTTCATAAAAGCGGTAGATCGCGCGTGAAAAACAATCAGATTCTATTATTTTCTAGGTTCTACAAGTAATGTAGATAGCAGATAATAAAAATATTAGAAGTTTGCACACATTGTATATTATTGTCCTATTTTGCTAAGAACCTTTTCTAAAACAAACTTTGAATCAATTGTAGTTTTAGTCTATAGACATAATGTTTTAGTAATAAATCTTTTAATGTCAATAGATCCATAATCGACAGTTTCTTCGTAGTTTGTTTTATCGTAGGTTCAAGCAAAGGATAACAATGTGCGCAAAATGAGCACTCAGATTTAGCCGTAAAATTTATTTTTATTACCTTTTGTTACTATGTTCATGTAACTTATTTTGTATATATAGGACGGAAAGCTGGTTGGAGACGTGCAAGCTTCTCCATCATTGTGTTTAGTTCTTCATAGTACACATCTGCAGTAATGCTCATCCCGTTTGGTAAGAAGCTGTGATGAATCACACCGGTGCTAGACCACCAAACAGTGATCATTACGTTTCTAGGATAACTTTAAGTTTTTGTTTAGATGCGGAACCAGGATCTGACCAATTTGCTGAGCACTTGCGATTGTCAAACAGAATCCATCCGTCGCAGGTAACAATACGGTTCAAAATTCCTCCATGTGTGTGTTTGCTGAGCAATGCAAGGCAAGTCTCGGCGATCATTGAGTTCGTAGCAACCTTCATTTACTATCATCATTATTTTGTAAGCCTAAAGAAATAAAGTAATTGATTCTGACTTCTGTAAATACTTTTAAAGCTAAAGACAGCCTTTTGCTTTTATCCGAAGGCACCCTTATCGTTATCTGTCAACTTAATCTAGATTAAATAGTTGTCTATTGCTAGCCCTTTTATTGAAATCTAGCTACGAGTAGGTTGAAATCTAGACATTTCATTGATACGTATAGTAAGTAAACCTGTTTGTATTTTTTTTTTATCAAATAATCTCATTCAATCAGGTTATCTAAATGTGGACAATAAGTAATATAATCTTTCTTTAGGATTTAAAGTGCCCTTCATCACGGATAAAAAAAAATATCATACATAGATAACACCCAAAGCAACCGGGACAGTCGTATTGCAGATCGTACAATTATTTGTTTCGAAGGCCGCACCCACTGCGCTATAAAGGTTTTCAAAAGAAATAAAACCATAAAACCTTTCTATTTTAAGAGCATGAGGAAGCCATGCGATGAAATCTTTAAAGTTTAAAATAAAATAATCAGGGGTTGCATTACGGGGAAACTTAAGTTGTGTTGTGTCATGGTTCAATTTTGTTACGGGTTCTAGAAACAGAAAAAAATTGCAAATATTTCAAGTGGTACTTAAAGTATAAATGAAAAAGATATTATAACAATCAAACTAGACGTTTCATTGTAATAATATATCTGTCATGTCTTGTATATTGTTATTCAATAGGAAATAAAGTGCCATTTGACTCTTACAAGCTTTTGTATAAAAAAGACGGGAGAAAACCGTTGCCGGTTGAAAGCGAGTCGCTTTAAAAGAACAAAGGCACGGAAAATGTTATAACGATGCACGATAATCAGAAAACGCGCTCTTGCTTTACATGAATTTCCCGGTTATTTGGGCTTGATTATATAAATAAAAACAAACCCCTACTAAACTTTTACAAAATCAAAACTATTTAAAAACTTAGTCGCTAGGTACCTAACATGGACAAAGAGGAACGGATGAAAATAAGAAACACACACTTTGTTAACTTTCTCGTTGCTTAGAACCTTGTATGTACTATTCGGACTTACTCTATTTGTTCCGGCTTAAGTTCGAATCCAATACACGACTCTTTGTTCTCTAACTTAAATAGGTTTAAAGTTGGTATTGGCTTCACAATTCCATGTTAATTCAAGCTTAACGCGCACCGGATTTCCAACCTACGAATTGAACAGTATTAACAGGGCAAGCTGGTTTTATATAAATAAAATAAAAAGAGTTTTTTACCTTTTCAGTATCATTCCAAAAACAAATACTCTTTTTGCAAAAAAATATCGGTTTCATAATTTAAATAAAATTGCTCTCAAAAAGTTGTTCAGACCTTTTTGGTTCCAACACCCTAAAATGGAGTACCCATTTTACTTGGTAAAAAAATATTCCACTTTATCAAATAACAACATAAACCTCGTTAAAACTAGTACAGGACCCGGGAGTAGCAAGACTTGCCCAGCCGTGGGTGAAGATACGTGGGCGAAGCGCTTGTGAATCATAAGGATTTATGAAAGTAACTTGTTTTCAAAGAGATAATAGATAAAAACCTTTTCTTCGAAACGATAATAATTGTGTTTTGGGCATATTGGTCTCACATTTGTAATATCAAAACATTATGATATCAAATATGCTATGATATGTCGCTCGCCTAATGGAAGACAGTCAGACTATAATAATGTTGGTTCAAACGCCGCGCCGCTCTTGTGTCGATGGATTCATATTCTACCGAGTTATTTTCAATCTAAAGCTGATATTGAGATACGATCGTATGGGGAGATATTTTCTTTGTTGTGTTTCAGGGTTCCATAACCGAACGCTGAGTCAGGAACGTCTATGTGTCCCACATATTTTTAACGAACTTTGAAAAAAGGAGGAGCTTCCATATTAGGCCACATGTATCTTTTTTTATGTCATAGCCCACAAGTTTTCCCACTCAAGGGGATTTGTCAAAGGGGGAACTTGAATAAGCCATCATATCAGCCCATACACGTCCATGAGGCCACAGCGGTCTTGAGTCGACGATATCATCGGTCCATCGGATGGATGTGGGAGACCTTCCTTTTTGCCGCTACTCAAGAAATTCTATTCCTCCATTATTTTATTTTTATACATATTAGATTTTAAAAATTCATTCGCTAATGTATATAGACTTATTCAGTGGTGGTCCCATAACAAACTGTATTCCCGAGGGATTAGTATTTATCCCGCAAACAGTGTTAAATTAAGGGATTCCAAGTCGGTTATTCGTTATCTTTCAAAACAATAAACTTACTACTTAGTAACTTACGTAAACTTTATATGCAGTGAGTTAATTTTTTTACAGAATAAGTATTTCTATGTGCCCATATAAACACCAATTCTGTGAAAATGTAAAGATGGCGGTATGTACTTATTCCAACAAGTCCTTTTCCAAAGGGATACCACCTCCTTGGCCCGCTTTACCCATGTTTAAAGCTACGGAACCCCGTAGTTCCCGAGGATTAAGTACCTCGTGTCGGGTTCCATTGATTCCGGTTAAATGCCCTTAGGGCGCTAATAATTAATGAATCCTTTTTCTGCCCTTGGAGTGTGCACGGGTTAACGATTCCTTTGTTTTTAGGTTCAATATCGAACAGAAATTTCTATGAATCGCAATTCGATTATGGTTTTTATTAGAGCGCGTGTTTTTCTTTTCTTAAATTGCCATGAATACTTGAGTCTCGAAGGAGAAAATGATAAAAGAAACTCATAATCTATAAAAGAAAGGCAGCCAGGGGCGAGGCTCGGTAACTACCTTCACATAGATACTTTTTGCGACTGTGTTATTATAATATTGATGCAAGGATTATCTTTTGTAGTTCATTGACCTTTATCACACAGATTGTTAAAAGCATCTCTATTTTAAGCATACAATAAGCTTTGAACACCAAAACAAGGTTCAAAATGACTGCACCGCAAACTACATTTGCATAATACTCCCTGTATTTCACAGTCCACCACAATTATCTAGCCTGCACTAATCTAGGCGCTGGCGGCGCTACTAACTTCCGAGATAAAATTAATTTCACTACGTAAATAAAGTTAATTTCAGTTTTATAACAAGGGCGATGTGCCAGACGCAGGCGGCGCGCGGCGCGGCGGCGGCCGGGGCTTTTTACTAAGAACTCACTTTTATGTTACTAAAAAATTATCGTAGTAGCTTTATGGAGGTTTTTAGCACAATGCAAAAACAATAAGTACTAACCAACTAAATAATAAAAATTAATAATTGATTTAATTATACATTTCCATACTATTATTTTCCAATAGGCAGTTTGTAAAACTCGTTAATAACGAGTTTTCTACACAAATATAATTTCTTAGTTTTTAGCCAGAATCAATATGTTAAGTAAACTTACTCCCCGGGCCCACAAAAGTTGCTGACACAGACCGAAGGTTGATTTGTCGACGACATTCTTTTTAACAATCATCTACTTGTGGCGTCATTTTGTTGTATGAATATAGCTTGCCGCCGTCGGCAGTGTGTGCCACCTTGGAAGCCCCCGGAATGCTAGCTAAGCCACCGTTCTTATTTCCCGACTATGTCGGCGGGTTTAATCTCGGGACGCAGAGTTTGGTGGTATTATAATAGTTTTATGGTTTCGTGCAGATTTGCATCAGGGCTACGTCATCTACGGCGTAGGCTGTCTACGGCGTAGCAAGTGCTACGAGAGTTAATCATTATAACGTACTACCTACGCCCCGCGGTTTCACCCGCGTGGTGATAGATATTTTGGATAATATACAATATATCTTTATGAATTGTAGCCAATGTTTTATTCTGATATATAAGCTATATTATTGTGAAGTTTCATCAAAATCCATTCAGTAGGTTTTTTTAATGTTTTCACCGCAGAAGCGTAAACTTTTGATTAAAAATATTTAAACATGATTTTGCGTTTTTTTCTCTGACTAGGGGCGTAGGTACTTTTAGTTGACTTAGTCGTTCACTGACTTAGGCTCTTTTATGAATTTGTGTGTTGAAACGAAAAACTTAAAAACAGAATCATAAAAAAAAAACAGTCGATGAGATACAAATAAAATATTATGACTTTTAGCTAATGATGCAAAACAGCAATACACCGATTTTTTTAATATTGTTTAATGTTGAAACGTTATTTTAAATCTAACCATTCGTAAATTGAAATTTTTATTTGGTTGGAATGTATCACGGTGCTTTTCACCTTTTAAATATAATTTGGAGTTTGCTGACCGTTGGTACAAACAGATAAAAGGTTTTTGTGTAAGTGCTCCTGTTAGGTCCGGTCTTCGTTAAATTAATTTGCTCGGTTGATTTTTGATTCCATTTATGAAAACAAAAGCTCAAACAACCAAACGAACTGCATATTTGTGTTCATTGTTTCACAAGCCGGCCTTTGAAGCCTGCTCTAAAATAACCAAAGCACAAAGTTGTGGCTGAATTTAAGTTTTTTCTATTTATATATAATCGTGTTAAAAGTATTGGAAAAGCCTAAACCCATTCAGATAGGCTCGGATAGAATATTTCAGCAGCTTTACGTGGAGAAGGCGGGCGCGCCATCAACTAGCAACTGGATGGGATTATCTCTATAGAGGATCCGCCATTTCAATTTCCACAAGCCAATGATTAATATCATTATTTTTATTCATATTATATCATCAGCGACGACCGATGTGGCGCGGTGGACGAAGGTCCGCCTGCGACGCAGGAGGTTGCGGGTTCGATTCCCGCCTCGGAACAATTGTGTGCACGATCTGCAGATATTTGTTCCGGGTGTTCTGGTCGTTACCTATGTATAATAAAAAATATCTATCTATGTAATGTATTGTATTATGTATATCAGTTATCTAGTACCCATAACACAAGCTCTGCTTACGCTAGATAATGCTGTGTGAATTGTCCAGCATTATTTATTATTTATTAATTTATTATATCATTATTTAAAGTTTGTTTATTATTTTTTATACATAAATTTTATACGAAAGATAAATCATTTAACTACTTTAATTCAGCCTTTTTTGCTCACTTACCATACAACTCAATATATGCAAAACATACAACTAAATATACATGCAAAACGCTCAGAAACGACCACAAAAATAGTGTTTTAACAATATTTTCGAAAAAATAAACGCATTGGCGATCCTCCCTCACGCAATCAACTCACCTGTTCCCAAACTAAACATAAAGCCATGATATTGTGATATAGTTATAGAACAAAATAATCAACCCATTTTTCTTTACCCTATAACAGGTCATAAAATAATAATAACAAGTTCCCCATAGCCATAATTCACGAGAACATAAGAAAAAACAGCGAATGTCTGAAAAGACTATTATTTTAGGACTAAAACCTAATTAAGCCGAGGAAAGTGACCCTGAGCCGGCAGCCTCGTTGAAACGAAACGACGTAATAAAGTAGACCTTATTATAAAGGCTTTAAGTAGTGAATGTGTCGGCACGACGCAAGCCCCACGGGAGCCTGGAACACGAGTTCGCTCTCAGCGCGCGACCACACTTCCGCACAAATGGTCCGCTAATTTATAAATAATACATTTATTATGGGTTTAACCAATGTAAATAAGGTGATAAATCTGTTTGTATAAAACCGTTTCAAGGGATTCCTATGGGAAACAGATGTTATAATTCAGCTATTGCCTCCTTATCTTATTTTTGCTTTGTGCCCTTTGTTCACAGCATTAATCATCAACATCATTCACATCAACGAAGCCTGGTTTACGCCTTCACATCAACGAAGGCTGGTAGTTTGGCACACTCACGCAAATCTTATAAGCCCAGGGCATCAACAGCTCCCTTAATTATAAAATAAACTGCTTGTCTACGCGAAAAAAAACAAAATATAATATTCAGGTTGTACCTGAGGATTGTTCTGAAACAAAAAGCTCAGTAGACTTTCAGCAGCTCAGTGGAAATGTCGCAGTGCGTCTCATGTTATATTCAAAAAGGGCAAACGTAATTGGAAATAACAAAGCATTAGCGACTTCAATGAGATGAAAACGACAACAACGCGCCTGGAATATTTTACACTGAATTTATATTGTTTCTTCTATAATTTTACATAAAAAGTTAAAAGTGAGGTCAAGTGAGGTCTTATAAGTTTTTAACATACTGATTTGATTTGGATAACAGTTGGGACCATGTTTAAGGATTTAATATGGCTACCATAATAACCTGTTTCTTTAATTTCATTTATTGAATGTTACGCTTAAGTTTCACTGATATTAAAAAAATAGTTACATTATTTACCGATGACTACGAATATTTGATTGTAGAAAAGTATACAAAATCCTTTCAAATGTTCAATATGTTTTCTTTTTACTTTGCCATAAAGTCTCGTGTCCTACTTACCTTTCTTTTTGTTCACTTTGAAGATTATTTTGTAATGTCTATATTTCAGCTTCATTCATTAATTGCGGCAAGAAAAGGAATATTTCAAGATTAAAATATAGCTTTGTTTGCACACGAACTTTCAGGTCTAAAAATATTTTCATGGTCCTCTTTTCTTAAAACTTTTTGTAAGAAGTATTTCCCGCGTAAAATGTAAACACTTTCCTCGGGTTTTTACAGGAGAATAAAGGTGCAAAATGTTTGTGAAAAGATAAGGGAGTTGGTTCTAAGAACAGAGTGCTAATAAGGAAGTCGTAGGCACAGAGAGTAGTTGCAGGGAAACCTACTGATTTATGCAATGAATCAGGGGAAACGAGGGCAACTTGGAAGAGCTCCGGTAATAAACACGATAACTCTGCCTATTTCTTGTAACAAGCAACAAAATGTATTGCTAGTTTGGGAATGTTCAACCTATTGATCAAGCTGCGCTTAAGTTTTTTTCCGGTAAAAAATACAGAAAAGTTAGGCATCAAATCGTCAAAGCTATAAAAATAAACATAACTCTTTTATTTATTTTTGCAATACCTCAAAGAGCCATGTATCGACTGACTACACAGTGTTCAGCCAATCTGTCTAACTATTATTTTTTTACTCTAGAAAAACCCTCTCCAGTGTAGAAATAACAGAGGTAAGTTCGTATCACTAAGCGAATGTTTTTCGTCAGCCGCGGTCGTCAGTACAAGATGGAGACAGTTATCCAGGTAAAATAAACTAAAACATTATACTCCAAGAAAAAAGAATTTCATCTTCCTGCTTAAGAGCTAAAAGCATGAATTTTTGGGCAGGAATATAAAATGTACCTTTGTTCACGGACTTTCAAAAACAAGTCAGATTGTATGAGCTGCTGGCTTATTTGTGCGTTAAAAATACTTGAACAATAAGCTTCAGGATAAAGTGTTGTTACTTGGCCTAATGCATGTCTGGAAGGTGTCTTACACTACGTTTATCGAGTCGCGGTCTCCATTCAAGAACACTATTATTCAGCGCGGATGTCTCACCGACCAGATGGGATGAGGACCTGTGTTGGACCGGTAAATTGAAGACGCTAATTAGCGCACATTAGTTTACCCACGCCAAGCCACCTAAAAATAGCCCACTGCTGGACATATGTCTCCCACTTATGTCCAGAGTGGGCTATTATAGATTGATGATGGTGATGGTTCTCTAAACATCATGATACGCATCAGTAGGTACTGATAACTATCATCACATGCGTCCACAGCGCGACGCACCTTCCTCTAACAAAGGAACTACCTTTAGACCTAATCCCAACAAAACAACCTCAGAATAAATCTTCTAAAAAATCTTTATTTTAGAAGATTGTGTTTTTACTAGTTACTGTATTCCATACTACACTTTAAGTACAAACAAAGGCGTCTCGTCTCGAATACAAAGATAACACGTTCGAGAGCAGCCTGTTATCAAGCCCACCAGCTTTGTTATCATAAATGGTACATTCTCAATTTCAACAGAAACTAACTCATCCTTTTGACTTATTCATGAAAGTCGTGCCACAGTGAACGTAAAATAGCTGGTTTTCTTATAACTAGCGGAATAACTATTTTCTTTCAAGCTTAAATGCGTGATCAGCAATAGTTATTTGTTCAGACGAGTTTTTGTTGAATGCCAATATTTAAAATGGATTTAAAAGGCACGATGCAAAAAACATTTTCTCTCTAGTTACATATACAACATCCCAGTTTTATTAGCGAGAAAATCTTTTGTAATGAATGTATAAAAGAGAAACTCATTTTGGACAACAAGGGGTAGAATGCTATAAAACTCTTTCACCACGTGAACGAACGAAATTATTCTTTTCTAAGAAGGTTGAACGCAGTCTTACTAACCTCTTTTCCTATGATAAGCTAAACTGAGTGCAGCTCACAGTAAAAATATTCGATCTGCACCAGGGAATGTCAAACTTCACACTCCTTTAGTGTGAAAGCTAGAGAAGTGTGAAAGTTTATCCGCAGCGCCTTACCTTGATAATTTGGTGATTCTTTAAATGATGTATTCCCGAGGAGTTATTATTTCTCCTAAAAACTTCAAAAACAGTATAATTACTAAGAAATTTGAAGTAGATTTCAGTTATGTAAAAACTAAAATAATTCCACCAAGTAAGATTAATTCGAACTGCCTAGCCGTTCTCTTTGAGCTGGCGTTGTGGCTTTTAGCAAAGAAGGTATTTGTGAGCAGTCTTGGGTTATGAAATTTTTCGTAAAACTTTTAGTATAAAAGCGTCCCCGAAATGCAAGTTTCAGTGAATGGTCTTTGGCAATCTAGAACTCATCACTCCCATTCTGAAAGATATCACTTGATTTATATCTCTAACTACAAGTAGACATTTTTTAATTTAGCTAAGAGTGCTTTCTTTTTTTCATAATTCTAAGTTATTATACAGTAGTACCAACTGAATGGAATGTGAAGGTAGTGAGCCCGGTGTCACGCACCGGGTTTTGAACCTAGACTTTAGACTTAACTTTTAACCTTAACTTTAAAAATAATTAATATGTAACAGAGCAAGCCAGTTTCGGTTAAGAAATTAAATAATATTCCAAAAATTTAGTTTTTGGTCGATTTCTGCCCGCAGTATGGGGGCACTCTACCCGACTAAGCTACGAAATCAAGTCACCGACGAGACAAAAATCTTTGGGACTTATTATGGACTTTATGTAGCTTCTTTTATTCAAAAAATTTACATTAAATAAATAATTTACGTCCCCGTTTGGAACAAACGAGGAGGTGTCATTCCTTCCCCATTGATATTCACGTTCTGAGACGACAATGACTAGAATGCCTACGTCTTCGTATCTGGAGGAATTAGTTCGCGTTTCAAAGGACACGCTTTCTTTGAGATTTACTCTTTGAGTTTAATTCCACAATTTCTGTGAGGGTTACGGAATGGGATATAACAAGTTTTTTTTCAGCGAAGAAAGGATACCGACATTCCGAGAACCACAATTTATGACACGGAGAACTCTGTATTACCCAAGGGGTTAGGTACATAATTATCCATACTTGCCCTTTTTTATAGGGTACGTGAGGATTTATTAAAAAAAATGTACTTGAAACAGTAACACAGTGAAAAATTAAAACTTCTCAGCAACACGCTTCTTACGTTAGCAGAAGAATACGATTATTAGAGCGAGTACGCTTAGAAACGCGCTTACAAGCCTTCTAAACCCATTTTGTAGGAATAAAACCCCACAAATAATTTACAATATTTTTCGCAGCCATTTGCGCCCAGTAAACAGACTGCAAGGTCAATAAAATAGGGTTATCTCGAAACTATTTTTCAGAAAACTGTTCCGTGTCATGTAGCTTGTGCCTGAAAAGATATATTTCCTCGCTGAGTTTTTCACGCGGCTCTAAACCAATAAATTTCTGCCGCTTTTGGAAGGAACCTTCATCAGGCAATATTGTTTTGAGAATGAGAGAGATGGAGTCCAAATGTAGAAAAAGGAGTACCTCCACCTAAACCTATTGTATTGAGAATTAATGCAACTTCCTCGTACGTTTCCGAGAATGCGATATGGTTCATCATGGTCTATGAAGAGGTTAACGATGCTGGTTTAGATAAGTATTCTTCGTTAGTTTTTCCTTACCTGTTTCTGTGAGTGGGTTGTGTTTGTGGGTTGTTGCATTCTTTATTGTGTAATTAATGATAAGGTATTTTATTTTGAATTCAATATTGTTAATTTATATTGTATGTACATAAAGTGGCAAATATTTTGTCGATAGACGCTGTGCACTATCTGGTCTCACCATCACTCTGACATAGAGAATGGCTAAGGTCCTGTTATTCTCCAACTCGGATGGATGTCCGGGTGTATGGAGTTCAGTGTTCACACTAATTGCAGAGCTTCCTGTTCGCTTCCTTTCATAATACAGAAAACGTCACAGACGTAGCACTTCCATAGCTTTACACCGTTGGCGATAAAGTTCACTCACAAACCGTAGGGGAGAATAAAAAAAGGTACGCGATAAATACACGATAAATTAATCTTTAATATGCTAACAAATATCATTGCTGTAATCTGTAAGATTGCATTGAAACTGGCGGCCGCTTTAAAGTGATACCTTCCGAGATTTACGCCTGTTACCGAAAGTTCAATGTAAGTTAGCACCTGGGGGCCTACCGTGATCTCCTTTAGCAATATTCAGATAATATTACAAAGGGAATAATGATACCTTACGAAATTATGGCGTAGTTGGGCATTCTCATAGACAGATCAATTACCGTCTATTATTTAACACAAGGTACTACGCAGTATTCAAACAAAAACGTAAAAAAACGGGTAATTAAAATTTTCCTGATTATTACTTACTTTTAGATACCGTGTATACTTATTCTAAGTGTACTCATTTGTTCTTTTTTGAGTTTGATTATAGATCTTTAAATGTTTAATATCTTGAAGAAAATGATACTAAATCATGATTCAACTCAACAGAGAAGATTATTCACATTTTTAATGTTATTTTTAAGTAACAAATCACATCTAAAACGTCATCTCTGTGCGTTAGAGTGAAAGATGATGTTGGTTACTTTTTTTCAATACAAACAAGGTTCGTACATAACTTACATATTATAGTATACCATATAGAAAGGTACCAAATTGTACGAACAAATCTACGTATTCGTTTCTATGTATAGTTTTATTTGTGCACATGCTCGCGGTAGGCCCTCGAAAGCTTTCGAGAAATAAATCCAGACTCGTTGGGAGCGGCATTGAGACAGCAGCATTGTGCGGGAATAGAACCCCCTGGCTTGAGAATAAAGCCAATGGCAATTGCGCATTTATTCCGATACGTCGATCGCGGCGCTAACGTTGTTCGTGGCACGGCGCGGGCGATGCTCAACGAACCGGCTTCGAGAAATATTTGTCAGTTCTTGTTTCAGTGAACACCTTCATGCCATTATTGAAGGACATCGTTTCTGTTTTACTATTGAGTTATGAAGATAAAGTTTGGTCTCTTGATTATTTCTAAGACTTGGTCTATATCTTTATTGATTTCGTATAGTTTTCGCTTTTTTATGGTATATTTTTTTAGGGCGTAGGTGTAGTGTGTAGTAGATAGCGAGATATAACGATTTATGTTAAAATGGGACTGCTGTGATTTTTGTCCGCGAAGCTCGGACATATAGCGCTATGTAGTCAATTTGGCCGGACGTTTGAGCGGTTAAAAATAAAGAATTTTTCGCAGAGATTCTACAGAATGCACAATTTCTACCTGTTTTTCTTCCCGCTTTTTATAACCTTGTGCATTGGGATGACCTTCTTTTTTCTTTTTTGACCATTTGCTAAGTATGTAGAAACATAAACAGCAGTCAAAAGCAGACGATTCTAAAAAATCCTCCTTTTAAAAATCTGTTTAAGCCCAAAGAATAATGCAACAAACTCGAAAAACAAGTCTCATTTGTAGAAATCCTCCCCTTCGCTGTTGCTCCCGAAGTTGTAAAATCAAACCCTTTCTGTAACAAACCAATCCATTTGATTAAAAGCCTCTCGTCACTATCCAAAGGAACAATAAAACGGACAGAAGGGTTCCTCCTTCCGGGCTACAAACAATAAAAATGTGATTGATGTAGTTTGTTGGATAAGAGCTGTCCTGGCGTTAACCTTTATTTATACAATAAAATAAAAGGATCCTTACACTCTCAATAGTTTGCAAATTCGTTGAATGAATGAATGAAATTCAATATCTTAAATATGAAAAATACTTTTGCAAATCAAAAGAAAAAGTGGAGTCATAATTTGTTTGTTATAGTATTTGAAATATAAATAATAGTGTGTCTCTGAAATGATTTTCACTATACCTTTTAGTTCATAAAATAACTATAAATAATGTATATACCTTTCACGTTTAAAACAATAGCAATAGCGTATTCTCAATATCAAGTCGATGAAATATCATTTATCCTATTTTTATTCTCGTGAATACCATTTCTACTGAGTATATATATCACACAATACACTGTGTATTGTGTCAAATATATTATGTAACATACTGTAACTTCGAAACGCTAGAATAGCAATACATTGTGAAGGAATTCATCATAACATCCTATTCTAGAATGCAATCCCTACGTGGATAAAAATAAAACCATATACTCTCGATACCTATCTGAGTGTAAATAAATAAATTGGATTGAATTTGTTTGTGTTTCTGCTCAGAGCTCAATTAAATTACTCATTTTAACAGGTTTTGTGAAGTCTGGTATCCAATTGTATTCTGACTTTATCTGTTTAAATAAGATCGGTTCCAACGTGTGTTTATTCAATAAGAGCAGGAGCTATGTTGGTAAATATACTAGCTTATATCCGTTAAAATTGTTTATGAAATTAGTATTACGAAATTAAATTAAATTGTGTATTTTCGTAGCTTAATCAGGGCTTTATCTGTGTGAGCCTTCTAAATACATTTCAGACCCAAAACAGGTTTTGAAGCCTGCGTTTGGTGAGATACTTGTTATCTACAGCCGAGACAGCTATTAACTAATTAATGGACGGCCGGCGCTGTGGGGCAACCACTCATCGTCAATATCATGCGGAAGATGTAGATATAGCTGGACAAAAAATGTCTAAGTAAATTGAGGCAATAATTAGTTACCCTAGTTTTCTCTGTGTCAGTAGTGCTAGTCAAGTACATGGCCACCACCGGGAACCTTTTGTTTGAAACATCGCAAGGCGCTTTTTAACCAATTAGTATCCTTTCGTACCAATGAATTCTAAGATATAAAAATAATCTCCGAAATTCAACGTAACGTTGTTAAATGTCTCCTCAAATAGTTTTTAATTAATGCTAGGTTTTTAAAAATGGTGTCTATTGCAATTATGTTGTACTTATATTGTTACTATCCTATGTATCCGTCCTCTGGTATCCCATGAAACAAGCTTATCGTGTCAAGGCTAAATGACGCTGTGTCAAAATTCCCAGCATTACATCTTTACGTTTTATCAAAATCCTCGCTAACTTACTTTAGCATAAAGAATGTAGGCGAATAGCGAATAGACGGTAGAATGTTGTACATCTAACACGATTCAAGAAGCACCTGTTCTGGTGGATATCACTCCTGACTGCCTTCGATAGCAATCATCGCGTGTGCTTTGCATAAAAAATATTCTGCGTCAGTGACAATGCCTTCGATAATAGTGATATTAACGTTATTAGCGCTGACAAAGCGCTGTGATAACATCGGCTCTTAGTGTAAGTGATAGTGGTAATGGATTGCTACATGCTTAGAACATGAAGGGTTTATTAATCTGACTCTGTTGTAGCGAATCCTTGTGATGGAAACATTTTATGATTTAATTGATGTTCCTTATTTCTCTTGTTGATATTTTGCCTCTACATTTTTATTTGGTTATTCCACTTCCTATATTCCTATTTCTTATTATGATGGATGAAACTTTATTATTATTTTTAAGTTTAAATACTTTTTGCCTGAGAAATAATTTTTGGACGGGGCAGGTGAGATACCTTAATCGTTGTAGCTCTGGCAGGGCAAAGTACTAAACTATGCAAAACGTCTGGCGTTCTAGATAACACCATTTCGTAGGCCACCAAGTAATATATAAAATTCAGGTTTTATACCATGACGAGAGTTATGAATTTTTAAGGCAACTGGCAGACCACAGCCACCGTGGACAACGTCCGGCAGTGGAAGTACTGGATTTATAAAACTATCCGAACCAAATATAAAAAAATTGACATTTATACTAGAACGAGCTTTGATGAAACTTCAGCTGCTTTTTGCAATCTCTGTTAAAATGACTTACTATCGCAGCCTGTAGCAGCGGTGATGATGGCCGAAAGCAGCGGCCGCAGCGTAGCGCAGGTCCAAACCGTAATTCTGTTTCCTATTCTTGCTCGGTGAGGTAAGCCGGAGAGGTCGACTTTGCTCAAATTAGATTGTCAAAATAAAACTACCACGTCATTTCATTTAAAAAAAATTATAACTAAAAACATTTATCGTCAATAATTGATTTAATCACGGTTAGATACTCTCTATAGAAAGGCATACGTATGAGATAGTGTTGCCAGCAAATTGCAACAGGGTTCGCCAAAGAAAAGACATACGTGTGTGATGTCGAGGGCAGCGGAGACGGCAATAAGCATCATGAGAATAACCTGTGGTAGCCCCCGGTCGATGCGATACAATGTCACCGATCTGACCTCGTGATAAATTACTCAAATAAAATGATATTCGTAGTTTGGAGCCCGGAGCGGATAGATTTCCTCCGAGAGGCGCCGTCAATGTCTGTCCGCAAATAACTTAGTCCAGAGACACGCAGTTCGCTTGTTTGATGAAATTAGCAATGGAAATTTGTTTGTTCCTTTGTCTACAAGTCCGATATTCTAAGCGATCATGACCCTTGATTGTTCTAGAATTTGTAATAAGTTTGTTTCTAACTGGATACTTGTAGCTAAGATACTTAGAAGTAGGGAGTGAGACACGGGTAGGAAACCTAATTTCAGATTCTTGTTTAAAGTTTATTTTCTGGTTTCGAATGAAATTTGAATTTATGTTGTTCTATTATCATAAAAGGCAAATTTTAATTTCAAGGTTTATGTTAATAATAAAAAGGACTCGACAAAGTGCACTCTGGCAAATAAAAACTACATTTGAAAGCTCCAATTCCTTTTTTCAATAAATCAAATAAAAGAACCCATTCAGTATTATTTATGAGAATCCTTGTCTCAGGATTAAAATGAAAGAACATTTTAAATGAAAACTTCGCCATGCAAGTAGAAATGAACGAGGAACTTTCTAGAAATAGGATTAACAAAAACAACACTCTCAACCGACGTCCTGAGCTAGATAAACTTGTGAAAATAAACGAATAAACGGATGTTTACTTGTTTGTTTGTTACAATAGGGTTGCACAGTGTACAGGGTAAAAAAAATATTATTCTATTTTGTCCGTCAGTAAGATTATCAGAAGATTACATAACACATTTTTTTTTTTTTTTAATCAAATAAAAAAAATACAATAATAAAGCGCGTCAAAGTTGAAGACTCCTGAGGCTCGTGACGTTACGACGCGTAAAAAAATGCGTTAATTCGATATTTTAAGGACAATAGCATATTCATCATCATCATCATCAGCCTATAGCAGTCCACTGCTGGACATAGGCCTCGCCCAATGAGCGCCATAGCGCCCTGTCTTCAGCTTGCCGCTTTCAGCATCTACCTGCAGTCTTTCGCAGGTCGTCATCCCACCTGGTCTGAGGGTGACCTACACTACGTTTACCGAGTCGTGGTCTCCGCTCGCCCGCACGTCTCAGCTCCGTAGGTCATAACGGGTATGACGCAACTTTCGTTTTCAAGCATTGCGGTATGGATGACGTGAAGACTTGACGTAGTTTCCCAAATGCTGCCCAGCCTAGCTGGATCCTCCTTAGCATATAGCATATTGTCTTGCTTTTATTCACCTTTTAATGAAAAATTATAAAATGGTAAACTGTTTTAGATTCTAGCCAAAATGATGCAAACTACCTTTAGTAGTCTATAAGTGCTAGTTTTGTTTATATCCGGATCGAATCTCAGCTACTTTTTAATATTTATAGGGTAATAATGTCTCCAACGGATTGCAGAGATCTACAAAGAGATCTGCTTAAATTAAGTAAGGGAGTAGGATCATTTCTTAGTTTTGAATGTTAGAAAATGAACCTGCATTCGTTTCTCTAGTAATATATCAATTTAGAATTAGAAGTTTTTGAATTTAGAATTCAATTTAGTAAATAGTTTAGAATCAGTAAAGCTTTACTAATTGGAAAACGATGGTGGTTCTATTTAATAACCTGATCCAACCCATCTTAGAATATGGTTTAGTGGAATTCTCGTCATCTAGTTTATGTTAGTTTTGTTTGTTTTATAGCTATTTTTAAAAATTAGCGTTTGTAACGTTGTTGTTTTTATGCCACTCATATGAAGATTAGATTGGTGTATAGATAGCTATATTTACTGTTATTTTTTGCCCTAACAAAAGAAAAATAAAATTAAAATAAATAATATAATGAACATGAAACCGATCCTCGTGTTCCCGTCTCACAATAGTTCGGTGGGTAATTATTGTTTCCAAATTAACGCAGCATTTTTAAAAACTGAGAGAAAAATAACATAAGAGCTATAAATTGAGTGTAAGTGATTCAACCTCTGAATACTAGATAGATAGATAGATCACTATACGCAGGATCAAAAACGCCCGATCAGTAGGTAAATAGGATGAAGAAAAATTGTCGCAACTCAATTTAACTCAAGAATATGAAAAATATAACGTTTGTTCCGCGTTCACGGCGCGAGTTCTCGTAGTTGTTCCGTGAAATCGTAATAGGATCTAATACAATATTGTTTGGAGCCGAAGTAAATCAGTCACGTGTTCCTCATGAATAACAAAATTGAAACATAATTGTTTTATGTGCGGATTGGCGGGTCGTGGGAATTGAGTTATTGCTTTTATTTGCCAGATTTGGAGGCTTAAGTTGAGATTTCGGAGGTCCTTATGAGGCGAAATAAATATAATATTCATTATTCAACCGTCACTTAAATCAATAATTATGTATCTTATCATTTAAGTAAACAATCTGAGTTGATCAATCTGCAGCTATTATCTTTGTTTATTCATTTACCGGGGATTCAACAGAAAACAACCATCTTACTAACATTCAAAAGCCGAAACTTATTTTGTAACCTACGATCATTAAATCTACTGAACTGTTCAAAACAAAATTTGGCGTACTACTTATTATACGCAGACGCTAGTGAATAAAGAGCTTGCGTCAGCTGCTATAAAGATAACTTTGTATTAGCGTTATTCAAATCTTCACACACCACAGAAATATGACAAAATAAAATGTATTATCTCACCAAAATAACTTTCCCTATAAAAGCACTTCACCACCCTTTCAAAGACAGCGGGAACCCAAAGCATCAGGGATTATACTCGTCACAGACAAAATAAATCCAAAACAGAAACGTCCGGAATCAAACAAAGGCCTGCCTACTCAGCAGCAGTTTACGAGATGCCGTCAAAGCCTTTTTTCCTCGTTGACTGATGGCCGCTTGGTAGCTGAGGCACGTTTGGCGACAAGCCACTCGGAACGTGAACTCGCTGAGATACGCACACGCTTTTTGTATACCTAGTGCCTACGGTATTATTTAGAGGATATTCAATTCTTAAACTTACTCAAACTACTCAAGTTCAAGAATTGTATTTCCCCTATAATATTACCTTATGCTACGGAAGGTAGGTCCTTGTAACAAATACCGTTTAAAGCGACAGGACAACTGTTGGCATTCCAATGGGAATATAATGGCTAAACAACTAATTCCATGATGTATAAAATTAAATAATGTTCTCAAAATTACACTAAACTGCGAAATCTAGCGGCTGTGTGCTCAACTATTCAATTTTAAATACCTTCTAGTTCTGATTACTTTGATTCTATTCTTTAGTTTTATTTTTGCTGAGCCAGCACAGAGATGAGATATTGTTCATAAAATACGAAAATAAGACTAAAAAAACTCCCTGTTGGCTTCACTACGAGCATTAAAACAGAACCCAAAAAACGGCAAATAAGTGCAGCCCAAAGCTACTTTCGAAATAAAAGCAACGCTGTTTTGAAAAGTTTTCGCAAGTAAAAGTTATAGACGAGTGCTGCACTCGAATTTAATAAACGTTGATGTCGGGCTCCTGCAATCGCAATGATTTATTTTAGAAGCCGTTTACCTTTGCCGCGCATGCAGTCGACATATTTTCACCCCGGCACAGCAAAACCGTATACCGTATACGAGCTTGGTACCTATAGGTAGAATGAGTGCTATAATGGTCTTAGGGTCTAGAATCTAGTTAATCAGGCAGTTTTGGGTAATTTTTAGATATTATACCTCTAACAAAAAAATATTCAGTTTACTTACTTTTAAATTGAGTCTATTAAATAATAATTCTGCGTAGTGCTGTCCTTGTTTTAATTAAAAGCAATAGTACAAAGTCTACATGTTTTCAAGAACTTTCAATTTTCCTTCTGAAAGTAAAGCCAAGATACCAAATACTGTCCAGTTCCCGTGTGACGGCGGCGGGCAATAGAGCATGGCCCGCGGTGACCAAGCGGAAAATGACCATTTACAGCTCTTTGTTGGGCCGTGAGGCGGCGCTGTCACTCAAATTTACCGTGAGCACTCACTCACTCACTAGGTTAAATATGTTACTAACGGTAGGCAAAGGAGAACTATCGAAATTAGTAGATGCCTACCTATAGTAAAATAATTTGATAAGAATATAGTTACAAGAACATGGTTTTAGGGTAGGTTGTAGTTGACGGTACAATATCGTAAAATTATAAATAATTTTAAGTTAAGGAACGCTAAAAAATCATGGTTTCTACTCTTGTCTAAACATTAATGTTTTTTATACTCGAGTCTATAAAACATTGTTGAATTTTGTACAAACAAGCAGCACAATGTACCACTGGTTGTGTATCCGTAGCGCCTTTGAATATCCTGTATTTTTGTTCTAATGTTGAACTGTGGCCCTTTTACCCATTAGAAAGTTCTAAAATAGAAAGGATTGTCCTTGTCTAATAAAATGTTTACTTTAAGCCTCACAAGCCCGAGTGGCCGCGCACGGGACAACGCTCAATAAAGCCTGCACGTTGTGGACCGACGGAGTAACGTCTACGTACGTTACTCCGTACAATGGAGGAAGCCGAAAATTCACAGTTTATTGCGTTTCTGGGATATTGAAGTCATATATATGTATGTATTATAAGCCAGTGACTTATTCCGTCTATGTCCACGTATTATAGTTCAATACAGAATACGTGTTGCGTCAGTTTATAAATAATATAAAATGTAGTATACAGTATAGTAAAACTTTTCATATCTATCATTGCAAATAAGTAGAACAAGAGAGAAGACTTTTTACAGAAAAGGTAAATGGAAAGATTTGAAAAATGACAGAAAACTAAATGTAAGAACCGAAATACCTATTTGTAACCTATCCTGAGCTGAGAAACGGCTCGCTCGCGTAATATTCCATTCGAGATGATGGATGGAGTTCCTCAGACGTGAAATCTCGGAGTTTCTGCTTCGGAATAATAAAGAGGGAAAGTTCAATCCTGCTTGCCATTCACCGCGGCCTCCGTGGTCACCTCGCCGAGTCCTATTCAAACCTGTAACTTAGTTACACTACTAGCGGAGGAACTCTAGCAATCTATTAAACAAATTGGAACTAGGTTTATATGAAGACTGTAATCGTGCTCCAAGGACGCTATGGAAGTTATATTGATGATGGATTACGCTAACAAAATTTAAAAATCGGTCTTATTTAAGATATCAATGCGAATTGCTAAGCTGTATTTATCTTTTTCTGAATACAACGAAAACAAAGAACCGTTTCTTAGAAATTTCTTAGAGATAAGAAAAGTTTATAAGTAAGAGCAGGCTTCAGGTTACAATTATAAAAACCAACCAAAATTTCGAGAGCTCCATAGACTTTAAATTCTATCTCATTTACACGTAGAAAAAAGAATGAGACAAATACAACATTCTTAAAATTGCCTCTGTTAAACTAAAAACCATTCGAAAACTAAATCGAGTTCGTATGAAACAAAGGCTCTAGTAGCCTACGAGCATGAAACTATTCAACCGCTGTCAAACTACGAGGAAATTAGTTCCTCTCTATCCGGTAGGGGCGCTGCAAGGTGCCAAAGGGGTTTGAAGATTTTTAAACGTGGCCCTAACATCTGAGAGTAAGTATACTTTGAAAAATACAGCACGAGTTATATAGTGGCATTACAACTACAAACAATAAATATAATACGATTGAATGGCGAGGTTTTTAGGTGATTTTCAAAAAACTATGAAAATCATTGAGGGCACTTATACAAATAAAAAAATGTTGTGTAACATTATGTCATAGAGTGTTTTCAGGTATCTGAGATATTCACAGATCAAAATAACTATTGCTACGGTCAATATTTGCCCCGAGATATTCAAAGTAACCAGTGCGGGTAACTGTTGTAAGGGCCAAAATCTTCAAACCCCTTTATGAATATAGACGAAACATTGTTTCGTCATCGTATACTAACTAAAACAAAGGATTCAAAACAGGCATTTTAAGGTTTTTTTATTAATACAGTAAACTTTTAATTTTGTCAGGTAATCGAACTGCAACCATATAGCAACCTTCCACACACTGCACCCATGCATGCAATCAATAGCCGTGTCCAAAACAACATAATATTAACCAGAACGAAAGCCAAACTGATCGGGACGGGAACCGCACTTAATGCGGCAACGGGACGCTATGTGACCGCATCGTTATTACTGTTTGCGCATATCAAAAAACAACTATCTATGTATATTTCGTTTTGTAGACTTAGTTTGTTTTATCGGTAATATGGGTTTAATTAATTTACAACAATGGCATTGGACATAAAGATTCTGGTTTAAAGCTTGAGTCAGCAGAAAACTTAATGCTGTGTTTCATTTTTTTTTAAAAATCAGTAAAAATTCCTATTTAGTTGCAGAAATTTTGATAGAAACAAATACAAACCTTGTTTTATTCAAACCCATTCTCACATCTTTAATGATTTCCTCTCGCTACGTAAAATACGTACGCAAATAAGCAAGGTACGCGGGAATACGTCACGCATCATGAACATAAATAACGCATCACATCGCGTTACGCGCGGGTTCCAACGCGCCTTCGCGCACTACTGACAAGTAAAACGCACATCGTAATCGCAACCTAACTCACTTATTCATAAGTAGAGATTCATGTCGGCGTGGTTGGTCTACTTACTACCACCAATTTTACAAAACTCCTCTTTATTGTTACTTGTATTTGTGTGGTTGTACAGTAAAATATTATCTATCTACTTGCCTTCTGATACCTGAAGGATACCTGATATACAATAATTTTAGTCATGTCATGAGTAAAATTAGTGCACTGAAATTAGAACATTCATTTAAATAATAATAATAATCGAATTATAACGTCGTTTCATTAAAGAATAAGTTAAATAAGACCTGTTACTTTTCTATGGTCTGAAATAAATGATTTTATTTATTTATTATATATTTATTAAATTGTAACTTTTATTTCGACTGGTAATCGAAATTATAACACTTTCATGATTCGGAAAGTTTATGAAATGTTTATATGTGTCTTTGTCACATAAAATGAACAGATAGGACTGTATGCATGCGGTTCTCAGCACCATTGCAGTTCTTGAATGTAAAAACGTACTTTATTATGGTTTTTTTTTAAATCCCGGACAACGCGTTCGAATCCTGAGACAGCTAGTCTTAAGGCATATTTTTTAAATAGCACTCACCAATACTTGCGAAAATGGTGCCTGTGGTAGGTTTGTACAAACTATTTTTGGTCGCCAGGCTTGCACCTGAACTCCAAATAGCGACCATAGAGTTAAATTAACTGCAGAATCATGTAGAAAATGAGTCGATGAGTTTCAATGGTATCGATGGAACCTTTTCAAACTCAGATAGGCACAGTCAATAGGGTTTGCAACGTAGCTGCAGGCTAGAACTTTGATTTTCTAATTTTATTTCAGCATGCCGAAGCCCCATCTCATTCTGTATTGCACGGATGACTCACATATTTTGGGTGCCATTGAACGAGATCTTACTCGAGTTTATCTTTAATTTATATTTATATTTCCGCCTCCAAGTATTATGGTAATATCATTTCCATGTATTTCTCGCGTGTCAAACGTCCCACGCTCTCGTTAATAAAGAGCTTTATTTTATAAGAACATTATCGTTATTTTAATGAATACTAATAGCAGGTTCATTTACAGCGCCATTAACATACATTTAACAGGTTAGCGGTGACTTATATTAACTTTAAGTGTTATGTGTACTATAAGCAAATAACAATAAAGAAGCATATTTTCGTTTGTCCCACTGATGGGCAAACACGCATATAGATTGAGTCATCAATAATGTTATATTTAACAGATTTTTCGTAATATAGTTAACTGACTCTGTATGACCTAAAGTTGTGAATAAGGTGGTACCGATGACAAATGTTTAAATACAGAGTGGATGGGTGAGTATAGTACAAAACATCCTTTGTGATATTTATCCGCAAAATTATAAAGATCTTAGTAGAAATACCAAGAAACAAATCTTCCGCGAAGGAGGTCTTCAGCATACTTAAAAAAATATTTCAGTAATCATATTTTCAGGAAAAAAATCACATGAAACGTCAGAGTAGAACTCGTGACGTAGTAACCATTGACGTATGAATTGGAGCTATGAATGTCTCAATTAGGGCAACAATTTGCCGAGGACGCGGCGAGTGTCGGCTTAATGAGCGGAGTATCATCTCTGTCGAATGATGCAGAGGAGACGGTGACTTTCATTAGGAAGGACGAGAAGCGAACTCAGTTAAGAAGATAATAAATCTAGTTACTGATTTCCCAATCATTTGATTACCTATAATTTGATTACCTATAATTTGATTACCTATAATTGAGACGTGAGATATAAAAACATTTTTTCAAATTGGTGAATTTCGTTCAGGTATAATGTGACGTAAAATGCTTTGAAGAGATAAAAGTTATAACGGTGAAATGGTGTTTGAAACTTATCGTTCGTAATATTCTTAACCACGGAAGATATATATATTTATTTATTAAACACATTCTTTACCACAGGAACGCTCGTATTTATTCTCTCTACTTTCAAATTAAATAAATAAAATAAAAATTCTCACCTGAAATCGCCCGCACAAATTGTAGAATATATCCCCGGATCAAAATCCAAACACAAGCACAGTCACCGTCAACTCACTGCACTAGGCTTACGTTCGAGTTAGTTAACGCGTTCACAGCTGGGGCGGGGTACGGGCGCGTGCTGGGCCAGCCACATCCCGCGTACTACTGGCGGGCGCAGACTCCGAGGCGAGTCAAGCCTTCCGAATGACTACCGGAGCCGTGGAGCCACAATGAGGCGGTGGGCAGAGTGTGAGCTTACGGTTTGGTACGGTTTCGTGATGTATTTGCATTAATTATGCTTTGCAAAAAATAATAGATCAGCCTTCTGCAATTTGAGCACTCAAAGGACTATCTTGGACACAATCGTCACTAAATAATGATGAGCAATCAAATTATTTTATTTTTACAAATATTTTTTACCAAAGACAGTGTAGCACTAATTGACATAAATGAAGACTAGGCTGGCAACACCGGCCCGTTACACTATGACAATGCAACATGAACCAACGAATAAAGCGGTTGAAATGTTAAACGCGAACACAGTTACGATTAGAACTTTGTTAAGTCTCTGCGTAGCAATTTATCGTCGTAACTCGTAGCCCGTAGCTCGTTGCTACGTCGTAGCTCGTTGCTACGTCATAGCGCCGTAGTGCCATAACGCCGTAGCACCGTAGCGGTACGAAAAATGAAAAAACGCTAGTATTTAATTAAGGTGTGGATTTTTAAAGGCATTTCGCAAGTCAATGCCTTTTGTGTGAGATCGCCTCGAGCGAGCGTTATATTGATAATACACAATTGAAAACTTGGACAAAAGAGACGATATGAGATTTTGATGACAAAAACTGAAGTTATTTCATTTGCATTATTTAGCCTCGGTATTACATTATTTAGCCTCGGTATTACATTATTTAGCCTCGGTATTACATTGTTGAGCTGAACATATTTCAATTACAGTTTAATAACATTGTTTATTATGTTTTTACGTTAAAGCTAGTTAAATAAAACCGGCCAAGTTTGAGTAAACTTGGACACGGAGTTTTCCGTACCATGGCACAAAACTATATTAAGTGGAAGTGAGCCGGGTTTCTAAAAAATGCTTTAATTAGATTTCAGCAGAAATAAGTCAATAACATAGTTTAAGTTAAATAATGAAGTCTATATAATATATTGTGTAGGTTTAGTAATATAGTTATTGTTAAAGCATGTATCTTTTAATCAACTTTTTTTTTAATATGCTATTTTTGGGTAAAAAACACATTCAAATGGTACCGAGCATATACAATGACATTAACATTAATATCACTATCTACTATCACCAGATGCTACTCACCTATGCATACGTCGATGAAGTCTGCCTCAACGAATGAAACATGAGGTCTGTAATCTGGTCACTCGCGGCTTAGACCGAGTTCTGGAGCCGGGTCCGCGGACCCTCATTCTGATACAGAACTAAATGTTGAGATAACTTTGTTGTTTTACTTTAGATTCCGGTTTCTCTTTATTTTGTTTCTAGGGTGAAAAAGAAGTTATGTATTTAGAACTTTACATTACTGATTTGTAAACGTGTTGATTGAATTTAGAAGTCGAGTAAAACAAATCTCTGTTAATGCGTAAAATAACAGTGGCTCAAGCTGAACGCGCACCTGTCCGCACTGTAGGAGCCCCACTTGCCGCAGTCATCGCATTTCTTAAATCTTTATTCGAAATAGTATGCAACATCGTGCACCTATCATCTTTGATTTTGCTAATGAAAAAAAAAGTAAAATAGACATCGAAAAATGGCTTCGCTGTGTCGACTTCGTATCTTGAACAACGAAATCAGTTACATTCGACGACGAAGCCTGATTAGTGTTACCAAAGAGAGTTACGCTAACATTTCATGGGATACTCGTATCTTCATAGCTATGCTTTTAATTGAATGCAATCGTATTGCGGAGTATAAAGCTCTGATATCTACAGATTTACGAGAAAACTACCTACAAACAAGTTAAAACAGAATAGATGAATCAATTCAGCTATCAGACGAGTTGTAAACAATTTTAGGAAAGCTTAACTGAACTCAACTTCTCTGAACCTGAAAAATAAACGCAGTACCAACGGATCTTATCTGCCTTATCAAGTACAATATACGAGTAAGCACAGCCTCTCAAACTGCTCATTTGCAAAAGCAGCCGAGTGGTAGCTGCCCTAGATGGTGCAAACCTCGAGCACAGCGAGTTTAAATCCTATGCACAATGTACCGGCGAGATTAGTATTCCTCCCGCGTCCAACCCCAGATTATCTGCAGTTCTTGGAAGCTCACAATGGAAACAAAAGGGTTCAAATAAATGAGGGATTTTTGAGTTGGAATCTGGGCTTCCTAGTGCCTAGGTGCTTTGTTTGCGAGATGAGGATTGGTCTTGATATTGCGGAAAAACTTTAGGCTGCTTTAGTGCAAGGAATTAACGAATGAAATCAACCTTTATAACCATAACAGAAAACAACATTCCAAGATAATAACACCGCATTGAAAAAGCATTAATACACAAGCGCATTGAAAAAAGTTCGAATTCGAGATTGCTCTTATGATGCCATGAAATATTATCCGTATCCGTTCCTGAACGAAGTTCAGAAAGTAAACAATACTACGTGAGAGCTCCTCACAAATAATTAGTTTCTGTTCTATAAAACCAAGTAAATAAGTGAGATAACCTTCAAACACATCCTGAAGAGAAGTTTTTGTCACATTCCCACGGGACAATAAGCTGGAAAAGAAGCACTAACATTCCAGGATATTTCACGTTAACGAACACAGCCGCTGAGTCACTCTTTCAAAAATTTAAGGCTCCAAAACTTGTGAGTACAATTTTTGTTGTTTACGAATTGCTGAATCGGCATATAAGGTTGAAATTGGTTTATCAGCTGATTACCTTTGACACAACATTTGACACTTACCCTTTACCTGTTACGAACCTTCATTGGATAGTTTCGTTCAGGAACTGATATAGATAGCAACGTGCGGACGGAAGAAATCTCCCGGCACGGCGTCATTGCACATCGTGCGGACGGAAGAAATCACCCGGCAAGCCTTTGATTGAAAAGCTTAGTATTCGGTGTTTAAGGAGTGTTGCCAGCTCAAGAAAAATTGCGCCAGTTCTGACAAATGGCTAAAATGACTACAAGAAAACAGAAAAAAAATATCCTAGAGAATGTGAATACTGAAAATACAGATAAAGTTAAATCTGTACACGATGATTTGAATAAATCACTCCGCCTAAATGAACAGTTGATACAAGAACAACTCGACGGAGAGAAAGAATTTACAAAAATCTTGGAGCAGAACCGGAAACTCAAGATTGAATTACGAGATTTGGAAAAGATAATTGTGGATCTAAAAGAAAAACTAAATAGAACAAATGATGTCATCACTCAACAGCGAAATGACCAAAGCGAGTATGAGAAGATTATATTAGAAAAAACTAACCTGGAGCAAATAATAGAAAAACAAAATGAAAAAATAAATAATGTAATGGAAAAAGAATGTCATTCCCTTGTTGAAAAGGGCTGCAAGGAGGAATGTAATGCCGAAGAGCTCAAAAGAATCAGAGCTGAACTGCGTCTCAAAAATGTCGAATTAAGAGTACTGAAAAAGCAGAGATGCATAGCAGAGCAAGGACACGCTAGTTTAAGACAAAAACATAATATTACTGAAGACTTCATTAAACTACAGGGAAGCTATACTGAATTACAAGAAAATATGGATCACCAATTAGAATTAATGGAAAATAATACAGAACAGTTAGAAAGAAAAATTAAATGCCTAGAAAACTGTTGTGAGAACTTAAGATCAGCTTACGACAGTATGAGTTTTTCGAATTATAGAAAAGAACGCAAAATCACAGAGCTTAGAGAAACACTAAAAGAAATGGAAAATATTTTGCAAGAGAACGCGGTGGAGGTTATAGCAGAAGACAGAAATCAAGGACACATACTGGGAAACCAGGAATCACAGAAGAAAAGAAACCGCAGGAAGATATTAGTTGTAGGAGATGGTTGTACACAAGGACTGGGAGCAGTGTTGTATAACACAATGGAGGACTCTTCTGAAGACATCTGCTGCTATACGTACAAGGACGCACCTTTTGACTACCTACTGGAAAAAGCTAGAAATTTGGTTATAAATGATGCAGACTCTATTAATGCCGTAGTAATAGTAACTAGGAACTTAGGGTTAAAACATGCAAAACAATATGTAAATGGTGTAGTTAATTTACATGAACTGTTGAAGGAAAAGAACATCCATTTGATTTGTTCCAATTTAGCCTATAAACAACATGGTCATATACCTACTATAGCAGAGTACAATGATAGCATACTTTATTACAACACATGCATGCACAACTACTCTGTGCATGATTCTACGATAGACTTAATTAACATAGGTGGGATACATAGTAGGATGACATCGAAACAATTTAAGATAGTTATTGTAAACTTCTTGAAACATCACAGAGAAGTAACACGGGTAACGAAAGTGACATCTCTTGGCGAGGATTTTCAGATAGTGTAGACGTAACTCACTGTAATACAGCCGATGTTGAAATTGCCAAAGTAAATAATACACGTAACAATTATAAGAACACAAGGAAATTAAACATCTTTCATCAAAATCTTTGTGGAGTAACAAACAAGAGGGATGAAATTGAAGTATACATAAACTCTCTCAAAATAAGGTTGGACTACATATGTATAAGTGAGCATTTCCTAAATCGTAACTCAGTACAATTGTTTCAACTGACAAACTATAAAATGGCATGCTACAATTTTAGAGCTGCAAAAAAACGGGGTGGTACACTCATTGTGGCTCATAATGAACTTAAATTCGAGGATATTTCTTATTGCAAAAAACTCTATAAGGTGGAGGCTTTTGAAATTTCGGGGGTTAGAGATATAAGTTCTAATATATACATTTTCTGTTGTTATCGTAATCCTGTTAACAAAAACTTTAATGTCTTTTTAGAACAACTGGAAAAGTTTTTAGATCACTTCTTTGACAGGAAATGTATTTTGGTAGGGGACTTCAACGTTAATGTGTTGACAGATGATACGCAGAGTCACGAGTTCATCAAACTCCTTAAATGCTACAACTTTGTCTACTTAATCAAGGAAATAACTTTTATTCGGAACAGTGCCGGATCTTGCTTAGATAACATTATAACAAACATACAAGACGACACAATAGGTGACATTTTTGTGGACCATAACGGTTTGGGCGATGGTCATGCTGGGTTGTTATGCTCGTGCACAGTAGACTACATTGGCAAGCATAGTGCTATGCGGAGAATCAAAGTCGAACGCAGAGATAATCGATTAGAGAATTTTCATAATTTTAGAGATAGTGTTTTGGAGGTTAACTGGTTTGTGATGGGAGTTAATAATTTTATAAGTAAATTAATTAATTTATATAATATACATTTTCCAAAAAAGAATAAATTGATTAGAAAGAATAATAGAAAGAAACTGAATTGGATCACAAAAGGAGTAAAAATCTCAAGTAAAATGAAAAGATTCCTAGTAACCAATGTTAAAAATAATAATCTAAATACAGTACTATTAAACTATAAACAAAATTATATTAAAATATTCAAAAGAGTTATCAGAAAGGCTAAACAATTATCAGTACAAGAAGAAGTTATGAATGCAAAAGATTCGATTAAAGCAATTTGGAAAATAGTAAATAAGCATAGAAATGTTAATGACAATACTAGTGATAATGACTTAATTAAACTAAAAATAGATGACAAAGTAGTTCATAGGCCACAGAAAGTTGCGAACGCTTTCATGGAAAAATTTGACCAACAAAACATTTTAGACGATAACGTTGAAGCGAGTGAGTCCGCTATAACAGTTCTTACTGAATACACTGCTCGTATAGAGTCGGATATGATATTTGAAACAATTACCAGTAAGGAAATCTGCAAAATAGTTCAAGCTATGCCTAGAAAAAGCTCATATGGTCATGATGAAATCCCTATAACACTAATAAAGGATAACATTGACATACTGTCAGACCCTCTGTCATATTTCTACAATTTATGCATTAAGGAAGATCTATTTCCAGAACAGCTTAAGATTGCTAAAATAATTCCAATCTATAAGGGAAAAGGCTCTAAAACAGATCCTAAAAATTACCGGCCGATTACGCTTCTGCCAACATTATCAAAAATTGTTGAAAAAATTATTAAAATAAGACTAAATAGACATTTACTCACAAATAATATAATTAATTTAAGACAATTCGGCTATCAACATGGAGTTAGTACAAACGATGCGATAAACAGACTGCTGGATGACGCTATAGATATGCTAAACAAAAGACAGAGAGTAGGTGGTCTGTTCCTAGATCTAAGCTGCGCCTTTGATACAGTTGACCACAATATATTACTAAACAAACTGGAGCATTACGGAATAAGGGGGAAACAGCTTAACTTATTCAATTCATATCTCAGTAATCGACAACAATATGTAGAGTTAAGGGCAACTGACAGTGATAGAGAGGTTATGTATACTTCAGCTTTAACAAAGATTACGAGGGGAGTCCCACAGGGATCGATACTGGGACCTATTTTATATATTATATTTACTAATGATCTCATAAACTTCATGAATAATTATCTGACTGATATCCGTTTGGTCGTCTTTGCGGACGACACAAATGCGATTGTGTCAGTGGAATCTGCGTCTGTACTTACCGTGAAGCTGAACAATGTACTAGCTGGGTTTAACACGTGGTTTAAGATTAATAATTTGATTATGAATATGACGAAGACCAAGCTAATGTTATTTAAGACTACTTCTAAAAATAATGAAAAGCTCTTTGTAAATTGTAATGACATAATAATTGAATCAGTTGACATAGTTAAATTTTTAGGTATTAATATTGACATGTTACTTAATTGGAAATCTGAATTAAAATCTATAGATAATTATATAAGCTCTTCATGCTTTGCATTAAGAAGTCTTAGAGATGAAGTGACGCTAAAACAGTTAAAGATGGTATACTTTGCACTAGTTGAGTCCAAGCTTCGTTACAGCATATTATTTTGGGGAAATAGCTATAACTACAATATTAATTCAGCATTTGTGATGCAAAAGAGAGCGATTAGGACGATGATACGAATACCTCAAACTGAATCATGTAGGGATCATTTTATTAGTTTGCGTATACTCACTGTGCCTTGCTTATATATTTTAATTCTACTAACATTCCTTTTAAAACATTTAAATTCATTTGAATCTCCCGAGTCGAGGGCTTTTAGAGAAACCACTAGAAGAAAAGATATAGTAAAGGAATTTACACCAAAGCTTAACATATCAGAGCATAGTGTACGGCATCAGGCTGTAACATTATACAATAAATTGCCTATTTCCTTTAAAAGCACATATAATGTAAATAAATTTAAAAATAAACTAAAAGAATACTTATTAAAGAAGTGCTACTATTCTTTGGAGGAGTTCTGTGCCGACAAATTTAAGTCTGAGAATCTGTGATAAATAATTTAACATTAACATATAGTATAAAGAAAAATTAATTTAATGAATATTTTTGACATTTTTATTATAATTATTTAACATTTTTATTTTTATTTGACATTGTTTACGTGTACCTAATATTTTTTTTGACATTTGTAGAATTATTTTGTATACTCATCTTTTAATTGTCTATATTTATAAGCCTATGTAAAATTTCCGACACAATTTAAATTGTTTGTGAAATAAATAAATGAAAATGAAAAATGAAAAAATATTTTCACAAATTAAACTTTTATTTTGTATCCCCCTTTGTTTACAAATAATGGTTAGGATGCAAGAACCGAGTATATCGTATGAGTTACCGATAAGTGCGATATTAAACGATTACCAGACAGTTAGCTGCCGGTATAAGGTCCGGTGCTCTCGGTCTCTCACGCGGCTAAAAACAAGGACATAAGTCCAACGGCTGATGGATAGGTACCGTCGCGACCAGAAGTTTTTCGATCGTTCAACTAATGGCGAAAAGCTTTATGGTTACGCGAACTTTCCGAGGAAAGGATGTGGAGGAAATTAAATCTTGTTCTTAGAAAAATCGATTGCTTGCTTGTTCCTCAACAAATGTTCTGCAAAACGTATTTGAAATGAAGTTGAGACACCAACCAAAGTCGCTGAAACCACCCATCGGGTTCGTAGGACATTTTTAACCGAAGAAACGAAAAACAGAGGAGGAGGTACTCGTAAGTATATGTTCGGTTGTATGTGTTTTGTATGTCCATCGTTTTCTACGTCAATTACAGACTGATTTGGAATTTTTTTTTTTTACTATTGGATAGGGAATTAATTAGAGGTGGTTTTATAACAAATAAATGTTCTGCCCGAGAGATACGTGGTTGTCCCAAAAACCTTTAAAACATGGACCATTAAAAATATGAGAAATAGATTATGGTTCTCAGTGATCTGTTTGTAAGGAAGGATGAACCATTTCCAGGCAAAATTTTGTTCCATTTTATGATTATAATTTCTTTTTCTAAAGAAATACTAAAAACATGACACTTCAACTAAAATATTTAAAAAGCTCCGTCTTAAAAGTTTACCTGAGAGCCATGAAATGACAAAATATTTATAGGACTGGCTTAATAATAAGGAAAAATGTTTGTTGCTCATTTTCAGTTCCTCTGCCGCTGGACAAGACGGAATACTTAATGAAAGCAGGAAAAAACTTAAAAGAGAGGGAACGCCACATCAATGTAGCTATTGTTACACTAAAGTATGAACAAAATTAATTAAAGTATATATTTTGAAACACTATTATGTTTACGACTTAACTTACTACGAGAAAATAAAATGCATTTGTTTCAAAATAACTTTTTGTTCAATTCTACTGAATTTTTTTCAAGTCGTAAACATAATTGTTGGACATAGTTTCCAATACAATGTTTATGGTTTAGAATAGAAATGTTTATGGTAAAACATGCCGTCACGAATGTTGGCGTTGTATAAGTAGAACACCATGGTAAATATAAGATGAACACCGAATAATACCTTTTTATTTGCTTCATGCTGCAAAAACCTCATTACTAATGTTGATGCTTTTCTACACCACTCATGTTAACAAAATAGAGGCTTATTAATGTTAAGCCTGCCTAAAAGGTTTTACATCGACAATCTGAAACAATGATAAATTCAATAAAACTGTTGTAACAAATTACAAAAAAAGCACAAAATAGGTCAGGAAATATTAAGTACAAAGGTCGTCACTTCGTTAGCGATGGAGGAAAATGCTTTGTTTTGTTTCTCCGTAGGCAGCTTCTGTAGCCGGCTCAGCTTGCTGGCCGGGCTTAGCATCCCTTGCGCTCGGCGGGCACTGTGACGTATACAGACCACACTATCCCGCACAAACATAGGCAGACAAATATTTTATAGTTTTGTTAAGTGGGTTACAGGTTCAATTTTGGCTACAAGACAAATGTGTGTATGATCTGTACTGTAAGTTAATTATAATATTCCCAGTCTAGGTGTTATCGGGCACTTACACTGATGATGATGATGTTTTTAATTCGAATACGGCGGCCAATCACAATGAAAGCTAGCCATGTGCGCGAGACATATTAGAGTGCACAAGTGTGCGCGCTAACACAGGTACACTCTCTATTCCTTCATTCTCGTAATCTATGGGACCATACTCCCTGACTATGCCTACAATAATTAATATCCATCATTAGCTTTCAATTAAGATAGATAAATACCTCCTCTATTTATAATTTGTTATCATTCAAACGCGACCAGATGAAACCATTTCGAGTGGAATCAAGCACGGTTAGACATTACTTTGACAAGATACATCAAATATAACCGTCGTTTTAGATACGAAAGACCGCCGGATATCTACGGAATGACCGTCGAAAGATCGTCGGTCATTCCGTAGATATCCGAGATATCATCGGTCAGCGTGCGGTAGACGCTCGCCTTACGTCATATCAATACAATTTGTCTCGTAACGACGGTAACGGGTCGCCGTTAACGTCCCGCTACGCCGTCAAATACTTAACATCGGTAACGGGAACTGAAGCACCAATACCTCCGACAATAATACGGTCTACAGCTTTATTGATACTCGATATTGCTTTTATTCCTTTACTTTATGGTGGAGCTTGTTACGTCAGGTTTTAAAGCATTCGTTTATTATGTTGGAAGTATGAAATGCTTTGAAGTAAAAGTACGAGTTACTTATTGAACTTTTTATTAATGTAAGTAAGTTACATAAGATAAAAAGCATAAAGTTGAATCCTTTCGTGTATTCAGGAGAGTGAACATGTCCCGTGTGGTTTTGTAATTAATCACGCGCTCACTAATCTGTCGTTTTATAATGTGAAATGTCGAAACTAAAACGTTCGTTAGATAACCTCGTTGGTGAGGGGTACCAACGAGGATTTCTAACGAACGTTTTACAGAACTTCCTGTAAGCCTTTAATCTCTTTAACTGGAATGCATTTACCCCGTGAAAGCCTGCTTTTAGCAGACAACAAGGCTTTATTTAAATACTGCTTCGTCAAAATATGTTTACAAAATGTTATTTCAATTTATTTTGGCGTAAACTGCGGAAAAACCCAGTTAGTAAATTGATAAACCTCCTCGACAGTTGCCTCGATGTAGGCCGGCCGAACCGTTTCCCTAAGGGGGACTGGGTAATAATCCTTATTCCGTGGCGTTCCACCTTGCAGTAAATCTGTACACAAACTGTATTATAATCGTTGATGTAAGGGAGTAAAGGCGCAGTCGTATTAAGTGAGATAATGTGAGTATGAAGCCGGAGCATTACGTTCGTTAGCTGAACTGCGGCGATCATTGCCGGCGCGTGTCTCCCGAGGTGCGGCCCTCACTGCCGCGGGCTGTATTGTATTTGTATTCGATCAAATAATATTTGGCCGACGCATGCGTCAGATCCGTTACATTCAGATGATTAGTTGACATTTACAACTTTTCTGAAAACAAAGTGGATTAGCGAAAGTGCTACTGGGTCACTAGAATATTCGCTGCTGAGTACATAGAATTAAACCACTCTAAAATAAAGCATCACAATATAGTGCCATAATCTGTCGATGCACACGAGAATGCGATCGTAAATAATGTGAACTGCTTTATAAGTAGTTGTGTGCTTCGTTTGCAACAAGGTAGGTAAGGAACAAAGATCATGTACATAAACTAAATTTAGTATGGATCGTATTTCTCAAGGTTGATCTCTTGACATGAGGGGCCTCATTGCCACATAAAACACGGGTAGAGTTCTCAGTTTATGATGATCCAGATTAGGTAAAGGCATGGTCCATCTTCCGCAGTCACTTGGCTCATTGTAATGAGCGTACAATAACCAAGGCTAACTCGCTGCGATAGCGGCGGCGGCTCGTGGCCCGACGTAAAACGCCTTTCATGCCGCGCCAAGTTTTTACTGCTCCCTTAGGGCGGAACTTTAACTCCGTTTTAATTAGTTGGGGTTATTTTACCCCAAAATATGGGCCGCTGTCGGCCCTCATACGTGTCGGCACGTCGTTTCTGCTTACACAGACAAATGGAATGAAACAAATATTTTCTTCGTCCCAAAAGATTTACTTGAATGTATCAGAGGAATCCGCCCAAGTATTTTATGTAGGGATTTTTACGGATCTAGTATTTCGGCCTTTTATGTGTGGAATTGAAATGAATATTATTTACGAAAACCTACGTGGTCCTTCGCTACCCAAAATTTGTTGTCTAGACAGAATCACAGATTTTTGTTTTATTTACGAACGCACCAGTTTCAGCAGTCGTTGTTTAGAGACATAACTGGCTCTCAAATGCATGAGAGAGATTTAGCTTCTACCTCGTTAAATAAGCTAGAACAGCTTTGTTATATTAAAGGCACATCTTTCCAAGTAAACCGTACAAATGTAAAGCGTTATCCACCGCAACGCGCCGCGCCCCAGTGAAAGCCTCTGCATGCACGAGGTCAGTTGAGCAGACTTACTTCACTTGAAACATTCCACTAACAAATAGAGCCGACGTTCAAAGGAATTCGTTTTTACTTCTTTTCGCCCAGAAGTTGTTTCAGTCTTAATAAGTAAGCTACTCGTATTAAATGTGTCAATTTGTTTATGGTTAGAGTGCCCCTGCTTTTAGCACGTGTGCTAGGGCGTGTGTGTGTGTGTGTGATTATTGTGTTCCTTCCGCCACTTTAATAATATCAGTATTCAATAAAAAGCTTTCTTAAAAACTCTAGGTCCTTGCTTACTTGAAAGCTTGGGAAGAGAAGTCCAACGAACCTAAACTCGACGGGGTTACGCCGCTTTGTTTAGAAGTTCCTATAGTCACCTTCTGTTTTTGTTTAATAATAGCTGGTCTCATGACTAGCTTGATGGTACTATGGCAGTTTGGTGATATTGCATTGTCACTAAACTTGAGTTTGTCAAATTTCAACTCAATCGGTTGAAGTTAGCTTGACTAAAATTCAGTTGCAAGATATGTCCCACACGAACTTACAGATCAAGTAGAATAAAATCCTTTTAAAAGCCTTTATACAAGTTTCAGCGTGATCTTGTTTCTAGTTGAAGAGCGAAGGCAAAGCGCCTCGAATGTTCCCATTTTTAGTTCCCGAAGTGGAGATTGCGTCGCGTGTTCCCGACGTAAGTACACCGTAATACGTTAGGTTGCACGTGTAATATGACAGTTCATAAACTTGACGCCGGGTTTACACTCCCTGCTTATGTTTCGACTCAAACTGTGCCAGTAAATTCCCCGCTCAAACTTGCGGACGTAAAAACTTTAACTTCAGCATTCTTTTGTTCGTGGAGGCTGACATTATCGCAAGTTTGTGACGGTTTACTTTTACAATGTACTTACCTTCATCATTTATTTATGTTGAGCCGATATTACAAAGTCTGCGCGTGTTTCCGTTTAAGTGCTTATCAATATTTTATTTTTATACACTCTAAACAAAATTGTGCTTGGAATGCAATCTGCTAAGTTTTGCAAATTTGTTGTTCGTAGAGTGTTTTCACTCTAATAGACCTATGAGATAAGTTTTAACAAATGAGTGGCATGCTACGCTACGCTATATCCACATGCTACCGCCTTCTGTGGCCGGTTTGCTTGTAGCAGTTGACAGGACGTGACCGTACCTCCTTTACTGACAATAATGGATAGACAGGGAAACAGATTACTTTCGGATTTATAATATTACAATGGATTATTACATAATTCAGTGAGAAGTGCCTTCAAACATAGGCTTGGAACACATGCTTGGCACAAACCATAGGTTTGGTGTGATGGAAGAGAAAGCGCCATGTTGGAACAGCTACGACAAGGGGCCCCATTACTCGTACGCACTTTACATTTGTTGTACCTGAGGCATTAAAAGATTATTTGTATTGGGAGGGTTCCACCTTCCATGTCAACAAATGGCTCTACCGGCGCGGCGGCGAAAAGTGGCGAATCACGAAACACTTAAACCTTTATTAATAATGCAGAAGCAACGCTAACCGACAGAAGCTATCGGTTCTTGTTCGTAACTTGTCGATCAGTTTGAATTTAAAAATATTTTCTTCTTACTTTGTTTATTTATCTCCTTAGCTTTTTATATATTTAAAACTTTGGCTTACGTAAAATAGTAATTTTCCAACACACCTAGATCACGCTACTGTCACAGCAGGGGGTAGTCTATGTGCGAGTTGGCGAGCATAAAATTATAACTTAAGTGCTTTTACACATACGAGTGCACAAAATACGAATAGGAAAATGACGCGTTTTAATAGCATTTTTGGCTACGCCTCTTTTGTGTCTACTAATATTCTAAGCATTTTGCTCTAAACGTCAATAGTTATCAATTACGCCTGTCGTAATACTACTACTAAGCCTACTGTAGTCGCCTGCAGTAGGTATAATGTGTTCCTAGAATATCCATAATTAATAGCCAAAGCAAAACATCTATGTAGGTGAAATACCTAGAAATGTTAACTCTAATATCATATTGTTAATCCTTACTAATTGGAAATTTTGAGATTATTTGAAACAATTAATATCATCTGAGATGAAGTAAAGTAGATTTATAAGCTTTATTTTCAGAGAAATTTACAAGTAGAAGCAAAACCAAAATAAATAAACGAGTAGCGAGAAAGTGGCACCTTTTTATTTTGCGCGCTCGGGTTTAGTTAGTGACGATAAAACAGATAATAATGTACAGACTTACATATTTATTTATTATTTGTCAAATTCGACTCTCTAATGCTTAGACTAGCTGCGCCTCGCGGCTTGGCCCGTTAATAGATAGTGATTGAAGAGAAAGGTTTATAAACCATTTGACACATAGGTTTCTACGCGGGTGAAGCCGCGGGGCGCCGCTAGTCTTAAATAAATATATTCTGTCCATACAAGACTCATAGCTGTTTATGAACAAGCCAGGTGGGCCTCAGGTTCAGCGTAATGAGGCGTCGGCGAACCGGCCATTTCCAGTTTAATCTCATGTACGAGTATGTTCTGGATTTTTCCTCCTCGACTTAATTGGGGTTTGAGATGAGTCATGGTCAAAATGAGCCACTCACTCCGCAAGTAGCAACGCAAGGAACAATTAGAAGGGAAATGGGGTCAAGCTGCAGAAAGAGCGGTCTACAAGCTCGGAGGTGGTAGGTAGGTATGAGTACCTCAATCAACTTTGCACACTCCTGATCAAACCGGTAAAGAACAAGTTCATAGTTAAAAAAATGCAGTCTGAGATTTTTTGAACTTTGATTTGTGAACCTCCTCCTTATTTGAAGTCGGATAAAAATATTTGCAGCACGTAGCCTGAGACGTAGCTGACAACAGCAGGAGAAAGCAAAAACCTATCATAATCCACAAAAACGTGTAAAACTAAACATAGATCGATCCACCTGTAGAGTCTGCAGGTTGTAGCATTCTTGAGCCGCATATGTATGTAGGTGTACGCCGTACGGTGTGGACCAATTATACTATTGCACCAAATGAAATTTCAAATATGGAGGTAAGAATTCAACTAAAATACAATATTATATTGCATTTAATTTGATTTTTTTATTATTACAGTAATAGCATATATTAAAACAAGTTAAATGCTCGCTAGATACTGAAAGTCAGTTATCATAATATTAGTTCAGCCCTACGTTCAGCCACCACAAAATCTTACTGAAAAACTATTACTTAATCAAAAACTATTCGCCAAGATGTCAAGTGTAACGCAACTAACGGTCTCAATAAGTTCCAACAAGACGTCGTCGTCGCTCGGAGACTCCTCGCTCATGAAACAGTAATGGAGTCATTAATTAGTGCAGCTCGTGTTTTTCCGGACAAGTAACGCTGGCGGTGCGCCAGGAAGTGTCTGTTGGACGGCACGGCGGCGGCGCGTTCGTCCCACAGGCTACTGACTTTAGATCAGCCGGCTGATTTATCTATCAGTACTATAGTGTATATACTATAGTGTCATGTTCGAGAGAGGCAGTTGGATTAGGTAATACTGTGCTCCTAAAGTCCTATAGTTTTCTGCACAAAGTATGGATGGACCATGCGATATAACAGTGGATATAGCAGCTCCCACGATTAGAATCAGAATGAAACCAGAATGAATTTATGCAGGATCTCATCTGCCGTAGCTTTCCCCTTTAGCCATAGATAACGAAATTTTGCAAGCCGTGCAGAAAATATATCTATACTCGTGGCCTCACAACAGTCTCAAAAGAAAACTTATCGAATCCTTCATCGCAACTGTGTTGTACGAAATATCTGAAGTTCGTAAGTACTACTGACGTTTTCAATCTTCTTTAGATCAAGACAAGGACATCGTCTACCGCAATAAATTAGCTTTGACTCCACGTTCCGCGATCAAGAGTAGAACCACCGAGCCAGCACCAAGCACGTTGTAAATAACAAGTGTCTGAAGTACCCGCCGCTAATGAGATTTAGATGACCCGCCGGTAATCTGTCGGGACTCATCGGATCTCGTCGGGACTCATCGGAATTATCGGCGGGTCGTAAAACCTCGCGTTAAACTCGATTATGATTATTATAATGTAGGTTACGTTCTATTTTCATCAAATTGTCTTCAGCTCCCAGAAGTTGAAAACGGCCGTCTATTATTTTTGGATCATTCAGCGTTTGAAAGCCTTCGACCCACGAGTAAAGCTGCTGACCCACCGCTCCGCACGCTGCGGTGAGTGTGGGTTTGTTTGTTTGCATCGTGGATCTACGTTACTGGTTTATGTGTACTATGCATAGGGTGTACCGCGTGCATAGCGGTGACAACGTTGAGCTGCGTGGGTACCATATTTAAGCAAGCCACATGTGTAGCAATAACGTCATTAATCGCGTATTTGTGCGTAGCTTGGTCGTGGGTTGTGGTGGACGTTATCACTTTCATATTCTTGCAAAGCGAAGCTAGGGCACACGTGCGAGGCGGTGGGACGGTGACTCAATGCCCATGACATTTCAATAGTTACATTTAAATTGTTTGACGTTACTAAATGTCCTGTTCGGTCCTAAGGGAATAAAGTGTTTCTGAGTTTGAGATGGCAACTAACGTCCGAATACTCAATCGCAAATCACATTTATGAACTGTCCTAGAATTGTGACTTTCAGAGGTGAGAATAAAATATATTCAAACATCATCAAATCTGAATTGCATTTGAGAATTCGGGTGTAACCCCCCTAACTTACAAAATAATTGCTTGTCAGTGTTTTTACACGCTTTGCCTTAAGTCAAAAGAAGAAAACAAACTACTTTTACTCGTAGCTATAGCGTGTTTCAATTATCATTTATTTATATTAGAAGTTAAAACTAAAACGTCCAAGAGCTGGTATGTAGGTTGTTATATGTTTGCTTAATTTCAAGCATAGGCTAATACGTTCCATGGCACCGCATCGTAGGTATCCATGGGGCGATATATAGGTGATCCCCGCGTCGCACGACGCATGACGTCACGCGGGCGATGCGGCTGTATACCTCTACATAACTGGTACGTTCCAATTTACGACTATTCCTTGAATAAATTATATTGTATAAATGTTCGCGCACCGCGGTGTCATTGCGAGAACATATCTGCAGATAAAGGACTGCCATCGGCGCCATTTTCCACTTTTCCACGAATCATGAACTTGCTATGTAGAGTAGTACAGCGAAGTAGAGTCCTCTCCTCCTGCACATGCAGGGAGTCGGTTTGAAATACTTGCGCTCTTGAATCAATTTAGTTGGATCGAACATCAACCTCATGTATGGGACTAGTGGATTGTAAGCATTACTATTATTATTTATTGGACATCGCATCGCATCTATTCATAAAATTATTAACAGACTGTTTTTAATGGAAGCACCAGCGCGCCAACATGACAACACTTCAAAGCATAAATTATTTGAAATCTACGCGATCTGAACATATAATTATAAGTATTGATAAAAATAAATAAATTCTTATATTATTCTGTATTCATTTTTCATTTTTAATTATATTGTTGTATGTATAATCTACACATGCACGTGACCGCACTGAGTGGAAAGATTTGGGGGAGGCCTTTGCCCAGCAGTGGGACGAAACAGGCTAAATAAAAAATAAAATAAAAAAAATGTATAATCTAATTGTATATATAATTGAATTGAATATTTATTTGTTGACCTTAATTTAGTCCAAAATTGCTTCGTACCTGTAGCCGAAACGAATGTGACGTGTAATTGATTATTGATACAAGGGGTATTTATCGCGTTTATTATAAATAATGATTATACAGTTGCAACGAGCATTTTACTAAATAAATACAAGAATGGGACCCAACACACCGCCCTACTTTTTAATATATGAATTAAACAAACTCTTACATTGTTGAATAACCATGTGTCTGTAAATTTGCATGCCACAGAGCTATTTAAATCAGAAATGAGCATTCTGGGCATCCTCCTGCGTGTAGATCTTAATACGAGTACCTAATATAATTAGTCATAATTATTGCATGCTAGAATATAGTGAGACACGAATGCATTATTTAGAATTAAACCACCTTTACACCGTGTTTGACGCAATAAATATATTTGAATTTGTAAGCAACTCCGCATCCTGTCGTGACAGCTCGTCAGTAGTGTGGAGGCAGCCGGTGGAGAATCCGCTCCGTGCCAAAGCATCCAGTGTCCGGCGCTGAACGCTCGCCTCCCTGTATCGAATGTATTGAGCTCAACTTGTTGACGGAGAGAAATGAGAGCGGAACTAATCATGCACGAGAGTGCCCGTGCATGTTTAGTTATCGCGTTCATTATTCATCCGTGCGTGTTTGACCTGACCGACCGATGTCTTCGTTAGAGCTCCGAGCGCGACTCACCACTGACTGTTTCATTATCTCTCTATAAATATCTTTATCAGATATTATTTTATATTTATCTTTATGAAAAAAATCTCGGAGTTTCTCTGCAAAGTTATCGACACAGCTCTAAGAATTAGCAAGCTGAAGTGGCAGTGGGCCGGCCAAATCTCGCGAAGAACCGACGGCGGCTGCTGGGGCAAACGTGTTCTTGAGTGGAGACCATGACTCGGTAAACTTAGTGTAGGACGCCCTGTGACCAGGTGGAATGACGACCTGTGAAAGACGTGCTGGTAGATGCTGGATGCGTCAAGCTGAAGACAGCAGGGCGCTATGGCGCTCATTGGGGCAGACCTATGTCCAGCAGTGGACTAACATAGGCTGATGATTATGAAATATCTTTATTATGTTCATAAGTTTTAAAGACTGTTATATTATATTATTCAGTGGTCAGAAACTGTCACCAAAGATTATCAAGTCTTGGTTTTACCTGAATAACATAAATGATTATGTTCGCAAACTAACCGACTCAGAACTATTGCAGCCTGCAAATCTCACGGGAGCCCGTGCGCTGCGGTTTCCAGTAACTTCGACGTCTTCCATCAAAATAATACGAGCCTGCCTCACAAATACATGCTCTATGATGTCGGTCTATTATCGCACAGCTGGATTGTGTGCGTGAGGCCGCGACACGTGCGCGCATGCTTGGGTTCTCATTACATTTGGGACGGCTCCAACGCGGTCCGCTGTGCCCCGCCGCGCCACTCCCGAGAATTCTTAATGATGGAAACGGATAACTGTGTAATGTGTAACTACTTACTATATTTGCTAGTTCATGTCGGACAAAATAAGATCGATGAGCATTAGAACATTGGTCCATTCACTCAACTGGGTAAATGGGGAACTCGCGTATGTATTTATTTACTAAAACAAACAGCAAAGATAGGTCTAAAGTTAGGCTAAAGTCTTAAACATGCAAAAACATTCCCGGTTACCTAGCTAGAGTACTGAATGTCCGTGTAGATGGTCTTCAAGTGAAACGATAGTAAATTTCCTGCTCGTGTGTAAAGGCCACATGACCGGTCAATCGACAGATGGCTGTACTTGCAGACGGGACGTGATGGGCGGCCCCAGGGAGCGCCCGAGGATGTGCCGGACACGGGATGACCTATTCAGAACGATGGACGTTGGGTCGAAGTGCAGAATCAGCGATTTGAAGCGAAAATTACTTAAACTCTGTAAATCAATAATCAGAAAGGGCGAAAAGATACGTAACCCTTACATTAAATCAAAATACGAGGGTTTTTTGGAATTAATATTTTGGTATGACAATAAAGTGATGCGATAAAGATCGTAACAATCAATATCAAGGGTCCTATCGGATCCTCCGCACACACGTGGACGGGGCCAGCAGGGTCCAGTGTGGGACCCTCGCTTACACATCAACTTGCAGAGCGCATGCTCAGGCACATACGTTGTTACAAAGATTAAATGCATATTAAGTTGAACTGATGTTCATTATAAGTTTATCGTCGTATCGCCGAGTATGGTGACTTCTCAATAGGAAATGTAGCATTCAAGTAACGGCAAGTTTCAGTGTTGCGTGAGTTCGTTAACAAGACTGGCTCCCTGTGAGAGTCCCGATGATCCGGTGTAGTTGCTCTCACCTCGTTAGTACGCAGAAACTTACTGTAACTGTACTCACCTGAGGCCGAGATATATTCAAAGAGAGCCTGGATAATATTGAGACTTATTAGATATCTAGAAATAACTAATGAGACTTCTGAATTTATAAAAAGTTTCGCACCTGTGACCGAATTCGTCATCGCCCTAAAGTCAAACAAAAAGTTCAATTAAGCTCAATTTAGTGAAGTTATCAAAGGCCCAGATAATAAAAAGCGCCGATAAAGTTGGTAACACTAATTTATGCGCCGGAGCCGAGAGAGACATTTGGTTAAACTTTAAATCACTGCGAAGTTGCTAATTGTCGGGAGATGATTATTAGAGACTTTTAACATTTTCATCGCTGTGTTAAATATTACAATTCTAGTTTTTACCTCCTTGCCTTTTCCTTGCTAGTACAATCTGTTAGCGAAGGGCTTTGTATGAGCAAGGGACAATGACTATTTGTGTTTTATTATTATGACGTCATAACAGTCATGTTCTTGAAGACCCCAGGTAATAACCCCCCTCATTCTTTTCCGGAACCCAAATAATTACAATAGATCGATCTCCCGTTTAAATTCATACACACGCTGTTATTTCAGGGCACAACCGTTTTTCAATTCAATGCGTTTATCTCAGACAACAATAAATTACAATATAGTTGTGAATGTGTCCATATTCAAGCTTTTAGTAAATTGAAATCTTTGAAACAAAAGACAATTACAATCAATAGAAATAAATTAGAACTAGTATTTACAATTGAAACAATTGAGCGAGCTGCAGAGTGTTGGGTGCAAAAAATCTACAGGAGCTGAACTGATCCATTATATCAATCATCATCATCAGCCTATATTAGTCCACTGCTGGACATAGGCCTCCCCCAATGAGAGCCATAACAATGTAATATTAATAGCAGTCCCCAATTCAATGATAATTACCAGTAACCCCGTAGGAAACATCTCTTCCAACGAGATGAAGTAGATAGTTCTAGTAAATGTCTCGTCAACTGGAGCCAAGCTGATAATCGCGCGTTTCCCGTGATCTGCTTTGTCTGGAGTGAATGCGCAAAACCAGATTACTGAATAAACCACCTGGGGTATTTTTTGTTCTGCTACGATGCCTGCGGCTTGTTCCCCCAAATATACGTACAGTTGTGTGAACACGCCGCAGACATTGTGGCCGGCGGAGGCAGGTCGTCGTAGTTATCGAGTATCGAAGAAGCCACAAACAATACAAGCGATCAAGATAAACATATGAGATATTGATATCTTGAGCAATAGCTCTAAATACCTTATGATCTTGAGAGATAAATAGTTTTTAGAGATAAGACATGAAAATTAAATTAGAGCTCGTGAGTTGTTAATTTTAACGAGGAGCGAGCAGATTCCGAGAAGGACACACGTATTGTTTATTAACAAGCATATTGAAAAAATATTATTTTGTCAATATGCCTGTTGTCTAGCAAAAATATTTGGTTTATGTGTTATCTTTGTTTTTTTACTGATATTTAAGCAAGTCGCTTGGTATTTGGTTGTAGAAGCCATACAAGCTCAGCTGGAACACAAGCAGGAAGCAGCGGCCGGCCTCTCAGCTGTTGGTCCATTATACTCGCAAATAGCTACAAGAGGGGCGCGGCGCCCTAACGAGTTGCCTATAAATAAGCACCCGAATAATAAACACATAAGTGCTTTGTTTCCGATTCACTGCGATCCGTCGCGTCGCCCGGGGAGCGTTGGATACACCCAGTCAGTAAGTGAGTCAGTGAGCTAGTGTAGCAAGTTTCTCAATCAAAACAATTTCCTCCATGAATCCAATCAATTTAATGCACGCACAATTTGATTTCCGTGAACGCGTGGCCAAATCTTGCCCGTGGCCTAGATTGTTTTACCTACATACTTTATATGGCAGGTGAGATTTCTCTAATAAGAAAAAAGAACTAAATACCAAGAGGTTTATCGAACAAACTTATTGAGTTACTTACTTGATTGATGACTTATTTGAACGTTATCTATCGTACCTTACTGGCAACTAACACCAACGCAAAAAGTAGACGTATTTAATCAGCGTAACCCACCGAACAATATTACTCTACATAGATCACACTAATTACCTACAGGTTTAGTAGTGTATCTGTATGCTAGCTGACCCCGTGTGAACGGACGACGGGCAATGTTCGGGGTCACTTGTTATGCCGAACCCTGTAAAGGGTGTCGGCGTTCGCTGAATGCCGCTCGCTATTATTGTAGGCTTTGCAAAGGCCTTTGTACGACACCATGATTAGTTCCATCGAGTTGGACGTTTTCATGAACAAGGCCTCTCCAGCCAATTGCAGTTTCATATTGTATGGTGCGGTTTAATTCATGCTGGTTTCTGAAGTCTCGCGGATTGTAAAAGGTTATGAGTTTGTGCGGTTGGTTTAATTCGCGGGTAGTCAAACAATTCCGCGAGTCATCCCTCAAATTAGCGCGGCGCGGTTCCGCCGGAGCTCTGATTAAAACTTGGCATTTATTTCAATTATACTGAAAGGCGTAACCTGAAATTAGGCTCGTTTCGTTTAATGAATGCCCAGGAAGCGCGGGCCGCGGTCGGACAACAGGACGACGACCGACGAGTTCTATATAATTTTCCGAAAATGGTTTCTCTCGTAACCATATAAACTATTATAACCCATAATATCAAAGGTTCGCATTTTATCGTTACAACGCAGGATTTGAAATAAATATGATAAACTGCGGTCAGCAGTGAACAAACAAGCTGGCTCCAATAACCCGACGTTTGACGTCGTAATCCCACAGTGTCGGGCGGAGGGCGGGCTGCGGCGCGGCGCAAGATGCGGAAGATGTGCCGCTGTGGTTCCTCTCAGGTGTTAATGTTTTGTTTATGGAGGCCGCTCGTGGGTCACGGTGGCTCAAGCTGCGGCGCGGCGGCAACACTTCATCTACGTGTTACCCACACACCGCCAAATGGACCGGCCTCTGTTATTTTGTTGAATGTTTTCCTTTTTATTCGCAGAGTTTATTTTGGTTAATTAACAGAATGGCGCAAAGTTTTTGTACCATTAAGCTATTGTTCTGGCGCAGTGCAAGTTTTTAACTTCGTACACGAGAGCTGAATAAATGTAGGAATGGTGGCCGGCGGCGGCAGTTATTATAAACGACCTGTAGAGTTAGAGCTGTTCTGCACTCTGTCCAACGGAGATGACAATGATGTAACAATATCTACAACTATTACAATTCCTAGTTTTACTTTGGATATCCGACCAGAGCAGGCCAACGCTTGTTATCTATATCGAAGAGTATTTACTAGCGTTTGCCTGTTGCTTTTCATTTCAAGGCACAGTTAAAGAGTCACAAAAAGTATATCTCATGAACATCTATGAAAACAATAAACGAACCAACGTAGCAATGAGGTTAGTAAAGTATTGGAGTTGTTGGTTGCCGCCGCGTGGGTTTACAAAAGCCTAAGTTTCCGCGAAACGTAAAACAATTTCCCGCTTCCAGCGTCGCCGTAGGAGCGAGTGGTAGCGGATCTCCGCTTGTTTCTAGGAATCAGCTCTAAGTATACTCTAAGCAGATGGTGCTCTTTTGGAATATTCCACGGGTTCCAAAATGTATACATATGTTTATTTATACACAATTTCTTAGAAACTCGTCGTATGTAACTGCTGCGCTGGCAACACACACAACAAACAACTCTATATTTGCTCTTTCAAAACCCCGAGAGCAGTGCAGCGGTGCTGGTAGGATCGTGGCTACTGGCTCGGAATTAAACCAACCAGGAAAGTGTTCGTCTATCATCTAAACCTACTGCAAATATACATAACTATGTATACACTTATCTGTTAGAAAACTTACAACTCTTAAGTACAATAAGTAGTATTTTAGAATGTATAATTTAATTATACATAAAAATATAAATACCTGAATCCTAATTTATATCACGACAAATACAGTTGTTTAGCTCAAATCTGCAATATTCGCTAAACAATTGATATTTGTATTGATTGTAAATGGTCACCCACTACACCCAATAATGCTGAAGGGCTGCATAAATAAATAATTAAAATAATTTGAACAAACCTCACAACATCATCTAGCCCCAAGCTAAGCAGAGCCTGTGTTATAGTTTGGTATGGTTTATAGGATAAGACGGTCACTCCTTTCTCGTTTGGTAGCTGATTCATCAAATGTACTTAGATAAGATTAGATTTATTTATTGAGCTCACATGTGCATGTATGTACTGGACAAACCACCATTTTATACGCATACAGCTTAGATCGGAATGTTAGCACCAGCAGGGTGCACGTACTATTGGCACTGACAGGTCAATAGTACGTGCATGCTGTAGGGCACTGCAAATAATAAAATGGCAAACATTTCGTTTATATTCATAGTTAAATTATTTTTTCAAGGTCAGGTAAACATGCAGTCAGTCTCAATATTATGTATTATTAAAATTAAATAATACTATTCTTAGTTTAAAACAGAATGTAGAAAGCAAAGATTTTATTTGTCGTGGCGTCGTCGCGTCTAGGATAGAGAATTATCATTATTCCAGTGAATTGAAATAACAATGATAAATTAAGCTTTTTTTACATACAGCACAACTATTGTATATGTAGGTAGTATTACAATACCAGCAGTGTGGTTTCTGGCTAATGAACTGCACGAGTACATATTGTAGATAGGTGGTGAGTGGTGGTGTTAGCTTTGAGCTCCAGTTCGCGGCCGCAATCAATCAGATTGTAATTAAACGATGGCAGCGTACTGACACAGTACAGTATTACCTCTTTAATACACTGCGCAATATTCTTCACCAGACAAACTAACTAGTTCTAATTCAGCGATGTTTTTTGTAAAGAAAAACAATATTACAACGCATGCACCTAGCACCTATAGGAAATAAGTTCCGCTAATCACTCGCTATGATAATAATTAGTAAGTATCACGCCTTATTTAGTTAGTTGATTTTAGAAGTCAGTAATCAGAATAATTTGGCATGTTTTAAACATCTATAAACTTACTTCAATATCCTAAATAATGAAAATGGTTTTAAAAATCAATTTAAAAAAAAAGAATCATCGAACTCGGTCGGCGGGATATTGAGTTATTTGTCCATCGGTCGCGCACATTCTTAATGCAAACATACTTTGTTTTCTCTGGGATCCCTTTGTCAGAACTAGACTAAAGTTGAAACGGGACCGCACGGGAAGCACCAGCGATCAAATAAAATAGTAATTATCAACATCAGTTCACCCAGTCGAAAGTTATGAGGTACCAACCAAAATTATACAGTCGAATAAAGAACCTCCTCCTTTTTTGAAGTCAGTTAAAAAGGCTTTTTTTCATAATTCATGCAGGATTTGATTTGTCTATTTTGATTTGTTGTTTTATTAGTTTTCCAAATTAGCGTCTGTAACGTTGTTGTGTTTTTTAATATAATGTTTCTATTAGTGGCATCTTGATTGGTTGATACAAAACTATATTACTGTTAACTTTAGGAATATTGTAAACTGTTTTTGCCTTAATAAATGAAAAATAAATAAATTATCGTATATTAATCAGACCTTCTTTAAATAAACAAATCTATAAAAAGTCGTCGGTAAGCAATTAATTGTATAGAAACGTCCTTAATTTGGCACTCCGCTATTAGGTACCTAACCTACATGTATTGAATACAGTAAAAGTCGGCAAAGTGCGAAAGCTAAGCTCCGAAATCGACGTATTGTAGTGATAGTATTCCTCTTGTAGCAGTATCTTCTCTTCGAGTAGTTAGTTCCCTGTGTGGATGTAAGGGTGGTGTCGCGGGTTCAGTTCTCGACACGAGCCGTGTTTGCGGATCGCAGCTCGGAGGGTATCGAATGAATCACAATCTGTTTGTGCGCGCTGTTTGCGCTCGCTCGGGTTCGAGCGCACGGACAAACCTTTGTTCAGTTCAGATTAAATAGAGGAACAGCGTTATTATTCACCACAACAGTGCCCAGATAAAACGATGTTTGGCTCTACAAATTATTTCATTATAAATAAATAATGCTGGACAATCCATACAGCACCATCTAGCCCCAAGCCAAGCAGAGCTTGTCATATGGGTACCAGATGACTGATATACTTACTTAATAAAATACAATACGTAGATAGATATTTTTTTATTAGAGGTATATATAGATACCAGAACAAATACGAGAACAAATGTCTGCAGATCGGACACACAATTTTCCGAGACGTGAATCGAACCTGCAACTTCCTGCGTCACAGGTGGACCTTCGCCCACCGCGCTACACAGGTCGTAAAAATATATGAAACCTCTAACTGCTTTATTTCCTTTAGAGCAGGATTTAGGAGCATTGGACACGTCACAAAATTCAAATTACATGTTTTGTTCACTTCAATCTTTCTAAGGTAAAGTAAAGAAGCGAACAACAAACCTTTCCCTTGTTAGGTTGTTAGTTATCGAGTTGGAGCAAAACTCGACCCAAACTTTTTTATCGTGTAGCTAGAGAATCTGATATTTCGTAGAATGCCTTTATTTATGTAAGATAGATATTGTAATGAGAAAAATCGTTATTCAATCATTGCCATTCTCATTTCATGCGCCCTATTTTCAGGTATTCAAGTAATTATTTTGCAATCCAAGTAAAATGTGAGAGGTCTTAAAAATGTCACTTATGTTAGCAAATCAATTAAGTATCACAATTATAGTAATTAATTAGTATTTGTTTGTATAAGTATTGATGGATGACAAAATGTTTAATTATTCATGGAAGATACCATTAATTACTTAATCGAGTAATAAGATTTATTTAGAAGCAGGTTTCCTAGTTTCTTTTTAAATGCAATGTCTTTTCAGATTGCTTTATCAAAATGGGACTTTATCGTAGATTTTAATTGAACGACAATTTTGTATATTTCAATATTTCAAGTGCTGGGTGAATTTATTTAAGCTTTACGCCGGGAACTTTTGTTGAAACGGTAAAATAAATTTTCTTTTAGATTTTCTCAATATTCATCGCTTTCAATAATGTTCTATCATTACACCGAATAAAATATCTAACCTCCATGTTCACATTCCAGTAGGTATGACCAACTACTTTCAGTGTAAAGTATAGGTTCTAATCTAGAAGCTGGCTCGAGCAACGTGACCAATATGTTGTCAGCAAACTTTGTTGAATCCCCTTCCTGCCCCGATAACTCGCCTGAACTTGCGGCCCAGGCGGCTGCGACTGTCTTCCCACGACATACTTGCAGCTGGAGGGGGCATTGGTCTGATGGCTTTAAGCACCATTCATTGGTCTGATGGCATTAAGCACAAGCACGTCCCGGTTTAAGAGTTCCGGTTGTACCTACCACCAATAAACTTGGAAGTTAAAAACGGCTCACGGAAAGATACCAAAATTAATTGATGAATTTGCGGTTTTAACTTAGAATAACTTAACCCATGAATGTTTTAGCCTAAAGGGACTTGCATTTAAGATCTTTTGATAATGTGGCAACCGTAACTCAGCCCGGGAATGCGATAGTAAAACTGAACTCCGTCACAGAACAGAACAATAGCAGGAGGTACAATCAGTGCAACATTGTGTGAAACGACTCGTATTATAGGGAACGAAGCCTTCACACAAACAACTGTTACAGTTGTACAGTGCAACATTCCATTTGTCCTCGAACAATGTGTCGCTGGTGCCGGACAATGTGTCACCGCCAGCTCCTGCACTATAAGCTTTATTGATTCGACTACTTTTCAACTTGAATTTTTCAGCGCGAGACTTCTATTCGCAATTGGAAGTTTAAAGTACGTAAATAAATTTAAGGACAAGCAATAAAACATTTATCGAGGGGATGAAAAGAAGTTGAGTAAGTCAAGCAGTCCCCCGAGGAAGAGTTCGCGGATTCATCGAGTTCATCTCTTGCCTTACCTTATATTTACTTAGCTTCGAACAAAAGGTTGCTCGAGCGATTACGTAATGTAAAGAGCTCAGGTCACAATTTCATTCATTATTCTACGCACATATTGTTGTATGTTCTTAAGTTGCTCGGAGACATGAGATCGGTGGTTACTAATTTATTAATGATTTTATAATATGAACCGCACTAGGCTTGGCCTGTTTCGCGGGATGTCGAATATACCTATAATTATCATAGTCTGTTTGCCATGATAATGAGAATAAATCCGTTCTAGTCCTCAATATTAATAATAACTATTTACTTATCTCTTCGAACAAGAACGGGATTATTTGAATAGAATTTCACTTAAGTTCATTTGATCTTTCAATAATAAACTAACAAACAAGGCAGAAAAAAATGCGAATCACATACATATGTACACATGCGTTATATTGATTTAAAACGAACAAACAATATCGTAAGCTTATCTTGCCTATATAGAAAGCAATGTCAAGATAGCATGTTAAATACGTAAGGAAAAACTATTATACAAATCATTAAAACCTTCGGTTTTGCTTTAGTTTGTTGCGTATATGTAATTACCTGAGGTACGGATATTCATTACAACTTCAAACAAAAATATGTACCTATGTACCTACGATGAAGTCATGTCGTGCCTCCCTCTGTTCCGATGGGCCCTTGTCTTCATCTCAGACGATAACTTTTTCGGGTTGTAAAATAGAACAATGTTTAAACATGAGATTAGGAACGGCGCGCGCCAACTTATAATTTCATAAGGCAATCTAAACTTGTTCAATTTCTGACTTTCAGCGTTGCGGCGGGATCCCATTTGTGCGAACGCAAACATTCGCATCAAGCTCCCATATCAATGACGGTAATGTCACAGCCATTTTCCAAGGAAAGTACTTATATTGTTTTAAAATATCTTATTTATCACTTTATGCACTTTTTACGGGATATTTGGACAACAGAAAGCCTTGCTTGACAGCTTCTCTCAGTTGGATATACTACTGAAATAAACGAACCAGCAACAACCGCACATTTTCTTACTCCAAATTACTATCGCATTCTCATGTCGCGTAGCTGGGTAAAATGGTTTTTCCAGTTTTCCCTTCGACAAATGCCCTTGAAGGGGAAAACTGAAAAATGTCCCTATTGTGTGCAGGATCCATGACGTACCTTGATGCTGACCTAGAAACACTGTCGGCGTATCAATAGATATATTGAGGCATCAACAGCGGCGACCCTTCTTGAAAGTTATGTCAAAGGAAACCCACTAATAAACCAGCCTTAATCAAATTGAGCAGGAAACTTTTATTGTCCCCATAACACCATTGTGGCAAGACATTATTCGACAGATTATACTTCCAAATGTTTTCATTAAGATGGCGGCGGAGGCCAATCACAATAAAATATAACATCCATCGCGTAAGCACTTCTTTACGTGTGTATCTACTGACGAGGTTTACGACGCGGGTTACGACGGGCGGTGACGGGCACCATCATAAACTGAATAATGTAGCTACGTGAGCTCTACACGTACCTTGGACTATCAAGAAGGTATTCCTTGATAATACTCGTAAAAAGGTGTAAAATGTGATCTTATCAGCATAATATTAGCCCATCATAATCCACCGCTGGAGATAGCCTACCTCATGCGACATCGCAGATAGCGGTCCTGACTGTTCCGCTTCGATCCATCGACTCCTACTGTCGACGATATGATACCTATTGTCTACTACCAAGTGGATGTCTCCGAATGTAGAGGTGGTATTACCATATTCACCACGCTTGGCGCCTGCCATCACCAGGCCAGGTGGCCTGGTGATGGCAGTAGAGGTTTTAAAAATATAGTTAGTTATAATTCATATCTGTTAAGTGTGTTTGTTTGTCTTCCGAATAACGCAAAATAAAATAAATAAATAAAACAAGCGGAGTTGCTTCAACACTCGAAAGCCGCTAGTGGCTGACTGGTGCCAAGAGACGTAAGACGTAAGACGACTGGCCAAATCGGACAAGTTGTAATGCGCGACACGTAATGTTGACGCACGTAAATACAATAAGCTCCAAGGTTAAAGACGCACCGAGTTTAGAAAATTTAAAACAAAATTTTTCAAAAACTGGCTTGAAGACATACAGTATATTTTTATGTTAAAAATAATAATAATGAATTATAAATTGTGCTGTATAATTTTAAAAAATATTATTAATAAAAATATCTGTTTATCTGAGTTGGAGATGAAAAGATACTGTTCAATATTTGGATTTGGACGACTGCTGGTTGGTTACACTTACGCACTGGTTTATTGCTCTGAGGTGACGTGCGCTGGCGCAGGCACGCGTAGATGCTTACTACATACGTAACAGATACCCTATAGATAGATCTAGTTCAAGCGATATGTCACATAATTATTCTCTGACACAGCCTCATAACAATACTTTTATGTACATTATAAGTGATGATGACGATTGCTCTCTGGGGTTCAACCATAGACTGTTCTTATCGATGTAGAGCCCTGAGCGATCCACCAGCTCTATTAATATACAAATGCGTACGTACACCGACCGACCAACACCCACAATGATTTCCGTATCACATTCTATAAGTTTACGGTTTCATTTTAGCTTCACTACGGTCGTCTTGCTGAAACATCGGAGAAATACTAAAACTTGTTCTATACGAGTACATACCTATAGAGTATGCAAATCTTAACTATGACTATTTCGCCTTCAAACCTACGGTCCCGTCTTTATACTTAATAGGTTCACTTGATCAGTTTCTTAGGTTTAGCATGAACCAGACATCTATCTGATGATGGAAAGGCAAGGCCATGTCAGACTTATTTATTATAAACAAACATTTAATTATATAACATAATAGCTGCGCCCCGCGGCTTCTCCTGCGAGGAAATCTTTGTCAAATGGTTTATAAACCTTCCTCTTGAATCATTCAACACGATCAGCACATCTACTGCTGTAAATTGCATTAAAATCCGTGGAATAGTTTAAGAGTTGTAAGCAAACAGGCCGCGAAGTCGCTACGACTTCATTGTATACTATGTAAAGATGACTCGTTCAATTTAGGGTATTAATTTCACATTATGTAGGATTTTTCTCTAATTGTTGCCTAGCACTTTGACTGCGATTTGTGCTGAGTCACACAGATCTGTATTTTCTCAGCCGCTGCGCTAGTGTAGATTTACGCATATTAGTCACTTGAAGAAAACACATACCGTGTGATTTCAGCAATCAAAGTGCTAGACAAAAGCTTGTGCGTCCTGGCCAAGCTAGTTCGCTTTATAACTTTGAAACCAGATCAAATTGGCAGATCATCAGTCAGGAACAAAGTGATCCAACTACCGTCCGCATATCGCAGTGAGGCCGTGGCGTGACGTCACGGGAACTCGACGAATACTGCGTGTCACGCAGCGCTAACCTGGAGAAACAGATAGTCCACTGCACTTTCCTAGAAGTGAACTATCTGTTGCACTTTCCTTATCACTCGTTTATTTGAGTTTTGAGAGTGTACGCTCTTCGTAGAGTAATCTTCATTGGTAATCTTCATAATAACTAAATCTAGGCTCTTTTTATATTCGGTAGTTTGACTGTAAAATTTTCATAGTCAAATAGTCCTAATGCTTTACCGATTGGTTTTTTTGCAACCGATTTCGTTTATGAAGAAGTTGTAATCGATTTTGCTATTTTTGCTCAATATTTTGTAATAGGTACTAGGTATCAGACATTGAAATGGTTTTACTTTATGAATCAGAATATTCAATAGAATGAAATATTTCATTCTGCCATGCAGTTCATTCTATTTTTAACATTTAGGGAACTTTAGAACTTTAGAAGTCTTGAATGTACCGAACAGACATTTAGACATTAAACGGGATAAGTACCTGTAGTGAGAAATTAGCGTAAGAAAGGAGATGTTAATATTATGTTATTGTTGTTGTGCATAGCTTTACTTAAATATTGACATGTATCGAATCATATTATATTTAGACTTACAAAGGCAAATAATAACCATGTATTAGACACATAAGAGATATGAAAATTTAAGTGAACAGTAAAATAATCTTATGTGATAATAATTTATAGTACCTATAATATAAAGTATGACTTGTCTAAGTACTTATTCTGTAAGCCTAAAGAAATAAAATATTTTGAATTTATAGTGAGCTAGCTGTATGATACATGAGCACCGGTACGCCAGCTATAGGCGAGGTAGGTCCCGCGACTTAACGAACCTCGGATTGAAATACAAGTTTGTTCTCCTTTGTCCCGTCCTGCCTCCGGAATGGATTCTAACGAACAAACATTACAGAAGTAGACACTAAGTGCTTAATTGAAGAGTTTGAGAGTTTCTGCGAATGGCCTGTAGGTTTATAATCAGAACGGTTGCAGCAGTAATTAATATAATAATATCTAAATCTGCTTAAATAAATAAAGAGGTACTATTATTCCAAACATTTACAAAACGTAAATAGTGTTTCGTAGCGATATACTATATATTGTACTATTAAAACATTAAGTCAAAGCTCTTGTAGGTTGTCCCTGTGACTTTCAAAGCTAGGGGCAGTAAATGTCAACGCGAATTAGAGCAGTCCTTTAATAATAATCGAATGTCGTAGGAGAGCCCGGGGCTTCGGTCGCTAACACTGGGGCAACTCGATTACTGCGGTGACGGCGCTCCGTGACACCACCTGACGTGGGCCTACCACCCAGTCTTACGCACAGTGGAGCTTTTCCACGCCACGCTATTAACTGAAGGTAACGTTTTTGATAGAACATTCCATAAAATACGACATGGTTAACCAACGAAGCTGCTAATCGTCCGATTATCTTCAGGGAAACCATTCCCGCATTGGCGCTGAAATACGGACCCGTTACAAGTGATCGAGAGTAGGCCGTAGCCTACTCTCGATCACTTGCAACATGCGTTCCGGAACTAAACTTCCGACAATATGATTTAAAATAGACAATGGATTGTTCTATTCAATATTTATTAATAACTTTTATTTCGCGGCTTTTCTCGAATAAAAAGAAGCCTGTCTTTCACCGATATACGCAAGTTATTTCTTTGCCCATTTAATTAAGGTCTGTTTACCTATTGAGTCGTGAATAGGAACAAAATGAAGGCAGACACAGTACTGGCGTACGCATTTGTATTATTGATATGAAGTATGTACCTTTAGGTGCTTTATTCATCAATTATACAATTTTAAGGTAAATAAAAGGTCTGGTCAGTATGTATTATATTATCTGTGGTCTGGTGTATGTGTCCCAGACCTTAAAACGACCTTCAAAATATGTCTGCGAATAAATAAATGAAATAGTGTTCATTTAGATCTGGGAACGCGCCCTGTACGTACGCCCTGCCCGGGGCTCCCACTCAGGCGGTACCGCGCTATGATAATAGCGGCGAGTAAACTCTGTCTTCTTGTATTTAGCCAGCGTGTTTGACTAGTTGTAGATGTTGTTCCAAGGGCCGCCGTGTCTGCCGCGACGCACCGCCCCGCCACACGCCACCCCGCCCCGCCGCGCCTCGTGCCACCACACGCACGCACTGTTTACCTTACGCACGATAGCGCGGGCTTTGTTCAAGATATTTCAATCAAATGTTTATGTTACACCCGACAGTGTGGTGCGTTACCTTTGTAATAACACTCTAAAATAATCCAGGGTCTAATGCAAACACCAGATCTCAGCATAAACCCCAGCCGTACACAGTGGATATATTTTTCTCACTATCTGGCCCCAAAATAAACAGAGCTTCTGTTAATACGAATACCAAGTGACTAGTGTACATAATAACTACACCTGCACGAACTTAACAAATACCGGCAATAAAATGTTAAGTTTATATTACGTCCACGTTGTTACTTAATGGACCGACGACATTGTATCGCTATTTATAACGTCTTTTGGGGGATGCCTATGTTCAGCAGTGGACATGTATGGACTGATGATGATGAAACGATTTATAAATACGTTAGAGACACTAACATTTAAAAAGTAAGCCATCCAGGTGGCGACTAGCCTCATCATTAACAGAGCTACGCACTTAAACGACTTTAATATTAAAAAAACATTGCACATCTGAATACTAAACTACAAACATACTCGTAACATAAGCAATATTACAGAGAGAGAAATCTCGGTGCGCAGAAATGAATAAATATAAACACCGCAGAAATGAATAAACATAAACACATCAGAAATAGTTTTATAAAGTTTTTGTGTTTTCCTTTCTTGTATTTTTTAGGAACTTCGTTAGTTAGTACATCCATATATTTAATTTACATTGCTCGGGATCCTGAGAGATACAATATAATTTAGTCTTGAAAAATATGGTTTTGTTGTCTATCTGTTTTTCTATCTGGGACATTGTAGCCGAATGCATCCAAATCAGCCCTTACAGGCGTTTTGTCCCGTGTCAGGAATAGAACCACCACCTTCTCTCCTCACCCTGTGAGACGAGCACACATATAGCAGAGGTCGTTCTCCGGACGAATGTATTGCCATCTCCGGCACACGAGTCGCGATAGTTCGCCACAAGTTTTATTAAAAATCTTTTATTCAATCCCCAACCCTTCGGACTCAAACAAAAAGAAAAGCTCCAAGTTACGAGTTCAGCTGTAAACAAACGCGAAGCAATGTTTAATTCATTTCGTTGTTACCACGAAACAGATTCAAATTATCCATGTCAATATTCAGGAATTCAGAAGCGCGGGTTCGAGTCCTGTCGAGGGCGCGGCGCGGACGGCGCTGCATCTCGACTTACATCACGGAACTTTTTCTTAAATGCTAATAAAAGAGATCGCGGGCCGGGAGCATCCAATGAATATTTCATGCGGGTCCACCCGGCCAGCCCGCTAGACCCCTGACCTCCGCCCGCCGCTCTCACCGCCGAACTCGATCCCGAACACTCTGATTTATGGAGAGCTCAGCGTCCGCTGGTTAGGATCACTGAACAGTGACGCAGATGTTATGCGTTTATTTTCGCATTAATATTTCATCGCTGAGTTTGGTTTGTTGCTCCAACTACGTAACAGCAGACCTTGTTTTTTTACCAGATTTCTTGTTTCGAAGCGAGGCCAACGTCACGCCGGTGCCCTCAGCACTCATGGTGTTGCTCCACACTGACTCAGTTTACCTAAATTCCACTATATGCAACATTACCTACGTTTTCTATTCCCAGGGAATACGTAAGTTAAATTTGCGTAAAACAGCGCTGTCATAATAAGACGTCGAGGATATAAACCCAAAGTGGATAACGAAGAGTTATTCCAACTGCGCAAATAAAAGCACCCAAAACAGAAAAAGCTTAAGAACTCAATTATAAAATATATATATATATATACTTATAGTAAATTGAATGACCTGCGCAATTTCATCAATAAAGGAATTTAATCACACAATTATTTAGTTCATCGGCGCGCGGTGGAAACACCATTTCCCGCGCGACTGCTCCGTCCCGCGGAACTACGCGGACGTCCCGAGAATCATCACACTCAGCTCACACACAGCTTCACATACAGCTTTATGAACGTGGGTTTGTGAGAGAATGTACCTTTTAGAGAGAGAGTAGATCAGAGTGCTTCAGCCCATGGTTTCGCACGTGCTAATTCAAGCAGGACCTATCATAGCCTAAGCTCCTTTCTAAATGATTTTGTCGATTTAGACTAACAGTTTCCCGGATGGATCCTCCTCCATGCTAAATATTATAAGGTAAGTTTAATCGTCATGATTGAAACGTCACAAAAATACATAGGGTTTGTACCGCATTTATTATGTGTCTGTTTTATTTTATCTTAATTTTTATTTAAATCCTTTGTAAGGAATAAATTAATTACATTTGTATGACCGCATGGATTTCTGAAAATCGCGTAAAACGTGGTTTTGTTAAATTCATTGGATTAGTCATAATGCGGCCGGGCTCGCTCTATTATAGGACTTGTAGTAAGAAGGTTCAACATACCCGTATCATAAACAGGGTGTCACAAAAAGTAAAGACCAAAATTTCAGGGTGCTTCTGACTCAGTCATAGAAATAACTCTCGACTTCTAGTGTAAGTAAAAATAGCTAAAACGTGATGATCACTAGACAAGGCACTGACTGATGCATGTGCTTAAAAATAAAAAGGTTTACGCACACATTACACCTCCTTTAGAACATAAAACACCTTCATGGCCGGAGAGCGCGACGCGCCTTAGATGTTAGATGCGATAGATTTAACAATAAGCTTATGCATGGGTGTCATTACCTAATGTACTCGAAACGAAATGTTGGGATTTCTTGCAAACATGTTTCCTGTGTTCTCTATCTATGATCGAATCTAAACCACCCTGAAAGTTTGGTCCTAACTTTTCGTTACCCCCTGTATATGTTGCTAGTGTATGAGTGAGGTAGGTATATCCGCAGACGACCTTTCAGTCAGCGCTTTATGTTCGCATTCAATCAAGAGATCCGTGCGCCAACATATTTCAGATCAAACGAGATTTTATATCCGACAAGCTGATGAGGCGAGGTTTCGGCACAAGATACCGGATTTAAAACCTTCGGAACTTGAGACGTCGACACTTTTTTGAACAAACGTGTTTTTGAAACTGCTGCGTAGAAAAACTATTATAATATACATAGTTTGACGACCGATGTGGCGCAGTGGGCGAAGGTCCGCCTGCGACGCAGGAGGTTTCGGGTTCGATTCCCGCCTCGGAACAAATGTGTGTACGATCTGGAGATATTTGTTTCGGGTGTTCTGGCTGGTCTATGTATAGTAAAAAATATCTATCTATGTAATATATTGTATTATGTATATCAGTTATCTAGTACCCATAACACAAGCTCTGCTTACCATGGGGCTAGATAATGCTGTGGGAATTGTCCAGTATTATTTATTTATTTATTAATAGAATTAAAAAATAAATATATATACTGATATATATACTGATAATATAGTAATATTATGTAGGCGAAAGTCTGTTGTTTGGTTGTTTTCTCACCTAAACGGTTAATCAAATTATAATGAAATTTGGCAGAGAATCAAATCATAAGTAAACAATATCTCGGGGTCAGATATAGGCTACTTGAAAAGAGCGGGTCAAATCGCGGGCAGAATCTAGTTGTGCGAAAGAAAATGAATTGATAAAATTGACAATGTAAATGATATGATCCTTCGCAACGACGCTTTGTAAAGTACCGATAAACTTCGAATGCTTTTTCTCTTCAGATCACTTTCTGTACGCTGCTGTTGCGTCATGACTACAAGACTGAACTCGTAGCCTGTACACAGTGCTGCGAACATCGACGTAGTCGATGGCTGCGAAGCTGCTACCAGACTGCTACGAAACTGCTACGAGACTGTTACGACACTGCTATGAAACTGCTACGAGACAGCAACGAAACTGCTACGAGACTGCTTCGCGGAAGCTACGCAACGGTTATCAAAATGGACACCTGTTTTCTTATCTTATTAACAAAACCATCATAAATAACATCAACTTAAGAAGGATAGGATTCGTAACGAATATGTCCGACAGAGAACCAAAATTATCGACATAGCTCTAAGAATTAGCAAGCTAAAGTGGCAGTGGGCGAGCCATATGTCGCGAAGAACCGACGGCCGCTGGGGCAAACGTGTTCTTGAGTAGAGACCACGACTCGGTAAACGTAGTGTAGGACGACCTGCCAGGTGAGATGACGACCTGCGAAAGACTGCAGATGCTTTATGCGGCAAGCTGAAGATAGGGCGCTATGACGTTCATTGGGGGAGGCCTATGTCTAGCAGTGGATGGACTGCTATAGGCTGATGATGATGATGATGATGATGATAATGAAGAACAGATACCTTGGCAAGAAAAATCTAACGAACCCAAACACGATGAGGTTACGTCGTTTTATAACAGAGAACGCCGTCTGGATCCACCATCTGATTAACTCCATATTATTATTGCTCTATCGGCCGATTTACTTAAGCATACAACATTTGCTTTGCGGAAAGTGGCACGAAGATAACTTGCAAGATATGATTATACCACCAAACAGGTGAATCTTTATAAGCGCTTGTAAAAACAAATGAAACTATGACATCCTTGAGACAGTGATTAGTGATTATAACTTTTAGTAGGGACATAAAACTTTATGAGTTGCTGCAATCGCAACCACTCATTTCACAATCGTGCAAATGTTTGATGTAGGAGCACACTGCGTCATCATAAAATACGTTTTGAAACCTATTTCACAACATTTCGGTCCAGTAATTCACTTTTATTGCTCGGTCCAATCTAGCCAGACCAATATTCAGCGGTTTCATTAAATCTAATGTTAAATTAAATCTAAATACTAGTTTTTGTCCGCATGTTTGCTTGCATAATTATGTACTACCCACATTATGCCGATTTCATGAAAGTCCCGGAAGTTCCCGCTTGCAGGAAGAACAAATAAACATCCATCGGAACTTTTGCATCCCTAATATTAACGAGAAGGATGGGCAAGTTTCGATGTTGCCAGACATAATATTAGCACGAGGCTCGCCTGTTATAACGTTGCTAGTTGTTAAATAGGTATTTTCAAACAACATTGATAATAATACATGTTTCGCATTATGAAAACTAACGGACCTTTAAGGTCTCCGACACACTTCGGACTTAGTTTACAGTAATGTACCGTTACTGTAAACTAAGTCCGAACGCGTGTGGTTGCGGAGGACTGTATGAATGAGTATCTAAGCCACCTCTCGAGCTAGATGTTATTCTAACCGTAATGTCTCAGCAATCCTCCACAAACGACCTCCAAGTTTAGTTAACACTAGCCGCGCCCCGTAGTTTCGTCCGCCCTGAGATTTGTGTGTATATACTCTGATTTTTAGATTATAGAGTCAGCGACGAGATCTGTCTGTGCCTACGAGTCTGTGCTCGGTTACTTGTTTGTTGAATCAAGTAATAATACAAGCGTGCTATAACTTGGTTTAACAAACAATTGTTATTTACTTAAAGGTTTATTATGACCGTGTTGAATATGGGAACCAGGGAATATGATTTTCTCATACAAATTGCTGAAATTTATTGCACAACTACTAGGTGTACTTTTGTAAAAAAAAACGTGATTTACACTGTAGTTTATTTATACCGAGTTTTTAGTAAATCAAACCAAGGAATAATAATTTTCGAATATGAATAAAAATCTTAACAACTTTTTTTAAACCCCGGTTAAAGTTATTTTTCAATAATAGATTAGCCTAAGAGTTGTTCTAGAACTTAAACTATCTAAATACCAAATTTCATCTTAATAAGTAAAGAAGTAACGAAGATAAGTGCTAACAAACAAACACACAGACATTTAAAATATTAGTAAGATAAACCAAACTAGAGCTATCTTTATGACTGAATGTAAATTACGTCTAATTCATATTAGAGGTCCTCGGTGACGCGAAGCCGGTGTTCATTTGACCTCAAAGTACAACCAGGCCCCACTGGCCTTACTGACTCACTATCAACCTTACCATACTAGACGTAAGACTTAGTTTCGATAACAGACGGAATTCAATGCGTACACATGAGTGAGTCCATCAACTAGTCGGTAGTTCGTAGAGAAAGTTATTTTGATAAAAGTTGATTCTGTCCGTCAGCTAGAATCACTTGGAGAACTAGTCGGCCGCTGGCTTAATGTAAACGAACTGTGAATAATTGAATACTGTTATTAGTATCAAATTATAGATCATAGTAGTCTGAAATAGAGGAATTTTATTTTATTTATTTATTAGTAGGCGGAGTGAATGCGGTGCAGATAGATCACATGTATTGCTTTACTGGATCACGGCGCTACAGCTAATACTACAGCTGAGTTCACGTGATTCTCTTGTAAATAAGATATTTCACACTTACCATGTAAATTTGACTTAAAACGAATTTGATTGTATTGTAATGCTTTTTGATGTAAACTAGGTAGTATTGATCAATACATACACATAAATAATAACACAAATAAATAACAAGTGATACTCGGAAGAACAATAGACTTTTCTTAATTTAATCATAATTTAAGTAACTACTGTGCGATTCAACGTTCCGTAGTACTAAGCTAACGGCGCGGGGCGTGGTTTACCGAACGAATTATTGTAGAACGAATAACATTTCAATAATGAACAATCTTCTATTCTACGTTTGATCTAAACGATCCTTACCGACACCACATTCCTGTTGTTTATAAGCTAATATAACATACCCACAGATTACATTTCTGCGTCTCGGCTAGTTTGTGACGACGAGGGTCTGAGACCACAATACGACGACAGCGCCCCGAGCGGATCCGTCAGAGTCACCTGTAGTCCCACGACGCATCTATTATGCTAATCCTAGTCTAGATCTGTCTCTGGAAATAAGTCTAGTGATGACTATAGTAGCCCCAAAATACATAATGTACATAGGTTAAATGTATCTCGTATTACTTGACAAGTAAGTCTGTAGAAAAACAGATAACAGAATATGAATTCATTTATATAATTCAGAGGATTTGAGTTTAGCGGGACTAAAAGTAATCCCTCGGAAATAATTCCCCACCACCGGATCCCCACCTTGGGATCTTTCTCGATATAAATAGAAAGAAGCATTAAAATCACTGCAAATTCGACAGAGAAATCGGTGAACGTACACAAATAATATATATATATATAGCCGAACATATGTAGATCCAATATATATTTTATTTTATTTTTACTTTTATATTTTTCAGTTTTAGTTATATGTATAAATATATATATATATATTATAAAGTCAGTGAAAATAACTCCGGCATCAGAATCAAAATAATTGTATGTTTAAATTAATACGGCTTTTAATACATGTATTAATACACCATGTTTAATACGACTTTTTCCAAAGAAACAAAAGTAAAAATAAAATATACATATATTGGAGCGACTCATTACAGCTCGATGTAGGTAGATAGAGGCCCGAAAGATTGATTTATTTATTTACTTTGCGAGTAATTAATCGGGATCAAAAAGATTGAGATTGGGTACTAAGTCAACACAATCTCCTGAAGTTCATCAGTTGAAGGGTTTTTGAGTTGTTAGTCTTAGAAAGATGGCGCGTTGATCGACTTTGGCGCAGGTCACCTTTATAAAAACCATTTAATTTCTGAGAACTTCACTACTGTTTGTTTTAGGCCTTTGAATGCCTTAGCCTCGTGCCACCCGCCGCCCTGGCCACTTGAAACCTGGCCACTTGAAAGAACTAAGTAGAAAAAAGAAATCTTAAGACGCTTCCTCACCCCGAGCGTTCGCCTGTTTATATGTTAATTCACGTAGAGGGAGGAGAACCGAGCATGGCAGTGTTAAGCATGTAAAAATAAATTGTCTGATGTCATAATAACAACTTATTCGACTTCACCCTAAAGTTCAAAATCAAAAATTATTAGATTGGTGATAGGTACATTAGAAATTAGGAAACATAGGCTTACAAGTCTTTAGGACAATTTTACAACGTAATGCTCGCTGCGCCTTTAGAGGAAGAAATACTACATTTTGACTAGATACAACTCAGAAGCCGTCGTTGTGTCAGTTGTGTGGCCATTCAACGTATTTGTGAGTATTTAGTCATTATTTAGTGAAACGTTGGCCCCTGTCACGGGAACAATGGGCGGCGGGCGAGGGCTCGCAGCTCAATCAAAACAATGTTCCACAATATTAGACGGAGCTTTGTTTGTGGGCGGTTGTTCCGTGTCCGATCTAACTACTGACATCTATTAAAAGATCACAATAACAAAGGTATTTTTGTTTCTAGCCGACCGAAACAGAGAGAGACCGCACCCAGACTAGGGTGATTACTATCGTCCCGGGGTTATTGTACCAACTAGTGGTCCACCTGATATGCTATGCTTGTAGAATTTTAATTTTATTTTTATTTGATGTGTGAAATATGGCGTGCCTATCTCTGATCTGAACTCTAAGTGACACCTGTGCAATAAGCATCATGTTCAACGTCCAATCTGACCAGAGCCAGACCACAGCCAGACGTTCAATGCGATGCTCACCCGATAATATGTAAGTCACATTCAAACATAATCCTTATCTACGCGATTTATACCTAAACGTCATTGGAATATTAAATCAAAACGAGAATATAATATGTAAAAAAAAAAAAAAAAATATAACTTCAATCGTCAACGTTCGAGTTCAAAGTTCGACCGTCAATCCAAACGTACACGGTCTAATTGAGAATGATGATGGTGCAACAATAAACAGACTCGTGAAAGTAAATATCGATAGCCGCCGGCCGCAGCCTCCTACGGTGTCAGCACAGAGTATCTCCCCGCCGGCCGCAGCCTCCTACGGTGTCAGCACAGAGTATCTCCCCGCCGGCCGCAGCCTCCTACGGTGTCAGCACAGAGTATCTCCTAGGTCAGTCCCTCGTCATTTGAATTTGATACCGAAATATATCGGAATAAAGGGTGACGAGGGGTGACACGCGCGATTAATACCAGAACTTTATAACACGAACAAGACATTGCCGATATTATCACATGATCCAACTTACTATCATACTAATGCTCATCATCATCCATGGCCTATCTTAGTCCACTGCTGGAGATAGGCCTTTCCTAAAAGGAGCGTCAATAGCGCTTTGTTAAACGTAAGTAAAATTTTGTGACTAAATTAAGTGTACAAATATTATGTTTTCTTCTTAAAATTGGGAAATGTTTACAACCCTATTATAAATTAAGAGCCACAGTATACTTACTACACAGTATATTTTAGTAAATAAATAAAGAATTATGATTATTTTGATTTATGCTTATGTAGTTTTCAGCTTCAGCTGAGCGTATCCAGCATCTGCCACCAGTCTGTCGCTGACCATCTTACTTGTCTGGATACTATAATCAAATCATTTACTACCTAATCAAATATCTTGAAAACAATAATTTTCGGAACAATTTCCCGGGACATTGGCCTCGCTATTGACACAGATAATAATTTTATTATTAGTAGGTATATTTACTCTGGGTATTAGCAAATCAGTGTTCCGTCTGCAGTTCCCGGTAGCCGACCACCTGGCGGCAGCCATCAGCCTGAGACGCTCATTATCGGCTATTATTTATGAGAAGCTCCGAAGCCCCCTAATGGAATATCAAAGCTGGCAAACAGCGAGTGAGCAGCTTCGGTGGCTTTGGTGGGTGGGCTTAACTACTTACCTACGAAATACGATCGGAAGTGGTACCGCGTTGTACCGCGAACAACTTTGAGCGTGTTGATTGACAAACTCGTATGTAGGTATAATAATGCTTTAGAAGGAAATGTAGAGATAAGAACAGATTGATTCAGTTCATAAAACGTGTCTTCTAAAGAAGCTGTTTGTAAAAAAAATACAAATAATATTAATGATCAGGGGTATTTCTTCCATTAAGACTAAGCATGGCTTAGCGATGGAGGGTATGAAATCATGCTCGACATAAACTAGATTATTTAAATCGGCCCTATTGGCTGTTATTTGACAACCACGCAGCTGAGCTCTGGTAAAGTTAACACATCTAACACCGTTTAGCACCATTCTTTAATAAACAAGTAAGTCTGAAAAGATACCATTACAAGCCTTCAAGAAATTCAGTTTAAACATTGTCATTTAATACTAATACTACAATTACATAGGTACTAAAAAATATGTTCATCATACACATTTATTGTCCACAGAACACTCGCCCACACGGCACATCAAATGAATTACAGTTTGTGATATCGGATGGTTTGTGTTTTATATTTATAACGACGTTATCATCTCACCTTCCTCTAATCTGGAGAAGCCGGCTTCAAAGCTGTACTTCCGCGTATTCCTGCATAATGTATCGAATGTATACCTACATAAGTCCATGTATCGAGCCCGGCGCACCGCGCGCCTCGGCTCACCTTCACTCATTATTGCCCATTATTTATTGGCAACGGGAGAATATAGACGAGGAGCCATTGAACATCAAACGTCTACGTCTCAGTCTTAGTGCTTTATCTCCTTTAGACCTTACAGGACTCTTGAACTAGTCGCAAATTGTATAAGTAAATCAGGAAATAAAGTAAAAAGCAAAATTTCACGAACAATATCGGATGTTTTTACAGATGGAAGAAGTAGGAACATAATGGATGGTTGTCATTTTACAGCAGAAAATGTAAATACTTGAGTTTTGTGTCATACATAATACATTACGTTATAACTGAATACAACATCAGATGTATCCAAGTCAATAAACTTCGTAGTAGTTGTAGATGAGGTGCAGCGCTGCGCCGCGGCCGCCCGCCCTCATCCCGGCGCCATAAATGGAATATCGTATGGCGCTCAAACAACTTCCCTAAGTGGTCGTCTTCGGTTCCGCCCTTGCCCAATATTCACCTCCGCTCGCGGTCCCACTTGTTAAACTATCGCCAAACCGTAAAACTAACAGAACATGTAATCGCGCATACATTCGTGTGTACCCACAAGACGTACAGCGCATGCAGCCAACAAACTTCCCTATAATATTTTTCCTTTAAATTCCATTATTCCTGTTTTCACGACAACTACCTAGAACATCCTCATGTTACCATCGCACTTTGAACCCTAAACCCTCACGATAAAGGCCACAACGTCCTCAGCGAACGCAAGGTCCCAGGTGCTATCTTCGGTAAAAATTGAAGTGTAATTCTGAACAAAATTTTCTGAATACGAAATCTTTTATTCTCTTAAACATTTTCGCGGATTCTTTAGACAATTTAAGAGCAATTTAATTTTGTAATCGCAACATCTGTTCGGGGACGGAGCGAGGACTCATCTTACTTTTATAATGAAGGGCTTTTCGCAGGGAATTCATTTTGCATACGTTTAATTCTATATTCACTCACATACACAGGGCTCATCGTAGAAAGACGAACACAAAGAACGCACTGAATTAACTTTGTTTTACAAATATTCATCACCATATTCTACTAATATGTAGTTATTATAGAAGTAAAAGTTTGTGAAGGTGAAAGTATTTGTCAGTTTGTCACAGATATTTAAACTGGACCAATTTATATGTAGTCACAGTGGGATAGTAAAAATCCATACTTTACAATGTTACGTAAAATAATAATTAGTAAAGGTAATCAGTGACGGAGCGCAAGACGCCCGCTAATTGGCTGATTGGATCTTGCCCCGCGCCGCTATTTTTGTCTGTCATTCATTAGTCGCCCAAACAATAACAACAAGTTTACATTGCGTGTTTTTCAATTATTGGAGTGTTTTTAAGAAGTTTGTTCAATAATAGCCATGGTAAAACTGTTACCTAAGTTGTAGAATTCGTGGAAAAGTGGCTTATGCCTAATGCCTAATCAGCTAAAGTGTTAGCCTCGGAAAATTATAAATTTACGTGCTTGAATGCGTTCAATTGTTAGCGCTACACATTCCTGTTGTATATTTTCCCGAACATTATAAAGTGACTAGCATTTTACGGGGTTTACTATCTGACGGTACATTTACTTTGCTTACATATAACAACAAACTAATTGTTCTCCCCAAAAAGGCATGTGAAGCCATGCGCAGGCGCAAGTATCTCACAATCATAGAGATCCGCCTGTAAGCTCAACTGCGATAGACCGCCGCCGCCGCCGCCCGCGCCGCGCCGGTCGCTCTTCAATACAACGTTATGCTTCTAGTTTATAATATAATAAACGTTAAAAGTTGTAACTAAACTCAATAAAACTTAATATTTTTAAATATCACTTGCTGTTAATAATAATTCAAATGTTGATATATTTTTTAAATATAAAATACAAATCATTCATCAGCAGACAACAAGTTGGATGTCGCATGCGATGAGCTACCAGCTAAACGAATATTATGTCTGTAACTAACTATTAATACTATGTCTGTGTTTACCTCACTTCATATTTATATTATTACCTCATTTGTTCTGTGCTGTAACTGAGCTTTATCAATAAATGTTTCTCCATCTCTATCTATCCATCTAAATCGATGAGGAGGCCTATATATATATATATATATATATATATATATATATATTTATATCTAACTAAACAGCAAATTATATAAAAATAACATTATAGATCAGAAAATTAACTAAAATAAAGTCAAACTTTTCAAACTATGAGTATATTAAATAACATTAATGTGTAGAAATAACAAAAGGATTTGCAAAATTTAATGAAGTATAGAAATATAAGATTATAAGTTACATTTAATTTTATTTTCGTGTTCGTGAAAATTCGTAAATATGAAAGTAGCATATCAGTGTATCTCTAATAACTTTTGGCGAAACATCACGAGGCCGCTCGTAGAGCAGCTGGTCATTATTTAATATTTCCACTGCTGTTCCACAAAAGTTTTTATAATAAATATAAAGATTTTTATTTGCCAACGACATGTCTTATGTAAGGTAACATGTATATATGTACATTTCGTAGATCAGCATGCTTGACCATTAGTCGGTACCTATGCAAAATATTTGAGAGAATGACGTGCACTTATTTAACATGAACAAAAATATATAATTGAGAAAATCGTCTGAATATGAATTAGAACGGTGCGGCCCCCGTTTGTGCAAAGGCGGTCAGGCCATGCCTGCTCCGCAAATGAGCACTCTATGGCTCGTGATAAGGAAATAAATAAATGATCCTTGACAATCGACACAGCATCATCTAGCCCAGGTAAGCGGAGCTTGTGCTATGGGTTGTGGGCTGATATATGTACATAATACAATAAATATCAATAATTTTTTTTCCTATACTTAGATAAAAACCAGAACACCCGGAACAAATATCTGTAGATTGTACACACATTTGTCCCAAGCCGGGAATCGACTCCCAATCTCCTGCGTCACCGCACCACATATGTAGTTTGTCGACAGATCGAGCTATTTCAATTTCAAATATACGAGTAAAAAGGCATGGTATGGTTAATATTTTTAAAGTTATACATTGAATCTGCAGCATATTTGCTTTTAAAGCCGTGTATTGCTCTGAAGCACCTCTTTATGTTAGTTAATTTTTAAGTGTTTTATTGTAGTAAATGTGTGCAATAAAGTATGTTCTACATTTATCTTTTTTGTGCCCTAAATATGAATTCCCTATTTTTACAGTTGCCCCAAAATATAATGCAGTAGCATAATTTTGATGAGCTAATACACAAATTAGCTAATTATTTGTTCCGAGATGAGCTGAAGAAGGGGAGGGAGGCCTTTGCTCTGCAGTGGGACACTCCGGGCTAATATAATAAAAAATAATACACCCCGTATCAAAAGGAACTAAACCAACAACTTTGCATAGTTAAACTTTTAATCAATATTTTATTTTAAAAAGAGAACGTCAGTACCTTTGAAACAGTATGTATGTAGGTATGTACTTTAAATGTACCCACCACCGAATAAAATTGACGAAGCAGAAATAATTTAGCACTTATTTTTTATTTTTGTGAAAATGTTTTAGAATATTCTATTATTTCGTTGCTAAAAGGTTTTGTTGTTTAATTTAACGCGAACAAAGTGTAAAATAAAACTTTTCATTTTTCTATTTACACATCATTTTATTTCGCTATACTGATTATGCTGAAAAGGCCAAGGAATACCTTTAAATCTTAGCTGAGCCTGAAACAAGTTAGGTACCGACTTATTAGCTATAAATACTCATCAGTTATAATACTTACTAAACAAATAACGAAGGAAAACTATGTCATTTTCCTTACGTACAATTAACTTAACTTTAATTATAAGGAAAATATAACTAATACGTATTATGTTTGAATGAATAAGATTTTTCAGGTTAAAATCAGAGATTCAGTGGTCCACAGAAACTCGCTTCCATAATCTCATTTTCAAGCTAATCCTTTTCGTAGACGATTCGCAGAATGCCTCTCGTGTCCTCACGGCCACATTATTGTAATAAAGCAGGAACAAACAAACAGGCCGTGCGTCGGCCTCGCTACGGGAGCTCCCAGTTCACTTCGTCGTCGAACTTCTCGTCTTCTTTCAGCGGCTCGAACACTTTTATTTTCGACAACAGACCTGAAATCAAGTTAACATATTTAGGAATCTAGTTTACGACAAATTTCAGCCGAGCTTTTATGCTGGGTAAAATTGTATCTCAGTTATTTAAATAGTATACTTAGGTTGAAACTCGAAAGACCATTTGACCTACAAACGCATGAAAATTAACTTTATTATTGTGCATATTGTCCCTACTGTATTAATTCTCGTATTTCTAGGCGTTTATACCTAAGCTTCAAGAACAGAACAGACTACAAATATTATGAAGATTTTAGTGAATACGAAATAGGAACTAGTACTAAGTACTAAGGTGTGACCTACTTTTCTTTATTTAGAATTCATTATAACAGACAATGGCGTTTGACAGCAGCACTATATATAATTACTATTCGTTTCACGTTATATAACATTAACGAGGCACATTTCCTGCGATTAATTAACTAATTTACCTATTTTTTTATATTCCTAAGTTCCTTGATTGTTTTTTGCTTTGAAATATTCTCTAACCACCATTTATTATGACCTATATTTAGTCAATTATGTATCCCTGTGCCTTGTGCTCCTCCGGCGAATATAGAGTATGTGTGTTATAATATATGGAATTGTTTCGTGGAAAACTACTTTGAATCTGATGGGAATTACACGAACTCGTGGCTTATGCCAGATTTTCTTCTTATAAAGCCCCCCAAGGGAGGAAAACTGGAATAAACCGAACTCGTAGGTATATCGTTTTACCCCATTTTACCCACACCTGGAAAGTACTGTACTGACGGAAAGTTAGCTCAGGTCATGTGAGCTAGCCATGGCCAACATTGCAATATGTATTCATCAGCATTGTATTACATTGATAAAAACCGCATTGAAAGTAGGTAAAGTCATTAATATTCATATAAATTGACTTACCTACCTACCTACTTTAGGTTACAAATAATGTTTGACGTTTTGGAGTGTATATCATTCTGTAAGTCAAGTCTGAAGAATAAATAATAATGATTGAAGTGTTTGGGTTCGGATTGACCTTAACCCAACCAATGAACGTGAGTACCTGTGAGGAACCCGGAGACGAGGGCCAGCACCACCGTCACCACCAGCGCCAGGAGCTGCTGCAGCGCCTGCCCCGCCGCCGTGCGACCCTCCTGCACATACAAACATACTCATCATACCAGTCCATAATAGATCCACCAATTTGGAATTTCTAAACAGTGGATACCCGCAGTGGGTGTTACACAAAACAAACGTCCGGAAATGTCTGTCCTTATATGATATATATGTATAATATATACATATAACACCTTATATACCGCACAAAACAGTAAAAAACAATATCTCGTGGTAGTTCTTGTGATACATAAATTTAGTACCTAGCTTTTAAAGACACATATGGACAAGGAAATAATTATTAATTTGCTGACGTAAGTAAGCTTCACTTACATCTTTCATAGCGGGGAAGATATCATCGAGGCCAGCGCCGTACTGCTCCGCGGTGGCCAACGCGGCCAGCAGCGCGCTCAGCAGGCCGGAGTAGACCCCCGGCAGCCCGTGCAGGTTGTGCACGCCGCACGTGTCCACCACGCCCAGCCCGGACAGTAACGGCTGGAACACAAGCGAAGCCGGGGTAAGGAAGGAACTCTCCTGAGACATGAGGACCGCTGTGGCGCGTCGGGCGCAAGGCCGCCTGCGTAGCAGGAGGTTGATTGTCAGATACTCATTTTATTGCTAAAATTATACTTACAAGTCGAATAATAAAAATCAATGTACGTACGTACTAACAATAAATAGAAATTTTAAATATTAAAATGATAACAATTTGTCAAGGTACTTAATATGGGAACATAAATTAAATTAAATTTGCTGTAAAATGATAATACGCAAAACAATAAGTAATCAAGTACTAAAATTATTCACAATCATTAAAATAAAATTAAAAAATCGTAATTTTCTTTCGAGAAAATCCTCGAAAGAATTTGCTCTGGGTTCGATTTCCGCCTCGGGACAAATGTTTGTACGATCTGTAGATATTTGTTTCGGGTGTTCTGGTCGTTTTCTATGTCTAATAATACCCACAACACAAGCTCTGCTTAGATTGGGGCTTGATAATGCTGTGAATTGTCTAGCATTAGGTATTTATACGTTTTTTCTTGAGAATTCATATTGCATCAAATCTTATTTGTTTGTTTTAAAAGTTTTTTATGCACTTAGTTTCCCTCTATATTGTTGTATTCTTTATTCGAATACGATTACTCGATGAGAGAGCTGAAGGTATTGAATCACAGGTTTTACAAGAACCACACCGAAAATTTACTTTGTGGCGCCACACTCCTAACGTTAGAACCATGTCTCAAGACATTACGATCAATAAAATATTTTAAACAATAAATCCAAATCGTTTTATCCGTAGATACGGCACGAACAATACCTACTTCAAGGCAGCTTCAAGGTTTCAAAATAATTTACCAGTTTTCGTTCGAACCCTGCAAATATCGACTTGGCCGTGAGTTTCAGTTTCAATAATATGAATTTATTACCGTAACGTATTTGCAGCATTCATTTGTCAAATTCACCGTAAGAGACGCTGAATACAAATCAATCTCGAGTCAAGTATACATACATACATACATACATACAATGATGTTATACATATATACGTAGATACGTTGTATCGAGGTCTGCCTTACAAAACGAAAATCAGGTACGTATCCTAATTGAACTCAGTCCGTCCTGCTCCTGGCCGCGACGCGCACGTTCGTTGAACACGAGATTACTTACGGAATATACTTAAATAAACCTCGAAATGCCAAGTTGTGTGTTCCGAAAGTGCAATAACTACACAAGGACTATAAAAACCAGAAAGGGTGTATCTTTTCATACGTAAGTACTGTTTAATATGTTAAAATGTAAAATGGTGAATTTTATTTTACTCAACAATCATTGCCGCGCGGCGTTGCCGCTTTGCCACCAACACGAACGAAACAAGCAATGCGTTAAGTTTATGAGTGACAGAGATAATGCCATGCGGCATAGTATGTTCGAACGTCGACGCTAGGTATGTAGCTATTGTCAATTAGCGCAATGTTTTTATTTCTTTACAATGAGTATGACGTCTCTATATGTAAAATCTCTTTGCATACATATTATACTTCGGCACTAAAAGGTGTAATCAGTTTCAGAAGCAACGAAATGGTTTTCTCTCAAACGTAACGGGTATTATTTAGAAACAGTGACGCGGATCCCTCGCACCTGAAATATTCTTTTGACTGGAATGAATGGAAACGGTGTCGGGCTTTTATCGACATGAATACGTACGTGAGGGGAACTCCGGCTCTTATACAATGTTGAATAACACTCATCAAGACTTCTCTAAAAATATTATTTACGTCTTTTGACGTATTGTGTTAATCTTGAATCCTGAAACTCGAATAACAACACAAATGTAGAAAGACATCTAAGAAGTAAACAAGACTAGTTTTAATAAAGTAAACTTTATTTTCTCCGAACACCTTAAAATAACTCGTGGTTAAACCGACAAGATTATAAACCACTTTCCAACAAGTCACCCTAATAGTGAAAGTTCCGAAGTTGCGCCCAGTTCGCACAACTGAGAGTGCATAGAAGAAAGACTCCATAAACACCTAGCAAATGTCCACCGGAGCGCCGCCGCGCGTGCCTCCGTGGGCCAGGCCGCCCCGCCCCCGCCGCCGCCGCCGCCGTCCAGAAAATTTCGCTCACAATGAACCGAGAACTTAATAAGTAAGCAACAATGGCCGGCGGCATCATAATCTACGGTATTAAACCCCGAGCTCAACTTTCCCTTAACTTGTTAGTTTAATTGTGCTTTAGTAAACGGTACACTGCGGAGCAGATTGCACGCAAATTAATCTTATTTTATGATGAAAATCGTAACTATCGAGCTGAGGGTCTTGATTCTTAGAAACTATCGTCGTTTGTTGCGCAGTTAATTTGTATATTGTTCTCGTATTTGTTCCAATCATCTGCCGTCACTCGGCCGCGTGTTCCGAGTGACGTCTACAACCCGCAAACGAAGCAAAACAAACGCTTTGATGACTGTGTAGGAGCGGTTCACATTCGCATTTCATGATTATGATCAACCGTATACATATCCCATTGATGGGTCTTTCACTTGTGACGACGTCTGTAGGTTTACATACCGTGAGGTACCTATAGCCCAGCACGCTAATGACGGCGGCGCCGACGCCGACGGCCAGCGCGCCGCCCGCACCGACGTGCAGGTTGGCGACGGCGCCGACCGCGACGCCGCCCGCCAGCGTCGAGTTCTGAACGTGCACCATGTCGAGCCGGCCGCCGCTCACAACGGAGGACATGAAGAATGTCGTCACCTGCGGGTCAACAACACAGGGTAACCTGTCAATACACTCTGGAAAGTTTTTGAATTTCCAGTGAAATAGTGGCCATCCGCCTTAAAATAGGTATTAAAAATGAATGCATTGATAAATGTACACTGACAGCGATTTCTCCCAGGCAACCTAGGAATGAAGAAAAAGATGTGGAATGTCAATTAGGTATTGTACGAGAAATGGTAATGAATGTGAATGCAGATCTGGATGCAGCACGGGTCACTTTATTATTGTGTATGTTCACATACTTTCTACATATTACGTTAAGTTGATGGGTTTCACTCTGGTTTCACTAAAGCTCGTCCGCGGAACACGAGACACTGTTATAGCTGTCCGTGGGGAGCACAGTAACGAACTGGGTCTTGGTAAACAATACGATAATCTAAGATCGTTTTCCGTTTATATTCTCTTTGGTTTGAGGTTAACAAAATGCACTGAGATACCAACGACTTTAGAAGCGGTGTGAAGTTGGCAGGTATTGAAGTAGGTAAGTATTGAAACAGCAGACATACTCAAGTCTTCCTTCAGGGAGTTCACCTTGGTTCTGCTGTAATGATATTGATGATTCCTTTAGTCTCAAGTAGTAAGCTAATGTAGCTTCTTACGACGTTAACGTTTAGGCGCACAAATATTGCATGCATTGAAATAAACTCGATGATGACCTCTGTGGCGCGATGGGCAAAGGTCCGCCTGGTCCTCCCGACGCAGGAGGTTGCGGGTTCGATTCCCGACTCGGGACAATTGTGTGTACGATCTGCAGATATTTGTTCCGGGTGTTCTAGTCGTTATCTATATATAATAAAAATATCTATCTATGTAATGTATTGTTTTAAGTATATCAGTTATTTAGTACCCATAACACAAGCACTGCTTAGCTTGGCGCTAGATGATGCTGTGTCGATTGTCCAGCATTTTTTTTATTTAAACTTTAATTTAGTATGTTAATGTGTAGAGTACCGTAGCAGCCGCCAGAGACAGGTAGGTGTTGACCACGGCGCGCTCGTACTCCTCGTCCGAGCTGGTCAGGCCAGAGTTGAACGACGGCCAGTACACCCACAGGAATATCGACCCTGCGGATATACACCATACTTCAGTTATTTGCTTGGCAAACTAGGCCTGTAGTGTGGAAGATGATTGATGTGATGAGCGAAATAAGGTAAGAGCATCCAATAACCATTAACATAAAAAGGAATGTCCTGGACATTAGACGCGTATAAAGGCATGTCTGTCTGCTTTGTCTTTGCACAATCCCCTACGGTGTATCCTGCCTGTCATAAGTTAGTGGGTATTATATAATAAAATTGTAATATAACTTTTAAAATGTAAAGAACTGAACGACAAAAGTGTAACATGTGTACCTACGGTGGAAATAAACAAACAAACAAGTTATTAAAGTATTTCAGACGACAAAGCTTACAATAAACATAAAATAATCCCTATCAACGAAAAATAAAATCTCCTATCTGTATCTATTGACCAAATGAGCTGAATAAAACATCGCTAGTACCGGCAGTGGGTCACACACAATAAAACATAGTACCGGCAGTGGGTCACACACAATAAAACATAGTACCGGCAGTGGGTCACACACAATAAAACATAGTACCGGCAGTGGGTCACACACAATTAAACATAGTACCAGCAGTGGGTCACACACAATAAATGAGCGTGTCCTCTGACACCTGCTTTAAATGACTTACAGCTATAATCATCTAGCTTTATCATCGGACTCACCGATCATAGCTGTGACGTCAGAGGAGTAGCTGGGTCCGTTAAGGTCCACAGCTGGGACTGCCGGCGGCCCACTGGTGGGCGTGTCGTCTCTCTTGCAGCGCAGTGCCAGACTCACGCCGAGGCCGAAGTACGCGCCGAATGTGTGAATGCCGATGGAACCTCCCACGTCCGAAGCCTATACCAACAAAACAAAAAAAAATTAAAAGCTATGAATATAACGCGTCCATCAGCTCTTGTCTTACCTGGATTGGCGTTGGATCGTATATTAAGAAGGCCTATCAGGGAAACTACCGGGGCGCCTCGACCAGCGGGGTAGCACACCGAAAATTAGGAAATAGAATAAATAAAATGTGTAAATTCAAAAGATCAAGCGCGAGATCGATCAACCGAGATGTCTTGTGTCAAAGTAGATATATTTAGAATGTATAAAAAAATATCTGACAGTAGTTAGGACCATTTGAATAGGACATTCGTCCTATTACATAAAGACTCGACTTTTTTGTATTCGATTTACAAAGTAAATACAATATTTCCTTTGAATTTTTTTAAAATGGAACTGAATGAGTGGTTGGTGATTGTTGGATGTTTTTATAAAGGCTTTCTCGGTAGAATGCGTAGATGCGTGATGCGTTGAGCGTAACGAATACTCCTTATAGAACCGCGGAATGACTGGATTTTGTTATTTACTACACATTTAACTAACGGTGAATGTAGCTGTAATTGAATATTTCATCAAGCTACAAATAAGTAAATCATGAATATGATTCTATCTGTTGCGGTCGAAATCACGTGAAATATTTTTAAAGATTTACGACAAATTCGTGAAGTAGAGAAGAGTAAACAGTGTACAATATGAAGGTTAGTATTGATTGTTTCATTTTGTCGCAATCGAAGTGAAAAGTAGTGTTTTTACTCCGGACAAAACCACCCATTATAACTGGGTCTTGTCATCTTTCCTCGCTACGCTCGGGAGTATAACAACCTCGTCCACTATGAGGTGGTTTGGTCCCTTGTCAATATATATACTACGGGGTCTTGGGTACTTCAGTATGCTTTATTACAAAGCCTGATAACATATTCAGAAATAACACTATTTACAGTTTAAAACTTCTTAAATCCGAATTGCGTAAGATAATGAATTATTTCACGGAATAAAAAATAACTATTATAATATAAACAAGCACAGTACCCAATGGGTTTGCTTCGTTTGCAACCTCCTGGCGAGTTTCAGTCGATGGAAACTTTGATGAGTAACAAAGTTCCAGTGTAATTATTTAGAGGATCGCAGTTGGATGGATCGCTTCGGACGACAGTCTCGCGTCAGCTCCTAACTAAACTTGAACTCAAGAAGAAATTACTTATTCAATCGAATTAGATACAAATTAATCTTCATTTATGGAGTCTCCAAACAAACCGAAGGTATTCTCTTTGAAGTCAGTTAATTAATAAAGGCTATCCCAGAGACAAACTTGCGACGAGTGTTAAATCTAGTTGAAATATTTTTTAAACAAGGAATATGTATCAATACAATTTATTAAGAACATTTTCAGAGTTCTGTGAAATTTCGCTGTAGGGTGCACGTATTAAAATTTCTTGGAATTTCACCATGAGGTACACTCTAAAAATAGCTGGATGGATGCTTCGATAGCCAACAGCAGTCCCTTTACGCTGTTCTGCCTTTGATAGATTTTCCTCGTATTTTATTATATTAAGTATAAAGTTATTTATTCAACAAGTGGGCAAAACGATCTTACGTTGAACGTGCCGATATTAAATCCCGAGCTAGCAAAGAGCAAGTAGCGAGGGATATAAAAGGCACAAAACGAAAAACACTTGCTCTCAAGTTAGACATACAACTGTTTACCTCGACTAACGAGAAATTATTTGCAAATTTATAGAAAAGGCCGACTGTCATGTCATCAGGCACTGCTTACAATAAGAGTATGCAAGGCGACCACGCTATTTAGCACATAACGTAACGCGCGTTATTAGCGTTATTACCATAATTTTAGCGTCACACATATAAAAGCGCATTTTAGCATGAATAACTCGTGAAAAGGCGTTATTTATGCGCGTAACGATAACGTGGTAGTCCGGTAGGTATCGCGTAGTTTTTTTTCGGCTAGGACCATAGATTATCTACGAGTTATTACACGAAATGTAGTAGGTACAACTCTCTGAATTCAAATTACTTTTGTCAACAAGTTGAATAATATCCTTTTTTCGCATGTGAGCAAAACTCGATTCTGCTCACTATTCTTGAGCAGCAAAATCACGGTTTTCGAGCGGGAGCGGTGAAAACAATAGAAAGAGGATTTTGAAAAACAAAAGCAACCTCGCAAGCGGATCTGAGACCTGGATGATATTTTTTTTTTAAATAATTTTTTTAATTTCGACCATCACGTCTATTCAATTAGGTGTACAGGCAGAAGAGAGAAAAAACATGGCGGCTAATGCGGAGTGTCAATGGAAGAAGGTCATTGACCTAATAGGCTTTATATATGTACATAACGCGATAAATTTGGACTTCACATTCAAATACTTACCTGACAGGGTTTTTCTATTTACTAATATCTAAGTTTATTTTTGGTCGTCTGTAATGTATGTATTGGCATACCGTGGGTAAAGGTTTTCTAATAAAATAATTTCAGGCGACAAAAATAAATTTAGAATCCTACCTGATGTAAGATTTGGCCGAGGAGGTCTGCGACGATACAGAGGTCGAGACAGCCGATGCTACTGGTGGCCTATAGTGTGACAAGCCAAAGATTGTGCCAACCCACTGCTGGATGCTACTGGTGGCTATGGCTAGGCCATGGGTACCTGGAATACGTCTGTGACCAGCCAGAGGTTGAGACAGGCCGCGACGGTTTCCACGAGGGCGATGAAGACGAGCTGCGCCGCGCTCGCCACGCCCAGCACCACGCCGAACGTGATCAGCACCGTCGCCGCCATTATGTCCGCCTCTACGACACACAACGCATCACATCGCAATGTACCTATCTAATGGAGAATTATTGATTAGTGTAACGTCAAAAATAAATGCATATCTGTGAGCCGCTATCCATCGATCAACGCTGCAGGTTCTCAGAAACAGAACCAGTTAGTGAAACAAACCATTCAGCCGCAACGATAACAAAATAACAATATTATTGTCTGCTATTTTAATCTAGTTGCTTGTTTATTTATCTAACATTAAATATTCTTCAGATACAATTAATTCAATTTCGTCGTTTGAGGATCCAATCTTTTACAACTCAAACATTCGCTTCGGCGTAAAACATTAGCAATCAATTTAATATTAATTGACTCGGCAAACAAAATGTTCTATGAAAAAATCGGATTAAAACGTCTGAGACCTTGCGCCGTAATTAAAAGGCTTTCTCCCATAACCGACGGGAAATTCGATATCAAAGGCTCTTTTCTCTTGCGCGACTCCAAATGGACGAGAGCTGGAAGTCTGCCATTCGACACGTTATGAATATTGTGAAACGTTACACCACAAAGTTGCGTTTAGAAGGAAGCGAGCGCAGGCTTGTGGCATCGAATGCCTCATCACGAGCGACATTCATCATCACTCGGCCAACACTAACTGCATTATTTTGATGGACAGAGATGTCAAAAGTATCTCATAATTCAGGATAGGTTGCATGCCCCGGTACCAAGCCGTCGGACGATACAAGGGTCCTTCATTTGTGGTTTGACAGACTCCATTATCTTGGCCTGATCCCGGGATACCTGCGACGAAGGCACCATAGGTAGGTGTAGCTCCATTGGTTCTCATCTTCCTACTAAATCTTATTACTAATTTATACAAATTGTTTGGCATTACTAAAATTGTAATACTACATACAGCATACAGATAGTGAACTTAATAATGTTCCTGCGTGATCGCCCCTGGCTGAGAAAGGATATAGCAGCTTATACCCAGGACCGTTCAATTAGGGTCAGATGTGTGCGGAACCAAATAGGGACCGGAAGAAGCAGCGCTAAGACTGCGAATGATATAGCAACTCCCTTGAACTTGGCTTTACAACACAACAATGACTAGGGGTTTACAGTTAATTAACTAATTGATACTCTGTGTCTATTCTAAAATACCAGACTTTGTCAGTCAGGGATTGGCGTAGAAGTTTTATCCACAATATCCTTTTCTTACTTCGTAATTTAAATTTCGTCAAGAGAAGGGTCAAAACGAGTCAACCATGATAATACTAGGCAAGCGCCTCCAAAAAAAAATTAATAGAATAGAATTAATAATGAAATAATTCGTTATCGCATCCCGATTCATATCATACTACACGAAGCTCGTCAAATCTGTCCTTATCATCACCATCATACCAGCTTGCGATTACCAGGGAGATACATAGCAGAAGCGAAAGTGGTTGGTGGTATAAAATATAGCCTGCGCTTTCTTTTGCTTTCGCCAGCCTCCCTTTCCTTCAGCTTCTTGCTTCAAATTCTATATACAGTAAACTCACCAAGCAGAGACTTCTTGGAGACGTAGACGACGTGGTCGGCGTCCATGTGGAAGAAGCCCTGCACGAGCAGCGCCCACTGCACGACGAGCGCGCCCAGCACGCACGTTAGCCCCAGCGCGCTGTAGCAGTACTTCTTGAGGAACGTCATCAGGAAACCGAACCCCACGAATATCATCACGTGCGTGTCCTCGAAACCTGAACATTAGTACTTATTAGGACAAAATGTGGAGTCACTCATAGACACAGGTTTATTTAACCTGTGTCTATGAGTGACTCCTAGTTTAGGCAAAAGTATTATTTTAGAGACCTTAAGAACTTAAGATAATTGACTCTTGTGATCTATTTAGTCCTAAGTTATTTGCAATAAAATTATTTAGTTATTTTCTACAGCCTGTAGTCTACTGCTGGACGCCTTCCCCTGGTAAACGCCTCATTGCCTTTTATCAAATGGGAGATAATGCCCATCACCCCCACGCTCGAGGTCGAGAATCGCAGTTCAGTAGCAGGTAAGTAATAGTAACAGTTGTGCAAGGGGCACTGCTTCTCCCAGATGTTTCCAAGGCGTCTCTTACGTACAAACGAAACTATTCACTAGTCCCGACTGCAGAGCTAATCCGACAATAACAGTAGGTTCTTAAAAGCGGGCAGATTGCAGATAGAACAAAGAGTAAGCGTTCATAGGTGTGGCCTGGGGCTGAATGCAGTTGTTCCGAGAGCGTTCCACACGGACGACGGCCGAGCCGACTGAGCCGGCCCATCGAGCCACTTGTAGCTCAGCTCAGGACGTAGCAATGTTGTAGTATTATTTAGGACAACATTTAATTTTCTTTTTTATAATCCTGTTAGTGATGAGCTGCGGGCTTCTCATCCGGGTTTTATTATAAAGAAAATTACGATGTAGTGTGCGGGCGGAAAGATTTTGTATTCAAAGCTTCACGGAAATAATTTAGCAAGCGACGACGTAGAGAGGTAATAAATACAAGGGTCAAAGGGCGGCGCGCGGCGCTGGGCGAGGCAAGGCTATCTCTTCCTGCGAACATAAACACTCAATTAGACGGCGTTTTCACAAAAAGCGGCCATTTCCCGCCATTGTTTTCACTCCACCACATTATACCCCATTACGAAGTAACACATTACAAAAAACCTTTTCAATTGTTCCCTTTCATTTTATCTGTATTTTTTCTTTTCACCCTGTAATTGTTAGAGCGACCGATGAAAAATTGCAAATTAAATTACGCCATTCATTGTTTTTCAGTAGCCGAATGGTCCCCGAGGGAGGCCTGGGAGGCCGGGGAGGCCACGGGGAGGCCTGGGGAAGGCCCGGATAAAACGTGTTCATAGAGGTACCCACTGTGCGTGCGAATGGGATATACTTTTATTGCTGAGCCCATTGTAGTGGAATTTTACGAGATAAATAATATTTACACCCCTGTTATGGGGTAATCAATTTACTCCAACGTCAGCGATCATCATTTAGATGTTTTTTTGCAAAATACAGTGCGTGAGTAATAACTTACACCGGGATAATAAATGTGATATTCACCACTCCCGCTGGAAAACGGTGACTTTGCTGCTCAAAAACAGTGTATGAAATCGGATTTTGCTTACATGTATAGGTAGAATTAATTATATTATTCAACTTGCAAGTAATTTGAATTCAAAATGTTGTACTAAGCTTTGATGGTGTAATAATTTGAAGAAACACTTTAATCCGCGTCCAAAAAAACCACGCACTACATAGCTAATTAATATTTACTTAGAGTCCTGGCAAAAATCGTATTGTATTTATGCCAGAATCCTCTAAATAAGACTATATAATATACGTTAGTAGGATTTGCATTCAGGTTTGTTTTATATATCTCATATTTTTTCACTACAAATCAGGTACTTACTGACTACCGGTAAAAGTAGTACTTGAAACATACATTGTATGAAATATAGTTTTCCTTCTTCCTACTTTTTTATATAATAAAAGTGAACATTTGTGACCAGACACAGTTCTGATTTATTTTCTACAAACCGCAGAGCAGATTATGTTTAAATACAATGTACAGTACACGTCATAGACCGACTAAAACATAAGGTCACTATTCAACAGACAATTTCACGTTCATATATTTTCACAACATATCAGGTAAGTACTACCGGTACTTGGAAAGCTGTTATCAGAAGACACGAAATTGGTTTCTATAAATTATAGGCAACCAAACATCTTGCTCTCTTTAGCTAGATATTAAAAAATTAAGGCAGCTTTACACGCGACAATAAATCCCCTTTCCATTCGCTCTCGTTCGAGTCGTCGAGCTCAGCTTAAGATTCAAGAGCTTTCTACTGCTCCAAGTATTTTTGAAAATATCGCAGGTTCAATCCTGCATTTAGTAGTTCCGGTATTTCCGCCCAGCTGCCCCTTTCAGCGCCGGACGCACGCGGACAGTCGCGTCGCCGGAAGGGTCACTGCCTGCTCTGAAGCCTCAAAACATTAAAGCTGACAGAAACAATCATATAATCTAATTTTAAGCCATTTGCCCTGAAACCACATTGAAGAAATCGTGATACGCTCGTCAACAACTAGACGTAGGCATTCTCTAATGAGCGACCTAGGGATTCTTTTCAGCCTGCATCCAGCATCTCTCTGCATCTTTCGCAGATCGTGAACCTGGCTGGAGGGCGTTTCACTGCGTTTACCGAGTCGCGGTCGTCACTCAATAACACACAAACAAAACATGGCACCATCTAAATGGTTCTAATGTCGACCAGCTGTATCCCTCAGTAGCTGAAAAAGTAACCATAAGTAAAGTAATCCTGATCGTGAGTCGTCCGGCGGCGAGTTCTCGGCGACCAAACGATCCATCCCCGTAAGCCGGCCCACTTCCACCACCTGATATCCACCTTAATCACTCTTAATAAAGAATTGTTTCGCTTAACGTGCTCAATTAATTCCTCATTAATCCACTGGCTTAACCAATTCCGGACTTTGATTGATCGCGCCGTAAAGATTCAATTTATTGATGGGACTGCTGATAAATTACTTAAATACAAATGTACCTCCCGTAGCTTTTTGATTAAAGGGCAATACAATACCCGCGGGCTTCGCGAGATGATCAGTCAAATCGTCTATGGCGTTTAGAACCATAACGTTTCTTCACATAAGCGTAAACTAAGCTACTTGCCAAGTAAAAGCACGTGAAGCCACGGGCCGAACCCAGTACAATACAATGTAGACAGTAAATAATATCAGTGTATTATTTACCACTGAGTATCATATTCCTTCTGCGGGCAAAATGTCCGTCCATTCCAATTTAGTTCACGAAGTTCTTGACCGCGCCTCGTCTCTCTCGAGTGCCGGCTACTTAACATTTCAAACATGAAACCGATTTATTGACGACCACTCGTCCGGTGACGCCGCTGCATGGGGGCCTCCATCGATTCTGGCAACATTCTCATGTCACTTATTGACCTAGTAAAGACGACATTGCAGGTGCCTTTCGATTGCTGAATTTTATATGACATGTATTTCTTGATTCAATTTTAAGCTTCTTCCTATATCGATAAAAACTTTATTCATTTACCGAAAGGTTATTGTCTGTGAATTGAAGGTAGTTCTTGATTGACTTAATAATCTACATTTTTTTTGTGACACCCTATAAATGAGATGCTTAGTAATTGAATGTTAACCAACGTTTGTATGAATGAAACTGCGAGGTCGCGTCCCTCTTGCTGGTCGGCGGCGGAGCTATAAATAGAGCTGTATGTTCTACTTTATCAGTCCCCTATCTGCTTCCTTGCCATGTTTCGCAGCTCGTTACAATTCCGCGCCGATATCCTCCACCAAGGGCCGCCTCGCCGAGCTTTGGTTTCAGATATCACGTCGTGTAATAGAGATAGTGATTCGTCGACATTAATATCATCCTTAGCGAAATAGATATAATTTATCTCGTTCGCCGATATGCCTATTATCTCATCAGAAATGATGGCCTAATCCGTCTGTAAGCAATCATTGACGAAGGCTCCGGTGTAACGCGATTTCCACAACATCAGCATCAATCATGTATTATATCGCTATAATAATGTCTGCCGATGGAATTACTTTCCGCAGATCGGGATATATCCCAATAATAAGGGATGATTGTTCCACGTAAGCTGGCTTACGTATTGCTAACAATGCCGCCGGGGGATGACGATAGCTCACTCGGCGAATTTGAGTGCGTAATGCTACGCAAGCCCTTTCATAATAATCTGGATTTAAAAATCGCAGCGGAATCGAACCTGTGCTTGAAACTACGCGCTACACGTTGAACAAGCCCTAATAAGCCGAAGGTGGATTTCAAGGCACTATTTAATTTTATTATTTGATGTTTCATGATTATTGGAATACCTAGAAATGACTAATCTAAATCAAATCACAACAGGGCGAGCCTTGAGCCACACTGTTCAATGAAACAATACAAACGATAATAAATTACTTAAATAATATCCCAAAAAATATTTTTTTGCGATATTATTTTATTATTTTAAGGTAGGGGGCTCAGCTGGTATGTTCGCCGACCACATATCGGTAAATCGTATAAACATAATAGCCGTGGTACCTCCGGTCGCGGGGACATCTCGTGAAATGTGGGACTAATAAGAGCACTCGCAATTGAATGCTCTCCTAAATTTAACGACCTATTCAACGGTTTCATAATATCGATTACCATTTTATGTTTTTCACTCTAAAATTGGATGATTATAGGAAAAGCTTATATATCTAGCTAGCACGAGTAAGAGCTATATCGATAGTAAAACTTGTTATTGGTCGGTGCACTCGCGCGGCTATCATCCGGCATTGGGCAAACTTCATATTTTGGTCAGTCGATAGTTTCAGTTCGGTGAATCACTGTTGCCTCGGTCGTCAGTGCCAGAGGCAAAACATATCTGAGCCTTAACAAAAATAAATACCAACTTGAAGGCTGCTAACTGTTTAAAGTTACGATGTTGATAAAATTGTATCTTTTCGCTCCAATTATTTGTCAGTAGAATCAAATCAATGCAAATAAATATCAAAACAAGGAGAGCCAACAGATATTCCTCTTCAAACTGTTCGAACGCCAGGCAGGTGGATAGGTACGTAGGTGTGTAGGTACACGGGCTGCACGGCACGCGGCGCGGGGCCGAGTGCCATCACAGCCGCGTCAATTAAAATAACCTCCTCGTTCTGAATAAGAAGTGCTATGCAATTAATTAACTTGAAATTCCACATTAATCCAGGCTGGAACGAGAACCGACTGACGAGAACCGAATGAGTCTTAACCCCCTTTAATAGAGTTCTGGTTTCGACGCACAACTCTGAAGCGCTTTGGGGTCTATTACATGGATGCACTTCAATTAAATGCAACTATATCCGAATGGTTTGTATATGTTCGAAGACAACACGATCTTGTAAGGTGATAGCAACACTCGGTGGCTCAATCAGTACCTGCCGTTAATCACTGTTAGCGGCCATGAAGCCGAGGCTGCGACACCAATCCTACGGACACTGCATACATCTTAGATGACAATTTGTTACATCTCCATGCGCCGCCGTGAACATCGAAAGCATATCCAATATACGCCCGCCTTTACACTCCTAAGCTTGAATCTTGATAATATTTAAGATAAAACATGAAGTCGTAAAACTGCCACTGGAATATAAAGTGTCGTGAAGGCGGCGCTTAAACAGGAATGTCTGATTGTTACGTCAGAGGCTGGTCCTGGGCAGGACTCTCCTGCGTACTTCCGTCCTCCGAGACCGGAAGCTGCTGAAACAGCACTCTATCCCAGCCGCCTGCGCCAGCTCATTTCCATAAGGCAGACTCTATGATTGACAGTCGTGCGAATTGTTCCTATTATAAATGTTTGGTATAATGCCAACGGATGGATCTGAAACTCCATCTGAATCTGTAACTCTACTAGGTATCCGTAACAACAACCGGGTCGATTTCTATAATAGATACACCGCCCTAGGTAAACCTTTGATTGCGTCGAGTGCCTGTGTACATGGCTCTTGACATTCTGGCGGCTGTACACACAGGGCGACGCCGGCGGTGCTCGAGATCTTCAATCATCGCAATGAATCAGTGATACAGTAGTTATGCCAAAAGCATCAGAGTTCAGTCAGTATTGACTCGGAGGCTCTCGTCAAAGGAAATTAGTTTACTCACTAAACGAGGTCGAGAATGGGTTTAATACTAGTGTCTGCCCGTAGCACACATGACACTCAAATAAAAAGAAAAAAACCTTCCTTTTGATTTTGTAAATAAACGTGTTTTGGCTACATCTCTTATGACTTTCAGAAGAGTGGGACCGCTGTTTTCGACAGTAAATAATGTTATAATGATCGTTATTCCAATAATTAAGATAGGTACTTAATCCCTTAGCGCGGGCGAGTTGAATCAAGTGATTATTCACCGCACTTGTGACGTCCTGATTATGATGGATGCTCGTCAGCCACTGACGCTGCACTTCCTAACTCCGGAACTATCGAACTCGAGTACAAGTTCACATTGTGTAGCCGAGGAGCACCGGGCGCGGGGAGTACAGTACTCGTGTACCCGATCTCATGAGGTCACAGCTCAATCCCGCCAACTAACAACTAAGCGAGTAAGTTTCCTTATCGTTATTGTACGAAAAGTTTCGCCGAAATCGTATTACTTGAAAGCGTGCTTACATTCTGTCCTGATTCTAGACAATTTTGTCGTTTTGATCGGTACCTTGTGAATCTATTGAAATTCTTGTTTTAGATTAAAGTTAGTAACGTTAGTGGCCTATTTAATCGTGAAAATGGTATTCCTAGTGATTGCGTGGGACGTCTTTGTCCCTCCACATGACAATGCACGCCCGGGACCGATCCCAGCTCCCGACAGCTGCACTCGAGCGCATTCAGCGCACTCGGCTCTGCAGTTGATCCGTAAACGGTCGTTATCTATAAAACCCGTTCTTCTTGCATTTCAATTAACCGGGCTATTTGCACTAAATCGGTGCTTACGCGGAGAGACACGGTTTATTTTGTTTTCAAATGCAAATTGTATTTTATTCCGGTTTAATGCATGCTATAAGAGGATTATACCTTCGCGGCTAGGTATTCGTTTTTCTGCAATTAACTGATTGAAAAAACACGGGAATATGCTTATAAATATTGGCTAATATTATGATAATGAATTATGATAAGTACTTTTATTGTAGGTCATTGAATGGTGTACGTTGGCGCGGTATATTTCACTGGCCAAAAAAATGTTTTGGTATATATTTTAAATATTTGATCATACGACGTAAACATCAGCGTCGAGCAGAAAAATGATAAGATGAGGCGCCGGATGGCCGCGTGGGAGGGAACTTAATACATCGTTGGTTCCCTGCGACACAGCCGCAATCCAAAAATGTCCAAAATCGTTTTTATTGCATAACTGCTCCTAAAATTGGCCGGCTTATGCGTTGCAGCGAAGACACCCATGCTTTTATCCATAGTTTTCACAAAAACACACAAGCGCCCTTTCGGTTTTACCTAATTTAGTCGGTTAGTTCGGAGCGACACGGCCATTTTGTTAGTTGCAACCAGGACGTCATCGTGTGCGCACGTCGCTTATGTGGTAAAGGGCCACATTCCGAACAATTTCAAGGTTTTGTAATGAAAATTATAATCGAAAGTGCCGTATTTTGAGTTGTGGCTGCTTTGATCTAAAAATTCAGGTGAGTACCAAAATATTTTATATACTAAGGGGCCTTATTTTGTGTTGCGACCGCTTTAATTATAAATTCTAGTAAGTATGTAATGATATTTTTGAATGTGACCGCTTTGAATATAAAATACAAGGCAAAATCTTCTGTTCTCTAATCAAAAGAGCTGTTTTTGAAATGCGACTGTGTTTTATATAATATTACTGTCATATGAGGAATAACTTTTAAAGCTAAAATGGCTATTTCAAAAACTAGCTTCTGCCGGCAGCTTTGTACACGTTGTTCTTGGACAAAAAGCAGCCAATGTGATAATCCTGGTCTATATCTATAATATGCGAAGTTAATGCCTGATCTCTACTCGGTGTTTATTGCTTTGAATAGGTGACAAACATCCCATAAATCCAAAATACTTACTGATTTTTTTCAAAATCAGTGGGATTGGCTGTTGTAAGGCTTTCACGTTTTAACTTTTCTTCATAGCTTTTTTATCACAATGTAAAGATGTAAAATAATGCCTAGATAGGAAATTATAGGTAGAAACTACGACCTTACCTTCCTACCTTTGTGGTTTAAATAGGGCGTTGGTGGTGGTGGTTTGTTTATTTGTATAATATTTTACAGGATGGAAAGCAGAGCTCAAAGAATCCTTAAAATGGTAGCAGAAAACCAAGCTTTGCACGCATCATCATCAACAATAAAAAGTCATAACATTACTCAAAAAGAAGAAGAACAAAATTTTGCAGAAAATTACGCCGAATCAAACACTGATAACATTACTCAAACAGAAGAAGAACAAAATGTTGTAAACACTCAAGAAACTGACGCTGAGTCTGTTGATTCTTTCGATACCAACTCTTATCCCGATAGCCAGCATAATCTAAGTCTATCAATTCTTGACAGTGACACCTTCGCTTCAAACCCAGGAAGCCCCATAAAAAGACCTAACTTTGTTGTGGAAGAAAGCGAGTGCGAAAATGATTCAAGTGACAGTAGCAGCTCAGAAAGTGCAACAGATTTTTCATCAGATGATAGCGTCAAAGATCCCGATTTCCAATTAATTTCAAAGAATAAAATGTATGAATCAGACTCTGATGTAGCTATTTCACCAAAACCAGGCCCATCCAGAGCTCCAACATTACCAACTAAAACAAAAAAGCGACCGAAGGTCTGAAAACAAACGCTCAGCAATATGCCCCAGCTACTCAGTGTTGATCTTCAACATCCAATCATGATTGATTCTCAGCAACACAGCAGTATTCATGAAGAACCCACATACCCTAATACTGATTCCAGCAACGTTGATTACCATCCATCTGATATTAATAACCATACTCTTAGCTTCGATTCTCCGGCTGCCATTATTGATTCTGCACCCCCTAGCGTTGATTTACCTAGTGTTGAATCGATAACTATTGATGAAGTTGTCCCCCGGAGATCGCGAAAAAGGCAGGCTAATCCGGATTTATGGAAGAAAAACGTAAGCAAGATGCTGAAAAATACTGGCAAGGGATACATTTCAGCGTCAAAAAATAAAAAAGTATTCGCCGAAAGAACAATGGGCCCTAGATGTTCTAGCAAATGTAAACAAAAATGTAATACAGTATTTACGGATGAAGAACGCATGATGATATTTGAGGAATATTGGAAATTGGGCGATCTTGAAGCTCAACGTCAATTTATTCGAAACAATATGACTACTATCGAAACGAAATATAGATACGTTCGGGTTGGCAGTGAGCGTAAAAAAAACCAGGCATACTATTTGCCCCGAAACAACCAACGAGTAAGAGTATGTAAAGTGTTCTTTTTGCACACTCTCTCTATATCGGAGAAAACTACAAGAACTGTTACAAAAAAGGGATCTTCAATCGCTCCTTCAGGCGTGCAGCTTAAAGACAACAGGGGAAAACACGATAACCATACATGTTTGGACCCTCGTTTGGTCAAGGATCATATCAATTCTATTCCAAGAATTGAAAGTCATTATTGTCGTGCTCAAACAACTCGAGAGTATATCGAAGGCGGTCGCTGCGTTGCTGCTCTACATCGAGATTATGTTGCGGACTGTGAGTCTAAGGGCAATGAGTCGGTTTCCTACCAAGCATATTACAATATCTTCGTTCGTGATTTTAATATCTCTTTTTGGCAACCAAAGAAAGATCAATGCGATGATTGCACCGCATTTTCGAATGCCAATGATAAGGAGATGTTACAAGAGAAGTATGATACACATTTGAAAGAAAAATGTTTGGCAAGAGAAGAAAAAGACAAAGATAAAGAAAATGTCAGCAATAACTTTGTGGTAGCAGTCTACGATTTGCAAGCAGTAATGCCTTGTCCACAAGGTGAAAGTTCAAGCTTTTACTACATCTCAAAACTGAATGTGCTAAACTTCACAATCACGGAGCTTGGCACCAAAAATACTACTTGCTTTGTTTGGCATGAAGGAGAAGGAGCCCGAGGTGTCAATGAGATAGGCTCTTGTGTGTTAATGTACCTTAAAAATTTACACGAAGTGGCTACTGAAGATTTTGATGTGGTGTTTTACAGTGACAATTGCTGTGGGCAAAATAAAAATAAATATATGTTGGCCATGTACCAACAAGCTATGAACGAATTCCCAAAACTCAGGAGTATAACTCATAAATTTTTAATTAAAGGACACACCCAAAATGAAGGAGATGCAGTACACTCTACCATACAGCGAAATATCAAAAACGCGCTTAAATGTTCTCCTATTTACGTACCAGACCAGTACATAACCTTAATTAAAACAGCTACAAAGAAGCGCGCACCTTACACTGTTAAGGAACTGGCACACGACAGCTTTTACGACCTGAAACCCTTAGCTACAGGAAACTACACCACCAATGACAGCGGAGATAAGATAAAATGGGCAGATATAAAGGTACTAAGAACTGAAAGGATTCCCAATAAGTTTTTTTATAAAAACTCCTATGCTGATGAAGAGTTTCAGTCAGTAACAACATTGAAAAAAAGGGCAAGGTCTTCAAATGCACTTGCATCAGTATCTGGCAGTGGCTTGGCGCTTAAGAAACTTTACGCACAAAAAATAGTTGTGCCTGAAGCCAAGAAACAGGGCATCTTGAAACTGATAGAGAAAAATATTGTGCCTAAGTATTATGAAGCTTTTTATATTAATCTTTAAGGTGGGAAAGTAGGTTGAAGTTAGAGAGTTCCTAGTTAAACGTTTTTAATATCCTTAGGATCGACGTTAATACGCTATTCAAATATTCAATAAGTACATAGCTAATTTTAATATAAATCTGACTTAGTTCCTAAAATAGTTTGTGATAATAACTTACGTAACTTAAAATAATAACATGACTGACTAGGCACTAAAAAGATGGTCACATTGCTCTATCATTACAATTACGAGTACAAGAATAAGTACGCAGTTTAGAGTTATTATCTTTATCTCTAGTATTTACTATTTACCTTAGTTATAAAATATTACTTGTAACACAGTTAATTTAATTTTTGTATAATTGCTAAGCATTTGAAACCAAAGTTGATTATCTTTTAACTAATGGTTAAGTAAAAATACTCATTCTCAAAGTAAGAGGTATTTTATAATTATAGATAAGAAATAAGACTTGTTATTAAGACTGGTTGATTGGCTAAGCCAAGTTTTTTAGCCATTTTTTATCTCATTTTATTGATTATAATGTTTCTTTTTTATAAGTATTTAAACAAGATCTTAAACTGTAATTTATGATCTTAAAGGTATAATTTAATTAAAGTTTGAACTGTCGTTATTAGAAAATGATGTCTAAAAGACTTAGAAGTAATAATTTTATGATAAGAGTTTTTCATAGTGTAGCATGCTATTCCTTTCTTTGATTACTTTTTAATTTTTCAGTAGATAATGTTTATTTTTTTAAAATAAACCATTTAGATTTCGTCAGTTGCGTCGTTTTATTCAATAATTTCATCAACAAATCTTATTTTTTTATTATTTTCTAAACGGACTTATCTTGCTTTATACGTGTTTGTGTTAAAGCTACTCTTAAATTAAAAATACATACTGGTTAAGGGGCAAAAGACGCAGGTAACGTTATACTTTAATCATATAATATAAAACCATAACCATCCGAAAAATTAAAAAAACGTGTTGCAAAAACTTTGACAGGCTCTACTGAAAAAACAGAAATTTTGGAATGCGGCTGTGTCGCAGGGAACCAGCGACATTTACACTGTCACGTGTCCCAATATTTTGATCCAGCCGTCAAGGAGTACACTCTGTGCCGTACCTGCGCATACGTACAGAATAATTAATTATATTAAGATTAGCAAATCAATAAACGTGTCAAATTTCATAAAATCCAAATCACGTTTTTTTCTGCTTTACTAATTATATTGCTGCAGAAATATTTAACAGGCTTCTTAATAACCACATTTCTTGCTGACATTTATCATCATTTTTGGCAACCACTAGAAATGCTCAATACACTTTTTCTGCCATAATATATTTTGCGGCTAACTAAACCTCTTTTTGCTATTTATTTGGAATATAAAAAACCTTTTCAGTAATAATCACAATTCCTGGAAAAGCTTTGAGATATCAAAATACAAAATATATGAACAACTCTAATCTAACGAACGCAGATACATAGGTACCAATGTATGTGATGCTATTGTTTATGAGCGAGCTAGCGGCGGCACTCTGTTTTATTATGCAAAAGTTTATTGGAATAGAATTTGATATTATGAACGCAAACGATGTTTTAATTTTGACAAAACTACTCCACAAGCTTTAAAATAAAGCAAAACGAGAATATCTATCATTTATTATTCTGATAATCTAATATTTTTAATTTTGTTTGGTCAGGGCCCAGAGCTTCCTGCAACCTACCTACATACACGGTATCGCGACGCACTGTACAAAAAGCTTTTGTTCTGAATGTATAATGGCGAAAATACATGAACAACGGAATTGAGACCGCGGATTTGGTTTGGAATTCAATGGTTCGATTCATTTGAAGAATGCATAGTTAATTGTTTAGCATGAACTGTTCCACAAACGTTGGAATCAAGTATTCAATGACTGAACCACTCACATGTGATGTGAACGTGTACGCAGCGGCTACAGCTGGCCCCGCTGCACAAACAGACGCGCACACATCACAAACACATCAATACAAGTATTGTGGCAAAATGACTCTCAATCGCATATTAATACGATATATAATGCATAATCATCATCCACTACTTTCCAAACAACATTAGTTCGGAGCTTCCTAAAGCTCAGATACCGCCACTGTGGAACATTAACCTCACCAAAACGCCCACGCATATCTGGCAAGGTCACGTACATACAGAAGAAAGCTGCTTCCTGCTTTTGGTGGATTATTTCAGTAACCTTTACATCCTCCACGGGTCGAGCTGGATCCGTATAACCGCAAGGTTGGCAGGACCATGGGGCGGTTGGAGGGTCGAGCTGGGCGCGACAAGTGCACAGTAAAGAGTTCCTCACCCCTGATGGAGGCGTGCTGCCCGCCGGAGTAGCGCGCGAACACGAAGAATAGCGCCAGCAGCACCAGCTGGAACGCCATCAGCGGCGCGAACCGCGCGCCCGCCATCTTCAGCATGATGAGGCTGGGGCAGACTCTGTGGAAAAGAACAACGTATTAAACCCAATAAACGCAATAACATCTTAAAGTTGGCCACCGTTACGTAACTTAACGCTTGTTGGGTTAGGAAATAGGAATATTGTATGTATAACAGGTCTTGTAACCAATAAGAACTATTTGACGGGGTGACGAAAACAAAACAAGTTCGCCAAGTGAACAATAATTACAAAACTAAGACGTGACTTATAAGAACTAAATTTTCATATTATGACTGATTGAAACCAATTTTAATGGTTTTTCCGTTATGAAAAATTAGAAACCTCTTTTTCAGTGACAAAGTGTTGCCTAAATATTAAATTCTTAAATCGATGAAACCGTTTAAATTAGTTGTAGCGATTGTATATAAACACTTCTCTCTACAAACTTAATAAAAGCAAAACGTAGGGTCTAAGTTTTAATAACCAAGAAATATCATACAATACAGGCAAACATTGTAAAAGCCAAGTGTGAAGGCTCCGGGACCTGACAACAGTCCCTAGCTCACAGCGTCCGCACAGTGTACAAGGACTACACCTATAGCTTCTTACTGGCTCAGTCAGACAACGAGCGCCCCGTTGGGTCCACATTTCAACACCAATAAAAACTTACAGACATATTTAACTAGATTTACGCTAACAACAAATCTCAAACTGACAATTTTGTAACTAAATGTTAGCTTAGCTTGTTGCCACAGCCCGGGCTGGACCGCTGGCCACTCTCAATGAGACGTTCAAATAAAATGAGTACTTCGTAATGTGTGTAATACTGTTTACTGGGGACCGCAGTTCAATAGTTGAGAGTGGAAATACCTCATAGAATACGAAATATAGACATTCGGTGTCTTATTCAATAATTAATTTCAAATATAACACATCCTTGAAATATGAAAAGTATTATTAGTATTATTATGAAAAGTAGTATTATAAATTATAAATTATAATTCATAATACCTGTAATAAACGAATTCAATCCAAACGTCACAGAGTGAACGTGAATGTGACCAGCGAGGGACTAGAGTTTCGAGGTTCTGAGTCGGTTGGCAGAGGATGATGATGGTGATCAAAATGTATTATAAATTCAAATTATTAAATAGTCAACATAAAATTAAAAATTAAATATCGGTAAGTCAAAAATAGGTCAAAATTAGTTTATAGAGATTAAAAACATTGTCAAAAATGGCATTCACAAAAAGCTAAACAAGTAAGCATCAGACTTCTCCACTCGTCTGCAAATATGTCGGTATCCGGAAAGGCCACCAGGAGTCTGTTTAGGGCTTCTAGGGTCCTAGGCATGGGAGAGCGGGCGCGCGCGACCATGCGGCAGGGAGGCGGAGCGAAGAGCCTATGTTTCCTGCCCCGCAGGTAGTTTTCGGGTACATATAGTCGACTCGAAGTGACTCATTCACCAAATAAGGCGCGTCGAAAATACCACGAAAAACTTTGATGACTGTCGTCAGCTGATCATGGGCTCTACGTGTTTGGAGAGAGTTCAATCCAAGAAACCCAAGCAGGAAATTTGTCGGGTACATAAAAGGGTAGTAACCCTGGTTATGCTTATATAGGAACCTTAGGAACGCTTTCTGTACTTTCTCCAAAAGGAGCGCGTAGGTGGATTCGTAAGGATTCCATATACAAGAGCTTGACTCAAGCTTATTTCTTACCAGAATAGAAAACAGTAGCCTTAAAACATGCTCGCTTCGGAATTCGCGATCATTTCTCAAGATGAACCCAAGTCTCTGGAAGGATTCCTTAGCAACTATAGTGTTCGACCAAAGGCTTACTTTCCATGACCATATGGTCATGGAAAGTAAGCCTTTGGTCGAATAAGACCCCCAAATCCTTTACAGTGGTTGAACGAGGAATTACGTCACCATGTAAAGTGTAGTTGTGTGTTAAACAAAAAGATGGCTATTCTACGAGTATGTGTGTAAGTGAGCGAGCTGTCCTGCGCACTGTGGCTAACGTTAGTTCAGCAACTGTCGCCCGAAAGGAGTTTAATGTTGTTAATTAAGGCAAGCGTCGGCCGCGGCGGCGGGGCGGCGGCGGGGCCCGGCGGGGCGGCGGCGCGGCGTGCTGCTGTTTGTGAGAGCCGTAAACTGCACTTGTATGCAGATGTGTCCAGGACATGTTCTCTCTAAGCTGAATCACTTATGGCTGAGCTTTTTGTCTTTGCACTAACGACCCTCTTTAGCTTCGCATGGGAGCAAATGCCTTAGTTAAAATAGATTTAAAAATATGTCAGGAGCGAATTAATATTACAAAACGTTGATGAACCGTCGGTGTTTCATCTATGCTACTGAGACGTTACATAATTTCGACTTACTAATTTCTTTAAAAAAAAACTACCTACACGTATTCTCTGAAAAGACGTGTCCCGGTCGCTTAGGATGGTGCTGTGTCAACAGATGAAGAACTTGTGTAACGACCTGTTGCAGGGAGGGGAGTGATTCTTGGCTCGTTTTATTTCTCTCACTGGATATTTCATTTGTAAGTGCCTTACAGCGCGATGAAATATCGGTCGGGGATATGTTATCAGAATATAAGTACATTCAGAAATGTATTTCTTAATAACAACAGAGAAACTGTTTTGATCCATGTACAGAACGTGTATGTTCTGACCAAGGACGTTAGCATACCAAGAACTTAGCAGAGTCACCTAAGCCGTTCGCTGGCAGCAATAACTATAAACACCCTATTCCAAGATACCGAGGGTTGATATTTACTGCGTGCGGCTGCCTCAGCACAAATCGCACTATCTTTAGCGAACAGGGAACACGGCTCGAGTTAACTGTGAGTTAACTATGAGTTAACGGAGCACGTTGCCTCGGATTAGCCGCGAGAGGTCAGCTCTAAGCTGCACGTAACCTCGCCTCTGAAGGGTACGCAGATGATCCTGTCTTGAATCGAGAGAGCGATCATGAGGTTTTGGAGGCTGAGGAGGAGTTATATAATCACTACATAGTATAAAACAAGTCGCTTCCCGCTGTCTGTCTGTCCCTATATTGTATGCTATAGATCTTTAAAACTACGCAATGGAGTTTGATGCGGTTTTTTATAACGCTTTTATTTGCTTCACCTGTATGTTTGTTAGTTTGTTTGTAACCGACTCCTTTGGACTAGATTTTGACCCACTTTGAACGGTCAGATTTCATTTAAGCTTAGTAAACTTATTAATAACCGATGACAATACAATAATTTGATAAGGTTAAACTAAAAAATAGAAAATAAATAATAGTCATCTTATTAGTGACGAAAATGAATGGATTAACGAGATTCCCACTGTCCCTATCTACTATCTAGCAAAACCACAGCCAAGGGAACGGGCTTGGGAGAATCAGCGGGGAAAGAAGACCCTGTTGAGCTTGACTCTAGTCTGGCATTGTAAGGAGACTTGAGAGGTTAATCTAAAAAATATAAAATAAATAATAGTTAAAAAAAAACTAAAAAACCACGCTTTTATAAATAAAGCGAACTAAAAAGTAAAAATTAATTCAAATTGTGGATAAGAGTGATAAAAAAAAGAAATTATTTTAATGTAAAAAAGCGTGGGGTGTTTTCTGAAAATATTTGTTCAATGTCGCTACTCCTATCAGTATCTAGTTATGTGAGGCAAGAGGCAAGTGTGCGCTGTTGGCAAGAGAACGCAAATCCATCCAACCCACGTTTTTTTACATCAAAATAATTTCTTTTAATTATCACTCTTATCCATAATTTGAATTATTTTCTACTATTTAGTTCGGTTTATTTATAAAAGCGTGGTTTTTTAGTTTGTTTTTTACTATTATTTATTTTAAACTATTATTTTTTTTATAAATAGAGTGATTCAAGAGGAAGGTTTATAAACTATTTGACACATATATTGCCACGCGGGCGAAGCCGCGGGGCGCTGCTAGTTTTATAATTTAACTCTTTTTACAAATTATTTAGTCCGCCATATTTGGACAGTTATTGTGTATAATGTCTACAAAATGTATTTATTTAATGACAATCCTTATCTGGTTTATATTTCAGCTGTAAGTACGTAATTAAAGAATTATGTTTTTATTTTACGACCGCCATTGTTCGGTCAAACAAAGACAGTTATGAGAGTTGGTTATCTATGGCCTGCGCGCGGCGCGGGCTGTGGCAGTGTTGCTGTGACTGTGACAGTGTTAAGATGACTAGCTCGTGCGCAGGACTTCGCTCGTCACTTTCATTCAGTAGGAATCCTACCCGTTCAGTTAGAAAGTACTTCATTATGACGTGACCGTTAGTGTTTTTAGAACACAAATAAGGTTCGTTGTTAACCCGCTTACATCCGTAATGAACTTCATTATGCTCTAATAAATGAGAGAGCACAAGACTTAAGAACCCTTGTCACTGTCATTTAATATATGTTTGTGTTATCTCTAGTTGGTAGGTAGTGCTAATAAATAAATAAATAATGTAGGTATTATTGAGCTACATATTATGTTTCTAAGTATAAGACCGGCTTTGAATTTTATTTTATGATTACAATAATACAATTGTTTAATACTCGACACGTTTTTATTCGACCACGTAAAAGACAAACAATACTGATTTTACTTTGTGATTCAAAGCAAAGTAAAATCAGTATTCATAACTTAAACTCAGTCAATATAAGTATGTAGGTAGTTTATAATGAATAAATGATCGATGTATGTAATGTAACCAGTCCAAGCTAATTTTAATGTTTGAATCGCATTAAAATTCGCTCGGCCAAAATCCAAAACCAAATTAGAAAAGTAGTCTAAGCAATGTTAGACAAATTTTCTAATTTGGTTTTGGACTAAGTATTAATAAATCCCTTATTCAATCTAAAACCAGAGGGTTGTGAACAGATAGTCAGCCTATTAATAACTGAGTAGGAGAGTACTCCAGGCACATCACGGGGACCCCACTGCGTATCCCCCTGTATTCACTAAACTGTGGCATAATTCGCGACATAATTATACTGATAACGAGATGCTTCGGAGTCTTAGCACAGTGTCCTCGTCGAGATAGTGGACGTCATCGTCTTTTCAAACATCTTGTAAATATGCGATAAACCTTTATTAATAAAATATGAAGGATGGAGTGATTCACTTTGTGTGACCTTAAGTCACTTCGGTAGTGTATATCGAATGCTCGACCGTTCATTTGCTCAAGTAATGTTGGTTCTGCTTACCTATAAAGGTAATTTATTGGCAAATAAAGTGCGTCCTCGCTGCCTGCTGTATCACGTCCTCTGAGAGAAGCATGCGTTATACTGTTTATGTAGATACAGTATAACAAATGATTCTCTGCTATACTAAGTGTCGGTGTTAATGGTCCAAGCATACATAAATCTCAGCCCAAAGACGTCCACTGCTGGCCGCTGGGCATGTCTCCTTAATAGCTGATAGGTATAATCGCCACAAATGTATTATCGTCCATACGTGACCGTAATTGTATTAAATACGGCGCTAAAAACAAGCATTACGAGAAATGAAGCAGCCTCATTTGATAAATGAAACAATACTGGCGCATTTAAATGATGAACGTGGACAGTTCAAATAATGTCCCTTGAATGGAGTCCACCCGCGCGAGCGCGCAGCCGCCCGATGACAATTTTAGATTTAGGCTCCAATGAACTGGCTAAATATTCATTATGGACTATTCGGGACACAATTTTTGGATTAATGTTCGCTTCAACGATGAATTCCAATGACATTTAGGTATGATTGTTTATACGTCACGCCTACTGGTTGTAGCAGGCATGGTTATATCTACACAGTGAACCCTGCTCCCCTCTGTCCTCGCATAACACAATGATCATTTATAAGTTTATCCTTCCACATTGAAGCACCTAATATCCCCAAAAGAGCCTCCATGAAATTGCCTGTTTGAAGTGAAAACTCATAAAATCAAGTTAAGATGAAATAAAAGTTAACAAGCAAAAAGCGGTCAGCCCTCATCTCCATAAGTCGGGGACTTGATGACGAAATAACAAAGGTAGAGGCGAGACGGAAGCGACTTCTGAACAAGACGATGTGCCCGGATTTATAACAGCTGGTATACGTATTGTATAGTTAATTTATAATTGAATTGAAAATATTAACAGCAGCAACAAAAATATAAAAGCTTAATCTTTTTTATTTTTGTTTATTTGGAAGACAGACAGTACATAGGCATTATAAAGAGTTACAATAAGGATTTACATAGACCAGTGAAGTCTCCACCATTAAAAAATTTAAACAAAAAACTAGTGAACAGATCAATAGAGTTTTAACATAATTTAAACTAAACTAAGTCGGTTATTGGCGGCAGCATTGGCAGCAATGCTTCTACGAAATGAGACAAGGGTTGAGTTGAAAATATCAATTTCATTGAAATATTTATTATAATTATTGCAAGCTCTGTTCAGAAATATGTTCTGCCTATAATTAGTTCTAGAGGTTGGAGTCCAAAAAGTTTTCTTTTTCCTAGATGAAGCCCGTGGGCAATGCAAATAAATATTTTCAATAATTAAATTTTTTTTTTAAATACCTTTCAGGAAATTTGTTTCAGCGAAAAACTTGACGAACAAAATGTTATATGCAACGCGCTGCGCCAAGAGCCCGTTCCAAGTGAAGATATAAAAGCAGCGAGTGATGATCTACCGTACTGAGGGACCGGTGGGTGGCGGAGGCCTGGAGTACCGCAGGAGGAGGCGGAGTGCCGGCCGACTGTAGCGCACGTCTGCCCGCGAGCACGCGGCGCGACCACGGCCGAGCCCCTGCGAACATTATAAGTAGCTCAAATTGTCAATCATCTGTGTTGTAGGCACTCTGATAACGCATGACTATTTCACTAATGCCTAGTTTGGAGACAGCTTGCTTCCGACGATCATAAATGAGGGAAACTTCAACTCATATTCATATTTCATTTATTGCATCCATTATTATTCCACTCATTTATTTAAATTCTCGTATAAAATACATTTTTTACTATAGAAAATACAATAAAATATTATAAAACTATTCTACAGTAAAAAATATATCAAAACGGTAGATCACCGACCGCGAAGCTAGGCTCAAGCGGCCGGTGACTAGGGCTGCAGAGAAATTATTATTATTATTATTATAGGTGAATATCTCACTATTCTAACACTCTTAGCGTGAATTAGAAGATGGGTATTAAAATTATTAGTGAACATTGTCTCATATTATTATTAAGTCTTATCGTCTTAAAACTCATTAGGCGTTTAAGTAATTTTTTATTAGCTTGTCCTTTGTAATTTATTAAAATGTATTTATGCCAAATGTATCTTTTAAATCATCAGGTAAGTATCTTATTGTAAATCTTTGGCGCCAATGATGTTATATATACGTAGATACGTTGTATCGAGGTCTGCCTTACAAAACGAAAATCAGGTACGTATCCTAATTGAACTCAGTCCGTCCTGCTCCTGGCCGCGACGCGCACGTTCGTTGAACACGAGGTTACTTACGGAATATACTTAAATAAACCTCGAAAATGCCAAGTTGTGTGTTCCGAAAGTGCAATAACTACACAAGGACTATAAAATCCAGAAAGGGTGTATCTTTTCATACGTAAGTACTGTTTAATATGTTAAAATGTAAAATGGTGAATGTTATTTTACTCAACAATCATTGCCGCGCGGCGTTGCCGCACTGCCACCACGAACGAAACAAGCAATGCGTTAAGTTTATGAGTGACAGAGATAATGCCATGCGGCGTTGTATGTTCGAACGTCGACGCTAGGTATGTAGCTATAGTAAAATATCGCAATGTTTTTATTTCTTTACAATGAGTATGACGTCTCTATATGTAAAATCTCTTTGTTTGGCGCCATTTTATTTGAGCAATTGTTTGGTTGTACATAGATACTTATGTAGTTTTGCGTCGGGTATCTCCCGTTTATTATGATTATGTCTGTTCACATATCGTCTAGGTATATCAATATTCTTAATAAAATATTCTGGGTAGGTATTTTCTTATTTCATGTTCCACTACTGAGCAATGCATAAAGATTCACAGGTCAGTCCAGGCATACCTACTGTACCTAACAGTTTATAGTTCGGGGTACTCCTGAACAACATGTTGAGAGGATTTTGTTGTATGCAAGCTGATCCATGTTCCTATGTCTCAGGAGGCATTACTGTCTCAGCCTTCCATAGTATTTCCTCAACTTGCAAATTAATGAAAATAAACCTTAGATTAAAGTAAAAAAGAGATGTTACGTTCTCCCAGCGCTATCTCAACAAACCTGTGTTGTGTTACAACCAAACGCAAAGTTAATTACTTTCATATAAGAAATAAGCTTATCATTTTGCGGTTTCCAACCACATCCGATAACACTCACGTCATGACATAACATGACGCTGATTATCTCATCTCATGTCATAAAAAATGGCATTTATCTGAAATGCCCATAAAGTAGGTGGCTACAACATTATGTAGTATGTTGTAGCCACCTACTTTTATGATAGTGCATCTCTATCGCCCCCCGCCGCCGCCGACGGGGCGCGACAAGGACGGTCGCGGGGCACTTACCACTTATCATTTATTTAGCGAATGACCGCCCTTGCACTTCATACCTAATGAATGAGGTTCGTCGGAAAAATTGCCTTTCCACTGGCAAACAAATTAGAACAAGTACTTACCTACAACTTTTACTTGTCTATTTGTTAGGGTGTGGACTAAAATGCAAAATAGTGTAGAAACATTTTGTTTCATAATATAATTGAACGGATTCATGACGACAATAATATAGCAATAATTACTAACATGGATGCATTCTGCTTAGAAGCTTACCTAACCTGGTAAGCTTCAAAGCAGGGACAACAGAACGGCGAGGCTAGCCTGGATAACTTCCGGGAAAGCCCGCGCACAGACTAGACTATCGAAAACCAGATTTGTGAACAGTTGGTCTTGGTCACGAAGCTTTGTGACGAGCAAGCTTTCATTTTGCAGAGAGCTCGTTGCTAGTGCCAGTTCCAGTGCCACTCCACTTGATGAACATTTATATACAAAGAAAATGACTAGAAATTGACAAATAGCTACTAGTAGGTATTTACTTACGGAATTTGTAAAACAAACGTAGAACAGTTAAACTATCTGCGGATCGTCGCAACAATCTACCTAGACCATGGTCTAGGTAGATTGACATCATAAAATAAATAGTTTTATTAATTTGATTCACAGTCCTTTATTAGTCTTTTTTTTTTGTTTAGCAGGGCACATGACAGTTCTCATAACAGACTAAGAGCGGCCCTTACGTCATCAAGTACCAAGATACACCTTATAAGTGGTGTGTACATAAAGATGCAGCATTGTCTGGGAACCTGGAGGATTTGGTATTAAATCTTACAAAACTCCCCCCGACAACGCTTTACTTTTGAGATACACCACCTTGGTACACGATGACGTAGGGTCACCGATGGCACTGTGTCCGCTCTCAGTCCAAGTATTTTCCAGAACTGTGTTCTTGTTTTAAACAAAAAAAAACTTAAATCAAAACCCCCATATTTCAATGCAAGACAATAAAATCTTAGATCGAGATTATGTAGGTAATAATTTCTTAACATAAATAAGGAAATGTCTCAATTAAACATTTGATATTTTTCAACTAACACAGAAATAACTATAAGTACCTAACAAATTAATTTATTGATTAAAGATAAATATAATATTACTTCAATAATATTTACTCTATGTATGAAAAATAAAAACTTTTCACTTGAAGACCGGACTCTTTTGACTACACGAATAGCTGGTCTCTTATGTTAATTAATTTGTTTCTTGGATTCCATGTATTTTTCTTGAATCAAAGAAATATATTTAAGACAATTTTTTACTAATAAGAAGTAAATATTCTCTAACGTCTATAGGGAGAGGATCATTTTCTTGGATCTAATAAGGTTGCTTTGATGCAAAGTAATTTGTCTTTTTTCAAGAAATCTGTTTTTACCGTGCAGGTCTAGCTAGATAGGTCTAGTAGACCTAGATAGCTCAAGTGATCAAAATGTAAGTACATAAAGTTAGTTAATTGTATTTTATAAAGATATATTTAGATTATGGTTCTTCCACTAAGTTCCCATAAAACTAGTGGAGAGACAATAGTTGTCCCGCCAATAATAAATAGTTAAAAATGTGTGTATAAATAGCGCGTAGTACGACCGGCCCCGTCTCCCCGGTTACACCGAGTAGATACAGTCTAAACCGTGAAGTGAATGGAGGCGACTCCACACCCTTCCCCAGAACAGTTCTAAGTTATCCCGAAACATCACTTACACCACTTTGTTCCTCCATTCGCGGAAGTTCAAGTCAGATAAATGTAAATTGCTGTAAGTAGCTACGTTCGCCCCGGGCGCGTTCTAGAAACAGGCGTGTTTCGTTCACACTGTGCGAAACTTTAATTTAGTTAGCATTAAGGTGGCTTCACACTTAATCAGACCTTGCCTCGAAGACTACTTCACCGTTGCTTCACCGTGTCTGTCACTGCGAGCCCTGAACAGTGGCTCAATGTGTCCATTACGAGATCTAGAAAATAAGCTAAGGAATGAGAAAGCGTAGCTGATAACCTAATAACTATAATACTGGAATTTTACCGCAGCACCCAACTAATGGGGTCCTTACGTCACGTCCGGCTAATACCGGTTCCATCCGGCCCCATCCGGCCCCGCTGGTTGTTTCCAGTTTAAAGGCCTACGTGACTTAACTAAATGGACTTTATTTAAGCCAGCCCGATCGCTCCAGTGCCCGCAACTCTAAGTGGATTGATATCGGATCCTTTCAATTTCATTTAAATACGAATAAACCTACCGACTCCCATCCCACTGCTGAACACAGTCTATGTGTTCATTTACTAAGATCTTTTACTTTAACTACTGAACAAAGTTTCAGACAAACTCGTAAATAATTGCTAGGCAAACGTTTATCTACTTTGTTTTTGTTTATTTTCTTTGATTTTCTAACTAATCAACAACGTTTCAAGAAAGTCGTTGTTTTAAAACTTCTATTAAAGTATAGTTAGCCGTTCTAACGTTGAAAAAACAAATAATGCAAAGAAAATATTAGAATTGAATACTTGTCTCAGACCCTACCTACGACAACGTTTGTTCCTTCAAATATGAATGAACAGCCGTGTTCCCCGCCACGGCTGCCATGTTTCCGAAAATAAACAATAGATCTCCCAAATATTATTAGTCAATTTGCAGAATAGAATCGAATCAATCTGTATTGTTTGTAGCAAGCATGGAACAATGCAGCGCGAATGGATTGCAAATTTGTAAGCCGCGGATCTGATTGGTTCGGCCAGAGGGCCGGGCGGTCCCGCGCGGGACTCTGTGCTAGTTAGTGGTGCGCTGATCCGCAGCTCTCATCTACAGGACTATAGTCGGGATGCGGCTGTCTCAGTTATAAATTCTGGATTGATGCAAGTCCTTTTTGCCCTTTCGGTGACACTTCTTTTTCTCTTCGAATTGTGAAACTGAAACCAATAGGTATCTATGGTATGTATTATGTTGTGATTGGTGTCCGGCAAACCCAAACACACATAGGTACATAGATATCATATTATAGAAATCCGTTCAGCATTTATGATCGATATCTGTATAATAAAAAATATCTATCTATGTTTGTATTGCATTAAGTACCTATATCAACCATCTGTAGGTACCCATTACATAAGCTCTGCTTAGTCACACAGCATCATCTAGCGATAATGCTGTGTGAATTGTCCAGCATTATTTATTTATTTATGTATTTCGTAGGTATTTGTTAGCATTTGACAAAATAGGTACTAGTTTGTGATGTATTGCTTCACGTCAGCTATGTTTTTGCAAGTCCATGTGTCACGTGCACTCTCGAACCAAACACCTGGATTTCTCCTCCCGGGTGATTTATCTGCAGGTATGTGCCATTATTCTTGGGACGCATTAGATTGTTTATGGTACTTCTAATGGAGTGCTCCCCCTCGCCCCTCGGCCCTCGCCTTGCTGCACTGCACCATTATCCATCCGGAATGGAAACTTATTGGCCGACGACGACAAGGAATTAATGTTACTTACTTGGGCGCACTCCACGACTTTTACAACAAATACAATTTCAGTTCTGATTCTTTAAATTTATGGTCACGTAGAGTGCGCTGCATTGCCAGCCCAGCTGCGAGGCGGACTGACGAAGGACACCGATTAGAGGAGGCATAATTATACGCAGCCGTATCGCAATAATACAGCTGCATAAGATAATGTAGGGAGAAACATCAATCGTTCATAAACCAAACATTTGAACGGTATAAAATGTTAGAACATTTGAAAGATCGAAAGTCATAAATTTACACACGGTGAAGCAAAACAAGACATGTCGTGTCAGCCACGCCGCGGGTTGTGACACGCTATTGCGGCTATTGGCACTTACAAGTTGTACAAACTTCGCCCACAAACTTCACTAGCTTACAGCGGAGTGCACCCGGGACATTGAGCCAGATACCCGTAGGACACGCGTGGCGAGATGGCGAGTGTGGCGCCACACGCGGGTCTGAACTACACAATGAATCAATGAAGTCAATGGTTTACAGTTGATGATAATGATGCCCTCCTAGTCAGGTATCTTACCTACTAGCTTAGTCATAGAGGATAGAAGTCAAATAAAAAAATAATTTATTTTAAAAATATGTGTAACAAATGGGTAGAATTAGGCAGGAATAGGATTATGTCTCAAGACGAGACCTCAAAAAAGTGGTGAGATCCAAACAAAAGTACTCGAAAATTATCCTAAACTACTTAAACCTACATATGTAGGTAATTTGACAACTTCAGACTTGACATAATTTTAACATTTATGTTATTGTTCGGATCAATTTATAATGAATTGCGCGCCGGCTCAGTATAAGTATATACAGTACGGAAACTAGGAACAAACACTCGAAACGGCACACTCACACAAACATGCACATCGACACGGCTTCTGGGTGATACTCGGGGATGGTCAGTAGCGGTTGTCGCGTCTAGGCGTGCGGTCGCGTGAAAGGGAAAAATGACCCGCTACAGATATTGCGTTGCATACGGCTGTATGAACTCGGCTTCATCAAAACCGGAGCTGTCGTATTTTAAACTTCCTGCTGATTTTGAATAAGAATAATTTATTATTATGATTGTTATAGAATAATGAGTCCGTGTGATCGATCATACATAATGAATTCGTGAACTTATATGTAAATCAAGAATGGCGGCGGTTTTGAGGATGTTTAAAGTCAATGAGATTTTACAAATAGAGACGTCATACTCATTGTAAAGAAATAATAATTTGGCGATAATTTATTAAAGCTACATACCTACCTAGCACTGTTAAGTAAATATAAGATGGCGGCTGCAATAAATTATGAAATTTTGCGTTATGGGTATCGTTTTTATGGTTTTCGACGGTGCTGAAGCCAATACTGCTGTCAAAATGTGAATCCAAGATGGCGGCTGCCATAAATTATCAATTTTTCCGTCATGGGTGTCATTTTCATGGTTTTCGAGGGTGCTGAAGCCGATACTGCTGTCAAAATGTGAATCCAAGATGGCGGCTGCCATAAATTAACAATTTTTCCGTCATGGGTGTCATTTTCATGGTTTTCGAGGGTGCTGAAGCCGATACTGCTGTCAAAATGTGAATCCAAGATGGCGGCTGCTATAAATTATCGACTCGCATTTTGAAATGCGGTACGGTTCGCAGCCGCTCATGAGCGTTGCGCGCGCGCTGCCTGCGCTACAATGTCTGCGTGCGCCCGCTCCGACGAGCTCACGAAACGTTTACGTCCTACCGCGGCTCATTCGCGACGCCGCGACCTATTTAAATTGTATTTGTAAGCAAATACTTTACTAACAAAGAAAATTTAACGAGTGAGACCTAATATTTACAACTGAAACAATTTACCTAACTGCAGACTGTTGTAAACAATCTACAGATAGCTCAATTGATCCATATCAATACCAGTCGGAAGCGTCCCCAAGACGCTGGCTGCATTGCCACGCTGGCATGGCAATGCTGGCTGATGCGCTGCGCAACATACTCGCCAGATCTCGGGTCACGCGTCGCTTCGACCAGACGAAGATATTATTATATTATACCAGACCACATTTGTAAGCTAGTTATTTCAATTTTATTTATTGATCACTACAGAATAAAAAATCGTCTTAATAAAAAATATATATCAAAAACAAGAAAAGTGACAACCCTAGTACTATAATGGAGCGTAGGTATTTATTTCATCAACTAGGCTTAGTTTCCATACTGTTCTATATGTGTACTGTGGCGCCGGCGAGCGATGGTGCTCGATGACGTCACGATGTCAGCCAGCGTGCATTCGTGACAGATCTAATAAAAAGCGCGCTAATTGATAGCGCATGCCACGAGCGAGCGACACGGACCGGCATCGACAGGGCTGACGTCACGTGGACACGGTACCAGCATTATTGTTTCAGCCAGACATCCACTGCTGAATAATGGTATAATCAAGGTATAATGGCATTCTTAATTCCTCTCAGGAATATGAATACAAATTATTATGTTTTCATTTATATGGCTGGAAATATACTTATTAGGAACGTTTCCGAATAATCTGTTATTTCAAATACGTTAATTGAATTTCGAATTCGAATGTTGACAGAGAAACTTCTCACCATCATTAATAAGGATTCGACACCCGATATCAACAAACACAGTATCCTGCGGAGCTACCTGCTCCAGCGGAGACGTCAGCCTCGACACACCTTGTTTGAAGAGATTTGTAACGTCACACGTGTCGTTAGCTAATCCGGACAAACAGTCCGCGACAGCCCTGGCGCGGGGCTGGCGCGGGGCTGGCAAATACTGCAGAGTGAATAACGACAGTCAAATTGTTTGCCGACCGCGACGACGACGCCCCGTGGGATCTGTCTGCCACTGTCAGCACTATGACTGTGCATCGACGTTATTATTATTGGTATCGTTAGGTAAATTCTACATTTCACATACTTACCCTGTGTACATTAGAGTTATGGTCACAGTCTTATTTTATATTGCATTTGCAAAGCAAAATGTTTCAACAGATAAATGTAGTTAACTATAGGACAACTTGAGTTATTAGTAATTTATAAATGTTCATTATGATGTTTTCAAGGGCTGTGGATTTTGTTTTTTTAAATAAATAAATAAAATAAATGATCAACGCGTGCGAAGCCGTAGGCAGAAACTAGTTAAATATAAATTATCTTGAACACATATTTAGGAGGTGTGTCGGTGAGCTAGGAGCAAGTCATGACCGCCTGCTTAGCGTCCATTGTGTCACTCCATCGTGTAATACAATATGTCACCCTCATGCTAATACCTCACTCGTGACATTGGCAGCACAACAAATATATTAAACTACTTACTTCAATTTAATGTTTCCGCTAAATTTATCTCGAAATTATGCAATACAATATTCCAAGTAAGTTAAATAAATAAATAAACAATGCTGGACAGTCCACACAGCATCATCTAGCCCCAAGCTAAGCAGAGCTTGTGTTATGGGTAGATACTAGATGACTGATATACTTAATACAATACATTACGTAGATATATATTTTTATTATACATAGAACACTTCCAGAACACCCGGAACAAATGTCTGCAGATTGTATACACATTTGTCCCGAGGCGGGAATCGAACCCGCAACCTCCTGCGTCACAGGTGGACCTTCGCCCACCGCGCCACACAGGTTCAAAAATTTATTAAGAACGAATAAAGAAAACAAATTAAGAACTAATAAAAAAAAGAATTTAAATACGAGAACACAAAAAGGCATTAAATGCTGCATTGACACGAGTGCCCGTGCGTGCAGCGCTGGCTGGTGTTCAGCGGCGCGGGCGGGCGCCAGAGTACTGAGTGCATTTCAAATCCTTGTTCCTCTAACCTTTATATTTTAATTTTAAACTAGCTGCGCCCCGCGATTTCACCCCCGTGTTGATAGATATTTTGGATAATATACAATATATCTTTATAAATTGTAGCATATGTGTTATTCTGATGTATGTATAAGCTATATTATTGTAAAGTTTCATTAAAATCCATTCAGTAGTTTTAACGTGAAAGAGTAACAAACATCCATCCATCCATCCATACTTACAAACTTTCGCGTTTATAATATTAGTAGGATTAACTAATAACTATAATTACTTAGGCATATTGTTTATATCTACTTAAACTATCTCAAGGAAACGTGAGAAAGTAACGCGCTTTAGTGCTACTCCACGTTATTAAACGTTGAATGTTCAGTTTAATAATATAAATGAAAGTATGGCAGGCAGCTGTGAGAGCCACAATGCCTCGTTGTATCTGACAGGAGAGGTATAATCAGCCCACAATGGACGTGTGGCGACGACAATACTCGGATCGCTTCGGTTCGATACTGTATTGTTTCCTGTACCTCCTCACAACTGGTAATTACGGCTCCAACACAGCCTCGTGACGTCAGACCTTCTTTTGAAACTTTACACAAAGATTCGTTATCCAATTATTTTTGCGAATATACCCGACCTACTTCTGAAAACAAAGAGTATCGTAGGTACTTCTAATTAGTAAAACTGTAAGTACCGTGAGCTGGAACCAAAGAGGGATAGGTCCATAAGTGTATGGATCGTAGTTGGTAACATCGGAATAAACACGAGATTCTCCCGCGGATTCTCACCCTCGCTCGTACATTATGGATGGAGGAACACAGAACCTCGCTTACCGGCCACTCGTCACACTCGCCACTGTTCAAAAATCTCGCTCAAAACAGTGAGAGTGGTCTTCCAAGAACGTTGAGTAATCGTACAAATTTCAGTAACTTATATTAAAAATTCTTAGGTAGTGAAGCTGAAAGCTCCTGGGTAAAGATTTAGCAGAATATTCGCTTTTCTATCTCATTCAGCCGCGCGAAAAGTCAATAGTGTGCAAATTTTTCGCACAATATCCCGAATCACTGAGTGTGACAGGAGCGGGAGGTGACCCTGGGGCGAGGCGTTCCTCTCCGTTACCAACAAACAACGGATAGCTGCGGTCCATCCGAGATATTCCGAGCTGGTCGCCGACGCACGTCTCCTAATTTAATTTATGATCCTCTCTACTGAGAAAGTTGTGCTCCTTCTCGGTATGATTGTGGCGCAGACTCTCGAGACTGGATGATCTGAATATAACATTGGATAGTTGAGATACCATTCATTGTGAGACATTTGTTTACGTAAAATATGGTCATATAGACCATATCTTACGGAAAAGAGAACTTAATCTATCCAAACCCGAGATGAAAGTACTTTTAATATATTTTCTGAAATGTGAAAGCTATTGGAATAGGCTCTAGGCACGAGACGACGACGCCTCGCCGCCATGTCACATCCAGTTATCGTATCTCCACATTTAATTAATGCAGTTCCTTTCTAATAAACTCGTTGAGCCGGGTTAGTTGTAATTTCTTGGTAATATTTTTCGGTGTGAGTTAAAATTGTAGGCATTCCTTTTAACTCACTCCGAAAAATAATACTGAGATATTGTCAGTTTATTGATAACTGCCTCTTTTCTGTAAATTTGGCATATTAGAAGCAAATTTAACGAATTATAAAAAAATAAATTCGACCTCCGATACGAGACTTCTCCGGGCATCTCGGTTCTGAGCCGTCTCTCAAGTCACGTCCTTATTAAAAGAAGCATCCCTTTTGCTTGTAACCATCCCTAAATTCATTTCTTACAGTTAAGTTACAACGTACCTAAGTCACTCAGCTCTATAATGTCAGCCAGGTGGGTCCTTACCTTATTGTCAGGAGACAGATAATCACACAGCACTTAAGAGGCTTCCCCCTAATCTTTATCGAGTCCGAAAATGCCTTGGTAAGCTTTTAAAACTTGAAAAACGTGTCTACTTAAAAACTCGCAAGTGTTCTGAGAAAGGTCCCGTCGCGACGAGCGCGGTTAACAATGAATGGTCCTCATTTTAAATTCTGACGACTATTTTGGTAAATAATTCGTTGTTGTTACAATAAACTTATTCTCGACTTGTGTGATTGTTCTGTGTCAATGTGTCTGGGTTTGTTGGTGTCATGTGTCAGTTTTATTTTTTTAACACATACCTGGAAAGGCGCCAGCAATTTCGCAGCTGCTTATTGTTATTATAATTTATGAACTAAGCTGGTTATTTTTAAAGTGTACTCCCGTTACATCAACAATTTATCTAGGTATCTATTTATTGTACCGGGTGTCGCTGAGAGCGCGCACTGCAATTCAATTCATCGTAGTATTCGTGCCCCGGTCCCCCGGAGCCCCGCGCGGCTCAGTATTGCGATGAGCTAATTTGTTTGATGTCTTGTTTCTCCCACTCGAGTTATTTCACAAGTTTATTCAGCTAATATAAACAAGCCCTTTAAAGTCTAATCTATCCCATTTCCCTGAGGAGCAGCGGAATGGTATTCATGAGGCTAATCCCGCACGAATTATTCCCACTGTAGGCTATATTGAGTTGATTCTGTAAACAACTACACAAATAACTTGGAGAACTTCGATATTACATTTATCTCGCTAAATTCAGTTTCAAAATTACAAAGATTCGTATAAACAGAACGTCTTTACAGGGAAAGACATACGCACGGGCGACCAGCAACTGCACAGCTTACGGTTATAACATAAACTGATGCGTTTCTTAAAATGATAAAGAGGTTCTGGAGGACACGCGATCGGACGTGCAGTTACGAAGTTGGCATTAGCGATCGTATCGTCGGTGTAAATACGGTTTATTCTTCAAACAACAGAGCGTTGCTAATTAAGTTTTGCGCCAAATCCCCTTTGAATGGTACCTATGGTCCGGGAGCCAGGTACTAATTTGGTCAATTATTTCCTCCCGAGCGAAAATTCGTAAAATGCATTAGGGAATAATATTATGAATACCTACTCGTGACCGTCGTCAGCTGCGATTCCGTGGGTGGATTGGGCAGTGGCAGCGTTGATGACATTATTCCCACCTATTTATACCTATTTATGTTTACTTATTTCACTAAATCATCTTTTAATTGGCGAGGCTTGTCAATTTTTTTACTACATATTTAACAATAATCTGAGTACATTAAAAATATTTTTAATAACTATGTACAACATAATAGCAAGTAGAAGCCCTATGTCTAGCAGTGGACGAACATAATGATGGTGAAAATTTTTTTGTCTGCCAAGGCTGCCAATTTAAAGTAATAGTATCTACAATGTACGATAAGAATCTTCTAAAAATGTTTGCCGTCGGCCGTTCCAAAAGGCAGAGTGCCTAATATTTTTATAGATTTTTCTCAAAACTATAACGATCCACGCTAAAAAGTCGAGAGATTTCTTTAAATTCGTAATTTGTCATCTCTATAGGGAAGGAAGTACTCTTGTCACACAAACAGCGATACTTTAGTAATTAATGATTGTAATATCGCAATACGTCTATGAAAATTTAATGTATAGCCATAAAAATAGGGATAGCTTTACGAAAAAGTGTTATGTTCACAATATAAAAACAAGAACAAGTTACACATCCCATCATTTAGATTACACAAGGTAGGGAAATCATTTATGGGCAATAGCGTGCGCTTCTATAATAAGCTTCCATCTGAAGCAACTGAGCTCCCTATTCGTAAATTTAAAAATTACATAAAACTAAATCTCATCAAGAAGGCATTCTACTCCATAAATGATTATCTCAAGGATGTGAATGCTCGGCCAGATGTCGCTCAGCTCCGCACCGACAATAGTATAAATGTATATTATGTAAGTAACTTGTTGTTGTGCATAGCTTTACTTACCATGTATTAGACATATAAGAGATGAACATATTATGTACTAGTGGTTTATTTTTCACTTCTTCCATAGTGGACAAAAAATTTAAGTGAACAGTAAAATAATTTTATTTAATGTAAAAAATATGCCTTGTCTAAGTGCTTATTTTGTAAGCCTAAAGAATAAATATTTTTGACTTTTGAGTTTGTTCTTCGGCGCAGTACCGATGAGCGCCGTCCTCGAGTAGGTACCTCATTAGGAGATCCGCAGTGAACAGATGAGCTCGAATTGTTTGATCTTTCATTTTTAAATCTACTTTCAAGATTATAGTCTAGTCAGTTAATTAACAACATTGGGTACACATAACTATAAGAGTCAACCATCTGGAAATACGGTTACGCCTTGATGATTAAAAAACGCATTTGTGTAAGTTACTAAAAACTGTGAGACGGTCAAATGTAACAGAAATTAGTTTTTCGCAATTGTCTCGGTTTATATAATAATAATAATTAACATATTAACTTGTAGGGTAAAGTGTTTTTACCTTCTCTAATTGCATGGCACGTCAGTTAGTGGGCGGGCGGGCGGGCGGGGCACGCAAATGCATTTTTTTTTATTTTATCAGAGAAGATTTTAAGCGCAATTGTTACGTTAATATTTTTTGCAATGTATTTCCTTACAGTAACCCCCTGAACCAACCTCCGACCAGGTGGGATGACGACCTGCGAAAGACTGCAGGTATATAGATGCTGGATGCGGCAAGCTGAAGACAGGACGCTTTGGCACTCATTGGGGGAGGCCTATGTCCAGCAGTGGACTGCTGTAGGCTGATGATGATGATGATGCAATATATAAACTATCAAATATCTGCGCTCCTACTGCACTAACTCTCACCTCACACATACACCCACTTGGCTCAACACTCCAGGCTTACACGAAGGTGATTCGCAAATTGCAGACTTACACCACCTCATCCACCTTATTACCTGAGTTATGGAACTCATCTATAATTCTATAAGAATGAACGAGTCGTTTTACGATTGTCTCGAGAGTGGAGGAAGCACCGTGCCCTACGTGCCCTGCGCGGGAAGTGCCGCATTAGTGCCACCTCGGGGGCACCAGTTCATCAGGTTGCCGCAGGACGAGCTAATGGTGTAGCAGCCTTACAGTTACAGCTCATAACTAATGGGAAGTTCGGTCCTTACTCCACATGAATACCAGAGTGTCAGCGTGTGGAGGGTGCCTACAGTTGTCGCGGTCGGTGTGAAACGCCGCACGTTACATACGAGGATCTCGCTTGTATGTTACACTTTCCATATTTACATTTCATGTAAATAAGTATTTAGATTCCAATAATCGGCTAAGATTGTAATGGTTTATAATAAAACGTCTGAAATTTAAGTTGGATAGAACCACACTACATGAGGGAAGGAGAAAGAGTATCAGAAGACGGGAATAATCATAAGTCAGCTGCGATTGTTGACTCGACCTACTTATGTAGAGTTCGTAAATATATTAGAACTGAATTAAGATGATTAAAGCAATTCCGGACAGCCTCGTTACTAAGCCAGTAGGTAAGTTATCGAACGTGGTTCCTTTTCTAACCTTCTGTTAGTCAGCATTATATTCATGTTTTAGCAACATTGTATAAAAACTACGCCTCTTCGGAGAAACGGGTTCTACAAAAAGGGGGACATAAAAAAGTAATGAGCAACCGTGAACCTTACAGGCTCTGACTTAAGAGCGAACTCATTAAACTTTCATCGCCGAAAATGTAAGAGAAAGATTCATTGAATAATTGAGGGCGAATCGCAGATGTGGGCCTCAATGGTTCCTATCGCTCTAAAATACGTGCGTATTAAGGCGGCCCTCGCTGTGCAGTGCTGCTACTGTCGACTAAGTCCTTAATTATAACCAGGCGGCGCGGCGCGGCGTCTACAATGTTCCGTGTAGTGCACGTGTTGGCCGAGACATCACACGCAGCACACGCTTTATTGAAATACTAGCTACTGCTTACGACTCACCCTCGGTTTTCCGGGATCAAATGTTGCCCTTATGTTATTCCAGGTCAAGAACTACATTTATGTAAAATTTCAGTTAGATCCGGTAATAGTTTTGGCGTGCAGAAGTGACTAAATACATCCATCAAAATGTTCGCATTTATTTTCATATTTTTATATTTGCTTGTATGTATGTACATTCATTGTAAGGTCTAAGTGAATGGTTAGTTAAGTTGTCACTCACTAACCTAAACCTAACCAAAATAGCACCGCACGCACTATCCAGAGCGTTTTCATCTGTGGATGATTCTGCGACGATACTGTTGTCTTAGAAAAATGTTAGGTTATCAGAATTCGGCGCCAGACCTATTGTCAATAAATAAATAAAAAACAATCCACACAGCAAATATACTCAATACATATAATAATACAATGATTCAATAGATAGATAATTATTATTATACATTATAATAACGACCAGAACACCCGTAACACAAATATCTGCAGATCGTACACACAATTGTTTCGAGGCGGGAATCGAACCCGCAACTTCCTGCCTTGCAGGCGGACCTTTGCCCACCGCGCCACAGAGAAGTCTTCAATCAGTCTTCAAATCGCTTTCAAACAAAAGCCAGTCAACAAGTCATATCTCACGCACGATACGTTGTAAAGTGAAACTTGTACATCTTTAACCCAGTGTCACTTTCGCTGAAAGCTCGGCAGCACTGTCACCTGCTCCTGAAACTGGACCATCAGAGTGAAGACTGCAGGAGGTATATACCTGGAGTACTTCCACCGGCGGCGAGGGGCGGGAGGGAAGCTCTCTGATAAAGCAATTACGGAAATGAGAGCTCAATGTGCGTAAGGAGCGCGACATTACCCGTGTGGGCACGGGAACTTACACCTATGTATATTACATTCATTTATTATGATGACTTTTGTCGCGTAGCCGCTGGGTTATTAACTATGTTAAAATGAATATGATTTGAAGCACAAGACTCGCTCTTGGCTTCCTGACAAAAATACCTACCTACTTCCTACTAAAGTAAATATAATATGTATAAATAAATATTTTATTCAGTTCGGGCCAGAAGTTTCAAAGATAACGTAATGTTAATATCTGGTGATCTCTGTAAGCAATGGTAATCTCTCTTTACAGCAAGATTATTTTTACAAAAAAATAAAACACGCCTAACTTTATTTTCTCTCTGTGTCACTCGGGACGATGCACGGACTCTAATGATAGGCACCATACTGTGTCACTCGGGACGATGCACGGACTCTAATGATAGGCACCATACTGTGTCACTCGGGACGATGCACGGACTCTAATGATAGGCACCATATCTGTTCATTTAAAATACTTTAAATTCGAAAGTAGGTCTAAAGAGATTTCAACGAAATCTGACAGGGCGGTAGACGGAACCCCAGGGAGAGACAAAGGCTATTTATTATATTATACAGAACGATATAGCATATGGATATGTTAGTGTTTGCCGTTTCACTAAGTGACACAGTTGTCAGCTGATACTGATTTCCGACTTGTGTAAGTTTATATGACTTGTCTAAGTGCTTATTTGTAAGCCTAAAGAATTAAACTTTCATTTCATTTCATATCCGTAATAGCAGAGCTGGTATAAAATAGTTATGATAGCTAACGATTGCTCCCTCCGCACGCAGCTCGCTCACGGGTGCTGAACTCAAGTTTCATTTCGTTCAGAAATAGTTATTTCTAAGATTATATTACTCCCAAAGAGCGGGGAAGAGTTAAAACAGTTCTCAACACTCGCGCGCCCCGGGGAGAGACTTGTCAGAACACGGTCAGCGGCATATGACGGACGGCATTTACAGCTTTACATTAAATATTTACAAAATGCTAGACTTTTTAAAGTAATACTCGGAACGTGGAACGTTCTGAGTTACAAGTATGTTGAGTACAAACTCAATCCACTATCTTTAGATACAATGTCGTCCTACCGACTCTTATAAATTACATCAACTTCCTCTGTCTACATGTGCTACAATCATCTAATGGACGTCTGAAACGAAATCCTAGGCTTTCAGAATTTCCATCACACAAGACTTCTCAGAATCTGAAGCTATTGTGCTATTGAGAGAATGCTTTTGTGTGAACTATGCTTATAATTATTCGGAGTGGTATTGAGGCTTTATCTACTAGTGCCCGGAAGAATACGGTAGGCACAGGGCATGTGACACCACTAACTGACTGTCTGTGGCCACGTCATGGCGAGCCAGACCACAAGTTAGTACTGAGCCTAGCTAACTGCAACTATTCATTATGTAGGCACGTAGAGTTTGTACGTTTAATACCGTCCACCGTTTCTTAGGAGCCCTAGGGCTACCCCTCGAGAGTAATAGCTGTGAGCCAGCTCCCCGGCCCAATTGGTAAATAATGAAATCCGTTACAACTGCTCCAATCAAATCTAATTGTGTATAGCCAAGGAGCAAAACCTGTTTCTGATGCGTTATAGTTCAGCAGCGTTGCTCTAGCCGGACTCTTAGCTCAATTATATATCTAATTTGTTTACGTTCTGAAATATCCAATAAGCTTTGAATAAGCAAGAATTGATTTAAAACTTCAAACAGCCGCTCGATATTTCCTTGTTCATGAACAAGGAAGAAACAGTGTACTTAGTGTTAGTACTACGTTGTTATTCTGCAAGTGTTCCATTTTTATTAAATTTATGGATCGAAATACTCAACGAGAACACCAAACAGGGGGGGCAGCTCCCGGTGTAACCTGAACAGCTAATGGAGAGTGGAACTGTTGGAGCCGATAGGTTGGGCCGCGGAGTGATCCCACACAATCCGATCTGCCCAGTATCCCAATAACGGGGTAAATTAACTTCATTTGTTTCAAGGCCTGGCTAATTGTTTCCCGATGAAACATTAAAATGGAGTTCCTCCCGCCTTCCAGTTCCTACGTCTATTGGTTTCTGTAGAATCTGGTAGTATATATAATAGATAGTATCCTATTTCGTGCAAACGGAGATATTTCACGGAGTTACTGAGAAATAAACAACACTGTTGCATTCGCCATTAAGATTTCAGGAACGTCAGAGTTTGACTAGATTAAAACGACGAGGAGCGAGGTCGGCGGTGACAATGCAGTTAGTGACCTGCAAGAGGCTCTTTTGACCCTTGGTCAGTTTTCATTGAGTTGGTTTTGATAATAAATTTAAAAGCAGACATTATAAATACATTCCACGTATAATTTCAACACTCCCAGTCATGAATACGGTGTGTGCTAATAGATTCTATAGGCCACAGCTTGTAAAGAACAGCTGCTACATGACTTTGTGTAGGTTTTTTTTAAGAAAGCCTGAAGTGTAAAGTAATAATTTTCATATAGCAAAGTGTTCAGTATACCTAGTACCGCTGAACACATTAAAAGTTATCGAGAACTATAGACTTAGAATATTAGTAGACACGAAAAAGGTGAAGTCAAAGAATGCGATAAAATCATATATCTACCTCTCCATAGCCTATTCGCGCTCGTGTGCGTGACACTTATGATTATGCCTAACCTTTGTGTTTTTTGTGTGAGGCTTACTTTACATTTTATTCTCTTTCTCTCGATTCTACACATTAAAGTTCTTATGAATAAATAAAACAAAACCTTGGTAAGGTTTTATTTTATTAAACAATGCGTTTCCTCATCAGCGAAGAAGCCCCGCACAGTAAAGCGACCTGATGATGCGAAGTTGGTTGGCTGTGGTGTTGTGTGCGGAGGTTGGATCCCATTAGGGCGCCTCCCGTCGGCCGCGGCGGAGCGAGAGGTGAATTGGCACTTTCGCTATAATTGGCGCGAAAATTGATTCGCCACAATATTGATTCTATGTTAATAAAGGAACAGTCAAAGGGTACCTACTAGCTACTTGCAAGAGGCGAGACAGCCGACGACACCTCACGGCATTTTGAACATGAGAGCTGGGACATATCTTGGTTATAATACTTAAACAACGATGAGATAGTAAAATCTCGAAATGCCCGTAAATTTTATTTTATTTTACTTTTATAAATTTCTAAAATACCTATTATAAAAATCGCTCTAGCAGGTTTTAGATCAGAAATTCGTAATGACTATTATTTTTCAGCCTTTGTGATTAATAGAGTAATTGCCCCGAGCGCAAAAATAATTCCAGTCGGTGGCCTCAAGTCTGCAAATTAATTACATCGCTGGAAAAGTGTAGCCTCAATAATGAACCCTTTGCGCTGTGGCCTCAGACAAGTCCTTTTCAGGTTTTATGTCCTTTTGAAAAAGATTTGTAATGTTTTTATCTAAAAGAAAAATACGTTACACAATATATAAAACATCGCACTTCAATAAAATAACGATTTAAAGGGAACGCTTCGAGAGATATCTTCCAAGCAACTTTGTTAGATATTATATATGTAACCTTGATAGAGTTTAGAGTATTTGTAAAACCGTTTAGTCAAACATTAGTGAACTAGATGGCGTTATAAAAGCGCGTCCGTACCGTACGCTGCACTCGGCCGGTAGGTACTGCTCCAAACGTACCTACACTGCACTCGGCCGGTAGGTACTGCTCCAAACGTACATTGCACTTGGCCAGTAGGTACTGCTCCAAACGTACACTGTACTCGGCCGGTAGGTACTGCTCCAAACGTCCATTTGATATGAACAAATCGCAGTCGGATGGAGTGCAGTATTCATGTGACGTATCGCTTTGCGCTGATTTAAGAGACAGTTTTATTTCACGTTTTGTATTTTTGCGGGAATTTTATTACCCTTTGTCTGCGATAGTGTTATTATTTATTTTACGCTACCTTTGCTGCGTTTGATTATAAATAAATAATGCTGGACAATCTACACAGCATAATCTAGCCTCAAGCTAAGCAGATCTTGTGTTATGGGTGACTGATATAATTTAAAGAATAAACATAGATATTTTTATGATACAAAGAAAATACCCCGAACACCCGGAACAAATATTTCAGATCTTACAAACATTTGTCCCGAGGCGGGAATCGAACACCTCCTGCGTCACAAGTGAACTTCGCCTGCCGCTCCACATTGGTCGTCAATGATGACACCGTTAGTTATTACTAAAAATCATCCAGAGATGTCTAAAATAAACATTCTAGAGATTGGGCACCTAGGTACATAATTTGGCTTCTTTTTCTTCTTCGTAATGTACGAATACATTTAATTTTGAACCCTCGTCCGTATGCCTGTTACTTAGAAGTAGGCATAAGTAAATATCTAGGTATATAGGTTGTTGTTAATACCGTCTGAGTGGTATGATACAGTTGTAAGCGATACAGAGACATCCACAACTCGCACATCCCCGCAATTAACGCCTCGCTCCAATAACAGCTTCACTCCCAACACTGTCTTCCGCAGAGACGAAACAAAGCATGTAGCTTCGAGTATGCATCTTTTTTTGTAAATACAGTAATGATGCAGAAAACTTTTCGAAAAATATTCGTCAGATCAGGAATGTTTCTTCCACGAAAGCCTGGCTACGCAGTCAAGTGGTTTATAAACGGTGCTCCTGAATTACTCTATCTATTGTGCAGTTTGAAGATACTATAAGCATACATAGGGAGGGCAGACAGCAGGAAGCGACTTTGTTTTATGCTATGTAGTGATAAGTTATTTATTAACTTATTGTATTAAATCATAATTTAAATTATAATCATATTATTATACTTAATTTGTATTTGTTTAAAATTGATTTTAAACAAATACATGTCAGACAAATAAGTCTGACATGTATTTGTTTAAAATCAATTTGTATTGATTATTCTAAGGGCAATTCTGATAAACTTTAAAGAAGTTCCAGTTTCCACGCGCTGTAGACCATTGTCATCGTCAGTAACCGATGCATCATGCATGACTCTGACCGCCACAAACCGGAGGCGTTCGCACCCTGCATAGCCCGGTGGCCTCCATAGCCGAGTGGCCTCCATACGCTCCACAATTTCACATCTTAATTGATCAAACAATTAATAGTCGACGTTTATTTCGTGCGCGTTATCTAATTGATACAAATGGCGGCTCAAAATGTTTGTGTGACAGCGTTCAGCTCGGCGTGTTTATTTACGACTGTTTATAACAATTATTGTTCCGTATTGAGTTTCAGATGGGAGTTGGCAACTCCGGCACGTGTTGCGTGCAGCCGCCGACAGGGGGCAGTACCCCATTACTCTACGCACAGCCCTTAGCTGAGCTCCCGCCGGATCTCTAACACTAACCAACTTAATAATACTATTGTATTTACGATTCCTAGTTTTGGGGAAAATACGAAGAAGAAAAAGAAGGAAGAATTGTGACAGGGATTTATTGTATTTATTGAATTATCGAGAAACTTGCATCACCTTCCGGACACTGTACATAGCAAACGAGAGTAAAGACATGAAAATGAGATGTCTCGTTTAATCAGGAGTGGGGGAGGCTCATTGTCTTCTCCGTGCCGTAAGTCGTCCACATGTGGGCATAAGCGACTTCTGAGTGTCCCGATACGTAGTAGCCCCTCAAGAGCCTTAAGACCTCGCTCGATGACTATTGGTTTGCTTCATAGTACAAAGACTTAGTGTTCCGGGTTCTTCCAACCTCGTAGAGATCCTCCAGGGTGGTGTTGTGGCTTTTTTGCCTAAGGTAAAGATTACATATACATAGATACGATATATGCATTAATATTACACATACACTACAGAACGAAGCGTTATTTTATCAGCCTTATAATTTAAGGATTATATAACGCTTAACACAATTAACGCTTATTACAATAACGCTTCGTTCTGGGAAACTAAATAAAAACTTAATGATATATTATTTGTATAAGTTTTTATTTAGTTTCCCGATGCCGCTGCCGACTGAACACCACGACCAAAAAGGAATCCAGGCGCGGTCGACTTTACAAGAATCGACACGTTACAGGAATCAACTCTAGAGGAATATAAAAACAATTCTGATTAAACACTTTTTAGGAAAAACCATTAGTTAACTTGGAGTACCCTGTAGATAGTCAACGCACGCACACTTCCATACTTTGTCAACGCGTGCATCAGTGGCGATAAGCGGCTAGGTTCACGCAATTAGCAGCATTCTTTCAAACATTTTATGCATTAGGTAAGTGTGAGTGTGTTTATCATGCTTAGGTATAAATTAGTTTTTTAAATGTAAGATCTAGGATAATAATTAATATAGGTTAACTTGTATTGTTGTCAGGTCGTTCGTTAACTACAGTACCTTTTTTTTTTATTTTTACGATGGGGAAATAGATTACTTATCAATTTATTTTTAAATTAAGTGAGAACTATAGCGCTAAGACAAACCTAACATAGGCTTTAAGGCACTGTTAACTTAATGATATAACCTATTTGTATTTTTGGGGGAACACAATAATACTTATTATTGTTTCATTGTTCCAACCTCATTTAATGCAATTAATATAGATTAATAATTGTTAAAAGGGTTATTTATATTATTTATCTGAAAACCCCTCGGTTTGTCACAACAAAGCACAGTTCTGACAAAACATCTCCAAAAAATATATTGCTACGCTTACAGGAGGGTGGCAATTTATTTTTAACAAACCCTTCATTTAAAAGGTTTTGGCTATTATAGTGCGTAAGCCTCACACAGGGGGTAATTTCTGAAAATTTGCAATTAAAATAATTCGTTGTTCAAAACTTAGAGAAATAGGTAGGTACCTATAATTTCAATAATGTGTGTACTTCTAAGTACAGGTTAATTAAAAGCAGTTCTAGGTATCCTGCCAGACTACTCAACAAGGTTTCTAACTACACCCATAATCAGAAAGGAGCGCTAGATTAGTCAAACCTATTAGGGAATAGTTCGTTCAGCTCGCCAAACGAACTTCATATTCAATTACAGACGTTACGGGTACCTACAAATTAAAAGGTTTAACAAAGTTATACCAAAGAAGAGTTATCCGTAAGAAGCCTTCATTAATGGAAAGGAATAAACACAAACAAGAAACAAAGCCTGGTGCTGTTTACCCGCTACGACCGGCTGAAACTTCGAGGAAATCCAAATTAAATAAACGCGATGATAATATCCCATCCGAGAATAGATAAATTACATTTGTTCTGTTTGCGTAAATTTAAAAAGCTTTATTACATGAAATACTGACCTTTTTTAATTATTAGCTTACTGATGTTTCAACAAGAAAGAGGGAGACAGGGTCGGACAAGCGGTGAACTAGGACAGAGCACAGGGCCGGCGCGAGTGCCTGTGCACTGTGCAGCAGTGGGACGACGACAGTGACGTGATCGGACCTCTGTGTCCGACCATGCGATTGTGCAAGCGCGGGACACGGATGCACGCACGCGCGATGCACACTGTCATGGAAAATATGCAGATTACACTGAATAGACAACCAATCGAAAATAGAGACATATTAATGTTAAGGTTTTTTTTTTAATTTGGCTGTTTCATAAAAACTCATATCGAATTATATCGTCAGTATTTTTAAAGTACTACCAGTGTATTTTTTTTTTTCCTGTGCTATAACCCTCCAATACAACAGTCGTCGCCGTGCAGGCCACTGCGATCATTTCAAGTGAGGCTTTCGTATTTCACAATACATATTATTCCCGACGACGTTCCTAGCATCCTTTAACTACCGATGTAGGCATTCATTGAATTGTCGGCCACGGACGTACGAGGCCCGAGGCCTCCGATCACTCGCTGACACGACACTGATTGGACGATTGCCCTTTCACTATCTGTACGAATCAATGAACGCGAGGGATTTAATAAAGTACCTATTTTACCTTCTCTGAGGTAAGCCTTCTAAAATTGGGGTAATTTGTGAAGAATTACGCTGGACGTGGCGATGTTTAGACTAGTCTCTGCCCGCAGCTTCTATCATGTGATACCCGGATAGGACGTAACTTGTTCGGAAAGAATGCAGTAGTATTAGTAAGATTATATATTAGTGAGAACTCAACTAACCATTCACGTCAATCTATGAATAGATTGTACGAGTACATAGAAGCAAAATAGGACCAAATCAAATATTATCCTGAATCGGACCAGATATTATGCTTTTTATATCCAAACTTCTAAGCTTTACCGTTTCTGAAGATAAAAACGTAAAGAGTATGTAAATGTAAAGAGGTCATATTAGTCCAGAATAATTTAATTTTATAGATTCTTAGGGTTGACTCTCCAAGTAGTTATTTAATTTGAACCTTTTAAGCTTGAAATGTTGTTGAATCCAGCAGATAAGCGTAAATCCAGCCAACTTCCCAACCCACAGCCGCTCGCGCCTGCTGACTCCAAGTGCCGTGTATCCCTGTGGGAGCTCTGCGCTGACGGACATTTAATGCGTATCGTTTACCCATCTGCAAGGAAACTATGAACTAACTGGGTCACTGAGTCCACTTCTATACCAATTTGTTTTATATTTTACTAGCTGCGCTCCGCAGCTTCGCCCACTTGGAAATCTATGTATCAAATGGTTTATAAACCTTCCTCTTGGATCAGTCTATCTATTCAAAACGTTGCGTAGCTTTAAAGATCTAAGCATACATAGGGACAGACAGACAGCGGGAAGCGACTTTGTTTTATACTATGTAGTGATGATTCAATTCTTTTACAAATTCACTGATGTAATTTAAATGCTATGGATGGGATGAGCATTCTTCAATTTTTTGGCCACAGTATGTATATGCTCACCAGTGTATTACTGGGGTTTAAAAAAATAAAGAACATACAAAGTCGAGCTTAACTTTGTAAAAATTCCGACTTACCCAAGTTTTAGTATAGCTGACATACACGTGTGTCGTCAGAACTAAAGTATAATGTTTTGAAACGCCAAATAAGAAATAAAGTCCGAATGCACATGGAAGCGAATCGGGGACAAGCTTCCAAATAAAACAGAAATGTTTTTCAAGGGACGTCCTAAGCCGGTCGCCACTCCGCGCTAAAAGCAACACAAGCATGGATTCAGTCTCTTTGGTAGGGACTTGTTTGTGGAGCGGCCGCGGGCGCGGGTCCACTGCGGCGCGTGGGGACACCGGCGCCTGATTGCAGAATGCAGATACCCGACGAACCGACTCGTACGTTGTCCACTTACACGAGAGGAGGAGTGTTCCATGTACTACTGCTCCATATGCGGCGAGGGTTTGAGGGTTCCTACAACTTACTCATTTATGTTCAAAATTAACCAAAACACTGGTTCGTATCGCAGAGTCTAGATACACTTTTAAAAGTATCTATTAAGAAAATTTTGGAAAGAAGCCAGGCTCACGAGCAACAAAAACTAATTAAATTAAACGAACGAGAACCTCGAGACTTGAACTTGTCAGAAATAAAATGAATAATTATAAGGGATCGCTCGTCGCGCGTCGCCCGCGCCGCGCCGTGACGCTGTTGGAAACATAATTTCAATTTCCATATCAATGTTAGCGCGCGGGCGGGACGTAATAAGGACCACTTTTGTGCCAGATTAGTTCCCGGCACCGGTGCTCTGCGACATATTACGTAACTTTTCATTTTCATCAATTTCTATTCAAATTAATCTTAAAGACGGCGCTTAGCTTGGGGTTAGACGATGCTTTGTGAATTGTCCAGCATTACAATTTATTTATTTATAACAAAAAGGCAGCTCTACCTCTAAGTGCTTATTTTTAAACCTAAAGAAATAAAGGATTTTGAATTTGTATTCTCTTGTCATATCATCAGAGTGAGGCACACATTCAACCGTTCACCATTTATTTTTTATATACTAAGTATGAGTCTGTGAATGACAAATAGAAAACATTTTGAACTGAAAAGATACTATATTTGTATGTATAATAATATGTTACATATACATATTACCATTTATTGCAAACACATCTAAAATCAATCCATATTATAATAATCTACAAACGGACTTATATTGTGGTCTAAAATAAAGATTGATTTAATTAAATTAATAATATACTGGCACTTCTCGATGTATTGGTACCCCTGGGTGTATTGGTACCCCTGGGTGTATTGGTACCCCTGGGTGTATTGGTACCCCTGGGTGTATTGGTACCCCTGGTTGTATTGGTACTCCTGGTTGTATTGGTACGCCTGGTTGTATTGGTACGCCTGGTTGTATTGGTACCCCTCGTTGTATCGGCACTCCGCCGTTGCGGACCGCGTAGTAGGGCGCGGCCAGCGCGGGCGCCATCAGCGCCACGCCGACCAGCACCAGGCACACTGCCGATACACATTCAAATAAAATAAACATTTATTCACTTCCTACTTATATTTTATAAGTAACAGTTACCAAACTGAATGAAGGGCGCCTAGGTTACATATTGTTGTTAAAGTCATTTGAATTATTTCATGGGACTACCATGATTTTATTTTTGAGCTATCCAATATTTCGGCACATCTTCATGTTAATAGCCATGATAGTTTCAAAAGTTTCATATTGTTGTTTTTACCAATATATAATTCTATGAAGTTAATTTGTGAAGCGAATAACGTTTGTCTGCCACTGGCCAGTGTCACCCGGTAGGACCAGCACTCGCTCCTTCCTGGAGTTCCACTCTGGGATGTTTTACCCCAACTGAGAATCTGTCTACTCTCCGTCTATACACACACAGTAGGTACGAGCTTCAATATCTGATTATACCAGATTATTGACTAAATGGTCTAGACTACATATATTATCCCATCAATATAATCGAGACCATTTAAACAATTTACACATTATTCATTAAAATTGTGTGTCAATCTCCATGGGCCTGGTTAAGAGGAGAGCTTATGGAAACGGGTGGAAGTCTCGCAAGATGCCTTGATGACATCCTCGACGGAGCAAGTCGTAGTTGAACGAGAGAAGCTCAGGGCGGTGGAGGCTGGCTGTAAAGGCAGGTTGCAAGGCCTACGCCCAGCAGTGGGGGATCCCGCCGTAGAATGATCATGTATGCGTCAATCTCTAGTCATGTAAGTGCCGTAGTGAAGCATAAAGCAGTAAATACAAACTATCACACATATTATGTAGGCTCTGATAAACCAAAACCTTCTTTATCTTCGCCATTTTAATATATTTTATTATTTTGTAAAAGTATGTACTCACATCGAGCTGCATGCATGCTGTACGCGGTTTGTCACTCCTCACGTACACGAATGTGCAGGTTTTCCTCCTTTGTTCGTTATTTATATTGTTTTCAAGTTCGTTATTTATTCATATAAGTGATTGGTTGCCAATGTAATAAACTAGGTGCATTACTAACTGATTAGTTTTGTAATAGTGAGTTGGTTTAGTCACTGCTCTACCTATACCTAGGTACATCGCAGGAGATGGAAGCTAAGTTTGTCTTCCGGGTTGGCTCGCAGAGACTGCTGACGATACTGACCACTAGTCAATATATTTCAACTCAATAAATTAAATATACTACATACTAATATAACGAGTATCTGGAAACATTTTGATGTATTTTATGTTTGTAACTGATTCAAGGCTTTTTCGTTTTCTTCCCGTTGATTAAAATAAACTTGTCAAGCCAGCATTGCCAACTACACCCTAATTGCAAAGAACGGTTGTTCTCAGTAGTTCCTCAGGTAGTTCTTCGTTCGTTCTGGTTGGTTAAGTCCTACTTGGCCAGTTTATATCCCAGTATGTCCTGCAGCAAAAACATAATAGTAGCCAATAACACTAATTATTTTTCAATGAAATACTTAAATCTAGATTGCTGAAAAAGTAACGCAGTGCAATCAATGGACTGACACGAATGACTAGTTAGCAACTAAACGTAACAAGAATCGTTCGAGTTATTCTGTTGGGTACGACCAAAAGAAAATATAGCCAATTAACGCCTCCAGCGATACATTTTAATGTGTACTCTTTATCAATTTGGTGCCTACTCTAGTGCATTATTTGCAGACACGGTTATTATAAAATAATTTAAAAATAACTTCATAAACCTGGCGCTTCTGCGAAGGCCCAGCTAACTTAGTTGTGGCTTGGCTCGCACAGCACACGCACTCGGAGGAGGGTTGTGTAATAAATAAATAATGCTGGACGATCCACACGGCATCATCTAGCCCGAAGCTAGCCGACAGCTTGTGCTATGGGTACTAGATGACTAATATACATAATACATTACATAGAAAACGACCAGAAAACCCGTTATTAATGTTTACAGATTTATTTTACTCGATGACTCTTAGATTTACATTGACAAATACCCTAATCTAGGACATACCTTCACGCATTTAATGAAACTGTCTAAATGAATAGCAACCAAGTCACGTAATCGGCCGCTGTTCGCTGCGCTGGCCTTTCCATTAGTTTCCCGTAGAAAACATCACGAGCGCGGCGGCAGAGGAGCACGGTATTCAAAAAGTGATCTAAGGTTACTCTACCGTGGACTAAAATTGCATTATGCTCGTTAGTGGCATGCCCGTGCTATGCGGGCATGTGGCGCTCCGGGGTACACTGATGAAATGCAAAATACGAAAGGACACTTTTATAAAGGTACTCGTCCATCAGTGTCGAACGCATCGCATGAGAGCGCCGCCGCCGCACACCTGTGAACGCACCACAGTTTTTAATTTTTCTTATAATTTGATCTTCAGTCTAATTCCCGGTTGGTTTTGCCTCGATCAACGAAGGCAGGAAGGCAGATTCATCGCTCGGCTAACATTCGCACCATAACATTTTTCATAAAACCCAAGAGTCATCGATATCCGAACTGTCATCAGAGTCTGCGTAGGCGGGCGTTGTCGACTTAGTTTTAGAAGCAAACACATAAATGATCTCGGAATAGGGCTCGTTGTAGTGCGGGCGCTGGTAAGGGAAGTGGTTTTTGTAGTGCGGGCCGCCGTCGTCCGCCGTGTCGTCGGCCAGCAGCGGCGCGCCCTCCAGCGGGTCCCAGCCAGCCCCGATGCTCCCGCCCGAGGTCCCCATCGGGCGCTCAGCCGCGTACATTGTACCGGCCCCTATAACATATTTGGGTGCTCCGATGACATGCTGCAGGAACCGCTTGTCTATTCCACTACTGAACTTGAATGACGCTTCGGAAAGTCGGCTCAGCAACCCTGGGAACAACAATCATTTACAAACTTAAACATATGATAAACAATAAACATACAAACAACCTAGATAGAAAGCCTACGTTATTATTGCGTAGTTAAAGTCACAATATTGCTAAGTTCTTAAAAAGATACTTCTTGAATGTTGACTTTTGATTCGCGTGAGTTGTCCGCTATTATTTTTAGAAAAGGGACAACTCGCTTATGTTTTGTAAATCGTTATTAATGAGTGTTATATGTATAAATAACTCGACGATCTATACAAATGATCAATAATGTATATTAATGAATAGATCTCGGTAAAGTACCTAGTTATTGCAGTGAATCCTGGTAAATATAACTTACATAACAATAACGTCAGAGCTCGTTTCATAGTCCCGCCTCACTCTATACTAATAATTGGTATCTATGGGTTTTTTTGATAATATATTTGACACGATCACTTCTGGTAAAAGCAACACATGACCGCCTCTCTCGCGATGCATTACAAGAAGGCAGCTACTCGACTCGTTTATCGAACACAATGCTATAACTTACATTCATTAATTTTAAACATAGCCTCTATAAAAATAAAATGATGCTTATTATAGCTGCACCGAAATGTAACTTTGCAATCATTTACATTTTAGAATTACATTTATTACACTTTGGTACACTGAAGGCAAAAAGCAAACGTTTCCTTTATCGAACGGAAAACCGCATCTCGGTGGGTAAATCCGGACATTTAGTGTAGTCAGTACTTCGTAGTAGAAGTGAATGCGCGTTGAAGTCTTTTGTACGCTACACCGGTCCGTAGGAGTATCGTACGTAGCACGTGCCAGATTATACATATGTAGTAACGGTTAGATGTTCCTAACATCTATGGGAAAATGTTTATCTTTATGGTGAAGGTAGAGGGGTTAGCGGAAAATAGGATATCAAGGAAAACAGAGTTACATTCCCTACACAATGGTGAAATTTGCAACTGTCTGTGACGTATAATTAGAGAGGTATTTTTAATTAAGAGTTTTGTGATTTAGTTGCACAAATGGCTACTCGCTATAATATCTACGAGCGCAATCTCCACTGGGTCTATATATACAGGAAGGAGATACAAACATCAAAACTTTGTAATTGTGTGGTGTAGTGAGTACCCGCACGCACACTACTGTAACTTGTACGCGTTATGTCACGTGGCGTGATGTCGCCTTTGATTGAAACTGTTTCCTTTCGCTCCGGTTTGCCAGTCAAGTACTAATACTAAATACAAATACAATATAACATTGCGCACTCGGGTATAAACTCATCATCATCCAAAGATAATATGAGCTTGATTTAGAAGCGTATGTGTTTGATATATAGATTCCTTAGATATAAACATCAGCGTCATCAGCTGTTTGCGGCGCCGCGCGCCGGACCGGGAGGCGTGCACGGAGGTCGGTGCTTTAGGAGAAACCATCTCAATCGCACTCATAAATAATCCTAGTTTTGTACATTCTACTGTAGGAAGCTACAAATTTCGTGTACAAAGCGTTCAAAAATTTCCTGGACACGTAGGTATGGTTTACGCAAAGAATAGAAAATTTAGTAAAAGGAGCTACTTAATATTCAAATAGTCAGTAGCTCATGCTCAACCGTCTCACTAGTGTCAATTTACCTTGAAAGGATCTATATGTTGACGAATGTTAGAATGTGATCAAAACCTGGTGCTAAAGCTAGATAGGTATTGTTGACGTATAATTTACTGCTGTAAATGTAAATGGAAGTAAGTGCTACTTACGAATCATTATGGCAATTGTATAAATTGAATGTATTATTGCTTCTCACAGCAGCATCGGCACTCTCGACGGAAACGAGAAGGTTTTCCATTATCATGCATTTAGTTTCAAGTAAGTGCCCTTCATACTATTGTTTATGATTCGGACTCGCCCGTAACCCATGCACCTTACTCAGTGATGGGTGTAGTGCAGGTGATGGACCACAACATGTCGTCAGCGTGACTCACTACCTAGTGTTTGCGAGGGTATTATGTTTTTTTAAACATATAAAATGTATTCATGAAACTTGTAGCTAGACAAAACATAAGTGCACTTAATAAATAAATATAGCTAAGTACCTATATAACAATATAGCTTGAACTAGGTAATCCTGTTTGTCAGGCGACGACGTTATCTTAATGTATATCTTAATGTCATCATCATCATCATCAGCCTATTGCGGTCGACTGCTGGACATAAGCTTCCCTCAATGAGAGCCATAGCGCCCTGTCTTCAGCTTGCCGCATCCACCATCAACTTGCAGTCTTTCGCAGGTCGTCATCCCACCTGGTCGGAGGGCGTCCTACACTACGTTTACCGAGTCGTGGTCTCCACTCAAGAACACGTTTGCCCCAGCGGCCGTCGGTTCTTCGCGAGATATGGCCGGTCCACTGCCACTTCAGCTTGCTAATTCTTTGAGCTATGTCGATAACTTTGGTTATCTGTCGGATATATTCGTTATGAATACGAGTACATCCGACAGATCCTATCCTTCACAGAAACTTCGATCATAGCTCTTTTCATAGCTCGCTGAGTGACTTTGAACTGGTGTGTCCACGTCTCAGCTCCGTAGGTCATAACGGGTAGGACGCACTGGTTGAAAACTTTCGTTTATAAGAATTGCGGTATGGATGACGTGAAGAGTTGACGTAGTTTTCCAAATGCTGCCCAGCCTAGCTGGATCCTCCTTTTGGCCTCCTTCTCGGAATTGTTTTTACCCATCTCCAGAATCTGCCCAAGGTAAGTGCACTCGGAAACAGTTTCGAGAAGGTGACCATGTACGACCACCGGCCTTGGATCAATGTGACCATTGATCATGACTTTGGTTTTATCCAGATTTATGCCAAGACCGATACATCGGGAGGCTGAAGCTAGGCCGTCCAGCATCTGGTTCAGTTCCTCAAGCGACTCCGCCATTAAGACTACCTATGTAATCAGCGAATCGCAGGTGTGAGATGTACTCGGCGTTAATAATCCTTGTAATGTTAATGTAATTATTGTTTTTCACAAGCACAGAGTATTCCGACTATTCATGGCTACCTACTTTACATAACTCCGTGTTGTTGCAGTGTTGACGGTGGCGCTATGTCTCGCCAGCACCCACCACAAGCAGGGATTCAACATCGTGTCAATGTCCCGGGCAAAGGCCGCCGCCAACCCAGGGCAGGTGATCTCACAGTCGTTCTACCCAGGACATGGCTACCCCGATGTCCTTATCCCTGTTCCTAGTGCAGGGATGCAGAGGGATCCACCACGCGGGGGCGGCGGGGTGGGCGTGGGCCCGCGGTTGCGCATCGCACCCTTGACTCCCAGTCCTTTGACCGCGAAACACAATGGACTACCCTCCATTTCAGGAGCGATAAAGTTAAAATCACCTATATCTAATTCTTACCTCGGTCTTGGTTATTATTAGTGTGATCATTATTATTAATTGGCGACCCGTCCCGGCTTCTCACGGTTGCAATGCATATACAATATACGTATAAACCTTCCTCTTGAATCACTTTATCTATTTGAAAAAACCGCATCAAAATCCGTTGCGTAGTTTTAAAGATAAGGTATCCTATGGGACTGACTTAGTCACTGTTAGACTCAATATCCCTTATTAAAATAGAATAAAAAAAATAAAAACATAAATAGGGACAGACAGACAACGGGAAGCGACTATGTTTTATACTACGAGTATGTAGTCAAGAAGCAATATTCACGGACTCCTACTGAATCCCTACAACAGTTCATTATGTACATATATTATTTTCAATAGCAACTAAATCCTTCCATGTGACTGCAAAGCATAGCTAGACATAATACTTGTTTGGTTATGCATATTAAACAGGTCCCTAGACTAGGTATAGGTACTTTCTTTATCAGCATGACACCATTAATTTCTTTCTTTAATCCATCGATACTAATATAACATAATTAGCTGCACCCCGCGGCTCCGCCCGCGTGGGAATCTATGTGTCAAATAGTATATAAACATTCCTCTTGAATCACTCTTATAAAAAAACCGCATCAAAATCCGTTGCGTAGTTTTAAAAATCTAAGCATACATAGGCACAGACAGACATCGGGATCGACTTTGTTTTATACTATCGGTTGTAGTGACTACATGGGGTCTTGCAAACATTATTTCTTCTGTTTTAGATTAAAAACTTTATTAACTTTTGTTTTTTACTTTTTAGAGAACCTGGTTGTGTCCTATTAGCGTTTTAATTGTCTTCGATCTTTATGTCCTTCTGCCCTGAGCCAGGGACACTCAGTCAATATCCTCCATCGGCGGACCACCTACTGCTACTGCACATATCGGCGCCCCTGGTGAGCGACCACCGTAACATCTAGCTAAGAACCATTGCCATTACATTCCTAAACTGAAAATAAATAAATCCGAAACTGAAAACTGTATCTAAATTGGTCGAACCGTTGAGAAGATAATAATTGGGAACATTAACGTGTCAATAGCACACTCACAGAAAACAAACAAACAGTTTTCCGTTGCGGGTGAAAACATAACGTATGTTTCCCACACAGATCAGCCAGAACAGATCCAGAGGTTGTCCATTCACGTTTCAATATTGCTCTGCTCTCTACCTTTCCGCTCAGTCGTATTTGCTTCGCCTTTGTTTCCTAGACCTATTCATTTTTGATTACCTTTCTGACGAGTCGTCCTCATCAGTGTTTGTACGCTAAGATAGTAAGAATCGAAGACAAGTCTCAGACAGGTTGCGACATTGACATGCGGTAACTACAACTTTGATTCCATTATCCTTTGTACAGTTTGTTTATACACTCACCTTAGTTTTTCAGTTGAAAGTACAAATAAAATAACAAATTTTACATAGAAATGTTTAATTGTGGACTTTTTCTGCGGAATCGCTCAAAACTAACACGACGATGAGACAAAAGGATCAAATACCGAAATACATTTCTCGAAATAACAAGAACCAAACAAACACCAAACTAATGTATCTATTTGTTGGAACCAGCTCAACCTTTGTGCTCGACGCTCGGGGCGGGCGGGGCGGCGCGGCGCGGCACAATATCCTTCAAACTATGTTTGAGCTCCACACGTTTAAAATACCCAATGACACTCCACTGTTTGCACACCATTATAGTCTTTATTGACATTAGAGAAGAGACTTCAAGACGTACCTTCACTGACGATCTCTTTGTGGCAACTTTGTTTTCGAGCACAAAACTGGCATTGTTCTAAACTTAGTATAACATTTTGATCAGGTAATCAAGTTGATGCGCTCGTTATTAGACAAAGCGTTTAGTTATGGTTGCTTCTAGCGGAGGGTACTTGGGTACTTTCACTACATTCTTGGCTGTATAAGTTTATCGTCACTTCATCTTTACTCGAAACTAAGTAGAGGTAGCCCCGCAGAGCGCACCACCGACTGTCTAAACAGTAAGTACGTAATATCTCGCGTCTTATTTCAGACAAGAAACTAAATTTCTTTAGGCTTACAAAGCACTTACATAAGTCAAATTTTATTTAATAAATTATTAACAAATAAGGTGTTTTGAATTATCTCAGTTTTAAATGTTTTGTCCACTTGTGGAAGAAATGAAAAAGAAACCACTTATACATTCATTTATCAACAAACATGTATTAGACACATACTATACATGTTTGTTTTGCTTATTTAAATGAAGCGGTTCAAAGTTCTTCGTTATGGCAGATGGGCACAAAACTCTTAAGATCGGTCAGAATGAATTTTTATTCAATCTCAAACCTATTTCTTTACTCCATAAATGAATAATTCAGTCATTTTAAAAGCAGCGTTACAAATGACCAATTAAAAAAATTAGAAGACTTGAGTGAATGGCTATCTATATAATAGTTAGACCAAAGCTAACTATCAACATTGATAAGTTAATTCTTAGTCTAAATATTATTTTAAGAATTGAAATAGCAGTTTGCTGGCATTATTAAGGCTATCATAAAAGCGTGGATATTTTAAAATAACTTAACTGAACTAAGAATGGTATGTACCCAAGCAATAAGTCAAGAAGCTCAGTACATATTAAAGATTTTTTTATTTATTGAGCGAGTAAGAACCCTCAGTCATCTCCAAACACACGAGGAGATGGGGCTACTCGCCTGTGAGACAGATCACACAGTTATCTAGCATATAGAACACAATACTGAACATGACTGAGTCTAACGTGATGCGTTTCGCAGTGAATCCGAGATGGCATGGCGGGCGGGGCGCTCAGCGGAACAACTTTTCAGGAATTTTTGTCGAATGTGCTCAGAAAATATAAAACGAATATACGAACTTGTGTTGGTATTTCTGAGGATAAGCTTTATAACTTGAACACTTGACATAAGTTTAGCGCTAGATGGTGCAGCATAACTTTTGGAAATAAGTTACTTGTGTATTTCTACGAAAATCAAGACACCTCCTTGTGGAAAATGTGTGGGAGAATTCTTTGGAACATTAACCTCAAACCGTAGGAAATGTTTACCGCGTATTTCAAGAACCACGGGGACGAAACAAAAAGGTGTACAATAGCCCCCGAGCGCTCTCCCCTCGGCAGGAAGTCACCGGCACTAGGGCACAGTACACATATAGAACAGTATGGAAACTAAGCCTAGTTGATGAAATAAATACCTACGCTCCATTATAGCACTAGGGTTGTCACTTTTCTTGTTTTTGATATATATTTTTTATTAAGACGATTTTTTTCTGTACTGATCAATAAATGGAATTGAAATAACTAGCTTACAAATGTGGTCTGGTATAATATAATAATATCTTCGTCTGGTCGAAGCGACGCGTGATCCGAGATCTGACGAGTATGTTGCGCAGCGCATCAGCCAGCATTGCCATACAGCGTGGCAATGCAACCAGCGTCTTGGGGACGCTTCCGACTGGTATTGATATGGGTCAATTGAGCTACCTGTAGATTGTTCACAATAGTCTGCAGTTAGGTCAATTGTCTAACTAGTTAAATTTTCTTGGTTAGTAAAGTATTTGCTTACAAATACAATTTAAATAGGTAATCTCATGGCGTCGCGTGTGAGCCGCGGTTGGACGTAAACGTTTCGTGAGCTCGTCGGAGCGGGCGCACGCAGACATTGTAGCGCAGGCAGCGCGCGCGCAACGCTTATGAGCGGCTGCGAACCGTACCACGTTTCAAAATCCGAGTTGATAATTTATGGCAGCCGCCATCTTGGATTCATATTTTGACAGCAGTATCGGCTTCAGCACCCTCGAAAACCATGAAAATGACACCCATGACGGAAAAAATGATAATTTATAGCAGCCGCTATCTTGGATTCACATTTTGACAGCAGTATCGGCTTCAGCACCCTCGAAAACCATGAAAGTGACACCCATGACGGAAAAAATGATAATTTATAGCAGCCGCCATCTTGGATTCACATTTTGACAGCAGTATCGGCTTCAGCACCCTCGAAAACCATGAAAATGACACCCATGACGGAAAAAATGATAATTTATAGCAGCCGCCATCTTGGATTCACATTTTGACAGAAGTATCGGCTTCAGCACCCTCGAAAACCATAAAAACGATACCCATGATGCAAAATTTCATAATTGATTGCAGCCGCCATCTTATATTTAAATTTTGAAAGTCTACAATCTAGTTTAAACAATGATGTTATATTTACAAAAAAATCAGTGCCGCGAGGTTGCCGCTTTGCCACCTACACGAACGAGACAAGAAATGCGTGCGTTGCGTTTATGAGTGACAGAGATAAGGACATATTATGCCGTGCGGCGGCGCGCGGCGTCTCGTCTGTTCGAACTAAAATCACTGTTGCCGCTTTGCGTTAAAGTAAAGTAAATATTTATTGCATCAAATACATGTAAATAGGGTACATAGTTGGTGTATGTTTAAATAAGACACAATGTATTTCTGCCTTTGTGGCGTGCAAAATCTGGTTACAATAATTGTCAATTTAAATTTGTACATACTAAGTAAATAAATCGAATATAATAATTAATAAATTTAAATAAAACTGATAAATAATGAAAAGCTAGAGATGTCATTTGCTTAAATCTAAAAAATGTTTGTCAGTCATGAAATCATTTAATGTATAGTAGCATTTAGCTTCCAAAGTGGCTTTTATCTTTCTCCGAAACAGTGTGAGAGGTAGTTCTCTCAGTGATTTTGGCAGTTTATTGTAAATAGAAGGGGCCATGCAGAAGATACTCTTGCGCATCAAAGCAGTGCGTGAGTTCGGCATGCAGACTTTGTATTTATCCCGTCGATTTCGAGGAACAGCATTGGAAAACTGACAATATAAATCAGGGTTATTTTTAACAAGCATAGCCGTTTCGTAAATATAGAGCGATGGTAGAGTAAGGATTTTATGTTGTGAAAAGTAAGGTTGACAGGAATCTGTTACCTTAAGACGAAACATAGCTCGCACACAGCGCTTCTGATACTTGAAAATTTTGTCAACGTCAGTTGAATTGCCCCAAAATATTATGGCATAGCGAATATTTTAATTTTTTAATTTTATCGTTGTCTGCTCAAACAGTGCTAGGTAGGTATTAGGCTACTTTAATAAATTATCGCCAAGTTATTATTTCTTTACAATGAGTATGACGTCTCTATTTGTAAAATCAGATATTTTTTTATTATACATAGAAAACGACCAGAACATCCGGAACACCCGCAACCTCCTGCGTCGCAGGCGGACCTTCGCCCACCGCGCCACATCGGTCGTCAATTGACTTTAAAAATCCTAAAAACCGCAGCCATTCTTGATTTACATATAAGTTCACGGATTCATTATGTATGATCGATCACACGGACTCATTATGTATGATCGATCACACGGACTCATTATGTATGATCGATCACACGGACTCATTATTCTATAACAATCATAATAATAAATTATTCTTACCTTTCAAAATCAGCAGGAAGTTTAAAAAACGACAGCTCCGCTTTTGATGAAGCCGAGTTCATACAGCCGTATGCAACGCAATATCTGTAGCGGGTCATTTTTCACTTTCACGCGACCGCACGCCTAGACGCGACAACCGCTACCTGAGCATCCCCGAGAATCACCCAGAAGCCGTGTCGATGTGCATGTTTGTGTGAGTGTGCCGTTTCGAGTGTTTGTTCCTAGTTTCCGTACTGTATGTATATACTTATACACTAGGGGCGGAGCGGAGGGCGCGCCGACCTGCACTTGTAAACTACCTACCTAGCTAGTCCATAAGTATTCGATGTCGTAGTAGTCGTATACTAATCTAGTAAGCACATGAACAAGTATTCAGGAGAAGAGTAGAGACTTTTTTGTAAATGAGCTGGATTGGGATCTCTATATCTGACGGCCGCTAATTAACGTCAAAAGTTAATTTATTTACGACCTACGTGGAAAACATACTTTTAGCTTAGTGGAGTATCACTAAACACTTCAACCGTTTTAGTTTCAAACAAGAAAACCTATTAAAGGAACCGCTTCAGGATCCTACACCTTCACATGAACTCGAAAGAGGATCTCTAAAGTTATACACTTCCAATAATCCCGCTAATACCTTCGGCTTTAATTTCCGACCGAGAGTAAACTCGCACTATCCAGCTAGACCTGACCCCTGACCTTGTTCGGGGATCGCATCCACGCACCTGGCTTCACCTCCGACAATTTACCGCACGGCTCAACCTGCGTTGGCCGGTAACCGACACCTGTTTCCTTGTCTTTAGAGCGTGCCGAAATGAGATGTCACGTATCACATTTTGTACATAGTGTGGGGGCTGAGGAGCGGGGCGCGGGGGCCTGCTGTCGCGGAGGACGCTGCGGCCGCTCTCGTAGCCGCCAGATAAAACCCCTCAAAGAGACACTAGGTGTTTGTAAGACAAATAATCGTGTATTGAACCAGTTTGCTGAGCGTTAATGACCGAGACCGACCGACCTCTTATTTATTAAAAGGTACAAAGGTACCGTGTTATTTAATTTGTTTGGGTCAAATGGTTTCCGGCGGGAAAGGGTCGCGGGGACGATAAGAGACATTTCGGTTTAAACTCGTACGGACGAGCTGACTGCTCGTCCCACTCGGTGTTGGTTCACATTGGCTCACTGCGGTTTAAAGTGAACCCTTCAACAAATTGAATACTGAAAGTCACGAGTTAAGTAGATGGAAAGACCTATGTCAGCAATAATCAGTAACGAAACCAAGAAAAGTAATCCAAAATCTATATCATAAAGTTAAAACTGCTTTAAAATTAATAATTCAGAACCGCCTTGGGTTTCTTTTGCATTTATCGTTACGACGTATCTACGTGAAGCGCCACCGTTTTATCTAACTTAACGTGCGGCAGTCAGGTTAGCAAAAGAATTTGTATTAAAAAATCGTTCTGAAACCGTTTTTATGTACTTACCATTCTATGCTTACCAATAGCTACTTTTCATTTTAGGGCCAGGCATGATAGGAAAATGGAAATAAACACATGCGGGAAATACATTCGAGGATAAACCACCGGTCGCCGGTCACCGTGCCCAGCGTGGGGTAACTACAGGCCGGGAGCGGGCTGTGTCTGAGACATCGGTGCATGACACGGCTGTTGTCATATAAAAACAGTTCTGTCCGACCAATGGAGCCCTAGGAAGACAATCCGCAGGTATGCGTTACGCTGTGTGAGGTGGATCGATCCCACTTAAGTGCTTCAAAAGCTAGAGCATATCCATCCCAAACCAATTAACTTAGCTGTAAATACAAGCACCCAGCGAGAAGCTCACAAGTTTCTTAGAAAGTTCATGTATCGGGTACAAAGAGGGAATTGCCGCCGATATCAGCGCCCTTTATCTGCAGATATGTTCTCACAATTACGCCGCGGTGCGCGAACGTTTATAAAGTATAATTTATTCAAGGAACAGTCGTAAATTGTGGAAATTGGAACGTACGATATTTGCAGCCGCGCCGCCCGCCGCCGCCGCCGCCGCCGCCGCCGCCGCCGCGCCGTCGCGCGGGGGGCGCTACACCACGCGACTCGGGGCGATAGAACGTCTCTGGGCATTCTTGGAGTATCAAACAACAACGAAAGCAACATGGAGATACCAAAAATACAATCTAAAGCTTGTCACATAATTTACTTGTTTTGATTTTCTCTGACACCAATGAAAGCGCACATTATCTGTATGATCAGATTGATCAGGATAGCGAGAGCATGTTGTAGAGTCGCAGCCTCCAACTACAAGCGCTGGTTATTGTACATGTAAAAAGAATAAAGAATAAAATAATTTATTTATAGCCACACACAATAATAAACAGTTACAAAAAAAAGGAAAACACATAAAAATACAAAACAACTTCAGTAGTAGGGATTTAAACTTTACATAATGTAGCGTGGTAGTAGAGTCCCGTATAAGAATAACTGGTGTTTCCCTATGTGCGCGGCTAATAAGGATCAATCTCAGCTTGTTGTCATTATCGACCAAGGACGATAATGAATGACACAGGTTTTCAGGCTGAACCTTAAATTAGGGTGACGTCGTGTCTCGAGTAACGGTCCACAGATTAAAAATAACAAAGTTTTAATTATATAGGTTTATGTAAGAATAAAAACCAAGGGTTGGAGGAAAAATCAATGGTACAATAAGAGGTTAAAATGTATAATTGAACATGTCATGAACAGTGTGATAAGGCGCGTGATGTCCAATAGTCCGGCATGTGTCCACGCTGCGCTGTCGACGAGAACTCGCTTACAAACTAAATAGTTAAATAATTGCCGTATTCGCAACACTACACGTATGTAATGTGCCTGTACCTACACGATACATTCATATCACGGGGGGAATGCAGCCACACGTATTATTGCCGGTACTTGCCCACCGCTCTGATCCGGCATTCAGGTGATACCGAGCAGACAGCATTTATTTATTTCATTGAAATAACGCTACTTTGTTAAAAATATAGTAACCTACTTTACATTCTCTTCGTGTTTTCTGCGAATGATCATTTCATGTAATCATCTATAGCGGCTTCGGAGAACAACATGAAGAAACGTATTTAATTGCTTTAATCCCAGTTAATGCAGATAAAGCATTCCGCTAACGGCGCGATCCGTCGTCTCCGCTCGGGCGCGCTGAAGAGCGGACTGACACGGTGTCAGTTCCTGACTCGGACAAATCGCGAGTTAATCCGACGGAGCGAGAACTAGGCGCCCGCCCCGCCCCGCCTCGCCGTGCTAATGCGCCGGCAGAGCGGTCATCGCCCAAACGACGACAAATTACTTTTTATGTCTATTTCGTTGTGCTGAAATGTTTATTTGGTGTGTGGTTGAACTCGTCGGCTCGCTAGCGGGCCGGGCGAGGGGCCATTCGCTAACTGCTTTAGTGGCTTTCGAATGGTTCTTTTAAACGATACGTATCGTTTACGAGAAAACTGTTGTCTATTCTTCAGGGAGCGCGCGGGCGGGGGGCGGGGGGCGGGGCGGGCGAGCGTGTTTATTTGAAGACTTACACATTTGTTAGTTTTTCAAGTTGTGTTATCAGCGGGATTTAAACTGCGTGCGGGGCCCGGCCGGCGGCGGCCCTTTACGAGCAGCGTGAGGGGAATCTATAACTAACATGTGGAATTGAGTTTCATTCTGTATAAATCTTTATTTGCAAACTAAGATAAGGGTAAGAGGTACTGAGATGTCTCTACGAGGCCGCCACCATGAGTGTCCAAATACAGGGCCAGCAGTCTAATCCCATCCAATTGCGCAGAGGAGTGAGACAGGGGGATGTCATATCCCCGAAACTGTTCACTTGCGCATTGGAGGATATGTTTAGGAAGCTGGACTGGAAAGGAAAGGGCATTTAACATAAACGGCGAGTACATCTCACACCTGCGATTCGCTGATGACATAGTCTTAATGGCGGAGTCGCTTGAGGAACTGAACCAGATGCTGGATGGCCTAGCTTCAGCCTCCCGATGTATCGGTCTTGGCATGAATTTGGATAAAACCAAAGTCATGATCAATGGTCACATTGACACCAAGGCCGGTGGTCGTACATGGTCACCTTCTCGAAACTGTTTCCGAGTGCACTTACCTTGGGCAGATTCTGGAGTTGGGTAAAAACAATTTCGAGAAGGAGGATCCAGCTAGGCTGGGCAGCATTTGGAAAACTACGTCAACTCTTCACGTCATCCATACCGCAATGCTTGAAAACGAAAGTTTTCAACCAGTGCGTCCTACCAGTTATGACCTACGGAACTGAGACGTGGACACTCACGATAGGGCTGGTCCACCAGTTCAGAGTCGCTCAGCGAGCTATGGAAAGAGCTATGCTCGGAGTTTCTCTGAAGGATAGGATTCGTAACGAATACATCCGACAGAGAAACAAGATTATCGACATAGCTCAAAGAATTAGCAAGCTGAAGTGGCAGTTGGCCGGCCATATCTCGCGAAGAACCGACGGCCACTGGGGCAAACGTGTTCTTGAGTGGAGACCACGACTCGGTAAACGTAGTGTAGGACGCCCTCCAACCACGCGCTCATTGGGGGAGGCCTATGTCCAGCAGTGGACTGCTACAGACTGATGATGAGGTAGTTTACGGATCCTATCCATCAGAGAAACTCCGAGCATAGCTCTTTCCATAGCTCGCTGAGCGACTTTGAACTGGTGGACCAGCCCTATCGTGAGTGTCCACGTCTCAGTCTCAGCTCCGTAGGTCATATTCATATTGTTTATTAATTTGGCGACCTTCAGCTGCTTAGATTAATTTAAGAATGAAGGGATCTTTAAATTTAACAGAATTGATGTGCATAAAAAATATACGTCATTGAGAGGCGCTAACTCATGTTTGACCAAAAAAAAATTGCATAATCTTTAAAGGAAAAGAATAAATACATAAATAATGCTGGACAATTCACACAGCGTTATCTAGCCCCATGGTAAGCAGAGCTTGTGTTATGGGTACTAGATAACTGATAAATATAATATAACACATTACATAGATAGATATTTTTTATTATACATAGAAAACAACCAGAACACCCGGAACAAATATCTGCAAATCGTACACACAATTGTTCCGAGGCGGGAATCGAACCCGCAACCTCCTGCGTCGCAGGCGGACCTTCGCCCACCGCGCCACATCGGTCGTCATAGGAAAAGAATGAACGGTTCTCAAGGCAGTTTCCAAGTATATCCTCTGTATTGCTCGGTTGTCCCTTTTGGTAATTTTAATGTCTTTTTTAAATTAATTCGACGCCTGCTTATTCTGTAGTTGTCATTTTAATTCGTCTCATATACATAGAAACGAACAAACAAAACACCAAAAACCACACAACAGTACACTTGCTGCCAACAATGTTTTCCCACAAACGAAGCCCGCAGAGCGTGTAGGCTGCGCTCGAGGACACCATCCAATACGAATCATCGGTTATTGGCGGCGCGCATTATGTAAAAGGATCGTAAAGTATTTATTTCCTAGTAAAAATATCGTAATACAAACAATACCATTACCCTGCGCCAGCCCGCGCTCATCTCCAGAGATGGGAAGCGACCGCGAGGGCGCGGGGCAAGACTTGTCGATGATCATATTTATTTTATGAAAAACTAATCTATCTTTATTGTTTTGTTTGCAATCGCCATGGTGCAACTGTTCATCATTGAAGTGTTATTGCCTACCTAAACAAGGCGTGCCGCTAAGCACTATGTAGAAACATTCAAATTAAAACATGTTCTTATAAAACAACTCAATGTACAAACCACCATTACAAAAAGTGATAGTGATAACATTCAAACCAGACAGCAAATACACCAAAAAGAGTTCTGAATATTAAAAAGGGTGTTTTCATTTTACTCTGATAGATTTTAGTACAAATGAATCAGCCGCGGTTGGGTAGATACAAGATAATAAAATATCCATAAAATATTACCTATTAAAAATCCATCCGAACTGATTGAAATCTAAAATGAATATGCATATCCATTAAATAAATCCGAAACGAACACGCGCTCAATTGAAATGTCATCTCAAAACGTGCACTGAGCCGAAACAAGCAATCGTTTATTTGATCGATAAACAGCACAACACTAAAATTGAAGTTTAGTCGTGCATTAAATTGAATATATTCATAAAAACGGTCTCGGTTACGTTTTATCGCGGAACTTTGTTCATTGTTGACGTTAGGCGATAGTGCCTGGCCTGCCCCGCCCGCCATCGGCATCACACGCTGTACAAAGTAGGTGCTTTGCAACAAAACACCTAACAAACTATCGGTTTGCAGTTAATAAAAACTTACAAATTATTTTGAAGCTTTTTTGAATGTGGACATAAAATGCGAGTCTACCTGATTTTCAACAGTAAGACATGCTGATGTTCATGCCTCGCCGCACAACGGCACGGCCCTTACGGTATCATATGCTGGTCATCCACGAGAAGACGAGTGTCAATATGCTGTGCGAGACGACCGACAACGCAATATCGCCAGGCGGAATAATACATTATAGTTAGTGAATCGAGATACAATACAAAAATACTTTATTGTACACCGATACAGATCATCACAAAAGACATTACATGCGACAAGTACAATGGGCGGCCTTATCGCTTTTTAAGATGTTCCATGTTTATAACAATAACGATGATTCTGACAAAATTAAATGTTACTTAAACTTTCAGTTATTCCGTGATCATGGCGCATGAAACTGAAATATTGGATAACTCAAAAATCAAATCATGGTAAATATCTCGTTTTTTTTTTAAATTCAAACGTTTATTTCAGACAATCAGTTTTAAATGAGTTTGGTTTTAGTGTTAATAACCATGATAGTTTCAAAAGTTTGATTCTGACAAACACCGATCACGAGAACAATGATACCAACATGAAAACAATACGCATTCTGACAAACACCGATCACGAGAACAATGATACCAACATGAAAACAATACGCATTCTGACAAACACCGATCACGAGAACAATGATACCAACATGAAAACAATACGCATTCTGACAAACACCGATCACGAGAACAATGATACCAACATGAAAACAATACGCATTCTGACAAACACCGATCACGAGAACAATGATACCAACATGAAAACAATACGCATTCTGACAAACACCGATCACGAGAACAATGATACCAACATGAAAACAATACGCATTCTGACAAACACCGATCACGAGAACAATGATACCAACATGAAAACAATACGCATTCTGACAAACACCGATCACGAGAACGATGATACCAACATGAAAACAATACGCATTCTTTGGCTTGTTTTGTATGAATCAACATTGGGCTTTCATTCGCTTTTAATTAGATTTGAAACAGCAATTCACATACTTCAGCCGCCGCATTCAAGTGACTGAGTGCAACAATCAAAGCTCTCGCTAACTAGGTAGGTACTTACAGTATCCGGGCCGCGCGATCTGCTGGAAAAAACAGCTACCTCACTCATTATTACTGTGGAATAGTCTACACTGCACTCTGCACTGCGCCCAACAAATTATATAAAATTAAACCTCTCCTGAGGTAAACTTGAAGGCTCAACATAGTGTGCGAAAGGGCGAGCTAGGATTAAATGCACAATGATTTATTCCTACACGGATCGCGTAAAATTGAAGAGAAAATTGACAACTGCAAGGCCCATGAAGTAGACAGCATAGTCGAACGATAACTTCTGATTTACAATATTTGAAGGTGCATTTATAATTATAAACCTACGATATGATGGACCTTAGCCTTGAGCCACGGGTGTTTCTTGCGTGGAGTGGCACCACGGACCTTAGCCTTGAGCCCCGGGTGTTTCTTGCGTGGAGGGGCACCACTCGTGTGTGGAATCAGTCCGCTGCCTGCATTCTATTTATTTTATTTTGATTTTTGTGTTTGATTGATTTGTGAAATAAGGTATTTCCTCAGATACGTACATATCTATCGAGCAGCAGTCGCCAGTAACACGCTGACCTCGACTCGCCGATTCGTAGGAGTCTCTCTGAAGGAACGCCTCGGCGGAACTGGTGGCCCCGGACTGACTGACTATTTGCACTCTCGTTGATTACTTCTTTAAAGGACGGATCTAAAGAAACACGCCGTCGTCGTCGCCGATACAAATACAAGTTCAATCACAAGACAAGTTGAGTTATGTTACACCCATCAGGGGTTCTGCGATCAATTACAAAGTTTCAGTTCAGATTGAATAAGCATGGAATGGATATGTATACGAGTATGTAGATAATGCATTCTATTATGTATAAATCACACAAGCTCTGCTTAGCCTGGCGCTAACCGCTATGGTGCTGTGTGGATCTAGCATTATTTATTATTAATTATGTTTCTTTACATAGTTAGTAGTTAGGTACTATTATTAGTCGGGCTCGCAAACACAATATCACATGCAATGAGCTGCGTTTGAACGCGGCGCGGTGACCTACCATTAACTCCACCCAACTGACAGTACCATGTCAATATACTTAACACTAGAGTACACGCGCGGCCTACTATAGTAGACCTGGGTTACTCTTTTTGCAATAACTTTGTAGCTAAGCGCGCTAGAAACTAGTGATTCCAGGTAATCCTCGTCTGGTATATTTGTCACAACCTCAGTACCCCGCGCGACCCCAGCGCGTACGCAGGCTCAAGCAGTTTGACGCCAAAAGTGCGGGCCTACCAAAGTAGTCCGCGCGTGTATTGGTGTACCAAATTCAGGTATGTAACTTTTGATGTATTATTGATTTATAACGCTATAACAATGTGTTTTGTAAATAATGATATATTTATATGTATGTATATCAAATTATTATGAATTATTTATTAGTTACAAATTGCAAAATGTATTTTTTTTCATAATTTTATATATTTTTTTACAGATTTACGTCATGGATGATTTACAAGTAGAAAGGTGGCTGCGAGAGGTAGATACTGAAGATGAAGAAGTGGTTGAGAGTGAAGATGATGAAGTTCAGCCAGAGCCAGATTTGCAGGCCGTAGTCCGCGAGTCAGAACGAATCAGACGACACATCAGGTTCAGAAGACGCTCCACTCTCGGAACTAGCAACCAGAAGGCGCAGTGCAGTCTATAAATCTACGAACGGAACTATTTGGCAAAAAGATGTTCCACCAGCAACACGAACTCGACCCCAAAACATCAAATGAACACCTCCGCCGAAAAAATTGTCAGACGGAACTTTTTACACAAATTGTCCTTCAATTTGATAAAACCGCTTTTGATACGCCGCGCATCCATTGAAACACTTCCCCGACAACTAAAATTTAGAATAATAGGACTTTTAGGCAGCCCAGTTCAAGAACCCCAAGAGTCCCAACACGATTTAACTCCAAAGATAGGACGAGTTGGTCGATGTGCGCTCTGCTCGAGAGCCCGAAATCGGTCGACAAAAAAGTGGTGCAAGACTTGCAATAAATGGATTTGTCCCGATCACCAAGTAGTAGTGTGTCCTGAATGCTACGAAAACAAAGAAATTGGTAACTAAGTTTAGTTTTAAGTTAGAAAAGAACATGTTGAACTCAGAAGTGCCATTTTTGTTTCTTTTTCTTAGATATTTACAAAATTGTTGGTTATTCAGTATTCTTAATAATTTTATCTAAGATGTAAGATTGTAAAACGTAGTAAAATAAATAACTTTTCGATTTTATTTCTTGTTTTAATCAGATAATTAGGAATATACCATATATTGACATTTTAAAATGGCCTAGTATAGTAGGCCACGCGTGTACTCATGTAAAAAAAGGGGGCGCGTGTACTGTAGTGTTAATGCATTTATGAAAAGTTGTTGTACACTCATAAAAACATCAATCGGTTTACTAAAAAAAGCGATATACATAATATAAATGCAAGAAAAAAAATAAACTCGCTGTGCCCACAACTAGACTACATAAGATAAGTGTATGTATCTTTTAAAGGGCAATGTATACGCTTCTGCAACAAAACTCCAAGTGAGTTGCAAAAATTATCAATTTTTAAATTAAAAAAAAATTGTGAAACATATTCTTTGTAAAAAGGCTTATTACAAAATTTCAGATTATCTAGAAGTTAAAAAAGCTTGGAACGAGTTTTGCTCCAACGCCAACTTACAGATAAGCAAATCAAATGTACTAGACACATAAGTTATGAACGAACATACTAGTGGTGTACGATCCGTACACCATGTATAGTAACTAAGCTGGATATATCAGAAAAACTAGGAGATAAATTTTAACTGATATATTTAACGATAAACTGTAGTTACTAACGAGATGATAGTGAGACGCGTGTGTCGATTGACAGGTGATCGCGAACTGAATAATATAAAGAGTATTGCTAAAGTTGATGAGGTTGGCGTTAATTAGGGCAATGCACAATGTACGTACTCGTACAAGTGGTTTCTTCTCACTTCTTCCACTGGTGGACAAAAAATTGAAGTGAACTTTAAATAAATGTTATTATATAATAATGAATAGTATAAATATGACCTGTCTAAGTGCTTATTTGTAAGCCTAAAGAAATAAACTTTCATTTCATTTCAACTCCACTCGAACTCATCTAATGGAACTGGAATGCTGCATTGATGCGCACGAATGCATGAATTCATCCGAAATAATTTATTTAGCTTTGATGATTGTTTGCTCGCAAGTAGAATATTGACTTTGTGACATGATACTTAATTAACACCATTTTGATTATCATGATATTTTGTTCCCAATATTAAAATAAAATAAAATAAAATAAAAAATAAAAAAGCCTTTTATTCCTTAACCTTAAATAACATTGATCAATCATGCTTATGAAAAAATTGTTAAACCTAATGTATGTCAAATATTATAGAAAATGTCAGTATGTAGATTTCATGATTAATGTATGTTAGTTTATTTAGTAATGTATTTGTATTATTTATTTCGATTGAATTTAATGCATATATTTAATAAGTAGTTAGGACCCCTCTCGGGTAAAGGCCTCCTCCAGTTCTGTCCAGTGTTTGCGGTCTTCTGCGACGCTTGTCCAATTTTGTGTTTTTACATATTTTTTTATTTCGTCTGACCATCTTGCTAGGGGTCTACCAATTCTTCTTTTGCCCTTAGGACCTTTCCATGAGGTGACTAAAGTGGCCCACCTTTCTTTTGGCATTCTAGCTACGTGTCCGGCCCATCCCCACTTCATTTTAAGAGCGTGTTGTAGCGCGTCTATAAATTTAGTTTTTGATCTGGTTTCTTTATGTTGTACTTTGTCTTTTAGTCTTATTTTCAGTATATTCCGTTCTATTGCTCTTTGACATTTTGCTACTTTGTCCTTTGCCTCTCGTGTATAGGTCCATGTCTGGCTGCCGTAGGTAAGCGTTGGAAGTAGGCAAGAGTCGAATACTTGCTTCTTTAACCTTAAAGGTAGTGAACCTTTTAAAATTTCCTTCATGCTCCAGAATTTCTTCCAGGTTTTTGTTATTCTTCTGTCTATTTCTTCGATGTTATTTGATGCCTTAAATGAGACCTGTTTCCCGAGGTAAATATATTCATCTACGTATTCTAGTGTCGTATCTTCAATCAGTAAGTCTTTCTTTTCGTTGTTTGTCATAGCTTGTGTTTTTTGTAGGTTCATCTCTAGTCCTCTTGTTTTGCTAGCGTTATGTAGGGTAGTCAACATATGTTGGAGTTTAAGCGTGTCTTCTGCGAGAAGTACTATATCGTCTGCAAAGGCTAGGTATGTTAGGTTCTGGTCGTTAATTTTTATACCTTCATTTTTCCAGGAGAGCTCATTTATTATTGATTGTAGAATGGTAATAAATAGTGTGGTCGAAAGGGGGTCCCCTTGCCTTACCCCTCTTCCAATTTTAATAAATTTTCCCGTCGTTTCTAGTTTTACTCTACTTCTACAGTTTTCATATATTTTTCTTATAATTTCTATGTAGGTTTCTTCTACCTTAGCTTGTCTCATAGCTTTCCAGATATACTCATGTTCTATTGAGTCAAATGCTTTCTGGTAGTCGATGAAAGCCAGATATAGAGGTTTCCGGAACTCTTGGTATTTTTCGATTACTTGTTCTAGCGTATGGATGTGGTCGATTGTACTGAAACTTCTACGAAAACCGGCTTGTTCTACGTAGATAAACTTTTCCACTTTTGGAGTAAGTCTCTGTTGTAGGCCTTGTGAAAATATTTTATACAGGCTTGACATAAGGCTTATTGGGCGGTAATTAGCTATTTCTGTAGGGTCTCCTTTCTTGTATAGTATTACGATGTCCGACTCTGCCCATTGTCTTGGAATATTTTTTTCTTTTAAGATTTGGTTGAATAGGACAGTCAAAGGCGTTAATAGTGCTTTGCTTGATGTTTTAAGCATATCGTTAGATATTCCGTCGGCTCCTGGACTCTTTCGTGTTTTTAGTTTCTTGATAAGTAGGTCTATCTCTCTGTCTTCAAAATTTAGGATGTCGTTTTTCTTAGTTGTCATGCAGATAGAGATTTCTTGTGGTATCGTTTTTAGATTTCTTGTCTTGTATAAATTTTCATAGAAGTCAGTAGCAGTTGCAAGAATTTCGTTTCTAGTGTCCTTACATGTATGTCCTTTTTTTAGTTTTGGTATCCAGTGTTTTTTTTGGTTTAGTTCGGTTTGTGCTCTTTTTAGGCTTCCAGTACAAGTTAGGTGTTTTTCTATTATGCCTGTCCTGTATATTTTGTAATCTAGTTTTATTTGTTTGTTAGTTGCCTTGTATAGTGCGCTGAGCTCTATTTTGTCATCTCTGGTCAGTGGATTTTTGTTCTGTAGATTGTGTCTTTTTTGAAGTAATATTTTAGATTTTTCAGATAGTATTGTTTTCTTATGTTCTTGATTTTCTTTTCTAGGGATGCTGTCTACGATTGCCTTTTCTAGCTTGTCGTAGAATGCTTGTACATTTTCACCATTATGATTGAGTATTTCTTCTTTCTTTTCCTCTAAGCTTTTTACAAATTGTATTTTCTCATCCTCTGTCTCTAGAACCTTTGGGATTGATGCTCGGTAGCTTGTTCGTTTTTTCTTTGGTTTATCCATGATGAGCTTGCCTCTCTGACTAGTCGATGATCGGAGGGGTATATGATATTTATTATTTCAATGTTACTGAACATTTGGTGTTTAGAAGAAATTATGTAGTCTATTTCGTTTTTTACGGTCTTATCAGGCGATATCCATGTCCATCTTTGATTAAGTTTTCTCTTAATAAATGTACTTGGAATGGAGAGGTTGTTCTCCATAGCAAACTGTATAAGCTTTTGACCTCTTTCATTTCGTAATTCAGTTCCATGTATGCCGAATAGTCCTGTTCTTGTCTCTTCCCTGCTTGGTTTTCCTATTTTCGCGTTGAAATCCCCCATTATGATATACTTCTTTTCAGACATATCTTGAGCTTTGATGAGGGTTTCGTAGAATATCTCTAGGTCTTCGTCGCTTGCATCTGATGTCGGTGCGTGTACTTGGATGAAAGATAGTGTCTCTTGTTCGAATTTTAAGTTTAAAATTGCAACTCTGTCAGATAGCCCACGAAAACTTACGAAGTTTGTTTTGTATTTTTTCTTCATTATGAAACCGACTCCTAGTTGTCCCTTTTTTTGTCCAAAATAGCAAAATATGTTTTCGTTGTCTTCTTGGATGTCGTATCCTTCTCTTCGAATCTCGCATAATCCTATTATGTCGTATTTTATATTTTGAATTGCATATTTAAATGTTACCATTCTTTGTTCCGTAGAAAGTGATCTTGCGTTGTAGGTACATATATATATAATGTTTTTTTGTCTCTTTGTTTTCATGTGAGCTGGAGGGTTTTGGTCTAGCTCTCCCGCGGTGACCAACCGTGTTGGGATGCTTTTTTTTGTTTGTAACTGTTGTGTTTTGTTGTTAAACTTTGGAGGAGGTGCCGCTAATTGCTATTGTTTTGTTATATTTTCTCTCGTCTGTGTCGTCAGGTATTGTGTTATATCATTGTGCGTTTTGTTCTTCTTCACTGGCCTAAAACTGTCACCGTTGCTCGTAGTTGGTCCATTGTCGCAATTTAGAGTCCTCTTATTATGGTTTATTACTTTGTTTGGCATTTTTAATGGTGAGTTTGTTGGTGCTCGGACAACTAGCTTGTTGTATTTGATAAAAGCTTTGTTTCTTTTTTCAATTTCCGTTTTCAGCTGTATTTGGAGCTGTTTTCTTACTTCTAAGATTTTTGGTGGGAAATCTTCTTTTAAGTACAAGCCGGTGTGAATAAGTTTGTGTTTATTTTTGAGAATTGCAATTTTTTTGCTGTATGTGGTAAGGCCTACGTTTATCGGTCTAGGGTTTTCTCCCTTTTTTCCAATGCGACGAACATGTTGGATTTCGCTTGAGTTAGTCGGTGTTTGTAGGTTTTTGTTTAAAATGTTGAGTATCTCTTTGTCTAACTCCATATAGGTGCTTTCTTGTTCAGGTACGCCGAAGAAGACCAAATTTCTTATCCTAACCTCTTTTTCTAGCTGATCTAGGCGCTCTTCTTGCTTTTGTTGATTCATTTTTAGCTCGTCTAGTTGTGGCTGAAGAGCGCCAATTTTTTCATCTAGGTTGTCTATTTTTGAGGATAGTTTGGCGTCTGTATTTTTAATTTGTTGTGCGATTTCAGCGATACCCTTCATTAGTTCGTCCATCTTACTTTATCCTTTCAGTAATATTTAAATATATAAATGCAAAAAGTGCAAAAAGTATATACTAGTGAAGGTTTGAACCAGCGGTCGTTTGACAGTCTCGGTGTATCTTAGTGCGCTTAACAACTGAGCCAGGGAGCCGATACTGTTGCAGTCGAAATAGTGGAATGCTTTCAGTGTTCTAACGGTCGGTTCGAAATATTTTTCGCCCACCGTCAATTTGGTAAATAAGACGGAACAAACACGGCAAACAAATAATCACTGATTTGAATAACTTATTTCATGTTTTCACTGTATTTTCGATATGTTTTGTTATTTTATGGTTCTTCACTGCTTAGGTAATTTAAGATTGTGGTGTTTGTCGTCTTTTTCACTTGGCTGGCACTGTTTATTGTAGTTCACAGATCGTCCTTGTTTTTTTTGTTGTAGTCACTGTTTTGTAGCTCTTATCTTTAATTTTTCGTCGAGATAACGTTTCCTCCTGCGCTTGGTGCTTTTTACTTTACGTTTCACTAGTTTACTCACTGTTTTTGCCCGGATTTCAATTTTTAAATTAATTTTATTCGTAGAGTTGATGTTGATCGTGCGAGCGCAGCGCCCTCTCCTGTTCCCAATATTACCTGCTACAAATGTATTTGTTATCAAAGTGCAGCCAATGAGCGGTGACAACAGTAATGAATGATACACTCACAGATACATCTAACTCGAGCGCTGGAGAGGGCAGTGAACAGAGCAATGCTACTGGGACTCTTGAAAAGTACATGACAAGTCTAATAAAAGGATTTTTCAAAATAAACTAATTAAGTATATTTTCTAAGATGTAATTCCTAGTGCTTCAAGAACCTTTGTCTGATATGGATATTATGGATATTATCAAATTTGAAGTCTTGATAATTCCAAGTGTCCACCGGATTATGAGAGAGGGAATTATTAACTAATTATGATATGGACCTAAATTATTTTCATCATCATCATCAGCCTATAGCAGTCCACTGCTGGACATAGGCCTCCCCCAATGAGCGCCATAGCGCCCTGTCTTCAGCTTGCCCCATCCAGCATCTACCTGCAGTCTTTCGCAGGTCGTCATCCCACCTGGTCGGAGGGCGTTCTACACTACGTTTACCGAGTCGTGGTCTCCACTCAAGAACACGTTTGCCCCATCATCGGCCGTCGGTTCTTCGCGAGATATGGCCGGCCCACTGCCACTTCAGCTTGCTAATTCTTTGAGCTATGTCGATAACCTTGGTCCTCTGCCGGATGTATTCATTACGAATCCTATCCTTCAGAGAAACTCCGAGCATAGCTCTCTCTATATTATTTTGATTGTTTGTAATTACATATTTAATATTATAAATTAATGATTATAATGAATATAGTCATTATAATTATTGTATGTATGTATAATATTATTATATTATATCTCGTATCTGGACTCGGCACGTATCATCAGGAAGTCTCTGCAGCCCAAGTCACCGGCCGCTTCAGCCTAGCTTCGCGGTCGGTGATCCATCGTATTTTCTTGTACTTTCTATGGCAAAATAGTATATTTTTACGGACGAATCAGGAATAACTAAAATTATTGCTTTGGTCCTTTTGACAAGTCACGGCTAGTAAATATAGTGTCTGGTAAAAAAATAGTTTCACAAATAAATGCATGTCTGTGAGCAACTGTCTCTCGATGAACGCTGCAGATTCTCAGGAACAGTACCAGTTCTTCACCTAAACAGCCATTCAGCCGCAACGATACCAACATAACAATATTATTGTCTGCTAATTTAAGTATGTAATTCCCTACAAGCTCTAGTTGCTTGTATATTTATCTAACATTAAATATTCTTCAGATACAATTAATACATTTCCGTCGTTTGAGGATCCAATCTTTTACAACTCAAACTTTTGCTTCGGCGTAAAACATTAGCAATCAATTTAATATTAATTGACTCGGGAAAGAAGATTTTCTATGAAAAAAATTAACAAAAACAACTGAGACCTTGCGCCGTAATTAAAAGGCTTTCTTCCATAACCGACGGGAAATTCAATATCAAAGGCTCTTTTCTCTTCGCGACTCCAAATGGACGAGAGCTGAAAGTCTGCCATTCGACACGCTATGGACATTTGTTACAAGTGCCACAGATGTGGCAGCCAGTGTGCGGCGCCTGGTGGAATATGGTTACAGCAGGCTACGGTATGGACGCCTGTTACATCAGAAACGTACGACGAAGTTGCGTAGAACGGAAGTCGAGGCTTGTTGCATCAAATGCCTCATCACGAGCGACATTCCTGATCACTTGGCCAACACTAACTGCATTATTAAGAACATGTAATTTTAATTTATCTAGGTAGGTAAGTATGTACTTTTTTTGGAATAGAACATTTTATTTTCAAACTGTTCTAGAAATATGTCGAGAATATCTGACGATTCATGTTAGGTTGCAGGCCTCGGTACCAAACCATCAGACGATACAATATGGTCCTTCACTTGTGATTCGACGGGCTCCATTATCGGGATCCTGGCCTGATCCCGGGATACCTGCGACGGAGGTTCCAGCACAGTAGGTAAGTAGGTGTAGCTCCATTGGTTTGACGACCGATGTGGCGCGGTGGGCGAAGGTCCGCCTGCGACGCAGGAGGTTGCGGGTTCGATTCCCGCCTCGGAACAATTGTGTGTACGATCTGCAGATATTTGTTCCGGGTGTTCTGGTCGTTTTCTATGTATAATAAAAAATATCTATCTATGTAATATACAGGGTGGCACATTTAGAGCGGTCAGTATGGGTGAGTCTGAAACTATAAGACATACGAAGATCTCTTCATAGGAACCATGTCATCGATTTTAGTAAAAATAAAAACTGCATTCATACATTTTAAAAAAACTTATACTAAGCTCGGGAATCGAACCCGGACTTTTTGAAAAATAAAACTAACACTATTTACATTTAGATATCGATTGTGTAGGTTATAAGCAGTAAATGTTACTGTGAAACATGATGTGTAAAATGAATAAAATGTATTGTTTTTATATCCTTTAGTTTATTTTAGTACCTAAGTTTTCGAAATGACCACCATTTTTTTCAATACAACATTCAACTCGCTTAGGTGCGTAAAATTGTCTCTATGGTTGTTTATAACTCTTTGCTGATGTCACAACTTGTTACTCGTACAAATATACGAGTGCACGAAGGACGTCGTCAAGTTAGATTCTCATTCAACTGTTCATAATAAGGTTCTCATGCTTAAGATTTATGATGGACGTTTGGACAGATTTAAGTACCTTGCAATCTTAGTAGATCTTTTAGAGGTCTTAGGAGAAATGCCAGCAGAAGTAAAAGAACGAGTTTATTTTCAATAGTTCTCTCTCTATCTCACAATAGTTACATAGCTAGAGAATTTTTAAATGAGAACTTTCCTCAAAAATGGATTGGTACGGACGGCCCTATCAAATGGCCCGCGAGGTCACCCAATTTAACCCCACTAGACTATTTCTTGTGGGGTTACGTTAAGGATGAAGTGTACAAAACAAGCTACGATACCATTGAAGACCTAAAAGCAGCGTTAGAGTCAATTTTAATGCAAATTCACCACCTGAAGATACAAAACGCAATAGTAAGATTGTTACCTAAACGTGTTGAATTTTGTATTGAAAAAAATGGTGGTCATTTCGAAAATTTACTATAATAAATTAAAGGATATGCAAACAAAACAATGCATTTTATTCATTTTGGACATTATGTTTCATAGTAACAATATTTAAATATAATTAGTGTTAGTTTTAATTTTCAAAACGTCCGGGTTCGATTCCCGAGCTGAGTACAGGTTTTTTAAAAATGTATGAATGCAGTTTTTATTTTTACTAAAATCGATGACATTGTACCTTAGAAGAGATCTTCGTATGTCTTATAGTTTTAGACTTTCCCATACTGACCGCTCTAAATGTGCCACCCTGTATAGTATTATGTATATCAGTTATCTAGTACCCATAACACAAGCTCTGCTTACCCTGGGGCTAGATAATGCTGTGTGAATTGTCCAGCATTATTTATACAAAAGAACAAAAAAATAAATAAAAAAATAAAAAAATAAAAATAATAATTGGTTCTCACCTTTCGACGAAGAGATTTCAAGGACGGATACATTTCTAGGAACTTTATTTCCCAAGAGCTGTTAAGATGGAAGTCTTAACAAAACAATAATAATAATAATCCAGCAATAGCTCAAGGTACCTACAAGACAGGTACATTCCTGACGGGGACAAATGATTCGCCGGGACTGCCCCTCGCGGCTGATAGAAACAACTTTTAAATGATTATTGGACATTATTGCGAACTCGTAGAGGGGAGCGTACACTGAGCTATACAGCTACTTCACTCCGCTAGGGAATGAAGGCAAGCTATCAAAGCTCTGCAATGCCCCCGTATACGTATAAGTTTGAATACAGGCGTAAATATTTTCCTCCTCACGGAATGTTAGCCCTATTGCTCTACAAGTTCTCTTGTTGCCCTCTCGTAGATGCGCTTCCATCCATAACTTTTCTTCAGCGACTTCACGATCGACCGACCAACATACTGACTTAAAGGCTGGGACACTTCGAGTCGCAGAATCATAATTAAATTAGTTGGACTCTGCTCACCAGTACCTACTCTGCCTAATGAAGAGTCGCAGACACGTGTCCCCACGAACCTGTCCCTCAGCGTGTAGCAGCGGCGCCCCCGCGCTGCGCCGCGGCTCCGCTCCTCCAGAAATCCCCAAGATACATAATAATTAATAATTTAATAATTATAACTGGATAATTCACACAGCAATATCTAGCCCCATGGTAAGCAGAGCTTATGTTATGGGTACTATATAACTGATAACATAATACAATACATTACATAGATAGATATTTTTTATTATATGTATATAGAAAACGACGAGAACACCCGGAACAAATATCTGCAGATCGTACACACAATTGTTCAGAGGCGGGAATCGAACCCGCAACCTCCTGCACCGCAGGCGCACCTTCGTCCACCGCGCCACATCGGTTGTCAGTTGTTCTCCGGAAGCGAGTACTTTTAATACTACGCACTTAGAATACTTATTACTGTGAGACTACGCAATGAGTAACGACCCGCTCCGATGCTAAGTGGCCACAGCGCTTTTAATCCCATTGAATTATCGTTTTGGAATATTCATCTTTTAAGAGCGTTTATTCCTAAAATGCGCAGAAACAGTACTTTTCAAACCCGTTTATATCATGAACCAATAGTATAAGTTATTTACTAATAATTTTAGGAAATTTTAGTGTCCAAATAGTTTGACTATAAAATATTTCGATTAATATAGTATGTACGCGTTCTATCAAGATAACTTGTGAGAGGTTTTCATAATTTCCCTTTCAGCATCAGTTTCGAAGCTCAAAATAATAGAAAATACTGACATATCTAATTAAGAAAAAATTATAACCTACTGATGAGATCCTTGGCTAAAAATCTAATTAGATAGATGTTTGGTTTTGGTATCCTACTATGAGAAATTAAAATTTAAAAAATGTGAAATATTACGAATATTACACATTTTTAAATAATGTTTTTACCGATATGCCTTATTTAATTTAATATAATAATAGCCTACCAATAAAGTGGAGCATCTTTTTTAAAATCATACATTTAAAATTTTTATGATTTTGTTGCTATTATTTTTCTATAAATATTTAATGAGCGACGTGACCACACTCTAGAAAGTCTCGCGGCGGACTGATTTTTGCGCAGCGTTTTATAGTAGTTTTAAAATATTTATAGAAAAATAATAGCAACAAAATCATAAAAATTTTCAATGTATGATTTTAAAAAAGATGCTTCACTTTATTGGTAAGCTATTATTATATTAAATTAAATAAGGTATATACGGTAAAAACATCATTTAAAAATGTGAAATATTCGTAATATTTCACATTTTTTAATTTTAATTTCTCATAGTAGGATACCAAAACCAAACATCTTCTAATTAGATTTTTAGCCAAGGATCTCATCAGTAGGTTATATTTTTTTCTTAATTAGATATGTCAGTATTTTCTATTATTTTGAGCTTCGAAACTGATGCTGAAAGGGAAATTATGAAAACCTCTCACAAGTTATCTTGATAGAACGCGTACATACTATATTAATCGAAATATTTTATAGTCAAACTATTTGGACACTAAAATTTTCTAAAATTATTAGTAAATAACATATACTATAAGATAAGTGGTTCATGATATGAACGGGTTTGAAAAGTACTGTTTCTGCGCATTTTAGGAATAAACGCTCTTTTATAATAATATTGAAAATAATGAAAATAATTTTGGTTTTTATTCTTTTGATGATTATATGGATGCGTTTTTATCATGCATGCTATGCTGGACTACTACACGGGATTTGACGGGAGGGTACGCTGAAGACATGCTCTGTGCGTCACTATGCGCCTGCACATTGCCCTTGCTTTCCGTCTTCTTTCAGAAAAACGAGAATCTTATAACAATTAGAAAAAGGACGGACGAATTCGTCGTGCAGACGGCGCGTCGAATGTACGATCGCGCCGACAACGGGCACCACGAACACCTCCACAACATCGCGCCGCCCCAGCCCCGGCCCCAGGAAGATGACCGCCCATGGCGACCCCTTCCGCGGGACCTGATCCCTGCGGAACCACCATAGAGTCCTTGGGTTTACCGAATGCAGCCAAAAAAAAAACATTGATAAGTAGGGAAAAAAAAGAAGATTTCCCACAAAACCCAAGGACCGAGGGGTCGTCACCCCTCGAGTTGACGCCGGGGTAATGAGGCGAAGCCTCGAGGCCCCTCTCTGCGCCCCCACCAGGGCCGGAAAGAAATTGATTGGAAAAAGGACGTTTATTGTTGTTTATGTTTGATGGTGACGTAGAGGTCGCCGCGGCCCATCACCTCCTGCGAGCGCGCTACGCGCAGCGTCACGCCCAGCTTGCACTTGCTGAACGGGAACTTGTACGGGAACGCGGGGAACACGATCGACGCGTTCACTATCTCCCAGTACTTCTGCAACATTACACACCAACTATATGATTTGAGTTTCGAGCTATCCAATATTTTGGCACAGCGCGACATTATAAATATCCCGCTATAAACGACTTCGATAGTTTCAAAAGGTTTATAATATTATTTATATTTTTGGTAAGTCGCAGGGAAAAAAAACAAGTAAATACCTTAATATAGAACCCTGCGTGGGACACCAGCTAAGCTGCTATATTATAATAGGATTACACGCACGTAGCTAGTAAAGGAAAAATTTCATCGATATCGACTTTAAGACATAGTCTGCGGGGTGATATTTGAGTTATGTTATGGAACATTAGTGATTGAGTACTTGGGGCAGGGGGCAGACGATGCCGTACGCGCGGATGAAGCTGCCGATGACGTCGTTGTTGATGAACTCGCAGAGCTGGTAATTGCCCTCCACGAAGGAAGGCCGGTACTCGTTGTGCAGGAACTCGAACATGTGGATCCGCAGCTGGAAGCATTGTGGTGAGCGTGAGCGCGAGTGTCACTCACGCACGATACTAGCAACTGACGATATTACTTGCTATTTTATACCTGTGACATCTCATGCTGGGCAAAGGCGCAAAGGCCTCTTTTAATCAAATATACTCATCCCATTCCACGGAATCAAACTCAACATTATTTTGGAAACTCTAATTTCGTTATATGTATTATATATTCCCACCAAAAACATAAATAAATGACTTGGCCAAGTCAAATCTAAGCTACTTTAAGATCTCACATTTTTAAATAACAGTAATTGTTATAGGTATCCAATAAAGCAAAGAAATAGAGTTTAATACTTGTTCATAATGTTATTTTGTTCCTATAAATACATATTTCGATGGTGCATAGAACTTGGGACTCATTTAGATCTCCATTCTTTTTGCCACAGCCAAGCATAAATTTTGTATTGAACTTGGCTCTCCTTTTTACATTTATGTTTTTGGTGGGATATCATTACTTTTTGTAAAGAAAACTAGGCAGGTATTGACTGGGCGTTTCCAAATATAATTCTACTTGACAATAATAGATGGCGACACTTTGCATCATGGGAAATAAACATTTATAGGTGCGTAGGGCTCAGTATTAATATATTTTAATAATTATGGGTACTGAAATTTGTTCAACTTACGTTCCTAAAGTCTTTTTTGTCGCCAAAATATCAATTTTTCAGTTTTATTCGTCATTTTTTAAACAAGCCGCCATCTATCGTCAACCATTAAAAAAACAGGGCCGTATTTAGAATCCAATTATTTTGCTGAGTATCCCATTCTGTTTCACCTACTATGGAATGTACTATAAATAAATATTAAATATGCAGGAAATAAAAATAAAGCCTCATTTATATTAAATATTCTATATTGAAAGTACTTTCCCTCCGTGAGACAACTACTATAATAGTTGTTTAGTTAATTTCATGAAATTGAAGCCCGACTTAATTTTAAAGCTTCATTCGCATCATGCTACTTTTGATTCACCGCCGCCTGGTACGAAAATTCTTAGTACGTCCCTGTTATACCACTAGTGACATCTAGTGAGAGGTAGTAAAAATATGTAGTTACTTCGAAAACAGAATGAAGTGAGCAGTTCTGCTATTGACCGGTAGATGGAAAATAAAAAAGTGGGCGGGTTCAGCACGCAAAATGTCACGCGTTGTTCTACATTATTATAAGTTTTTTTTATGTACAAACTCGGCTTTTATACCTCCACTGAGCTAAACTAGAAAATTCTACGATTTTCCGGGCTATACCTATCTCTTTCTATATTCCAGAACATTTCTGATTTCCCTTTCTATCCTTTATATCGGTTCGAGAACAGGTACGTACATAGCTAGGTAGGTATATACGGGCCGGTCCCTAACAACTACACTGTATTCTATGGCGCGCCATAGAATACAGTGTAGTTGTGGCGCAATCGGAGTCGTTAGTATAGTACTATTGCTTATTCTATGCAATGCGGTTCTATTTTTAATTTGAACCTTATTCCATTGACATAATGTCGTCGTCGCTAACATCACTTATTTTTTGACCTTTTTTTTAATTTTTGATTTTCCTACGCTTTAACACAATTACCGAGCTGGATTCCAAATTTCATCCTTCTAGGTCATCTGGAAGTAGGTTAGATTTAGGTACATGTATGTCAGTCAGTCAATATGAATTTTTACGACTTTTTGACCTTCATATCTTTATAACCGTTTGAGCTAGCTTCATGAAATTTGGGCTTCTACATGTCCTTATGGATATAATTAAGCACACGTAGTTTTATGTGTTTACGTTAAAGAGGTTTTGAGTTATAGAAGGGTCAAAAGTGGCACCAAGTGGTTCGTGTAATGATACACTCGGTGCGTTCCTTTGAACTTGGCTTGGACACGCTGCCGCGTGTCCTAATCCAACAGAAAAATCAATAAAGTTTATTTAGTGAAGGTCAATAAGACCCAAGTCAAGTTTTAAACCAAATTTTCAGCAAATATGAAATTAAATTTAAATTGGTATAATTTTCGCCTCAAGTTTGTGTCTACTAGTGGAAGAACCGTTACGTGTAGAATGTTCTAGGCCCACAGCCGGATGTTCGGAAGTAAGAGGGAAAGAGTAAAGTATTGTAAAGTAGGTAGGTAGGTACCGTGACGTTGTTGTCCCAGGGTTGCAGGTTGTAGCCGGCGAGGTTGATGACGTACAGCCGCGGCGTGCGCTGCGCCGCACGCTGACAGTGGCGTTGGAGTATAGTAGGTAGGTAGGTAGTTACCGTGACGTTGTTGTCCCAGGGTTGCAGGTTGTAGCCGACGAGGTTGATGACGTAGCGGCCGAGGCGCGCGCTGCGCCGCACGCTGACAGTGGCGTTGGAGTATAGTAGGTAGGTAGGTACCGTGACGTTGTTGTCCCAGGGTTGCAGGTTGTAGCCGGCGAGGTTGATGACGTACAGCCGAGGCGCGCGCTGCGCCGCACGCTGACAGTGGCGTTGGAGTATAGTAGGTAGGTAGGTAGGTACCGTGACGTTGTTGTCCCAGGGTTGCAGGTTGTAGCCGACGAGTTTGATGACGTAGCGGCCGAGGCGCGCGCTGCGCCGCACGCTGACAGTGGCGTTGGAGTATAGTAGGTAGGTAGGTACCGTGACGTTGTTGTCCCAGGGTTGCAGGTTGTAGCCGGCGAGGTTGATGACGTACAGCCGAGGCGCGCGCTGCGCCGCACGCTGACAGTGGCGTTGGAGTATAGTAGGTAGGTAGGTATATAGTACATAGTTACTTTGTTGTAGGAAACTTCTACAAAACAGTTCTGTTTCATCTCCCTATAAAATTATAATTTACAATCATATTTTTAACATTAACAAAATAAACACAATGCTAATATTTCATGAATATTAATTTAACTTTAAATTTAGAATTAATTTACTGTTTTTAGCAATCCCTTGGTCCCAACTAATTTTATTGTTGTACTTCACTTATACTCATATTTCTACTGGACTTCTTTCATCATTGGTTTCATCTGGGTTCTGTTTAACCCATCAAACCTCAACTTGGTTTCTCACCTAGAAGAGGGTGACTTCGAAATAACCAGTCTCTCATCACCTGTTATACTCATTTTAATTTTTCATTAAACTCCTTATTTCTTCTCTTATTCTTATTCTTCTTGAAGCTCACTGTATACTGCTATTTTTCAGGGATTCACACATAATGATGACCAGAAAGGCATGTAACCTGGAGGCTAACCTGAAGCTCGCTACAGCCCAGCTCAAGGAAATCAGAGAGGACCGAGACAGGCTGGTTCAAGAGCAGGAGGATAGCGAAGCTAAATTCCTGGCTAATCTTGGCAGGATTCAATCACTCAATAGACAACTCGCTGAGCTCCATGCTCACCATGAAGATGCAGAGTCAGAAGTGAACCACTTGAATGCATGCCTGCGTTCCGTGAACAGTTGTCATGAATCCTATGAACTGGTGTTACAGCACAATAAGGACTTACAGCAAGAGCTATCAGAGTGTAGAATAAAACTAGATATATTAGAGTGTAAGCCGTTGCCTTCAGCAACCAGTGTTTGTAGTTTAGATCTTTAAACAGAGCTTATGACAACTGATCCTAATATGTATCAACGATGGATCTTACTTCACCATGTTGCCATGGTCATAGCCAAACACCCGTCATAAAAGGGAGCAATAAAATTAAAAAGTATGTTAAATTAAGTAATTTCATCAAGAAGTCAGATAAAAAATTAAGAAACAAAAACAATTGCTCAATAATGCTAAATTGAGCAAGGAAAAGTCTAAACCTACAAGTAGAATTGGACTCCTGGTATAATTTATTAGGGTGTAACTCAAAATATTTGAACTATATGTCTGAAGAAATATAATTACGGATCGTATTTAGCAAGATGACTCTTTGAATAAAAACACAACTTTAATAGTTCAGCTAGGTGAAAGTTGTGTCAAGCGGTCACAGTTGATAAGGCTAGTTGAGGTAATTCTAGGAAAGATAGAAAATAGACTAGGGAAACTGATTATTTGCTCCTTCCCATATTCAAAGTCATTGACATCAAAACAAAATGAAACTCGATGTCAAAATAACATGATGATGTATATGACATGTCGTCATAGTGACGTATTATTCTTTGATACTAATAAATTTATTAGTAAAACTTGTGACTAGAGATACAATGTACCTTACTTAAAAATTTAGCAATTATCAATTTACCACAAAGTAAATTGATAATTGCTAAATTTTTTGCATATAATATTTTTGATCCCGTTATAAGTAGTATAACGCAGATACCTGACAAGCCTGTGTGTGTAGTTAGTAATAGTACTAATGAGGGCATCAAAGCGACTGTGTCAGTAAATACAAATTTAAACTGATCACATCGACAATGGGAAAGCCAAATACGTTTCATATAGTCCATCAGAATATATAAGGCTTACCCAGCAAAGTTCTAGAATTAGAACTAATTTTTTTTTTAATAAAATTAAATATAAGTAAATTAAAAATAGTCTTAAATGTAAAGAACGGAAAGATATTGTTAAACTTAGTATTGAGAGAACTATTGAACTTTTTTGTGTGGAACTGGAGCGGGATCATAGTTTGTGTGTACTGCCCGCCCGACGCAAATCAGGTAAACTTTGAAAGTACTATAGAAGAAGCTATGCTAAAAATATTTACTTGTAAGAAGGATCTGTTGTTTGTTATTTTAATATAGATATTTTAGCGAATCCTCTCGCTGATAGATTGATTAATTTATTCAAATACTTTAACTTAAAACACCTTTTTAATGATCCGACTAGGGTAACCCTAACTTCTGCCACTTGTTTAGATAATATTTACTGCAGTCAATCTCCAACCAACAAATCAGTAATTAAGCATTTCAAATCAGACCATTATGGTCAGAGTGTTAATTTTATTAATAATTTGAATGATAAAAAACAGTTGAGGAATATACGTACAGGCCTATCACAGAGAGCCGTATTAGTAAATTTAAATGTAAAATAGATCTAGCAGTAGCTAATATACCTTGTTCTGATGACCCTAATGGTTTATTTAACAGACTTTTTAATATTATAAACAAAGAACACAATGAAGTATTCAAACTTAAAACATGCACAGTTAGAGATAGGGTCGGGTTTACTGATTGGGCCACTCCCGGCATTTACAGAAGTAGGAATAGTCTATACGATCTGTATGGTGCTAGATAAGCTATGTTACATGACCCTGCGTTTCTTTTGTATCTCAGTAACTACTCGAAAACATTTAAGAAAGTCTGCAACACAGCAAAATGCCTATTTTTGAAGAATAAAATAAAGAACTCATCTAATATAATAAAAGAACAAGTTACACATCCCATCATTTAGATTACACAAGCTAGGGAAATCATTTATGGGCAATAGCGTGCGCTTCTATAATAAGCTTCCATCTGAAGCAACTGAGCTCCCTATTCGTAAATTTAAAAATTACATAAAACTAAATCTCATCAAAAAGGCTTTCTAATCCATAAATGATTATCTACTAAATGTATTATGTAATAAATAATATTAGCATTGTGTTTATTTTGTTAATGTTAATGCTCGGCCAGATGTCGCTCAGTTCCGCACCGACAATAGTATGTAAGTAATTTGTTGTTGTGCATAGCTTTACTTAAATATTGACATGTATCGAATCATATTATATTTAGACTTAAATAGGCAAATAACCATGTATTAGACATAAGTCCGGTACCGAATTTTGAAAAGTGAAATATTGATCGTTTTTTGTATCGCGCGCGCCACAGAATATCACATAGTACGCATCGACTGCTGGACTGGAGTGTAAATACAGTATAAAAATAGTAGTTAGGTTTATATATAAGAGATGAACATGCTGGTGGTTTCTTTTTCACTTCTTCCACAAGTGGACAAAAAATTGAAGTGAACAGTAAAATAATTGTATTTGATAATAATTTAATGTATATTATGACTTGTCTAACTGCTTATTTTGCAAGCCTAAAGAAATAAATGTTTTTTTACTTTACTTTACTTTACTTTACCGTGACGTTGTTGTCCCAGGGTTGCAGGTTGTAGCCGGCGAGGTTGATGACGTAGCGGCCGCGGCGCGCGCTGCGCCGCACGCTGACGGTCGCGTTGGGGGCGATGTGTCGCGGGTTCAGGAACGTGATCTCGGCGCGCTCCGGGATCATCTCGATCGCGTACGAGCTGCCCTGGCACTTCTGCGGGTTACATAGTATATGTTAGGAGCGGGGGTGTCTGTTTATACTATACGATGAAATCACAAGCGCATTCACTCAAGACTAAAGTCTAGGTAGTTTAAAGACAAAGAGGAAGGCAACGCACGTGTAATGTATCTGATGCTATAATCAAAAGCTGCCAAAGCTGGTCTTTGCTATGCATATTAGCAGTAACAAAATGGATTATGCCAAATAGGTTAGATAGAAATGTGAACAAATAAAATCAAGATCTTTATTTTGAATCAGATAAATAAACTTACGTGGCTTAAATACAAAATCATAAAACTAAAACCATAAAATGGAAACATTGTGATATTACGGAAGCCGATGCCCAAACGAATACGCGAAGAACGCCTATGGGACATGCGGACTAATGGTTCTATTTGAATAATGTCCGTTAAATTATAGCATAGAGGTAATTTATTAGCTATTATTTATCTATTATGCATTCTATTGACAGAATGTTTCCTGCCTTAATACTTTTGTTTTTTTTTTGCTGGACAATTCACACAGCATTATCTAGCCCCATGGTAAGCAGAGCTTGTGTAATGGGTACTAGATAACTGATATACATGATACAATACATTACATAGATAGATATTTTTTTATTATACAATGTGTATTGTCTAACCTTGATCAAACGAGATGTGCGGATACACGACATATATTTATCGATAAAAAACTAAAAATAAAAAATTATATGTTACCTATCTCAAAAATAAAGCCGATTTAATATTTTTTTTTATGAAAACTACTTCATCCGGTTTTTTCTCCGTTTCTTTTTGAGTAAACGGTGTATTTTATTCAAAGTAGCCTCATTTGAAAGCTAGATTGTTTATCTAGCTAAGAAAATAAGAAAAAAATACAATTTCGGTATATAAGCCTAGTAAAATCAATATTTTTTTAGAAATTTGCAAAAAAAAACAAATGTTATTTTATTTTTGATCTGTAACTTTAAAACTGGGTTATTGAGGTGTACTTTTTTGCATGTTGTATTAAACTTCATAATTTAATCTACAAATCCTCCAAAAAATATGGGTCTATCTCTTTTTGTTGTCATGTTATTTACCATTTAAAATAGGTACTTTCTGTTTTGTCAAGAGTAAAAAAAACAAAAACTTTATCTTAAACAGCCGTTACTATCCCACTGCTAGGCAAAGACCTCATTCCATTTCTTCCTATCTTGCCTCGTTTTATTTATAATTTATGTAGATTAAATCAGTTGATATTCCTGTTGATCTTTGTACAAAACAGAAAGTACCTATTTTCAATGGTGAATAACATAACAACGAAAATAGATAGAGCCATATGTTTTGGAGGATTTGTAGATTAAATTATGAAGTTTAATACAACATGCAAAAAAGTACACCTCAATAACCCAGTTTTAAAGTTACAGATCAAAAATAAAATAAAATTTGTTTTTTTTTTGCAAATTTCTAAAAAAATATTGATTTTACTAGGCTTATGTACCGAAATTGTATTTTTTTCTTAGCTAGATAGACAATCTAGCTTTCAAATGAGGCTACTTTGAATAAAATACACCGTTTACTCAAAAAGAAACGAAGAAAAAACCAGATGAAGTAGTTTTCATTAAAAAAAATATTAAATCGGCTTTATTTTTGAGATAGGTAACATATAATTTTTTATTTTTTGTTTTTTATCGATAAATATATGTCGTGTATTCGCACATCTCGTTTGATCAAGGTTCGACAATACACATTGTATATAGAAAACGACCAGAACACCCGGAACAAATATCTGCAGATCGTACACACAAATTGTTCCGAGGCGGGAATCGAACCCGCATCGCAAGCGGACCTTCGCCCACCGCGCCACATCGGTCGTCTACTTAAATACTTAAAGTTCACAATAATTGCTTAAATTAAAACATTGATTTCGACACAAAAAGTCTATTTTAATTAATTAATAAATTATTTGAGCGTTTTCGAAGTTGATTGAAACATAATAAACTAAACTTCTAACAAATTCAGACATCATCATGACTTGCTCTTATGCAATATTAGAGCAAAAAAATAAAAAAAATTAAACGCCTTCAGGTAGAATAAAAAAATATGAAGGTAAAGCGTGGTTATTTTAACATAAGAGTACTTTAAACTGGTCGACCGAATGTTCGGCGGCGGACACTTAAAAAAATATACTAGTTCTTTTTAGTTTCTATTATTTGATTGTAATTTTCATTAATAAATAAATAAAATTTATTCAAAAATATCTTAGGACTAAATAGTAACAAAAAGTACCTTACTTAAATTCTTATGGAAATAACAATGTGGGTGCCTGAACTAGGTGAAAACCTGTTTTTCAGGCTGAAAGAGTGCTAACAACAAATAAATAATCAATTTGAACTTGCTTATTATACAAAGCGACAAACATGAATACTTTATGATAATAACTTATGCTACTTACACTAAACTAAATTTAAATAATAAAGGTATACACAAAGATTTGTAGGTCTACTTAAAAACTGTCAATAAATTTTCTGTGTCATCGTATGACATACATTGCAGTGTATCCTTAAGTTTTTTCTTACAACTATTATAATTTAAGGGATAAATATTGGCTAATACATTTAATCTATTGTATAAAAAAGGACCAAGGATACTGTAAAATTTATTTGAAAAGGTGTGTCTCCGATCTGGTTCTTTAGGGCAAACGTTATTTTTTCTCCTTTTGTTAGCGCTTTCATTGACATAAGGAAGGGCTGCGTGTTGTTTGAGCACTATATTCATTATGAATAACTGTCGAACTGACAACACTCCACATGATTTAAACAGAAGGTTTGTAGAAAAAATAAAAGGACGGAAAGTTGATACTTTAAGTATCGCTCTTTGTGCTCTTTCGACAGTTAGTAATAATGTTTTACCCACTCCACCCCATGATGTAATGCAGTAGGTCAAAATGGATTCGCATAGGGCCCGGAAGACTTGTATAATAAGTTTGTGATCCGCAATATGGCGTAAATTTTTGAAAACAAAAATCAGTTTGCGGACTCTACTTACTAAAACTTCTATATGGGGTTTGAATGAGAGTGTTTCATCCAGCATTACGCCAAGGTATTTAATTTTATTTGTTTTATTTATAGTAGGGCAAATACATACGTTATTGTCAGCACCTACACAATAATGCGCAAACAGGCTGGGGATGATTTCGTTAGAGGGCCGTTTGCGCATCGAAAATCTTATATACTTAGTCTTATCTGCATTTAGAGTTAGTAAATTTTGCTGAAGCCATTTATTTACAATATTGAATCCATATTGCGCAAACTTGTACACTTCTTCTTCGGAGTCAGCGGAAAAAAGGAGAGCGGTGTCGTCAGCATATGAAATGATTTTTCCATGATCTAATTTTAAATTGCAAAGTTCATTGATGTAAATTAAAAATAGAGTAGGTCCCAAGACACTCCCTTGGGGGACACCAAAGTCAGTGTTTTTCTGATCACTGCTGACGACATCGCCTATCCTGACGCACTGCGTGCGTTCTTCGAGGTAGCTCGTGAAAAGTTTCAGCTGAGTGTCTCTAATACCCAGTGTTTCAAGCTTGCGCAATAGTATAGGTATAGAAATTGTTAGTAAACATTGTTAGTAAAGACTATACATTACTAATTTATGTATATGTATGAAATTACATAATATTAAATGAAATTCAGTTATGTAAGTTTTAGTAAAACATCTAAACTATCATGGTTATTAACACTAAAGTCATTTAATACGGGATATTTACTATGATTAGATTTTTGAGTTTTCCAATATTTCGGCACAGTTGCATGCGCCATGATCACGGAATAACTGAAGGCACTGCGAGTTCGTTTTTATGAGCAGATATACCAATCTAACCTCATTTTCTCTTTTGCTACGAACGTTACCACTACCACCGGTTTCATTATTATCGACATCACTTCTTCTATTTTTACACATTGTCACAACAGGGTTCCAGGTTCCCGATAATTGGAAACCATCTTCTCGGTTGAAGTTCCTGTGTTTCCTAATCTCAATAGCCTCCACTACCATTCTTGGCATGTAGTGTCGCTCTGTTGAGATTACTTTTGGATTGTGTAACTCGATCCAGTGGTTTGAACCAGACTCGAGAAGATGTTCCGCTATGGCAGACTTCTCAGTTGCCCGATTCTTAACTGCTCGTATGTGTTCTTTGACTCTGCAGGAAATAGTGCGCTTCGTTTGGCCTATATAGGAGCTCCCACAGCTACAGTCGGTCTTGTACACCCCTGGTTTTTCAAGTGGAAACGAGTCTTTAGGTGTGCGCAGGTAATGTATGATCTTTTTCAGCGGCGTGAAAACTGTTTTGGTGGAGGATTTTTGCAGGATGTTTGCGACTTTATACGTCACTCCTTTTATGTAAGGCAAGAATGTTGGTTTGCGTTCCACTGTACTCCTGTGTGGTTTATGGATGGTGCCGGAACGAGCTGGCAAGATTTTGTATTTCGACCAATCGTCATACAATCATCCATCAGCGACATAATCTATGTTTAATAATCATTTGCAATCACTTCATTCTGGGCTATCATTAGCAATCGGCTAACTGCTAGCTTGGCATTACTGCTTGCATCAGACATTATGTTGATACGCGGCAGATTAGAATCTTCAGCTTTAAACCTGACAAAATTACCCAAAAATTGTTCAAAAATAAAAAAGACGATAGATATTACGAACTTTAAACAAAATACTGGTACCTCCTCTTTTTTTACGATCGATGGGAAAATGCTGTTTGCGCATTGCCTCTAGCCTGAGGAGGGCTAGAGGGGTATGTTGGGCTCTCCACTGAGCTACTAACAGAGTGTTAGCAGATAGTGATATACCAACTAAAAACCCATCGATACTTCCTCTCTCACCTTAGTGCCAGAGCGTCATCAAACCACTCGTCACCAGACGATTCGTTTGACGGCGCGCTGGCACTTGACAGGGTTGCGGGTTCCCGGGCGGATTCGACCGCTACCCTGTCGGTGATCATCCGTCTGGGACGGATCCTTCTTGTCCCCTTGAGAGGGCGAGGCATGTTCCGGAGCAGTTAAGGCGTCCCTCCCCGTTGGAGACCTGTACAAAGCTGGGATGGTTCTTCTCTCACCATCACCCAGCTGGTCTCCATCAAGCGGAAGAAGGCTATGGAATTGCCGTCGTCTTCTTCCGATCCTCCGCCGACGGAGCGGTTCAGCTTTCCTCCCTGACTCGCTCCGCTGCCTCCTTCTGAGAAATGACATCTTCGCAGAATGAAACTATGGCTTCCCAAGCCCTCTCGCTGTCAAGCATGGCATTCACCAAGTTCGGCAGCGAGAGGTCCTGACCAACTACTCTTTCGAGCGCCTGAAGCTGCGACAATCAAGCACTGCACTCCTCAAGGGTGTGCTGTGCTGAATCCTCGGGGGCACTGCAGTGATGACAGGCGGGGGTTGCCTCTCTTTTAGCAACGCGGTGCAGGTACCGCCCAAAACAACCATGTCCAGTCAGTATTAGCACCACTCGGAACGTTAGGGCACCATGTTTCCGGTGCAGCCACTCACCCAAAACAGGACGTAAGGCGTCAATAGTCCACCGGCTATAGCGAGCGAGATCCAGTTCTTCGGCCCAGTCCTGTCGCAGCCTCCCTTGCTTGTTCCCACGCATACTGGTACCTCCTCTAAGTTACTGAACATATGCTTTACTGCCGAGCTTCTGCCGAGACGCCAATCTGCTAACTGAATGGGTTCAGTAACTTAGTGTACCAGTACTTTGTCCTTTGGCCTAATAATACTCATCATCATCATCGGCCTATGCCAGTGCGGGTGTCTACGTATTAAAGACGCTACGCAGTTATAATTTTCTCGATATATTAATAGAGTATGCTTGCTCACTGCTCTGTCTACGTGATTACATTATTTTTGACTGCACTGGAAAGCTAATAACTGTTTCCTCCATATTGTATTCTCTTTGCTCTTAACTGCAAGCAAAGTTCAAAGATAGTAGTAGGCGTAGTTCATCGTAGTATTAGTGTAGTTATTGTATTCCCTTTCGGTATTATAGTGTAGCGTTACATTCTCACTGGTCAAAGATAATACAATAACTATGACCAAAGAGAATACATGACAGTAATCTCATTGGTAGTATCTCTTACGTTGTTTGTGGTTATTGTATTCTTTTTGTTCAGTAGTCGTAATCTTTGATAGTAATGCAAAGGCATTAAACATTAAAATTCATCTTAGAATCTCCCAAAGATGCAAAGAAAATAAAACTTCAATGTCCGGGAGAGATGAGTCGCGTTTTCGTATGGTAACCCCGCGAGGCCAGAGGCGCGGTGCCTCTGCGGCGCGGGGCCTCGTCAGAGGAGCCCCACTCCAGCGAGGCTCGCCGCGAGGGGCCTCCTCCCAGCGGGTGGGCTTGCGGGGCTCCCGCAGCCGACTTCGCCAGGGCCTGCCGCGGAGCCCCCCTCCATCGCCGCCGCCGGCCGACGAGGACCAACCAACACTCTGGGAGATCGTGAAGCAGCTAGTGCGGAGCGTGAGAACGAGGAAGTGGCGGCAGTTGTGGGCGAGCGTGCCGGCGCGGGAACGGTGCGCCGTGTGTGTGAACGTGCGGGCGGGAGCGTGGGCGGCGGCGGCGCTGGCGGCGGCGGGGGGTGTGGCGGGGCTGGTGCTGCTGGCGATGCGGACGGCGCGCGCGGCCGCCTGGGCCAGCGTGTACGCCGACCGCACCGCGCTGCTGGCCTACCTGACCGCGCTGGCCGCCACGGCCGCCCTGCTGCTGCTTCCGGGCGCGGCGGTGCTGGTGACGGGGCTGGCGCTGCGCTCCCGCGCTCTGGTGGAGGGCTCCCTGTGGGCGATGGCGGCGCACCTGGCGCTGGACTGGCTGGCCACGGGCTGTATGGCCGCGTACTGCCTGCTGCAGCCCGCCTGCCTGCGCGCGGGGGACGCGGGGGGCGCCGCCTTCCTCGTGTCGAGCTCGGTGCTCATGCTGGGCTACTCCGTCCTGTGGACGCATCTCCTCGTCGCCGTCAATAGTTATAGGAAGACCTTCTAAAGGCTGTGGTAGGTAGGTAGTGTAGCTCTAAGTAAGTTCAATATAAATAGGAATAGTTTATTGTTTTTATTTGAGATAGTTTCATGGCCCGATGCGATGTTATTTAGTGAACTAATATAATACGTCATTATTCTAACTACTTTTTGCCTAAGCTATCTCATATTTTAGATTTATTCTTATATACTTAGAGTAAAATATCCTATTTCCTCTATCAACGCGCACAAAGCATAACAATCAGAAGGCATTGTAGTGTAGGCACCAGGCACTAGGTACCCGCGCACTCTTCCACTTGACTGCATCACGTACCTACCTACTGATCACTCCATTGTCTGTCAGCACTTCATTTAGACACGTGGCTATCCAACTCGTAAGATTCGTAAGTCGTAAAATATTGAAATCGCAAACTTATCAAGAAGTAAGATATTTATGTTGTAAGATATTAACACTTCATTGATGTTTCATTCAGTAAAACGCTAGTACAAGTGGTAGTTATCGTTTGGTCGCCGCGAGGGAGCGCAACCTGTCTACGGCGACACGCATCGGAAGAACGTCAAAATATTTTTTTGTGAATAGAAATGATTTCAGAATGTAATAACGGATCCTCAAAAGCCTCTTTTGTTGTGTAATATTTTAGAGCTAAAAGGTTTTAGTCCGATAACGTTGTTTGGTGTGGAGAGTCGAACCCACTTCCTACTAAAAACGGATCCTCAAAAGCCTCTTTTGTTGTGTAATATTTTAGAGCTAAAAGGTTTTAGTCCGATAACGTTGTTTGGTGCGGAGAGTCGAACCCACTTCCTACTAAAAACTGGAATTTATTGGAAATAAAATAGTACAAGTCAAATGTATACCTACCGGTGCGTGCGCGCACTGGCTAGAAGCTATCCACCGAGGTGCCTGTGAAGTTAGCAGAGCGTCTTCCGGCAGAGCATTAATACACAGAGTTCTGTTCGCATGCAGGGAGTTCTATAGTTCCTGATACTTTTCAGGAAAGTTAGGCGTTTTTACATAAAATATATAACCGAATGCACCTTGCAGACAGCTTGTTAAATAGTACGATTTAAATATATTTTATAAGTATAGGAACCTACTTGAAGCCCGCTATCTCATCCCCTCGGTGACCTACCCGGCGGGAGTATAGGTACCAGCGCCGCATGTCTTGGCATGCAGCACAATGTTGAATGTACTGCCTTTGCCTGTTATCAGTCATTTAGGTAGTTTTTTCAGGTTTTTATTATTATAGGTGTAAATATGCTCTGAGGAGCCTCCAACCACCCCTTGTCTTTCCGTTCATTAGTATCAGTACTCGGTACTCTGATAATGTTCCTCGTCGCTCGACGATGAGGAACATTATCAGAGTACCCGTGAAAATAATAACACAAATAAAGGTATTAAAAACTCAAATATAATTTTATCTTAATTTATCTATTTATCTACGGCATGACCGAGGCTAATTTATCTAAGGCATGACCGAGGCTAATTTCACCGTTGGTAAGTTGCATCTGGATAGATCTTATAACTTCGTCATTGATGATCCGAACTTTTTTACGTTTTGCGGAAACGCCTTTTGCTATTTGCATTTTAGAATTAGAGACAATTACTTTAAGAGCATTCAGTAGGCGCCAAACGTTGACCGTGTTTTTGTTCACGGCCTTATTTAACTTGCTGTGCCATCCCTCTAAGTAGTTATTTGTTCTGTGACGCTCCCCAAATACGGAAAGAACGGACAGCACATTACACTTTTTATAAAAAAGGTGATCAATGTACTTTGTAAATTTGGGTCAACGCATGAAGGAATATAGGAGCAACAAGCCAGCATGATGTCAGTTTTTGACAGTTCGCAAGTCGAAATTCAAGCCGCAAGCAAATCATTGTTCCTACGCAAACCATTTACCTAAAAATACTGTAATTTTTTTAATACAAGTTATCTCTTCATTTCGGGAGTTTCATTTGGGTACGTTGTGCCTAAACATCTGGCGACCGTGTCAACACGAGCTTGCGTAAGGAGAAATACGCAAAAATACTGAACGAGCACGCGAGCACGCGCCGGCAGGCGCGTATAATAAATACTATCGTTTTCATTCATTTTTATAAAATAAATTATAATTTGATCTACAAAACCGACTAGGACGTCAAAGCAGACGGCAAATTAACGTTAGTACCTAGGTATATGTTTTAAAAAGATGACGAATTTAAAGTGCAACACTTGAACAAAGAGGTTTAACTATCAGTGCTTGAGAGAATAGAGGTAGTTGTGCTATGGGAAATCAGTGTGGTTTCTGAATTCCCTACGACTCAACCAGGTAGGCAAAGTAGTTGTCCGTGGTCCGGGTTGAGTCATTGGTACCTTAGTTGTGTAGAAGGGAATCAAAAGTACCCGCGGCACAACCAGTTGAGCATAGTAGTTGTGCCTTGGGTCCGGGTTGAGTCATTGGTACCTTAGTTGTGTAGAAGGGAATCAAAAGTACCTGCGGCACAACCAGTTGAGCATAGTAGTTGTGCCTTGGTTCCGGGTTGAGTCATTGGTACCTTAGTTGTGTAGAAGGGAATCAAAAGTACCAGCGGCACAACCAGTTGAGCATAGTAGTTGTGCCTTGGGTCCGGAAGGGACGCCACAGCTTAGTTTTAAAAAAATGTTTCATTGCCACTTTTTCAATAAAATGTTAAATCCTGTTCTTTATTTTATCTTTAAACATTTAGAAGCGTCCTGAACCAATAAAATAACGTATGGGCCTTCATAAGGCGTTAGGAAGGCCACGAGGGGTAAGAGAAACTAGGGGGTTGTGGCAGATTTGGATATATTCAGTCAGCGGTGGGACAGGGCTTGCAGGCGAGCAGCAACTGCTTGAAGGCGTACAGCACCAGCATGTCGTGGCACAGCACCGCTGCAACAACAAACAAATAAACACGTATATACGTGACACATTATCTACATTCTTTTACAGCATTTATCTGGGGTTACTTGTGGACCAGGAAGACCTTTGGTACAGGTGCTTCTCTAAAACGGTTGCGTAACTTCCATCCTATTTGTACTAAAACTGCGCTTGCACAATCCTTACTGCTCCCCCTCTTAGACTATGCAGATGCCAAATATCCCGACCTAACTGAAGACCAACTCAACAAGCTTGAGCGTCTTCAGAATTAGATTTATATTTAAAGGCTGCTATATTTATTGGCCTGCGTAAATTTGACCACATCTCTGTGTACCGTAACAGGCTCAAGTGGTTACCCATTCGTCTTCGTCGGAATGCTCATGTTCTTAATCTCCTTTATTCTGTCCTTTTCCTTCCATCATCGCCATCTTATCTAAAAGACCGTTTTGAGTTTCTCCATATGTCCCACCCACGATCCCTTCGCTCGTCTGATACCCTTCTTTTAAAAATCCCATCACACACTTCCCAGTTCTATGGTGATTCCTTCACGTTACAGGCCGCCAGGCTCTGGAACGCCCTTCCCGTTTCTATCCGTCAAGCTAAATCCCATCCTATCTTCAAAAGTATGGTTCATCAACACTATCTGATCACTCTTGATAAGTTTTCTTAATTTTTATTTTTAATATGTAAGATAAATATTATTTATTGTATATATAATTATCTTAAATAATTACGCCACATTCTGCTTTAATACGTAACAATCCTATCCATCCAAAGGTTGCCTGGAAGAAATTTTTCACAATCGGCGGCCTTGATTATTAATTATTATTAATTTTGTTTATTGTTGTTACTACTTTACTGTTCCAAATTTTATTTTAAATATGTATCTTTCTACTTTACTTAACTTTTATTAGGCTAAATTACAAAATGTCTTGATTGTTACTTATTATTAATTTTGTTTATTGTTGTTACTACTTAACTATTGCTAAATTTTATTTTAAATATGTATTTTTAGTTTTATTAACATTGGGTATTGTTTTAAGTTAGTTTTATAGAAATTTTATAGAATGACCTTAGGTTTAGTTCGTATACGAATTTCCGCCTGCTTCCTTTGTAACGATGTTTTTTTCAGTTTCTTTGAAATAAGTTCATAGTTGTTATGCATTATTGGAGAGCTGAGAAAACCGTTATGTTTTTAAAATAATCTGCAAGCCAAGTTTCATAACGTTTTTTTTAGTTTTTAAGGCATTTTAGTGGAAAAAAAATCTCAATGAATAATGAAATAATATCGTTTTTCATCTCGCATTTTTAAATTTGGAGCGATAATTGTTGTTTTAATATTGATAAATAACCAGTGTTTATTCGTTTTTATAAATCAGAAGAAAAAAAATAGATTTAAATAGATTTTTTTTTTTAAATACATTTTTGATGTTGCACTTTTGACTTATTTTGAAAAAAGCTAAAAATCATGATAACTTAAAAATGGTGCACTTTTGCACGAAGCACATGGGGATGAAAATTATCGCAAATAGTCACCCCTATCACCTCCTAACGGGAATACGTCAAATTACCAATAACCCTGTATATTATTATACAATGTGTTTTGTCGAACCTTGATCAAACGAGATGTACGAATACACGACATACTCGTATATTTATCGATAAAAAACAAAAAATAAAAAATTATATGTACCTATCTCAAAAATGAAGCCGATTTAATATTTTTTTTTAATGAAAACTAATTCACCTGGTTTTTTCTTCGTTTCTTTTTGAGTAAAGGGTGTATTTTATTCAAAGTAGTCTCATTTGAAAGCTAGATAGTTTACCTAGCTAATAAAATAAGAAAAAAAAAACAATTTCGGTACAAAAGCCTAGTAAAATCAATATTTTTTTAGAAATTTGCAAAAAAAAAACGATTTTTATTTTATTTTTGATCTGTAACTTTAAAACTGGGTTATTGAGGTGTACTTTTTTGCATGTTGTATTAAACTTCATAATTTAATCTACAAATCCTCCAAAAATTATGGGTCTATCTCTTTTCATTGTCATGTTATTAACCATTTAAAATAGGTACTTTCTGCCTTGTAAAAAGATCAACAGGAATATCAACTGATTTAATCTACATAAATTATAAAATAAAACGAGGCAAGATAGGAAGAAATGGAATGAGGTCTTCGCCCAGCAGTGGGATAGTAACGGCTGTTTAAGATAAAGTTTTTGTTTTTTTTACTCTTGATAAAACAGAAAGTACCTATTTTAAATGGTGATTAACATGACAACAAAAAGAGATAGGCCCAAGGCTAAAGTTTTGGAGGATTTGTAGACTAAATTGTGGAGTTTAATACAACATGCAAAAAAGGACACCACAATAACCCAGTTTTAAAGTTACAGATCAAAAATAAAATAAAAATCGTACTTTTTATGCAAATTTAAAAAAAAATATTGGTTTTACTAGGCTTATGTACCGAAATTATATTTTTTTCTTAGCTAGGTAAACTATCTAGCTTTCAAATAAGACTACTTTGAATAAAATGCACCGTTTACTCAAAAAGAAACGGAGAAAAAACCAGATGAAGTAGTTTTCATTAAAAAAATTATTAAATCGGCTTTATTTTTGAGATAGGTAACATATAATTTTTTATTTTTTGATTTTTATCGATAAATATATGTCGAGTATCTGCAAATCTCGTTTGATCAAGGTTCGACAAAACACATTGTATATTCCGCTCCAGTGTATTTTATAAAAATGTTGTTGAAATAGTTACGTGATCCAAATGGGATTAGGGGCCACCTAATGTAGTATCCAAATCTTGCTTTCAGAGGGAAATACGCGAAGCAATTTGAGTGGAATAAGCTCCGAGATCTGAAGACTCGTGTAGGGATTTAAAAATAATGTTGTCTCATTCTGTTGTTCTGTTGTACCTAGAGCAGCATTAGCAGGCAGCGACGGGCCCTACGCCTTCAACGTGAGGCCCGACGCTTACTCGGGGACAGAAAATCGTATTCCATGTATTAATAAAATATCTATCTATGTATCTATTGTTTAATGTACATCACTCATCGAGTACCCATAACGTTAGTAGTACTCTGGTGAGCTTGGGGCTAGATGTCACAATGTTATTTATTTATTTACGTTTAAAAATATTTTTAGAAAATTTACGAAATCTTACGAAATACTAAAAGCTGTACGAAGTTAATTTGTTAAAAATATGTTTCCAAGTTCTCCAAGATATAACCGGACTATCAACCGCCTCGTCGCTATGTTTGACGCAAGATGTATGAAAACTTCTGATAATAACCTGAATGTAATTGTTAATGTCTAATTATCTTTTAAAAGAGAGTCTTAGAGCGTGCTGTACTCACTAAGGCTAGTTTGAACCGGCGGCGGCGGCGGCGGCGGCGGCATATGGAAAATAATTTACTTCTTTATTTCCCTCACAGCTTTGTGTGGGCGTGTCTCTTCTACGGCCCCTTTTAGCAAAATGTAACAATGAAGTAGGTAGTTAGTCAGATAGTACCTACCAGTAGCCGTAAAGTATAGTGAACGCTGACCGCTCGGCACTTAGCCTCTTCTACGTTAAACTAAGATCTTTGTGTAACTAATAGTAATATTAATAAACCTCATCTCATAGCTTCTTTTATTATATTGCGGTTTAGAGTAATATGTGTGTATAGTGCCGTATGGTTCGCCCCTCCATGTGCGTCTGATGCACCGCGTGTCCCTGGAGGCACATCTCAGGCCGGGCCGTGGGGTGACTGACTGTAGTTTGTAGATATTTCAATAATAACCGGCGAACTACTTCCACGAGACGTCACGCGCCTGGGCGCTGCGTGGCGCATGTCGGGGCGGACGGACGCTCATCCAGGCTGTGCGATCTGCTCCCTAATACCCTGCACCGGAGTGTTCCGACAGAGAGAACAAAATCCTTTCCTTAGCAATGTGATCAAGCAGCTCCTACCCATACAATAGGTTCCTTGTGTTGATACGTACTGAAGACTGAGAGAGTGACCATGAGGTAGAGCACAGCGAGCACGAAGTGCATGTCCTCCTGCCCGATGCGGATGAAGTAGACGCAGCCTAGCAGCCCCAGCACCAGGTTGTACAAGCCCAGCGCCAGGCACAGCCATAGGCTCATCTCCACCGCCACTATGCGGCCCTGCACACATTCGTATTTATTTATTATATACAATATGTCACTAATGTAGTTAGAGTGTTAGAGGCGGTCGGTACTGACCTCTAATGCTGCGTAGAACAGTAACAGCGCGTGTGCGACCTGCAGCGGCGCGACGGTCAGCAGCATGTCGCGCAGCGCGGTCGACATGTCGCCGCGGCTCTTGGCCGTCGTCAGGAAGAACAGCATCATGTACCACAGCACCGAGGCCTGCAACACCCGCCTGTCAACTGCGCACTACACTACACTACGTCCATACATACTCGTATGTTATTCACACTCCTTTCAAACTATACTTCAACCATAGCCTTATTATGTTTATGAACATTATTCTTATACATAGGTACATAACTTACAGACTTTAAATTAACTTCCTTGTAGTTGATTTTATAACTGAATTTCACTATTTGTTGATTTAGCTTTTTCCTACAATGCATAAAGTAACCAAATCAGTAATGTAACTATGATGTGAAACTCGGATGTCAGTTGTGAGTTGTCTACAAATGCTGTACCTTGAGGATGGCTGAAACATAATGCGCTATGTAACGTCTTCATAAAAGACTGAGTTGCAGCATGTGAGACTATTATTCGGGATTGTTGAACAATTCACACAGCATTTAGCACCTAGCTAAGCAGAGCTTGTATTAAGGACAAAAGCTATCAGGAAATCTGTTTTTTCTAGGCTCGTGGGCCAGCGCTGGCCTAGGGTGCGGGGCTGAGCGGGGCAGGTCCGGATACTTGCGAGTTTGATCCATCCGATGCAGATGATGGCGTGCCGCAGCGGCTTGGAGCCGTGCCGGCCCGCGCAGTCCGCCTCCTCCATCCCGAGGGCTCCCGCTACAGCCCACACATCGCACACACATCAGCTGCACACCGCGTCCAGGACAAACATCGCACTAGAACACACAACACGCACGAGCCACGCCACACAACACTCGACTAATATTTTGACAAACGATTCATGTTGACATTTAGGCAGGTCAACCAAGAAGTATAGTAAGTGTATTTTTCACTTTGAGCATTCAAGATTTGGTTGAATGCTCAAAGATTTTTCAATACCAATTACTACTTGATACAAAACGTCAGAAAAAAGTTACGAACATTCAAAGTCTATAAAAGATATAAAAGTAATACTAAAAGTTTTATTGAACTATGTTTTCTTTAAAAAGAGCTTTGACGACATGCGAGAGTTTCAGAGACACGCCTGGTTTGAGCAAATTTTGTGATATAAATTCATTCAAAAGACCAAAACATTTTTTTAAAGAGAATTGTCAAGCAACATTATCCCCCACTCGCCCCTACACTCCACTAATTATACATAATCTACATACTGGCACTAAGTTCGTTCTAAGATGGGAAGGCATTTAATTTTCGGATAATTTACTGACTACTGAAATGAAATGAAACTTTCATTTCATTTCATTTCAGTAGGTACATACGGAGAAGTAATAAGTAACGTTCGCCTTGCATTTTTGAGTAAAATAAAATTATCCATTTTATGAAATTAGAGTAATAAATAATGTATTAAGTATTTTAAACAGGGTGTTCTGCATAAAGTTTCTTATATGAAAACAGTTTTTTTCGGTTGGGTTTTTATATGATGTCCAAAGTAACGCTCGTTTACTTTTTAACACTGCATGCCTAGAGCTGGTTTATTAACCTGGATCACACGTAAATATTGATTATAGTAGTAAGGGCTGACATGCAAGATGAATAACTTGGCATTGCATACATATAAAGTTACAGCACTTACTCGTTCGAAGATCGTTTGGCGAAATCTGACCCACTTTAGTATTTGTTGCGTGCGCCCACACACTCAATTACTTGTAACTGTTGTACTGTAGTATCCCATCATTGATGGGAGCTAAGCAAAGGTTTTATATAAATGAGTGTTATTTCGTCACTAAATATAATTATAATAGTATTCAATTATTAAGTAGTTGGTTCTCCCTCGCACCCGTGCGACGCTCCGTCGTCGCACCGTCTCGTCGTCGCGTCGTCGCCAAGTGCCGAAGTAGGAAAGTTAATGGCAATGCGATTTGCATAGCTGCTTAAAAACTCGGCACAACTAATTAAAGTTTTAAGCCAAACTAGCCAATTCCGAGTCGCTTTTTGCCGAAGCAGCAGCGGCTGAAGGCTCCGCGAGGCGGGGCCGCTGGCAACACTGGCGAACACTCGATGCGGAACCAATATTTAACGAGTTTAGCTCCGATCCATTTAGTTTGTTGCTTTTCTTTCATAATATGAACTTGCTGATTTCCAGCCGAAGCTCTGTTTATTGTTCATTTACTCGGCTACTAAGTACCTATGCCCATCATTGAATACACACCCCTCTTATGGCCCAGACACAACTGCGTGGGATGTGTGCCAGCAGTAGGTACCTACCTATGATCACGCAGCGATCTTAGCAAATGCTGTTCTAGTCAACTAATTATTTACCTTTGAAACATGAGATTAACGAGCTAGTTTTAGTTAGTTACTTGTTGAGACACTACTCAAATAAACTGTTTCAACGTAAGTCATCGTTTCTTAACTATTTATTCGGCAAAAAAATAAATGCTTCCTGATCAGAAACTCCTAATTTTAAATTTGCCCAGGAAGTAAAATGCTTAAATGGCATGTCTAAAAAGTAAAATGCCTAAGATTCAGGATACCTAAAACGGTAGTATGTCTAAGATGCAAATTGAATTAAGATTTGATGAGGTACCTAATTAATGAAAGCCCTACACGACGGCGCGGCGGCGCGGCGGGCGGGGCGGCGCGGAACACGCACCTTCAACAAGATGTAGGTACCTCTACTGCCCACGCTCAACGTCATCGAACACGATCGCCTCTCTGTGAGTCAGCGACCAGAGACCACATTCTACGTGCGGCGACATACCCCACTCGAGGGGGTATTCCTTTGCCTTCATGGATCTAGGTGAGTGATGCGGAGCCCTGTGATCGGCGCCGGACGCTCGCTCCGGGACAACGATCTCGGGAATGTGCGGCGCCCTGTGGTTAGCGGACGGCGAGCCGTGAGCCGGCCGCCAGCGGGGCGGAGGCCGATTTACATAGGAATCGGAGTCGCCCGGCTCTGTCACAGATGAGGCGGCGCGGCGCGGTGGCCGGTCATAAACGGAATTGGCTGCAGGCAGATCGATTGATCTCCGTGATGACTCGCTCGGAACACTGATTGCGTTAAGCTTCGTGTTTGAACATTTGCCTTCTCGCTGGAGGAGCGCTTGTCGACGGGTCAGTAGTTAGTGCGAGCGGTTGGAGTCGCGACTACCGGTCGCACTCGCAGCACATACTGCGTGACACACGTCGGCGACATTACGTGGTAAATAGGTTTATTTTATGTTATTATATGGACCGTAGTTTTTAAGTATTTTCCATCCTAAACAACTAGACTAATGTTAGCTGAAAAAAATGAATTATTATTATTAAGGTAAGTACGTAACGGAAGAACGTAACGTAAGCACTTACACACTCACACGGAATGCCTTCAATACAGAAAGCAGAAATAAATAATAAATAATGGTGGACAATTCACACAGCATTATCTAGCCCCGTGGTAAGCAGAGCTTGTGTTATGGGTACCTACTAGATAACTGATGTACATAATACAATATATTACAAAGATAGATATTTTTTATTTTACATAGAAAACGACCAGAACACCCGGAACAAATATCTGCAGATCGTACACACAATTGTTCCGAGGCGGAAATCGAACCGAACGGCTATCCTCGTCCCGTGGAGCTCGTGTGCCCCCCCTCACACTCGCGGGGGGAGTACCTGCTGCCGAGGACCTGCGGAAGAACAATTAACTGTAAGTTGCCGACTTCCAACTTGAACACCCTTTCCCGCCTCAACTTTAAGAGTCGGCTAATGACGCCCCTTTATACCAATTTATGCTCTAAAGTTACCGTTTAAATGCGAGAATCATTGAGGTACTGGAGATGTATTTAAATGGGAGTCGAGTTGTCGAGCCCTGCTTCACGTGAATTATGGAGGAGATAGGGACGCCTTACTAATGTACGCATTAACGGAACGGTGGGTGACCCGTTACTGCGGGCGGGCGCATCTATCAGCCGCCTGGCGATTGAACACCGACGAGAGCTTCCTACTCGTTCACAGCTAATGTGGAACATGTGGACAGTCTCGCCCTCCAATGCAGGGGTACAAACCGACCCCGCAGCGCGGGGAGCGTGGGAGGTCCCCCCGCACAGTTAATAAACACGACAAAAAGTACGATAAAAGCGAATGGTCCTCTCACAAAGAGCTTTAACATAAACATTACCAAATTATACACCGCGCTTAACTTGCATATAAATGAGATAATATTTCCAGCATTTACTGAATGCTGGAAATATTGCCTCGTTTTTATTGCAGCTTCTATCAGTAGAACTAAGCGAGCTATAGTTAGATGTACTGTACCTAGTACAGTACAGGTGGAGGCGAGAGTAGCTATAGTTATGGTACAGGCGGAGGGGAGCCGGAGTACTGCCGTGCTGTGTAGTGTACGTCTCCCGGAGACCACATCTGCATGCATTATTTCATAGCTGCCGAGTCTGTTGACTTACGATTAGATAACATTCAGTGATTGTGTTGAAATTGAATCTAATTTTTTTTTCGATTGGAACTAAATTTTAATTTTATAACTTTGAAATATTTATACAGGGTTATTGGTAATTCGACGTTTTCCTGTTAGGAGGTGATAGGGGTGACTATTTCCGATAATTTTCATCCCCATGTGCATCATGCTAAAGTGAACCATTTTTAAGTTATCATGATTTTTAGCTTTTTTCAAAATAAGTCAAAAGTGCAACATCAAAAATATACTTATTTAAAAAAAAACTGTCTATTTAAATCTATTTTTTTCTTCTGTTTTATAAAAACGAATTAACACGGGTTATTTATCAATATTAAAACAATAATTATCGCTGTAAATTTAAAAATGCGAGATAAAAAACGAAATTTTTTCATTATTCATTGAGATTTTTTTCCTCTAAAATGCTTTAAAAACTAAAAAAAATCGTTATGAAACTTGGCTTGCAGATTATTTTTATAGTTTTTTTTTAAGGCGATGTTATAATTACTGATACTAAAAATTAGATATTTTTGTACATACACACAATACTAATTAATTTATAATTTTGTTTCAATAACATTTTGTGCCTTTTCCATGGCTTTCGGCAGGTTTTCGTACTCGTGAACTGATAATGCGGAACATAAAGCTCACGTACGACAAGTGTTGCTTCATTATTATAACTTCACGTGGATATCGGTCCGCTATAACAATATGGGACTTTACTCGTACGTTAGTCCTTGTCGAAAGAGCGCAACGTTCAGTTCTCAAAGTTATGTGTCGCCTGCCTTTCCATTTTCCCACTGTCTCCCTGTATGACTTAACGCAAACTCTCAGTGTTCGTCAGCTATACATATATTCAACGTGTTATATCGGCTTATCACAAAACGTTTCCTAGTTAGTTCATAGCTCATTTATTGATAACTTTTGGTAACGCATTTATCGATAAGCAATAGGTAGGCAAGCGCGGGACGGGTGTATGCTGTTCCTGATGCATTTCTAATAGCAACCACAGCGGCGCAGGAAGAGAAACACCAGGCGCGCTCATGTCAGCGCGGTCGCGGTCGTGGTCGTGGTAGCGGTCGCTGCTCGCGGGGATGAGTTAACCTATTTCATTGATTCGTTCGTAAAATTAACTCTAGTAAATCGCAGAGCATGCAAAATCTTTTAAATAATTTATATCGTAAAGCTTAAATTTAAAAGGGATGTTGGGACCTTCTCCTCATTGAGGGCACTCCAGTTATAGTTAGGTAAGTTTGTAAGTAATTATAGCAACACCAAACCACAGTTATATTCAGTTATAGTCTTTAGATTTATTCACAAATTAAACTTGAATGAGGCAATCTGAGCCGCATGTAATGTAAGGACAAGAGGCGCGTGGCAAACATTTCTTTATAACTGTTTTTGCGCTTAAATTTTGTGATAGTCTTATCCAAAAGTACTTCTCTAAATGGTAATGTTAGGTTTGCGAGTGTAAGTAAGAAACGTTTTCAAGTACGACCGTATATATAATTACGTATGTTGCGTGGCAGAACGTACCTCTAAAGTTTTCCAAAGTTGTAACAAGAAACGTCGAGATTTCCGACGTTTTGTTTAGTTGACATTAGTGTTGTTTGTTGTCTGTGCACGAGCGCCCCACGCCTCCCCCGCGTGTGGTGCAGCCTGCGTCAGGCGCCACCCTGGTGATCAATCACTTGCTCCAATAGCTGGTGTAAACTTGAGTCCATTAGATCAGCGACTCGGTGAGCGAGATGACGATCTTTACAATTATATCAATAAAGAATTAAATATCTACCCCCTAAAATCGTATGACAGTAAAAAAGTAATTACGAAATGGTTGTTCACAAAAACATACGAAGAGACGGAAGCGCTGATGAAGGTTTTATCCTGATTTAACTGGGTCACCTGTTGCCCAGACTCTAAATGAGACTGGTGTCCTCGGGAACCCAAGACATCACTCACTCACACTTATCGATCGTCTAGTATTGTCGTCTCTAATATTTTGATTCCTAATCTGTATATTTAAACGCGTCCACATGCAATGCTTATATCGACGTGTTGTTTATAATAGCTACATAATTACATATACTTAGAAATACTTGATTCAGCATAAAAATCAATTCAAAAATACAATGATATTATCAAAACTTTCCGTATAGATACACTATGTTATAATGTCGAGGTCCCATGTTGCCCAGACCCTCATGAGACTTGTGTTCTCATGGGCTCCACGACATCGCAATATGTACTAATACTGCAATATTACACACAATATATATATGATAAAAGAAGAAATTCCTAACTTAACTAGATTTAATTAGATTCTGAGCTAGATTAGAATTAGAATTAGATGAAGAATCTTAATTTTGTTTCTGTACATTAAATGAGCAAATAAGTCTGTAATGTATTAAGTAATTTCTGTTATAGAAGAGCGAGACCTTCTAACACAAGTATTTATACTTAAATGAAGGTCTCCACTACGGTGTAAACAATTGTAAAACTGTTACAGAAATACATTTTATTTTATTTATTTATTTAATACGATCTACGAGAGACTGCAGGCAGATGGCAGATGATGATGATAATGACATCCTGAAAAATGCCATAAAGCCATCGATTAATGTATTCGCCGCCCTCTCCAACGTATCTCCCTAAGTAGATACCTACCCGTCCGTTATGGAACCTCCTTTGAATCATCACCTTGTTATGTAATGTAAGAGAAGCTTGTGTAGCAAAGCTAATACCATAAAATATTGAATATCCTGCGCACCAAATGGATTGGGTAAGTTCATTTCTCCCAGATTGGGAGGCGCAACAACCAACACATGTGTGCTTTACATGTAACTTTATCAAGACATTAAACAGTGGTATGGTTGTCATGGAGACGGGGATTTAAGCATTAGAGCAATATCTTCAAAAATCAAATATTACACTAGTAAGGCCTCCAAGTGTTGAAGCAGGAATGAAAATGAGCAAAAGTCAAGCGAAGCTAACCAAACAGATAGCCAGCTATATACCTATGTGAATTATTAATTAGAAACTCTAATCCATCCGATTTATTCATAGTGGACACAAGCCTTAGCTGAGTCTGTTCGGAGCGGATTCAAATAAGTAGTAGAGTCCCGTCTCAGCGGCCGACAGTGGCGCCCCGCCCTCTCCGACGTATCAATACAAAACTCCATTAGGTACTTTTTCGTTTCGTCGAATTATTGAGGTAGGTAAGAACCGAATTATTAGAAATATTATGTTTAATTATCTCATGTATCCTAATTGGACTGTGTAAACACACATGACTATGTGGGATGACGACCTGCGAAAGACTGCAGGTAGATGCTGGATGCGGCAAGCTGAAGACAGGGCGCTATGGCGCTCTTTGGGGGAGGCCTATGTCCAGCAGTGGACTGCTATAGGCTGATGATGATGATGATGATGAAACACACATGATAAGAATAGCCAAGAGATGGCCCCCAGTTCCCGGCCACCTCGCTATTCCTGGCCATGGTAGCGGCCACGGTAACGGCGGGGCAGGGGGTGCTAGGAATCCCCGGGCTACATCAGGCTACCACACACTACCTAAACTAACCCTGGCTACGTTTAACGGACGCACTCTGAGGCTTTACCATCATCTAGCGCAATTGGAAGTGGAGTTAGAGAACATCAAATGGCATTTTCTGGGGTTATGTGAAGTCCGTAGAGAGGGGGAGGACACTGTAACCCTAGACTCGGGCCATTTTCTCTACTACCCGCGAGGGTGATAAAACATCCCAGGGTGGCGTAGGCTTCCTCGTTAATAAAGCCCTCTCTAACAACCTTTCGTCTAAGAAATCTCCAGTGTATCGACCAGGGTAGCGTACCTGATCCTTCGGCTGTCCAAGCGGTACAGATCCAAGAGATCGTGTTAGCTTTAAGGCAGCTTAAAAATGGAAAAGCCTCCGGTGAAGACGGTATAACATCTGAGCTCTTGAAAGCTGGAGGAGCTCCTGTTATACAGGAGCTACAGAACCTCTTCAACGCCGTCCTTCACAGTGGGAGATCTCCACAGGCGTGGAGCGGGAGTTTGGTGGTACTCTTTTTTAAGAAGGGCGATAAAGCCGCCACTATGAGTATCCAAGTACAGGGCCAGCAGTCTTAACCTATCCAATTGCGCAGAGGAGTGAGACAGGGGGATGCCATATGCCCGAAACTGTTCACAAGCGCGTTGGAAGATTTGTTTTAGGCGTTATGGACTGGAAAGGTAAGGGCATAAACATAAACGGCAACTACATCTCATACCTACGATTCGCTGATGACATAGTCCTATTGGCGGAGTCACTAGAGGAGCTGAACCAGTTTCTGGACGTCTTGGCATGAATTTGGATAAAACCAAAGTCATGATCAATGGACACATTTGATCCAAGGCCGGTGGTCGTACATGGTCACCTTCTCGAAATCGTTTCCGAATACACATACCTCGGGCAGATTCTGCAGTTAGGTAAAAACAATTTCGAGACGGAGGCCAATAGGAGGATTCAGCTGGGCTGGGCAGCGTTTGGGAAACTACGTCGACTCTTCTCTTCCATACCGCAATGCTTGAAAACGAAAGTTTTCAACCAGTGCGTCCAACCCGTTATGACCTACGGAGCTGAGACGTGGACACTCACGATAGGGCTGGTCCACCAGTTCAAAGTCGCTCAGCAAGCTATGGAAAGAGCTGTGCTCGGAATTTCGTGCTTGGAGTTTGAATTAGCAAGCTGAAGTTGCAGTGGGCCGGCCATATCTCGCGAAGAACCGACGGCCATTGGGGCAAACGTGTTCTTGAGTGGAGACCACGAGTCGGTAAACGTAGTGTAGGACGCCCTCCGACCAGGTGGGATGACGACCTGCGAAAGACTGCAGGTAGTTGCTGGATGCGGCAAGCTGAAGACAGGGCGCTATGGCGCTCATTGGGGGAGGCCTATGTCCAGCAGTGGACTAATATAGGCTGATGATGATGATGATGAATTGGACTGTGTGGAACGTATTGAAGGCAACGAAACCATTTAAGAACACCGCGCCACATCGGTCGTCGAATTAATGCACTCCTCATTTTTCTATGCGTCTGTACTCCGCAGCGATCAGCGTGATACTAAAACGACCCGCGTTGATCGTCGGCGCTGACGAGCTACGCGCTGAGCTGTCATCGCTGATGGTCAGCGTGACACTAAAATCATCCTGAGCTTGAGGTATATTAGAAACTATTTGTTCCGTGCTACGGCGCTCCGTGCTACGATGCTACGTGCTACGATGCTACATGCTACGTGCTACGACGCTACGTGCTACGACACTACGTGCTACGATGCTACGTGCTACGACACTACGAGCTACGATGCTACGTGCTAAGATGCTACGTTCTATGATGCTACGTGCTAGGATGCTACGTGCTACGACGCTACGTGCTACGATGCTACGTGCACAAAAGTGGTACAGTGTACAAACATATTTGAAAGATCACACACGCGATGTGCGCCTCATGCGTTTCATTCCACAATCTCTAACTAAAAAATAGGTAAATTTACGATTGTAGTAAAACTCGCTTTGTCGCGCAAAGTCTGTCCGACCCTATGTATGCTTAGATCTTTAAAACTACGCTGCGGATTTTGAAGCGGTTATTTTTAAATAGATAGAGTGATTTCCATGCGGGCGAAGCAGCGGGGTGAGCGTAGTTGTAAAATATAGTAAGTGTTAGTAGATCGCCAGACGGTGCTCCTGAGCGATCAACTAATAACGTCCTAGTCGGCGACAGCCTGACATTGTCAGCGAACAGCCTCTCGCCACGCCCCCCGCGCCCCCCGCGCCCTCCGCGCCAGACAAACTCAAAAGAAAATTATCTACTAAAAAAGTTTTCTTAGATACTTATTTGTTTAACAGTATCACAGTTTGTCGATGGCTTTCAGGGCTCGCGTACACTGAAGCACCAGTAGAACACGCTAGCCGAGACGAGCGTTTACTTTGTCTATTCTTTAATACATTTATCTTGCATAATTTAGCAGTGATCGGGTCTCGCCTCGCGAGTCCCGTCCCGTAGCCGGCGGTGCTCCGGTAGACGCGCGGCGGCGGCTGCGCTGCGGTGGACGCGCGGCCCCACGTCTCACAGCTCACGATGACTTCAAGTTATTCGCCCTTAATACAAGTGCTTGGAACTTTGCGCAAAGCTTCAGAACTCTTCAATAGAATAGTTGTTCGTTAATTTGTTGGCGAGAGGCTATCCCGAGGGTTCTTACAACTTGCCCGCTTTTTGTTGATCAACGCTCTTTAAAACTGCAAGAATTTAGATTGACTTTAAATGTGTTGGCGAAAGAGAAACTAATCGCCAACAAACTAAGCTAGGTACCTACACCTACTTTACAGATATAAGTAACTCGCCAATTAATTAAATAATGCTGGACAATTCACAGAGCGTTATCTAGCCCCAAGCTAAGCAGAACTTGTCTTACCAGATAACTTATATATAGATAGATATTTTTTTAATTGTCTGCCTATATTGGATGAAAAGTTTTGCTATTTTCCTAATGTATTTTGCGTTTATGTACACCTAGCACAAGAATAAAATTTACGGCAATGGCAGTATCAAGTGGTTTGCATTCACCTAAAAAGGCAAGGCGGGTTCGTGGTAGTCATGTGGTAGTGCTTTCCCTGAGACTTAACCCCCCCCGCGCGCCAGCTCGCCCGTGTGGAGTGTGCTCCAGGTAACAGGTACTAGTCCGGTTCCGCATTCAGTTAGCGTCCCGTAATGTGAGCCGCGGTGTCCCGGGAGGAACCACCGGGATATTATACAAACTAAGGTAGCTGGTTATTTTCTCAAGGAAATTGAATTTTGACTGGCGTCTGTTTTCAACGTTCCAGCTGCTGCGGTACTGAGTGTGCCTCGCGAGGTGCAGCCGGTGGAGACTAGAGCTTTAGCTAGCTATTGTGGAACATTCATAAGCACAATTCGTTCATAGTTGGGCACGGTTTAACTTATTTTGCTGGTTTTTAACAACTGGTAGGAAGGAATGTTTTGATAAAATTAAAAGGTCGATGCACAGTAACGTGGTGGAGAACGATTTTCACTCTGTTGGAGAGCGAGTGTTCTGTTGCTAATGTCAAGCGCGCGCTCGAAGCACGTGAACGAGGCTCGAGGTAATACAGTCCGCGGAAACAATCTAAAGTCTCGTCTCGTCTCGTCTCCGCAAACTAATGTAATACAGGTGTAATAGTAATGTCGTTGCTGGTCTTAGCTTCGACGGCGGCTGATGTTGAATCAATGGAGCTCTCTCCGCTGCACCGCCCGCAGCCCTGCCGGGAACGTGCCGCCACTGCCCGCAACCCTGGCGGGAACGTGCCGCCATTGCTGGCCTTCTGCCTTAAGGCACCTTCATTTTATAACACTGCTGATAACGCGCAGGCAGTGCGTGAGTTGGTTGTTAGTTTGTTGTTGTTATAGGGGCGGGGTGTGGCGCCCCCACACGACAGCCCCCCGGGGGCCGAGGGGCTGTCGTGTGGGGGCGTACGTCGGGCTCAGGCAGAGCCGTGCGACCTCTCGCCCGCAAGCTTCAATAATACTTCATCAATTTCATAGGAAATCTGGGTTCAGCTTGATTCTATCACAGGTTCTGTGGATGGTTTCGGAGTTGTATAAGATATAAATAATTAGTTGATTATTGTCGAAACTAATGGCCGCGCTCCAGGAGCGGTGCAGCACTTGTACTGTAATGTAGCAATCGATCCGATCCCGGGTAGTTTAGTTTGTAAGTGGTTTGTTTCAGAATCCATCAGGGTTGAGTCTAGGCGGTGGAACAAAGCCCGATCTGTGCAGCGCTGGTCAGTGGGTCATCCGCAGCCGCAGCGCCGCACCGAGCCGGGAGCACGAGTTGAATTACTTTAACATCTTGTATCGACGTACTTTTAAGCGGGTTCATTAGAGAGCACTTTGAAGCTTTATTCATATTATTGTTAGTGGACATTTATGTACCTAAGGAAAAACTATATCTATTTTTTATATCTCCTGCTTACAGCCGCCGGGGTGCAGCCAGATTCTGGCTGCCCGCAGGCCGCCGGGAAGTGGTTCTGGCTGCCAGAACCACTTCCCGGCGGCCTGCGGGCACCAGCTTGTTATATAGGTAGGTACAAATAGAACAAACACTCAGAGCAAATCATAAAGCTACTCGTAACTACAGATTTCACTCGTAGCTCATTAAAGGGTGAATATAACTGAACTAGTATTAACAAACATTATTTACGAATGCTATTTGATCACCTAAAATATTATAAGAGTACGCCTCAAAAAAAAAATTAGTACCTACCAATTAAACAAAACTAAATTAAAACAAAAATACACGACAAATGTAGAGTGATTGTTCGGATGTTTAGTACAAGAGCCGGTAGTGGTGAGGTCCCCCCGCAAGTCGAACAGACCGGTTGGTGTCGTAACTCCTTCCGCCTGTCGCTCGCACTCGCTCACAATGTGACCGACACTGTGCGCTCCCGCGACTTTCTCCGCTGCAAACCGGCAGCACGTCCGTCGGTCGTGTGACGCAACGCATTGCATAATTAAATTACGCATAACAATATGGCGACCTCATGACGAGTCGTTCCATTCCGCGGACCGCAGCGCGACCCTCTCTTCACTGTGAAGCAGCTTTCGATATGTTGTTCCCAGACCTTCGACACTGAGTATAACTCGGTGTCGGTTAGCTTCTTAGAAGGTTAACTTCTTTATAGCACACATTAAGAAACCAAAACAAATTTAAATATTAATAATTGGCGGTGTTATCGCACAAGAGCGCTCTCTACCAAACAACCGCGGATGGCTAGGATCATTGGATTGAACGGCCCGCAAACAACTCGAGTGAAGGGTGATTGAGTACACATAGGCAAATAACCATGTATTAGAGATATACATAATAAGAGATGAACATAGGTACTAATGGTTTCTTTTTCACTTCTTCCTCTAGTGGACATAAAATTGAAGTTAATAGTAAAATAATTTTATTTGATAATAATTTATTGTATAAAATATGACTTGTCTAAGTGCTTATTTTGTAAGCCTAAAGAAATAAATGATATTGAATTTTGGTGACCTCGCCCCGTAGGTACCTACGCGGTGACCTCCCCTCGCTCGGCGCGGTCGATGCGCAGAGGACGGATGCAATGCTATCATTGATTCAGGAAATAGTTATTATAAGTTAGTTATTTTATTACATCCTACTCCTCCATAAGCTCTACGAGCTCGGCATCCGCGGAAACTTGGAGGCATATCTACACCTACAACCACCGCTCTCAAGCGGTGGTTGTTGGTGGCTTCTGCTCAGACTTTGTTTCCATCCCTTCTGGGGTGCCTCAAGGATCCATCCTTGCTCCTCTTCTATACTCTTCCTACCTGTATGACATCAGCTCTTGTTTACAGCACGCACGGTTCCTGATGTACGCAGATGAAACTAATTTTTTTATGAAAGTACAGAATCACGCAGATTGCTTGAACTTACAATCCGATCTTGACAGGCTGGCAATATACTATAGTAGGAATCGTCTAGCTATCAATATTTGTAAATGCTCCTATGTCTCGTTTACAAGGAAAAAGCTGCCATTACAATTTGATTATCTAATAAATGGTATCAAAATAGGTAAACTTGATTATATTAGAGACCTCGGAGTGGTGGTGGATGCAAAGCTTTCGTTCCCTGGACATGTAGACTCGGTAGTCGATCATCGGACTAGATTATCGGACTGCTGATACTAGGCGGTTTGTAAGGCTTATAAAAGCTTAGGCTTCATACTGAGAGTCAGTCGCCCTTTTTCAGATATTAGCTGCGTAAAAATTCAGTACTACTGTTATGTTCGAAGCATCCTGGAATATTGTAGCTCAGTATGGAATCCACAATTAAAAAAAAAAAAAAAAAAAAAAAAATATTGTAAAATATCTTAGGACAAAAAGTACCTTACTTAAATTCTGATGACATCTCATTACACGCAAAGCTTAGAAGGCATTCAACGGAAATTCATAAAACACCTCAATTATAGATGTTTCCGTGGTTATGGATCTGTTGACTATCGAGAATCGTGCAAATTCCATAATATAACAAGTCTCGAAAATCGACGTAAGTTGGCGGACATGTCTTTCCTCCATGGCATATGCAATGGCTTTATAGATTGATCCGAATTGATCTCAAAACTTTTATGTTTAAACGTGCCCAAAAAGCGACTAGACATACCAAAACTAAACTTTTCGCTGTGTCCAATACTACTTCTATGCTCAACATTCTCTTATTAGTCGTCTGCATAATAGCTATAACAAACTATTTAATGATATAGACATCTTCAACATTGGTAAGCCGGGGTTCAAACGTGATGTTCTACTAGTCTTAAATAATCTAGAACAGGGTACGGTTGGCGGAGTAGAGTCAAACGCGCGTACGAAGTTGGTGGATTAATAGTGTGGTGTGGATCATTATAGGTCGACGCATGTTTTTATATTAGTATAAACTTGTATTGCATGGACATATATATATATATATATATAATACACATTATAAACATATATGATTTACAGTACACCGTTAACTTGCAGGTTTTATTATCATTAAGTGTAATTGTAATGTATTTAGTTATTCCCAATGACCTAATTTATATTGTTTATAGTTAACAGTAAGGCTGTAATAGTTCAGGTACATAGCTGAGACACTTGAATAATGAGATTTGTATTTAGTATTTTAGTTTTAATGTTCATGTTTCTTTTTGTTTTAAATTTAGTTTATACTCTTTTTTTTCTTACATTATGTAATTCAAATTGTTTTAGCGTTTAGTAATTTGATTTATAGTGATAGTCATTTTTAATTTTATACAAAGTAAATCCTGTATTGGCCTTACGTTTAGTAATTAAGTATGTTAATATTAGTTCTAAAGGCTGTGGATTTTGTTTCTTAAATAAATAAATGATTGAATCGCACCTCCGCTCCGGTACCCTGACTATTTAGAAGAAAGTGATTGAGTTAATTAGACATACAGTGATAAGTTCACAAAACATTCCGCTCTAAGCTGAAGCAAAAAAACTGCCTAGTTATATAGCCTATATAAGGGTGTAAAAGTTATGGGGAGGGGGAAGTTTTTCAATAGTAGTTTTTGACCTACGTAAAAGCAAAGTGAGTAATTAAATTTCAAAATTAAATATTTTATTGCACTTGGACGCGCATTTCGTCAGAGCTTGAAATCGTCAATATATTCAACGTAAGACAACTCGTTTTGGGACGGAATGTATTATGCTTTAGATTACATACTTACATACATCTCCGGCATTTTTATTAGATCCCAGCTTCCTATTTTATAATAATTTACATACAATTTCTACAAAGTGGTATCTGCTAAGCCTAAAATAAAATAATTAAAAATGGACTCTAGGCGCAGCGCAGGTATACAGTAGTTATCCGCAGTAGAGCCGCACTTGGATGAATGCAGCGCTACTGACCTACTCGTAGCGACCACTGTTCAATGAACATCATCAAGTGATTGACAAATAATACAAGAATGTAAGTTGAACCGCGACATCAGCAATGTTTAATGAGTTGGACATTAGGTTAAGTTGGACGCACGCAGCGGGCGGTGGGGCCGCCCTCGGTGGTGGTGGCGGCGCTGCGCCGGCGCAGTCGAGCGGCGGCCAGCGCTCCACGCTACACGGTACGTTGTGCTTCTGTGCTACCTCCTAGTGCTCCCAGTAGTGTCTCGCGTCCAAGGGAATAGAACCCGCACCGCCCGCGGAGTTCATCGCAGTGTGGTATGTTCTGTGCCAGTCCGCTAGTGCCGGGCTAGTGGAGGATCCTCTTGCACTAGATATTGAGTTGTGGAATAGCTTTAAACCAAAGGAAATATATAAATACTAACCTTCAGATCTCATTTCAATAAGGTAAATAAGTTTGTTTTAAAATGAAGTGAGTGCATGGTGAGCGGCACCGTCGCCGCACTCAACCTTCACCGATCGTGTTACCTACCGTGAAGGTTGTGTTATGTGCAATGATGTTTATAATCTCAGCGGCTGCGCGTGAGTAAAGCCGATTTGTTTATATTTGGAGTTAATTGAAAGCTATTCACAATCAGCCTGCGCGTGGACAGCAGCAGGCCCTACCTGCTGGAGAGCGCCTCTCTACCGATCCAAGCTCTATGCGTTGTGTCGGTACTTAGTTATGCAATGTATTATTTGAATGCAATGAGTGCCGCGCAGCCGCCGCCGCGCCCGGAGCGGGAATGGACGATGATGTCAATCACGCGGCTAATCGATAATAATTATCTATGATATGAATTAAATCAATGTGCATTTCCTCTGTATCTGTATTTTCCCGCCATGCGCCTCTAATTAGGTAGTTTAAAAACAAAGGGTACCTATACCTCCATAAAAATATTTTGTATTTAGTTTTACGAAAAGGATTCGACAATCAACAGCGCGCTTAATGAGGAATCTCGCTTAACTAAAGATATACAATTGGTGTCATCGGTGAAGGTAAAGCCACGTATAGTTTAACATTATGTTGGTAATCAATGATAAGGTGTTGGGTGTTCTTGCAAGCGGCGACCCATGACCCATGACCCCTGCGTTGCGCTCACAGCCCCCCCCTTCCCCTTGCCCCCTGCCCTCCGCAGAGGAGGTGTGCGTGTTACTAAACTGCGGATACTTTCGAAATCGCAGCAATACAGCTGTCAATGTAACGATCGGTTTAACATTACGCGTCTCTCTCGGTTTATTAGTCGGTTAGGAACGTAACGAACCATTGTGCGCCCTCCCCTTTCTACTGCACATGCTGGTGAAGTGGCTCGGGTCCGCAGGTACCGCGAGCACAAGGCGACCGGGCCCACGTTACCGGAACACACGTGACTTGCGCTGTGCTGACTGTGACTCACCGGTTACGTATTCGCAGCGCGTTATCTAACGACCAGCCTAAATGATAAGTGGGTCGTGTGAGTTGGCACGACCAGTGACCGAAGGTCACTGGTCGTCATTAGAAGTCAACCAATATAGTGTTGATAAGGAATGCGTCCGGCTGCAGACACGTGCGGTGTCTCTGTTGGCAGCAGTGCCTTAGCACGGGGCGGTGTGGAGCTGGCCGCTGTCGGCGACGGTATCATCCGTTACAACCAGCTGTTGGCTATCATAGACCTTACACTATCGACACCAGACATTTCCGACTCCATCAAAGACTGGCATGTCTCAAACGAAGCCTCATGCTCAGATCACAGATGGATAAGGTACGTTCTGGAACTGTCACTACCAAGCACCACAACCTAGGCGCGTCCCACGTAAAACCGATCGGACTAAATTCTTCCAATTAGTCAAATTAGGAATTACAGATAAGCCTTACATACCAAATAACATAACAGTAGCGGAAATAGACCACTACACAAATCAACTAACAGCTATGAACAATCCTGCCCTCACCTAGTCACACCTAAACAGGGGACAAACAGACGATGGTGGGGTCCTGAACTGCAAAGACTACGTCGCAAAGTAAGGAAACTGTTCAACAGAGCCATAAACACTAGACAAGACGAAACAGGCTAAATTACTTCAATGCAAAAATAACCTATAAAAAGAAAATTCGCCTTAGAAAACGGAATGTTGGGAGAGGTTCTGCACCAACATTGAAAACAACAATCAGGCCACCCGTATAAGAAATCTACTGGCAAACGTGCCAGAAAGCACGCTCGGTTGCCTAATCAAACCTGACAATACCTACACCAAATCGGATGCTGAAACCAGCGAAGTGCTTCTGAATACAAACTTCCCAGGCTGTCATGTCACAGACACCAACACATGGGAGGAGATATCAGAGTAACGCATCCACTCTGACAGCGCTGCCATACTCAGAGCCTTGGAAGGAAACAGCTGTAACTCCAAGCTCGTTTACGAATGTCACTCTGTTTTGGAAAGAATATCCACTGAGAACCGGATCATCTCACAATGGATCAAAAGACATAGTGGCTCGCTAGGAAACGACGCTGCAGATGAACTGGCACGGAGAGGAGCGGCGACAACCACAGAAGGCCCACCGCCGTTCCTACTCCTGCCATTCTCTTTACTCCAGATATGGACCAAGCTCAGAACTAGAGATACACATAACGAACGATGGACTAGCCAAATCAATTGCAGACAAGCAAGGGCGGCACTCCCATCAACATCACCGAAGCTAACAAAAGGCTTACTTAATCTGAACAGACTGGACCTACGTGTCTTTGTAGGAACACTAATAGGACACTGTCCACTGAACAAACACTTATTCACCATCGGAGCGACGGACAGCCCTCTCTTCTGAGGATGCCTCAGCAACGACGAATCAGCTGCCTACGTAATCCTGGAATGCGAGGGAGTATTAGCACAACGTATAGAAATCCTTAATTTGCCGAGGTCTCTCCGCGAAGCCTGTGAAGACACCAGGAAGATTCTGCGCTTCTGGACGGAGCTAGGCTGGCTATGCTAGCAACTACGCATAAAGGACCAACTGGAGTCCAAATGCTGATAAAGGAGTACCCCCACCTGAACCTGTACCTGAACAGCTGTTGGCAGAGCCTGCCTGCAGCCGCCCCTCACGCCGGACACACACGCCTTATGCAAACATACTCTAAACAGCCAGCTTGATGATGAGATGTAGTACATGATGTAGATGAATTTAAATCGTCCCTGTAGGATTAATTACAATTTTTTGTAGAAATCAAATAGAGATAAGTTTAAAAAAAAGTCCCTAAAAAATGTTTGAATAAGTCATATACCTAGTTTTGATATTAAAACACTCACGATAGGGCTGGTCCACCAGTTCAAAGTCGCTCAGCGAGCTATGGAAAGAGCTATGCTCGGAGTGTCTCTGAAGGATAGGATTCGCAACGTACACATCCGACAGAGAACCAAAGTTATCGACATAGCTCTGAGAATTAGCAAGCTAAAGTGGCAGTGGGCCGGCCATATCTCGCGAAGAACCGACGGCCGTTGGGGCAAACGTGTTCTTGAGTGGAGACCACGACGTAGTGTAGGACGCCCTCCGACCAGGTGGGATGACGACCTGCGAAAGACTGCAGGTAGATGCTGGATGCGTCAAGCCGAAGACAGGGCGCTATGGCGCTCATTGGGGGAGGCCTATGTCCAGCAGTGGACTAATATAGGCTGATGATGATGATGATGATGATGATATTAAAAAGAACTGCATCATGATTTGAGTTAGAATATAATCGATTGCATTGCAGACTGGTGCGGTGCTGGTCTATGTGCGAGCTATAGGTACATGTACTGTAGTTGGCTTCCACTTAGAGAGGAACTATTTCATTGTTCGGCGGCTGGGGCGCGCTCCTCGTGGGCGCACCACACCGACGCCGACGGCGCGGCGGCGGCGGGGCGGGGACGCGCTGATATACTCGTAGATGACGAATGCACGCCATTGCACGCGGGCTCGCTCGGCGCCTTTCACTTCGTTCCGCCGCGCCGCGCCGCTCGCTGACGACGCTTGCTAATTATAATCAATGTCGTTTGATCACATGTTAATACCTCATCTATGCGATTACTTTATATCTTAGTTATTACTGAAAATATGAAATATACCAAGATAAGGAACAAAAAGTTTCTACAATACGACCGTAGGTACCTACCTACTAGCTGAGCCGTTCAATGGCATTCAATTGGCTAACGGTGGTGAAAAACTAAAAGTATTTCTAGTAAGTAGGTATTTAAAGGGCTTACAATGGAGCTATGAATGGGTGAGTGGAGTGCACGGTTCCCGACAATGGCCGAGGGAAACGTGCGCCGGGCCATTGTCAGCGTGGGGCGGGCGGGGCGGGGCGGGGCGGGGTATGCTGCTGGTACCTGTTACAATTTGGTTTCGTGAATAGATCTGAGTAGATTCGGGTAAAATATAAAATTCGTAATGATCATTTGAGAGGATTTCATTTCGAAGCGCTCAATCGTCGTCGTCTCCAAACAACAGCACCGGCCACCACCGGTCCAGTGCGTCTCGCGCACACCAACCACTCTCATTGGGTCCAGTATGTGTTTCCAATTATTGTACAAGCCTCAAGCCTTCACATAAGTCTGATGCAAGCCCGTGTGTTGGCCAGTCAGTCGCGGCCACAATAAATTGCAAATTTATTGAAATCAGTCTAGCAGTTTCAATGAATAATTTACAGGTGGTTTTAACGAAACGAGAATTGCCTGATGTTCATATCGAACAGTTTGTTTTATTTGTTCCTCCCCAGCCGCTCCCGACGCCGGGATGGGACGGGACGGGACCATAACATTGTTTGGAACATGCCAGGAAGAGTAAAGAAACCTTAGTCTTTGATTCCAATTATTATTTGTCTCTCAGGCCAGGGACGATTGAACGCGGGCTTTGAGGTTGTATTCGTAGTCCTTGGGTATATTATATAGAACAGCTTTCTGTTGTTGAAAAGTAAACGAATCTCACATGTTCTAAGTACAAACGAATGAAATCTAATCTAATGACCGGATCGGGCTGAAACTTTGCATAGATGCAATTCTGGATTCCTGTTCAATCTATACTAATATTATAAAGAGGAAAGGTTTGATTTTTTGTTTGTTTGTTTGTAACGAATAGGCTCCGAAACTACTGGACCGATTTGAAAAATTCTATCACCGTTAGAAAGCCTAAATAGCCTAATAACATAGGCTATATTATATTTTCAAAAAGTAAGGGATCCTTACTAAAACTCCAATAATGTAACCCAAGGTGTGAAAAATGTACCTATAAAATTCCTTGCATATCAATACGCCATTTTTTATAAATAAACATGGTTGCTTAGCAACGCTCTTTTGACAACAAAGGTTTTATAACAATTTACTGTATGGAAACTCTTTTGTTAGGTTACGCCTTTTTTGATCATGTTGTAGTAAAGCGTTTACATTATCTTTGATTTTGTATCTGTAGACACGATAATAATTTGTTGTGGTTGTGTTTGTTCATTGTTATTCTTTCAGATTATTTGCAATAACTGACTACAATACCCAAATCATAAGTTCTCTATCATAATGGTTGAGACAGACTGGCGAGAAATATTGAGCTTCTCACAGCGAGAGCTCGGGCAGGCTGATAAAGAAACTTTGCAAAGGTCTATCATGGATGGAAGCGGACGATATTGAACTCAACTTTTCAGATCTGAAAATACTGTTTAGACTCGCTCAAGATATCTTAAAATAAAAAAACAAGCTGATATGTTCCCATTTTAAATACCCAAGTGACATCCTTTATCCTACTTAATATTGTAAACGCGAAAGTTTGTAAGTATGGATGCTAAATAATAAAAATAAAAAATACCCGTGCGAAGCCGGGACGGTCCGCTAGTCTTTTATATACGAATACGTATAAAAACAAGTCGTGTTAGTTAGTTACACTATTTATAACAAAAGAACGGCTGAACCGATTTGGCCGAAAATTGGTGGGGTTTAGAAGTAGGAGATGGACAGAGGATGATAAAAAGATATTTTATCTTTTAAACCATTTGACACATATGTAGATATCCATGGAGGCAAAGCCGCGGGGCGCAGCTGTATAGTAATATAATACTATTGATGATGGAAAACGCGTGTGAAGCCCCGGGCGGAAGCTAGTAGAAAGAAGGATTCTTAAAAATGAGCCTCGCATGAAATCAATTTGTTTACGAGCAACGCAGCCGTAACAGTGTTCCGGTCCCCCGACCTCCGCCGGCGCCGCCGGTCACATCAGGGTTCGTGTTGATATAATCATGTATCATCTCCAGAGCCACATAACGTCCGACTGAGCTATTGGGCGCGGCGTCCACTACAGCGAAGGATTCATTTCACAGATCATCGAACGTCAAAGCCAAAGGAACAGTTGCAATAATCGCCTGCCGTGGCTAGATCTGTCCTCTCTCGAGGCTTTACAATTCGGGTTCTAAACACAAAAAAGGCGGACGAGGACGAGCGGTGATTGGCGCGGCTCGTAGGTCCGGCGGGTGGCTCAGGAAACTAATGAATCACTATTTTATGGGCGACCCGTGTTAGCATTACCTTGCAGCCTGATTGGGGAGCTCAGTGCACTCTCGCACTCTCTGAGCGAGGCCTCACACGGTGGGCGGGGGCCCACCTCGCTCATAGGTACCTAAGCTCGCTCATCTACTATACCATCCGCTCACATCCAGCTCGCTTAATATCCATGTGAAGTGAAGCTATTCCGCGCGTGTACCGTGAAAGGCTTTATTTCCGTTTTTATCGAATGATGTTGAATTACGCAAAGATTAGCGGCATCAGCGCTCCGCCATGATTCACGTCTGGTCGCGAACCATTGTTTTCGCTCGAATCCCTTTGATACGTGACAATTCGGCGATACGTGTCCGGCTCCAACGAGGCACTTTCATTCGAAGCTCGTTCGTCAATACTCTTTTTGTTCAGCTATGTGTCTGCAGTTTTAAAACGCTGGCGATCACCCGGTTCAATATATCGTGCATAGTGTCAGTGTTTAGTAGAGGCACAATGCAATTTTCTAAATGTATTCAATCACGTAAGTTTTAACCCAAAAACCCAAATGGGCAGAGCTGCAAGACTCAGTCCGTGCCTGTCGTGCGCGGAGCACGCTCCTCATGTGCGTGACCAAGGACAAACAGCGACGCACGCACGATATGCACACTATTGCACGCGCGCGGCACTTTCTCAGCAATGCCTTTGCAAGTTGCACGTGCAGGGACGGAGTGAGGCCTCTGCCGGACAACTGGTAGCTCTAGAAGATGCGGGTAAACACATCATCGTGGGGTAAACGTGTTCTTGAGTGGAAACTACGACTTGACTGAACTTCCCCTGATAACTTCTGCATAAACATGCAACATTAGTCTTAGACCAATATTTCCAAAGCCAGTATTAACTCAAATGCCTATAAATATATAAATATAATCTACTAAACGTTTGCAGGAGTCTGTGGCGGGCTGGCGGCCGATACAAACAAGTTCGCAATATTCTCGTCGCAGGTACATCCAGTCCATCAGTATATCTACTTTACAAATTACGATAACGGTGTTAGAAGTTATCAAAGTGTAGTTATTACGAGCTCAGCGATCAGATACCAGCGCGCGCCCGCGGCTCCGGGTTCCTGCCGCGCCCGCCGTGCCGGAGCCGGCTGGTGATTCGTTTCCTGACATAAATGCGAGACCAATACTTTTTGATCAAGTTTGTCTCCCGCAGCCCTTATGGAGAGATTATACGCTTTAGTAGTGTGAGGAGCGCGGAGATCAGTCGATGAGTTGAGTTGGGACCTCGTGTTACTGGAAATTATACATAGCTATGTTTGTTGCAGATGTACATCCTGCAGTGGTGCGCGCTGTGTGCGTTAGTAGCGGGGGCAGCGGGGGCGGTGGACGTGGAGGGCACGGTGCGGCGCGTGCAGGCCCTGCTGCGGGCCAACTCTCTGCTGCCGCGCCTCTCGCGCCAGGAAATCCTCGACCTGCTGGACGACATCCGCGCAGAGGACGCGCGTAGCACCGCCCCCCCGCCGCCGCCCCATGCGGGGGTGCAAACGGACCTCTACACCACCATCCAGAACGAAGTGTCTCCGGAGCGCAAGCCGGCGGCGGAGGCGCCCGAGCGCGTGTTCGACAGCACCACGGTGAAGGACGAGGCCTCCATGCTAGTCGTGCTGCCCTACACGCCACGAGACGGATTCTCCTTGCAGGAACTCTACACGAAGCCACCTAAAGTGGAGAAAGTACCCCTGGTGGACGCGGCAGCCCGGCCTGCGAAGGGTCTGAGCGGCGACCGGCTGCAGACGACACTGACGTACAACGCCAAGCTTGCTGAGACCAAGAAGAAGGAGGAGTTCCCCGCGGACCTGCAGGCCTTCCTCGACGCGCACGGGCTGGAGGGCAGCCCGGGCCGGGACCACTTCCTGCTGCCGCTGGAGGGGTTCAAGCCGCTGCCCCCGGCGAAGATAGTTGATGGCAAGATCCAACTACCGGAGAACATTCTGCTGAATTACGACCTCATCTCCGCGAGCGACGCCAAGGCGGGCGCCGCGACGCAGAACAACTTCCTGTACGAGCCGCTCGGGCCGCAGGAGACTCCCTTCGAGCTGGACACCTCCTCCTCGGAGACCAAGGAGACCGTGTATCCGCTAGAGATGCCCGCGGCTCTCACCAAAGGTAACCTTTTGCCTCTCAATTTCGAGCCTCTAGATTACGATGCCATCAAAGTGATTCCTTTAAACAAAGGTATTAGTCCCGTAGAAGAAAGTAAAGTTCCTTCCGGAAGTGAACAAAGTAAGAGACAGGTGAACGGAACGGAGGAAGCGACGACTACGACAGCGCCCGAGACCGCCGAGGACGAGAAAAGCGCAAACGGGTCGTCGGCGACGACGGGCTCGGCGGCGGAGGCGGGCAACGACTCGGCGGCCTCGGCGGCAAACGAGTCGGGTGCATCGCTAGCCGACCTGGAGTCGTCGTTCGGCGGCGAGCTGCCGGCGGAGCCCGGCGACGCGGAGCTGCCGCCGCCGCGCAAGAACGGCTTCTACTGGATGGTGGACTGGAACAGCTTCCTCGAGGTCGGCGACGGAGACTCCAAGGTCAACATTCGCTTCGAGCCCAAGCTCGGCGACCCGCAGATGTTTCTGCCCGTGACGGTGCCCTGACGCGCCGCCAACGGACCGCACAGCTCTGCGCTTCTAGTCTCACATTAGTTCTACGTACCTACCGACCGGGCCGGACGGCTCCCGCTCCTATCCCGTGCCGGCCTCGATCCCCAACGCATGGCTCACAGACAATCGTCCCACGTCAGAATAATGCGACACTAAAGAGTTGAAAATATTTTTCAACTTATTTCAGTTAGAATATTATTTGCCGATAGTGAGACATCAATTGAGGCTACTGATACTTAATCACACGCAAATATATGTATACCGATACGATGATCGAATGGAGTTCTTCTCATAAACCGCAAGTCCTGTTATTTTTGTATGAATAAGGTACATACCACTGCGGAAGAGATACTATGGTGTTGTTCTGTCCACTCGTTGGGAATAAAGCCAAATCATACGTAATGGACCGATTAGTTGATATTGCGTGACACAATGTTCGGTGAAATGGGACGCGGAATGTGGCCGGACCACGGGACCACTCTCTCGCGAAATGTGGTCCAAACCATTCTCTCGTAAAATCGTGTTTCTTTGTTTATTGATTCTGTGTTAATTATGTAGAATAGATTTGCTAAGAAGCCATGTACGTAATAAGTGAAGTTATTAAAATTAAATATTGTGTTGTCACATTTGATTCTACTTTATTCTTTAGCTAATGCTATGTTTCATTGTAACAACAAACCTGCATCATCCGGCGCGCCCTTGTATTTAAATATTTCCTTAACTAATGTGTTTTCCAACTAAGTGCTGGCATACAGAGTCGTTTTCGTGGTAAAACCTGCACTCGCCGGCGGCGCGTGGCTAGACAGATGAAACGGGGTGCCAGCCTAAACAATAATCCCACCAAAAACATAAATGTAAAATAGGAGAGCCAAGTTCAATGCAAAAATTATGATTGGCTGTGGGCTTCGCGGCAAAAAGAATTGATATCTGAATGAGTGCCAAGTCAAATCTATGTAGGTTAGATTTGACTTGGCCAGTTTTCATTACATCAGTCATTTTATAAAGTTATTCAACGTTTTAATTCTGATAAAAACTGGCCAAGTCAAATCTAACCTACATAGATTTGACTTGGCACTCATTCAGATATCAATTCTTTTTGCCGCGAAGCCCACAGCCAATCATAATTTTTGCATTGAACTTGGCTCTCCTATTTTACATTTATGTTTTTGGTGGGATATCATTACTTTTTGTAAAGAAAACTAGGCAGGTATTGACTCGGCGTTTCCAAATATAATTCTACTTGACAATAGATGGCGACACTTTGTATCATGGGAAATAAACCTACGTAGGGCTCAGTAATAATATATTTTAATAATCAAATGTACTGAAATTTGTTCAACTACACAACTGACCAATATAATTCTTTTTGGATTTTTCTGAATACCGCATCATATTTTAAAAGTTCTCGAACATTTCCATTGCGACTCGGCGTTTCCAAATATAATTCTACTTGACAATAGATGGCGATACTTTGTATCATGGGAAATAAACATTTATAGGTACGTAGGGCTCAGTGTTAATATATTTTAATAATCATATGTACTGAAATTACTTCAACTTAAGTTCCTAAAGACTTTTTAGTCGCCAAAATATTAATTTTTCAGTTTTTATAGTCATTTTTAAACAAGCCGCCATCTATCGTCAACCATTAACTTATAAAGAAAAACAGGGCCAGGGCCGTATTTAGAATCCAATTATTTTACTGAATGTCCCACGGCTATGTTGAAACATAGCATGTATGGAATGCACCTATGGAATGTTTTATAATAAATATTCTATATTGAAAGTACTTTCCCTCCGTGGGACAACTACTATAATAGTAGTTGTTTAGTAAATTTAATGAAATTGAAGCCCACCTATTAATGCAATTTTAAATTGTGTATGTTCTAGATTTCCATCTCAAGATAATGTAAGACAGCAATGGATCACAAAAATTAATAGACAAGACTGGACACCGACGAAATATACGAAGATTTGTTCTTGCTGATAATACTGATAATCATATTATTCTTCTGAGTAAATTAATAGCTGAAAAATATATAGGTATTCGTTTTAAGCATTTTGCAACCATAGAAAATGATAGGGCAACCAACCGACAACAATTAACCAAAACAGTTATTTTTGCTGGAAAATGAATTTTGTGAATAAAATAATTCTTAGTACGTCCCCTACACTAGTGACATCTAGTGTGAGGTAGTAAAAATATGTAGTTACTTCGAAAACAGAATCTATTATTTGCCGGTCCCTAACAACTACACTGTATTCTATTGCGCAATCGGAGACGTTAGTACTATTGCTTATTCTATGCAATGCGGATTCTATTCGAATTTAAACCTTATTTCATTGACATAAGGTCGTCGTTGCTAACATCACTTATTTTTTGACTTTTTTTTATTTTTTGATTTTTTCCTACGCTTACACACAATTACCGAGCTGGATTCCAAATTTCATCCTTCTAGGTCATCTGGAAGTAGGTTAGAATTAGGTACTATATGTATGTCAGTCAGTCAATGTGAATTTTTACGACTTTTCGACCTTCATATCTTTGTAACCGTTTGAGCTAGCTTCATGAAATTTGGGCTTCTACATGTCCTTATGGATATAATTCAACACACGTAGTTTTATGTGTTTACGTTAAAGAGGTTTTGAGTTATAGAAGGGTCAAAAGTGGCACCAAGTGGTTCGTGTAATGATACACTCGGCGCGTTCCTTTGCTTGAACTTGGCTTGGTCACGCTGCCGCGTGCCCTGATAACATGAACAGTACCTACTGTGCTCACAGTATGCTGTACCCGCTCCACTAAGTAGTTAGTCCTGTAGTACCCCGCCCAGCTGCGCTGACGCTTCCTCCCGACACACGCTCGTACAGTACAGACAGGTTCACTTTGTAAGGTTATTCAGTAAAGCGCAGGAGTCTCGCGCCTTTGAACCGGACGGCGCGGCGGCGGCGGCGCTCTTATAATTAATTACGAGGAGATTAAAAATGTGACCCGTGCTTGCCGGAACGTGGAGTTGGGAAACATAGATATTACACTGTATAGAAGCGATCCAGCTTAGCTGAGCTGAAGTACTTGTGAATTGTGTATTTTATTCTTTCGTATTTTCAGTGATATCTTAAAAAAATAAGTGTCTCATCTCTGAAAAGTCCCCGGTCGGTCGGTACTGGTAGTATACCTCAGGTATAAAAGATCAAGGCAGCCCAAAGTTTTATGGAGTTGGTACCTTTAACTATACAACTTCCCGTTATGACATAATACTAAAAATATTTAATAAGTTTTTCAGGTTTTTTAAGATATTCCTGATAATGGGAATAATCTATTAAATAAAATTTGAGATTCGTATTGAGTCGAAATGTCTTTAACTTTTTACTTAAAGATGCAATGACCTGAGATGTTCAATATGAATTGTTCTTTTCTGTCAAGTGATAATATCCTTACGTTTGGTAAAGTGTTGTGGGTAGGATTTTACAAACATGCATATGTCTCTAATGAAGATGCAAGGTAGAGGCATGATATTACAGATCTTAAACAGAGGCTTGCAAGAGTCACGAACCCAAGTCTTGTTGATAACTCTAAGGCATCTCTTCTGTACTCTGAAGACTCTTTCGGCATCGACAGAGTTACCCCAGAGGAGCAGACCATAGCTCAGGGTCGAAGACACATGCCCGTGGTAAGCTGCTAAAGCTGCGTCAAACGAAATCGTTTGGCGGATTTTCTTTAAAGCAAAGACAAAGCGACTTATTTTCCGACAAACATCACTAATATGATCCTTCCAGTTCAAGTATATCTAATGTGATACCTAAGAATTTAAATATCATTACTTCATCTACTTTTTCATTATTATAAGAAATGTCAAGTGTTAGTGGCGTAGAATTATAAGAGTCAAATTGCATCATTTTAGTTTTGTTAATGTTTATAGCTAAGTTATTATTATTGGTCCAATTAACAATATCAAATAGAGCAGTATTTAATATCGTTTGGACATGTTGTTTGTCAGTTTTAATCAGGATTTTGGTATCATCTGCAAAGAGTATGCATATATGTATCACAAATTCCGGGTTGATATAAAATTAATGTTGATATAAATCCAAAATAGAATCGGACCTAAAATGCTACCCTGTGAGACGCCTCGATTTTTTAAGATACTAGATGATCTAAATAATTGCTTAGTAACATTTTTTGTGTCTGCTTTGTCTTTAAACTTGGTAATAGTTATAACCTTTGTAATTTCGGTACATTGTTCCCTATCATGCAAGTAGCTTGCGAACCAGTCCAGAGTTTTACCACGTATTCCATAATGATCCAATTTGTTTATCATTTGATATTAGTAGTTTGGTACCGAATTGAAAAGGCTGTAGCTTTATAACGTGTCGTGCTATTGACCTGAAATGTTATGGAGATATAAATTAATTAATGAATATAAGTGATCCAGGATTTTTAATTCAAATCTCTAAATAAGAGTAAAAGGGAATCATAGTTCCCGATCGATCACGTGACTCCGATTGGGTTGAAACTTTGAACAAATACTCAATACACTAAAGTAAGTCGGAACGTTTAAAATCACTAGAAGACGAGTACCTAAAGCAGCAACAGTGGTCCAGGATGCAGAATTTAGAGGTTATAGGTATACCTGAAAACAAGGAGGAGAAGACGGCAGATATCGTCCACTTGCTCAGCACATAGGTGTCCCTATTAAGTCATCGGATATTGAGTTCGCGCATCGAGTGCAACCGCGCCGCGCCCGTACTTCGCGTCCTATCATCGTGCGCTTCAGGGAACGTATCCACAAAGATCATGTCATAGCTTCCGCACGTAAACACCGCAACCTCGAAACAAAGGATTTAGGATTCGGGGGCGAGGCCCATCGTATTTTCGTAAACGAACATCTTACGAAAGAAAATAAGATGCTTCTTAGTTCGTGCAAACGAACGGCGAAAGAAGCAGATTATATAAATATATCTGGATAAAAAACTGCCGTATATAATAATAATACGGCAGTTTTTAATAGGAGGTGATGTCTCGTTCCTTCTTGCGTAAGCAAGAAGGAACGAGACATTTTTATCTCCTCGGAGGCCGATCTAGCCAAGATTGTTTTTCGAACTTTTTTTCTCTACTTGTAGTTAACTTGGGTTTAAGCTTACGTTACATAGAATTATTTGTGGTTAACGTATTATTTGTGGTTAGCGTTAAAACTATATTTGCCCTTATACAGCTGCATTACATTATCTTGACATGTATTTTTATTTCAATTCAATTTAACTAATTTATTAATACTGTTATAAATATTATCTATGAATGTTGTATAAAATTTTTTAACAAGGCATGTCTGTCTGCTTTTTGTAAAACACAATCCCTGATGGTGTTTCCTATATCAAAATTAATGTGTGTTTTATAATAAAATTGTTATATTATTTAAGCCTTTTGTTATATTATTTATACGATTCTGTAAATCTTTTCCTGATATTGGATGTATAAAGTTACTATATTACTCTTATGTTCGAAGTATCGTTGAATACTGTAGTTGTATCTGGAATCCTCATTACTTAACTTATATTAACGACCTTGAAAGAATTCAACATAAATTTATAAAACATATTAATTATAGAAAATATTATTACCCTGTAAGTTATAAAGATTCATGCAATTTTCATTCCCTTATAAGCCTTCAAGATCGACGCACTTTGATGAACATGTCATTCCTACATGGTCTATGTAACGGGTACATAGACTGCCCTGAACTAACTGCTAGGACTCTACGTATATGGGCCCCAAAACGACGCATAAGACATACCAATACAAAACTTTTTGCCACTACAACGTATTCGACTAACTATGCACATTACTCTATTGTTAACAGGCTACAAAGACCCTATAATTTGCAATTTCACACAACTGACATATTTCATGCCAGTAAAGTAGGATTTAAAAGAGATGTTTTAGAAGTTCTGCAGGAGGACTCTGTATAAATAATAGTTGGCGAGGGTAGAACCATACTGATCCAAGTGTCATTTTTTTCAATAATGGTGATTTTTGCAGTACAAGTACGGTTTTTTTAATTTCTTTCATACCACACTGATCCAAGTGCAGAAACATAATTTTTAGTATTTTTTTTTCTTTATGTGTTTTAATTGTATCTAATTTTTCTCATAAAAATAATCTTTTTTCTAATTAACTGTACCTGTCTTATAATCTCTGTAAGTTGTATTTTGATTGTTTGTTTGATTTGTTAGTGTTAGACTGTTGGTATTTTGTTCGTTTATTTTATATACCTAATGTAAATCTATTATTGGCCGTAAGTTAGATTTATTAAGGTTTAAATTATTTAGATTAAGGGCTGTTGATTTTGTTGAAATAATAAAAATAAAAAAGACGAAATACGAATACATATGTATGTATATGTGCGCCGGGACCGAGCTCACCCTGTCCGAGTCCAGTCCAGCGCTAGGCGCCCGGGTGCGGCACCGAGCTCACCCTGTCCGAGTCCAGTCCAGCGCTAGGCGCCCGGGCGCGGTAACCTCCACGGCATCGAATTCCCGCGAATAAATAAGACAGCCCAGTTATTAGTTCGGGTTATCCCGAAATTAAAATTGAAACGAGAGTAAATTAGAGTGGGCCTTGAATTTTTGTATACTGCTAATGAATGAGAGCCAAGAGAAGGGTCAACGCCGCCGCCATCTCACTGTTATAGATTCAGATCCTTTTCTGTTACAAAACATCATCAACTTTCGCGGTTCTTTAACTATACTCCGATTCAAAAACCTGGATATAAACAAAGCGATTACAAAACCCAAGGATATCGGTGGAAAATATTTAACGACATTGGTGTCATCCAAGCTAAGCATAGAAGCTCGAAACCATTTTTGTTTTTGAAAGCTTTCATTCATCGTTTTATTCATTATAATCTTTACTTTTCGAATTCATTTCAACATTTTTTACTCCACATGTGAGATTATGCATTGTTGAAGTTTGTGTTTTAGTTTTTAAAGTTAGCCTTGCTGTTTCCGCGTTGTTTTCTGTTATTACTATCAGTTATTGTTAACTCTTCATTCAAAAATGTCTATGTTGACATAAAATATCTTGGATTCTAAATCGGAGTATAGTAACTTTTTCGATGTTATTCCGACATTTAAATAATTTGGTGGTGTCAGTTTATTATACAAAGTTACATAACATAAAAGTCAATAATCAAACAAATCAGTAAAATTGATCAAACATCCCACATGAATCTAGAGTGAATAGTGCCCTTAGGGAAAGCGTGCTCCATCTTGAGCCACGTTTTAACTTTCTGTCAGTTTCTCCACTACGTAAGCTTTATAAGGACAGGAGTAGAGGGCGCGGCTATAACCACTGCGGAACAGGCGAGGGCAAAGCACTGCCGACCAGGCGAGGGCAAAGCATACATCAATCTCGGTTAGATGTGACGTGTCATGACGTGTGGTACATTCTCACCAGCACTCGCTCCGCGCGCGGCGGCAGGCAGGTAGCATGACGTGTGGTACATTCTCACCAGCACTCGCTCCGCGCGCGGCGGCAGGCACAGGCAGGTAGCATGACGTGTGGTACATTCTCACCAGCACTCGCTCCGCGCGCGGCGGCAGGCAGGTAGCATGACGTGTGGTACATTCTCACCAGCACTCGCTCCGCGCGCGGCGGCAGGCAGGTAGCATGACGTGTGGTACATTCTCACCAGCACTCGCTCCGCGCGCGGCGGCAGGCAGGTAGCATGACGTGTGGTACATTCTCACCAGCACTCGCTCCGCGCGCGGCGGCAGGCAGGTAGCATGACGTGTGGTACATTCTCACCAGCACTCGCTCCGCGCGCGGCGGCAGGCAGGTAGCATGACGTGTGGTACATTCCCACCAGCACTCGCTCCGCGCGCGGCGGCAGGCAGGTAGCATGACGTGTGGTACATTCTCACCAGCACTCGCTCCGCGCGCGGTGGCAGGCAGGTAGCATGACGTGTGGTACATTCTCACCAGCACTCGCTCCGCGCGCGGCGGCAGGCAGGTAGCATGACGTGTGGTACATTCTCACCAGCACTCGCTCCGCGCGCGGCGGCAGGCACAGGCAGGTAGCATGACCCACTGTGGTGTGATGACACTAGCCCGGGCAGACTACATACTTACATTTAGTAGAGTCGAGAAATATCGCAATAGAGAGGCATCTGTGGGTCGTGAAATACAATTTGACGACCGATGTGGCGCGGTGGGCGAAGGTCCGCTTGCGTCGCAGGAGGTTGCGGGTTCGATTCCCGCCTCGGAACAATTGTGTGTACGATCTGCAGATATTTGTTCCGGGAGTTCTGGTCGTTTTCTATATATAATAAAAAATATCTTTCTATGTAATGTATTATGTATATCAGTTATCTAGTACCCATAACACAAGCTCTGCTTACCATGGGGCTAGATAATGCTGTGTGAATTGTCCAGCAATATTTATTTATATTTACAATAAGTATGTATAACTTATATTATAAATAAGATTAAACTATTAAATATTAGTAAATACCTACCTATATGTAATAGTTTTAAGATTATTTAATGATGTGTCCACCTTTTAAAAGTAAATATATTAGAACTTATACTAACGTTTAATATATAAGCACAATATGTATTTTGTTGATGTAGGTACCTAGGTTTAATAAATAAATAACAAGTAGAAAAAGCAAAATTTCAGGATTAGAATTTCAGCGCCATGGCCTGGTGCAGTTCTGCAGCCAGCCGCCAGCTGCTCAGGCCCGCCCTACGCACTAGAGCCTGTCTGGTACTTGGACCGAGAATCTGCCACTTGACCCTGATATAAACTTCTTTCGATAAGAGCTTAGATGAAAGTTCTCATCTAAGGATAAGCCTGTATTTATATGCCTACCTACGACCGATATCCCTGCCGACTAACGTTACTCTGATCTCCGACGAACAAATTGGATGTCGGAGCAGTTTCGGGTTGATTGCTTTAGTTGTTGAGTGTAGTTAGTTCACCGCCGCCCGTGGGTACCTACCGCCACCGCCGCCCGGGAGCGCAGTCAATTGTTTACTTGCGAGCTTCTATTGTCTTATTGCTTTTATTGTAAAGAGTTCGATGAAGTGATGTTCGCGAGTGTTGGCCGCCGGTCGGCTGAGATGTCGTGAAGAGAAGCCAGCACAACACCACCCAGAGCCGCGCCGTGCGCCGCACTCGGCAACAATCACGATTCGATACAAATGGCTACAATGTACAATACTCAAACCTAGATCCACGGCTGGGCAAACTTTCATAATACGGAGCCATGTCTCAGTAAGCAGAGAGGACAGATACCGGCTTCGGTATAATATTTAGTAACGTCAGTCAGTCAGGCGCCACCAGTAGGTGGAACATTATCCCGAGTACCTACACTATTTGCAATAAACTTAGATACAAATGTAAACCAATTAAAACAACTCTAATAAAAGTGAAACGTTTCAAAAAAGTTCCAAAAGTACATTTGTGTTTGCGGCCGCGGGCCCGTGCTTCGCTCCAACTTTCATAGAAAAACTATGGAAACATGGATGCTGGCGGGGGGTTGATGTGGAGGGGGGGGGGGGGGGGGGGAGTAAAGTTAACATTCATAACATGAAAAAACATTCATAACAAAAACCCACATATACAGGGTTATTGGCAATTCGACGTATTCCCGTTAGGAGGTGATAGGGGTGACTATTTGCGATAATTTTCATCCCCATGTGCATCATGCTAAAGTGAAAACTAACTTAAAACAATACCCAATGTAAATAAAACGAAAACTACATATTTAAAATAAAATTTAGCAATAGTAAAGTAGTAACAACAATAAACAAAATTAATACTAAGTTAAAAGCTTAAAAATGGTTCACTTTTGCATGATGCACATGGGGATGAAAATTATCGCAAATAGTCACCCCTATCACCTCCTAACGGGAATACGTCGAATTACCAATAAACCTGTATGTAGACCATTCCACAATCTAAGTGGAATATTGTCATCAAAATCATCATCATCAGCCTATGTTAGTCCACTGCTGGACATAGGCCTGTGTCAGTCACCCCGCCTAGCGCCTGGCCAGCCGGCAACCCGCGCGGGCTCGTGTCTCAGGAAGTTCCTGCGTGAACGTTATTAAAGTGGAAAGTATATAATTATGTATGATATACCTGAGCTTTATTTAAATGAGCAAGCATTCAAATTGAAGGTTGCACTTTTACTTTTCACTTGGAAAGCAAACGTAAACACCGTAAGTATAAAGGGAGCTGCGGCACTAAGTGTAGGCATCAGCGAATTGCAACCTTCCTATTAGGTAGGTACCTACTTATTTAGTTACCTTTTGTTATGGCACTCACTCAACTCAACAAACTAATTCTACTGAGGCTTGCAGATAAATATAATACACGAATAGTACAACTTACAAGTATACAATATGTACCTAGGTACAACATCTTAATACAAGTTATCTTTAGATATTATATGATATCAAAAAGGTTAAAATCTTCTGAACCTCAAAAATACCATTGAATGGTTGGCGAAAACTGATGTTTAGATACCCTAAATAATTATGAAAGTGGGTAGGTTTCAAAACGCTGTGCCACATCACGTTGCGGGCACTGTAGGCTTAGAATTCATTTTGTAGAAAAGAAACAATAGAATGGTATTCGTATAGTTGTGTAGAGGTGGGGGGACATCGCCGGCAGAGAATTGAACGACAAGATGGATGCCTTGCGAGAGTATCCCTCCGAGTTCGCGCAGACCTTCCAGGCGAGCTTCAGCTTCCTGTTCGCCATCAACATCCGGTTCTGGTTCCACGACGTGACCTCCCTCACCAGATATTGGAGGTGGGTTACGTACTTACCGACATGTCCGCACATTACCTACAAGAGTCAGCTAGTTTGCCTTCAAGTCGAAACCCTTCAAAAACTGTTCTGAAATGTACGAACGTGATACCTTTCATTTGACATCCCACTTGACCTCGTAGTTGGGAGTTGTATACTTCAAATTAACCTTTTTTTTTTTGCTGCTGCCCGCCCTCCGGTGAATGTCCTGTAGTCGCCTAGACACCCTAAGAAGACGCAAATAATGTTGATGCCTCTACCGATCAAAGAGCTGAGATCTTTTAGTGGACCAAGAGACCTATAATCTTTATTTGATTCAAAATGCATTCAAAGGTGTCTTTTATGTCACTTTGAGCTTGAACTGGAACACATGTCGTGCAGAACACGCTGGTCAGTTGCAGTCTTTCAGTCTTTAGGCTTCATATATGCTTACCCTCGTCTGCCCCGCCGCCAGCGCGAGGGCCTCTGCAATAAGTCTGACGAGACTCGGCCTGGCATTCGATCGGGTAGAGAAGTGTCCGTGTATCAACCAGATTAAATGGTTCGTAAGTCGGCGGGTCCTTAATAGTCCGTGTGTCGGGCAGGTTCCTGTACATCGGTCCATGCGTGGTGGCGTGTGCGCTGTCGGCCAGTGTCGACGTGTGGCTGCTGCTGCGCGCCGGCCGCCGCGAGGAGATCGCCTACCGCCTGCCGCCCTTCCTCATCATGATACAAGGTACCGCAGCTGCAATCCTATGGTATCTTCACGTAGATACCTATTCACGGAATAGCCTCGTGTGTCCTCGTAGGTTTCTGGAGGTATACAAACAGTTCGTCCTAGAATGCGAAGGAGAAAGAAGTGCGTGCCTGCGCATTCCATGACCTTGGGCAGCAACTGTACGCGGTCAAGTGGTATCGCGTGGTGTCCCCAGGTGTGCTGAAGGGCGCGGTGCTGGTACCGCGCGCGCGGCACATCGAGCGGCTCGTGCGAGGGCTCGGCGCGCTGTGGCGCAGCGAGCACGCCGCGCTCAGCGCCGACCAGCGCGCGCTCAGGACCACGCTGCTGCGGAGAGTCATACTCTGTACCAAAGGTAACGAACCAACACCGGACCGAACAACTCACACTCCAACAAAGGATTCCTTCAGTGGATCACTGCAACAAGGCCCATCCACATTAATACTTCTTAATAAGACGAGGGTCAAGAAGACTGAGAGCAAGTGGTCTCTTATAGATGACCTTAGTCTTGGGCCGGCGACTTTATTTTTTGTCCATCAAAGAGGTCGCATGCCCACCAGTGTAGTGGGGACGTAGTAAGTAAATGTGATAGCTTGAACAGTTTGATATTTCAGGTTTTAAAAGAAGTTTATGAAATAAAATTTTGGAAAAAAACAGTAAAAACTACTTTCTTTTAATTGCTGTCTGCCTTTACTAAGTAGGTGTGTGACAGGTATCTTAACAAATTGCATGCGTACAGTCAACTACTGGTTCGCGCTGGTGGGCACGATCCAGTACCTGCTGACGCCGCTGGCGCAGACGCTGGCGGGGGGCGCGGGGCGCCGCCTGCTGCCGCTGGCCGCGCGCTACCCCTTCGACCCCGCCGCGCCCTGGCTGCTCTACCTCGCGGTCTACGCGTTCCAGTTTTACAGCAGTACGTACCACTCGTCTGAGGTTGTTGTCTCGGAGAGTTCCCCGCTCTCGCGAGAGGGCGGTGACATCGTTCACGACCAACACGGAGCACAGGGAAGAATCTGCGAATGCAGTTTCGCAGTCTATAGAGGTCTATCGAATATAAAGAAGCATTTTGTTCACAAACTCATGGCCCGTTTCATTACGAGTACTTACAGAGAGGGTTTCTCCACCATTCCATATGGTGCCTACACCACAGTGAGCTCAGCTCGTCCCCAAGGTCTCTAGGACACTCTGCTATTCCGTTGCGGGTTTGAGAGCCGGAGCAATAATATAAGTGCGCGAGACCTTGCACCCGTGCGTTCGGAGTGGTACACGCAGGAGGTGTAGATGAGGGATGTGTGTGTGTGTGCAGTGTTCCTGTGCGTGCTGGCGTACATCGGCGCGGAGCTGCTGATGGTGTCGGTGTGCGCACTGCTGGCGGCCGAGTTCTCACTGCTGCGCGCCGCGCTGCTGGCGCCCCCCCACGCCCGCGCCGCCGCCGCGCTGGCCCGCCTCGTGCGCAGGCATCAGGAGCTACTGCGGTGCGTGACCACCTCACTAGCATGTAGCATAACGGGGACTCCGGAGTGCCATGTATGGCGCACCGTCTATAAGATTTCTCTAAAGTGCATCTAATATAAGTGATTAAAAATATCACATTACCTAAACAAATAACTGATCTTCAAAAGTTTGTATTTCATTTTACAATAGTTTATGTAGTTTTGTAATAAAACACTGGAGAATAACACTTTAAAACAGCACAGGGTTTTAGACTTTACAGAAAATATAGTAACTTCAAGTGAATTTAAAATACTACAATAACTGCTTCATCATAATATCTTTCTTATAAATATTCGTAATTTTTGTAGAATTATATACAAAAAGAATAAAACCCAAAAAACACATTTTTGTAAGGCGTTTTGCGAAATTATTCGATCCTAGTAAATATTTTGCCACAACAAATTCAACCTTATTGATACAATATCCCTTCCTATATAACTCAAAATCGCTTCAAATAACGTCAGTCGGAGGCTGGATGCCTTCTCGGACGGACGTAAGGTCATGTCACTTTTTTGCATTTGACAGCTGGTGTCGTCGTTCGAATTACGGTGTTTGACAATTTTTGTTGCTCAGTTCCTATAGTCTTTATACCATTGAAATAGAGTTAGTTTTGACATGCACGAGCGCCAACTGTATTTGTTTTGCAAATGTCAGTGAACGTAGAGTTACTCATAAAAGTTTATTAATTAGAAGTTACCTACCTATAGTAAAGCTGTAAATGATGTCAACAAATTCAAACAAAAATAAATTGACATGTGGAGCTAACAATATTTACTTAAGAAATTCTCTCCCTATCTAAAAGTTTTTTAAAATTTCTATTTTTCGTTAAGATAGGTTAGTTAATTTAACTTAGTTAATTTTTATAATAATCTTTTCAAACAAAAATGAATAGCTTTATGTGTTGCTAATAGCAAAACTCAAGAATGGCTGGAACTTTTTAGGTAATGAAGTCCGAGGAAGGTTTTCACGACGGCAAACATTTATTTTTATTTATTATTATATTTTATTTATTTTATATATATTATATATAATTTTATTTATTATATATATATTTAATATATTTATTTATATATATTATATTATATAATAATAAGTAACAATCAAGACATTTTGTAATTTAGCCTAATTAAAGTTCTTGACTTCCCCTATTGCGTTCGCAAAATAGCATTATTTTTCTGAGTTGTGACTTAACTACCGAAGTAGTACAAAATGTCTTGATAAATAACTAGTTTTTATGAATCAGAAGAAAAAAATAGATTTAAATAATAAATTTTTGTAACTTAATCATGATAACTTAAAAATGGTTCACTTTTGCATGATGCACATGGGGGTGAAAATTATCGCAAATAGTCACCCCTATCACCTCCTAACGGGAATACGTCGAATTGCCAATAACCCTGTATATTATATTTTATTGTAAATTTCCCGTTAATAGGTAATATAAGTGATTTTTTACAGTATCCTTGGTCCTTCTTTAAATAATAAATTAATTATTAGACAATTATTCCGTTAATTATAAAAGCTATAAGAAAAAACTTAGAGACACTCTACCTACAATGTACGTAGTATGTCATACGATGAAACAGAAAATTATCTGACTTTTCTAAAGTAGGCTACTAATTGTAAGCAATTTTATTATAAAAACGACTTACGTACTTAGCGTACTTATGTAGACTTACTTATGCTAAGTACGCTAAAGCAGTGTTTATAATAAAGGTGCTTACAATGAGTAGCCTACTTTAGATAGATTTGATAATTTGTTTATTGTCAGCTAGCATGCACTTTCTTTGCATGAAAAACAGGTTTTTAGCCAGTTCAGGTAAAAACATTATCAAGCATCATCTTATTCCTATACAATGCAATATTTTTTCCAATAATATGTAGAAATAAAATCTAACTCTTTATAATCATATAGAATCGAATGCACTTTAAAACAAACCCGGAGATGACATTATTACCTATTTTATGTGCTTCTCATTTCGAAGAATATTTAAAAGATCATTTATAAGCTACCTACCTAATATTAAGCTACATACGGTTTAATTTAGGTACCTAGGTTATCGGGCAAATATTAGTATTATATTAGAAATTAATAATGATTGTAACTTAAATTTTCTTATAATTTTGTAACATAGAATAAATACCTTTTTCATGACTTTAGTAGGTACCTTACATCAACCAAAAGAACTAAAGTTTGCCTATTCTATAACAGATAAAATTTGCACAAGTCTATGTAAAAAATAAGCGCCGTCTGTCGACCACTTTTGGTAAAATTGACATGCAATCTGACAGTCTTAGTTATTCACGGGATCCCCTTAAATTTTACGCGACCGTTTCTTATTTTCGTATTCTGTTCCGACGGATTTGTGACGTCAGCGCTGTCACTTCTATTCTATGTTAAATAAAACAAAGGACTATCGCACCATCTTGAAATGAACTAGAGCTATATCCGTCTACAGTATTATCATATCTGTGTGGCCAACGGATCGATCAGGGAGACCTATGTTAGTTAATTTTAAATGTCCTATTTGCAGGTTGTCGGTGCAGTTTGACGACATATTCAACATGCTGGTGTTCGTGGACCTGTTGTTCGTCGGAGGGACAACGTGCTGCTTCAGGTACGCGGGGCAGGTAGGCTGCAGGGTGGAGGTGGGGGGCTAGGCGCGCGCTGGAGAGGCGAGGTGACGTGCTGAAAGGTCCGCGTTGGTTCCAGTTCTCGAGAGGCGCCGCCGACATGGTGAACAACTACATCGCATCGGTGTCATCGCAGCTGTACGTACTGTGCGTCTGCTACTACGGCGAGCAGCTAACCGGCGCGGTGAGCACCACACCACACCCTCGCACCCCCGCACCACCCCCCTCATGCTCCGCTCGACTGTTTCAGAGCCTCAGCGTGGCGGATGCGGCCTACGAAAGTCCGTGGTACAAGGCAGACAAGCAGTATCGAAGTATTATTTTCATGATCATTACAAGGTAATTCTCCTAATATGAATGGATGTGCTTTTTAAGCCAGTGCAATAATCAAAGCGCCTACCGCGTGATGGTGACGTGGGCGCACTAGTGGTTGCTCGTGCACTGGTCGGGTGTGGTTGGTTGCAGGGCGCAGCGGCCGAGCTGCCTATCGTCGCTGAAGTACGCGAGCGTCTGTCTCAGCATGTTCACCAAGGTGACTCATCTAAATATGAACCTATAAAAATATCAAATAAAAATCCTCAAATACTATTAATACGAATACTCGTCCCTGACGAATACTATTTATTAATAAGTTGAAAAATATTTTGTTCAACGACGTATAAGTAGGTAGTTAATAAATATAAGTATATATAATTTGGCAGGTGATGAGCAGCACGTGGTCGTACTTCTCCCTGATGAACAGCGTCTACGAGGAGCAGGAGTAAGCCCTCGGCGCTACGTGTCGCGGGTCGCGGGTCGCGGGACGCGGGTCGCGCGTCTCGTCCTGACCTAACTCATTTTCACAATACCCCACTTACCTTAATAGACGCCCCCTCACTCTTGTCTAATATCAAACTCCTCTTCCCCCGAACCGCGAAAGCGAAAGGACGTGAACTCTGTGCTAATTTAATTAAAAATATTTGAAAAAACCGCATTAAAATATTCGAAGAAGTACCAGGCGCCCATAGCGGAACAAGAACACGTACGTAACTGACTTCATCTCATTGTTCGTTTTGCCGTGTGGTTTTAAGGAGGAACTGAAAACGATGATGGAAGATCTGATATCTGAACAAGAAAAGGAGCTTAGAAAGTTTTTCTCGCCAACACTTTCTGACATACAAAAAACTAGTCGAAACATAGAAAATACTAACTATTACCATGCTGATGAGTACGAATGAAGAACTAACAAAAAAAGTTACTAATTTAGAACAGCAAGCAAAGAAAGATAGTGAATTACACTTCTTGAGGACGGACATACAGCGAACTTCTAAAAAGAACATTGTAGAACTTAAAAACGTTCCGAAATCTAAAACTGAGACCAATGATGACATTGTGAACATGGTTACACAGCTTGGAAGATCAATTGACTACAACATGAATATTGGCGATAATAAAGATATCTTTAGAGCCCGTGGGAAGAAGGACGGACAGTCAATAAATTGTCCCATCATCGTTGAGCTGGCGTAGACTATTCTAAGGACTAGTATCCTTAAGAAGAGCAAGTCCTTCAACATCAGGAATAAGTCAAAACTTCGTGCTAAGCACCTTGGTTTCAAGAAAGAGGAAGAAACTCCAATCTTTGTCTCTGAGCATCTAACTGCCAAGACATCTAGGCTCTACTATCTTGCTAATGGTCTAGCAAAATCTAAGAACTACAAATTCTGCTGGACGTCTTTTGGAAGAGTACTGGAAAGAAAAGATGAAAACTCGCCTATTATAACAATTACCAATGAGAGCCAGGTTTCATAACTGATGTAAATTCGTGACTAACTTTTAATTTAAGTACCGCAGGGCAGTTTATTAGTTTGCTTGTAGCTTATATTTACAGCTTTAGTATTTGTCTTCAAATATTCTTATGTAAACACTCTACACTGACCATAACACACAATCTACTCACTCAAATCTTCACTCATCCAAAATCAATTTATCGTTTTTGCCATGGAGAGCCATTTTCTGGACTGATGACCGTTGTTCATAAATACACTCATTATAGATAAGCCCTCATATATAGCAGATGAATTGGATAAATCCGATATCGCTTGCTCATTTGAATGTAAAGTTGAAGAGTTTCTTCAAAAGACTCAATTAAATGCCTCTGATTTTACTGTTATTACCCAGAATATAAGGAGTATTTACCGCAACTTTGATGACTTACTTATAACACTTGATGGATTAGCTTTTAATGTAGAAGATGTAATCGTTCTTACAGAATGTAGACGAACTTACACTCACGACGGTCGCGCCCTGTACCTTACCTTCCTAACTACAACTCTTTTACTACAACGAACCATAATAAACCAATGTGACGGAGTTGCAATTTATCTTAAAAATTGTCACATTTGTGAAATTAAATTAGATAATGCGTCATGTTTGCAAATTGAAATATATAATACAGTTATTTTATGCATCTACCGCTCACCCTCAATAAGTAATGCTGAAAAGTTTTTTAATTCATTTACTGATCATCTTGAAACTGTAAAATCATCTGAGAGTATAATTATTATGGGAGATATAAATATTAATATTATGACTAAATTGGACGAGCGTAGTAGTGACAGGAATAACAGACTTAATTATCTTAATGCACTTTCTCTGCACGGCCTTCTACCTGGACATAACTTACCTACAATAATCAATAGCTGCTTGGATCACTGCATTATCAAAATAAATAAAATGAAAACTACTGCTACTATTCATGCGGTGGTCCGTAGTAGAGGTTTCAAGAACAGCAATTATTGCTGTTCTTGAAACCTCTGATACTTTCCATGTCCAAAGTTGTGAACATGAATAAAATACCTAGTATAAAAATAAAAATAGACTATGTACAAGCTTTGAGAGATCTAGAAATGAATCTTATAGACATATTGAACTTAAATGATCCAAGAACTTTGTGTAACCTATTAATAAGTAAAATCCAAAAATCTCTTAAGGATAACACAATAAAAGTTAACATTCCGAGGAGCAAGTGAATTTTAAAACCCTGGATCACAGAAGGGATCTTGCGCTGTATAAAAAATATAAACTCTATGCAGAAAAAACTTAAATCAGATCCACATAATGAAGTTTTTAGCATCACATATAAAAGGTACCGAAATTACTGTAACAATTTGCATAAAAAACTTAAAGAGGAAATATGAAAGAGATCTACTAGTTAATTCAGCAAAAGATAGTAAGACTCTCTGGAAAACATAAATAAAATAACTAATTATAAAGCCCCCAATACCCCAAATACCTCATTCCTTAATATAAAAGCTACTTCAAAGCAATCAGTTAACTACGCAAACTCATATTCCGCCAACATTGGACAAACTTTAGCTGAAAACATGCCTCTACATTATACTTCTATTGGAGACTCTTCTTTAACGCTGCCCTCAACATCCCACCCCCATACCGATTTAGATGAAGTACTTGGTATTATTATAAGACTTAAAACTAATAGCGCTCCCGGTTGGGATAATATTCCTACATCTTTCTTGAAAATGACAAAACACGTCCTGACTCGCAGTATCTGTCGTCTTATAAATTTCTGTTTTGACACAGAAGTATTTCCCAATGAAGTTAAACGATTGATGGTAACGCATATCCATAAAGGAGGAAATAAAGATGACGTTAATAATTACCGCCCGATCTCCGTACTGCCTTCACTATCAAAAGTCATGGAAAAGTTAATAAACATCAGGCTTCTAAATTACCTAAACAAATATAAATTACTTTCTAAATTTCAATTTGGTTTTCGGCAAGTCCTATCAACGCAACGGCAGATGCTATTTCTGAACTAACTAATGAAAATAAAAAGTTTTTATTTCTTTAAGCTGAAAAGTTTATTATACAAACTTTTCAGCTTAAAGAAATAAAAACTTTTTATTTTCATTAGTTAGTTCAATGAATAGTATAAAAAATGACCTGTCTAAGTGCTTATTTGTATATACAAATAAGCACTTAGACAGGTCATTTTTTATACTATTCATTATTATCAATTAAATTATTTTATAGTTCACTTCAATTTTTTGTCCACCAGAGGAAGAAGTGAGAAGAAACCACTAGTATGTTCATAACTTATGTGTCTAGTACATTTCATTTGCTTATCTGTAAGTTGGTAGATTTTGAGTTGGAGCAAAACTCGTTCCAAGCTTTTTTATCTTCTAAGTAATCTGATATTTTGTAATAAGCTTTTTTAAAAAGAATATGTTTCACAATTTTTTTAAATTTATTTGTTGATAATTTTTGCAACTCACTTGGAGTTTTGTTGTAGAAGCGTATACATTGCCCTTTAAAAGATACATTTATCTTGTGTAGCGTAGTTGTGGGCACAGCGAGTTTATTCTTATTTCTAGTATTTACATTATGTATATCACTTTTTTTAGTGAATTTATTGATATATTTATGAGTGTACAATAAGTTTTCATAAATATATTGACACGGTACTGTCATTATGTTTAATATAGTGACAGACAAGGTAGATAAGAAACTAAAATGTCTGACTGTATTTCTTAACCTTAGAAAAGCCTTTGATACCGTATCTGTTCCGAATCTCTTGCAAAAGCTTGAGAAATTGGAATTAGAGATGTGTCACTTTCACTGTTAAGGGAGTATCTCAGCAAAAGAAGGCAACGTATAAAGGTTGGTCATTCTGTGACCGAAGATGTCTCCATCTCATACGGTGTCCCACAGGGAAGCATACTCGGCCGACTTTGTTTTTAATATATATAAACGATCTTTGTGACATGACGGTAGAGACTAGATGCATCTTCTCCTATGCAGATGACACTGCAATCATTTTTACGGGTAACACTTGGAGTGAAGTTAAACAAGCAGCAGAAAAGGGACTCAGAAAGATAGATCTTTGGCTTAGACAAAATTTGCTTACCCTAAACATAGATAAAACAAATTATATCTGCTTCACTAAGTATACAAGCACTCAAACTGACTCTACTTTTGATATTAAAATACATAGATGTGCCCTTTATAGCCAGAATTGCGAATGTCTACAGATTAATAAAGTAGCCCGTACTAAATACCTCGGAATTATGATAGATCAACGGTTAACCTGGCATCCCATATAGAACTACTCATGAACAGAACTAGAAAGCTTATATGGATCTTCAAGAATTTGAGACATGCTGTTTCCCCCACTCTACTTAACAAGATATACACAGCTTTAGTATAATCTACTTTTACCTACTGCATACTTATTTGGGGCGGAACTGCAAAAACTCACCTTATTAACCTTGAGAGGGCCCAGAGGTCTCTTTTCAAGGTAATGTCATTCAAATCCTACAGATATCATACCGATAGCTTATACCTCGAATCTGATCTACTCTCTGTTCGTAAACTGTATATTCTTAACTCGGTATTAAAAATCCATAAAACTATAGACTTTGACCCTGCAAAGCTCCACAATAGAAGGAATAATATTGTTATAAAAAATACACAGGTTAAATCTACTTTTGCATCTAGACAATAAATTAGACGATCTACATATTAATATAATAAAACAAATAGAATTATTAACATTTACCCTAAAACGCTCTTCGATTGCAAGTATGAGCTTATTAAATGGCTGAAAAGCTTATCTTACGAAGATGTGGAAGCGCTTCTTAAGGTTGTTTCCTGAAATAAAATAAAATAAAAAACTAAAAAAAAATACTACCTATTTTATAATTAAAAACGATAAATAAATCACACACACAAAATACATACACACCGGTAACTCCTGTTGCCCGGACTCTCAAGAGACCGGTGTTCTCAAGAGTACCACACACGTACATACACCCTCAAACACACATATACACACTCAAACACATATCAGACACACTATACAGAACATAAGGATAGTAGGCTAATTGATTTTATATAAATTAAACTACAACATTTAATTTTTCATTAAATGCTTTGAGTTTTTAACTTGGACCACACAAAAATTTTGTGTACCGTCAACTTTTAATTTTTATATCATTACTTTTATATTTTCTGTTACCATAATGTTATAATACGTTAAAAGTCATTGTTAAATCTCGGCTAAAGTAACAAGGAAGAGCGAAACCTCCTACTTACAAGTACAAGTATCCTATACTTAAAATATTATACATGTTTTGTAAACGTAATAAAAAAACATTTGTATTTTGTATCAAATACTAATGTACTATGTGTACCTTCCCGCCGCTCCTCTCGCAGAAACGACCTTAAGCTGTACTCCCCCACATGCTCTATTAACTATCGTAAATTCTCGTACCTGCCCCGCACAACCGATTTTTTTAACACTAATTACTCGCATGTTGACTTATTCCATACTAAACAAAGCATTTTCAAAAATATAATTTACACAAATTTCTCCAATACTTAGCAGCTGTACGCCACCCAATACTACTACTCGTATTTGTTGTGAGCAGCTTGCGTCTCGCGTGCTGCGTCTCGCGTGCTGCGTCTCGCATACTGCGTCTCGCGTGCTGCGTCTCGCATGCTGCGTCTCGCAATCTCTATGGGTAATCTGGATTTATGTGACTTTTATAAATTATCTGGGCGAGCAGACAAAACACTTTTAGTTCACTTGTTGTTTTTTTTCTTGTATTCATTGGGTTGTTTGTTAATAAACAAGTTACTTATATTAGATATAAATTTTAGTTTAAGCATATTTTAGTATCATAATTATGTGAAAACCAGTGAAAACTGTTAAGCTTTAGTTATGGCACAATTGTTCCTACTTACTTAAGATTTATAAGCTGTTAGTTTTCCATCTAAATAAAAATAAATAAATAAAATAAAATTTGATTAGGCGAAAACTCTAAAGGGTTTAAGTTAAGGTAGCATTCCGTTCTTAGCGATCGCGACCTGCGACCGCGACGCGCGTCCGCGACTGGGTCGCGCGACCTACAGCTTAGTATGAATTTATATGGAGCACTAAACAAATGCCGCGACCGCGTCTCGCGACCGGTTGGGCGTGACCAGAGGCGCAGCGTGGCGCAGCGACCCGGTCGCGTCGGAGGCAGTGCCGTCGCGCGACGCAGGTGAGAAGCACATCAAAATGGCTTCGTTTTCATCACACGAGGACGAGATATTGATAGAATTAGTGAATAAAAACCCTCCTTTATATGATGTAAGGCTTTATGAGTATACGACAGCAACCCTCTTCTTCTCGCGATGTGAAAATTGAGTCGATCTTCATCCTTTTTTCCGGAAGCATAGATTATACATAATAAGAATATATAATAATACATCTTCTTCTTCATCCTCCAATAGCTGCTGAATAACTCTCTTTCTAGCTGCGGATATATTGTCCGACATAACGTACTGCAATAGAACACAACCGTCACATATTCAAACTGCGGGAAGGGGAGAGTGGCGGGACTGGGGGGTGACGTCGAGGTCGCTGACATCGGAAAGCTAAGCTCGCCCCGTGACAGGCGACCATGGTCGCGTGGTCGTTTGGTCGCCGTCGCGGGTCACGGTCGCTAAGAACGGAATGCTACCTTTATACCAACACTGCTTCTATTTATATAAGATTTATAAGGTGTTTGTTTTGCATCTAAGTAAATAAATAAATAATAAAAAGTGTTATGTCTTCGTGCGGCCCCCGCTCCGGAGCTCCCGCATTGTGCCGAACAGATTTATGTTAATGTAGGTACTGAATAGATAGCTTTAACAAAATTGAGTGACGTTGGAAAGACGAATGTTCCCGACTATTTGGGACCTTTTTCGATCCCGGGTTTATGTAAATACGGCGATGTATTGGAAGTTCTCTGCCTCGAACCCTTTATAAACTGCTCTGGAATGATTCCTACACCATTTATATTAGAAAGGGACTTCTGTAACAGTTTTCTTCAGCAGTTTTCGTGCATAATCTTTCGATCAAATCCGATGTGGCTTTAGTTTGATGGATCGAAGGGGGCTGAAGTAACTTCGGGAACAATGCACCATCCCGCGCCGCCGCCCTGGGACATTGCGAGGGCGGCGGCGGCGGCGCACTATGGAATATCGTAGAACAAGAGCATATTAAAAATGGTTTTTACAAATATCATAATTTATTATTTTGATTTTATTAGATACTCGAATAGTCAAATTATGTTATTCAATAGGATTTTGTTACTTAATACCTAAAATTATATTATTTTTCATAGTCAGAAGTACGTTGAAGACGGCGGTGCCAAACTCAAGCCTTTGCATGTATGTACATGTTTCAATGCAATATTGTGAAATAAATATTCAGCAGAGATATATAGTATATTACATTTTTGGAAAGGTTATTTCATGTATTTTACGAAACAGCTATTTAATTTTCGTAATATTTTTATATTTTTGAGTAATTGCTAAAAACGTCACATTCCTTATTTTTACAAAAAAAAAATTCGTTGAATGTTTTCACTGTCGCCCACGTCTCCCCACGCGCTTCTTTTTGTGTTTATTAATAGACTAACTATTCATACACATTATGCTAAAAAAATCAGTATAGACATTTAATCTGTATTTTTTTAAATGTTCAATCATTTTGCATGAGAATGTAAGTGATAATAATGATGTAGGTACCGCATTCAGTATTGCAAAATGGTATATAAAGGGAGGTAAAAATCATTCCAGCCATTCACATTAGTGTTACTTCAAGAGAAGTGAAGCTCATCTACGCCTGTAAGTAATTGATTGAAGTTCTAAATGTTTACAAACCTAACACAGGCACCAGTCTCGCACAATGTTGTTCTTATAGTTATAGGTACATAGTACGTTTACAAACCTAACACTGGAACCAGTCTCGCACAATGTTGTTCTTATAGTTATACATACGTTTACAAACCTAACACTGGAACCAGTCTCGCACAATGTTGTTCTTATAGTTATACATACGTACTATTCTAGTTTTAAACCTAAGCTCATTGTGTAAAGAGAATAAAAGATTTTATTATTATAAAATGTCTTCATTCAGCTGTACTAAACGAGATTTCATACTTCCCTACATCGAGGGTGGCAGAACCCTGGAATGTGCGTCTACCAGTATGGAATGTCCATCAGATGAAACATTAATAAAACGCCTCTACATTATTTTACAAGTTCTTTTTTCAGGAATGATGATCGATTCCAAAAAAGTTTGGCGAATACGCACACAATGGAAACTGCTAGAATATATGTGAATGAATATAATTGGTATTACATGCCATCTTCAGTCCACAAGATACTTTTACACGGAGAAAATATTATCGAATATTTCGCAGTTCTTCCTATTGGACAGCTATCGGAAGATGCACAAGAGTCGCGCAACAAAGACTACAGAAACATGCGACTACATTATGCTAGAAAATGTTCTCGAACAGCTACAAATAGAGATGTCTTTAAAACTCTATTGTACACGTCAGATCCGTATATAAAAACTTTAAGAAAACCATACGTAAAAAATGACAAAGATCTTGAAAAAGAGGCACTAAGTGGCACCACTTGCAACTGACCCTGAAATATGAGTAGTAGAACCTAATTAGATGGTGATTTCTTTTCCAATGTCATCATCATCATCATCCTATATTAATCCACTTCTGGACATAGGCCTCCCCCAATGAGCATCATAACGCCCTGTCTTCAGCATGCCGCATCCAGCATCTACCTGCAGTCTTTCGCAGGTCGTCATCCCACCTGGTCGGAGGGCGTCCTACACTACGTTTACCGAGTCGTGGACTCCACTCATTTCCAATGTATCCACTCTTTTTAAACATTACTTTTCAGTTTTTTACAGTAGGCAGAAAATATAAGGTAAATAGGTAATATTTAAATTAAGAAAAAAAAATTTTTTTGGTCATGATTTATTGTAATTAACCTTAGTTTTAACTTTTTTGTTAATTAAAACAGCAACAATTCACACAGCATTATCTAGCCCCATGGTAAGCAGAGCTTGTGTTATGGGTACTAGATAACTGATATACATACATAATACAATACATTACATAGATAGATATTTTTTATTATACATAGAAAACGACCAGAACACCCGAAACAAACATCTGCAGATCGTACACACATTTGTTCCGAGGCGGGAATCGAACCCGCAACCACATGCGTCGATATAATTAAACAGACGTAGTTTTATGTGTTTACGTTAAAGAGGTTTTGAGTTATAGAAGGGTCAAAAGTGGCACCAAGTGGTTCGTATTAGAACACGCGGCAGCGTGTTCAAGCCAAGTTCAAGCAAAGGAACGCGCCGAGTGTATCATTACACGAACCACTTGGTGCCACTTTTGACCCTTCTATAACTCAAAACCTCTTTAACGTAAACACATAAAACTACGTCTGTTTAATTATATCCATAAGGACATGTAGAAGCCCAAATTTCATGAAGCTAGCTCAAACGGTTATAAAGATATGAAGGTCAAAAAGTCGTAAAAATTCACACTGACTGACTGACATACATATAGTACCTAATTCTAACCTACTTCCAGATGACCTAGAAGGATGAAATTTGGAATCCAGCTCGGTAATTGTGTGCAAGCGTAGGAAAAAATATATTATATAAATATACAATAGTACTACGTCTCCGATTGCGCCATAGAATACAGTGGAATTTTTAGGGACCGGCCCGTATAATACCTACCTAGTTATGTACCTATGTCGAAGCATTGCATGGAATAAGCAATAGTAGGTACTAACGTCTCCGATTGCGCCATAGAAAACAGTGGAGTTGTTAGGGACCGGCCCGTATATATGTACCTACCTAGCTATGTACCTGTTTTCGAACGAATAGAAAGGATAGAAAGGGAAATCAGAAATGTCTGAGGAAATGTTCTGGAATATAGAAAGAGATAAGTATAGCCCGGAAAATCGTAGAATTTGTTTGCAAGTTTAGTTAGTTTTTATTTTACAGTGACCAAGTGAGGAAAGTAAATAGTGAACAGTGCAGTGCAGTGACTTTGTAATAAGTGCCTAGTTGTGTGTATTCGGTACAGTAAACCGACACTAAGTATTCTGAGCTGTTTTACTTGATTATCACTCCCGACCAGCCCTAGTTGAAGTCTTACACCTTCGACGAGCCCCTACATATGGTGTGCCCGTACAAAAAAAAAAACATTTTTTTTCTCTATTTTTTTAGTAGTTTCAAAACCACGCAGCGGAAACGCAAGAAAAAACAATAAATTTCAATACCTGCCTAGTTTTCTTTACAAAAAGTCAAATATCCCACCAAAAACATAAAAGTAAAAAAGGAGAGCCAAGTTCAATACAAAAATTATGATTGGCTGTGGGCTTCGCGGCAAAAAGAATGGAGATCTAAATGAGTGCCAAGTCAAATATATGTACTTAGGTTAGATTTAACTAGGCCAGTTTTTATCAAAAATAAAACATTGAATAACTTTATAAAATGATTGATGTAATGAAAACTGGCCAAGTCAAATCCGGACAGAGACATGAGACATGTCCGGAAATACAAGTCTTTGTCAGAATAGATATCATGATAGAGTATCGTGTAATGGTATATCATACATAGGAGATAAGTCGGTGAACATCAAGCTCGGCGGGTCTTCCTCGGCGAGGCTCGCGTTCGCGGACAGGAGCGGGTGGCGGCGGGGGGCGCGGCGCGTGCGGCACCAGCAGGCCAGCGCGGCGACGGCGGCGGCGGCCAGGCACGCCCCCCACCACCAGCCCCCGCCCGACCCCGCCGCTGGCCCCACCACCCGCCAGGGGCCGCACGCCGCGTCCGAGGCCAGGCTGCGCGCGCACACGCGCACCCAGTACCGCGCGCCCCCCGGCACCCCGACGCTAGCGCGCGTCTCGTTGGACGGCACGCAGCGAGTCTGCACAGTTTCACCTTCAGGGTCGTACTTGATCTCGACCGAGTACGAGAGGATGGGGCCGTTCGTCTCCTCGGGCGGGCTCCACTGCACGGCGAGCCGGCCGGCGGGCGCGTGCTCGGCGCGCGTGCGGCCCGGCACGTCGGCGGCGGCGGCGCGCGACGCCCGCGTGCGCACCACGCCGCGCGCGCTGCGGCTGCACGCCTCTCCGGCGCACGCGCGCAACCTGAACCTGTAATCTCTAAAGGGAGCCAACCCTCCCACCGTGCAGTTGTCCGTGTGCCCCGCGAGGCGCAGGAGCCGCGTGCGCACGTAGACCCCGAGCAAGGAGTCTGGGGGCGCCGCGCGCTCCTCGCCCTCGCAGCCGATGGCTCCGCACACGTCGAAGTACTCCTCCTCGCCGGCGTATTCCCCTCTCGCCCCCGCCCCGCCCCGCCCGCACGCCGCCCGGCAGGCGCGCGCGTACTGCGCCGGCGGCCGCGAGACCACCGCGTGTCGAGACGCATCCAACTCCGCGTATTCGAAAACCTTACACTGATCCACACCCATAATATCTTTCTCGTGAATATCCAACAACGATACGTCGAGTTCGTAGTGAGATATTGAGGCGAGGTAGTCCTCGTGATCGAGCCAGCGCACCAGGACCGCCGTCGAGTTGGAGGCGGCCAGCTCCACGAGGAACGACGGCTCGGGCTTGCCCACCAGAGTCGTGAAGTTGGAGATGTAACTTCGAGCGAGTATCTTATGAACTGGGTCGTAGGTTTCGATGCAGATCGCGTAGGTGGACGCGGGCCGCAGGGACTGGAGCTCGACGACGGGGAACTGGTGTCCGAAGGAGGCGTCGGCGGCAACAACGTGCCACTCGGCGGCGCTGCAGGCCTCGGGCAGCGGCGCGGGCGCTCGGCTGCCACGCGGCAGGCGCGCGTATAGCACCGAATAGTGCGCCGCGGGGTAGGTCAGCGTGGAGAACATGACGAGGGCCGCGGAGGGGTCGAGCAGGCGCAGCTGGAAGCGCGGCGCGTCCCCGCACTCGCCGCCGCCCTCGTACCCGTTCATGCCGAGCGGCAGGTCCGCCTCGCCGCGCTCCGCCGCCGGCAGCCGCGCGCCCAGCGCCCGCAGCGCGCCGCTGCACAGCCGCGGGTTCTTGTACAGCTTCATGGTGCCTCGATCTATTTCAAGGTTCCGCGTCACGTTGGAGGTGAACAACGTTTGCAGGTTGGGCATGTCGTGGATGAGGAGGCTGTACTTGTTGTTCTTGAGTTTCCGTCCTCGGATCCTCCTCAAGGACGGCAGGAAGTCCAGCGAGGTGATCGCGGTGGAGCCGTAGATGTAGACGTAGTCCTCGACCTCCCGGAGCCGGCCGAGCGCGGCGCGCAGCTCCTCCGCGGCGGTGGGCACGTGCCGCACGTGCACCTCCAGCGCGCCGAGCACGCGCGTGCAGCCGGCCACCTCCTGCGCCGCGCCTATCGCCCAAATGTTTACGTTCTCGCAAGTCTGAAACGGGAAAAAGGTGATGAATCATTTGGACGTCATTAAGTAGAAAGGATTGAGTCCTTTCTGCGTCATCCACGAAATGTAAAGAGACAGGCCGGACTGGCACATACCTTGTCGAGGTCGGGCTCGTAGACGCAGGTGGTGGCGGCGGGCGCGGTGCGCTCGGAGTAGTCCCGCGGGCAGTGGAACACGCACGTGCCGTTCCACGCCCAGCCCTCCAGTGCCGCGCACTCGTCGCGGGACACGCAGTACTGGCAGTCCGGGAGGACGAGCCTGAAACGTCCACATGGATCTGTGTATGGTGTGCGCCTGCAGGCGGATCACATCCGCTCATTATACGACTACTGATGGACGTTGCGCTAGCTACAGGGAGTGGTTGCCGCCGTCACCACGCTTAGCAGGCAGAAAACAAATTAAATTCCTTATTGCATAAGAAGCACTGGCTACTCCGACCGCATGGTGGTGCGGGTCTATACTGGCACCGGGACCGCTACTCCAACCGCATGAGCACCGAATTTTATGAAGCTGTTATCATCATCATCAGCCTATAGCAGTTCACAGCTGGACATAAGCCTCCCCATTGAGCGCCATAGCGCCCTGTCCATAAGCTTGCCGCATTCAGCATCTACCTGCAGTCTTTCGCAGGCTGCAAGTTGTTATCAAGAGTGCTGAATTATTTATCTTCTAATACGTACGTATTCGAGGGGCAGTTAGAAAGACATTTTCCTCTGTAAGTGAAGTTTCGGCACAGCGAGCACTCGTCCGCGCGCGTCTTGCGACAGCCCAGGCACTGCTCGTGGCACGCCTCCGCCTCCGCGCCCTCCACGTAGATCTGGCATTTCCTGACGAACACAAGGAATCAGTTCTCTGTAAGTGAAGTGTCGGCACAGCGAGCACTCGTCCGCGCGCGTCTTGCGACAGCCCAGGCACTGCTTGTGGCACGCCTCCACCGCCGCGCCCTCCACTTAGATCTGGCATTTCGTTACGAACACAAGGGATCAGTTCTCTGTTAGTGAAGTATCGGCACAGCGAGCACTCGTCCGCGCGCGTCTTGCGGCAGCCCAGGCACTGCTCGTGGCACGCCTCCGCCTCCGCATCCTCCACGTAGATCTGGCATTTCCTGACGAACACAAGGGATCAGTTCGCCTGTGCCCGTATGCGAACTTGACACAACATGTTCTCTTCTTTCAATTCACATTATAATCTTAAAACTAGACGTGGTCACAGTACACATATAGAACAGTATGGAAACTAAGCCTAGTTGATGAAATAAATACCTACGCTCCATTATAGCACTAGGGTTGTCACTTTTCTTGTTTTTGATATATATTTTTTATTAAGACGATTTTTTTTCTGTACTGATCAATAAATGGAATTGGAATAGCTTACAAATGTGGTCTGGTATAATCGTCTGGTCGAAGCGACGCGTGACCCGAGATCTGACGAGTATGTTGCGCAGCGCATCAGCCAGCATTGCCATACAGCGTGGTAATGCAACCAGCGTCTTGGGGACGCTTCCGACTGGTATTGATATGGATGGATTGAGCTACCTGTAGATTGTTTACAACAGTCTGCAGTTAGGTCAATTGTTTCAATTGTAAATATTAGGTCTAACTAGTTAAATTTTATTTGTTAGTAAAGTATCTGCTTACAAATACAATTTAAATAGGTAATTTCATGGCTTCGAGTATGAGCCGCGGTTGGACGTAAACGTTTCGTGAGCTCGTCGGAGCGGGCGCACGCAGACATTGTAGCGCAGGCAGCGCGCGCGCAACGCTCATGAGCGGCGAATCGTACCGCGTTTCAAAATGCGTGCGATACCTAGTAATTAAAAAAAACATTTAATGAATATCTTTATTATTACAAATAATTCACACAAAAATACTTGCGTCACATTTTGACATCAGTATCGGCTTCAGCACCCTCGAAAACCATGAAAATGACACCCATGACGGAAAAATTGATAATTTATGGCAGCCGCCATCTTGGATTCACATTTTGATAGCAGTATCGGCTTCAGCACCCTCTAAAACCATGAAAATGACACCCATGACGGAAAAAATTATAATTTATAGCAGCCGCCATCTTGGATTCACATTTTGAAAGTCTATAATCTAGTTTAAACAATGATGTTATATTTACTCAAAAATCAGTGCCGCGCGGTTGCCGCTTTGCCTCCTATACGAACGAGACAAGTAATGCGTGCGTTGCGTTTATGAGTGACAGAGATAAGGACATATTAAGCCGTGCGGCGGCGTCTCGTCTGTTCGAACTAAAATCACTGCGCTGTTACCGCTTTGCCACCAGAGATAATGCCATGCGGCTTTGTCTGCTCAAACAGTGCTAGTTAGGTATGTAGCTTTAATAAAGTATCGCCAAGTTATTATTTCTTTACAATGAGTATGACGTCTCTATTTGTAAAATCTCATTGACTTTAAACATCCTCAAAACCGTCGCCATTCTTGATTTACATATAAGTTCACGAATTCATTATGTATGATCGATCACACGGACTCATTATTCTATAACAATCATAATAATAAATTATTCTTACCTTTCAAAATCAGCAGGAAGTTTAAAATACGACAGCTCCGGTTTTGATGAAGCCGAGTTCATACAGCCGTATGCAACGCAATATCTGTAGCGGGTCATTTTTCACTTTCACGTGACCGACCGCACGCCTAGACGCGACAACCGCTACTGACCATCCCCGAGAATCACCCAGAAGCCGTGTCGATGTGCATGTTTGTGTGAGTGTGCCGTTTCGAGTGTTTGTTCCTAGTTTCCATACTGTATACTTATACTGAGACGTGGTCGTCGTACCTGTTATTCCAGCAGTAGTTGTAGGCGGGCGCGAGGTCGCACCGGCAGGCGGGACAGCGCGCCGGGCGCGCCGGCAGCACGACGCGCGCTCGCGGCGCGATGCGCATCCAGTCCACCGCGTGCGCCGCGCACGCCGCGTGCACGCCCCACACCACCACCCCGCCGCGGTCGATGCGCGTCAGCCCGTACAAACCAATCTAACAACACACGCAAGTGCGCATTTCAAACACGTACTTATATTACCTACGTTTGATTCTTACTTTGCACTCGTATTCGTCTTCGACTCATAAAGAGTTCGCCAGAAGTATTTGTTGATCAGCTAACTCCTAGCAGCACCTGGCTCCATATCTACTAGGTACCTCTGTGAGAGAGTCGACGTCGTGTATGACGAGTGCGTAGTTGTTGAGCAGGCGACGTCCGCGGATGCGCGCCAGGTTGGGGAACAGCTGGCCCAGCGAGTGCAGCCCCGCCACACGGTACACCACCACGAACTCCGTCACCTGCACCACGTTAGTTGTTGTCTGTTAGATTTGCACGTTGTTTTAGACAGACAGGCAGCGTAAATAGGTACATACCTACTTATAGGATTATTTCGTGAAACAGGACTGCGGGCAATTCTACCGATGATAGATTGATCATAGGCGATGTACCTCTCTGAGATTGGGAAAGCTAATATTGTAGAAGTCTTTGGGCGTGGTGGTCTCGAGCAGCACGATCTGCAGCGTGCCCAGCAGCACGACGCAGTGCCGGCAGCGCGACGCCCACGCGGCCAACGAGCTGCAGGCGCGCGCCGCGCACACGCCCTGCCCCGGCGCCGCGCTCGCCTCCGCCGGCCCGAACTGCCGCAGCACTGGCCCCGGCACCGGCGCGCCGCACCACCCACACGCCGCCATCAACACCAATGCGCTGGAAGGAATCAAACGCCAACCTCAGGCTCCTGTTACACACTGCACAAAGCAGCGCAGCACCACGCTGGTGTGGAGCAGCCGTGATGTGATGTGGCATGCCCCAGAAGGGGGAGAATGTTCGGGACAAAGTGCGTAGGATTGTCAACCGAGTCATCGGTCATCGGTCCGCATCACCGTAAGGCTTGCTGCACCATGTACCATGTACAATATACGGTTTATCGGAGCCGGGCTGCGTACCTACAGCTATCGGATTGATGTCGTTGCCGTGGTAGATTCACCTTCGTAACTAGATTTTTTTTTAATTTATTTACCAACTTAAAGATATTGTTACATAAAAAAGCTTAAAAATAACACGAAGGAAACCAAATGTCTTACCATGTCACAACCTGCGCCGCCGCCATGCCCTGGCCGCAGAAAGCTTCTTCCCTGAGATGCGGGAGTACTTCCAACGCGGCGCTCGCAGCCGCAGCAGCCTCAGGAGCGCGACCCTCACGCCGAGGCACATGTCCCGCACATCACCGCCCCCGCCCCCCGCGCCCCGCCCTGCCCCGCCTGTCTCGTCGCGTCGCGTCGCAGCGAGAGAGGTTAGCTTTTGCCCAACAAATATTGAATCTGTATCTAATAAGCGGGTAGCATGCAAATATTTTATTATTGTTTATGATTAGATTTAGATAGGTATTTTCAATTTTTGATTACCTATCGATATTGGTTTTATGTGATCGTCTCCCACCCACCCCACGCCACTTCCAGACTTCCTCTGATCTACCTCTACCTCTCGTTCCTAATCTTATCCATTCTCACTCCACATAATATCCAATAACAGTTAGGTACCTACCTACCTATTCCATTTGTGCCTGAAATCAAAACGGTACTTTCCTTAACTAAAGTGAAGTAGACAGGTCGTTCGCGAGAAGATATCGCCAAGTAAATAAATAAAATAAAATAAATAATGCTGGACAATTCACACAGCATTATCTAGCCCCAAGCTAAGCAGAGCTTGTGTTATGGGTAGGTACTAGATAATTGATATACATAATACAATATATTACATAGATAGATATTTTTTATTATACATAGAAAACAACCAGAACACTCGGAACAAATATCTGCAGATCGTGCACACAATTGTTCCGAGGCGGGAATCGAACCCGCAACCTCCTGCCTCGCAGGCGGACCTTCGCCCACCGCGCCACATCGGTCGTCATAAGTAGGTGACCTACCTTCGTTGTTGGATGATGCAAAGCGCGCAGCCGATGGACGAAGTGGTCCAGTGGGAGATGTGCAGGCGGCGGCGGCGGCGGCGCGTTGCCGCGGTAGTGAAGAGAATCTCGAGGCGGGCGACTCTGCCGTGCGACTGTGACTCAATCAATGGAGCCCACTGCGACCAAATTAACGCACAAATTAACCTGCACGAGCCTGGGAGCACGGGATGCTTGTCTGTACCTAGCTATAGCCGAGCACTCTTAGTATGAACCATGAGCTGTTCTAGGAGCATAGGTACCTATTGGGATTCCAAACTGGCTATGGCAATAACGGCAACAGGTAGACGCTTGAAATATTCACGAAATATTTCGTTATAATGTATATTCACTTAAATAATAATAAATTAATATAAAACAAATATAGGTATAGGTAATTAAGGGGGCTCACATACAACAGAGATGATGAATCAGAATCAGAAAACCGGCCAAGTGCGGCCGGTTTTCACACTGGTCATTGACAAGATGTCACGTAATGAGTGCAGGTTAGTATTGAGTGCCTGAGGTGCCTCTACTCCCCACGTTGGCGGATCGCATAAAACGAAAGACGACCGATCCGTCAAACAAATAAACATAATGACAGTAGGTATCATGTCAATATCATTTTATGAAAAACTGTACCTACACTCATAAAAATATCAATCTGTTCCCGAAAAATAGCTATAGAATAAACTCGCTGTGCCAACAACTAGGCTACAGAAGATAAAATGTATCTTTTACAGGGCAATGTACCTACCTATTACCTACGCTTCAACAAAACTCCAAGTGAGTTGCAAAAATTATCAATACTTAAATAAATCGTGTTCTTGAGTTGCGACCACGACTCGGTAAACGTAGTGTAGGACGCCCTCCGACCAGGTGTGATGACGACCTGCGAAAGACTGCAGGTAGATGCTGGATGCGTCAAGCTGAAGACAGGGCGCTATGGCGCTCATTGGGGAGGCCTATGTCCAGCAGTGGACTATCATAGGCTGATGATGATGATGTAAAAACTGCTGGAATAATAAATTTTTATTGTATAATATAGTGTAAAGACTTTATTTTGGATTGTTGATTCTTGTTGTTTTTTTTATTGTATCAGTAGAACAATACTGTAGGTAGGTATATTAAGATATTTACCTTTTGTCCTGAAACTGGGATTTTTAATATTTTTGTCTATTTTTAGATCGATATTTTTTAATTTGTCTTTTAATGCCTTGAATGATTTATTGTGATTATGCTTAAATTGTGACTTTTAATGCTTAAGATTGATATTATTCAACGTTGTTTAATAATTTTTGTGATCCAATAAAAAGTCCTGATTTTTTTATTCATTATTTCGAAGAAACTAATATTTAATTATATATATTTAATTTACTAATATTTATCCTATCTTATCGAAGCTTTTCTTGCTAACTGTACCAAACAATTCCATGGACCCGTTGGGAAATGAAATATTAGGTATTTTAAAATGTCGTAGACTAAAAATTGAAGTAGGTAAACATTAAAATAACGTACTCATTTGATAATAATGAATACCTAGTAGGTATAAAAGGAGAGGGGGGCATAACGGGGACGCGAGGCAGAGGCACGACGCGACGCGGCAACCCACACATATAGTTTTGTTTTCGCCAATAAGAGGGCATTTCGCATCGGTCTTCAGTGCGGCGGCAGTGCGCTGACGGCGATCAGAGTGCACGCGTTTATTTTTGACGACCAATACTTTTTTCCGGCGACATTTCATCTAATTTTGAGTGGTTACCAAAACGCGTCTAATAAGGTAAGTGTTTAGATTACTACCATAGTTTTTTTTTATGTGTATTACTACTAACATCAACTATTGATATGTTTTGAGCAAAATCACTCTGACCATGAATTCATTGTTTTGTTCGTTATTTAAAGTTCTGTTAGATATGGGGGCATAACGGGGACATGGCAGGGCACAATGGGGTACCCCGTTGGGCCCCGTCCCCATTATGCCCCTAAATGGTCTGTTCATTTGATATTATTACAATAATATTATTTATTTTGTTTTAGGTTTTTAAAAAATGGTACGAACTTACAAAAAGAAATGTTTCAGAGGCAGTTGGTCTGTAGAAAGCATGAAACACGCAATTGATGCAGTCTTAAGCAAATCAGCAGCAGCTCAACTACACGGTGTTCCACAGACCACATTGGAGCGTCACGTCGCAAAAATAAGGAACGGCGAGGTATCTTTTAATTCAGCTCCACGTAACTTTAAGCCCGTATTTTCCAAACAAGAAGAAGAGGAGCTTGTTAGGTAAGTATATAAAAGATATGGAGAAACGATTATTTGGATTGACAACTGTCGTCCTACGAAAACTAGCCTATCAGCTCGCAGAAAAAAATGCTAATACTCACAATTTTAACCATGTTAAAAAGATGGCTGGCATAGATTGGTTAAAAGGCTTCATGAAACGTCACCCGGATTTAACAATTCGAAAACCAGAAGCCACATCGGCAGCGCATATTCTTTGCTTGGGGAAATATATGACAAATATAATTTAACGCCAGATAGAATATATAACTGCGACGAGACTGGAATATCATGCGTCTCCAAAACAAAGAGCAAAATAATTGCTGAAAAAGGATAAAACATGTAGGCTCCCTTTCTTCTGCAGAACGCGAGCAGACGATTACCGTCGAAATATGTTTTAATGCAGCAGGAACTTTTAATGCAGCAGGAACTTATGTGTCTCCCATGCTAATATTTCCTCGACAGAGAATGAAGCAGGAGTTATTGGATCGAGCTCCTCCAGGGACGACGGCAGAATGCAACGCTTGAGGCTGGATGACAACTGAAACTTTCATGAGCTGGTTCCAACGGTTCGTAAAATTTTCTGGGGCCTCAATAACTAACCCGGTCTTGTTACTTCTAGATGGGCACGTAACGCATACGCAAAATATAGAGATTATTGAAACGTAAGAATGGTGTTGTTATGCTTTGCTTTCCCCCCCCATTGCACCCACAGGCTCCAACCCTTGGATGTTCCAATTCGAATGATCCCCGGTTGAAAAAAAACTAAAAAAAACAGAAGACTCAAAGCTCGCTCTGAAGGAGAAAATGTTAAGGAGGATGTCTTTCGCATCTATTGTGTTGACTCGAACCACACTTATTTGAAGTCTTCGGAGCATTGGATGGCCTGCCAGCTATGTGGACGGTGGCCCCATACAGCCTGTGCAGGAGTTGATAAAGCAGATTTAGAAGAAATCCACATCTGCTTATTCTGTGACAAATAAAATAGTGTACCCCGTACTGCCCCGCACTGGGTACCCCATACTGCCCCTACCCCGGGGCATGATGGAGTTTTCATGATCAATCAATAGGTTTCTTTCCGGCACTGGTGGGGGCACAGAGAGGGGCCTCGAGGCTTGGCCTCATTACCCCGGCGTCAACTCGAGGGGTGGCGACCCCTCGGTCCTTGGGTTTTGTGGGAGTCTTTTTTTTCCCTTATTCTCCATGTTTTTTTTTAGGCAGCATTTGGTTTATAATATTTTTTTGTGTTTCATGAAGGTTTTGTGAAATTAAAATTAAAAATATTATTTGATTTCTTACTTCACCAAATTCAGTGCCAAATGATAAATTAATATGTAACCAAAGAGTTGTCATTAGTTTTCATTAAAAATATTGTGTTTATTTTTTATTGTTTATTTCCCTTAACGTCCCCGTTATGCCCCCTCCCCTATGACTTGTCTAAGTTCTTATTTATAAGCCTAAAGAAATAAAAACTATTGATTTTGATTTGTTATTTCAATGACCCTTCTGACCCTTATATTAAATTATTTTGACCTTTATTTCTTTAGGATCGAGTGTCACTAAATAAATCACACCGTATAGTTATCCGCATGTGAAGAACCGCACGTTTGCACGTTTAGGTGGTTTAGCAGTAGGTAAGTAGTAGGTACCTAAGATTGTTCCGACCAAAACTTCGTGTATCATAGTACTTAAAGGCCTTTCATACTTCGTATAAATATAATATTATACCTAAGTATAAATTAGACTCGAATTATAACATAACTAAGTAGGTAAGGTAGGTACCTACTTCGATGTGGCAACTTGAAAAATGTGTTCATGCCAATGGTATCGGGGTTAAAACTAATGTAGAATATAGTTTAGGTACCTAGTACCTACATTATGCTGAATTTGAAGTCAGATTTTAATATGAAAACACACCAAATTTTACTATTTACACTTAATTACCAACTAAAATGTCTACCTATTCTGTTCTAGCTTGTATTTTTTTACTCTGTGGCTTTACAAATTGATACTTTGAAGATTCATTCTTAATAAGATCATGATCTTTGATTGAATTCAACTAGACACTCATCGAATGATACCAAGGTACCACTAATAACTGATATAGCTTTTGTATCAGCCATCATTACAAGCTAAATAATAAAATATCTTCTGTTGGCGACATCGTAGCACTGCCTCTTCGTGTAGTGACAGTTGTTCAGGCCTTGCATTGACCCGTTTCGTGGATCTTGCTTAACTACACGTGTGGCCACTATAAATAGGTACCATTTTTACTTTTTTAGTCATTTTGCAGTCTTATCTAACTACACCAGCTGAAATTTTCAAATTTCAAATACTTTATTTTCAGACACCAAAGGTCCATAGAAAACACAAAATTAGAAAAATAAAAAATACAATTACAGCGAAGAAAATAAAACCAAAATAACTTAATCTAGAATATAAGTAGTTTAATTAATAAAAATTTAGAATTATTTTATTTTATTTTTATTTCAATGGAAAACTAACAGCTTATAAATTTAAGTAGGTAAGTAGGCACATTTGTAGTATAACTAAAGCTTATCAGTTTTCACTTATGGTACTTAAATATGCTTAAAGGAATCGCGGCTAGCTCTTCCCGGGATGCAGATGTAATAATAGTCGAGTATAGGGACAATAGCTATATTGTATTAGGTAGACTAATATGGATGGTAATGAGTGCGGTTTGAATGGCTGCTAGTGATGCACACTGACCTCTGTATATCTGTAGGCGGCGCCCGGTCCGCACTCGCGGTGCGAGTAACCTACTTAGGTCAAATTGCTGGTGCTGCTAATATACCTCTCACACATACATCGACCACGGAGGCGTGGTCGATGTATCGAAAATTAGTGTTAAAAATATCGGTTGTGCGGGGCAGGTAAGAGTATTTACGATAGTTAGTAGAGCATGTGGGGGAGTACAGTTTAAGGTCGTTTCTGCGAGAGGAGCGGCGGGAAGGTACACACAGTTTGATATTAGACTTTAGACAGGAGTGAGGGGGCATCTATTAAGTTAAGTAGGGTTTTGTGTAATAGTGTTAGGTCAGCAGCTTCTCTTCGCTTCTCCAATGGTAATAGATGATGATGTCTACAGCTGTCAATATATTCAGGAATATAGATTTTATGCTTGAAGTTGATAAACTTGAGAAATTTCCTCCGTACTAAATGTACTTATTGACTATTGTAACTAGGATTCCACACTTGCATACTCTAGATTACTCCGAACTAATGCACAATACAGTTTTTTGAGCGTTTTAAGCGCAATGATGCGCACTGAACGGCTAAATCCAAATCTAACGTGGACGGAGGAAATCCCACTTGAATCTAAATACTAAGGAATGAATATGCTCCTATAAGGGAAACAAAGTTTTCTGGCCTAACTTTCTGGTCGTAAAATACAGTTATAGATTCTTCGGCACAAAACAGTTCATTACAGATTTTGCCGCAGCGAATTTGAGCAGCTTGCTGTGCAAAACATAATTATTTAGAGGAATAAAATATTCTAGCTCTATGGTTATAGTCTGTGCAAAAAGAGAAGCGTCTTAGAAATAGAGGTCGCGCGTGTGCCAATTTACTACTTTTGTTGCGTTGACAACACTGCTCTGTCATTGCCAGTACGAATAAAAGTGTTTGTTATACCTACATCCGCTCTCGCCTTACATATGCGGCTCCGGCATGGTATGCCCTGTGCTCCAGAACAAACCGGAGTAGGATCCAAGCGCAGCAGAACATCGCACTCCGAGTCTGCACAGGCGCGGGCCGATATGTACGGAATACGGTTATCGCACGTGACCTACAAACACCCTCAGTAGAAGAGTTCGTGGTGAAGCTAGCGCGCAGGATGTACGACCGTGCGGACAATTCCCGCCACGCTCACCTCAACGGACTCGCTCCCCTACACGCGAGGCCGCCAGATACAAGACCTTCCTGGCGACCACTTCCCCGGGAACTGCTGGAACACCACGATGATGTCCTAACGCAAGAAGACCATCGCAGCCAATCGGCTGCTGAACAGCAATTGAGAGGCCGGCAGGACTCTCATTGCTGTAACTCAAGACTCGAGTGACGTCTCGCTCGACGTTGAAGCTAGAAGAAAGAACCTTAGTTCGATTCTAACCGCATTTCGCTCGAAAGACGAACTGTTGAAGACCATTGATGATTGTTATACCTACTTGGTAGACAAGACAAGCAATGATTCCATCAGTACTGGGGTGCTATTAACCGATTCCTTGCCACCTTCATTTTTCGATCCTTTCCGCCCCGGCCCTATACAAAATTGAATGACGCGCGAGTCGCGTCATTGGCCCTCCTGAATGATAACGCACCTAGCGCGTCGTTGGCCCCCGGTAATGTTATTACGCTATTTTAATCAGTTTCATCCATAATAATACATGGAGAGACCTGTTACTGTGTGTTATGTTTTATTAATAAGTATAGTGTGTTTTAAAGTGATTATCTACGTGTTTTTTAAGAGATGGAAGGTAAGTTACAGATTTCCACCATGAGTTGTAAACCTTTGGATAGTGTTTAATCGCACATCTTCGTTTTTACACTGAGATATTATAAATAGAGTAACTACACACCAAACAAAAAAATACTCTCAACTTGATGACAGCGGGGGGAACTGCGCGGGGTGAGCGCGCTTACGCGTTTTTTCAACAAAGTGTAACAACATGTCGCTTTCAAAGATTTAACACCGCACAGAAGTGACACTTCACTTACCTATGCATATTACTAAAAATGGTAAAATGTCCTGATACGCGATTGAAATCATTTAAAATTAATTGGTAGGTATTGTATACAGAAGGTACTTGCCCACATGTTTACACAAACTAAACCCGACAATTAATCTCATTCTGCCATAGCATTAAAGAATAAACGAAGTGAAATTTAAATACACTATTGCCATTATATACCTAAACTTTATTAAGTTAAAATTGATTAGAAAATCAATGTCATGGTTCCTAAGAACAGATCTTTGTATGTCTTATAGTTTCAGACTTTCCCATACTGACCATTTTAAATGGGCTTCTTGATATATTTTATATATTTTTTCCAGAAGAAAGAAGAAAACGCAAATACATTCCCGAAACGGAAATAGAAACACAGTGCGACGACGAGCAGAACTCTCAGTCTTGGGAACTTAATAGTGGACCATATTATGTAGAGGATACGAGGAACGATGGTCCAACATGCACAACGAAAACGTGGAAGGATGTTCCAACATGCACAACAAAAACAACGAAGGATAATGCAACGTGCACTGAGAAGCAGACGGAGGATATGGAGGCTGTGACAATCGTGGATATACACGGCTGCAAAATATTTTGGGCAATGGGTGTCCAATGAATTACTCCGATATAACATTAATGAAAGATATGCTATTATGCAGAATATTATAGAAATACTTAAAAAATAATTATACTAATACATTATGGGTATACTGTGGTTACAGGGAAAGTGGTAGTGAATATTGAAAGACGTTATTATTCAGGTCATTTTTTATTGAAACAGAAAAAACGATAATAAGGTGTCCGTCCGTAACTTAACCGTTTTAGAAATATTGAATTTTCAAGTTTTTTTTAATCTTTATTTTCCTGCTTTTAGTCGTTTTTATATAGATTACAGCACCTAGGATAGGTTTTTTTGACGTATTTAGTTAGAAGACATATCAAACAATAAAAATGATTAACAAAAACAATTACTATTTTATAACACTGTTATAGTAGGTTTTTTGTTGATCATTTTTATTGATTGATATGTCTTCTAACTTAATGCATCAAAAAAACCCATCCTAGGAGCTGTAATCTAAAAAAAATCTACTAAAAGCCAGAAAATCGTGGATTAAAAAAAAACTTTACAATTCAATATTTCTAAAACAGTTAAGTTACAGACACCTAATCATAGATTTTTTTTTATCAGAAATTACCTCAATAACAACGTCCTTCAATATTCACTACCACTTTCCCTGTAATCCTGTATAATGTAAGAAAAGGTAGGATGATCGTGGGTAAATGAAAGAAGTGTTTAAGTTTAATAAGATTTATTATTAAAACATGTTATTATCACAATGTTGTACCCATATGTCTATTGTTGATTTTTGTATTTGATTATGAGACTGATTGATATAATAAGATATTTAAGAATATTTGTTTCATAGGAAAAATATAATCACATACTTTCATTATTGAGCTGTTCGTTGATTAAAATGTTGTTATACAAGTTAAAACTAATTAATCGTTGTAATCATTAGGTACTTGTACAATTAATAAATGATAAAAATATATCATTTTTTTCTACCTCATTCATTTCACAGACTCTAATCTAAATAGAACGCTCTTGCGTTCTACTTAGATTAGTATTTGTGAAATGCTCTAAAACATTCCAGGCATAATCCAGGAAAACCTGGACAGTCTGGACAGCCAAACAATACCTCCACTCGTTTTTTATTTACGTTAAAGCAGAGCCTGCATCGTTTTCTCAATGTTTTGCCGTTATTCTTCGGTAAATGTGCCGGCAAATGAATTTTACCTGGATGTGACGGTCGAATGATCTCTGATTTATTAGGTAACAGGTGTTCAATTACTTTTAATCTAAAATCATACAAACTTGTCTTCCGTTCTCTGTTCAAATTATATAGGAAAAAAGAATTTAATAGCTGAACCTGCATGATGTGGATAATTACTTTTTTATACCATCTTAACGTTTTATGTTCGGCACAATAATAATTTAACATCTGGTCGTGCTTGTCGACTGATCTCATATATTTGTTGTATTTAACCTGCACTTTAGGTTTGAAGGATTCGTTTCCGTATTTATTTTTAGTATGTACGTATTCGCTATTGTGTTCGGAACTGACGAAACAGACCTCCCTCTTATCTTGCCATTTTGTAACTGTAACATTTTTATTATTATGCATAATACACGCTTCGTTTTTTTAGTTTGGTATTCATTAAGTCCTTGGGATTACCTTTTTTATTTTGCCTTAAAGTGCCGGTCAAATATGTAGCATTATTTAAAAATTCGTTGGCCATATCAACGCTTGCATAATAATTATTTACATAAATAGAATGGCCAGCATTTAAATATTTTTCAGTTAGTAAACGTAATATTTTTTTTACATGATCACGACCACCCACTACAACATCTTGAGCCCCAGCATATAAATGTATCTTCAAGCAGGAACCACTATTTTCGGCTAACATATATAATTTGATGCCATATTTGTGAGCTTTGTTTTTTATGTATTGGCGAAAGCGTAATCGACCTGTCCATAAAATCAGGGATTCATCCACTGTCAATTCTTTACTCGGATAATATATTTTTTCCATGGTTTTATTAAATATGTCTATTAATGAGTATACCTTTTTAATACTTTCAGTGCCTGGTATACTTTGTACATTCAAAGCTCTTAAAATCATAAAGAATCTATTTCTTGACATATAGTTTTTTAATTTAAAATCAAATAAATAATGCCTTTTCCAATAATCGGTTAATCGATTTAATTTTATTATTCCCATCAGTAAAATCACGCCTATAAATGTCTGGAACTCTGACACAGATATTGGTTTCCACTTTTTAAACCGCGCTTGCCCTGTGCTGTTTCTTTTAAGGTTGTCACCAGTTGCGTTTGTACGCGTTAATATAAGTTCATAAAAACTTGTATTAAACAACAAATTAAAAAAATCTATTGGCTCAGTTCCTGACATATTTTGTTTAATGCCAGGGTTGCCAGTAAACTGGATTCTATTTTCAAATGCTGGATTACCTGGGGTCCAGGTTCCTGCTTGCATTTCTTCCACGTTTCGCTGTACTGGTTCCTCATTTTCGGTAGTAGTTACCTCCTCCTCAGCCAAATCTAGCCAATCATTTTCCAATGTATCGCCCATCAGTATACCATATAAATCCTGGTCCGATAATAGGAACTCATCTGAAGGTATAATATCTCTCGGAGACTCCATTGTCCCCAAAATGTCTTCTAATTCATCGTCTTCTGCTCTTGAAGTTGACGGTTGGTCCATTGTTCTAAAAAAAACAAATGAGAGTTGTAAGTTACTTATTTTCAACTTTAGGTCCCTATAATATAGGTACCTATGATAAGATCTTAAGATCTAATAAGTATTGCCTATAGAAATAAAAAACCTGACTGCTAACATAATAATAATAATAAAAAATGCTGAACAATCCACACAGCATTATCTAGCCCCAAGCTAAGCAGAGCTTGTGTTATGGGTACTAGATAACTTACATACTTAATACAATAGATAGATAACATACATAGATATTTTTTATTACACATACCCCATAGAAAACACCCAGACCCCTGAACATATTTCTGCAGATCATGCACATAGAGTATAACAGTGATTTATAATCACAGTCTAGTTATTCAAAAATAAGAAATTCTTAACCAAAACTTACCTTTAACGAACAGCAAGCAGAGCGTTTCAAATTCGGAGTCCAGTAACACAAGCCAAAATGTCAGCACAAACGTAAAATCGGAGTCCGGTATCACAAGCCACAATGTTATCATTAATGCAAAATCACGGGAGTCCAGGTGCACGCAAGCGAATGTCGTCGGTAAGGCAAAACAATAGTAGGAAAAGAGCACGTCTGATGTCTAAGAGGGCACAGCAGAAGTGTTCTCAAAAAGGATAAATCACGATGTGCAAGGACCGCTAGTTTTGTTTTGACGCGTCTTTTTTCGCCAAAATAAACCCTATACAGATGAACATACGGTGCTAAGTAGACAAAATATTCATTCATGAACCGGCTGACCGACCGGCCAGGAAACAATGGACGATATTTTTTACCTGCGATAAATAATGTTTTGCAGAATATAAACCTTATGTTAATAAGAATAGAGTACTTTGTAGGTTCACGCGGCCAACGTAACGGACGAAGATGAGCTTGTGACCATCTTATTTGAATTAGAATAAGGTTTATTTTGAAGGTTATGTTATTATTATTATGCAGGAAACTTTCTAGGAACTTGTTTATTCGTTCTTGACCTTGAGCTACAAATTATTGCATGCAGTAGGTAAATTATTTTAGGTTACTGTTAGTTGTCTATCAATAACGTTAGTTTATTTAGTTTATAAATAATGGATTAGTACTAAACAATTATACCATGTGGTTGACGACCCCTGATAATTTAATTTTCCAAAAAAATGTAATGGCCACAGATAATAGTGTCTCTAATGTGTCAATTTGTATGTAAATTATAAAAGGATTTTTTGTTTAAAATGAATAAAAGTTGATATTTTAACAATTTACTAATGACGCGCTTGTCGCGTCATTGGCCTCACTGAAGGTTTCTTCATGACGCGCTGCGTGCGTCATAGGCCAGGAATCGGTTAAGTAGGTAGGTAAATGTTGTAAGTCAAAAAGAAACATGGAGACATCTTATACAATACATATTAATGTTATCTTAATACACAGTCAAAATTGACAATTATAGAATGTAATTTCAATATTCATATCATTTATTGTAATTTCATGCATACTGGTAGTTTCTTAGGTGTAGTCTTAGTGGGTAGGTACACAATGCATAAAAACCCTGTCAGGGCACAACAATTATTGGGTTCTTTTTAAATGTTAGCCTAAAATTCTAAACAATCATTATTTATAAAATTAGGAATGTCATAATATAGGAATTATAGGAAAGTCATTTAATCAGTACCGTAATCAAAGTCTGAATCTAAATAGTCAATGTTGGTTATGTCTGAGCTAGCTTTAGAGCATTCACTCTGGGTCACATTTGTTTCATCTTCGGATTGTGTTTTCCTTGTATATTATTTAATTTTGTACAATATTTTTATTATAGTTTGACAATGCCCTTATACAGCAGATTACTTTGACATTTTATCTAATTTATTATTCCATTTAACTTATACCATCATTTATTATCTGTTTTATTGTGACAAATTATTATAAATGAATTTATTTTAATTTTTTAAGAAGGCATGTCTGTCTGCTTTTCTTTGCACAATGTCCTATGGTGTTTCCTTTGTCAAAACAAATTGTAATTTATCTTTTAAAATAGTATTTAACATCAAGTGTAACATTGTGTACCTACGGTGGAAATAAATAAACTAGACTATAAATTCCTGTAAATTGTCCATCAAATGGTCCTGTTCCCAATATTTTTCTTCAACAGATTATCACATGTTCACATTTTTTTTTGCCACTGATCAGTAGTAATGTTATTAAAGCATTCATTTATTATGGGCAGCAATTCCTTAGCTGATACATTAAGAGCGTTTATTCCTAAAATGTGCAGAAACAGTACTTTTCAAACCCGTTTATATCATGAACCACTTATCTTATAGTATATGTTATTTACTAATAATTTTAGGAAATTTGAGTGTCCAAATAGTTTGACTATAAAATATTTCGATTAATATAGTATGTACGCGTTCTATCAAGATAACTTGTGAGAGGTTTTCATAATTTCCCTTTCAGCATCAGTTTCGAAGCTCAAAATAATAGAAAATACTGACATATCTAATTAAGAAAAAAATATAACCTACTGATAAGATCCTTGGCTAAAAATCGAATTAGAAAGATGTTTGGTTTTGGTATCCTACTATGAGAAATTAAAATTAAAAAAATGTGAAATATTACGAATATTTCACATTTTTAAATGATGTTTTTACCGATATACCTTATTTAATTTAATATAATAATAGCCTACCAATAAAGTGAAGCATCTTTTTTAAAATCATACATTTAAAATTTTTATGATTTTGTTGCTATTATTTTTCTATAAATATTTTAAAACTACTATAAAACGCTGCGCGAAAATCAGTCCGCCGCGAGGCTTTCTAGTGTGGTCACGTCGCTCATTACATATTTATAGAAAAATAATAGCAACAAAATCATAAAATTTTAAATGTATGATTTTAAAAAAGATGCTCCACTTTATTGGTAGGCTATTATTATATTAAATTAAATAAGTTATATCGGTAAAAACATCATTTGAAAATGTGAAATATTCGTAATATTTCACATTTTTTTAATTTTAATTTCTCATAGTAGGATACCAAAACCAAACATCTATTTAATTAGATTTTTAGCCAAGGATCTCATCAGTAGGTTATATTTTTTTCTTAATTAGATATGTCAGTATTTTCTATTATTTTGAGCTTCGAAACTGATGCTGAAAGGGAAATTACGAAAACCTCTCACAAGTTATCTTGATAGAACGCGTACATACTATATTAATCGAAATATTTTATAGTCAAACTATTTGGTCACTAAAATTTTCTAAAATTATTAGTAAATAACATATACTATAAGATAAGTGGTTCATGATATAAACGGGTTTGAAAAGTACTGTTTCTGCGCATTTTAGGAATAAACGCTCTTAACGTTCTTTGCTGCAACATCTTGTTTAACTAAACTCCATATTCATTCTATTGCGTTTAAATCGCAATGGTACGGCAGTAAATTGAAAATAGTGTGACCATGTGCCTCAAATATTTGATTTATATTTTACACAGTGTTACCCATTTCGTAAAGTTCTCATTATTCATGTTGTGATGATAATCAACTGAAGTAATTCTACCCTTTACATACAGGGGTTGAAATACCTAAACTACTAAACAATTATCCACAAATCCATTTCGGGTACCGCAGCATGTACGATAATATATCTTTCACCAAGGGAAATGGCTTTAGATACCCCAGGTTCATCTGGGCCTTGCCAGCACTTGTTCACTTTATGCGCAGTATGTTATGGATGTATGTCTCATCAATATAAACAATTGGTTTTTCTGTTTATCTCAAACACAACACTTCATGGTTCTCAAATATTTGGCATGCTAAGCCACAATATCATGCATTTTCTTTTTGACAATAATTTTTTATATTGATATCCTATTTCTTTCAAAACACTGCGCAGACTAGAAATTCCACCACCAAAATGTATGTCTTCTTTTAGTACTCCATGCAGCTTCCGCAGAGTTGGTACCTCTTTTCTAACAGAATAAAATTGGCGAATTTTAGTCCGTATAGCACATTTGTCAAAATCATCGAGAATTATTGTGTTGGGCCGCCTTTGCATTTTTCCCTGAAGTGCACCACACACCTCTATTTACAGCACTTTCTTTTTTAATTCTAGACACAGTGTCTCTACATACCTGAAACATAAAATGTTAGTTGTACTAAAAAAATAGGTCAGCTGAGGTTCATGAGGAGTAATGTTTAGCTAATATGGTATTACCGTTTACGCTAATCACACATGAAACACTAAAGAGGCTGTTTATTTTGTGTAAGAAATCAATGTACTTACAGTCCAAAATACCACAAGAAAGCTATTACATTACATACCAGTCATAGCGGCTACACGTTCCGTAGCTTTGTTCAGGTCGATGATTGGGCTATTTGACGCTTTTTCACGCGCGTTGACAAAACTTTATATATTTATATTATACTGCGCAACGTTTTTCCTCTTTTCGACTTGCATTGCAATTATTTCAGCCAGACCAACAATAATTGAGGGGTAGAAATTACAAAGGTGCCAAGTATTCAAAATACCATTTTCTTTTTTTTGCCTTACAATGGGGCTAACGATATAGGCCAATATCCTATCCTGTAGAAAAGTACTTTGTGATCCTTACAAAGGAGCCAGCCACAGCCACACACACCACGTCTCGTAAACTTTGAAACATAGCTAGGGACGATTCAAAGGTGGCGCTGGTGCCAAATCATACTACATTTTTCATTACAATGGTGCCAGGTGTCACTGTCATGTCATGTCAATCGTTTGGTTGTTATTGGATGGAGGGACTTTGTTGTTTTTATGGTGTAAAGCATGAATGAAAAAAATACTCGGATGCAGTCTCAGTCAACCGAAGAATGAAGTACTCACTGTAGTACAGATTTTGACATTGTCGGTTTATAGACTACTCGTCCGCCATTACCTTTTTCGACACCAACAGAGTGACATAGATCGAAAAATGAAAAATATCTTCTTATGTGGTCAGATGTTGCCGAAATCACACTAATTTAGTAAATAATAAACACAGAATCACATTTCACACGTAAATTTCGAATTACATCCACTTATTTCTTCGATTGAACACAAATAACTATCAATAGAAAAATGACAACAAAAACACAAATCTTGCCGGTGTTACCAGCACGTAAACTTCTAAATTTCCGAATAATGTGGGAGTTTATTAACAATGTTTGAATCTTTGTATATTATATACACATAATGCTTAAAATCTGAATGAGGTAGGTAGCCTACCTAACATAAATAAGAATTTAAATAGATATTTCTTAAATATTTTATATTATATAAAGCTAAATTAACACAGACTGACTTGACTTACTGATTGACAAATTGTTTTCCTTGATGGACGCATGTTTTTTTTATGGAATCGTATAGAGGGGGTTGAGGTGACCTAAGAAAAATTCCAACTTTTTGACATTTTTTTTCCATCAGTTGGCATCTCTCACTTATGACAAGTCCGCCATTGCTGTTGTTGACTTGTGATTCCGTAGGACTCCATCTGGAACTAAATCTATGGTGTAAAGGTTGTGCAAATAGAAAAAATAGAAAGAAAACGCCGTAAAAACGGCCAAGGAACACTAAAAAACTATATATAGTATCTACTGCAAGAACAAATCCCCCATTTTTCCAGGTCATTCCTATGGACCAAAGCCACTTATTAGATATAGAAAAGGCTGCTGACAAGATAATAAACACAAAAAATCTAAACATATCAAAATTGCTGTGGATTAAAAATGAATCGGATGACCCTGGCGTGATTTATACAAAAGAGACCTTCTCCGAAGTAGAACTTTTCAAACCAGTTAAAGTCTGGAAAAGAGGGATGCATAAAAATGATAATATTAATATAAGTTTGAAAGGTTTAAATTAAATTCAAAGAGAAAAGAAAGCTGATTTACTAGCCATGGTGGACTACTTAGAAAAGGAAGAACATAAAGAGTATTACAGAAACTTGTGTGCATAAATAATAGATAAAGAGAGAAAATAATATAATAAATAATAAGTTTAAGCAAGACCTTTGTGATATAAATAGCCCTAAGATTTAGCACCTTTGTAAAGAAAACGACACCATGCCTTAGCACTTTTCTATATTTTTAATTTTTAAATGTTTGTATCTTTATAAATAAAAGACACATTAAATTGTTCTATGACTTAAATAGTTTTATTTATGCTCCACTATAAAGTAAGCAATTAAAAATTAGATTGTTCAAACAATTTTTTTTCAATAGACAGTTTTATGTGAATATCTTTGCTTTAGTCCAAAATCACTTGGCACCTTTGTAATTTCCACCCCTCAATTTAAAAATCCATCATCAATGGTCTTCAACAGTTCGTCTTTCGAGCGAAATGCGGTTAGAATCGAACTAAGGTTTTTTCTTCTAGCTTCAACGTCGAGCGAGACGTCACTCGAGTCTTGAGTTACAGCAATGAGAGTCCTGCCCAATGATGTTATATATACGTAGATACGTTGTACCGAGGTCTGCCTTACAAGACGAAAATCAGGTACGTGTCTGAATTGAACTCAGTCCGTTCTGCTCCTGGCCGCGACTCCGGCGTACGTTGAACACGAGTTTACTAACGGAATATACAAAAATAAACCTCGAAAAATGCCAAGTTGTGTGTTCCGAAATTGCAATAACTATACAAAAACTATAAAAAGCAGGAATGATGTATCTTTTCATATGTAAGTACTGTTTAATCTGTTAAAATGTAAAATCATGAATTTTATTTTACTCAAAAATTATTGCCGCGGGGCGTTGCCGCTTTGCCTACCTACACGAATGCGAAGCACGAGTGCGAGTGACAGAGAAACAGGACGCTAGGGGATACTGGGGTGATTTGACACTGGTATCCAATATTATCCATAGTAAGTAAAAATAAAGATTTTGACATTTGACATTATTTTGTTCTATCATCAATAGTTTTCGCAGCGCCCGAGATGTGAGGATTTTTTTTCATTTTTTTACACATTGCGTTACATTATTGGAGTTTTAGTAATGTAATGATCCGTAACTTTATTGAAAATATAATAAAGCCTATGTTCACCGGGGATAATGTAGCTTCCTAACGGTGAAAGAATTTCTCAAATCGGTCCAGTAGTTTCGGAGCCTATTCAACACAAACAAACAATCAAATCTTTCCTCTTTATAATATTAGTATAGATTATAAAAATATATATCGTACTTCATTTTATCATTTATAATTTTTGTAAATAAACCTCATTTTTATAAAATTTTACTGATTATTTTCTTCATGCTGCCTGCTAGGTACCCATTATACATTTTAGCCCAGTTTCCTCTAACTAATTCCGTTGAGGTGAGCGTGGCGGGAATTGTCCGCACGGTCGTACATCCTGCGCGCCAGCTTCACCACGAACTCTTCTACTGAGGGTGTTTGTAGGTCACGTGCGAACCGTGTTCCGTACATATCAGCCCGCGCCTGTGCAGACTCGGAGTGCGATGTTCTGCTGCGCTGGGATCCTATTCCGGTTTGTTCTGGAGCACAGGGCATACCACGCCAGTGCTGCATATGTAAGGCGAGAGCGGATGTAGGTTTTGTAAACCCCGATCTTTGTTCGCAGTGGCAGTTTCGATACAAGGACAGGTCGTACGTAGCATGGCTCGGGCGGCGCGTGTTTGCCTCAACGCGCGCTCCACCTATGCGTTCATCGTCAGCGACCTGTCTATAATCTATACCAAGCTCAAATCAAGGGCTTGGCCTCGCAGCTCCAGTGGTGGTAGAACAGTGCGTCGCCATGTAACGAGTAGCGCTGCCATCTTCCCAGCGTTCACCGCGATTCGCCATCTATCAAGCCACGCTGGGAGAAGATTTAGCAATCGCTGCATCTTGCTAGCGGCCGTAGCTGGGTTTGGCGAGGAAGCGAAGTAAGCGCTGTCATCTGCGTAGAGCGCTAATGTCACATCATCTTTTCCAGGTGGAAGTTGGTTCTCTAGAGTCGGGATATCATTGGTGTAGAGTGCGTATATAGTACTGGAGACAAGCAACTTCCTTGGGGTACCCCAGCTATTATTTTTCGTGGTTGAGATTTGATTTCTTCAACTGCGACGTAGAAACTTCTGCCATGAAGGAATGATGCAACTACCCGGATGATGGCCGCTGGCATTGAGGCGATCAACTTGAGAATAAGACCAGGGTGCCACACTCGGTCGAATGCTTTTTCCACATCTAGGAAGATCCCAACTGTGGTGTGGAGTAGTTGCTGTTCAGTTGGTGGGCGAGGTGATGCAGAATTCGTGTGAGTTGTAGGGTTGTAGAGTGCTGACTGCGAAAACCAAACTGCTCTGGTCTTGGTTCTATGTGAGGTCCTAACCGACGGAGTAGAAGGCGCTCGAAGAGCTTGGCTGTCGTTGCAAGCAGCGTAATGGGTCTGTAGCTAGCAGGATATCGGCGATCTTTTCCTGGCTTTGGGAGGACGATAACTCTTCCCACCTTCCAGACGTCAGGGATGTGGCCGGTACGCAGGATGGCGTTAAAGAGCATGGTAAGGGTGGCCACGCCTCTGCGTGGTAGGTGGCGAAGTGCGGTGTTTGAAAGTCCATCGTCTCCTGGAGCTTTTCGTTTGGGTAGCCGGAGTATCGTCCTTCGTACTTCGGCTGGGGAGATGAACTCGCCTCCGCTGAGAGTCGGTGTCGGCTGTGCGAGGAAGTCTCTTACTGTGGTCTCGATGGTGGCATAGTGAGCTAGGAGTTCCTCAGTGGCGTTTGCTAGGATCGGGTGTGGTGAAAATTGCGCCTCTCAGGTTTGTCCTCGCCATGCATCTACTGCTTCCGCTACTTTAGCTGTCAGTTTATTGAGCTGGGTCTTCAGTCTTGGGCATCTGGTTCGGGACCATAGCCTGCAAAGAGCTCTCTTATTCCTTAGCTGGATTCTTATTGCCTGTGGGAGCTCGTCACGTCTAGGTGGTTTCAGTGGAGCTGGCTAATTTATAAAGTCCAAGTTGACACTTGACAGTTGAGTGACGAGACAGAAAGCAGGTGGATTGGGCTGCCATAAAAAAAAATCTAAATGTTAGTTTACCATAACGCCACGAGATGACGCGACCGAGACGGTTCGTTCCGTTCCCGTTCGTTCTTTCAACTTTTTCAAAATCATGGATTGTTTTGTTGCTCATGCATTATTCCGTGTGTTGCCATGTCATCGGTAATCAATCAAACAGAAATAAAAAAAAACATTAAACAACATAAACATAACCTGAAAAAGAGTAGGTAAACAAATAATAGAGATTTCGGATTTTTAATGATATTTTGCATAGAAACCCCTGACTCACGGTTATAATAACCTCTGACTGTGTCTGTCTCATTGAATTTGCTGAAATACTTACGGCTAAGAATCGATGATGGGTAAAAATAAGAAGTAAGTCTGATACAGAACTAATGATGCTAAAATCCTGTTCCAGTATTTTAGCATCATTAGTTGTCCTGGCTAGATGCAACTACTTAAGAACACTATTCCAATGGTAGGTATCCCTTATGTAGATCAGCGTCTAGGAAATTATGTCCAAGTAGGATAGATAGATGAAGTAGGTAGGTACCTACTTCAAAATTCTGAATCACCAACAAACTGAAGACCAAGTTACTGCAATCACAAAACTAATGTTTTCACTTGCACTAAGAGAATACAATTGTGTATTTTCGTTCTCTAAGCGCAATCACAGTAGCGGATAGTATACATATTGTTTGTTTACCATGTAAGTAAATGTTTCTTTTCTATTTACACTTTTGCATTGTTGGTCTAGTCTACCCATCATTTGTTGGTGCTGCGGCACCCTTTAATTAGATAAACACTAGACCACTTTATTTGATTTTGCATGCTGTGTGGTTTTTCTTGCGAGTTCTTTGATAGATAAATAAAAAAAGTACTTATTCACATTCTCATCTCTCAAAGGTAGATACATGCTCACATAATATGCACAAGTACGCAGATACAGAAGCTCGAGTCCCCGGTTGCCTGACTCATAGACACTAGTGTCCTAAGGAGTACCCTTCGGTCAATCTAACACAAACATTAATTGTTTTTTGATGTCAGTTTAATAACTAACATATACTAGTAAAGGGCTGTGCATATTATTCCATAAATAAGTTTACCCACAGTACCTATGCACAGGGGGGTACTGGTACCTACAGATTATAATTATTCTTTGAAAGTTATTCTTGTTTACGTACAGCTGTCTGGGGAGCCATGACAGGCTCATGAGAACCTAAACTAGTCTCCCACAATCAAAAACCAAAATAATATTTGTATTAGTATAAACTTCTTGCACTAAAGTAAGTGTTCGAAAATAAAACATTTTTGGTATGCATTTGAGTAGAAGAAGTAAGAAGTAAGTATGTATATCTAAAATAGAATTAATAATAAAGTGTGTTTTGACTTTTAGGAAAAAAGCTCAGATGTTCAGTAACTTCTTAGCTTTCAAAGCTGGGCAAGGCAGTCAGAATGCAGCCAACAGAACAAACGTTGTCGCAGTGAACAAGCCGGTGCCGGCGTCGCAGTTCCAGACCCCGCACGGCGAGCTGGACAAGCTGACGGAGCTGCTGGACGACAACTCGCCCGGCGCGCCCGCGCCCGCCCCCACCCCCCCGTCCCTTCAGTACGTACTAGCAACACAGACCAGGCGCAGGATGCTGGGTTTTGTAGGGTTATTGAAGTAAAGCACTAATAATACAAGATTTCGTCCGCAATAACCGCCCGGCTGGCCTGGCCGGCTATAATGGACTCGGGCTAAGCTTGCTGTTGTATGGTCTATGCTATGGTATGATATGTTGTATGGTCTTAAAGGTACCTAAATTACTTTGACAGTTTACATAGTTACGTACATTGTTTTACAATGTTTGCCTCCAAAAATGACCTTTATAAATGTAAGGTAAGAATGGGCCTCTGGCCACGTGCGTTGGATAAGAAGTAAGACCCATCAGTTAAGGAGTGCATCGCTGGTGTTGTTGCAGGAGCCGGCCCGCGCCGAGCGCCAGCAAGTGGCGGCCCGTGGAGGAGGCGGGCAGCATACAGGTCAACATCAGGAAAGGTAATCAAACAACTTTATAACTCATTTAATCATCGGTCAAATCATTAATGCCCCTTTATATGAAAATTAAAAAGCGATAGGTTTCTTTCGGTGGCTGGATGCACTGCATTTGGGCACCCGTTTACCTCGTACTGAGGTGAGTTGAATCAGGGGTCGAGGTGAGTTGAAACATTGTATATTTGAGTAGAATAAAGTAGAGCAGATCGAATTAATAAAGGTATTTATTACAAATAAGATATGAAAACGGACCTCTTAATACTTAATTAAAATTTGTTACTAACTGAGGAAATCTTAATACTACATAAACTCGACATCACAAAAATCGCACTTCTTAAAATACTTTTAATCATATTTGGTTATGATAAGGAATATATTTATGGGTATTCATTCATTCATTCATAACGTTTATTTCAGACAATCAGTTTATAGTAGGTACAGAAACAATAAAAGTGTCCATATTTTTGCGTACTTATATAAAATTTAATTTACATAAAATAAATCATAATTAAAATATAATAGCCCTACAAAATGATTAAATATAAAAATTAAAATTACAATGCTAAGTTAAATTATCCCTTAAATATCTAACAAACACAAGAGTGCACAATACCTATACGCTCTTGTCCAGTGCTCCGTAAAGAGACAGTCAGTGTCCAGCCTCCCAGCAATGAGCTTCAGGTAGCTGTTGGAGCTGTCGCGCACCCGGCGCATCAGGGACGCCGATCTTTTGCGCATTATCGCCGCGAACCCGTCTACTCGTGCGTCAGCAAACATTCCTGATGCGCTGCAGTACCGCGGCAGCCCCATCAGCACCCTGAAAGTATTGTTGTACTGGATCCGCAGGGCATTCCAAGACTTTTTGGTGTGCTTGACCCATAGGCTGCACGTATAAAACGACTGGCAATAGGCTCTAAAAAGCGTAGTTTTTACCTGCCTAGTGCAACGCGCAAACCTACGGGCCAACATGTTCGCTCTGATAGATAATGCCCTGCGTTCCCTCTCCATGTCCTGATCGTCTGTAAGAGACTCGGTGATCCAATGGCCCAGATACTTAAAGCAAGCTACTCGCTTCAGCTCGCTCACTACCGTCTAAGAAAACCGGAGGAATGTTATCATGTATTGTGGTATCATTTGACAGATAATTTATCCCACTTTCAAATAAATAAAAGTGTTTTTTTTTAATGTGATAAAAAAACAAATTTAGTGTAAGGCACGATTTCTATTCAAGTGATTTTCTTATAAAAACGAAAATTTAACAAAAATGGCTTAAACTGTAGTGTTTCCCCCCCCCCCCCTGGCCTTGATAACGGCTTCCATCCAACTAATGTGAGCACGCGTTCTTGAGGAATGCTCTCCCATTTCGCAATGATACGGCAGCTTCGAGCTCTTGAAGAGTTGTAAGAGCGGTTCACGTACTCGCACTCGCCGTTTGAGATCATCTCAGAGGTGTTCGATCGGGTTTAGGTCTAAGACTTCGTGCTGGCCACTGCTTAACAGGGATCTTGACCTCTTGTAAGTAATCCCGTACAATGATTGCGGTGTGGCAACGGGCGTTATCATGCAATAACGGCGTTCCTAGCTCTGCAGAAGTCATAGCACTGACTGGTGTCTGCCCCAGTCTAGCTATGACACGGTCTGGTTTCTGGACCACATTTCATATGTCCTTTCCTTGCAGCTGGTATTTGTCAAGTACAGAGGTGTAAATTTGAAAAAAAAAAGTTCTACTTTCGCACGTTTGATAGTATATAAACTGAATTTAAATTCAAACGCCATAGTATAGAAGTCTTAAAAAAACGTATAAAACTTACTTTTCATTATTTTTGAGATATCGGAACCAGAACTACGAAACCGAGCACCAACGGTCATAGACGCCAACTGAGGCGCAGGCGGGTGGCGGGACGCGGTTTATTTACGACATTTCCAGCACGCTAACGACTAGGTTCCGCAAAATCACTGCTGTTTCAACTCACCTTTGTTTCAGAACCCCTCGGTCTCCCCTATATCTGAGCAAAGTTTTGTACAGATGCAAAGTGTATTGTAGTAACTATTAAACCCTACGAAGAAATAATAAGTCAGGAAGTGTAATTCAGATCAAATTCCACACAAAAACTAGCCCTACTTCAAACCAAAACGACGTAAGATACAAACAACCAATCACTACACAGGTTACAAACAGACGTGCTACGTGATTGGTTTAAATTCAGAACGAAGGCAGGGATTCGTTCGCGCGCGCTGCAGTTGTCATAGCAACCATAGAAGCACGCGCGCGAACCAATCCCGGCTTGGCGGCGTGGACGGTGAATGCAATAAGGGGACCGGATCAATTTAATAATAAAAAAATATTATTGTACTATTTGTTTTGGTATATTTTTTATATTGGTATACTTTTACAATTCGATGTAGGTACTTTATATCATCGAATTGTACTTTTTTGTTTTCTAGACAAAAATAGTACAATTCGATGTACTGTTTTTGTCTAGTAGACATTAAAAGAGAATCTTTCTTCTTAATGTATTGAAGACGGATTCTAAGATATGAAGTCATATTCAACGATTATACATTTTATCAATAAAATGTAATGGTTGTTAAGTATTTGTTTGGTGACTGTTTTTTAGTCGGCTCAGAATATCTTCTTTATCAATTATTTTAGCAAAACATTTTAATTATCTTGATTTACATTTTAATTTTTCATTATGTAGAAAAAAACCTTCTAAATTAGGTCAAAATTTTATTGACTTCATGTTGTATAATATTGACCATTTCGGTTTGATGACGTATTTGAATATCTTTGAATACAGTTTATAATCTTGCTACTACTTACTAGTGAAAAGTGATCCCTGGACATTTTAATCGTGTATGGCTCCTGCACCACTTCACAACACATGCTGGCATGATGATTCACAGCTATTCACAGTGACAAACACGAAAACGTACGCAAAGATTTGACATGTGCTCCCTTGCAAGATCAATGTCCGACTGATGACGCGCTGGACACGACTTTTAAGCCGCGCCTACTTGGACACGACTTTCGTTGGGGCATTTTTGGAACGCAGTTACATTTCCAGAAATTTAAAAACTGTTTTGAGGAGTACAAACCCATACCCATCGACTACGTACCCTAGACACCTAATACAGGGCGAACGATTTAAGACACCACATAAGATAAAGAGATCCTATAAAAATCCACGCCCACTAACGTTCGATCAGTAACGACCAGACCAGTGACCCGTGACAATCTCTGCGCTCGCTTACTCAATGGCTCCTGACGGAGCTCAACTTAATTTGGTTGACCGGTTGAGGTCAACTGTCGAGGTCAACTGTGCATCTCTTTCTTTCATAACCAATTCTGTATTTGCTTTCCTTTTTTCTCTGAGAAGGCGGGGTAAATAGTGCTGTGCCGTAGGCGACATTAAGATGTCGATGGCCGTAGGAAAGATTATGATGAATTATGTAAAAGTCGATTAAAATAATATTTAACGTTACATTGCTACATGGTATTATCTAAAATGTAAGGTACCTAAATGTTAACTCTAATATTTATTTATTTTTCATATAATATTATTCTATTCTACTATAGTATAAAGCTAGATTACCATTGATACTTTTTTTTTAAATTATTATACATTATACTTTATATTATACATTATACATACTATATAAAGCTAGATTACCACTGACTGACTGATTTTCGTCTTGATGGTGGATGGGAAGGTATTTTTTTTTTTACAGAATCGTATAGAGGAGGTAAAAGTCTCCTAGGGAAAATTCCGACTTTTTGACATTTGCCCCCCCAAGACCGCCCCCAGTGGGGGGGCTCCTACATGGAGCCATATTGCTTAATTTTTTTATGGGGGTTGTATAGAGGGGGACAAGTGATTTTGAATGCATAGAAAATGTTGCCCCCCCTGCCCCCCCCCAGGACCCCCCTTTTGAGTGTGCTACCAGATACCGTCGCGATAGAGGGGTTCTGATTGCGGGGTCGTATAGAGGGTTTTTCTTTGTTTTGGAAGAAAAAAAATTGGACTTCCCTTTAACCCCTTTTTTGCCCCCCCTTTTCCATCTCCAAAACAGATAGACTTGGAAGAATTTTTTTTCACAGTCATTTAGAGGAGGACAAATGGTTTTGAATAAGAAGATTTTTTTTCCCCCTTTTGCCCCCCAGACCCCTTTTTTTTAGGAAAAACCGAAAATTGGCCTATTTTGTATGGCTCCTGCACCACTTCACAACACATGCTGGCATGATGATTCACAGCTATTCACAGTGACAAACACGAAAACGTACGCAAAGATTTGACATGTGCTCCCTTGCAAGATCAATGTCCGACTGATGACGCGCTGGACACGACTTTTAAGCCGCGCCTACTTGGACACGACTTTCGTTGGGGCATTTTTGGAACGCAGTTACATTTCCAGAAATTTAAAAACTGTTTTGAGGAGTACAAACCCATACCCATCGACTACGTACCCTAGACACCTAATACAGGGCGAACGATTTAAGACACCACATAAGATAAAGAGATCCTATAAAAATCCACGCCCACTAACGTTCGATCAGTAACGACCAGACCAGTGACCCGTGACAATCTCTGCGCTCGCTTACTCAATGGCTCCTGACGGAGCTCAACTTAATTTGGTTGACCGGTTGAGGTCAACTGTCGAGGTCAACTGTGCATCTCTTTCTTTCATAACCAATTCTGTATTTGCTTTCCTTTTTTCTCTGAGAAGGCGGGGTAAATAGTGCTGTGCCGTAGGCGACATTAAGATGTCGATGGCCGTAGGAAAGATTATGATGAATTATGTAAAAGTCGATTAAAATAATATTTAACGTTACATTGCTACATGGTATTATCTAAAATGTAAGGTACCTAAATGTTAACTCTAATATTTATTTATTTTTCATATAATATTATTCTATTCTACTATAGTATAAAGCTAGATTACCATTGATACTTTTTTTTTTAATTATTATACATTATACTTTATATTATACATTATACATACTATATAAAGCTAGATTACCACTGACTGACTGATTTTCGTCTTGATGGTGGATGGGAAGGTATTTTTTTTTTTACAGAATCGTATAGAGGAGGTAAAAGTCTCCTAGGGAAAATTCCGACTTTTTGACATTTGCCCCCCCAAGACCGCCCCCAGTGGGGGGGCTCCTACATGGAGCCATATTGCTTAATTTTTTTATGGGGGTTGTATAGAGGGGGACAAGTGATTTTGAATGCATAGAAAATGTTGCCCCCCCTGCCCCCCCCCAGGACCCCCCTTTTGAGTGTGCTACCAGATACCGTCGCGATAGAGGGGTTCTGATTGCGGGGTCGTATAGAGGGTTTTTCTTTGTTTTGGAAGAAAAAAAATTGGACTTCCCTTTAACCCCTTTTTTGCCCCCCCTTTTCCATCTCCAAAACAGATAGACTTGGAAGAATTTTTTTTCACAGTCATTTAGAGGAGGACAAATGGTTTTGAATAAGAAGATTTTTTTTCCCCCTTTTGCCCCCCAGACCCCTTTTTTTTAGGAAAAACCGAAAATTGGCCTATTTTAGACCTTTTTTTTCGGTTGGAGCATCGCAGCGAGCGAAGTGACCGCGGGGAACCCCCCGACAACCCCCCCAAGACCCCTCACTTATAACCCGTGGGAGCATTGCGGCGAGCGTTGCGAGCCGTGCCATGACCCCCATAAGCCCCCAGCCCCCTTGTAGCCCCTCTACCAAAAAATCGGATATGGGTATCGTTTTTGACTAACTTCAAGATGCGACCGCGGGGAAGTCGGGGGGGTCGTCTTCGGGGGGTCGTCGGGGGGTCGTGGGGCCCCCGACGACCCCCAAGACCCCCTTACCTAGAACTCGGAGGAGCATTGCGGTGAGCGAAGCGAGCCTTGCCGCCACCACCTCAATGACCCCCTAAGACCCCCCCTCCTACATAGAGCCATATTGCTGAATTTTTTTATGGTTACTAGATGACTGATCAACTTAATACAATACAACACATTAGTTACATAGATAGATATTTTTTATTATACATACATAGAAAATACCCAAAACACCCGAAACAAATAGGTACTTTCAGATCGTAGAAATATTTGACCCCAGGCGGTAATCGAACCCACAACCTCCTACGTCGCAGGCAGCCCTCGCCCGCCGCGCCACATCGGTCGTCAAATCGTCAAAGTAAATATACCTTGTTGCAAGTATCGATTGCTTTCATAGTACTTACCCCATCACTAATAATGGTCATGATTTGTCGTAACCTTGAACGGACCAATGAGCACTCACTTCCCCGCGCCCGCTCACCTCAGTTGGTTGACAGACTTGTTTGCACAGTGAATAAATAGGTATTAGGCGTCTATTATACGTAGTCGATGCCCATACCTTTCATTTGATACCCCACTGGGAGTTCAAGTCCCCCATTTTTTTTAAATCTCCCCATACTGGCCTTATATGCAAAAAGTACTTTACTTACAGATTTTTCTACATTATTGCTGTAAAATATAGATCCATATATTTATTTATTTATATGTACAATTATAAAAAATATTGTTGACAGGTACAGAGAAGCCGCCGCCCGCGCCCGCGCCGCCGCCGCCCGCGCTCGCGCCCGCGCCGCCGCCGGCGCCGCACGCGGCGAGCCCTCCCGCGCCGGGTGAGTGCCTCATATTATTATAGATCGGTACGAGACGACAATAAATAAGTTAGAATAATTTTTCATTCCATATATTCGACTTGGTTCGCCTTTACGTGCAGTGTGCACCCAAAGGTAGTGTTTTCTATAAGAAACTTTAGCGGGCAGTAATGAGTTTCCGCAATTATTTTTGCCGCGCACTTTTTGAAATTGGAACATCTAAGTGTTCAGCGCCAAATAAATAAAACGCAAATATTGTTTGAATAAACTGGCTGATACGAGGGCCTACAGGCGCGCGCCGCCGCCGCCGCCGGCTAAATAAAAAAAAGAAATCAAATTAAAAACGCGCGAACTACATTTTCACGGATTGTTAGATATTCATGGTTTGGTTTTGAAAAATGAGTTCTTTAAGGGGACTCCGGAGTGCCATGTATGGCGCACCGTCTATAAGATTTCTCTAAAGTGCATCTAATATAAGTGATTAAAAATATCACATTACCTAAACAAATAACTGATCTTCAAAAGTTTATATTTCATTTTACAATAGTTTATGTAGTTTTGTAATAAAACACTGGAGAATAACACTTTAAAACAGCACAGGGTTTTAGACTTTACAGAAAATATAGTAACTTCAATTGGATTTAAAATACTACAATAACTGCTTCATCATAATATCTTTCTTATAAATATTCGTAATTTTTGTAGAATTATATACAAACAGAATAAAACCCAAAAAACACATTTTTGTAAGGCGTTTTGCGTAATTATTCGATCCTAGTAAATATTTTGCCACAACAAATTCAACCTTATTGATACAATATCCCTTCCTATATAACTCAAAATCGCTTCAAATAACGTCAGTCGGAGGCTGGATGCCTTCGCGGACGGACGTAAGGTCATGTCACTTTTTTGCATTTGACAGCTGGTGTCGTCGTTCGAATTACGATGTTTGACAATTTTTGTTTTTCAGTTCCTATAGTCTTTATACCATTGAAATAGAGTTCGTTTTGACATGCACGAGCGCCAACTGTATTTGTTTTGCAAATGTCAGTGAACGTAGAGTTACTCATAAAAGTTTATTAATTAGAAGTTACCTACCTATAGTAAAGCTGTAAATGATGTCAACAAATTCAAACAAAAATAAATTGACATGTGGAGTTAACAATATTTACTTAAGAAATTCTCTCCCTATCTAAAAGTTTTTAAAATGTCTATTTTTCGTTAAGGTAGGTACTTAGTTAATCTTTATATAATATGATGAGCCCAACCCAAATAAAACGGCGCTTTGTAAATCACAAAATTACTTTATTGCAATAGCAAAGACAACTAACCGTTATAACCGAGCTCAAAACAGAAATTTCACTGCAACCTTAAACGATGCACCCGTCCGTTCTCGTCAGCGCGATCTAGCCGTCGTTCACTTTTACTAGCGACATCTATTGGCGTGCCATCGGAACCTTTCGGAACTAATCGACTGATTGTTTTACAAAATCCTCTAAACATATCGCCCGCCATGAACATCTGTTTATGTTCATAATAAGAAAACTGACAACAAAGTGACTCTACAAATTATACATAGCAAAAGGTTACAGTGATAGCTTCGATAGTATTAAACTAACACAATGTGGACTGTAGGTATTATAAATAACAAAACTCGAAACAAAACAATAACTTAAAACAACAAAACTCAAAGTATAACCAAAACATAAGCTTCTAATTAACAAACAAAATAACTTAACTTCTAAGTTTCAAAACAAAAGAGTAGATACATTAATCTGTTACAGGTAAAAAACATAACTTTGAAACAGGACGTTTACATATTGAACCATTGCACTTGAGGGTTACAACTCGTGTGACTTTGTCCGAACCAGAGTGTTTCTCTACTATTCTTCCCAACAACCAGCGCGCGGGAGGTAGAAAGTCTTCAAAACAACATCTCCAATGTTTGGTTCGGGAAGCTGTTTATTCCACCTGTATCGTTGAGTTAAATGTACCAAATATTCGTCAGACCATCGCCGCCAGAATTCCTGCAACATTCGCTGAGCCAGCTGCCATCGCTTTAGTGAACTGACGTTACTCTCCAAATAATTGCGATCAGGCAGCGCTATCAGAGGTTCACCTATGAGGAAGTGACCGGGTGTTAAGGGGGTTGGATCATCAGGATTGTCAGGCATCGTTGACAACGGTCGGGAATTCAAGCATGCTTCGACTTGGACAAGCAACGTAGACATCTCTTCAAACGTAAGAGTGGAGTTTCCTATCACCCGCTTTAGGTGAAACTTAGTAGACTTCACTCCTGCCTCCCACAACCCACCAAAATTAGGCGCATGAGGAGGAATGAAGTGCCACGTAGTGCCGTTGCTACCTAAGCACTCCTTGATGTCAACAGCCACCAAAGACCTTTCTGCAGCTACAAGATGCCGAAGTTCCTTAGATGCACCGACAAAATTAGTGCCGTTATCACTCCAGATATCACTAACGGCGCCCCGACGTCCTACAAACCTTTTGAAACCAGCGATAAAACCTTGTGCTGAAAGGTCACTCACCACTTCTAAGTGTATGGCCTTAGTGACCATACAGACAAATAAACAAATATACCCCTTGTACGATTGATGACCACGGCCTTTCGACGTGCGAATACTAATAGGACCAGCAAAGTCGACGCCGCTGTGCTTGAAGGCTCTTGCCGGTGTCACTCTACTAGACGGTAACTGACCCATCAACTGCGTTTGAGCAGTTACAGAATACCGTCTGCACGTAACACAATTACGAACATACTTCTTAACTAAATCCTTGGCCGAGAGTACCCAATACTTAGTACGCAAATGGTTCAGAACCAAAGTAGGTCCTCCGTGCAATGTTTTCTTGTGAGATTCAGCAATCACAAGAAGTGTGAAGTGATTGTCCCGTGGTAGAATGATGGGATGAATCGTGTCAGCCTCTAACTTGGCGTTCTGGATCCGACCACTAACGCGCAAGATGCCATTACTATCTACCAAGGGGCAAAGAGATTTTAGCTTGCTTCTTGCTTTTACTCTTCCAGATTTGCGTAAATCTTCCATCTCTTCGCTGAATCCCTGCTTCTGTGCGTGTCTAATACAAGTTTTTGTTGCTTCTGCTATCTCTTCCTGCGTCAAATATTCTTCATACCTCCTACTACCATCTTTTAGTTTTCTCCATCTCAAGACTCTTCGACAATACGCTATTACTCTCACTAATCTCTGCAGTGCTGAATACTTCGTCCAAACAGAATTATCGGTTACGGTCTCGGTGACAACATGAGCCTTGACCGATTTCTGCTCCATATTTGTGGATATGGCCTTTGGTCTGGTGTATTCAATAACTTCGTCACGTAACCAAGGCGCGCCCTGAGTCCACAAGATACTGCAAGAAAGCTCATGTGGAGTCAACCCGCGTGACGCAATGTCTGCTGGGTTTTGAGAAGTCTGGACGTGTGCCCAGTGTGAATTGTCAAAAAGAGAGAGAATAGCAGAAACCCTATTCGCAACAAAAGTGTTCCAGCGACTGGGGTGGCTACTAAGCCACGCCAAAACCACCGAAGAATCAGTCCATGCGTGAACATGGATTGATGGAATCTTCATGACAACTGATACTTCCGATAATAATTCAGCAAGCAGTTCAGCGCCCATCAACTCAAGCCGAGGTATCGACTGCTGTTTAACAGGGGAGACTCTAGTTCGAGCTGTGACTAAACCTGTTGTTATGGACTTGTCTACGCTTATAACTCTCACATAAACAACCGCCGCGTATGCAGCTACAGAAGCATCAGAGAAGCCGTGCAACTCGACACAGAAGTTATCAGCTGACATGTCCAACCATCTTGGGATGCTGAACTTGCACGTTTCTTGAAGATTTTCTCGGTAAGTTTGCCACTCTATCAACAGCTCTTGCGGCAGTTCCTCATCCCAGCCTATCCCTGAAAGCCAAAGCTTTTGAATAAATATTTTTGATGTGACAACACAAGGTGCTGCCCATCCCAACGGGTCGAATAGGCGGGAGATGTCCGATATCACTTGCCGCTTTGTGATAGGAGGCTCCTGAGAGGAAAGCTTAACTGAGTATCGAAACTCATCACAATCTCGATTCCATGAAATTCCCAAAATCTTCATAACTTCATCCATTTTGATATCCTTTTCCTTCGTTCCCTGATCCTTTCCCATATCCAGGTCTTCATCATTTTCAGACATCAGTTTGTTCAATTCATTGCTGCTACTGACCCACTTCTGCAACTGGAAGCCGCCTTTGGTAAGTATATCTGTCATTTCTTTCTTCAACCTTAACCCTTCATTCACTGTTTGACACCCTGTCATTAGATCATCTACATAAAACTCATGCTTAATTTTTTGAGCGATGTCAGGGCAACATGAGGAGCATTCATCTTCTGCGACCTGCTGCAGTGTCTTCACAGCGAGGTAAGGAGCCGCCGATGTACCAAAGGTAACTCTCAGCATGCTAAAGTCTTGAATTTCATCCGTGGGATCATCGCGCCAAACTACTCTCTGGAAATCTACGTGTTCAGGTAAGACTTTCACTTGTCTATACATTTTTATAATATCCGCACAAATACTTATGGGATGCATTCTCCACTTCATAATGATGTGCCGTAGCGGTGGTTGTATTGTGGGACCAACCAACAAGTCGTCATTCAGAGAGAAGCCGTTCATCCCTTTCATTGAGGCGTCGAACACAATTCGAACCTTGGTCGTCGTCTTGTCTTCTCGTACAACAGCGTGATGAGGTAAGTATACTGCTGTATTTCTTCTAGGATCATCACCCTGTACAAGTTTCATGTGACCAAGATCGACGTATTCTTGGAATACCTCTGAATATCTACGCTTCACTTCTGGATGTCTTTTGAATTTGGCCTCAAGACACAGAAATCTTTTGACAGCACCTTCCCTCGTTCTGCCGTACTGACACTGAGGATCTTCCTGACGAAATGGAAGCTGAACAATGTATCTGCCATCTAGAGACCTAGATGTGGTTTTTGAGTATAGATCCTCACAATGCTGCTCAGCTTCGGAAAGAATCTTCGGAGAACCAGGAACAACCGATTCAATCTCCCAAAACTTCTTCAGGAGAGCATTGTCATCATCAGCCTCTTCTGCCCTGATCGTGGCATGATGGCAATGGATATTGGAGACTACGCTCGACGGGATTTGTCCAAACAAAACCCAACCTAGTGCTGTATTTTGAGCAATAGGGTAACCTTGTGGACCTCGACTCAGACCTTCTTTCAAAACTTTGCAGTACACTTCAGCGCCCAGTAAAATATCAACCTTGTTCGGGGTGTGATATTCCGGGTCAGCTAAAGTGAGCTGTAGGTCTGGCCAGTTGATCTCAACAATTTTTTCAGTAGGTAAGAGCGAAGTGATCGTACCCAATACATATGCCTCCACTTGGACATCAAATCCAGGATCGATGCGCGAGCGAATAGTCGTAGTGACTGTAAACCTGGAAGCAAAGCTGCTCTTCTCGCCACCTACTCCTGAAATTACCGTCTTAGCCGGCTTCTTCTTCAGTCCAAGTAGTTGAACTGCCGACTCCGTTATGAAAGAAGCCTGAGATCCCTGATCCAACAAAACTCTGAGCAATTGTGATGACCCGTGCCTTGTCTGTGCTTCGACAAGAGCGGTAGCCAACAAAACTTGTGTCGGTATTGACCTTTGTGAAAGATGTGAAGCTAATTTTGGTGAAGATGATTCACCCTCTGACAACGCTGCCTTGACTGCAGACACTGCTGATTTGACCTCGTTCGTGGTGTTCGACTCAAGCTGAACTGAACTGGTGTTAGAGTTATCGGGATGCAACAACGAGTGATGTTTACGCTTGCAAAGGCGACAACACGAATACTGACGGCAATACTTCACGGAGTGGTTAGAACCCAGACAATTAAAACATAAACGCTTGGTTTGGACAAATTCATGACGAGCTTCGTAACCTTCCTTTGCAAATTGCTTACAGTTTGCAATCTTGTGGGTTTCCTTACAATACGGACACGAAACATTACCATTGATGTTGTTGTCGGCGGAGGCGGTAGCTGTGTGGTGCACCTTAGCTTTATTTACATTATTAAGCTTACCTTTAGGCTTATCATCTAAAAACTCTAATGCCCGTGATCTCGCTTCTAAAAACTCTCTAAACTCAACAAGTGCGGGCAACTCATCATGTGAACTTATTTTAGTTTCCCATAGTTTCCGGGACTCAACATCCAGTTTTGAACTGACGATGTATATAACTATGAGATCTCATGACCGAACATCGACACCGAGATTTTTTAGACCATTCAGACATTCCATCGTGGTATCCAAAAGACCCTTAATGGCATTTGAGTTTTCTGCGACATTATTTTGCGTCGTCAAACGCTTCAGCAAACAATTTGATGTAAACCGCTTATTATCAAATCGACCACACAACGCTTTCCAACATTCCGCGTAATTAGCGGATGTGATGGCAAGATTTCTCACCAGCAGCTCCGCTTCACCCGACAACAGCCCTTTTAAATAGTGCATCTTTTGAACATCTTCCAGACCTTCATTGCGGTGAATAACCGACACGAACATATCTTTGAACGTCGGCCATTGACCGTACTCACCCGTGAAGGTAGGAATGGAGATTTTTGGTAACTTAAAATAATTATACTTACTGCTAACATTGACATTTTCAATAGGACTCTCTGTTAAGGCTTTAGTGTTAAATGAACATAAAATTTCATTCAATTCACTCTTGTATTCAAAGTATAATTCTTCAGCTGTCTCATAAAAATCATCCGAAAAATACTTATCTTTTGCATTGGAATCGGCCTTCTTCTGAACTATTTTTTCATGGACTTGAGTAAAACTGGTCCAAGTACTTTCTAATGAGTCCAACCTTGCCTGAATGTAAGATGACGTTATTCGAGATTTCGGAGATTTTTTAAAGTTATTTATAGCCTTTTCAATACGCGACCTAGCATCGTACTGAAGATTATACAAAGATTCCATTTTGCAATTTAATTATATCCGAAAATTTTCTAAGTCCAAAAATAAAATTGAAAATTTTACAAGTCTTTACGAATTTAAAACAAAAAATCAAAATTTGGGCATAGGTTCCCCGTCTCAACAGAGTTTGAGACTTATTTACTAACATGCACACAAAATAAATACAAGTTCTAAATTACACAATTCTTAAAGTCAATGAATTTAAAAAAGTTAAAAGTCCAAAAATTCCTAAATTCTGTAAAAATGTCTATCTTCTTTTTTCCGAACACTCACTTCAAATAAAAAATGTACTCACGATTTCACTTCACAAACCACTGGTGGCGCCCCCTAGCGCCTCCACAGAACTCCTTCGGCTGCGGCGGTAATGGCCCAGCAACTAGCTGGCAGGCGGCAACAACGCCAGCACTGCTCCAGGTACTCCAGGTACAGTGGCGCCCTCTATCGCGACACCTTAGCACGCGCGCTGACCTCTTGCTGGCTAGCAATCCAGCGGCCGCAGCGACGTGCTGAGTAGGTACACTTAACGTGCACTATCTGGTCGCACCCTTATCAGTGGGATCCAGGAGCAAGCGACGACCCGATTAGCCGACAAAACTTGCTAATGACATCCGGTCCTCCAAAGGAGGCAAAAATCAGCTCGTATGGACCAAATGATGAGCCCAACCCAAATAAAACGGCGCTTTGTAAATCACAAAATTACTTTATTGCAATAGCAAAGACAACTAACCGTTATAACCGAGCTCAAAACAGAAATTTCACTGCAACCTTAAACGATGCACCCGTCCGTTCTCGTCAGCGCGATCTAGCCGTCGTTCACTTTTACTAGCGACATCTATTGGCGTGCCATCGGAACCTTTCGGAACTAATCGACTGATTGTTTTACAAAATCCTCTAAACATAATATTTTCTTCCATTGTCGCAATGTCTTGATTGTTACTTATTATTAATTTTGTTTATTGATGTTACTACTTACCTATTGCAAAATTTTATTTTAAATATGTATTTTTCATTTTATTTGCATTGGGTATTGTTTTAGGTTAGTTTTATAGAAATTTTAAAGAACGACCTTAGGTTTAGTACGTATACGAATTTCCGCCTGCTTCCTTTGTAATGATGTTTTTTTTTCAGTTTCTTTGAAATAAGTTCATAGTTGATATGCATTGTTGGAGAGCTAAGAAAACGGTTATGTTTTTAAAATAATCTGCAAGCCAAGTTTCTTAACGTTTTTTTTAGTTTTTAAGGCATTTTAGAGGAAAAAATTCTCAATGAATAATGAAATAATATCGTATTTTATCTCGCATTTTTAAATTTGGAGCGATAATTGTTGTTTATATATCGTAGTATGTCATACGATGAAACAGAAAATTATCTGACTATTCTAAAGAAGGCTACTAATTGTATGCAATTTTATTATAAAAACTACTTACGTACTTAGCGTACTTATGTAGACTTACTTATGCTAAGTACGCTAAAGCAGTGTTTATAATAAAGGTGCTACAATTAGTAGCCTACTTTAGATAGATTTGATAATTTGTTTATTGTCAGCTAGCATGCACTTTCTTTACATGAAAAACAGGTTTTTAGCCAGTTCAGGTAAAAACATTATCAAGCATTGTCTTATTCCTATAGAATGCAATATTTTTTCCAATAATAATGTAGAAACAAAATCTAACTCTTTATAATCATATAGAATCGAATGCAGTTTAAAACAAACCCGGAGATGACATTATTACCTATTTTATGTGCTTCTCATTTCGAAGAATATTTAAAAGATCATTTATAAGCTACCTACCCGATATTAAGCTACATACGGTTTAATTTAGGTACCTAGGATATCGGGCAAATATTATTATTACATTAGAAATTAATAATGATTGTAACTTAAATTTGCTTGGAATTTTGTAACATAGAATAAATACCTTTTTCATGACTTTAGTAGGTACATTACATCAACCAAAAGAACGAAACTTTGCCTATTCTATAACAGACAAAATTTGCATAAGTCTATGTAAAAAATAAGCGCCGTCTGTCGACCACTTTTGGTAAAATTGACATGCAATCTGACAGTCTTAGTTATTCACGGGATCCCCTTAAGTGACAGTGAAAGTATAGAATTAACTCCTGTGAAATTTTTAGAACTGACGCAAGAAATGTGATGGATAATAAACTATTACCTGCAAAATCCCGGGAGAAATATATGAATATTCTTTTTAATTAAATAATAATATCACAATAAAATAAGAGGCGCCTTTTATTTTCTCATACAGGGCTCTCTCGGGCACAAAATATATTTTTGACTCGGGCGACGTACTTTGAATCCCTCGCTACGTTCAGGATTCTACTAAAGAATCTCTAGCTACGCTTGGGATTCAACTTTAGAATCCCTCACTTCGCTCTGGATTAAAAAAAAGTGCCCTCGCCATAAATATATTATTTTGCTCCCTTATACAATCTACTATTGTTTAATGTTTGTTTGGACTAACTTACCAATGTTCTGGAGGATCGAATCGGAAAATAAAGCATTAAGATTTTTGCAGAACCTTTGGCCCCCTTGGCTCCCGCAGGTGGGAGTGGGACGGCAAGCGGCAAGCGTCGCGCGCCGCAGTGGGTGCTGGCCACGCCGCCTGCCAAGCAGCAGGCGCGCTCTACCGCCGTGCTGCACAACGCAGGTGAGTATCTACCCTAGCACCGCGCGGGTGCGAGTGAGACGTCAAGCGTCGCGCGCCGCAGTGGGTACTGGCCACGCCGCGTGAGTATCTACGCAGGCTCCGCTCCATACAGTACATACAGCCGACACGTGTGCGTTGTGTTGCAGGGAGCGGCTGGCCGCGCTCCATGTCCGGGGGCACGCCTGCCCCCGCCGTCGCCGTCGCCCCCGCCGCCGCGCCCCTGCGCGTGTGCACGTCGCTGGAGGGTGCGGCTGAGGCGCCGCCGCCGCAGCCCTACTCGCCCTCTGATGTCTACTCCGAAGCGGTGACCAATGAAGGTGAAGAACGAAAGACATTTCGTTTGTTCCTACCTGCGCGGAATATAATTCCAAAACCAAAGAAACTCGATTTATAATACAATTTTGCATTTTCCGTTTGCCACCAAAGAAGATACAGATATGTAAAATATGATACCGATTTACCTTTCCACCCTCCCAATGGTTTAAGTCTTTGGTAATGTGTACAATAATAATCATTAACATCACTTTAATTGTTTCTGTACCATAAATGGTGTCTGAAATAAAGGTATTGAATTGAATAACTAGCTAACTAGCTTCTCGACGAAATCACCTAAAACTTCACGTCCCGTCCTATGGCACTAACTACCGGGAAAACTCATATAGTCTAAGATCCCTTGAAGAACGACCTTCACCGAGATGCTTATTTGATGAAACGTATTTTATATTAAATTTAATATATTAATAAATACATTGCATATCGGTTGCCTAACAAATTTCAGTCTCTCACAAGCCATATATAATTTACAATATTTAATGTAAGTACGCTTAAGTATTTCATTGCCAACATTGACAATATTTATTTCAAGATCGAAATATTCGCGAATCTTATACAATAAGATAAAGGTACCTACTTACTTGAAAAGGTAATAATCAAATATTGACTTACCTATCGTACTCCTTGGGATAGTTAAAGTATGATATATTTTGGTTTTTCTCATATTGTTCATACACACAGTACAATAAACAACCATTATTACATAATAATATTTCACATTAAAATATTATAACTTGCAGCTAACAAAACAAACACAAACAACGTGCGTCGCATTCGCATCGCACTGCGCCACCCCTGAGTTTGTCCACGGCTGAGCCCTGGTTTGTGTAAACGTGTAAACGTGCTCAACGTAGGTAGAGTCAGTCGGAACTTAGCATTTCGTTAATACGCGCGTCTCAGTTCTCGGCAACGTATTTTTTCATCACGTTGTGTGATATTTTGAATGAGCGAAGTGTTTTTGGGGAAAAAAATATCATGGATCTTCAAGAACAAGGTATGTACAATATGTATACATATAATCGGTTTTTAATACTAATTATTCCTTATTTTTATAAATTATAGTAATGTTTTAGTAGCATAATATTACCCTATTTTAGTAGCATAAGACCCAGACACAGCAACAAGAAACTAGGAGTCTCGCAGGATGCGCAAATTTTTTGTTTTTTATCGATAGTCTTTAGGACATACAGTGATGTTGATGATGCTGGTAATATTTAGTATCTTTGATGATGATAATATTTAGTATTTTACATTTTGATGTTAAATTTGTATGTCTTTTTTTATAGTTTAGTATTTTTTCGTTTTAATAAACTACTTTGTCAGAGTAACACACGACTTTTTAATTAAACTTTCATACAACAGCTTTTAACAACATCAAAAACATAGAAATGGCCACCAAAATTGGCCATTTCCATGTTTTTCTCGAAATTCTAACCAGTATATTGCTTAATAAGCCATTAATAGTAAAATAACAAGTAAAATATTTTTGTCCATGTTTTGAGATCAAATACACCACTGTGCGCCGCGCGCCGTGTATGTATGCGGCCAGTAGACACGCACACATGCCCAGCGTGCTTGGTAGTAGAGAAGCCGATTCGCGCGGTTTTATGAAGGTTTAACTTGGCAATATTTCACTTCATGACTGATTTTTCGCAACCAAACTTATACCATTGTGTTCATATTGAAATAATCTTTATTTTCATATAATTTTCATTCAATAAGTAGACCGGTGCAAAATGCTCTATCGATTGACCTGTTTGTTTATACCTGGCAACCCGAGACTTGTGACTGGAAAAGAATAGGGAAACTAACGTTTCCATATTCTATGGGCTTCGTACTTTCGATTGGTATAGAATTTATCTAATAAGCAAACCGGTGAAGGTGGTCCAAATTTTTAATTTTTTTAATTAATCATATCCTGGACTGAAATTTGTTAAGCAACGTATTTATTGATCTATTAAATTTAATATAAAATACGTTTCATCAAATAAACATCTCGGTGAAGGTAGTTCTTCAAGGGATCCTATACTAATACTTACTGGGAACTATGCATGTCTTTAATAAAACTTACACAAAAGATGTTGAGCTTTTCAATGTAAGGCAACATGCTTTTAAAAAATTAATTAATACTAACTTCTATAAATAAGGGCTTTTTATTTTATTCTTAATTTTATTTTAATATTTTTATTTATTTATAATATTATGTATAGGTACCTTCCTATGTTATGTCCGTTAGGTTATTTATTTATATTTCCGGGTACTGACGACAGGCATTTTAGTGATGTTTAAATTGGCACGTTATTTGTTTTTTTTTTTTTTTTTTCTGTAATTACCATATTATTATTGTAATCAGTTATATTATTTGCCACTACAAGCGGAAACTGTGTTAGCTTCATTTACTCATATTTTAAAATATACAATGTGTATTGTCGAACCTTGATCAAACGTAATGTGCGGATACACGACATATAGAGGTATTTATCGATAAAAAACAAAAAATAAAAAATTATATGTTACCTAACATATAATTTTTTATTTTTTGTTTTTTATCGATAAATATATGTCGTGTATCCGCACATCTCGTTTGATCAAGGTCCGACAATACACCATTGTATAAAAATAAAATCAAATAAAAATAAAATAACTCTGAATGATCCTGGGCGTCGGGCGGCTCAGCGCCAGCCCGATGACTACTCAGGTTAAAATGTCTCTTGAGTAAAGTAAATGTCCTGGAGACGGGGCGCGGGTGTCGTGTGCAGAGCGCGAGGAGTGCGGTGGGGGGGAGGCGCGGCGCGTCAGTGCGTTCCAGCGGCTGGGGCCGGCGGCGCCCCCCGCGGAGCCGCCCACGCCGCTGCGCGCGCCCGTCGCCGCCAGCACGCACGAGACGGTGCTCAAGTACCGCGACCTGTGGCCGCACACCACGCCCATCGTGCCCATTCGCTTTGCCAGCGCGCGCACCTCCAAGGTAACACTACTTACATTACTCCTATCCTCAGTTTGTAAAGTTGTCTTGTAACAATTGTTATTTATTAAAACGACCACTGCCCGCGCTACCTCATTTACCTCATTTGAGCATCATCATCATCAGCCTATAGCAGTCCACTGCTGGACATAGGCCTCCCCCAATGAGCGCCATAGCGCCCTGTCTTCAGCTTGCCGCATCCAGCATCTACCTGCAGTCTTTCGCAGGTCGTCATCCCACCTGGTCGGAGGGCGTCCTACACTACGTTTGCCGAGTCGTGGTCTCCACTCAAGAACACGTTTGCCCCATCATCGGCCGTCGGTTCTTCGCGAGATATGGCCGGCCCACTGCCACTTCAGCTTGCTAATTCTTTGAGCTATGTCGATAACCTTGGTTCTCTGTCGGATGTATTCGTTACGAATCCTATCCTTCAGAGAAACTCCGAACATAGCTCTTTCCATAGCTCGCTGAGCGACTTTGAACTGGTGGACCAGCCCTATCGTGAGTGTCCACGTCTCAGCTCCGTAGGTCATAACGGGTAGGACGCACTGATTGAAAACTTTCGTTTTCAAGCATTGCGGTATGGATGACGTGAAGACTTGACGTAGTTTCCCAAATGCTGCCCAGCCCAGCTGGATCCTCCGTTTGGCCTCCTTCTCGAAACTGTTTTTACCCAACTGCAGAATCTGCCCAAGGTAAGTGTACTCGGAAACAGTTTCGAGAAGGTGACCATGTACGACCACCGGCCTTGGATCAATGTGACCATTGATCATGACTTTGGTTTTATCCAAATTCATGCCAAGACCGATACATCGGGAGGCTGAAGCTAGGCCGTCCAGCATCTGGTTCAGTTCCTCAAGCGACTCCGCCATTAAGACTATGTCATCAGCGAATCGCAGGTGTGAGATGTACTCGCCGTTTATATTAATGCCCTTTCCTTTCCAGTCCAGCAACCTAAACATATCTTCCAATGCGCACGTGAACAGTTTCGGGGATATGACATCCCCCTGCCTCACTCCTCTGCGCAATTGGATGGGTTTAGACTGCTGACCCTGTACTTGGACACTCATGGTGGCGGCCTCGTAGAGACATCTCAGCACCTGGATATAACGATAGTCTACTTGGCATCGCTGTAAGGAATCCAGAACAGCCCAGGTTTCGACGGAGTCAAATGCCTTCTCATAGTCCACAAAAGCCAGACACAGGGGCTGATTATACTCTTCGGACTTCTGTATAATCTGCCTCACTGTGTGTATGTGGTCTATGGTGCCATATCCTCCGCGGAACCCAGCCTGTTCCGGTGGCTGGAACTCGTCGAGTCTCCTCGCGAGACGGTTCGTGACCACTCGTGAGAACAGCTTATAGACGTGGCTCAAGAGTGAGATGGGTCTGTAATTCTTAAGAAGGGTTTTATCTCCCTTCTTAAAAAAAAGAGCACCACCAAACTCCCGCTCCACGCCTTTGGAGTTCTCCCACTGTCAAAGACGGTATTAAAGAGGTTCCGTAGCTCCTGTATTACAGGGGCTCCTCCGGCTTTAAGAAGCTCTGAAGTAATACCGTCCTCGCCGGGGGCTTTTCCATTTTTAAGCTGCCTTAGAGCTAACACGATCTCGTCTTGACTGATTTCAGGCAGTTCGTCGGTATAGTGGCGTGTCAGGGTGGCTCTGGACTCTGGAATCTTGGTCATCTCGTCGGTAACGAGGGGCATGTGCAGCGTATAATCGGCCATAGAAATCCTCTATCTCGGTGGATATCTCCGGCTTTGACAATACGGTCCTCCCGTCGTGCGTTTTAAGCTTTGTCAGGTGGCTCGTGCCAAGCTGCTGAGTGAATACTTTGGACCCTCGGTTTCGCTCTATCGCCTCTTGAATGAGGCGCGTGTTGAAGCTCCGAAGGTCGTGCCGTACCATCTTCGCAATCCGCTTGTTCAGGTCTGACCTCTCTGACAAAGTCGCTTGGGTGGTCTCCCGTCTTTTTGTCATCAGCCCAAGAGTCTCATCCGAGAGTTTGGACTTCTTGCCAGTACGCTGCTTTCGACAGAATTTGATGCCCTCGTCCCTCAACGTTTCAACCAGATTGTGTAGGGTCTCGTCAGTATCATCAGTGGCTTCCAAGGCAACAAATCTATTCCTGAGAAGCTGCTGAAACTTCTCGGTGCCCGCCATGATTTGGATTGGGTCAGGTCGGAGCGTGGACTTCATCAGACGGTTTCTTTCAAGCTTCAAATTGATATTCAGAGAGCCTCGGAGGAGTCGGTGATCAGATCCGGTATTGAACCTGTTGATCACAGAGACATCTCTGAATATGTGCTTGCTATCCGTCATGATGAAGTCGATCTCATTTTTAGTCACAGTGTCGGGGCTTTGCCATGTCCACTTCCTTTGAGGCTGTTTCTTAAAGAAAGAGTTCATCAAGAACAGCCCCTCCTTCTCAAGGAAGTTGACAAGCATTTGCCCCCTGTGATTCCTGACTCCATAACCATGCGGGCCTATTCGGGATTCGTTGCCAGTCTGGGTTCCCACCTTGCCGTTAAAGTCCCCCATAACAACGTTGAAGTGGGCCTTAGTGGTGTTATGTAAGGCTTTGGATATGTCTTCATACATATCCTCCACTTCATCATCCAAGTGTGCCGAGGTCGGTGCATAGACCTGGATGACCTTCATGCTGTACCGCTTGGACAGCCGAAGGATCAGGTACGCTACCCTGGTCGACACACTGGAGATTTTTTGGACGTTGCTAGAGAGGGCCTTATTGACGAGGAAGCCTACGCCACCCTGGGATTTTTTATCACCCTCGCGAAAGTAGAGAAGATGGCCCGAGTCTAGGGTTACGGTGTCCTCCCCCTCTCTACGGACTTCACATAACCCCAGAACATGCCATTTGATGTTCTCTAACTCCACTTCCAACTGCGCTAGATGATGGTCAAGCCTCAGAGTGCGTCCGTTAAACGTAGCCAGGGTCAGTTTAGGTAGAGTTTGGTAGCCTGATGTAGCCCGGGGATTCCTAGCACCCCCTGCCCCGCCGTTACCGTGGCCGCTACCATGGCCAGGAATAGCGAGGCGGCCGGGAACTGGGGGCCACATTCTTTTGGTGTGTCTATCCATGGGGGGGGGGGGGGGGGGTTGATGCCCATAATCCCCACGCTGGGCATGCGGGTTGGGGATCGCAGTATAGTGAGTGTGCTGCAAGGGACGCTGCTGCCCGCCCCCCGGTGTATGTCCCTTAGTCGCCTTCTACGACACCCACGGGAAGAGTTGGGGTGGTGCTATTCTATCACGGCCGACACCACACAGCCTCATTTGATAAAAGATGTCAATGTTACAAATATGGTGGACTGCTCCTCCTAATTGGGCATATCATCTTTTGTTTCCAGTCGGCGATGCTGTTGCAGACGGAATACATGGAGGAGACGTACTCGCGCGACAACAGATTCGTCCTGGTCACGGTGCGTACCCACTCTACTACAGATTGATACATGGAGAGAAGAGACGTACTCGCGGGACAACAGATTCGTCCTGATCTAACTGCCAGTCTTTCATAGCCAACACTAAGTGATCGATCGTAACTAATCCGCACTATTCACGGTTTCAGGTGACCGGTTATCCGGAGAATTGGACAAAAGAAGACGTGCTGGACGCAATTCTGGAGAGCGTAAAGGGGAAATCTTTTATTCCGTGTTTCATCGAGGTGAGGCGAAGCGCGCCGACGGCACACATTGTACGGGTTGAACCGCGCGTTCTGTACTAGTGAGTGTACAAGATCACTTGGCTTGTTGCAGATGAGCCGCGCGGAGTGTCGCTTCCTGGTGGTGCGGAGTCGCGCCGCCCTGCTGCACATCCACAAGTACGGGTTTGTGGTGCGCGGCGCGGGGAGCGGGGGAGCGGGGTGCGGCGCGGAGCTCGTCGTCTCGCTCGGCTGCATACAGCTGACGCTGGCGCAGCTGGACTTCGTTCCGCGCCTCGTACTGCGCCGCCTCACGCAGCTGCGCCTCAGCGGCACGAGGCTCGACCTCAGCCGGTTCACGCGCGAGCCAGGTACCTACCTCCTTCCCTCGCCCCGCGCCGCAGCCCGCCCACACTACGAGTACATGTGTCCCTCTCTCTCTCTGTCCCGCAGACCTGAGTCACTTCCTGTACTTCCCGCTCTGGCGCGCCACCAACCAGGCGGAGCTGGTCCAGCTGCAGGGCGCCGAGCCCTGGGCCGACCTCACGCACCTCGACCTCTCGCACAACGACATCACGTGAGCACCTTATTTAAAAATATTTCGGCCGACATTAGGATTATGCATAACAGCGACAGCCAGCACGATTACAAGCCTTGACGCGGGAAGAGGTTACATTAGTTAGACATAGACTTTTGTCGCTCAGAAGTAACTGACGTAATCCTTTTCTATTTATTTTAGCCACCGAGTTAAATGTATTGTACTTAAATCGATAAGTACTGTAATTATCCACTCAATAGTATAACATTGGAAACTGTGATTAGCTTTATTTACTCTAAGTCTACGTTCTATTTATAACTAAATATAAGCTTTTTGTTTCCTAATAATTAAAATTATCTTCGAATTATTTTAAAAAGTGGTCTAGTCTATCCCCTTTCTAACGGTATACAATATGCTAAAGCTCGGGAGCGTCCCTTCCCCGTCTCGTCTGTCGCCCCCCGACTGTATGGAGTGTGTGCCGTCACCAGTGAGTACATGAGCTGTGGTGTGGTGCGCAGGTCGCTGAGCGGGCTGGAGCTGAGCCGCTCGTGTCCGCGGCTGCGCGCGCTGCAGCTGGCGCACAACCGGCTCGCGAGCGTCACCGCGCTGCTTGGCGCGCGCGCGCTGCCCCTCGCCTGCCTCGTGCTCGAGGGCAACCCGCTGTGTCTGGACTACATCCAGCAGGACCACTACCTCGCCGTGCTCATCCTGCTCTTCCCCACGCTGCTCTCCGTCGTACGTACTACTGTCTCGCCTCGTGCCCCGTGCGTGCGCGTGCGGTCCTCCATTGAGCGGCGCTCTCTGCTTGTCCGCAGGACGGCGTGGCGGTACACCGGCGCGGTACGCTGCCCGCCGCCGTGCGTCAGTACAGCGTCAGTCAGAGCGGTGCCGACCTGGCGGAGCGGCTGCTTAGCGCGCTGCTGGCGCTGCTGGCGCGCCCCCGCGACCTCGCCGCGCGCGCCGAGCCCGCACTGCTCTACCACGAGCGCGCCACGCTGCGCGTCACCGTCTCCCCGCGCCTGCGTGAGTATATCTCAGCGGCACAGTGCGCCTTTAGTCAATTAAAAATAGTAAATTGTGTAAGGGAGCAAATTCTTTAGTAGAATCCTGAACGTAGTGCGGGATTCAAAGTACGTCGCCCGAGTCAAAAATATGATTTGCACCTGAGTGATACCTACACTCTACTTTTCATCAGCCTCTATGAGAAAACAAAAGGCGCCTCATATTATATTATATATATATATATATATAGGTTAGGTGGTATAGGTTAGTGAAGTTATAACAATAATATTGAAGTGTAGTATATAACTATATCTAATCTAGCTTAGGATATAGTTACATACTACACCTCAATATTTTACGAAAATGCGGGCTGTAGTTCGCGCGTTTTTAATTAAAGGACAATGGGCAAAATTGTATGGAACTTGGTCCAAGAGCCTCCACTGATGGGACTTGCGGTAAATGAAAGGACATAGTTGCCGTATGATTCTGACAAAAGCCTATTAAATTCTGTCCCGGGGTTTTTTTGTTATGGTCATGTTTGTTATAACCATAAAATATGACTATGTTAAACAATAACAACAAAATAATAAATTACAAAATATCAAATATTTCACTAAATGTATAGTGACATTCCTCAATGAGCCAGAATTTTAGTTTTGTTTTGAAGGATTGCGTTGAGGAGGCACTGACAACCGTAGCTGGAAGACGGATATTAACAGCCGGCCCGACGGTTATTACATGCACCATCTTCGACGATTTCGTGAGACGCCGCGGCACAGCTTTCAGCCTGTGTGCGTGACGAGTATGGTTCCTGTGACCGTCGCCGAACCTGGAGTACTCGTCGAGGTGGCTCCGAGCATACATGGCCGCATGGAATATGACCAACCCAGGTTCCGTCATAATCTTTAGGGAACGGAATATTGGACGCGCGGGCGTGTCCCACGGAACTCGCACTATAGCTCGTACCGCTCGTTTCTGCATTCTGAACACTCGCTCCCAGTCCGCGGCTGTGCCGTACAGCTCTACGCCGTACTGAAGAAGCGAGTGCACAGATGCGAAATAGCAGCTCTTCATCATAGTGGTCTCCAGTGTCTCCGACAACATCCATAGGGAGAAACACGCTCGACCTTTTCTCTCGCACAGTTGGTCAATGTGAAATTCCAAAAGGGGTGGTTTTGTATGGTCACGACTTTACCCCCCAAAGTCACCGATATGGGTTGATTAGTACGGTCGGCTAGATTGAAGTGGACAAAGCTCGTCTTGCTTACATTGAGTAAAAAGGTGCCGAGGTCGGTGCGTAGACCTGGAATGCTGTACCGCTTGGACAGCCGAAGGATCAGGTACGCTACCCTGGTCGACACTGGAGATTTCTTGAACGTTGTTAGAGAGGGCCTTATTGACGAGGACGCCTACGCCACCCTGGGATGTTTTATCACCCTCGCGAAAGTAGAGAAGATGGCCCGAGTCTAGGGTAACGGTGTCCTCCCCCTCTCTACGGACTTCACATAACCCCAGAACATGCCATTTAATGTTCTCTAACTCAACTTCTAACTGCGCTAGATGATGGTCAAGCCACAGAGTGCGTCCGTTAAACGTAGCCAGGGTCAATTTAGATAGGGTGTGGTAGCCTAATGTAGCCCGGGGATTCCTAGCACCCCCTGCCCCGCCGTTGCCGTGGCCAGGAATAGCGAGGCGGCCGGGAACTGGGGGCCACAATCTGTTGGCGTATCGATCCATGGGCGGGTTGATGCCCATAATCCCTGGGCATGCGGGTTGGGGATCGCAGTATAGGGAGTGTGCTGCAAGGGACGCTGCTGCCCCCCGGTGTATGTCCCTTAGTCGCCTCCTACGACACCCACGGGAAGAGTTGGGTTGGTGCTAATCTATCTAGGCCGAGACCACACAGCTTAGATAATTATTGATATTTTAGAATAATCAATAAAAATATTAAAAGTTATGTAAAAGATTAGAACTTTTTTTTAAATTCTGGTTTCTGATCCCCCTACCTCGCCTGGACACCTTGTATCAGATTACCGGTATCGAGCCGGTACCAGATTTGAAACGGTCATGTGTATGGCAGGTTACTCGGGCGCGTTCGTGTCGCCGGCGTGTCGAGCGCTGTTCCGCTGCACAGCGCTGAGCGGGCGCGCCGACATTGCGCGCGCGCTGCAGCGCTGGCCGCCGCTGGAGCACGACCCCGCCGCGCTCACACTGGACGTTATGCACCACTCGGTGAGTGCCTGCCGCCGCCGCCGCGTGTGCGTTGGGTGGTCGCGTCCCGTTGTACCTCTGCATAATGCGTGTGTCGACAGGAGACGGCGACGCTGCTGGTGGTGGGGGGGCTGGCGCGCGCGCCGGGCGAGGACGCGCTCGCCTTCTCGCGCGCCGTGCTGGTGCGAGCGTGCCCAGGGGCCGCCGGGCCTGGCGCGCTCGCCGTGCACGACGAGCTGCTGCACTGGGACCTGCCCGCGCACGCCCACACACAACAGGTCACTATCTGCCTCCCTCTATAGATCATACCCGATACGCCTGGCCTGACATCGAAGCGTCGCGTCGGATGGCGGAGCAGCGGCGCGTTAACAATATGCCAAGTCTCGTCTCGTAATACTTCAGCCGTAGAAAGTGTTGAGATTACGAGAAGAGACAAGTCACCCATGTTATTTCTATACCTTCGACGACTATGAAGTTGGCAAATTAGGAACCTACTACCGTTACGTACCTATACCTCTAGTAGGTAGCCAAGGATAACCTTCGAGTAGATATTTTTTTTTAATGTTTTTGTTCGGCGTTTGGCCAATGCGCCAACGTGTGAACACTGTTTGCTGAGCGTGCCAAGATCCTTTGAAGTAGGCTGTACACGTTGGGCCAATGCGTTGGGCCAACGTGTAGAGACCTACTTGGCGCATGTTGGAAGTTGGCGGCCAACGTTGGCTCACAACCCGACTAGTGTCGGTTTTTCGTGCACACATCAAAGGATCTTGGCGCGCTCCGCAAACAGTGTTCACACGTTAGCGTCTTATTAATTTCACATAACATAGGAAGGTGTACATAGTAATATATTAAATTAAATTAAGAATAAAATAAAAAGCCCTTATTTATAGAAGTTAGTATTGATTAGCTTTTTAAAAGCATGTTGCCTTACAATGAAAAGGTCAACATCTTTTGTGTGTCTTATTTTAAAGACATGCATAGTTTGCAGTAGGTATGAGTTTTCCCGGTAGTTAGTGGCACAGGACGGGACGTGAAGTTTTAGGTAATTTCGTCGAGAAGCCCGGCTGGATGGAACAGTTAGTCCTATTCCAGATGCGAGTGCTGCCTGGTGAGTCAGATTTAAAACAACTTGAGCAACAGTGTAAGGTCAGCGGCTTTCCTTCTCAACTCGAGGGGCAGCAAATGATGGTGTCTACAGCTGTCTGTATCGTCGGCTATTATGATCCTATGCTTATAGTTATAGAATAGAATAGAAAAAACATTTATTTTAACATATTTTTTTTAGTTGATAAATTTGAGAAATTTTCGCTGTGGTTTTTCGAGTAACGAAATATATTTGTTGTACTGAGGGTTCCAGACCTGAGAGGCGTATTCGAGGTGACTTCGGACTAGTGGGCAGTAGAGTATCTCCGAAACAGAAAGCCGAGCATCTTCATGGCTTTGGAGGTGATATTACCTACATGTTGGTAAAACAATACTTACTTTTCTTAGAATTAGGATGGTACTTTAAACAAACGTATTGATTACATTTCTTATGTTTATTAGTTCGACCTTATTATACTAGGCATAGGCAATAGGTACATCGTAGACACAGAGCGCGGTGGCGGCGCGTCGGTCAGACCGTGTCCATGTCGTCCGTGTGCACGGGCGGCGGCGGCTCCACGTCCATCGCGTCGCGCTCCGCGTCCGGCGCCGAGGCGTACCGCGCACGCAGCCTCTCGTAGTGCGCGCGCTCGCTCCCCGACACCGAGGGCCGGCAGCGCGCCAGAGCCGACGCGAAGTTACCCGCGCTCACCTCCAGCGCGGCCTCCTCGCCCGGTAGCAGCGCGCCGCCCGCCGCCAGCCGCGCTGCCAGCGCGTCGCTCGCCGCCGCGCGCACCAGCCCCGCCAGGTCCGCGCCCGAGTAGCCCTCCGCGCGGCGCGCCACCTCCGCCAGCTGCACATCCGCTGCGAGCCGGGGCCGCGACCCGGCGCGCGTCAGCTTGCGCAGGATGTCCTCGCGGTCCGCGCGCTCCGGCAGCCCCACGTAAAGCACGCGCTCTAGCCGGCCGGGCCGCAGCGCCGCCGGGTCCACCACGTCCGGCCGGTTGGACGCCGCCAGCACGAACACGCCGCGCCGTGCCTCCACGCCGTCCATCTCCGTCAGCAGCTGGTTCACGACGCGCGCGCCCGCGTCCGCCTCGCGCGCGCTCCGCCGCGGACACAGCGCGTCGAACTCATCGAAGAAGACGACGACGGGCGCCGAGTTGCGCGCGCGCCGGAAGCAAGTGCGCACGGCGCGCTCGCTCTCGCCCACGTACATGTTGAGCAGCTCGGGCCCCTTCACCGAGATGAAGTTAACGCCGGCCTCGTTGGCGATCGCCTTCGCGAGCAGCGTCTTGCCGCAGCCGGGCGGGCCGCACAGCAGCACGCCCGAGGGCGCCGACAGCCCCAGCGCCTCCAGCGCAGCCGGGTACCGCACGGGCGCCAGGATCGCCAGCTGCAGCTCCTTGCGCACGGCGCGCAGCGACCCCACGTCCTCCCACGTCACGTCCGGCACGGTCACGAACCCCTCGCGCACGGCGCACGGCCGCGTCGTGCGCAGCGCTGACAGGAAGTCCTCCTGCCGGATGCACAGCCCCGACAGCTGCGCGCCCGAGTACGGCGCCGCGCCCAGCAGGCTCATCGCCTCGTCGGCGGCCGAGAGCGGCGCGGGCTCCTGCTTGACGTCGGGCTTCAACTCGGGCTCGGGCTTGGGCTTGAGCTCGGGCTCAGGCTCAGACTCGGCGTTAGCCGCCCAAGGCGCGGGCTCATCGAGCGGCGGCCCGGGCGCAGCGTCCTCAGCGAGCGGCTCCTCCTTCTCCTCCTCCTCTTTGAGTCCGTTGAGGGGGGTGACGTGGGGCTCGGAAGACGGCTCCTCGGGCTCTGCGGCGGCGGCGCGAAGTTCGTTGAAGATCCTTTTGACGGCGTAGGTGCTCGCCTTGTTGACGAGCGCCTGCAGGTCGGCGCCCACGAAGCCCGGCGTCACCTGCGCCAGCGCCTCGGCGTCTACGTCCTCTCCGAGCGTGACGCCGCGGCACAGGATGCGCAGGATGTCCTGGCGCGCCGCCGCGGTGGGGATACCCAGCGCTATCTCTTGCTCGAGGCGGCCGGCGCGGCGCAGCGCGGGATCCAGCGCGTCCGGGTTGTTGGTGGCGGCCAGCACCAGCACGGAGAAGCTGCTCTCGCTGAGCGCGTCCAGGCTGCTGAGAAGCTGCGCCACCATCCTCCTCTCCATGTCCTTCTGTGCGTGCATCCTGTTCCCGCACACCGCGTCGATCTCGTCTATGAACAGTACACTCGGCGCTATCGATGTGGCTCTCTCAAACAGCTCTCTTATTCTCTCCTCAGATTCTCCCGACAGTCCCCCCACTAGCTCCGTACCGGAGACGGCCAGCAGCGGGAGCTGCAGCTTGCCCGCGATGGCCTGTGCCAGCAGAGTCTTGCCTGTCCCCGGAGGCCCGTGTAGCAGAGCCCCCCGAGGAGCCTTTATGCCCAGCTTCGCGTACACCTCTGGATGCTTCATGTGCAAGATGAGGTCACAGATGGGAGTGATAATCTCGGATATGCCCCCGATGTCCTCGAAGCTGACCGTCACGGCCTTCGTGCTACCTATCTCGGCTTTCTTTCTCTGAGATATGATTTTGTTTGAGTCGACTCTCTTTTTCTTTTCGCTGTTGATCTGATCGCAGAGCGGCTTGGGCGCGTCGGCGGCGCGGTCGGCGGGCGCGCGCCTCGCCGGCGCCAGGTGCGGCGTGATGGTGATCTGGTCGCTGATCTTGGGCAGCTTGGCGGGCGCGGCGCCCCCTCCGTCCTCGTCGCTGCTCAGTATGTCTATCGGCTCGCCCGCCTTGTGCCGCTTCTTGTCCTGCAGGTTGTACATCTCGAGCAGACGCTCGTTGAGCGCGCCGCGGCTGCTCTCGTCCAACAGCTCGAGGTCGGACTCGTCGTCCGGCTCGGAGCTGGTCGCGCCGTCAAGCCCGTAGCTCTGCAGCACCACCTTGTAGGCGCCCTCCACGAGCTGGCAGAAGGCCGCCTCGCTGCGGTTGTTGTACTCGCGGTAGCGCTCCCGGAGCGAGCGCGCCATTTGGCTCACGTCTACGAACGTCTTGTCCACGTTCTCCGCGAGGTAGTTCTTCACTCGCGACACTATGACCGGGTCGTTTACGGTTTTTTGACGCGTTTGGTGTTTCTTCATTGTTATCTACGCGGAACGGTCTAGCCGGAAAAAAATAATCGAAAAGCAAAGCAATGTGTTTTACAAACACAAAACAGGCTGCTCGACCGACTGACTAACGGACGGATGCTTGACCAGCGGTGCCGGTTGACAAGCTTGACACTATCGACAGTATCAGTCGTTTGAATCCAATGTCAACGTCAAAAATTTATACCGTAGCCCACGTAGCCCTTTGGCCCATTTGTCCGCGATAAATAGGAGTTTTTCCGGTAGTTTGTGGCGCAGTTGGGAATACTTAGTTTGAGTTGAGGTAGTTTCGGCGAGAAGCTCTACTGGACGGGACTATACCGGATAAGAGCGCGGTGAGTCGACTAAGTTCAGGACATACACTTAAGGGTTAAGCCATAGATTACTTCTAGATGGAGTATCAGTCAACCTAAGAATGAAGTACTCACTGTGGTACAGATTTTGACATTGTCGGTTTATAGACTACTCGTCCGCCATTACCTCACGAACAGAGTGACATAGATCGAAAAATGAAAAATGTCTTCTTATGTGGTCAGATGTTGCCGAAATCACACTAATTTAGTAAATAATAAACACAGAATCACATTTCACACGTAAATTTCGAATTACATCCACTTATTTCTTCGATTGAACACCTAGGGGGGAGTTAATGTCAAAAAGTTGGAATTTTTCTTAGGTCACCTCAACCCCCTCTATACGATTCCGTAAAAAAAACATACGTCCATCAAGGAAAACAATTATATCAATCAGTAAGTAGCAATTATATCATCAAGTCAGTCTGTGTTAATTTAGCTTTATATAATAAAATATTTTGAATAAAATATAATAAATAAATATCTATTTAAATTCTTATTTATGTTAGGTAGGCTACCTACGTCATTCCAATTTTAAGCATTATATGTATATAATATACAAAGATTCAAACATTTTTAATAAACTCCCACATTATTCGGAAATTTAGAAGTTTACGTGCTGGTAACACCGGCAAGATTTGTGTTTTTGTTGTCATTTTTCTGTTGATAGTTATTTGTGTTCAATCGAAGAAATAAGTAGATGTAATTCGAAATTTACGTGTGAAATGTAATTCTGTGTTTATTATTTACTAAATTAGTGTGATTTCGGCAACATCTGACCACATAAGAAGACATTTTTCATTTTTCGATCTATGTCACTCTGTTGGTGTCTAAAGAGGTAATGGCGGACGAGTAGTCTATAAACCGACAATGTCAAAATCTGTACTACAGTCAGTACTTCGTTCTTCGGTTGATGATAATAAGTTCTAAATTACCACTGACTGATTGACATAATTATTGTTCTCCTTGATGGAGGTATGTTTTTTTTACGGAATTGTATAGAGGGGTCGAGGTGACCTAAGAAAAATTCCGACTTGGCATCTTTCCTAAACACGCACACATATGACTCGTCTGCTATTGCCTATGTGGCCATTGCTGTTCTTGACATGTGATTCCGTAGGAATCCGTCTGGGAATCATTAATTAGTCTATGTAAACATTTTCTTCAAACGGAACTATTTTTTTTTCTTTGTGGTAACACATTCTCAATATAATGACGTTTAATGTAATGTAAACAGCAAATATAATTGAGAATTATTGTGATTTGTTTGTTTGTAGGATTTAAACAGTGATTTAAATACGCAAAAGCGAAAAATTAAAGTTAGAAATGCTGACAGGACAGGAAGGTTACAAGCATATAAGGCATAGGCACAGGTACAGGAGATGTTTGGTGGAATTTGAAGCCAAAACGATTATTTCGTTTCTCAACGATATTTTCCAAAGAACCGCTGAAATGACAGGACTATGTGAGAGTTTGTTTTGCAAATTTTAGTTAAATCAAAGGTTACTTGATGGCCCCAAAGCAGGATAAATCAACTATAACCATTGTGCAGTTAGGGCAGGTATTAATTGATTGTTGAGCCAGTCTGCGTTCATGCTGGCAGTGAAAAAGAGTTTATCCCCAATGCTTAGCTTATAATTTACTTAATATATAGGAGTCTAGCCTATTGAGTTATTTATTAGTTCTTGTACTTAGTTAAGTTCTAAATTCTAAACAGTGTTTATTTAATCTACGCCTGTAAAAATTAAAAAGCTCTTGAAAACAAAAATTAATATAAATAAATATCCTTGGCTCTTTATTCTAAGGTCTAACGTGTGTTAAGATCAAAGATGTACCTACAGCAGACAGACAGGGAGTCTGGTCTCCGTCGTCGTGGTCACCGGTGTCGGACTCTTTTGGTAGTGAAATACCATTTCATCGAGAAATCACCATCCCTGTTTTTTTTCTCCACCCATAATAATATGGCTATATATATTGTTTTTTGTGTTTTTGCTTGTACATAGTAGGTACAGGTCCTAGAAAGACGAAAGATGTCTCATTTGATAGCTACATAATTAATAATATAGAAAATAAATCAATGCTCAGAAAAGAGTTTTACTCGTCCCATTCTGTGGATTGCTGGCGCCTTTTGTGTAAGCCAGAGTTCAATTTCGCTCAAAAGACACTGTCAAAATAATGAGTTGACCAGATTATGAGCTTGCAGATCTTGATTAAGAGCATTTTGAGTAAAAGTCGTAAAAAAGGGTTCACCAATTGTCTTTATCTTTTTCTTATGATTTAATTAAAATATGTAGTAAAGTTGGGTTAGGAACTTACCTTCAACTGTAGGTACGAGTAGTGACATGCGTCACTGCTGTTTAAGGTTATCGTATGAGTAAATACCTACCTGAGGGAGAAAATATATTTTTGAATGAATTACGTGGTAGTTTGATAGAATTTTTTTTTTAGATGAAACCGCAGATTTTCGTGAGCCTCGACGACCCGCCCGACGCGGACCTGAAACAGAAGTTGCTGACCGTCTTCATGCAGATAACGGAACTGGATAAAAAGCCCAGTGAAAGGTACTGAATCATACCAGTAGGTATGTATGTATGTATGTATGAGTAGGTACCTACATGTACATAGGTAGGTATCTCATTATCAGCCCTCTCATCACACTCCGACACCTGGGTGCTGCCGGGCGCGCCTTCCGTTAGTCGACCGATGTGGCGCGGTGGGTGAAGGTCCGCCTGCGACGCTGGAGGTTACGGGTTCGATTCCCGCCTCGGAACAATTGTGTGTACGATCTGCAGATATTTGTTCCGGGTGTTCTGGTCGTTTTCTATGTATAATAAAAAATATTTAATGTATTGTATTATGTATATCAGTTATCTAGTACCCAGTACCCATAACACAAGCTCTGCTTACCATGGGGCTAGATAATGCTGTGTGAGCATTATTTATTTTTATTGTTATATAGTATATATTAGTATAATTATTAAGTAAGTTAAAGTTTAATCTTGTCTATTTCTTATTTCATTTATGCACATGTACCCACTTCTCTCTTCACGTTGTGTCTCTCTCCCAATAAGGTTTGCTGGAAGAGAACTCTTTTTAGGGTTAAGTTCGCCTTTGTTTAAATTTTCTAAAATAAGTTTTGTGTTATGTTTTTCGTGCAAAAAGTATAAATAAATAAATAGGTATTTATTATTATTATTATTTATTAATTTCTAAATACTTAGGTGCAGTGCAGGTGCTAGTGCTAGTAGTACTCTGGTTACAATTTACACAACTACCCTGAATCTGATCCCTGAACTGAACAGAATCACAAGATTGAAAGACCTGCGGGCGGCAGCGCGGCGACAACGCGACGCGACGCGGCGCGCGGACAGGACAAGATGGCTAACTCTAGTTTTATTTGTTCCATTTCAGGTGTTTGGAGGCCAGAGAGTGGAACATCAAGGACGCTCTGGAGTACTTCGTGATGCTGCTGAAGCGAGGGGACCTGGAACCAATCATGAACGATTGAACACTACTTTTAAATATTAAATACTTACCTTAATAAATAGTTGTAATTGAAAGGTTTAGCAACTTGCTTCAATTGTGATTCCTAAGTATTGTATTGTAGTGCACCGAGCGACGTAGCAGTGCGTGCCTGCTCGCCCCTGTGAGACATAGACTAGGGTCACAGTACACATATAGACCAGTATGGAAACTAAGCCTAGTTGATGAAATAAATACCTACGCTCCATTATAGCACCAGGGGTGTCACTTGTTTTTGATATATATATATATATATATATTGAGATTCAGATAATTTATTGTCACTTCAATTAAATTATGAGACTGAGGTATGACTCGTCAAACACGATATACCTAGATACAATACAGATAGGTAATATAGAACAATTTTGCTGTAAAGGGGCAGTAGAAAAAGTATAAAGTATTTGTTCCGGGTGTTCTGGGCGTTATCTATGTATAATAAAAAATATCTATCTATGTAATATATTGTATTATGTATATCAGTTATCTAGTACCCATAACACAAGCTCTGCTTACCATGGGGCTAGATAATGCTGTGTGAATTGTCCAGCATTATTTATTTTTTTATTTATCTACACTATATTTAGATAAGGTGATTCTAAGAGGACGTCAGGTAACTTAGAGGATTTCACATTAAACTGACTGTAGTCGTGAACACTGGATTGTGAAAAATCAGTTACTTCCCTTTTATCATAACTATTGTCTTGCAAGTTCCTATAAAAGAAAAGCTGCAATACGTGGTGGCTCTCTGATTATAGTTAAAAATAGTCTTAAATGTAAAGAACGGAAAGATATTGTTAAACTTAGTATGTATTGAGAGCGTCACGGGTTGTGAATCAGTCCGAGCGCACGCACGTATTCCACTCGTAACAAGTTCTTTTGTTCTTTACTGATAAGGCGGCCGCCGGCTCGATCCGGCCCGCTTGTGATAAACAACATGAATGTGAATAATCCCTTTGCGTTATTACCAGTTGAGGATTTAGCCCCTCTGCCGGAAGATAAGAATTGGGATGCATTGCCATCGGATGAAGAGGTAGTGGAATGAGTTGCGGAAAAGAGGCAGTTAGAAAATAGTGATGAAAAGAGTGAAGAGAGTAGTGAGGCGGGATTTTCCACCATCACTAAAAGTAAACCAAAGAAATTTCATAAAAGCGAGATCGTTGTATCTTTAACGTTAAAGGAATTACCAAAACAAATGGCATTCGCTAGATTATTACGGAGTTTGAATATCAGCACCATTATTAGTATGAAATATAAAAGTCCTTACAAAGTTTGTCTTCAATTTGAGGACAAAACTCAAGCTGAAACTTTAATACCTAAATTGCCCGAAACTAGTCGAGCTAGAAATACGGGGACAATTTACAGATCAAGGTAATTTTTCATATGGTCTTATCAGTGGTGTGGACCTAGATGTAAGTGAAGAGGAGATAATTGAATCGCTAACTAAATAATAACTAGGTAGCCCAGTTCAAATTATGTCAGTAATGAGATTAAGGCGCATGGACACTGATCACAAACGGATTAACAGCGATACGGTTCGACTATTGAAATTACCAAAAATTTTAAAAGTACCTAGCTTCCTCAAATTCCGCCCAAATTTGATTCTGAAAGCGCCTCCGTGCTCGCTGAGATGACAATTACGTAGATCCGGTCTCATTTATTACAAGTCGTCAGGTTCAGCTACCTCGTGGCCACGTGGTTCTTGTTTTTTTTGCCTTTATTCCGGAAAAATTCGGCAAAGGTGGCAAAAATGTAGAGCTCCAAGGGGGCCGTCCAGTTATCGAATAAAAAATGGGGGTCGTCGCTGCCAATCTCGAGAAAAACGCCTTCGAAATTTCAAATTTCTAAAATGCACTTTTTCACTGCAGGCTTTTTGTTGGAAAAACTTTTCACAAAACAAATTTCGGGGCTCAATGCGCCGTCACTTTCCACAACTTTTGGTGTATTCCACTGCACTGTAGCGTAAAAAAATACTATTTTTTAGAATTTTCGAGCGTGGAGGTGCCTTTTTTCGTGGCGCTCTCGAGTGCGGTCGGAGCGCGAATGGTTAGGTTAGGTTTTTTTTTTTTTTTTCCTGTCCGGGAGCTATGTCCCGGCCCGCGAGCTATCCTACTTAACGGTCCTCTGACTTGATCAGAGTCTTTAGTAATAGGGTTTATTTTATTCAACAAGTTTCTTATGTTCTAAGGGATGGGTTGTCGGTTGTCTTATTTTATATTATCTTATCTTATACAATTTTGTTCATAGTTCTATGGTTACAGTTTTTCTTTATTATCTATTTTCTTAGGTTTTACAATATGTACTTGCTTAGATTAGTTTACATATCTATTTATTATATATTTTTACACTTTCGTACTATTATGTTTATTTATATGTACATTTGCCGGTTTTTATTAAGAGACTACATTTATTATATTATGCTTGTATATATAATTTATTATATATATTCATCATAATATTGCTTAATCTATTTATTTCTTGTAATAGGTAAAGTCAATAAACTGGGTCGTATAGACGTATAGCTCAGCAGATTCACCTACTCACACATGTATAAATGCTTACGTTTTATTGTAAAGTATTACTTATGTGCAATGAATTAAATCAGTGTCAAACGATCACTCGGGGGTTTGATTCGTTCTTTATCCTTCCTTCTACATCTTAAACTAACTTTACTTATAACTGTAGAACACACTACAGTTTTTGGTCCTTCGATCGGTTATTAACTAGTGCCGTTTATTACCGGTTTTTGGCCGACTCCTGTCGACGTTCGGGAGACACGGTCTATAGCTTGGTTTACGGTCTACTATCCTGTATGTGACGTATCATCGACGTTTGATACCATACAGCGAAACTGTGCTCTATTGTTTAGTGAATTTGTACGACTGCGAATCGGTTGACTGGCCTCCCACAAGCGGGTCTCACCAGTCATTGAGAAGGCGCATAAAGTTGTGCTAAGTTCACGAGGACATCGAGTACGTACAGGTAGGTACTTTCTAACAGGTAACTACAACATGGAAGTAGTAAGATATTGAGAGTTCTAGACCACTTGATGTCTGATAGAACACACTATGATCGTTCGCTTCGCTCACTCCGATCTATCAGAAATCAAGTGGTCTAGAACTCTCAATACCTTATATGAAAAATCTTAAAAATCCACAGACCTCTCTACCCACCGCCTAACTTTGTTAGCTAAATAAAACTGTGTAAAATCTACTGCATTATGAGAACAATCGCAAATAGTTGAGCGAACCATGGGAAGAACGCTCAAGAGTCCGAGGTAGGTTTATCTCTCCCATCTGTGATGCTTCATTGACACAGTTGAAAATGCACATAACTAATATTCACCTACAGCTTGAGATATCTGCGCATATAATCCGCTGTATTATGAGAGCAAACATAAATAGTTGGCCGAACCATGGTAAGAACGCACCAAGAGTCCGAGGTAGGTTTATCTCTCCCATCTATGTTGCTTCATTTATACAGTTGAGAAACCCACAAATAATCTCACACTGTAGGTAAACGTATCTACCTAGCCTACCTACTTTTTCATATTATTTTCAGAATCAGAAAATTTCATACTTACGAATATACTTACTTAATATCGTTCAATACCTTTTACCATTACCTTTACCGTTACCATTACCTTTACCGCACATTAATAATGTGACTTGTTACCGCGTCGTACATCATTTGTTATGATGAATACGACTTCTTTACTTACATTAAAGACCGGAGGTAAAAAATATTTTTTCTATACGACATGAATAAAGAAGTTACAAAAATCTGAACTAATAAGAAACTACTTATACTTCGACTCGAGTCTCTCACAGTAAGTTTTCTTGATAGTGGAATCTGAAACAAAAGAAACAATTTTTTTTTTTTATTACTTAAATATTAAACATAGCTACTTTGACATACTTTGACAGAGTTTTGATGAAATCCAAGGTGCACCTTCTCGATTTTTTGAAAATCATTGAAAATTGACAATCTGAAATAACAAAATAAAATTTATTAACACCTAGGTACTTCATTTATAAAAAAATCTATTTGTTTAAATATTATTTAATTAAGTACATTGCTGTCAATACTTATTGAATCTCATCCCAGAGCATCAATTTGGATTCAGAGAACAACATTCCACAGTAGACCAAGTACATAGAATAACGAATATAATCGAGAAAACATTGGAAAACAAAGAAGTCTGTACCACAATCTTCCTCGATGTGGTAAAGTATGGCATGAAGGCCTCATAATAAATCTAAATAGTATATTACCAATAGAATACGTAGAAATAATTAAGTCATATCTAGATAAGAGAGCTTTTAGAATAAGGCAAGAGGACTTTTACTCTGATATAAAGGAAATTAAAGCGGGGGTGCCACAAGGAAGTGTTTTGGCCGGTCCTATACCTTTTATATACTCATGACATCCCTGAACATGAAAGCAACACCATTGCAACTTTTGCTGATGACACTGCTATAATAGCCACAGGAAAAACGCACGTAGAGGCAGCCGAAAAGGTACAAGTAGCGATTAATAAAATTCACAACTGGACCAAAACCTGGCGAATAAGATTAAATGAATCAAAGTCGAGTCACATCAAGTTCACAAATAAAAAATTCGAATACCATCCAGTTTTCATTAACGGGGCCATCATACCATGCGAAAATACAGCGAAGTATTTGGGCATGACTTTAGACGCCAAGCTACGCTGGAAAGCTCACGTCAAGAAGAAAAAAGAAGAGCTAGAGATTCGCTCTAAAAACATGTACTGGCTGATTGGGAGAAATTCCACTTTAGCAGTACACAATAAACTCCTTTTATATAAACAAGTCCTTATGCCAATTTGGACTTATGGTATACAGCTCTGGGGCTGCACCAAAAAGACAAACGTAGCAATCATACAAAGATTCCAGAACAAAGTACTCAGGTCAATTGTTAATGCTCCTTGGTACGTAAGAAATGACGATATTCATCGGGGCCTAAACATTGAATTTGTCGACACAGTCATAAAAAAATACGCAGAGGCTCACGAACAAAGGCTTCATCATCATGTGAACGTCGAGGCGATCCAGCTCCTCGACAACACGGACATAGTGAGAAGGCTCAAAAGAACAAAACCTTTTGAGTTAGTGTAGTGATAATTAGTGTATGTGCAGAAGTGCTATCTTAAAGAACACATGAACAAAGTGTCTTCACCTTAAGTATAGAGACAATAAGAAAAGTGCCAATGGACACGTTCTTAGTAATATGATTAATAGGTAAAAATTCACAATGGAAACACATTGGGACGATTATAAGACAAAAGTAGTTTTCGTCAATACCTACCTGCCCGTCCCGGGAGTAGTTTCTGTAGCGATTTTTTCATATCCTCAATTCTTTGTCAAAACTTGATTTTTATATGATTATAATAGGTAAACATTCACAATGGAAACACATTGGGACGATTATAAGACAAAAGTAGTTTTCGTCAGTACCTACCTGCCCGTCCCGGGAGTAGTTTCTGTAGCGATTTTTTCATATCCTCAATTCTTTGTCAAAACTTGATTTTTATATGATTAATAGGTAAACATTCACAATGGAAACACATTGGGACGATTATAAGACAAAAGTAGTTTTCGTCAGTACCTACCTGCCCGTCCCGGGAGTAGTTTCTGTAGCGATTTTTTCATATCCTCAATTCTTTGTCAAAACTTGATTTTTATATGATTAAAAGGTAAACATTCACAATGGCTGTGTGGTGTCGGCCTAGATAGAATAGCACCACCCCAACTCTGCCCGTGGGTGTCGTAGGAGGCGACTAAGGGACATACACCGGGGGGCGGGCAGCAGCGTCCCTTGCAGCACACTAAATTGCACTGCGATCCCCAACCCGCATGCCCAGCGTGGGGATTATGGGCATTCCCCCCCCATATGATTAGACACGCCAAGAAAAAGTGGCCCCCAGTTCCCGGCCGCCTCGCTATTCCTGGCCATGGCAGCGGCCACGGTAACGGCGGGGCAGGGGGTGCTAAGAATCCCCAGGCTACACTAGGCTGCCACTCAGTAAAAAATTTGACCCTGGCTACGTTTAACGGACGCACTCTGAGGCTTGACCACCATCTAGCGCAGTTGGAAGTGCAGTTAGAGAACATTAAATGGCATGTTCTGGGGTTATGTGAAGTCCGTAGAGAGGGGGAGGACACCGTGACCTTAGACTCGGGCCATCTTCTCTACTTTCGCGAGGGTGATAAAACATCCCAGGGTGGCGTAGGTTTCCTCGTCAATAAGGCCCTCTCTAACAACGTCCAAGAAATCTCCAGTGTGTCGACCAGGGTAGCGTACCTGATCCTTCGGCTGTCTGAACGGTACAGCATGAAGGTAATTCAGGTTTACGCACCGACCTCGGCACACTTGGATGATGAAGTGGAGGATATGTATGAAGACATATCCAAAGCCTTACATAACACCACTAAGGCCCACTTCAACGTTGTTATGGGGGACTTTAACGGCAAGGTGGGAACCCAGACTGGCAACGAATCCCGAATAGGCCCGCATGGTTATGGAGTCAGGAATCACAGGGGGCAAATGCTTGTCAACTTCCTTGAGAAGGAGGGGCTGTTCTTAATGAACTCTTTCTTTAAGAAACAGCCTCAAAGGAAGTGGACATGGCAAAGCCCCGACACTGTGACTAAAAATGAGATCGACTTCATCATGACGGATAGCAAGCACATATTCAGAGATGTCTCTGTGATCAACAGGTTCAATACCGGATCTGATCACCGACTCCTCCGAGGCTCTCTGAATATCAACTTGAAGCTTGAAAGAAACCGTCTGATGAAGTCCACGCTCCGACCTGACCCAATCCAAATCATGGCGGGCACCGAGAAGTTTCAGCAGCTTCTCGGGAATAGATTTGTTGCCTTGGAACCCACTGATGACGCTGACGAGACCCTACACAATCTGGTTGAAACGTTGAGGGACGAGGGCATCAAATTCTGTCGAAAGCAGCGTACTGGCAAGAAGTCCAAACTCTCGGATGAGACTCTTGTGCTGATGACAAAAAGACGGGAGACCACCCAAGCGACTCTGTCAGAGAGGTCAGACCTGAACAAGCGGATTGCGAAGATGGTACGACACGACCTTCGGAGCTCCAACACGCGTCTCATTCAAGAGGCGATAGAGCGAAACCGAGGGTCCAAAGTATTCACTCAGCAGCTTGGCAGGAGCCACCTGACAAAGCTTAAAACGCACGACGGGAGGACCGTATTGTCAAAGCCGGAGATATCCGCCGAGATAGAGGATTTCTATGGCCGATTATACGCTGCACATGCCCCTCGTTACCGACGAGATGACCGAGATTCCAGAGCCACCCTGATACGCCACTATACCGACGAACTGCCTGACATCAGTCAAGACGAGATCGTGTTAGCTCTAAGGCAGCTTAAAAATGGAAAAGCCCCCGGTGAGGACGGAATTACTTCAGAGCTTCTTAAAGCCGGAGGAGCTCCTGTAATACAGGAGCTGCAGAACCTCTTTAACACCGTCCTTCACAGTGGGAGAACTCCAAAGGCGTGGAGCGGGAGTTTGGTGGTGCTCTTTTTTAAGAAGGGAGATAAAAGTCTTCTTAAAAATTACAGACCCATTTCACTCTTGAGCCACGTCTATAAGCTGTTCTCCCGGGTAGTCACGAACCGTCTCGCCAGGAGACTCGACGAGTTCCAGTCACCGGAACAGGCTGGGTTCCGCGGAGGATATGGCACCATAGACCACATACACACAGTGAGGCAGATTATACAGAAGTCCGAAGAGTATAATCAGCCCCTGTGTCTGGCTTTTGTGGACTATGAGAAGGCATTTGACTCTATCGAAACCTGGGCTGTTCTGGATTCCTTACAGCGATGCCAAGTAGACTATCGTTATATCGAGGTGCTGAGATGTCTCTACGAGGCCGCCACTATGAGTGTCCAAGTACAGGGCCAGCAGTCTAATCCCATCCAATTGCGTAGAGGAGTGAGGCAGGGGGATGTCATATCCCCGAAACTGTTCACTTGCGCATTGGAGGATATGTTTGGGTTGCTGGACTGGAAAGGAAAGGGCATCAACATAAACGGCGAGTACATCTCACACCTGCGATTCGCTGATGACATAGTCTTAATGGCGGAGTCGCTTGAGGAACTGAACCGGATGCTGGACGGCCTAGCTTCAGCCTCCCGATGTATCGGTCTTGGCATGAATTTGGATAAAACCAAAGTCATGATCAATGGTCACATTGATCCAAGGCCGGTGGTCGTACATGGTCACCTTCTCGAAACTGTTTCCGAGTACACTTACCTTGGGCAGATTCTGCAATTGGGTCAAAACAGTTTCGAAAAGGAGGCCAAAAGGAGGATCCAGCTGGGCTGGGCAGCATTTGGGAAACTACGTCGAGTCTTCTCGTCATCCATACCGCAATGCTTGAAAACGAAAGTTTTCAACCAGTGCGTCCTACCCGTTATGACCTACGGAGCTGAGACGTGGACACTCACGATAGGGCTGGTCCACCAGTTCAAAGTCGCTCAGCGAGCTATGGAAAGAGCTATGCTCGGAGTTTCTCTGAAGGATAGGATTCGTAACGAATACATCCGACAGAGAACCAAGGTTATCGACATAGCTCAAAGAATTAGCAAGCTGAAGTGGCAGTAGGCCGGCCATATTTCGCGAAGAACCGACGGCCGCTGAGGCAAACGTGTTCTTGAGTGGAGACCGCGACTCGACAAACGTAGTGTAGGACGCCCTCCGACCGAGGTGGGATGACGACTTGCGAAAGACTGCAGGTAGATGCTGGATGCGGCAAGCTGAAGACAGGGCGCTATGGCGCTCATTGGGGGAGGCCTATGTCCAGCAGTGGACTGATATAGGCTGATGATGATTCACAATGGAAACACATTGGGACGATTATAAGACAAAAGTAGTTTTCGTCAGTACCTACCTGCCCGTCCCGGGAGTAGTTTCTGTAGCGATTTTTTCATATCCTCAATTCTTTGTCAAAACTTGATTTTTATATGATTAATAGGTAAACATTCACAATGGAAACACATTGGGACGATTATAAGACAAAAGTAGTTTTCGTCAGTACCTACCTGTCCGTCCCGGGAGTAGCTTCTGTAGCGATTTTTTCATATCCTCAATTCTTTGTCAAAACTTGATTTTTATATGATTAATAGGTAAACATTCACAATGGAAACACATTGGGACGATTATAAGACAAAAGTAGTTTTCGTCAGTACCTACCTGCCCGTCCCGGGAGTAGTTTCTGTAATGATTTTTTCATATCCTCAAATCTTTGTCAAAACTTGATTTTTATATGATTAATAGGTAAACATTCACAATGGAAACACATTGGGACGATTATAAGACAAAAGTAGTTTTCGTCAGTACCTACCTGCCCGTCCCGGGAGTAGTTTCTGTAGCGATTTTTTCATATCCTCAAGTCTTTGTCAAAACTTGATTTTTATATGATTAATAGGTAAAAATTCACAATGGAAACACATTGGGACGATTATAAGACAAAAGTAGTTTTCGTCAGTACCTACCTGCCCGTCCCGGCAGTAGTTTCTGTAATGATTTTTTCATATCCTCAATTCTTTGTCAAAACTTGATTTTTATATGATTAATAGGTAAAAATTCACAATGGAAACACATTGGGAAGATTATAAGACAAAAGTAGTTTTCGTCAGTACCTACCTGCCCGTCCCGGGAGTAGTTTCTGTAATGATTTTTTCATATCCTCAAATCTTTGTCAAAACTTGATTTTTATATGATTAATAGGTAAACATTCACAATGGAAACACATTGGGACGATTATAAGACAAAAGTAGTTTTCGTCAGTACCTACCTGCCCGTCCCGGGAGTAGTTTCTGTAGCGATTTTTTCATATCCTCAATTCTTTGTCAAAACTTGATTTTTATATGATTAATAGGTAAAAATTCACAATGGAAACACATTGGGACGATTATAAGACAAAAGAAGTTTTCGTCAGTACCTACCTGCCCGTCCCGGGAGTAGTTTCTGTAATGATTTTTTCATATCCTCAAATCTTTGTCAAAACTTGATTTTTATATGATTAATAGGTAAACATTCACAATGGAAACACATTTGGACGATTATAAGACAAAAGTAGTTTTCGTCAGTACCTACCTGCCCGTCCCGGGAGTAGTTTCTGTAATGATTTTTTCATATCCTCAATTCTTTGTCAAAACTTGATTTTTATATGATTAATAGGTAAACATTCACAACGGAAACACATTGGGACGATTATAAGACAAAAGTAGTTTTCGTCAGTACCTACCTGCCCGTCCCGGGAGTAGTTTCTGTAATGTTTTTTTCATATCCTCAAATCTTTGTCAAAACTTGATTTTTATATGATTAATAGGTAAAAATTCACAATGGAAACACATTGAGACGATTATAAGACAAAAGTAGTTTTCGTCAGTACCACCTGCCCGTCCCGGGAGTAGTTTCTGTAGCGATTTTTTCATATCCTCAATTCTTTGTCAAAACTTGATTTTTATATGATTAATAGGTAAAAATTCACAATGGAAACACATTGGGAAGATTATAAGACAAAAGTAGTTTTCGTCAGTACCTACCTGCCCGTCCCGGGAGTAGTTTCTGTAATGATTATTTCATATCCTCAAATCTTTGTCAAAACTTGATTTTTATATGATTAATAGGTAAACATTCACAATGGAAACACATTGGGACGATTATAAGACAAAAGTAGTTTTCGTCAGTACCTACCTGCCCGTCCCGGGAGTAGTTTCTGTAATGATTTTTTCATATCCTCAAATCTTTGTCAAAACTTGATTTTTATATGATTAATAGGTAAACATTCACAATGGAAACACATTTGGACGATTATAAGACAAAAGTAGTTTTCGTCAGTACCTACCTGCCCGTCCCGGGAGTAGTTTCTGTAATGATTTTTTCATATCCTCAATTCTTTGTCAAAACTTGATTTTTATATGATTAATAGGTAAACATTCACAACGGAAACACATTGGGACGATTATAAGACAAAAGTAGTTTTCGTCAGTACCTACCTGCCCGTCCCGGGAGTAATTTCTGTGTCGATTTTTTCATATCCTCAATTCTTTGTCAATACTTGATTTTTATATGATTAATAGGTAAAAATTCACAATGGAAACACATTGGGACGATTATAAGACAAAAGTAGTTTTCGTCAGTACCACCTGCCCGTCCCGGGAGTAGTTTCTGTAGCGATTTTTTCATATCCTCAATTCTTTGTCAAAACTTGAGTTTTATATGATTAAAAGGTAAACATTCACAATGGAAACACATTGGGACGATTATAAGACAAAAGTAGTTTTCGTCAGTACCTACCTGCCCGTCCCGGGAGTAGTTTCTGTAATGTTTTTTTCATATCCTCAAATCTTTGTCAAAACTTGATTTTTATATGATTAATAGGTAAAAATTCACAATGGAAACACATTGAGACGATTATAAGACAAAAGTAGTTTTCGTCAGTACCACCTGCCCGTCCCGGGAGTAGTTTCTGTAACGATTTTTTCATATCCTCAATTCTTTGTCAAAACTTGATTTTTATATGATTAATAGGTAAAAATTCACAATGGAAACACATTGGGACAATTATAAGACAAAAGTAGTTTTCGTCAGTACCTACCTGCCCGTCCCGGGAGTAGTTTCTGTAGCGATTTTTTCATATCCTCAATTCTTTGTCAAAACTTGATTTTTATATGATTAAAAGGTAAACATTCACAATGGAAACACATTGGGACGATTATAAGACAAAAGTAGTTTTCGTCAGTACCTACCTGCCCGTCCCGGGAGTAGTTTCTGTAATGATTTTTTCATATCCTCAATTCTTTGTCAAAACTTGATTTTAATATGATTAATAGGTAAACATTCAAAATGGAAACACATTGGGACGATTATAAGACAAAAGTAGTTTTCGTCAGTACCACCTGCCCGTCCCGGGAGTAGTTTCTGTAGCGATTTTTTCATATCCTCAATTCTTTGTCAAAACTTGAGTTTTATATGATTAAAAGGTAAACATTCACAATGGAAACACATTGGGACGATTATAAGACAAAAGTAGTTTTCGTCAGTACCTACCTGCCCGTCCCGGGAGTAGTTTCTGTAATGATTTTTTCATATCCTCAAATCTTTGTCAAAACTTGATTTTTATATGATTAATAGGTAAACATTCACAATGGAAACACATTGGGACGATTATAAGACAAAAGTAGTTTTCGTCAGTACCTACCTGCCCGTCCCGGGAGTAGTTTCTTTAATGATTTTTTCATATCCTCAATTCTTTGTCAAAACTTGATTTTAATATGATTAATAGGTAAACATTCACAATGGAAACACATTGGGACGATTATAAGACAAAAGAAGTTTTCGTCAGTACCTACCTGCCCGTCCCGGGAGTAGTTTCTGTAATGATTTTTTCATATCCTCAATTCTTTGTCAAAACTTGATTTTAATATGATTAATAGGTAAACATTCACAATGGAAACACATTGGGACGATTATAAGACAAAAGTAGTTTTCGTCAGTACCTACCTGCCCGTCCCGGGAGTAGTTTCTGTAGCGATTTTTTCATATCCTCAATTCTTTGTCAAAACTTGATTTTTATATGATTAATAGGTAAAAATTCACAATGGAAACACATTGGGACGATTATAAGACAAAAGTAATTTTCGTCAGTACCTACCTGCCCGTCCCGGCAGTAGTTTCTGTAGCGATTTTTTCATATCCTCAATTCTTTGTCAAAACTTGATTTTTATATGATTAATAGGTAAAAATTCACAATGGAAACACATTGGGAAGATTATAAGACAAAAGTAGTTTTCGTCAGTACCTACCTGCCCGTCCCGGGAGTAGTTTCTGTAATGATTTTTTCATATCCTCAAATCTTTGTCAAAACTTGATTTTTATATGATTAATAGGTAAACATTCACAATGGAAACACATTGGGACGATTATAAGACAAAAGTAGTTTTCGTCAGTACCTACCTGCCCGTCCCGGGAGTAGTTTCTGTAGCGATTTTTTCATATCCTCAATTCTTTATCAAAACTTGATTTTTATATGATTAATAGGTAAAAATTCACAATGGAAACACATTGGGACGATTATAAGACAAAAGTAGTTTTCGTCAGTACCTACCTGCCCGTCCCGGGAGTAGTTTCTGTAATGATTTTTTCATATCCTCAAATCTTTGTCAAAACTTGATTTTTATATGATTAATAGGTAAACATTCACAATGGAAACACATTTGGACGATTATAAGACAAAAGTAGTTTTCGTCAGTACCTACCTGCCCGTCCCGGGAGTAGTTTCTGTAATGATTTTTTCATATCCTCAATTCTTTGTCAAAACTTGATTTTTATATGATTAATAGGTAAACATTCACAACGGAAACACATTGGGACGATTATAAGACAAAAGTAGTTTTCGTCAGTACCTACCTGCCCGTCCCGGGAGTAGTTTCTGTAATGTTTTTTTCATATCCTCAAATCTTTGTCAAAACTTGATTTTTATATGATTAATAGGTAAAAATTCACAATAGAAACACATTGAGACGATTATAAGACAAAAGTAGTTTTCGTCAGTACCACCTGCCCGTCCCGGGAGTAGTTTCTGTAGCGATTTTTTCATATCCTCAATTCTTTGTCAAAACTTGATTTTTATATGATTAATAGGTAAAAATTCACAATGGAAACACATTGGGAAGATTATAAGACAAAAGTAGTTTTCGTCAGTACCTACCTGCCCGTCCCGGGAGTAGTTTCTGTAATGATTATTTCATATCCTCAAATCTTTGTCAAAACTTGATTTTTATATGATTAATAGGTAAACATTCACAATGGAAACACATTGGGACGATTATAAGACAAAAGTAGTTTTCGTCAGTACCTACCTGCCCGTCCCGGGAGTAGTTTCTGTAGCGATTTTTTCATATCCTCAATTCTTTGTCAAAACTTGATTTTTATATGATTAATAGGTAAAAATTCACAATGGAAACACATTGGGACGATTATAAGACAAAAGTAGTTTTCGTCAGTACCTACCTGCCCGTCCCGGGAGTAGTTTCTGTAATGATTTTTTCATATCCTCAAATCTTTGTCAAAACTTGATTTTTATATGATTAATAGGTAAACATTCACAATGGAAACACATTTGGACGATTATAAGACAAAAGTAGTTTTCGTCAGTACCTACCTGCCCGTCCCGGGAGTAGTTTCTGTAATGATTTTTTCATATCCTCAATTCTTTGTCAAAACTTGATTTTTATATGATTAATAGGTAAACATTCACAACGGAAACACATTGGGACGATTATAAGACAAAAGTAGTTTTCATCAGTACCTACCTGCCCGTCCCGGGAGTAATTTCTGTGTCGATTTTTTCATATCCTCAATTCTTTGTCAATACTTGATTTTTATATGATTAATAGGTAAAAATTCACAATGGAAACACATTGGGACGATTATAAGACAAAAGTAGTTTTCGTCAGTACCACCTGCCCGTCCCGGGAGTAGTTTCTGTAGCGATTTTTTCATATCCTCAATTCTTTGTCAAAACTTGAGTTTTATATGATTAAAAGGTAAACATTCACAATGGAAACACATTGAAATGAAATGAAATGAAATGAAATGAAATGAAATGAAATGAAAGTTTATTTCCTTAGGCTTACAAATAAGCACTTAGACAAGTCATATTTTATACTATTCATTATTATATTGATGTTCACTTCAATTTTTTGTCCACCAGTGGAAGAAGTGAGAAGAAACCACCAGTATGTTCATAACTTATGTGTCTAGTACATAGATTTGCTTATCTGTAAGTTGTTAGATTTTGAGTTGGAGCAAAACTCGTTCCAAGCGTTTTTATCTTCTAGATAATCTGATATTTTGTAATAAGCCTTTTTACAAAGAATATGTTTCACAATTTTTTTAAATTTATTTATTGATAATTTTTGCAACTCACTTGGCGTTTTGTTGTAGAAGCGTATACATTGCCCTTTAAAAGATGCACTTATCTTATGTAGTCTAGTTGTGGGAACAGCGAGTTTATTCTTATTTCTAGTATTTACATTATGTATATCGCTTTTTTTATTGAATCGATCGATGTTTTTATGAGTGTACAACAAGTTTTCATAAATATATTGACATGGTACTGTCATTATGTTTATTTCTTTGAATTTATTACGTAGGGATTCTCTTGTGGGACGATTATAAGACAAAAGTAGTTTTCGTCAGTACCTACCTGCCCGTCCCGGGAGTAATTTCTGTGTCGATTTTTTCATATCCTCAATTCTTTGTCAATACTTGATTTTTATATGATTAAAATAGGTAAAAATTCACAATGGAAACACATTGGGACAATTATAAGACAAAAGTAGTTTTCGTCAGTACCTACCTGCCCGTCCCGGGAGTAGTTTCTGTAGCGATTTTTTCATATCCTCAATTCTTTGTCAAAACTTGATTTTTATATGATTAAAAGGTAAACATTCACAATGGAAACACATTGGGACGATTATAAGACAAAAGTAGTTTTCGTCAGTACCTGCCCGTCCCGGGAGTAGTTTCTGTAATGATTTTTTCATATCCTCAAATCTTTGTCAAAACTTGATTTTTATATGATTAATAGGTAAACATTCACAATGGAAACACATTGGGACGATTATAAGACAAAAGTAGTTTTCGTCAGTACCTACCTGCCCGTCCCGGGAGTAGTTTCTGTAGCGATTTTTTCATATCCTCAATTCTTTGTCAAAACTTGATTTTTATATGATTAATAGGTAAAAATTCACAATGGAAACACATTGGGACGATTATAAGACAAAAGTAGTTTTCGTCAGTACCTACCTGCCCGTCCCGGGAGTAGTTTCTGTAGCGATTTTTTCATATCCTCAATTCTTTGTCAAAACTTGATTTCGATATGATTAATAGGTAAAAATTCACAATGGAAACACATTTGGACGATTATAAGACAAAAGTAGTTTTCGTCAGTACCTACCTGCCCGTCCCGGGAGTAGTTTCTGTAATGATTTTTTCATATCCTCAATTCTTTGTCAAAACTTGATTTTTATATGATTAATAGGTAAAAATTCACAATGGAAACACATTGGGACGATTATAAGACAAAAGTAGTTTTCGTCAGTACCTACCTGCCCGTCCCGGGAGTAGTTTCTGTAATGATTTTTTCATATCCTCAATTCTTTGTCAAAACTTGATTTTTATATGATTAATAGGTAAACATTCACAACGGAAACACATTGGGACGATTATAAGACAAAAGTAGTTTTCGTCAGTACCTACCTGCCCGTCCCGGGAGTAGTTTCTGTAGCGATTTGTTTATATCCTCAATTTTTGTCAAAACTTGATTTTTATATGATTAATAGGTAAACATTCACAATGGAAACACATTGGGACGATTATAAGACAAAAGTAGTTTTCGTCAGTACCTACCTGCCCGTCCCGGGAGTAGTTTCTGTAGCGATTTTTTCATATCCTCAATTCTTTGTCAAAACTTGATTTTTATATGATTAAAAGGTAAACATTCACAATGGAAATACATTAGGACGATTATAAGACAAAAGTAGTTTTCGTCAGTACCTACCTGCCCGTCCCGGGAGTAGTTTCTGTAATAATTTTTTCATATCCTCAATTCTTTGTCAAAACTTGATTTCGATATGATTAATAGGTAAAAATTCACAATGGAAACACATTGGGACGATTATAAGACAAAAGTAGTTTTCGTCAGTACCTACCTGCCCGTCCCGGGAGTAGTTTCTGTAATGATTTTTTCATATCCTCAATTCTTTGTCAAAACTTGATTTTAATATGATTAATAGGTAAACATTCAAAATGGAAACACATTGGGACGATTATAAGACAAAAGTAGTTTTCGTCAGTACCACCTGCCCGTCCCGGGAGTAGTTTCTGTAGCGATTTTTTCATATCCTCAATTCTTTGTCAAAACTTGATTTTTATATGATTAAAAGGTAAACATTCACAATGGAAACACATTGGGACGATTATAAGACAAAAGTAGTTTTCGTCAGTACCTACCTGCCCGTCCCGGGAGTAGTTTCTGTAATGATTTTTTCATATCCTCAAATCTTTGTCAAAACTTGATTTTTATATGATTAATAGGTAAACATTCACAATGGAAACACATTGGGACGATTATAAGACAAAAGTAGTTTTCGTCAGTACCTACCTGCCCGTCCCGGGAGTAGTTTCTGTAATGATTTTTTCATATCCTCAATTCTTTGTCAAAACTTGATTTTAATATGATTAATAGGTAAACATTCACAATGGAAACACATTGGGACGATTATAAGACAAAAGAAGTTTTCGTCAGTACCTACCTGCCCGTCCCGGGAGTAGTTTCTGTAATGATTTTTTCATATCCTCAATTCTTTGTCAAAACTTGATTTTAATATGATTAATAGGTAAACATTCACAATGGAAACACATTGGGACGATTATAAGACAAAAGTAGTTTTCGTCAGTACCACCTGCCCGTCCCGGGAGTAGTTTCTGTAGCGATTTTTTCATATCCTCAATTCTTTGTCAAAACTTGAGTTTTATATGATTAAAAGGTAAACATTCACAATGGAAACACATTGGGACGATTATAAGACAAAAGTAGTTTTCGTCAGTACCTACCTGCCCGTCCCGGGAGTAATTTCTGTGTCGATTTTTTCATATCCTCAATTCTTTGTCAATACTTGATTTTGATATGATTAAAATAGGTAAAAATTCACAATGGAAACACATTGGGACAATTATAAGACAAAAGTAGTTTTCGTCAGTACCTACCTGCCCGTCCCGGGAGTAGTTTCTGTAGCGATTTTTTCATATCCTCAATTCTTTGTCAAAACTTGATTTTTATATGATTAAAAGGTAAACATTCACAATGGAAACACATTGGGACGATTATAAGACAAAAGTAGTTTTCGTCAGTACCTACCTGCCCGTCCCGGGAGTAGTTTCTGTAATGATTTTTTCATATCCTCAAATCTTTGTCAAAACTTGATTTTTATATGATTAATAGGTAAACATTCACAATGGAAACACATTGGGACGATTATAAGACAAAAGTAGTTTTCGTCAGTACCTACCTGCCCGTCCCGGGAGTAGTTTCTGTAGCGATTTTTTCATATCCTCAATTCTTTGTCAAAACTTGATTTTTATATGATTAATAGGTAAAAATTCACAATGGAAACACATTGGGACGATTATAAGACAAAAGTAGTTTTCGTCAGTACCTACCTGCCCGTCCCGGGAGTAGTTTCTGTAGCGATTTTTTCATATCCTCAATTCTTTGTCAAAACTTGATTTCGATATGATTAATAGGTAAAAATTCACAATGGAAACACATTGGGACGATTATAAGACAAAAGTAGTTTTCGTCAGTACCTACCTGCCCGTCCCGGGAGTAGTTTCTGTAGCGATTTTTTCATATCCTCAATTCTTTGTCAAAACTTGATTTTTATATGATTAATAGGTAAACATTCACAATGGAAACACATTGGGACGATTATAAGACAAAAGTAGTTTTCGTCAGTACCTACCTGCCCGTCCCGGGAGTAGTTTCTGTAATGATTTTTTCATATCCTCAATTCTTTGTCAAAACTTGATTTTTATATGATTAATAGGTAAACATTCACAACGGAAACACATTGGGACGATTATAAGACAAAAGTAGTTTTCGTCAGTACCTACCTGCCCGTCCCGGGAGTAGTTTCTGTAATGATTTTTTCATATCCTCAAATCTTTGTCAAAACTTGATTTTTATATGATTAATAGGTAAAAATTCACAATGGAAACACATTGTGACGATTATAAGACAAAAGTAGTTTTCGTCAGTACCTACCTGCCCTTCCCAGGAGTAGTTTCTGTAGCGATTTTTTCATATCCTCAATTCTTTGTCAAAACTTGATTTTTATATGATTAATAGGTAAACATTCACAATGGAAACACATTGGGACGATTATAAGACAAAAGTAGTTTTCGTCAGTACCTACCTGCCCGTCCCGGGAGTAGTTTCTGTAATGATTTTTTCATATCCTCAAATCTTTGTCAAAACTTGATTTTTATATGATTAATAGGTAAACATTCACAACAGAAACACATTGGGACGATTATAAGACAAAAGTAGTTTTCGTCAGTACCTACCTGCCCGTCCCGGGAGTAGTTTCTGTAGCGATTTTTTCATATCCTCAATTCTTTGTCAAAACTTGATTTTTATATGATTAATAGGTAAAAATTCACAATGGAAACACATTGGGACGATTATAAGACGAAAGTAGTTTTCGTCAGTACCTACCTGCCCGTCCCGGGAGTAGTTTCTGTAATGATTTTTTCATATCCTCAATTCTTTGTCAAAACTTGATTTTTATATGATTAATAGGTAAAAATTCACAATGGAAATACATTGGGACGATTATAAGACAAAAGTAGTTTTCGTCAGTACCTACCTGCCCGTCCCGGGAGTAGTTTCTGTAATGATTTTTTCATATCCTCAAATCTTTGTCAAAACTTGATTTTTATATGATTAATAGGTAAACATTCACAATGGAAACACATTGGGACGATTATAAGACAAAAGTAGTTTTCGTCAGTACCTACCTGCCCGTCCCGGGAGTAGTTTCTGTAATGATTTTTTCAAATCCTCAAATCTTCGTCAAAACTTGATTTTTATATGATTAATAGGTAACCATTCACAATGGAAAAACATTGGGACGATTATAAGACAAAAGTAGTTTTCGTCAGTACCTACCTGCCCGTCCCGGGAGTAGTTTCTGTAGCGATTTTTTCATATCCTCAATTCTTTGTCAAAACTTGATTTTTATATGATTAATAGGTAAAAATTCACAATGGAAACACATTGGGACGATTATAAGACGAAAGTAGTTTTCGTCAGTACCTACCTGCCCGTCCCGGGAGTAGTTTCTGTAATGATTTTTTCATATCCTCAAATCTTTGTCAAAACTTGATTTTTATATGATTAATAGGTAAACATTCACAATGGAAACACATTGGGACGATTATAAGACAAAAGTAGTTTTCGTCAGTACCTACCTGCCCGTCCCGGGAGTAGTTTCTGTAGCGATTTTTTCATATCCTCAATTCTTTGTCAAAACTTGATTTTTATATGATTAATAGGTAAACATTCACAATGGAAACACATTGGGACGATTATAAGACAAAAGTAGTTTTCGTCAGTACCTACCTGCCCGTTCCGGGAGTAGTTTCTGTAGCGATTTTTTCATATCCTCAAATCTTTGTCAAAACTTGATTTTTATATGATTAATAGGTAAACATTCACAATGGAAACACATTGGGACGATTATAAGACGAAAGTAGTTTTCGTCAGTACCTACCTGCCCGTCCCGGGAGTAGTTTCTGTAATGATTTTTTCATATCCTCAAATCTTTGTCAAAACTTGATTTTTATATGATTAATAGGTAAACATTCACAATGGAAACACATTGGGACGATTATAAGACAAAAGTAGTTTTCGTCAGTACCTACCTGCCCGTCCCGGGAGTAGTTTCTGTAGCGATTTTTTCATATCCTCAATTCTTTGTCAAAACTTGATTTTTATATGATTAATAGGTAAACATTCACAATGGAAACACATTGGGACGATAATAAGACAAAAGTAGTTTTCGTCAGTACCTACCTGCCCGTCCCGGGAGTAGTTTCTGTAGCGATTTTTTCATATCCTCAATTCTTTGTCAAAACTGATTTCGATATGATTAATAGGTAAAAATTCACAATGGAAACACATTGGGACGATTATAAGACAAAAGTAGTTTTCCTCAGTACCTACCTGCCCGTCCCGGGAGTAGTTTCTGTAATGATTTTTTCATATCCTCAATTCTTTGTCAAAACTTGATTTTTATATGATTAATAGGTAAAAATTCACAATGGAAACACATTGGGACGATTATAAGACAAAAGTAGTTTTCGTCAGTACCTACCTGCCCGTCCCGGGAGTAGTTTCTGTAATGATTTTTTCATATCCTCAATTCTTTGTCAAAACTTGATTTTTATATGATTAATAGGTAAACATTCACAACGGAAACACATTGGGACGATTATAAGACAAAATTAGTTTTCGTCAGTACCTACCTGCCCGTCCCGGGAGTAGTTTCTGTAATGATTTTTTCAAATCCTCAAATCTTCGTCAAAACTTGATTTTTATATGATTAATAAGTAAACATTCACAATGGAAAAACATTGGGACGATTATAAGACAAAAGTAGTTTTCGTCAGTACCTACCTGCCCGTCCCGGGAGTAGTTTCTGTAGCGATTTTTTCATATCCTCAATTCTTTGTCAAAACTTGATTTTTATATGATTAATAGGTAAAAATTCACAATGGAAACACATTGGGACGATTATAAGACGAAAGTAGTTTTCGTCAGTACCTACCTGCCCGTCCCGGGAGTAGTTTCTGTAATGATTTTTTCATATCCTCAAATCTTTGTCAAAACTTGATTTTTATATGATTAAAAGGTAAACATTCACAATGGAAACACATTGGGACGATTATAAGACAAAAGTAGTTTTCGTCAGTACCTACCTGCCCGTCCCGGGAGTAGTTTCTGTAATGATTTTTTCAAATCCTCAAATCTTCGTCAAAACTTGATTTTTATATGATTAATAGGTAAACATTCACAATGGAAAAACATTGGGACGATTATAAGACAAAAGTAGTTTTCGTCAGTACCTACCTGCCCGTCCCGGGAGTAGTTTCTGTAGCGATTTTTTCATATCCTCAATTCTTTGTCAAAACTTGATTTTTATATGATTAATAGGTAAAAATTCACAATGGAAACACATTGGGACGATTATAAGACAAAAGTAGTTTTCGTCAGTACCTGCCCGTCCCGGGAGTAGTTTCTGTAATGATTTTTTCATATCCTCAAATCTTTGTCAAAACTTGATTTTTATATGATTAATAGGTAAACATTCACAATGGAAACACATTGGGACGATTATAAGACAAAAGTAGTTTTCGTCAGTACCTACCTGCCCGTCCCGGGAGTAGTTTCTGTAGCGATTTTTTCATATCCTCAATTCTTTGTCAAAACTTGATTTTTATATGATTAATAGGTAAAAATTCACAATGGAAACACATTGGGACGATTATAAGACAAAAGTAGTTTTCGTCAGTACCTACCTGCCCGTCCCGGGAGTAGTTTCTGTAGCGATTTTTTCATATCCTCAATTCTTTGTCAAAACTTGATTTCGATATGATTAATAGGTAAAAATTCACAATGGAAACACATTTGGACGATTATAAGACAAAAGTAGTTTTCGTCAGTACCTACCTGCCCGTCCCGGGAGTAGTTTCTGTAATGATTTTTTCATATCCTCAATTCTTTGTCAAAACTTGATTTTAATATGATTAATAGGTAAACATTCACAATGGAAACACATTGGGACGATTATAAGACAAAAGAAGTTTTCGTCAGTACCTACCTGCCCGTCCCGGGAGTAGTTTCTGTAATGATTTTTTCATATCCTCAATTCTTTGTCAAAACTTGATTTTAATATGATTAATAGGTAAACATTCACAATGGAAACACATTGGGACGATTATAAGACAAAAGTAGTTTTCGTCAGTACCACCTGCCCGTCCCGGGAGTAGTTTCTGTAGCGATTTTTTCATATCCTCAATTCTTTGTCAAAACTTGAGTTTTATATGATTAAAAGGTAAACATTCACAATGGAAACACATTGGGACGATTATAAGACAAAAGTAGTTTTCGTCAGTACCTACCTGCCCGTCCCGGGAGTAATTTCTGTGTCGATTTTTTCATATCCTCAATTCTTTGTCAATACTTGATTTTGATATGATTAAAATAGGTAAAAATTCACAATGGAAACACATTGGGACAATTATAAGACAAAAGTAGTTTTCGTCAGTACCTACCTGCCCGTCCCGGGAGTAGTTTCTGTAGCGATTTTTTCATATCCTCAATTCTTTGTCAAAACTTGATTTTTATATGATTAAAAGGTAAACATTCACAATGGAAACACATTGGGACGATTATAAGACAAAAGTAGTTTTCGTCAGTACCTACCTGCCCGTCCCGGGAGTAGTTTCTGTAATGATTTTTTCATATCCTCAAATCTTTGTCAAAACTTGATTTTTATATGATTAATAGGTAAACATTCACAATGGAAACACATTGGGACGATTATAAGACAAAAGTAGTTTTCGTCAGTACCTACCTGCCCGTCCCGGGAGTAGTTTCTGTAGCGATTTTTTCATATCCTCAATTCTTTGTCAAAACTTGATTTTTATATGATTAATAGGTAAAAATTCACAATGGAAACACATTGGGACGATTATAAGACAAAAGTAGTTTTCGTCAGTACCTACCTGCCCGTCCCGGGAGTAGTTTCTGTAGCGATTTTTTCATATCCTCAATTCTTTGTCAAAACTTGATTTCGATATGATTAATAGGTAAAAATTCACAATGGAAACACATTGGGACGATTATAAGACAAAAGTAGTTTTCGTCAGTACCTACCTGCCCGTCCCGGGAGTAGTTTCTGTAGCGATTTTTTCATATCCTCAATTCTTTGTCAAAACTTGATTTTTATATGATTAATAGGTAAACATTCACAATGGAAACACATTGGGACGATTATAAGACAAAAGTAGTTTTCGTCAGTACCTACCTGCCCGTCCCGGGAGTAGTTTCTGTAATGATTTTTTCATATCCTCAATTCTTTGTCAAAACTTGATTTTTATATGATTAATAGGTAAACATTCACAACGGAAACACATTGGGACGATTATAAGACAAAAGTAGTTTTCGTCAGTACCTACCTGCCCGTCCCGGGAGTAGTTTCTGTAATGATTTTTTCATATCCTCAAATCTTTGTCAAAACTTGATTTTTATATGATTAATAGGTAAAAATTCACAATGGAAACACATTGTGACGATTATAAGACAAAAGTAGTTTTCGTCAGTACCTACCTGCCCTTCCCAGGAGTAGTTTCTGTAGCGATTTTTTCATATCCTCAATTCTTTGTCAAAACTTGATTTTTATATGATTAATAGGTAAACATTCACAATGGAAACACATTGGGACGATTATAAGACAAAAGTAGTTTTCGTCAGTACCTACCTGCCCGTCCCGGGAGTAGTTTCTGTAATGATTTTTTCATATCCTCAAATCTTTGTCAAAACTTGATTTTTATATGATTAATAGGTAAACATTCACAACAGAAACACATTGGGACGATTATAAGACAAAAGTAGTTTTCGTCAGTACCTACCTGCCCGTCCCGGGAGTAGTTTCTGTAGCGATTTTTTCATATCCTCAATTCTTTGTCAAAACTTGATTTTTATATGATTAATAGGTAAAAATTCACAATGGAAACACATTGGGACGATTATAAGACGAAAGTAGTTTTCGTCAGTACCTACCTGCCCGTCCCGGGAGTAGTTTCTGTAATGATTTTTTCATATCCTCAATTCTTTGTCAAAACTTGATTTTTATATGATTAATAGGTAAAAATTCACAATGGAAATACATTGGGACGATTATAAGACAAAAGTAGTTTTCGTCAGTACCTACCTGCCCGTCCCGGGAGTAGTTTCTGTAATGATTTTTTCATATCCTCAAATCTTTGTCAAAACTTGATTTTTATATGATTAATAGGTAAACATTCACAATGGAAACACATTGGGACGATTATAAGACAAAAGTAGTTTTCGTCAGTACCTACCTGCCCGTCCCGGGAGTAGTTTCTGTAATGATTTTTTCAAATCCTCAAATCTTCGTCAAAACTTGATTTTTATATGATTAATAGGTAACCATTCACAATGGAAAAACATTGGGACGATTATAAGACAAAAGTAGTTTTCGTCAGTACCTACCTGCCCGTCCCGGGAGTAGTTTCTGTAGCGATTTTTTCATATCCTCAATTCTTTGTCAAAACTTGATTTTTATATGATTAATAGGTAAAAATTCACAATGGAAACACATTGGGACGATTATAAGACGAAAGTAGTTTTCGTCAGTACCTACCTGCCCGTCCCGGGAGTAGTTTCTGTAATGATTTTTTCATATCCTCAAATCTTTGTCAAAACTTGATTTTTATATGATTAATAGGTAAACATTCACAATGGAAACACATTGGGACGATTATAAGACAAAAGTAGTTTTCGTCAGTACCTACCTGCCCGTCCCGGGAGTAGTTTCTGTAGCGATTTTTTCATATCCTCAATTCTTTGTCAAAACTTGATTTTTATATGATTAATAGGTAAACATTCACAATGGAAACACATTGGGACGATTATAAGACAAAAGTAGTTTTCGTCAGTACCTACCTGCCCGTTCCGGGAGTAGTTTCTGTAGCGATTTTTTCATATCCTCAAATCTTTGTCAAAACTTGATTTTTATATGATTAATAGGTAAACATTCACAATGGAAACACATTGGGACGATTATAAGACGAAAGTAGTTTTCGTCAGTACCTACCTGCCCGTCCCGGGAGTAGTTTCTGTAATGATTTTTTCATATCCTCAAATCTTTGTCAAAACTTGATTTTTATATGATTAATAGGTAAACATTCACAATGGAAACACATTGGGACGATTATAAGACAAAAGTAGTTTTCGTCAGTACCTACCTGCCCGTCCCGGGAGTAGTTTCTGTAGCGATTTTTTCATATCCTCAATTCTTTGTCAAAACTTGATTTTTATATGATTAATAGGTAAACATTCACAATGGAAACACATTGGGACGATAATAAGACAAAAGTAGTTTTCGTCAGTACCTACCTGCCCGTCCCGGGAGTAGTTTCTGTAGCGATTTTTTCATATCCTCAATTCTTTGTCAAAACTGATTTCGATATGATTAATAGGTAAAAATTCACAATGGAAACACATTGGGACGATTATAAGACAAAAGTAGTTTTCCTCAGTACCTACCTGCCCGTCCCGGGAGTAGTTTCTGTAATGATTTTTTCATATCCTCAATTCTTTGTCAAAACTTGATTTTTATATGATTAATAGGTAAAAATTCACAATGGAAACACATTGGGACGATTATAAGACAAAAGTAGTTTTCGTCAGTACCTACCTGCCCGTCCCGGGAGTAGTTTCTGTAATGATTTTTTCATATCCTCAATTCTTTGTCAAAACTTGATTTTTATATGATTAATAGGTAAACATTCACAACGGAAACACATTGGGACGATTATAAGACAAAATTAGTTTTCGTCAGTACCTACCTGCCCGTCCCGGGAGTAGTTTCTGTAATGATTTTTTCAAATCCTCAAATCTTCGTCAAAACTTGATTTTTATATGATTAATAGGTAAACATTCACAATGGAAAAACATTGGGACGATTATAAGACAAAAGTAGTTTTCGTCAGTACCTACCTGCCCGTCCCGGGAGTAGTTTCTGTAGCGATTTTTTCATATCCTCAATTCTTTGTCAAAACTTGATTTTTATATGATTAATAGGTAAAAATTCACAATGGAAACACATTGGGACGATTATAAGACGAAAGTAGTTTTCGTCAGTACCTACCTGCCCGTCCCGGGAGTAGTTTCTGTAATGATTTTTTCATATCCTCAAATCTTTGTCAAAACTTGATTTTTATATGATTAAAAGGTAAACATTCACAATGGAAACACATTGGGACGATTATAAGACAAAAGTAGTTTTCGTCAGTACCTACCTGCCCGTCCCGGGAGTAGTTTCTGTAATGATTTTTTCAAATCCTCAAATCTTCGTCAAAACTTGATTTTTATATGATTAATAGGTAAACATTCACAATGGAAAAACATTGGGACGATTATAAGACAAAAGTAGTTTTCGTCAGTACCTACCTGCCCGTCCCGGGAGTAGTTTCTGTAGCGATTTTTTCATATCCTCAATTCTTTGTCAAAACTTGATTTTTATATGATTAATAGGTAAAAATTCACAATGGAAACACATTGGGACGATTATAAGACAAAAGTAGTTTTCGTCAGTACCTGCCCGTCCCGGGAGTAGTTTCTGTAATGATTTTTTCATATCCTCAAATCTTTGTCAAAACTTGATTTTTATATGATTAATAGGTAAACATTCACAATGGAAACACATTGGGACGATTATAAGACAAAAGTAGTTTTCGTCAGTACCTACCTGCCCGTCCCGGGAGTAGTTTCTGTAGCGATTTTTTCATATCCTCAATTCTTTGTCAAAACTTGATTTTTATATGATTAATAGGTAAAAATTCACAATGGAAACACATTGGGACGATTATAAGACAAAAGTAGTTTTCGTCAGTACCTACCTGCCCGTCCCGGGAGTAGTTTCTGTAGCGATTTTTTCATATCCTCAATTCTTTGTCAAAACTTGATTTCGATATGATTAATAGGTAAAAATTCACAATGGAAACACATTTGGACGATTATAAGACAAAAGTAGTTTTCGTCAGTACCTACCTGCCCGTCCCGGGAGTAGTTTCTGTAATGATTTTTTCATATCCTCAATTCTTTGTCAAAACTTGATTTTTATATGATTAATAGGTAAAAATTCACAATGGAAACACATTGGGACGATTATAAGACAAAAGTAGTTTTCGTCAGTACCTACCTGCCCGTCCCGGGAGTAGTTTCTGTAATGATTTTTTCATATCCTCAATTCTTTGTCAAAACTTGATTTTTATATGATTAATAGGTAAACATTCACAACGGAAACACATTGGGACGATTATAAGACAAAAGTAGTTTTCGTCAGTACCTACCTGCCCGTCCCGGGAGTAGTTTCTGTAGCGATTTGTTTATATCCTCAATTTTTGTCAAAACTTGATTTTTATATGATTAATAGGTAAACATTCACAATGGAAACACATTGGGACGATTATAAGACAAAAGTAGTTTTCGTCAGTACCTACCTGCCCGTCCCGGGAGTAGTTTCTGTAATAATTTTTTCATATCCTCAATTCTTTGTCAAAACTTGATTTCGATATGATTAATAGGTAAAAATTCACAATGGAAACACATTGGGACGATTATAAGACAAAAGTAGTTTTCGTCAGTACCTACCTGCCCGTCCCGGGAGTAATTTCTGTGTCGATTTTTTCATATCCTCAATTCTTTGTCAATACTTGATTTTGATATGATTAAAATAGGTAAAAATTCACAATGGAAACACATTGGGACAATTATAAGACAAAAGTAGTTTTCGTCAGTACCTACCTGCCCGTCCCGGGAGTAGTTTCTGTAGCGATTTTTTCATATCCTCAATTCTTTGTCAAAACTTGATTTTTATATGATTAAAAGGTAAACATTCACAATGGAAACACATTGGGACGATTATAAGACAAAAGTAGTTTTCGTCAGTACCTACCTGCCCGTCCCGGGAGTAGTTTCTGTAATGATTTTTTCATATCCTCAAATCTTTGTCAAAACTTGATTTTTATATGATTAATAGGTAAACATTCACAATGGAAACACATTGGGACGATTATAAGACAAAAGTAGTTTTCGTCAGTACCTACCTGCCCGTCCCGGGAGTAGTTTCTGTAGCGATTTTTTCATATCCTCAATTCTTTGTCAAAACTTGATTTTTATATGATTAATAGGTAAAAATTCACAATGGAAACACATTGGGACGATTATAAGACAAAAGTAGTTTTCGTCAGTACCTACCTGCCCGTCCCGGGAGTAGTTTCTGTAGCGATTTTTTCATATCCTCAATTCTTTGTCAATACTTGATTTTGATATGATTAAAATAGGTAAAAATTCACAATGGAAACACATTGGGACAATTATAAGACAAAAGTAGTTTTCGTCAGTACCTACCTGCCCGTCCCGGGAGTAGTTTCTGTAGCGATTTTTTCATATCCTCAATTCTTTGTCAAAACTTGATTTTTATATGATTAAAAGGTAAACATTCACAATGGAAACACATTGGGACGATTATAAGACAAAAGTAGTTTTCGTCAGTACCTACCTGCCCGTCCCGGGAGTAGTTTCTGTAATGATTTTTTCATATCCTCAAATCTTTGTCAAAACTTGATTTTTATATGATTAATAGGTAAACATTCACAATGGAAACACATTGGGACGATTATAAGACAAAAGTAGTTTTCGTCAGTACCTACCTGCCCGTCCCGGGAGTAGTTTCTGTAGCGATTTTTTCATATCCTCAATTCTTTGTCAAAACTTGATTTTTATATGATTAATAGGTAAAAATTCACAATGGAAACACATTGGGACGATTATAAGACAAAAGTAGTTTTCGTCAGTACCTACCTGCCCGTCCCGGGAGTAGTTTCTGTAGCGATTTTTTCATATCCTCAATTCTTTGTCAAAACTTGATTTCGATATGATTAATAGGTAAAAATTCACAATGGAAACACATTGGGACGATTATAAGACAAAAGTAGTTTTCGTCAGTACCTACCTGCCCGTCCCGGGAGTAGTTTCTGTAGCGATTTTTTCATATCCTCAATTCTTTGTCAAAACTTGATTTTTATATGATTAATAGGTAAACATTCACAATGGAAACACATTGGGACGATTATAAGACAAAAGTAGTTTTCGTCAGTACCTACCTGCCCGTCCCGGGAGTAGTTTCTGTAATGATTTTTTCATATCCTCAATTCTTTGTCAAAACTTGATTTTTATATGATTAATAGGTAAACATTCACAACGGAAACACATTGGGACGATTATAAGACAAAAGTAGTTTTCGTCAGTACCTACCTGCCCGTCCCGGGAGTAGTTTCTGTAATGATTTTTTCATATCCTCAAATCTTTGTCAAAACTTGATTTTTATATGATTAATAGGTAAAAATTCACAATGGAAACACATTGTGACGATTATAAGACAAAAGTAGTTTTCGTCAGTACCTACCTGCCCTTCCCAGGAGTAGTTTCTGTAGCGATTTTTTCATATCCTCAATTCTTTGTCAAAACTTGATTTTTATATGATTAATAGGTAAACATTCACAATGGAAACACATTGGGACGATTATAAGACAAAAGTAGTTTTCGTCAGTACCTACCTGCCCGTCCCGGGAGTAGTTTCTGTAATGATTTTTTCATATCCTCAAATCTTTGTCAAAACTTGATTTTTATATGATTAATAGGTAAACATTCACAACAGAAACACATTGGGACGATTATAAGACAAAAGTAGTTTTCGTCAGTACCTACCTGCCCGTCCCGGGAGTAGTTTCTGTAGCGATTTTTTCATATCCTCAATTCTTTGTCAAAACTTGATTTTTATATGATTAATAGGTAAAAATTCACAATGGAAACACATTGGGACGATTATAAGACGAAAGTAGTTTTCGTCAGTACCTACCTGCCCGTCCCGGGAGTAGTTTCTGTAATGATTTTTTCATATCCTCAATTCTTTGTCAAAACTTGATTTTTATATGATTAATAGGTAAAAATTCACAATGGAAATACATTGGGACGATTATAAGACAAAAGTAGTTTTCGTCAGTACCTACCTGCCCGTCCCGGGAGTAGTTTCTGTAATGATTTTTTCATATCCTCAAATCTTTGTCAAAACTTGATTTTTATATGATTAATAGGTAAACATTCACAATGGAAACACATTGGGACGATTATAAGACAAAAGTAGTTTTCGTCAGTACCTACCTGCCCGTCCCGGGAGTAGTTTCTGTAATGATTTTTTCAAATCCTCAAATCTTCGTCAAAACTTGATTTTTATATGATTAATAGGTAACCATTCACAATGGAAAAACATTGGGACGATTATAAGACAAAAGTAGTTTTCGTCAGTACCTACCTGCCCGTCCCGGGAGTAGTTTCTGTAGCGATTTTTTCATATCCTCAATTCTTTGTCAAAACTTGATTTTTATATGATTAATAGGTAAAAATTCACAATGGAAACACATTGGGACGATTATAAGACGAAAGTAGTTTTCGTCAGTACCTACCTGCCCGTCCCGGGAGTAGTTTCTGTAATGATTTTTTCATATCCTCAAATCTTTGTCAAAACTTGATTTTTATATGATTAATAGGTAAACATTCACAATGGAAACACATTGGGACGATTATAAGACAAAAGTAGTTTTCGTCAGTACCTACCTGCCCGTCCCGGGAGTAGTTTCTGTAGCGATTTTTTCATATCCTCAATTCTTTGTCAAAACTTGATTTTTATATGATTAATAGGTAAACATTCACAATGGAAACACATTGGGACGATTATAAGACAAAAGTAGTTTTCGTCAGTACCTACCTGCCCGTTCCGGGAGTAGTTTCTGTAGCGATTTTTTCATATCCTCAAATCTTTGTCAAAACTTGATTTTTATATGATTAATAGGTAAACATTCACAATGGAAACACATTGGGACGATTATAAGACGAAAGTAGTTTTCGTCAGTACCTACCTGCCCGTCCCGGGAGTAGTTTCTGTAATGATTTTTTCATATCCTCAAATCTTTGTCAAAACTTGATTTTTATATGATTAATAGGTAAACATTCACAATGGAAACACATTGGGACGATTATAAGACAAAAGTAGTTTTCGTCAGTACCTACCTGCCCGTCCCGGGAGTAGTTTCTGTAGCGATTTTTTCATATCCTCAATTCTTTGTCAAAACTTGATTTTTATATGATTAATAGGTAAACATTCACAATGGAAACACATTGGGACGATAATAAGACAAAAGTAGTTTTCGTCAGTACCTACCTGCCCGTCCCGGGAGTAGTTTCTGTAGCGATTTTTTCATATCCTCAATTCTTTGTCAAAACTGATTTCGATATGATTAATAGGTAAAAATTCACAATGGAAACACATTGGGACGATTATAAGACAAAAGTAGTTTTCCTCAGTACCTACCTGCCCGTCCCGGGAGTAGTTTCTGTAATGATTTTTTCATATCCTCAATTCTTTGTCAAAACTTGATTTTTATATGATTAATAGGTAAAAATTCACAATGGAAACACATTGGGACGATTATAAGACAAAAGTAGTTTTCGTCAGTACCTACCTGCCCGTCCCGGGAGTAGTTTCTGTAATGATTTTTTCATATCCTCAATTCTTTGTCAAAACTTGATTTTTATATGATTAATAGGTAAACATTCACAACGGAAACACATTGGGACGATTATAAGACAAAATTAGTTTTCGTCAGTACCTACCTGCCCGTCCCGGGAGTAGTTTCTGTAATGATTTTTTCAAATCCTCAAATCTTCGTCAAAACTTGATTTTTATATGATTAATAGGTAAACATTCACAATGGAAAAACATTGGGACGATTATAAGACAAAAGTAGTTTTCGTCAGTACCTACCTGCCCGTCCCGGGAGTAGTTTCTGTAGCGATTTTTTCATATCCTCAATTCTTTGTCAAAACTTGATTTTTATATGATTAATAGGTAAAAATTCACAATGGAAACACATTGGGACGATTATAAGACGAAAGTAGTTTTCGTCAGTACCTACCTGCCCGTCCCGGGAGTAGTTTCTGTAATGATTTTTTCATATCCTCAAATCTTTGTCAAAACTTGATTTTTATATGATTAAAAGGTAAACATTCACAATGGAAACACATTGGGACGATTATAAGACAAAAGTAGTTTTCGTCAGTACCTACCTGCCCGTCCCGGGAGTAGTTTCTGTAATGATTTTTTCAAATCCTCAAATCTTCGTCAAAACTTGATTTTTATATGATTAATAGGTAAACATTCACAATGGAAAAACATTGGGACGATTATAAGACAAAAGTAGTTTTCGTCAGTACCTACCTGCCCGTCCCGGGAGTAGTTTCTGTAGCGATTTTTTCATATCCTCAATTCTTTGTCAAAACTTGATTTTTATATGATTAATAGGTAAAAATTCACAATGGAAACACATTGGGACGATTATAAGACAAAAGTAGTTTTCGTCAGTACCTGCCCGTCCCGGGAGTAGTTTCTGTAATGATTTTTTCATATCCTCAAATCTTTGTCAAAACTTGATTTTTATATGATTAATAGGTAAACATTCACAATGGAAACACATTGGGACGATTATAAGACAAAAGTAGTTTTCGTCAGTACCTACCTGCCCGTCCCGGGAGTAGTTTCTGTAGCGATTTTTTCATATCCTCAATTCTTTGTCAAAACTTGATTTTTATATGATTAATAGGTAAAAATTCACAATGGAAACACATTGGGACGATTATAAGACAAAAGTAGTTTTCGTCAGTACCTACCTGCCCGTCCCGGGAGTAGTTTCTGTAGCGATTTTTTCATATCCTCAATTCTTTGTCAAAACTTGATTTCGATATGATTAATAGGTAAAAATTCACAATGGAAACACATTTGGACGATTATAAGACAAAAGTAGTTTTCGTCAGTACCTACCTGCCCGTCCCGGGAGTAGTTTCTGTAATGATTTTTTCATATCCTCAATTCTTTGTCAAAACTTGATTTTTATATGATTAATAGGTAAAAATTCACAATGGAAACACATTGGGACGATTATAAGACAAAAGTAGTTTTCGTCAGTACCTACCTGCCCGTCCCGGGAGTAGTTTCTGTAATGATTTTTTCATATCCTCAATTCTTTGTCAAAACTTGATTTTTATATGATTAATAGGTAAACATTCACAACGGAAACACATTGGGACGATTATAAGACAAAAGTAGTTTTCGTCAGTACCTACCTGCCCGTCCCGGGAGTAGTTTCTGTAGCGATTTGTTTATATCCTCAATTTTTGTCAAAACTTGATTTTTATATGATTAATAGGTAAACATTCACAATGGAAACACATTGGGACGATTATAAGACAAAAGTAGTTTTCGTCAGTACCTACCTGCCCGTCCCGGGAGTAGTTTCTGTAATAATTTTTTCATATCCTCAATTCTTTGTCAAAACTTGATTTCGATATGATTAATAGGTAAAAATTCACAATGGAAACACATTGGGACGATTATAAGACAAAAGTAGTTTTCGTCAGTACCTACCTGCCCGTCCCGGGAGTAATTTCTGTGTCGATTTTTTCATATCCTCAATTCTTTGTCAATACTTGATTTTGATATGATTAAAATAGGTAAAAATTCACAATGGAAACACATTGGGACAATTATAAGACAAAAGTAGTTTTCGTCAGTACCTACCTGCCCGTCCCGGGAGTAGTTTCTGTAGCGATTTTTTCATATCCTCAATTCTTTGTCAAAACTTGATTTTTATATGATTAAAAGGTAAACATTCACAATGGAAACACATTGGGACGATTATAAGACAAAAGTAGTTTTCGTCAGTACCTACCTGCCCGTCCCGGGAGTAGTTTCTGTAATGATTTTTTCATATCCTCAAATCTTTGTCAAAACTTGATTTTTATATGATTAATAGGTAAACATTCACAATGGAAACACATTGGGACGATTATAAGACAAAAGTAGTTTTCGTCAGTACCTACCTGCCCGTCCCGGGAGTAGTTTCTGTAGCGATTTTTTCATATCCTCAATTCTTTGTCAAAACTTGATTTTTATATGATTAATAGGTAAAAATTCACAATGGAAACACATTGGGACGATTATAAGACAAAAGTAGTTTTCGTCAGTACCTACCTGCCCGTCCCGGGAGTAGTTTCTGTAGCGATTTTTTCATATCCTCAATTCTTTGTCAAAACTTGATTTCGATATGATTAATAGGTAAAAATTCACAATGGAAACACATTGGGACGATTATAAGACAAAAGTAGTTTTCGTCAGTACCTACCTGCCCGTCCCGGGAGTAGTTTCTGTAGCGATTTTTTCATATCCTCAATTCTTTGTCAAAACTTGATTTTTATATGATTAATAGGTAAACATTCACAATGGAAACACATTGGGACGATTATAAGACAAAAGTAGTTTTCGTCAGTACCTACCTGCCCGTCCCGGGAGTAGTTTCTGTAATGATTTTTTCATATCCTCAATTCTTTGTCAAAACTTGATTTTTATATGATTAATAGGTAAACATTCACAACGGAAACACATTGGGACGATTATAAGACAAAAGTAGTTTTCGTCAGTACCTACCTGCCCGTCCCGGGAGTAGTTTCTGTAATGATTTTTTCATATCCTCAAATCTTTGTCAAAACTTGATTTTTATATGATTAATAGGTAAAAATTCACAATGGAAACACATTGTGACGATTATAAGACAAAAGTAGTTTTCGTCAGTACCTACCTGCCCTTCCCAGGAGTAGTTTCTGTAGCGATTTTTTCATATCCTCAATTCTTTGTCAAAACTTGATTTTTATATGATTAATAGGTAAACATTCACAATGGAAACACATTGGGACGATTATAAGACAAAAGTAGTTTTCGTCAGTACCTACCTGCCCGTCCCGGGAGTAGTTTCTGTAATGATTTTTTCATATCCTCAAATCTTTGTCAAAACTTGATTTTTATATGATTAATAGGTAAACATTCACAACAGAAACACATTGGGACGATTATAAGACAAAAGTAGTTTTCGTCAGTACCTACCTGCCCGTCCCGGGAGTAGTTTCTGTAGCGATTTTTTCATATCCTCAATTCTTTGTCAAAACTTGATTTTTATATGATTAATAGGTAAAAATTCACAATGGAAACACATTGGGACGATTATAAGACGAAAGTAGTTTTCGTCAGTACCTACCTGCCCGTCCCGGGAGTAGTTTCTGTAATGATTTTTTCATATCCTCAATTCTTTGTCAAAACTTGATTTTTATATGATTAATAGGTAAAAATTCACAATGGAAATACATTGGGACGATTATAAGACAAAAGTAGTTTTCGTCAGTACCTACCTGCCCGTCCCGGGAGTAGTTTCTGTAATGATTTTTTCATATCCTCAAATCTTTGTCAAAACTTGATTTTTATATGATTAATAGGTAAACATTCACAATGGAAACACATTGGGACGATTATAAGACAAAAGTAGTTTTCGTCAGTACCTACCTGCCCGTCCCGGGAGTAGTTTCTGTAATGATTTTTTCAAATCCTCAAATCTTCGTCAAAACTTGATTTTTATATGATTAATAGGTAACCATTCACAATGGAAAAACATTGGGACGATTATAAGACAAAAGTAGTTTTCGTCAGTACCTACCTGCCCGTCCCGGGAGTAGTTTCTGTAGCGATTTTTTCATATCCTCAATTCTTTGTCAAAACTTGATTTTTATATGATTAATAGGTAAAAATTCACAATGGAAACACATTGGGACGATTATAAGACGAAAGTAGTTTTCGTCAGTACCTACCTGCCCGTCCCGGGAGTAGTTTCTGTAATGATTTTTTCATATCCTCAAATCTTTGTCAAAACTTGATTTTTATATGATTAATAGGTAAACATTCACAATGGAAACACATTGGGACGATTATAAGACAAAAGTAGTTTTCGTCAGTACCTACCTGCCCGTCCCGGGAGTAGTTTCTGTAGCGATTTTTTCATATCCTCAATTCTTTGTCAAAACTTGATTTTTATATGATTAATAGGTAAACATTCACAATGGAAACACATTGGGACGATTATAAGACAAAAGTAGTTTTCGTCAGTACCTACCTGCCCGTTCCGGGAGTAGTTTCTGTAGCGATTTTTTCATATCCTCAAATCTTTGTCAAAACTTGATTTTTATATGATTAATAGGTAAACATTCACAATGGAAACACATTGGGACGATTATAAGACGAAAGTAGTTTTCGTCAGTACCTACCTGCCCGTCCCGGGAGTAGTTTCTGTAATGATTTTTTCATATCCTCAAATCTTTGTCAAAACTTGATTTTTATATGATTAATAGGTAAACATTCACAATGGAAACACATTGGGACGATTATAAGACAAAAGTAGTTTTCGTCAGTACCTACCTGCCCGTCCCGGGAGTAGTTTCTGTAGCGATTTTTTCATATCCTCAATTCTTTGTCAAAACTTGATTTTTATATGATTAATAGGTAAACATTCACAATGGAAACACATTGGGACGATAATAAGACAAAAGTAGTTTTCGTCAGTACCTACCTGCCCGTCCCGGGAGTAGTTTCTGTAGCGATTTTTTCATATCCTCAATTCTTTGTCAAAACTGATTTCGATATGATTAATAGGTAAAAATTCACAATGGAAACACATTGGGACGATTATAAGACAAAAGTAGTTTTCCTCAGTACCTACCTGCCCGTCCCGGGAGTAGTTTCTGTAATGATTTTTTCATATCCTCAATTCTTTGTCAAAACTTGATTTTTATATGATTAATAGGTAAAAATTCACAATGGAAACACATTGGGACGATTATAAGACAAAAGTAGTTTTCGTCAGTACCTACCTGCCCGTCCCGGGAGTAGTTTCTGTAATGATTTTTTCATATCCTCAATTCTTTGTCAAAACTTGATTTTTATATGATTAATAGGTAAACATTCACAACGGAAACACATTGGGACGATTATAAGACAAAATTAGTTTTCGTCAGTACCTACCTGCCCGTCCCGGGAGTAGTTTCTGTAATGATTTTTTCAAATCCTCAAATCTTCGTCAAAACTTGATTTTTATATGATTAATAGGTAAACATTCACAATGGAAAAACATTGGGACGATTATAAGACAAAAGTAGTTTTCGTCAGTACCTACCTGCCCGTCCCGGGAGTAGTTTCTGTAGCGATTTTTTCATATCCTCAATTCTTTGTCAAAACTTGATTTTTATATGATTAATAGGTAAAAATTCACAATGGAAACACATTGGGACGATTATAAGACGAAAGTAGTTTTCGTCAGTACCTACCTGCCCGTCCCGGGAGTAGTTTCTGTAATGATTTTTTCATATCCTCAAATCTTTGTCAAAACTTGATTTTTATATGATTAAAAGGTAAACATTCACAATGGAAACACATTGGGACGATTATAAGACAAAAGTAGTTTTCGTCAGTACCTACCTGCCCGTCCCGGGAGTAGTTTCTGTAATGATTTTTTCAAATCCTCAAATCTTCGTCAAAACTTGATTTTTATATGATTAATAGGTAAACATTCACAATGGAAAAACATTGGGACGATTATAAGACAAAAGTAGTTTTCGTCAGTACCTACCTGCCCGTCCCGGGAGTAGTTTCTGTAGCGATTTTTTCATATCCTCAATTCTTTGTCAAAACTTGATTTTTATATGATTAATAGGTAAAAATTCACAATGGAAACACATTGGGACGATTATAAGACAAAAGTAGTTTTCGTCAGTACCTGCCCGTCCCGGGAGTAGTTTCTGTAATGATTTTTTCATATCCTCAAATCTTTGTCAAAACTTGATTTTTATATGATTAATAGGTAAACATTCACAATGGAAACACATTGGGACGATTATAAGACAAAAGTAGTTTTCGTCAGTACCTACCTGCCCGTCCCGGGAGTAGTTTCTGTAGCGATTTTTTCATATCCTCAATTCTTTGTCAAAACTTGATTTTTATATGATTAATAGGTAAAAATTCACAATGGAAACACATTGGGACGATTATAAGACAAAAGTAGTTTTCGTCAGTACCTACCTGCCCGTCCCGGGAGTAGTTTCTGTAGCGATTTTTTCATATCCTCAATTCTTTGTCAAAACTTGATTTCGATATGATTAATAGGTAAAAATTCACAATGGAAACACATTTGGACGATTATAAGACAAAAGTAGTTTTCGTCAGTACCTACCTGCCCGTCCCGGGAGTAGTTTCTGTAATGATTTTTTCATATCCTCAATTCTTTGTCAAAACTTGATTTTAATATGATTAATAGGTAAACATTCACAATGGAAACACATTGGGACGATTATAAGACAAAAGAAGTTTTCGTCAGTACCTACCTGCCCGTCCCGGGAGTAGTTTCTGTAATGATTTTTTCATATCCTCAATTCTTTGTCAAAACTTGATTTTAATATGATTAATAGGTAAACATTCACAATGGAAACACATTGGGACGATTATAAGACAAAAGTAGTTTTCGTCAGTACCACCTGCCCGTCCCGGGAGTAGTTTCTGTAGCGATTTTTTCATATCCTCAATTCTTTGTCAAAACTTGAGTTTTATATGATTAAAAGGTAAACATTCACAATGGAAACACATTGGGACGATTATAAGACAAAAGTAGTTTTCGTCAGTACCTACCTGCCCGTCCCGGGAGTAATTTCTGTGTCGATTTTTTCATATCCTCAATTCTTTGTCAATACTTGATTTTGATATGATTAAAATAGGTAAAAATTCACAATGGAAACACATTGGGACAATTATAAGACAAAAGTAGTTTTCGTCAGTACCTACCTGCCCGTCCCGGGAGTAGTTTCTGTAGCGATTTTTTCATATCCTCAATTCTTTGTCAAAACTTGATTTTTATATGATTAAAAGGTAAACATTCACAATGGAAACACATTGGGACGATTATAAGACAAAAGTAGTTTTCGTCAGTACCTACCTGCCCGTCCCGGGAGTAGTTTCTGTAATGATTTTTTCATATCCTCAAATCTTTGTCAAAACTTGATTTTTATATGATTAATAGGTAAACATTCACAATGGAAACACATTGGGACGATTATAAGACAAAAGTAGTTTTCGTCAGTACCTACCTGCCCGTCCCGGGAGTAGTTTCTGTAGCGATTTTTTCATATCCTCAATTCTTTGTCAAAACTTGATTTTTATATGATTAATAGGTAAAAATTCACAATGGAAACACATTGGGACGATTATAAGACAAAAGTAGTTTTCGTCAGTACCTACCTGCCCGTCCCGGGAGTAGTTTCTGTAGCGATTTTTTCATATCCTCAATTCTTTGTCAAAACTTGATTTCGATATGATTAATAGGTAAAAATTCACAATGGAAACACATTGGGACGATTATAAGACAAAAGTAGTTTTCGTCAGTACCTACCTGCCCGTCCCGGGAGTAGTTTCTGTAGCGATTTTTTCATATCCTCAATTCTTTGTCAAAACTTGATTTTTATATGATTAATAGGTAAACATTCACAATGGAAACACATTGGGACGATTATAAGACAAAAGTAGTTTTCGTCAGTACCTACCTGCCCGTCCCGGGAGTAGTTTCTGTAATGATTTTTTCATATCCTCAATTCTTTGTCAAAACTTGATTTTTATATGATTAATAGGTAAACATTCACAACGGAAACACATTGGGACGATTATAAGACAAAAGTAGTTTTCGTCAGTACCTACCTGCCCGTCCCGGGAGTAGTTTCTGTAATGATTTTTTCATATCCTCAAATCTTTGTCAAAACTTGATTTTTATATGATTAATAGGTAAAAATTCACAATGGAAACACATTGTGACGATTATAAGACAAAAGTAGTTTTCGTCAGTACCTACCTGCCCTTCCCAGGAGTAGTTTCTGTAGCGATTTTTTCATATCCTCAATTCTTTGTCAAAACTTGATTTTTATATGATTAATAGGTAAACATTCACAATGGAAACACATTGGGACGATTATAAGACAAAAGTAGTTTTCGTCAGTACCTACCTGCCCGTCCCGGGAGTAGTTTCTGTAATGATTTTTTCATATCCTCAAATCTTTGTCAAAACTTGATTTTTATATGATTAATAGGTAAACATTCACAACAGAAACACATTGGGACGATTATAAGACAAAAGTAGTTTTCGTCAGTACCTACCTGCCCGTCCCGGGAGTAGTTTCTGTAGCGATTTTTTCATATCCTCAATTCTTTGTCAAAACTTGATTTTTATATGATTAATAGGTAAAAATTCACAATGGAAACACATTGGGACGATTATAAGACGAAAGTAGTTTTCGTCAGTACCTACCTGCCCGTCCCGGGAGTAGTTTCTGTAATGATTTTTTCATATCCTCAATTCTTTGTCAAAACTTGATTTTTATATGATTAATAGGTAAAAATTCACAATGGAAATACATTGGGACGATTATAAGACAAAAGTAGTTTTCGTCAGTACCTACCTGCCCGTCCCGGGAGTAGTTTCTGTAATGATTTTTTCATATCCTCAAATCTTTGTCAAAACTTGATTTTTATATGATTAATAGGTAAACATTCACAATGGAAACACATTGGGACGATTATAAGACAAAAGTAGTTTTCGTCAGTACCTACCTGCCCGTCCCGGGAGTAGTTTCTGTAATGATTTTTTCAAATCCTCAAATCTTCGTCAAAACTTGATTTTTATATGATTAATAGGTAACCATTCACAATGGAAAAACATTGGGACGATTATAAGACAAAAGTAGTTTTCGTCAGTACCTACCTGCCCGTCCCGGGAGTAGTTTCTGTAGCGATTTTTTCATATCCTCAATTCTTTGTCAAAACTTGATTTTTATATGATTAATAGGTAAAAATTCACAATGGAAACACATTGGGACGATTATAAGACGAAAGTAGTTTTCGTCAGTACCTACCTGCCCGTCCCGGGAGTAGTTTCTGTAATGATTTTTTCATATCCTCAAATCTTTGTCAAAACTTGATTTTTATATGATTAATAGGTAAACATTCACAATGGAAACACATTGGGACGATTATAAGACAAAAGTAGTTTTCGTCAGTACCTACCTGCCCGTCCCGGGAGTAGTTTCTGTAGCGATTTTTTCATATCCTCAATTCTTTGTCAAAACTTGATTTTTATATGATTAATAGGTAAACATTCACAATGGAAACACATTGGGACGATTATAAGACAAAAGTAGTTTTCGTCAGTACCTACCTGCCCGTTCCGGGAGTAGTTTCTGTAGCGATTTTTTCATATCCTCAAATCTTTGTCAAAACTTGATTTTTATATGATTAATAGGTAAACATTCACAATGGAAACACATTGGGACGATTATAAGACGAAAGTAGTTTTCGTCAGTACCTACCTGCCCGTCCCGGGAGTAGTTTCTGTAATGATTTTTTCATATCCTCAAATCTTTGTCAAAACTTGATTTTTATATGATTAATAGGTAAACATTCACAATGGAAACACATTGGGACGATTATAAGACAAAAGTAGTTTTCGTCAGTACCTACCTGCCCGTCCCGGGAGTAGTTTCTGTAGCGATTTTTTCATATCCTCAATTCTTTGTCAAAACTTGATTTTTATATGATTAATAGGTAAACATTCACAATGGAAACACATTGGGACGATAATAAGACAAAAGTAGTTTTCGTCAGTACCTACCTGCCCGTCCCGGGAGTAGTTTCTGTAGCGATTTTTTCATATCCTCAATTCTTTGTCAAAACTGATTTCGATATGATTAATAGGTAAAAATTCACAATGGAAACACATTGGGACGATTATAAGACAAAAGTAGTTTTCCTCAGTACCTACCTGCCCGTCCCGGGAGTAGTTTCTGTAATGATTTTTTCATATCCTCAATTCTTTGTCAAAACTTGATTTTTATATGATTAATAGGTAAAAATTCACAATGGAAACACATTGGGACGATTATAAGACAAAAGTAGTTTTCGTCAGTACCTACCTGCCCGTCCCGGGAGTAGTTTCTGTAATGATTTTTTCATATCCTCAATTCTTTGTCAAAACTTGATTTTTATATGATTAATAGGTAAACATTCACAACGGAAACACATTGGGACGATTATAAGACAAAATTAGTTTTCGTCAGTACCTACCTGCCCGTCCCGGGAGTAGTTTCTGTAATGATTTTTTCAAATCCTCAAATCTTCGTCAAAACTTGATTTTTATATGATTAATAGGTAAACATTCACAATGGAAAAACATTGGGACGATTATAAGACAAAAGTAGTTTTCGTCAGTACCTACCTGCCCGTCCCGGGAGTAGTTTCTGTAGCGATTTTTTCATATCCTCAATTCTTTGTCAAAACTTGATTTTTATATGATTAATAGGTAAAAATTCACAATGGAAACACATTGGGACGATTATAAGACGAAAGTAGTTTTCGTCAGTACCTACCTGCCCGTCCCGGGAGTAGTTTCTGTAATGATTTTTTCATATCCTCAAATCTTTGTCAAAACTTGATTTTTATATGATTAAAAGGTAAACATTCACAATGGAAACACATTGGGACGATTATAAGACAAAAGTAGTTTTCGTCAGTACCTACCTGCCCGTCCCGGGAGTAGTTTCTGTAATGATTTTTTCAAATCCTCAAATCTTCGTCAAAACTTGATTTTTATATGATTAATAGGTAAACATTCACAATGGAAAAACATTGGGACGATTATAAGACAAAAGTAGTTTTCGTCAGTACCTACCTGCCCGTCCCGGGAGTAGTTTCTGTAGCGATTTTTTCATATCCTCAATTCTTTGTCAAAACTTGATTTTTATATGATTAATAGGTAAAAATTCACAATGGAAACACATTGGGACGATTATAAGACAAAAGTAGTTTTCGTCAGTACCTGCCCGTCCCGGGAGTAGTTTCTGTAATGATTTTTTCATATCCTCAAATCTTTGTCAAAACTTGATTTTTATATGATTAATAGGTAAACATTCACAATGGAAACACATTGGGACGATTATAAGACAAAAGTAGTTTTCGTCAGTACCTACCTGCCCGTCCCGGGAGTAGTTTCTGTAGCGATTTTTTCATATCCTCAATTCTTTGTCAAAACTTGATTTTTATATGATTAATAGGTAAAAATTCACAATGGAAACACATTGGGACGATTATAAGACAAAAGTAGTTTTCGTCAGTACCTACCTGCCCGTCCCGGGAGTAGTTTCTGTAGCGATTTTTTCATATCCTCAATTCTTTGTCAAAACTTGATTTCGATATGATTAATAGGTAAAAATTCACAATGGAAACACATTGGGACGATTATAAGACAAAAGTAGTTTTCGTCAGTACCTACCTGCCCGTCCCGGGAGTAGTTTCTGTAGCGATTTTTTCATATCCTCAATTCTTTGTCAAAACTTGATTTTTATATGATTAATAGGTAAACATTCACAATGGAAACACATTGGGACGATTATAAGACAAAAGTAGTTTTCGTCAGTACCTACCTGCCCGTCCCGGGAGTAGTTTCTGTAATAATTTTTTCATATCCTCAATTCTTTGTCAAAACTTGATTTCGATATGATTAATAGGTAAAAATTCACAATGGAAACACATTGGGACGATTATAAGACAAAAGTAGTTTTCGTCAGTACCTACCTGCCCGTCCCGGGAGTAGTTTCTGTAATGATTTTTTCATATCCTCAATTCTTTGTCAAAACTTGATTTTAATATGATTAATAGGTAAACATTCAAAATGGAAACACATTGGGACGATTATAAGACAAAAGTAGTTTTCGTCAGTACCACCTGCCCGTCCCGGGAGTAGTTTCTGTAGCGATTTTTTCATATCCTCAATTCTTTGTCAAAACTTGATTTTTATATGATTAAAAGGTAAACATTCACAATGGAAACACATTGGGACGATTATAAGACAAAAGTAGTTTTCGTCAGTACCTACCTGCCCGTCCCGGGAGTAGTTTCTGTAATGATTTTTTCATATCCTCAAATCTTTGTCAAAACTTGATTTTTATATGATTAATAGGTAAACATTCACAATGGAAACACATTGGGACGATTATAAGACAAAAGTAGTTTTCGTCAGTACCTACCTGCCCGTCCCGGGAGTAGTTTCTGTAATGATTTTTTCATATCCTCAATTCTTTGTCAAAACTTGATTTTAATATGATTAATAGGTAAACATTCACAATGGAAACACATTGGGACGATTATAAGACAAAAGAAGTTTTCGTCAGTACCTACCTGCCCGTCCCGGGAGTAGTTTCTGTAATGATTTTTTCATATCCTCAATTCTTTGTCAAAACTTGATTTTTATATGATTAATAGGTAAACATTCACAACGGAAACACATTGGGACGATTATAAGACAAAATTAGTTTTCGTCAGTACCTACCTGCCCGTCCCGGGAGTAGTTTCTGTAATGATTTTTTCAAATCCTCAAATCTTCGTCAAAACTTGATTTTTATATGATTAATAGGTAAACATTCACAATGGAAAAACATTGGGACGATTATAAGACAAAAGTAGTTTTCGTCAGTACCTACCTGCCCGTCCCGGGAGTAGTTTCTGTAGCGATTTTTTCATATCCTCAATTCTTTGTCAAAACTTGATTTTTATATGATTAATAGGTAAAAATTCACAATGGAAACACATTGGGACGATTATAAGACGAAAGTAGTTTTCGTCAGTACCTACCTGCCCGTCCCGGGAGTAGTTTCTGTAATGATTTTTTCATATCCTCAAATCTTTGTCAAAACTTGATTTTTATATGATTAAAAGGTAAACATTCACAATGGAAACACATTGGGACGATTATAAGACAAAAGTAGTTTTCGTCAGTACCTACCTGCCCGTCCCGGGAGTAGTTTCTGTAATGATTTTTTCAAATCCTCAAATCTTCGTCAAAACTTGATTTTTATATGATTAATAGGTAAACATTCACAATGGAAAAACATTGGGACGATTATAAGACAAAAGTAGTTTTCGTCAGTACCTACCTGCCCGTCCCGGGAGTAGTTTCTGTAGCGATTTTTTCATATCCTCAATTCTTTGTCAAAACTTGATTTTTATATGATTAATAGGTAAAAATTCACAATGGAAACACATTGGGACGATTATAAGACAAAAGTAGTTTTCGTCAGTACCTGCCCGTCCCGGGAGTAGTTTCTGTAATGATTTTTTCATATCCTCAAATCTTTGTCAAAACTTGATTTTTATATGATTAATAGGTAAACATTCACAATGGAAACACATTGGGACGATTATAAGACAAAAGTAGTTTTCGTCAGTACCTACCTGCCCGTCCCGGGAGTAGTTTCTGTAGCGATTTTTTCATATCCTCAATTCTTTGTCAAAACTTGATTTTTATATGATTAATAGGTAAAAATTCACAATGGAAACACATTGGGACGATTATAAGACAAAAGTAGTTTTCGTCAGTACCTACCTGCCCGTCCCGGGAGTAGTTTCTGTAGCGATTTTTTCATATCCTCAATTCTTTGTCAAAACTTGATTTCGATATGATTAATAGGTAAAAATTCACAATGGAAACACATTTGGACGATTATAAGACAAAAGTAGTTTTCGTCAGTACCTACCTGCCCGTCCCGGGAGTAGTTTCTGTAATGATTTTTTCATATCCTCAATTCTTTGTCAAAACTTGATTTTTATATGATTAATAGGTAAAAATTCACAATGGAAACACATTGGGACGATTATAAGACAAAAGTAGTTTTCGTCAGTACCTACCTGCCCGTCCCGGGAGTAGTTTCTGTAATGATTTTTTCATATCCTCAATTCTTTGTCAAAACTTGATTTTTATATGATTAATAGGTAAACATTCACAACGGAAACACATTGGGACGATTATAAGACAAAAGTAGTTTTCGTCAGTACCTACCTGCCCGTCCCGGGAGTAGTTTCTGTAGCGATTTGTTTATATCCTCAATTTTTGTCAAAACTTGATTTTTATATGATTAATAGGTAAACATTCACAATGGAAACACATTGGGACGATTATAAGACAAAAGTAGTTTTCGTCAGTACCTACCTGCCCGTCCCGGGAGTAGTTTCTGTAGCGATTTTTTCATATCCTCAATTCTTTGTCAAAACTTGATTTTTATATGATTAAAAGGTAAACATTCACAATGGAAATACATTAGGACGATTATAAGACAAAAGTAGTTTTCGTCAGTACCTACCTGCCCGTCCCGGGAGTAGTTTCTGTAATAATTTTTTCATATCCTCAATTCTTTGTCAAAACTTGATTTCGATATGATTAATAGGTAAAAATTCACAATGGAAACACATTGGGACGATTATAAGACAAAAGTAGTTTTCGTCAGTACCTACCTGCCCGTCCCGGGAGTAGTTTCTGTAATGATTTTTTCATATCCTCAATTCTTTGTCAAAACTTGATTTTAATATGATTAATAGGTAAACATTCAAAATGGAAACACATTGGGACGATTATAAGACAAAAGTAGTTTTCGTCAGTACCACCTGCCCGTCCCGGGAGTAGTTTCTGTAGCGATTTTTTCATATCCTCAATTCTTTGTCAAAACTTGATTTTTATATGATTAAAAGGTAAACATTCACAATGGAAACACATTGGGACGATTATAAGACAAAAGTAGTTTTCGTCAGTACCTACCTGCCCGTCCCGGGAGTAGTTTCTGTAATGATTTTTTCATATCCTCAAATCTTTGTCAAAACTTGATTTTTATATGATTAATAGGTAAACATTCACAATGGAAACACATTGGGACGATTATAAGACAAAAGTAGTTTTCGTCAGTACCTACCTGCCCGTCCCGGGAGTAGTTTCTGTAATGATTTTTTCATATCCTCAATTCTTTGTCAAAACTTGATTTTAATATGATTAATAGGTAAACATTCACAATGGAAACACATTGGGACGATTATAAGACAAAAGAAGTTTTCGTCAGTACCTACCTGCCCGTCCCGGGAGTAGTTTCTGTAATGATTTTTTCATATCCTCAATTCTTTGTCAAAACTTGATTTTAATATGATTAATAGGTAAACATTCACAATGGAAACACATTGGGACGATTATAAGACAAAAGTAGTTTTCGTCAGTACCACCTGCCCGTCCCGGGAGTAGTTTCTGTAGCGATTTTTTCATATCCTCAATTCTTTGTCAAAACTTGAGTTTTATATGATTAAAAGGTAAACATTCACAATGGAAACACATTGGGACGATTATAAGACAAAAGTAGTTTTCGTCAGTACCTACCTGCCCGTCCCGGGAGTAATTTCTGTGTCGATTTTTTCATATCCTCAATTCTTTGTCAATACTTGATTTTGATATGATTAAAATAGGTAAAAATTCACAATGGAAACACATTGGGACAATTATAAGACAAAAGTAGTTTTCGTCAGTACCTACCTGCCCGTCCCGGGAGTAGTTTCTGTAGCGATTTTTTCATATCCTCAATTCTTTGTCAAAACTTGATTTTTATATGATTAAAAGGTAAACATTCACAATGGAAACACATTGGGACGATTATAAGACAAAAGTAGTTTTCGTCAGTACCTACCTGCCCGTCCCGGGAGTAGTTTCTGTAATGATTTTTTCATATCCTCAAATCTTTGTCAAAACTTGATTTTTATATGATTAATAGGTAAACATTCACAATGGAAACACATTGGGACGATTATAAGACAAAAGTAGTTTTCGTCAGTACCTACCTGCCCGTCCCGGGAGTAGTTTCTGTAGCGATTTTTTCATATCCTCAATTCTTTGTCAAAACTTGATTTTTATATGATTAATAGGTAAAAATTCACAATGGAAACACATTGGGACGATTATAAGACAAAAGTAGTTTTCGTCAGTACCTACCTGCCCGTCCCGGGAGTAGTTTCTGTAGCGATTTTTTCATATCCTCAATTCTTTGTCAAAACTTGATTTCGATATGATTAATAGGTAAAAATTCACAATGGAAACACATTGGGACGATTATAAGACAAAAGTAGTTTTCGTCAGTACCTACCTGCCCGTCCCGGGAGTAGTTTCTGTAGCGATTTTTTCATATCCTCAATTCTTTGTCAAAACTTGATTTTTATATGATTAATAGGTAAACATTCACAATGGAAACACATTGGGACGATTATAAGACAAAAGTAGTTTTCGTCAGTACCTACCTGCCCGTCCCGGGAGTAGTTTCTGTAATGATTTTTTCATATCCTCAATTCTTTGTCAAAACTTGATTTTTATATGATTAATAGGTAAACATTCACAACGGAAACACATTGGGACGATTATAAGACAAAAGTAGTTTTCGTCAGTACCTACCTGCCCGTCCCGGGAGTAGTTTCTGTAATGATTTTTTCATATCCTCAAATCTTTGTCAAAACTTGATTTTTATATGATTAATAGGTAAAAATTCACAATGGAAACACATTGTGACGATTATAAGACAAAAGTAGTTTTCGTCAGTACCTACCTGCCCTTCCCAGGAGTAGTTTCTGTAGCGATTTTTTCATATCCTCAATTCTTTGTCAAAACTTGATTTTTATATGATTAATAGGTAAACATTCACAATGGAAACACATTGGGACGATTATAAGACAAAAGTAGTTTTCGTCAGTACCTACCTGCCCGTCCCGGGAGTAGTTTCTGTAATGATTTTTTCATATCCTCAAATCTTTGTCAAAACTTGATTTTTATATGATTAATAGGTAAACATTCACAACAGAAACACATTGGGACGATTATAAGACAAAAGTAGTTTTCGTCAGTACCTACCTGCCCGTCCCGGGAGTAGTTTCTGTAGCGATTTTTTCATATCCTCAATTCTTTGTCAAAACTTGATTTTTATATGATTAATAGGTAAAAATTCACAATGGAAACACATTGGGACGATTATAAGACAAAAGTAGTTTTCGTCAGTACCTACCTGCCCGTCCCGGGAGTAGTTTCTGTAGCGATTTGTTCATATCCTCAATTTTTGTCAAAACTTGATTTTTATATGATTAATAGGTAAAAATTCACAATGGAAACACATTGGGACGATTATAAGACAAAAGTAGTTTTCGTCAGTACCTACCTGCCCGTCCCGGGAGTAGTTTCTGTAGCGATTTTTTCATATCCTCAATTCTTTGTCAAAACTTGATTTTTATATGATTAATAGGTAAACATTCACAATGGAAACACATTGGGACGATTATAAGACAAAAGTAGTTTTCGTCAGTACCTACCTGCCCGTCCCGGGAGTAGTTTCTGTAATGATTTTTTCATATCCTCAATTCTTTGTCAAAACTTGATTTTTATATGATTAATAGGTAAACATTCACAACGGAAACACATTGGGACGATTATAAGACAAAATTAGTTTTCGTCAGTACCTACCTGCCCGTCCCGGGAGTAGTTTCTGTAATGATTTTTTCAAATCCTCAAATCTTCGTCAAAACTTGATTTTTATATGATTAATAGGTAAACATTCACAATGGAAAAACATTGGGACGATTATAAGACAAAAGTAGTTTTCGTCAGTACCTACCTGCCCGTCCCGGGAGTAGTTTCTGTAGCGATTTTTTCATATCCTCAATTCTTTGTCAAAACTTGATTTTTATATGATTAATAGGTAAAAATTCACAATGGAAACACATTGGGACGATTATAAGACGAAAGTAGTTTTCGTCAGTACCTACCTGCCCGTCCCGGGAGTAGTTTCTGTAATGATTTTTTCATATCCTCAATTCTTTGTCAAAACTTGATTTTTATATGATTAATAGGTAAAAATTCACAATGGAAATACATTGGGACGATTATAAGACAAAAGTAGTTTTCGTCAGTACCTACCTGCCCGTCCCGGGAGTAGTTTCTGTAATGATTTTTTCATATCCTCAAATCTTTGTCAAAACTTGATTTTTATATGATTAATAGGTAAACATTCACAATGGAAACACATTGGGACGATTATAAGACAAAAGTAGTTTTCGTCAGTACCTACCTGCCCGTCCCGGGAGTAGTTTCTGTAATGATTTTTTCAAATCCTCAAATCTTCGTCAAAACTTGATTTTTATATGATTAATAGGTAACCATTCACAATGGAAAAACATTGGGACGATTATAAGACAAAAGTAGTTTTCGTCAGTACCTACCTGCCCGTCCCGGGAGTAGTTTCTGTAATGATTTTTTCATATCCTCAATTCTTTGTCAAAACTTGATTTTTATATGATTAATAGGTAAAAATTCACAATGGAAACACATTGGGACGATTATAAGACGAAAGTAGTTTTCGTCAGTACCTACCTGCCCGTCCCGGGAGTAGTTTCTGTAATGATTTTTTCATATCCTCAAATCTTTGTCAAAACTTGATTTTTATATGATTAATAGGTAAACATTCACAATGGAAACACATTGGGACGATTATAAGACAAAAGTAGTTTTCGTCAGTACCTACCTGCCCGTCCCGGGAGTAGTTTCTGTAGCGATTTTTTCATATCCTCAATTCTTTGTCAAAACTTGATTTTTATATGATTAATAGGTAAACATTCACAATGGAAACACATTGGGACGATTATAAGACAAAAGTAGTTTTCGTCAGTACCTACCTGCCCGTTCCGGGAGTAGTTTCTGTAGCGATTTTTTCATATCCTCAAATCTTTGTCAAAACTTGATTTTTATATGATTAATAGGTAAACATTCACAATGGAAACACATTGGGACGATTATAAGACGAAAGTAGTTTTCGTCAGTACCTACCTGCCCGTCCCGGGAGTAGTTTCTGTAATGATTTTTTCATATCCTCAAATCTTTGTCAAAACTTGATTTTTATATGATTAATAGGTAAACATTCACAATGGAAACACATTGGGACGATTATAAGACAAAAGTAGTTTTCGTCAGTACCTACCTGCCCGTCCCGGGAGTAGTTTCTGTAGCGATTTTTTCATATCCTCAATTCTTTGTCAAAACTTGATTTTTATATGATTAATAGGTAAACATTCACAATGGAAACACATTGGGACGATAATAAGACAAAAGTAGTTTTCGTCAGTACCTACCTGCCCGTCCCGGGAGTAGTTTCTGTAGCGATTTTTTCATATCCTCAATTCTTTGTCAAAACTGATTTCGATATGATTAATAGGTAAAAATTCACAATGGAAACACATTGGGACGATTATAAGACAAAAGTAGTTTTCCTCAGTACCTACCTGCCCGTCCCGGGAGTAGTTTCTGTAATGATTTTTTCATATCCTCAATTCTTTGTCAAAACTTGATTTTTATATGATTAATAGGTAAAAATTCACAATGGAAACACATTGGGACGATTATAAGACAAAAGTAGTTTTCGTCAGTACCTACCTGCCCGTCCCGGGAGTAGTTTCTGTAATGATTTTTTCATATCCTCAATTCTTTGTCAAAACTTGATTTTTATATGATTAATAGGTAAACATTCACAACGGAAACACATTGGGACGATTATAAGACAAAATTAGTTTTCGTCAGTACCTACCTGCCCGTCCCGGGAGTAGTTTCTGTAATGATTTTTTCAAATCCTCAAATCTTCGTCAAAACTTGATTTTTATATGATTAATAGGTAAACATTCACAATGGAAAAACATTGGGACGATTATAAGACAAAAGTAGTTTTCGTCAGTACCTACCTGCCCGTCCCGGGAGTAGTTTCTGTAGCGATTTTTTCATATCCTCAATTCTTTGTCAAAACTTGATTTTTATATGATTAATAGGTAAAAATTCACAATGGAAACACATTGGGACGATTATAAGACGAAAGTAGTTTTCGTCAGTACCTACCTGCCCGTCCCGGGAGTAGTTTCTGTAATGATTTTTTCATATCCTCAAATCTTTGTCAAAACTTGATTTTTATATGATTAAAAGGTAAACATTCACAATGGAAACACATTGGGACGATTATAAGACAAAAGTAGTTTTCGTCAGTACCTACCTGCCCGTCCCGGGAGTAGTTTCTGTAATGATTTTTTCAAATCCTCAAATCTTCGTCAAAACTTGATTTTTATATGATTAATAGGTAAACATTCACAATGGAAAAACATTGGGACGATTATAAGACAAAAGTAGTTTTCGTCAGTACCTACCTGCCCGTCCCGGGAGTAGTTTCTGTAGCGATTTTTTCATATCCTCAATTCTTTGTCAAAACTTGATTTTTATATGATTAATAGGTAAAAATTCACAATGGAAACACATTGGGACGATTATAAGACGAAAGTAGTTTTCGTCAGTACCTACCTGCCCGTCCCGGGAGTAGTTTCTGTAATGATTTTTTCATATCCTCAATTCTTTGTCAAAACTTGATTTTAATATGATTAATAGGTAAACATTCAAAATGGAAACACATTGGGACGATTATAAGACAAAAGTAGTTTTCGTCAGTACCACCTGCCCGTCCCGGGAGTAGTTTCTGTAGCGATTTTTTCATATCCTCAATTCTTTGTCAAAACTTGAGTTTTATATGATTAAAAGGTAAACATTCACAATGGAAACACATTGGGACGATTATAAGACAAAAGTAATTTTCGTCAGTACCTACCTGCCCGTCCCGGGAGTAGTTTCTGTAATGATTTTTTCATATCCTCAATTCTTTGTCAAAACTTGAGTTTTATATGATTAAAAGGTAAACATTCACAATGGAAACACATTGGGACGATTATAAGACAAAAGTAGTTTTCGTCAGTACCTACCTGCCCGTCCCGGGAGTAGTTTCTGTAATGATTTTTTCATATCCTCAAATCTTTGTCAAAACTTGATTTTTATATGATTAATAGGTAAACATTCACAATGGAAACACATTGGGACGATTATAAGACAAAAGTAGTTTTCGTCAGTACCTACCTGCCCGTCCCGGGAGTAGTTTCTGTAATGATTTTTTCATATCCTCAATTCTTTGTCAAAACTTGATTTTAATATGATTAATAGGTAAACATTCACAATGGAAACACATTGGGACGATTATAAGACAAAAGAAGTTTTCGTCAGTACCTACCTGCCCGTCCCGGGAGTAGTTTCTGTAATGATTTTTTCATATCCTCAATTCTTTGTCAAAACTTGATTTTAATATGATTAATAGGTAAACATTCACAATGGAAACACATTGGGACGATTATAAGACAAAAGTAGTTTTCGTCAGTACCACCTGCCCGTCCCGGGAGTAGTTTCTGTAGCGATTTTTTCATATCCTCAATTCTTTGTCAAAACTTGAGTTTTATATGATTAAAAGGTAAACATTCACAATGGAAACACATTGGGACGATTATAAGACAAAAGTAGTTTTCGTCAGTACCTACCTGCCCGTCCCGGGAGTAATTTCTGTGTCGATTTTTTCATATCCTCAATTCTTTGTCAATACTTGATTTTTATATGATTAAAATAGGTAAAAATTCACAATGGAAACACATTGGGACAATTATAAGACAAAAGTAGTTTTCGTCAGTACCTACCTGCCCGTCCCGGGAGTAGTTTCTGTAGCGATTTTTTCATATCCTCAATTCTTTGTCAAAACTTGATTTTTATATGATTAAAAGGTAAACATTCACAATGGAAACACATTGGGACGATTATAAGACAAAAGTAGTTTTCGTCAGTACCTACCTGCCCGTCCCGGGAGTAGTTTCTGTAATGATTTTTTCATATCCTCAAATCTTTGTCAAAACTTGATTTTTATATGATTAATAGGTAAACATTCACAATGGAAACACATTGGGACGATTATAAGACAAAAGTAGTTTTCGTCAGTACCTACCTGCCCGTCCCGGGAGTAGTTTCTGTAGCGATTTTTTCATATCCTCAATTCTTTGTCAAAACTTGATTTTTATATGATTAATAGGTAAAAATTCACAATGGAAACACATTGGGACGATTATAAGACAAAAGTAGTTTTCGTCAGTACCTACCTGCCCGTCCCGGGAGTAGTTTCTGTAGCGATTTTTTCATATCCTCAATTCTTTGTCAAAACTTGATTTCGATATGATTAATAGGTAAAAATTCACAATGGAAACACATTGGGACGATTATAAGACAAAAGTAGTTTTCGTCAGTACCTACCTGCCCGTCCCGGGAGTAGTTTCTGTAATGATTTTTTCATATCCTCAATTCTTTGTCAAAACTTGATTTTTATATGATTAATAGGTAAAAATTCACAATGGAAACACATTGGGACGATTATAAGACAAAAGTAGTTTTCGTCAGTACCTACCTGCCCGTCCCGGGAGTAGTTTCTGTAATGATTTTTTCATATCCTCAATTCTTTGTCAAAACTTGATTTTTATATGATTAATAGGTAAACATTCACAACGGAAACACATTGGGACGATTATAAGACAAAAGTAGTTTTCGTCAGTACCTACCTGCCCGTCCCGGGAGTAGTTTCTGTAATGATTTTTTCATATCCTCAATTCTGTGTCAAAACTTGATTTTTATATGATTAATAGGTAAACATTCACAATGGAAACACATTGGGACGATTATAAGACAAAAGTAGTTTTCGTCAGTACCTACCTGCCCGTCCCGGGAGTAGTTTCTGTAATGATTTTTTCATATCCTCAAATCTTTGTCAAAACTTGATTTTTATATGATTAATGGGTAAACATTCACAACAGAAACACATTGGGACGATTATAAGACAAAAGTAGTTTTCGTCAGTACCTACCTGCCCGTCCCGGGAGTAGTTTCTGTAGCAATTTTTTCATATCCTCAATTCTTTGTCAAAACTTGATTTTTATATGATTAAAAGGTAAACATTGACAATGGAAACACATTGGGACGATTATAAGACAAAAGTAGTTTTCGTCAGTACCTACCTGCCCGTCCCGGGAGTAGTTTCTGTAGCGATTTTTTCATATCCTCAATATTTTGTCAAAACTTGATTTTTATATGATTATTAGGTAAAAATTCACAATGGAAACACATTGGGACGATTATAAGACAAAAGTAGTTTTCGTCAGTACCTACCTGCCCGTCCCGGGAGTAGTTTCTGTAATGATTTTTTCATATCCTCAAATCTTTGTCAAAACTTGATTTTTATATGATTAATAGGTAAACATTCACAATGGAAACACATTGGGACGATTATAAGACAAAAGTAGTTTTCGTCAGTACCTACCTGCCCGTCCCGGGAGTAGTTTCTGTAGCGATTTTTTCATATCCTCAATTCTTTGTCAAAACTTGATTTTTATATGATTAATAGGTAAACATTCACAATGGAAACACATTGGGACGATAATAAGACAAAAGTAGTTTTCGTCAGTACCTACCTGCCCGTCCCGGGAGTAGTTTCTGTAGCGATTTTTTCATATCCTCAATTCTTTGTCAAAACTGATTTCGATATGATTAATAGGTAAAAATTCACAATGGAAACACATTGGGACGATTATAAGACAAAAGTAGTTTTCCTCAGTACCTACCTGCCCGTCCCGGGAGTAGTTTCTGTAATGATTTTTTCATATCCTCAATTCTTTGTCAAAACTTGATTTTTATATGATTAATAGGTAAAAATTCACAATGGAAACACATTGGGACGATTATAAGACAAAAGTAGTTTTCGTCAGTACCTACCTGCCCGTCCCGGGAGTAGTTTCTGTAATGATTTTTTCATATCCTCAATTCTTTGTCAAAACTTGATTTTTATTTGATTAATAGGTAAACATTCACAACGGAAACACATTGGGACGATTATAAGACAAAATTAGTTTTCGTCAGTACCTACCTGCCCGTCCCGGGAGTAGTTTCTGTAATGATTTTTTCAAATCCTCAAATCTTCGTCAAAACTTGATTTTTATATGATTAATAGGTAAACATTCACAATGGAAAAACATTGGGACGATTATAAGACAAAAGTAGTTTTCGTCAGTACCTACCTGCCCGTCCCGGGAGTAGTTTCTGTAGCGATTTTTTCATATCCTCAATTCTTTGTCAAAACTTGATTTTTATATGATTAATAGGTAAAAATTCACAATGGAAACACATTGGGACGATTATAAGACGAAAGTAGTTTTCGTCAGTACCTACCTGCCCGTCCCGGGAGTAGTTTCTGTAATGATTTTTTCATATCCTCAAATCTTTGTCAAAACTTGATTTTTATATGATTAAAAGGTAAACATTCACAATGGAAACACATTGGGACGATTATAAGACAAAAGTAGTTTTCGTCAGTACCTACCTGCCCGTCCCGGGAGTAGTTTCTGTAATGATTTTTTCAAATCCTCAAATCTTCGTCAAAACTTGATTTTTATATGATTAATAGGTAAACATTCACAATGGAAAAACATTGGGACGATTATAAGACAAAAGTAGTTTTCGTCAGTACCTACCTGCCCGTCCCGGGAGTAGTTTCTGTAGCGATTTTTTCATATCCTCAATTCTTTGTCAAAACTTGATTTTTATATGATTAATAGGTAAAAATTCACAATGGAAACACATTGGGACGATTATAAGACGAAAGTAGTTTTCGTCAGTACCTACCTGCCCGTCCCGGGAGTAGTTTCTGTAATGATTTTTTCATATCCTCAAATCTTTGTCAAAACTTGATTTTTATATGATTAACTAGTTGTTAGATGTGCGCGAGCTGCAAGCAGCTCGCGGGGGTTGTGTATAGGTATTGAGTTTTTTTTCATTGTATTCCCCTTGTCGTAACCTACACCTTGTATTATTTTGTTTGAAATCGATAGCCATGAGAAAATTTTGCGATGAAAAAATGTCAGCCATCTTGGATTTGGAAATGGACATCTTTTTCGTAATCTACGAGTTCAAGTTACTCGAAAACGATACCCATGTCAGATTTTTTGATTGGGGGGGAAGTTCAGGGGAGCTGGGGGCGTGGGGGGGGGGTCACGGCACGGCTCGCTTCGCTCGCCGTGCCGTTCCCCTTGGTCGCATTGTGGCTCGCTTCGCTCGCCACAATGCTCCCCCGGGTTATAAGTGAGGGGGTCTTAGGGGGGTCGTCGGGGGAGTCACAGCACGGCTCGCTTCGCTCCCCGCTTCGTTCCCCGAGGTCGAATCGCGGCTCGCTTCGCTCGCCGCAATGCTCCACCCGAAAAAAAAATATAGTTGAGGGGGTCTTGGGGGGTCACAGCACGGCTCGCTTCGCTCGCCGTGCCGTTCCCCTTGGTCGCATTGCGGATCGCTTCGCTCGCCGCAATGCTCCCCTGGGTTAAGTGTGAGGGGGTCTTGGGGGTTGTCGGGGGGGTCACAGCACGGCTCGCTTCGCTCGCCGTGCTGTTCCCCTTGGTCGTATCGAAATCGAAATCCTCACCTCAAGTAATTCAAAAACGATACCCATATCAGATTTTTTGGTTGGGGGAGGGGGGTACAGGGGGGCTGGGGGCGTGGGGGGGGGTCACGGCACGGCTCGCTTCGCTCGCCGTGCCGTTCCCCTTGCTCGCATTGCGGCTCGCTTCGCTCGCCGCAATGCTCCCCTGGGTTAAGGGTGAGGGGTCTTGGGGGGTCGTCGGGGGGTTCCCCTTGGTCGCATCGAAATCGAAATCCTCACCCCTAGTTAGTCAAAAACGATACCCATATCAGATTTTTTGGTTAAGGGAAGGGGTACAGGGGGGCTGGGGGCGTGGGGGGGTCACGGCACGGCTCGCTTCGCTCGCCGTGTCGTTCCCCTTGGTCGCATTGCGGCTTGCTTCGCTCGCCGCAATGCTCCCCTGGGTTAAGTGTGAGGGGGTCTTGGGGGTTGTCGGGGGGGGTCACAGCACGGCTCGCTTCGCTCGCCGTGCTGTTCCCCTTGGTCGCATCGAAATCGAAATCCTCTCCTCAAGTAATTCAAAAACGATACCCATATCAGATTTTTTGGTTGGGGGAGGGGGTACAGGGGGGCTGGGGACGTGGGGGGGGGTCACAGCTCCGTTCCACCCGAAAAAAAAGGTCAAAAATTGGCCAATTTTCGGTTTTTCCTAAAAAAAGGGGGTCTGGGGGGCAAAAGGGGGCAATTTTTTTTGTCATTCAAAACCATTTGTCCTCCTCTATAAGACTGTGAAAAAAAAAATCTTCCAAGTCTATCCGTTTTGGCGATGGAAAGGGGGGGCAAAAAAGGGGGTCAAAGGGGGGGTTCCAATTTTTTTTCTTCCAAAACGAAGAGAAACCGTCTATACGACCCCGCAATCAGAACCCCTCTATCGCGACGGCATCTGGTAGCACACTCAAAAGGGGGGTCCTGGGGGCAGGGGGGGGGGCAAAATTTTCTATGCAATCAAAATCACTTGTCCCCCTCTATACAACCTCTATAAAAAAATTAAGCAATATGGCTCCACGTAGGAGCCCCCCTTGAAGGGGGGGTCTTGGGGGGGCAAATCTCAAAAAGTCGGAATTTTCCCTAGGAGACTTTTAGCTCCTTTAACCGATTCTGTAAAAAAAAACATACCTTTCCATCCACCATCAAGGCGAACAATTATGTCAATCAGTCAATCAGTCAGTGAATCAGTCAGTGGTAATTTAGCTTTATATATTATAACTAGTTGTTAGATGTGCGCGAGCTGCAAGCAGCTCGCGGGGGTTGTGTATAGGTATTGAGTTTTTTTTCATTGTATTCCCCTTGTCGTGATCTACACCTTTAATTATTTTGTTTGCAATCGATAGCCATGAGAAAATTTTGCGATGAAAAAATGTCAGCCATCTTGGATTTGGAAATGGACATCTTTTTCGTAATCTACGAGTTCAAGTTACTCGAAAACGATACCCATGTCACATTTTTTGATTGGGGAGGAAGTTCAGGGTAGCTGGGGGCGTGGGGGGGGTCACGGCACGGCTCGCTTCGCTCGCCGTGCCGTTCCCCTTGGTCGCATTGTGGCTCGCTACGCTCGCCACAATGCTCCCCCGGGTTATAAGTGAGGGGGTCTTAGGGGGTCTTGGGAGGTCATTGGGGGGGTCACAGCACGGCTCGCTTCGCTCGCCGTGCCGTTCCCCTTGGTGACATTGCGGCTCGCTTCGCTCGCCGCAATGCTCCACCCGAAAAAAAATTATAGTTGAGGGGGTCTTGGGGGGTCTTGGGGGGTCGTCGGGGGGTCGTCGGGGGGTCACAGCACGGCTCGCTTCGCTCGCCGTGCTGTTCCCGGCGGTCGCATCGCGGCTCGCTTCGCTCGCCGCAATAATCCACCCGAAAAAAAATTATAGTTGAGGGGGTCTTGGGGGGTCGTCGGGGGGTCACAGCACGGCTCGCTTCGCTCGCCGTGCTGTTCCCCGCGGTAGCATCGCGGCTCGCTTCGCTCGCCGCGATGCACCACCCGAAAAAAAAGGTCAAAAATAGGCCAATTTTCGGTTTTTCCTAAAAAAAGGGGGTCTGGGGGGCAAAAGGGGGCAATTTTTTTTTGTCATTCAAAACCATTTGTCCTCCTCTACAAGACTGTGAAAAAAAATTTCTTCCAAGTCTATCCGTTTTGGAGATGGAAAGGGGGGGCAAAAAAGGGGGTTAAAGGGGGGGTCAAATTTTTTTTTCTTCCAAAACGAAGAGTAACTCTCTATACGACCCCGCAATCAGAACCCCTCTATCGCGACGGCATCTGGTAGCACACTCAAAAGGGGGGTCCTGGGGGCAGGGGGGGGGCAAAAAATCACTTGTCCCCCTCTATACAACCCGCATAAAAAAAATAAGCAATATGGCTCCACGTAGGAGCCCCCCCTGAGGGGGGGGTCTTGGGGGGGCAAATGTCAAAAAGTCGGAATTTTCCCTAGGAGACTTTTAGCTCCTTTAAACGATTCCGTAAAAAAAAACATACCTTTCCATCCACCATCAAGGCGAACAATTATGTCAATCAGTCAATCAGTGAATCAGTCAGTGGTAATTTAGCTTTATACGAGTATATATAAATAATAGGTAAACATTCACAATGGAAACACATTGGGACGATTATAAGACAAAAGTAGTTTTCGTCAGTACCTACCTGCCCGTCCCGGGAGTAGTTTCTGTAGCGATTTTTTCATATCCTCAATTCTTTGTCAAAACTTGATTTTTATATGATTAATAGGTAAACATTCACAATGGAAACACATTGGGACGATTATAAGACAAAAGTAGTTTTCGTCAGTACCTACCTGCCCTTCCCAGGAGTAGTTTCTGTAGCGATTTTTTCATATCCTCAATTCTTTGTCAAAACTTGATTTTTATATGATTAATAGGTAAACATTCACAATGGAAACACATTGGGACGATTATAAGACAAAAGTAGTTTTCGTCAGTACCTACCTGCCCGTCCCGGGAGTAGTTTCTGTAATGATTTTTTCATATCCTCAAATCTTTGTCAAAACTTGATTTTTATATGATTAATAGGTAAACATTCACAACAGAAACACATTGGGACGATTATAAGACAAAAGTAGTTTTCCTCAGTACCTACCTGCCCGTCCCGGGAGTAGTTTCTGTAGCGATTTTTTCATATCCTCAATTCTTTGTCAAAACTTGATTTTTATATGATTAATAGGTAAAAATTCACAATGGAAACACATTGGGACGATTATAAGACAAAAGTAGTTTTCGTCAGTACCTACCTGCCCGTCCCGGGAGTAGTTTCTGTAGCGATTTGTTCATATCCTCAATTTTTGTCAAAACTTGATTTTTATATGATTAATAGGTAAAAATTCACAATGGAAACACATTGGGACGATTATAAGACAAAAGTAGTTTTCGTCAGTACCTACCTGCCCGTCCCGGGAGTAGTTTCTGTAGCGATTTTTTCATATCCTCAATTCTTTGTCAAAACTTGATTTTTATATGATTAATAGGTAAACATTCACAATGGAAACACATTGGGACGATTATAAGACAAAAGTAGTTTTCGTCAGTACCTACCTGCCCGTCCCGGGAGTAGTTTCTGTAATGATTTTTTCATATCCTCAATTCTTTGTCAAAACTTGATTTTTATATGATTAATAGGTAAACATTCACAACGGAAACACATTGGGACGATTATAAGACAAAATTAGTTTTCGTCAGTACCTACCTGCCCGTCCCGGGAGTAGTTTCTGTAATGATTTTTTCAAATCCTCAAATCTTCGTCAAAACTTGATTTTTATATGATTAATAGGTAAACATTCACAATGGAAAAACATTGGGACGATTATAAGACAAAAGTAGTTTTCGTCAGTACCTACCTGCCCGTCCCGGGAGTAGTTTCTGTAGCGATTTTTTCATATCCTCAATTCTTTGTCAAAACTTGATTTTTATATGATTAATAGGTAAAAATTCACAATGGAAACACATTGGGACGATTATAAGACGAAAGTAGTTTTCGTCAGTACCTACCTGCCCGTCCCGGGAGTAGTTTCTGTAGCGATTTTTTCATATCCTCAATTCTTTGTCAAAACTTGATTTTTATATGATTAATAGGTAAAAATTCACAATGGAAACACATTGGGACGATTATAAGACAAAAGTAGTTTTCGTCAGTACCTACCTGCCCGTCCCGGGAGTAGTTTCTGTAATGATTTTTTCATATCCTCAAATCTTTGTCAAAACTTGATTTTTATATGATTAATAGGTAAACATTCACAATGGAAACACATTGGGACGATTATAAGACAAAAGTAGTTTTCGTCAGTACCTACCTGCCCGTCCCGGGAGTAGTTTCTGTAATGATTTTTTCATATCCTCAAATCTTTGTCAAAACTTGATTTTTATATGATTAATAGGTAAACATTCACAACAGAAACACATTGGGACGATTATAAGACAAAAGTAGTTTTCGTCAGTACCTACCTGCCCGTCCCGGGAGTAGTTTCTGTAGCGATTTTTTCATATCCTCAATTCTTTGTCAAAACTTGATTTTTATATGATTAATAGGTAAAAATTCACAATGGAAACACATTGGGACGATTATAAGACAAAAGTAGATTTCGTCAGTACCTACCTGCCCGTCCCGGGAGTAGTTTCTGTAGCGATTTGTTCATATCCTCAATTTTTGTCAAAACTTGATTTTTATATGATTAATAGGTAAACATTCAAAATGGAAACACATTGGGACGATTATAAGACAAAAGTAGTTTTCGTCAGTACCTACCTGCCCGTCCCGGGAGTAGTTTCTTTAGCGATTTTTTCATATCCTCAATTCTTTGTCAAAACTTGATTTTTATATGATTAAAATAGGTAAAAATTCACAATGGAAATACATTGGGACGATTATAAGACAAAAGTAGTTTTCGCCAGTACCTACCTGCCCGTCCCGGGAGTAGTTTCTGTAGCGATTTTTTCATATCCTCAATTCATTGTCAAAACTTGATTTTAATATGATTAATAGGTAAACATTCACAATGGAAACACATTGGGACGATTATAAGACAAAAGTAGTTTTCGTCAGTACCTACCTGCCCGTCCCGGGAGTAGTTTCTGTATTGATTTTTTCAAATCCTCAAATCTTCGTCAAAACTTGATTTTTATATGATTAATAGGTAAATTCACAATGGAAACACATTGGGACGATTATAAGACAAAAGTAGTTTTCGTCAGTACCTACCTGCCCGTCCCGGGAGTAGTTTCTGTAGCGATTTGTTCATATCCTCAAATTTTGTCAAAACTTGATTTTTATATGATTAATAGGTAAATACACAATGGAAACACATTGGGACGATTATAAGACAAAAGTAGTTTTCGTCAGTACCTACCTGCCCGTCCCGGGAGTAGTTTCTGTAATGATTTTTTCATATCCTCAAATCTTTGTGAAAACTTGATTTTTATATGATTAATAGGTAAACATTCACAATGGAAATACATTTGGACGATTATAAGACAAAAGTAGTTTTCGTCAGTACCTACCTGCCCGTCCCGGGAGTAGTTTCTGTAATGATTTTTTCATATCCTCAATTCTTTGTCAAAACTTGATTTTTATATGATTAATAGGTAAACATTCACAATGGAAACACATTGGGACGATTATAAGACAAAAGTAGTTTTCGTCAGTACCTACCTGCCCGTCCCGGGAGTAGTTTCTGTAATGATTTTTTCATATCCTCAAATCTTTGTCAAAACTTGATTTTTATATGATTAATAGGTAAACATTCACAACAGAAACACATTGGGACGATTATAAGACAAAAGTAGTTTTCGTCAGTACCTACCTGCCCGTCCCGGGAGTAGTTTCTGTAGCGATTTTTTCATATCCTCAATTCTTTGTCAAAACTTGATTTTTATATGATTAATAGGTAAAAATTCACAATGGAAACACATTGGGACGATTATAAGACAAAAGTAGATTTCGTCAGTACCTACCTGCCCGTCCCGGGAGTAGTTTCTGTAGCGATTTGTTCATATCCTCAATTTTTGTCAAAACTTGATTTTTATATGATTAATAGGTAAACATTCAAAATGGAAACACATTGGGACGATTATAAGACAAAAGTAGTTTTCGTCAGTACCTACCTGCCCGTCCCGGGAGTAGTTTCTTTAGCGATTTTTTCATATCCTCAATTCTTTGTCAAAACTTGATTTTTATATGATTAAAATAGGTAAAAATTCACAATGGAAATACATTGGGACGATTATAAGACAAAAGTAGTTTTCGCCAGTACCTACCTGCCCGTCCCGGGAGTAGTTTCTGTAGCGATTTTTTCATATCCTCAATTCATTGTCAAAACTTGATTTTAATATGATTAATAGGTAAACATTCACAATGGAAACACATTGGGACGATTATAAGACAAAAGTAGTTTTCGTCAGTACCTACCTGCCCGTCCCGGGAGTAGTTTCTGTATTGATTTTTTCAAATCCTCAAATCTTCGTCAAAACTTGATTTTTATATGATTAATAGGTAAATTCACAATGGAAACACATTGGGACGATTATAAGACAAAAGTAGTTTTCGTCAGTACCTACCTGCCCGTCCCGAAAGTAGTTTCTGTAATGATTTTTTCATATCCTCAAATCTTTGTCAAAACTTGATTTTTATATGATTAATAGGTAAACATTCACAACGGAAACACATTGGGACGATTAAAAGACAAAAGTAGTTTTCGTCAGTACCTACCTGCCCGTCCCGGGAGTAGTTTCTGTAGCGATTTTTTCATATCCTCAATTTTTGTCAAAACTTGATTTTTATATGATTAATAGGTAAAAATTCACAATGGAAACACATTGGGGCGATTATAAGACAAAAGTAGTTTTCGTCAGTACCTACCTGCCCGTCCCGGGAGTAGTTTCTGTAGCGATATTTTCATATCCTTTATTCTTTGTCAATACTTGATTTTTATATGATTAAAATAGGTAAAAATTCACAATGGAAACACATTGGGACGATTATCAGACAAAAGTAGTTTTCGTCAGTACCTACCTGCCCGTCCCGGGAGTAGTTTCTGTAGCGATTTGTTCATATCCTCAAATTTTGTCAAAACTTGATTTTTATATGATTAATAGGTAAATACACAATGGAAACACATTGGGACGATTATAAGACAAAAGTAGTTTTCGTCAGTACCTACCTGCCCGTCCCGGGAGTAGTTTATTTATTTATTTATTTTTATTTATTTATTTAACAAAGTCCACAGCCCTTAATTAATATAACAAACATGCTTAAAATCTAAACTTATGGCCAAAAACGGACTTACTTTTTATAAGATATTTTCTATTAGCTAGACAGTCAGGTATAACATATGTACACTTATAATAAATAGTTCTCAGAATATAAACTTATTTCCTATACTTACATAACAAAAAATATAATAATATTAATATAATATAAAAAATAATTACCTACATATTAAGTTAAAACTAAGTACTAAATTAATATTAAATTATGTAACTATGTGTTTAACTGTATAGGTACACTAGCATCCTCCTCCATTATTTTAATTACTTCATTTCTAAACATTCTCTTGTCGCTGTGAAAAATATCTGCTTTGTTGAACTCTTTGTTATAATTATTCTGTAACCTATTCACTATAGAATACTGTGCATAGTTCGTAGATGATTGTGAGACAGCAAACAATTTAGCATCAGTATGCCTGGTGCGAAACTTTGGAGTACAAAAACGCAATACTCTACTGGTAAGTTCTGGACAGTCAAAATTCCCTTTGCACAGACCATGGAGAAATATCATATCTAACAAAGATCGTCGTTTTTGGAGGCTCATTAGATTGTGATATGTACAGGACTCAACATAGTCTTCAGAGTAATAGTGTTGTTTAAAATTAATGTATTTAATAAATTTACTTTGTATTTTTTCTAAATCGTGTATGTATGTTAAATAATGCGGGTTCCAAACAGTACTACTGTATTCCAAAATACTTCTTACAAAAGAAAAATAAAGTTGTTTAATACACTTTGTATCAGAAAATGGTTTAGTAACGCGCCTGATAAAACCAAGAGTTTTATAAGATTTATTTATAATACTTTCGATATGTTCCGAAAATGATAACTTAACATCAAGTAGGATACCTAAATCACGTACTAAATTCACCTTATCAATGTTTATGTCACCTACTTGATATTGAAACTTAATAGGTTTTCTTTTTCGTGTAAATGATACTGTGCTACACTTGCTTGCGTTAATATCTATTCGATTTCTTTTATAATATTCTCCAAGTTCATCCAGGTCAGCCTGAAGTTTAATACAGTCGGAGATGTTATTAATTTTCATAAATACTTTAGTGTCATCCGCATACATAAGAAATCTAGAGTATTTGAAACATTTACCGACATCATAAAGGTAACAAGCATACAAGAGTGGCCCCAGAATAGATCCCTGTGGAACGCCAGATGTAATTTCAATATAGTCAGAGCAAAAGCCACCTACGACAACTGCCTGAGATCTTCTCAATAAATACGACTCTACCCATCTTAACAAATTACCCTGAATGCCCAGCTCATACAGTTTACGCAACAATATCATATGATCCACCCGATCGAAGGCCTTCTCAAAGTCATTATACACCACATCCACCTGGGAACCTCCATCCATGTTGGTTGCAACATAGTCAATAAAAACACCTAAATTGGTCGTGGTAGAGCGTCCCTTCATAAAACCATGCTGTTCAGATGGAATTGAGGATGATACAACGGGATATATATGTGTGTGGACTGTCCTTTCTATTAACTTGCTAAGCACATTAAGAATTGAAATCGGTCTATAATTTTCTATGGAAGTCTTCGAACCTTTTTTGTGAACCGGGACGACATGGGCATTTTTCCAACTTTTCGGGAATTGACCATCTGAAAACGATTTATTAAAAAGTAATGCGATAGGAATAGCCAACGATTTTGCGCATTTGAAGAAAAATATTGGTGGTAGACCATCATCACCCGAACCTTTGGTAATATCCAGATTTCGCATAAGCTTTAATGCTTCATTTGTAGTTATGCTAATGTTGGTTATCAAATTTAAATGCAAGCTATCCCGTGAGTTTGATTCAGAATTGAGACTAGTAGAGGCGGGTATACTAAAATTCCCTTTGAAAAATGTATTGAACGCTGTACATATGTCAACCGGGCTGTTTAGTTGGTTATCTCCATAGGTCATTTGTTGAGGGTAATTAGTCGTATTTTTCCGCTTAGCTTTAACATAACTCCAGAAAGCTCTAGGGTTTAACTTAATTTTCTGCTCAGCAAATTGTATATACGATCTATGGCATTCTTCTTGTAAAATCTTCTGTCTCTTTCTAAGCTCTGAAAAATCTATATAATCCTGAGGATTTCCATACTTCTTCCAGTTAGCGTGAATTTTACTTTTCTCTTTAATAAGATTAATAAGTGCCTTATTGTACCAAACCGGGTAAGAGTATGTGCCTCCACAACGAACTTTAGGTACATATAAATTTATTAAACCGTTGATAATTGTATAAAAACGATTAGTTACATCATCCAAGCTATTCGTGGTTGTAATAAAGGACCAGTCTTGTTCTGAAAGTGACTCATTGATTTTGTCAAAATCAGCACGCTTAAAGAGGTACTTATGTCTGAATCGTGGTGTGATTAATGGAATTAATAAATCAGTTGCAGTGATATGTAGAGCTGGGTGATACAAGTCTTCAGGTACAACAGAGAAATTGGATTTTTTTATTTCTATAGGAAAAGCAGAAAAAATTAAGTCTAGTGTATTATTACTAGCATTTTTAATTAAATTATATTGCGAAAGGCCTATATAACTAAAATACGATAGTAGATCTGACGCGGCAGTCTGTACATCAACGGAGCCCCTCTTAATGATCTTAGGGTCATCGGAAGCCCAATCTATACAAGGTAAATTAAAATCTCCACCCACTATAAATATATCATTGGGGTGCATTTCATGTACATAATTAATTATTTCAATTAAGGAAGAAATCCTTGAGGGCAGTTTATCATTAGGGGGGATATAAGTTAGGGCAATATGAATGTCCTTACTACTACCAGTACCTCTGGCTGGTATAGTGACCCATACGCATTCCGGGTCATCACATTCCCATTCTGGCCTGTGTCGTGCCTGTAGTTCAGGTCGACACAAGACCATAACCCCACCACCCAATGTCTTACGATCGTTTCGAAAAATATTATATTTACTATCACACAATTCCGCGTCAAATATTCCATCGTGCAGCCATGATTCGGTTATCATTAATATGTCCGAGTCACTGACTAAAACATTATTATAAAATACACCAACTTTTGTCCGTAGGCCTCTAACATTCTGATAAAAAAGTTTAAGTTTTTTACGTTTGTTATCCATTGTTATAGTAAGAATTATAACAGAACTGTTTTATGTATTTATATAAATCAAAATAAGAACAAAGAGGAACAAATATATGAGTTATTAATAATGCATTAAATATACATGTATACATGTATATGTATTCATTTAAATATATATATGTATTATAGAAATAAAATATGAGGACGCAGGTAATAAGTAAGAACTTTCCAATTAAAATTAACATAGGAATAACTATTATAGAGATTAAGGAAATAGTACAAGTATCAGCTACCAGAGAGTATAAAGTATTTGCATTAACAGGAAAGCCCATTAAAACGTTATTTAAACAACTTTCGAGAGATCTGATGTGCACGTAATAGCTATAGGAGGAGATGCCTCGTTTCTTCGAACATATATGCGGCAGTTTTTTGTCCACACATATTTGAAGTTGTGCTCCTTAGCTTGTTGCTTACATGTGCTTAATAACATTTTATTTTCTCTAATGAGGTGCTCATTTATAAACACACGATGAGGCTCCTCACCCAGCCCCAACTCCTTAGCAGAAATATTGCGATGCTTACGACCAGCAGCTACGAGACGGTCCTTGAGAATACGTTGTTTAAGTCGGACAATGATTGAACGAGGAACTCGTTGAGTGCTTGATGCGTGCCGTGGTTGCACGCGGTGCGCGAACTCTACATCCGACGCTTCGATGGGAACGCCAATATGATGTGCAATTTTTAGCACAATAGCAGGTGTAATTTCATCCTTCATCTCTGGAATACCAGTAACCTCGATATTTTGCATTCTCGACCACTGGGCTTGCTTTATGCTCTCCTCCTCCAGCGCCTTGATCCTTGCCGATTGAGACATAATGGTATCTCTAAGGGTTTTATGCTCCTCTTTAGTACTCTTAAGTTCAGAACTAGTCGAAACAAACAATTTCTTCAAGTCAGCCAGTTCACTTCGCAGCTCATCATACTGCTTGCTCACAAATGATAAGGACTCTTGGTAACCCTTGCCTTGTTCTTTTAGCTCGTTAATCTGATCTGACAATCCATTGACACACGATTCAATAACTAGTCTAAGATCATGTTTATCAGCCTGCAGCATTTCCTTCATCTTTTCTTCAGTAATGTATACAGGGGTAGGTGAAGGCGATGGTTTTCTTCGCAGAGTTACACCGTCAATGTTACTGCTAGACAGCACTGCTTTGCCTTCCGATTCGTAGTTAGTAGTAGTTTCTGTAATGATTTTTTCATATCCTCAAATCTTTGTCAAAACTTGATTTTTATATGATTAATAGGTAAACATTCACAACGGAAACACATTGGGACGATTATAAGACAAAAGTAGATTTCGTCAGTACCTACCTGCCCGTCCCGGGAGTAGTTTCTGTAGCGATTTGTTTATATCCTCAATTTTTGTCAAAACTTGATTTTTATATGATTAATAGGTAAAATATCACAATGGAAACACATTGTGACGATTATAAGACAAAAGTAGTTTTCGTCAGTACCTACCTGCCCGTCCCGGGAGTAGTTTCTGTAGCGATTTTTTCAAATCCTCAATTCATTGTCAAAACTTGATTTTTATATGATTAATAGGTAAACATTCACAATGGAAACACATTGGGACGATTATAAGACAAAAGTAGTTTTCATCAGTACCTACCTGCCCGTCCCGGGAGTAGTTTCTGTAATGATTTTTTCATATCCTCAAATCTTTGTGAAAACTTGATTTTTATATGATTAATAGGTAAACATTCACAATGGAAATACATTTGGACGATTATAAGACAAAAGTAGTTTTCGTCAGTACCTACCTGCCAGTCCCGGGAGTAGTTTCTTTAGCGATTTTTTCATATCCTCAATTCTTTGTCAAAACTTGATTTTTATATGATTAATAGGTAAACATTCACAATGGAAACACATTGGGACGATTATAAGACAAAAGTAGTTTTCGTCAGTACCTACCTGCCCGTCCCGGGAGTAGTTTCTGTAATGATTTTTTCATATCCTCAAATCTTTGTGAAAACTTGATTTTTATATGATTAATAGGTAAACATTCACAATGGAAATACATTTGGACGATTATAAGACAAAAGTAGTTTTCGTCAGTACCTACCTGCCCGTCCCGGGAGTAGTTTCTGTAATGATTTTTTCATATCCTCAATTCTTTGTCAAAACTTGATTTTTATATGATTAATAGGTAAACATTCACAATGGAAACACATTGGGACGATTATAAGACAAAAGTAGTTTTCGTCAGTACCTACCTGCCCGTCCCGGGAGTAGTTTCTGTAATGATTTTTTCATATCCTCAAATCTTTGTCAAAACTTGATTTTTATATGATTAATGGGTAAACATTCACAACAGAAACACATTATGACGATTATAAGACAAAAGTAGTTTTCGTCAGTACCTACCTGCCCGTCCCGGGAGTAGTTTCTGTAGCGATTTTTTCATATCCTCAATTCTTTGTCAAAACTTGATTTTTATATGATTAATAGGTAAAAATTCACAATGGAAACACATTGGGACGATTATAAGACAAAAGTAGTTTTCGTCAGTACCTACCTGCCCGTCCCGGGAGTAGTTTCTGTAGCGATTTGTTCATATCCTCAATTTTTGCCAAAACTTGATTTTTATATGATTAATAGGTAAACATTCAAAATGGAAACACATTGGGACGATTATAAGACAAAAGTAGTTTTCGTCAGTACCTACCTGCCCGTCCCGGGAGTAGTTTCTGTAATGATTTTTTCAAATCCTCAAATCTTCGTCAAAACTTGATTTTTATATGATTAATAGGTAAATTCACAATGGAAACACATTGGGACGATTATAAGACAAAAGTAGTTTTCGTCAGTACCTACCTGCCCGTCCCGGGAGTAGTTTCTTTAGCGATTTTTTCATATCCTCAATTCTTTGTCAAAACTTGATTTTTATATGATTAAAATAGGTAAAAATTCACAATGGAAATACATTGGGACGATTCTAAGTCAAAAGTAGTTTTCGTCAGTACCTACCTGCCCGTCCCGGGAGTAGTTTCTGTAGCGATTTTTTCATATCCTCAATTCTTTGTCAAAACTTGATTTTTATATGATTAATAGGTAAACATTCACAATGGAAACACATTGGGACGATTATAAGACAAAAGTAGTTTTCGTCAGTACCTACCTGCCCGTCCCAGGAGTAGTTTCTGTAGCGATTTTTTCATATCCTCAATTCTTTGTCAAAACTTGATTTTTATACGATTAATAGGTAAAAATTCACAATGGAAACACATTGGGACGATTATAAGACAAAAGTAGTTTTCGTCAGTACCTACCTGCCCGTCCCGGGAGTAGTTTCTGTAGCGATTTGTTCATATCCTCAATTTTTGCCAAAACTTGATTTTTATATGATTAATAGGTAAACATTCAAAATGGAAACACATTGGGACGATTATAAGACAAAAGTAGTTTTCGTCAGTACCTACCTGCCCGTCCCGGGAGTAGTTTCTGTAATGATTTTTTCAAATCCTCAAATCTTCGTCAAAACTTGATTTTTATATGATTAATAGGTAAATTCACAATGGAAACACATTGGGACGATTATAAGACAAAAGTAGTTTTCGTCAGTACCTACCTGCCCGTCCCGGGAGTAGTTTCTTTAGCGATTTTTTCATATGCTCAATTCATTGTCAAAACTTGATTTTTATATGATTAATAGGTAAACATTCACAATGGAAACACATTGGGACGATTATAAGACAAAAGTAGTTTTCGTCAGTACCTACCTGCCCGTCCCGGGAGTAGTTTCTGTAATGATTTTTTCATATCCTCAAATCTTTGTCAAAACTTGATTTTTATATGATTAATAGGTAAAATATCACAATGGAAACACATTGTGACGATTATAAGACAAAAGTAGTTTTCGTCAGTACCTACCTGCCCGTCCCGGGAGTAGTTTCTGTAATGATTTTTTCAAATCCTCAAATCTTCGTCAAAACTTGATTTTTATATGATTAATAGGTAAATTCACAATGGAAACACATTGGGACGATTATAAGACAAAAGTAGTTTTCGTCAGTACCTACCTGCCCGTCCCGGGAGTAGTTTCTTTAGCGATTTTTTCATATCCTCAATTCATTGTCAAAACTTGATTTTTATATGATTAATAGGTAAACATTCACAATGGAAACACATTGGAACGATTATAAGACAAAAGTAGATTTCGTCAGTACCTACCTGCCCGTCCCGGGAGTAGTTTCTGTAGCGATTTGTTTATATCCTCAATTTTTGTCAAAACTTGATTTTTATATGATTAATAGGTAAAATATCACAATGGAAACACATTGTGACGATTATAAGACAAAAGTAGTTTTCGTCAGTACCTACCTGCCCGTCCCGGGAGTAGTTTCTGTAGCGATTTTTTCAAATCCTCAATTCATTGTCAAAACTTGATTTTTATATGATTAATAGGTAAACATTCACAATGGAAACACATTGGGACGATTATAAGACAAAAGTAGTTTTCATCAGTACCTACCTGCCCGTCCCGGGAGTAGTTTCTGTAATGATTTTTTCATATCCTCAAATCTTTGTGAAAACTTGATTTTTATATGATTAATGGGTAAACATTCACAACAGAAACACATTGGGACGATTATAAGACAAAAGTAGTTTTCGTCAGTACCTACCTGCCCGTCCCGGGAGTAGTTTCTGTAGCGATTTTTTCATATCCTCAATTCTTTGTCAAAACTTGATTTTTATATGATTAATAGGTAAAAATTCACAATGGAAACACATTGGGACGATTATAAGACAAAAGTAGTTTTCGTCAGTACCTACCTGCCCGTCCCGGGAGTAGTTTCTGTAGCGATTTGTTCATATCCTCAATTTTTGCCAAAACTTGATTTTTATATGATTAATAGGTAAACATTCAAAATGGAAACACATTGGAATGATTATAAGACAAAAGTAGATTTCGTCAGTACCTACCTGCCCGTCCCGGGAGTAGTTTCTGTAGCGATTTGTTTATATCCTCAATTTTTGTCAAAACTTGATTTTTATATGATTAATAGGTAAAATATCACAATGGAAACACATTGTGACGATTATAAGACAAAAGTAGTTTTCGTCAGTACCTACCTGCCCGTCCCGGGAGTAGTTTCTGTAGCGATTTTTTCAAATCCTCAATTCATTGTCAAAACTTGATTTTTATATGATTAATAGGTAAACATTCACAATGGAAACACATTGGGACGATTATAAGACAAAAGTAGTTTTCATCAGTACCTACCTGCCCGTCCCGGGAGTAGTTTCTGTAATGTTTTTTTCATATCCTCAAATCTTTGTGAAAACTTGATTTTTATATGATTAATAGGTAAACATTCACAATGGAAATACATTTGGACGATTATAAGACAAAAGTAGTTTTCGTCAGTACCTACCTGCCCGTCCCGGGAGTAGTTTCTGTAATGATTTTTTCATATCCTCAAATCTTTGTGAAAACTTGATTTTTATATGATTAATAGGTAAACATTCACAATGGAAATACATTTGGACGATTATAAGACAAAAGTAGTTTTCGTCAGTACCTACCTGCCCGTCCCGGGAGTAGTTTCTGTAATGATTTTTTCATATCCTCAATTCTTTGTCAAAACTTGATTTTTATATGATTAATAGGTAAACATTCACAATGGAAACACATTGGGACGATTATAAGACAAAAGTAGTTTTCGTCAGTACCTACCTGCCCGTCCCGGGAGTAGTTTCTGTAATGATTTTTTCATATCCTCAAATCTTTGTCAAAACTTGATTTTTATATGATTAATGGGTAAACATTCACAACAGAAACACATTGGGACGATTATAAGACAAAAGTAGTTTTCGTCAGTACCTACCTGCCCGTCCCGGGAGTAGTTTCTGTAGCGATTTTTTCATATCCTCAATTCTTTGTCAAAACTTGATTTTTATATGATTAATAGGTAAAAATTCACAATGGAAACACATTGGGACGATTATAAGACAAAAGTAGTTTTCGTCAGTACCTACCTGCCCGTCCCGGGAGTAGTTTCTGTAGCGATTTGTTCATATCCTCAATTTTTGCCAAAACTTGATTTTTATATGATTAATAGGTAAACATTCAAAATGGAAACACATTGGGACGATTATAAGACAAAAGTAGTTTTCGTCAGTACCTACCTGCCCGTCCCGGGAGTAGTTTCTGTAGCGATTTTTTCATATTCTCAATTCTTTGTCAAAACTTGATTTTTATATGATTAATAGGTAAAAATTCACAATGGAAACACATTGTAACGATTATAAGACAAAAGTAGTTTTCGTCAGTACCTACCTGCCCGTCCCGGGAGTAGTTTCTTTAGCGATTTTTTCATATCCTCAATTCTTTGTCAAAACTTGATTTTTATATGATTAAAATAGGTAAAAATTCACAATGGAAATACATTGGGACGATTCTAAGTCAAAAGTAGTTTTCGTCAGTACCTACCTGCCCGTCCCGGGAGTAGTTTCTGTAGCGATTTTTTCATATTCTCAATTCTTTGTCAAAACTTGATTTTTATATGATTAATAGGTAAAAATTCACAATGGAAACACATTGTAACGATTATAAGACAAAAGTAGTTTTCGTCAGTACCTACCTGCTCGTCCCGGGAGTAGTTTCTTTAGCGATTTTTTCATATCCTCAATTCTTTGTCAAAACTTGATTTTTATATGATTAAAATAGGTAAAAATTCACAATGGAAATACATTGGGACGATTCTAAGTCAAAAGTAGTTTTCGTCAGTACCTACCTGCCCGTCCCGGGAGTAGTTTCTGTAGCGATTTTTTCATATCCTCAATTCTTTGTCAAAACTTGATTTTTATATGATTAATAGGTAAACATTCACAATGGAAACACATTGGGACGATTATAAGACAAAAGTAGTTTTCGTCAGTACCTACCTGCCCGTCCCAGGAGTAGTTTCTGTAGCGATTTTTTCATATCCTCAATTCTTTGTCAAAACTTGATTTTTATACGATTAGTAGGTAAACATTCACAATGGAAACACATTGGGACGATTATAAGACAAAAGTAGTTTTCGTCAGTACCTACCTGCCCGTCCCGGGAGTAGTTTCTTTAGCGATTTTTTCATATCCTCAATTCTTTGTCAAAACTTGATTTTTATATGATTAAAATAGGTAAAAATTCACAATGGAAATACATTGGGACGATTATAAGACAAAAGTAGTTTTCGTCAGTACCTACCTGCCCGTCCCGGGAGTAGTTTCTGTAGCGATTTTTTCATATCCTCAATTCATTGTCAAAACTTGATTTTTATATGATTAATAGGTAAACATTCACAATGGAAACACATTGGGACGATTATAAGACAAAAGTAGTTTTCGTCAGTACCTACCTGCCCGTCCCGGGAGTAGTTTCTGTATTGATTTTTTCAAATCCTCAAATCTTCGTCAAAACTTGATTTTTATATGATTAATAGGTAAATTCACAATGGAAACACATTGGGACGATTATAAGACAAAAGTAGTTTTCGTCAGTACCTACCTGCCCGTCCCGGGAGTAGTTTCTGTAATGATTTTTTCATATCCTCAAATCTTTGTCAAAACTTGATTTTTATATGATTAATAGGTAAACATTCACAACGGAAACACATTGGGACGATTAAAAGACAATAGTAGTTTTCGTCAGTACCTACCTGCCCGTCCCGGGAGTAGTTTCTGTAGCGATTTTTTCATATCCTCAATTCATTGTCAAAACTTGATTTTTATATGATTAATAGGTAAACATTCACAATGGAAACACATTGTGACGATTATAAGACAAAAGTAGTTTTCGTCAGTACCTACCTGCCCGTCCCGGGAGTAGTTTCTTTAGCGATTTTTTTATATCCTCAATTCTTTGTCAAAACTTGATTTTTATATGATTAATAGGTAAAAATTCACAATGGAAACACATTGTGACGATTATAAGACAAAAGTAGTTTTCGTCAGTACCTACCTGCCCGTCCCGGGAGTAGTTTCTGTAGTGATATTTTCATATCCTTTATTCTTTGTCAATACTTGATTTTTATATGATTAAAATAGGTAAAAATTCACAATGGAAACACATTGGGACGATTATCAGACAAAAGTAGTTTTCGTCAGTACCTACCTGCCCGTCCCGGGAGTAGTTTTTATAGCGATTTGTTCATATCCTCAATTTTTGTTAAAACTTGATTTTTATATGATTAATAGGTAAACATTCAAAATGGAAACACATTGGGACGATTATAAGACAAAAGTAGTTTTCGTCAGTACCTACCTGCCCGTCCCGGGAGTAGTTTCTGTAATGATTTTTTCAAATCCTCAAATCTTCGTCAAAACTTGATTTTTATATGATTAATAGGTAAATTCACAATGGAAACACATTGGGACGATTATAAGACAAAAGTAGTTTTCGTCAGTACCTACCTGCCCGTCCCGGGAGTAGTTTCTGTAATGATTTTTTCATATCCTCAAATCTTTGTCAAAACTTGATTTTTATATGATTAATAGGTAAACATTCACAACGGAAACACATTGGGACGATTATAAGACAAAAGTAGATTTCGTCAGTACCTACCTGCCCGTCCCGGGAGTAGTTTCTGTAGCGATTTGTTTATATCCTCAATTTTTGTCAAAACTTGATTTTTATATGATTAATAGGTAAAATATCACAATGGAAACACATTGTGACGATTATAAGACAAAAGTAGTTTTCGTCAGTACCTACCTGCCCGTCCCGGGAGTAGTTTCTGTAGCGATTTTTTCATATTCTCAATTCTTTGTCAAAACTTGATTTTTATATGATTAATAGGTAAAAATTCACAATGGAAACACATTGTGACGATTATAAGACAAAAGTAGTTTTCGTCAGTACCTACCTGCCCGTCCCGGGAGTAGTTTCTTTAGCGATTTTTTTATATCCTCAATTCTTTGTCAAAACTTGATTTTTATATGATTAATAGGTAAAAATTCACAATGGAAACACATTGTGACGATTATAAGACAAAAGTAGTTTTCGTCAGTACCTACCTGCCCGTCCCGGGAGTAGTTTCTGTAGCGATATTTTCATATCCTTTATTCTTTGTCAATACTTGATTTTTATATGATTAAAATAGGTAAAAATTCACAATGGAAACACATTGGGACGATTATCAGACAAAAGTAGTTTTCGTCAGTACCTACCGGCCCGTCCCGGGAGTAGTTTCTGTAGCGATTTGTTCATATCCTCAATTTTTGTTAAAACTTGATTTTTATATGATTAATAGGTAAACATTCAAAATGGAAACACATTGGGACGATTATAAGACAAAAGTAGTTTTCGTCAGTACCTACCTGCCCGTCCCGGGAGTAGTTTCTGTAATGATTTTTTCAAATCCTCAAATCTTCGTCAAAACTTGATTTTTATATGATTAATAGGTAAATTCACAATGGAAACACATTGGGACGATTATAAGACAAAAGTAGTTTTCGTCAGTACCTACGTGCCCGTCCCGGGAGTAGTTTCTGTAATGATTTTTTCATATCCTCAAATCTTTGTCAAAACTTGATTTTTATATGTTTAATAGGTAAACATTCACAACGGAAACACATTGGGACGATTATAAGACAAAAGTAGATTTCGTCAGTACCTACCTGCCCGTCCCGGGAGTAGTTTCTGTAGCGATTTGTTTATATCCTCAATTTTTGTCGAAACTTGATTTTTATATGATTAATAGGTAAAATATCACAATGGAAACACATTGTGACGATTATAAGACAAAAGTAGTTTTCGTCAGTACCTACCTGCCCGTCCCGGGAGTAGTTTCTGTAGCGATTTTTTCAAATCCTCAATTCATTGTCAAAACTTGATTTTTATATGATTAATAGGTAAACATTCACAATGGAAACACATTGGGACAATTATAAGACAAAAGTAGTTTTCATCAGTACCTACCTGCCCGTCCCGGGAGTAGTTTCTGTAATGATTTTTTCATATCCTCAAATCTTTGTGAAAACTTGATTTTTATATGATTAATAGGTAAACATTCACAATGGAAATACATTTGGACGATTATAAGACAAAAGTAGTTTTCGTCAGTACCTACCTGCCCGTCCCGGGAGTAGTTTCTGTAATGATTTTTTCATATCCTCAATTCTTTGTCAAAACTTGATTTTTATATGATTAATAGGTAAACATTCACAATGGAAACACATTGGGACGATTATAAGACAAAAGTAGTTTTCGTCAGTACCTACCTGCCCGTCCCGGGAGTAGTTTCTGTAATGATTTTTTCATATCCTCAAATCTTTGTCAAAACTTGATTTTTATATGATTAATAGGTAAACATTCACAACAGAAACACATTGGGACGATTATAAGACAAAAGTAGTTTTCGTCAGTACCTACCTGCCCGTCCCGGGAGTAGTTTCTGTAGCGATTTTTTCATATCCTCAATTCTTTGTCAAAACTTGATTTTTATATGATTAATAGGTAAAAATTCACAATGGAAACACATTGGGACGATTATAAGACAAAAGTAGTTTTCGTCAGTACCTACCTGCCCGTCCCGGGAGTGGTTTCAGTAGCGATTTGTTCATATCCTCAATTTTTGTCAAAACTTGATTTTTATATGATTAATAGGTAAACATTCAAAATGGAAACACATTGGGACGATTATAAGACAAAAGTAGTTTTCGTCAGTACCTACCTGCCCGTCCCGGGAGTAGTTTCTGTAGCGATTTTTTCATATTCTCAATTCTTTGTCAAAACTTGATTTTTATATGATTAATAGGTAAAAATTCACAATGGAAACACATTGTGACGATTATAAGACAAAAGTAGTTTTCGTCAGTACCTACCTGCCCGTCCCGGGAGTAGTTTCTTTAGCGATTTTTTCATATCCTCAATTCTTTGTCAAAACTTGATTTTTATATGATTAAAATAGGTAAAAATTCACAATGGAAATACATTGGGACGATTCTAAGTCAAAAGTAGTTTTCGTCAGTACCTACCTGCCCGTCCCGGGAGTAGTTTCTGTAGCGATATTTTCATATCCTTTATTCTTTGTCAATACTTGATTTTTATATGATTAAAATAGGTAAAAATTCACAATGGAAACACATTGGGACGATTATCAGACAAAAGTAGTTTTCGTCAGTACCTACCTGCCCGTCCCGGGAGTAGTTTCTGTAGCGATTTGTTCATATCCTCAATTTTTGTTAAAACTTGATTTTTATATGATTAATAGGTAAACATTCAAAATGGAAACACATTGGGACGATTATAAGACAAAAGTAGTTTTCGTCAGTACCTACCTGCCCGTCCCGGGAGTAGTTTCTGTAATGATTTTTTCAAATCCTCAAATCTTCGTCAAAACTTGATTTTTATATGATTAATAGGTAAATTCACAATGGAAACACATTGGGACGATTATAAGACAAAAGTAGTTTTCGTCAGTACCTACCTGCCCGTCCCGGGAGTAGTTTCTGTAATGATTTTTTCATATCCTCAAATCTTTGTCAAAACTTGATTTTTATATGATTAATAGGTAAACATTCACAACGGAAACACATTGGGACGATTATAAGACAAAAGTAGATTTCGTCAGTACCTACCTGCCCGTCCCGGGAGTAGTTTCTGTAGCGATTTGTTTATATCCTCAATTTTTGTCAAAACTTGATTTTTATATGATTAATAGGTAAAATATCACAATGGAAACACATTGTGACGATAATAAGACAAAAGTAGTTTTCGTCAGTACCTACCTGCCCGTCCCGGGAGTAGTTTCTGTAGCGATTTTTTCAAATCCTCAATTCATTGTCAAAACTTGATTTTTATATGATTAATAGGTAAACATTCACAATGGAAACACATTGGGACGATTATAAGACAAAAGTAGTTTTCATCAGTACCTACCTGCCCGTCCCGGGAGTAGTTTCTGTAATGATTTTTTCATATCCTCAATTCTTTGTCAAAACTTGATTTTTATATGATTAATAGGTAAACATTCACAATGGAAACACATTGGGACGATTATAAGACAAAAGTAGTTTTCGTCAGTACCTACCTGCCCGTCCCGGGAGTAGTTTCTGTAATGATTTTTTCATATCCTCAAATCTTTGTCAAAACTTGATTTTTATATGATTAATAGGTAAACATTCACAACAGAAACACATTGGGACGATTATAAGACAAAAGTAGTTTTCGTCAGTACCTACCTGCCCGTCCCGGGAGTAGTTTCTGTAGCGATTTTTTCATATCCTCAATTCTTTGTCAAAACTTGATTTTTATATGATTAATAGGTAAAAATTCACAATGGAAACACATTGGGACGATTATAAGACAAAAGTAGTTTTCGTCAGTACCTACCTGCCCGTCCCGGGAGTAGTTTCAGTAGCGATTTGTTCATATCCTCAATTTTTGTCAAAACTTGATTTTTATATGATTAATAGGTAAACATTCAAAATGGAAACACATTGGGACGATTATAAGACAAAAGTAGTTTTCGTCAGTACCTACCTGCCCGTCCCGGGAGTAGTTTCTGTAGCGATTTGTTCATATCCTCAATTTTTGCCAAAACTTGATTTTTATATGATTAATAGGTAAACATTCAAAATGGAAACACATTGGAACGATTATAAGACAAAAGTAGATTTCGTCAGTACCTACCTGCCCGTCCCGGGAGTAGTTTCTGTAGCGATTTGTTTATATCCTCAATTTTTGTCAAAACTTGATTTTTATATGATTAATAGGTAAAATATCACAATGGAAACACATTGTGACGATTATAAGACAAAAGTAGTTTTCGTCAGTACCTACCTGCCCGTCCCGGGAGTAGTTTCTGTAGCGATTTTTTCAAATCCTCAATTCATTGTCAAAACTTGATTTTTATATGATTAATAGGTAAAAATTCACAATGGAAACACATTGGGACGATTATAAGACAAAAGTAGTTTTCATCAGTACCTACCTGCCCGTCCCGGGAGTAGTTTCTGTAATGATTTTTTCATATCCTCAATTCTTTGTCAAAACTTGATTTTTATATGATTAATAGGTAAACATTCACAATGGAAACACATTGGGACGATTATAAGACAAAAGTAGTTTTCGTCAGTACCTACCTGCCCGTCCCGGGAGTAGTTTCTGTAATGATTTTTTCATATCCTCAAATCTTTGTCAAAACTTGATTTTTATATGATTAATAGGTAAACATTCACAACAGAAACACATTGGGACGATTATAAGACAAAAGTAGTTTTCGTCAGTACCTACCTGCCCGTCCCGGGAGTAGTTTCTGTAGCGATTTTTTCATATCCTCAATTCTTTGTCAAAACTTGATTTTTATATGATTAATAGGTAAAAATTCACAATGGAAACACATTGGGACGATTATAAGACAAAAGTAGTTTTCGTCAGTACCTACCTGCCCGTCCCGGGAGTAGTTTCAGTAGCGATTTGTTCATATCCTCAATTTTTGTCAAAACTTGATTTTTATATGATTAATAGGTAAACATTCAAAATGGAAACACATTGGGACGATTATAAGACAAAAGTAGTTTTCGTCAGTACCTACCTGCCCGTCCCGGGAGTAGTTTCTGTAGCGATTTTTTCATATTCTCAATTCTTTGTCAAAACTTGATTTTTATATGATTAATAGGTAAAAATTCACAATGGAAACACATTGTGACGATTATAAGACAAAAGTAGTTTTCGTCAGTACCTACCTGCCCGTCCCGGGAGTAGTTTCTTTAGCGATTTTTTCATATCCTCAATTCTTTGTCAAAACTTGATTTTTATATGATTAAAATAGGTAAAAATTCACAATGGAAATACATTGGGACGATTCTAAGTCAAAAGTAGTTTTCGTCAGTACCTACCTGCCCGTCCCGGGAGTAGTTTCTGTAATGATTTTTTCATATCCTCAAATCTTTGTCAAAACTTGATTTTTATATGATTAATAGGTAAACATTCACAACGGAAACACATTGGGACGATTATAAGACAAAAGTAGATTTCGTCAGTACCTACCTGCCCGTCCCGGGAGTAGTTTCTGTAGCGATTTGTTTATATCCTCAATTTTTGTCAAAACTTGATTTTTATATGATTAATAGGTAAAATATCACAATGGAAACACATTGTGACGATTATAAGACAAAAGTAGTTTTCGTCAGTACCTACCTGCCCGTCCCGGGAGTAGTTTCTGTAGCGATTTTTTCAAATCCTCAATTCATTGTCAAAACTTGATTTTTATATGATTAATAGGTAAACATTCACAATGGAAACACATTGGGACGATTATAAGACAAAAGTAGTTTTCATCAGTACCTACCTGCCCGTCCCGGGAGTAGTTTCTGTAATGATTTTTTCATATCCTCAAATCTTTGTCAAAACTTGATTTTTATATGATTAATAGGTAAACATTCACAATGGAAATACATTTGGACGATTATAAGACAAAAGTAGTTTTCGTCAGTACCTACCTGCCCGTCCCGGGAGTAGTTTCTGTAATGATTTTTTCATATCCTCAAATCTTTGTCAAAACTTGATTTTTATATGATTAATGGGTAAACATTCACAACAGAAACACATTGGGACGATTATAAGACAAAAGTAGTTTTCGTCAGTACCTACCTGCCCGTCCCGGGAGTAGTTTCTGTAGCGATTTTTTCATATCCTCTATTCTTTGTCAAAACTTGATTTTTATATGATTAATAGGTAAAAATTCACAATGGAAACACATTGGGACGATTATAAGACAAAAGTAGTTTTCGTCAGTACCTACCTGCCCGTCCCGGGAGTAGTTTCTGTAGCGATTTGTTCATATCCTCAATTTTTGCCAAAACTTGATTTTTATATGATTAATAGGTAAACATTCAAAATGGAAACACATTGGGACGATTATAAGACAAAAGTAGTTTTCGTCAGTACCTACCTGCCCGTCCCGGGAGTAGTTTCTGTAGCGATTTTTTCATATTCTCAATTCTTTGTCAAAACTTGATTTTTATATGATTAATAGGTAAAAATTCACAATGGAAACACATTGTGACGATTATAAGACAAAAGTAGTTTTCGTCAGTACCTACCTGCCCGTCCCGGGAGTAGTTTCTGTAGCGATTTGTTTATATCCTCAATTTTTGTCAAAACTTGATTTTTATATGATTAATAGGTAAAATATCACAATGGAAACACATTGTGACGATTATAAGACAAAAGTAGTTTTCGTCAGTACCTACCTGCCCGTCCCGGGAGTAGTTTCTGTAGCGATTTTTTCAAATCCTCAATTCATTGTCAAAACTTGATTTTTATATGATTAATAGGTAAACATTCACAATGGAAACACATTGGGACGATTATAAGACAAAAGTAGTTTTCATCAGTACCTACCTGCCCGTCCCGGGAGTAGTTTCTGTAATGATTTTTTCATATCCTCAAATCTTTGTCAAAACTTGATTTTTATATGATTAATAGGTAAACATTCACAATGGAAATACATTTGGACGATTATAAGACAAAAGTAGTTTTCGTCAGTACCTACCTGCCCGTCCCGGGAGTAGTTTCTGTAATGATTTTTTCATATCCTCAATTCTGTGTCAAAACTTAATTTTTATATGATTAATAGGTAAACATTCACAATGGAAACACATTGGGACGATTATAAGACAAAAGTAGTTTTCGTCAGTACCTACCTGCCCGTCCCGGGAGTAGTTTCTGTAATGATTTTTTCATATCCTCAAATCTTTGTCAAAACTTGATTTTTATATGATTAATGGGTAAACATTCACAACAGAAACACATTGGGACGATTATAAGACAAAAGTAGTTTTCGTCAGTACCTACCTGCCCGTCCCGGGAGTAGTTTCTGTAGCGATTTTTTCAAATCCTCAATTCATTGTCAAAACTTGATTTTTATATGATTAATAGGTAAACATTCACAATGGAAACACATTGGGACGATTATAAGACAAAAGTAGTTTTCATCAGTACCTACCTGCCCGTCCCGGGAGTAGTTTCTGTAATGATTTTTTCATATCCTCAAATCTTTGTCAAAACTTGATTTTTATATGATTAATAGGTAAAAATTCACAATGGAAACACATTGTGACGATTATAAGACAAAAGTAGTTTTCGTCAGTACCTACCTGCCCGTCCCGGGAGTAGTTTCTGTAGCGATTTTTTCATATCCTCAATTCTTTGTCAAAACTTGATTTTTATATGTTTAAAATAGGTAAAAATTCACAATGGAAATACATTGGGACGATTCTAAGTCAAAAGTAGTTTTCGTCAGTACCTACCTGCCCGTCCCGGGAGTAGTTTCTGTAGCGATTTGTTTATATCCTCAATTTTTGTCAAAACTTGATTTTTATATGATTAATAGGTAAAATATCACAATGGAAACACATTGTGACGATTATAAGACAAAAGTAGTTTTCGTCAGTACCTACCTGCCCGTCCCGGGAGTAGTTTCTGTAGCGATTTTTTCAAATCCTCAATTCATTGTCAAAACTTGATTTTTATATGATTAATAGGTAAACATTCACAATGGAAACACATTGGGACGATTATAAGACAAAAGTAGTTTTCATCAGTACCTACCTGCCCGTCCCGGGAGTAGTTTCTGTAATGATTTTTTCATATCCTCAAATCTTTGTCAAAACTTGATTTTTATATGATTAATAGGTAAAAATTCACAATGGAAACACATTGTGACGATTATAAGACAAAAGTAGTTTTCATCAGTACCTACCTGCCCGTCCCGGGAGTAGTTTCTGTAATGATTTTTTCATATCCTCAAATCTTTGTCAAAACTTGATTTTTATATGATTAATAGGTAAACATTCACAATGGAAATACATTTGGACGATTATAAGACAAAAGTAGTTTTCGTCAGTACCTACCTGCCCGTCCCGGGAGTAGTTTCTGTAGCGATTTGTTTATATCCTCAATTTTTGTCAAAACTTGATTTTTATATGATTAATAGGTAAAATATCACAATGGAAACACATTGTGACGATTATAAGACAAAAGTAGTTTTCGTCAGTACCTACCTGCCCGTCCCGGGAGTAGTTTCTGTAGCGATTTTTTCAAATCCTCAATTCATTGTCAAAACTTGATTTTTATATGATTAATAGGTAAACATTCACAATGGAAACACATTGGGACGATTATAAGACAAAAGTAGTTTTCATCAGTACCTACCTGCCCGTCCCGGGAGTAGTTTCTGTAATGATTTTTTCATATCCTCAAATCTTTGTCAAAACTTGATTTTTATATGATTAATAGGTAAACATTCACAATGGAAATACATTTGGACGATTATAAGACAAAAGTAGTTTTCGTCAGTACCTACCTGCCCGTCCCGGGAGTAGTTTCTGTAATGATTTTTTCATATCCTCAATTCTGTGTCAAAACTTGATTTTTATATGATTAATAGGTAAACATTCACAATGGAAACACATTGGGACGATTATAAGACAAAAGTAGTTTTCGTCAGTACCTACCTGCCCGTCCCGGGAGTAGTTTCTGTAATGATTTTTTCATATCCTCAAATCTTTGTCAAAACTTGATTTTTATATGATTAATGGGTAAACATTCACAACAGAAACACATTGGGACGATTATAAGACAAAAGTAGTTTTCGTCAGTACCTACCTGCCCGTCCCGGGAGTAGTTTCTGTAGCGATTTTTTCAAATCCTCAATTCATTGTCAAAACTTGATTTTTATATGATTAATAGGTAAACATTCACAATGGAAACACATTGGGACGATTATAAGACAAAAGTAGTTTTCATCAGTACCTACCTGCCCGTCCCGGGAGTAGTTTCTGTAATGATTTTTTCATATCCTCAAATCTTTGTCAAAACTTGATTTTTATATGATTAATAGGTAAACATTCACAATGGAAATACATTTGGACGATTATAAGACAAAAGTAGTTTTCGTCAGTACCTACCTGCCCGTCCCGGGAGTAGTTTCTGTAATGATTTTTTCATATCCTCAATTCTTTGTCAAAACTTGATTTTTATATGATTAATAGGTAAACATTCACAATGGAAACACATTGGGACGATTATAAGACAAAAGTAGTTTTCGTCAGTACCTACCTGCCCGTCCCGGGAGTAGTTTCTGTAATGATTTTTTCATATCCTCAAATCTTTGTCAAAACTTGATTTTTATATGATTAATGGGTAAACATTCACAACAGAAACACATTGGGACGATTATAAGACAAAAGTAGTTTTCGTCAGTACCTACCTGCCCGTCCCGGGAGTAGTTTCTGTAGCGATTTTTTCATATCCTCTATTCTTTGTCAAAACTTGATTTTTATATGATTAATAGGTAAAAATTCACAATGGAAACACATTGGGACGATTATAAGACAAAAGTAGTTTTCGTCAGTACCTACCTGCCCGTCCCGGGAGTAGTTTCTGTAGCGATTTGTTCATATCCTCAATTTTTGCCAAAACTTGATTTTTATATGATTAATAGGTAAACATTCAAAATGGAAACACATTGGGACGATTAAAAGACAAAAGTAGTTTTCGTCAGTACCTACCTGCCCGTCCCGGGAGTAGTTTCTGTAGCGATTTTTTCATATTCTCAATTCTTTGTCAAAACTTGATTTTTATATGATTAATAGGTAAAAATTCACAATGGAAACACATTGTGACGATTATAAGACAAAAGTAGTTTTCGTCAGTACCTACCTGCCCGTCCCGGGAGTAGTTTCTGTAGCGATTTTTTCATATCCTCAATTCTTTGTCAAAACTTGATTTTTATATGTTTAAAATAGGTAAAAATTCACAATGGAAATACATTGGGACGATTCTAGGTCAAAAGTAGTTTTCGTCAGTACCTACCTGCCCGTCCCGGGAGTAGTTTCTGTAGCGATTTGTTTATATCCTCAATTTTTGTCAAAACTTGATTTTTATATGATTAATAGGTAAAATATCACAATGGAAACACATTGTGACGATTATAAGACAAAAGTAGTTTTCGTCAGTACCTACCTGCCCGTCCCGGGAGTAGTTTCTGTAGCGATTTTTTCAAATCCTCAATTCATTGTCAAAACTTGATTTTTATATGATTAATAGGTAAACATTCACAATGGAAACACATTGGGACGATTATAAGACAAAAGTAGTTTTCATCAGTACCTACCTGCCCGTCCCGGGAGTAGTTTCTGTAATGATTTTTTCATATCCTCAAATCTTTGTCAAAACTTGATTATTATATGATTAATAGGTAAACATTCACAATGGAAATACATTTGGACGATTATAAGACAAAAGTAGTTTTCGTCAGTACCTACCTGCCCGTCCCGGGAGTAGTTTCTGTAATGATTTTTTCATATCCTCAATTCTGTGTCAAAACTTGATTTTTATATGATTAATAGGTAAACATTCACAATGGAAACACATTGGGACGATTATAAGACAAAAGTAGTTTTCGTCAGTACCTACCTGCCCGTCCCGGGAGTAGTTTCTGTAATGATTTTTTCATATCCTCAAATCTTTGTCAAAACTTGATTTTTATATGATTAATGGGTAAACATTCACAACAGAAACACATTGGGACGATTATAAGACAAAAGTAGTTTTCGTCAGTACCTACCTGCCCGTCCCGGGAGTAGTTTCTGTAGCGATTTTTTCATATCCTCTATTCTTTGTCAAAACTTGATTTTTATATGATTAATAGGTAAAAATTCACAATGGAAACACATTGGGACGATTATAAGACAAAAGTAGTTTTCGTCAGTACCTACCTGCCCGTCCCGGGAGTAGTTTCTGTAGCGATTTGTTCATATCCTCAATTTTTGCCAAAACTTGATTTTTATATGATTAATAGGTAAACATTCAAAATGGAAACACATTGGGACGATTATAAGACAAAAGTAGTTTTCGTCAGTACCTACCTGCCCGTCCCGGGAGTAGTTTCTGTAGCGATTTTTTAATATCCTCAATTCTTTGTCAAAACTTGATTTTTATATGATTAATAGGTAAACATTCACAATGGAAACACATTGGGACGATTATAAGACAAAAGTAGTTTTCGTCAGTACCTACCTGCCCGTCCCAGGAGTAGTTTCTGTAGCGATTTTTTCATATCCTCAATTCTTTGTCAAAACTTGATTTTTATATGTTTAAAATAGGTAAAAATTCACAATGGAAATACATTGGGACGATTCTAAGTCAAAAGTAGTTTTCGTCAGTACCTACCTGCCCGTCCCGGGAGTAGTTTCTGTAGCGATTTGTTTATATCCTCAATTTTTGTCAAAACTTGATTTTTATATGATTAATAGGTAAAATATCACAATGGAAACACATTGTGACGATTATAAGACAAAAGTAGTTTTCGTCAGTACCTACCTGCCCGTCCCGGGAGTAGTTTCTGTAGCGATTTTTTCAAATCCTCAATTCATTGTCAAAACTTGATTTTTATATGATTAATAGGTAAACATTCACAATGGAAACACATTGGGACGATTTTAAGACAAAAGTAGTTTTCATCAGTACCTACCTGCCCGTCCCGGGAGTAGTTTCTGTAATGATTTTTTCATATCCTCAAATCTTTGTCAAAACTTGATTTTTATATGATTAATAGGTAAACATTCACAATGGAAATACATTTGGACGATTATAAGACAAAAGTAGTTTTCGTCAGTACCTACCTGCCCGTCCCGGGAGTAGTTTCTGTAATGATTTTTTCATATCCTCAATTCTGTGTCAAAACTTGATTTTTATATGATTAATAGGTAAACATTCACAATGGAAACACATTGGGACGATTATAAGACAAAAGTAGTTTTCGTCAGTACCTACCTGCCCGTCCCGGGAGTAGTTTCTGTAATGATTTTTTCATATCCTCAAATCTTTGTCAAAACTTGATTTTTATATGATTAATGGGTAAACATTCACAACAGAAACACATTGGGACGATTATAAGACAAAAGTAGTTTTCGTCAGTACCTACCTGCCCGTCCCGGGAGTAGTTTCTGTAGCGATTTTTTCAAATCCTCAATTCATTGTCAAAACTTGATTTTTATATGATTAATAGGTAAACATTCACAATGGAAACACATTGGGACGATTATAAGACAAAAGTAGTTTTCATCAGTACCTACCTGCCCGTCCCGGGAGTAGTTTCTGTAATGATTTTTTCATATCCTCAAATCTTTGTCAAAACTTGATTTTTATATGATTAATAGGTAAACATTCACAATGGAAATACATTTGGACGATTATAAGACAAAATTAGTTTTCGTCAGTACCTACCTGCCCGTCCCGGGAGTAGTTTCTGTAATGATTTTTTCATATCCTCAATTCTTTGTCAAAACTTGATTTTTATATGATTAATAGGTAAACATTCACAATGGAAACACATTGGGACGATTATAAGACAAAAGTAGATTTCGTCAGTACCTACCTGCCCGTCCCGGGAGTAGTTTCTGTAGCGACTTGTTTATATCCTCAATTTTTGTCAAAACTTGATTTTTATATGATTAATAGGTAAAATATCACAATGGAAACACATTGTGACGATTATAAGACAAAAGTAGTTTTCGTCAGTACCTACCTGCCCGTCCCGGGAGTAGTTTCTGTAGCGATTTTTTCATATTCTCAATTCTTTGTCAAAACTTGATTTTTATATGATTAATAGGTAAAAATTCACAATGGAAACACATTGTGACGATTATAAGACAAAAGTAGTTTTCGTCAGTACCTACCTGCCCGTCCCGGGAGTAGTTTCTTTAGCGATTTTTTTATATCCTCAATTCTTTGTCAAAACTTGATTTTTATATGATTAATAGGTAAAAATTCACAATGGAAACACATTGTGACGATTATAAGACAAAAGTAGTTTTCGTCAGTACCTACCTGCCCGTCCCGGGAGTAGTTTCTGTAGCGATATTTTCATATCCTTTATTCTTTGTCAATACTTGATTTTTATATGATTAAAATAGGTAAAAATTCACAATGGAAACACATTGGGACGATTATCAGACAAAAGTAGTTTTCGTCAGTACCTACCGGCCCGTCCCGGGAGTAGTTTCTGTAGCGATTTGTTCATATCCTCAATTTTTGTTAAAACTTGATTTTTATATGATTAATAGGTAAACATTCAAAATGGAAACACATTGGGACGATTATAAGACAAAAGTAGTTTTCGTCAGTACCTACCTGCCCGTCCCGGGAGTAGTTTCTGTAATGATTTTTTCAAATCCTCAAATCTTCGTCAAAACTTGATTTTTATATGATTAATAGGTAAATTCACAATGGAAACACATTGGGACGATTATAAGACAAAAGTAGTTTTCGTCAGTACCTACGTGCCCGTCCCGGGAGTAGTTTCTGTAATGATTTTTTCATATCCTCAAATCTTTGTCAAAACTTGATTTTTATATGTTTAATAGGTAAACATTCACAACGGAAACACATTGGGACGATTATAAGACAAAAGTAGATTTCGTCAGTACCTACCTGCCCGTCCCGGGAGTAGTTTCTGTAGCGATTTGTTTATATCCTCAATTTTTGTCGAAACTTGATTTTTATATGATTAATAGGTAAAATATCACAATGGAAACACATTGTGACGATTATAAGACAAAAGTAGTTTTCGTCAGTACCTACCTGCCCGTCCCGGGAGTAGTTTCTGTAGCGATTTTTTCAAATCCTCAATTCATTGTCAAAACTTGATTTTTATATGATTAATAGGTAAACATTCACAATGGAAACACATTGGGACAATTATAAGACAAAAGTAGTTTTCATCAGTACCTACCTGCCCGTCCCGGGAGTAGTTTCTGTAATGATTTTTTCATATCCTCAAATCTTTGTGAAAACTTGATTTTTATATGATTAATAGGTAAACATTCACAATGGAAATACATTTGGACGATTATAAGACAAAAGTAGTTTTCGTCAGTACCTACCTGCCCGTCCCGGGAGTAGTTTCTGTAATGATTTTTTCATATCCTCAATTCTTTGTCAAAACTTGATTTTTATATGATTAATAGGTAAACATTCACAATGGAAACACATTGGGACGATTATAAGACAAAAGTAGTTTTCGTCAGTACCTACCTGCCCGTCCCGGGAGTAGTTTCTGTAATGATTTTTTCATATCCTCAAATCTTTGTCAAAACTTGATTTTTATATGATTAATAGGTAAACATTCACAACAGAAACACATTGGGACGATTATAAGACAAAAGTAGTTTTCGTCAGTACCTACCTGCCCGTCCCGGGAGTAGTTTCTGTAGCGATTTTTTCATATCCTCAATTCTTTGTCAAAACTTGATTTTTATATGATTAATAGGTAAAAATTCACAATGGAAACACATTGGGACGATTATAAGACAAAAGTAGTTTTCGTCAGTACCTACCTGCCCGTCCCGGGAGTGGTTTCAGTAGCGATTTGTTCATATCCTCAATTTTTGTCAAAACTTGATTTTTATATGATTAATAGGTAAACATTCAAAATGGAAACACATTGGGACGATTATAAGACAAAAGTAGTTTTCGTCAGTACCTACCTGCCCGTCCCGGGAGTAGTTTCTGTAGCGATTTTTTCATATTCTCAATTCTTTGTCAAAACTTGATTTTTATATGATTAATAGGTAAAAATTCACAATGGAAACACATTGTGACGATTATAAGACAAAAGTAGTTTTCGTCAGTACCTACCTGCCCGTCCCGGGAGTAGTTTCTTTAGCGATTTTTTCATATCCTCAATTCTTTGTCAAAACTTGATTTTTATATGATTAAAATAGGTAAAAATTCACAATGGAAATACATTGGGACGATTCTAAGTCAAAAGTAGTTTTCGTCAGTACCTACCTGCCCGTCCCGGGAGTAGTTTCTGTAGCGATATTTTCATATCCTTTATTCTTTGTCAATACTTGATTTTTATATGATTAAAATAGGTAAAAATTCACAATGGAAACACATTGGGACGATTATCAGACAAAAGTAGTTTTCGTCAGTACCTACCTGCCCGTCCCGGGAGTAGTTTCTGTAGCGATTTGTTCATATCCTCAATTTTTGTTAAAACTTGATTTTTATATGATTAATAGGTAAACATTCAAAATGGAAACACATTGGGACGATTATAAGACAAAAGTAGTTTTCGTCAGTACCTACCTGCCCGTCCCGGGAGTAGTTTCTGTAATGATTTTTTCAAATCCTCAAATCTTCGTCAAAACTTGATTTTTATATGATTAATAGGTAAATTCACAATGGAAACACATTGGGACGATTATAAGACAAAAGTAGTTTTCGTCAGTACCTACCTGCCCGTCCCGGGAGTAGTTTCTGTAATGATTTTTTCATATCCTCAAATCTTTGTCAAAACTTGATTTTTATATGATTAATAGGTAAACATTCACAACGGAAACACATTGGGACGATTATAAGACAAAAGTAGATTTCGTCAGTACCTACCTGCCCGTCCCGGGAGTAGTTTCTGTAGCGATTTGTTTATATCCTCAATTTTTGTCAAAACTTGATTTTTATATGATTAATAGGTAAAATATCACAATGGAAACACATTGTGACGATAATAAGACAAAAGTAGTTTTCGTCAGTACCTACCTGCCCGTCCCGGGAGTAGTTTCTGTAGCGATTTTTTCAAATCCTCAATTCATTGTCAAAACTTGATTTTTATATGATTAATAGGTAAACATTCACAATGGAAACACATTGGGACGATTATAAGACAAAAGTAGTTTTCATCAGTACCTACCTGCCCGTCCCGGGAGTAGTTTCTGTAATGATTTTTTCATATCCTCAATTCTTTGTCAAAACTTGATTTTTATATGATTAATAGGTAAACATTCACAATGGAAACACATTGGGACGATTATAAGACAAAAGTAGTTTTCGTCAGTACCTACCTGCCCGTCCCGGGAGTAGTTTCTGTAATGATTTTTTCATATCCTCAAATCTTTGTCAAAACTTGATTTTTATATGATTAATAGGTAAACATTCACAACAGAAACACATTGGGACGATTATAAGACAAAAGTAGTTTTCGTCAGTACCTACCTGCCCGTCCCGGGAGTAGTTTCTGTAGCGATTTTTTCATATCCTCAATTCTTTGTCAAAACTTGATTTTTATATGATTAATAGGTAAAAATTCACAATGGAAACACATTGGGACGATTATAAGACAAAAGTAGTTTTCGTCAGTACCTACCTGCCCGTCCCGGGAGTAGTTTCAGTAGCGATTTGTTCATATCCTCAATTTTTGTCAAAACTTGATTTTTATATGATTAATAGGTAAACATTCAAAATGGAAACACATTGGGACGATTATAAGACAAAAGTAGTTTTCGTCAGTACCTACCTGCCCGTCCCGGGAGTAGTTTCTGTAGCGATTTGTTCATATCCTCAATTTTTGCCAAAACTTGATTTTTATATGATTAATAGGTAAACATTCAAAATGGAAACACATTGGAACGATTATAAGACAAAAGTAGATTTCGTCAGTACCTACCTGCCCGTCCCGGGAGTAGTTTCTGTAGCGATTTGTTTATATCCTCAATTTTTGTCAAAACTTGATTTTTATATGATTAATAGGTAAAATATCACAATGGAAACACATTGTGACGATTATAAGACAAAAGTAGTTTTCGTCAGTACCTACCTGCCCGTCCCGGGAGTAGTTTCTGTAGCGATTTTTTCAAATCCTCAATTCATTGTCAAAACTTGATTTTTATATGATTAATAGGTAAAAATTCACAATGGAAACACATTGGGACGATTATAAGACAAAAGTAGTTTTCATCAGTACCTACCTGCCCGTCCCGGGAGTAGTTTCTGTAATGATTTTTTCATATCCTCAATTCTTTGTCAAAACTTGATTTTTATATGATTAATAGGTAAACATTCACAATGGAAACACATTGGGACGATTATAAGACAAAAGTAGTTTTCGTCAGTACCTACCTGCCCGTCCCGGGAGTAGTTTCTGTAATGATTTTTTCATATCCTCAAATCTTTGTCAAAACTTGATTTTTATATGATTAATAGGTAAACATTCACAACAGAAACACATTGGGACGATTATAAGACAAAAGTAGTTTTCGTCAGTACCTACCTGCCCGTCCCGGGAGTAGTTTCTGTAGCGATTTTTTCATATCCTCAATTCTTTGTCAAAACTTGATTTTTATATGATTAATAGGTAAAAATTCACAATGGAAACACATTGGGACGATTATAAGACAAAAGTAGTTTTCGTCAGTACCTACCTGCCCGTCCCGGGAGTAGTTTCAGTAGCGATTTGTTCATATCCTCAATTTTTGTCAAAACTTGATTTTTATATGATTAATAGGTAAACATTCAAAATGGAAACACATTGGGACGATTATAAGACAAAAGTAGTTTTCGTCAGTACCTACCTGCCCGTCCCGGGAGTAGTTTCTGTAGCGATTTTTTCATATTCTCAATTCTTTGTCAAAACTTGATTTTTATATGATTAATAGGTAAAAATTCACAATGGAAACACATTGTGACGATTATAAGACAAAAGTAGTTTTCGTCAGTACCTACCTGCCCGTCCCGGGAGTAGTTTCTTTAGCGATTTTTTCATATCCTCAATTCTTTGTCAAAACTTGATTTTTATATGATTAAAATAGGTAAAAATTCACAATGGAAATACATTGGGACGATTCTAAGTCAAAAGTAGTTTTCGTCAGTACCTACCTGCCCGTCCCGGGAGTAGTTTCTGTAATGATTTTTTCATATCCTCAAATCTTTGTCAAAACTTGATTTTTATATGATTAATAGGTAAACATTCACAACGGAAACACATTGGGACGATTATAAGACAAAAGTAGATTTCGTCAGTACCTACCTGCCCGTCCCGGGAGTAGTTTCTGTAGCGATTTGTTTATATCCTCAATTTTTGTCAAAACTTGATTTTTATATGATTAATAGGTAAAATATCACAATGGAAACACATTGTGACGATTATAAGACAAAAGTAGTTTTCGTCAGTACCTACCTGCCCGTCCCGGGAGTAGTTTCTGTAGCGATTTTTTCAAATCCTCAATTCATTGTCAAAACTTGATTTTTATATGATTAATAGGTAAACATTCACAATGGAAACACATTGGGACGATTATAAGACAAAAGTAGTTTTCATCAGTACCTACCTGCCCGTCCCGGGAGTAGTTTCTGTAATGATTTTTTCATATCCTCAAATCTTTGTCAAAACTTGATTTTTATATGATTAATAGGTAAACATTCACAATGGAAATACATTTGGACGATTATAAGACAAAAGTAGTTTTCGTCAGTACCTACCTGCCCGTCCCGGGAGTAGTTTCTGTAATGATTTTTTCATATCCTCAAATCTTTGTCAAAACTTGATTTTTATATGATTAATGGGTAAACATTCACAACAGAAACACATTGGGACGATTATAAGACAAAAGTAGTTTTCGTCAGTACCTACCTGCCCGTCCCGGGAGTAGTTTCTGTAGCGATTTTTTCATATCCTCTATTCTTTGTCAAAACTTGATTTTTATATGATTAATAGGTAAAAATTCACAATGGAAACACATTGGGACGATTATAAGACAAAAGTAGTTTTCGTCAGTACCTACCTGCCCGTCCCGGGAGTAGTTTCTGTAGCGATTTGTTCATATCCTCAATTTTTGCCAAAACTTGATTTTTATATGATTAATAGGTAAACATTCAAAATGGAAACACATTGGGACGATTATAAGACAAAAGTAGTTTTCGTCAGTACCTACCTGCCCGTCCCGGGAGTAGTTTCTGTAGCGATTTTTTCATATTCTCAATTCTTTGTCAAAACTTGATTTTTATATGATTAATAGGTAAAAATTCACAATGGAAACACATTGTGACGATTATAAGACAAAAGTAGTTTTCGTCAGTACCTACCTGCCCGTCCCGGGAGTAGTTTCTGTAGCGATTTGTTTATATCCTCAATTTTTGTCAAAACTTGATTTTTATATGATTAATAGGTAAAATATCACAATGGAAACACATTGTGACGATTATAAGACAAAAGTAGTTTTCGTCAGTACCTACCTGCCCGTCCCGGGAGTAGTTTCTGTAGCGATTTTTTCAAATCCTCAATTCATTGTCAAAACTTGATTTTTATATGATTAATAGGTAAACATTCACAATGGAAACACATTGGGACGATTATAAGACAAAAGTAGTTTTCATCAGTACCTACCTGCCCGTCCCGGGAGTAGTTTCTGTAATGATTTTTTCATATCCTCAAATCTTTGTCAAAACTTGATTTTTATATGATTAATAGGTAAACATTCACAATGGAAATACATTTGGACGATTATAAGACAAAAGTAGTTTTCGTCAGTACCTACCTGCCCGTCCCGGGAGTAGTTTCTGTAATGATTTTTTCATATCCTCAATTCTGTGTCAAAACTTGATTTTTATATGATTAATAGGTAAACATTCACAATGGAAACACATTGGGACGATTATAAGACAAAAGTAGTTTTCGTCAGTACCTACCTGCCCGTCCCGGGAGTAGTTTCTGTAATGATTTTTTCATATCCTCAAATCTTTGTCAAAACTTGATTTTTATATGATTAATGGGTAAACATTCACAACAGAAACACATTGGGACGATTATAAGACAAAAGTAGTTTTCGTCAGTACCTACCTGCCCGTCCCGGGAGTAGTTTCTGTAGCGATTTTTTCAAATCCTCAATTCATTGTCAAAACTTGATTTTTATATGATTAATAGGTAAACATTCACAATGGAAACACATTGGGACGATTATAAGACAAAAGTAGTTTTCATCAGTACCTACCTGCCCGTCCCGGGAGTAGTTTCTGTAATGATTTTTTCATATCCTCAAATCTTTGTCAAAACTTGATTTTTATATGATTAATAGGTAAAAATTCACAATGGAAACACATTGTGACGATTATAAGACAAAAGTAGTTTTCGTCAGTACCTACCTGCCCGTCCCGGGAGTAGTTTCTGTAGCGATTTTTTCATATCCTCAATTCTTTGTCAAAACTTGATTTTTATATGTTTAAAATAGGTAAAAATTCACAATGGAAATACATTGGGACGATTCTAAGTCAAAAGTAGTTTTCGTCAGTACCTACCTGCCCGTCCCGGGAGTAGTTTCTGTAGCGATTTGTTTATATCCTCAATTTTTGTCAAAACTTGATTTTTATATGATTAATAGGTAAAATATCACAATGGAAACACATTGTGACGATTATAAGACAAAAGTAGTTTTCGTCAGTACCTACCTGCCCGTCCCGGGAGTAGTTTCTGTAGCGATTTTTTCAAATCCTCAATTCATTGTCAAAACTTGATTTTTATATGATTAATAGGTAAACATTCACAATGGAAACACATTGGGACGATTATAAGACAAAAGTAGTTTTCATCAGTACCTACCTGCCCGTCCCGGGAGTAGTTTCTGTAATGATTTTTTCATATCCTCAAATCTTTGTCAAAACTTGATTTTTATATGATTAATAGGTAAAAATTCACAATGGAAACACATTGTGACGATTATAAGACAAAAGTAGTTTTCGTCAGTACCTACCTGCCCGTCCCGGGAGTAGTTTCTGTAGCGATTTTTTCATATCCTCAATTCTTTGTCAAAACTTGATTTTTATATGTTTAAAATAGGTAAAAATTCACAATGGAAATACATTGGGACGATTCTAAGTCAAAAGTAGTTTTCGTCAGTACCTACCTGCCCGTCCCGGGAGTAGTTTCTGTAGCGATTTGTTTATATCCTCAATTTTTGTCAAAACTTGATTTTTATATGATTAATAGGTAAAATATCACAATGGAAACACATTGTGACGATTATAAGACAAAAGTAGTTTTCGTCAGTACCTACCTGCCCGTCCCGGGAGTAGTTTCTGTAGCGATTTTTTCAAATCCTCAATTCATTGTCAAAACTTGATTTTTATATGATTAATAGGTAAACATTCACAATGGAAACACATTGGGACGATTATAAGACAAAAGTAGTTTTCATCAGTACCTACCTGCCCGTCCCGGGAGTAGTTTCTGTAATGATTTTTTCATATCCTCAAATCTTTGTCAAAACTTGATTTTTATATGATTAATAGGTAAACATTCACAATGGAAATACATTTGGACGATTATAAGACAAAAGTAGTTTTCGTCAGTACCTACCTGCCCGTCCCGGGAGTAGTTTCTGTAATGATTTTTTCATATCCTCAATTCTGTGTCAAAACTTGATTTTTATATGATTAATAGGTAAACATTCACAATGGAAACACATTGGGACGATTATAAGACAAAAGTAGTTTTCGTCAGTACCTACCTGCCCGTCCCGGGAGTAGTTTCTGTAATGATTTTTTCATATCCTCAAATCTTTGTCAAAACTTGATTTTTATATGATTAATGGGTAAACATTCACAACAGAAACACATTGGGACGATTATAAGACAAAAGTAGTTTTCGTCAGTACCTACCTGCCCGTCCCGGGAGTAGTTTCTGTAGCGATTTTTTCAAATCCTCAATTCATTGTCAAAACTTGATTTTTATATGATTAATAGGTAAACATTCACAATGGAAACACATTGGGACGATTATAAGACAAAAGTAGTTTTCATCAGTACCTACCTGCCCGTCCCGGGAGTAGTTTCTGTAATGATTTTTTCATATCCTCAAATCTTTGTCAAAACTTGATTTTTATATGATTAATAGGTAAACATTCACAATGGAAATACATTTGGACGATTATAAGACAAAAGTAGTTTTCGTCAGTACCTACCTGCCCGTCCCGGGAGTAGTTTCTGTAATGATTTTTTCATATCCTCAATTCTTTGTCAAAACTTGATTTTTATATGATTAATAGGTAAACATTCACAATGGAAACACATTGGGACGATTATAAGACAAAAGTAGTTTTCGTCAGTACCTACCTGCCCGTCCCGGGAGTAGTTTCTGTAATGATTTTTTCATATCCTCAAATCTTTGTCAAAACTTGATTTTTATATGATTAATGGGTAAACATTCACAACAGAAACACATTGGGACGATTATAAGACAAAAGTAGTTTTCGTCAGTACCTACCTGCCCGTCCCGGGAGTAGTTTCTGTAGCGATTTTTTCATATCCTCTATTCTTTGTCAAAACTTGATTTTTATATGATTAATAGGTAAAAATTCACAATGGAAACACATTGGGACGATTATAAGACAAAAGTAGTTTTCGTCAGTACCTACCTGCCCGTCCCGGGAGTAGTTTCTGTAATGATTTTTTCATATCCTCAAATCTTTGTCAAAACTTGATTTTTATATGATTAATGGGTAAACATTCACAACAGAAACACATTGGGACGATTATAAGACAAAAGTAGTTTTCGTCAGTACCTACCTGCCCGTCCCGGGAGTAGTTTCTGTAGCAATTTTTTCATATCCTCAAATCTTTGTCAAAACTTGATTTTTATATGATTAATAGGTAAACATTCACAATGGAAACACATTGGGACGATTATAAGACGAAAGTAGTTTTCGTCAGTACCTACCTGCCCGTCCCGGGAGTAGTTTCTGTAATGATTTTTTCATATCCTCAAATCTTTGTCAAAACTTGATTTTTATATGATTAATAGGTAAACATTCACAATGGAAACACATTGGGACGATTATAAGACAAAAGTAGTTTTCGTCAGTACCTACCTGCCCGTCCCGGGAGTAGTTTCTGTAGCGATTTTTTCATATCCTCAATTCTTTGTCAAAACTTGATTTTTATATGATTAATAGGTAAACATTCACAATGGAAACACATTGGGACGATAATAAGACAAAAGTAGTTTTCGTCAGTACCTACCTGCCCGTCCCGGGAGTAGTTTCTGTAGCGATTTTTTCATATCCTCAATTCTTTGTCAAAACTGATTTCGATATGATTAATAGGTAAAAATTCACAATGGAAACACATTGGGACGATTATAAGACAAAAGTAGTTTTCCTCAGTACCTACCTGCCCGTCCCGGGAGTAGTTTCTGTAATGATTTTTTCATATCCTCAATTCTTTGTCAAAACTTGATTTTTATATGATTAATAGGTAAAAATTCACAATGGAAACACATTGGGACGATTATAAGACAAAAGTAGTTTTCGTCAGTACCTACCTGCCCGTCCCGGGAGTAGTTTCTGTAATGATTTTTTCATATCCTCAATTCTTTGTCAAAACTTGATTTTTATATGATTAATAGGTAAACATTCACAACGGAAACACATTGGGACGATTATAAGACAAAATTAGTTTTCGTCAGTACCTACCTGCCCGTCCCGGGAGTAGTTTCTGTAATGATTTTTTCAAATCCTCAAATCTTCGTCAAAACTTGATTTTTATATGATTAATAGGTAAACATTCACAATGGAAAAACATTGGGACGATTATAAGACAAAAGTAGTTTTCGTCAGTACCTACCTGCCCGTCCCGGGAGTAGTTTCTGTAGCGATTTTTTCATATCCTCAATTCTTTGTCAAAACTTGATTTTTATATGATTAATAGGTAAAAATTCACAATGGAAACACATTGGGACGATTATAAGACGAAAGTAGTTTTCGTCAGTACCTACCTGCCCGTCCCGGGAGTAGTTTCTGTAATGATTTTTTCATATCCTCAAATCTTTGTCAAAACTTGATTTTTATATGATTAAAAGGTAAACATTCACAATGGAAACACATTGGGACGATTATAAGACAAAAGTAGTTTTCGTCAGTACCTACCTGCCCGTCCCGGGAGTAGTTTCTGTAATGATTTTTTCAAATCCTCAAATCTTCGTCAAAACTTGATTTTTATATGATTAATAGGTAAACATTCACAATGGAAAAACATTGGGACGATTATAAGACAAAAGTAGTTTTCGTCAGTACCTACCTGCCCGTCCCGGGAGTAGTTTCTGTAGCGATTTTTTCATATCCTCAATTCTTTGTCAAAACTTGATTTTTATATGATTAATAGGTAAAAATTCACAATGGAAACACATTGGGACGATTATAAGACGAAAGTAGTTTTCGTCAGTACCTACCTGCCCGTCCCGGGAGTAGTTTCTGTAATGATTTTTTCATATCCTCAATTCTTTGTCAAAACTTGATTTTAATATGATTAATAGGTAAACATTCAAAATGGAAACACATTGGGACGATTATAAGACAAAAGTAGTTTTCGTCAGTACCACCTGCCCGTCCCGGGAGTAGTTTCTGTAGCGATTTTTTCATATCCTCAATTCTTTGTCAAAACTTGAGTTTTATATGATTAAAAGGTAAACATTCACAATGGAAACACATTGGGACGATTATAAGACAAAAGTAATTTTCGTCAGTACCTACCTGCCCGTCCCGGGAGTAGTTTCTGTAATGATTTTTTCATATCCTCAATTCTTTGTCAAAACTTGAGTTTTATATGATTAAAAGGTAAACATTCACAATGGAAACACATTGGGACGATTATAAGACAAAAGTAGTTTTCGTCAGTACCTACCTGCCCGTCCCGGGAGTAGTTTCTGTAATGATTTTTTCATATCCTCAAATCTTTGTCAAAACTTGATTTTTATATGATTAATAGGTAAACATTCACAATGGAAACACATTGGGACGATTATAAGACAAAAGTAGTTTTCGTCAGTACCTACCTGCCCGTCCCGGGAGTAGTTTCTGTAATGATTTTTTCATATCCTCAATTCTTTGTCAAAACTTGATTTTAATATGATTAATAGGTAAACATTCACAATGGAAACACATTGGGACGATTATAAGACAAAAGAAGTTTTCGTCAGTACCTACCTGCCCGTCCCGGGAGTAGTTTCTGTAATGATTTTTTCATATCCTCAATTCTTTGTCAAAACTTGATTTTAATATGATTAATAGGTAAACATTCACAATGGAAACACATTGGGACGATTATAAGACAAAAGTAGTTTTCGTCAGTACCACCTGCCCGTCCCGGGAGTAGTTTCTGTAGCGATTTTTTCATATCCTCAATTCTTTGTCAAAACTTGAGTTTTATATGATTAAAAGGTAAACATTCACAATGGAAACACATTGGGACGATTATAAGACAAAAGTAGTTTTCGTCAGTACCTACCTGCCCGTCCCGGGAGTAATTTCTGTGTCGATTTTTTCATATCCTCAATTCTTTGTCAATACTTGATTTTTATATGATTAAAATAGGTAAAAATTCACAATGGAAACACATTGGGACAATTATAAGACAAAAGTAGTTTTCGTCAGTACCTACCTGCCCGTCCCGGGAGTAGTTTCTGTAGCGATTTTTTCATATCCTCAATTCTTTGTCAAAACTTGATTTTTATATGATTAAAAGGTAAACATTCACAATGGAAACACATTGGGACGATTATAAGACAAAAGTAGTTTTCGTCAGTACCTACCTGCCCGTCCCGGGAGTAGTTTCTGTAATGATTTTTTCATATCCTCAAATCTTTGTCAAAACTTGATTTTTATATGATTAATAGGTAAACATTCACAATGGAAACACATTGGGACGATTATAAGACAAAAGTAGTTTTCGTCAGTACCTACCTGCCCGTCCCGGGAGTAGTTTCTGTAGCGATTTTTTCATATCCTCAATTCTTTGTCAAAACTTGATTTTTATATGATTAATAGGTAAAAATTCACAATGGAAACACATTGGGACGATTATAAGACAAAAGTAGTTTTCGTCAGTACCTACCTGCCCGTCCCGGGAGTAGTTTCTGTAGCGATTTTTTCATATCCTCAATTCTTTGTCAAAACTTGATTTCGATATGATTAATAGGTAAAAATTCACAATGGAAACACATTGGGACGATTATAAGACAAAAGTAGTTTTCGTCAGTACCTACCTGCCCGTCCCGGGAGTAGTTTCTGTAATGATTTTTTCATATCCTCAATTCTTTGTCAAAACTTGATTTTTATATGATTAATAGGTAAAAATTCACAATGGAAACACATTGGGACGATTATAAGACAAAAGTAGTTTTCGTCAGTACCTACCTGCCCGTCCCGGGAGTAGTTTCTGTAATGATTTTTTCATATCCTCAATTCTTTGTCAAAACTTGATTTTTATATGATTAATAGGTAAACATTCACAACGGAAACACATTGGGACGATTATAAGACAAAAGTAGTTTTCGTCAGTACCTACCTGCCCGTCCCGGGAGTAGTTTCTGTAATGATTTTTTCATATCCTCAATTCTGTGTCAAAACTTGATTTTTATATGATTAATAGGTAAACATTCACAATGGAAACACATTGGGACGATTATAAGACAAAAGTAGTTTTCGTCAGTACCTACCTGCCCGTCCCGGGAGTAGTTTCTGTAATGATTTTTTCATATCCTCAAATCTTTGTCAAAACTTGATTTTTATATGATTAATGGGTAAACATTCACAACAGAAACACATTGGGACGATTATAAGACAAAAGTAGTTTTCGTCAGTACCTACCTGCCCGTCCCGGGAGTAGTTTCTGTAGCAATTTTTTCATATCCTCAATTCTTTGTCAAAACTTGATTTTTATATGATTAAAAGGTAAACATTGACAATGGAAACACATTGGGACGATTATAAGACAAAAGTAGTTTTCGTCAGTACCTACCTGCCCGTCCCGGGAGTAGTTTCTGTAGCGATTTTTTCATATCCTCAATATTTTGTCAAAACTTGATTTTTATATGATTATTAGGTAAAAATTCACAATGGAAACACATTGGGACGATTATAAGACAAAAGTAGTTTTCGTCAGTACCTACCTGCCCGTCCCGGGAGTAGTTTCTGTAATGATTTTTTCATATCCTCAAATCTTTGTCAAAACTTGATTTTTATATGATTAATAGGTAAACATTCACAATGGAAACACATTGGGACGATTATAAGACAAAAGTAGTTTTCGTCAGTACCTACCTGCCCGTCCCGGGAGTAGTTTCTGTAGCGATTTTTTCATATCCTCAATTCTTTGTCAAAACTTGATTTTTATATGATTAATAGGTAAACATTCACAATGGAAACACATTGGGACGATAATAAGACAAAAGTAGTTTTCGTCAGTACCTACCTGCCCGTCCCGGGAGTAGTTTCTGTAGCGATTTTTTCATATCCTCAATTCTTTGTCAAAACTGATTTCGATATGATTAATAGGTAAAAATTCACAATGGAAACACATTGGGACGATTATAAGACAAAAGTAGTTTTCCTCAGTACCTACCTGCCCGTCCCGGGAGTAGTTTCTGTAATGATTTTTTCATATCCTCAATTCTTTGTCAAAACTTGATTTTTATATGATTAATAGGTAAAAATTCACAATGGAAACACATTGGGACGATTATAAGACAAAAGTAGTTTTCGTCAGTACCTACCTGCCCGTCCCGGGAGTAGTTTCTGTAATGATTTTTTCATATCCTCAATTCTTTGTCAAAACTTGATTTTTATTTGATTAATAGGTAAACATTCACAACGGAAACACATTGGGACGATTATAAGACAAAATTAGTTTTCGTCAGTACCTACCTGCCCGTCCCGGGAGTAGTTTCTGTAATGATTTTTTCAAATCCTCAAATCTTCGTCAAAACTTGATTTTTATATGATTAATAGGTAAACATTCACAATGGAAAAACATTGGGACGATTATAAGACAAAAGTAGTTTTCGTCAGTACCTACCTGCCCGTCCCGGGAGTAGTTTCTGTAGCGATTTTTTCATATCCTCAATTCTTTGTCAAAACTTGATTTTTATATGATTAATAGGTAAAAATTCACAATGGAAACACATTGGGACGATTATAAGACGAAAGTAGTTTTCGTCAGTACCTACCTGCCCGTCCCGGGAGTAGTTTCTGTAATGATTTTTTCATATCCTCAAATCTTTGTCAAAACTTGATTTTTATATGATTAAAAGGTAAACATTCACAATGGAAACACATTGGGACGATTATAAGACAAAAGTAGTTTTCGTCAGTACCTACCTGCCCGTCCCGGGAGTAGTTTCTGTAATGATTTTTTCAAATCCTCAAATCTTCGTCAAAACTTGATTTTTATATGATTAATAGGTAAACATTCACAATGGAAAAACATTGGGACGATTATAAGACAAAAGTAGTTTTCGTCAGTACCTACCTGCCCGTCCCGGGAGTAGTTTCTGTAGCGATTTTTTCATATCCTCAATTCTTTGTCAAAACTTGATTTTTATATGATTAATAGGTAAAAATTCACAATGGAAACACATTGGGACGATTATAAGACGAAAGTAGTTTTCGTCAGTACCTACCTGCCCGTCCCGGGAGTAGTTTCTGTAATGATTTTTTCATATCCTCAAATCTTTGTCAAAACTTGATTTTTATATGATTAACTAGTTGTTAGATGTGCGCGAGCTGCAAGCAGCTCGCGGGGGTTGTGTATAGGTATTGAGTTTTTTTTCATTGTATTCCCCTTGTCGTAACCTACACCTTGTATTATTTTGTTTGAAATCGATAGCCATGAGAAAATTTTGCGATGAAAAAATGTCAGCCATCTTGGATTTGGAAATGGACATCTTTTTCGTAATCTACGAGTTCAAGTTACTCGAAAACGATACCCATGTCAGATTTTTTGATTGGGGGGGAAGTTCAGGGGAGCTGGGGGCGTGGGGGGGGGGTCACGGCACGGCTCGCTTCGCTCGCCGTGCCGTTCCCCTTGGTCGCATTGTGGCTCGCTTCGCTCGCCACAATGCTCCCCCGGGTTATAAGTGAGGGGGTCTTAGGGGGGTCGTCGGGGGAGTCACAGCACGGCTCGCTTCGCTCCCCGCTTCGTTCCCCGAGGTCGAATCGCGGCTCGCTTCGCTCGCCGCAATGCTCCACCCGAAAAAAAAATATAGTTGAGGGGGTCTTGGGGGGTCACAGCACGGCTCGCTTCGCTCGCCGTGCCGTTCCCCTTGGTCGCATTGCGGATCGCTTCGCTCGCCGCAATGCTCCCCTGGGTTAAGTGTGAGGGGGTCTTGGGGGTTGTCGGGGGGGTCACAGCACGGCTCGCTTCGCTCGCCGTGCTGTTCCCCTTGGTCGTATCGAAATCGAAATCCTCACCTCAAGTAATTCAAAAACGATACCCATATCAGATTTTTTGGTTGGGGGAGGGGGGTACAGGGGGGCTGGGGGCGTGGGGGGGGGTCACGGCACGGCTCGCTTCGCTCGCCGTGCCGTTCCCCTTGCTCGCATTGCGGCTCGCTTCGCTCGCCGCAATGCTCCCCTGGGTTAAGGGTGAGGGGTCTTGGGGGGTCGTCGGGGGGTTCCCCTTGGTCGCATCGAAATCGAAATCCTCACCCCTAGTTAGTCAAAAACGATACCCATATCAGATTTTTTGGTTAAGGGAAGGGGTACAGGGGGGCTGGGGGCGTGGGGGGGTCACGGCACGGCTCGCTTCGCTCGCCGTGTCGTTCCCCTTGGTCGCATTGCGGCTTGCTTCGCTCGCCGCAATGCTCCCCTGGGTTAAGTGTGAGGGGGTCTTGGGGGTTGTCGGGGGGGGTCACAGCACGGCTCGCTTCGCTCGCCGTGCTGTTCCCCTTGGTCGCATCGAAATCGAAATCCTCTCCTCAAGTAATTCAAAAACGATACCCATATCAGATTTTTTGGTTGGGGGAGGGGGTACAGGGGGGCTGGGGACGTGGGGGGGGGTCACAGCTCCGTTCCACCCGAAAAAAAAGGTCAAAAATTGGCCAATTTTCGGTTTTTCCTAAAAAAAGGGGGTCTGGGGGGCAAAAGGGGGCAATTTTTTTTGTCATTCAAAACCATTTGTCCTCCTCTATAAGACTGTGAAAAAAAAAATCTTCCAAGTCTATCCGTTTTGGCGATGGAAAGGGGGGGCAAAAAAGGGGGTCAAAGGGGGGGTTCCAATTTTTTTTCTTCCAAAACGAAGAGAAACCGTCTATACGACCCCGCAATCAGAACCCCTCTATCGCGACGGCATCTGGTAGCACACTCAAAAGGGGGGTCCTGGGGGCAGGGGGGGGGGCAAAATTTTCTATGCAATCAAAATCACTTGTCCCCCTCTATACAACCTCTATAAAAAAATTAAGCAATATGGCTCCACGTAGGAGCCCCCCTTGAAGGGGGGGTCTTGGGGGGGCAAATCTCAAAAAGTCGGAATTTTCCCTAGGAGACTTTTAGCTCCTTTAACCGATTCTGTAAAAAAAAACATACCTTTCCATCCACCATCAAGGCGAACAATTATGTCAATCAGTCAATCAGTCAGTGAATCAGTCAGTGGTAATTTAGCTTTATATATTATAACTAGTTGTTAGATGTGCGCGAGCTGCAAGCAGCTCGCGGGGGTTGTGTATAGGTATTGAGTTTTTTTTCATTGTATTCCCCTTGTCGTGATCTACACCTTTAATTATTTTGTTTGCAATCGATAGCCATGAGAAAATTTTGCGATGAAAAAATGTCAGCCATCTTGGATTTGGAAATGGACATCTTTTTCGTAATCTACGAGTTCAAGTTACTCGAAAACGATACCCATGTCACATTTTTTGATTGGGGAGGAAGTTCAGGGTAGCTGGGGGCGTGGGGGGGGTCACGGCACGGCTCGCTTCGCTCGCCGTGCCGTTCCCCTTGGTCGCATTGTGGCTCGCTACGCTCGCCACAATGCTCCCCCGGGTTATAAGTGAGGGGGTCTTAGGGGGTCTTGGGAGGTCATTGGGGGGGTCACAGCACGGCTCGCTTCGCTCGCCGTGCCGTTCCCCTTGGTGACATTGCGGCTCGCTTCGCTCGCCGCAATGCTCCACCCGAAAAAAAATTATAGTTGAGGGGGTCTTGGGGGGTCTTGGGGGGTCGTCGGGGGGTCGTCGGGGGGTCACAGCACGGCTCGCTTCGCTCGCCGTGCTGTTCCCGGCGGTCGCATCGCGGCTCGCTTCGCTCGCCGCAATAATCCACCCGAAAAAAAATTATAGTTGAGGGGGTCTTGGGGGGTCGTCGGGGGGTCACAGCACGGCTCGCTTCGCTCGCCGTGCTGTTCCCCGCGGTAGCATCGCGGCTCGCTTCGCTCGCCGCGATGCACCACCCGAAAAAAAAGGTCAAAAATAGGCCAATTTTCGGTTTTTCCTAAAAAAAGGGGGTCTGGGGGGCAAAAGGGGGCAATTTTTTTTTGTCATTCAAAACCATTTGTCCTCCTCTACAAGACTGTGAAAAAAAATTTCTTCCAAGTCTATCCGTTTTGGAGATGGAAAGGGGGGGCAAAAAAGGGGGTTAAAGGGGGGGTCAAATTTTTTTTTCTTCCAAAACGAAGAGTAACTCTCTATACGACCCCGCAATCAGAACCCCTCTATCGCGACGGCATCTGGTAGCACACTCAAAAGGGGGGTCCTGGGGGCAGGGGGGGGGCAAAAAATCACTTGTCCCCCTCTATACAACCCGCATAAAAAAAATAAGCAATATGGCTCCACGTAGGAGCCCCCCCTGAGGGGGGGGTCTTGGGGGGGCAAATGTCAAAAAGTCGGAATTTTCCCTAGGAGACTTTTAGCTCCTTTAAACGATTCCGTAAAAAAAAACATACCTTTCCATCCACCATCAAGGCGAACAATTATGTCAATCAGTCAATCAGTGAATCAGTCAGTGGTAATTTAGCTTTATACGAGTATATATAAATAATAGGTAAACATTCACAATGGAAACACATTGGGACGATTATAAGACAAAAGTAGTTTTCGTCAGTACCTACCTGCCCGTCCCGGGAGTAGTTTCTGTAGCGATTTTTTCATATCCTCAATTCTTTGTCAAAACTTGATTTTTATATGATTAATAGGTAAACATTCACAATGGAAACACATTGGGACGATTATAAGACAAAAGTAGTTTTCGTCAGTACCTACCTGCCCTTCCCAGGAGTAGTTTCTGTAGCGATTTTTTCATATCCTCAATTCTTTGTCAAAACTTGATTTTTATATGATTAATAGGTAAACATTCACAATGGAAACACATTGGGACGATTATAAGACAAAAGTAGTTTTCGTCAGTACCTACCTGCCCGTCCCGGGAGTAGTTTCTGTAATGATTTTTTCATATCCTCAAATCTTTGTCAAAACTTGATTTTTATATGATTAATAGGTAAACATTCACAACAGAAACACATTGGGACGATTATAAGACAAAAGTAGTTTTCCTCAGTACCTACCTGCCCGTCCCGGGAGTAGTTTCTGTAGCGATTTTTTCATATCCTCAATTCTTTGTCAAAACTTGATTTTTATATGATTAATAGGTAAAAATTCACAATGGAAACACATTGGGACGATTATAAGACAAAAGTAGTTTTCGTCAGTACCTACCTGCCCGTCCCGGGAGTAGTTTCTGTAGCGATTTGTTCATATCCTCAATTTTTGTCAAAACTTGATTTTTATATGATTAATAGGTAAAAATTCACAATGGAAACACATTGGGACGATTATAAGACAAAAGTAGTTTTCGTCAGTACCTACCTGCCCGTCCCGGGAGTAGTTTCTGTAGCGATTTTTTCATATCCTCAATTCTTTGTCAAAACTTGATTTTTATATGATTAATAGGTAAACATTCACAATGGAAACACATTGGGACGATTATAAGACAAAAGTAGTTTTCGTCAGTACCTACCTGCCCGTCCCGGGAGTAGTTTCTGTAATGATTTTTTCATATCCTCAATTCTTTGTCAAAACTTGATTTTTATATGATTAATAGGTAAACATTCACAACGGAAACACATTGGGACGATTATAAGACAAAATTAGTTTTCGTCAGTACCTACCTGCCCGTCCCGGGAGTAGTTTCTGTAATGATTTTTTCAAATCCTCAAATCTTCGTCAAAACTTGATTTTTATATGATTAATAGGTAAACATTCACAATGGAAAAACATTGGGACGATTATAAGACAAAAGTAGTTTTCGTCAGTACCTACCTGCCCGTCCCGGGAGTAGTTTCTGTAGCGATTTTTTCATATCCTCAATTCTTTGTCAAAACTTGATTTTTATATGATTAATAGGTAAAAATTCACAATGGAAACACATTGGGACGATTATAAGACGAAAGTAGTTTTCGTCAGTACCTACCTGCCCGTCCCGGGAGTAGTTTCTGTAGCGATTTTTTCATATCCTCAATTCTTTGTCAAAACTTGATTTTTATATGATTAATAGGTAAAAATTCACAATGGAAACACATTGGGACGATTATAAGACAAAAGTAGTTTTCGTCAGTACCTACCTGCCCGTCCCGGGAGTAGTTTCTGTAATGATTTTTTCATATCCTCAAATCTTTGTCAAAACTTGATTTTTATATGATTAATAGGTAAACATTCACAATGGAAACACATTGGGACGATTATAAGACAAAAGTAGTTTTCGTCAGTACCTACCTGCCCGTCCCGGGAGTAGTTTCTGTAATGATTTTTTCATATCCTCAAATCTTTGTCAAAACTTGATTTTTATATGATTAATAGGTAAACATTCACAACAGAAACACATTGGGACGATTATAAGACAAAAGTAGTTTTCGTCAGTACCTACCTGCCCGTCCCGGGAGTAGTTTCTGTAGCGATTTTTTCATATCCTCAATTCTTTGTCAAAACTTGATTTTTATATGATTAATAGGTAAAAATTCACAATGGAAACACATTGGGACGATTATAAGACAAAAGTAGATTTCGTCAGTACCTACCTGCCCGTCCCGGGAGTAGTTTCTGTAGCGATTTGTTCATATCCTCAATTTTTGTCAAAACTTGATTTTTATATGATTAATAGGTAAACATTCAAAATGGAAACACATTGGGACGATTATAAGACAAAAGTAGTTTTCGTCAGTACCTACCTGCCCGTCCCGGGAGTAGTTTCTTTAGCGATTTTTTCATATCCTCAATTCTTTGTCAAAACTTGATTTTTATATGATTAAAATAGGTAAAAATTCACAATGGAAATACATTGGGACGATTATAAGACAAAAGTAGTTTTCGCCAGTACCTACCTGCCCGTCCCGGGAGTAGTTTCTGTAGCGATTTTTTCATATCCTCAATTCATTGTCAAAACTTGATTTTAATATGATTAATAGGTAAACATTCACAATGGAAACACATTGGGACGATTATAAGACAAAAGTAGTTTTCGTCAGTACCTACCTGCCCGTCCCGGGAGTAGTTTCTGTATTGATTTTTTCAAATCCTCAAATCTTCGTCAAAACTTGATTTTTATATGATTAATAGGTAAATTCACAATGGAAACACATTGGGACGATTATAAGACAAAAGTAGTTTTCGTCAGTACCTACCTGCCCGTCCCGGGAGTAGTTTCTGTAGCGATTTGTTCATATCCTCAAATTTTGTCAAAACTTGATTTTTATATGATTAATAGGTAAATACACAATGGAAACACATTGGGACGATTATAAGACAAAAGTAGTTTTCGTCAGTACCTACCTGCCCGTCCCGGGAGTAGTTTCTGTAATGATTTTTTCATATCCTCAAATCTTTGTGAAAACTTGATTTTTATATGATTAATAGGTAAACATTCACAATGGAAATACATTTGGACGATTATAAGACAAAAGTAGTTTTCGTCAGTACCTACCTGCCCGTCCCGGGAGTAGTTTCTGTAATGATTTTTTCATATCCTCAATTCTTTGTCAAAACTTGATTTTTATATGATTAATAGGTAAACATTCACAATGGAAACACATTGGGACGATTATAAGACAAAAGTAGTTTTCGTCAGTACCTACCTGCCCGTCCCGGGAGTAGTTTCTGTAATGATTTTTTCATATCCTCAAATCTTTGTCAAAACTTGATTTTTATATGATTAATAGGTAAACATTCACAACAGAAACACATTGGGACGATTATAAGACAAAAGTAGTTTTCGTCAGTACCTACCTGCCCGTCCCGGGAGTAGTTTCTGTAGCGATTTTTTCATATCCTCAATTCTTTGTCAAAACTTGATTTTTATATGATTAATAGGTAAAAATTCACAATGGAAACACATTGGGACGATTATAAGACAAAAGTAGATTTCGTCAGTACCTACCTGCCCGTCCCGGGAGTAGTTTCTGTAGCGATTTGTTCATATCCTCAATTTTTGTCAAAACTTGATTTTTATATGATTAATAGGTAAACATTCAAAATGGAAACACATTGGGACGATTATAAGACAAAAGTAGTTTTCGTCAGTACCTACCTGCCCGTCCCGGGAGTAGTTTCTTTAGCGATTTTTTCATATCCTCAATTCTTTGTCAAAACTTGATTTTTATATGATTAAAATAGGTAAAAATTCACAATGGAAATACATTGGGACGATTATAAGACAAAAGTAGTTTTCGCCAGTACCTACCTGCCCGTCCCGGGAGTAGTTTCTGTAGCGATTTTTTCATATCCTCAATTCATTGTCAAAACTTGATTTTAATATGATTAATAGGTAAACATTCACAATGGAAACACATTGGGACGATTATAAGACAAAAGTAGTTTTCGTCAGTACCTACCTGCCCGTCCCGGGAGTAGTTTCTGTATTGATTTTTTCAAATCCTCAAATCTTCGTCAAAACTTGATTTTTATATGATTAATAGGTAAATTCACAATGGAAACACATTGGGACGATTATAAGACAAAAGTAGTTTTCGTCAGTACCTACCTGCCCGTCCCGAAAGTAGTTTCTGTAATGATTTTTTCATATCCTCAAATCTTTGTCAAAACTTGATTTTTATATGATTAATAGGTAAACATTCACAACGGAAACACATTGGGACGATTAAAAGACAAAAGTAGTTTTCGTCAGTACCTACCTGCCCGTCCCGGGAGTAGTTTCTGTAGCGATTTTTTCATATCCTCAATTTTTGTCAAAACTTGATTTTTATATGATTAATAGGTAAAAATTCACAATGGAAACACATTGGGGCGATTATAAGACAAAAGTAGTTTTCGTCAGTACCTACCTGCCCGTCCCGGGAGTAGTTTCTGTAGCGATATTTTCATATCCTTTATTCTTTGTCAATACTTGATTTTTATATGATTAAAATAGGTAAAAATTCACAATGGAAACACATTGGGACGATTATCAGACAAAAGTAGTTTTCGTCAGTACCTACCTGCCCGTCCCGGGAGTAGTTTCTGTAGCGATTTGTTCATATCCTCAAATTTTGTCAAAACTTGATTTTTATATGATTAATAGGTAAATACACAATGGAAACACATTGGGACGATTATAAGACAAAAGTAGTTTTCGTCAGTACCTACCTGCCCGTCCCGGGAGTAGTTTATTTATTTATTTATTTTTATTTATTTATTTAACAAAGTCCACAGCCCTTAATTAATATAACAAACATGCTTAAAATCTAAACTTATGGCCAAAAACGGACTTACTTTTTATAAGATATTTTCTATTAGCTAGACAGTCAGGTATAACATATGTACACTTATAATAAATAGTTCTCAGAATATAAACTTATTTCCTATACTTACATAACAAAAAATATAATAATATTAATATAATATAAAAAATAATTACCTACATATTAAGTTAAAACTAAGTACTAAATTAATATTAAATTATGTAACTATGTGTTTAACTGTATAGGTACACTAGCATCCTCCTCCATTATTTTAATTACTTCATTTCTAAACATTCTCTTGTCGCTGTGAAAAATATCTGCTTTGTTGAACTCTTTGTTATAATTATTCTGTAACCTATTCACTATAGAATACTGTGCATAGTTCGTAGATGATTGTGAGACAGCAAACAATTTAGCATCAGTATGCCTGGTGCGAAACTTTGGAGTACAAAAACGCAATACTCTACTGGTAAGTTCTGGACAGTCAAAATTCCCTTTGCACAGACCATGGAGAAATATCATATCTAACAAAGATCGTCGTTTTTGGAGGCTCATTAGATTGTGATATGTACAGGACTCAACATAGTCTTCAGAGTAATAGTGTTGTTTAAAATTAATGTATTTAATAAATTTACTTTGTATTTTTTCTAAATCGTGTATGTATGTTAAATAATGCGGGTTCCAAACAGTACTACTGTATTCCAAAATACTTCTTACAAAAGAAAAATAAAGTTGTTTAATACACTTTGTATCAGAAAATGGTTTAGTAACGCGCCTGATAAAACCAAGAGTTTTATAAGATTTATTTATAATACTTTCGATATGTTCCGAAAATGATAACTTAACATCAAGTAGGATACCTAAATCACGTACTAAATTCACCTTATCAATGTTTATGTCACCTACTTGATATTGAAACTTAATAGGTTTTCTTTTTCGTGTAAATGATACTGTGCTACACTTGCTTGCGTTAATATCTATTCGATTTCTTTTATAATATTCTCCAAGTTCATCCAGGTCAGCCTGAAGTTTAATACAGTCGGAGATGTTATTAATTTTCATAAATACTTTAGTGTCATCCGCATACATAAGAAATCTAGAGTATTTGAAACATTTACCGACATCATAAAGGTAACAAGCATACAAGAGTGGCCCCAGAATAGATCCCTGTGGAACGCCAGATGTAATTTCAATATAGTCAGAGCAAAAGCCACCTACGACAACTGCCTGAGATCTTCTCAATAAATACGACTCTACCCATCTTAACAAATTACCCTGAATGCCCAGCTCATACAGTTTACGCAACAATATCATATGATCCACCCGATCGAAGGCCTTCTCAAAGTCATTATACACCACATCCACCTGGGAACCTCCATCCATGTTGGTTGCAACATAGTCAATAAAAACACCTAAATTGGTCGTGGTAGAGCGTCCCTTCATAAAACCATGCTGTTCAGATGGAATTGAGGATGATACAACGGGATATATATGTGTGTGGACTGTCCTTTCTATTAACTTGCTAAGCACATTAAGAATTGAAATCGGTCTATAATTTTCTATGGAAGTCTTCGAACCTTTTTTGTGAACCGGGACGACATGGGCATTTTTCCAACTTTTCGGGAATTGACCATCTGAAAACGATTTATTAAAAAGTAATGCGATAGGAATAGCCAACGATTTTGCGCATTTGAAGAAAAATATTGGTGGTAGACCATCATCACCCGAACCTTTGGTAATATCCAGATTTCGCATAAGCTTTAATGCTTCATTTGTAGTTATGCTAATGTTGGTTATCAAATTTAAATGCAAGCTATCCCGTGAGTTTGATTCAGAATTGAGACTAGTAGAGGCGGGTATACTAAAATTCCCTTTGAAAAATGTATTGAACGCTGTACATATGTCAACCGGGCTGTTTAGTTGGTTATCTCCATAGGTCATTTGTTGAGGGTAATTAGTCGTATTTTTCCGCTTAGCTTTAACATAACTCCAGAAAGCTCTAGGGTTTAACTTAATTTTCTGCTCAGCAAATTGTATATACGATCTATGGCATTCTTCTTGTAAAATCTTCTGTCTCTTTCTAAGCTCTGAAAAATCTATATAATCCTGAGGATTTCCATACTTCTTCCAGTTAGCGTGAATTTTACTTTTCTCTTTAATAAGATTAATAAGTGCCTTATTGTACCAAACCGGGTAAGAGTATGTGCCTCCACAACGAACTTTAGGTACATATAAATTTATTAAACCGTTGATAATTGTATAAAAACGATTAGTTACATCATCCAAGCTATTCGTGGTTGTAATAAAGGACCAGTCTTGTTCTGAAAGTGACTCATTGATTTTGTCAAAATCAGCACGCTTAAAGAGGTACTTATGTCTGAATCGTGGTGTGATTAATGGAATTAATAAATCAGTTGCAGTGATATGTAGAGCTGGGTGATACAAGTCTTCAGGTACAACAGAGAAATTGGATTTTTTTATTTCTATAGGAAAAGCAGAAAAAATTAAGTCTAGTGTATTATTACTAGCATTTTTAATTAAATTATATTGCGAAAGGCCTATATAACTAAAATACGATAGTAGATCTGACGCGGCAGTCTGTACATCAACGGAGCCCCTCTTAATGATCTTAGGGTCATCGGAAGCCCAATCTATACAAGGTAAATTAAAATCTCCACCCACTATAAATATATCATTGGGGTGCATTTCATGTACATAATTAATTATTTCAATTAAGGAAGAAATCCTTGAGGGCAGTTTATCATTAGGGGGGATATAAGTTAGGGCAATATGAATGTCCTTACTACTACCAGTACCTCTGGCTGGTATAGTGACCCATACGCATTCCGGGTCATCACATTCCCATTCTGGCCTGTGTCGTGCCTGTAGTTCAGGTCGACACAAGACCATAACCCCACCACCCAATGTCTTACGATCGTTTCGAAAAATATTATATTTACTATCACACAATTCCGCGTCAAATATTCCATCGTGCAGCCATGATTCGGTTATCATTAATATGTCCGAGTCACTGACTAAAACATTATTATAAAATACACCAACTTTTGTCCGTAGGCCTCTAACATTCTGATAAAAAAGTTTAAGTTTTTTACGTTTGTTATCCATTGTTATAGTAAGAATTATAACAGAACTGTTTTATGTATTTATATAAATCAAAATAAGAACAAAGAGGAACAAATATATGAGTTATTAATAATGCATTAAATATACATGTATACATGTATATGTATTCATTTAAATATATATATGTATTATAGAAATAAAATATGAGGACGCAGGTAATAAGTAAGAACTTTCCAATTAAAATTAACATAGGAATAACTATTATAGAGATTAAGGAAATAGTACAAGTATCAGCTACCAGAGAGTATAAAGTATTTGCATTAACAGGAAAGCCCATTAAAACGTTATTTAAACAACTTTCGAGAGATCTGATGTGCACGTAATAGCTATAGGAGGAGATGCCTCGTTTCTTCGAACATATATGCGGCAGTTTTTTGTCCACACATATTTGAAGTTGTGCTCCTTAGCTTGTTGCTTACATGTGCTTAATAACATTTTATTTTCTCTAATGAGGTGCTCATTTATAAACACACGATGAGGCTCCTCACCCAGCCCCAACTCCTTAGCAGAAATATTGCGATGCTTACGACCAGCAGCTACGAGACGGTCCTTGAGAATACGTTGTTTAAGTCGGACAATGATTGAACGAGGAACTCGTTGAGTGCTTGATGCGTGCCGTGGTTGCACGCGGTGCGCGAACTCTACATCCGACGCTTCGATGGGAACGCCAATATGATGTGCAATTTTTAGCACAATAGCAGGTGTAATTTCATCCTTCATCTCTGGAATACCAGTAACCTCGATATTTTGCATTCTCGACCACTGGGCTTGCTTTATGCTCTCCTCCTCCAGCGCCTTGATCCTTGCCGATTGAGACATAATGGTATCTCTAAGGGTTTTATGCTCCTCTTTAGTACTCTTAAGTTCAGAACTAGTCGAAACAAACAATTTCTTCAAGTCAGCCAGTTCACTTCGCAGCTCATCATACTGCTTGCTCACAAATGATAAGGACTCTTGGTAACCCTTGCCTTGTTCTTTTAGCTCGTTAATCTGATCTGACAATCCATTGACACACGATTCAATAACTAGTCTAAGATCATGTTTATCAGCCTGCAGCATTTCCTTCATCTTTTCTTCAGTAATGTATACAGGGGTAGGTGAAGGCGATGGTTTTCTTCGCAGAGTTACACCGTCAATGTTACTGCTAGACAGCACTGCTTTGCCTTCCGATTCGTAGTTAGTAGTAGTTTCTGTAATGATTTTTTCATATCCTCAAATCTTTGTCAAAACTTGATTTTTATATGATTAATAGGTAAACATTCACAACGGAAACACATTGGGACGATTATAAGACAAAAGTAGATTTCGTCAGTACCTACCTGCCCGTCCCGGGAGTAGTTTCTGTAGCGATTTGTTTATATCCTCAATTTTTGTCAAAACTTGATTTTTATATGATTAATAGGTAAAATATCACAATGGAAACACATTGTGACGATTATAAGACAAAAGTAGTTTTCGTCAGTACCTACCTGCCCGTCCCGGGAGTAGTTTCTGTAGCGATTTTTTCAAATCCTCAATTCATTGTCAAAACTTGATTTTTATATGATTAATAGGTAAACATTCACAATGGAAACACATTGGGACGATTATAAGACAAAAGTAGTTTTCATCAGTACCTACCTGCCCGTCCCGGGAGTAGTTTCTGTAATGATTTTTTCATATCCTCAAATCTTTGTGAAAACTTGATTTTTATATGATTAATAGGTAAACATTCACAATGGAAATACATTTGGACGATTATAAGACAAAAGTAGTTTTCGTCAGTACCTACCTGCCAGTCCCGGGAGTAGTTTCTTTAGCGATTTTTTCATATCCTCAATTCTTTGTCAAAACTTGATTTTTATATGATTAATAGGTAAACATTCACAATGGAAACACATTGGGACGATTATAAGACAAAAGTAGTTTTCGTCAGTACCTACCTGCCCGTCCCGGGAGTAGTTTCTGTAATGATTTTTTCATATCCTCAAATCTTTGTGAAAACTTGATTTTTATATGATTAATAGGTAAACATTCACAATGGAAATACATTTGGACGATTATAAGACAAAAGTAGTTTTCGTCAGTACCTACCTGCCCGTCCCGGGAGTAGTTTCTGTAATGATTTTTTCATATCCTCAATTCTTTGTCAAAACTTGATTTTTATATGATTAATAGGTAAACATTCACAATGGAAACACATTGGGACGATTATAAGACAAAAGTAGTTTTCGTCAGTACCTACCTGCCCGTCCCGGGAGTAGTTTCTGTAATGATTTTTTCATATCCTCAAATCTTTGTCAAAACTTGATTTTTATATGATTAATGGGTAAACATTCACAACAGAAACACATTATGACGATTATAAGACAAAAGTAGTTTTCGTCAGTACCTACCTGCCCGTCCCGGGAGTAGTTTCTGTAGCGATTTTTTCATATCCTCAATTCTTTGTCAAAACTTGATTTTTATATGATTAATAGGTAAAAATTCACAATGGAAACACATTGGGACGATTATAAGACAAAAGTAGTTTTCGTCAGTACCTACCTGCCCGTCCCGGGAGTAGTTTCTGTAGCGATTTGTTCATATCCTCAATTTTTGCCAAAACTTGATTTTTATATGATTAATAGGTAAACATTCAAAATGGAAACACATTGGGACGATTATAAGACAAAAGTAGTTTTCGTCAGTACCTACCTGCCCGTCCCGGGAGTAGTTTCTGTAATGATTTTTTCAAATCCTCAAATCTTCGTCAAAACTTGATTTTTATATGATTAATAGGTAAATTCACAATGGAAACACATTGGGACGATTATAAGACAAAAGTAGTTTTCGTCAGTACCTACCTGCCCGTCCCGGGAGTAGTTTCTTTAGCGATTTTTTCATATCCTCAATTCTTTGTCAAAACTTGATTTTTATATGATTAAAATAGGTAAAAATTCACAATGGAAATACATTGGGACGATTCTAAGTCAAAAGTAGTTTTCGTCAGTACCTACCTGCCCGTCCCGGGAGTAGTTTCTGTAGCGATTTTTTCATATCCTCAATTCTTTGTCAAAACTTGATTTTTATATGATTAATAGGTAAACATTCACAATGGAAACACATTGGGACGATTATAAGACAAAAGTAGTTTTCGTCAGTACCTACCTGCCCGTCCCAGGAGTAGTTTCTGTAGCGATTTTTTCATATCCTCAATTCTTTGTCAAAACTTGATTTTTATACGATTAATAGGTAAAAATTCACAATGGAAACACATTGGGACGATTATAAGACAAAAGTAGTTTTCGTCAGTACCTACCTGCCCGTCCCGGGAGTAGTTTCTGTAGCGATTTGTTCATATCCTCAATTTTTGCCAAAACTTGATTTTTATATGATTAATAGGTAAACATTCAAAATGGAAACACATTGGGACGATTATAAGACAAAAGTAGTTTTCGTCAGTACCTACCTGCCCGTCCCGGGAGTAGTTTCTGTAATGATTTTTTCAAATCCTCAAATCTTCGTCAAAACTTGATTTTTATATGATTAATAGGTAAATTCACAATGGAAACACATTGGGACGATTATAAGACAAAAGTAGTTTTCGTCAGTACCTACCTGCCCGTCCCGGGAGTAGTTTCTTTAGCGATTTTTTCATATGCTCAATTCATTGTCAAAACTTGATTTTTATATGATTAATAGGTAAACATTCACAATGGAAACACATTGGGACGATTATAAGACAAAAGTAGTTTTCGTCAGTACCTACCTGCCCGTCCCGGGAGTAGTTTCTGTAATGATTTTTTCATATCCTCAAATCTTTGTCAAAACTTGATTTTTATATGATTAATAGGTAAAATATCACAATGGAAACACATTGTGACGATTATAAGACAAAAGTAGTTTTCGTCAGTACCTACCTGCCCGTCCCGGGAGTAGTTTCTGTAATGATTTTTTCAAATCCTCAAATCTTCGTCAAAACTTGATTTTTATATGATTAATAGGTAAATTCACAATGGAAACACATTGGGACGATTATAAGACAAAAGTAGTTTTCGTCAGTACCTACCTGCCCGTCCCGGGAGTAGTTTCTTTAGCGATTTTTTCATATCCTCAATTCATTGTCAAAACTTGATTTTTATATGATTAATAGGTAAACATTCACAATGGAAACACATTGGAACGATTATAAGACAAAAGTAGATTTCGTCAGTACCTACCTGCCCGTCCCGGGAGTAGTTTCTGTAGCGATTTGTTTATATCCTCAATTTTTGTCAAAACTTGATTTTTATATGATTAATAGGTAAAATATCACAATGGAAACACATTGTGACGATTATAAGACAAAAGTAGTTTTCGTCAGTACCTACCTGCCCGTCCCGGGAGTAGTTTCTGTAGCGATTTTTTCAAATCCTCAATTCATTGTCAAAACTTGATTTTTATATGATTAATAGGTAAACATTCACAATGGAAACACATTGGGACGATTATAAGACAAAAGTAGTTTTCATCAGTACCTACCTGCCCGTCCCGGGAGTAGTTTCTGTAATGATTTTTTCATATCCTCAAATCTTTGTGAAAACTTGATTTTTATATGATTAATGGGTAAACATTCACAACAGAAACACATTGGGACGATTATAAGACAAAAGTAGTTTTCGTCAGTACCTACCTGCCCGTCCCGGGAGTAGTTTCTGTAGCGATTTTTTCATATCCTCAATTCTTTGTCAAAACTTGATTTTTATATGATTAATAGGTAAAAATTCACAATGGAAACACATTGGGACGATTATAAGACAAAAGTAGTTTTCGTCAGTACCTACCTGCCCGTCCCGGGAGTAGTTTCTGTAGCGATTTGTTCATATCCTCAATTTTTGCCAAAACTTGATTTTTATATGATTAATAGGTAAACATTCAAAATGGAAACACATTGGAATGATTATAAGACAAAAGTAGATTTCGTCAGTACCTACCTGCCCGTCCCGGGAGTAGTTTCTGTAGCGATTTGTTTATATCCTCAATTTTTGTCAAAACTTGATTTTTATATGATTAATAGGTAAAATATCACAATGGAAACACATTGTGACGATTATAAGACAAAAGTAGTTTTCGTCAGTACCTACCTGCCCGTCCCGGGAGTAGTTTCTGTAGCGATTTTTTCAAATCCTCAATTCATTGTCAAAACTTGATTTTTATATGATTAATAGGTAAACATTCACAATGGAAACACATTGGGACGATTATAAGACAAAAGTAGTTTTCATCAGTACCTACCTGCCCGTCCCGGGAGTAGTTTCTGTAATGATTTTTTCATATCCTCAAATCTTTGTGAAAACTTGATTTTTATATGATTAATAGGTAAACATTCACAATGGAAATACATTTGGACGATTATAAGACAAAAGTAGTTTTCGTCAGTACCTACCTGCCCGTCCCGGGAGTAGTTTCTGTAATGATTTTTTCATATCCTCAAATCTTTGTGAAAACTTGATTTTTAATTATATGATTAATAGGTAAACATTCACAATGGAAATACATTTGGACGATTATAAGACAAAAGTAGTTTTCGTCAGTACCTACCTGCCCGTCCCGGGAGTAGTTTCTGTAATGATTTTTTCATATCCTCAATTCTGTGTCAAAACTTGATTTTTATATGATTAATAGGTAAACATTCACAATGGAAACACATTGGGACGATTATAAGACAAAAGTAGTTTTCGTCAGTACCTACCTGCCCGTCCCGGGAGTAGTTTCTGTAATGATTTTTTCATATCCTCAAATCTTTGTCAAAACTTGATTTTTATATGATTAATGGGTAAACATTCACAACAGAAACACATTGGGACGATTATAAGACAAAAGTAGTTTTCGTCAGTACCTACCTGCCCGTCCCGGGAGTAGTTTCTGTAGCGATTTTTTCATATCCTCTATTCTTTGTCAAAACTTGATTTTTATATGATTAATAGGTAAAAATTCACAATGGAAACACATTGGGACGATTATAAGACAAAAGTAGTTTTCGTCAGTACCTACCTGCCCGTCCCGGGAGTAGTTTCTGTAGCGATTTGTTCATATCCTCAATTTTTGCCAAAACTTGATTTTTATATGATTAATAGGTAAACATTCAAAATGGAAACACATTGGGACGATTATAAGACAAAAGTAGTTTTCGTCAGTACCTACCTGCCCGTCCCGGGAGTAGTTTCTGTAGCGATTTTTTAATATCCTCAATTCTTTGTCAAAACTTGATTTTTATATGATTAATAGGTAAACATTCACAATGGAAACACATTGGGACGATTATAAGACAAAAGTAGTTTTCGTCAGTACCTACCTGCCCGTCCCAGGAGTAGTTTCTGTAGCGATTTTTTCATATCCTCAATTCTTTGTCAAAACTTGATTTTTATATGTTTAAAATAGGTAAAAATTCACAATGGAAATACATTGGGACGATTCTAAGTCAAAAGTAGTTTTCGTCAGTACCTACCTGCCCGTCCCGGGAGTAGTTTCTGTAGCGATTTGTTTATATCCTCAATTTTTGTCAAAACTTGATTTTTATATGATTAATAGGTAAAATATCACAATGGAAACACATTGTGACGATTATAAGACAAAAGTAGTTTTCGTCAGTACCTACCTGCCCGTCCCGGGAGTAGTTTCTGTAGCGATTTTTTCAAATCCTCAATTCATTGTCAAAACTTGATTTTTATATGATTAATAGGTAAACATTCACAATGGAAACACATTGGGACGATTTTAAGACAAAAGTAGTTTTCATCAGTACCTACCTGCCCGTCCCGGGAGTAGTTTCTGTAATGATTTTTTCATATCCTCAAATCTTTGTCAAAACTTGATTTTTATATGATTAATAGGTAAACATTCACAATGGAAATACATTTGGACGATTATAAGACAAAAGTAGTTTTCGTCAGTACCTACCTGCCCGTCCCGGGAGTAGTTTCTGTAATGATTTTTTCATATCCTCAATTCTGTGTCAAAACTTGATTTTTATATGATTAATAGGTAAACATTCACAATGGAAACACATTGGGACGATTATAAGACAAAAGTAGTTTTCGTCAGTACCTACCTGCCCGTCCCGGGAGTAGTTTCTGTAATGATTTTTTCATATCCTCAAATCTTTGTCAAAACTTGATTTTTATATGATTAATGGGTAAACATTCACAACAGAAACACATTGGGACGATTATAAGACAAAAGTAGTTTTCGTCAGTACCTACCTGCCCGTCCCGGGAGTAGTTTCTGTAGCGATTTTTTCAAATCCTCAATTCATTGTCAAAACTTGATTTTTATATGATTAATAGGTAAACATTCACAATGGAAACACATTGGGACGATTATAAGACAAAAGTAGTTTTCATCAGTACCTACCTGCCCGTCCCGGGAGTAGTTTCTGTAATGATTTTTTCATATCCTCAAATCTTTGTCAAAACTTGATTTTTATATGATTAATAGGTAAACATTCACAATGGAAATACATTTGGACGATTATAAGACAAAATTAGTTTTCGTCAGTACCTACCTGCCCGTCCCGGGAGTAGTTTCTGTAATGATTTTTTCATATCCTCAATTCTTTGTCAAAACTTGATTTTTATATGATTAATAGGTAAACATTCACAATGGAAACACATTGGGACGATTATAAGACAAAAGTAGATTTCGTCAGTACCTACCTGCCCGTCCCGGGAGTAGTTTCTGTAGCGACTTGTTTATATCCTCAATTTTTGTCAAAACTTGATTTTTATATGATTAATAGGTAAAATATCACAATGGAAACACATTGTGACGATTATAAGACAAAAGTAGTTTTCGTCAGTACCTACCTGCCCGTCCCGGGAGTAGTTTCTGTAGCGATTTTTTCATATTCTCAATTCTTTGTCAAAACTTGATTTTTATATGATTAATAGGTAAAAATTCACAATGGAAACACATTGTGACGATTATAAGACAAAAGTAGTTTTCGTCAGTACCTACCTGCCCGTCCCGGGAGTAGTTTCTTTAGCGATTTTTTTATATCCTCAATTCTTTGTCAAAACTTGATTTTTATATGATTAATAGGTAAAAATTCACAATGGAAACACATTGTGACGATTATAAGACAAAAGTAGTTTTCGTCAGTACCTACCTGCCCGTCCCGGGAGTAGTTTCTGTAGCGATATTTTCATATCCTTTATTCTTTGTCAATACTTGATTTTTATATGATTAAAATAGGTAAAAATTCACAATGGAAACACATTGGGACGATTATCAGACAAAAGTAGTTTTCGTCAGTACCTACCGGCCCGTCCCGGGAGTAGTTTCTGTAGCGATTTGTTCATATCCTCAATTTTTGTTAAAACTTGATTTTTATATGATTAATAGGTAAACATTCAAAATGGAAACACATTGGGACGATTATAAGACAAAAGTAGTTTTCGTCAGTACCTACCTGCCCGTCCCGGGAGTAGTTTCTGTAATGATTTTTTCAAATCCTCAAATCTTCGTCAAAACTTGATTTTTATATGATTAATAGGTAAATTCACAATGGAAACACATTGGGACGATTATAAGACAAAAGTAGTTTTCGTCAGTACCTACGTGCCCGTCCCGGGAGTAGTTTCTGTAATGATTTTTTCATATCCTCAAATCTTTGTCAAAACTTGATTTTTATATGTTTAATAGGTAAACATTCACAACGGAAACACATTGGGACGATTATAAGACAAAAGTAGATTTCGTCAGTACCTACCTGCCCGTCCCGGGAGTAGTTTCTGTAGCGATTTGTTTATATCCTCAATTTTTGTCGAAACTTGATTTTTATATGATTAATAGGTAAAATATCACAATGGAAACACATTGTGACGATTATAAGACAAAAGTAGTTTTCGTCAGTACCTACCTGCCCGTCCCGGGAGTAGTTTCTGTAGCGATTTTTTCAAATCCTCAATTCATTGTCAAAACTTGATTTTTATATGATTAATAGGTAAACATTCACAATGGAAACACATTGGGACAATTATAAGACAAAAGTAGTTTTCATCAGTACCTACCTGCCCGTCCCGGGAGTAGTTTCTGTAATGATTTTTTCATATCCTCAAATCTTTGTGAAAACTTGATTTTTATATGATTAATAGGTAAACATTCACAATGGAAATACATTTGGACGATTATAAGACAAAAGTAGTTTTCGTCAGTACCTACCTGCCCGTCCCGGGAGTAGTTTCTGTAATGATTTTTTCATATCCTCAATTCTTTGTCAAAACTTGATTTTTATATGATTAATAGGTAAACATTCACAATGGAAACACATTGGGACGATTATAAGACAAAAGTAGTTTTCGTCAGTACCTACCTGCCCGTCCCGGGAGTAGTTTCTGTAATGATTTTTTCATATCCTCAAATCTTTGTCAAAACTTGATTTTTATATGATTAATAGGTAAACATTCACAACAGAAACACATTGGGACGATTATAAGACAAAAGTAGTTTTCGTCAGTACCTACCTGCCCGTCCCGGGAGTAGTTTCTGTAGCGATTTTTTCATATCCTCAATTCTTTGTCAAAACTTGATTTTTATATGATTAATAGGTAAAAATTCACAATGGAAACACATTGGGACGATTATAAGACAAAAGTAGTTTTCGTCAGTACCTACCTGCCCGTCCCGGGAGTGGTTTCAGTAGCGATTTGTTCATATCCTCAATTTTTGTCAAAACTTGATTTTTATATGATTAATAGGTAAACATTCAAAATGGAAACACATTGGGACGATTATAAGACAAAAGTAGTTTTCGTCAGTACCTACCTGCCCGTCCCGGGAGTAGTTTCTGTAGCGATTTTTTCATATTCTCAATTCTTTGTCAAAACTTGATTTTTATATGATTAATAGGTAAAAATTCACAATGGAAACACATTGTGACGATTATAAGACAAAAGTAGTTTTCGTCAGTACCTACCTGCCCGTCCCGGGAGTAGTTTCTTTAGCGATTTTTTCATATCCTCAATTCTTTGTCAAAACTTGATTTTTATATGATTAAAATAGGTAAAAATTCACAATGGAAATACATTGGGACGATTCTAAGTCAAAAGTAGTTTTCGTCAGTACCTACCTGCCCGTCCCGGGAGTAGTTTCTGTAGCGATATTTTCATATCCTTTATTCTTTGTCAATACTTGATTTTTATATGATTAAAATAGGTAAAAATTCACAATGGAAACACATTGGGACGATTATCAGACAAAAGTAGTTTTCGTCAGTACCTACCTGCCCGTCCCGGGAGTAGTTTCTGTAGCGATTTGTTCATATCCTCAATTTTTGTTAAAACTTGATTTTTATATGATTAATAGGTAAACATTCAAAATGGAAACACATTGGGACGATTATAAGACAAAAGTAGTTTTCGTCAGTACCTACCTGCCCGTCCCGGGAGTAGTTTCTGTAATGATTTTTTCAAATCCTCAAATCTTCGTCAAAACTTGATTTTTATATGATTAATAGGTAAATTCACAATGGAAACACATTGGGACGATTATAAGACAAAAGTAGTTTTCGTCAGTACCTACCTGCCCGTCCCGGGAGTAGTTTCTGTAATGATTTTTTCATATCCTCAAATCTTTGTCAAAACTTGATTTTTATATGATTAATAGGTAAACATTCACAACGGAAACACATTGGGACGATTATAAGACAAAAGTAGATTTCGTCAGTACCTACCTGCCCGTCCCGGGAGTAGTTTCTGTAGCGATTTGTTTATATCCTCAATTTTTGTCAAAACTTGATTTTTATATGATTAATAGGTAAAATATCACAATGGAAACACATTGTGACGATAATAAGACAAAAGTAGTTTTCGTCAGTACCTACCTGCCCGTCCCGGGAGTAGTTTCTGTAGCGATTTTTTCAAATCCTCAATTCATTGTCAAAACTTGATTTTTATATGATTAATAGGTAAACATTCACAATGGAAACACATTGGGACGATTATAAGACAAAAGTAGTTTTCATCAGTACCTACCTGCCCGTCCCGGGAGTAGTTTCTGTAATGATTTTTTCATATCCTCAATTCTTTGTCAAAACTTGATTTTTATATGATTAATAGGTAAACATTCACAATGGAAACACATTGGGACGATTATAAGACAAAAGTAGTTTTCGTCAGTACCTACCTGCCCGTCCCGGGAGTAGTTTCTGTAATGATTTTTTCATATCCTCAAATCTTTGTCAAAACTTGATTTTTATATGATTAATAGGTAAACATTCACAACAGAAACACATTGGGACGATTATAAGACAAAAGTAGTTTTCGTCAGTACCTACCTGCCCGTCCCGGGAGTAGTTTCTGTAGCGATTTTTTCATATCCTCAATTCTTTGTCAAAACTTGATTTTTATATGATTAATAGGTAAAAATTCACAATGGAAACACATTGGGACGATTATAAGACAAAAGTAGTTTTCGTCAGTACCTACCTGCCCGTCCCGGGAGTAGTTTCAGTAGCGATTTGTTCATATCCTCAATTTTTGTCAAAACTTGATTTTTATATGATTAATAGGTAAACATTCAAAATGGAAACACATTGGGACGATTATAAGACAAAAGTAGTTTTCGTCAGTACCTACCTGCCCGTCCCGGGAGTAGTTTCTGTAGCGATTTGTTCATATCCTCAATTTTTGCCAAAACTTGATTTTTATATGATTAATAGGTAAACATTCAAAATGGAAACACATTGGAACGATTATAAGACAAAAGTAGATTTCGTCAGTACCTACCTGCCCGTCCCGGGAGTAGTTTCTGTAGCGATTTGTTTATATCCTCAATTTTTGTCAAAACTTGATTTTTATATGATTAATAGGTAAAATATCACAATGGAAACACATTGTGACGATTATAAGACAAAAGTAGTTTTCGTCAGTACCTACCTGCCCGTCCCGGGAGTAGTTTCTGTAGCGATTTTTTCAAATCCTCAATTCATTGTCAAAACTTGATTTTTATATGATTAATAGGTAAAAATTCACAATGGAAACACATTGGGACGATTATAAGACAAAAGTAGTTTTCATCAGTACCTACCTGCCCGTCCCGGGAGTAGTTTCTGTAATGATTTTTTCATATCCTCAATTCTTTGTCAAAACTTGATTTTTATATGATTAATAGGTAAACATTCACAATGGAAACACATTGGGACGATTATAAGACAAAAGTAGTTTTCGTCAGTACCTACCTGCCCGTCCCGGGAGTAGTTTCTGTAATGATTTTTTCATATCCTCAAATCTTTGTCAAAACTTGATTTTTATATGATTAATAGGTAAACATTCACAACAGAAACACATTGGGACGATTATAAGACAAAAGTAGTTTTCGTCAGTACCTACCTGCCCGTCCCGGGAGTAGTTTCTGTAGCGATTTTTTCATATCCTCAATTCTTTGTCAAAACTTGATTTTTATATGATTAATAGGTAAAAATTCACAATGGAAACACATTGGGACGATTATAAGACAAAAGTAGTTTTCGTCAGTACCTACCTGCCCGTCCCGGGAGTAGTTTCAGTAGCGATTTGTTCATATCCTCAATTTTTGTCAAAACTTGATTTTTATATGATTAATAGGTAAACATTCAAAATGGAAACACATTGGGACGATTATAAGACAAAAGTAGTTTTCGTCAGTACCTACCTGCCCGTCCCGGGAGTAGTTTCTGTAGCGATTTTTTCATATTCTCAATTCTTTGTCAAAACTTGATTTTTATATGATTAATAGGTAAAAATTCACAATGGAAACACATTGTGACGATTATAAGACAAAAGTAGTTTTCGTCAGTACCTACCTGCCCGTCCCGGGAGTAGTTTCTTTAGCGATTTTTTCATATCCTCAATTCTTTGTCAAAACTTGATTTTTATATGATTAAAATAGGTAAAAATTCACAATGGAAATACATTGGGACGATTCTAAGTCAAAAGTAGTTTTCGTCAGTACCTACCTGCCCGTCCCGGGAGTAGTTTCTGTAATGATTTTTTCATATCCTCAAATCTTTGTCAAAACTTGATTTTTATATGATTAATAGGTAAACATTCACAACGGAAACACATTGGGACGATTATAAGACAAAAGTAGATTTCGTCAGTACCTACCTGCCCGTCCCGGGAGTAGTTTCTGTAGCGATTTGTTTATATCCTCAATTTTTGTCAAAACTTGATTTTTATATGATTAATAGGTAAAATATCACAATGGAAACACATTGTGACGATTATAAGACAAAAGTAGTTTTCGTCAGTACCTACCTGCCCGTCCCGGGAGTAGTTTCTGTAGCGATTTTTTCAAATCCTCAATTCATTGTCAAAACTTGATTTTTATATGATTAATAGGTAAACATTCACAATGGAAACACATTGGGACGATTATAAGACAAAAGTAGTTTTCATCAGTACCTACCTGCCCGTCCCGGGAGTAGTTTCTGTAATGATTTTTTCATATCCTCAAATCTTTGTCAAAACTTGATTTTTATATGATTAATAGGTAAACATTCACAATGGAAATACATTTGGACGATTATAAGACAAAAGTAGTTTTCGTCAGTACCTACCTGCCCGTCCCGGGAGTAGTTTCTGTAATGATTTTTTCATATCCTCAAATCTTTGTCAAAACTTGATTTTTATATGATTAATGGGTAAACATTCACAACAGAAACACATTGGGACGATTATAAGACAAAAGTAGTTTTCGTCAGTACCTACCTGCCCGTCCCGGGAGTAGTTTCTGTAGCGATTTTTTCATATCCTCTATTCTTTGTCAAAACTTGATTTTTATATGATTAATAGGTAAAAATTCACAATGGAAACACATTGGGACGATTATAAGACAAAAGTAGTTTTCGTCAGTACCTACCTGCCCGTCCCGGGAGTAGTTTCTGTAGCGATTTGTTCATATCCTCAATTTTTGCCAAAACTTGATTTTTATATGATTAATAGGTAAACATTCAAAATGGAAACACATTGGGACGATTATAAGACAAAAGTAGTTTTCGTCAGTACCTACCTGCCCGTCCCGGGAGTAGTTTCTGTAGCGATTTTTTCATATTCTCAATTCTTTGTCAAAACTTGATTTTTATATGATTAATAGGTAAAAATTCACAATGGAAACACATTGTGACGATTATAAGACAAAAGTAGTTTTCGTCAGTACCTACCTGCCCGTCCCGGGAGTAGTTTCTGTAGCGATTTGTTTATATCCTCAATTTTTGTCAAAACTTGATTTTTATATGATTAATAGGTAAAATATCACAATGGAAACACATTGTGACGATTATAAGACAAAAGTAGTTTTCGTCAGTACCTACCTGCCCGTCCCGGGAGTAGTTTCTGTAGCGATTTTTTCAAATCCTCAATTCATTGTCAAAACTTGATTTTTATATGATTAATAGGTAAACATTCACAATGGAAACACATTGGGACGATTATAAGACAAAAGTAGTTTTCATCAGTACCTACCTGCCCGTCCCGGGAGTAGTTTCTGTAATGATTTTTTCATATCCTCAAATCTTTGTCAAAACTTGATTTTTATATGATTAATAGGTAAACATTCACAATGGAAATACATTTGGACGATTATAAGACAAAAGTAGTTTTCGTCAGTACCTACCTGCCCGTCCCGGGAGTAGTTTCTGTAATGATTTTTTCATATCCTCAATTCTGTGTCAAAACTTGATTTTTATATGATTAATAGGTAAACATTCACAATGGAAACACATTGGGACGATTATAAGACAAAAGTAGTTTTCGTCAGTACCTACCTGCCCGTCCCGGGAGTAGTTTCTGTAATGATTTTTTCATATCCTCAAATCTTTGTCAAAACTTGATTTTTATATGATTAATGGGTAAACATTCACAACAGAAACACATTGGGACGATTATAAGACAAAAGTAGTTTTCGTCAGTACCTACCTGCCCGTCCCGGGAGTAGTTTCTGTAGCGATTTTTTCAAATCCTCAATTCATTGTCAAAACTTGATTTTTATATGATTAATAGGTAAACATTCACAATGGAAACACATTGGGACGATTATAAGACAAAAGTAGTTTTCATCAGTACCTACCTGCCCGTCCCGGGAGTAGTTTCTGTAATGATTTTTTCATATCCTCAAATCTTTGTCAAAACTTGATTTTTATATGATTAATAGGTAAAAATTCACAATGGAAACACATTGTGACGATTATAAGACAAAAGTAGTTTTCGTCAGTACCTACCTGCCCGTCCCGGGAGTAGTTTCTGTAGCGATTTTTTCATATCCTCAATTCTTTGTCAAAACTTGATTTTTATATGTTTAAAATAGGTAAAAATTCACAATGGAAATACATTGGGACGATTCTAAGTCAAAAGTAGTTTTCGTCAGTACCTACCTGCCCGTCCCGGGAGTAGTTTCTGTAGCGATTTGTTTATATCCTCAATTTTTGTCAAAACTTGATTTTTATATGATTAATAGGTAAAATATCACAATGGAAACACATTGTGACGATTATAAGACAAAAGTAGTTTTCGTCAGTACCTACCTGCCCGTCCCGGGAGTAGTTTCTGTAGCGATTTTTTCAAATCCTCAATTCATTGTCAAAACTTGATTTTTATATGATTAATAGGTAAACATTCACAATGGAAACACATTGGGACGATTATAAGACAAAAGTAGTTTTCATCAGTACCTACCTGCCCGTCCCGGGAGTAGTTTCTGTAATGATTTTTTCATATCCTCAAATCTTTGTCAAAACTTGATTTTTATATGATTAATAGGTAAAAATTCACAATGGAAACACATTGTGACGATTATAAGACAAAAGTAGTTTTCGTCAGTACCTACCTGCCCGTCCCGGGAGTAGTTTCTGTAGCGATTTTTTCATATCCTCAATTCTTTGTCAAAACTTGATTTTTATATGTTTAAAATAGGTAAAAATTCACAATGGAAATACATTGGGACGATTCTAAGTCAAAAGTAGTTTTCGTCAGTACCTACCTGCCCGTCCCGGGAGTAGTTTCTGTAGCGATTTGTTTATATCCTCAATTTTTGTCAAAACTTGATTTTTATATGATTAATAGGTAAAATATCACAATGGAAACACATTGTGACGATTATAAGACAAAAGTAGTTTTCGTCAGTACCTACCTGCCCGTCCCGGGAGTAGTTTCTGTAGCGATTTTTTCAAATCCTCAATTCATTGTCAAAACTTGATTTTTATATGATTAATAGGTAAACATTCACAATGGAAACACATTGGGACGATTATAAGACAAAAGTAGTTTTCATCAGTACCTACCTGCCCGTCCCGGGAGTAGTTTCTGTAATGATTTTTTCATATCCTCAAATCTTTGTCAAAACTTGATTTTTATATGATTAATAGGTAAACATTCACAATGGAAATACATTTGGACGATTATAAGACAAAAGTAGTTTTCGTCAGTACCTACCTGCCCGTCCCGGGAGTAGTTTCTGTAATGATTTTTTCATATCCTCAATTCTGTGTCAAAACTTGATTTTTATATGATTAATAGGTAAACATTCACAATGGAAACACATTGGGACGATTATAAGACAAAAGTAGTTTTCGTCAGTACCTACCTGCCCGTCCCGGGAGTAGTTTCTGTAATGATTTTTTCATATCCTCAAATCTTTGTCAAAACTTGATTTTTATATGATTAATGGGTAAACATTCACAACAGAAACACATTGGGACGATTATAAGACAAAAGTAGTTTTCGTCAGTACCTACCTGCCCGTCCCGGGAGTAGTTTCTGTAGCGATTTTTTCAAATCCTCAATTCATTGTCAAAACTTGATTTTTATATGATTAATAGGTAAACATTCACAATGGAAACACATTGGGACGATTATAAGACAAAAGTAGTTTTCATCAGTACCTACCTGCCCGTCCCGGGAGTAGTTTCTGTAATGATTTTTTCATATCCTCAAATCTTTGTCAAAACTTGATTTTTATATGATTAATAGGTAAACATTCACAATGGAAATACATTTGGACGATTATAAGACAAAAGTAGTTTTCGTCAGTACCTACCTGCCCGTCCCGGGAGTAGTTTCTGTAATGATTTTTTCATATCCTCAATTCTTTGTCAAAACTTGATTTTTATATGATTAATAGGTAAACATTCACAATGGAAACACATTGGGACGATTATAAGACAAAAGTAGTTTTCGTCAGTACCTACCTGCCCGTCCCGGGAGTAGTTTCTGTAATGATTTTTTCATATCCTCAAATCTTTGTCAAAACTTGATTTTTATATGATTAATGGGTAAACATTCACAACAGAAACACATTGGGACGATTATAAGACAAAAGTAGTTTTCGTCAGTACCTACCTGCCCGTCCCGGGAGTAGTTTCTGTAGCGATTTTTTCATATCCTCTATTCTTTGTCAAAACTTGATTTTTATATGATTAATAGGTAAAAATTCACAATGGAAACACATTGGGACGATTATAAGACAAAAGTAGTTTTCGTCAGTACCTACCTGCCCGTCCCGGGAGTAGTTTCTGTAGCGATTTGTTCATATCCTCAATTTTTGCCAAAACTTGATTTTTATATGATTAATAGGTAAACATTCAAAATGGAAACACATTGGGACGATTAAAAGACAAAAGTAGTTTTCGTCAGTACCTACCTGCCCGTCCCGGGAGTAGTTTCTGTAGCGATTTTTTCATATTCTCAATTCTTTGTCAAAACTTGATTTTTATATGATTAATAGGTAAAAATTCACAATGGAAACACATTGTGACGATTATAAGACAAAAGTAGTTTTCGTCAGTACCTACCTGCCCGTCCCGGGAGTAGTTTCTGTAGCGATTTTTTCATATCCTCAATTCTTTGTCAAAACTTGATTTTTATATGTTTAAAATAGGTAAAAATTCACAATGGAAATACATTGGGACGATTCTAGGTCAAAAGTAGTTTTCGTCAGTACCTACCTGCCCGTCCCGGGAGTAGTTTCTGTAGCGATTTGTTTATATCCTCAATTTTTGTCAAAACTTGATTTTTATATGATTAATAGGTAAAATATCACAATGGAAACACATTGTGACGATTATAAGACAAAAGTAGTTTTCGTCAGTACCTACCTGCCCGTCCCGGGAGTAGTTTCTGTAGCGATTTTTTCAAATCCTCAATTCATTGTCAAAACTTGATTTTTATATGATTAATAGGTAAACATTCACAATGGAAACACATTGGGACGATTATAAGACAAAAGTAGTTTTCATCAGTACCTACCTGCCCGTCCCGGGAGTAGTTTCTGTAATGATTTTTTCATATCCTCAAATCTTTGTCAAAACTTGATTTTTATATGATTAATAGGTAAACATTCACAATGGAAATACATTTGGACGATTATAAGACAAAAGTAGTTTTCGTCAGTACCTACCTGCCCGTCCCGGGAGTAGTTTCTGTAATGATTTTTTCATATCCTCAATTCTGTGTCAAAACTTGATTTTTATATGATTAATAGGTAAACATTCACAATGGAAACACATTGGGACGATTATAAGACAAAAGTAGTTTTCGTCAGTACCTACCTGCCCGTCCCGGGAGTAGTTTCTGTAATGATTTTTTCATATCCTCAAATCTTTGTCAAAACTTGATTTTTATATGATTAATGGGTAAACATTCACAACAGAAACACATTGGGACGATTATAAGACAAAAGTAGTTTTCGTCAGTACCTACCTGCCCGTCCCGGGAGTAGTTTCTGTAGCGATTTTTTCATATCCTCTATTCTTTGTCAAAACTTGATTTTTATATGATTAATAGGTAAAAATTCACAATGGAAACACATTGGGACGATTATAAGACAAAAGTAGTTTTCGTCAGTACCTACCTGCCCGTCCCGGGAGTAGTTTCTGTAGCGATTTGTTCATATCCTCAATTTTTGCCAAAACTTGATTTTTATATGATTAATAGGTAAACATTCAAAATGGAAACACATTGGGACGATTATAAGACAAAAGTAGTTTTCGTCAGTACCTACCTGCCCGTCCCGGGAGTAGTTTCTGTAGCGATTTTTTAATATCCTCAATTCTTTGTCAAAACTTGATTTTTATATGATTAATAGGTAAACATTCACAATGGAAACACATTGGGACGATTATAAGACAAAAGTAGTTTTCGTCAGTACCTACCTGCCCGTCCCAGGAGTAGTTTCTGTAGCGATTTTTTCATATCCTCAATTCTTTGTCAAAACTTGATTTTTATATGTTTAAAATAGGTAAAAATTCACAATGGAAATACATTGGGACGATTCTAAGTCAAAAGTTGTTTTCGTCAGTACCTACCTGCCCGTCCCGGGAGTAGTTTCTGTAGCGATTTGTTTATATCCTCAATTTTTGTCAAAACTTGATTTTTATATGATTAATAGGTAAAATATCACAATGGAAACACATTGTGACGATTATAAGACAAAAGTAGTTTTCGTCAGTACCTACCTGCCCGTCCCGGGAGTAGTTTCTGTAGCGATTTTTTCAAATCCTCAATTCATTGTCAAAACTTGATTTTTATATGATTAATAGGTAAACATTCACAATGGAAACACATTGGGACGATTTTAAGACAAAAGTAGTTTTCATCAGTACCTACCTGCCCGTCCCGGGAGTAGTTTCTGTAATGATTTTTTCATATCCTCAAATCTTTGTCAAAACTTGATTTTTATATGATTAATAGGTAAACATTCACAATGGAAATACATTTGGACGATTATAAGACAAAAGTAGTTTTCGTCAGTACCTACCTGCCCGTCCCGGGAGTAGTTTCTGTAATGATTTTTTCATATCCTCAATTCTGTGTCAAAACTTGATTTTTATATGATTAATAGGTAAACATTCACAATGGAAACACATTGGGACGATTATAAGACAAAAGTAGTTTTCGTCAGTACCTACCTGCCCGTCCCGGGAGTAGTTTCTGTAATGATTTTTTCATATCCTCAAATCTTTGTCAAAACTTGATTTTTATATGATTAATGGGTAAACATTCACAACAGAAACACATTGGGACGATTATAAGACAAAAGTAGTTTTCGTCAGTACCTACCTGCCCGTCCCGGGAGTAGTTTCTGTAGCGATTTTTTCAAATCCTCAATTCATTGTCAAAACTTGATTTTTATATGATTAATAGGTAAACATTCACAATGGAAACACATTGGGACGATTATAAGACAAAAGTAGTTTTCATCAGTACCTACCTGCCCGTCCCGGGAGTAGTTTCTGTAATGATTTTTTCATATCCTCAAATCTTTGTCAAAACTTGATTTTTATATGATTAATAGGTAAACATTCACAATGGAAATACATTTGGACGATTATAAGACAAAATTAGTTTTCGTCAGTACCTACCTGCCCGTCCCGGGAGTAGTTTCTGTAATGATTTTTTCATATCCTCAATTCTTTGTCAAAACTTGATTTTTATATGATTAATAGGTAAACATTCACAATGGAAACACATTGGGACGATTATAAGACAAAAGTAGTTTTCGTCAGTACCTACCTGCCCGTCCCGGGAGTAGTTTCTGTAATGATTTTTTCATATCCTCAAATCTTTGTCAAAACTTGATTTTTATATGATTAATAGGTAAACATTCACAATGGAAATACATTGGGACGATTCTAAGTCAAAAGTAGTTTTCGTCAGTACCTACCTGCCCGTCCCGGGAGTAGTTTCTGTAGCGATTTGTTTATATCCTCAATTTTTGTCAAAACTTGATTTTTATATGATTAATAGGTAAAATATCACAATGGAAACACATTGTGACGATTATAAGACAAAAGTAGTTTTCGTCAGTACCTACCTGCCCGTCCCGGGAGTAGTTTCTGTAGCGATTTTTTCAAATCCTCAATTCATTGTCAAAACTTGATTTTTATATGATTAATAGGTAAACATTCACAATGGAAACACATTGGGACGATTTTAAGACAAAAGTAGTTTTCAGCAGTACCTACCTGCCCGTCCCGGGAGTAGTTTCTGTAATGATTTTTTCATATCCTCAAATCTTTGTCAAAACTTGATTTTTATATGATTAATAGGTAAACATTCACAATGGAAACACATTGGGACGATTATAAGACAAAAGTAGTTTTCGTCAGTACCTACCTGCCCGTCCCGGGAGTAGTTTCTGTAATGATTTTTTCATATCCTCAATTCTGTGTCAAAACTTGATTTTTATATGATTAATAGGTAAACATTCACAATGGAAACACATTGGGACGATTATAAGACAAAAGTAGTTTTCGTCAGTACCTACCTGCCCGTCCCGGGAGTAGTTTCTGTAGCGATTTTTTCAAATCCTCAATTCATTGTCAAAACTTGATTTTTATATGATTAATAGGTAAACATTCACAATGGAAACACATTGGGACGATTATAAGACAAAAGTAGTTTTCATCAGTACCTACCTGCCCGTCCCGGGAGTAGTTTCTGTAATGATTTTTTCATATCCTCAAATCTTTGTCAAAACTTGATTTTTATATGATTAATAGGTAAACATTCACAATGGAAATACATTTGGACGATTATAAGACAAAAGTAGTTTTCGTCAGTACCTACCTGCCCGTCCCGGGAGTAGTTTCTGTAATGATTTTTTCATATCCTCAATTCTGTGTCAAAACTTGATTTTTATATGATTAATAGGTAAACATTCACAATGGAAACACATTGGGACGATTATAAGACAAAAGTAGTTTTCGTCAGTACCTACCTGCCCGTCCCGGGAGTAGTTTCTGTAATGATTTTTTCATATCCTCAAATCTTTGTCAAAACTTGATTTTTATATGATTAATGGGTAAACATTCACAACAGAAACACATTGGGACGATTATAAGACAAAAGTAGTTTTCGTCAGTACCTACCTGCCCGTCCCGGGAGTAGTTTCTGTAGCGATTTCTTCATATCCTCAATTCTTTGTCAAAACTTGATTTTTATATGATTAATAGGTAAACATTCACAACGGAAACACATTGGGACGATTATAAGACAAAAGTAGATTTTGTCAGTACCTACCTGCCCGTCCCGGGAGTAGTTTCTGTAGCGATTTGTTTATATCCTCAATTTTTGTCAAAACTTGATTTTTATATGATTAATAGGTAATATATCACAATGGAAACACATTGTGACGATTATAAGACAAAAGTTGTTTTCGTCAGTACCTACCTGCCCGTCCCGGGAGTAGTTTCTGTAGCGATTTTTTCATATTCTCAATTCTTTGTCAAAACTTGATTTTTATATGATTAATAGGTAAAATATCACAATGGAATCACATTGTGACGATTATAAGACAAAAGTAGTTTTCGTCAGTACCTACCTGCCCGTCCCGGGAGTAGTTTCTGTAATGATTTTTTCATATCCTCAAATCTTTGTCAAAACTTGATTTTTATATGATTAATAGGTAAACATTCACAACGGAAACACATTGGGACGATTATAAGACAAAAGTAGATTTCGTCAGTACCTACCTGCCCGTCCCGGGAGTAGTTTCTGTAGCGATTTGTTTATATCCTCAATTTTTGTCAAAACTTGATTTTTATATGATTAATAGGTAAAATATCACAATGGAAACACATTGTGACGATTATAAGACAAAAGTAGTTTTCGTCAGTACCTACCTGCCCGTCCCGGGAGTAGTTTCTGTAGCGATTTTTTCAAATCCTCAATTCATTGTCAAAACTTGATTTTTATATGATTAATAGGTAAACATTCACAATGGAAACACATTGGGACGATTATAAGACAAAAGTAGTTTTCATCAGTACCTACCTGCCCGTCCCGGGAGTAGTTTCTGTAATGATTTTTTCAAATCCTCAAATCTTCGTCAAAACTTGATTTTTATATGATTAATAGGTAAATTCACAATGGAAACACATTGTGACGATTATAAGACAAAAGTAGTTTTCGTCAGTACCTACCTGCCCGTCCCGGGAGTAGTTTCTGTAATGATTTTTTCATATCCTCAAATCTTTGTCAAAATTTGATTTTTATATGATTAATAGGTAAACATTCACAACGGAAACACATTGTGACGATTATAAGACAAAAGTAGATTTCGTCAGTACCTACCTGCCCGTCCCGGGAGTAGTTTCTGTAGCGATTTGTTTATATCCTCAATTTTTGTCAAAACTTGATTTTTATATGATTAATAGGTAAAATATCACAATGGAAACACATTGTGACGATTATAAGACAAAAGTAGTTTTCGTCAGTTCCTACCTGCCCGTCCCGGGAGTAGTTTCTGTAGCGATATTTTCAAATCCTCAATTCATTGTCAAAACTTGATTTTTATATGATTAATAGGTAAACATTCACAATGGAAACACATTGGGACGATTATAAGACAAAAGTAGTTTTCATCAGTACCTACCTGCCCGTCCCGGGAGTAGTTTCTGTAATGATTTTTTCATATCCTCAAATCTTTGTCAAAACTTGATTTTTATATGATTAATAGGTAAACATTCACAATGGAAATACATTTGGACGATTATAAGACAAAAGTAGTTTTCGTCAGTATCTACCTGCCCGTCCCGGGAGTAGTTTCTGTAATGATTTTTTCATATCCTCAATTCTTTGTCAAAACTTGATTTTTATATGATTAATAGGTAAACATTCACAATGGAAACACATTGGGACGATTATAAGACAAAAGTAGTTTTCGTCAGTACCTACCTGCCCGTCCCGGGAGTAGTTTCTGTAATGATTTTTTCATATCCTCAAATCTTTGTCAAAACTTGATTTTTATATGATTAATGGGTAAACATTCACAACAGAAACACATTGGGACGATTATAAGACAAAAGTAGTTTTCGTCAGTACCTACCTGCCCGTCCCGGGAGTAGTTTCTGTAGCGATTTTTTCATATCCTCTATTCTTTGTCAAAACTTGATTTTTATATGATTAATAGGTAAAAATTCACAATGGAAACACATTGGGACGATTATAAGACAAAAGTAGTTTTCGTCAGTACCTACCTGCCCGTCCCGGGAGTAGTTTCTGTAGCGATTTGTTCATATCCTCAATTTTTGCCAAAACTTGATTTTTATATGATTAATAGGTAAACATTCAAAATGGAAACACATTGGGACGATTATAAGACAAAAGTAGTTTTCGTCAGTACCTACCTGCCCGTCCCGGGAGTAGTTTCTGTAGCGATTTTTTAATATCCTCAATTCTTTGTCAAAACTTGATTTTTATATGATTAATAGGTAAACATTCACAATGGAAACACATTGGGACGATTATAAGACAAAAGTAGTTTTCGTCAGTACCTACCTGCCCGTCCCGGGAGTAGTTTCTGTAGCGATTTTTTCATATCCTCAATTCTTTGTCAAAACTTGATTTTTATATGTTTAAAATAGGTAAAAATTCACAATGGAAATACATTGGGACGATTCTAAGTCAAATGTAGTTTTCGTCAGTACCTACCTGCCCGTCCCGGGAGTAGTTTCTGTAGCGATTTGTTTATATCCTCAATTTTTGTCAAAACTTGATTTTTATATGATTAATAGGTAAAATATCACAATGGAAACACATTGTGACGATTATAAGACAAAAGTAGTTTTCGTCAGTACCTACCTGCCCGTCCCGGGAGTAGTTTCTGTAGCGATTTTTGCAAATCCTCAATTCATTGTCAAAACTTGATTTTTATATGATTAATAGGTAAACATTCACAATGGAAACACATTGGGACGATTTTAAGACAAAAGTAGTTTTCATCAGTACCTACCTGCCCGTCCCGGGAGTAGTTTCTGTAATGATTTTTTCATATCCTCAAATCTTTGTCAAAACTTGATTTTTATATGATTAATAGGTAAACATTCACAATGGAAATACATTTGGACGATTATAAGACAAAAGTAGTTTTCGTCAGTACCTACCTGCCCGTCCCGGGAGTAGTTTCTGTAATGATTTTTTCATATCCTCAATTCTGTGTCAAAACTTGATTTTTATATGATTAATAGGTAAACATTCACAATGGAAACACATTGGGACGATTATAAGACAAAAGTAGTTTTCGTCAGTACCTACCTGCCCGTCCCGGGAGTAGTTTCTGTAATGATTTTTTCATATCCTCAAATCTTTGTCAAAACTTGATTTTTATATGATTAATGGGTAAACATTCACAACAGAAACACATTGGGACGATTATAAGACAAAAGTAGTTTTCGTCAGTACCTACCTGCCCGTCCCGGGAGTAGTTTCTGTAGCTATTTTTTATATCCTCAATTCTTTGTCAAAACTTGATTTTTATATGATTAATAGGTAAACATTCACAACGGAAACACATTGGGACGATTATAAGACAAAAGTAGATTTCGTCAGTACCTACCTGCCCGTCCCGGGAGTAGTTTCTGTAGCGATTTGTTTATATCCTCAATTTTTGTCAAAACTTGATTTTTATATGATTTATAGGTAAAATATCACAATGGAAACACATTGTGACGATTATAAGACAAAAGTAGTTTTCGTCAGTACCTACCTGCCCGTCCCGGGAGTAGTTTCTGTAGCGATTTTTTCATATTCTCAATTCTTTGTCAAAACTTGATTTTTATATGATTAATAGGTAAAAATTCACAATGGAAACACATTGTGACGATTATAAGACAAAAGTAGTTTTCGTCAGTACCTACCTGCCCGTCCCGGGAGTAGTTTCTTTAGCGATTTTTTCATATCCTCAATTCTTTGTCAAAACTTGATTTTTATATGTTTAAAATAGGTAAAAATTCACAATGGAAATACATTGGGACGATTCTAAGTCAAAAGTAGTTTTCGTCAGTACCTACCTGCCCGTCCCGGGAGTAGTTTCTGTAGCGATTTTTTCATATCCTCAATTCTTTGTCAAAACTTGATTTTTATATGATTAATAGGTAAACATTCACAATGGAAACACATTGGGACGATTATAAGACAAAAGTAGTTTTCGTCAGTACCTACCTGCCCGTCCCAGGAGTAGTTTCTGTAGCGATTTTTTCATATCCTCAATTCTGTGTCAAAACTTGATTTTTATACGATTAATAGGTAAACATTCACAATGGAAACACATTGGGACGATTATAAGACAAAAGTAGTTTTCGTCAGGTTAGGTTAGGTTAGGTTAGGTTAGGTTAGGTTTTTTTTTTTTTTTTTTTTATTCCTGTCTGGGAGCCATGTCCCGGCCCGCGAGCTAGCCTACATGATGTACCTCTGATATGATCAGAGACCTTCTTATTCTTTGTATAGGTATTCAAACAACGGAGGATTTGCCTTTATTTATGCTTATTTTCTTATTTCTAATACAATTTCAAAATCTTATATTAATCTTACGTCTATTCCTCTTTTATACATTAAAAATAAAATAAAATAAAAAAGCCTTTTATTCCTTAACCTTAAATAACATTGATCAATCATGCTTATGAAAAAATTGTTAAACCTAATGTAAGTATGTCAAATATTATAGAAAATGTCAGTATGTAAATTTCATGATTAATGTATGTTAGTTTATTTAGTAATGTATTTGTATTATTTATTTCGATTGAATTTAATGCATATATTTAATAAGTAGTTAGGACCCCTCTCGGGTAAAGGCCTCCTCCAGTTCTGTCCAGTGTTTGCGGTCTTCTGCGACGCTTGTCCAATTTTGTGTTTTTACATATTTTTTTATTTCGTCTGACCATCTTGCTAGGGGTCTACCAATTCTTCTTTTGCCCTTAGGACCTTTCCATGAGGTGACTAAAGTGGCCCACCTTTCTTTTGGCATTCTAGCTACGTGTCCGGCCCATCCCCACTTCATTTTAAGAGCGTGTTGTAGCGCGTCTATAAATTTAGTTTTTGATCTGGTTTCTTTATGTTGTACTTTGTCTTTTAGTCTTATTTTCAGTATATTCCGTTCTATTGCTCTTTGACATTTTGCTACTTTGTCCTTTGCCTCTCGTGTATAGGTCCATGTCTGGCTGCCGTAGGTAAGCGTTGGAAGTAGGCAAGAGTCGAATACTTGCTTCTTTAACCTTAAAGGTAGTGAACCTTTTAAAATTTCCTTCATGCTCCAGAATTTCTTCCAGGTTTTTGTTATTCTTCTGTCTATTTCTTCGATGTTATTTGATGCCTTAAATGAGACCTGTTTCCCGAGGTAAATATATTCATCTACGTATTCTAGTGTCGTATCTTCAATCAGTAAGTCTTTCTTTTCGTTGTTTGTCATAGCTTGTGTTTTTTGTAGGTTCATCTCTAGTCCTCTTGTTTTGCTAGCGTTATGTAGGGTAGTCAACATATGTTGGAGTTTAAGCGCGTCTTCTGCGAGAAGTACTATATCGTCTGCAAAGGCTAGGTATGTTAGGTTCTGGTCGTTAATTTTTATACCTTCATTTTTCCAGGAGAGCTCATTTATTATTGATTGTAGAATGGTAATAAATAGTGTGGTCGAAAGGGGGTCCCCTTGCCTTACCCCTCTTCCAATTTTAATAAATTTTCCCGTCGTTTCTAGTTTTACTCTACTTCTACAGTTTTCATATATTTTTCTTATTATTTCTATGTAGGTTTCTTCTACCTTAGCTTGTCTCATAGCTTTCCAGATATACTCATGTTCTATTGAGTCAAATGCTTTCTGGTAGTCGATGAAAGCCAGATATAGAGGTTTCCGGAACTCTTGGTATTTTTCGATTACTTGTTCTAGCGTATGGATGTGGTCGATTGTACTGAAACTTCTACGAAAACCGGCTTGTTCTACGTAGATAAACTTTTCCACTTTTGGAGTAAGTCTCTGTTGTAGGCCTTGTGAAAATATTTTATACAGGCTTGACATAAGGCTTATTGGGCGGTAATTAGCTATTTCTGTAGGGTCTCCTTTCTTGTATAGTATTACGATGTCCGACTCTGCCCATTGTCTTGGAATATTTTTTTCTTTTAAGATTTGGTTGAATAGGACAGTCAAAGGCGTTAATAGTGCTTTGCTTGATGTTTTAAGCATATCGTTAGATATTCCGTCGGCTCCTGGACTCTTTCGTGTTTTTAGTTTCTTGATAAGTAGGTCTATCTCTCTGTCTTCAAAATTTAGGATGTCGTTTTTCTTAGTTGTCATGCAGATAGAGATTTCTTGTGGTATCGTTTTTAGATTTCTTGTCTTGTATAAATTTTCATAGAAGTCAGTAGCAGTTGCAAGAATTTCGTTTCTAGTGTCCTTACATGTATGTCCTTTTTTTAGTTTTGGTATCCAGTGTTTTTTTTGGTTTAGTTCGGTTTGTGCTCTTTTTAGGCTTCCAGTACAAGTTAGGTGTTTTTCTATTATGCCTGTCCTGTATATTTTGTAATCTAGTTTTATTTGTTTGTTAGTTGCCTTGTATAGTGCGCTGAGCTCTATTTTGTCATCTCTGGTCAGTGGATTTTTGTTCTGTAGATTGTGTCTTTTTTGAAGTAATATTTTAGATTTTTCAGATAGTATTGTTTTCTTATGTTCTTGATTTTCTTTTCTAGGGATGCTGTCTACGATTGCCTTTTCTAGCTTGTCGTAGAATGCTTGTACATTTTCACCATTATGATTGAGTATTTCTTCTTTCTTTTCCTCTAAGCTTTTTACAAATTGTATTTTCTCATCCTCTGTCTCTAGAACCTTTGGGATTGATGCTCGGTAGCTTGTTCGTTTTTTCTTTGGTTTATCCATGATGAGCTTGCCTCTCTGACTAGTCGATGATCGGAGGGGTATATGATATTTATTATTTCAATGTTACTGAACATTTGGTGTTTAGAAGAAATTATGTAGTCTATTTCGTTTTTTACGGTCTTATCAGGCGATATCCATGTCCATCTTTGATTAAGTTTTCTCTTAATAAATGTACTTGGAATGGAGAGGTTGTTCTCCATAGCAAACTGTATAAGCTTTTGACCTCTTTCATTTCGTAATTCAGTTCCATGTATGCCGAATAGTCCTGTTCTTGTCTCTTCCCTGCTTGGTTTTCCTATTTTCGCGTTGAAATCCCCCATTATGATATACTTCTTTTCAGACATATTTTGAGCTTTGATGAGGGTTTCGTAGAATATCTCTAGGTCTTCGTCGCTTGCATCTGATGTCGGTGCGTGTACTTGGATGAGAGATAGTGTCTCTTGTTCGAATTTTAAGTTTAAAATCGCAACTCTGTCAGATAGCCCACGAAAACTTACGAAGTTTGTTTTGTATTTTTTCTTCATTATGAAACCGACTCCTAGTTGTCCCTTTTTTTGTCCAAAATAGCAAAATATGTTTTCGTTGTCTTCTTGGATGTCGTATCCTTCTCTTCGAATCTCGCATAATCCTATTATGTCGTATTTTATATTTTGAATTGCATATTTAAATGTTACCATTCTTTGTTCCGTAGAAAGTGATCTTGCGTTGTAGGTACATATATATATAATGTTTTTTTGTCTCTTTGTTTTCATGTGAGCTGGAGGGTTTTGGTCTAGCTCTCCCGCGGTGACCAACCGTGTTGGGATGCTTTTTTTTGTTTGTAACTGTTGTGTTTTGTTGTTAAGCTTTGGAGGAGGTGCCGCTAATTGCTATTGTTTTGTTATATTTTCTCTCGTCTGTGTCGTCAGGTATTGTGTTATATTTCTGTTATCATTGTGCGTTTTGTTCTTCTTCACTGGCCTAATACTGTCCCCGTTGCTCGTAGTTGGTCCATTGTCGCAATTTAGAGTCCTCTTATTATGGTTTATTACTTTGTTTGGCATTTTTAATGGTGAGTTTGTTGGTGCTCGGACAACTAGCTTGTTGTATTTGATAAAAGCTTTGTTTCCTTTTTCAATTTCCGTTTTCAGCTGTATTTGGAGCTGTTTTCTTACTTCTAAGATTTTTGGTGGGAAATCTTCTTTTAAGTACAAGCCGGTGTGAATAAGTTTGTGTTTATTTTTGAGAATTGCAATTTTTTTGCTGTATGTGGTAAGGCCTACGTTTATCGGTCAAGGGTTTTCTCCCTTTTTTCCAATGCGACGAACATGTTGGATTTCGCTTGAGTTAGTCGGTGTTTGTAGGTTTTTGTTTAAAATGTTGAGTATCTCTTTTTCTAACTCCATATAGGTGCTTTCTTGTTCAGGTACGCCGAAGAAGACCAAATTTCTTATCCTAACCTCTTTTTCTAGCTGATCTAGGCGCTCTTCTTGCTTTTGTTGATTCATTTTTAGCTCGTCTAGTTGTGGCTGAAGAGCGCCAATTTTTTCATCTAGGTTGTCTATTTTTGAGGATAGTTTGGCGTCTGTATTTTTAATTTGTTGTGCGATTTCAGCGATACCCTTCATTAGTTCGTCCATCTTACTTTATCCTTTCAGTAATATTTAAATATATAAATGCAAAAAGTGCAAAAAGTATATACTAGTGAAGGTTTGAACCAGCGGTCGTTTGACAGTCTCGGTGTATCTTAGTGCGCTTAACAACTGAGCCAGGGAGCCGATACTGTTGCAGTCGAAATAGTGGAATGCTTTCAGTGCTCTAACGGTCGGTTCGAAAGATTTTTCGCCCACCGTCAATTTGGTAAATAAGACGGAACAAACACGGCAAACAAATAATCACTGATTTGAATAACTTATTTCATGTTTTCACTGTATTTTCGATATGTTTTGTTATTTTATGGTTCTTCACTGCTTAGGTAATTTAAGATTGTGGTGTTTGTCGTCTTTTTCACTTGGCTGGCACTGTTTATTGTAGTTCACAGATCGTCCTTGTTTTTTTGTTGTAGTCACTGTTTTGTAGCTCTTATTATTAATTTTTCGTCGAGATAACGTTTCCTCCTGCGCTTGGTGCTTTTTACTTTACGTTTCACTAGTTTACTCACGTTTTTGCCCGGATTTCAATTTTTAAATTAATTTTATTCGTAGAGTTGATGTTGATCGTGCGAGCGCAGCGCCCTCTCCTTATATACATTATCTATATCTTATTCTATGTTGTTCAATTTAAATTTTTATACATTTAACTTATTCTAGGGCATTGGTATTCCAATATTTACTCTTTTTATGCTTTTATACAGGATCTACACAGTGGTTACAGTTATGCACGAGACTTTTATATAATATGTACGCATTCTGGCTCCTATTTCAAGACTTTATTTGCAATATTGGTACAATATTTTATAAATTTCGGACGGTTTATCTTGTCCTCTATAATCTTATGCAAATTTTCAACAGTGAGTTTTATATTCATTGCCTGTTCCACCTCATATCTCTCATAACCAAACGCCGGGCACTCTAGCAAAATATGCGATATTGTCTCATCCTTCCCAGGTTCGCAAATACACGATGGGCTCTCCTTACGCTTGAAACGGTTCAGGTATTCAGAGAACCCACCATGCCCCATCATTACCTGTGTTAGGACGCCAGTGGGCTGAATCTTCCTGACAATTTTGTACGCTTCTACGACGTCCGGCAAAAACATTTTTGTAGTTGCGGCCGTTTGACCAAATAAATACCTCCGGTTCCATTCGTCAAGCGACTCCGAGCGGATTTGTCGCTTGACGAATGAAACCGGGCACCAGTCGTAGTCTGGTTTTCTTTTAGTGCAGTGCGCCGCATCTTTTGCCAGTTGGTCGGCACGCTCGTTCCCTTCAAGCCCCGCATGTGCTTTGATCTAGAATAGGGTTACCACCTTATTCTGGAGTCGGGCTTCCTTGATTGTTACTCCTGATCTCTACCACCAAGGCGTGAAGGGAACAAGGGTCAGTTATTGTTTGTAACGAGGATTGCGAGTCACTGTAAATGCCAAAGGTGCTCTCTGTGCGCTTGAGGATAACCCTTGTGGCCTTACATATGGCCAGAAGTTCCGCCTGATAGACCGTGCAGTAGGATGGTAGTTTGAGTTTGATGTCTTTGGTTTCGGCTGCGCTATTCCAAAGGGATAACGCTGCCCCACCCCCGCCATCAATCTTGCTACCATCGGTGAAAATCCTGACCGCTTGGTCGTTGTGGATGTCTACTTGTTGTTGGTCTAACAGGCTCACGAACTCCAGGCACATATGTTCTGCCGGGTGTTCCGTCTTGGCATACGGCACCGGGCGCTCTACCTCCCTATCTCCTAGCCCTAGCCGGGGCACCCCACTCTTGGCCTCATAAAGGGCTGCTGCCTCCTTTATTCTTAGGTCGAGCGGCAGTATTCCGGCCAGTACCAGTGCCGAGTTCAGTGAGACGGTGCGGTATGCCCTGCACAGCTTCTGAGCGAAATCCCTCTGTACTGCATTGAGTTTCCTCTGCACCCCCAGTTTATCAGTTGCCTGCACCCAGGCACTGGCAGCATACATCACAACTGGCTCGACTGTTGCTGTGTAAATTATCCTAACGATTTCTGGGTGGAGACCCCAGCTAACTTTTGCCTCTCTGGAAAGTTGTTTGTATATATTCAGGGCTTTCCTGCAGACCTCTGCGACGTGACCGTTGAAGGTAAGCTTGTGGTCTATTGTGAGGCCCAATATCAGGGCACGCGGCAGCGTGACCAAGCCAAGTTCAAGCAAAGGAACGCGCCGAGTGTATCATTACACGAACCACTTGGTGCCACTTTTGACCCTTCTATAACTCAAAACCTCTTTAACGTAAACACATAAAACTACGTGTGTTGAATTATATCCATAAGGACATGTAGAAGCCCAAATTTCATGAAGCTAGCTCAAACGGTTACAAAGATATGAAGGTCGAAAAGTCGTAAAAATTCACATTGACTGACTGACATACATATAGTACCTAATTCTAACCTACTTCCAGATGACCTAGAAGGATGAAATTTGGAATCCAGCTCGGTAATTGTGTGTAAGCGTAGGAAAAAATCAAAAAATAAAAAAAAGTCAAAAAATAAGTGATGTTAGCAACGACGACCTTATGTCAATGAAATAAGGTTTAAATTCGAATAGAATCCGCATTGCATAGAATAAGCAATAGTACTAACGTCTCCGATTGCGCAATAGAATACAGTGTAGTTGTTAGGGACCGGCAAATAATAGATTCTGTTTTCGAAGTAACTACATATTTTTACTACCTCACACTAGATGTCACTAGTGTAGGGGACGTACTAAGAATTATTTTATTCACAAAATTCATTTTCCAGCAAAAATAACTGTTTTGGTTAATTGTTGTCGGTTGGTTGCCCTATCATTTTCTATGGTTGCAAAATGCTTAAAACGAATACCTATATATTTTTCAGCTATTAATTTACTCAGAAGAATAATATGATTATCAGTATTATCAGCAAGAACAAATCTTCGTATATTTCGTCGGTGTCCAGTCTTGTCTATTAATTTTTGTGATCCATTGCTGTCTTACATTATCTTGAGATGGAAATCTAGAACATACACAATTTAAAATTGCATTAATAGGTGGGCTTCAATTTCATTAAATTTACTAAACAACTACTATTATAGTAGTTGTCCCACGGAGGGAAAGTACTTTCAATATAGAATATTTATTATAAAACATTCCATAGG